>JAHSPW020000006.1:20423874-25223874 GCA_019985065.2 Arctostaphylos glauca
CCTTTTGTTTGAATCTGCGTTTGTCAATCCCAGAATCGAATTCAACATTAATTGACGAGTTTCGCAACTCTAGTGAGGTTTGTATCAAATCCTTTACACCGGTGCCTCTGCCAAATGCAAAGAAGATCAAGATACAGAGCCATAGTGACACCGGTGCCTCAATTCCTTTACACCGGTGTCACCCCTTTCACAGAATACCAGATACAGAGCACCAGAGGCACCGGTGCCTCAATACCTTGACACCGGTGTATCAAGTTCGACAAAAGCAAACTTTTGCCTTGGGTTGGCTGACTTTTGGGGGGTCCACTTTGCCTTAAAATGTGTGCCAAATCAGGGGACAAAAGGGATATTCAGCCTGGGGAAAGGAAAAGAAGCTTCTATTATGCCTTTTTGGAGGATCATTTTGTAACTAGCCTAGTTTGTTAGGATATTTTCTATTAGGTTTTTACTTTTGGCAAAAGGGGTCTCATTAGCTAACATAATATCTTAGAAATATCAGATTGTATTCCTTCTTGAGAGCTCATCTTGCCTCCCTTTTAGCTTTTCCTATCTTGTTCTTCATTGTTCTTCAAGTTTTCAAGTAAGTTTGTTAATCTTTATTGTTTTATGCTTGAAGAACCTTGTACTCTCTTGGAATCATTTAAGTTTTGGATTAGTTTCACTCATATAGTTCCATTTTAGTATTTTCTTACCTTAAAATCTGATTGTTCTTAGTGTTCTCTAGTATAGTTTAGACTAAATCTTTCTTATTAGACTTAGATAAATTGGTTTTATCATGTTTTCCTTTGAGTATATCATGTTTATAGTTAATATGAGTAGCTAAATTAGTGAGGGTTAAGTCTAAAGGTGAGGTTTAGTTCAAAACCATGTTGGTCTATTTCTTCTCCATATGTATTAATGCCATTGATGGATCTTTCTAAGTTCTTTTTATTGAAACAAAAATGAAGTGTTAAGTTCTTGCTTAGTTATAGCCATCCTTAGAGTTGGTATATCTAATACTTGAATCGATGTCCTTCATCTTTTAATCCTATTTCCTTGAACTTGAAAGAATCCATTAAACCATTTTGTGAATTAAAATCCTGATTTTCATCGAAGTATTTTCCGATCTAAAACCCAACACGGGGGATAGATTGAGTTATAAGGAGAAGAGATAGACCGATAGAAGAATTGGAATAGACCAAACCTTAGAACTTAACCCCACTCCTTAATCTAGTTTCCCTCTTTTAGTAGTATACTTGTTAACAAAATCCCCAAACAAATTTGAGGTTGACGTCCGAAACGTCGAAAACACCAATTTGCGCATTCTTTAAATCCAACGTTCTTTTTCCCTGTGGATCGATACTCCGGACTCTCCAATATACTCGTTTTACATATTTTGAGGGAAGTCCCGTTTTAATGAAATTAAACCATTGACTCCAGGCCGGCACCCCTAACGACAAACACTTTTGCCGGCCGGTCAGGTATGCGCCGGGCACGATGATTTATGCGAGGATTGCCCCAGCGATTCGTTGCCACTGGAAAGCTAGAGGAGAGCCTTACTACCTAGGATCATTGGCCATCATCGAGCAGCTTCAAGATCAGAGGTACCTACTCAACGTACCAGCCGGATTTCGAAAGAATGTAGGAAACTCTGTGCCGAGACACATGTTGCAGAAACATCCACCACTGGACCGCCAGCGAATCATCAACCCACGAGGTAACCTAAACTTCTTTGACGTTGACAACTACACTGACACCGCATTCAAGATTGAGGATCGACGACAAGTCAACCCATGAGATCCAGACTCATGGTGTTACAAGGTTTACTGGAGGTGCTATGGGATTGTCGAGGCCACCCTGGAGCGAGAGTACTTGCTCCGACGCGATTATCCGAGTCTCTTTCTTTGAGCAGCGTTAGTAGGGTAGTAGTAGGGTGATTATTTTGTGGGACGTCAGATGACGTAGGATGCACCCTTAGTCGGATAGGCTTTTTGTTTGCATGTAGGCCATGCGCCATTTTGCTGTATAGATGCATATTTCAGATGTACTAGCATGTTTTGAACTTATGATGTAATGATGCTATGATGTTATGATATTCCTAGTATTAATGAAAAAGAACTTTTGCCATCTATTTTTGTTCCTAAACTAGCATATTACTTAACTGTAGATGGTTGAGACACGAAACGAGGCTAACACTGGTAACCAAGCCGGATCCAGCAACGCGCATGCTAATCCGCCACCTCCACCCCCACCTCACGTTGCACCTGATTTGAACGACTTTAACCAGTTCATGCGAGCTTTCTTCAACACGGCACAAAACCCCCAACAATTTGGAACGCAACCTCAACATCATTCTCAACCAAACCGGAGTGTACTACTCAACGAATTCTGCAAACGCCGACCTCCAATCTTTTCTGGTGAGACGAACCCTGCTGTAGCGGAGACCTGGCTGAAACAGATGGAGAAACTACTCGAGATCATGGAAGTTCGAGACAATGGTGACCGAGTGGCATTAGCAGCCTACCAGATGCAAGGCGAAGCTGACCACTGGTGGGATGTGGTTAAGACAACGCAAGATGTGCAGACAATGACTTGGACTGCTTTCAAGACTCTCTTTCTGGCCAAGTTCTTCCCAACACCTGTCAAGCAAGCACTTATTCAAGAATTCATGAACCTCAAGCAGCGAGGACTGACAGTGACCCAGTACGCTGCACGCTTCGACGAGTTGTCTCTTCATGCACCTGAGTTCATGCCAACCGATGCTTCGAGGGCAAGAAAATTTGAGTGGGGACTGAGCCCCCAAATCCGAAGGAACGTCATGTCATTGAAGGAGGAGACCTATGCTGGTGTCGTCAGTGGAGCACTAATGATGGAGAGAGAATCTGCCGATTCCAAGAGGATATGGGATCAGAAACGCAACAAGCAGACTCCAGGAGGACCAATCAGGAACAACTCCAACCACCACAACCAGAAGCCGTACAACAACAACAATCGCCCACAGCAGCCACAGCGACCGCACCAACCTCAACAGCAGAGGGGTAACCAGTACCCTAATCAGAATCAAAATCAGATCAACATGCAGCAGACAAGGTCAAACCCAGTTGTGTGCTATGGATGTGGAAAAGAATGTCACATCCGCAGCCAGTGCCCTCAGAATGCTATAGGAGTGAACCAGCAACCTTTCGGAAAGGCTCCGACTGGGGGACAGATGCAAAAGAACACTTGGAACCAGCCCAGGCCTGGTCAGAATCAGCAGAATGGAAAGTTTAAGGGACCAGCTGGACCAAACCAGAATAATGGAGGCAGGATCTTTGCACTCCAAGTAGAAGCTGAAAAAGAGGAAGTTTTCGACCCTTCTGTGGTTCAAGGTAACCTGATTCTATTCAACTCTTGCATCAAGGCATTATTTGATTCCGGAGCATCGCACTCGTTCATATCTGTTGCATGTGCTGACACTTTGGGATTAGAGACTGAACCACTTGGATTTGTCATGAATGTTACATCACCCTTGGGAGGTATCGTATCTGTGGGATTAGTATGTAGAGGGTGCGAGATTGAGATTTCGGGTTTACGTTTGACATGCGACTTGCGAGTTATAGACATGGCAGACTTCGATGTTATTTTGGGCATGGATTGGCTATCTGCCCACCGAGCAATTATCAACTGCCATCAGAAGACGGTGACCGCCTACTCAGATGGAACGTGTTTCAAATTTAAGGGGGATAGGCAGGAACCTTCATCGTTGCTGAAGGCACGATCTAAATGGCACGATAGTTTGACTGGATGGCTGGCGAGCCTGACGCTGAATGATGAAGATCGTACGGAATTGGGATTACCACGTGTCGTGTGCGAGTATGCCGACGTTTTTCTCGAAGAGCTTCCAGGACTACCACCATCGAGAGAGCTGGACTTCACCATAGAACTTGTACCTGGTACTGCACCGATCTCCATGACCCCTTTCAGAATGGCACCCGCGGAAACTCGGAGAACTGAAGACGCAGTTGCAGGAACTTATGGATAAGGGATTTATTCGACCAAGCATGTCACCATGGGGAGCACCAGCCTTGTTCGTGAAGAAGAAGGAGGGAACACTTAGATTGTGTATCGACTATCGTCAGCTCAACCGTGTGACAGTCAAGAACCGCTATCCACTTCCGAGAATTGATGATTTGTTCGACCAACTCAGAGGAGCCACCTGGTTCTCTAAGATTGATTTGAGATTCGGGTATCACCAATTGCGAGTTAGAGAATCAGATATACCTAAGACAGCATTCCGAACTCGCTATGGCCACTACGAGTTTGTAGTGATGCCTTTTGGTTTGACCAACGCACCAGCAGTCTTCATGTGTTTGATGAACAAGATTTTCGCGCCATATTTGGATCAGTTTGTTGTAGTATTCATTGATGATATTTTGATATATTCGGCATCAGAAGAAGCTCACGAGCAGCACTTGAGGATCGTACTTCAAACTTTACGAGACAATCAGCTATATGCCAAAGCCAGCAAGTGTGAGTTTTGGCTAAGAGAAGTGAAATTAGTGTCAGAGAAAGGAATCTCTGTGGACTATAGCAAGATTGAGGCGATTCGAGATTGGAAAAGGCCTACTACAGTATTTGAGATTCGGAGTTTCTTGGGACTCGCAGGATACTATAGACGATTCATTTTGAATTTCTCGACATTGGCTAAACCAATGACTCGATTGACTCAGAAAGGAATCAAGTTTGACTGGGATGAAACTTGTGAGAAGTCATTTCAGGAACTGAAGGATAAGCTCACCAATGCGCCGATACTCACTATTCCAGAGCGAGATGTGGGTTATGTCGTGTATTGTGATGCATCCAAGGATGGATTGGGATGTGTGTTGATGCAGAGCGATAAGGTCATTGCTTATGGATCACGACAATTGAAGCCACATGAGAAGAACTATCCAACGCACGACTTGGAACTCGCAGCCGTAGTTCACGCGCTGAAGTCATGGCGTCATTACTTGTATGGGGAGAAATTTGAGGTATTCACAGATCATAAGAGCCTCAAGTATATATTCACACAGAAGGACTTAAATATGAGGCAGAGACGCTGGATGGAGTATCTCGAAGATTACAACTTCACGCTTTCTTACCATCCGGGTAGAGCTAATGTTGTGGCTGACGCTCTCAGTCGCAAGTCTCGAGGACATGTTGCCAGCCTAGCAGTACGAGAATGGAAGATGCTAGGACAGATTCAGGAATTTGGTCTCCAGCACAATGAGATAGAAGGAGGAGCATGTTTGTACGCATTGACAGCAACACCAGGATTGCACGCTGAGATTCTGAAAGTTCAGACGCTTGATCAGGAATCAGAATTCATCAAATGTCGATTATCCAAGGGAGAAGCAGCAACAGGTTGGACAGTTGGCACTGATAAGAGACTAAGATATTTAGGACGGATCTTTGTGCCTGATTTTGGGACACTACGAGAATCAGTTCTAAAAGAGTTTCACCAATCAAGTTTCGCAATCCACCCTGGAGGAAACAAGATGTATAAGGACTTGAGACGATCTTATTGGTGGAGCGGAATGAAGAATGATGTGGCTAAGTATGTTGCTATTTGTCTCACCTGTCAGCAAGTCAAAGCCGAGCACCAGAGACTGGGAGGAACTCTTCAACCTTTACCTGTGCCGGGATGGAAATGGGAACACATTGCAATGGACTTCGTGACGGGACTACCAAGATCACATCAGGGACACGACGCCATTTGGGTGATAGTGGATCGCCTGACCAAGTCATCACACTTTCTACCGATTCGAGTATCTAACACGATGGATTCTTACAGCCGCCTTTACATCAAGGAGATTATCAGATTACATGGTGTGCCGGTAACTATCTTATCTGACCGAGACACGCATTTCACGTCATCTTTTTGGAAGAGCTTACAGAAGGCCTTAGGAACCGAGCTTTGTTTGAGCACCGCTTTTCATCCACAGACTGACGGACAATCTGAGAGAACGATTCAAACGCTAGAGGATATGCTTCGAGCTTGTGTACTAAATTTTCAAGGAGGATGGGAGAGACATCTGCCACTTGTCGAGTTCGCTTACAACAACAGTTACCAAGCTAGCATCGAGATGGCACCATATGAAGCACTTTATGGACGACCGTGTCGATCACCAGTTTGTTGGACTGAAGTGGGAGAGACAAGTTTGTTGGGACCCGAGATTGTGCAAGAGACGACAGAGAAAGTCAAGATCATCCGACAACGACTACTGACAGCACAGAGCTGACAGAAGAGCTATGCTGACAAGCGGACCAGACCTCTAACTTTCAACGTTGGCGATCATGTGTTTCTGAAGATTTCCCCTCGACGCGGAATTATCCGATTCGGCAAGAGAGGGAAGCTTTCACCAAGATTCGTCGGACCTTTCGAGATTCTACAACGCATTGGAGAGACTGCCTACCGCTTAGCTCTGCCACCTCAACTTGATCGAGTCCACAATGTCTTTCATGTATCTATGCTTCGAAAGTACCTAGCTCACCCGACTCACATCATTGATTGGAAAGAAGTCACCATCGATGCAGACACAACGTATGAAGAGCAACCAGTACGAATCCTTGATCATGGCGAGAAGATTCTACGAGGGAAGACTATCCGCCTAGTCAGAATACTGTGGCGTCACCGGAATGTGGAGGAATCCACTTGGGAGCGAGAGGATACTATGCGCGCCAACCACCCCTACCTTTTTGAAACTTCTACTATGTAATTTCGAGGACGAAATTTATTAAGGGGGATAGGTTGTAAAGACCCTAAATTTTTAAATGAAAACAAAAAATATATATATATAAATAAATAAATAAATAAATAAATTTTGATGTATGAAATCATTTATTGATTTATTTAGTTTGCGCGTTTTTATCTTTAGCCGTACATTACATCCATGGGTTTGTGCATGTGTGTGTTTGGACCCAACCCATTGGACTAAATCTTAACCCAAGCCCAACTTGGTTTAACCCGGCCCACAACCCAAATCCTTTTGGCTTGACCCAAAATCCATTTCATCAGCCTTTTCCCATGGAGCTTGTCACATGGGATAATTTTCCCTTAATCATCACTCCCACATGTTCTTCTCCAGAAATTGTACGTTACCCTCCTCTTCCTCCATTGAACATCCAAACCTTGGTGGCCACTCCTCTTTCCCCAGCCAAACCCCTTCCACCCATGGTTTTGGTCACAAACCACTCTCTCATTTCCATCATGGCTGAGCAAGGCTATTCCTTCACTCCATCAAAAATCTGTCAAAATTTCCCCTCACCAATGGCAACCCATGCAAAGCCATCTCCCACACTCAAGCCCTCTCTATTTCTATATTTCAATCCTCACCACTTCCCCTACGAAATTTCAGAGTTTAGAGAGTGGAGAGAGTGCCATGGTTGTGGTTTAAGGGTGAGAAATTAGAAAAAAACAGTAGAAGGAGAGAGAAGAGGGAGAACTTGTTTGATATTCAATCACCAAAATCCAAGCCAAAATCTTCGAATTCAACCTTTGATTCTTCAATACTAAGGTAAATGAATCTATCCTAACCTTTAATTTATGCCTTTGATCGATATTGAGCTCCACGGAGCTCGGAGAAAATGAAACCCAATTCTGTACATTCGTAGAAGATGATGTTGACACCGGTGTCTTAGTTTTGATACACCGGTGCCTTTGCTCTCTGTTGTTTTAATGTTTTGGATATTCATGGTTACACCGGTGCCTTAGTTTTGTTACACCGGTGTCTCAACTCTTTGTAGTTTACATTGTTCTGGACTTTCATGGTTACACCGGTGCCTTGGTTCTCTGTATTTTACAGTCCTGTAGTTAGACCTTACACCGGTGCCTCAGTTTTGTTACACCGGTGCCTTTACCTCTCTGTATCTTAGTATTACACGGAGAATGGACCTTACACCGGTGCCTCAGTTTTGTTACCCCGGTGCCTTTACCTCTCTGTATCTTAGTATTACACTGGAGAATAGACCTTACACCGGTGCCTCTGAAACCTTACACCGGTGCCTCTGTTATGAAAATTTTGACACTTAGTTTCTAACTTAAGACTTGTTATAAGGCATGACATGTGTTATGAAAATATACTTATTTTCTATAAATAAATTTAAGTAAATACATTATTCTTAAATTTTATTTAATGAAAATAAGGAAATACCCCCCATTTGGAAACAATGGCATTTACAGAAAATTGAAATTCGATTCGAATCAAAATGTCGCCCTCCCTATTTTAGTACAAAATCGAAAAATCACCCGTTTTCTTCCTATTCTTTGGCCCGAAACTCACCCTAAACTTATGTGTTTGAGGCGTATGAATATACCATTGTGCTTAGAAAAAATCAAGGAATCATTTCTGGGACTTTTTATCCCCTAATTCGAAACTTGAAAAATTCAACTTTTTCTATACTTAGAAAAATTTTCAGACAGTCAAATTTTTCAGAAAATTTGAAAATCGCCCAAATTCTTACATAATGACTATTACACCTATAATCAAGTTCGGATTATCGTTTTGAAACTTTAGGTATCCTATATCATTAGGAGATGACATTTTATTCAAAAATTAGCGTGTTAGAAGATTCCTTGCGAAATGAAAGTATACGCTTATCGTTTATGTGCCATAACTTGCTTATTTGTATTATCTTGTTCGCTTGATTAATCTTGCATCTCCAACACATCATCATGTTATCATGAGTCTACTCGTTGAAACGAAACTTAGATGGAGTCAATGTGAAACGTTTGAGGTCAGTGGAGATGACACTCGAGATTTTGACACGAGTCATAAAAAGTCACAAGCTTTGTAACGAAAATTGAGAATTTGATAAACTCTTATGTTTGGTGACTCGAGATTTGACTTACTCCTTGGGGAGACGTGTTAGGATGTTTTTAGCCGGGATATGGATTTTAGCCGAACTACGTCTGTTACCACCGGGCTGTGTCTTGGAGCCGAGTCGGTCACGTCTCATGTATTTAGCCAAGTTATGTCGTGAGCCGGTTATGTTCGTAAGCCGTGTCGTGTCTTTTCAAAAAATAAAACATAGTTGAAGGGGAGGAGTTAGATATTTTCTAAGTCAAGGCACAACATATGGGAGACATAATGCTGGGAGCATAACGGTTGGGAGCATGGGATACGGGAGCCGATGTTTGGGTACACTAGCGCCGGATACGAGGTCAGCATAGGGGTCGGGACCATATTGGTCGGGAACATCATAACACCACTTTGATAAATGAAAGTTTGATGACGGGCAATGCTTGTGTCAACCCGAACTTTGTATTTTGAAAGGAAAATTTTGGGACACTTGTCAACAATGGTGAACACTTATGGATATAAGTCGGTTGCGTGTGTCAGAAATTTAGAAACAAGTCATAGGATTTGACTTAGGGTTACATTGTCGACATTTCATTCATTTAATATACTTACGTGTTTAATGCTTCCGCTTATTGTTTAATCTGTTTATGTCAACTCTGATTATTTTGTTCTGTTCATAATACTTGATTAATTGCCCATACTATCGTCATGATCATGCATCATTTGATCCATTGCATAGATTTGAGATTTAGGGTAGTTTTATTTACTGAGCGTTAATCGCTCATCTGTTGCAACTTCTCTGCCCCTGGCCTTTCATGCCAGGTGTCGAAGGTGACGTTGCTGAGCCCAGTTATCCAGATACCAACGGCGGTACTTTCAAGGAGGATGTCGTAGCCCCGTGGTTCACCTAGTTTAGTTTGAGCTCTTAATTTCAAATCTTAATGTAATTTCTTTAAATTCGAATGTTGTAATCAAACTTTATTTTGACTAAGTAATGAAAATGTGGTTGACTTTTGATAAATTGTTTTAAATTAACGTCTCCGGAAATCCGGGGCGTTACAGATACAGATAACCTTACATGTTGTTACTATATGAACATCTACGTATGAAAAATTAAACAGATAATTTTATCTATTTTCATTGAAAAGTTAACTAAGGAACAAACGGATATGAGAGAATTGAGAAGCAACATTAAGACTTATCCTGTTTTGATCGACGAAATGGTTGAAATGAGTCGGGATTTGCCTGAGTTTACCATGTACTCATGACCACATCTGAATTGCAAGAGCAGATCTCAGAACTTCTCCACATGAACCAAAAACTCTAAAATATAATGTACAGATACGTAAAACAAATAAAAACAAATAGGGTTATTTGTTTTCATATTACAAGACAAATTGATACAGATAACCTTATTTGTTCTTACTATCTGATTTGATAAGTATGAAAAATTAAGCTGATAACTTTATTTGTTTTCATTCTAAAGTTAATAGGGACCAAATGGATATAAGAGAATTTGGAAGCAACATCCAGACTTAGCCTGTTTTAATCGACGAAATGATTGAAATGAGTCAGGATTTGCCTAAGTATACCATGAACTCATGACCACATCAGAATTGCAGAAACGAAGCTCGGAACTGATACACATGAACCAAAAATTCTAAAATATAATATACAGATACGCAAAATAAATGAAAACAGATAAGGTTATCCGCTTTCATAGTAAAAGACAAATTGATACGGATAACCTTACATGTTGTTACTATATGAACATCTACATATGAAAAATTAAACAGATAATTTTATCTATTTTCATTGAAAAGTTAACTAAGGAACAAACGGATATGAGAGAATTGAGAAGCAACATTAAGACTTATCCTGTTTTGATCGACGAAATGATTGAAATGAGTCAGGATTTGCCTGAGTTTACCATGTACTCACGACCACATCTGAATTGCAAGAGCAGAGCTCAAAACTTCTCCACATTAATCAAAAACTCTAAAATATAATGTACAGATACGTAAAACAAATCAAAACAAATAAGGTTATTTATTTTCATATTACAAGACAAATTGATAAAGATAAACTTATCTGTTGTTACTAGATGCGAATGAAAAATTAAGCAGATAACTTTATCTGTTTTCATTCTAAAGTTAATAGGGACCAAATGGACATGAGAGAATTTGGAAGCAACATCCAAACTTAACCTGTTTTAATCGACGAAATGATTGAAATGAGTCAGGATTTGCCTAAGTATACCATGAACTCATGGCCACATCAGAATTGCAGGAACGAAACTCGGAACTGATCCACATGAACTAAAAATTCTAAAATATAATGTATAGATACGCAAAACAAATGAAAGCAGATAAGGTTATCTGCTTTAATAGTACAAGACGAATTGATACAGATAACCTTACTTGTTGTTACCATATGAACATCTACGTATGAAAAATTAAACAGATAATTTTATCTCTTTTCATTCAAAAGTTAAATAAGGACCAAATGGATATGAGAGAATTGAGAAGCAGCATTTAGACTTATCCTGTTTTGATCGACGAAATGATTGAAATGAGTCAGGATTTGCCTGAGTTTACCATGTACTCACGACCACATCTGAATTGCAAGAGCAGAGTTCAAAACTTCTCCACATTAACCAAAAACTCTAAAATATAATGTACAGATACGTAAAATAAATAAAAACAAATAAGTATATTTGTTTTCATATTACAAGACAAATTGATACAGATAACCTTATCTGTTGTTACTATATGATTAGATACGTATGAAAAATTAAGCAAATAACTTTATCTGTTTTCATTCTAAAGTTAATAGGGAGCAAATGGATATGAGAGAATTGGCAAGTAGCATCCAGACTTTACCTGTTTTAATCGACGAAATGATTGAAATGAGTCAGGATTTGCCTAAGTATACCATGAACTCATGACCACATCAGAATTGCAGGAACGAAGCTCGGAACTGATCCACATGAACTAAAAACTCTAAAATATAATGTACAGATACGCAAAACAAATGAAAACAGATAAGGTTATCTGCTTTCATAGTACAAGACAAATTGATACAGATAACCTTACTTGTTGTTACTATTTGAACATCTACGTATGAAAAATTAAACAGATAATTTTATTTGTTTTCATTGAAAAGTGAAAGAAGGACCAAATGGATATGAGAGAATTGAGAAGCAGCATTCAGACTTATCCTGTTTTGATCGACGAAATGATTGAAATGAGTCAGGATTTGCCTGAGTTTACCATGTACTCACGACCACATCTGAATTGCAAGAGCAGAGCTCAAAACTTCTCCACATTAACTAAAAACTCTAAAATATAATGTACAGATACGTAAAATAAATAAAAACAAATATGGTTATTTGTTTTCATATTACAAGACAAATTGATACAGATAACCTTATCTGTTGTTACTAGCTGATTAGATACGTATAAAAAATTAAACAGATAACTTTATCTGTTTTCATTCTAAAGTTAATAGGGACCAAATGGATATGAGGGAATTGGGAAGCAGCATCCAGACTTAACCTGTTTTAATCGACGAAATGATTGAAACGAGTCAGGATTTGCCTAAGTATACCATGAACTCGTGACCACATTAGAATTGTAGGAACGAAGCTCGGAACCGATCCACATGAACCAAAAACTCTAAAACATAATGTACAGATACGCAAAACAAATGAAAACAGATAAGGTTATCTGCTTTCATAGTAGGGGACAAATTGATCATCACGTTAAGATTACAAATACCCATTGATTAAAATAAATTACTGACAATTTATGTAACCAACATCTATAAAATTTATTGAGACCTTCCACGTAACTTATTCATTGTGTTGGATACTAATATCCACCTGCAGGGTTTGACATAATCGAAACTTATAAGCTTCCTCAAGAGGATATCATCAATTCTTATAAAGAGACGTAGATTCCATTAATAATTAATAGTTACCATACACTTAATATTGTGATACAACTCATCGAGACTATTGGCTCACAAGGCCTTACTCTATAATGAATCAAAATCAACAATATTAAATATACACATCCATTAATTATCTTTGGGTTAAGAGCACAAACATTCATAATAACCATGAGGCGTGAATTGTATTATATTGTCAGTATAAATATAGTTACCTCAAAGTCGTCTTGGTTCAATACACACAAAGTGCACTAACACAGTGAATTGAAACTATACTATTTTTCGTAGTCAAGACAGATCTACTGAAATACATTGTTACAATCCTACTGGTGGTGTGTCTAATTCCACCTAATACTGTAAGCCAAAGACTTATATTCTACAAAAATAGATAATCTGATCCTCTTTGTGTAAGTCAAACTCTACACACTAGATTATTTAATATGTAGAATAAGAGACACATATGCATAATATGATATGATATAATACAAATATTGCCTATAAAGGTTCCCATCAAGAAAAAGAATAATTGTTTAAATAATTCAAACAAATATTAATCCATTACATAAAGTCATAACTTCTAGTATAAAACTCTAACACAAGGATCAATGATGGCGAGCACATATGCAAAATTGTATCAGACTCGCATGTCCAATTTATAGGAATCTACTAGTGTCAACGCAACTGCTACATTTTTTTGATTCCTCATAGGATAATTTTTTTGCACTTGTCCTTTGCAACGAGCCTTGGGTGAACAGTGAATGGTTTCAACATAAGCCTAAACTGTTGGATAGCTTTAGTATTAGAGGAAACTATATTTTGATGAAACGAATGGGGACGTGGCTAACTCATGGTAAACTGGTAAATTTGATATATCGTGACTCACACTAGTTTTGTACTAAAAAAATGTTGTTGATGAAAATTTTCATGTGATCAAATGGAAAATGGTTATGCATGATAGCCGGCGAGGCTTACTGTCAATGTATTTTATTTCGTTTAAGTATCTAAACTTTGGCCTTTAGAATCTCAGACTTTTACAATTTTATTGGTAGTTGTTCCAAGCTGTGGCCATATTCGTTCATTGTAATTCGAACCTTATGAATGGATGACTGCAATAGTTATGTGTGCACGACAGCCTTGGAAAACTCAACCCGCATTAAGATGGACCATTTTAAATCCTTGAGAAGGTAGGACCAGTGGCTTTTCGACTTGCCGTAATGCCACAGCTCACGAATGTCCCCGATGTCTTTCACATCTCAAAGCCAAGAAGTACGTACCAGACCCAATGCATGTTTCGGACCCTCGCTAGGTATTATTGACCCTGCATAGTAGTCCAAACTCATCCCTGTACACTCTCAGCTAACCCTATCTTGAATATTGTCCCTCGCACCCCTCACAGATCAAGAACTCTAAGCGCTTATCAAACATTTTATCTCATGTGCCCAAGTTATGAGTACCTAAAACTCTATACACGTTCCCTTTTTTCAAAATGTACAAAGAGCACAATTAAACCATCAAGTCAAAGCCAAGCTCAAGCAGTACAACTAACTCGTAAAAGTCAACAAAAGAGACAAGAAAATTCACAGTCGTGAAAAGTCAAACCAAACTGAACATGAAATTTGATCGCCACCCAGTCATTCAATTTCTGGAGTTGTTCACATACTTGCACATTGAAAATTCGTACCAGAGGTGGTCCAGCTTAATGCAATTTACAAGCTACTAACCCGAAGTACAAAGTAACCTATCCTGAGCGGGTTGACAAACTCTCATCAAGGACATACATTTTATCTGAGCTCTCCATTGACCCAATTCAAAACCACCAATAGAACAGTGCAATGCTTCAATCCTTGGCTAAAGCCCAAATCATTTAAAATCAACAAAAAGTTCTCGAATAACTTAACGAAATTCATCAAAACCAACCTATGTGAATATTTTCAACGCAGTCTTCAAAAAAATATTCCAACTGCTTACCTGTATGGACGGCTCTTCATTTTTTTTACTAGCCTAACAATTGCACCCAATACAAAATATACTTGTTAAACAAAATTTAGAAAAGACCAATCAGCTTACCTGTATTACATCAAACACTCGTGAGATACCTAAGCCTCTTTCGGGTGATATCAAGCTTTTTAAGTGCACAAATTGCAATAAATCTTCTAGGTATTCGACAATTGTGGTAACTCTTACAATGCATGTCCCCCCTATAGCTGTCACTTGATTAATTGTGAACTCTACAAGTTTCTATCAATTCCAGCTATACATGTGGCTCCCAACACACTTGGTCCATTACAGATGAACTCGTTCCCGATTATATTTGACGAGGGTAAAAACGTAATCAGTAAAATACGTTTATCCCTCCCAAATAAGTAATAAGTTTGGTTGAGACCGGATGATATGTCCAGAGGCATGTGCCGATCACATGAGGGTATGGATGACACAAGGATTGTCGACCATATATAAAACAGGACAACCGATCCAAGTATTGAGCAAAGCCGACCTGAGAAAGGCGGATCCATGTTTTGCCGACCATGTAAAGTCGGCCAGAACTACAGTTGGCTCGAGAAAGGCGACGAGCAACCGTTTCTCCAAGATAAGTATGTGTTTAATCCTAACTACAGGTTAAACAGCCGAACAAACTTGAGAAAAATTTGAGAAAGTTCAACACTTGGAGAAAGTTTGAACTCCCGAATATACTTGAGAAACGTATATGTTTAATCCTAACTACAGGATAAACAGCTGAACAAACTTGAGAAAAGTTTGAGAAAGTTCAACACTTAAAGAAAGTTTGAACTCCCGAACATACTTGAGAAAAGTATGTGTTTAATTCTATCTACAGGTTAAACAGCCGAACAAACTTGATAAAAGTTTGAGAAAGTTCAACACTTGAGGAAAGTGTGAACACCCGAGCATACTTGAGAAAAATTTGTGTTTAGTACCCAAGTATGAGTTAAACACCCGAACAAACTTAAGAGAAAAGTTTGAGTTTACATTAAGGAATGGTTCAAAGTACTGATCGTAAGTACGGGCAAAGATTGCCAACTTCATTCAAGTAAAGGCTATCAAGAAAATATCAAGACAAGAGTTGCCGACAAAAGGATCGAATTGTATATTTATTCATGTGCGACTTACATCCAAAAAACAAGGGTGCAGAATTAAAAACAACTAGCTGTTACTACTACATACTAAAGACTGTGTAAAAATAAAGACATCCTTTAGGCGATGTCGACAGGGCCCCCCTGGAGTTGCTCTCCCCATGCAGCAGTCTCTCCGACACCAGTAACTTCCTGGTCATTAGCAGTAAGGTCGGTGATGCCGCCTTCCGGCCCTTCAGTCTGGGCATCCTCGGCCTTTTCATCGCCGAGCTCAGATGAGTGAGGAATCTCCTTGAATAGAGGGGAATCCAAAGGCACGTTGCATGCCCTCAGCGCCGCCCTCCATCCCGTTGCAAGGAAGTCTTCCTGCATATCGGGGATCTGGTTGGTGATAAAGTCCTCAGCCGCTTCATCCGCTCCATGTTTGTAGGCTTCGACATCCAGAGCAGACATCTCTTCGGCATGCTTCATCTTCAATGCAGCCATATCAGCGACCAAGTCGACTGACCTCTTCTTCTCCTCGACCAGGAGACGGCTGAATGATTCGGCACAATGGGCAATCTCCAGCGCCTTCTTCTTGTAGTCATCAGCCTCATCCTACGCCTTGGAGAACTTGGCCTTAAACTCACGGGCCTCGGCTTCTGCCTGATTAAGCTTGGTCTCTCGCTCCTGACTCTGCCTGAGACACAGCATGGACTTCTGGATTGCCTGCGCAGGAAACGAAACAATGAGAAATCTGATAAACAACAAAGACACAATCAAGTGTTAAGATACTTATGAAGATGTTATGCGCAACCACAGTACCCAGCAGCGATCGATCGTCTGACTCGGCATATGGCTCGATATCCCTAGGCAGCATTAGCGCCTCGGCCACTGCAGTCGCCACACCCAAGTCGCCCACAGTATCGGCGACTGTAATAGGGTTGGCGCCAGATACCAGGAGGGCTGGAGCCCATGTGTCCGCCTTCTTAGAGGGTCTGGATTTCCCCTTTGCCTTGGAAGGACCAGCAGCGTGAGCCTTAACCAGTCTTCTACTCTTGGAGCCGGCAGGAGCCTCGCCTGCCTCGGCAGATACAGAAGAGGGATGCTTCTTGGCATCTCCTTCATCAGCCTTCCTCTTGGCCACCACCACGCCAGATGGCTTCTTCGCTTCAGTAGGAGTTGCCACCTTTTTTGCCTCGGCAGCCGCTTTTGCTTGGGATTCTTTGACATGATTTCTTGGTCGATCTCCTCCTCATCTTCGGTATTCCAGTACGTAGGGGGCCGAGACCCTGAATTACCCGTCGATGAAGCTAAGGAGGACGAACTCGGGACCTCGGCTACTGCAGCAACTGTTACGCGATGCGGCTCCCTAAGGTATGGCTGAGGTATGCCTTCGGGGATAGCGACTCGGGAATCTTTAGCTATCGCCTCGGCAATGTAAACTTTGTCCTTGATATAACCCTTGTAAGTCGGGTTATATCGCAGTTGTACTTCGGCAAATCTCGACTTGACTTGCCCTTCTACGCCCTTGTAGCGTAGCACCTTCTTCAGATCTTCAGGATTGGTAGCAACGAGTTGCGGACCACGATTCGCATTGGCAACTGCACAGAAACAAAATAGCAATTAAACATCTCAGGTCGGCAAAATTATCAGAAATCACAATCAAAGGGAAAAGGGAACTAACGGGGTTGTCCAAAACTGCGGGGAACGGGAATCCGCGTGTGCTCGGGTTGTGAGGAGAGAACTCCCAATTGCCCGAGACGATCAAGAAATCGTCGTCGTTCCCCCTATTTGAATCGACGAGATGCGTCACTATCTTTTCTCGGCCCCTACGGGATTTGAGATACCATTTCTCATCCTTGTTATAGACCATGTCATAATTATAATTTATGTCCCACAGCCCTAAGTTGGTATCAGACGAACTGTGCCCATCACTATACGGTATGTATTTATGGAGATCTGCATAGGGTTCAGCCGATACCAGGACAGAACCCTACGGAGTAAAGGATGGAGAGGGAACCTAACTCCACCCTCGGTGATGGCCATTAGAGGAATATGAATGGAGTCCTCATCCCGAATCTCAGGATGAGTCTCAGCCCTATTGATTTCTACCACTACACCGTCTGGAATGTTGTAGTGCCTACGGAATTCCGCTATACGCGCCGGGGAGGCGAAGTGTTTACGGAAAATCCCCATACTCAGAGGATGAGCGGGGGAGAAGTGTGCACAAGAAAGAAAAAGTGAAAGAAAGAACAAGTTCCAGACGACTTACAGAGGACTTACGAAGAAGACGAAAGAAGAACAGTAGCAAAGGACGAGAAAGAAGAAATGAAAAAACGATATGTGAATATATAGGGTTTTTAGGCGGCAGATTCAGTTATGCCATACGTTCAAAATCATCCAACCGTCATATTCTTCACCCCTGGATCATTAATTAATTACAGGGTAGGCATTGAAACAACGCGTCAGGCACACGCGGGAAGCGCGTCTTTTCGTAAAGGCGCACCCAAACAGTCACATCGCATTTATTGAAAGACAGAGCACGCCTCAGATGGACCAGATACACATACAAACCCCCTGTGATCGATGTAGACCCCTTCATGAGTACACTGTATAGCCTCGACTACTCCACCAAGTAAGTATGAAGTAGCCGAAACTAGGGGGCAATTGAAGAGGATAAAAACGTAATCAGTAAAATATGTTTATCCCCCCTAAATAAGTAATAAGTTCAGCCGAGACCGGATGGTATGTCCAGAGGCATGTGCCGATCACATGAGGGTATGAATGACACGAGGAGTGTCGACCATACATAAAACAGGACAACAGATCCAAGTATTAAGCAAAGCCGACCTGAGAAAGGCGGATCCATGTCTTGCCGACCATGTAAAGTCGGCCCGAACTACAGTTGGCCCGAGAAAGGCGACGAGCAACCGTTTTTGCAAGATAAGACAGAATCCCGAATAAGTCGGGATTCGGTTCAAACAGATGTGGATGAGAAATCCACGGCCAATTTAATTAATATGAGAAGTATTAATTGAATGAAACTCTAATGATAGAAGATAACTAATAGATAGAAAGTTATCTCATTAGTGGCCAATCAGAAGGCACTTCACTCCAATTAGAGTCCTAAGAGAATTGGGAATAAAGAGAAAGTCTATAAATAAGCTCCAGATCAACAAAAAAGGTACGTTCTAACTAGTGCATAGTTTCGTTTGCTAATAGAGAATATTAGCTTGAGTTATTATTCCTGTGAGCTTTGGCCTGACTTAATCATCGGAGTGTCTTCCTGCCACAACGGCAGAGGGCTCTTTGACGGATTACTATTTTGCAGATCGCAGGTCCACCTAAATTGAGAGCATTGTTTCGGCTGGATGGTGAGCTCCTAATTTTCCGCCTTGATTGAGAAAATCTACCCATCTACAATATTCAAATAAAAGTCCCGATCATATATAAACAAATATACACACACGGATTCCCCTACATAGAAATGAATGATAATTAAATTGATGTGGACATCAAGGCTACAACCAGCAATCCTACCAATGATCCAATGCACATTCCGATTGGGCCAGTAACGAGGGTGAGAGCAAGAAGGTTCAAGGAGGCGCTGAACAATTTTACTCGAAGAATTTTACAACAAGGTGAATGGTTCACTATGGCCGAAGATGAACAAAGGCTGATCACGTGCATCAAAGTGGAGCAAGAATCAGTCTAGTAGACTGGGTAGCGCTCCCCCAAAAAGGGTGTAGTGCTACCGAAGTGTTATGTTGCGTTTTTAGAGTTTTTTCTACGTATTAGGGTTTTCCTAGTGTGTTTAGGATTTCTTTTGCGCTTATTTCTTTTGGGCTTATTTCTTTTGGGCTTCTCATTATATAAGGATTATGAGGCCGAATTTAAAAAGAACAATCAAGGGTTGAATAAACTTTCTAGTGTCCTTCTTGAGTTCTTGAAGAGACTTTTCGAACTTATCAAGGGATTCCTTGTGGCGTTCATCCGACTTATCAAACGGATCTCACATCCCCGTTTGTGGCTTCTTCATCATACCAAGGTTCTTGCTTCGCTAAGCAACGGGTCGCGGTTCCATACAAATTTGGTAATTCCTTTCGTTTATGAAATCATATTTGATATCGGGTTATTGTCACGGGTTGACTTGGTTCGTATCATAAATGTAACCACACTGCAGAATAAAATAAATAAAAAATAGATACAGGTCTCTATATATACATACCCAGCCAGTGCAGCTTTAACAAATTAAGCAACGCGATCAACAAGATAATATCAAACCATGAAAAGGAAAAACTGAATACAATCTGAGTTTCATCCATGCCAATCTATTAAACAAAGACAGATATACGATTGATGCACTTTTAAAAAAAATCATGTGCATGAAATCAATCAATAAAACTCGTGAGATTTTATTCGCAACCTAATTATTTTGCCACTCATTGAAAAACATAGAGATAAAGGAAATAATTTGAATAAGAGGCCGCCTTGCAGTGAATCATCCATTTTTTTAGGTAGAAAGACTTAAACTCGAGATTGTCGCCAATCCTTTATATGATTCCATATCAGGTAGAAATTTTCTTTCTTGACCGATTCAACTTATTTACATCCTTTAGCATTTAATATATGTTAGGCTTAACTCAATTTGCTTGGATTTCATCATTAACATTGTGTAAAGTCCATTCCATGACAACTATTAGAGTAATTTGATTATTATATTTCATACACATCAAATACCCCTGAACTTTATATTTTGCTAGTGCTCGAGCAAAAATCTAAATAAAATAAAATAAAAGCTAAAAGAAAAATAAAACTATTCGACTTACAAGAAAAATCAAACTATTCGACTTACAAGAAAAATCGATTGTATTTAGAAAATGCAATAAGCCTAAACTCTTAGGTTGTACAAGTGGACGAGTTATAGTCTTATGAGAATTTATAGTGAATACACCTGATGAAACGATTTTGATCGTCTTCTCCCCTGACCTGCAAAAGAACTTAACACCAGTGTGGTTTCTCACCAACACTCTTCCGATGCCTAAGTTAGCTTTAGCATAGAGAAAAATGAAGTAGAAAACCAAAAGACTCTGTATCGAATTGGGCAAAATGTTCGTACCTTGTACCACAAGGAATCCTTTGGTATATAAGGCTGGCTCTATATTTTAGCATCTTGGCGAGATTATTGGAGGTGGTTAACCTCCTAGAGAATAGGTTAATTGAATCTTCTTATGTTTATCTCCACCTTAGATGTGTATATCTATTGTGCGAGGATTAACTTAACTCTGCTCAAATAGAAGTACGTTTAGAGAATGCTTTCCCTATGTGTGGTAGAGGAGTACAAGGAGCTTTGTCAACTCCAATTTACCCTGTTCAGTCACCCCAAGAACATGAGCTGATCGACTAGAATGTTTGGCTAACAGAGTGCGTGACCAACTGAGCACATGGTCAGCTCAGCTCATTAATTATTCTGCTCATAAGTTACTACTCTCTTATTTCTGAGCGGACACTTGTCTTGTGAAGAAATATCAATGGTTATATAAAGGAGAATTGACGGTTGCACTTTTTTCTCATTTTGCTCTTCGCATTAAATGCGATGACAGATGGCTGTTACATTTGGCTCTCATTGCACCCTTGGTTGTGCATACCAATGGACGATGCCCATTTGAAGACGGTTGAAGGGAGCTTTATATACACCCTTTGGCTCTTCATTTTCTTTTTCTTACTTTCAAAATCTTGTGAGGTGAAATCGTTGCCATTGACATATCTTGCAAGCTCTAAAGTCGACATCATTCAAGGTGTTGCAGTAGACTTCTAGGTATGGCCATACTTCTCTCCTGCTTCCTTTCCAAGACTAGCTGACCATAGGGCATTTGATCTAGACCCCTAAAGATTAGGACACGCTTGGTCCTTCTTTTTCTTCCAACCATATCGATACCTTCATGTTCATTCGCATTATCCTTTGTTTGGGAGTTCGCTCACTCTCCAGTCGTTGAAAAATATCATCAAGATATTTTTGATATCATCCATCCCTCCATTCCTCAGATTCAAGGGATGGATGCCCATAGACAGTCGTCTAGAGTCCCTATCGCTATAAGCTCAAACCTGGGCAGAGAGTGAGATATTGACCAAATCTTATGCCCTAGTCAGGCAACATCTTCTGTTGAACATGGTTCTCCTCTACCAACCGGTGTGATGCTGAATGCCAGACCTATGGATGCTGACAGACTCGGTTCAAATATCACAGAGGAAGAGTTATTAATGGTAAGGGTTAGGTATCAAGTTCCTAACTATAGTTACGAGGGTTCCCAGTCCATCCAAGAGGGCCAATACTCCCCTGTTGAGTGAGTTTTGCCTATATATAGCTGATTTCGAGGCTGGGCTAAAGCTTCCTTTTGCTCCTTGCGTGAGGAAGATTCTATGGGATCTGGGTTTATCCCCAGGGCAACTATTGCCTAACTCATGGCATATCTTGGTCGGCTGTGGCATACTTCAGACGCAGCAACTAAGGAGAAGGCCCAACTGACCAAGGAGGCTTTCCTATACACCCATCAAGTGAGCATGTCAACTCAAGGGTGGTGGTTTTTCTTAAAACTTGGTCTCAATTTGTTATTTTTAATCCTATGTACACTGTTTACACTAAGCTTAAAATGTTGCCTTTTTTTGGATCTTAACGCCTGACTAACAAATGGGAAGTGAAGAGAGAGAGCCTTCTCCTTCTCACTAGAACCCAACGGCTATTTTCATGGCTGATGGGACAATCTACATGACTGTTGGTCTTGGAATAGATGATTCTACCCGAAGTGGGAACAATGGGACCTCTCGAATCTATCCCAGCGCAATAACTTATCCCCAGCATCATCTCTTTTGGATTCTTTAATGGAGAAATCTACTCCATCAAGTTGTTTAAACAAAAGTGGTCCCAATCTTGGATCTTCTATTGTCTGCTCAATTAATACATGTAGGAAACAACTCCTACGGCAATCTTCGAAGCTTCCAAGTGCAGTTAAAGCGGATATCCATTATAACACTAACCTCCCTCACCATCTTGAGTCCCACGTCCATAATGATGAGCCTCAGTCCACTTTCCCAAATTTAACTCCCACTTATACGTAACCCAAAAATTCCCCTTCTCGTAAAATTTTGCAAGCGCTTCGAGTTGAAGCCACCAAGCTTCGGTGTGAAGATTCCTTCTCCGAACTCATCTCTTCTCTCGAGGAAACCATGAAACGCTCATTGGATCTCCGGGATCCTTCAGATCTAGAAGGTTTGGTCAAAAAGATGAAACAGATGAAGGAGGAATTTCTGGAGACCGTTCAAGATCCTAACTCAGTTATGGAGGATGCTGATAGTAGTCAGATATACGCCCAGATTGACAACTTCCAGCCTGATTTATCAGGTAACGGCGAACCTTTACACACTACTGTAAATCCCGCTCCTCAGCGGACTCTTTCTTCTACGAACCCTAATCGTGGGGTCCCGCTGGTGGAGGCGAGCGGAAACATAAGACCCAATATTCCATTACCTAAATATAAAAAGGACTGGGTGTCCATTCTACATTCCCAAAGCCTTGTGGAATCTATGAAGTCGGGTTTCCATATGGAAATTCTTAACAACAAAACTTCTATTATCGTTTTCGAGGAGGAACGTCTGGAAACCAACCGATGGAAGCACTGCCTAGTTGGATATTTCCTTGATGGTAAGATGGCGTTGCCTCTAGTGCAAGCTACGGCTCATAATCTCTGGGGTTTGTATGGTCTTACTGATGTTAAGTCTATTGAGCAAGGATGTTACTTCTTCGAGTTCCAAGATGATGAATCCAAGATGAGATCATAGAAAAGGGACCATGGTTTTTCTCTAAAAAATACCTTCTCCTTCGTATCTGGCATAAGCTCATGCCCTTGACCCGATATGAGCCTGACCACATCCTTACCTAGGTTAAATTCCACCATCTTCCTTTAGAATTCTGGACTGCTGAATGTTTCAGCCGTATTGCTAGTGCTGTGGGTAAACCTATTTGTGTTGATAAAGCTATTTCAAATATAGGCTTGCTTTTGCTCGCATTTGTATTGAGGTTGATGCTGGACACCCCTCCCAGAAACTCTTCAGTTGGCTGACAACCACTGTGGTCCTTGAGTATTAATGGCTCCCATCCAAATATTTGAAATGTTATGTCTTTGTCGTCTTGATACGAAGTGTCTGAAGAATACAACCCCCCCCCCCCCCCCCCCCTCCCCCAAACAAGGGTTGCTGTTGGTAAACCTTCTGTTCAGGAGTACAATTGGGTTCAAGTGGGTAAAAACAAAGGAAAAATGGTAAGCTCCTACTACCTCCACCACTATGCCGACTATGATACCCCGCGCAGTTGAGCTTACTCCTGCACAGATCACTGGTATGACGGACCACAACACCACCATTGATAAGAATGAAGTTCTGGATGAAAATGCTGATCTGGATAAAGAGGAAAGGGATGGTCAGGTTTCTCAACAAGATTCTCCATCCTCTCCTCCGTCCCTTTCTAAGGCTAAAGACAGGACCACCCCTTCCTCTACTCGCAAGAACAATAGCTTAGCCAAAAAGAAAGGAGGGAAAGGAGGAAAAAAGCAGACCTCCACCAGGAAAGGGAAGTGATTCCTTCAGCTTTTGGTCCTGTCAATTTTTGGGTTATAAGATGATATATATTAAGCATTTAGGTTCTTCTAGACTTTCTGGCAATATCACCAATCAATGCTTTTTGATGGGTTTATTTTAATTGCATGCATTTGGGTCAATCTTGTACTGGCAATTTTGATATTATCTCTATATATTGCAGCTGGGTGTGGTTGTCTTTTCCTTTATGAATTCTATTCCTTTCTATTTTGGTGCTTGGAACATCCGTGGTTTTATTGATCCTATTAAACATAAGGATGTTAGGCACTTCATCCATCACCATAATATCTCCATTTTTGGTCTTATTGAGACTAAGGTTAAGTCACTCAACTGCTCAAAAATCGTGCCCTGTGCTTTTCCCAATTGGTCCATGCTGCACAACTACCAGCATTCCGACTCTGGTCATATCTGGGTTTGCTAGAATTCCACTATTCTTGATGTTAAACCAATCTTTATGAGTGAACAAATCATTCATTGTACTATCTTCTATAAACTTCTACACACACATTTTCATGCTTCTTTCATGTATGGTTCCAATTCTCCTAGTGAGTGGAATATCCTACGGTAGTAGGTCTACTCATCTTCTTGGGATCCTCTTAGGGGACTTCAATGCTATCAGATACCCCAATGATAAGTCTAGTGGTGATTCCTTGTGGAATGCCAACTCTAAGGAGTTTAACACTTGCCTTAATGATAATGAACTTGAGGATCTCCGGTTCTCGGGTTGTCAGTACACTTGGACGAACAAGCGTATTGGGCCCTCATTCATTGCTTCCAAATTGGATCGTGTGCTTGTTAATGAGAAATGGCTTAGCACCTTCACTTATTCAAGTACCATTTTCCTCCCTCCCGGCATCTCTGACCACTCTCTTCCAAAGTCTCTATCAACTTGGCCAATAGCTCCTGCAGTAAACCTTTTAAATTCTTCAATCATTTAGTCCGCAAGTGCACCCTTTGGTTTTAAAAAGTTGGACTCAGATTGTTAATGGTAATCCTTTGTACACTGTTTATACCAAGCTTAAGTTGTTGCATGTTGATCTCAAGATTCTTAATCGTAATGCTTACAGTACCATTTCTATAAGAACTAAGGCTGCCCGTATTGACCTTCAATCTATTCAAAAGGTGTTGGATTCTGATCCTTTAAATCCATCCCTTCAAGAGCAGGAGAAGAAGTTGTGTGCTACTTATCTTACCATGTCACATGCTGAGGAATTCCTTGCTTGACAAAAATCCCGTATCCAATGGCTTAAATCCAAGGACCAATGTACTGCCTATTTCTTCAAGTTTGTTATTAATAGTACGAATAGGAATAACATCACTTCCCTTACTATTGAAGATGACTCCATTACCCATGACATTAATCTTATTAAGTCATCCTTTGTGAATTATTATCAAAAGCTTCTAGGTACCCCTCATGATGACCACTATTTGGGTTCTCCTAGAGTCTCTATCTTGTTTGGGTTAAGCTTAATGACGATGTGCACAATAACATGGTCGCTGACATCTCTGATGCTGAGATTAAGGCAACCTTTCCATCCTTACATCTCAACAAAGCCCCTGGTCCTGATGGCTATAATGCTGGGTATTTTCATAATATTTGGGACATTGTTGTTAGGGGGTCACTGCTGTAGTTCGAAATTTTTTCCGCTCAAAAAACCTATTGAAAGTTGTCAATTCTACTCTCGTTGCTCTCATCCCTAAGATTCCTAACCCTACTAGGAGGTCACTGCTATGGTTCGAAATTTTTTTCGCTTAAAAAACCTATTGAAAGTTGTCAATTGCACTCTCGTTGCTCTCATCCTTAAGATTCCTAACCCTACTAAAGTCACTGATTACCGGCCCATTTCTTGTTGTAATACTATCTACAAATGCATATCTCGTATTATGGCTCTTAGAATCCAACAGGCTCTTCCTCACCTTATTAATCATGTCTAGTCAGGATTCATCAAAGGTCGTAGAATTGCAGACAACATATTCCTTACTCAAGAGCTCATGCGTGGATATCACAAAAAGTCCTCTTCTCCTCATTGTGCCATGAAAGTGGATATAATGAAGGCGTAAGACAACGTGCGTTGGGCTTTTCTTTCGGACATCCTTCAAGCCATGAATTTGCATCCTACCATAATTTTGTGGATTCAAGCTTGCATTACCACCCCTTCATACACGTTGAGCATTAACGGAGATCCTACGGGGTACTTTCCTGGCAAAAAAGGCCTTAGGCAAGGAGATTCATTATCTTCCTATCTGTTTGTTATTGTTATGGAAATCCTGACTTCTATCCTTAAGGAAAAATCTATTCACTCGGATTTCAAATTTCACTAGAGATGTGAGAAAACCAAAACCATTAATCTTTATTTTGCTGATGATCTTATGATATTTTGTAAAGGTGATATTTCCTCGGTCTCCTGTATTCATGATGCTCTTATGGAGTTTAAAAGTCTCTCTGGATTATCTCCTAGCCCCGATAAAAGTCATGTCTTTTTTTCGGGAGTATCACATGCCAATAGAATCAACATCCTATAGCGTCTCAATTTTAATGAGGGTACCCTTCTGTTTCATTACTTGGCGTTCCCCTCCTCTCGTCTAAATTAAAGCATTCGGATGTCGGGCCTTGGTCGATCGCATCACCACGAGAGTCAAATCTTGGACTTCCAGTTATCTCTCTTATGCAGATCGTCTTCAACTCATTAAGTCTGTCCTTTTCTCTTTGCAGTCTTATTGGACTTCTCTATTCATTCTCCCTAAGAAGATCATCAAGGAGATTGAGTCCATCCTTTGTGCCTTTTTCTGGTCTGGTCCTCATCTTAAATCTACTGGTGCTATGGTTTCATGGGATCATATTTGTTCGCCCACTACTGAAGGTGGTTTAGGTATTAAGTCTATTAGTTTGTGGAACAAGGCCTCCATAGCCAAGCATATTTGGTTCCTCGTCTCTGGAGGTGAGCAATCCATGTGGTGTCAATGGGTTAAATCTTACCTTTTGAAGAATCAAAGTTTCTGGAGTGTAAAAATTTCTTCTGATCCTTCTTGGAGTTGGCGTAAGCTACTTGCCCTTAGAAATGACATTCGGCCTTTTATTAGGCACAATATCGGTAATGGCAGGAATACCTTCCTTTGGTATGATAACTGGCATCCTCTTGGTCCCCTCATACAACATTTTCACCCCCGCATTGTGTATGATTCTAGTCTCAGTATTAATGCCTGGGTTAATTCCATTCTTTCTAGAGGTAATTGGAAATGGCCGGTTGCGTTATCTCCGGACCTTATGGTCGGTTGCATATTCCTTCTTGTGATAGGGACAACTCCTGCAATTGGACTCTGACTTCTATTGGCTAGTTTTCTGTCTCTTCGCTCTTGGATGAATGGAGAGTCCAGCATCCTAAACTCCCTTGGTATGTTCTGATTTGGTTTTCGGGTCATATTCCTAAATATAGTATTATCACTTGGCTCGCTATTCGAAATCGACTTAATACTGAGAACCGTCTGGTTGCCTTTGGTATGAAAACCTCCTCCTCATGTGCCTTATGTTCCCATTTTGAGGACCTTAATCATTTGTTTTTTTAACTCTCCCTTTACCAATTCCATTTGGAATCTCATCTCTTCCAACATTAGGGTTCAATTGCATGTGACTGGTTGGTAGGGATGGATAAATATTTTAATCCAGTAGTGTAAGGGCAGGAGCCTCGAGAACCTCATTACTAAACTTGTGTTCACTAGTACTGTATACCCTATGAAGCACGGATACTCCAAAACTAGCCGCGTACGCGTATCGGATACTTACCAGATACCGATACGCGCCCGATACGCCCCGATACGTATCGGATACAGTTGAAAAGTATCGGGTATTAAAATTAAATCATTTTAATTTCGGATACGTTTCGGATACGCGACCGATACGTCTCCGATACGCGACCGATACGTTTCCGATACGGCAGAGGTTAAAAATAATTTTAAAAAAAAAAACAGAATAAAAATAAAGGAAAAATGGGTAATTATAGTTTAATATGTGTAAATATAGTCGGACAAAAAAATTAAATGTTTAAAAGCCTAACTTCTACTTCGACTCTACCATTGTGCACTTCTAGCGACCTCCAGGCTTCATTGCCATCTTCCACTAGGTTCAACTCTCTCTCTCTCTCTCTTCGCTACTCTGTCTCTCCCTCTTCGCTGCTCTGTCTCTCTCGCATTCTTTATGTTTCTTGATATTTTCGTTTTTGCTCAGCCATTCTTAATGTTTTCTGTTTTTTCTTTTTATTGTATACTGATAACTGATAGAGTTATAGACTGATAATGTGATTAGTGATACTTGCAGGCACTTGGTAGTGGTTAATGACTCTTGAGTTTTGATAAATGATAATTGACTTGTGCTTAATGTTTGGTATAATGGTATTAGTAATTCAACTACACTTTTAATTTTTTGGCTCATTTTTTATGGGTAGTACATGATTAATTAATAATTATAAAAAATTAATTTTTACAGCCGTATCCCCGACGTATCCGTATCCTACTTTTTTAAGTTTTGCCGTATCGCCGTATCCGTACCGATCGTATCCGTATCCCGTATCCGTATCCATGCTTCATAGTGTATAGCACATTTAGGTTGAGCATAATATGAGGAAGTTCCAAAATACTACCAAAAACTCATCAATCTATTGTTTCTCTCATTATTCTCAATGTTCGTTCTCGGGTTCTATCTCTTTCGAGATTACCTATGGGGACACATTACATGTGGTATGTTGAAAATTGGAGACTCTAATTTCTGCTTTGTTCTGGTACATGGTGGGGTTGGATGCTTTTGGGCTCAGGCCAAGGTAGGATTGAAAGGTCCAGCGTGGGATGCCTCTGGGATCAAGCGAGACAGCGAGATTGGAAGTTTTTGGGATCAAGTCCTATGCTAATGTTGTAATTTAGGGGGTCTGTCCTCTGTTATCTTTGATTTAGCTTATGGGGTATGCCCCTCCATGTTGTATTGGTTGTTTCATGTGTCCCTTTATTGGGATCTTCTTCAGCTTCTTTTGTCTTGCGCCTTGTTAGGCCTCATTCGAATTCTAGCATCTTCTGTTAGAAGGAGTAGGAATTCGGCTCTTAGTCCTTTTCTTCTTTTCTTTTCGTTGTTTTGTCCTGAGGTATGCCCCTTGTATTTCTGTATATTTGGTTAGCCCCTTTTATTTTAATGCTGGTTTATCCACAAAAAAATGTTGCATGCTGATCTCAAGCTTCTTAATCGTAATGACTATGATAACATTTCTATTAGAGCTAAGGCTGATTGCATTGACCTCCAGTCAATTCAAAAGGTGCTTGATTCTAATCCCTCGAATCCTTCCATTCAGGAGCAGGAGAAGAAGTTGTGTGCAAATTATATAGCCATTTCTCGTTCTGAGGAACTCCTCGCCCAACAAAAATCCCGTATTCAATGGCTTAAGAATGGAGACCACTACACTGCCTACTTCTTCAAATGTGTTACTAACAGAACGAATACGAATAACATCACTTCTCTTACTCTTGAAGACAGCTCTATTACTCATGATATTAATCTTATTAAATCCTCTTTTGTGTCTTATTATCAAAAGCTACTGTGTACTCCCATGATGACCACTATTTGGGTACTCATTGAGTGTCTCACCTTGTTCGGGTTAGGCTTACAGATACAGAGTGCCATAATGTGGTCACTGACATTTCTGATGCGAAAATTAAGAGTACCTTTCTTACTTTGCATCCAAACAAAGCTCCTGGACCTGATAGTTATAATGCTTGGTTTTTTCATCATTCCTGGGACATTGTTGGTAAAGAGGTCATAGCAGCTCTTCGAAAAATTTTCCGCTCTAAGAACATGTTAAAGGTTGCCAATTCTACCCTAGTTGCTCTCATCCCTAAGATTCCCAATTATACTAAAGTCATTGACTTCCAGCCCATTTCTTGTTGTAATACTATCTACAAGTGCATATCGCGTATTTTGGCTCATAGAATCCAACAGGCTCTTCCTCACCTTATTGATCCTGTCCAGTCAGGATTCATTAAAGGTCATCGAATTGCGGATAACATCTTCCTTACACAAGAGCTTATGCGTGGTTATCATAAAAATTCTTCCTCTCCTCGTTGTGCCATGAAAGTAGACATTAAGAAGGCTTACGATAATGTGCGATGAACTTTTCTTTTTGACATCCGTCAAGCCATGAATTTCCATCCTACTATGATCCAGTGGCTTCAAGCTTGCATCACCAACACTACTTACTCGTTGAACATTAATGGAGAACCTACGGGGTACTTTCCTGTCAAAAAAGGCCTTAGACAATGAGATCCGCTTTCCTCGTACCTGTTTGTTACTCTTATAGAAATCCTGACATCTATCCTTAAGGAGAAATCCCTCCTTTCTGATTTCAAGTTTCATTGGGGAAGCAAGAAATCAAAAATCATCAATCTTTGTTTTGTGGATGACCTTATGATCTTCTGTAAAGGTGATAATTCTTCAGTCTCTCATGTTCATTATGCTCTTGAAGAGTTTAAACATCTCTCTGGATTGTCTTATAGTCCTGGTAAAAGTCGTGTTTTGTTCTCCGGAGTGTCTCTTATCAATAAAACCAGCATCCTAGAGCGGCGCAATTTCAAAGAGGCACCTAACTGTCCGTTATCTTGGTGTTCCCGTCCTCTCCTCCAAATTAAATCATTCTGACTGTCGGTCTTTGGTCGACCGCATTACCGAGAGGGTAATCTTTGACTTCTAGATATCTCTCCTATGTTGGACGTCTTTAACTCATTAAGTCTGTGCTCTTCTCTATCCAGTCCTATTGGACTTCTCTCTTCATTCTTCCTAAGAAAATCCTCAAAGAGATAGAGTCCATCCTTCATGCGTTTTCCTGGTTGGAACCTGATCCTACTGGTGCCAAGGTTTCTTGGGATCACATTTGCTCTCCTACAAATGAGGGTGGTCTAGTTATCAAGTCTATCAGCGTGTGGAACAAGGCCTCTATAGCTAAACACATTTGGTTTCTCATCTCTGGGGGTGAGCAGTCCATGTGGTGTCAATGGGTTAAATCTTACCTTCTTAAAAATCAAAGTTTTTGGAGTGTTAAAAATTTCGTTTGATCCTTCTCGGAGTTGGTGTAAGTTGCTTGCCCTTCGGAATGTCATTCGGCCTTTTATCAGGTATAATATTGGTAATGGCAGTAACACATTCCTTTGGTATGATAATTGGCACCCACTTTAATCCCCGCATTGTGTATGATTTTGGTCTCACCATTAATGCCCCGGTTAACTCTATCCTATAACGAGGAAGTTGGAATTGGCCTGTTGTGTTATCTCCTAACCTTATTGATCTCAAAAAAGCCTCGCAAGCCGTGCCCAATCCTCCCTATGATAAGGAAGATTCCTGCATTTGGACCCTGACCTCTAATGGAAATTCTCCATTTCCTCGCTTTGGGATGAATGTAGGATTCATCATCCTAGAGTTCCCTGGAATTCTCTGATTTGGTTTCCAGGTCGTATTCCTAAATATAGTATCATCACTTGGTTAACTATATAGAATCGACTTAATACTGAGAATCGTCTGGTTACTTTTGGAATGAAAACATCCTCTTGTTGCACTTTCTATTCCCATTATGAGAATCTTGATCTTTTCTTCAACTGTCCCATTTTTGTAGTTAATGAAATTCAACGGCATGTCGTGAGTTGTATATGTTCCTATATGTGTTTAATGGATTCGCGTGAATGCTTGAAAGGCGTAGATAATAGACTAGACTTCATCAAGGGACTAGGATGATTGTACTAGATCCCATTCAGGAATGCTAGGAGTGGCACGAACTAGACTCTTTTGGGAGATGCTAGGATGTGAAGTAGACTTCTTTGGAAATACTAGGAATGATACTCTAATGATAAATGAGGACAATGTGGTAATGTGAACGGACTTAACGGTGGTGCACAAATCGTGACAAGGAACACATAGAATGATGGACAGATTAGATTAAGTCCCGAACGATTTTGCTCGTTATTGACATTTTATTTTCTGTCAGTTGTTCAATAGTTTTGTTCATACTATTTAAATTTGTGAACAGTTGTTTGTCAATCAATTCATATATTTGTAACACTTGTGTGGATATTTCTGCTGGTCTATGTAGCTCACCCCTTATGTTCTCAAGTGCTATTCCAAAACATTAGCATGGTGTGCTTGGTATGCGTGGATTGACATATGATTTTTAAAAGCTTATTGAGGAGTTACCCAACATCTTGAAAATTACATTTTGGAAGATGTACTTTAACTCCATTTCTTTTGTCTCCTTTTGATTTGAATGATGTTACCTCTCTTGTACTTGAACCAATATTTTAATATACATTCGGGCTTGTATTGCCCTTGTCATTCTAACACATTTTGGATTTTAGTTTGTTAACAATGATTCGTGAATGAAAGGCTGGGAATATTTGGGTTTATTATCAGTTATTTGTGAGGTATATAAATGTATATCTATGAATTTTATATGTAGAAAATCGAGGGCATGAAAGACCACTTTCAAAGACTCTTCAGAAGATGGAGAAAGAGGCATACTGCCAAGCCCCAAGACCAATGGGTGGGAACTTGAGCCAACGAGACTGCAAATTGTACCACACTTGTACAAGAACCACGATCATATGATCGAGAAGTGCTTCTATGTCAAATAGTTGCTAGATGACTTGGTGCAATAGGATCATCTCAAATAGTTACTAGGCGACCCTTGATGAGAAGACCACCAAGGACAGGATGAGGATAAGGCTAAAAGGTCAGACTTAGAGTCGCTCAAAATAGTAACTGTCATCATGTTTGTGCCAGAGCCCAAGAGGGTGGCGAAGCTCAAGAAGTAGATAACTAAGGGCAAGAAGAAAAGGAAAGCACATAAAGTCAGCATGGTGGAGACTTGCGAGCCAACCTTTTTCCATGGAAATAGTATCTCATTCGGTAAGGAAGATAAAGAGGGGGTTAAGTATCCCCACCATGATCCCCTGGTACTAACTTCTTGAATCAACAAATACGAGGTACAACATGTGCTCATGGTTTCAATGAGTTTTACAGATGTGATGTTCTACAATATGTTTAAAAAATGGTCTTAAAGCATTAGACCTCACAGCTATCCACAACTGCTAGCTGAGAAAAGCCACTCAGAAAAAATCTTCGAAGGGTCTGATCAGATGCATGACCCAGGAATGTGAGTTCCTAATGCTCGACATCCCTTCCATTTACAACATAATTATGGGGAGAGGTTGAATTTCCAACCTAGAAGTTGTCCCATTAACCTTCTACCAAGAATCAAATTCTCTATGCCAAAGACGATCCAAAATGTAAGAGGGAGCCAAACCGCTACCCGATAATGCATGCTGATGGTGATGAGGAGAGAGAAAAAAGGGAAGCAGGTCTATCTGATCGAAGTACCAGACAATATATTTTGGAGGACATTAACAGTTGGCTGAAACAGAAAACTGTTGACCAATTTCTCGAGATCGTCATCAATCCCCTCAATGCTGAGAAATACTTTACGATCCGTGCCACTTTAACAGAGCGGGAGCAATCAGAAATGGTGGAGTTCCTCACATAAAACATTAATGTTTATTCTCGGACATCGTATGAGATGCCAAGATTGGATCACGAAGTTATGAGCCATCACTTGAACGTGGAAGAAGGAGCCCGATCAGTAAAACAAAAAAGTAAAAAGTCCATAGCATAGCACATGGACACAATAAATGAGGAGTAGAGAAGTTGCTAGAGGCACTGTCTATCAAGGAAGTCGCATATCGTGAATGGTTGTCTAACATGGTGGTGGTAAAGAAGAAAAATAGCAAAGTCTGTATCGATTTCACAAGCATGAACAAAGCATGCCCGAAGGATCCTATCCTATTACCTAAAATTTACCAACTTGTAGATTGGGTAGCCAACCACCATTGGATAAGCTGCTATATAGCCATGTCTGGCTCTGATCATGGGACTAAAATCTAAACGGTGTTCATCAGCTAAGGGGCCTATGCTATTACAAGGTGATGCCATCCGGACTAAAAAAATAGAAGCAACATATTAGAGGATGGTGACCAAAATATTTGATGAACGGCTTGGGCGGAGCATGGAGGTATACATTGATGACATGTTGATCAGGTCAAAATGGCTAGGGACACATCTTGAGGATCTCCAAGTGACATTCAACATTCTCAACAGATACGAAATGAAGTTCAACATGTCTGGTGAGCCTTCGGCATAGAATCAGGGAAGCTCTTTGGCTACCTCATCACAAGAAAAGCAATTGAAGCTAGCCTCAAGTAGGCGATGACAATGATAGAGCTCTAGTAGCCCACTCGAGGCAAGGAAGGTTAGAAGTTGATGGGCATGGCGGCAGCTCTAGACCGATTTATTTGGAAGTCCTCGAACTAATGCAGACTATTCTTCCAGCTAATGAGGAAGAACATAAATTTTCAAAAGAACGAGGAGTGCAACCAAACTATGGAGGATTTAAAGCACTACCTCTCCAATCTACCACTCCTCTCTATATCCGTCTTCGGAGAAAGCTTGTTCTTGTATCTGGTAGTATTAGATTATGCAGTGAGCACTGCTCTGGCTCAAGAAGAGGAGAAGATCCAACTACCTATCTATTACATTGGCAAGACACCTATCAACACGAAGATCAAGTATCTCCCTTTGGAGAAATTCACCTTGGCGTTACTAGTTGCCTCAAGAAAGTTATAGCACTACTTCCCCCTTGCGCCGTTACTGTCTACACCAAATAGCCTTTGAAGGCCCTTATGTGAGAAGAGAGCATGGCAGGAAGGATATCAAAATGGGCTGTGGAACTCGGACAGTACTAACTCCATTATATACCTCATAACAGCCATGAAGGGATAAATACTAGCCGATTTTACCACTAAGTTTACCCGGGCCAAAGAACCTAACCAGGAACAGGTCGACCGTATTCCTTCTATACCAAACCACAGAAATCCAAAGGATACAATAGCTCAAGAAGCAAATAGTAAATAAGTTGAGCTGCTACAACATGCCATAATGGAGGAGCCAAGTCCACAATGGAGTTTGTGCTGTGACGGGTCATCTAATGCTTATGGATCAAGGGTCATCATGGGCTGAGGGAATGATGATCAAGCATTCCATCACCTTGGGATTCCAAGCATCAAACAAAGAAGCAAAATATTATGCTGTTATGACGGGGCTGAGACACGTGATCACCTTGGGGGATAAATCGATCACCATTTACTAAGATAGCCAGCGGGTCATCAAGTAGATTGAGGGGGAATACGAGGCGAAAGAACATAGGATGGTGGCCTACTCCCAACTAGCCAAAGAATGATGAACGAATTAGGACAAGTGATAATCAAGCAGATCATAAGGGAACAGAACCACCATGTTGACACCCTGGCCTCACTTACCTCAGCCGTAGGACCAGAGTTAAGTTGGAGTACCACAATCAACCGAAGGCATCCACAGAAGATGAACAATATGCATGCTTTGCTATAAATGGCAATGGTACTGGCCAATCCCTTATCAACTACCTTAAACAAGGCACATTACCGGAGGATAGAAAAGCCACTGACAAGCTCATACAACAAACACCAAAATTCTAGTTGAATCCCAAGAACCACATCTGCATTAAATTTGACCAAAAGAGGTACATGTTTTTCTTTGAGAGATTCACGAGGGGGAATGTGGAGCTTGCACAAGCAAACGATCATTGTCCCATCAGCAAATGACTCACGCATATTGGTGGCCGTGAATGTGAGAGGACGTCGTCGACTATACAAGAAGTGCCTGAACGGTCAGAAATTTGGGCCCCTCACTCACTTATCATCAAAAAATCTTAGCTCTATCACCAGCCTATGGCCAATCTCTCAATGGGGGTTTGACATCGTCAAATCACTCCCCACTACCCCAGGCAGCCTAGAACCCATTACTTCACTAAGTAGATTGAAGAAAAGTCGTTGGCTTGGATCAGAGATCAACACTTGGTTCTTCGTTTGGGAGTATATCATCACCCATTACGGGATTATCGGGCGATCGTTGAAGATAACGGAACCGAATTTGATAGTGGGGGTATATAGAGACCTATGTGAGACTTACAATTCCAAAGGGTACTACTCAACGCTAGCCTACCCACAGAGCAACAGACAAGTAGAAGCCTTGAACAAAAAATATTGAGCAGACTAGAGAAGCGGATAGAAAAGGCCAAAGGAAGATGGGTAGAAGAATTGTTAAACATGCTTTAGGCCTACCAAACGACTCCAAAACGATCCGAGTGCAAAATTTCCTTCTCTCTAACCTATGTGGGCAAGGCAGCTATCCCTGTTAAGATCGGATTGTCAACACTAAAAAGTACGAACTTCAATCCAAACACACATGATGAAGAACTCAAGAAGGAACTGGACCTGGCCAAAGGTAAGGGGAAGCAGCATCGATCACATTGGTCGATTATCAAGAGCAACTCCAAAATCTTACACCAAGAGCGTAAAGCAACATAAATTCGACACGGGGGAACTTCTTGTAAAGAAGGTCCTTCCAGTCGAGAAGAAGTCTTTTGAAGTGAAGATAGGGCCCAACCATCGTGGTCCATAGTGATGGCTGACAGAGGGGCATACATTTTTCATGGAGCAAATGGCTAGGGACTTTCGCATCCTTGGAACGCCACTCATCTAAAGAAGTACTATTTCTAGAAGTTGAAATAAAATTTCCATGAACAAAAAATGCAATGTTTGAAGGAACAACAAATGTCAAATTAGGTTTAGCATTCTTCAACAAGCCGCCATATGTGCCTTGGTGCTGCTACATGCTCAAACACTACCTACTATGGGGCTAATGTCTTTGGCCCTGTGACAAGTGACAAGTGATAGGATGCAAGTTCCTTATATGCACCTTGGTGCTATGTGCTCTTGCATTACATACTACATGCCTAATGTCTTCAACCCTCGGACTAGTGATAAGATGCTTGCACCCTGTGCACCTCTATGCTACGTGCTCTGACACTACGTACTACATGCCTAATATCTTTAGCCCTATGACTAGTGATAGGATGCCAGCGCCCTATATGCCTCGGTGCTACGTGCTCAGGCACTTCATACAACAGGGCTAACATCTTCGGCCCTCTAACAAGTGACAAGATGGTAACACCTTGTGCGTCTCGGTGCTACGTGCTCCAACGCTAGTTTGTCTCCCTGTTGGGGACCTCTTTGACCCCATGTTTAGCTTCTCTTGGGGCTCTAGTGTGACTCGACTGAGTTGAGATGTGAAGTTCGATTTCTACAATGACAACTTTTACTTCTCTGTTAAAGATCCTTCGATGTGAATTTGCAAGGAACTAGTCTCGATTGGGGATGGTTCGGATAATGAAGGATTATGATGAAGTTTTGGGAACCGGGTATTGATGAAGTTTTGGGAACCGGGTATTTTGGAATGAATTTGCGAGTAGGCGCAGCGGAAATTATTTTAGGAATGCGGAGGAATTTTAGAGGGGTTCGTGGAAAAGAGTAGAATTTTGATTCAAGATTAATGGTTCTTGAATCGGGGATTTTAGACGTGAAAGATGGAAGATAAAATGAGCAAGTAAATTCGAGAAAACCCTCTCGTTAACTAGAACGAGCAACCTTTCTATATTGAATATACTTGAAAGTTCGAACTCAATCTAACAATTGAAAATGCTAGTTTAAATCCGAAAAGTTACAAGAAATTTAGGGAAAGAAAGAAACTACGAGAGCAAGAAATTACAAGGGAATTTAAACTAAAAAATTGGCTTAAAGTTTGATCAATATCAATAATCCAAAAAAAAGCCTCCCCAAAGACAAAATGTCATCAACTATTTATAGCTGGAAAATCCCTAAATTATTGCCTTTTAATTAGCCGCTTGGACCCGGTCATGCGGTTGGTGGGTGGGCGTGGTTGGCGGAAGAATCCCCAAATTATTGCCTTTTAATTAGCCGCTTGGACCCGGTCATGCGGTTGGTGGGTGGGCGTGGTTGGCGGAAGCTGTTGAGGAGGTTGGAGACCAATTCTTGCGGCTGATGGAGCGGCTGGGCAGTTGCTGCTGGACCGGTTCTTGCAGCTGATGGAGCTGCTAGGAAGTTGCTGCTGGGCTGGGCTGTCCTTGGGCCCAAGTGTGGGCTGGGCTGGGCTGGCAAGGAGGCTGACCTTATCTTCTAACTTTGGTTCTTGGATTTGTATACATGAGCTCCATTGGTCCTTGGACTTTGGGTGAGCCTCTTCGTGGCGTAAATGTTGGAGCATCATTGCCACGAGATTTTGGTGTTGGCTTCGAGTACGCGATGCGATCGGAGCGATCGTATCATTCTCCCACTCTCCTTGTGATCACCAATTGTGGGGTCTTATTTTATGGAACTTGCCCACAAGTCTTGCCTGAGCTAGAGAAGTAGCCAAATGCAGCATGTCTCATTTGATCCCAGTGTATAATCTGCACAAGGAAACACCTGTTAGAAACACCTTGGCCTATTGCCGAAATGCCCATTGATGGCTCAATCAGTACTAGGTTGAGGCATTGTTTTGGTGCTTTTCACCTCCGTTGAACATAAAAACCTATCTACTAAAGTGGTAACTTACTCTGTCTTTCACTCAAGGTGGCCTGACTACCTCTCCAATTTTTGCTAGTTATTTCACACCCTCCCTTTTCAGATGACATTCACTCCTATTTGTAGGGTTTTGGGGTGTGCATATATGTACAAACTTGAGTGCATTCCGTGAACTTTCCGCCATTTCTTGTGGGCTAATTTGATGCATCACGCGGCTAACCAACATCATAGGATCGTGCCCAACCTAGCTGAGCCTACCTGTTACGGCTTAGCTGCAATTGACTTGTCCCAAGCCGGGCTTAGCTGCAATTGACTTGTCCCAAGCCGAGCACGTGTCTTGAAACTATCCTATAGGTCAAGTTGTCTCATTGAGTCCCAAGTTTAGCCGACCCAAATATTTATAGCCCCCAGAGCTTCCATTAAGAAAATTATGCAAGGATGATAGGTATATCTAAACCTTGTGAAATCTGAAATGTTGAGGTCGTCCAATCCCCTAAACATTCCAGCTGAGAATCAAAATTGTACGTGTGGCTGGAGCCCTGCTAGAGACATGGCACCGCACAGGAAGGTACTAAGGACTTGGGAACTACAATCGCAAAGATCACCAAGGGTGGGGTTTATCAGGCTCAATTTCTTGATTGGTATTAATCCCGAACGGATTTGGTATTCCTTTGGAACCTCGAACTGTTCTTAGAAATGCTCCGACTTCTGCCAGTTTGAATTTGGGAAATCCCCAAACAAAGTTTGTTCACTTTGAGATGTTTAAGGAGGGTTCGGTGTCAAAAGTTTTTTCCAGAAGAATGAATTCTTCATCCAAATCTAATATGATGATTGGTTTCAGAACATCCACAGTGCAAAATATGCCAATTTGGAATCACTCAACTAAAAGATTAGGCTACTAAAGAATAAGCGGATGAAATGGCCTTCGCAAACAAGCTTTCAAGCCAGTTATATAAATACAAAGCTATTCCCACCAATCCATCAGGGAAACCAAATTCAGACACGTCCATGAGAGAGTCATTCCCTCTTGACCAAAACAACCGTCCCCACCTAATCCAACCAAATATCATAAAACAATCCAGGTGTAAATATATATAAATGCTACATTTTTCAGAGTGCGGAACTTTTTTACAGCTTTACAGGAATATCGCACTAAATCAGCTCCAGGAATAGGGCTTCCTGCTTGCTGGTCAAGCCTAGTTGATTCAGAGTTGAGGAACTCTCTCCATCATCAAAAGCACGCCGAGGGTATGGCCTAACCTGCCCAATAAAATACACATGCAAAAGCAAACAGCTAATAATCCTTGAATGCCAATTTAGGGTAAAAAAACTCCATCTCAACATGCAAAACCAAACAGCTAAGATAACCAGTGACTAATTTTTGAAATATTAGTAAGAAAGCATAATGAAGAGAAACATACCAATCTATAACTGCCCGGCTTAACCCCTCTACCAACATCAATGAAGTCAAAAAGGGACTGCGAAGCAAATCACTCAGTTAATATGCAAGCAATAATAACGTTCAGAATAAGTGATCACTACATACAAATCAAGGCTTCTCCACAACCAATACCTGTAGTTTGTCAGACCTCAGAAACCGGCGACCACGACGGCTGCCATCTGGCATCCGCACTAGAAGAGTTACAGCATTCTCATCATCTGGAGTTGGTTCTTGAGGTAGGGAAGCTTCTTTCGCCGCTAGTTGTCTCTCAATCTCCTGCAGCAGAAAATATTCTCCAGGAATAAGGATAGGAACTCTGCGCATAATCTAGAGGGAAGTCTCTCCCTCACATCCAACAAGAATCTGGAAACATTTATCTAGAAAAAAAGGCTTGAAGAAGCTAATTGCATTTCATAATTAGCCAAGAAAAACCGGGTTAAAGATCAATAAGCAGAGCAATCTAAACACAGATTCATCTCACAGCAAAAAATTACCCACCAGAAAATCAAGAAACTAATCTCACGCAGCAATTTCCACACAATCATCTGACACCAGTAAAATACCCTCTAGAAAATCAAGAAACTAGTCTCGTGCAACAATCATAGCTAGAAATTCAGTATCTTGTTTGGTTAGGATAGATCCAACTCTTCGGATAGAAGAACACAAAGAGCAGATAAAAAAAGGTAAAAGAAGAATAATATAATGTCATTCCTTTTCAAAACACAATATATTCCCACCAGTCCAGAATTAACCAAGAAGTAAAATTGCCCAAGTCGATGCATGTATGTATCCTTTCATAGCAGATAATACAATTCTTTAGTAACATAATTCTCACCATCCAACTGGGGGAAAGGCTTTTTCACATGGTGTCGAGGGATTAGGAGGACTAAAAACAGTTTCAAAAGTAGGAGACAGCTCAACATCAGCCAGTGCTACTATATGGGCAGGCCTGAAATTTTCTATTGTATATTACCTGCTCTTCCTCCAATTTTCTATGTGACTCTTCTTCCTTTCGTCTTTCTTCTTCAAGAGCAGCTTCTCTAGCTGCTTGCTCTTCTAAACGCTGAGCTTCGGCTTCTTCCGTTGCCTTCAGTTCCTTTTCTCTATCAGCTTGAAGTGACGCCAGATATTCATCATCCTACAAGTTAAACAACAAGAATAAATGGCCCGTAAATGATACTTCAAAATGGTTGCTGGTCAAGATTCAGACCTGTTGTTCCCTAATCAAGCGCTGAGCAGTTAGACCGGGTGATGGGGAACGTGGTATCCGCTGGGAATAAAGGCCAGAAATTCTATCTAAACCATTCTGCATCAGCTGATGAGGTGCAAAAGGAAAACGATATCCACTCCCTTCAGGGATTCCACCAAAGAGTGCAGCCTCAAGCATAATTGCTTCATCCTGTTCCTCAGAAGAGATTCCTCCCCACTTGAACGAAATAAAGACCAAAAAGACACACACTTCAAGAACTTTCTAACTGAACCTGATCTCAAATCCATTATCTGAAATGACAGCAAAAAATCCACGGCAAAAGAGAATGTTTTTCACTAAATACCTCATCATTAGGGGAATTATTTCTATTGTTCGGTTGATAGTTAATATTATCATGTTGTCCAGGACTTGATGGTGGGGTAACCTCAACTTCTTCAGTTTCTTTGCCAGAGTCAACAGAGGCAGAAGACATTCGCGTACTCCTGTGCCTAACGAGAGGCTGCTCTTCTACATCCTCAGCATCATCTTGGATAGATGAACTTCCCACATCCAACCTACATGATTTTTAGTAGTATGCTTATAAGGGTAAAACTAATATTTGACTCCAACATTAAACACCCAAATGCACAAACAGAAATTCCCAGCAAATAACCATACAACCAATGTGGCTACCGGGTATTTTGTGAAGTCAACTCATACCTTCGAGTTGATGATGTCATTTTCCCCATATCACCCAACTCCAAAGACTTAGAAGCTTCCAGTTCTGATGCTCCAACTTTGCTCCCAAGCTGGTGTGAAGCTTTCTCTTGCTCTGCTGTCTTCAAAGCCAATTCAAGTAAGACAGGTGCAAAATACAATAACAAAAGGGTCCTACAATTCCCATGAATTTTAAAAAAGATCACAAACCTTCAATGACAAGGAAACAGCCTGTGCAAGTTCAGGGTCCTCTAAGCCAGATTGCTTTTGCTGAGTGACCAGATTGCTCAAGTCCTACATCGATGATACAGAGAACATAAAGCTGATGAACTATAGAGAAGCAAACGGCTAAGACAGTAAAAAGTTGCATACATCATGAGCCTGCAATTGTTGATCCACGTAACCTTTTCCAGCCTCCCTTTTTGAAGCCTCGATAGCAGCTCGAACCATTTCTTCTTCTATGTCATTGCCGTAGTCAGGCAAATCATCAATTCCAGGAGCACTTGGCCTAGGATAAGTGCCATGAGAATTATAACCTACAAAACCATCATTTTGTTCATTCTGCCCAGATGAAGCAGTGGGAATATCTTCCTCATCATCATCGTCCATTATAACAGTCCCTTGTGTTTCTTGGCCCTGAGCTAGAGCAGTTCCAGTAACATCCTCTATGGTAGGTGCAAGGCCCGAACGACCCGAATGTTCCCCCCCATCCTTGACATCAATGGGGATCTCCCTCACTTCTCTTGGATGGGAAACAACAGGATCATGGCTTCTAAAATCAGGACCACTATTGAATAAACCTCTGTGGAAGTCAGGATCAAGAAGAGAGAAGGGACTTAAATTCCCAGCAGAACGTAAAATTGACAAAGGAGGTTCCTGGAACCCAACTTGGATAGGTTCATCTATATCCATGGCATCATTTTGAGGAGCAAGTGCAGATGTTTCATGCATGCTGAACATGGAAAAACAAAAAAGAACTATTAATTGCAGAAATCTAAGAATGAGAATAATCAAAAAACTTCAGTCCATTCAGAGAAAGCACAGAAAGTGAAAAAATGGAAAACAATAGCATAAGCAAAAACTGACGCGCTTATATCTCCTCCATTGAAATGTGCATTAACAGCTTCATTGAGATCTCCACCATGTTCCTAGCACCAGTAAGAAATCAACCATCATATTGGAGGCCCAGAAAAATTTCTAAATAAAAATTATGAAAGAGAAATGCTCTGTTGCACCACTAGACGATTAAATTAGAATAACAAACTCTTGGAACCAATAGATGCACAACAAACTTTGCAAATGGAAGTGGCATGAGCAAAGGAAGGATGTTGGGATCTTAAATGTGCAGGTCACATTTCTTACTTCCTAGAGTGCAATCTTTTTCCTTTTTCTTTTTCTTTCATGCTAATGAATGAATGCAAGAATTATGATCAATTACATCTTAAAGAAGCTATATCCGTTCCATTTCAAACAAACTTCAATTAAAAAGCAATAACACTCTTGAACAACAAACGCTTAAATTAGAATAACAAACTACTGCAACCAATAGATGCACAACAGACGTTGCAAATGGAAGCGGCTTGAGCAAAGGAAGTGTTAGAATATTAGAGTTAAAGTTAGAATGTAACTTAGTCCCACATTGATTATGTGGAGCCTCTTAGTTAGACGGTTACCTATATATATAAAAACTTTTATGTGATAGGGATAGACAACACCCTATACACTTTCACTTCCTTCTCTCTCTTTCTTCCCGAACATGATATCAGACCGAGTTCTGATTCCACCATAAACCCTGAGTCTATTCCATCTCAACCCTAATCCTATTTTGTCAAACCTCTACCAAACCTTAGCCCACCAATTTGTCACAGCCAGCAGCCGCCAAACCCTAGCCATCCTATAGCTGCAACCAGCAGCCGCCACCCTACAGCTGCAATCACCAATAGCAACAGCCTACCTCCGGCCAACCACCAGCCGCCTCTACTCTGTCACTGCTCCGCCCAGCCAACCACCGGCTAGCCTTCGCCCACCACCACCAGCCTGCCACTGCCTTCTGCCAATCTCCGGTTAACCACCAATAGCACCCACTACTCTCTGCCGCCTCCTGTCAGCTGCACACACCCATTCTCCAACGAGTTCTCTAGTGTCTGATTTATGTGCCTTTAGGCCATTCGTATGCTCTCCGGGTTCGTTTCTATCGCTCGTATGGTTTTCGGGATTTTTCCCTCTATGTCCATCTATTATATGCCCTCAGCCATTTTGGCTATGTTAATAGCTTAGGTGGTTCCTACTCCTTGCTTTGGTTGGCGTTTGGTTGTCGGTCCGTTTTGTTGGTGGATACCATTTGTTGGTTGTTTGGTTGAGACTATGGTTTGTTGTTTTGATCTATTGGTGTGGCTTGGCACAATGATTGACCCTAATTCTGCTACCTCCACTGTCACCTATACTATTGCCAATTCTTCTCACTTCCGTGACCGGAGGCCTATTATTTCCATTCTTTTAAATGCAAAAAACTATGCTCTTTGGGCCTAGGCTGTTGAGGTCTACTTTGAGGGTGATTCCACTTCATAGTGGCTTACTAATGATCCTCCCGGATCCACCAGTTCCACCTATGCTGCTAGGAAATTTGAGGATGTCCGCATTCGCACGGACCTATGGAATAGTATGGAACCCCAAATCAGTGGTCCTTTAATGTTTTTACCCACCGCCAAGTATGTTTGTAACTAGGTTAAGGAGATGTATTTAGGAGTTAACAATCTTTACCGGACGTATGATCTTCATCAGGCTTTTTTCTCGCTGATCATGGATGACCAATATTTGGAAACTCATTATGCTCGATTTTGTGATTTTTGTGAGAAGATCAAGATTGCTAAGCTTAGCTCTGCTGATATTCATGTTATAGAGCGTCAGCGGCAGTCTTTGTTTGTTGCCCACTTTTTGTCCAATTTGTCGTTTCACACCTATGATTCCGTTCGTTCACAGCTTCTAGGAGATCGAACTTTACCATCACTTGGTGAGGTCTTTAGTCGTATTCGTTAGGCTACCATATCAAAGAGTGGTTCTACTTCAACATCTCAATTATCTTCTGATCGCTCGGCTTTTGTCACTACCGTTTCCTGTGGTGGTTCGACGTCGGGGGGAGTTAGCCGTGGTAATATAAGTAGGATTCAGGCCAAGGTGGTTTCAGTCATGGTGATGGTCGTGACTCTGGCCATGGGATCAATCATCAGGCGGAGGTGACTGTGGTCGTAGGCGGGTGCCTCGTCACTACACTTGGTGCAATGTTGATAATCATACTATTGACTATTATTAGGATCTACATGGTCGCCCGACTACCCACCAAGACATCGTTTCTGAGGATGATGGTTCACAGTTATCTTCCAGTACCACCCCTCGTGTAGTCACTCTTTCCGAGGATGAGTATCAGCACTATCAGCAATATCGATAGTCCTCTGCCTCCACTGCTACGCTTGCTCAGAAAAGTCCACCTTTTGCCTTCTTGCTTTCCAGATTCCTTGGGATCATATATCTGGTACTCCTATCTTGTCTGATCGTCGTCCCCCTAGGACTTCTTTTCATGTCAACTTGGTTGATGGCACTACTACTTCTATTGTTGATTTGGGTTCCGTTCCATTGACTTCTTCTCTTAGTTTAAATATTGTTTTACATGTTTTTTCTTTCCTTTTAGTCTTCTGTCTGTTAGTAAAGATTACTGAAGCCTTAAACTGTTCAGCTACTTTCTTTCCTAATTCTTGTGACTTTCAGGATCTCAAAACGAGGACGAGAATTGCTGGAGGTGTTGAACATGGTGGTCTCTACTATTTTTTGGATGGCAAGCCGTCTACCTCTGTTGCCTTCCAATCCACTGTTTCCCTTACCAGCATCATTGTTGCCTTGGCCATCCGTCGCTTCCCAATCTTAAACGGATGGTCCCATCATATGGTCGTGTTGAGTCACTTTCTTGTGAAGCATGTGAGTTGTGCATTCAGATATTTGGAGCCCTATGCGAGTTCCATCCCGTGCTCACTTTCAGTATTTTGTTGTTTTTTGGATGATTATTCTCGTACTACTTATATTTATTTTATGCAACACCATTCTGAATTACTCTCCATCTTTATATCTTTTTTTACGAGGAAATAAAAACGCAAATTGGTGTCCCTATTCAAATTTTTTGTTCTGACAATGCACGTGAATATTGTCATCATGCTTTATCACAGTTTTTGGATACAGATGAGGTCTTACACCAGTCCTCTTGTGCTCAGACTCCATAGCAAAATGGAGTTGTCGAATGCAAATTGGGTCATATTTTGACGGTCACTCGTGCTCTACTATTGCACATGCATGTTGCTAAATCTTACTGGAGTAATGTTGTTCTTACTGCTTGTTACCTTATTAATCGAATGCCCTCTACGGTCTTAGGCGGACAAATACCATATGCTCTACTCTGTCCTGATAGCCCCCTTTACTCCCTCCCACCTAAGATTTTTCATTGCGCCTGTTACGTCCATGTCTTAGATTCTGATCGGAACAAAGTTGATCTCCGATCCATGTGTGTTGATGTTACTTTCCATGAGTCTGTCCCTTTTTTGCAGGAGCTTCTTCTTCTTTTGCGAACATGCCCGCCTCCGTTCCTCTCCCGACCCCCTTACCCTTGGCCAACACACCCCCTCCACCGCCCTTGCAGGTTTATGTTCGCCGTCCAAAAGAATCTTTGCCATCGCTTTCACCCGCTATTGATTCTTGCCCGCCGTCTGGAGATCCGCCGCAGCCTCCTTCTCTTGCTCTGGGGCCTCCATCTCCCGATTCTTTACCCATTGCCCTCCGAAAAGGTACTCGTATTTGTACTATTTCTTATCCCATTACTCAGTTCGTTTCTTATGTTCATCTTTCCCCATTTCTCCGCGCTTTTTTTTCCTTCTGTATCCTCTTTTTTGTCCCACACTGTGCAGGAGGTCCTCTCCATTTCTGAGTGGCGAACAACTATGGAAAAGGAAACGACTGCACTTCATAGCAATCATACATGGATGTATTTACTGTGAAGTACCATCCTAATGGCACTGCTGAGCGCTACAAAACTCGCCTTATAGCCAAAGACTACCCTCAGACTTATGGTGTTGACTATGCTGAAACCTTATCCCCGGTTGCCAAGCTCGGGTCTGTTTGCCTTCTTATTTCTCTTGCTGCAACCTTGGTTGGCCCCTTTTCCAGCTGGATGTCAAAAATGTTTTCTTGCATGGCGATCTCATTGAGGAGGTTTATATGGAGCAACCATCTGGCTTTGTTGCTCAATGGGGGTCCTCTAAAGTATGTAGCCTTCGGAAAGCCCTTTATGGGCTTAAACAATCTACTAGAGCTTGGTTTTGAAAATTCAGTAGTGATATCCTGTGTTTTGGCATGAAGCGATGCCAATTTGACCATTCTGTTTTCTCTCTCACATCCGACCAAGGAAAAAACTTAATGATTGTCTATGTAGATAATATTATTATTACAGGTGATAACAAGAAAGCTATTGATGATCTAAAACTTTTCCTACAGCACCAAAGACTTAGGGAAACTGAGATACTTATTGTGTATTGAAGTTGCACGTTCTAAGAATGGTATTAATTTGTCACTGAGGAAGTATGCGTGAGATATTCTAGAAGAGACTAGTTTACTAGGATCAAAGCCTACTGAGACTCCTATAGATCCTAATGTCAAATTATATGTTGATCAGAGAAAGTTGCTTTCTAGTCCAGATCAATATTATTGCTTGGTGGGAAAGCTAAATTATTTTACTGTTACTCGTCCAGATATTTCATTTCTGTTAGCCTGGTTAGTCAATTTATGTCTGCTCCTCAAATTCTCCACTAGAAAGCTATTCTACGAATTGTGAGGTATCTCAAGGGTCATCCAGGACGTTGTCTGTTCTATCATACTAGTGGACACTTGCGGGTTGAGGCCTTCACTGATTCTGATTGGGCAGACAATCCGTCTGACAGGAGATCCACCTATAGGATACTGTATCTTCCTTGGTGAAAATCTTGTTGATTGGAAGAATAAGAAGCAAACAGTAGTTGCGGGATCTAGTGTCGAGACCAAATATAGAGCTATGGCTCATACGACTTGCGACAGAGTTTGGATACGTTCATTTCTTGAGGAGATGGGGTTTTCAATGCAATTGCCGGTAAATCTATATTGTGATAATGCCCATTCATATCGCGTCAAATCCAGTGTTCCACGATAGGACTAAACACATCGAAATAGATTATCATCTTGTACGAGGAAAATTGACCGGTGGTGTTATTACTACTCCGTTCGTGTCCGCCAATGCTCAATTAGATGTTATGTTTACTAAACTGTTGTTCAAATCACGATTGCAGTTACTTTGTGACAAACTAGGACTTCTCGACATTTACTCTCCAGCTTAAGGGGGAGTGTTAGAATATTAGAGTTAAAGTTAGACTGTAACTTCTGTCACACACTGATTATGTGGAATCTTTTAGTTAGATGGTTACCTATATAAATAAAAGCTTTTGTGTGATAGGGATAGACAACACCCTATACACTTTCACTTTCTTCTCTCCCTTTTTCCTGCTAACAGGAAGGATGTTGGGGTCTCAAATGTGCAAGTCAAATTTCTTACTTCCTAGAGTGCAATTTTTTCCCTTTTTCTTTTTCTTTCATCGTAATGAACAAATGAAAGATTTATGATCAATTACATCTTCAAGAAGCTAAATCTGTTCCATTTCAAACAGGCTAACTAAAAAAGCACTCTAACACTCTTGATGGTATTGCCTGAGTTTCTCTCTCCATTCAGCAAACTTGTTCTCGACAACGGCAAAGCCAGTCTTAAAGCCACCGGTCATGCCTCATTCCCAAACCCTTTTGTAACCATATTTGCAGCTAGCCAAGCGACCCAGCATATTCAGACTTCATCCTAACAAGACCGAGGCATGGCGGCGTCCGACTCCACGCTCACCAAACCAACATTCCTTATTTGCACCTGGTCCACGTCGTTACCGCATTTTTTCTCAAATTCCTTGGAGAAAATGGCGCACTCTTCAGCATCAGTTGCCCTTAGTGGGCATTTTAGCCACATCATGGCTACGTCATGGCTATCTTAACACTCTTCTTGGCATCCTCGCTTCAGAGCCGCTTTTCGTCTTTAGCAACCTTATCTTCAGACAACCAAAGTTGCTTGGCCAACGCAACCTTTCGCTGTACTTGGCGGTTCTTATCGTCAATCAACTACTAGAATTGGGACTGGCAAGGAGGTACGATAAGCAAACTGGACCACGTGAGCATTGGCCAATCACAATTGTGGATGTCCTTTTGAAAGGAAGACGAGCGATATCCCAAGTCAAAAAAATGAAAAATAAGTGGCAAGGTCGACACTGAAGAGTGGGTATCAAGAGAAAGCGTTTTCAATTCAGATTTCTAGCAAACAAGGTCCCCCGTAGTAAAGGGTGTCTACGAAGATACCAAGCAAATTTGAGTTTCAAATTGGGAGTATCAAAAGCAAACAAAATCAAATTTAGCTACTCAATATCTGCAAAACAAAGTAGAAATCTAGAAAAACGGATGCATGACAACAAACTCTTGGCAGGAATGGCGGGGAAAGAAGTACAACCCTGAATTCCAAATTTGCAAAGACAACCACAACAAACTCATCTACAACGCTCAGAGTGAATCTGAACATGGCAGTTTCAAGGGATTTGGGTTGAAAAAATTATAGGCCATTACAGCCTAAACAGAAGTCGTAATAGGAGATAATCTCATTCACTCCTAAGCCAATACCAGCTACCTCGTTGATCATGTATTTTTCAATCCCAATTATGATTTTGGAAAAATCGACTTGGAGCATAACGCAAGGAAAACCATAAAATGCTAGAATTGTATGAAGTAAAGTGCTTAGAGGGAAGCACACGCCACGAGGCGTAAGCATCGAGGTGCAAAGGTCTCTTGGGGCCTAAGAGCGAGGTACGGGTTTTATTGAAGCAGGCGCACCTAAGCGACAAAAGAAAAATAACAAATAACAAATAACAAATAGAGCACGTACCTCACTATACATATATATATGGGGAAAGGCTATATGGACCAACAATTTTTAGACCAATATTAGACTAACATCTAAAATATTCATTCTTGATTAAATTTTAATGATCCGAACCCTTCAATATGTTTAAAACATGTTTTTAAGGGTACCCGCGAGAAATCAACTCAAAATATTACCGATGTTTAAAACATGTTTTTAAGGGTACCCACGAGAAATCAACTCAAAATATTACCGAAAAATGCTTGGGTTCGGATCATTAAAATTTAATCAAGAATGAAAAGTTTAGATGTTGGTCTAATATTGGTCTAAAAAAGTGTTGGTTCATGGAGCCGACCCCATATATATATTTAATTCATATATGCAAAAGAAATTGTGTATTTGTATAAAAACAGTAGGATTAAATTTAATTCATATATGCAAAAATAAAACAATGAATATGTGTGTATGTATGTGTGTGTGTATATATATATGAGTATTAAATATATACTTTATTACACTGTATATATACATAGTGAATATATATACATATATATATATATGAACATATACACACTGAATATATATGCGAATATACATAGTGAATAATGTATAGACACTATTTAACTTTAAAGAAATACATATACACAGTGATGTTTACATCTCGATCGATATAACCATACCCGCACAAATGGAGATGGAGTCCGTCGAGAGAGAATGATGGACTAGAGTCACCAGATGGGATCAATCGAGATGGAGGAAGAGAGAGAAAGGGAGAGGGAAAAAGGAGGCTCTGCGGCTTTGGTCGATCGAGAAAGAGAGACAAACAGTATGAATCTATGTTGTTTGTTCTTCATTTTCAAAGAGGCGCGCCTTTTTTGCGCCTCAACGATTAAGCGCGCGCCAAGAGCCTCGCTTCACACCACCTGAGGCGCCGACCTTGAGTCTTAACTTGCCTCGTGCCTAGGCATGGCATTCACAACTATGCTATTAGCGATGGCCACCAAAGGCCAATGAATAGTGTGTCAACATGAGTGCATGGGAACCTCAGGATCTAACAGTTCCACCACAACATTAGGAGAAAGCATAAGGTTCATAACCTTTTGCAAGTCTACCAGAGTAATACAAAAGCCCGAATAGTGACCCATGGCAAAGTAAAATTAGAAGAATGCAACTTATAGGGTAATAGTCCTCGAGGGAACCTAGACCATTCTAAAATTCCGGACAAAGAAGTCAACTAGAAATCATCTGGATACAAAAAGAGCAATCCAATTAGAAAAGAACGAACTTACATAGGCAATGCACAAACAAAAGATGCGATAAAGACAAAATGACAACATATGGGGCAGAAAAGTCGTAGAAAACTGTTAGTTGTTATTAGGTTAAATGTATAGGCTAACCCTAATGGGCCTCAATGACTAGAGCCCATTAGGTTAAACCCTAATCATGTTCATCCTGCCCCTCTAAAGAGCATGGGTTTTCTCTCCTAACATGGTATCAGAGCTGTGTTAAAATATAAATAAAACCCTAACCCTAGCTTACTCTACCGCCACCGCCGCTCCGGCGCCGGCGCCGCCCATCTCCGCACCGCCACAACCCAGTCGGCCCCCGCACCTCTGTGCCGCAGCTGCTGTCGTCGTTGCCGCCGTCGCTCCTCTTTCCGGCAGCTACTGCTTTTCTTTCCAGCAGCCCTCCTGCTGCTGCTCCTCTCTCCAGCAGCCAGCCTACCGCTGCCGCCACTTTTTCCAACAGTCCCTGTGTTGCTATTGATACACTTTCCAGCAGCCTTCTATTGCTCCTACTGCGCTCTCCGGCAACCCCTGTACTCCTGCCTCTTGTTGCTTCTTCTTCGACGGTCTCCCTTGCCTCTTACTATTCTAGTATGTCTGTCTAATCTGGTTATGGTTACTACTCGGTTCCTGTTTTAATCCGTTTTAGCGTATGTTCATATGAGGTCATCGTTTGGTGATTGTATTCACTGATCTTTGGTGAAGCTGTTCTGATTGTTGCAAACAGGGAAACTCTTATTATGTCGACTACCGATGATTCTCCGTCCTCGGATTCGTCAGCTTCACCTGTGGTGCCTTGCAAGACACCCCGACCTCAGATATTCTCCTCGTCCACCTGCTTGATGGAAACCAAGCTTACTGGTCCATCCACCTACGTTTTATAGCAAAAGAAGGTCATGAAGGCTCTTCAAGGCATGGATCTAGATTCACATCTGACGGACAGTCCTCCTCCCAAAACTGCTCCTACATACCGTTCTTGGCTTAGAGATGATGCCCGACTGTTTACTCAGATTCTAAACTCGATGGACGAGTCTGTTGAGATACTAGTCTCCAATGTCAATACTGTGCGGGAGATTTGATAGTCCTTGGCCGATACATACTCCACTGCTAATGATCTGTCCCGCCTATTTGATGTGATGAAGGGTTTTTTCCAACTCACGCGTGAGGAAAAAACTCTTCAGGAGCACTATGCTGGGTTCAAAACTCTTGCTGATGAGTTTGACCGCTTGCTCTCATTTACTTCAAATCCCACAATGTTTCGTCATCAGTGAAATCAGATTATGGTGGTTCTCTATTTAGCCAGTCTTGGTGGTGGTGACTGTGAAGCTGCCCCAGTCATAGATCCTTGCCGGGGCCGATATTTCATCTCTCCCGAAGGCCTTTCGTCGTGTGAGTCGATCGGTGAGTCACTCTGATGCTCGAGCTCTACCCCATAATTCTGCTGAAAGGTTTGCCTGTTTTTCTTTCCCGGGCGGGGCCTGTGGAGGCCGTCGGGGCCGTGGTAGGCGCACTGGTGATCATACTGGATTTCCGGAGACTCGTACCTGCCATCATTGTGGCGGCGTTGGCCACATTCATCCGCAGTGTCCTCAGTTGGGCTCTAAGCCCTCTTCTATGGCTCATGTTGCCACTACGCCTGCTTCTTCCAAGGGCCACAAGATCCATATGTCTAATGCTAAGTATGATCGATACACTCAATCCCTCTGTGCTCTCTTCTCCTGTTGGTATATTTATTACAAGTAACTCCACAGCCTGCATGGTTACTCCGCGCACGTGGGTTATTAACTCGGGTGCTTCAAATCATATGACCAGGACTACAGGTACTCTTTTTGAGTATTCTCCTCTTACGGGGAATGGATAGGTTACGGTGGCCAATGGCTCTCTTCTTGACATTCGAGGTTGTGGAATTGCTACACCCATTGCCTTGTTGACCTTGCAACATGTATTACATACCCCATGCTCTCCTTTTAATCTACTTTCCATTAATCGCATTACTAAAGATTTAAACTACTCGGCAACGTTTTTTCCTGATCATTGTGTTTTTTAGGATCTGGTGACGAAGCAGACTATCAGTAAAGGGAGTCTTACAGGGGGTCTTTATGTGCTTGATCAGTCGGTTGCCTACGCCGGGCTCACTTCCTCTGCCTATGATGCTCACTGTCGTTTGGGTCCCTCTTTATCTAGTTTACAGTCTTTATGTCCTGAATTTAATTCTATTTCTCATTTATCTTGTGAGTCATGTCATTTAACCAAACACCACCGTGTGTCTTATCCCATTCGTAATAATAAAAAAAGCTTCATTCATTTTACTCTTGTTCATACTGTTGTGTGGGGACCACATCCCGTCCTTAACCCTTAGGCTAGAGATATTTTGTGACAGTTGTGGATGACTACTCTCGCTTTACGTACACTTATCTATTACGAGCTCGCTCCGAAGTCTTTTCTGTTTGGAGTTCTTTCTTCTCTGAGATTCGCACCCAGTTTGGTCACACTATCCGTGTCCTCCGTAGTGATAATGGTAGGGAATGTGTACCCCATTTTTTTCAGGAACATTTGTCGCAACACGGCTTGGTCCACCAAACATCGTGTCTGGACACCCCCCAACAAAACAGGTTGCCAAACACAAGAACCGTCATCTCCTAGACACTGCTCGTGCTCTTCTATTTTACACGGGTGCTCCCAAACGATTTTGGGATGATGCCGTTCTCGCTGCCTGTTATCTCACCAATCGCTCACCTTCCTCTATCCTTCATGGTGTCACCCCTCAATCTGTCATCTTCCCTACACTCACTCCCTATAGTCTCGCTCTTCGCCTATTTGGGTGTGTGTGTTATATCCGCGATACTTGCCCTAGTTTGTCCAAATTAGATCCCCGCTCCCTAAAATGTGTCTTCCTTGGGTACTCCAAAACACAAAAAGGGTACTGGTGTTTCTCTCCCCAGCTCCGTCGGTATATTACCTCTCGAGATGTAGCGTTTGTTGAGACTTGAGACTGAGTCATTCTATCCTCTCCACCAGATGACTTACTTGTCTCTTTTCCCCTTCTCGCAGCTCCCCCAGCGCCGCTCCCAGCCCAGGCCCACCCCCTGCCAGCTCCTGCTGAGCCAGTCTCTTTGTCGCCTGATTTGGCCTCACCCTCTGAGGCTCCCCCTACGCCACCCAGCCGCCCCTACCGATCTTGCCGTGATCACACCTTATATGTTACCTCCTACCATGGTTTGGCGGCTCCTATTCACTCCTTGATTGTTGGCTTGGAGTCTACACCCAAGCCTCGTACCCTTGGTGAGGCTTTGGCCCATGCCGGCTGGTTTGCGGCTATGGAGGAGGAAATACAGGACTTAGAGGCTAATCATACTTGGAATATTGTTGCTCTCTCCCCCACCAAGAAAGCTATCGGCTGTAAATGGGTTTATGCTGTCAAAGTGCATCCTGATGGTTCTATTGTTCGGCTTAAGACCCGCCTTGTGGCCAAGGGTTATGCCCAAACATATGGTGTCGACTACTTCTCCCCCGTGGCCAAAATGGCCTCCCTCCGTCTTCTTCTGTCTTTGGCGGTTACTCATTCTTGGCTATCATACCAACCAAATGTGAAGAATACTTTTCTTTATGGTGATCTCATTGAGGAGGTCTCTCTTGAGCAACCACTCGGGTTTATTGCTCAGGGAGGAAAAAGCCGTGTCTGTCGACTTTGCCGCTTTCTTAATGGGTTAAAGCAGTCTCCAAGGGTCTAGTTTGGTCGGTTCAGTCAAGTGGTGACTAGTTTTGGGCTGCTACAGTCTGCGAAGGATCACTCGGTCTTCTATCATCACCTATCTTCTGGATGCATCATGTTGATTGTATATGTGGATGATACTGTCATCACAAGTGATGATGCACAGAGTATTACTGATCTCAAGCAGTTTCTCAATCAATATTTTGAAAACAAAGACCGTGGACAGTTGAAGTATTTCCTTGGCATCGAGGTGTTGCAAGGAAAGAAGGGTATCATGATCTCTCGGCGCAAATATGTATTGGATATTTTATCTGATGCAGGATTGTTCCAAGCAAAGGGGGCAGATTCACCTATGGACACAGGGGCCAAGTCAGTGCCAGATACTGGTAATTTATTCCCTGACCCCATCAATATAGGCGGTTGGTTGGAAAGTTGAATTATCTAACTAGAATGACTAGGCCAGACATTGATTATCTTGTCAGTGTTGTTAGTCAGTTTGCTCAGACCCCACGGGTTACTCACCGGCATGCAGTTCTACGTATCCCTTGATATCTACGAATAATCCAAGGAAAGGCATTCGGTACCATAATCAAGGACACACCTAGATAGAGGGTTACATCAATGCGGATTGGGCAGGATGCCCAGTGGATAGGCGATCCACCTCTAGATTTTGTCACTATTGAGGGTAACCTGATCAGTTGGAAAAGCAAGAAGCAAGCAGTGGTGGCCCGTTCAAGTGCAGAAGCAAAGTACAGGGCCATGGCCCTAGCCACTTCTGAGATTATGTAGATTCGGCAGATCTTCGCTGAATTACAAGTAGTACTGAACGGACGACCCAACTATGGTGTGATAATAAGTCTGCCATCCATATTACCACTAATCTTGTGTTCCACGAATGGACGAAGCATATTGAGATTGACTACCACTTCATACGAGATGAGTACAAGAAAGGCACGATTACTCCTAATCATGTGCGCACCGGTGGACAATTGGCGGATATCTTCACTAAACCATTAGTTGGTAATCGGGTTTTATATATATGTAACAAACTGGACATGAATGATGTATATACACCAGTTTGAGGAAAGGTGTTAGTTGTTATTAGGTTAAATGTATAGGTTAACCCTAATGGGCCTCAGTGACTAGAGCCCATTAGGATAAACCCTAATCACGTTCATTTTATTATAAATAAACGTTCCGCCCCTCTCTGAAGAGCGTGGGTTTTCTCTCCTAATAGAAACCATCACGAATGTCTACCTGAGACTTAGCAAAAAAAAAAAATGTATAGCTGAGCCAATACAAAATATACCCCTCAACTCAGCTTCCGAGTAGAGGAGGTAGCCCTTAGCTCAGTCAGTGCTCTGAGAAGGCAACCTTGTGCAAGTAGAGCCTTCAAGTTCAAACATGAACTAAATGACAACCCTCAGCTCAGCCCATGAAACTAGGAGGCACCATTGTGCAAGAAAAGCCTTACTTCAAATAGAACAAGATCATATTAATTGGTGTTGAATGTTATAGTTAGCATGCTAAGTTTCAACATAAACTAAAGTGACAACCCTCAGCTCAACCCATGGACTGAGGGGGGCACCATTGTGCAAGAAAAGCATTCAAGTTCAAACATGCTAAAGAGAGAGCCCTTGGCTCAGCCTAGAAGACGCCATTGTGTAAATAAACCCTTTAGGTTCAAACATGAATTATAGAGGGAGCCCTTGGCTCAACCAACGAGCCAAGGAGGCATGCTTGTGCAAACGAAACAAAGTTCCACAAGTATTGGAGGTGGGCCTCACTCCTCATACTCAGTTAATAAGTTGAGAGGCACTCTTGTGCAAACAAAAATGAAGTTCCACAAGATTTGTACATTGGAGAGTAAAATTTAAAAACAAAGCATGCATGGCATTTGAGAGTAGAACCAAAAAACCTCCCTATATTCATTTTGTGAGGATATGTACAATAAACGCCTTTGGACTCTTTCACAAAAAAGAAACAGGAATCCTAGAAGAAAGATAAAAGATAAAAAACCAAAAGAAGGCCTAGGACACAAAGAGATTCCTCATCATTCGAGTCTCCAGAATCACCTTGGAGAAGGTTATTACAGATTCAAGGGGACTTGACCCAGGAGGAGCAACCCCGAAATCTTGGGAACACATAAACCCCCTCGTGGTGGAGTTTGTAAATCCATGAAAGAACATGCGACTGAGTATTCTTACGAGTGTTTTGTTCGTGGCTTCGACATGTCCCATTACACTGAGGTTGATAGGCAATTGATTTGTGATGGATGATACCAAAAGGAACTATAAGTTGTGTTGCGTACTTGTTGACAAAGGGAGTCCCATTGTGTGAGAGGATGACCTTTGCGATTGTGAACCACTAAATAATGCTATCTTTGAAAAAGGCCCCAATGAGCTGATCGGTTGCGTTATTGAGTGAGCCGGCCTCCGCCGATTTGATGTGAAGTTCGGTTGCTACAATTGTCGAGATATTTCCTTAAGGTGATGAAATTGGCCGTATGAGATCCCAAGGCCAAGTGTGGAAAGGCCAAAGTGTTCCCACTGCTAGTAAATGGATGACATGACTTTGCATTTGGCATGGCTTACATCTTTTTGCGAATAGTGTTGTGTTCGTCCATTGAAGGCCAATAGTAACTGCGATGCAATAGATGTTGATAAAGCTTCAGTTCTCCTTGGCGTTCACTTCCATGGACCTTCTTTAGCATTTCATTAACCTCCATTTTGCTGTGGGATCGTAGGGGTAGTTTATTGAAGCCTCTTCTAGCAACTTTCGTTCATGCATAAAGAATGTGATTGCTCTTTTCTTGACCTTCGAAGTTTCAGCTCTTTCAGCTAGTAGAGAGCGTTCAGTGTTCTAATCTATTTTGTGTTGGTGCTAGTCTTCTAAAGTGTCAAGGAAACAAATTTGTACACTGAGGAAATTCCTGGCCTGTGACACATTGGCTATGAATTTCTAATGCATTCTTGGACATTGAAGGCCGGTAATAACCTTGCATTGTGCTTATCTGTATAAACTTATGCCCCCAGTCCACATGATCGATCAAGTATCACCTTCACTTTTGATTTAGATTCTGCCAGGATGATACACATGCAAGGAATCCACCTACCCCTCTAAAGTATAGAAGGCTTTGGCAGATAGTGAAGTGCTTCATTTCATTCAATGGATTTTTCCTCAGGGAGATATTAGCTCTGTGATGAGGGGGGCCTCCAATCCTTGGGATCTTTTAGGAAGATTTCCGTCGCAGTGCATGGGAGAGAGCATTTCAAGACCTCAAATTTTGTTGATTGTCCATGAACTTCCACATTCGAGGCAATGGTTGCAAGGGCGTTGGGTGACAATTGTTAGATCTCAGGGCATGTTGCACTTTTGCCACATCAAACCAGTCAATGAGTCTCTGCACGATGGTACGATAAGAGGCTAGCGAGGGTTCCTTGAGTGCATATTCCCCATTTGTTTGTTTAACCACCAAGTTGGATTCCCCATTTATGAGAACAGGAAATCAAAATCTTGAGGGCAGTCATTGGTCCAAGGGCTAGTGCTGCACACTTGGCCTCCTTGTAGCATTTGCTTCAATTTCTAAGAGAAGTTGATTGTTGCTTATGAAGGAGTGGTTAAGACTATCCTTGCCCGTGCTCCTTCAGCTATAGAGGAACCATCGAAGGTGAGGATCCACTCCTCATTTGCTACTTCAACTGCTTGAAAATCATCTCCAGGAAGTACGCAAGAGTGCTTAACGTTTCAGTGCTTTTAAGCTTTTGCAAATTACTTCATATTCTGCAAGTAATAAGAGCCATCTCAATGGCCTTTTGGCCCGGGTTGGCGTTACAAGGAGTCATAGGATAAGAATGCATTTTGTGATGAGGTGAAGTGGGAATGCTAGAAAGTTATGTTTGAGCATCTTCGCCAAACACTAAAGCCAAACAATGGCATTCAACTAGCATCTCTTTTTTCAACACCTTGAATGACCTTGTTGATGTAGTATATCGACCTCTCTACTCCTTTAACTCCTGACCAGGGAGGGGTCTTGCAGACTTAGAGGGGGAAGTTATGTAGAGTAGGAGAGGCTTTCTTGGCTGGCGTCATAGTTAGCAGCCAAGGCAAGGCTTCTTGATGCTACTGAAGGCTTGTTGATTTTTTCCGACTTGTTGGAAGTGAGCATATCTATTCTTAACAGCATCCTGAAGAGCTGGGTAAATTCTTCCACTGCAAAGAAGAAAGTGGTGATACGTCGCACGTAGAGACCATTCCAAGACACGTCCTTAACTCTTCGGCGTTCGCTTGGCGTGTGGCTTTAGATTGTCGGGTCGATACCGTGGCAATGGACGATGTAGAATAAGAACTTGCCAACGGTGACACCGAAGGCACATTTGAGGGAATTCATCTTGACGTGATATCCCTTGCGCTTTTAGAACTTCCTGAAGGTCTTTTAGGTGGTCTCCTTCTTCCTTGGTTTTCGCCAGTAGATCGTAATGTAAGACTCAACATTCTTGTGCAATATATCATGAAACACCGTCGTCATGGCCTTTGATAAGTGGCCCGTGCATTTTTTGGGCCAAAGGGCATGATTTTTAAGAAGAAGTCGTCATTGGGTGTTTTGAAGCTTGTTTTTGGTTCATCTTTAGGAGTCATCTTGATCTAGATGTATTTGTTGAAGCCATCATAAATGTCAAACACGTAATGTCTCGCGGTTGCATTAATCAGCGTATCAACGCTAGGCAAGGGAGATTCGTCCTTTCGGCAGGCCTTCTACAAACTTTTGAAGTCCACAGAGATCTGAATTTGTCCATGTTTCTACATCACAAGAATGATGATTGAGAGCCATGAAGGGTGCTAAATTGGCTCTATGAACATTGCATCAAGTTGTTTGACCACCTCATCTTTGATTTCAAGCACAAGCTCAAGTTTGCACATTCTGAGGGCCTATTTGATTGGTTTTGCTAAAAGAAGGATATTGAGCCTATAGATGGCAACTAAAGGCTCGAGCCCTAGCATTTCATCAACACTAGACCGTCAATGTATTCCTTGATAAGGGTAATGAGGGGCTTCCTACTTTTTGGAACCATGTCTTGCATACGAAGATTGGTCGTGGCAACTTAGCTTCATGTGCTAGGTTGACTTCTTCCGATTCTTAATTTTTTGCCAACGTGGGTCATCCTAAAGGCATTCAAGGATTGGTTGAACTTCTTCAAGATTTGCTTTTATGATTCAAACTGCATGCAGAGAGCATTCATTCCTCTTTCCTATTTTCTTCGGCTTTTTGTTGTGTCATTGAGAGGACGTAGCACTCTAAGTTGCCTTCAACACCCCCTTGATTGTCTCAAACAGTATAACACCCTCCCATCAGGCCTAGTGTGGCAAACGACTTCCAGTGATTTGGCGGTTGGTTGTTGGTCTATGCAGAAAAAAAAAAAAAAAAAAAAAAAATTGGGAGAATATTTTTTATATTGGTTCAAAAGTTATACATAATATACAAAGATTATATACACAATCTCCTAGCTACAAAAAAGAAAACAATCCCAACTGATTCCTCAGAATATGGAATCCCAATCAACCTCTAATCAATCTCCTAATTCTAGGAATACAAACAATACACTTTCCTAAAATACAATCCTGATTAATAATACACAATTACACATCAACGCCCTCATTTTTCTACACTCCCCCTCAAGCTAGTGCATAGATGTTTACCATTCCTAGTTTGGATACACTTCTCTCGAATGTTGTACTACTTAATCCATTAGTAAGCATGTCTACATTGATACCTTAACAATATGAAGAGCCCTTGCCGAACGCCAGACCCAGCTACTAGGTAAAAGAATGAGATGTGCTTTTAGTAAGTGTCTGTCCACACTCACCAAGAAAGTCTTTAGTGTCTCGAGTTTAAATATAACCAATGCATGAAGATTCCCAATTATGTCGAATATGCTTGAACAACACACCATTTTCACCTCATAATAAAAGACGTCCAACAAAAATCCCGTGTCTATATGTCCTTTGATATGAAAATTAGATGAATTCAACATGAAGATACATGTCCACAAGCAATGATATATCTGATTCCCTCTAACCATAGATGTTTTAGGCGAAAGGCGGACTCAGGCAAGGCAAGGTGTGAGGCATAGGCTTCATCTAACCAATGCGCGCCAATGAATTTTGCATGATTATTCACGAGTCTGGGTATATCTCTCACATGGTTATCCACCATGCACTGATAAATGATATAAGATAAACCCCACCCAACAAGTTACATTGTGCTCAGTCAGTAACTTCGAAAAATCAGCAAGTATAAATGAAGCAAATTCATAAAAAGCAATTTAACTATTAGGAAAACCAGTTAAACCACAACACTATCAAGAAAAATAAAATAAACAAATAAGGAGGCTAAGTCATTGAACAATAAACACTTCAGATTGCAAGTAATTGACTTTTGTAACTTTCCAGAGGGGAAAATTTTAAACAAAGAAAATAATATGTAATCCAAACAGAAGAGTTAATGGATATCCAATTCGTTGTATAAGATTGATTCTTTGTATTTATCCAGTGGCATTTGATAGGACATGTCATCACATAAAATGGTGAATTGCCATGAAAGCATTGAGTTCACATCTTCAAACAAGTTAGGGACGTGTATCACTGCTACCATCTGCACCAACCATGCCCCTTGCATGCCTCATTGTCGCTTCATTCTAGTTTCATTTCCCCATAATGTTGAGATGCCTCAAGAACACTTCATTTCACCTCACACCTAGCAGTGCCTTTGTGTGCCTTTCATAACTTACAAACTCCAATGATGTGATTTGAAATTGCTTAGGTTTTTGGACACTTCATTCTTGATCTCTTTTAGTTTCATAAAGATAGCAACGAATCAAATTCAACCAACCATGTATGCCATCGTACCAATTTACACGAGACTACATAGTACTTTTGGAACGCGAAAACTGAATTCATTGGAAACTCCATGTTCATTCGCAAATGCCTTTGATTGGAAATGTGCCAAGTGCTCTTCAAATAAATGAGATCAGGAGGAAGAAGGAGATTCTAATTGAATTATTGACGCACTTGGGACAAAAATCTAGAAGCAATGAAAAGTGGGGTGGTTATCTAGAGAGAGATAAGGAGGGTAGAAGGAGGGAAAGAGAAACTAAATTTGGGATGTGGCCTAGAATTCGGTGAGGGTTCTCTTACCCTTCCATCCTAACAGCTATTAGTGGCACATTGAAAATAAGAATAAATCTCTTTCGAGGGGCCAGTGGATGAAATTACTATTGTGAAGCATCTTCATATTTGGTTCACACCAACTAGTGTTTTCCCTCTATATCAGAATTGATCTTAGATATTTCTGTCTGCCAAACATCAAATATCCCTCCTTTTCCCGAAACTTACAATGGCTTCTACATGAAGTTATTGGTAAGCATACTAAACTATATCAAAGACTTCAATGACCTCATAATGTTGAGACACCTCGAGCGTGTTTCACTGCTCTCGAACCTAGGCATGCCTTAGTGAGCCTTTGATAATTATTCATAGATACTTTTGTCTTCTTAAAATTAAAACATCCCTCATTTTCCAAGAATTGCAGTGGCTCCTAGATGAAGTTATGGTAGGCATCCTGAACAAATATCCAAGACTTCAATCGCCACTTAACAAGCTACAATGTAGAACAAACTCTCCGAGTGAACCCAAACTAGTCACCATCAGCAAGATGTTCAATGCTTGCTTTTTGCTGCACATAAAGCCAATCAATAGCCCTGAGAACAACCCGTATCCAACCTTCATATATGAAAAATTTGCAACCCAGTCCTAAAGACATTCAAAACAGTTACCGAAGGTAATGGCTTCAATGCCCTCGAGCATCTACAAATTAAAGCTCCAGGATGACAGAAGCATTCATTCGTAACAGATGCTTCTTATGCTGCAATTGGTTGCTCATGAACGATAATATACAAAAGATATGATAAAAACTTAACCGCAAAAACAGCACAAAATTGGGAAACATAAACGTCCACTTGACATCCAAAAATAACTCTTTGACATCCTGAGGCCACATATTTCTAACCAGAAAATGCACCAGATCAAGAATAGGAGCATTTTTCACAGTAAATATAAATGAAGAAGACTATGACAGTATCCACAATCGAACCAATTTAAACCCCAAATAGAAGCTAATTCCAATGAAAGATTATCCAAATATTCCAAACAGTGCACATATGAACAAAATCTCGAAACTGAAAAATGGAATCGTCGGTATCACACATTAAACTCCAATTTTGACCGCCAAAAACATTAAAAAAAAAAAAAAAAAATCACCTCCAATTTTTGCACCGCTACCGCCTCAGATTCGCCTGTGATGCTCATAAAGGTCTCGATTGCTTCTTGATTGGGTCTCGCCATTAGAGAAGTCCACGAATTGCAGATAGAAATAGATTCGAGTCGTGATTGTATATTCTGAACTGTGTTTTCGCTGAATGGCTGAGACGTAAATACACAATGGACATCGACGAGTGAAATGTGAATTCAGGAGGTAGGTCTGGATGATATAAGAGGGTTTTTGGTAAATTTTTCATATAGGGCCATGTGGTTGGTAATTAAGGTGAAAGTCCATGCCCCTTCTCCAGTGTTCTACGCAAGAAATACTTGATATTTGCCTGCTTGCTTTCCGGCTAAGGTTGTCTTGTTTCCTAAATAGCCCCCATAACTTCGAGGGGTGCAGGCGAAGGGCTTCTGCTCTTCCAAATTTGCAAGGGGTTATAATTTAGTTAAATATTTACATCTGATGGTGCTGAGAAATAGTAACTTGCTCCGAACTAAAATTTCTGGCTCATGCCCAAAGTTTGGTGCTTGGGGTGGTTGTCTAGGTAAGAACTGTCCAACAACCAAATTAGAATAGTTTAAGAGTGGATAATCGTGCATAAACTGACAGTAGGGATGATAGTGTATTTGATCTCGTGGCCGGAAGTAAGTTTTAGTACTTTGATGAAAAGAGCGATCCAAGGCAAGCAGGTTGCCACTATCAACGCTCACATTCTATCTTGTGCGCCATCTTTGGGTTGCTAAGCAATTAGGCGGGCCAACCTCCGGATTATCCGAGTAATTAGGGGGGTGAGCGCGTGGCACCGCCCCTGCTCTGCATTCATTACACTATCTGAAAAATATTTAGGTAGACGCTTGCCGACCGAGGACACGTACGGTAGGTCGGTCGTCCATGTCTTGGCCCGAAAGGTTTTGGTCGATCTGAGGGGCTTGCTAGCCGTGGATTGGTCCAAAGTCCAAACTGAGCTCATCAGTTGTCCCTCATTCCCTAGTCAAAAGTATGAGCTGAGGTGTAGGGAATAATTCTTAAAACCGAAAGGCAAAGGTTACTTTAGACATTTAATGCACGTCCTTTCACTTCTCTAATATGGCAATCGGGCCATCCACTTGTAAAGATCCCAGGCCCTCTACATATAACTCACCCACACCTGCTGGTTACCGACAGATGCACAGCCATCGTCATGGCGTGGCTTAATCTTTGTCGTCTATTACAAACGCATCCAACGATTGAGATCGCTGCTCCGTTTCCTTCTTGTGAAAATTCTACCCCTTAAAGGGGTTTTTTTGAATGTCTCTTTATCTTTGTATCCTCAGAACTCTCTATGCCCCCCTTGTCTCCTACTCTCTTTGTCATTCACTCACTGCACCCTGGATCCCCCTACATAGCCATTTTTTGAAGGGGTCTTCTCTCATACTTGCTCAGCCTCGTGCTTGTACGCCTTCTTTCAATGTTCTTTAGAGGTTTCTCAAGACCTGCTTCCTATCGACCATTGGACTAAAAATCGCTAGTTCCTCAACACTTCTTCCTCCATATTCATCTTTGCTCTATTGATACGTTTTAGGGATCTACACAGAATTTCCCAACAACCTGTCGATCTAGACTCCAACTCCGTCTCTTCTTCTTCTCCCTTAGAGCTTTGGACGAGAGGGGGTCCTTAACATGACTCCCGTCGTTGTGGTTAGTGTGAAAACCTACGGTCCGAGACGTCGTTATTTATGTTTCTAATTTATTTATGTTTTCAATAGTTTCAGCTTAATTGTGTAATTGTGACCCATTTGCGATGATTTAGAGTTTTGGGCCTAATGAAGATTTGTCAGAAACAAGAAGCAGGTTAATGCGATTAACCTTTTAATGAGTATTTAAGGATTTGAAAATCTTAAAATCAGTTTTTTTTTTTAAAGTTAAACAGCTTTTTTATTATATCTCAAACCGTAATTTTGGTGGAGAATAGCTAACGGGCAAGGAGACGAAGGAATCTTGAAAAACGTTCAAATAGAGAATCGTTACTAGTGTCGAGAGTTTTGAGTAGAGCACAAGATCAGCCGAGTATGCTGAGGGTTCGAAGGATTTCTCAACTAAACAGTGTTTTTATTATTCTTCGTGAATGAGGTAGGATTTCATATTGTATTTCATTGCGATGTTGTTTGGATCTTGCCCTTATCATTAGTTTATGCATTGAGTATGCATGTGATTGAGTATAGCATGATTTGTGATAGTTTCGAAATATTTGGGATAGTTAGGTTGCAAAAAATACAAGGCAGTTTGAGTTCTGTTCGCACGGAATAGAACCTGTAATTTTAGCTAGGTCGCTCGAGTAAGCTCTTTAAAATGTGCGATGTTCTGTTTTGGATAATAGATTTATTTTTGGCGCTCGAGCGACCTCTTAAAAAACAAAAAAGTATTTTATCATAAAATCAGCAAGTTTCTTTCCTTGATGTCTGTTTATGTTTACTGTTTAGGTCTGGAACTGTATGTTGAGGGTTCATATGATCATGCATTTGTAATGATTATCTTGGATTGGTGTCTTTGTGATTCCAACAGTGAAAATCTATCGAAATATTACTAGGTTGAAGATGTCTTGACGGTCGATGGTGGCCCTTGAACTCTAAGTCAGGGTGCCCATATCTTGGGTACGCCTATGGTGAAAGATCGTTAAATTGTTGCATGAGTCGCATATTGAGCATGTATTGTCAGTTTCTAATTATTTCTACTTCTTTATGTTGATTAATGATGTGAGCATGATTTAGCCAACGTGATGATGATGCTATATGATTTCTTACTCAAGCTTTGACTTATATTTTTCTGTAGATTAACTATTTACATGAGATGAAATTGAACCATTGAGTTAGACTTCATACTGAAGATATTTGGAATTCAGTAGTTAGGATTTATTCTAGTCTTTATATTTCCATAGTTCGGATGTTTGCTATTTGTTTAGGCATTATGGGCCTATAGTTGAGTACCTACTTTTGTTTTAGCATTGACTGTTGGTATTAACGATGTTTTAATGGTTTTACTAGATATATTGTTGAGGTTTTATTTTGTTGTATCGTTATATTGCTTGTTTCATGCCCTTAAAGTGCGAGGTGTAATAACTTGATATCATAGCATAGTTCAAATACTAGAGCCATAGATTAGGATCTTAGAGGTCTATGTGTTCATGTGGAGTATACCCTCAGTCTAACATCCATGTAGCTACTCGTGAAATCTGATTAGAAGAAATGACTAATCACCATGTCTTCTAATTAAAGGTCCGAGAAAGTTAATAGGAATATATATATATATATATATATATATATATATGGGTATTGTCTAGTTACTGATGAGTTTTCTCCCTTTTTGTAGTGAGATGTTGCCTCATAAAATTCAGGGCAGAGGCAGGAGTGCGATTATTGATGGAGAACCAAATCTTGCTACGGGAGATGATATGGTGAGGGCTATGGTCTAAGCCATCCAACATTTAGCACAAAATAACCCGACCAATTAGTTAAGAAATAAGACCAGGTCGATGATAGCCATGTGGGAGTTTAGCCGCATGAACCCTCTTGAGTTCATAAGTGAAGCTGACCCATTTGTGGTTGATAACTGGATAGAATAGGTGGAAAAGACTTTAGACACCTTGCAGGTTACTAAAGATGAGTTAAGAGTTTTGATGGCCGCCTATCAATTTACAGGTGAGGCTGATCAGTGGTGGAAAACGATTGAGATAACTTATAAGGCAAAAGACTTTACCTGGAGGCTTTCAAGCGACTATTGCTTGATCACTATTTTCCAAGAGTGATGAAAGACTCGCTTCAACAAGAGTTCTATGATCTTAAGGTGGGCAATATGACCGTGGTGGACTATCAGAATAGATTTACCTCATTGTCCCACTATACTGCAGAGACGACAAAGGATGAGGATCTCAAATGCAAGAGGTTTGAGAAAGGTCTTCAGCAAGCAATCAAAGAGAGGGTCATACAACTGAAGATCCGGGAGCATGAGAATCTAGTTGAGCAGATGATGATAGCCGAGGAAGACTTGGTGGTGAAGGACAGGAATGCAATTGATTTTGTGACATTAGAATTGAGGGGACAAACTAGGAAGTACTAAAGGGAGGCCAACTCCCATTTTCAAGGTTATTAAAGGCAAGTTGTATATGCTTTATCAATTGTCTCAATAGGAAAGGAGTCCTCAAGGAGAAATTACCTATTTTAAGTGTGGCTAGTCGGGTTACAAGAGGTCAAATTGCTGATGAGGGCGCAGTCATCTCAGACTACAAGTATTGCTAGGGGGCCGGTTATCTGTTACAAATGTAACAAGGAAGGGCATATTCAATGTCATTGCCCAAAGAATCAAGGAAATGGTGGTACAGGGGGTCTAGTGCAAAATTGCCCAAAGCAGTCAGGTTCAGTTCAGCAGAGTTCTGCACTGGCACAACAGGCAAGGGTAGCCTAACCAGCCTCGTTAGCTCAATTTGTAGAACATGGACAGATAAATAAAGGACATGCTTATACCATCGCAGCGCCAGAGATGGCAGGAGCAGGAGCATCAAATGTTCAAGGTACTCTTATTTTATCTCGCACTTAGGCTAGTCTCTTGTTTGACACAAGTGTATCGCATTCTTTTATTTGCTACTAGTTTTACAACAACTTTGGGTCTTAAGGTCAATCTATTAGATTTTGTTTTGTTGGTTGAGACGCTTGTTAGTGGTGATATGGCTCTTAGACATGTATGTAGAAAATGTGAGATGATGTTGATCATAGTCTATTCCTTGATCTCATACTATTAGATATGAGTAGCATAGGTGTTATTTGGAAAGGGACTAGTTGATTTTTTCATAGCCACGATTGTTATCAGAGTAGGGTGACTATTTGTATTCCAGATGGGGGTAGTTTTCACTTTGGAAAAGACGAAGGAGGTGTTCAATCAGTGATTCATGGGTTGTGGGATTGAGATAATTTTGGTCATCTTTTCACAATGAGATGATGAGGGGAGTCAGGATCACAAAGAGTTACCTCAAGTTGTATGTGACTTTTCGGGCATCTTTTTAAAGGATATTGTGAGCTTACCTCCTCAACGAGAAGTAGAGTTCTCTATTGATCTTGTGCCTGGGACTTCTCTAGTTTCTATAACACCTTCTCGACTTGCTCCAGCAGAATTGAAGGAATTAAAAGTGCAACTTCAAGAATTGTTAGATAAGGGATTCATCCAGCTTAGTACTTCACCGTGGGGCACTCGGGCCCTATTTGCTCAGAATAAGGATGGGTCTTTGAGGTTATGCATTGACTACCAACAGCTAACCAATGTAACAATCAAGAACAAATATCCATTGCCAAGGATCGACAATTTGTTCGATTAGCTTAGAGGCTCTTAAGTATTTTTAAATATTGATCTAAGGTCAAGTTATTATCAGTTCAGGTTCAAGGAGGAACACATTGCCAAGACAACATTTCGGTCATGGTACGATCATTATGAAATTGCGGTGATACCGTTTGGTTTGCCCAACACGCCCGCCACTTTCATGGGTTTGGTGAACATGGTTTTTAATAAATTTTTGGATCAGTTTGTTGTGTTATTCTTAGATGATATGTTGATCTATTCACTAACAGATGAGGAGGATGGGGAGCACGAGGAGCACTTGAGAATTGTACTATAGATTTTGAGGGAGAATTCCCTCTATGCCAAATACTCAAGGTGTGGTTTTTGGCTTTCCAAGACGAAATTTTTGGGACATTAAATTTCTAGTGATGGGGTGGCAATGGATCAGTCGAGATAGACACACTGTTGACTTGGGAGTGATCCAAGAGTGTCTTTGAGATTTAGAGCTTTTTGGACTTAACTGGTTATTATCGGTGTTTTGATAGAGATTTTGTGCAATTGGTTGCTTCAATAACACGACTTACTAGAAAAGGGATTAGATTTGTGTGGAATGAGGCATGTGAGCTTTTATTCCAAGAGCTAAAAAGAAGGTTGACATCTACTTCAATTTTGGTGATACCTAAGCAAGGATAGGGGTATTCGGTATGCATATAAAACTCCTCCACGAAATCTTATACGTATGCCTCCACCACTTTGAAGAATCGGTCCAATTTTCTGGTCAACAATTCCATAACAACTTTATTGAGCAACATTAGGCTCACTCGGTCTACTTGCCTCTCGCACGTGACACTTTTCTCTTGTACCTTTTTCTCATATTTTGTCTCCTCCCTATCCTCCTCCTCACTTATTTTCTATTTTTTCAATTTCGATCCCAAGGCTTTTGATGGCAATTTTCTTGATGGGCTTGGAAGGGCTAGGTTTAGATGGGGCTTTAGATGGTTGTTTGGACTTGGATTGTGACGTAGCCATGGCTTTCCCCTTTCCTTTACCTTTGGTTATCACCATCACGACCACCGACTAAATTACCCTTTCCTCACTCGAGGAACTACTCTCAACCTCCTCTACATCTCCTTGTGACTCCCCCTCAGTTGGTGGTTCAATGCGTGTTGTAGTGTTTTTTCTTCACGGGTTGAGTTTTCGTATAAGTTGAGTCGGGCTTTTTGATGTGGCTTTGGATTTGATTTTGGGTTGGGATGAAGACTCACCCACTCTCCTTGACAGTCCCTCGTACACTCTATCAATTTCATCCGCCAACCTCCTCACAATTGTAGGTGTTAGGTGTTCATCACCACTCCCCCTTTATTCATGTTCAATAAAATTCAATCGAAAAACTGATTTTGTTCGGGTAAAAAAAGATACAATATATATATACATATATATATATATTTAAAATTTTATGTGTTTAGTTTCAAATAAAATAAATGGTGCGCAATTTTGATACTCGTGCTAAAAGTTATACTCGTTTTTTTAAAGTATGTCAGTGCAGTCTGCAAAGGTGCGAATGCTGCACCTCAGTCACTGATTTTTGTAGAATTTTATACTTTGAATTAGACTTCAAAATCTTAACCCAACATAGAAGACACATAAACCAATGCTCAGTAAACATTTCATTAATTTTAGAGTTTTAGAACAATCCTAACGAAATTTCCTAAAATTCAATTATCGTTGTGTTTTTTTTTAGATTCTATTCTTTGCAAATAAGACATGAACAACTGTCGTTTCTTCGTCTAATCAGTCCGAAACTCTTGCAAAACATGTCAAATCATGCATAAACACCACACATGACCACACGTATACATATGATTGAAACATGTTTTAAACAACATTAAAACAGAAAAACTATGTGAGATCCTACCTCAAATACAAAAAACTATAGAAAATCGTTGTTATACGTGTAGCTTCACGACTCCTCCGTGTGTTCGGCTGATCCTAGGTTTGAATCGAAGCCCCCAATACTAGGATTCAAAGTTCTGAATACCGAATCGGTTTGGGTACCGATTTTTCTACGGGTACGGTACGTACCAGTACCAGTCATGACCGGGTACCGTATCAGATTTATCGCAATTATCAATATATATATAAATTATAGAGAGAAAGTCCAAAAAAAACTAATTTTTTCCGTAACTCTTAAAAAAAAAAATCCGGTACCGGCCGGTACCAAGGCCGATATGGCCGGTATTAGCCGGTACGACTGGTACCCGATCAGTATTGGCCGGTATTGAAAGCGGTACGGTACTAGGAGTATTTGGTACTATTTTTATGTTAGAACGGTACGTACCGGCTGGTACCGGTACGGTAATGACAACATTGCTAGGATTAATCCTCTAGTTGAACGTTTCGCGAGATTCTTTCGTCTACTAGCTCATTAGCACTCCTCAACCAAAACTAAGATTTTTAGATTTGTTAAAAAGTCTAACTTTTTTTTTAAAACTGAAATTAGGATTTTCTAATCCTTATATATTCATTAAAAGATAACTAACCCCTTCTAATTTTGAAAGCCCCACATTCAATCCAAAACTCCAAATTTCCTAAAAACGGGCCACAATCACAGAATAAATTATAAAATTACTAAAAATATCCTTTTAAGTAAAATAAAATAATCTACATCCGGACTCGAGACCTCACACCGAATCTATATCAATAGTAGAAGATAACAAATATCAAATTTGGAAGAAATCAAACTGTCAAAATAATCCATGTTCTTGATATCTGTGGTTCATTATATACCATGCGGCCAAGTTTACTGTTTTGGTAGGAGTGGCCACGTTTATGTCTCTGACCTCAATTATTGAGTATGATCCTTACTGTATCTTATATTATTTCCTTGAACAATTATTATGGTTGTGGAATTGTTTTTGGATTAATCATTTATTTTGGCAAAAATAAAAAATAAAAAGTTGAACATTATAACTAAAAGGCTCAAAAAGTTCACCAAATACAAGAACAAATCGACAAAAATAACTTTTCACGGTCTATAGTTGTATTTTAGATCGTCTTATCTAAGTATTTTTTAACATCACTTTTAATTTTTGTACGTTGTCAATTTATCTTGTCGAGAGAAATGAGTAATCTCAACAAATTTAACAAAAAGTCGCTAAACATTGAAAAGCACTTATTTTTTAATTAAAATTAATATCGCCCAAATATCTCGACGTCTCTTGATAAAATCATGTGACTATGGAGAGCCCATTGATACATTTTGGGCTTGGCTAGCTGGGTGGAGTAGTTGACCACCCAAATTTGAATGCATTGCTTATCAGGAATTAAACGTGTTATACTATCCTTTTGGCTTACACACTGTAACACTTTTACAATATGCTTTCCAATAAAACTATTGACACTTCATAAATTACTTTATTTTATACCGTATGCTTATGTGACAAACAACCATAAAGTGTTTAAATAAATGGGTAGACTCCAATTCTCTATAATTGTTTATCACCTAGATGTACGGTATAAAATGAGGTAATCTATGAAGTGTCAGTAGTATTGTTCGCCTAAATGTATGATCACCACAGACAATGAGATTGAGTCTTTAAACACCCACGAATGTTAATTATCTTGCACAAGAAAAAATCGTCAACGACAAACCGGCCAAGGTGGGGTACCCTCTGATGGTCAACAAGAGTTATACAATAAGTCCATACTAATCAAGGCAGAAGTGATAAATGACAAGAACATGCAAAAGCCAAAATTTACTTCCCGTTTGGTTGTGGAGCAAACAGAGAGAAACACAACAGACAACAAAAGGTTCTAACCATGTCTGAATTTGCTTTGACAAACTAGGTTGGCAAAAATTCTCACCTTACCGAACCACAATCATTAAAAAAACGGACAAGAAAAGGTTTCAAACAAGTAGGAATTTGCTTCGATAAACTAGGTCGGAAAAATTCTCACTTAGCGAACCACAATCACAATTGCGCAAGAGTCTATAGTACTCTAAGGCACAATAGCTTCAACTTTCTCGACCTTTCTCGGCAATCAAACAAAGGACGAAAAGAAGTATAACCATGTATTACAAACAACGGGATCCGGAATTGAAGTACAACATGCTTTTAGATCAAGTCGTCGATTAAAGTCGCCTTCGACTTTGAGAAAGTTCATAGCGACTGTTGTGGCAGGGACGTACTTTTCCTCAAGAGATGGAGAACGAGAAGAGAGAGAGAGAGATTCATGGGAGAAGGGATGTATATATTAGAGAGAGAGAGAGAGAGAGAGAGAGAAAGAGAGAGAGAGAGAGAGAGAGAGAGAGAGAGAGAGAGAGAGAGAGAGAGAGAGAGAGAGATTGATTTATGGGAGTAAGAGGGAAACGACTTAGAAATTGACGTTGGTGGTAGTGGTCTGCAGTGGTAATCGCTCTGGTGTTCGTTGTGCGTGGTGGTCGCTCTCCCTCTCTCTTCAAAAATGGGACTAGAAATTTGGAAAATGCTCCAGAGGAAGATATATTATAATTAATATATATTATTTTTATAAAGACTCTTTTTTACTAACGCTTGAAGCTGTTGATATTTTTATATATACCATCAGTTATTTATACCGTTAGAATAAAAACTGTTGCGAAATCCCCATTTTCCTGTAGTGGGTGGGACTACCGTCTGATGGTCAAATGAATTTTACGGCTATATGTGTGTGTGTGTGTTACAAGGCCATGCCTTGTGACTACAATTTGACGTTTTCGTAATCATTTTGAGAGCGCATAGCTTATGTTCCCATTTCTGGGGTCCCTAGTGTGCTCTATTTTCCCTTTAGAGATGTTAGTGGGGTACTACTTTTCACATCTCCTCATTATTCCCAGCTTCCGACCTGTCGTCATCTTGAGATCAAAATGTAGTCGAACGCTTACTCGCACGGTAATACTATCGGACTTGAGACCAAATTTTATGCCCACCACAAGATAAAAATATTAATTATTTCGTATTATTAATCTCGAATATTGACTTTGGTTGGTACCATATATTAATGACCAGTGAAGTTATCAGTTGGTAGCTATCCATCATTTTCTTCATAAGAACCTAACACATTGTTCATGTCACAAAATTTGTCCACGAGGAAAATATTCTAACTTTTCTTTGGTTCATTGTCAGTTTTATTTTTTTCTTTTTAAAAAAAATTTATTATTGACGTGAATTTCCAATCTTAAGCTTTTAAGTATCAAAAGCTAAATTTAAGCTTGATAGATGAAAGAAGAATTATATTGCAACTACCTACGTATAATGAAGAAACAATGATCAAGTGTACATAAAGAGTATTGAAATTAACAGAAAGATTGTTGAACTCTTAATTAGTTAATGTTCTGAGAAGGTACAAGTATTCTTTTGAGGAATTCAAAAGACGAAGGCGCTTTAAGATTGTAGAGATGTCCAGTCTACCACAGCAAAATAGACAACAAAATATGTTTTTACACTTATAAACTCTTTGTTTTACTTCTTTTTATCAGCAAACTGTTTGTTTTACTCAAGGATTCAACTTTTCATGTATCTATATGAAACGTCGTAACTGAATAGAATTTTTTCAAGTAAATAGATGCGAAGTTAGATTGGCAACACAATATTTTTGTCCACGGGCATGTTGACGTGGAAAATATTACATTTGCCGACCTGAGAAAGCTGATTAAAAAATTCCGATCAAATTCTTACAATGAGTGGATAAGTTTCAAATTTGAATAGTTCGGGACCGGGACATAAACGGACAAGGATGAGAAAACAATATGCTAATTCGACTATAACCAAAAGTTAACAGTTAAATTAAACTCTAATAGTATAAATAAGGTCAGACTTCAGAGAGTCCGGATAAGACTTATCTAGTTAAAAGTCAATTATGAGAAAGAATAATCCCCTTTAACGAGAAATTAGAGATAGGGAAGTACTCACATTAAGTAAAAAAGAACCTTTATACGAGATAATACACCCAGTCATCCACAGGGTTATAAGCACGTTGAAATTTTCTATTACACGTACTATATAGAGAGCTTGCAATATTGAGTACTGACTTAGTCATCAGAGTTCCTTCCCACGCAATTAAAGATCGAGCATTCTTTGACAATTTTTTGTTCAATAGATTTGGTTTCTTGTGAGAGAGCAAGTTCATGTGTGTGGCCAAAATCTAAGGAACATACTTTAAGGTAATCACAAATTTTACCTACCCACAATTGATGTTGTCTTTGGGAAAGTTTCAACCTCATGGCTAGCAACACACAACGTACTGTTGAGAACCCCTTGGCCCCAAAAAGAACAAATCCCACCCACATGAGACTCAGAGGGGCAAGGAATGGTCTCTTTTCTTGCAGAAATGATCGCTCCAAAACAATAGAGAGGTCCAAGAAAAATCTTGGTTTGCAGAAGAAATTGTGAATGAGGGATCCCCCTCTCGATGAGATTGAGTGTGAAATCTATAAAAGGGATAAAGAAATCCTAGAACTGAGGAAGGCTCTAAACAAGAAACGGTCGACTAGGAAACCTTAGAGAAGATTGGGGAGGATAGTCGCCCTAAACAACACATTTGAACAAGTTGCAGCCATCTCGACCACACACATTGCCAAGAACAATTGAGGAGTGGAGAATTCTCATTAGGGATGGTTCCTAAAAAGAAAAATGAGGAATCACGATCAAGTAGCGGGCACGGGGTCCACCTCTTTCTTACAATGTAACTTAATGATTAAACCAATGCCTTGAAGGGCACAAGACAATAGAAGATTTAGAAAAAAAGGCATTGCACACACATTACCTCCTATCCACTTTCTAATACACTAGAGGTGAAGGCCTTGCCAAAGAAGTTTGTCCACTCAAATTTCATCGTGAGAATGGAAAGCACACCTGATAGGGCATATCAAGGGATTTGTTTAGTTAATGATCCTACTTGCAGGGGACGAGTACCTCTACTGCAGGATTTTGGTCTCGAGTTTGGATGAAACTGCCATCAACTGTTATCACAAACTTCTACCGTGTTCTATTATTAGTTGGGGCTAATTGTTTGATGGCTATGAAAAAGAAGACTAAGGGAACCACTCGGTACTACGCAAGTATGTATTAGACTTTTTATTGCCATATATATGGATATGTGATGTATCTATTTGAGTTTTCGATAACTTGTTGTATTTAATTTTGGTTCTAACCATTGGTTTTTGTGTATTTTTAAGTTCCTGTGTAATATATCAATGTTTATTTTCTTAATTTATGTTTCCTAGCGTTTAGGCCACTCGATAAACTGATTAAGCACATATGCTATAAAATGTTGTGCATGACCATGTTACAAACTACGTGATACGTTCTCCCATCTTATCATTATTGACTCTCCATCTCAAGTGGGTCCTCATCCTTCGAGTCTCTGTTGGTTGACTAGCAACAACATATATAGTTCGATTGAGTCGTGTGATCTCATACTCTTAAGTGAGTGTGGTTTGATAAGCAATGTATGAATGGGCCAGGGTTCTTGTGGGTAGAAAGACATAGGTTGGTTAATCTTGTTTAGTTAGAAAGGTGCGAGTGTACCTTCAATATGATTTCTGCAACCGCCATCGTGCCTTTAACCATTTCTCGTGCAACGGATAGTAAACAAAGTCTTCCTCTACCTTCCCGATGACGTGTATGACAGCTTCCTTGATTCCATGATTCGGTCAGTGTTTGAACAATTCGATATGGCAGTAGTCGTTTTTTATGCGTCCAAGCTAAATTCTGATGTAGACACTATTTAGAAAGTATAACTTTCATCAATAATAATTTTCATAATACTTGAGTGAGAAAATGTTAATAAGATTTTTTAAGTAGTTTTGAAATGACCCAGTATATATTCTCTAATCGCTTTGGAATATCAAGAGAGAGAAACTTTTTTACGACTGTTAAAAACTTTATTAAAAAACCGGCCTATCACGATCACCATTTAATATTTCCTTTTACAGTGCTAACATCAAAAAAGTTTCATATTTAATTATTCAACCACTTGTCATTAATTAAGAAGACCTGTTGTTGCTAAAGCTAGAGGTTTCTTTATTGCATTAAAAGTTTGACAAAACAGTATCCACTCAATAAATGTCACCAATAATGCTATCTCTTCATTTTATTTTTTCTGTCTATTCATTTAAGTAATATTAAGCCCCAATTTGGCCTAGGTCGAGAGGTAGTGAACCTAAAATTTTGATACCAATTGTAGCACCCCGATTTTTAGGCACATCAAGTTAAAGAATAAAGTAATAAAATTCATCATTTAATTTAAAAATAGCTATGGGGAATGTGGAATGTAGAATGTAGAGGAGCAAATCCCATTTAATTGAACCCCCGATTTTTAGGCACATGTGCTAAACTTTATTTTTATATAAAATATTGAAAGTTTAGTTATTTTACCCTTCCATTAATTTTTCAAAATTCGAAACATTACCATCATCGTCCATATTAGACTAAACTGATGATTTTTGTCATTTTTTTTTTCCTTTTGGATTTATGAAATGAATGATTTTAATTATAACACAAAATCGGAGTTTGAAACGTACGTTATAGGAATGGGGAATGTGAAGGAGCGGATCCCAAAAGCAAGCCCATGTGGAGGTATTAAGTGCAGTACGTACTATCCCTATCCAACTCCAAGCAATAATCGAGAGTGCCTCTCTCTCATGTCTCTCTCTCTCTCATGTCTCTCTCTCATTCATTTTTAAAAGAGCAGTACATGATCACAATTTGTGCACTTCTTGAATCTTGGTGGCTATATATTCTGGGTGTAGCCTTACAAAGCGAAGGAGGAGTCTTTGTGTTTGCCGTCGGGATCGGTGGACTCCAAGATTATATAAACTAGGGGTCCGTGACTGTTATTTTGATGAGAGGAACAAATCAGTAGAGGAATTGGGCATATAAATTATAGATCTAGCTTGAGCTATCTATTAATTAGTTGCCAATTGTATAAAAAAGTTAAGCATGAGTACCAGTACTGCAGGTTTTGCAGGGTGGTGGAGAATACCATTACTTGGTGCAGCTATTGCTGGAATTCTCGTGCTACAGTTTAGCAGCTTCTCTTCTGCTCAAAAAGGTACTAATTACTACTCTCGTCATTCACAAACAAATCTTGTTCACTTTTTTACTCTTCACAAAACAACACCACTAAGAGCAATTACAACAATGAATAACCAAATTAACTTTCGAACAGTTTAATTTTTTTATTTAAGCTAATCACGTCTTTTTCAATACTCTAACAATTTTATTTATTTATTTATTTATTTTACTTTTGTTTAATTAAAATGATCTTTCTTTTTCTTTTCTTCTTTTCAAATATATTCTTTTAAACACTCATATTTTTTAAACATACCACTTTTTCACTACTTTGATTAAAATAGTCTTTTCTTTCCTTTTGATCCTGAAAAATATAACTAGCTACCGTAGCTAAATTAAAATAGAGAGTTTTATAGCTAGTCTGTTGAAGGAATAATTTTACATTTTTGCAAATAGGTAGTTTGCTTCAATTGCTCGATATAGCAATAATAGGAAGGGGTTATTTCTTTGTGTTACTTTAGAAATGAAGTCATATCACAAAGGTAATTTTTATTATTATTTTTAAAAATATTTCAAATAATTCACTCACATTTTAACTATCTTGGGCAAATAAGTAAATAATTATTTTAGTAACTATCTATTCTTATCACTACACTTTATGATTTGGTAACTACTTATCTTTATTCGTCTTCATATTCTTTTTCTCCGTGTATACTTAAAATATTGTTAGATTTTTAATCACTAATCTTAACATTTGAATTCAACAGGGCCTATTTTTTAATTTAATAATCGACTTGCAAACCTATCATATGTGTTCATACATTTATTAAAATAAAGTTGTTTTGTTTTGATGAACACTGGCCAATATGTGAATTGTTAATAAGATTTTGTAAGTAATTTTGAAATACTACTTACTACTCAGAAAGAAAAAGTGACTCAGTATATATTCTCTAATCACTTTGGAATATCAAGAGAGAGAAACTTTTTTTACAACTGTTAAAAACTTTATTAAAAAACCGGCCGGTCACGATCAGCATTTAATATTTCCTTTTGCAGTGCTGACATCAAAAAAGTTTCATATTTAATTATTCAACCACTTGTCATTAATTAAGAAGAACTGTTGTTGCTAAAGCTAGATGTTTCTTTATTGCAATAAAAGTTTGACAAAACCTCAGTAAATGTCACCAATAATGCTACCTCTTAATTTTATTTTTTTCTATCTATTTATTTAAGTAATATTAAGCCCCAATTTGGCCTAAGTCAAATTTTCAATTTATTTATAGATATATTAATTAGTTTGTATCTATCTTTTGTAGATTATTAGTTCAAGAGTAATATAAAAAATATAAAAATTTTTACTAAATAAAAAATAAAAAAAAAGAGTTTTTTGGAATTTTTTGTTTTTTTGTCTTTTTTAAATTTAAATTTCCGACACACATTAGTTAATTAGTTTGAATAACGTTAACCTTTGGCATAGCATAATAATAATAATATTAGTTGAGTTAATCGTTGTCCCTGTTTGGATACGTATCCTTCAGCTCCAAACTACAGCTTCATGCGAAATGCAACCTCGGCTCCAAGCACCTCATATTACGACTACATCATTGTCGGCGGTGGAACTTCTGGCTGCCCACTAGCTGCTACACTCTCCCAAAACTCCACGGTCCTCCTCCTCGAGCGCGGTGGCTCCCCATACGGCAACCCGAACATAACCAACTTATCATCATTCGGCCAAGCCCTCTCCGACCTCTCCCCTACCTCCCCATCTCAGCGTTTCATATCCGAGGACGGCGTCATAAGCGCCCGCGGGCGAGTACTTGGCGGTGGCAGCTGCTTGAATGCTGGGTTTTACACACGTGCCGCTGAGAACTACATAGCGGCCGCAGGGTGGGACAGGCGGTTGGTGAAGGAGTCATATGAGTGGGTGGAGAGGGTTGTGGCCTTTGAGCCGCCAGTGATGGGATGGCAGTCGGCGGTGAGGGATGGGTTGGTGGAAGCAGGGGTGGTGCCTTACAATGGGTTTACATACGATCATTTGGTTGGGACTAAGGTTGGTGGGACTACATTCGACCGTGAGGGGAAGAGGCACACTGCGGCTGATTTGTTACAGTATGCGAAGCCCAGTGGAATTACTGTTCTTTTACATTCGACTGTTCATAAAGTGTTGTTTCGAATTAAAGGTACGTACGTAGATGTGAAAAGATTGGAATACGAGAAATATTGTTAGGATTCCATAATTAGATTCTTGAAATGTCTCTGAATATTGAGGTGTCAAGCATTTAAGAGAGGTGTTGCAAGTGTTATGTGTGAGAGAAAGAAAAATGTACTGACACCTTATTATTTGGAGACATTTCTAAAATCTCATCCTGAAATCTAGCATTGCTCTTTGAATACTCCTCCTAGACCTATTAGGCTTCTTATGTGTATGTATATAATATAATATAATATCTATGTTCAGGCAAATCAAGGCCAATGGCCCACGGAGTGGTGTTCCGAGACACGTCAGGAAGGAAGCACAGAGCCTACTTAAATAGGGGAGCGCCAAATAAAAATAAAAATGAAATAATAATATCTGCTGGTGCACTGGGAAGCCCACAGCTTCTTATGTTGAGTGGGGTGGGGGCAGCAGAGCAGCTGAAGGGGCATAATATAAGCGTGGTGGTGGACCAGCCCTTGGTTGGTCAGGGTATGTCCGACAACCCCATGAATGCTGTCTTCATCCCCTCTCCGATTCCAGTGGAAGTCTCTCTCATCCAAGTGGTTGGCATCACTAATTTTGGAACCTACATTGAGGCGGCCAGCGGTGAAAACTTCTCCGGTCAAACTCCTTCTAGAGGAGACTATAGGATGTTCTCTCCTAAGGTTAGTATTATTAATTAATTAATTAATAATCAATCAATGGGTTCATTCATTCAGTAATATTCGATTGCAATACAGATCGAATTAATTAAACCTGTTTGATCCCCAGATTGGCCAACTATCCACAGTGCCACCCAAGCAAAGAACACAAGAGGCCATCAACAAGGCAGTTGAAACCATGAGCAATCTTGATCCAGCAGCCTTCAGAGGAGGATTCATACTTGAAAAAGTCATGGGACCCCTCTCCACTGGCCATTTACAACTCCGAACCAGAAACCCTAACGACAACCCCTTGGTCACATTCAACTACTTCAAAGAGCCCGAGGACTTACAAAGATGTGTCCAGGGGATTAGAACCATTGAAAGTATAGTAGAGTCCAAGGCCTTTTCCAAATACAGATACCAAGATATGTCACTCCAAACCCTCCTCAACTTGACTTTAAATTCTCCAGTCAACTTGTTGCCCAAACATGTCAATGCTTCCATTTCTTTGGAACAATTTTGTAAGGACACTATTATGACAATATGGCATTATCATGGAGGGTGCCAGGTGGGGAGGGTGGTCGATCATGATTATAAGGTTCTTGGCGTCGATGCTTTGAGGGTAATCGATGGCTCCACTTTTAATTATTCTCCCGGAACTAATCCTCAAGCTACTGTCATGATGCTTGGAAGGTAACTAGTTAATTGTCAACTTTCTTTTCAAGATTAACAACTCTCTTTAATTACAATAATTGCTTATGTATAAGTAAAAACCAATTTCTTCTTCTTCTGCTGCTGCTGCAGGTACATGGGAGTCCAGATCCTAAGCCAGAGAATTGCAAGTCAACAAACAGAATGATAATTAAGTATTACTTCAATCGTTATGAGTGAGTTGAGAATGCATAACACTTTGAGTTGAGTTGTATGTCAAGTAGATGTCTATCCATTCGAATTATATGGTGTTGATGACATAATTTTATTGGCTGATAATGTTGGATTGTGCTGTCTGTATCATTCATGCAAGGAATAATAGCATGTAATAACACTTGGGAGTCTACAGAGGTTTGCATTGCAAATTTTATTAACATACATCCTTCCACAGCCGGCCCTCGGCATAAATCCATTAATTAGCCCGCCAGGAATAATAATTTTACGTAAAAATAAGGCCCCCAAAGTTTAAATGTTTTATAAATATTAAATATGTCAGGCTTTGTATAGATTAGTTATGTAGCCTTAGTGGTAGAGTGTGTGTGTGTTTTTATCCTCTCATCAGGTATTCAAATCTCTTTGGTAGCTATGAAGTTGAATATATTTGATTCGAAAGAGTATAAGTTTCCTTCTTTTGAGTTTTGAACCCATGCAAAATCAAAGATTTTTGCGTAAAATGCACTGAACTCCATTGATTTTAGTGGCAATTGCACACGGACCTCCCCTCAAGTTTTAATAAATGCAAAGACTTTCCCTACTTTATAATATATTAAACCTTTTTTCCAATCCCTATACCACAGCATATCATAGTATTTTCCGTTGTGTCATCATCGTTTAGGGTTTCATCAAGAGAGAGAGATCATTCCACTCCTCAAGAGAGGGTGATCGCTTTAGTGGATTGTTCTACAAAGCTTTCGATCCTCGTTCTACAAAGCCTTTGCAAATTAGTTGGAGATGTAGTATTCCACAAAGATCGAAATGCGCAAAGATCAAAGGTTAGACCTGGTCATTACCTCCCGAGCCCAGAGAAATAGTCGGCAATAAGGTTGAACACACCCAAAGCCGGCTGGATACCCTTGTTATCAAATAAAAAAGTTAGAAACCAGAGTTGTAAATTTTTTTTTAAAGGTTGTCTATTGCTCCTGGCTCTTCCGAATAACGTTGTACTTCGTTTTCATTCCTTATGATTTGAAGATATGCGGTTTCCATTAATGGTGGGTTAGGCTTTGGAAATGTTGGTCTAACTGTTGTAAGAGCCTCAATAGATTATGTTTCATTTTTAATCAGTTGTTGGACTGAATAACTTTTCCCCAGCCATATCTAGAAAGTCAATATAGCCTTCTCTATATTTTGAACATGAGAAACTCCGACAGAATAAGTTAAGAAAGAAAGTGCATTTTCTACTAATTTGATTTCAAAATGTCCGCAAATGTGGGGGGTTTTGGAGGATGATCAAGAAAACCTCAGGGAAGTAGAATTCAAAGTCTCTCCTCTACATCAGTGAAAGTTTCTTTCCTCCGAATGAAAGATTTTCACAAAAGTACAAGGCCATGTCGAAGACAAATCCACAACAACACTACGCCTTTGTCTTCACCTCTCTTTTCTCTACCCATGGCTTACAAATACAACCATTGCATAACCCACCACCCTAATAACATACTCCATTGGTTTCTTATGTTTGGTTTCTCTAACTCTTTTATTGTGCTCTCTTATTTGGACAAAAACTATAGCATTACTAAACCTCAACAATCCATTATTAGAGATTAGTTGGAGAAAAGGCTGTGTTTGGTTGTTGTTTTAATGCCAAGTTTTGAGATGACATTTTGGCTACTATCCTATTTGGTAAGTTAATTATGTTGGAAAAATTAGATTTTAATTCATATTTTTTAATGACTTGTCCTAAAGTTGAGTGGTACCCTAAGACAACCTGAGGGAGTCCTAGTCCCAAGTGAGTAGTTTAAATCTTGAAAAGATTGGACAAAATCTATTAATGAGAAATTAATTCTCTAAATATGCACCTGTGTAATATGTGGAAAAATAATAGGTCACCTAGTCCTCCATCAGGAAAATACAATTTTGTGTTGAGTATATAATGCTCAAGTTTTTCTAAGGGTTTGGACCATTGGGAGGTATCAAGTTTTTTTTCCAAGAGGGAGGACTTAGGTAATGTGGGCTTTGACCCAAAATTATCACATGCGCAGGAGCGGCTGCTGTTCGCCCAGCCCGGACCGTGATCATGTTCGTGGGTTTGGGGTGTGGACTTGGTCCTTGGACCCTTATAGCTTATCTTTTTATACCCTAAGAGTTTGGGCTTGAGTGTAATTTTATTTGGGCCACATAATGAGCTTGAGTCCACACATGGGTGTGACTTTAATGCGAAATTTAATAGCCAAAACCCCATTTATAAGAGTGATTTTGGAGAAATCAATTAAAATTCAAAATTTATTTTTGGATTTTGTAACCACTTAATTTATTCTAAAAATAAATCTTCGAATTTAATTTTTTATTTATGATGAAATTAAATTTTTGGCTCCACTAGTCCTATAAATTAGGCAATCCACATTCAGAAATAACACACCAACAAATCTGAGTTTACCTCCAACTGTTCTTCAAGTGTTCTTTGTGTTTGTGGTGTTATTCTGTCGTTCTTACGTCTTGTGGGTTGCAGTGTTAGGAATTTAAAATGACAAAAATATCCCTTATAAGTTTACATTTGAATTTTAAAATAAACAATAAAATAGAGCAATATAGGGATAAGGAAGCCATGTGAACATCTTCTCATCAGCAGCTCTTGGCACCTCTTGTTTTGTTTGAACCTTCGTCTGCACTTCTACATATGACATGAAATGTCAGGGACAGAGAAGTTGCACCGATGAGTAATAAAATTCAATACAGAAGGTTACCTGAAAATCGAACGCAAAGGGATTAAACATGCGCAACAAGATATATAAGAACAATGTAAATAATGACAAAAGTATACTGTAAACTGAATAATAGAGTATAAACACATATGTATGTTATACTTTCGTTCGTTAGTGTTTATAGGAATTCATTCAGAAACTCCATTTCTTAACCAACTATCTACCGTTGGGTACTTAGTTGATATTGACCAACCATTACCTTCCTTGGCAAGGAAGGAAGGAACATTCTGTCATTCACTCAGGTCAATAACGACCTCACTCTAGCTAAACACACCGGATAATGTACTAATGAACCTTAATTGCTTATCCTTTACTGACTCAAGGACGTCCAAGACACTAGTTGTCACTCTCTCAAAGTCCGGAGCAACAAAGCAAACGTCCCCAAAGTCACCCTCAAATGTCTCTAATGACTTAATTGGGGTCCTTAAAAATTGAAATCAAACCCAAAAAAGAATGATTATGTGGGACTCTAACCCCTCAAAAATTATCTCAAAACTCTAACTCGGATAAAAATGAATATGTGGGGCTCTAACCTCCATAAATCATCTAGGGACTCTTACCTAGAAAAGAATGATTATGTGGGATTCCAACCCCCCATAAATCATCTCGTGACTCTAGCCCAAAAGAACAAACATTGGGACTCAAACCTACAAAATGATTATGCGGGACTCTAACTCCATAATCCAACATGTCACGACGGCTTCCTAATGCGGTTAATCATCTTTCATTTATGTTTTCTACTTGCTTCTACCCAATTTCACTATGTACAATGCTTACCCAACACTCTCCACTTCCTGTTCAGATGGCATCCGAACCGGTGTCTCTTATGCAATTTCTATGTTTTCCAAAGCAACCCATAAATACATTTATGCCCATTCTACAAAAAAAAAAAAAGACACCACGACGATTGAAACCCGACTAGTCAACAATACCGCAGGTAACATAACAGCTGTACCCAGAACATCCAACAACAACCAACAATGTCTACAACAATTTTAACCAATCCGAGTGTATATCATCTATAGCAATTGTTAATAGTTTCAACTACACAAATGAACATTGACTGCTCAATATACATGATCACATGAGGAAAAATCTACTCGCACGAGATACACGAGGATCTGTGGATGTAAATAAAGTGTGGTGGATACTTTTGTGAGGCGTACATGCTTTCTGGATGTCATAAAATAGTATGAAACAAAGCCTATAGGCCTGATCTACGTTCTGAAAATTTTGGTAACTTTTTGAATTTTAGAAGGTTGCTCCAACGGCTAGAGCTTGACCGATCCTCAAAAGCTCATGTTTTGATAAAATTGACTCAATAGATCCTTTTATGATATGTTTTGTCTAATCCTATAAAAACTATGTAAAAAGATCTTTTTTCTCTATAAACTTTTCGAATAATATCTTTTAACAATTATATTACTGTCGCAGTTGACATACCAAGCATAAATCCGAACAAACTATCCAATATATTTGTCGTCGTTGTTGGGAGATGCTTAATAACTATTTCTCACAACTATATTGTACCGAATCAAATTAATACATCTATAATTGTTGTAACTTTCAATTTCTCCATTAGTTTCTATATAGGTACTAAGATACTCTTTCTTCATTTGTGTAGTGTTAAATAATGGGACTCCCACATGAGTCCTGCTGGAGGTGAAAGAAAGTTGTCCTGAATGTGTACTACGGGTTGTTTCACTCAAACACATTTGCAAAAGGAATAACCAGCCAGAGACACCCCAACTGGTAGTCAGAATACCCACCGATGGATAAGTCAACAATTGTAGAGGGTCAGCTCATGGAATAGGTGTTCCATCGAGCAAACACGCTGAGAAAAGTAGATATAGAGTGCTACTATAATGTTTTGGTATATAAAAATCGCAAAGAAAACCTCAACTAACTTAGGATAAGTTCTTCAAGTCATTGATCCCTTGCTTGGTGAATCTTTGCCCCTACTTTTTGCAATCAGTTAAGTGTCCTCATAAATGAACTCGAGCACATTTCTCAACGTTGGTGCCCTCGATTATGGGACGATTCGACACATCATAGGATTGATGTGTCTTTCTGTAATAGACGACAACACCGACCATGATGGCTTCTGGTTTGTGGTGGCATCATCTGAGGCCTAGTATTAAAAAATGGTTGGCTTGAGATGGTTGGTACTTGATATGGTTGTCATCCGAGAATGTCTTTGGTCTAAGATGATGTTTATCCAAGACGATAGATGTCCAAGACAATACGACAAAGCCTAATCCTCGAGTTGGTGCACGGATATCTTTGAATCAACTATGAAATATATTCACCACACCATTCATCAAACATTTTTTTTAGTTAAAAAAATATTGTTGAACAATTTTGTCATCCAACACCCTAATATCACCAACAGTTTTTCCATACCTCAAGAAAATCATCTAATACCAAAGCCTTGCCTTCTTACATCCTTCCCAGTGCATTCACCACTTCAAATATTTGTATACTCATACAGAATATGTAGAACATGTATTTTGGACTTCCACTTCTACTTAAAGCACTCAAACCCTCTTCGTATAAGTTCTCTCATGAAATAGTTAATCAAGTATCCAAGAGGTGGAATTATGTGAACATATTTCCATAATTTATGTCACATTATTCTGGGTATTAGTTATTACCTACTTCTGGCAGAGGAGGAAGATGATGCAACTGGAAAAGTCCCTGAAATTCTTGTTACGGAAACCAGCACTAGAGCCCAAACCCAAAGTACCATATGATCACCTTCAGTTATGTAAGTCGAAGAATCACAATGCTGAAGGAGCCAGAATTTACCTGTGAGACAAAAATATACTAAGGCCTACCAAATAAAGACGCAAAGAGGGATCATGTTTCCTCCCTGCCATTGCAGCAGTCCGTTGATTTTACAGTTCAAGTTGCCTACCTTTTCAGTTTTGCAGCATCACTTCTTGCGACAGCAGGGATTTATAGGAAGCTAAAGTTATTACCGACATTGCTGCTTCAGCATCCAGAACTTACCTGTGAAACAAAAATATACTAAGGCCCGCCTACCAAACAAAGACGCAAAGAGGGATCATGTTTCCTCCCTGCCATTGCAGTCCCTTGATTTTACAGTTCAAGTTGCCTACCTTTCCAGTTTTGCAGCATCACTTCATGCAACAGCAGGGATTTAAAGGAAGCTAAATTTATTACAAACATTGCTGCTTCTACTAAATTCATTCAGAGGGCCATCATTTCCATTTGACATGGGATGATCTCCTCGGAAAAAATGCTTTCAGTATCAAGTTTCGCATATTTTGAAATTTGTTTCAAGTTCCAAAAAGAAAAAGAAAAATAGCAGCAAACATAACACAACAATTTGTGAATCCTTGATAAGAAAAAGAAAGGAAAACAAAAACAAATGCCAACTTCAATAATGAAGCTTAATGTGCATTACCAAATAAACTAAACATTTCAATCTGCAAAAATATTGACACGAATATGGTGTGCTGGTGAACATGTCAAAGATAGTTGTTTTGGGTTACATTTTAGATGGACATAAATTTCAGGAAAAATTCGCATGACGTTCAATATAATTGTCCAATGTATTGATTACATGGAAATCAAATATTCCAGCACAATAAATGGGGCACGGGCCTGACTAGAAGCGGAAAAAGTGAGGACTAACCAGAAGTAGGAAAATCAAAGCCTAACCAGAAGTAGAATACAACATGAAAGCATTTCCAATAGGTACATACTGTACAGAGCTTAAGTTTCATATGGTCTATGAAAGCCTATCAAGCTAATTTGATACATTCTCCTGTACAATCACTACTTCCTACCACGTGTAATTCGCAGGGAAAACCTAACTGATCCCCATCCAAACTTCTTAGGAATCCTGTGAGGAAAACGGACACTTTGACTTCATTCCAGCAGTTCAAAAAGTCAAATCTACTACTGTGTGATGGGTATGTTTTCAAAATATCAGCGCATCACAGACACCTGCATTTGTCTCATACAGAAACCACGGTGCCTTCACATTAAGATAGGCTTTGCTTCAAGAAATAATGCTTTTGGAGTCAAAGGCTGACAATTTTCGTAGGCTGGACCAGAAACTGAGCAGAAGGATAACCAGACAAGATCATTGGCAGCTCAATATCTGAAGGATCTATTGCGGGAAGTGCCATATATATATCCTCCGTAGAGAAAGGAATGCTGCACCAGGGAAACAAAACTGTGAGGTAAGTCCCTATCAGGAGGGCAAAAGCATCTGGACAAAATATACCTAAAAACTGAACACTGCTCAACAAACTGAATGGTTTTAAAGGTTCTTTGTAGATATAGAACTTTTATCAGTAATTCAAGTCTGGAAATGATTCACAAATAGAAAATTTGTACAGAAAACTACCACCACATGTAGAAATGACATTTGCAAAATTATGAGCCACGATGATTGACATCCACCCAATCAGTTTATACGACCATCCTGTTTAAGAAGTATTATCCTTGTATTTTACTAGGCACAAGGAGCATTACCTTTTCTCTGTTTATTTTTCTTATTACACAGTATAAATCACCAGATGCAAGCATGGTGCTCGAGAAATAATGAAAACCACTGGGTTCTTGCCAATTTGCCATCATTCACTATCCTTATTGATGATAATATTGACAAAGTGACCCAAAAAATATAATGGCGTGCATTCTTTTACTAAACATATAGAAAATCACAATTCCTGAAAGTGAAAACACTAGAGCACCAAATGACCAGATAAAGAAGTAATACAGTTTTCTCAAGGAGGCTATCAATTAGGTGAAACAGTTCCAGATGATGATAGGTGTAAGTAGTTTACCTCAAATCATCGTCCAACAAAAAAGAATTTGAGGTTAGATTCTGGGCATCCTTATTCAATATCTCCCTCATCTGAGCAACTACCTGTGTGGTTTAAACAATTTTCAGAAACCATGGGGCATCATTGTATCCAATTGAAAAAAATTGGGCAAGGAATTTAAACTTGCCTCGTTTGATACACTCTGAGTCCCATATTTATCATCCCAATACATAGTACTTATACGATATATTTGCCTAACAGTCAATGCCTGCCCAAGATGATGATCACTGTAAGTGGAATGGGGCAGATAAACTATGATAAAGAAGAAGTGGCCAGATTTCAGTAGCATAAGAAGATCATACCGGACATAGATCTTGCCTTATTTCGTCCAGAGACTTTTTCCTTTTTTGATGGATCACCTAAATGATTTACAAGGCCCTAGGAATAAATACAGCTCTAAGATTTAAATCAATACAACTTTGAATTGCAGATGTAGCTCATACCAGAAAGCCAACAGCTTGTCTAATATAATTTAGCTCGTGCCATGAGGTTCCTGCAAACTGCATTTAGGAATTACAGATTAAGTCGCAGAAAGTTCAATTTCTGCAGTATATGCTTACCAAAAGATGAAGAACACCCAGTTTACCTCCTCTGTCGTGCCAGCAATCCATTTTTCCAGTTCTGCTAAACCAGATTTCACATATTCTCCATTTGAAAATGTGCAACATTCTCGTCGCAGCAGCAGGCTGAGAACAAAATTTTAGTTCAAGACCAAAGCCTAATTGATGGTCCATAGAAGAACCAAATGAACTCTAGGATTGAGATTGCGTACCTGTTGAAAAGGGATATGTTGATGAAAGAGAAAACCTGGGTAGCAACCTTACGGATAAAAAATGAAGGTACCTGGAACCACATTTGTGTGGGTTATAATTCACGAGTCTATGAGCACAAACTCAATGGCAGAGAAAAACAACACATAAATTACCACCCCATCTTCAAGGGCAAAAGAGTTTGGTTGCAAGAGAAAAACAACAAATAAATTACCAGCCCATGTCCTGGGACAAAAGATTTTGGTTGCAAAACAACCAAAAATCCACCTACAAGGGGCAATTTACAAACAATTAAGCTAAACCAACCAGCGGGCATTGATGCAACCTATTGATCCACATTTCAACCCCTCGTTCTCTTTACGCATATATTGCCAAAAACACTGATTTTAAGGGCTGGAGTCGTGGACGAGGGTCTTACCTTTGGATGCATAAGTGCTGGTAAACAGCGGCAATAGGTTCATGTGAGGACTTGTTCGGTTAGATATCCCACATTCAATGCATAGAAAAGAAGGAAAATACTTGGATGCATCTTGCGTGAACTACAAACCAAAAGAGGGTGAGTGTTGTTTCAAAAACAGGACATGTTAAGCAACTAGGTTAGCTTAGCTGGCCAGAATTTTTATTTCTCACTAGGAGGTCAAAGATTCATGTTTTTCATAGGCAAGATCTTCCTCCACCAATCTACGGCCTCCTATGTACCCGGAAAAAAGAAAAATGAGGTGTCCCAACAATTGTCAGCGTAATTTTTCCAATCCTTTACAGGCATGTTTCTGATTGCATTTTTCCAGTTCCTAAGCCACATGATACAAACATAGTAAACTTGCTGTTCATAATTGACAGCTCTAGTGTGTCCAACAAATAATCTGGAAGCAATTTTACCTTCGGGTAAACTGATAAGTCAACGCAGATATTTCGCCTCATTCAACATTTTTCATAAGGAAATAAACTTTTCTTGTTGTTAGCATTAAACATTAAGTTCTATAAATCATTCTTCCCCGTAAAATAATAATCTCTCGTGGACATTCAGAGTAGCAAATCGAGAGCATATAAATACAGAACTATCACTCTAGCATTTGTCTTTACGTCAAAAAAACAAGCTAAATATGATTTGCCTGTGTATATATAGGTACTGTGGGTATATCTGAGGCAACATAGTTCGACTCATTCTTAGGAACAAATAAGCAAAAAGAAAAAGATGAAACTAATGACATCCTAAAGAGAAAGCCATATAGGAGTGAATCCTCCAGCGGAGACAGTAAACAAAATGAAGCATATATTAATAAGTGTTAAGATATGGGCTCACACGTAGATTAATTGTACAATTAGTAATTAGCTTAGTGTTAGAGGGTTATAGTTTAATTATGTTCCTAGTTGTACTTATATATTGATTGCAATGAAAGGTAAACCCTAACTTTGGGGATTCCAAAACTATACATGGTATCAGAGCTTCGATCCCTTTCCCTGTGATCGAACAATTTTCTTTGTTGAGTTTTCTCAACCTAAAATCTGAGTTTACTCGACCTAAAATCTGAGTTTACTCGGTCACAAACCCTAAATCCTAAATCCTAAATCTAGCATAAACCCTAAAATCTGAGTTGACTTAGTCACAAACCCTAACCCTAGCCGTACCTCCTTATCCAGCCACCGCCATACCCAGCTACCGCTCCTCTCGTCGTCATCGGTCTTTGTGGCTCTCGCCGGCGTTGTCTGGTTTGAACTCCTTTATCACAGCCACTCCCTTGCCCAGCTACTGCCACTGCCACAGCCGCCCATCCTCCTGCCGTCGTTGGCCCTTGTGCCTCTCGCCGAAGTCATCTGTTTTCGCTAGATTTGTCTTTTTCTGGTTCGAAGTCTAGTGTTCTTTCTATTGGTTGTTTTTCGGCTGTTTCTCGCGGGCACTGCTTGTTCCTTGACATCTGTGGTTGTGGTTTTGTGTTCTTCAGTTTGGTGGTTCTCTCCAATATCTTTTCCTCGGCGCTGCTTGTTCTTTGCCGTCTTCGGTTAGTGGCAGATTCTTCGCTGTATTAATTCAGATATATTTTCTTGGCTACTTCTCATTCCGACCTATGGCGAATGATCCAAAAATTGTTGTCTGTGGTGCAAATACTACAAAGGATGAATCGAGTCGAATCAGGCCTCTTGATAACACTACCTTGGATATTTTCCCTACTAAATTGGATGGTACCAACTATCTGATTTGGTCTCGCGCCTACGGACCCTGCTGAACTGAAACGGCTTAGCCTCAGAAATCGTTAGTTATGACTTGGTTTCTTAACTCTATGAAAGCTGATATTCGCCATACCTTCCTACTTCTTGAGACTCCATATGTAATTTCGACTATTGCAGCCTGTACATATTCTCAGCAGGGGAATGGTGCTCAGTGTTTTGAGTTGAGAAAGCGACTTCGTACATTGGACCAACATCATCAGTCAATCGTCGAGTACTATGGCGATTTGAGTCGTGCCTGGCAGGAGTTTGATCATTATTAGGAATTTCAGGCTATATGCACTGAGGATGCTACTAAATGGATCTAGCGCCTTGAAAAAAAACGTGTTTATAATTTGCTGGCTGGCCTTGATATGGAGTATGATCAGACTAGGGTGCAATCCTGGGTCGTGTTCCTTTTTCATCCTTGGGTGATGTCTATGTCATTGTTCAGCAGGAGGAGAGTAGTCGGGGTGCTATGTTGCATCCTCCTACTCGTACTCGTTCTGCCTTAGTGGCCACTCCCCCACCAAGTGGTCAATCTGGTGCTAGCGGTGGTGTTACTAATCGTACCTCTCTCTGGTATGATTACTGTGACAATACCAGACACACTAGAGATTTTAGTTGGAAGTTACATGGTCGTCTTCCTCGTGGCAAGGGAGGTGGTCGTGGTCATGGTTCTGCGCGTCCTCTGGCTCAGGCTCATGTCTCGGAGTCTACAGTTTTTTCTTTTGCTGACTCTAGGGTTCAGTCCGGTGTTGATCCTACTAGTGGTTTTTCTCAGAGGGAGATGCAAACTCTCAAGCGCCTTATGGCCAGGGCTGATTCTTTATCTACTCCTGCTTCTACTTCCACGGTTTTTTCTTCCATTCAGTATGCTTACACAGGTATCTCAGCTAATGCTTTTACTGCCTCTTCTGGTATGTCTTGGATTATCGAATCCAACGCATCCAACCATATGACAGGTTGTTTGTCTATTTTTGGTAAGGATAAGGTCAGAATAACCAATGGATCTCTCTCTACTATTTTCAGGAAGGGCTCCATTCGCAATTCTCCTACTATTTCTCTTTCTTCAGTTCCATATATTCCCAATTTTGCTACTAATCTGCTTTTTGTCAGTAGCTTTACCCGTTCTGCAAATTGTTCAGTGACATTCTTTCCTTCTCATTGTGTTTTTCAGAAACTGGATACGAGGAAGGTGATTGGCAGTGATAAAGTACATGATGGTCTCTATTTCTTGGAGTCTGCACCTCCGCCACCTTTGTCCTACGGCCAGGCCCTACACGCAGATAATAGTTCTGATTTTTCTTTACTGCATCAGTGGCACCGAAGATTGGTTCATCCTTTGTTTGGCACTTTAGAGAAACGTTTTTCTCATTTGAACAAGTCTTGCACTTTAGAGAAACTTTTATGCTCCTATTAATAAAAGAAGTACTTTTTTTATGGTTATTCATTCTGATGTTTGGGGCCCTTCTCGTGTTACCTCTTAAAGGTTTTCGTTGGTTTGTTACTTTTATTAATTGTTATTCTCATGTGACTTGGGTGTATCTGCTCAAGTCCAGAAGTGAGGTATTTTCTTATTTTACATCGTTTCATCGGATGGTACACACACAATTTGAAACCAATATTAAAATTCTTCGCAGTGATAATAACTCCAAATATGTTGACCGGGCCTTTCGGGCCTATTTGGATGAATATGGCATTCTCTTTCAGATGACTTGTATTGACACCCAACAACAAAATGGGATCGCCGAACGCAAGAATCGTCATCTTCCTGAAGTTGCTCGCTTCTTTTTATTCACCATACATCTTCCCAAATATTTTTGGGGAAAAGCGATTTTGACCGCTGTTTATCTTATCAACTGTCTGCGCTCTAGTGTTCTCCACTTCAAAAACCCTATGGCGTGTCTTCTCCACACGTGTCTGGTTTCCTCTTTTTTCTCAAAAATCTTTGGTCGTGTCTGTTTTGTCCATACTTCCCACCTTGTGGGTGGCAAGTTGGGTCCTAAAGCTCATAAGTGTCTTTGTTGAATACTCGCCCATCCAAAAGGGCGATAAGTGTTACGATTGTCACTCTCGGAAGTTTTGTTGTCTCTATAGATGTTACCTTTTGGGAGACCGAGTCATTTTACTCTCCTTCGACCCCATCTCTTAAGAGGGAGTTATCATCTATTAGGGAAGAAGAGATGTTTTTATCATCTCCTAGTGAGGGGAGAAGGAGATACTCATCATTGATAGTGTAGGCAAGGACACTGGTGAACAGGTTGAGTATGAACAAAAGCTTGCCAAGCCAGTTGTATTGCAGACATATAAAAGAAAATGCAAATCTTCATGTGTGGTGCCATCTTGCCAATCACCATTGCCAGTCCCAGACTCTACTGCCAAGTTTTCGGGTAATGAATCTTCTTTTGAACCATCTTTTCTTGAGTCAAGTGATCTCAATATTCCTGTTGCCCTCCGAAAAGGCGTTAGATTGTGTACCCAACATCCCATTTCTCAGTTTGTCTCATATAATCGCTCGTCCCTTCGTATCATGCTTTTGTTTCCTCTATTTTTTCTATATCTATTCCATAGAATTGGCAGGATGCGATTAGGATACCCAAGTAAAAGGAAGCTGTGGTAGAGGAGATAACAGCTTTGAAAAATAATGATACTTGGGAACTAGTATCTCTTCCAGGAGGAAAGAAACCAGTAGACTGTAAATATGTGTTTACTGTTAAATAGAATTCCGATGGGACAGTTGACCAATACAAGGCGAGATTGGTTGCTAAGGGTTTTACTCAAACCTATGGGGATTGACTACGAAGATACCTTTGCTCCGGTAGCAAAGATGAATTTTGTACGGGCTCTACTCTCTTGTGCTGCAAATCTGAATTGGCCCCTTCAATAGTTTGATGTGAAAAATATTTTTTTCCATGGTAATTTAGAAAAGTAAGTCTATATGGCGATACCGTCGAGTTGTCCTCGACTGTAAGTGAAAGAAATGTGTATAGATTGAGGAAGACTTTGTATGGATTAAAGCAACCACCGAGAGTTTGGTTTGACAGGTTTTTGAAGCCTATGTTGAGATTTAGATACCGGCAGTCATGTTGATCATACTATGTTTATCAAAGGAAGTGATGGCAAGATTGCTATCCTTATTGCTTATGCCGATGGTATGATAATGACAGGCAATGACGTGGATGAGATTTCTAATCTTAAAACTCAAATGGCTCAAGAATTCGAGATCAAGGATTTAGGATCAACGAAATACTTTCTTGACATGGATGTGGCAAGGTTTGACAAAGGCATTTTCATCTCTCAACGGAAGTACATTCTTGATTTGTTAAAGGAAACAAGTACGCTAGGTTGTAAACCTGCAGATTTTTCTATTTAGGCTAATCATCGTCAAAGACTTGTGGGTCGTCTGATTTATTTAGCTCACACTAGACTGGATATTTCATATGTTCTGGGGGTTGTTAGTCGGTTTATGCATGATCCACATACCACACATATGGATGTTGTTTATCGTATCTAGAGGTATCTCAAATCAGCTCCAGAAAAGAGGATTTTGTTCTCTTGCCATGATCATTTGCGTTTGGAGATATTTACTGATGCGGACTGGGCAAGATCCATAGATGACAGACATTCTACCTCTGGCTACTGTACTTTCATTGGGGGAAATTTGATGACCTGGCGAAGTAAGAAGCAATCAGTGGTTGCTCGAACTTTTGTGGCTTGACACCTTATTACAAGATTTAGAGATTGGAGATGATGGTTTGATGTAACTCTACTGTGACAATAAAGTAGCCATAAACATTGCTCATAATCTTATTCAACATGACAGAACAAAACATATAGAGATTGACAGAACGAACATATAGAGAGTGACAAACACTTCATCAAGGAGAAGCTGAGCGAGAGTTTGATATGCATGCCTTTTGTGCGGTCTGAAGATCAACTAGCGGATATATTCACAAAAAGCCTTGTCAACAAAATATTTCATCCCATTGTGTCCAAATTGGGCTTGATTGATATCTTCGCACCGACTTGAGGAGTGTTAAATATGGACTCACATGTAGATTAATTGTACAATTGGTAATTAGATTAGTGTTAGAGGGTTGTAGTGTAATTATGTTCCTAGCTGTACTTATATATTGATTGCAATAAAAGGAATCCCTAACTTTAGGGATTCCAAAACTTTACAATAAGCCATAATAAGAACTTTGGATGCTGGCAAGGAACTGAAGCACAATGGAATGACTACATGAAGCAGCAGTACCGACTAGCTCCAGAACACACGTGATTGTTATGGCCAGCAGGGGATATTAGGCATTTATTTCAGTTACTTATCAGGTCAGTTAATTCCCATGCGGACGAGGACTCATGTATCCGACTCTTAATTGATTGGGATTTAGAACACAAGGCATTGTTTGGTTTGCTTTTACTTTTCAATATGATAGTTATTCTTGTGCCAATTCTTTTGTGGTTCAACAATGTACCTACATAAGCCAACTGACATTCTCTAATTTACATAAGGAGCTTCGGAATGCTAAAACATCTAACGAAATGTATTATGTTACAAATTACAGACAAAATTAACATTTTACAAGCATAATGATTTAGGTTTGTGTTAGCATGTACCATACTTAGCTTGATAGTGTTACCATAATTAGCTTGATAGTGTTACCATTCTGATTGTGTAAATAATAGGTTGTAATTAGGCTGATTTTATTTCCGTAATTAGGTCTCCTCTACCTGTATAAATAGAGGACCCTTTTGTACAGTTTAATCATCAATACAATACATAATTTTCTCCCTTTGTTAGTTTACATGGTATCAAAGCATTAATAGCTCTTCCGCTGCCGCCGTCAGGCCTTCTTCGACTACCCAGGGTTTACCCGTAGTCGTGATTCTTCCGGGTTTACCCGTCGTCCGCCGGTGTTCGCCATCACCGGCCCTTTTTCCTTCCAACGTAGCTGTCCCATCGTCTGGTCTTTGTTCGGTGGTAGTTGATCGCCATCACCAGACACCTTGCGCCCTGTTTGCCGATCAGACACCTGTTTGCCAACCTGTTTGCTGATCGCCAGTCACCGATCAGACACCTTGCGCCCTGTTTGATCGCCCATCTCGACACCTTGCTGCCGTTCAGCCGCCGTTCCGACGCCGCTCCGGTCGTTCCTCGCCGCCGTTCTGGTTCGTCGTTCGCCGCCGTTCTGGTTCTGGTTCTGGTTCGTCGTTCCCTCTGGTCGCTCCAGATCTCAGGTCCGCCGTTCTTTCTGATCTCTGGTCCGCCGTTCTATCAGTACGTTGTATCGTTTGGTCTGGGCCTCGTTTGGGCCTCTCTTGGTGTACGCTAGTTTGGGCCTCTCTTGGTGTACGCTAGTTTGGGCCTCTCTTGCTGCTGGGTCATCAGACTAATTTGGGCCTCCTCTGGTCGTTTGGTACCCCTCTCTCTAATTTTTTTTTTTGGTCAAGTTATCTCAATTTTTTTTGGGTTCGCAATTATTCTGTTGGAAATTATGTCTGAAAAAATAATTGATGCACCGAAAGTAGAGATGAATGAAGCATTAGGTACACAGTATACTCCTGGCCAGTTTATTAAGATCTTGGATAGTGCCCCTGTGGATATTTGTCCAATTAAATTGGATGGAACAAATTATATGCTTTGGTCACGATCTTTTACACTGGCCATTGAGTCCAAAGGAGTGTCAGAGTTTATTGAGGGTCCTATTTACCCACCTACAGATGCCTTGGAACTTAAAAGGTTTAAAGCTCAGCGGTCCCTGGTTATGACATGGTTGTTCAATTCCATGAAACCCGATATCCGTAATCCTTTCTTGTTACTTGAGAATCCATACAAGGTATGGACAACTGTTTCTGATATGTACTCTCAGCAGGGTAATGATGCTCAGTGTTTTGAACTGAGAAAGAGGCTTCGTTCTATGGAACAAAATCATCGCCCGGTTGCTAACTATTATGCTGAGTTGTGTGGAGCATGGCAGGAATTTGATTTTTATCAGGGATTTCAAGCTGCGTGTGGAGCTGATGCTGCTAAGTGGCTCCAACGGATTGATAAAGAGCGTGTTTATGACTTCCTGGCTGGCCTTGATAGGGAGTATGATTAGATTAGAGTGCAGGTATTGGGCCGGGTTCCGTTTCCGTCCCTGGCCGATGCATATGCTATTGTTCAGCAGGAGGAGAGTAGGCGCAGTGCCATGCTTGCTTCATCTACTTCTGAGCGTTCTGCTTTAGCTGCTATCCCTCATACTAGCGTTGGGCGAGGATTCGGATTCGGATCTCCACAGAATGGAAAGGTACAGTCTGGCAGTCATGGTGGATCTAGTGGACAGCGTAAATGTGATTATTGTGATGGGACCAATCACACCCGAGACACCTGTTGGAAACTACATGGGCGTCCTCCTCGTGACACAGGAGGTGGACGACGTGGTGGTGGTGGTCGTGGCCGTGGTTATGGGCGCTTTCATGGCCAGGCTCATTTCACAGAATCTGCAGCTGTTACTGTGCCTGATCCCGGACCGATTATTGGAGTTCCGCCACATGGTGAGTCTCATGGGGGTCTTTCTCAGGGGGAGTTGCAGGCTATCAGGCGTCTTTTGTCCGCGAGGGCTGATTCTTCATCTACTGTAGCCCCTACTTCCACCGTTCCTACATCCACTCCGGCCTCATCATATTTTGCTCATTCAGGTATACTGTCCAGTGCTTTCACAGCGTCTTCTTCTTCCACTCCTTGGATTATAGACTCCGGTGCGTCAGATCACATGACAGGTTGTTCCTCTGTTTTTGATTCCTACTTCCCTTGTTCTGGTAAGGATAAAGTTAGAATAGCAGATGGCTCATTCTCTGCTATTTCAGGAAAAGGTTCTGTTTGTTATTCTCCCTCCATTTCTCTATCCTCTGTTCTACATATTCCAAAGTTTGCCACCAATTACTTTCTGTTAGTAGTTTTACTCGTTCTGCCAATTGCTCTATAACTTTCTTTCCTACTCATTGTGTATTTCAGGAACTGAAAACGGGGAAGGTGATTGGCAGTGGTAAAGCACATGGTGGCATCTACTATCTGGAAAATGCACCTTGTCCTCCACCATCACTATCATGTGGTCAAGCTTTACGAGCCGATACGGGTTCTGCTTTATCCTTACTACACCAGTGGCATCGTAGATTGGGTCATCCCTCTTTTGGGATTTTAGAGAAACTTTTTCCTACTTTAGTCAAGTCTTGTCCTAGGAGTCAATTTTTTTGTGAAGCATGTGAACTTGCTAAACATAAACGCTCATTTTATGCACCTATTAATAAGAGAAGTGATTCCCCTTTTTCAATCATTCATTCTGATGTTTGGGGTCCTTCCCCCGTTACTTCATTAAAAGGTTATAGATGGTTTGTTACTTTCATTGATTGTCATTCTCGTGTTACCTGGGTGTATTTGCTCAAAACTAAAAATGAAGTCTTTTCTTGTTTCCAATCATTTCATAAGATGGTGAACACTCAATTTGACACAAGCATTAAAATTCTCCGTAGTGACAACGGTACTGAGTACATTGATAAATTTTTTCGTGCATATCTTGATGAACATGGCATTCTTTTCCAAACAACTTGCGTGGATACTCCATCCCAGAATGGTGTTGCCGAACGAAAAAATCGCCATCTGGCTGAGGTAGCCCGCTCTCTTATGTTTACCATGAAAGTTCCTAAATATTTTTGGGGGGAGGCTATTTTAACTGCTGCATATCTCATTAACCGTATGCCCTCTAGTGTGCTTCAGTTCAAAACACCCATTGAATGTTTACCTAGTACTTGTCACGCCACGTTTATTCCTCCACGTGTTTTTGGCTGTGTGTGTTTTGTTCATGCTCCTCACCCTTCTGGGGGAAAGCTTGGACATAAGGCACACAAATGTGTTTTTGTTGGGTATTCTCCTTCCCAAAAAGGCTACAAATGTTATGAGCCCCGATCTAGGAAGTTTTTTGTGTCAATGGATGTTACCTTTTGGGAGACAGAGTCTTTGTATATTCCTTCATCTCTTCAGGGGGAGAGTGTTGGTCCGGAAGAGATGAGAGAGGAAGGAGGGGTGTTCCAATCTCTGGAGTCATCATGGTCATTGTTGCCTTCCTCTTTTCATAGTGAGGGGGAGAATAAGGAAGAAGACGAATTAGTCTCTGCTGAGAATGTTCAACCACATGATGGTGATGGGCAAGTGGATGAGAACGTGCATAGATTGCCAAGAGAGTGGCCTGCCACCTTGGCAACGTATCAAAGGAGAACTAAAGCTCCATGTGCTCCACCACTTTGCCAATCAGCAGATCCTACTTCAGTTCCAGAATCATCTTCAGCCTCTTCACCAAATTCATCGGGTAATGAATCCTTTCCTCATTGTGATGACCGTCCTATTGCTATTCGGAAAGGTGTCAGATCATGTACTCAGCATCCCATTTCACATTATGTCTCTTATAATCATTTATCTCCTTCGTACCGTGCCTTTGTTGCTTCTCTTTCTGCTATAACTGTTCCACAGAATTGGAGGGAAGCATTTATGATACCTGAGTAGAAAGGGGCTATGGTGGAAGAGATGAAAGCTTTAGCAAAGAATGGCACCTGGGAACTTGTAAATCTTCCGGAAAGAAAGAAACCTGTAGGCTGTAAGTGGATTTTCACGGTTAAACATAATGCTGATGGTTCAGTTGAGAGATATAAAGCGAGATTGGTAGCCAGAGGTTTTACGCAAACTTATGGCATTGATTATGAGGAGACATTCGCACCAGTTGCAAAGATGAACTCGGTGCGTACATTACTTTCATGTGCTGCAATCTTGAATTGGCCACTTCAGCAGTTTGATGTGAAGAATGCTTTTCTTCGTGGTGATTTGGAAGAGGAGGTGTATATGGAGGTTCCCCCAGGATTTTCTTCCCCAGTTAGTGCAGGGAAAGTGTGTAGGTTAAAAAAGGCTCTTTATGGATTGAAGCAGTCACCTCGAGCCTGGTTTGGCAGATTTTCAAAAGCTATGGTGAGCTTTGGGTACAAGCAGAGCCATGCAGATCACACAATGTTTGTAAAGAGAGGTACTGATACAATTGCTGTCCTTATTGTTTATGTTGATGATATAATAATGACAGGCAATGATGTGAAAGAGATCCAGACTCTTAAAACTCGTTTAGCTCAAGAATTCGAGATAAAGGATCTAGGATCAATGCGGTACTTCCTTGGCATGGAAGTGGCACGGTCTGATAAAGGGATTTTTATCTCTCAACGGAAATACATTCTCGATCTATTGGAGGAGACAGGTATGTTAGGGTGCAGGCCTGCAGATTCACCTATTGAGGTAAATCATCACCTGAAAGGAGATATGGGAGAACGTACTGATAGAGAGAGGTACCAGCGACTTGTGGGTAGATTAATCTATCTAGCTCACACTAGGCCAGATATTTCTTATGCAGTGGGGGTCGTTAGTCAGTTTATGCATAATCCTTGCACCGCCCATCTTGATGCGGTTTACCGCATCCTGAGGTACCTAAAGTCAACCCCTGGAAAAGGTATCCTGTTCTCTAATCATGGTCACTTGTGTTTGGAAGCATTCACCGATGCTGACTGGGCTGGCTCTGTGGATGATAGACGATCGACTTCGGGCTATTGTACTTTTCTTGGAGGAAATCTGATTACATGGCGAAGTAAAAAACAATCTGTGGTTGCTAGGTCCAGTGCAGAAGCCGAATACAGAGCCATGGCTCATGGTGTTTGTGAGCTTCTTTGGCTTCAAACATTGCTGCGTGATTTGGGTTTTAGCAATAGTGGTCCAATGAAACTCTACTGTGATAATAAAGCTGCCATAAGCATTGCTCATAATCCAGTTCAACATGATAGAACGAAACACATAGAGATTGACAGACACTTCATTAAGGAGAAACTCAGTGAAGGTTCGATATGTATGCCTTTTGTGAGATCTGGAGATCAACTGGCTGATATTTTCACAAAAGGACTCGGCAGCAAGAGTTTCCACACTATTGCATCCAAGTTGGGCTTGAGTAATATCTTCGCACCAACTTGAGGGGGAGTGTTAGCATGTACCATACTTAGCTTGATAGTGTTACCATAATTAGCTTGATAGTGTTACCATTCTGATTGTGTAAATAATAGGTTGTAATTAGGCTGATTTTATTTCCGTAATTAGGTCTCCTCTACCTGTATAAATAGAGGACCCTTTTGTACAGTTTAATCATCAATACAATACATAATTTTCTCCCTTTGTTAGTTTACAGTTTGCTTGCCAATGCATTTAACTGAAAGCATCATACTTGATTTTAGGTTAACTTGCCAATTCCTTTAACTGAAAGCAACATACAAAACTATACCATAACTGGAGAAATACAGCAACTAAAAGAATAAAACATGCCCCGGTAAATGAGCAGCAGAAGAATGGTCCATGAAACGCATAAAAAAGGAATGTAAGACATACATGATTCTCACGTAGCCGAATCATAAGAGAAACCAAGAATTTGGTGATGCTATCCCACTGACTACTTGGTGATTGCTGAGCAACACTGCCAGGTGATCTAGATGACTTCCCGCCATGGACTCGTTGAATTTTAGGTGCCTGTAAAGATGCAGAAAAAGAATACAACATCAGATGAAGAAAAAGAATACAATATCAATCAGTTGCCTAATTATGAATGACTCCATTATGAAAGAGTACTAAGAAAAACAGTTGAGAATTGAGGTGATAGGAACCGTGGAACTTACTCACGCAATACAGACAACCACATAATAAAACCTAATTTTCTGTTCAGACAGCCCTCAGAAAAAGCACAGAATCAAGAAGGATATTACAACCCCTAACCTCATTACGAAACATAACCAGATAAATCGAAGATGGACGAGTAGCAATCAGAGCAAGCTTATCGCCGAGAAATGCATTAAGGTAAACGACAAGCAAATCATTCACCTGAATGCATAAACCCAAGAGCGGTGATATCTCTTTCTTCAAATTATCTCGAATCAAACCAAAAATCTTCTCCACACAAGCAGTTAATTGCTGTTTAAAAAGTATGGCTGGATATCTTGCCTCCACATGTGAAATACCATCCTCAAATCCAAGGTACTTGAAGGGAGATTTTAGGCCCTGAGAAGAAGCAGAGATCAACTAAATCTCAACCCCGTCGAATAAGTAGTAGATAACAATTTTGGTAGCAGAGAAATCACAAATGGATAACTCGGAAAAATTAGTATGTACAGAAACAAACAACATAGTCATAAAGTATTAGAAATTCCAAGTGTGGTACCTCTCCGTCAACGTTCCTACCTTTTTATTCAACAATCTAATTGAATGTCAATACTCTTTCTCCGTTTTCCCTCAATTCATGTCAAGAAGATATGAGAAAATGAATGGAGCTGAACTAAAAAGAAAGATGAGACTCGCCCACTAGCTTCTAGAAGAGCAATATCGAAGGTCGAATATTGTTGCTTCTGTTGACTGGTTGTCCTTGGACAGAACCTGGAGACCGAAGGACTTCCCATGCAAAGGAGACGGGTAATTTTCTGCCTAACTAAGCATACACGTCAAAGAAGCAAAGAATCTAGTAACTCAACCAGTCAACATTCTCAAATAGTGAATTAGTCTCTGAAGACTTGATACATATATAGATACACCAATACGAGGAGAAAAAGAAAATATTATGGGCAAGGGTACAGTTTCGATACATTAGATAAAATGGTCTCACGGATGTTTCTAACACCTGCAGCAACCTCCCCTCTGGTATCTGAAATTATACTGCACTCCTTACTTTCCCTGACATGATACAAGAACCTCCTCTCTATTAAGTTAGTGTTAGATATGTTAACCGAAAATCTCACAATTTCATGATTACTCGGTGTCTAAAGGCCCAAATATCCTTTCTAGCATTATAAAGACATCCAAACACCCTTGCTATTATCTCTCGTATCTGGTCGACCCTTCCTCTCAAGTTTAATGTTTCCTTCATTACTCATATTTACAAGTAGACTGGCCCACTTTGGTATCCTTAAAAGTTGGCCTTTCAATTTAGGCTATTTTGGTTATTGGCTTACAAAAAAAAATTAAGTTGTAAATCTGTTAGTGTGACCTTTACAAGATGTTATGAAAATAAGTTTTTGCATATCTTTTATAAGTAGTTTTATGACAAATTGTTCGTATAGTTTATATGTATTTTTTTCCTTTTGTTTTGCTAGACTTGAAAATTATTATGTCACATTCTTGTTTTTATAAACTTTAGCTCATCATATAAACCTAACAACATTTTTATTTGAGGAGATGAAGTCATTTGTGAGAGGTGAATAAATCTGGGTCAGCATATAGAATTCGAGCCCGGCTACTAGTAGATGACGGACAATGAGCTCGCCATAGCTACCTATATGTTTAACGCAAAGTTGATCACATCTTCGTCGATCTGCCCTCATATGGTATCAAGTTGGACTATCAACATACTAGTCGGCTCAACTGACCGACATGAACATGTCGATCATTCTTATGATGTGTCAAATTAGCCCACGATCAGGGATGGTGAATGCAGGAAAGTGCTTGAGTATATTCATCAGAACACTCGGTCGATCCCTATAAATAAGGGTGAAGACCAATGAGAAAGGGGATTGATCACTTGGAACGCCTACACCAGGTTCTTAGAACATATTTAGCCACTTCAATATAAATAATCACGGTAAGCATTGCTTTACGTATCTATTTCTCATATTTGTTTGTGCTCAGCAAATCACCCGTTCTACAAGCTTTCCATCATATTGGTACTAACTTATCCATCGGAGAGATTTTGGACATTGGCCGGGATGTTTTGACCCCACAATCGACCACTACTTTGGAAGCTTGAAAAGTAAGAGTTGCCATAAACGAGATCGTGCCACATGTTTTCACCCAATTGAGCAAAGTAGGAACTCAAAGGGAAGCTAACAAATGCAAAATTTTGACCATTTACATCGCCAAATTCACCGTTGTTAGTTCCGTATGTCATATTACATGGTAATCTATATGTGCTTTTGATGTTTCCTAGAAACGAGTCGCGATGATTTGAAGTAAACAACTAGAGTTTAGGAGGCAAAGTGCAACCAGTATCTAGACGGACCACGATGAAGCTGTCTGAAAAATATTCCTCGGTCAGGCGTCCGGACAAATCTGCATTAGGACGGATGTCTTATCTCCAGACAAATGAACTTCATGCTCTCTGTTTTATTTATCCAAATGCGCATCCGAACAAGCTCCTCTTGCGCTCGGACATAAATTAGTAGCTCTTTGGAATTTTTTCCCGTACAAGCATCCGGAGAGACGTCATCCGCGTCCAAAGGACAATTTCAGTCGGTAAGTGTATTTTAAGCGCTAAGGTATTGTTTTTGAGACATTCAACAGATTCCATAGAAGAAAAATGGAGGAACAAGAACCCTAAGAAGACCGTAAAGCTGGAGGAAAAGAAATCGCTCAGGAGACACTTCTGATGGCCATCTAAACACCCGATCTAGGGTAGAGATGAAACCTTGATTCAAGTAATGCAGTGTGCATATAATTTAACCTTTTATTCAGATCAATTCGTGTGACGAGAACAAATTCATTGTTTTTGATTGGTTGAGTATTTGAATGCATGCTTTTAAATTCCGAGTCACGCGGATGTTCTTCATTATTTGCCATTTAGGTGATTGAGATAGGTTATACTCGTTGATGGATTGTGCTAATAGCACGATCCGTACTTCTCGACATATTGTGCTAGTGCCTGTCAATAAACTGCAATTATCTTCTTGACGATTATCGACAGGGATTGCAAACCCTAGTCCTTCTTTCTCACTTAGTTTTTCAACTCAAATGATTTTAGAAACTCAATTCAACTCTTTGTGTCTTCGTAATAAAATTAAAAGTCAATCTAGATTAGCATAATTTAGCCTATTAATCTCTGAAGAACGATACTTGGGCTTAACTACTATTCTATGGAATGTTAATTAAATCTAATTTTTAAATAACAATTTTAACACTCGCACAATAGCAATTAGAAGCCCAACAAAGGGCGGAGGAGGTGCCAACCGAAGAAACGATCGGGGTTTGCCAGTTTGCCCCCACTAGGATCAACATACCCGCACAGGCCGAGTAGGTAAGGCTAAATGAAGCATTGTTGGCATGTTTGGACAAACAGGACAGAGAGCTCAAGAAAGAACGCGGGAGACCACTGGAGAAGGAGCAAGCCTAAGAGCATTCCCGAAATAAAAATCATGAAGAGGACCAGAGGCACCACTACATTGCACGAGAGTCACGGGGCATAGGGTGACTGGGAAGCCGAGGTCAAAAACCATAAGCATAAAGTCACCTATGAATACATAAAGGACAAAGGTAGCTCCTAGCCAGAGGACGTTATGAGAAAGAAGAGGTGAGGCGAAAGACAAAGATGAACGTTCGAGGCAAGACCATGCGAACAAGCGAGTCTTAGGATGAGGGAACACAAACCCCATTTGCTCGTCACATCATGAGGGAATTTATTCCAGGCAAGTTCAAAATGCCAACCTTCACGCTCTACAACGAAGTCAATGACCCCTACGACCACATCCAACACTACTATCAGCCATGATTCTTTATGACCATGATGTGGCACTCACGTGCCGAATATTCTCGTCCAGCCTTGAGCATTCGGCCGTACACCAGATCTAGAAATTGGACCCAGGCTCCATCAGCAGCTTTCAGCATTTAAGGACAGAATTTGCAGCATATTTTTTCTCAAGTAGGAAAACCCCGAAAATCATGCAGCAGCTAGTGACAATGAAGTTAGCCAAAGGAGAGTCCCTGAGGGCTTATGCGCAAAGATACTGGAACTTTATAACAAAATAGATCTCATAGAGGTGTTCGTTGTCGGCACATTCAAAACAGGGGTCCGACTAAACACCGAGCGCTGAAAAAAACTTACTCGAAAGAAACGAAGGTGTGGTGTAGCAGCTGAACATAGGGGTATGACTCACAGTAAGTGTGAAATTGTATGGATGCGGTCTTTACTTGAGTACTAAGGGTTTGGCGTGCAATTGCCTATGTATTGTGATAATAGGGCAGCGATTTATACTGCTAAATCTCGTATTTCATAACAGAACAAAACATATTGAGATGTATTGCCATATTGTTCGAGAAAAATATAGAGAATGGTGTGTTGGCTGCCCCCTTGTGCCTCCAAGAGCTTAGCTAGCTCATATCTTAACTAGACTGTTGTACATTCAAACCACGTCTAGAGCTTCTATGTAACAAGTTGGATATTTGTAGTATATATGTTCCAACTTGAGGGGGAGTGTTAGAATATACTAAGAGTAGTTAAGTCTTTATGTTATGTTATGTTACTCTGTATATTTATGTCGTGTGTATTAGGATTAAGTGAATTAATCCAAAACAATTTTTTTATCTTTGAGCTCTAATAACAGTATATATGTATATATACATATATACATATACATATACATATATAGTGGCTCATCAAGAGTAGTCACCTAGAAACTGGTGAGGCATCTACACAGACTCCCTAAATCATGAACTGTTTGGTGAATTCTCACGCCCCGGTCCAATAGACCTCTCTGACTAAGGGAACTAGCAATAGAAGTGGGGCAAGACATTTGAGTCAACAACTTTTTTATTCAAATCATAGATTTCTAACAGAATGGGGGGCTCTTTATCTGAAAGTGAGGACACCGTCACTCTTCACTGGATCTGTATGAAAAGATGAACTCTTTCCCTACTTTCGTTTTGTCCCCAGATTCTTACCCCAGGGGGTGACTTTGTTCCAGGCACTAAGCATGATACTTTTTTGGTCTTTCCATTCCATAAGTAGGGTGAATGTCAAAATGAGATGAGAGATAAGCAACTTTCCATTTTTTATTATTAAAGAAGAAGGTGCTGCCTTTGGTACTAGAAGAAAAGCTTGCTTGGTAAGGTTGTGCAACAGTATCTTCTACACACAAGCAAGCGCGCGCACACTATATTGGGGATTTATTTGGCATATTGTCCACGAGTATCCAAAGAGTATCGGCATCCGATACAAATACAATTGCCATCGAAAATAGCACACTTCGTGGGAATCTTACAGCCATCACTTAAATCAATGTGCCTGCTTGTTTGATCGGATTTGGACTCTCAATTTAAGGTGACCACGTATTCTACCTTTAATTGAAACTTTTCACATTCAGGATTTAATAACCCTCGGGAATGAAATCCCAGAAGTACATGGGATATATAATGCCTTGGAGGATGCTATGTTACTAGTCCGGTCACTATTAAGTCCAACGGGATTACAGGATCCTATAGAACTATATACTGCTTCCATTTTAGTTAAGTGATCCAATCAAACCAATGGGCCCTGAGAGTGTAACGTTTTAGATGTTTCTTGCACATATGTGAGGAATATTGAAGGTCAACTTCCAGTGGAACAAGAATCTCCAATTGTCAAACGAGGCAAGAATCTCCAATTTTCAAAAGAGGCAGTGTGAGATCAATAACATTTAAGAAGCCTTTTCTTTGATGCCTAATGGAAATTAGAAGCTGAATCTGTTAAAACTAAAAGAAAACGTGCTCGAGAGGAAAGCCCTGAGCGCCTGACTGAAGATTAAAAAACCAAGACAAGACTTTTTCGCTAGGACACAAGAAAATAGAGTTAAATAAGGATGCAAAATATTTATGGCAAAAAATGACATTGAAAACAGTAACATTACCACTGCTAATTAGTGATTATTCATTTCTTCCTACATTTCATAGAAATTACAGGAATAATACAAATTAAGGACTACAAAATTCTCTCCCCCCCACCCCAGCGCGGTTGAAAACTGATAATTATAATGATTACTCATTTCTTCCTACATTTCACTAAAAATTACAGGAATAATACAAATTAAGGACTACAAAATTGTCCACCCCCCGATCACCCATTCCCTTAAATGCATAGAACGTCCTAGGAACTATCTTTTAGTTTGTTCGACTCGACGCCTTGTCTCACCTCATGTACAACCACCCAAGGTCTTGCAGGTGGGTTCCTGCCTGCAATGCCAGGGTGGGTCCACCATGGGCCTGCCTGTGGCTGGTAACCATTTTACCAGAAAACCAAAATAAATAAACCACTTTTATGTTTCATCGACAGTATTGCTTGTTACATGACAGTTACGTGTATTGAGTAACTTTCACAACTCACTTGTGCAATTCGTCCATTCAGACTCGAAGCACCTGCAGAACGTTGAGAAGTAGCAGTCAAGAACCCATTCGAGCGTAAATTCCTCTGCATGAGGCACAGAAGTGCTGAGGCATTAGACAACCAGTATGGCAAGGCAACATTCTCATTTCCCACCTGAAACACAGTTACAAGAAATAATATTATACATCATTCAACTACTCCCAAGAACACTACAATAAACATTGCTTAACCTCAAAAAGAAAAGAAACATGTTCAATCTGTTTTCTAGGTATTGGAAACGATGAATCACCTTCAAAACATCATTAATGCTCTCAATAATGTAGTCAAAAGTAGCTGTCCTCTCTGACTCAAATGCATGCCAATGAACAAGGCATTTGTATATGAGACAAGCAGCGACTGGTTTACCATCTTTAAAACCCAAATCCTCTTTGATACAGCGTGAGAGAAATTCATAGTTCTCCTGTACAACAATCACTTGTAGCCCATTGAATGATATACAGATCTCATCAAAGAATTTAATGTTAACCAATGAGACTGCATCAGAAATACTAAGCTGTAATATTAAAAGCAACAAAGGAAGCAGACCTGGTGCTTCTCAGTGGTCAACTTTGTCCTCCGAGAATCAGATAAACCTTGTGAAGGAGGCGCTATAAGTTTGGTGGGCGTGGGTGTTTCCTGCATCAAAAGGTAATACATATATCAGAACTATACACAAAAATACAGTATCCGAGTAGTCCAAGACTAATATCAGCCAAATCTTACATATACAGATTTTCGATCAGCATAGGGAAGAGCAAGCGCACCAGCATACTTCTGTTTCATCAGAAAATAGGAAGAAGTCATGCACTGTAGTTTCTATGAACAAGTCCACAAAATCATCCTGCCACAGCCAGGCTTGCATTTTTTACTTACCTTGTTTTCTTTATGTTAAGAGTTAATGTAGTTTTCATATATTTGTTCAAGTGTGCATAGGATTAAGATGTGAGGGTTTATTTGTCTTTTTATCTGGTACACACTCTCTATATATTATATGTGTATTAGCATAAAGTAAGAAACCCTAGACACTTGGATTAGTTATGATAACATGGATCAGAGCAAACCTAAACCAAAACCAAACCCAAACCAAACCCTAACTCAAAACATACCTAAGGCTGCCGCCTAGTCTTCCGCTTCCATCGCCGTTGCTGTCGGCCTCCTCTGACATCTCTGGCGGCGGTGCCACCACCACTATCGTCGACCTGACTCACCTGAGCCTTCCTCATCGTTTCTTGTTCAGATCGTCGATCTGCCCTCTCGCGGATCAACCCTCGTTGAGCACATGTTCCATCTTCGGTCTATGCAGTCTTCACTTTTCAGAACTGTGCAGTCGTCTATCTATAGTTTGGTGTAAACTTCCATCGGTACTCTTCTAGTTCGTATAATTGATATGCGGCATATGTAATAGTTCTCAATTCCTTTCTATTTAGATTGTCTGTTCAGATTCAATTCTATTTTGTTAGGTTTCTGGCTCGGCTTCTCAAGGTTGAGAATGATATAAGCTTGTTAGATAAGACTGATGTTGTCGGTTGTTCGGTTTCTGCATTGTGGGTGTGTTGTGTGATAATGTGTTGTTAGTCGGTTGTTGTTTACAGGCCATTTTTTGGTTACTGTTATTTATTCTATTTCTCATGGCTTCTAGTTATGTTTTTGCTTCTCCGTAGTGTCCTGAGATTTTATCTATCACCTCTACAAGCTTGAATGGTAAAAATTATGCTTCGTGGGCTAAGACTATTGACGTAAATTATACGACAAGATGCAGTATAGTCTGTTGACGGATGATCCTACCATAGCTAATGATTCAAAGTTTGTTACATAGACGGCTGGGGATTCCCGAATTTGTAGTTATGGAACAATATGGAGCCCCAAATTAGTGATACATTGCTTTTCTTGCCTACTACAAAATTTGTGTTGCACCAGGCTCAAAATTGTATTTTGGTGTCAATAATTTGTGTCGGCCATATAACATTTAGGAGACTTATTTTTCTTACACTTGGTGAGCCGTCCTTAGAGGATTATTATGCCAAATTTTGCAATATTTGCGAGGAGGTCAACACATATCAACCTATTAAGGTTATACAGCGCTAATGTGGGTCTATGCATGCAGCTTGAATCTAGGTTACGTCCCTGTTACGATCTTATTCGTTCACAACTTTTGGGTGTTACGGACTTACCTTCTCTTAGTGAGGTTTTCATCCGTATTTGTTAGGTCTCTGAGTACACCCACCTTGAGTGCACATATTAGTTCCGTTTGTACCCGAGTACACGCAACTTGACTGCACATTTTAGTTCATTTTGTAATCTGAGTACACGCACCCTAAGTGCGCATTTCCGTTCACTTTGTACCCTGAATACATCCACCCTGAGTGCGCATTTTAGTTCCTTTTGGACTCTCAATAAACGCACCCTGGGTGCACATTTCAGTTCATTTTGTAACCTGGGTACACGCACCCTTAACGCGCATTTTAGTTCTCTTTGTGCACTGAGTAGACGCATCCCGACTTCGCATTTCAGTTCACTTTGTACCCTGAGTACAGGCATCCCGAGTGCACATTTCAGTTCACTTTGTACACTTAGTACACACACTCTAATTGCCCATTTTAGTTCACTTTGTACCATGAGTGCGGCTTTCAGTTCTCTTTATACCTTGAGTACAGGGACCCTCAATGTGCATTTTAGTTCACTTTATACCTTGAGTACATGAACCCTGAGGACCCATTTTGGTTCCTTTTGTATCTCGAGTACACGCACCCTGAGTGCCTATTTCAGTTCATTTCATACCCCGAGTATACGCACCCTGAGTGCGCATTTCATTTCACTTTGGATCCTAAGTCACGCAGCCTTAGTGTGCATTTCAATTCACTTGGTAACTTGAGTAAATGAACCAGAGTGCCCATTTTAGTTCACTTTGTACCCTGACTACACGCACCCTCAACGCGGATTTCGGTTCACTTTGTACCCTGAATACATGCACCTTGAGTGCGCATTTTCGGTTCATTTTATACTCTGTGCGTGCAGCCTAAGTGTGCATTTCAATTCATTTTGTAACCAGAGTACACGCACTCTGAGTGCCCATTTCAATTCATTTTGTACCCTGTGTGCGCATTTCAGTTCTCTATGTACCCTCAGTCACCCTGAGTGCCCATTTCAGTTCATTTTGTACCCTAAGTACATGCACCATGAGTGCACTGATAGATTGCAAAGGTGAGAGAGAACAACGTATTATTCCATTGGAAAAGAATGTATTTACAATGAACGTAAGAGTACTTAAATAGAAAAAGAGAACAACTAAACCCTAATAACATAAAGACTAATCTACCCTTAATTATATATAGACTAATCTACCCTTAATTAGATATAAAATGACGGAATATATATTCACACCCCCCCTTAAACTCATGATGCGAGCCCGGAGAGCATCGAGAGTTTGCCAAGAAGAAAGCGAAAGCGAGCTGTGGTGTGCGTCTTGGTGAAGAAATCAGCCAATTGAAGAGAAGAGGAGACAAATGGGAGGGTGATAGTGCCGGACTGAAGATGGTGGCGAATGAAGTGACAATCAATCTCGATATGCTTCGTGCGCTCGTGGAAAACCGTATTATGGGCAATCTGAATAGCACTTTTATTGTCACAATAAAGAGGCGTAGGGGAGGAGAGAGAAACACCCATATCAGAGAAAAGCCAACGGAGCCAAACAACTTCGGAAGTAGCATGGGCCATAGCACGATACTCGGCCTCCGCAGTAGAACGAGCAATAACAGATTGCTTCTTGCTTTTCCAGGAAATAAGTGAGTCGCCCAAAAACACACAATAGCCAGAGGTAGACTTGCGGTCAGAAGGATCACCAGCCCAATCAGCATCAGCGTAAGCCATAAGAGTCAAGGCAGAAGAAGAAGAGAGATGTAGACATTGAAACATGGTGCCACGAACATAGCGCAGAATGCGAAGCAAGGCAGCCCAATGCGTAGAGCGAGGGGCACATACAAACTGACTGATGACATGCACAGCATAGGAAATATCGGGCCGAGTAACGGTGAGATAAACTAAACAACCAACAAGCTCATGATACTCGGTAGGATCAGCAAGAGGTACCCCATCAGAAGGAGAGAACTTAGCATGTAATTCAATAGGAGTATCAACAACTTTGTCATCAGTAAGTTGAGCACGGTGAAGAATATCAGTGGCATACTTAGTTTGAGTATAGCCGTCAGAAGAAGATGCCACTTCGATGCCAAGAAAATACCGAAGAGGACCCAAGTCTTTCATCTCAAATTCGTGAAACAAATGCCGTTTAACCTCACCAATAGCAGTAGAGTCGGAGCCCGTAATAATCATGTCATCAACATAGAGCAAAATAAGAACCAAACCCTGCGAAGTACGACGAATAAAAAGAGCAGATTCGTGTGTGCTGGGTTGAAAACCAATCTATAAAACCACATCATGAAAGCGAGCATACCAAGCACGAGGAGACTGTTTAAGACCATACAAGGCTCGACGGAGACGACAAACAAGACCAGGAGCATGAGAGAATCCTGGAGGAGGACGCATATAAACTTCCTCGGTGAGATAACCATTGAGAAATGCATTTTTAACATCCAATTGAAAGAGAGGCCATTGGTGCACAACAGCCACAGAAATTAACAGGCGAACAGATGTCATTTTGGCAACAGGAGCGAAGGTCTCCTCATAATCAATACCATATTCCTGCGAGAAACCCTTGGCAACTAAGCGAGCTTTGTATCGCTCCAAAGAACCATCAGAATGAGTCTTAACTTTAAAGACCCATTTGCAACCAATAAGATTCTTACCATCCGGAAGGGTAACTAAGTCCCAAGTCTGAGTATTAGCAAGAGCAATAAGTTCATCATTCATCGCAGATACCCAGTTTGGATCATTACAAGCTTCTTTGTAAGACCGAGGTTCAAAGTAGGTATGAAGACGAGATAAGAAGGAGCAATAAGAAGAGGTAAAACAAGTATTAGTAAAACCAAGTCTTACCGGTGGGCGACGGTCACGAGGGGGATACCGGGGTTCAGGCGGATCAGAGTCTGGTGAAGCAGATGGAGGGCGCGGAGTTGGAGGAGCACGTCGGACATAGTGTTGTGGAAAAGGGGAAATAGGATAGGAGGGAGAAGAAGGAACCTTTGAAACATCTGACAGGTCGAGGGTACTAACATACTCTTCTACAGGGACTTCTAATGGGAATGGATCAATATGCACAAGATCCTCTTTGGCAACAGGCGTTTGGGTGGGTGGAAGAGAGAAAAAAGGCAAACGCTCGAGAAAGGTAACGTGTCGAGACACATACAATTTCTGAGTGACAGGGTCATAACAACGGTAGCCCTGCTGCTGGATGCCATATCCTAAGAAGACGCACAAGACACAGCGAGCACTAAGCTTAGTCCGACTCTTTTGAGGGAGAAGAACAAAACAGGCGCAGCCAAAAACACGGAGAAGAGAAAAGTTGGGAACGTTGCCATAAAGCCGTTCATATGGGGTCAAACCAGACAAAAGAGGAGTAGGCATCCGATTAAGAAGATAAGTTGCAGTGAGCACAGCTTCTCGCCAAAAAACGGCAGGCACAGAGGAGGATAAAAGAAGAGACCTTGCAGTGTTTAGAAGATGACGATGCTTACGTTCAGCGCGTCCATTCTGAGATGGAGTGTCAGTACATGAAGACTGGTGAATAGTCCCGTGAGTGGCTAGAAAGTGCGTGAATTCACCCAAAGAATATTCGCCCCCTAAATCAGAGCGAAGAAGTTTGATTTTGGTAGAAAACTGAGTTTGGACCATGGAGTGAAAAGTGCGATAAATGTGGGGTAGGTTGACAATAACCCCTGTTACATGACTCCACATGCCTCTTCCAACAACAAAGTTTTTCATAACTTTAGCCCAATAAGAGTAGTTACTGCCAGTCAATCGTACGCTAATAGCATTAAAAGTTTTATCGTCTGACATTGTAAAATACAGAGACTTCGTAACAAACCAGTACCAAAATACAGAACTTACGATGGGAGAACCCAATCAGACGATACCCAATCTGGGATCAGACGATACCCAATCAAGAACGGTGGGATCAGACGGTCTGATACCCAATCAAGAACGGTGGGATGGTATCAAGAACGGTGGGATCAGACGATACCCAATCAAGAACGGTGGGAGTCGCCGGTGACTGGAGAGTGGTCGCCGACGGTCGGCGAAGGGTTTTCGACGATCGATGGCGGCAGGTGGTTGGGCGACGGTGGGCGACGGTGGCTGGAAGGAGAAGATCGTCGACTGGAAGGAGAAGATCGTCGACTGGTCGATGCAAAGAGAGGAGCGTTGTTCGACTGGGAGAAGAGCGGCGTTGATTGCAATGAACAACAGAAAATAAGCGGCGTTGTCGTTCTAGGAGGGAGACGATGGCCAGATGACTGGCTCTGATACCATGATAGATTGCAAAGGTGAGAGAGAACAACGTATTATTCCATTGGAAAAGAATGTATTTACAATGAACGTAAAAGTACTTAAATAGAAAAAGAGAACAACTAAACCCTAATAACATAAAGACTAATCTACCCTTAATTAGATATAGACTAATCTACCCTTAATTAGATATAAAATGACGGAATATATATTTTGTACCCTGAGTACACACACCCTGAACGCGCACTTCAATTCCCTTGGTACATGCACCCTAAGCGCGCATTTCAGTTCACTTCGTACCCTAACTATACGGACCCTAAGCGCACATTTTGGTTCACTTTGTACCCTGAATACATGCACCCTAAGTGCGCATTTCAATTCTTTTATACTCTCAGTAAAAGCAGCTTGAGTGCGCATTTCAGTTCTCTTTGTGCACTGAGTACAAGGACCTTTATCTCGCATTTTAGTTCACTTTGTACCCTAAGTGCCCGTTTCCGTTCATTTTGTACCCTGAGTGCGCTTTCCAGTTCACTTTGTACCCTTATTACATGCACTCTGAGTGCGCATTTCAATTCATTTTATACCTTGAGTACATGCATCTTGAGTGCGTATTTCAGTTCATTTTGTGTGATCAGTATACTCACCTTGAGCGCGCATTTCAATTCACTTTGTACCTTGAGTACACACACCCTGAGTGCCCATTTTAATGCATATTGTACCCTAAGTACACGCACCCTGAGTGCCCATTTTAGTTCATTTTGTAACTTGAGTACAAGCACCCTGAGTGCCTATTTCAGTTCACTTTGTACCCTGAGTACACGCACCCTGAGTTCCCATTTTAGTTCACTTTGTACCGTGAGTATACGCACCCTGAGTTCCATTTTAGTTCATTTCGTACTGTGAGTATACGCACTCTAAGGCTGCATTTCAGTTCACTTTGTACCCTAAGTACATGCAGCCTGAGAGTGCAATTCAGTTCATTTGTGCCCTAATTATACTCACACCCTGAGCGCGCATTTCAGTTCACTTTGTACCCTTAGTACACGCACTGATAATGCACATTTTAGTTCACTTTGTACCCTTAGTACACGAACCATGAGTGCTTGGTGCGCATTTAAGTTCAGTTTGTACCCTAAGTACACCCACCTTGAGTGCGCATATCAATTTTGTTTGTACCTCGAGTACACGCGCCCTCACTGTGCATTTCAGTACTGTTTGTACCCTGAGTGCTCATTTCCATTCATTTTGTACCCTTGGTACACACAGTTTGAGTGTGCATTTTAGTTCATTTTGTACCATAAGTACACACACACTGAGCTCACATTTAAGTTCAATTTGTACCCTGAGTGCACATTTTGGTTCACATTGTAAATTTGGTACATGCACCTAATGCACATTTAAGTTTAGTTTATACCCTGGGTACATGCACCCCTCTGTATCATATTGTATTTCAACTTCTGGTATGTCTATTGCTCGCTCAACTTTAGCCACTATTGTTTCTGGTGGTCTTGGTTCTAGCGGTCGTCAATCAAGGGGAGGTAGCTGAGGTGGCTTTGGCCATGAAAACCGTGGTTCTGGTTGTGATTTTGTACAGGGTGGTCGTGGGACACATCATTGCACTCATTGCAACGGTGGTAACCACATTATCGAGTACTGTCGGGATCTTCATGGCTTCAAAGGGTGATGGCCACTAGCTCCCTAGTTCTTCTATCTCAAGATCCCTTGTGGTAACTACTCCAAAGGAGTATCATCCTCTCCCGTCCTCTTAGCTCCCCTCATTTTCTACTCTTGCATTTGCTCAGAAATGTCAACCTCTTACTTGTCATGCAAATTCCTACTATTTGAATTATCGATTCTGGTGCCTCAGAACATATGATAGGTGTTTCTATTATTTTGTTTGGTTGCCATACTTCTGGCCGTTTTTCTAGTGTCACCATTTGTTGATGGTACTATGTCTGATGTTACTGGTTTGGGTTGCATAACTTTAAGTTCATTACTTTCGTTAAACTATATTTTACATGTTCTTCATTTTCCCTTTAGTCTTATGTTTGTTAGTAAAATTACTAAATTGTTGAACTGTAAAGTTGCTTTTTCTCCCAAATTGTCCTTTTTTACGATCTCAGGATTGGAAGGAAGATTGGTGGCAGAGCTGTGCGTGGAGATGTGTACGACTTTGGTGATGACTGTTACGTAGTGTTATTTTAGGACTTATTTCTTATATGTTATGCTAAGGGTAATTTTGTCTTTTTACTTGATTAGGCTTTTTATACAATCCTCTCTTTTTCTTGTAAACATAAAAACGTCAGAAATATAGAGTATTCTTCTGGTTTTGTCGTGTATCATGGTATTAGAGCAATAACAACCTCTATATCTCATCTCCCTCTCCCTTCTCCGATGGTGCCGCCCCCTCTTGCCGCCGTAGCCTCTGCCGCCGAAGTTCCGCTCACGTCATCTACATCCCGTCCTCTGCCGCCAAAGTTCTGCTCTGTATGGCCCTCCCGTCGACGCCGCCACCACCTCTCGCCACCACCACTACTATCTGCCCTCTCTAATCCGGCCGCTGCTTGCCGCCCCCAACTACTACTCGCCGTTTCTTCTCCCTTATTTGCTCTGTTACTATTAGTGGTAGAGCACTTGACTGCTGCTACTTCTTCTCCCTTAACCGTTGTTGCCTCTGATTATCTCTTTTATCCCTGTTGGTCTACTGTTTCTCTAACAATTATTGGTATATTGCATTATTTGTTTCTATGGCGGAAGACGGAGCAATTAGTGTTCATTTCAATGGACACAACTACTCGTATTGGTTCAATGTCTTCAAAAATTTTGTCATCGACAAGGGGTTATGTCTATCACCAAACCCATTGAAAATACAGATAGTAAAAAGGAATATTATAAAGCTGCTCTCGGTAAATGGGAACTTGAAAATGCAAAAGTTCTTACTTGGTTTCATAATTCTTCAGAACCTAACATTGGTATGAACTTCTCTAAGTATGACACAGTGAACGAAGTATAGGATAATTTGCGAGGTATGTATTTGGAATCAAACTTTGCAAAGCAGTATGAACTTGAATCCTCTATTCGCTGTGCTCAACAGCAAGGCAAATTATTCAGGAATTCTATAATGAGATGGCTCAATATTGGATCAATTGGCCTTAATGGAACCTACTACCTTGCAATCACAAGATGGTAAGTACAGTACTGTAAAAAGCAACGCCTTGTCCAGTTTCTCATGGCTCTTTGTGATTAGTTTGAGTCTCTTCGTGTGGCTATGCTTCACCGTTTTCCCCAACTTATAGTTGATGGTGCAGTGCGTGAGCTTATAGCTGAGGAAACCCGGTTCAAGATAGCCTCTATTGCTCCTCCATCTCAATGAGGTGTTTGCTGCTCCTCCGGTTCCGCCAGCTCAGTATATGGCACCTATCTTGCCTACACCCGCCTCTAACTTGTTTCAGGTTATAGGCAAACCTAAGCCTCCGATTGAATACAGTTTTTGTCGTCAGAAGGGACATTGGAAGCATGCATGCCCGAAATTTTTACCAATTAATGGGCGCAATTCTCAGTCAAAACCCTCCTCTCACCACCGGTCCCCAAAACAGCATCAGAAATCCTTCCACCCACCCCCTGTAGCTTTTGCAACTCCTACCACTGATGGGCCTTCCCCTTATCCCTCGTTTGAGGAGTATCAGCAGTACCGCACATTCTTGGCTACTACTCAGAAGGATCATTCCCATGCCTCTGCTATGACCACCACTCAGTCAAGTTTGCATGGTTCCTATTCCACAGGTACCTCACCCACCACGTGGATTTTTCATTCTGGTTGTTCCTATCATATGACCCCTACTTTGTCACTACCGAATTAGTGTGTTTCCCCTATTTCCCCCATTACTATCTCCACTGCAAATGATTCCCCTATGCATGTTGTCTCTATCGAATCCATTCTCCCACAACAATCTTCTTTACTTTCCATACCAATTGTGTTTTATGTTCTTTAGTTATCTGATTCTAATTTTGACGTTGTATTTACTTCTTCTGGTTATGTTATGCAGGATCGGCGGTCCAAGAAGTAGATTAGGACAGGGTGTGTAGTCGGTGATCTCTACGTGCTAGAGACTCTGCATATTTCTATTGAGTCTACCACCACAGTCATGTCGTTTTTTAGTTTAACTCATCAGTCTTCTCCTTCTTTTCTGTGGCATTCTAAATTAGGGCATTTATCTAGTGAACAATTGAAGGTTTTACATAAGTCTGGTTGTTTGGGCAACATTTCTATTAGTGATATTTCTGAATGCAGTAGTTGTAAGTTTGCCAAAATCTCTGCCTTACCTTTTAATAAAAGCACTTCTATGTCTACTTCTTTGTTCGACCTTGTTCATACAGACTTGTGGGGCCTTCCCCAGTTGCCACCAAAGGTGGTGCTCAGTACTATGTATCTTTTGTGGACGATTTTAGTAGGTTTACTTGGGTGAATTTACCGACCCGCAAATCTGATTTTTACCAAGTATATTGCGAGTTTCATTCCATGGTTCAAACTCACTTTTCAACTGTTATTGAAACTCTTCACTCTGATTTAAGCAGAGAATATTCTCTCGGGAGTTTACTTAGTTTCTAGCCTCTCACAGAACCATACATCAATCTTCTTTTACCGACACTCCCTCCCAAAATGGGCGTGCTGAACATAAGCATCCTCATATTCTAAACACTGCATGGTCTAGCCTTCTCTCCTCCCCAGTGCCTACTCCTCTTCTTTCTGGTTCCTCTCCTTACGAACGTCTCATTGGTCAGGTTCCTAATTACTCCCTCATTCGTGTGTTTGGCTGCAGTTGTTTTGTTCTTCTCCCTAAGAAGGATCGAACTAAGCTTAGCGCTCGAGTGTCCTATGTGACTTTTTGGGTTATGAAATCCAACAAAAAGGCTACCTTCGCTATGATCCCGTGACTCAGAAGCTGTATGTGTCTAGGCATGTTACCTTTCTCGAACGGTTGCCTTTCTTCTCCCTCCCCTCCCAACACGTCTCTATTGCCAAAGAGGACTTCGCATATATTGATCCCTTTCCTTTGACCATTCCCGAAGAGCAGTATACTGGTACGCTTGAAGTATCTGACGTTCCAGTTGCCTCCTCTCCTCCATCTACTTCCACCCTCCTTCCCCCTTTTTCGCACCATTATGTCTGTCATACCGATTCAACTCTCCGCCCCCCCCTTTGCTTTTGACGACCCCAATCAGCCTATTCCCCGGTATCCTCCTCGCCATCATCATCCACCGGTAAGACTTGATTTTACTAGTACTTGTTTCTCCTCTTCTTATTGCTCTTTATCTCGTATACATACCTATTTTGAATCTCGGTCATATAAAGAGGCTTCTCATGATCCTAATTGGGTGCATGCTATGAATGAGGAGTTCACTGCTCTTGCTGATACTCAGACTTGGGACTTGGTTCCCCTCCCGAATGGCAAAAATCTATTGGCTGCAAATAGATGTATAAAATTAAGACTCATTCTGATGATTCTTTGGAGCAGTACAAAGCCCGCTTAATTGCTAAAGGGTTCTCTCAAGAATATGGTATTGACTGTGAGGAAATCTTTACCCCTGTTGTCAAGATCACATCTATTCGTACCTTGATCTCTGTGGCTGCTACGTAGCAGTGGCTTCTTTTTCAGTTGGATGTTAAAAATGTTTTCCTGAATGGCTATCTGTTTGAAGAAGTTTACATGCCCCCTCCTCCAGGGCTCTCTCCTGCCGCTGGCCTTGTGTGTCGCCTTTGCCGTGCTCTGTATGGTCTCAAACAGTCTCTTCGCGCTTGGTACACTCAATTTCATGATGTGGTTCTACAGATTGGTTTTCAACCTAGCAAGCATGATTCCGCTCTATTTGTTCGCCGCACTTGCCTTGGTTTGGTTCTCCTCTTACTCTATGTTGATGACATGGTTCCTACCAGCTCCGATTCTGCTATTGCTAAGGTAAAACATCAATTATTTCAGGCTTTTGAAATGAAAGAAGGTCCTCTTTGGTATTTCCTTGGCATTGAAGGTGCATCTTCTCCAAAAGGCTATTTTTTGACTCAGACTAACTATGTCATCAACGTTCTTCATCGTGCTCAACTTACAGATGACAAAACCGTCAATACCCCTATTGAGCTACATGCTAAGTTTTCTGCTACTCATGGAGTTCTCCTTGCTGATTCTACTGAGTATCGTAAACTCGTTCATTGTCTTATTTACTTCGCTGTCACACAGCTTGATATTGCCTATGTTGTCCATGTTGTTAGTTAGTTCGTTTGTGCTCCTAAGTCTACACATTGGGCTGCATTGCTTCATATTATGTTCATGCTTCTATACTTCAAGGTTTACTTCTCTCTTCTTCTTCGGCCTTGACCCTTTGCACTTATGCTGATGCTGGTTGGGCTGGGGATATCTGCACCCGCAAGTCTACCTCTGGCGTCTGTGTCTTTCTGAGTGACTCTCTTATTTCATGAAAAAGCAAGAAACAATCTGTCAGTGCTCATTCTACTGCGGAAGCTGAGTACTGTGCAATATGGGTGTTTCCCTCTCTTCTCCTACGCCTCTTTACTGTTACAATAAAAGTGCTATCTAGATTGCTCATAATTCGGTCTTCCACGAGCGCACAAAGCACATTGAAATTGATTGTCCCTTTGTTCGCCATCATCTTCAGACTAGCACTATTGCTCTCTCCTTCATCTTCTCTACTCTTCAGTTGGCTGATTTCTTCACCAAAACACACACCATGACTCGTTCTTGTTTCCTCCTTGGTAAACTCTCGATGCTTTCCGGCCTTGCATCCTAATTTTTTTTTTTTTTGGGGGGGGGGGGGGGGGGTGGGTGTCACGTAGTGTTTTTTAGGGCTTATTTCTTATTTATTATGCTAAGGGTAGTTTTGTCTTTTTACAACATTAGGGCTTTATTTATATATTCCTCTCTTTTCTTGTAAACATAATAATGTTAGAAATATAGAGTATTCTTCTGGTTTTGTCGTGTATCAATAACAACCTCTCAAGCTCAGTTGCTCTTCAGTCATTTAATTCACCATACCCACATTATTGCCGACTAGGAGACAATCGCTACAGAATCTCAAACAATTGATTCCATCTTGTGGTCAAATTTAGGTTCTTCCTTGTCAAGTGTGTGGATTTACTGAAGATCAACGTGTCTCTTTTCCCCTATGTTAGAGAGTCGTGTATCTTGTCCATTTCAATTATTTCATTCTGATATTTTGGATCGCATATGTTCCACCGCGCTTTGTTTCAATATTTTGTTATTTTTGTTGATGATCACACTCGTGTGCGTTATGTTTATCTTATGAAAGACCACTGAGAGTTGTACTCCATTTTAAATCATTTTGAATGAAAATAAAAACTCAATTTGATATTCCTACTCGTATTCTTTGCTATGATAATGCTCAAGAATATGTTCCAAATGTTGTATCCACATTTTTTTATGACCATAGTATTATTGACCAGTCCTCTTGTGCTCAAACTCCCTAACAAAATGGAGTTGTCGAACGCAAGTTGTGACACTTGTAGAGGTCACACTGGCTCTATTATTTCAAATCCACGTGCCTAAATCTTTTTTGATTGCTGTTGGTCTTACTGTTGGTTACATTACCGTTCAATTTTAGTATATACCCAAAATTCATATTTTCTTCTCATTACAAAATAATTATACTGGAAGAAAAAGAAATAAAGGAATTACACTACGGCCCTTATCTACCAATCTATTTAAATAATAAAACAAATCTAACCTAAATACATCACACGCATAACTTAACATTTCCCCTCGAGTTGTTGCGAAGATACCAATTAGACTCAACTTGAAAAAAATGAATCTTTCACATCAAATTAATGAAGATGCCAATTCAAATTGACATCACAAGAAAGTAGAGCTCGCACGGAATTCATCTTTGCTACTGGAGCAAAAATATCCTCCTAGTCAGTACCATAGGTTTGAGTAAAACCCTTGGCATCAAGTCTCGCCTTGCATATCTCAACTGTACTATTGCATCTTACTGACTTCTTTCTCTCCGGAAGTGATACTAGCTCCCAAGTGCCATTCTTTTTCAAAGTTATCTCCTCTACCATATTTCCTATCCACTTTTGTATCATGATTGCATCCTTCCAATTCTGTGGAATACATATAGAAGAAAGAGACAACACAAAGGCATGGTACGAAGGAGATAAATGATCATAAGAAACAAACTGGGAGATAGAATGTAGAGTACATGACCTAACACCTTTCCAAAAAGTAATAGGACGATTATCAGAATCAATAAAAGGAGTTTCAATGAGAGAAGAGTTATTGCCACAAGAGTCAGCCAAGGAGTCCGGAACTAGATCATGTGATTGTGATGACGAAGGTCTTATCACACATGACAACTTTCCATTTTTCTTCCGAGTAGTGTAGGTTTTTAAGTTAACCTCTTGTAGCCGGTGTACACATTCCCTGATATCACCACAAATATCATGTCTGACTCCTTTAGCAGATCTGTTTTACTTCTCCCCCTCACCATGGTTATAAAAAAGTGGCTCCCCCTCATTATGATTATAACAGGTAGAGATCCTATTAGAAGTCTTCTCTGATTAGGAACTCTAATTAGATTAGGATTAGAATTTATTTCCCAATGTATAATAGAAGTAGATTTAGTTAGAGATCTAGTTAAATTAGGATTAGTTTTACTTGTATAAATAGTATGCTTGATGAATAGAAATTTATTTTGAATTATTAATTTTAACATAGTACCAGAGCGAGACAGATAACCCTAAACTGTCACCACCACCACCATTGCCGGAATTTATCGACCGCCGTGGTTGTATTCGTTTTTTATTTCTTTGTGTTTGAAGCGTTGTCGCTCTACTATATCGCTGTCTTCCATCACAATCCAGCCGCTTAGCCTTTGCCGACGGTAGCCGCCAGTTTCCAGAGTATTCTGGCGCCAAGTTTTTTTTCGGCGCGGTATTGTTTACTCGCGCGCTCTGTACATATGAGGTACTGTTCACACGCGCACACGGGTTGCACTGTTCATGCTCTGTTTTAGCGCATTTCCGCCGTATTCGCTCATTTCTGCACTGTTTCTGCGCGTTACAGCACGTTCTAGAGTGTTTCCACGCGTTTCTGCCCTGTTTACTGCACTGTTTTTGCTTTTTTTTGGTGTTGCGGTCTGTTGTTTTCTGAAAACCATTGTTCTTCGTCTGCGTTCTCATTTTTCTTGTCGCTATTTTTTTTCAGTTTGCTGTTAGGTATCCATCTTCTGCATTGCAATATCGTTTGTACCAGATAAACCAGTGGGCCAACTGATCGTGAGACCATCTGTTATGTTTATTGCCATAATACCGGCCATACCATGAATTTTTGTTGAAAGTTACATAGTCACTCCTCTCACAAGCGCTAGGGCGGAGTTGGTAGTCGTGGTCATGGTTCCAGGTGTTCTTATCATGCTGGTGATTTTTCTCAGTAAGAAATACACGCTCTCCTTCACATCATTTTCATCTAGAAAGGCCCAAAAACTACTATCTATGTAATCAGTGCCATTCTCACTATGGAGAATTTTGATCTGCTTATCAAACTGAGTGCGTAGCATCGCATAAAAAGATTTAAAACAAAAAATAGGTGCATAAAAGGAACGTTTATGTTTCCCAAGCTCACAGGTTTCACAAAAAAAACTGACTCCATCAACAATGTTTAACTAAATTAGAAAAAACTTTCTCTAAGATTTAAAAAAAGAGATGACCTAATCTACATGCCACTGATGTAATATAGAAATAGCTGAACTCTCCTCTTGCTGAACAATGGCATAAGCCTCTCCCAAAGAGAGAAGAGGAACACGACCCAACACCTACACGCGAATCTGATCATATTCTATATAAAGGCCAGCAAGGAAGTCATAAACCCACTCTTTCTCTTACGTTTTTAACCAATTCGCAGCATCAACAGAACAAACTTAAAACCTTGATAGTAATCAAATTATTGCCGTACTCCACTTAACTCCACATAATACACCACCACAGATCGATGGTGTTGATCCAGCATATGGAGGTGCTTTCTCAACTCAAAACACCGTGCATCATTACCTTGTTATGAATAGGTTTGTGCTACAGTAGTCCAAATCTTATACGGTGCATCCAGGAGCAGAAACATATGGCGAATATTAGTCCGCATAGAGATAAATAACCAAGTCATGACTAACGATTTCTGAGATTTAAATCTCTTAGGTGCAACACGCTCACTCTCATCAGGTGGAAGAACAGGGCCCACAATGAACTCTGACATCTCTCTAGCTTCAATGGCTAAAGTGAAAGTGCAAGACCAAATCAAATAATTTGTACCATCTACCTTAATAGGACAAATATCCAATGGAGCGTTTTCAAAGATTCTGTCAAATTGGCTTGAGGCATCTTTCGTACCAGAAGAACGATTGGGAACAATTTTTGGATCCTTAGCAATACCGCAAAAAACAGCGACCAAAAAACACGACGACAGGAACACAACAGAAATAGGTCCAACAGATTAAATAACCAGGCAACTGACCTGATCGCAACCAGCAAGAACCAAAAAAATGCGACAGAAACAACCAGGAAAAACAGATCCAAGATCGGCAAAATGGCAGCGACAAAAACGAAGAGAAGCAGATCTAGGACCAACAAGAAGGGAAGAATGTGTCGCCGGCAGAAGGAGGGGCTGACTACTGACTAGACAAAAGGCGGCTGGACTACTAAAGGCGAGAACTCAGCAGCAAGCTCTGGGCCGACTGCCAACTGGGTAGAAGACAATTGGGCTGAAGGTGAGTGCCAGGCAGAGAGCTCTAGCGATGGCACTGGCCAGAAATGCCGACGGCAAAAGCTCTGAAAACGGGCGCTAAGCAAAAACGAGCTCCAACGATGGCGCTGGGCAAAAAAGGGCTCCGGTGACATCAAGGTAGACGGCGACGGCGACGGCGACGGTGGCTAGGGTTTTGGGTTTCGGTACGAGAGTAATGGGGGTGACGGCTAGAGTTTGTCATCCCGCTCTGATAGCATGTTCAATTTAAGAATACCCAAAATTAATATTTTCTTCTCATTACGTAATAGTTATACAGGAGGAAAAATAAATAAAGGAATTACATTATGGCCCTTATCTACTAATCTATTTACATAAACAACAAATCTAACCTAAATACATAACACACATAACTTAACGCTTACCTACCCGTTGCCATCTATTGTCTTAGGACATTAGATACCGTAAAAATTCATTTTCCTAACCATCCCCTTCATTCATCATCGGTTAATGCCTCTAGGTTCACTTGTTATATTCACGCTCTTGATACAGGTCGAGGCAAACTTAATACACGGTCCATCAAATGCATCTTTCTGGGGTATTCTCGTACCCAGTGAGGATACGTGTGTTACTCTCATTCTCTTCGTCACTTTATTTGTGTTGATGTCACCTTTAACTTGTCTTTATCTTCTTTTTTTTGTATTCTCCAACTCCTAAGCTATCTCACTATATGCTCACCTTAGTTTTCTTTGCCCCACTACCTCCAGCTCTGACGCCACCAATGCACATGTATGCTCCGCCCTCCAAAGTTTGGCCCGCTCTACCTCAACTTGCTGGGTCATCTTCCTTTTTGTAGCTAGATCCTGCTCCATCTTCTGATTCTTTTCCTATTGCCTTTTGAAAAGGTATTCTACTTGTACTTCTCATGCAATTCAATAGTATGTTTCTTATGACACTTGCCTCCCTCCCATCGTCCATTTGCTATTTCTGTTTCGTATGTCTTTGTTCCTCATACTCTTCGGAAGGACTTATCTCTTCTCAATGGGACATAGGAGTTCGTTCCTCTTCCTCCTGGTAAAACCAAGGTCGGATGTCAGTGGTCGTTTACTGTCAAATATCATCCTAATGGCTCAATTGAACGATACAAAGTCCGCCTTGTTGCCAATTGCTCTAGTTAGACTTATGGTGTTGACTATGCTGAGACTTTTTTTTCCCGTTGCCAAGATTCGATTTGTAGGGCTCCTTATCTCTCTTCCTGCCAATCTTGGTTGGCCCTTATTTCAGTTTCATGTTGAGAATGCTTTCTTGCACGGTGATTTTGCTAAGGAGGTCCATATGGAGCCACTACCTGGGTTTGTTGCTTAGGGGAGCGTATTCAGGTATGTTGATTTCGCAAAGCACTTCATGGGCTCATACAGTCTCCTAAAGCATACTCTGCTAACACTTTTCAATATGTACTTTCTTTTACTTTCTTAGTTAAAGAGTGTACAGTTTGACAGGGTGGCTGTTGCATAATGTTATAATGAATTCCTACATGAGAATATTTACCGAGACACAAAACCTACAAATATACATGCACACACAAACACACGCATGTGGCTGGACAAACATGCTAATGCTTTACGAAGGGCCACATGAATGAACAACATGTTACCTCCAAAAATGGCTTCCCAACACCAGGACGGATGCTCTTTGGAGAAGCACTCAATGTCTTTTGCCGCAGCACATGATTCTCATCCTCTAAACTGCAGAACTTCTCCTCCAAACTTGTATTCAGAAACAACTTTTCAACTCAGAAAGACGAGTAAAAAAAAGGCACAAGGATTTGAAACATACTTGAGAAAGAAAAGAAGAATGCAATGCAGCTCTTTGACATCTCGAAATACTTGTACCAGTACGGTACTGGTAATAAACTTTTGACCAAGCTTTATAAGTAAACACAAGGGAGACCCCACCCCAAAAAACAAAAAATTTAAAAGAAGAAGAAGAAGATAAGGTCAACATCAATTGTCAACTACATGAACTATTTCTACGGGACACAGAAAACTAGCCATAACCAGCAAAAAACTTTTAAGAAGTGAACACCTTTGTAACTTCTGCTGCAGCTGTGAACATGTTTTCTCAACTTGCCACAACTTTTTCATCGTGTCATTAGTATCTTCTTTAGCCTTCACAAGCTCCTGCTCAAGAATTGAATTCTTCTTCTCCAAAGAATTAATGGAATTCTGCAAAATAACCAAAAACCAATTTCCAACAGTCAATTTTCAGCCATTTAAAACGATACCGTAGTGAAAAAGACTGCAAAACAAAAGGCTGTCTAACAACTTTTTGGAAGACCAACTTCCAAGAAGGCTTGCCGATAAAAAAAAACTTCCATGAAGGCTTCTGTATGATATTCAAATAGCAATGATCATTCCATCGGCAGAGCTTAACCATAAAATTCAATTGTCATCCTTTCTATTACAGCATATTTCTTTCCAAGTTCATTTATAAGGAAAGATGCTATTACTTGTAACAAACGTCAACTGCCAGGAACGAATCCATCAAGTTGTGTTTGATGGACTGAGAAAAAAATTTGAATCAACCAATGAGTTATGGAGTTGGTTGTTTTGATTTACAAGAATGTAAAATCCTATCCAGTATGCCAGTTTATGAACAACTGCCATAGAGTGAGACTAAGTACACAGCGCATTGGAGTCTGACACCAAACTAAAACATTGTACCGCCAAACTAATTACAAAACACATTACAAACATGTGAACTTCCAGGATATATGCCATCCAATTATAGAGAATCCTTCAAATATGACTACACAAAAAGGGAAAACAACATTTACACCCCCTATATTTTAAGCACCTTTTTAATGACAACCCTAAACTACAAAAGTAAAACTGTTCAAATTTCTATTAGTACTGGTGGAAAAGTGAGTTTGGTTTTCACATATTTTCCTAGCTTAAAACATAATCTGAATCCCTAATGCACCATTCACGACTATTAGAACACCACATGTACAAATAAAACTTCTATATTTTTATGGCTAACAAACAAGCCCACGGTTTTCAACAAGCGACCCACAAAAAACATTTGTATGAACGTTTACTCAAAATTTCTTTCACCAATAAACAATCTAACAGAACCCAATTTTTTAATCGGTGCAAAAAACTTTGAAAAATTACCAACAAAAGTACACTTCTTTTCCCAATAAAATACACGTTTTTTTCAAAAAGACAAACAGAAGGGAACAAAGGGAGTAAAATTTTGACCACTATGTAGTCATATACTTAAACGGTCAAACAAAAAAATTTTAAACATTGTTTCCCTTTATTTTTCCTTCACTTTCATTTCTCTCCATAATGTGTTATACTCGAAAATAACATGAAACAGCCTAAATTATACCACCTATGGTCTATGTAGCACGAAAATGAAAAAGGTACACGGCAATTCTAAAAAAATGGGGACTTGGGAGACAACATCTTTTTAAAATAACTTTTTCAATTATGCATATCTACATTGTGACTACTAAAGATTTTTGTTTGGACTTTTCTTGTACGCGTTATTGAACTGAATGTGTATGTCTATATACATAAGCAAATATTTTATATTACACTGTTGGCCGGATACTTTTTAATAAACCGTAATTATCTACCCTCAAAAAAAATTATTAAATTCACAGCTCACCTCGCCGTGTCCCCAGAGTGTCCCCTCTAAAAAAAATATTACAATCTAATGGACACGCCATGTGGCATGTCTCCGAGTGTACCCGAGTGTCCGACAGAGATATGGCGACCTCTTGGGAATGTTTGTACTTCATAGCACATGGTGCATTCTCATGTCTCGTCTATTGCAAGTAACATTCCATTTGAATTTATGGATTTATATATGCACTTGTCAAGGCAAAATTAACATTAATAAGCAAAAAATATGAAATACAATTCTTCACTTCAGCTGTTCTTGTATTCTTTTTCCTTGTCTTTATGTTCTTCTCCACCACTCTCAAAACATAGCCCAAGTGTTGTTGTGTTAACCGTCAGTGGGTTATCCCTGGAGCATTTTCATGCATCTTTTTTTCCCTTACAATCACACTTTCTAATTAAAAGAACATAAAATTAAGCACAAAAAACAAAATATAAAATCCTACTAGTTTAAGTAATGCTAATGATAGGATTCTGTTTTTTTAATACAAGCGAAGAAACCACTCACTTAACAATATTTGCAAAAATGTATATTTCCAAAAATCAGAACAACAAAAAAACACTCATCAAGAAGGTAAAACTAACTAACAAAACAATTTGCTACAATAAAATTTGTGCCCAAATAGTATTTACATATTCTAAATGCCTAAGGTACACTTCAAAGCTATTAAAACACCACATACACAAATCTACTTTCCCGTTACCAAGTGAGCTACACAAATCTACTTTCCCATTGCTAAGTGAGCTCGTATATATGGTGTTTTAAAGGCCTGGAATGGTACATGAGGCATTTAGAGTATGTTTTAGGCAACAAAATATATAACAAGTTGCCAAACTAACTTTCTCCGTCAGCAATGACAAAAACATTAAAAAAATTACTTTAATTGATAGTTGAGGGGGTGCGGATGTCCACGTTTGTAGTTGATGGAGTGCTATTGAACCATGCTTGAATTACATGGGGTGCAAATTTAAATTCCCTAAAATATATGATAACGTAAAATTCTTTGGAATTTGCTCTAAATAGCAATATAAGGTCTTCCAATTGGTTAACCATCAAGACAAGAAGTAAAACATTACGTATAATACAAGAAAATGAAGTGTGACATCTGTCAAATCACCTTTAAAAAAGCATTTTCATTTCGTAGTTCTGCCACAAAAACAATCTCTCTTTCCAGAGCAGATTTCTCCTTCATCGATAGCTCCAATTGATTTTGCAGCACCGCGTTCTTGTTGCACTGATTAACTGTGGCCATTTTAGCTGCATCTAAACCAAGGCTCAAAGATTCCACGATCTTCTGAAGTTTTAAAATTTCAGTTACTTTAGCCTCCTCATTGGACACCTGCACCCCAGGACATTACCATTATACAATGGACCCTTGGTAGCCACTTGATTGTAACATTGAAGTGTCCATTTTGCAAACAACAATAAAAAAATCATAAATGAAGGATACAGAAAACTCAAGGTGAAATCAAACAAAAGAAAAGGAATTTTGATGTTGAGTACCCTTAATTTCTTTTCCAGCTGCAACCGCCATGTAAGATCTTCCAAATGCTTCTCAAGTTTAGTCTTTGCCAAGCGCAAGGCACCTGTCTCATTAGCCTCCTGTAGACCATCGATACATAAAAAGGTGATACATCAATCAATGATAGAAAAGAACACCGTAACAGACGTTACAAAATAACTACAAACCTCATGTGTGCTCAACATTGTATATGGCGCACTTGAACTGTAAAAGATGTGTTCAGTCCAAAAGGTTCTCTCATTTCTCTGATATGAAACTCAATCACCAGAGACTCGTTTTTCTACCAGGTAACCTAAAAGCAGCATGATAGTTGAAACCATCTGCCAAAGCCTCCTCCAAAAGGTACTCTTAGATCTATGATTTACTTCTCCCCCTGTCCCAATATGTTTGTCCATTTCATTGTGCCATTGGATTACCTAATATTATTATTGTGAAAAAGTTTTGAAATTTTCCAACAATTGTGTCAATTAGTTCTTTTGATGGGAAGAAATTTTTTTAAATGATTTACGAAAATAAATTACTAATGATCCGATTAAAGTCATGATTGTCGAAAATGGACGAATAAGAGGGGACTGATGGAGATCAAGTTCAGCTTTCGTGATACGTCACTTCTCATTGCGCTTTCTATACTTATTTAGTTTTGTGGAAATGTGTATACTTCAGTATATAGGCAATTCAGTTTTACAGAATGTACCTCATAAGTAACAAACACACATTATATTAAACCTCTTCCCAATAGGGTACACATGGGTAAACTAACATACAGTACAGTGGGTTATAATATTACTTTACCTAGTCACCGTGAGAACATATGTAAGGTCAAATTACAAAAATGTTCAGGAAACCAAAGAGAACAAAAAGGCCAGTAGGCTACGGTGCAAAGTTCCAACAAACCATTCCAAACTTATAAGGTGTTTTTTGGCTCTATTTTGAATTAATTTAGTTGGTTAGTGATTTCACACTAAATGAGTGGAATCTCACAATAGCTAATGCCACCAAATACTAATCCAATTAGCAGAAGAAACAGATTCACGTAGCAAACACCAATTGATTAGGACTTCAGGCTGGGTTTGGCTTACTTCTGGTTTATTTCATTTCCTGATTAGAAGGCAAAATGGTGTGCAGGAACTAACACAGTACTTGATGCATAAAATGAGACTTGTGAATAGATATGCAGTACATTTGTCGATTTGGGCACACTAAATGTGAGTCTATATGAACATCCCAAAAATATAATTTAGACCCTCACTCAAACATCGAGCGTTTGACAAGGTAACACAAACTTTAGACGAGTTTGTGTAATGTAGGCTCAAGCAATGTGGCAAAGATAAATGAAATCCGAGAATGATAGAAACTTTAGATTTCAAAACTCCCCCACCACACTTGCCACTCCAATAAATAAATAAATACCTACACAAATGCAAAGTGTTCAGCCAATGATCCAGTACTTCACACACAAATCCACCATTCTCTAAGTGAGTAGAGTATCTTTGTAAATTTTCCAAGCCCTTGGCACTAGGTTTAAACAACTTGATATTACTGTCCACAGATAAGATTAGACTGAATTAAAACTGAAAACCATCCCACAATAAAGTTCACCTGTTTAAGCATCCGAAGCTCTCTTTTTGCTAATTTTTGCCTCCAACAACATTGTACTGCTATGATATTAGTTTGGCGATGACGGAAAGCTGCACGGACCTTGCACATTCTCCAATAGGACTATCGATTGTAGCATGTCAGAAAGGGATAAAAAATGACAGGGAGGAGTCAAATACTACAGACACTAAACTTCCATGGCAACAAGAGAAAGAGCAAGTTAGCTTACAAGCAAAAACCCAAAAATATTTGATGCTGTAATTCAGTAATTCATTTTTCATACGATCTAATGCCACTTATTATAGGATGAAGAATGCAAGAGAACAAATCCGCGCCCATCAACCAGGGCATGCTAACTGGAAATGTATTTAATCCTACATCTTTTATAAAGTGCAGCTAATCGTACATACGTAGCTCAAAAACTTTTTCCTCTACTTCTACACAAACTTGTTATCTGTGGTTGTTAGAAGCATTTTTTCATTTGAACTTCCAGCATAGATACATTGACAAATCACCATCTCTTATCTATATCTTGGTCGCAGTGCCTAGAAACGAGGGACATGAAGGTTAGTAATTATTCTCCATAAATATACATACTTTTCACAGCTATTATTTATTATGACGTGTGGTATTCCATGCCACACAAAGCCCTATTCTTTTAGAGTCTTCGAAAGGAATCAAATATTGATTTTATCTTTGATAAAAACCTTGATTACAGAGCATGTAAAACCTACAAAAGACAGATTATTCTGCAGGCAATAATAGAGACGCCTTAATTCTTAACCAGGAAAATCAAACATTTGTATTCATGAAGAATTATGGGAAGTGACAAACAACATGGAAATTCCGGACACCAAAATCAAGATCACCTGAATTAACATGGCAGCTGTATGTTCCTTTCTGTGCAAAAATCTTTGCCGGGTCAAGAAACCACGGATGGTGGATTGTATGAGTACAGTGGAGAAGCAAATCTGCATATACACACCGACTGACAGCCATCGGCGAACACATTTCTGTATTGAAATAGCAGATTTGGCCTCTCGTTTTTTTTTATACTTCTCCTGAGCAAGACAGCCTGCAAATATACAAATATTTTCTTGATTCAAACAGTGCCATCCAATGCTGAATCGAAAAAAAAAAAAAACAAGACAATGATGCAGAAACTGAAGAGCAACACCTCCCTGAACCCAGTACAGGTCCACTGATATAAAAAGAAGATAAGAATCTAATTATTAAGCAACCAGTAATACATAATGCGTGAAAGAAGTTTAATGTATAGAGGCGACTGTATGAAAAATGATAGCCCCTCTTCATAAGGGACTTTAAGGAAGCTTTCACAAAAAACATAAACCGACAACCTCTTCTGCATAGGGAGCTCTACAGCTGCACCTTACCAGGTTCAAGTCCTCACTTGCCAACAACAAGATTAGCACCCTCATACCAGATTTATTCGTGGAGATGGTTCAAGGAATTGTTTCTGAAAGAAAATTACAGAAGTTTGAAATAGAATGATAACTTTCTGAATTTTGTGATTAATCTTCTTACAATACTCTCTTCAGACAGATACAGACAATGACCTTAAGGCAAAGACTACGATGATTGGATGAACAAGATTTCAGGTGCTCTGACAGTTATTTAAGTAGCACAAAGTATGAACACAGGACACCTGATAAATGGCGAAATATTTACATGTAGGCCCTCCAAACTACATTTGTTAACCCTACATCTAAAGTTACGTGTGACTTATTTTACCCTGTTCATGTTTGTAGGTCATTGGAGCCCATGAGACAATGTTTTAGATGAATTTGCAATGTTTAAATCTGGAAGTCTATGGCCAAATTTGTCAACTATCTGAAGTTCTGGATCCTGAGTTTAATTACTACAAGAGAAAAACATGAAAACTTTATTTTTCTTATTTTGCAAAGGCAATTTTGACCTAGAGGTAGAAAAAGAAACCCTACTTTGTTTTTAGGATAGTTCAAGCTTCCAAGACAAAAAAGAAGAAAGAGAAGAGCAAGAACAAGAGACCTATCTGCCACCTTTGAAAGGAGTAGACCTATTCGGGGTTTAAATCATAATAGTCTCGTGATAACTGACATAGTGAAAGGAGGTGACATATTCGCCACCTTTGTCCTCAATGGTCCATCATCTGTAGGAGTGAGGAATCCTCAAATCACTTACTTTTGCATTATCCTTTGACTTCGTCTTATAGCACCGGATATTTCAAATGGCACATATTCGTGGGATTATTTCAACTTCTTACTCCCAAATGCTATTGATCAACCACAGGGGATTCGGATGAAACAAGAAAGTAAGCTCAATTCTTTGGGTCATTTGGTTAGGGCATAGTGCGATAGTTTTCGTGATAAATTTGATGACGTTGATTCCTAATGGGACAAAAGATTTCTTGTGTGTTTTTGGAGCATCAATTTCGCCCTCTTATAAGGGGATACCACTGCTTTTATTCTTGAGATTGGAAAGCGGTGTGTCATTTTAAAACAAAGCCTGCTTCTTTCTTGTAGTATCTCCTTGGTGGACTTATTGCTCCCTTTCTCTTGTACCATTTTATCCGCGATTAATGACACTATTTTTGTTACAACCGAAAAATAATAATCATATTCGCAAAAATATGATCCAGCAAAGTGTAGACCATGGATGGAATGCATCACCTACCCTAAAATCCCTAAAATTGAACAGTCTAAGGATGAGAGATTGCTAGATAAACATCTCCTTTGTACATTTTTCAAACCAGTAATGCTTTTCAGTTTTCACTGCAAATGATGAAATGTGTCTTCACTTGTAAGCGTGACCGGTTAGACAAGTGTACACACCACCTTCTCAAAAGCAAATGTCCTCCATAGTCGTGAAGACATATAAGTGTGAGTTTTCCAAGTAAATACTACAGGAATCTAAATTGATACAAGAGAGAATTGAGAGGAAATGAGAAAACTTATTCAACTCTCCCAGAGTACCATGTGGCATTTCCACGTCCTACTCCCAACAAATCACCTAGCAACAATTTATCGGGTGGGACATCAACACACACATTTGTTGGCTTATTGAGAGCAATGCTTGAAAATTTAACTAGGAGTGATCGTGCCCTTCTTGTATTCATCGCGGATGAAGTAGTAGTCGATCTCAATATGCTTCGTCTGTTCATGGAACACAGGATCAGTGATACTATGTATGGCATACAGATTATCATACCATAATTGGGTCGGTCCTTCCATTGCTGCTTGTAATTCGGAGAGAATTTGCCGAATCCACATAATCTAGGAATTGGCTAGGGTCATGGCCCTACACTGTGCTTTTGCACTTCAACAGACTACCATTGCTTGCTTCTTGCTTTTTCAACTGACTAGGTTACTCCCAATGGTGACTAAAAATTCAGAGGCGGACAGCCTATGCATCCTGCCCAATCTTGCATCAGTGTATCCCTTTATCCGAGTGAGTCCTTGATTATGGTGCCGAATGTCTTTCCTTGAATTGCTTTGTAGATACCAAAGCATACGTAGAACTGCATGCTAGTGAGGAACCCGTGGGTTTGAGCAAACTGACTAACAACACTGACAGAATAAGTAATGTCTGGCCTAGTCATCGTAATCAAATAATTCAACTTCTCAACCAACCGGCTATACTGATCGGGTTCAAGGAATAACTCACCAGTATCTGGCAGTAACTTGGCCATTGAGTCCATAGGTGAATCTGCCCCCTTTGCCTGGAACAGCCTTGCATGAGACAAAATATGACATATTTGTGCAGGGAGATAACGATACCCTTCTTTCCGCGCAACACCTCGATACCCAGGAAATACTTCAATAGTCAATAGTCCATCCAATCAATTGACGATTTTGATAGTCTATCCCATAGTTGTAAAAGGCGCGCCTAGGAGCGCGCCTAGGCTCAAGGCGCACCGAGGCGCTACCCTTGCGCCTGCCATGGTCCGAGGCGAGGCGGTTTGAACAAAGCGCGGCCTTTAGGAGCCTAGGCGCGAGGCGCGAAAGGCGCGAGGCGCGTGAGGCGCGCGCCTCTTTGAATTTAAACTTCTTGTTGCCCTATTTCCCACCGCCCCTCTCTTTTCTGTGCGCGACTCTCTCTCTCTCTCTCTGCGCGACTCTTTCTCTCCGACCTCTCTATGCTTGCTCTCTCTCTCCAATCCTCTCTGGTCATCTGGCGGCCGGCAATCTCTCTCTCTCCGATCCTCTCTGCTCTCTATACGTACCTCTTTCTCTACTATATATGCCGTATATATGATGTATGTATACTATACTGAATAAGTATATATATGTTGTACGTATTGAATATTCATACATGCTCTGTATATGCTGCATTTTTACAGAATATGAATATGTATATCAGTATATATATGCTGTAGTTTTGTACTGAATATGTGTATATATAAGGTCTATGTACTGATTACTGTATGTATGCTCCTCTATCTAATGTATATATACTCTATATATGCTCTATCTAGTATCTACTTTATATACATACGCTGTCTACTGTATATTTTGCACTTCTACAGAATATGAATATGTATATATTTGTTGTAGTTTTGTACTGATTCTACTGAATATGTGTATATATAAGCTCTATGTAGTAATGAATAGTGTCATAGTGAATATGTATATATGCTCTATCTACTGTATATATACTCTATATATGCTATCTAGTGACTAGTTTGTACTTTGTATTGTATATATGTAATCTGTCTATGCTATAGAGTATAGTCTATAATATATATTGTAGTAACTGTACTAAACTACTGATTACTGAATATGTATATATATGCTCGATGTACTGAATATGTATATATGTTCTATCTATTGTATATACTATTCGTGTATTGCGCTATATAGGCAATTAGAGATACGCTATGTAATGTTTTTACTTTTGATAGGTTATTAAAAAATGTCAAGCGAAGGCATCCGAACGACCCCGCTTGGAAGTATGCCACTTTGGTGGATCCCGCCAATACTACAAAATTCAAGTGTAATTTTTGTGGCCACATAACAAATGGCGGGGTTTGTCGAGCAAAGCAACATATCGCTGGCGGTTAAAGGAATACAAAGCATGCTCAAGATGCCCTGCCAAAGTAAGACTCGAAATTCAAGAATATATTACGAGCAAACAAACATTGAAACGTCAAGTGAATATGCTACCGGATATTGATGATGATGAGTTTGGCGATGATGAAGATGATGTTGTAGAGTTAGTTGGACGTGGCAAATCCGTTGGGAGTAGTCAAGGCTCCATTTCTAAACCTAAGCCGCCAAAGAAGCCAAAGACTAAAGGGCCAATTGATGTATTTTTCACACCCAATCCTGACGTCATCGTACAAAATCGTAAGAGAAAACAGACAAAAATTGATGCAAATGACCTTTACAAGAAAGAACTAAGAGATCGAGCACTTGTTAGATTCACAAGGTGGATGTATGATACAGGCATTTCTTTTAATGCATTAAACTAAGAAAGTTTTGGGCCTGCAATTGAGGCTATTGGGCAATATGGTCCGTGCATGAAACTGCCAACTTATCATGAGGCACGGGTTCCCTATTTGAATAGGGAGTTGAAGCATACAGATAATCTGATGAAAGATCATAAAAATGATTGGATAAAGTTTGGATGCTCCCTAATGGCAGATGGGTGGACCAATCGGAATGGGAGGACCTTGATAACTTTTTAATAAATAGCAAAAGAGGAACAATGTTTTTAGAGTCCATAGATGCCTCGAGCTATTCCAAGGATGGGTTTAAAATGTTTGAACTACTTGACAAGTATGTGGAGCGGATTGGTGAACGCAACGTGGTTCAAGTAGTCACGGATAGTGCCTCGGAGACTGTTTAAAAGTTTATCTAATTGACCGAGAGCGAATTGAAGACTGTTCAAGAGTCTACGATTGGTTGGAAAAAACTCGGAGTTTGTTTGAAAGTCTATCTGATCGACTGAGCACGATGCAGAGACTGCTTGATCGTTTATTTGATTGGCTGGAAGCAATTTAGAGACTGCTTGAAAGCCTATCTAATCATCTAAGCGCGACTTGAAGAATGTTTGATAGTCTATCCGATAGGCTGAAAGCAACTCGGGTATTAATTCCTAGTTTATCCAATTTATAGGAAGTAGCTTGCTAAGATTCACTTTTGAGGAAAAGCTGGAAGTTCTTCACTAGATTCTGCTGAATACATTGTTGAGAGAGCTTCTTAGTTCTTATTTAAATGTGCAACAAGAAGTACGAAGGAAAAAGACTACAAAACAAGTAGTGGTGCACCATAACAGTTACTGGTAGCATTTCCGGCGGTGTTCAGCATAACATGCATGTTGGCATGATCAGCCTGACATTGTAGTTAGTCTATACACTAAAACCACTCTTTCCACTCGTTCAAAAAATTAAATTTACCTATTCTTTATAAGATTTCAGTTTTAAACCATTCCCAATCTTCTTTAGATGATATTGAGCTCTATCTTAGAAGAACAAAGCAGGACAAAACAATCTGACAAGTTACGAAGAAATGCAAAACCCAAGTGAAATAAATAAAATTATTAATTGTGTAAGCAGGATAACAAAATAAAATTATTAATTGTGTAAGCAGGATTGTAACTGTAAAGTATAAAATAGAAGCAAACCTCTGCAGCATGCTTGTAGGGAAATTGCAGCAACCCTCATTGACACAAAATCCCTGCGTGCAACAAATGATCGCAATCGACCCTGAATACACTTTGCTGCAGTATCCAAAACCTCAGCACGTTGCGAGTCTAAAACTCCAATCTGACCAGCCCTAAGAAAAACTTTGGTCTTTCCCAGCTACAAAAGTGATAAGAAACATATAAAGACATCAAAACAATGGTCCTACCCATAAAACACAAGAAACCTCACAATGGAAAAAATTAGCAAACTGAACATGACAGGACTCAATACAAAACAAGTCTGCAAACTAGTTCTGATACAAATTTCAACACATCACTCTACAGAAGCATACCTGATAATTCTCAAGCTTTAATTTCTTAAGTATCTTCTCAGTTGTTGTTTTCTCATCGTAACTGTAACCATGTCAATAGGGAAAACACAAGTGTGTATGAGAGAGAGAAAGAGAGAGAATAAGCTAAGGAACAAATGTCACACTCCAACTGCGAGGGCATGAATTGAGCATTAACCAAACATAACACGATCCCAAATATAAATAAAATCTTGTAGAACTTTAAATCCATTACATCAGTTCCCAATAAACACAATTAAACAATTAAAATGGACCCACATTGCCCAAACAATCAAAGTCTAACATGAACCGGAAATAAATCCTATGCTACTCATTTAACTCTGGCTCTATCTCATAGGCTCAACATTGGTTCCTATAAAAAGGGTTAAACACAATAACACAAGCCGAAGCTCGAAGAAGATGCAAATTAAACCATAGTCTAAAGAAGTTTAAGACAACTCATGCCAAAAATGATAGGTTTTCAGTTCATACAAAAATATAAATTTCTCAAATATTTTGTACAATCTATATACGATCGAGAATCACATGCAAAACGTGAGACCTGTCACACTGTGGCGACCAATGCATCCTTACCACACTCCAACTCTTTACAGATTTGAACCGAGGAAATCACACAGACACCCAACACATTTTATGGCCTTTGACCACGGCTGTCCACATAGACCACAGAGACCAGCATCTTTTTTCGGCCTTTCACAAATGACAGTCCATGGAGACAATGGGGACTAATAAGGATAACCGCCACGACGACAATCGACCATGCATATAGACTCCAACCCACTCAACTTAACCATGCACATGATGCAACGCCAAACCAGAATCATTACCTAACACTTCTCCCATGATATTCACTTAATAGCCAAGTTTTTTAACAAAATAGTGTCATCAATTTGTTGGGGTGATGATTCAAGTGATTTACGAAGTTTTAGAAACAAGAAACCATAATTAGCTTGACCGGTCAGACTTGGCCTTGACCTGTCAACAAGTCATCCTGACTGGTTAAGAATGGCTACTGCAATCTCATGGAACATATTGTGACTAGTTAACATGTCATCCTTACCGATCATGATTTGATTTTGGAATTACTCATTTAACTGCTTGACTGATGGTCAGACACATACAACCTTCAAGTTAGACTGGGTTTTTCGAGAAAACTGCAGATTTTGAATTTTTCAACTGCACAATCCTATTTTCACGAACCACCACATATAGTTTCAAAAAAACACCAAAATACAACACAAAACATATTAAACAATGTTAAACCCTAGTTTAACAAGACACCTACCTCGAATCAGAGTATTCCTCAACCCTAGCACATGACGATTCGTTTGATTCTGTGGCGAACACACCAACGGCTGGTTCGATCTACGCTTGGCACCCGGTACGATACTTTATTATCGCGTTCTTTGTGTTCTCATAAAGAATGGCGTGCACCCACTCACACAAATACTCGCAAAGGTAAACGAAAGTTCTCTAGGGTTTCTGTTCGTTTCAATAATTGTCAAAATGACCTAATCAATGAATGGAAAATTACATTTCAAACCCCAAAGTTTGTTCCAATCTCAAAGTTTGCTCCCCTCTTTAGATCGGCCGTCTATTTCTGCCGCTGCCTCTTTCTTCGCCCCCGCCGCAGCCCTCCTTTTCTCTTGGTGTCGCCTCCTCTCTCTGCCACTACAGCCAACCTACACCCTTCTACCTCCGGTGCTGCTACGTCCCGATCTAGCCGCTTGGCTGTCTGACTACAGCCACCACTTATCGTCGTCGCCGCTACCGCCACCCTCGTCCGCTACCATCACCGTGGCACATCCCTAGATCTGCTACTGCCCTTCTTGCTGCTGTGCTCTTCTATCTCTATAAGGCAGTGGCTTGAGCTCCCGATCTGGCCCCTTGGCTGTCTGACCGCTGCCCGTCGCCACCACCACTGCTGTCCACCGCCTTCACTGCCGCACCTCCTCAGATCTACTACTGCCTCTCTTGCTGCTGTTCTCCTGTCTCTGTAAGACAATGGACTTTTCTATCCTCTCCAGCACTGCCGGTGTATTCCCTCGTACTTGTTGCTCCAGCATCATGCCTACTTAATCTGCGTCAATGCTGCTCCTTGGTTATTATTCTATTCTTGGTGAATGAATATTCTGATCTGGTGATTATGGTTCGTCGGGCTGATATAGGTGTCAAGAGCGGGATTTGTCCTACGACTGGGAGAGGAAAAGAGGAACGAGAGAAGAGGTCTGGTGTGTAGTCGATAGAGAAGAGAAGGGAAAAGTAAGAGAGAGAAATAGACAGCAGTTGGGTTTAAATTTTGAACCCAGTTCCATGACCACCCTTGGATTGCCATTAAACAATTTACTGGCTTTTTGACAGCAAATGGATTTTCAAGGAGGCACTCCTAGCCATCGGATTAAAAACATAATTAAATCACAACCCTTCAATGTGCCACGAGGATAGTTTGTGAGTTCACATTTTTCAAGGCTAAGCTGTTTTGTTATATAGATTATCGTAGTCATGTCGACTACTAATTTTTCGCCACCATCACCATCTGCCCCGTCTGCCCAGCCCGTGGTGGCTTGTGAGCCTGCCCGACCTCAGATCTTCTCCTCATCCACACGTTTGTTGGAAACCAAACTAACTGGCTCGTCCACTTCTGTGTTATGGCGAAAGAAGGTCCTGAAGTCTCTTCATGGTATGGATCTCGATTCACATCTAACATACTGTGCACCTCTCGAGACTTCACCTCAGTACCGTTCCTGGATTCGGAATGATGCCCACTTGTTTACCTTATTGCTGAACTCCATAGATGAATCTGTTGAGGTGTTGGTCGCAAATGTTGATACAATGCGGGAAATTTGGCAATCCTTGTCTGATACCTCTTCCACTGCTAATGATCTATCCCGCCTCTTTCATTCAACTCATGCGTGAGAGAAAAACTCTTCAGGAGCACTATGCTGGGTTCAAAACTCTTGTTGATGAGTTTGACCGTTTGCTCCCATTTACTTTCGAACCACAGTATTTCTCTTTCAGCGCGATCAGATTACTGTGGTGCTCTACTTAGCCAATCTTGGTGGTGGTGACTGTGAGGCTGTCCGGTCATAGATACTTGTTGGGGCCGATATTTCATCCCTCTCGAAGGCCTTTCGTCGTGTGAGTCGCTCATGAGTCACTCTGATGCTCGCCCTCTACCCCCTGAGTCCGCTGAAAGGGATGCTTGTTTCTCTTCCTCGGGTGGGGGCCGAGGCAGGCCTACAGATGGTCGTACCAGATCTCTGAAGACTCGCACTTGTCATCATTGTGGTGTGGTTGGCCACATTCACCCCCATTGTCCCTAATTGGGCTCTAAACCATCTTTTATAGCTCATGTTACTTTTGCCCCAACTTCTTCTTCCTCGGGTTCAGTGGTCCATATGCCTAATGCTGAGTATGACCAATACACTCAGTCCCCTGTGCTCTCTTCTCCTGTTGTTGATACATTTATTACAAGTAACTCAACCGCCTGCATGGTTACTCCGCGCACCTGGGTTATTGACTCTGGTGCTTCAGATCATATGACCGGGACTACAAGTACTCTTTCTGAATATTCTCCTCTTACTAGGACTGGACAGGTTACAGTGGCCAATGGTTCTTCTCTTCACATTCAAGGTTGTGGCATTGCTACACCCACTTTCTCGTTGACCCTGCGTTACATGCCCCTGGCTCCCCTTTTAATCTGCTTTTTATTAGTCGCGTCACTAAATATTTAAACTGTTCCATAACGTTTTTTCCTCGATCGTTGTGTTTTTCAGGATCTAGTTACGAAGTGGACTATCAGTAAAGAGAGTGTTACAGGGGGCCTGTATGTGCTTGATCAATCGGTTGCTGTGTCGGGCTTAGTTCCTTTGCTTATGATGCTAAAAGTTGTTTGGGTCATCCCTCTTTAGCTAGTTTACAATCATTATCTCCTCAATTTAATTCTATTTCTCATTTATCTTGTGAGTCATGTCATTTAGCCAAACACCACCGTGTGTCTTATCCTATTCGTAATAATAAAAGAAGTTCCATTCTTTTTGCTCTTGTCCATACTGATGTGTGGGGGCCATGTCTCGTTCTTACACCCTTAGGCTAAAGATATTTTGTGACATTTGTAGATGACTTTTCCCGTTTTACTTATATTTATCTCTTGAGAACACACTCAAAGTCCTCTCTGTTTGAAGTTCTTTCTTCTCTGAGATCTGCACTCAATTTGGTCACACTATTCGTGTTCTCCGTAGTGATAATGGTAGGGAATATGTACCCCATTGGTTTCAGGCACATTAATCACACCCTGGCGTTGTTCACCGGACATCTTGTCTCGACACCCCCTAACAAATGGGATTGCCGAATGCAAGAATCGTCATCTCCTAGACACTGCTCGAGCTCTCTTTTTTGCATGGGTGTCCCCAAACGCTTCTGGGGTGATGTCGTTCTCACTGCGTGCTATCTCACCAATCGCTTACCTTCCTCCGTCTTCCGTGATGTCACCTCCCAATCTGTTCTCTTCCCTACACTTACTCCCTATAGCCTCCCTCTTCACCTGTTTGGGTGCGTTTTTTATGTTCTCGATACTCGCCTCAGTCTGTTCAAATTAGATCCCCGCTCCCTCAATGTGTCTTCCTTGGGTACTCCAAAACCCAGAAAGTGTTTTTCCCCGGTTGCGTCGGTATCTAATCTCTCGGGATGTGGCATTTGTCGAGATTGAGTCATTCTATACTCTTACTCATGTCTCCCTTCTCCGCCAGATGACTTTTTTGTCTCTCTTCCACTTCTCTCGACTCCTCTGGCACCGCCCCCGACCCTAGCACACACCAACCCCCGGCTTCCCCTAATGAGCCCGTCCCTATGCCGCCTGATCCGGCCTCACCCTCTGTGGATCACCTTGCCTCCCCCCCCCCCCCTAGGACACCCCACCGCTCCTGCTGTGATCACCCCTTATATGTTACCTCCTACCATAGTATGGTGACTTCTATTTGCTCCTTCATTGTTAGCCTAGAATCTGTGCCCATGCCACGTACTCTTGGTGACGGTTTGGCTCATGCTGGCTGGCGTGCTACTATGGAGGAAGAAATGCAAGCCTCGGAGGCCAATAATACTGGGGATCTTGTTGCTCTCCCCCCTGCCAAGAAAGCTATCGGCTGCAAACGGGTTTACACCGTCAAAGTACATCTAAATGGCTCTATTGCTAGGCTTAAGGCTCGCTTTGTGGCCAAGGGTTGTGCCCAAACCTATGGCATCAACTACTTCGGGACCTTATCCCCAGTGGCCAAAATAGCCTCCCTCCATCTCCTTCTATCTTTGGCGGTTACTCACTCCTAGTCATTATACCAGCTAGATGTAAAGAATATTTTTTTTCATGGTGATCTCACTGAGGAGGTGTATACTGAGCAACTACCCGGGTTTGTTGCTCAAGGAGGGGAACGTCGTGCCTGTCGGCTTCGCCGCTCTCTTTATGGGTTAAAGCAGTCTCCAAGAATCTGGTTTGGTCAATTCAATCTAGTGGTTACTAGCTTTGGGCTGATACAGTCTGCGACGGATCATTCAGTCTTCTATCGGCACCATCCTTCTAGATGTATCATGCTGATTGTATATGTGGATAATATTATTATTAAAGGTGATGATGCACAGGGGATTATTGATCTCAAGCGGTTTCTCAATCATCATTTTCAAACCAAAGACCTTGGGCAGTTGAAGTATTTCCTTGGCATTGAGGTGCTGCGGGGAAAGAAGGATATCGTTATCTCTCTGCGCAAATATGTCATATTTTGTCTCATGCAAGGCTGTTCCAAGCAAAGGGAGCAGATTCACCTGTGGACTCAAGGGCCAAGTTATTGCCAGATACTGGTGAGTTATTCCTTCACCCCAATCAGCATAGTTGGTTGGAAAGTTGAATTATCTAACTACGATGACTAGGCCATACATTGCTTACCGTGTCAGTGTTGTTAGTTTGCTCAGAACCCAAGGGTTCCTCACTGACATGCAGTTCCACATATCCTCCGGTATTTACAAAGCAATCCAAGGAAAGGCATTCGGCATCATAATCAGGGATACACCCGGATAGAGGGATATACCGATGCCGATTGGGTAGGATGCCCAACAGATAGGCGGTCCACCTCTAGATTTTTAGTCACTATTGGAGATAACCTGATCAGCTGGAAAAGTAAGAAGCAAGCAGTGGTTGCCCGTTCGAGTGCAGAAGCAGAGTATAGGGCCATGGCTTAGCCACTTCCGAGATTATGTGGATTCGACAAATCCTCTCGGAATTACGAGCAGCAGTGGACGGACTGACCCAACTATGGTGTGATAATCATCTGCTATAGATATCACCACCAATCCTGTGTTCCACGAACACCTGAAACATATTGAAATCAACTGTCACTTCATCAGCGATGAATACAGGAAGGGCACGATCACTCCTAGCCATGTGCGCACTGGTAAACAATTGTCGGATATCTTCACTAAACCACTAGTTGGAAATCGAGTTTCATATATATTTAACAAACTGGGCATGATTGATGTATATGCACCAGTTTGAGGGAGGGTGTTAGCTGCTACATATTAGGTTATGTATAAGTTAACCCTAATGTGACTCGGTGACTAGAGCCCATTAGGTTAACCCTAACCTCGTTCACTTTCTTATCAATAAACGTCTCGCCCCTCTCTAAAGAGTGTGAGTTTTCCTCTTTACAATGTTCCTTCTCAAAATCGAAGTAAATTAGATCCTAGAGCTACCAAGTGTGTATTAATTGGATATTCTTTTTTTTTTTTGATAAGCAATTAATTGGATATTCTCCTAGACAAAAAGGCTACAAATGCTTTAATCCATCCATAAGAAAGGTATTTGTTAGCCTTGATGATGCATTTCTTTGCGGATTTTTTTTCTTTTTTATACCTTTTCACATACGAATTTCGCATATTTCCTCATATAGGATTTACATATACAACAATCTAGAACAAAGATTGATTTGGATTCCTCGTTCGAAACATTTAATGACGAGCTACATATACAACAATCTAGAACAAAATTTGATTTGGATTCCTTGTTCGAAACATTTAATGAAGAGCTACAGTGATTAATCATATATGTGAAAATATGCGGAAATCGTCTATGAAATGGTATAAAAAAGAAAAAAAATAAAAAGAAAGAAAAGAAAAGGATAAATAGAACCGTGCATGAGACTTTCATCTCGCATGGCTCCTAAGTGATTCATCTTCTTATTTTCATGACTTAATTACCTTCCTCGCGTATGTATAATACAGAATCCATTTGATTTCTAAACAACATTACTAAACCTTAACTTTTCTAGATTCTTTTGTTCTTGATATTTATTTACTTAATCGGTTGATAGTTCTTTCGTACTTGATCATTTCTACTAATTAAAAACTAAAAATCCTTACCGATATCCGATTGAGCTGAATTTTTTCGTAATAACCAAAGAAATCAACCAGAACAAAAAAGAAGATTTTGATCAGCGAAGTGGGACCTTCCTATTGGCTGGTGTTTTATTTAAACGTACTGGATGAGTGCTAATCTGGATCAAATCAAGTGCATTATGCATGTCAAGTGGTCACAAAAGTGGACACCAATAAATCTCCAGTAGCAGATGTGCAAAAGAAAAAGGAAGCAAACTAGAGTACAATCGTGTAATGCAACAAGAAGAAATCTAGTTCTTTATTAGCCACATTGTAGTTTATGTAGCAGGGTAGCACCAGAAGACTACAACTAGCATTGTAAAGATGACACATTGAACTTACAAATTGCAGGGCATTTGGGTCTTGAAATAATCATGTGCATACTGTCCTATATAACCAAACGGGACATAAAAAAATACGCTAAATATTGTGCAGCCAGTATATTCCAATTTGATGATTCCACATGACTACTTACAAACTAAGGCTATTGCCAACCGAACTCTTAATGTCAAGCAAATACATCAAAATATTAACATGGAACTGTCAAATATAAAACTACACCAGAAACAGGAAATTAAAACATGAATAAAATAATCATATAATCCTGCACCAATACCATGGATAAGCATTACAGACAAACCCACCTTCCATCTATAACGTCCAGAGCAATCAGTCCAAAACGATCCACAAACTCATGATACGTCTTCCGAGTGGGATAACCAGCCAAACTTATGCGAACGGCTTCTAAAACACCCTGAAGAAACCCCAATAACTACATTAAAAAACCATACATGTAACTCTAATAAGAAACTTCTTCTCATAGTTCTTAGTACATAATGCGGCAATAAATATTGCAGAGATGTTACACTCCAATACAAAAATTGCCATAGTAATAGTGTCAATGCTCCAGCAAGATTTATTGTGCATATGGTGTGAATACTCTGGCATGTTGATTAGTAGATTTGGCTTCATTCTGGAAGAATCTCTAGAGGGGGGGTTTACACCTGTTCACTTCTCACCATGAGTTTACTTCAAATCACAACCCATAACTATCATGCTTGAAGTAAATGCAAAAACAGAATATTTGTTCTCAGAGAGGTCGATATTAATGCTAAACAACCATTTTTAAAAGCTGACATTTGTCATGGTCATCAGTTGATGTAACCTGAGAATTCAAACCACACTAAGAACCCAAATGAAAACATAAACTGCTGTTGTATATTTCAAGAACACATGCTCAAAGAACATACAAATGAAGGATAGGAGAAAGGAAGAAGAAAGGGGAGAAAATTATAAAGTTGGCAGAGGGGGCCTTGAAACTCTAGAACTTCTGGAGAGGCTTGAAACCACAAGGAAAGAACGAGATAAGAGGAACAAGGGGAGCATGGAGCCACAGATCACAAATAACTCTCTGAGTTCTCACATCTTCATCATCCCCAAAATGACATAGTCTTATTTATAGACTCCTCAAAACCCTAAAGTGCAAAGCCACCATAATAACCACATGACTAAAATGAAGATGCAAATCAACCACTATTTATTTTCCTGCAAACCGATTTCAGCTATCCCCTCTTGTTGAAGAAAACTCATCCCAAGTTCTTGAAGGCTTCAAAAAATTTGATCTTTACTTCAGACTCCAAATGTTGTATAAACCAGATCTGCTCCATTACTTCTAGCATGAACTGAGGATAGAGAGCTTTGCTGTTGAGCCTCTGCATAAAAATCTTTCAAAAGATACTCCAAGATGCCCTTGTCATCAAAGATATTTGTGTCTAACAGAGCAAAAACTGTAGAGACCAGTACGTGGGACAGAAAATACTCGAAAGTATCGTACTTCCCACAGGAATATCACCAAACACGCAGCAGTTGTAGCATAGAACAAGAACTAGGGAAGAGATGGTAGCGCAAGAAAGAAAGAGAAAGTAGAGATAAGAGAAAAGAAGAATAGAAAATGCATAGAGAGAAGTTGTGTAGCTGCAGCTGTAATCCCGGGCATCATCATCAGATGTAATATAGCTCTAACAAGGCCCCAAGCTTGACCCCACAGGGCTGTGCTGTGATACCAAACTGATGCAACCTTAGAATTCAAACCACACTAAAACATATAAAAGTAAAACATAAGCTGCAGTTTTATATCTCGTGAAAACACTCTCAAAGTAGATTCAAAATGAAGGATAGAGAGAGGAAGAAAAAAGGGGAGGAAACCTGAGAGTTTATTAGGGTCCTTGAAACCACAAAGAGGATAGAGAGAGAGAAAGGGGAGGAACCTTATAACTTCTAAGGCACCTTGAAGTCACAAAGAGAGGAAGATATAGGGGGGAGAAGGGGAGAAGGGGAGAAGGGAGCCACAAACAAAAATAACTCTACGAGTTCTCACATCTTCATCATCCCTCGAATGACAAACACAAGTCTTATTTATAGTCTTCAAAACCCTAAGTGTAAAATTACCAAAATAAAATTATGAGCAAAATTAAACTGCAAATCAACCACCATCCATTTTCCTAAAAACCATATCTCATCATCATTTCTAGACCAAAAAATGTTCTCCGTAAATGGGAAAAGTAGAAAAGAAAAAATAAATGGAATACAAAAGTTACACACGCGTACAAACTATCAGCTGCAATCACTAGGTTCTGATGGTACAGGTACGGTTCTTGACTGTTGTTAGAGAGAAAGAGAAAAGAGTTTCAAGTAAAACATAACGCTTAAAAAAGTAAATTAGTCAAAGAGAGATGGAACGGAATTGAATGACAAAATACCCTCACTCTCTAGTAGTGACTCATACACAACTCTTAAAAACTCCCCCTCAAGATGAGAAGTAGATATTCCAATACCCAACTTGTCAGATACATCCAAATACCCAGCTTGTCAAATACAACTTTAACTATAGGTTGTACAATGATTTGGTAACAATATCACCCAACTGGGCACCTGTAAAACAAAAGTAGTAGTTATACACCAGCATCCACATTTTCTCGATTCAGATAGCACTTTACCTCAGTATGCTTAGTCCTCTCATGAAACACCTGATTAGATGCAACATGAAACACCCAATTAGATCGCACCCAAACAACCTCACATGTAGTCTGAGCCCTCGCTCTGTATTGTGCTTCTGCGTTAACGCAACATTGTAGCGAAAAGAATGACTAGAGAATGTTCTAGTAAATGACTTGGCTAGATCTTGTTCTAACTGACAGTTTCATGAATCCAGAAGAATAAGATGATCACCTTGAACACAAGGAATATAGAACTCTTTATGATCTGATTGAAAAGTTTGATATTGTTACGAGTTAATGTAATATGTGTGTCTCCTAAGTTATATTTATATGTAGGACTATAATTAGAGTAGGATTAGACTTTACTTCCATATGTAAATAGAATTATAAATTGGTTAGAGTTATAGTTAGTTTAGTTTTCTTTTTACTGGTATAAATAGAACGCATATTGAATAGAAAAAAGAATTCTTGTTTTATTAAATCCAACATGGTATCGCGCGGGAAAGAAAACCCTAAGACGTCACTCACGACCATCATCGGTGGAATTTACCGGCCACCGTGGTTTTGTTTGTTTTTTCTCCTTTGTAGTTGAAGCGTTGTCGCTCTACCATATCGCTGCCTCCCAACACAATCCAGCCGCTCAGCCTTTGCCAGCAGCAATCGCTCAGTCTGGCAATTCCGGAGTTTTTCCGACAAGCCCAATTTTTTTTCCGAACAGCACTATTCATCGCGCGGTACCGTTCATCGCACACACTGTTCATCGTCGAGTTACTGTTCATCACGCGTACTGTTCGCGTGCTCACTGTTCACGGGGTACTGTTCATCGGAGGTACTATTCACGGGCTGCACTATTGCAGTTATTGCTCGTTTTTGCGCTGTTTCAGCGCGCTTCAGCACTGTTTCCAAACGTTTTTGCACTGTTTCCGCACGTTTCAGTGTTGTTTCAGCGTCTTTTCGCGTTTCTACCCTGTTTACTGCACTACTTCTGCTTTTCTTTTGGTGGTGCAATCTACAGTTGCGATCTCCTATTTTCTGAGCGCTATTGTTCTTCGCCTTCGTTCTAATTTGTTTGGTCGCTATCTTTTTTAAGCTTATTGTTGGGTATCCCTCTTCCGCTTTGCAGTAAGATTACTACCAAACAAACCAGCGGGTTTATTGATCGTAAGTCCATTCGATATGATTATTGGCCATAACACCTGCCATACTATGAATTTTTGTTGGAAGTTACATGGTCATCCCTCTTGTGGGTGCGAGGGCGGAGTTGGTAATCGTGGTTATAGTTCCGGGAATTTTGATCATACTGGTGATTTTTCTCAAGAAGAAATACATGCTCTCCGGTGCCTTATTTCTCAAGCTGATTCTCCATCTGCTATGGCTTCCGCTTACACAGCCACCTCCGCTTCATCCCATTTTGCCCACACAGGTATCCCAGCAAGTGCATTTACTGTCTCTTCAGCTGTTCCTTAAATCATAGATTCTAGTGCTTCCAATCATATGATAGGTTGTTCCACTGTATTTGATTCTTACTCTACATGTTCTGATAAATATAAGGTCAGAATAGCTGACGGGTCATTCTCTGCTACTTCAGGTAAAGGTTCCGTTCGCTATTCTCTCTCTTTGTTTCTCTCTTCAATTTTACTTATTCCAAACTTTTCTACTAATCTTTTGTCTGTCAGTAGTCTTACTCATTTTGCAAATTGTTCCGTGACTTTTTTTCCTATTCATTGCATTATTCAGGAACTGGATACGGGGAAGGTGATTAGCAGTGGTAAAGCACATGGTGGCCTCTATTTCTTGGACTCTGCCCCTCGTCTATCTCATTCACCCATGTCATATCTAGCTATGCAAGCAGATGTAGGTTCAGCTATTTCTATGTTACATCAGTGGCACCGTAGATTAGGGCATCCCTCTTTTGGAATATTAGAGAAAAAAAATTTCTACTTTAGTTAAACATTTTTTTCGGAATCAGTTTTTTTGTGAAGCTTGCAAATTTGGGAAACATAAACGTTCTTTTTATCCAACTATTAATAAAAAGAGTAAATGTCCATTTGAAGTTATCCATTCTGATGTTTGGGGTACTTCCCCTATTCCATCTCTCCAAGGTTATCGGTGGTTTGTCACCTTTACTGACTGTTATTCTCATGTCATTTGGATTTATTTACTTAAATACAAAAGAGAACTCTTTTCTTATTTTAAATCTTTTCATGCTATGGTAGCCGATCAAAATTCTCCGTAGTAACAATGGCACTCAGTATATAAATAGGAGTTTTCGGGCCTTCCTAGATGAAAATGGTATTCTTTTTCAGACAATTTGTGTTGACACTCCATAACAAAATGGAGTTGCCAAATGCAAAAACCGCCATCTTGCTTAAGTCGCTCGCTCTTTTTTATTCACTATGAATGTTTTTAAATTTTTATGAGGCGAAACTATTTTAACTGCCACCTACCTTATAAACCGCTTATCATCTAGTGTTCGCTTCAAAACCCCTTTAAAGTGTCTCGCTATCAGATTTCGTGTCACGACCATTCCTCCACGGGTTTTTGGTTGTATGTGTTTTGTTCATGTCCATCATTCCTTGGGTGGCAAGTTAGGACCTAAATCCCACAAATGCATTTTTATTGGGTACTCTCCTACCCAAAAGGGCTACAAATGCTACGAGTCTTCCTCTAAAAAGTTTTATTTCTCTATGGATTTCACTTTTGGGGAGTCTGAGTCCTTTTACTCTCCTTCCCTTTCATCTCTTCAAAGGGAGTCTGGGCAGAAAGAGATGTCTACCTGTATAATCCCATTAAGGGGGAGCCACTGTTTTATAACCATAGAGACCATAATGAGGGGGAGCCTATGTCTAACCACATTGAGGGGGAGCCTATATCTGCTGAAAGGGCATGAACACATGACATTGGTGATATGGGGGAACAGATATACCAACTACAAACGGCGAACATAAAAACATACACTAGCCGGAAGAACAGAAAATCCTCATGTCTCATACCACCTTATCCATCACAATCACCTATTCCAGTTACAAATTCCTCGACAGACCCATCTAGTAATGACTCTTCTCTCATTGAAACTCTCTCAATTGATTCTAACAGTGATACTGATAATCTTCCTATTGCTCTTGGAAAAGGCATTAGGTCATGTACTCAACATCCCATTTTCTAGTTTGTTTCTTATGATCGTTTATCTTTTTCATATCATGCTTTTGTTTCGTCTCTATCTTCTATATCTATTCCACAAAAATGGTAGCATGCAGTAATGATACCTAAGTGGAAAGGAGCTATGGCGGAGGAGATGACAACTTTGAAAAAAAATAGCACTTGTGAGCTAGTATCACTTTTAGGGGAAAAGAGAGCAGTAGCATGCAAGTGAGTTTTACTGTTAAGCAGAATGCTGACAGTACAATTCAGAGATACAAAGCGCGACTTGTTGCCATAAATTTTATTTAAACCTATGGTATTGATTACGAAGAGACGTTTGCTCTAATAGCAAAGATGAACTCCGTGCGAGCTTTACTCTCCTGTGCGTCAAATTTGAATTGGCCTCTTCATCGGTATAATGTGAAGAATGTATTTCTTCATGGTGAGTTAGAAGAGGAGGTGTACATGGATATACCACCAAATTTTTCTTCCTCTAAGACAGAGAGGAAGGTGTGTAATTTGGAAAAACTCTTTATGGATTGAAACAGTCACCTAGAGCTTGGTTTGGCAGATTTTCAAAGGCTATGTTGCAGTTTGGATACAAACAAAGTCATGTCGATCATAGTATGTTCATCAAATGAAGTGTTGGTAAGGTTGCTACCCTTATTGTTTATGTTGATGATATAATAATGATAAATAATGACGTAGATGAGATTCTTAATCTCAAATCAAGTCTGGCTCGAGAATTCGAGACCAAAGATTTGCGATAACTGTGGTACTTTTTGGGAATGGAAGTGGCAAGGTCTGATCGGGGTATTTTTATCTCCCAACGAAAGTACATCCTTGATTTATTAGAAGAAAAAGGTATGTTGGGTTGTAGACTTGCAACTTCCTCTACTATGGCAAATCACCAACTCAGTGGAGACTCGAGGGAACGCACTAATAAAGAGAGATATCAACGCTTAGTAGGCCGACTAATATAATTAGCCCACACTCGGCCAGATGTATCTTATGCAGTGGGCATTGTCTGCCAATTCATGCTTAATCCTCGTGCTTCACATTTGAATGCAGTTTATCATATTTTGAGTTATCTCAAATCAGCTCCTAGAAAATGGATTCTGTTTTCTAATCACGGTAACTTACGGTTGGAGGCATTCACTGATGCCGACTGGGTTGACTCTGTGGATGATATGCATTCTACTTCTGGTTATTGTACTCTCTTTGGAGGAAATTTTTCGTTACTTGGCGAAGTAAGAAGCAATCAGTGGTAGCCAAGTCTAGCACAGAAGCTGAGAATAGAGTTATGGCTCATGGACTTTGTGAGCTCCTGTGGCTTCAAACCTTGTTACATGATTTGGGAATGATTGATAATGGTCCAATGAGATTCTACTGCGACAACAAACCTGTCATAAACATTGCTCATAATCCTGTTCAACATGACAGAACGAAGCATATTGAGATGGACCGGCATTTTATTAAGGAAAAACTGACTCAAGAGTTGATACATATGCCTTTTGTGAGATTCGAAGATCAGTTAGCGGACATCTTCACAAAAGGGCTGGGCTGCAAGAGTTTTCACCCAATTGTGTTCAAGTTTGGCCTGATTGATATCTTCGCACCAACTTGAGGGAGAGTGTTACGTTATATTTATGTATAGAACTGTAATTAGATTAGGATTAGGTTTTATTTCTATATGTAAATAGAATTATAGATTGGTTAGAGTTATAGTTAGTTTAGTCCTCTTTTTACTTGTATAAATAGAATGCATGATGAATAGAAAAAGGAATTCTGATTTTATTAAATCTAACAGTGTCATTTTTAGTATTATGGTATATGTGTCTGTTTTCCTTGTACTCATTCTCTATATATAATATATGTGTGTTAGGGTAAAGTGATTAATAAACGCTACATACTTTTCCTGCCTCTCTCACAACATAGTATCAGAGCTAACCTAAAACCTAAACCCTAACCCAAATCCACATCCCTAAACCTGCTTCTGCCGACTACCCTAACATTGCGAAACCACCAATCGATCTGCCCGCTACTGCCAACTACCCTAACCCTTCCCAACCCACCAATTGATCTCGACTAGAAAAGTAGCAATATACGTCGGATTAATACCTTCAAAGTTGAACAAACAAAGTTGCTCATCGAATTGTTGCAGAAGGTACTAGGCCGTAGATATGTATACTGGGAACTGAATGTAGGCTTTTGTGTAGCCATCAATCTTCTTGTTCAAGACATCTAAGTTCTTTTGGATGACCCTTGTTCGCTGACTGCTGCTAATTGCAGTCAATCTAATTGCGATTATGTGTCTGTTGATCTATCTAATCATGACCGCAGCTTGCGTTGACTGCTGCGGCATCTCGATTGGTCTAATGTTGCTTGTTTTTGCCACTGTCCTCCTGATCTACTACCGTCTGATGGTAACGGAAACTAGGGTTTGTTATTTCATTCGTCTAATGTTGTTGGTTACTGTTGTCTGATTTGTCGTCATGGTTATTAGTCCAGCAGTGGCAATTGCCGATTCATCTTCTTCACTGATTTGTCTTCACATAACAAAACTTGATTGTTGCACTACCTCCGTAATCGTGCTTCGCTCACAATGGGTTCGAGTTCTACTATTCCTGCTTGTTTATCTTTTTCTTATCCGATGTCTATAATTTTCATGCGGATGGGAAAATTTATGCTTCGTGGGCGAAAACTGATTTTTTGGGCAATAAACAATGTCATCTCTTTGCAAATGATCCTTCTATAGAGTCTGAATCAAAGTGTGTTGATTGAAGTGCTAAGGATGCTCATATTCGTGTTAGGTTCTGGACCGGTATGGAGCCTCAAACAGTGGTACCTTGTTGTCAATAATCTGCTGGGGACATACGATCTTCACCAGCCTTATTTCTCTCTTGCTCTTGGTGAGCTATCTCTAGAAAATTAATATGCCTAGTTTCGCGATATATATGATGAGCTAAATATTTACCAGCTTATTTCTACCAGTATTTAGGTTATGTAGCGACAATATAAGTCTACGCATGTGGCTTGGTTCTTATCTAGCCTATCATCCTCTAATTATCCCAGTCGCTCCCAACTGTTTAGGACTCGTGATTTACCTTCTCTGCGTGAGGTCTTCAATCGTCCGTTTCTAGTACCAACATCGGTATCGTGGCTTCATGTGATCGTTTTGCTTTGACTTCTGCTAGAACCAATGGATTTAGCACTTTCACTTGTTGTGGCCCTGAGTCAGGGGGAGGTGGTCGTGGTTATCGAGATCGTGACTCTGGTTAAAGAGGTCGTAGTTTTAGTCGTGGAGGCCGCCAGTTGGGAGTCAATTGTCACGGTCGATGTCAGGGTTCCAGATTGTGCACTAATTGTCGAGGGACCAGTCATCCAGAGAAATATTGTTATGATCTTCAAAGTTTTCCTCATGCTCAAGCCACTATTTTCGAGGACACTGAACACGTTACTCATTCCACCGATACCATGGTAACTATACCTGAGAAGAGTACCACCGTCTGCTATCACTTCAAACTCCCATTGTGGGTGCTTCGCCCACTACTACGCTCGTTCGACAGGCCCTTCTGTAACTTGTATTGCGTCTTCTATTTCACCTACTTGGGTTATTCATTATGGCACATCTCATTATATGACTGCATCTAGTGTTTTCTCTAATCGTCAATCTGCTGATAAACCATCTCAAGTTAAGGAAGCATATAATTCTACCAATGACATTACTAGTTTCGGTTCTGTTTTTGTCATTTCTTCCCTTACTTTGCCTTTTGTATTGCATGTTTTCCATTTTCCATTTAATCTTATATCTATAAACAAACTTACCAAGTCCTTAAACTGCTCCGTCACAATTTTCTCACATGGTGTTATAAGATCATAAGACGAGTTGAAAGATTGGTGGCAGTGCTAAGCGTGGTGGCATTTACTACTCTGCTAATAATGTTCACCGTAGCTCTGTTGCTCTACAATTTTTAGTGTTATCATATCACCATCTTGTCATCTTGGTCATCCGTTGCTCAAACCCTTATGCGGCTAGTTCCTTCATGTAGCTATCTTGATGAATTGTCATGTGAAATTTTTGGGATGAGTAAATATCGTGAAGTGTTATTTTATTCAAGAATTGAGAAACGTATTTTGCGTCCGTTTCAGTTAGTTCATTCAGTTATTTTCGGTCCCATGCGAGTTTATAATATGTTTGGTTTTTGGCATTATGTTATTTTTGTAGATGATTTCTCCCCTATTACATATCTTTATCTTATCAAAGAGCAATCGGAGTTGTTTCCGCTTTTAAGTCATTGTACATGGAAATTAAACCTTGGTTTGATACCAGTATTAGTGTGTTTCATTTTGATAATGCACATAAATATTTCTGTTATCAGAGATAAGAGAAAGTGTATAGGGTGTTAACTAACCCCAACACATGTCATTGTTATTTATATTACTGGGTACTACGTTACATGAATAAGATAGGCGATGTGGGACTAAACATAAGATAATAACATGAACTATTCTAACACTCCCCCTCAAGCTGGAAAATAAATATCACAAAATCCCAGCTTGTTACATAGAAACTCTAAACGTGGTTTAAACAATGGTTTGGTGAAAATATCAGCCAACTGAGCTCCTGTAGACACGAATGGAGTAGATAAAATACCACCATCTATTTTCTCGCGAACAATTTGACAATCTACTTCAATATGTTTTGTCCTCTCATGAAATACCGGATTCGAAGCAATATGTATCGCTGCCTGATTATCACAATACAAAGGAATGGGTAGCTGCACTCCACAACCTAACTCCTCAAGTAAAGCTCTCAACCAAACGATCTCACAAGTTGTGTGTGCCATGGCTCGATACTCTGCTTCTGCACTGGATCTTGCAACAACTGTTTGTTTCTTACTCTTCCATGTAACTAGATTGCCACCAACAAAAGTACAGTAACCAGTTGTCGACCGTCTATCAGATGGTGATCCTGCCCAATCAGCATCAGTAAAGGCCTCAACACACAAATGGCCATTAGATTTGTAAAACAAACCACGTCCAGGATGAGCCTTCAGGTACTTAACGATACGAAGACAAGCTTCCCAATGCGGAAGACGGGGAGCTGACATAAACCGACTCACCATACTAACAGCAAATGAGATATCAGGACGTGTATTGGTAAGATAATTCAACTTACCAACCAAGCGGCGATACCTGTCTGGATGAAGAAATATCTCCCCCTGATCAACGCAAAGTTTGACATTGGGATCCATTGGAGTCTCCACAGGCTTTGCTCCCAATAAACCAGTCTCCTCTAGAATATCCAACGCATACTTTCTTTGGGATAAACTAATCTCATCCTTGGATCTCGCTACCTCAATACCCAAGAAATATCGCAGCTTACCCAAGTCTTTAGTGTGAAACTGGCTGTGTAAGAACTGTTTCAACTTATCAATTCCTTTCTGATCATCTCCAGTAATAATGATGTCATCCACATACACAATCAACACTATTTTCCCTTGCTCTGAATGTCTAAAGAATACAGAGTGATCCGAATGAGATCGATGCATACCAAACTGTAGCACAGCATCACTGAACCTTCCAAACCAAGCTCGAGGTGATTGTTTCAGGCCATATAGAGCTTTGCGAAGACGACAAACCTGAGAACGCTCCCCCTGAGCAACAAATCCAGGAGGTTGCTCCATGTATACTTCTTCGAGGAGATCACCGTGAAGAAAAGTATTTTTGACATCCAATTGAAACAAAGGCTAATCAAGATTGGCTGCCAAAGAAATAAGAACTCGAACAGAGTTTATCTTGGCAACTGGAGAAAAGGTCTCGGCATAATCAACCCCATAAGTCTGTGTATAGCCTTTGGCCACAAGACGGGCCTTGTATCGCTCAACAGTGCCATCCGGATTATACTTGACAGTAAAGACCCATCGACAACCAACAGTAGACTTTCCTGACAGAAGAGGAACCAACTCCCAAGTGCCATTGTCATGGAGAGCATGCATCTCAGTCTCCATTGCTGTCCGCCACTCAGACAAAGAAAGGGCCTCATGTACAGTGTTAGGAACATATATAGAAGAAACTGATGAAGTAAAGGCACGAAGGAAAGGAGACAAGTGATCATACGACACATAGTGAGAAATGGGATGAGAAGTGCAAGATCGAGTATCTTTACGTAGAGCAATAGGAAGATCAAGGTCGTCAGGATCCCGCAACGAAGGAGAAGACGGAGCGGTGGGCGAAGGTGGGGTTGTTTGCTCAGATGGTACAGACGGAGATGGTGCGAGCTGAGATGACACTAGTAGCTCAGGCTGAGATGGCAATATTGGAGTTTCAGGACGACGAACATATACCTGTAAAAGTTTTGGTGGAGGAGGTGTTGGTGGAGGACCAGTACCTGACGGGACAGCTATAGGAAACACTGACTCAAATGCAAGCCGATCATTGACAGTAACAGGCTCTGAATAAAACGGGAGTGACTCATTAAATGTGACATCAGCACACACAAAATGACGACGTAAAGATGGAGAATAACACTTATACCCTTTCTGAGTCCGAGAGTAACCAAGAAAAATGCACCTAATGGAGCGAGGGTCGAGTTTGCTCCGGTCTAGATCCAGAGCATGAACATAACATGTGCACCCAAAAATCCGAAGAGGTAAAGAGTGAAGGGGACGATCAGGAAACAATACCATATGGGGTATCTGGCCTCGAAGAACTGTAGAGGGCATACGATTAATCAAATAGCACGCGGTAAGAACTGCGTCACTCCAATAAGACTTAGGAACTTGCATTTGAAATAACATTGCACGCATAACTTCTGATAAATGTCGAATCTTGCGTTCGGCAACTCCATTTTGTTGTGGAGTCCGAGTACAAGAGGACTGGTGAATAATACCGTGATCATCAAAAAACTGAGAAAGGACTTTATTAAAATATTCACGGGCATTATCAGAACGAAATATGCGAATGCAAGTATCAAACTGGGTTTTGATTTCCATATAAAATGACTTAAAAATAGAATATAACTCCGATCTCTCTTCCATAAGATAAAGGTACATAACACGAGAGAAATCATCGACAAAAATAACATAATACTGAAAGCTAGAAATGTTAGGAACATGCATTGGGCCCCAAATATCAGAATGAACTAACTCAAATGGATGTGACGCACGATTCTCAATCCTAGGATAAAAAGATACTCTATGATGTTTGCTAAACTCACAGACTTCACATGGCAAAGCATCCACACGGCGACATGAAGGCACTAGACTTTTAAGGTTCTGAAGTGATGGATGACCAAGACGACAATGGTGTTGATATGGTGACACTGATGACTGAAGAGCAACAGAACTAGGGTGAACATTATCTGTAAAGTAATATAGACCACCACGTTCAACACCGCCACCAATTTTCCTCCCCGTCTTGAGATCCTGAAACACACAACCATTAGGAAGAAATGTGACGGAGCAATTCAAAGACTTGGTAATTTTACTAACAGACATAAGGTTTAATGGAAAACTAGGAACTTGCAGGACGGAGTCCAAAGTAAAAGAGGAAGTAACATGAACAGAACCCAAACCAGTAACATTGGTGGTAGAACCATCAGCTAAGGTAACACGAGATGGTTTACCGAGATACTGACGACCGGAAAGAATAGAAGAAGTACCAGTCATATGATCAGATGCACCAGAATCAATAACCCAATGAGTAGAAGACAAAGAAGACGCAATGCAAGCAGCGGAGGAACTTGTCTGAGATAGCGTAGCAGTGGATGAAGAACCCATAGATGAAGGCTGACTTGACACAAGGCGTTGATAGTCCTCTGCAGAAATAGTCACCATGGTGTCGGCATAATGAGTAACCGGCCCCATATTCTTGGAAGAAGTAACCTGATGAGCCTGAGGAAAACCATGAAGATCATAACAATACTCAACTGTATGATTTGTACCCCCACAATGGGTACACAGTCGGATATCACGGTTGCGACCAAAAACACCTCCCCCTGATAGGCGACCATAACTAGAACCACCATGACCACCAAACTTAGAACCACGACCACTAAAACTAGGACCAAAACCACCGGAAACAACTGAAGTAGACTTCATCTTTAACAAACCCAAACACCAACGTGGAATCCACTAGCAACCAAACAACCGACAAACTGATCAACTTTGTGACTATCCACCATATGAAATCAACTACTACAAACAAATCAATGAGCAACTAAATCAACCAACACAGCAACAACCAACCACCAACTAAACCAGATACTGTAAGATTCACACACCCAACCACTACTTTATCAAACACCCACAATATGCGAACCACAGATCACCAAATCAACTACACCAGCCATCGATAGGATAGAAAGCAGAACCCAAAGAGCATAGGCCTGTCTTATGATTGAGCAACAGTGGATGATCAATAACCAATCAGTAGATGGTTCAGCAAACAATGCATATACCACAAACAGTAACCGTAGACAATCAGCAGATGGTGATGATCAGCAGATGGTGATGATCATCAGATGGTTCAGCAAATAGACAAACAGAGGCTCAGCAAACAGAGATGCAATGGTGGCAACGGGCAAACAACGATACAGCAAACAGAGGAAAACAGAAGGTTAAAGGTGGAACACCAAACATGGAACAGCAAACCGCAGGACTGAAAGGCGGCTGAGCAACCAATGGGCGGCTAGGCGGTCAGAGAGAACAGGTTGAAGACGGTCAAAGAGAACAGCAGCAGGTGGCCGAGGTTGGTGGCGGCTGGGGCTGTGGCGTGGGCGGCAGGGGCTGTGGCGTGGTTGGCTGGAACAGTGGCAGGAGATTAGGGTTTGCAACGCCTGGAGATTACATTAGGGTTTGCAACGGCTGGAGATTAGGGTTACGTTTATGAGATTAGGGTTAGGTTTAGGAGTTTAGGGTTAGGGTTGAAATAATATCCGATATTATTTCTAGGGTTAGGGTTTAATCTAGGGTGGAATAAAACCTCGCTCTGATACCATGTTATCAGAGATAAGAGAAAGTGTATAGGGTGTTAACTAACCCCAACACATGTCATTGTTATTTATATTACTGGGTACTACGTTACATGAATAAGATAGGCGATGTGAGACTAAACATAAGATAATAACATGAACTATTCTAACAATTTCCATACTCCTTTATCTCAATTTTTTTATGCTCATGGTATTCTTCATCAATGCTCTTATGCTCGAACCCCACAACAAAATGGGATTGCCTATGACAAGATCTATTATGTCGTTTTCAATGATTGTAATAGATATTTTGCACTCCTTGGGTATTTTGAATGGATAATCTAATTATGTTTCTGCAACTCTAATTTAGTTTATATGAATGATCGTTTGAGAATTCCTAAATTGTTTTATTAGAGAGCCCTTAGTGAGTTAACTCACTAACCAGTCGTGACAATAGTGGTATCAGAGCTTTAACTTTCGGATTTTCAGAAGTAAACTTAGGTTATAAACATTAGGACACGATAGTTGCAGGACACGTATATTTTTCATGTTTACAAGATTATTATGTGCGTAACTTGTATCTAGTAATGACGAGCCGATAGACCGATATTGACAAGACTATCTTACGTACCTTAGGTATGGTGGACAGCTTCAACTACGAGCACAGTACGGGAAGACAACATAAAGGACCACCCAATGTTAGCCCATTTGGCATATCAAGAATCGAGACGAGTAGCGGACACGAAGCCTTTCTACATGGATTGTATGCGATGATGGTTGACATTCCGCCAGCTTGCAACCAAACTAATAGCATACTCACAAGCGATGGAGTGGATAGACATCAATGGGCACAACTCGGCAATACAAGACTCTTTGGTGAGCAATGGCCATATTAGGCAATGGCCACATGCATGATACAAAGCTGACCCAACATAGGAAAATGATCAGACTCCAAGCCAAAGGATGAGGATGAGGAAGAACATGAAGAATATTAGGACTACCCGTAGGAGCAAGAACTAGAACTCGATCCCCAGGAGCAACACCCCATAGGTGAAGAAGATGAAGAGGAGAACGAAGACCCAAAGGATCCTGGTACCCCTAAGGACCAGAAGAACGAAGTGATACCATTAGATGGATCGGAACCATCAGTTCATGGACTTGATCAGGATTTGCACCTGTAGGACGGGATGGCAGTACATTCTTTGTGGACTATGCCCGTAGGGTAGCATATCGACTTTTGTCTGGTTGTACTCTCAGAGTTTTTGTTTTGTAGTAGGATAGTGTGACCCAGAAACACGGTACTGGAGAACGACCGATGGAGCCAGAAGTCGCCACCAACCCAGTGCCACTCATGCCGAACGTAAGCGTTGTAAAGGAGTTCTTAAAACTCAAACCACCTTTGGTGGTAGAATGCATGCGGTAAAAGCCATCGAATGGCTAGCAAAAATGGAAAAGAAGTTTTGACTTATGCGATGTAACGAATTTCAAAAAGTGGAGATAGGTTCATACATACTAGTGGGTAAGATGAACAGCTAGTGAGGCGTCAAATTTTTTGATCGGCCTTACCAATAATCTTAGGCTCCATACTACTGCACTACTAAAAACAAATCAAATATCATCAGCCTTCCACTTGGTGGATTTTTTTATGATAGGCAAAGAATATATCATTATCATAAAGGATCAAAAATGACTAGGAAAAGAAAAGCATTGAGAGAGGTTCAAAGAGTAAAAGGACTCTCCTAGTGCTGATGCTCGCAAAACCTCAACCTACCCTTAGCCTCACATCTTTTATAGTAAAAAAGCAAGAAAAGAAAAGAAAAAACACACAAAAAAAAAATTGACAAGATGTCAATTAGCAAGTAACCAATGCTAAAAAAACTAAACAACCACTGTTCATACATAACCCCCTAAATGCACTATCCAAACAAATCTAATCAGAAGCAATCCCAACTTTAACACTCATTAGAACCATGTCCCCAACCATATCCATCGCATTCGCTTACCGAATTAGCCAGAGCCTTAAAACACCATTAATACTGGTCCATCAGAATACAGTTCCCAATGCTTTATTGCACTTTCACCCAAAGAAGAGCACATCCATCAAAGCCAATGGACATTCTGAGAGCGTTATAAACACGCATGTATTCAGCAAACAAAGATCACCAAGTTGTTCAGTCATGCATTGGTGTTCCTTTAACATGAATTCCCATCTTCACCTCCCTTCTTCCTTCATTACACGTTTTTAAACTTATGGCAACATAACCGAACACTGCCAAGAAAGAAAACGCCTAATACACTGCCATTACCAAATATCCCCTCCCTCTACATACCATGGGCCACCATATAAATGTGAACGTAGTATAGCTTATTTAATTATTTGTTTAGTTATTTGTTCTTTCTTTAAGGGTATTTTTGTCCTTTCATCTTTTTAGGGATTTTTAGGTACCCTTTCATCTTATTGGGGTTTTTTAGGGTTACTAGGCTTAGCCTATTTAACCACATTGTCTTGTACAATAAACTCATTCAAAAATACAGTAGAATAAAGTTTCCTTTCTATCTTGGTATCAGAGCTTAGGGTTAGGGTTAGGGTTTAGCCTCACCTCTCTTTTGCATCTGCATCTGCATCTCCTCTTTGATCTGACCCCCTCTGCCGCCGCTGTCGCTGACCATCCTTGCAGGCCTCTGTCTTCCCAGATCTGGGATCGCCCATCCTCGCCAAATCTCCGCCCACCCTCGTCGGCCGACGCCACCTCCGTTTGCAAAACCACCGCCGTTCGTCGTCGGACACTACCGCGGCCGCCGCTGCCGCCGCCACCGCCGCCGTTCGCCTGAGATACATCTCTAGTAAGCTCGATCTGTGAGTTTCCAAATCCAAGATCGATCACCTTCGCCAGACCTCCGCCCAGCCTCGTCGGCAGGCGCCGCCGTTCGAAAAACCACCACCACTCTTCGTCCGCCGCCGCCGAAGACTCATCTGTGTGGGTCATTCTCTATGTTGGGTTATTCTCTGGTAATTGGTCTACATCAGTGGGTTTACCTCTTGTTTATTCATCATGTCGGATGATAAAAAGCAAGCCATCAACATACGGTTGACTAGTAACAACTATTCGTATTGGTCCCATGTTATCAAAAATTTTATTGTGGGCAAGGGGTTATGGGGATATGTCGATGGTTCAATCTTGCAGCCATCTGATTCAAAAGCCGACAACTACAAAATTGCTCTTGCAAAATGGGATATGAACAATGCCAGGATTCTTACTAGATTTCACAATTCTGTCGAACCAAATATTGGTTTGAATTTCTCCAAATACAGTACAGCGCAGAAAGTTTTGGATTATTTAAAAACTATGTATTTGGAGTCTAATTTCGCTAAGCAGTATGAGCTTGAGATATCTATTCGAAGTGCTACTCAAAGGGACAAGTCAGTTCAAGAGTTTTACAATGAAATGGCTAATTATTGGGATCAGTTGGCTCTTATGGAACCTTTAGATTTGCAATCACTTGATAGTTATGTTCAGTACAGGGAGAAACGTCTTTTCCAGTTTCTCATGGCTCTTCGAGATCAGTTTGAGCCTCTTAAGGGGGCTATCTTGCACCGTTCTCCCTTACCATCAGTTGATGGTTCCGTACGTGAGATTATTGCCGAGGAAACTAGGTTCAAAGTGTCTTATGTGGCATCTCCTATTCAGTCTGTATTTGCCACTCCCATGGCTACTTCAAACCAGTCGTTGGCACCAATCCTACCCACTCCAGCTTCCCATTTGATTCAAGTAACTGGCAAGCCCAAATCTCGTGTAGCTATGGATGAATATAGTTTTTGTCATCAGAAGGGTCACAGGAAGAATGCATGCCCCAAACTTGTTCAAGCCAAGGGCCGTATCTCTTCTCACTCGACCACCCATCATCCTCTCGCCCTCCACAGCACTCTTACAGTGCCCTAACCGCCCTCGCGGTCTCTACTCCTGGCAGGACTCCACCTTCCTTTACCTATGAGCAGTTTCAGCAGTTTCAAGCGTTCTTGGCTGCCACTGAAAAGAATCATCAACAAGCTTCTGCTATGACCACTACTCTCTCAGGTTTGCCTAGTCCTCACACCACAGGTATCTTACCCACCACCTGGATTTTTTACTCAAGTTCTTCCCATCATATGTCTCCTGATGTTTCCCTTATGAGTAACTGCATTTCTACCGGTTCCCCTATTAGTATTGCTACTGCCAATGGCTCCCCGGTGCATGCTGTTTCTGTCGGTTCTATTTCATCTCCCTCATTATGTCTTCCTGATGTCTTTTATGCCCCTCACTTATCTTTAAGTCTTATTTCTATTAGTCGATATCTGATTCGGGTTTTGACGTTTTGTTTTCTTCCCTTGGTTGTGTCGTGCAAGATCGGGCGTCCAAGAAGCAGATTGGGACCGGCCGTAGAGTTGGTGACCTCTATACTTTGGACACCTTGCACCTTCCTTTACCATCTACTCCCACCGCCTTTTTCTCCTTTTCTTTAAATGCAACCTCTTCTCCTTTTTTCTTTTGGCATTCTAGATCAGGTCATTTGTCTAGTGAGCGTTTGAAACATTTAGTTAAGTCTGATTTTTGGGTACCATCCCTATTAGTGACATTTCTGATTGCAGTGGTTGTAAGTTGGCCAAAATGTCCACTTTACCATTTAACAAAAGTACATCTGTTTCTACTTCTCCTTTTCATCTTGTCCACACTGATCTGTGGGGACCTTCCCCTATTACAACCAAGGGCGGCTCTACGCATTATGTTTCTTTTGTTGATGATTATAGTCGGTATACATGGACTTATTTACATACGCACAAATCAGACTTTTTCAAAGTTTATCGCAATTTTGACAATATGGTGCATACTCAGTTTTCTACTACCATCAAAATCCTTTGGTCTAACTTGGGTAGGGAATATTTTCTTTCTGAATTTACTGAATTTTTAGCAACTCATGGCACTATTCATCAATCTTCCTGTTTGAACACTCCTGCCCAAAATGGTCGCGCCGAGCGCAAACATCGTCACCTATTGGATACTGCTCGGTCTCTTCTTATCTCGTCCTCTATCCCTTCTGTTTTCTGGGACGAAACTGTGCTCACTGCTGCCTATCTCTTGAATCGCATGCCTACCCCACTTCTCTCTGGTACTTGTCCGTATGAGCGTCTCCATGGTCACCTTCCCAACTATTCCCTTCTTCGTGTATTCGGATCTACATGTTTTGTTGTTCTTCCCAAGCGGGACAGCAATAAACTCAGTGCTCGTTGTGCTCTCTGTGTTTTCTTAGGCTACGGTATCCACTAGAAAGGTTATCGTTGTTATGATCCTGTCACTAAACAGTTATATGTATCCCTTCATCGAGCGGTTACCCTACTTCTCCCTATCACCTCTAAGACTTGATTTTACTAATACTTGTTTCTCTTTTTCCTATCGTCCCTTTCTTTCTCATATCCATACTTATTTTGAGCCTAGGTCATATAAAGAAGCTTGTAATGATCCTAATTGGGTGCATGCCATGAATGACGAACTAACTGCTCTTGCCAAAACCCATACTTGGGATTTGATCTCTCTGCCAGCCGGGAAAAATCTCATTGGATACAAATGGATTTACAAGGTCAAAACTCATTCCGATGGTTCCTTAGAACGATATAAAACCCGTTTGGTTGCTAAAGGGTTTTCACAGAAATATGGCATTGATTATGAGGAGACTTTTGCGCCTATTGCCAAAATGACCACAGTTCGCACTTTTATTTGTCAGTGCAGTGCATCAATGGCCTTTCTTTCAGTTGGGTGTTAAGAATGCATTCCTTAATGACTACTTATCTGAAGAAGTCTACATGCGTCTCCCTCCGGGACCTTCTCATACCACCGGGCTTGTGTGTTGTCTTCGACGTGCACTATATGGTCTTAAGCAGTCTCCCCGTGCCTAGTATGAGCGTTTTCACGCTATTGCTCTACAGATTGGCTTCCTTCCTAGTACGCATGATTCTGCTCTATTTATTCGTCGCACGTCTCTGGGGCTTGTTCTTCTCTTATTATATGTCGACGACATGATTATTACGGGTTCTGATTCTGCTGCTATTTGTGAGGTGAAGTTCCATCTCTTTCACAAGTTTAAGATGAAAGATTTAGGTCCTCTTCATTATTTTTTGGGTATTGAGGTTGCTTCCTCCCCCAAGGGTTATCTCTTATCTCAGACTAAATATGCAACTGATATCCTCCATTGTGCCCATCTCACTGATGATAAGCTTGTTGATACTCCTATTGAATTGCATGCCAAGTTCTCTACTACCGATGGAGTTGTTCTTGATGATCCTACTAAATTTCGCGAACTGGTTGGTTGCTTGGTATATCTCACTGTGACTCGTCCTGGTATTGCTTATGCCGTCCATATTATTGGTCAGTTTGTCTCTGCCCCTCGATCTACCCATTGGGCTACCTTTCTCCGCATCTTGCGGTACGTTCGTGGTACTGTCTATCAATGCTTACTACTCTCCTCTATTTCGAGTTTGACTCTCCGAGCGTATGCCGATGCTGATTGGGCTAGAGATATTACTGATCGCAAATCAACTTCTGGGTTTTGTGTGTTTCTTGGTCACTCCCTCATCTCTTGGAAAAGCAAGAAATGGTCTGTTATTGCTCGCTTCACTGCTGAAGCTAAATATCGGTCTATGTCTCAGGCGACCGCCGAAATTGTCTGGCTTCGTTGGCTTTTGTCGGATATGGGTGTTTCACTTGACTCTCTCATACCTCTTTACTGTGATAACAAGAGCGCTATTCAGATCACACATAATTCTGTCTTTCATGAGAGAACGAAGCACACTGAGATAGATTGTTATTTCATCCGCCACCATCTCCAGTCTGGCACTATTAATCTCCCTTTCGTTCCGTCCTCCCTTCAATTGGCTGATTTCTTCACTAAGACTCACGCCGCTACTCGCTTTCGTTTTCTCTTTGGCAAGCTCACGATGCTCTCCGCTCTCACATCCTGAGTTTGAGGCGTGGTGTGAACGTAGTATAGCTTATTTAATTATTTGTTTAGTTATTTGTTCTTTCTTTAAGGGTATTTTTGTCCTTTCATCTTATTAGGGTTTTTTAGGGTTACTAGGCTTAGCCTATTTAACCACATTGTTTTGTACAATAAACTCATTCAAAAATACAGTAGAATAAAGTTTCCTTTCTATCAATAAACACCCCTAACACTGCCAAGAGAACGCCCGTAAACTGCCGCTGCAGTACCCCTAAATCACTACCACCACCACACGCAACTACATGCCCCAATTTGCTGAAGCAAACAAAATGGGAACGAAACTGACCCCTGAACCAAAACCCCTAAACTACACACAACAATATAACCCATATCCCTTTACATCACCTCCCAATAATACCTACTGCAGGATGAAACAATGACCGTAAATAGCATCCACAACCGAAAGAAGAAAGGAAAAACGAAGGGATAAAGGCAACAAAAGAACTAGAAAATGGTCATGAGGCCAAGAATAAAGATTGAAGCTAGACAAAGAACCGAATGAAAACACTAGAGAGAGAAGGGACGGCTTACTAGAAAGGGGCCAACCGGCCACTGCACATAGCAGCAGACAACTGAAAAAGGCAGAGTGGAGGGTTGTCTTACTCCGAAAACAGTAACCACAAAGAGAAAAGGGAGGAGAGAGAGAGAGAGAGTTAAGTCTTCCACTCAACGGATTTAGAATCACTATCCTTTGGAATATAATCAGTCAAGAATCAAACTAGATCTTCCCCAGAAAATAGAACTCAGCAGCCTTAGCCCAAGGAGCAAAAAAATTCCACTCAACCACATAGAGGTAATAAACAACATATCAAGAGACCAAGGGGAACCCAAAAAAAAAACAATAGCAACAGTAGAAGTAGAACTAGAACTAGAGGCATAACTAAAAGCCATCACAAATAAATCACCATAGACTAAGGAGCAAAACTTGACAACTGGCAAGAAATCAACAAATGACAACCTGAGAGAAACAACCAACCGAATAAACAACTAACCAATCACCATGCAATAGGAGCATCAAACATCATCAAAAATGAACGGTAACAGAAACCATCACCCCAATTCACTAACCCAAATATAGCATTGCGAAATCAATGACAAACATAACAAGGGATTTGACATATGAAGGAGAAATCAACGAAATCAACGCTAAACCCACTTACCAACGAGAGATAAACAACAACTTTCGACCAAATAGGGGTGGTATCAATGCTCTGATTCCATGTTGTTCGGGAAATAGAAAACAGTTTTTAAGGCAGAACATAACGCTAAGACACGTATACACTTATAGAGAGATCGAACAGAATATAAGGACCAAATATCCCCTCTCTAATACTAACTCATACACAACTAACGATGACATTTTATCACCCATTCAAAACTCAAAAAAACAAAAAGCAACCCATCTAAAAAGGTTATAGTCATTGTCAAGTAGTACTTTATCAAACAGGCTACTGCTGCAATATTTCCAAATGGTATTAACATTCTCATAAGGTATATCACTAACGAATGACAATCGTCAAGAGAAGAATGGTGCTCTTAGAATTTATGTAATCAATTTTAATTACCAAACTATATATTCTCAATTACTCAATGGAAGACAATGGAAAATATGTATTTTTAACCATGGAACTGTTAGAATAACAAAATGGATAAAATTTGGAAATTCCAATAATACTAACCCCACATCGTAACTGATGCAAGATGCTTTGATTTTCAAACTTTTGAGGTCGATTGAGAGAGTTTGGCTTCACACAGCGAATATAATGAGGCTCCGTTGAATTGAGGGTCTCCATCAAAGCTTGCAGTTGTTGCTACAAAGAAAAAACACAACAGTTGCACGTATAAATTCCTATTAGCAAGGTATGGACAAAGATGGATCATGCAACAATGCAATCAACTCTTGTCATACTTCAAAGATCAAAAAAGGAACAGACTAGTAGATAAGCATAAGGACATGCTAAGCAAACAAAATCGAACAGAATTAAAGTCGCTCATAGGTGTAGAGATAAAACATATACCCACTTACTAAAAACACACCATCCATTTCCACGAAATAAAAAGAAGGAGAAAGACTTGAGCAGCCCCAAGTTCCACAAAATGAATTGTGCTAATGCCCAGAAAAATAAAACTCAGTGGCACTCAGTCAGTGGTGCAGCATTATTACAATGACACCAACGGCTATTGAGTGAGGAGGAGGGCCTAAAGAGTCGTTTATTGCAACCTGGCATCATAGAGCCACAAGAAAGGTGCCCAGCCTTATTAAGCTCTATAAAGTAAGGAAGTGCCCAGAAGAATCAAGCCTAAGGCTTCTGCCAAAAGCCACAGATCCGGCCCTCCTTATTATATGACCAGTGACCAGCCAGTGCCCACTCTAACGTTTATCTGGCTATTAACCCAACAATTGGAAAATTCACTTGACCCATATACCAAATAGTCACACTTGACCCATATACCAAATAGTCACGCAACCACCATACTAATTACCACATAACATGACTCCGCCAAGAATTTATAGAATTCAATGACTTGCACAACATAATCAAAGGGAATATAAACTGAGATTAATAAAGGAAATACTCCGGAGATTTCGAGAATATTATATACAACATGGTTACCTCCGTTCAAGATCAAAACCATTAAATCTGGAGATTCCATTCTAATGAACCACGTCTTGAAATATAATCATGATAGTATCGTTCCACCGTTCCATTCTGTAGCCTAACAATTTTCCTCTTTTATTTTCCTCAGAACTATTGTTTTGTTCACAAACTCTTCAAAAGATACAGAACTCGCTCCTAAACATAAATTCTACATATGTTCGGCCATAAAGCCACGGGGAAACCTAGCTTGCACATGCTTACACGTAGATGATACAAATAAGACGCAAAAACCCCTCCCATTCATACACGTTTCACTATTGCTACTATTAAATTAAGTTCATTCTCGTTTTATGAATATTGCATATAGTGATATAACTACTTAGAATAAAACTTACCCTTGAATTAATGAAACAAATATTACACTTATGCAATACGAGGTATTACACAAACAATAGTTTGATAGCGCCCAAGCTGTATGGCATCCCCCTACGGAATGATCACCTTGAGTCACATCAACCAATCAAGAGAGAGGCTTTATGATAAGCAGCCAATTGAGAATGGGCAGAGCTACACTCAAAGATCTCTAAAAAGATAGTAATTTTGATCCACAAACGATCAATCGATGAGTGACGCACCTTGAGTTAAGGTCCATCTTGGCTTATAAATAGCAGCAACATGCAAAGGGCAAGATCGATCTCTCTCTCTCTTTCTCTCTCTCTCTCTCTCTCTCTCTCTCTCTCATTCTCATATTCATATACACAGCCTTTGCTTGGTTTAGCTTCACGCATCGAGATCTTTTACTCTATTGTAGACTTAATCATTTGAGGGCACTCCAACCAAACTCCATTGGCCATTTTGCTTTTGACAGTTTCTTACTTTCAGAGGCACAAGGAAACTAAGAAGACAAAAATTATTAAGTTGTTTTAACTGTGGTGAAAGTAACAAGTAGAGGCATAACAAAGTCTCCTAGAGACAGATACTTGCACTCGACACTGTTCAGACTGTTGTTCAGGTAACATAAGTAAATTTGTCTATTGATTAATTGACTTCTGTTCAGAATACTCTTGCAAACCTAACAGAATTGTGTTCGCTGCAACAGATTATCCGAAAATGGTTGATTTCTTCACCATCTGGTTCAAAAAATTTGTTGCTTGATATGATTGGGCAGTTTCACTATTCTGATCGCTTGGTCTGATTTGGTTCTATTGTTCTAATCGATAGGTCTGGTTGTTCCAAAATCAAATCACAATTGAACAGTTTTGGACTGTCAACAATTTTGGATGTGTTCAAAGCTGTTGTTTGCTCTATCAGACGAATTCTGCATTGTTGATTACTTAGAAAACTCAAGTAGAAGAGGCCCGAGAAGAGGAAGGGGAAGAGGTTATGCCGTGATTTTCCTGTATGAAGCCAAGTTTATTTCACTTCTTGAAGGGAATGACACTAATAAGAGTTAAAGAGACTAATCGAAGTAAATGATGTTAGTTCTATGCCTTAGAAGAAGATTTTGGTGATGTGTTTGTGTTATGAAAATGAATATGCTTTGAAGGGTTGGTTGATTTAAGCATGCTTATGCCTTGCTTTACAAAACATGCATTGAAGCATTTGGAAGCACATATATAAGGTTTTACTAGGTGTTATGTTATGGTTATGGATAAGGGTTGAGAGTATGCTAGATTGCAGCTTGCAGTATCTGGTTTTTGGCCCTCTGGATGGTAGGCCATATGGTAGGCGGCCAGCCAGAAGTTTGTTTAATTGGGTTTCAAGCTCTTCTGCTTGCATTTTGCCACTGATTATTACTGCGGATCTACCGAGAACTTGTTAACATAATTACTTGAATGTTTCTTCCATTAAAATTGCATCGATCATGCATTTAATGCATTAACCAACTTTATTTCAGTCTGCTGTTTAGCCACAGTTTTTGCAGAAGGCCAGGAAAAGAAGCAGAGCATCTGATCTACCAGTTGCCTCTGAATGTTGAGCCTCAATTAGTTTGAAAGAGGGGGGCTTGTGAACGTTAGAGAAGTTCAAGTCCGGAAGAAGGAGAGAACACTCAAGCCAAAGAAAATCTGCACACTCTCTACTGTTCATTTTGTTCCGTAAATCCGAGATGATCTTCACTTGCAAATATTTTGTCTCTATTTTGAGTCCAGAGCCACACTTTTTAATCCAAATTCTACAAGGATTCAATCACACAGAAGTATACCCACCTTTTGTGTGTGTGTGTGTGTGTGTGTGTGAGAGAGAGAGTGTGAGAGAGAGAGAGAGAGAAACAGTGCGCGGATTCTTTCTTCTCTTTATTCTATCAAAAAGGTGCGAGGCGGTATTCACTGTTCATTGTTCTAGTCACTAGTTCATGTATTAGTAGCCAAGTGAGTGAATATATGTGTTGCCTTGCCTAACGTAGAATGTGTAATATTCAATAAGGATAGTTTAGTCTTTTTCGGTAAAGAGGGTTTTCTCAGTATTCTACAAATTCATGTACTACGCTTTGTAAAATTCATTTAGTCAATTCAAAACTTTAGGGTTTTCCCTCTTCTCAATATTCTATCATGGTATCAAAGTCCTAGAGTTTTGATTATTCATACCGGCAGCCAACTTCGCCTGATCTATTCATCTCTCTCACCACCTCTCTCAATTGACTGAGCCTTCGTTGTGAATCTCTCCATCTCCATCTCGCGATCTTCAATCGCAACACCAGCCACAGCCGTCCAAATAATGACTCAGAAATACCGCAACAGCCGATCATATCTCAGCAGCAACAACATCCAATCTGTACTTTGGCAGCAGCAATAGCCAATCTGTAGAGGGTTAAGTACAGATTGAGAGGGTTAAGCAACAGCCGATCATATCTCAGTAGAGGATAAAGCAACAGTCGGTCTGAATCTCGATCTGTACTTATCTGAATCTCGATCTCTCTCTCTCCCCCTCTCGGATCATATCTCAACATCACCTCTCGATCTCTGGTATATTTTGTGCTTTTTTTGAGGTAATCAGTACGCGTCTCTTATCTCTCAATATGACTCTGGATAACTCTGATTCACTGCAAGCTATTAATGTAAAGTTGGTTGGCACCAACTATACCTATTGAGCATATGTTATGAAAAACTTTATCACTGAAAAAGAACTATGGGACTATGTTTTTGGTGATGATATGATTCCAAAATATCCAAAAGCTGAAAAATATGCTGACTCACAATCGATTTGGAGAATGAATAATGCAAAGATAATTACTTGGATAAATAATTATGTGGATCAGTACATTGGAGTTCATTTTGCCAAATTTAGCACTGCAAAAGAAATTGGTAGACCGTATGTTTGGTCAAATTCTGCAAAAAAGAAAATCAGCTTGAGGTTGAGATTCATGCTACTTCCCATGAAGATATAAGTATTCAAGTGTTTTATTCAGTAACAACTCATTTACAAGATCATCTAGCCTTTACCGAACCTTCTATACTAGGTACCCATTGAGAGTATTGCATTACAGTGAAGAACAATGGTTGGTACAATTTTTTATGGCAAAGGTTTCTTGTCCTCGAGGTACAATGTATTCGGGCAGAGTTTGAGGGTATTCTTGGAATTATGGTTGGTACAATTTTTTACGGCAAAGGTTTCTTGTCCTCAAGGTACGATGACTTTGGGCAGAGTTTGAGAGTATTCTTGGCATTATTCTCCATCGTACACTGCGTCCTTCAGTTGACTCAATTGCATCGAGTTGTTGGCCAAAGAAACTCGATTTCGAACTACCTCCAGTCAAGGGTTGCTTTCCTCTGCTTACCTCCTCGAGTAGACGGCCTTTGCAGTGCTCCCCTTCTATCTGCTCCTCCACAAACACAAGTGACTCAGAATTCAGGCAAGTCTGAACTTACGGTTTGAGTGGCAATGGATGAACGTAGCTTCTATCATCAAAATGGACATTTGAAAGCTACGTACCCAAAAAAATACGCAAACCCTCTCATTCGACTGCTTCCTCCGCTCGGTCACCTCAGCAGTTTTCTCACTCTTCTATAGCTCTTGCCACTCTTCCGTCCGCAGGTATTCCATCTTCTCCTCACTTGAGCAATTCTAGGCATATCAAGCATTCCTAGCAGCCACTCAGCAAGATTTCATGCAAGCTTCTACTATGACCACCTTACAGCCAGGTTTGCATAGTTTCTCAATCCCCAAGTATTTTATCCTTTACATGGCTATTTGACTCTGGTTCTTCTCACCACATATGAATCCTCGCATCTCTCTCCTTAGCAATTCTTCTTCTCCTTCCTCTCCTATGAGCATTGCCACATCAAATGGGTCTGATATGAATGTCGTATCTATTGGCTCTAATGCATCATCTTCCCGATGTCTACCTAATGTTTTCTATGTTCCCCAACTATCTCTCACTTTACTTTCAATTAGTCAATTGTCTGATACCGGTTTCAATGTCTTATTCACTTTTTTCTGATTGTGTTGTGCAGGATTGGGTGTCCAAGAAGCAGATTGGAGCCGGGTGTAGAGTTGGTGATCTCTATCTTTTGGAAAACTTGCATGTTGCGGTCAAGCCTACTTCCACTGCTTTGTCTTCTCTTTGTTAGGATGAAAAGTACACTCTTTTTTATTTTCGCATTCTAAGTTAGGTCATTTATCTAGTGAAAGGTCAAAACTTTTGGTTAAATTTAGTATATTGGGAACTCTCCCTATCAGTGATATTTTTTAGTGCAGTAGCTGTAAATTTTTCAAAATGTCTACTTTACCATTCAATAAAAACTTTTCTATTTCTCCTTCTCCTTTTCACTCTATTCATATTGATGTCTAGGGTCCTCCTTTTGTTATAACAACGGATAGGTCTGTATATTATGTGTCATTTGCCAATGACTACAGCAGGTTTACATGGGTCTATTTGATGAAACACAAATCAGAGGTCTTCTATATATTCGGTCTTTCCCATGCCATGGATAAAACTCAGTTCTCTACTTCTATTAAAATTCTTTGTTCAGTATTTTCTAAACGAGTTTGCCAAACTTCTCTCTACCCATGGGATTATTCATCAATCCTCCTGTTCTGACACACCTGCACAAAATGGTCGCGTCGAGCCCAAACATTGTCATCTTCGTGATACAGCAAGGTCTCTCCTCCTTTCAAACTCTATTCTCACTGTATTCTTGGGTGAAGTTGTTCTTACTGCAGCTTATCTCCTAAATCTATGCCCACACCTCTTCTTTCTGGCATGACTCCATACAAACATTTCTTTGGTGTGCTTCCTAACTATACACTTCCCCGTGTATTTGGCTCTACTTACTTTGTTCTTCTCCCTAAGGACCTCACTAAGCTTAATTCTCGGGGTGCACTTTGTTTTCTTCGGATACAGCATGACGCAAAAAGGTTATCGTTGTTGTGACCCTGTTAGCAAAAAATGTACGTCCCGCCATGTTACCTTTCTTGAGCATTTTTCATATCTCCCCCCCCCCCCCCCCCCCCCACACCCTACGCATTGCTTCTATTATTAAAGAGGATTTAATGAACATTGATCCATTTCCATCTGAAGTGCACCACGAGAAACATGTCTCCACCATTAACGTTTCCGAACATCCTTCTGCTTCTACACCACCTCCATCCTCCTCTACTCTCATCCTCCCTTACCCCTTGGGATACACTTGTCGCAATCTTCCATCTACATACCCTCTCCCCAGCTCTACAGCTTTCTCGTTTGCTTATGAGGCTCCTGATCTGTCTGCCCACTCGTATCTTTCCCGTAATTGCCAACTTTCGGTAAGACTCAATTTTTTTACTACTTGTTTCTTTACTTCTTATCGTTCTTTTTTGTCTCATATCCATGCTTATACTAAACTTGGGTCTTATAAAGATACTTGCAATGATCGGAACTAGATAACTGCTATAAATGATGCACTTGTTGCACTTTCCAACACTCAAACTTGGAAAATCGTTTCCTTGTCGGAAGGTAATAAATTGGTCAGCTGTAAATGGGTCTACAATGTCAAGACTCACTCTGATGGTACTTTGGAGCGGTACAATGCCCGTCTCATTACACAGGGTTTTTCTCAAGAGTATGGGATTGATTATGAGTAAATTTTTGCTCCTATGGCCAAAATGGCTACTATTCGCACTCTGATCTCTGTGGTCGTCGTTCGCCAGTGGCCTCGGCTTCAATTGGATGTTAAGAATGCATTTCTTAACGAATGTCTCTCTGAAGAAATATATATGCGCCCTCCTTCGGGCCTCTCTCACCCTCCTAGTCTAGTTTTCCGCTTACATTGAGGTCTATATTAAGTAGTCTCCACGCGCTTGATATGACTGTTTTCAAAATGTTGCTCACCGCATCCGCTTCCACTCTAGTCCTCATGGCTCGGCTCTATTTGTCCATCGCACCTCTCATGGACTAGTTCCTCTCTTACTCTATGTGGATGATATGCTTATCATTGACTCTGACTCCTCTGCTATTGATAAGGTCAACCTTTGTCTGTGTCGTGAATTTGAAAAGAAGGATTTAGGTCCTTCGATATTTTTTTTGGCATCGAGGTGGCCTCTGCTCCAGAAGGATATCTTCTATCTCAAACTAAGTATGCTCATAATATGCTTCTCCGTGCACACCTCAGAGATGACAAGAATGTAGACATTCAGCTTAAGCTCCATGCTTTTTGCTTCTGATGGTATACCCCTTGATGATCCTACAGAATATCGAGAACTTGTTGGCTGCTTGGTTTATCTCATCGTGACCCGCCCTGCATTGTTAGCCAATTTGTCTCTGCCCCTCGCTCTACTCATTGCGTTGATCTATGTTCGCAGTACCATCTATCAGTGTTTATTAACATCCTCGACTTCGGATATCTGCCTTCAAGCTTGTGCAGATGCTATTGGGCAGGTAATCCCTCGGACTGGAAGTCCACTTCGGGATTCTATGTTTTAATTGGCGATTCTCTTATCTCCTGAAAGAGTATGAAAAAGTCTATTGTTCGTTCCAACACTGAAGCTGAATATCGTGCTATGGCTCAAGCTACTGCCGAGGTCGTTTGACTTCATTGGTCGTTGTCTGATATAGATATTATTCTTGATTCTACTACTCCCCCTTATTGTGATAATAAGAGAGTTGTTCAAATTGCTCACAATTTTGTATGTTGTGAGCGCACGAAACATATTGAGATTGACTGTCATTTTATTCGCCAGTATTTGCAATCTCAAACGATTGATCTCCGGTTTATCTCATCTACTTACAGTTGGTTGATTTCTTCACCAAGACTCACATTGCTGCTCGTTTTCAATTTCTTCTTGGCAAACTCGCGATGTCCGCTACCCTATCATCCTGAGTTTGAGGGGGTGTGAATATATGTGTTGCCTTATCTAGCGTAGAATATGTGTTGCCTCATCTCGTGTAGTATTCAATAAGAGCAATTTACTCTTTTTATGTAATTAGGGTTTCCTCAATATTCTATTTATACATGTACTACACTTTGTAAAATTCATTCAATCAATTCAAAACTTTAGGGTTTTTCCTCTTCTCAATATTTTATCAGTGAGACGATTGTAAAGGCCTTGGTATGCTTGTACCAAGGCTAGAACAGGTAAGCTTGTATCAGTCAAGACATTGAAAGTACTTGGCATGTGTGTGCTAAGGAGGACACAGGTCTTCGTGTATCAATGAGAAGTTTGAGCCTGGTCAACGCGTCCCAATGTGGATACTCGTCTACGCACATGAGTAGAGTTGATATGTGTACCAACAGGTTGGTGGTTGTAAAAGAGGAATTGGCCACAAAAACCAAAAAAAGAACATCACTGGAGAGTGGACTAAGCATCTCGGCCAACCATTATAAAAATCTTTGTTGCCCTCACCTATTTATTTTGTTCACTACTTTAGTCTTCGATTTATACTTGTTCTAGTAATCAATTTGTTTATTAGTTTTGACACCGAAAAACAAGGACCCCTCCCCCCCCCCCCCCCCCCCTCCCCCTCCCCCTCCTCTCCTCTTCTTTCTAGGCTGCATTATCAAATGAGAAGACAATTTGTCTTTGTATGAGGTGATGCACTAATCGAAGCCTTCTAGAGCAGTTTGTTTAATGATCGTGCTCTGATAAATGCTATGGTCTTTCACAATGGGACAACCCATGTGTTGTTGGCTCCTCTATCCTATAAAGATGCTGCCTATCTGACTATTTTTTTTTTTTTTTTTTTTTTGGGGGGGGGGGGGGGAGTGGTGTGTTTATGGTGCGTTTAAATGATGTTTTGCTTAACAAGTCACATGCCAAGTGGGTGGCTCATTCGCACCTAAATATCATTGCAGAAGATGAACAGAGGGCAATTAAATTGAACTTCGGGTCAAGAACAAGATGTCATGATAGATCTGTTTTGGTTGAAGAATATACCACGTTGATTAGACTCTCTCTCTCTCTCTCTCTCTCTATGTCCACAAGTTATGGACAGATATAAAATAACTCTAAAATTTTCACTACTCTTCTATGAATTGTTGTCATACACGGTGTCAAGAAGGTTGATGCCCTTAATATATTCCTTGTTCTACTATTTTGTCATTAAGACACTCCTCTAGATTTTTATTTTTTTCCTTCTTACCTCTTCTAATTTCCAGTTGATAGTAACCCATTAACAAGGGGCATAATAAACTGCATGAATAGAATTTATCATGAATTCGTACCCAAATACAGTATACACTCCAATAACACGAGTATGGTAGAAAGATATATAGGATTCGCTCTTTCTACCATACTACCAGATCGCATTGAATACTGTCAATTCTAGTCCGCCAATTTCATTTTCATTTAAGAAGCAAAATTGAAATCCTTTTCATTTTTCTTCTTCAATCATTGATAAGAACTCAAAAGTCACCTTTCATTCAAATTATTTAATGAATGATCAAACTACTCTATCAATTCCAGATCAAGGGAAACTAATGTTCTTTCTGCCTCTTGGTTATCAACTTTTTAGGTTTCACTAATCGTACTCATTTTTTAGACATCTAAACTATATTTATTACGCAGTAAAATTGACAAGGTTAAGTATTGGTGTGCAAGGTTAAGTACCTTGAATCTAAAGGCTACTGAAGAGAACTTGTACGATGATCTTGAAGATTCATCCGGTAGTGACGGGAAAAGACCAGCAATGAAGGGGCATTCCGAACAAGAAAGCAGATTGCAATGTTCAACGACAACATAATCACGATTTTTGTCCAAAAAAGTTGTTGTCTGATATGTCACCTGAAAAGATTTAGTGAAAAGTAAAAACGATGATAAATTTTCTCGAAAACCGCATGACTCCATTTTCAACAGTTTTATATGTGACATGCCTTGCCAGCATAATGGGACATGGTAAAATCTGTTTCGGAGAATTTTGCCTTCTCCAACCTTGGATGAGCCCGAAAATTCTGGAACAACTTGGTTGTAAATGTTCCATGGGTTGATTTGGGAAACATGCTGCATAAATAAAAGAATATCACCATAACTATCGGAATACGCTACAAAAAGAAGTAATAAAAACGATCGACAAACACCAATTCACATATAGTAATGATCGTGTACCAAGCTTCATCGAGGAGAGCAATAATTCCAATAGGCTTCTGCAAACAGAAACACGAGGCTAAATGACCAATCTATAAGAGCGAAATGTAAGGACCAGTCTCAGGGACTTGCCTTTCAAAAGAACAAGGAATGTGAATCAGCTGTTAACTACCCCCATTTTATTAAGAGAAGGCAAGAATTTCATACAACATATTTAAAGGGTCAGAGGGGTTAGTGGTTTTTCCACCCTGACTTTTATGTCTATCTTGAATTTCTATTTAAACCTTTAACTTGTATAATTAGAAATCCCATTACTTATATTATTGAAATTACACTCATTAATGGCAAGATTTAACTTTTTGGGTATAAGATGGATATGTTTTGCAATTGAATTGTATGGGGTCCATTATATAAAAGTTTTATTCGATCATAATCTGATATAATCAATTTTTAATTTTATTTTAAATAACTCAGTGTATTTAATTAGTTAAGTGCATGACTTGGTGGCTTTTTAGGATATTAGTATTTAGTACGTATTACGTAATAATAGGGTTTCACGTTTTAGGCATGGCGAGGGAAGGCAACAGCAGTAGCGGCAGACAAATTGGCGATCTCTTCATTGGGACATCACAAATCTCATCCAGGTAGGTTGCAGCTATGAAGATTTAGGATTGTATTTATCTTTTAGGATTGTATTTATCTTTTCCTTATTTAGTTTATATAACCCATGTTGTATCAATAATTTTAGATCAATAAAGGTACAGAATAGAAAAAGCAGTTCCTCTGGTTTCATGGTATCAGGCTGAAGGTTCAAATGGTATACATCTGCATAGGCATAACATCTCTGGTACTGCAGATCTCGTTTGCAATGGTGCCTTGTATCTCTCTCTGCTCGGTGACCTTTGCCAGACAGTTTTCATGACAGCATCGACTCTCTCCTCCGTACGATCGCTGAAGATCTCTCTCTCTCTCAATCGCTCTGTTCTCTCTCTTACACAGTAGGATGTCTAGTCTCTTTGCTCGCAAACCACGACGACCCTCGCCGATCACCGACAAATCTAGCCGAACATCACTAGTACTCTGGCAACCTTCATCGCACTTCTGAAAAGCTCCGATAACCTTTTTTTGACCAGATCTGGTTGTTCTTCACAAGTTCTGATTGTTTTCTGTCTGTTTGGACTTCTCCCAACTTCGTCTATCTTCGGCAAACCTTTTCAGACCGTTCCCGTACCCCGGTGACCCTCGCCAGACCTTTGTTCGTCTCCGGTGACTTCTAGCTTTACCAGATCTGTAAGTCCGCAACACTCTGATTTCTACACTATACTGATTTTGCTTACTTTCGTCATGTCGGAAGATAAAATACAAGCTTTCAGTACACATCTAATGTCATGAAAATTTTATTGTTGGTAAGGAATTTTTGGGATGTGTAGATAGCTCAATATTGCAAGCTGCTTATCCAAAAATAGAAGGGCATGCCACTGCACTTGCAAAATGAGATATGGAGAATGGTCGGATTCTCACTTGGTTTCACAACTCCGAGGGGTTTAAGCATAGTTATGTTATTTATGGCTATATAATCAAATCTAACCCTAATTTTGCCACATAACAAACCCTAAAATCGCTACACGCAAACGCTAATTAGTTGTGGGACGTTTTCTCTATATATATCATCCATGCAATGTTTTGGTGCCAGGATCAAGTCGAACGCCCGTTCCTCGGATTTTCGAAGAACGCAGGGGAGGAAAATCAATCCAGGTGACAAGGGCACCGAGTCAAGCCAAGGATTGATCGCGTTCAAGGGAAGTCATGGGAAAACGCGAGAACTAGGGTTACAACGAATTCTCGATTCAAGGTAGGATTTCATGTAACGTTCAGTTTAAAGTGGTCAAGTCAATGTTTCTACCACTAGTTACGTGTTTTGGTATGCTTATATTGATGGATATATGATTCTGTGATGATTTTCCCACGATATTGTACTTATTTTGATAAAAATGGTAGCACGGGGATTTTCTGTTCGTGTTTTGGATTAGATCATAAATTCAAGGGGGCCGCTCGAGCGAGCCCATTGAATATCCGGTTATACTTTCAAGACAATAGGCATGATTTTGGCGCTCAAAGGGCCTCCAGACAAGTCGAGCGACCATCACGAAAACTAAAAAATATTTTCTTTAATTCCTGCACATTTATTGGGTATTCGATTTGGTTTTGCATGTTGTTCGGGTCAGAAACAGATAGTTTGATGTTCATGGGCTCATGAGTTTGTGTTGTGATTACCCTATATTGGTGTTTGTGTATTTTCGTTAGTGCAAGCCTTTAAAAGGTACAGGGTTTAGGTGTCGGTTTTAGTCCATGAACCTCACCGCTTTGTGCCCCTTCTATGGGTAGTCCCTCGGTGGAAGTCTATAAATATACTCGGCTCAAGTCTGTGGAGTTAACTAAGGTGCTTCGGATGCGAGTATTATTGCGGTGAGAGCCCGTAAATATTGGAGACAGGAAAGGGATGGCCTTAGGTTGCGGCGTAGGTTGCATCGGTCGCCGGTTGTGGTGGGGTCTCATGTATTACATGTAGTTTCCACTAGTATAATTGTATAATCAAACCTTTTACGAACTATATATTTTTGTATTAACGAAAAACCAATATGTTTTGATGTCAGATAAGTTTTAATCATGCTTACTCTATTATTTAATATGCAATCTTATACGAGCTTCAACTTATATTGTTATTAACCCTGTTACAGATAATGAAGGTAATCCTAGCGGTTAGTGCCATAAGAGTAGTGATAGGAATTTATTTACTGTTTTGTTGGGCATATGTAGGCCCGAATTCATTTGATTAACTGTTTAATTGAGACTTGAAGTAATTGCTTCAGGAGTTGTACTGATTTTTTTAATTTAATGTGAACAATATTATGTTTTATTCCGCATTTCATACCCTTGGAGTTTGGAATGTGACACGACGTCTTGCGCAATTCCTTATGGCTCATCTAGATATCAGTTTGAACCTCTACGTGGGGCAATTCTATATCAGTCTCCCTTACCCTCAATTGATTCTACAGTTCATGAACTTATTGCCGAGGAAACTAGATTCAAAGTATCTTATACTGCATCTCCCGCTTAGTGTGTCTTTTCTACTCCAGTTGCTCCATCTAGTCAGTATTTGCAACGTATCCTACCTACTCCTGCTTCAATTCAAGTTACTGGGAAACCGAAAGTGCAAGTTACTATGAAATGCGGGTTTTTTTCTCAAAAGGGTCACTGAAACAATGTGTGCCTAAGCTTGTACAATCTAAGGGGTGTAATTATTCTTATTCGACTACTCCATCACCTTCTCAGACACCACATGAACCATATCAACGTCCAACAATCCTTGCAATTTCTATCTATAGAAGTAGTCCATCCTCCCTCTTATTTGAGCAATATCAACAAGTTTCTACTACGACTACCACTCACTCAAGTTTGCATAGTTCTAACACCACAGGTATCTTACCAACAACATGAATTTTTAATGTGGTTCTTCCCATCACATGATGGCCCATTCGTCTCTCCTTAGTTATTGCATTTCCCTTACTTCCCCGTTAGTATTGCCACCGCAAAAGGATTCTCTCTGCGTCTTGTTTATGTCGGTTCTATTATCCCTACCTAATCTTCTCTATTGCCCATCTCAAATGTCTTCTATGTGCCTCAATTGTCTTTAAGTCTTATTTCGATAAGTCAATTGTCTTATTTAGGTTTTGACATTTTGTTCTTTCTTCTGGTTGTATTGTACAGGATTGGGTGTCCATGAAGTAGATTGAAACCGATCGTACAGTTGGAGACCTCTACACTCTAGAGAGCTTGCATTTCCATGAATGAAAAATCATCTCATTTCTATCTTTGGCATTCTAGTTTAGGCCACCTATATAGTGAGCGTCTAAAACCTTTAGTTAAGTCTTCTTTTTTGGGTCAAATCTCTTTTATTGACGTTTTTTAGTGCAGTTGTTGTAAATTTGCTAAAATGACTACCTTACCTTTTAAATAAAAGTAACTCTATTTTTACTTCTCTATTTCATATTGTTCATACTCATTTGTTGGGTCTTCACCAATCGCCTCCAACGGGATTCAATGATCATAGTCACTATACATGGGTTTATTTACTGAACCGCAAATCTGACATTTCAAAGTTTACCGCAATTTTCATCCTGTGGTGCAAACTTAGTCCTCTGCTTCGGTCAAAATCCTTTGGTCTGATTTGAGTGGGGAATACTTTCTTGTTGAGTTCTCCGTTATTTTAGCAACTCATGGGATTATTCGTCAATCCTCCTGTTCTGATACTCCACCCAAAACGATCGAGCTAAGATAAAGCACCATCATCCCTTAGACATTTTTAGATCTCTTCTTTTCTTGTCATCTATTCTCTTTGTGTTTTCAGGAGAAGTGCTCACAGCAGCTTATCTTCTGAATCGGATGCCAACCCATATTCTTTTAAGTAATTGTCCTTACGAGCATTGTATGGTGAGATTCCTAACTAGTCCCTACTTTGAGTGTTTGGTTATGCTTACTTCGTCCTTCTCCCCAAGAGAGACCACAATACGCTTAGTGCTCGTCGTGCTCTCTGTATTTTCTTAGGGTATGATATCAATCAGAAGGGTTATTGTTGCTATGACCCCATGACCAAGAAATTGTATGTCTAGACATGTAACTTTTCTTGAACGTTTGTCATACTTTTCCCTTCCACCCACACAAGCACATGTTGCTAAGGAAAACTTAGTTCTAATTAATCCATTCCCGCTGATGTGGCTGAGGAATATATCTCTACTCTTCAAGTCTCAGACATGCCCTTTTTGCTCTCTCTACCTCTTCCTTAGTTCCTCAATTTCCTTTAGCTAAATCTCGTCATCGTGCAGCTTCTTCGGCTCATGTCTCGACTCCCAGCTCTACTACCCCTCCACCTACCGCTTTAGATCTTGCTCCGTCTGACCACCGCTATCCTACTCGTGATTGGCATCCCCCATTAAGACTTGCCTTTACTAATACTTATTTCTCTTCCTCCTACCATTCTTTTCTCCCTCATATCAATCAGAAGGGTTATCAATGCTATGACCCCATGACCAACCTATTTCGCCCCCTCTCTTTACTTGAGAACGCCGGACGCCAGCCTATTTCGCCGCCGCCGCCGCCTGTTCTTTCGGCTCCTACTTTTCTGATATAGTTTCTTTGGGCTTTCTGGTGTTACTAGATCTGTTGGTTTGCTGTTCTCCGTGAGCTTGTTGGTCCTCTGACCTCCATACTGCTGTATTGAAATCATTGTCTTGGGTATTGTTTTGATCTATGGCGGATGATATCAAACTTCTAGTTGGTGGTACAAGTACTACGAAGGATGAGTCGAGTCGAATCGGGTCTCTTGATAATACTCCTTTGGATATTTGCCCTATTAAATCAGATGGCACCAACTATCTGATTTGGTCTCGCACGTTTACCTTGGCTATTGAAGCCCGAGGAATATCGGAATTCATTGATGGTCCGATCCCTAAACCTACAGACCCTGCTGAATTGGAACGGTTTAAGTCTCAGAAATCGTTAGTTATGACTTGGTCACTTAATTCTATGAGAGCTGATATTCGCCATACCTTCCTGCTTCTTGAGACTCCGTATGCGATCTGGACTACTGCGGCTTGTACATATTCTCAGCAGGGGAATGATGCTCAGTGCTTCAAGTTGAGAAAGAAACTTCGAACATTGGACCAACATCATCGGTCGGTCGCTGAGTGTTATGCCAATTTGAGTCGTGTCTGGCAGGAGTTTGATCATTATTAGAGATTTCAGGCTGTATGTACTGAGGATGCCACTAAATGGATCCAACGACTGGAAAAGAGCGTGTCTATGATTTTCTGGCTGGTCTTGATATGGAGTTTGATCAGATTAGGGTGCAAGTGCTGGGCCGTGTTCTGTTTCCTTCTTTAGGTGAAACCTATGCTATTGTTCAACAGGAAGAGTCGTCGGGGTGCTATGTTGCATACTCCTACTCCTCCTCGTTCTGCCTTAGTGGTCACTCCCCCACCGAGTGGTCCATCTGGTTCTAGCGGTGGTGTTACAGATCGTGCTTCTCTTCGATCTGATTATTGCGACAATACCAGCCACACTAGGGATTTTTGTTGGAAGTTACATGATCGCCGTCCTCGTGGCAAGGGAGGTAGCCATGGTGGTCGTGGTCGTGGTTCTGCGCGTGCTCAGACTCAGGCTCACGTCTTGGAGTCTAGCGTGGCTTCTTTTGCCTACTCTGGTGTTCAGTTCACTGGTGGTTTTTCTCAAGGGGAGATGCAAGCTCTCAGATGCCTTATGGTTCGGGTTGATTTTCCATCTACTCCTACTTCTACTTCCACAGTTTCTCCTTCCACTCAATATGCACACACAGGTATCCCAGCTAGTACTTTTAATGCCTCTTCTCATATTTCTTGGATTATAGACTCCGGTGCATCCGACCATATGACAAGTTGTTTGTCTATTTTTAACTCTTACTCTGCTTGTTCTGGTAAGGATAAGGTCAGAATAGCAAATGGATCTCTCTCTACTATTTCAAGGAAGGGCTCCATTCGCTATTCTCCTACTATTTCTCTTTCTTCAGTTCTCCATATTCCCAATTTTGCTACTAATCTGCTTTCTGTCAGTAGCTTTACCCGTACTGTCAATTGTTCTGTGACATTTTTTCCTTCTCATTGTGTTTTTCAGGAACTGGATACGGGGAAGGTGATTGGCAGTGATAAAGCACATGATGGTCTCTATTTCTTGGAGTCTGCTCCTCTGCCACCAGTGTCCTCTGGCCAGGCCCTACACGTAGATAGTAGTTTTGATCTTTCTTTACTGCATCAGTGGCACCAGAGATTGGGTCATCCTTTTTTTGGCACTTAAGAGAAACTTTTTTCTCATTTGACTAAGTCTTGTCCTAGGAGTCAATTTTGTGAAGCGTGTGAACTTAGAAAACATAAACGCTCATTTTATGCCCCTATTAATAAAAGAAGTACTTCTCCTTTTATGGTTATTCATTCTGATGTTTAGGGCTCTTCTCCTGTTACCTCTCTTAAAGGTTTTCGTTAGTTTGTGACGTTTATTGATTGTTATTCTCGTGTGAGTTGGGTGTATCTCCTCAACTGCAAAAGTGAGATTTTTTCTTGCTTCACGTGATTTCATTGGATGGTTCACACACAATTGACACCAGCATTCAAATTCTTCACAGTGATAATGGCACCGAATATGTTGACCGGGCCTTTTGGGCCTATTTGGTTGAACATGGCATTCTCTTTCAAACTACTTGTGTTGACATCCCACAACAAAATGGTGTCGCCAAACGCAAGAATTGTCATCTTGCTGAAGTTGCTCGCTCTCTTTTACTCACCATGCATCTTCCCAAATATTTTTGGGGAGACGCGATTTTGACCGCTACTTATCTTATCAACCAGCTGCCTTCTAGTGTTCTTCACTTCAAAACCCCTCTTGCATGTCTTCCCAACCAGTGTCTGGTTTCCTCATTTCCCCCAAAAGTCTTTGGTTGTATTTCTTTTGTCCATGCTTCCCACCTCGTAGGTGGCAAATTGGGTCCTAAAGCTCATAAGTGTGTATTTGTTGGGTACTCGCCCCCCAAAAGGGCTATAAGTGTTATGATCCTCACTCTCAGAAATTTTTTGTCTCTATAGATGTTACCTTTTGGGAGACCGAGTCCTTGTACTCTCCTCCCACCCCATCTCTTCAGGGGAGTCATCCTCTACTAAGGAGAAAGAGATGTTGTTTTTACCATCTCCTAGTGAGGGAGAGAATGAGATACTCACTATTGACAGAGAAGAACCTACATCTATTCATAGGACAAGCAAGGACATTGGTGACCCAATTGGGCAGGAACAACAGCTTACCAAGCCGGCTATATTGCAGACATATAAGAGAAAGGGTAAATCTTCATGTGTGGTGCCATCTTGCCAATCACCAGTTCCAGTTCCAGTTCCAGACTCTACTGGTAACTTATCGGGTAATGAATCTTCTTTTGAACCATCCCTTCTTGAGTCAAGTGTTCTCAATATTCCTGTTGCTCTCCCAAAAGGCGTTATACATTGTACTCAACATCTCATTTCTCAATTTGTCTCATATGATCACTTGTCTCTTTCGTATCATGCTTTTGTTTCCTCTCTTTCTTCTATATCCATTCCACAGAATTGGCAGGATACAATTAGGATACATCAGTGGAAGGAAGCTATGGTAGAGGAGATGACAGCTTCGAAAAAGAATGGTACTTGGAAACTAGTATCTCTTCCAGGAGGAAAGAAACCAGTGAGCTATAAATGGGTGTTCGCTGTTAAACAGACTGCTGATGGGACAGTTCACCGATACAAGGCAAAACTAGTTGCTAAGGGTTTTACTCAAACATATGGGATTGATTACGAAGAGACCTTTGCTCCGGTAGCAAAGATGAATTTTGTACGAACCCTACTCTCTTGTGCTGCAAACCTGAATTGGCCACTTCAACAGTTTGGCATGAGAAATTCTTTTCTCCATGGTGATTTAGAAGAGGAAGTCTATATGGCGATACTGTCAGGGTTTTCCTCAACTGCAAGTGAAGGACATGTGTGTAGATTGAGAAAGGCCTTGTATGGTTTGAAACAATCACCAAGAGCTTGTTTTGACAGGTTTTCGAAGGCTATATTGAGATTTGGATACCGACAGAGTCATGCTGATCATACTATGTTTATCAAAGGCAGTGGTGGCAAGATTGCTATCCTTATTGTTTATGTTCATAATATGATAATGACAGGCAATGATGTGGATGAGATTTCTGACATTAAAACTCAACTGGCTCAAGAATTCGAAATCAAGAATTTAGGATCAATGAAATACTTCCTTTGGATGGAAGTGGCGAGGTCTGACAAAGGTATTTTCATCTCTCAACGGAAGTACATTCTTGATTTGTTAGAGGAAACAGGTATGCTAGGCTGCAAGCCTGCAGATTCCCCTATTAAGGCTAATCACCATCTTAGTGGCGATACGGGGGAACGTACTGACAAAGAAAGATATCAGAGACTTGTGGATCGTCTGATTTATTTAGCTCACACTAGACCGGATATTTCATATGCTGTGGGGGCGGTTAATCAATTTATGCATGATCCACGTACCGCACATATGGATGTTGTTTATCGTATCTTGAGATATCTCAAGTCAACTCCAGGAAAGGGGATTTTGTTCTCTAGTCATGGTCATTTGATATTTACTGATGCGGACTGGGCAAGATCCGTAGATGACAGACGCTCTACATCTGGTTACTGTGCTTTCTTTGAGGGAAATTTAGTGACTTGGCGAAGTAGTAAGCAATCGGTAGTTGCTCGATCCAGCACAGAAGTGAAGTATAGAACCATGGCTCATGGTGCTTGCGAGCTTTTGTGGCTTCACACCTTACTACAGGCCTTAGCAACAAAAGGCCTTAGCAACTCGCGGATATATTCACAAAAGGCCTTAGCAACAAGAAGTTTCATCCCATTGTGTCCAAGTTGGGCTCGATTGATTTCTTCGCACCGACTTGAGGGGGAGTGTTAAGATATGGGCCCAAGTGTAAATTAATTGTGCAATTAGTAATTAATAATTAGTTTAGTGTTAGAAGGTTGTAGTGTAATTACGTTCCTAGTTGTACCTATATAATGATTGGAATGAAAGGTAAAAGACAACTTTTGGATTCCAAAACTTTACAGTTTGTCATACTTCTACCTTCCACCCATACAAGCACATGTTGCCAAGGACAACTTAGTTCTAATTAATCCATTCCCGCTGATGTGCCTTCTGAGGAATATATCTCTACTCTTGAAGTCTCTGACCTTCCTGCTGCTCCTTTTGCTCTATCTATCTCGTCCTTAGTTCCTCTATTTCCTTTAGCTAAATCTTGTCATCATGCAGCTTCTTCGGCTCATGTCCCGACTCCTGGCTCTACTGCCCCTCCATCTACCGCTTTAGATCTTGCTCCATCTAACCACTGCTATCCTACTCGTGATTGGCATCCCCCAGTAAGACTTGGCTTTACTAATACCTATTTCTCTTCCTCCTACCGTTCTTTTCTCCCTCGTATCCATACTTACTTTGAACCCAGCTCATATAAAGAAACTTGTAATGATCCTAATTGGATGCATGACATAAATGATGAGTTTATTGCCCTTGATAAAACTCAAACTTGGAATTTGGTACCTCTACCACTAGGTAAAAATCTCATTCGCTACAAAGTCAAAACTCATATTGATGGCTCTTTGGAACAGAATAAAGCTCTCTTAGTGGCTAAGGGGTTTGCTTAAGAATATGGGATTGATTATGAGAAAACTATTGCTCCTATTGCTGACATGATCACCGTTCACACTTTGATATCTGTGATTGTTGTGCACCAGTGTCCTCTCTTTTAGTTGGATGTTAAAAATGCATTTCTACCCATTGCTAGCTAGTTTTCTCTGCCCCAAGTTCTACCCATTGGGCTGCATTGCCACATATCTTATGATATATTAATTGTACTATTTATCTTTGTTTACTGCTCTCTTCCACCTCGTGTTTAACTCTTCAGGCATATGCTCATCCTGATTGGGCCGCGAATCCCACTGATCAGAAGTCCACCTCTAATTTCTGTGTTTTTCTTGGCGATTCCTTTATCTCCTGAAAAAGCAAGAAACAATTAATTATTTTTCGCTCTACTACTAAAGTTGAATATTGTGCTATGGCTCAGGCTACTGCTTGAATTCTTTGACTCCGCTGGTTTTTGTCTGATACGTTGTTTCTCTTCATTCTTCCACCCCTCTTTATTGTGACAACAAAAGTGTCATTCAAATTGTCCAAAATTCCGATTTTCATGAACACGCAAAGCATATCAAACTGTCATTTTGTTTGCGAGCACCTCCAATCCAGCACCATTGATCTGCCTTTTGTACCATCCTCTCTGCCCTCACATCCTGCTTGTATGGGAGGCTATGAAGATTCAGGATCGTATTTATATTTTTTATATTTATCATTTCGTGTTTATCTTTTAGGATAGTTTCCGTATTTATCTTTTTCGTATTTAGTCTATACACCCCATGATGTACCAACAATTTCAGATCAACAAAGATATATAGAAAAAGTATTTCCTATGGTTTCAGCACCATCATTTTCCTAACCAAACCAAACCAAACCAAACTGAGCCTTATGTCCCAAATCAATTGGGGTCGGCTACATGAATCCTTTTCCTCCAAAGAGTTCTGTCAAGTGCTGCTTGCTCACTTAGCCCTAGTAGACTTAAATCCTTGCGCACTACCGCATCTAATGTCAATTTGGGTCTTCCCCACCCCCCGGAGCATTGCTATGCAAAGCTATCCTATCCGCTCTCTTAACTATTGCATCCGTAGGTCTACGATAGACATGCCCAAACCACCTAAACCTATTTTCCCTCAACTTCTCGTCTATAGGTGCTACGCCTACCATCTCGCGGACTGTTTCATTTCTAATCCTATCTCGTCTAATCTTACCCCACATCCACCTCAACATTCTCATTTCCGTTACATTCATCTTGGTCACCTGTTGTTTCTTCATAGGCTAGCATTCTGTCCCGTAAAACATCGCTGGTCTTATAGCAGTTCTATAGAATTTTCCCTTCAACTTTGTGGGTACCCTCTTGTCGCACAGTACGCCAGTAGCACTTCTCCACTTGAGCCACCCCACTTGGATCTTATGGGTCACATCATCCGTAATCTCTCCATCTTGACTAATAATAGAGCCTAAATACTTACAACGGTCACTCTTTGGTATCTCCTGGTCTTGAATCATCACTTGTCTATTGTCTCGTGCTCATCTGTAGAGGATTGGATTTTGGGTTGTGTATACTTATATGTGCGATGTGGTGTGCAGCAGAAGCTATGTGTGGCCATGGCTGCTTTTTTCCCCTCACATATGGTTGCTTTTTTTCCTTTCTTCCAAGTTCAAGATAAGCCCAATGGGTTGTGGGTTTTACGGGCAGTTGAATTTGCTCTATAGGAGGAATGGAGATATGGGTTTTATACTTTCGGATTGAATTGATTTCGTGACAAATCAAGAATCAAACTAATGCTTACGCATAAGAGATTTTGACAGTGATCAAACTAAGCTGGGAAACAAAGATTCGACCATCTGTGTTGATTCATTTTGAGTAAAATATTGACAAGGGGAATTTGGCTAAAGCTCGTAAGGTGTTTGATGAAATGCTTGAAAGAGAATACGTGTCATGTCCTTGCACTGGTAAGTATGTGAGTGTAGTTGGGCGACGTGCGGTGCAGCGTAGTGCAGTGTGCAGTAGTGATTTTTCTTATGTAGTGGTATTATGGGTATGGTCTTATATTAGCATGGTTACTATTTTATATACTTGATTAGATATGAGAACTGGTGGTTTAGCCTTCCTTGGTGCTTTATGCATGGGAACTGCTGGTTTAGATTTGACATATGTTCGGATTGGTAATTATTGGTCCTAGTTAGTTAGACTCGGGAACATTACTAGTAATAGTGTAGGAAAATTCTATTTGACACTAGTTAGTAATTATATGTGATTATTTTGTTGTCCAGGTTACGTTTGTTTTGCACGACTGAATTGCATTATCTTCAGACTCAGATCAGTGGTTAAGCATGTTACGTACTTACAAAATTTAGCTGCATCCCTAAAAATTATTCTTTTAACAATTTATTTTAGTATCATGAATTGGAAACCATATTTGATGTTCAGTGGTGCAAATAGCATACGGTAAATGTTCGGTAAACTATGTATTTCTTTACAAAACTCTTTTTGGTGAAACTATGTTGATATTATTAGGAACATATCTTGAATCTCCAATCAGGGAAAATACTCGGGTGAGGACGTGGTGGCCCTAATGCTCAACGGTTGAAGGAAAAGTTCCTGGCCTTCACCGAATCTCTTAGGGAAAAGTTTAATTGGCTGCCTACTCGTGGTGACTCTAACTACGATATTGGATCTAATTTTGAGTTATTTATTTCACTGACACTTAGTACTTTTAGTATTGTGGTTCCACATCGTTGTTGTGTTGGATATCATGTTGTGAACACCACTGAGATTCATTATTGATTAAATGGTACATATTTTGCTTTATTTCTTTGTTGTACATTCATATGTCATAATTGTGTTGTTAGCACTAGTTATTTCAATCCTTGTTTCAGAAACCTATTTTAACACACATGCTTTGCTATTCACTAAGCTTTCAGCTAACAGATTTATTCTATATTATTTTCCAGGCGAGACAAAACTTTAGGCAAGGACTCTGTCGGCATCGTGGAATTTATTTTATTGACCTCCACAGAATATTGCATTTAGTGTTAGAATTTTATTTATTTGCTTCCGCACTTATCCTTAAACTTTTTGGTAGAAACAAGATTCCGTTTTCTTTTTTTTTATTTACTATTTGGAGGTATATTTTTATGGGATGGTTCACGAGATGATTATGCCTCATGGTTAGATTAGAATATGTGGATTTGAATTTGTTGCATAAAAACTTAGTCATTGGAGTTCGACGTGATTTAATTTTTTTTTATTATAAGGCTACGTGTTATGCGAGTTGAGGTCCTGCGGTTCACGGCCAATCACATCCTCTATTTTGTATGTGACAGTGGTGGCAAGAGTTTTTCTGATAACTCAAAGTGTTCGAACCAGCTTATGCGCATTCAACTGATCTCTGGGAAACCAAAATCACCGTCCACTAGCACGGGGCCCAATTAAAGAAATGGCAAAGCCCTGTATGACCTAGGCACATAAGAGTTGATAACACCTAAGAGCTTTCGAAATTGTGACCTTGGAAGGGAACAAACCCCTATGTCTCAAGCCTTAACCACTAGGCTAACCGCTTGGGGTTAGGGGTGGCAAGAGTTGAAAGATTGAGCTGGATGAAATTAGCTAAGAAAGCAACAAAGGCCAGCTTGCAAGTTCCTAACTATCACATCTGTTGGCTTGGTAATTACAAATCCAACATTATCTTGTTCTTAGTTATTCTAGTCTTCCTATTTCGTCTACTCTTTCTAAAAATTCGTTGATGCATTTCGTTAGATTTTTAATGTATCATCATATTTTAAGCAACATAAATTTGCACTCCATCAATTGAAAGGTCAGGCAAAAACAACTGAAATTTTGAAAAGTATGATGACCTTTTCAATCAAATCAAGAACATCCTGATTGTCTATAAATTCAATGTAGCTCCAATTGATTTCCTCCTTGCGGTACTCCTCTTGCTCCATCTTAAATACATGCTGAAATAAGCACAAAACAAACCATGACACAGTCAAAAGTTTAAATCAGTTAGCATAGACATCCTAAAAACCATGTAACGGTGATTGGACATCCTTTCCTACCTCATTGAAATGTTGTTGAAGCTTCTCATTTGCAAAGTTAATGCAAAATTGCTCAAAACTGCAGAATAAACATAAGAACCAATCATGTAGGAGATATGCGGCCATCAACTGAATCCATTTTGGAAGGACAAATTATACAATTTGTACATGTTTTCAATTTGGGATGTCTCTAAATACATGTCCACTTTGAAAAGTCAAAGCATGAAAACCTTAAATTTCCAAACCTATTCCTTAACTTTCAAAGTGGGGCTCTAGGGACAAAATTTCTACTCTTAACACAATTTGATTTCAATTGGAGCTCATTAAATATATGTCCCTCAGAAAGTTGGAACTTCCAAAAGGGACTAAGTTGTTGGAGTATGACAAATATTAATGTCCAGTTCGCTAATGCTGATAAATATTTAGGTTAAATTTCGCAGCACTAAATGCAAACTCTCTTCAGCGACAAAACTTAGAACAGTACACACAGTAGTTCTATTTGTCAAAGCAAAAGAGGTCAATATTTGGACCATCCTCGTACGTTGGTTGAAGGGTATTCTACTGAGCCTAAAGTTGGGCTACATCTGCCGGTTTGTTTGATTCGCACTAGTATAGACCTTTCAAGGGTGAACTTGGTTTGACATTGGACACAACATGCAGATGGTTGGCAAATGGTTGCAACTAATTATGGAGCAATTCGAAACCTATTAGAATTTTCCCTAGCATAGGGATGGGCTAGTTCACTAAGTTCTTTTTGTTATCCACCATTTTCCTCCATCACCTAATCCTATTTCCTAATGAACATAACTCTTTTTTCTAATCACTAAGGATGCCAATGGTTTGTTCCTGCATGAAATAATAAACAGTCGAAAACAGTCAACAGATTATATAGCCATACTGCACGGAAAATGAAGAATCGTGAGTCCAAGTAATCAAAGTATGGTAGGGACAAAAACTTCACCTGTTAATTTTGAAGCATTCGAATCCATAAATGTCAAGGACTCCAATTTGCATCCGAGAATCCTTATCTTGCCCGACAGACCTATTAATCTTACCAACAAGCCTGACAGAAAGAAACAAAGAAGCCGTAGAAGTTCATTGGCATAGCAAAATTTGAATTACGAAAACAAAAAGAATACTCAACCGGCCTGAATAACAAGCATACCAATCAAATACTCGAGCATAAACAGTCTTTGCCAAAGCGTCCCGACTTGCTATTGCAGCATTACAATCCAGGGCTTTGATAATAATCCCTTCACGAGTTTGAATTGAACGCGTGCACAGCGTGGCCAATAATAGATTTACATCACACCTAAGCAAAAAACAATTCAGACAATTGGAACTATCAAAAGCTAACACCTAACAACCTCCAATAATGACAAGCCATCAACGGACTGCTAAACCTTACAAGAACTATAATAGGTTATGTCGCACTGTTGGTGGCACATGATATTAATATCACAAGTCTCAAATTCCCAAATAATGATGCATTCTTATTCATGCATCCAAGGATGGTGAACTGAATCATATAGTTCAAGATAAGACCGATAATGGACAAGGACAACTCACTAACTGTGATTACCAAAAGCCAAAAACTTACAGTAAATGGTAAAGAGAGAAGGTTAATTGTCTTTGCTCTTGCTAGAGCTTCTTACCCAGGAACAATACTCAATCATTATTGAGCAAGTGGTTATCTTCAAGACAGGAAAGAGAGGAAAGAGAGAAACGAAAAACCACCGCCCCGCGCTGGAAGATAATCCAAAATCCGAACATGCTTTAGTAACCCAATCAATATCAACATGTTCATGACCAGTTAGCTTGGTTGATTTTGTCAGAAAAAAAAAAAAAGTTGGTTTCAGGGTGCTTCATTAACGAAAAACCGAACTCTAAATGATCAGCACTAACTCTGGCTCAATTAACCAACATCCCATTGTTAATTCGGCTTGACCAGGCATATCCATAATTTAAAAAAAAAAATCATATCTAAATTTAGTTAGCACCACAAGCTAAAAATCAAGAAAGATAAATCCTGAGTATTGAGATACTTCATACAAACTATTCAAATCTTCTGACACAAATAAGAGCATATCCCCATTAATGTCACAAGATAGTGTTTTTTATCATCTCCCCAGCTCTATTTCCTACACTTACAGCACGTGTAAACTTTCCTGTTTTCTTGAGAAGATTCGTGACATATTTCTATTGAGAGATAAAAATTCTCTGCCTAGAATGTCCAACTTCAACACCGAGGAAGTGCTTTAACCTCCGTAACTCTTTCAACCTTAAACTCTTTGGCCAAACATTGCTTCAACAATTGTCTCTCCTTTCCATCATTCCCAGTCATGATGGTGTCGTCAACATATACCAGAAGAGCCGTGACTCCCCCTGAACCTGAATGTTTGATGAACAACGTATGGTCTCCCTGACTATGTTTGTACCCCATATTTATCATCACTCTTGCAAATCTTCAAAACCATGCCCTTGAAGATTGCATAAGCCTGTACAAGGATTTCTTAAATTTTCTTGCAAATCTTCCGACTCTTGAAGACTACGTAAGCCTGTACAAGGCTTTCTTAAATTTGCATATCAGATCATTAACTCGGTTGCTTCTAAATTCAGGTGGGATCTCCACATAAATCTCCTCTTCAAGATCGTCATACAAAAAAAAACTCTTTACATTGAACTGCTGCAAGTCTCAGCTATAGTTGGCTAGTAAGGACAACAAAACTCTGACAGTATTCATCTTAGCAACTACAGCAAATGCTCCTTGATAATCTACTCCATATGTCTGGGTATATCCTTTAGGCACTGTCGAACAATATATTTTCTGTGTATTCTTCTCCTAAGAGGAGGCACAATATATAGAACAATGTACAGACTCAAACAAGGAAATACAAATCAGTACCAAATCACCTATCATTCTATATTCCTAATTTATCTCTAATTGAATCCCTAAATAGGCTCCTAATTATATGCCTACTATTTACATTGTCAACACTCCCCCTCAAGCTGGAGAGTATATATCATGAACACCAAGCTTGTGACAAATAGAATCGATGGCGACTTTGGGAAGAACTTTGGTGAAGATATCCGCGAGTTGAGAACCAGAAGGAACAAAGGGAGTTGTAATCTCCTTCGACTCCACTTTCGTTCGAACAAAATGACAGTCAACCTCGATATGTTTGGTTCGCTCATGTAACACTGGATTATTTGCTATATGAATAGCAGTCTGATTATCACAATAGAGCGGAGTCGGATCATGAACTGGAAATCCAAATTCTTGAAGTAGTGTGCGTAACCAGGTCAACTCACAAGCGGTATGAGCCATTGCTCGATATTCTGCGTCAGCACTTGAACCTGCCACGACTGATTGCTTCTTACTTTTACATGTTACAAGATTGCCCCCTATAAAGGTGCAATAGCCGGTGGTTGAACGACGGTCTGCAGGAGATCCTGCCCAGTCAGCGTCAGTGTATCCTTCAATCCGGAGGTGTCCAGAGGATTTATACAGAAGCCCTCGACCAGGAGCATTTTTGAGATACTTTAATATACGAATGGCTGCTTCCATGTGAGGAGCTCGAGGACGAGTCATAAATTGACTGACAATGCTGACTGCATAAGATATATCCGGCCGAGTAATAGTAAGATAAATGAGTTTACCCACTAGCCTCCGATACATCTCCGGGTCGTTAATTAATTCACCATCATCAGGCATTAGTTTGAGATTAGTTTTCATAGGAGTGGCCACAGGTTTAGAACCAAGGTACCCTGTGTCTTTTAGAAGATCAAGAGTGTACTTCCTCTGGGATAGACTAATATCTGCTTTAGACCGTGCAACTTCAATTCCAAGAAAGTACCGGAGTTTACCCAGGTCTTTGGTGAGAAAGCTAGAACAAAGATGACTGATCAAAGTCTGGATTGCATGACTATCACTCCCAGTAATTACAATATCATCCACATATACAACCAGAATCACAATGCCTTTGTTGGTGCGGTTGAAGAAGACAGAGTGATCAACCTGACTGCGAGTCATACCAAGAGAGATAACCGTATTGCTAAATTTATCAAACCAAGCTCTGGGAGACTGTTTGAGTCCATAGATAGATTTGTGAAGATGACACACAGACTCCCCCTTGGACTCAAAACCGGGCGGTTGAGCCATATAAATAGTCTCAGATAAATCCCCATGTAAAAAGGCATTTTTAACATCAAGCTGATGAAGGGGCCAAGCAAGATTGGCCACAAGCGAAATAATAATGCTAATGGAGTTGAGTTTGGCAGCAGGGGAAAATGTCTCGGTGTAATCAAGGCTATAGGTTTGAGTGAAACCTTTGGCCACAAGGCGAGCTTTGAGACGGTCAACAGTCCCATCAGGATTGTGTTTTACGGTGAAAACCCAACGGCAACCAACAATATGGGCCCCAGAGGGTGGGGGCACGAGAGTCCACGTATGATTCATGTCCAAAGCACGCATCTCTTCTTGCATGGCAGAGTACCATCCAGGATGAGAAAGAACATCCTGGTAAGACTTGGGAACAACAGCCAAGGAAAGAGACAAAGAAAAAGCTCGGAACGAAGGAGATAAATGGTCATAAGAAACGAAGTGAGAAAGAGGGTGAGAAGTGCAAGTACGCGTACCTTTGCGGACAGTGATGGGAAGATCAAGAGTGGAGTCCTGTGACGGTCGATCTGCAGACGGTGAGGAAGATGGCGGGGGAGAATGAGAAGTGGCCTCAGGAGCGATCGGCATAGGTGGATGGTGTTGGCGCCGAACATAGACCCGAGTAACTGGCGGGTGAGCTGGAGGGAGCACAGGAACACTGGAAACAGTAGTTTCAGGATCATCAAAGGGGTGACCGGTTCTGGAGAGGAGTGGATCCTGTAAGTTGTGTCCTTCTGCGGAATAGTAGGGCACATCTTCAAAGAACGTGACATCAGCACTAACAAAGTGCTTGTGTAACGAAGGACTATAGCACCGGTAGCCTTTTTGAGTACGAGAGTAGCCAAGTAAGATACACTTATGAGAACGGGGATCCAATTTATCACGATCAGGTTGTAAATTATGGACAAATGAAATACACCCAAACAGTCGATGAGGGAGAAGAAATGGTTCAATTCCAGGGAACATAACCTGGAAATGAGATTTGCCTTGCAAAACCCGAGATGGCGTGCGGTTTAAGAGAAAACTGGCGGTAAAAACAGCATCCCCCAGAAAGTTTTAGGAACATGCATGTGTAGCATAAGAGCCCGAGCAATAGCAATAATGGGGCTATTCTTGCGTTCAGCAACCCCATTTTGTTGAGGAGTAGTGACACATGAGGTTTGATGAATGATGCCACGAGAATCGAGAAATTGTGTAAAGGGTTTAGAGGTGTATTCCTGGGCATTATCACTACGGAGAACAAGTAATCTGACATTAAATTGATTTGTGACTTCAGCGTAAAAAGACTGAAAGACAGTAAATAACTAAGAGCGATCTCTAAGCACATATACCCAAGTCAACCGAGAGAAATTATCAATAAACGTGACAAAATATCGAGCACCACATAAACCAGTAGTTCGAGACGGTCCCCAAATATCAGAATGAACAAGAGCAAAAGGTTCCAAACTAGATAGTTCAGTGCGTGAAGGAAAAGAAACTCTACGATGTTTACTAAGTTCACAAGTATCACAATTAAAAGTAAACACTGTAGGTAAAGATGGGACTAATTGGCGGAGATTGGCAGATGAAAGATGAAAGATGTCCAAGATGGCAATGCCACTGGTATGGTGTAGTGGTGGAATGAAGAGCAGATGACTGGAAGGAGCCGGTCGGCTGGAGGCAGTACAAACCATTCTTCTCATATCCCCCACCAATCCTCCTCTTCGTCTTTAGATCCTGAAAGTCACAATAAGAGGGATAAAATGTTACCGAACAATTGAAGGCTTGAGTGAGTTTGTGAATGGACAATAAGTTAAACGGAAACTGGGGTAAGTATAAAACAGAAGAAAAAGTGAGACCAGAGACGCAGTAAGTGCCAAGGCCGTGAACTCGAGTTTTAGTACCATTGGCAACAATAACATATGATGGGGTAGATGGATAAGAGATATTAGATAAAAGAGATATATTACCTGTCATGTGATCAGAAGCACCAGAATCTAAGATCCAAGGTGCATGAGAGGCAGAATAGAGACATGTGTTACCTGATCCAACAAGGGTAGCAGTAGAAGAAGAGGATGCAGTGGCTCGGTGGACTATTGAATCATACTCAGATTTAGAGATAGTGATGCTATCTGAAGTGACAGGCTCAGATGGCTCCCCTGCAGATGCAGCCTGATTATCCCAAGCAGGCTTGCCATGAAGTCGCCAACAGAACTCAACCGTGTGGTTAGTCTGATGACAATGAGTACATCTCTTAGAGCCGCGGCCGCCTCGCCCTCCCCGGCGACCACCACGAGTGGAGGAACTATTATGATGTCAGCCAGACATATGATTCCCAGAATCGCCAAAGGGGGGAATATAACGCTCAGTGGGAGCAGCAAGAGCAGACTGAGGATGACCCTCCGGGATAGAAGAGTGGGTGGCAGCGCGGCGAATACGATCAAAGGTCTCTCCAACTGTAGGAATATCTTTACCGGAAAAGATCTGAGAACTCAAATGAGCTAGGTCGGGTTTGAGGCCGGAGAGGAATTTAGTAACCCGAAACTCCTCCCTGTATTGTTGTTGTTTCTGCAAGTCAATTGTCAAGGGTTGATAGATATTTAACTCATCCCACATGCCTTTTAACATAGAAAAGTACTCTTCAACTGATCGATCCCCTTGTTGAAGAGAGAAAATGCCCTCATAGAGTTGGTAAATCCGAGAGAGATTCTGATCGGAAGAATAGAATTCTCGTAGTGTATCCCATATGGCTTTAGAGGTGTCCAAACAAGCAACATTGTTGAAAATATCCGGTTCTAGACTATTCCAGAGGAGAGTCATAATACGAGCATCATTTTGACTCCAGTTGGGATCAGTAGAAGGGGCATCAGTGATATAGGAGGCTTCACCACTCGCACGTAGCGAGACAGTCACAGCTCGAGACCAAGGAAGGTAATTTGACCCTTTTAATTTAATAGTAGTAAGGGTACGGTGAACAAAAGGGTCTCTTACGTCCTTGATTTCTCGTAAACTAGTTTCTGTAATTTTCGCATCAGATTCTGTACTTTTCTCAGCCATTTTATATAGTATAAGACAGCAACGAGTATAAAAGAGATCGAATACGGTTACCACTAATATCCAGACCAGCGAATCTGTGCTGACGTGGACAGAACAGGGAGAAGAGTCACGAAAAACAAAGCCCCGATGTTCTGGAAGAAATCCGGCGGGTACAGTGACCTCCGGCGACCTCCGACGGAGCTCCGGCAAGGGCTGTTGATGGTCGGTGGGTGGAGATCAAGTGACCAGGTCGCAGATCTGAGGGTGTCAATGGTCGGGAAGCGCAAAAGATGGAGCTCAGAGAATTGGAAAGGTCCGACACCGATCCGGCGAGGCTCGCCGGAATGTAACGGAGCTCCGACGAACGGTCAGCAAAGGTCGGCGAGGGACGGCGAAGGCCGGTGAAGAGTGTTGAGGAAGGTTCTAGATCCGGCGAGTGGTGGCGAAGGTCGGCAAGTGCTAAGGCAGGTTCTAGATCCGGCGAGTGGTGGCGAAGCTCGTCGGCGAGGGACGGCGACGGACGGCGAAGGTCGGCGAACGTCAAAGAAGGTCCGCGGACGGGCGGCGAATGGTGCGCTGAGATCTAGGTTTAGGGTTTATACTGTTCTGAGTTAGGGTTTGGTATTTCTAATGACGGCGAGCGAGGTAGACCGAGAAAGAGAGATCGAGTACGAGATATTCAATCAAGTCAAATTAGGGTTTTGAAACTCGCTCTGATACCATGTCGAACAATATATTTTCTGTGTATTCTTCTCCTAAGAGGAGGCACAATATATAGAACAATGTACAGACTCAAACAAGGAAATACAAATCAGTACCAAATCACCTATCATTCTATATTCTTAATTTATCTCTAATTGAATCCCTAAATAGGCTCCTAATTATATGCCTACTATTTACATTGTCAACAACCACCAACCTCACCTTGTATTTTTCCAGTGACCCATCAACTTTGTATTTCACAGTGTAAATCCACTTGAATTCAACGATTTTTCCTTGCAAGCAAACTCACAACTCCCCAGTTCTATTCTTTTCTAAAGTCTCAATTTCTAGATTCATAGCTTGTTTTCAATTTTCATAGAAAAAAAGCCTCGATAGAGTGGTAGGAATGGACAAAATGTTTAGGCTACCAAGAAAAACTTTATGAGATGGCAAGAACCTTTTCAAATGACATAACACACGAGAATGGATATAAAGAACATTTAGTGCATCCTCTGGTTTCCTTTCTGATGGCAATAGGAAGGTCCTCACTAGGATTATCACTAGAATCACTGATAGACTTAATTTGGGGAGACGGTTCAGAAACCGTTACCTTATTTTTAGGATTCGGGTTGGATTCCTTGACTTGTGCCAATTCACGGACTGCAACTTTCTTGCTTGATTACACTTGGCCGTTCATCCTATCATCAAGGGTAACAACTAGAGGTGGAGCGGTGAATGAAGAGCATGACCCAGGTTTGGATGAGGGAGGAAATAAAAGATCAATGAGGGTGAAATCTCGATCCTTACCCTCCAAGATTGAGTTCTCCCCCAAAAAATAAGGATTAGTGAAATAGGACTCATTTTCGTTGAAAGTGACATCATCCGAGACATATAATTTTTTTGATGATGGATGATAGCACTTTTATCCCTTATGGGTTGAGGATATCCCACAAATATACATTTTATTGCTATTGGATCTAATTTTTTCCTGTTTTGACTGTGAATATGGACAAAGGACACACCCAAAAAATTCTGGAACAAAGGTGATTTGTAGTACTTCTATCCGGATAAAATTTTGAGAGTACCTCCATAGGGCTTTTGAAACCCAAACTCTAGAAGGCAACCGAATTATAAGGTGTGTGGTGGTTAGACCTGCTTCCTCCCAATAAGATTTTGAAACAAGAATACATGGGTTGTATCAAGTACATCACCATTTTTCTTTCTGCCACTCCGTTTTGTTGTGGAGTATTTATGCACGACAACTTGTGAATGATTCCTTCTTGACAAAAGTACGGGGTTAAGACTTGGTTGAAAATAGTCACTGGCATTGTCTGATGTGAACATTTTGAGTTTGACACCAAACTGATTTTGTACCATGTTATGGAAATTTGGAAGGACTGTGCTCACATCAGATTTGTGCTTAAGCAGAAAAATCCACGAGACCCATGTACAATCATCGACGAATGACAAACCAACATGCATTAGAAATATCTGATACAGGAGAGGGACCCCAAATATCACTGTGAATTAGATGAAATAGTACAGAACTTTTTTTATTGCTAATTGAAAAAGTTCCACGTTGGTGTTTTGCCAACTCACACACATCACAATGATCAATATTTAAACCCAAACAAGGAAGGAAACAAAACTTTAAGATTTCTGAATGATGGATGTCCTAGTCTACGACGATTGAGCCATACTTTTTCTTTATTGGATAGGCGATGTTTACAAAGGAATGACGAGTGTGGTTTGTCCTTGATGATACTCGAATCTCTCGATCTCTCAAGACAGTATAGCCCATTTTGTTCCTTAGCACGTCAATCATCTTTCCAAAATTTGGTCCTGAAGTATACAGTAAGTAGGGTAAAAAATCACATCGCAACACAAATCATGAGTGAATTTTGTAACAGAAATGAGATTGGTGGACAATTTTGGAACATAAAGCACGTCTCTGAATATGAGTGAGGGACTAATACGAATGTCCCCTAAACCTGCAACAGTGGCTAATGAGCCATCTGTTGTAGCTATGTTCTTATTGCTTGGACATGGAGAATAAGTGCTAAATTTCTGTAATGAATGGGTCATACGATCAATTACTCAGGGAGTCTATTGATAGAGACCAAGCAATGGAATGATGCAATAAAACGGAAGTTAGCAAATGACTTGAGAAACTGGTATGTTTATTAAAGGTGAACTTGAGAAATTACAGAGGAATGTATCTTCCTACTGCCACAGGGCAGAGCCCCTATGGGGAGATAGTTCTCTCCATTCTAACTACTTCTTGGATTCACCAAAAGATGCCTTTCCCCTCTCCCTTCATCCCTTCTTTATCCTTCATCACTAACAGAATTCTGTTACCGTTTTCCCCTACGGTTTCCCTCCCTCCTGTCAGTTAGGCACGCTCACCCTCCATGATTCCCTTTTTACCCCTTCTAGAATATACTTTCCATATCTTGGGCTTCTTGGTTTCTTGCTGGACTAAAGGTGCTTGGCCTTGGGTCCCAACAATACCTCCTTCTTCAAAATGAGTCTTGTCCTCAAGACTAAACGTTGGGAACTGACTTCGGATGGTGATGGCATCCTCCCAAGTTGCTTCATCTGCTGTCTTACCCTTCCACTGCACCAGCACTTGCTGAGTCTGCTCTCCCTCCGTAGTAACTGTGCGGCCAGCCAGAACAGCCACCGGTTCGAAGAAATCACTGTAATCCCCTTGCATCTCACTAGGTAGCTCCGGTTCAGCTTGATAGTTCCCAATAGCCTTCTTCAACAGGGACACATGAAATACGGGATGCACCTTAGACTCCACAGGTAACTTGAGCTTGTAGGCTACTGATCCGATGCGTTCCAATACGACAAACGGGCCATAGTACCTGGCAGCAAGTTTCGCATTAATCCTGGATACCACTGACTGTTGCCTGTGTGGTCTAAGCTTCACAAACACCCATTCACCCACCTCAAATCGTCTTTCACATCTCTTCGTGTCCGCCTGTTGCTTCATACGCTCACGAGCTTTCTGTAAGTGAAGTTGGAGCTGCCTAAGAGCTTCATCACGTTCAACCAGCTCCCTTTGGACTGCCTCCACCCTTGTGTCTCCATGCAAAAAACGTGTAATCACCGGAGGTCTCCTCCCATACACAATATCAAACGGAGTGCTGTCCGTTGAAACATGATACGTAGTGTTGTACCAATACTCCGCCCAATGAACCCAATGCACCCAAGACTTGGGTTGGTCCGCAATGAAACACCGCAAATAAGTCTCTAAGCAACGATTCACCACCTCCGATTGGCCATCAGTCTCGGGATGATAAGCGGTGCTCATCTTGAGGTGAGTTCCTTGCATTTTAAACAACTCCTTCCAAAAATTACTCACGAACAAAGGGTCCCGATCACTAACTATGGCAACAGGCATTCCATGCAGGCGCACTATTTCTTTTGCAAACACTTCAGCCACTGTCCGAGCTGTGTAGGGATGCTTGAGAGGGATGAAATGTGCGTACTTGGAAAGCCTATCCACAACAACAAAGATAGCTTCATACCCTTTGGACTTAGGCAAGCCCACAATGAAATCCATAGATATCTCTTCCCATATGGCCTTGGGAATGTTCAAGGGCTGCAACAAGCCCCCTGGGGAGGTAGCCAAGTATTTCTGTCTCTGGCATATATCACAAGATCGTACGTACTCTTGAATTTTATTCTTCATCCCTATCCAATAAACATTGGCAGCGATTCTTCTATAAGTCCTATAGAAGCCAGAGTGTCCACCTTGCTGCGAATCATGAAATTCTTGTAGTAATTGAGGAAGCAAAATAGATTGGGCTGACAACACCAATCTATTCTCATAAAAAAGAACGCCCTTCCTATACCTAAATCCAGGTCTAGCTTTCGCATCTGCCTTCAATTCCTCGATGATTTTCAGTAGCACAGGGTCTTTGTGAACCTCCTCATTCACGTGTAGACTGCCCTCCCAAGTAGGATAAGACATCAGAACCTGCAACGCTGCTCCCTCGCTAACTCGTGATAACGCATCAGCCCCACGATTTTCCTTCCCTGGTTTGTAAACTATATTGAAACGATACCCCAACAGTTTGGCAGTCCAGTTCTGTTAGCCCGAGGTCACAATCCTTTGCTGCAGCAACTGTTTTAGACTTTTTTGATCTGTTGACACCGTGAATTCCCTCCCAAGAAGGTAAGGTCTCCATTGCTGGATTGCTAAAACCACCGCCATTAATTCTCTTTCATAAGCAGATTTAGACAAATTTTTTGGGCCCAAAGCCTTGTTAAAGAAAGCAATCGGTCTCCCTTCCTGCATCAAAATGGCCCCCAGTCCCACTCCTGAGGCATCACACTCTATAACGAAGGTTTTAGTGAAATCGGGCAGAGCCAAAACCGGGGCTGTGGTTAGCTTCCCTTTCAAATTCTCAAATGCTGCTTGTGCCTTATCATTCCAATGGAATCCCTCTTTCTTTGTAAGGTCAGTCAAAGGGCGTGCTATCTTCCCATAGTCTTGAATAAACTTGCGATAGTATCCCGTAAGGCCTAGGAATCCTCTTACCCCTTTTACATTCTTAGGAATAGGCCACTTAATCACACTCTGGATTTTATTAGGATCCACGGCCACCCCTTCCCACGAAATGAGGTGACCCAAATACTCCACTGTTTTCTGAGCGAAATGGCATTTTTTCTTGTTTGCCACCAGCTGTTGTTGTTGCAACACCTCCTTTACATGCCTCAAGTGTGATTGCCAATCATAACTATAGACCAAAATATCATCAAAGAACACCAAAACATGCTTTCTCAACATGGGTCTAAAGATTTCATTCATCAAAGATTGAAAAGTGGACGGTGCATTCATCAACCCAAAAGGCATTACTAAAAATTCGTAATGTCCCTCATGGGTTCTAAAGGCGGTTTTGTGCACATCTTCCTCCTTGACCCTTACTTGGTGATAACCCGATTTTAAATCCAACTTTGAGAAATATAACGCTCCATGTAATTCATCTAACAATTCATCAATTACCGGAATAGGGAATTTATCAGGCACCGTTACCTTATTAAGAGCACAGTAGTCGACGCACATCCGCCAAGTAGCATCTTTCTTCTTCACCAATATCACTGGACTGGAAAAAGAACTATTGCTAGGCCGAATGACACCGGAAGCTAACATTTCCTTCACTTGCTTCTCTATCTCATTCTTGTGATGATGAGGATAGCGGTAGGGCCTCACATTCACTGGCCCCTGTCCCTCCAATAGTGTAATCGAATGCTCATTCTCCCTCTTGGGTGGCAGGCCCGTGGGTTCTACAAACACTGTTGAGAAATTTATCAACAACGCATCCAATTCCTGTTGTTGCTGCTCTTCCAGATCATCCCCTGTTTTCTCTCCTTTCTCCTGGTCTCCTCCATTCAGAGTCAGCATTGTACCTCCCTGTTGCTGTTTGGCTTTCCCCCACATATCTTGCAACGCAGTGGGTACACCGTGGGTACTGCCAGCCCTCTCAAAGTCACCCATTGACCCTTCTTCCAGAATTTCATCGTCTGCTTCCTCCAATTTACCACCGTATCCCCTATAGTTTTCAACCAGGCAATTCCCAAAACCACATCCACTCCTTCAAGATCAAATAAGTAAGCATCAATTGACATTTGGAAACTTCCCAAATCCAAATCCAATTCCTTACATTTCCCCCTTGAAGCAGCTTGGAAACCATCTCCCATCTTGACACTCAATGCTTTAATGTCCTCAGTTGGCCAACCCATTTTCTGCACAAGCTTGCGTGAAATAAAATTGTGGGTCGCCCCACTATCCACTAACAGTAGTAGGGGCACCCCGTGGATAGTTCCTCTTAACTTTACCGTTTGCAATTTTTCCGCCTGATCTTCCTTCGTGCTCCCCATAGTCATCATGCTAATCAATACTTCCTCCTCCTCCTCCTCTTCTCCTTCGGCCACCAGCAGCTTCCCCTCATCTTCATCCTCCTCATCATCGACCACCATCACCCTAAGAGCCCTATCAGGACATTGGTGGAGTGGGTGGAAAGGACCTCCACACTTGTAGCACAACCCCTTCTGGCGGCGTTCCAGAAGTTCTGGGTAGGACAGGTGCGTAACCCCTCTGTCGCGATGAGCTCCTCTGCGTCCTTCTTCTACCCCCGACTTGGAGGTCTTAGGCCCTACTGGTCCACTTCGAGGCCCACTGTGGCTTTCTGGCCCACTCTCTTTCTGACCTTTAACCATGACCCATGATGATCCATTAGCCCGAACCGGATTATTCGAGTTGGATCGGAAAGTCGAACCCGACCCAAACCCAGATCTAGATCCGAGTCCTCTGTGAAAACCCGTACTTCCTTCCTTACCACGTAGCTCCTTCTCCACCGCCCTCGTGACATGCATAAGCTTCGAACGTGACACCGGTCCAAGCGCGATGAGGCTCCTCACCTTCCCACGAATCTCCTCCTTCAATCCGTTCAAGAAATAACCGGCATACTGCCGATCGGGAAGTTTCCTCACTTGCGCCGTGAGGCGTTCAAACTCTTGAATGAAATCTTCCACCGAACCTCTCTGTCGAATGCTCGACATCTGTTCATAAATGTCTCCCTCTCCAATGGCACCGTATCGTTCAAGCAATTCCCGTCTCACCCTCTCCCACGTGATATCCTCTTCATCACTGAGAAGCGAGTTGAAAAAATGGATGGTTTATCCCTCCATACACAATTGGGCAAGGTTAACCTTCACCGCCGGACTAGTTCCCTGAATTTGGAAATAGACCTCGGCTCTGGAAATCCATCCCGCCGGATCATCTCCATTGAACATTGGTAGCTCGACCTTCTTCATAGATCTGCGAAACTCCTCCATCTCATCTCCCTGGAGACTCTTCAGCCCTCCTACCGAGGACGTTTCCTTCTCATCCTGGTTTGGGTCCCTCCTGGATTTAGGATCCGTCTGGATTTTGTGACAAGAGCCATCACCGGTATTATCCTCCAGTGATTGGATCCTCTTACCCAAACATTTCTCCAGCATAGCCAACAAACTCACGTGATTCTCCTTGGTGGAATTCTGCAACTCCGAGAGAGTCTGCTTGACCGCTGCCAACTCCGTCTCCATCGTTGCTACCTTCGCTTCCATGTTTGTTTTACGTCTTGGGGGCATTCACTTCGAATCTTCCTTGGCACTGATCCTCCCGTGAACGTATTGAATCCGGCAGGTCGGACCAGTTTGATAGAGACCAAGCAATGGAATGATGCAATAAAACGGAAGTTAGCAAATGACTTGAGAAACTGGTATGTTTATTAAAGGTGAACTTGAGAAATTACAGAGGAATGTATCTTCCTACTGCCACAGGGCAGAGCCCCTATGGGGAGATAGTTCTCTCCATTCTAACTACTTCTTGGATTCACCAAAAGATGCCTTTCCCCTCTCCCTTCATCCCTTCTTTATCCTTCATCACTAACAGAATTCTGTTACCGTTTTCCCCTATGGTTTCCCTCCCTCCTGTCAGTTAGGCACGCTCACCCTCCATGATTCCCTTTTTACCCCTTCTAGAATATACTTTCCATATCTTGGGCTTCTTGGTTTCTTGCTGGACTAAAGGTGCTTGGCCTTGGGTCCCAACATCTATGACCCAAGAGTTAGCAAAAGTTCTATCCGAGACATTTAATCCAGTACAAATAGGAAACTTACTTGAATGTTCCAATAAAGAAGTACCTAAGGATTGCTCGAGGGTTGTTAGCAGATATTTTAGCTTCTCAATCTCATCTAATTAAACACTCCTTACTCCAATGACTTTGTTTCTTCTGCTTGCACCACAAACACATGTGGCTACCCATGACCTCTTTGTTGCCCTCCTTTTTGTCCCCACTCTTCACTAAACCTTGGAAGGTTGGAAGTTTCCCATATAGTTTCCAGCATCGCTCTCGAGCGTGTCTCCACTTCTTGCATAGGTTGTCCTTGTTGTCACAGTTTGGAACCTTTGACAACACTTGACATTCTGGATCAATCAAGCAATCGGCGATGAATGCTAGCAACGCACAACCAAAAAAAAGATCGTTGCAATGAAGCCTAGTGAAAAATAAGAAGAAAAAAATCTTGTTGGATAGACAGTTGGCGCTGAACCGTTGGTGTACATAGAGGTTGTCGCTACGGGATTAGTTCGAAATATGAACATGAACAGTGTTTTAGCGCTACGGCGTTGGGGGTTTGAAGTCGTAGTGTGGGTCAGAGGAGAAGTTGTTGCGATGAAGACAACCAACCAAAAACGTCAGAGTTGAACAGCTATTGAGGCTAGGCATCAAACCAATTTAATTTCCCAGAAAAAATCGAGCTTAGGGCTTTGATATCATGTGGAGAAAACAAAGAAAAATAAATAATTGTAAGAATATTTTCTGATATTGATCCAAAAGCTACACATAGGATTATATACACAAAATAGGAAACAATCCCAATTCCTTAGAATAAGGAACCCTGCCTAATCAAATCAAATCTTGATTAACCCAAATCAATCTCCTAATTCTAGGAATACAAATAATACACTTTCCTAAAATACAATTTCATACTCCTCCGTCCCATTTTGTTTGTCCCCTTTTTGACCTTTCAATGTCCCAAATTGTTTGTCCATTTTGAGAAGTCCAAGAATGAAGTCCTATAAAAATACCATTTTACCCTTCTTTTTGATTTGAAGTGGCAAGTACAATTTAAAATGAAGGGCATTATTGAAAATTTTAAATTTTTATAGTGCAACGATTATGTCCCCTTAATAAGTTGGATTACCCAAATTGGACAAACAAATTCAGACGGAGGGAGTAATTAATAATACACATCAAGACCCTTATTTTCTTCATATCTCAAAATTCTCCAACACCATATCAGCATGGTTTAAAGATGCCCAGCACAATAGCGAATAACAGTCCCTATACGAAGTTGTATCATGCTGGCCTACAATAAAATACAAATTTAAGCCTCAGACAATCAGTAGACAAATTACAAAATATGCAAAATGTGTATATCAGATCGTAAAGGTCATAAAGCGCTTAGAGCAATGATTCAATACTAGAAAAGAAAAACAATGTTTTTATTTTCAAAGTCCATTATTAGATATGTCAAGTCAATAATGGAAGCATTATAAAACCATCTCATCAGGTCACATACATAAAAAGATTAGCAGCCATCTCCATATGAAAGCTAGATTTCTGATCCTTTATAGATGACGAGTCGTGCTCTTGGCCAGGAGAAAAATCTATGTTCCCCAAATGTAGAATGGCAGCCAAGGTGCGAAATATCGCTTCCTGATAAAAGAAGAACAGAAGTGAAAAACACAATCATACACACGATGAGGAAACTGAAAACTGCAAGAGTACTAAACCCTATGCCAAGAAAAGAATGTGAAAACCTGTTCTCCATGGCTAATGCCAACAATATCCATTGCCCTTATTGTCCTCGTGTACTCCTCTGCACTGTTTACTCCATCCAACTCATAAGTCTTACTTTGGTTTAAGTAGTGGAAGTGGCTGGGGTGGCCTAGCTTGTACTTCTCTGCATCCTAAGCCCATGAACACAGAAAATCAGAAGCTTGCGATCTTGAACAGTCCAGTGTACACGACAAATACTGCATAATGGTTCCAGATCACCTCATAAAATAACAGGACAACACCCAGATAACAAAGAGGACCAATAAATCCTCTTAAAGTTTACCCCTAACAGAACGTCCTACAAGTACATCCCCTACGAAAAAGAGACTAGAACCCACAGTTGGCTCCCCCTCGGAGAAGCCAAAGCTTACCTTTTCCATCCTGAATACCACAGATACAAGGAAAAGCTGGCTCATTAACTTATATTTACCGTTTTATGCAAAACTCGGCTTCCATGAGAGTGTAGAGTGCAGGGGACCTAATTAGCAGGTTATGCTACATGTTTTCCCCAGATCTGCCACGTTATTTTCATTCATCACCCCTTGCAAGCACAATGGGCAAATACTCTTTTAACTTCAAACACGTGAACCTCCTTGACTGTTTTAAACAATTTCCATGCATATTAAAGCTTGTGGCTCATTAACATACTATATTTATCGCTTTGTGTAAATCTCAGCTGCCATGAAATTGTAGAGTGCAGGGGACCGAATTAGCAAGTTATGCTACATGTTCACCCCAGATCTGCCACCTTAGTTTGATTTATCACCCCTTGCAAGCACAATGGGCAAATACTCTTAACTTCAAACAAGTGTACCTCATAGACCATTCTAAACAATTTCCATGCATATTGACCAAACCCCGATCATTTCAGAAACCAGAATTGCAGTTCAAGACCATCCAAAAATGAAAGTAAACTGTAATTGCTGGTGTCGCATCATGCGACTCAATATAACCGCCCTTTTAATACAATAAGAGTTATGAGGACGATATACCCTAAGCCATTCTCTTTTCCACTTATTTCTCCCACTGTATTTCCTCTTACTACCAGTCTTGCTCCTTTTTCCCCCTAATTCTCCAATTTAATCCCTCCCTTCTCTAGAATTTAGGGAGGTATTAGACTTACGGAAATGCCAGATTGTGTCGAGCACAATTATAACCTTTTGTAGTTAGAATACATAGCATGCAAATAAATCTCAAAAACTATACCAAGTCCATGAAACAGATAATATACTGGTCACGAATACGCCAAGTAATATATCAATCTGCAAACCAGGACTAGCAAGTATAATCGTTTGATCATCAAAATAAGTAGCTCTCGTCAGAGTTAATATATGTCAAATCATAAAGATAATGTTAGAAAGCGAGAGGGAAGAGAGATTACCCTTCCAGATGCACAGAGTTGATAAAAGCAGTGATAATTCCTCTCGGGATCGGTTATCTGAACTACACGGGATCGTTCTAGCAGATAAGTTCTAATTGCAGCACCAGATATTCTGCCACTTGCATCAAATTGGATCTCGACAAACTTGCCAAAACGACTACAACAACATAACTAAGTCATTAAAACCATCCGAGCATTATTCTACTCAATGAATCTCATAATTATCCATCCAGTTTAGTTCACGATATACAAATGAGGATTTCGATTCATCATAGGTTTCACAATTCTCCAAGCTACATGGTCTAGATGCTCAGTTGCAAAACCTCAACATGTACATAGAATTTTTCCTTATTACACTTGCTATTAAAGCAAAAGCAAAAACAAAAACAAAGGCACAAAAATTTCTAAGTTCGATCAGGATGCAACTGACTGAGTTTGAAGATAAGTCAAGCAGTGGTTGGGAATTTATTAAATACTCCCTCCATCCCTTTTTGTTGCTATGGGATTACATGAATTCAAAAGAGAAGGGAAGAAGCATCATGCTCTGACTTCTTAAAGTGAAGATTCTTTATGGAACAACCAAAAGTGAAACAAGGGACCAATAAAGCAGGATGGCATGAGTAATAGGCATGTGAGCCTTAGGCAGTCAGAGAAGGGGAATTTGCTAAGTTCATGAGAAAAGTAACATTAGCACTTCTAAGTGATCATCAGACTAAGGCTGCAAGCCAAAAAAAACTAGACTATATTCAACAGTAATGTTAACCCACCTTGAATTGTCATTTCTAACAGTTCTTGCATTACCAAATGCCTCCAAAAGTGGATTTGACTGAATCATAACAAAATTTTATTAGCAACGCATATAGTTGAATATAAGCGGTCAAGCAAGACATTTGCAACAAATATCCTCAGACAACTTACAGTTAAAACCAAGACAATTAATCTATCTGTTCCAATTGACAAACATTCTTATAGAGAAAATAGGAGATAATTAGTATAAAGGAACCATACTGTTTAAATTGCTTCACTTAATATCATGATACCAAGTTGATACCTTCATTTCAATCGCAAATGCAGACATATGACAAAATAACTATTTTTTTCGACATGCAATCTTACTTCAAGAACTTGTTGTTCAACTGTTCTATCGTCACCAGCAGCGCGGCCACCAACATAAGTAAGATACTGCATAATCAATTTTGTTGTCTCCGTCTTTCCAGCCCCACTTTCTCCACTAACCAATATAGACTGGCTTCTGGCCTCATTTATCATTGCCCTGCATCCAAGCATGGACAAAGCCAATTACTGAATGCTAAGAGAGATAGATACGGATGCAGACACGGGACACGGGACACAGATACGACATGACACGGACACGGATACAATATTTCGTTAAAATGGAGGATTAGGGCATGTTGGAGATACATTCAGTTATGTATATCAAAATATATTAAATGTATGGTTATGAATCCTCAAGAAATCTTTTGAAGAAAAAAAAACTCAATAGTTGATTTAAATATGATTAGTTCGCAACAATTATTATTTTTTAGCTTTTATACCATACTGGTATGTCAAACTTGAATCTTTTGGGAATCACATGTTAGCGAGTGTCTAAGAAGTGTCAATGACATATTTACTTCTTTGCTCTGGACACCAAGGAAGTGTCAAACACATTTGCAAAAGGGCTTTTGACATGTGACCGGATTAAGATTTTTATTTTTTACTTATGGATACGGAAAAAAGAGTATCGGACACATGTCCAAGAGTATCATAGGGACATGTTGCCTTCGTGCAAGTGTCCATGCTTCTTAGACTGAATGCATACCCCTCACTTTGACATGACGTATAAATGTTCACAAACCTGTAAGATGCATCAGCCACAGCAAAAACATGGGGGCTAAGCTCACCAAAAGGAGCTCCCTTATACTGCTCCATCATGTGTGCATTATAAAGATGAGGAAGCCTTGTGAAAGGGTTAACAGCAATCAAGATGCTTCCTGTGTATGTCTATCAAAAGAAGTAGAACAACCCACGAGGAAATATCAGCTTCAAAAAACAGCGGAAAGTAAACTAAGCACAGAAATTATAAATTCAATATTAGGAAAATCATAATCCCATAGATAAAACTAGGAGATAGCACATATTCCCATTTATGGCAGCTGACCCAGTGATGTAGTATGTAGTTAGGGGTAATTTTGTCTTTTAATGTCTTTTAGTGGAGGACTATAAGTATGTATGGCTTAATGTTTTGTGTCAACCTTTTATCAATATATTAAGAAAGAATATCTTTATTTCCCATTTTGAAAGTTTCTCTCTCTAGAAAGTGTAATTTGGTTTGCACCATTTGGTATCTGAGCACTGAGCTCAGATCCTAACCCTTCATCTAGACGGAAACTAAACGGTGCCGGAAAACTCGTTGGAGCTCGGAATGGCCATACTTACACTCGCCGGAGCTCGAAATCAACAGATCTACACTTGCCGGAGCTTGAAATGGCCAAATCGACCCTCGAACAGCCCAAACAGCCCTCAAATCACCATTCCAACCTTCGAAATTACCATATTTGCACTCATTTCTGCTTTTCGAGAGTAACTCAGCCCTATTTCAAGTCATCCTAGCCTTCGGTGGTCAGGACAGCCCTTGAATCTGTTCGGAATCACATTTTTTGGAGGTTCAACAGCGTTTTCAAGTCAGGACAGCTCTTGAATCCGTTCGAAATCAGATTTTCGGATCTTCAACAGTGTTTTCGAGCTTGACCCAATGGTTTTAGCCCTTTACAGTGCCATTACAGGTTCGATTTCACTTAGATTTGCTACGATTAGCCTCGGTTGTAGCAACTTTTACATTGGTTTGTACGTTCTGTTGTTGATTGTTGGGATTTGTCATTACTTGGAGGCGATTACTTGTAACTTGTTGAAGTGGTCCCAGTTGTCTAGGTATTTCTGTTGGAGTTTACGTTGGTGTTGTGATGGCTCATAGAGGCAGTAGAGGTAGGAGAGGAGGTAGAGGATTCGTGGTGAATAATGGTCAAGAACCTGAGTTCAGCAACCAAAACAATGAGGTAGACGAGTTGAGACGACAAGTTGCTACCCTAACAGCAATTGTGCAAAGCATGCAAGTGTCGCGTGTGGATAGTGGAGAATCCGAGGAGTCTCAAATTCATTTTAAGAACCCATTTGGTGAACCAAATTGGTGTAGGCCACCTCCCATTCACGTTCCTTTCAAGTGGAAGAACAACTTTAAGATTGAGCTTCCCGAGTTCAATGGAAGCCTTAATCCAGACGAATTTGTTAATTGGTTGAATACCGTTCAAAGGGTATTTAATTATGGTGAAATCTCGGAGGAGAAGAAGGTGAAGTTGGTAGCTATCCGCCTCAAAGGAAGAGCTTACGCTTGGTGAGAGCAATTGCAACTTAGTAGGCAAAGGAGAGGAAAAGAAAAGATTAGAGAATGGGAGAAAATGAAGAAGAAGCTCAAGACACAATTCTTGCCGTTCAACTATACTCAAAATCTCTACAAGAATTTGCATAATCCCAAACAAAGTGAAAGTGTTGATAAGTATACGGAGGCCTTCCATCAACTTATTGCTAGAGTTTGATTGAATGAGAGTGAAGATCAAATGATTGCAAGGTACATTAGTGGGTTGAACTCCACGATCCAAGATGTCCTTGACTTACAAACTCTGTGGACGGTTTCGGAAGCTTACAATAGGGCCTTAGTGGCCGAAAGGCAAACAAAGAAGAAGTTCTTGAGTTCCATGCAGCCATACCAATCCGGTTCCAAGTCCGGACAGCCCTTCTACTCCTATTCTAAGGGTGGTTCCTCCTCTAGTGGTGGCCAAGTTGCTTCTCCCAGGGTAAGTCAACAACACCGGGTGGATAAAGCTTCAACCCCTTCACAAACTCAACCACAATCCGGTGCTTCGGGAAATAGAAATCAAACTCAAGGTGGGGGATTCAAGTGTTTCAAGTGTGGAGAGCCGCGTCACAAATCTTCAGATTGTCATAAGTCTTCTGGAGGTCGAAACAAGTCACTTTTCATTAACGAAGTAGTGGAGCAAGGTTGTGAAGATAATACTCCCGTTTATGATGAGGCCTTATGTGAAGAAGTTGGGGTTGATGGTGAACACGAATAAGGATTTGTTTTTATGATAAAAAAGACTTTACTCACTCCTAAGCAAGAAAGTGAAGTAAATTGGTTGCGAACCAATATATTCTATACCACTTGTAACATTGGGGGCCGAGTTTGCAATATGATTATCGATAGTGGAAGTTGTGAAAATGTAGTTTCTCAAGAAGTGGTCAAAAAGCTTCAACTCAAGGTCAAAGAGCATCCCCATCCTTATACCCTCTCTTGGTTCAAGAAGTGCAACGAGATCAAGGTGATTAAGGTATTTGGTATCCTTTTCTATTCGAAAAAAGTATTTTGATGAGATTTGGTGCGATGTAGTTCCTATGGATGCTTGTCATATCTTACTTGGGCGTCCGTGGCAATATAATAGGCATTCCAATGATGGCAAGAACAATACTTACACCGTTCTTAAGGGCAATCAACAATTCACTTTGTTACCTATGAAGGAGAAGGCGACTCTAAAGCCGCCTCCTACGACCTTGCTTACTTCTAAGGGATATCTCAAGGAAAGCCAAGAAACCGAGTGTGTTCTAGCGTTGGTTCCTATAGCGGATATGGGTATGTCGGCTATCCCCGAGGTCATTTCTAAGCTTTTGAAAGAATATGCCAATGTGTTTCCTCAAGAATTGCCTTCCAAGTTGCCTCCTTTGCGAAATATTCAACATCGTATTGACTTGGTGCCCGGAGCTCCTCTTATTAACAAGCCCGCCTATGGGATGTCTCCAAGGGAGAGGGAGGAAATTCAAAAGCAAATTCAGGATCACTTAGACAGAGACTACATACTGGCAAGCCTTAAGTACTTGTGCGGTGCCGGCTCTCTTGACTCCGAAGAAGGATGGTTTCTGGAGGATGTGTGTGGATAGTAGAGCTATAAACAAGATCACTATCAAGTACCAATTTCCTATTTCAAGGCTAAATGATATGTTGGATTGCCTTGCCGGGTCAAAGTTCTTTTCCAAGATTGATCTAAGAAGTGGTTACCATCAAATCCGCGTCCGCCTAGGAGATGAATGGAAAACGGCTTTCAAGACCCCTCATGGCCTCTTTGAGTGGCTTGTGATGCCTTTTGGTCTTACCAACGCTCCTAGTACTTTTATGCGAGTCATGACTCAAATGCTTTAACCTCTTCTAAGCATGTGTAGTCGTGTACTTTGATGATATCTTGGTTTATAGTCGGTGTCTTGAAGATCACTCATCCCACCTCCAACAAGTCTTTGAAATCTTGAGAAGAGAGAAGTTATATGGGAATTTGAAGAAGTGTAGTTCTGTTGTCGATAATGTGGTGTTCTTGGATTATGTTCTATATTCAAACGGGGTTCACATGGATGAAGACAAGATCAAGGCAATCGTTGAATGGCCAATCCTTACTAATGCTCAAGAAGTGAGGAGCTTTCATGGGCTAGCTACATTCTATCGGAGGTTCATTCACAACTTTAGTAGCATCGTGCTCCTCTTACTGATTGCCTCAAACAAAAGGTGTTTGTATGGACCCAAGAAGCCACCGAGAGTTTCAAGTTATTGGAGTCCAAACTTACCAAAACTCCTATCTTGGCATTAGCGGATTTTGACAAGACCTTTGAACTTGATTGTGATGCTTCGGGAGTGAAAATTGGTGAGGTATTTAGCCAAGGAGGTCAACCTATTGCCTGCCTTAGCAAAAAGTTGAATGGTGCTAAACCCAAGTAATCTACTTATGACTTGAAGTTCTATGCTATTATCCAAGCCCTCAAGTATTGCAGCTACTATCTTGCATACAAGGAGTTCATTCTCAATACCGATCATGAAGCTCTCAAGTACATCAATAGCAAACAACACCTTAACAAACGCCACGCCAAGTGGGCGGCTTGCTTACAACAATTCACATTCTCCTTAAGGCACAAATAGGAGATTTTCAACAAAGTGGCCAATGGATTGAGTAGAAGGATGACCCTTTTGATGGAAATGAAGACTAAGGTTGTTGGATTTGAGGAATTTCGTACTTTTTATACCAACGACCCTTACTTTACCAAGATTTTTTAGGCTTTGCAAAGAGGTGACACGCTTACCTATCCATGTTACATGTTGAAGGATGGGTTTCTCTTTCACGGGCTTAAGTTGTGTGTTCCTAAATGCTTTTTGAGGGACTACTTAATGGCCGAAACTCATAAGTTGGGTCATTTTGGCAAGAATAAGACCCTTGGATTATTTCAAGATGATTACTATTGGCCGGGAATGAGTAAAGATGTGGGAGCCTATGTGCAAAGGTGTCAAACATGCCAACGAAGTAAGGGGACATCAACTAATGCGGGGCTTTATATGCCCTTACCGGTGCCGGACGGTCCTTGGAGATGTGTTAGCATAGATTTTGTCTTGGGGCTTCCTCCTACACGAAGGCGTAGTGACTCTATCATGATGGTAGTTGATCATTTCTCAAAAATGGCTCATTTTATACCTTGCAAGAAGACTATGGATGCGACTAACATACCCAATATCTATTTCAAGGAAGTGCATAAGTTGCATGGAGTTCCTACTTTGATTGTTCCCGACTGAGATGCTAAGTTCCTTGCCCACTTTTGGAGGACTTTGTGGAAGAAAATCGATACTCACTTACACTTTAGTACCTTTTATCCTCAAACCGATGGACAAACGGAAGTATTTAACCGAAGTCTTAGGAATTTATTGCAATGTCTAGTTAGTGAACATCCGAAAAGTTGGGATGGTGTTCTTCCCTTGGCAGAATTTGCTTACAACTCCTCTCTAAACCGCACCATTTGCACATACCCATTTTAAGTAGTTTATGGGTCAAAGCCATCTAATGTGGTTGATCTAGTTCCTTTACCAACTCCTAAGAAAGGTCACTCCAAAGCAAAAGAAATGGCTACATTTATGAAGAATGTCCACGCTCAAGTCAAGCTCCAAATTGAGAAGTCCAATGCGAAGTATAAAGCAGCCATTGATGCACACAAGTGAGAGATTTTATTTAAAGGGGATCTTGTATGGGTAATCTTGAGCAAGGAAAAGCATCCTCATGGCGCTTACATGAAGTTGAATGATCGGAAAGTGGGTCCTTGTGAAGTCTTGCGCAAGTTCAACGATACTACATACCAAGTCCAATTGCCCCCTCATTTGAATAACTCCAACACATTCAACGTGCAACACTTGGTGTCCTATTTGCCGGCAGATTCTACTATCACTTGAGGATATGTTTTTTCTTTAGTAGCAAAGTATGATGTAGTATGATTGAGTGGGTGTTTGGGAGGAATTTTTTTAGGTGTTTTTGGATTTTGGGATTCTTATTTTGGGATTTTTAGGTGTTTGGCATGCTGATTCTGGGATTCTGATTGTGGGATTCTCAAAATAGGCATTTAAAGCCACAATCTCAAAAGTAGGTCCGCAGCTACTTTTGAGATTCTGATTTTGGATTCTGAAATTTTGTACCATTCTACCCACAATCTAATAATTTAATTATACTACCAGACAGTTCACAGATTCATAATCTATTTTACACAATTTTACCAAACACTTCACAGATTTTGATTATGAGTTTTCAGAATCTAAAATTTCAAAATCAGAATTCCAAAATTCAAAAACACCTCAAAAAAATCCCTCCCAAACACCCTCTGAAGTGAATAATTCAAAATGACTTTTCAAATTAACGGATTTTTTGTCTCTCGAATATTCAACTAACCTATGCCCTATTTGCAAGATGGAAAGCCTTCCTTTTGGCCGTTGAAGAGAGTTGTTTCTTTATTAGTTTTTACCGGTTCAGTATGATAAAGAAAGGGGACTATAAGTATGTATGTGTTAATGTTTTGTGTCAACCTTTTTATCAATAGATTAAGAAAAAATATCTTTATTTCCCATTTTGGGAGTTTCACTCTAGAAACCCATTGTGTAATTTGGTTTGCACCACCCAGCGATTAAGCATTTACAATGGTGACTAATATCGGTGTCCACCTAGTTGAAGCTAGTGGTGGACAGTGATACCATAATCAAAACAACAAATAACCGAGAAAATCATGGCTCACAGTTCTTGGGGTACTAAATCTCAGTGAGATCCTATCACCTATAATTCATTACATGAATGAATTAGGTACCAAAAGAACAATCGACAACATCCTGAAAACTAGGAAGACTCTCCATCTTACCACATGAATTGTCAGTTGCCTAGGGTGAGAACATCATGCAGTATAATATGCAGCAACCAACTTTAGTAGTGGTTGGTGAACCACAATAAGAGACAAGAAGGGCAGTGAAGAATTAACAGTGTCACTTTAATTCTCAATAATGTTGATGAGTTTTTTGCATAGCGGATATTACTGTCTTGAAGTTTGTCTAACGTTGAATAATTATTACCTCCAAAATAGTATACGAGCCTGGCCAAGCTCTCCACTCATTATCAATTGGTTTTGAGTTGGAAGCTTTGACATGGTAATAGAGTTAGGGTTTCGGAGGCTCTTGGACAAAATTCTCTTAGTTGATTGCCCCGTTGTTTGTGCCTTAAATGCACCTTGTTTGTTGTGATCCGGGTGTTATGGATCCGATATTTACCGCTCCACCTGGGGATTAAGGGTCGCACGTGCGGAGGATTGTTAGAGTTTGTCCCACATTGATTAATTATTAACTCCAAAACGAGTATATGAGCTTGAACTACCTTTCCACATTGCCAATTGGTTTTGAGTTGGATGCCTTAACAGCAGGAAAGAAAACGATGTCACTTGTATTGATCTCATTCGTATCAAATGGCAAAGCAAGTAACTAGAACTAAGATCTGGAAAGTGTTGTCTGAACAAAAAAATTTTGAACTTTCAATTACATTAGCATCAAGATTGAGAAAAAGGAAAAGAATCAGAAGACTAACGAAGCCAACTGAATACCCTCATTGAGAGAAGGTAAATCTTGAGCCTTCATTAGTTGAGAGAGAATGGGATCATAAGTCAAGGACAGCCCAAATAAGAATCGAGCCACATGCATGGACTCACGGTAGCTCTACATAACCTGAATATCAGCAGAAATGGGCTGGCAAATATTAAGCTCCTCACAAACATGGCAGAACTTGGCATAGTAATCCTCTAAAGACAAGCCGCCAAGTGCAAGAGAAAAATAAGTCTATCGAAATCATAAGCCCGCTTCAAATTATTAGCACCAGAATACAACTCCTAAGCCTGAGGCCACACAAGTTTGGCAATAGGCAAGAAAACCATAGTACCACTAATCTAACACTATACTATTCCACAACCGAATACAAATATGAGAATCTTCTGCCTTCTAATTAGCATACTTAGTATCAAATTCCTTGGGAGGATCATCAATCAAGTAATTATATTGTTTTCTACCTACAAAGCAAACCTCAATAGCCTATATCCCAAGCGGCATAATGTTTTCCATTCAACCAAGTAGAAGTAATGGACATCATATCAGGAGACCAAGTCTCAAATAAACCACTAGAAACAGAACTCAAAGTCGTGACAAATAAGTCACCGAATAACAAGGAGCATAACCTCAACAATCAATCTGAAACACGAAACACCAGCAGTTGCCAACGAACAACTACCTATCAACTGATCACTATAAACACATACCTACTAACTAACATAAGGTTTCCACCCAGAGATCAAAATTCAACTCAAACCCATATGATATATCTGATCAACAAAGAAATTAATTGGTTCTCAAGAAATCAAATTAATACATACTAGAGAGCAACAGCTACATCAGACGATCATCGACCAAAGAGGATCGCGACCATCAGGCGGTCTAATCCACAAAGATCGCATATCGCCTGATCCACACAGAGGACGGCAACAGGTCCTATCGCAAAGATCGCGACTGGAAATTGTTTCGGCGACAACAAAGCGCCTGATCCACGTAGACAACGATGATGGAGCAAGTCGCATCAATTGCAAACAGTGGTGAGGTTGCCGGAGTCAATTGCAGACGCGCTCGAGTGGTTCAACGAGGTTTGGCTATTAGGGTTAGGGTTTCAAATACTGTTAAGTTACGATTAAGATTGGGTTAAAGTTTTGATACCATGAAAATAGAAGAGTGCTTAGAGTTTGTTGATTACACCCTAATACAACATAATGAGTAAACATATATAGAGACAGAGAGAGAGAGAGAGATTGCGTATAAAGGACAATGAGTAAGCTACCCTCACCACCTAATACTAAACACAAATATATACAATATATGTATAACAAGAATCAAACTAAACAATCCCACTCATGTCTTCACAATTGAGTGCCACAAAAGAATTTGACTCTCCAATTCAAGAACCCTTACTTTTCTATCAAGTAAGAATAAAGGGTAGAAACGAAATGTAGGGAGGGGTAGATATTGATCTCATATGTTTGTTCTTCCAAGTTAATAAGTAACTCTCATCACCAATGCCAACATGTTCGAGCATGATAATCAACTAATGCAGTCATGTCCAGTTCAAGAAGTTAGTTTCCATTCCAAAGTATATGCATACCAATCCACTGCTCCCGGCTCGGAGAGGTTCATGCTTGATCTATTCAGTTTGAACAATTTGGGTGTGCTTAATTGTCAAAAAGATAACACGTAGCACGAGATGCCATAATTACTAAGCAACAACGAATCATTCAACTAAGAAGTCAGAAGGTCAAACCCCATAATAGTAAAATCCAACAGCATCGTAATGTAAGTCCATGACAGAAGAAGATAAATACAGACAATCTACTTACATAAATTTCATTAAGAGCATATCTCCTCTCCAGGTTGTCGAGAACTCCTGGTTCATTAAGGTAAGTCAATTTCGTCATGTCATCAACTCCACCATGGTCGGCATCTTCGTCCCTCGAAAACAACTTCGCAGGATGTGTCAAAACCTACACACACAGTTTATCAAAACCGTTGTACTGATAGGTGCTTCAGTAAGGAAACAAGATCACTACTACGCCAAAGCTACTGAGCTTAGTTGATGCAAGCAACATCATTTAAGACATTGTTAAGCAATTGGTATAGTAGCTTTATTTATTAAAGTCGTGAGTTCAACTCTTAACAAGGTTAGTTATGCCTCCCCTTTGGCCAAAATTACAGAATTAAATGTCACCATCTTTCTTGGCTGTTTTTTCTAAATTAGCATCAAATTTTTTGGATTAATCACTCATCTTTGACAAAAGGAACCTAGAATTACCCGAATTACTCATCTTTGAAGTCTCTATTCTTGAATCCACATAACGCTTTTTCACATACCCGAATTACCCATGGCTCATTTCTATATAATTTTTTCAAGTGTTTCAGTATTTATTTTTCAAAGTCCCTCCATCATCTCCATAAACCCCATTTTTGTGTAAACAAAGTTTGAAGCTGGCCCAAGCTATGCTTTACTCATTACAATCATTGTAGAAAAGAAACACTTCTTCCCATCAGCTTAATACTCTCCTTAAATAATTGTGAGGAAAAAACATAAATGCATCACTACGGGTCTGTCTAGTAATGTTTCGAGTTTTCTGCTTCCTGTTTATAAAAAACTGAAAACTGAATTATGATTATTGTTAACAAAAATAAAACAAAAACATGGCAGATAACATATTTTTGCATACAAAACAAAAACAATATATCAACATGTTTGGTAATATCATCCTGCTTTCTACACTATTATCATAAAGAGCATTGATGGCAAATCTTATGTTACAAAGAACATGGAACCATCAACGATTTACAATAACATGGAGTAAGTACAACACAACATGATTTGAAGCTTAATAATCTAGTGGTCATACTGTAAATTACGATTTATAGTAGTCCAAAATATGCTCTGGAATGCGGTCGCGAACATTTAATACACGACAGAGTTGGCCACGAGTAACATGGACAGAGGGTGGAGAGAGCAGGACAAGCTATAGCTATAAGGGGTGATTGAGGAGAGAGAGAGTGAGAGAGATGAGCTATGGCTATGGTGGGTGGTTGAACAGAGACAAAAATAAAGGGAGAGAGAGGGACGAGCTATGACTATGGTGAATGGTTGAAGGGGGAGAGAGAGGCAAGGGAAAGATAGACAAGTCATAGCTAAGGTGGGTTGTTGAGGAAGGAGGGAGGGAGTGGGAGATAGAGGGAGTCGAGCTATGGATATATTAGGTCGCTGGATCCTGTTTTTTTATGCAAGTAAAAACACCATTTTGTTTTGACAATTTCAAGAAACTTTAGAAAAGTTTATACTAAATGCTAACAAAAACATATTAGATGTTTATAAAAAATTTAAGAAACTAAAACATAAAACTAAAAACAAAAATGTTACCAAACAGGCCCTACACAACCACTTGGTTCCCGAATTGCCCGAACCCAATGATTTTACGTCTTGAACTGTTTATTTCTTGTTGCAAGACTACATTTTGTGTTTGCAATATAGGCTCCCAAAAATTGCAGTTTTGGTTTCTGAATCTCTTTGGCGGCCAGATAGCACCCTCAGAGAACAAGATAACTATCTCCTTTATTTTTCTCTGCGAACTCTGGCTCTAGACTAATTGATGAAAGAGCGAGCCCCTTTTAGAAAGGCTCCTACTGAGTAAGTATATGATCACCACTCTCTTGTGCCACTAACTCAAAAAGAACTTACTTTATAGTCAAGTGCCTACAACAAAAATATCAAACTTGGTTTTGTTAGTTTACCATTTTTGAATACTTTCAAACATTTCATGGCATTTCCAAATACACCTCTCACGTGACCATTTTCGTTAGTTTTTTGACAAACAATAATCATATATTAGGCATTTTAGGTTTATAGCAAAAGAAGTTGGGTACGAATTATTAATTCCTTCACTACTTTTTGTCATCTAGAATTATTTTGAATTAGTTTTTTCTCCGTGATATTTTATGTTACGAAGGGTTGTTTAACTCTTCAAGAAATGGAAAGAGCTTATTTCTCACATGAACCACACTGCACATGAATCCAGTGAATCTTCTTCTTTTTTACTTCATAGTTTCAAATATTTGTCATGGGAATCAGTAGTGTGAAACCCAACTTTTTTTACGACGAATAATCCAGTTGCTTTGCAAAGTTCACAATTTTCTTGTACAAGTCCAAGTAGTTGTGCTATCAGCATGTGTTGGCCGAAAAGTTCAGTATCCAATTTTAAATCTAACTTTTCTGACATATAATTTTCAGTTGATTATATTGCGTTTTGATTCTTAGTCTCCTCTCACTAACAACTTTTGCAGTACCCAATTCGAAAAATTGTTATTCACAATTAAAACTTACAACTAAAAGAGTTGATTCGGGATTGCGTTTACTAACTACTTCTATTAAAAGACATGATCAAGGATTACATGAAAAGATAACAGATTGTATACGAAGGTAAATAATCCTCAACTAAAGGAACATGTAACAGTTACATGTCCCCCGGTTGCTAGTTTCTAGCAGAAGCAATTGTTCTGCTAATTCATCCTTTCCATCACTTTCCAATTCAACGCCATAAAATCTTGAGTCTTTCTTGATTTTAGGATCATATTCACACGGAAGCAAGGGGTAGCTTGCAGGGGTGCAACCACCTGACAAAACTTTTTTCAAAACCCTACTATCATCGTACTATTCTTTGTTTTTTGCTTCCAGTTGTATGGATTTGCTACCCAAAAAACTACGAACATTGAACTATTTCAAAACTAATCCAGAAAGCATAATCTGCCACCTCATATAACTTTTCCTCACCGCGTTAGAGTCCTAGGCCCGTCCATGGTAACACATAATCCTCAATAACAAGCATGATAATGCTAAGAAACTACACAAAAGAATTATAAAAAAAAATGTCTACTTCTTTAGTCAATTTAAGTTTCTGGAAGTAACAAAAAAGGCTCACTCACTCTCTGTTTTCCTTCATTTCCTCGGAAACCAACCAGGTGAAAGGAAAATAAATAGAAATGTAAGATGAGAGGAGAATGAATACCTTCTTCCCGGAAAACGTGACGACTTGAACTTGCTTGCCGACAAAATCAACGACTTCAGCAGCAACCCAAGCCAAGTTTCTATCTTCGACCCAAACCTTGGAGCCCTTTCGGAGACTCATCTTCACCTATAAACCCTAAAAGTTCAAACGGGATTCTGAATTTGCGATAGCCCTAGAGACATTAGTAGGAGGAGGGGGAGAGAGAGAAGCAGAAAGAAGCATTTCTTCTGACGGGTCACGGGCATATTAATACGGTGAATTCGACTGACTTCCCGCCCTCACGAAATTGGGAGTAGGAAATGCAACAGTAAAAATGTTAGGAGAAAACGCTTGTTGTTGTTTCTATGCTGTACAGGCCCGGTAAAAACAGAAATGCTACACGCACAACACACTTGCACAATATACATAACACAGTCAAAACGACGTCGTTTTGGACCGTTTTTAAAAAAAATTAAAAGTCTGCTACACAAACTCTTCTTCCCCAACCCCACCACCCGCCCCGCCACCCCACCCCGCCCCACCGCCGTTCCAAATCGCACCACCAAATCATCGCCGCCGCCTTCACGCCACAGTACCACGAGGTCTCTCTCTCTCTTCGACTGGTCGACGTCATGCGTTTGTGGCCGTGGAGTGGTGGTCGCAAACTCCCTCTCTCTTTGACTGGTGGACGGGGAGCGAGGGTTGGGGGAAGAAGACGTCGGACGATTTGGTGGTACAATGGCGCGATATGGAGTTTGGAGGGGGGCGGCGGCGGCGACGCAACAGGAGGAGGAAGGGGGGTGAGATTTAGGGAAGAAGGGTTTCATTTGTTGAGTTTTAATTATTATTATTTTAAATAGTCCAAAACGACGTCGTTTTGGACTATGTTATGTAATGTGTTGTGTGTGTAGCAAAATTGCGGTAAAAATATGAAAATGTGTTTTATTATTTTCCAAAAACAGCAATTATATTCTTGTCTAGTGATTGTTTATAAAAAAAATTAACATTTTAGATTAGTTATTTGTCTCAAGTATAAAAATATGAAAAATATGTTCTGTTATTTTCCAAAAACAGCAATTATATTCTTGTCTACTGAGATCAGTTTATAAAAAAATTAACATTTTAGATTAGTTATTTGCCTCAACTATAAAACTACGAGTGTGCAGATATGAATTGAAAAAAATTCTAAGATGATCTTGAAGACAACAAAAGTAATATAAAACTGTTTTCGGACTTTTTTCGTATTTAGTGAATTTTTTGGATTTTTAATCATGATTTTTTACTTTCTTTATTTTGTTCGTCAAGGCTAATAATTATCATGAATACATAGCAAATTTCATTTCAGAAATCCAAGTAAAAGATGTATAACAAGACTTGCCCCAAAAGCATCACGTAATCCAATCGTTCTCAACTTAATAATCCACAAACTCAGATCTTACATTCATCGGGCGAAATGTAGTGTTCCAATAATAATTCTCAAGTCCAAATTACACACGTATGGCATTGTCTTAGATGTGCCTCGTGATTTGGACACACGGATGGCCTTGTTGGCTCATGGGAGGAATCACAATCTAAGTCATAGATTGGGGTCCGGTATCAAGTGTATAATAACGCTGTAATAAGGGTGATTTGGATCCTTAGTTCATATGAAAGAATATGGCTCAACTATGTTTAGGAATGGCAACGGGGCGTTGGGGGCGGTTATCCGGGTAACCGCCCCGATCCCCGAATAGTATCTCCGAATCGAACCCGCCCCGATAACCGAATGGAGGGAGAGAGAGTGCTCCATAACCGAACCAAACGGAATTCGGGTATTCCCCGAACCGAACGGGTAACCGAATGATTCGATTATTAATTACTCGAATTGAACCGAACCGTAACCAAAATTAAAAAAATCCTAATAAATATAAAAATATGTAAAAAAACATCTTATTAAAATTTTCAAAACCACCTATTGCTATTCCAAAAAAACCTCATTACAATTTCAAATAAATAACCCAAAACACAGCCGATTACACAACATCAAGTTCAAAATCACAATTCTAATTAGGGTTGGCTAAAGAGTTATAAAATAATGTATATGCATGTATATGTATATTTATTTTATAACTCTTTAGCTATATATATATATATATATATATATATATATATAACTATGTCGTTTTAATTTCGGTTTGGATTCGGGTTCGGTTTGGGTAACAATTTGGTTATTCTTCTAACCATAACCGAATTGAACCCGAATAGGTACTTGTTCGTTCTTACCATATCCATATCCACGGGAAAAAAATGGTTACAATTTGAGAAAAATTAAGCGGTTCGGTTCGGATGACCATCGGTTCGGTCCAAATTGTCATCCCCAACTATGTTTTTGTTTTATCCCTGACCATCTGATTACATAGGTGATTACAGGCCTCCGGTTGATCGGTCAAGTCAAGCGAACGACTGCCCAGTGGTTAACCCATCCAAGTCGACGAATCCAGTGGTCCTCTGTTACCATGACGAACAACATAGCTCAGAAACTCCATTTTTTTAGTTCAAAACTTTCAATACTCATTAAAATCACCTCAAGAACAACAACTAAGATATAATCGAGCTCAAATGAAGGAAGTTCTGCAAGAAATAAATCAAATTGCTCAAGAATCACACTATGTGAAAGATTTAGAAATTTACTTGGGCTTTGAAGATGAAGAAGAAGAAGAGTAACTTGGTTCCACTGGTTTCTCGGATGTCTTTATCTCTCTCACTCTCACCTCTCAAGGCTGTGGAAATGAAATGGCAGCAAAATGGAGGGAGAAAGGATTAACGTTGGCTTTCAGGAATAAGGAAATGCAATGTTGAAGTATGGAGGCTGGGGGAGCAATGCAAAGTTGCAAGCCATAAATATATATCGGTTGTAGGACTTCGACTCGTGTGCGTTCACCTGTATGTATATGCGCATATGTGTATCTATACACATCTTATATCGGACTATTAAATCGAATAATATTTGAACCCCGTCCTAATACTCAGGCCCACATAATTAATTGTTCTATATACACTGCGCCTATTCGAATATAGGTTCCACGCTCACAGACAGTTTTATCAAATTCTTAAATTAAATATTATTACATCTAATTAAAGTAATTAAGTATCCAATTTGACTAATTAAGCCCAATTCTTGGGTCGAGGTCTCATAATATAAGCAGTGGTTCACCATTCCTAGCGCAACCTAAGGCCTTCCTCGCTTGGCAGGGCAACAATCAATTGACTTGGTACCACGTTGTTGAGCACATTGACTATCAACTACGAAGCATGGGTACTTCAAAAATGGCGCCGTACCTGTACTGGGTACCGGTACGGGATACGGTACGGCAAAAGTTGTACCGGTTACTTCGAAATTCTGCAGGTAGGTTTATCTATTTGGGTAAGTGAGTAGTACGCTGGGTATGAAAATGGGTACGTGGGTCGTTTTAAAAATTATTTATATTTATAGGGGTAAAATGTTAAAATATAAATTGTTTAAAATCCTAAAATCTAAATAAGATCTCTATCTTTTAGTATTCTTCTTTGTTCCAAAATAGATCGTCCAGCGTTCTAGACTTCGCTCTAGGTTCAACTCTCTCTCTCTCTTTCTCGCTCGCTCCTCACTATTGTGAACTCTCTCTCTCCCCCTCTACGTTGTATTTTTCTTCTGATACATTAGAGACTATTGGCAAGGGAGAGGGTCTCCAATATTAACTGCATATGCTGTGTCTTTCTCTCTCTTCATTGGTTCATATCATTCCGTAGAGGGATGATGATTATATTTATGTCGTATTGTTGTTTATAGACTATGGTGCTTGTTTACTTGAATGCACTAATTTATTATATTGCTTTTGGCTAGTAAAATGACTTTATATTTTATTTTATACAATGAAACATAGTAAAATGATAAAAATAAAATAAAATAACATTAACGTACCCAGCTGTACCCATACATGTACCAGTACCCTTACTCTACTTTTTTAGATTTTGCCGTATTCCGTACCCATACTCGTACGGTACCCATACCCCGTACCTGTACCAGTGCTTCATAGACTATTAACGTCACTGACCTGACACATTGACCTTCTGATCCTAACACGTTGACCTATTGACCCGCCCTACATTTAGCCAATTGAGCAAGTGAGAATCACATGCAATTCTCACGCGTGTCATTTGTGGTTACTTTTTTTAATTTTGAACATCCGCTTCTTCAACTTCCCTCCCTCATATCTATAATTCAACCCCTACATTTCCTTTTTTACTTATCCTTTCTTGTTTTTTGTCTTCTTCTCCATTACTCCTCTTTAGCCCTCTACACTGTCCTTTTCGTCATTGCTTCACTTCCTCATAACCTCTATCATAGCTCACAGAGATCCTTCTGATGTAGTCTTTAGGCATCATACCGATTTGATAAGACAAATCCCCTTCCAAAACACCAGTGGCATATGACCTCGTACTTGGGGGCAAAGAAAATGGTTTCTAATGTGGAGTTGAGGAGTTTTTGCCCACTATCAACGGCCCTTTTGATTCCCTCATATTCTCTCCCGATGTGGCTATTAAAGTACTAATTTGATTTCTCTGTCCTTAGTTCTCCATTTTTCGCATTGAGCAGGGGGACATTCATTATTCTTTCATACACTATAGCGCACCATGCCAACACCCCTAATGGTAGAGCGAGTGGGTCAAAGACATGGTAAACATCCCTGACTTTTGAGATTCTCTAGCTAATGTCAAAATTCTGGATGTGGTCCTTCTGTCTCGTAATCTAGTTGTGCAAGCCAGCCAACATAGGTTTTGATGTATCTCGTTGGAGCAGGGACACCCACACCTTTCTCAATCTTTGGGGTGAGTCTGACCTTGCCTTGATGGATGTGTTTGTCATGCTGCGCCTAAGTGTTTGCGGTACTACCACATTTGATCATTCCTCCATCTCCTCGTCAGATTGCGCAACCATAGATCAACTTCAAGAGGAATTCACGAAAGTGAGCAAACTTGGTTCACATTTCAAATCTAAAGGGGAGAGATGTGCTCAATCAAAGACTAATAAGACATCGTGGGGTTGTTGGCTCCAACATTTCTTTAAGGACATTAGCCTGTGAAGAAGGGCCAATACACCGAAGGCCGCAAGTGGATATCTAGGCTTCAATTCCACGCATTGCAACCTAAACGTAAGATATCAATAACCCCAAGGGGTTGCTCAAGTGGTAGGACTGGCAAGCTGTAAACCCCAGATGCTGGGTTCGAAACTTGGCAACCGCAAAAACTTGGGGCCACTGGAGGGTATTCCCGGTCGTTCACTTCAGGGCCCCGAGGACTAGTCGGCATTAGGTGGGGGGCTCCCCCAGGCAATCCCAGCCTGGTCCCCAAGCCGCTGGACACCTCGGTTATCAAAAAAAAAAACGTAAGATATCAATCTCCCAGATGGCTATCCTTAGTTTGGCTCCATCTCTGACCTATCGAGGGACCCCTTAAAGGGAGATGTTTATGAATGACATCCAAGATTTTCTCATAAGCCACAAACTATAGATCCCCGACCCTGATCTGACTAGGTGATGAGCTCGCCACACGTATCCTAACCTCCTTAGCCATTTCCTCATCGTGTTTGGCCCTCCCTATAGTCAAGTTCACTCATTTCTCGGCCCCCACCCCGACATCCTCCACATGTTTCATAGCTCTTTCCAGAGAAGCCTTGGGTCATGACAACTCATTGGTCAATTAAGCTACTTGGTCATATCTCTCCTGCAATTCTCAAGACTGCTATTCATACCGACTAGCAGCTTTCCATTACGTGAACGATGCAGAAGAGAATATTGAACTTGGGCCTCCGTAATTGTGGAGGTCGACATTTCTCGTAGATATCGCAAAATATCCTCCAAAGCAACATTGGGGAGGAAGTGCACACTATTATTAGGCTTTTGAAAGGCCCAAGGCAGTGGAGTCTGCACAAGTACCAAAATTTGACCAGGCATAACCTCGACCTTTAGGATTGCTATGCCTATCCTTAACCCTGCTCGACACATTAGCAACGTTAGTGGCTCTTTACTAAGTGAAAAAGGAGACTGAGCAGCTACAATGTAGCTAATGCTACGACACTAACATGCACTACTCGGATCAAAATGCAAGGAACCATCGACTGGTTAGAGGTGAGCAAACCTTGCTCTATTCTTCCTCCCCCCCCCCCAACACGTTCTATCTCCCTCCTTTTGCATCTCTCTAGATCCTAAGAATGCTCATCGACAATTGTAATAGATTGCCTTGCAATGGGGAGCCGAAAAATGTCCCCGGTCACAAAATACCTAACCAAGGCTTTAAGCAAGACAACCTAACGGGCCTCAGGTGGTATGTCGCAATATTTACAGACTTTTGTAATGAAGTCCTTGGCAGTAACAAGGACTTTATCACACAACTCCCAAGTAAAATTAATTTTTTAGTTGGTTGGTGTAGGATTGGTCAGATTAACGCTCGATAAATCTATAAGATAGAAAGACAAAACAACAATTAGAAAAATAGATAAACAACTAAACAAGCCAACTTACATTTCAAACACTAAAACTAATCTTAGCACAACCTGATCTCTTAGACCCCAAGACCTATACCAACAATCTTAGTAAGGATTTCAATGCCAACAATGATCTTCAAAAGGTCTATCTGAAGAAATACAAAGGGAACCTGTAAAACCCAAGAACTAAACGTATTAGGGAACTAAGGGGGAAACACACCCCACACTCGGTTACGACCACTAATAGCCACTCAAGTCAGCTCTGGTGAGTGAGGGCATAGAATTCACATCAACCAATTTTATGCCAATCCCACAAGGGATTTGAAAGAAAAGAATTCTTAATACCAGCCACAGTATGGAAATATGGACGGGATAATGACCCATGGTGGTTCAAAAGTGAAGCAATGAGCCAATTCTCCCTTTTTGAAGACCTTGCGCAGGAAATGAAGAGGCATATTAAAAGGTACAGCAAACTTTGTCTATCGGTACAAAAGCAGAAATAGACAAATCCAACTTGACTACTCGGCTCAACCTAACCCTAAAGAGTGAGAAACCCTATGCTCAATTTGGTGTTATTGGCTCAGAACCCCCAACGTTGCTTTGCTCAGACATACTAGGCTACCTATATAGAAGCTTCTACTTGGCTTAGGCGTCAATTTTTTCTAGACATATATATACGAAATACCTAACCTTCGACTTGGCCACCCAGGGAGTAGACACCATGTGATGTAGAGGACTAAAAGCAAACGAAACAAAGCAAAACTACAACAAGATACTAAAAAATATTCGGTTGAGTGTTTCTGAAACGATTTTTGGGAAAAAAATTCTGAGATGTTATTTGGTGTAAGTGTTTCAGGAAAAATTTAACTCTTGAGAGATGAAGTTGTTTAGGAAAAAAATAAAAGTGTTTGGGAAAAAATTTCCCAAACAAGTTTTCAAAATATTTTCAGAAAATATTTTGAAAACTTCTAACCGAACACAGCCGTCTCTCGAAAAGTAGCATATTTACATCCATTTGAGACCCTTTTTTACAAGAAGAAAGGAGGATGCTGGAGAAAAGTAAAAACAAAAGAAAATTCAAAGAAAAAATCTAGCCTAGATTCGGGAGAAGTCATCATCATCATCATTATCCTCAGGCTAGACGGGGAGATCTAAAAACTCCTCCGAAAGCTACTCAAGAGGGACGAAACCCATTTGTTGACAAGTCAAGATGAATCCCCTTTGAAAGTTGCTATTTTGGATGGGGCCCACCTGATCGGCAAAATCATCGACAAGGCTCTTCTTTAGGTTCCTCAACATAACCTCCAGGTCATTAACCATCGCCTGAGATGTTGGGAACGGGAAACTTCTTGATTGACCTGAGCTGAAAAGCTATCAAGTGTTGAATCTCTCTCAGAGACCTGTTGCCTCAACACCTCCTACTTAAACTCTAAGGCATTCAACTTCACCTCACAATGGGTAATGCTAGAAGCAGCACCTTCCAAATCACTGGACAAACGGGCCCTCTCAACCTTTGCTTGGGCCTTCTATGAGGCAAACACAACATTCTCAGCTATAAGCAACACTGTCGCCGCAAATAACACCATGTCCAAAGACCTCACATTCTTTTGAGCCACTCTTAGAGACTCGAGGACCTCAACATTGTTTTTGAACGCCTTGCTAGCATGGTTACTGACCTTAAAACCACCACCAAAGGTCTACAAACAACAAGAATCAATCATGAGAATATGCCATGAAAAGGGTCCAAAGAAATCAGAAGGGAAAAAAATATTACTCCCTCCGTCCCGGTTTGTTTGTCCACTTTTTGACTTTTAGATGTCTCAAATTGTTTGTCTAATTTTGAAGTTGACTTGTCAAAATTTCCCTAATGCCCTTCCTTTTTTAAAAAACCATGCTTTGGAAAACGTAAACTCTCATTTAATGTTAAAAAAGTTAAGGGTATTCTTGGAAAGTAAAAATTTTTAAGAGTAATGATTGTGTTTTCTAAATAAGTTGGAATTTCGAGAATAGACAAACAAATTGGGACGGTTCATGGCTATGATCCAAAATACAATTAAGAGTTGGAGAAGGTTCATTTACCTTGAAATAGCTTGATTACACCTCAAACGAAGGATTATACCAAAGTTATCAATCTCGTCCCGTACCGGCCTCCTAATAGTACCGGACTACCAGAGTACCATTCCAACCTGCTCCAGCCAATACCGTACCGTACCGTATCAATTCGTATTTAAACAAATAAAAAATTTAATTAATATTTTTTTGGATAATTAGACATAAATTGAGGCTAAAAATCAATTTTTTATGCTTTTTGATTTATTTTTATATTGTCATTCTTTATTTTATATGTTTAGTATGTTGTTAAAAAATATTATTTGAAATATGTATATTAACTTTAACGATAAATCTGAAACGATATGCCAGTGCACACCGGTACCGGTATGTACGGTACAGTAACAAAATCGGTACGCTCGCCAGTACGATATTGATAACTTTGGATTAAAAACTCAAAGATCTTCAAGTGGGATTTGACTCCAAAAATAGAACTTCTCTTTCTAGATTCTTGCAAACCTCCAACTCTCATAGTCTTAACTCCCTTAGCTTTGTGATACTAAGATTTTGTGCTGATAACAATGGACTTGGGGGGGGGGGGGGGGGGTTTATAGAGAGGATTAGAGTAACGATGACAATTTCACCTGCCCCGTATGCATCCGCCCCATTTCCCTCCCCGAGCAGATCGAAGATTTGAAAATTTTCTCGGGAATCGGGTAGGATTCAGGGATTAGTTTGAACAAAAAATAAGGGAGCAGGTTGGATTCGGATATACGTGTCCCCATCCCTGATCCCTGCCCGTTCCCCGCCCCCGCCCCGTCCCCGTTCCCCGAATATTTGCCACTACAGAATTCATACAAATTATTGTACCCACCCAAAGTGGATGTTGTTTTGGAAGTGTAACTAGTTTATTTTTGTTGCATTTGGGTAGATTTGCGTGTTGAATATCCATATGTGTCTATATCTTGTATATCTTGACCGTTTCAATCACTGTTCCGGCATGTTCTGGCCAATAGTGGCCGATACCAGCGGTACTGTACCGTATTTAAAAAAATAAAAATTTTAATTAATATTTTTTTGGGTAATTAGAGATAAATCGAGGCTAAAATCATCTTTTTATGTTTGGTGATTTGTTTTTAAATTGTAATGCTATATTTATTGGGGTACTTAATATTCAGTCCTATCTCTAAGACTAAACTAGTGTTTCATCCTATACACTTTTCAAACGTATTTTTTCATCCTATTTTTCAAAAAATACACAGTTTACCCTTAAAAGACATTGAGCACAAAATCAGCAATTTGGTCCCAAAGAAATAGATTTGTTTAAAACATTGCCTTTATTATTTACACATCCGAAAATTTAGGGATTCCTAAAAACACTTCCTTACCCAACAGCCACGCCTCCCGACGGTTTGTATTCCCATCTCTGGGGTTAACCCTTCCGTCCTAGGGTTCCAAACCGGACGGCGCGCGTAAGAACGGCGACATTGGGGCCCAACTGCCGGCGAGTCGGACTGTGGCTGTGTACTCGACAGGGCTGGGTTGCATTTGGATCGTTTGTATTTCCGTCTCTGGGTTAACCCTTCCGTCCTGGGGTTCCAAATCGGACGGCGCGCGTAAGAACGGCGACATTGGGGCCAAACTGCAGGCTACGTCCGACCGTGGCTGCATATTCGATGGGGCTGGGTTGTATTTGGATCCTACGTGCGCGTGTATCATCATCCGACGGACCATCGTCAAAACATAGGTCGCCGGAGCAGGTTCGAATCTTTTCACGAACATCCTGAAATGAACAGATTATAATGTTGGTTTCCGTGAAGCCGAAATCGATTTCTGATTTACAAATCGATTTGTGTTCGTGTCTGAGTTACGCGTTAATCCATCTGTGTTTTTGTTCGTGTCTGAGTTACGCATTAATGTGCTGATTTACATGAAATGGTTGATGAACTGTATCTTCCTATCTTGTAATTTTGGTCGAGTTTTGGGTTTTGTGTGTTTGTCAACGTGCTCGAAATTTACCATGTTGATGGATATTAGTGACCTATAGTTCCATGCAAATTTATCATGTTGTGTACGTGTGTGAAATTGTACTTCAAATTTACCATATTCATTTCAAATGTACCATTTGAATTCAAATTGACCATATTCTATGTAAATTTACCATATTGAGTTCATATTTGGAACCGGAAAGGTTTGGGAATGTTTGGAATGGCTGGACAGATTCTGCGCATATTCTGTACAAATTAACCATATTGAGTACACATTTTAGGATTGAATGGGTTTTGAGAATATATGAACTGAAAAAACAAATTCTGCGCTTGTAATTGACCATATTCTGTAAAAATTACGCATAATGAGTTCAAATTGACTATATTCTGTTTGATTTTACCATATTGAGTTGGTTTTGATAATGTATGAACTGAATTAATAGTTTGTGGGCATCAACTGAATGGGTTTGAGAATGTGTGAACTGAAAAAAACAGATTTTGCGCTTCAAATTGACCAAATTCTGATGAAATTTACCATGTTCTGTTCAAATTGACCATATTCTATACAATTTTACCACATTGAGTTGGTTTTGGGAATTTATGAACTGAATTAATAGATTCTGGGCATCAATTCTTATCTATTTTGTGGCATTTAGCATCCCCCGTACTGAAAATTTCCGCATTGTTCTGATGTATTTCGAATTGTGGTAACAGAAGGATTGACATTCGTTGGAATCAAATCGTCCCTACATCTAACGTGGTCTCCCATGGCCCGAATATGTGAGTACTTTCGTGTTTGTCGAAATGTGCTTTCATTGCCGTTTATTAAGTGGAATAATTTGGATGTTTTATTCCAGGTAGGACAACTACCCACTATGAAGGAGGTACAATACTAAGACCGAGGGCAAGGCCGGACCCTAATGAAGGAGTTTATGATGCGACCTTGGGACCCGTTAGGGGAAAATCCAAAGATAATTCTAGCAAAAAAAAAGTCCAAACATCCAAGTTGGTGGATGCCGTAAAGATGCAAAAGTTGGAGTCAAGAGATACACCTTACAGATCAAGTTTTGCAGGGATCGTGAGGTTGGTTAATGAGATTGGGTTGCGTGAGTGTCATGAGTAAGTTCTTAAAAAGATGCCGTTTTGGTTATTGTTTCAAGCCGTTCTTCGAAAGAAACTTACCGCTACCCTATGTCGCAATAGCGACAAGCTTATAGTGAAGGTGATAGAATCATACTGTCAGGATCGACGCTGCTTCAAACTCTGAAGGCAAGACGTCAATTTTACAAGTTCAGACATTGTTAGTATGTTTGGCATACGGGGAGGGGGAGGGAATGCGTTATTGAATTTGAAGTATACGACAAAAAATGACGTCAAGTTGGTGGGCAGACGTAGGCTTACGCAACAGAGGCTAACAACGCCGGATATCAAAGAAATGTTGTTCAAATACGTCTCGGGGAACACGGAAAATGACATATGCGATGTTGTTAGACTACTCTGTATGTATTTGTGCCACACCCTGTTCTTCCCAACTGGTTCGACCGTAAAATGGGTATACTTATAGCGGATTGAGGATTTAGAGACTATCTGTTTGTACGATTGGGGTGGTGCTAACACCCGGGAGCTTATGAAGTCAGTTGACAAATATCATCGTCAACCAAGAAAGGTCTCGGGGTGTGTCATTGCGTTATTGGTAATGACTTGTTCATCTTAACCCTTTACTTACGTTATATACCTAATATTGTGTGGCCTCTGTTATAGTTTGTGAATGAAAAAGTACAATCCTGATGTTGATGGTATATTGGATGACTGTTATGGTAAAACTAGAAATCTGGTCATTTAAACTGGGTGTGGTAAATTAGCATGCTGTTGATGGTAAATTTCAATTAGTGTGGTGGTAACTTTCATAGCAGGCTGGTAAATGTAGTTAAGTTGATGATAAATTTCAGTACATGCTTTGATGGTAAATTTTGTACGCGGATGGTAAATTTTGTTACCCGTTAATTTTAAAAATTTTGTGTTTCGGATTGTAGTACTGGCTATGCAAGCACACAATCGTTGTGGAACCAAAGCAACCTGAATTTCTCCGGTGGAGTATTCCCGACATGGTTTCAAAGTTTAACGATGTTTTACTACATGAACTTCGCCCCGACCAAGTATGTAAGAAAATTATAAGCTGGTCTACTGCGAACAAATAACTGCGACCTCCTAATGCGGCTGTCCATGTTATTGTTGTTAGGTGAACCCGAGAGAGTGTACTATTCCACATAGCGAATGTAGCGATGAAACCGTGGGTGGAACAGATGCTAGCGCCCCACCGTCGAGACATGCCTGTAGTTGTAAGTTTGCTGATCAATTTCTTCACGGTGCTTGTCAATTTCCATGGTTATTCAAACCAACCTTTACATATTTTGATCTCTACGTGCCACCTAGCAGGAATGGCACATAGTGGGAGTGCGACATTTGAACATGACGTTCCCATGCGTGAAGACATGGAAGGATTTAAGGAGCGTGAGGAAGGTTCGACCTTGGTCAGAAACCTCCGATCTCCGATTTCAGAAATGAAGTCCGATATAATCGATTTGGTTCGGAAGGGTGAAGAACGAGAGGCCGTGAATGTTAAAGAAATGAAAAAAAAGACGAAGAGATAACTAAATTAAAAGAGACGGTAATGCAACTTCTCAATGAGAAATCCAGGGTCTCTGATGAATTTGATGAAATGGTCGTACATTCGATCACTCAAGAAGCAAAGAAAAAATCCAATGATGAAGTCGAAACAAAGCAAAAGGACCCGAAGTGGTCCATGATTGTGCGGATCAAAAACAAATCAAGAAAACCCAAGGAACAACCGGAATTTGTTTATGATCAGAAGAAGAGGAAATGTGCAACAAATGTGGAGATTGATATGGCTGTAGGATCGAAAAAAGCTGTCAAAGCTACAAAAATTCCTTCAAGGGTGGCTCTTGGACATTCAAAAACATTGTCAGTGAAGACCCTAAAAAAATGTGCTGTCCACCACTTGTTGTCAAATGATGATCAAATAAGGATCCAGCAAATATGGAGCACGACCAACACCAGGTGTTGACCGACAAACAAAACTGTTATTGCCGCACCTTGTCTTCTATCCATCCATTCAATATGATAATATAACTTAACTGTTTTTGGTCGCAGTGCATGTATATGGTCTGGTACCGAGATGACGACTTCGGTGTTTCTTGAAGATTTGACGCAACTTGTTTTCGACACATCTACATCTGGCTCAGTGAGTACTTATTTTTCGGATAACTTTGTTCTATAGTTTAATCGGATATGCTGTCACACTTGGTCATCCTTACACAGTGTTTACCGTATGGTTAATTGTATTTTCATGGTTAATTTTGATCCCGCTGGTAATTCTGATGGTATAACTTTGTTCTATTCCTCGGTTCTGCACAATATCTTGTGATGGTGAATTTGTGTAGTAAATGAAAATTTAGATGGTAATGGTATATTTGATTCTGATGGTGAATTCGATGGTAATGATAAATTTGGCCAAATTTACCATATTCTGTATAAATTTACCATATTGAGTTCAAATTTGGAATCGGATATGTTTTGGGAATGTTTGGAATGAATGGATAGATTCTGTGCATATTCTGTACAAATTAACCATATTGAGTACACATTTTATGACTGAATGGCTTTTGAGAATATATGAACTGAAAGGACAGATTCTGCGCTTCAAATTGACCATATTCTGTAGGAATTTAGCATAATGAGTTCAAATTGACCATATTCTGTACAATTTTACCATATTCTAAGCTGGTTTTTGTATGGCATGGACTCTATCACAATGCTAAATGAATACCAGTCTGTATTAAAAGAACCCAAAATCTGGATCCTCTGAGAAACGTTGCAGGATTTGAAAAAGTGTACTCTGCAGAATCTACTCCCATACTCAGTAGGTTTGTTTATGTAGGATCCACACCTATTGTATGGAGTAGATTTTCCATTATATACTCTCGGAATCAGTAGCACCATCTTTTCCTCTTAGAACATTCAGACTGGTATACATTTAGCATTGTGATAGAGTACATACCATACAGAAAGCACAGAAGTTTCGAGCTCAGGATTTGGCAAAAGCCCAGAAAGCAAGACAAGCAGTTCAAATTGACCATATTCTGTACAATTTTACCATATTCTAAGCTGGTTTTGAGAAGGTATGAACTAACCTTGGTAACCATTCAGGTGATAGACGCATATGTTGATATCCTAAAACAGTATCAAAACCAAGATATATCCGACCGTCAAGTGGATGATACACAAACGTCATATGCATTCACAAGTAGTTGTCTGGTGAGTTAAATTTATATAATTGGCATCTTATGTGTCTACTACGACTTCATCTATTTTCAATGTATTTCTATTAAATTTTGTTCCATTACAAGTGCAGGCGCTGATCATATCCAAGTCGCCTGAGGAACGGTTACGGTTGATCGGACAATGGATGCCCAATGGCCGTTCGTCCAGATACCTTCTTTTTCCAGTACACAGAGGACATCACTGGACATTGCTTGTGCTCGATGCGGAGGAAGGAGATTGGAAGTTTTACAACTCGTTACGCCCGAGGTCTGGTGTTGACTATTATTGCGAGGCTGCAGCAAAATTGGTAAATTTCCTATTCACTTTGAGAAAAATAAATTGTGGCTGCACATGCACTAATTTTGGTTTCATATCTTGTCGGTAATAGAAAACCGAAGTTGAGCATTATATGAAGACGACCTCGAAAGGATTGCTCACTACACAAGATTGCAAGCCTATTGAAGAGGTGTTGTATTGTCCACAGTAAGGATCAAACACGTAAGTTATTTCTGGACTATAACTATTGACAATCGACAAGATAGAATATCATGTGTGCGTACCATAACTTTTTGTAAAATTGCTTGATTACAGCCTCAATTGTGGCATTATTGTTTGCTACATCCTTCGACAGTACTTTCGTAATGAAGCAATCGATTCGAATCTAACAACAAAAGAATGTCAAGAACTACGTGCCGAGATATTACACGAGCTAATCAAAAATGGGGAAAAGAGGATGTAATATATTGATGTTAAACAGGATGATAAATTTCGGTTCTTGATGTTGATGTTAAACCTTTTTGTGCGTGATGGTAAATTTTATAAAACGGGTGATAAATGTAGTTACGTTGCTGATACATTTTAGTACATGCTATTGATAGTTTCTGTATATTTTTTTTGAATAAATGCTACTGTTCCACTTGGTTTCAACCTGTTGATGACATGGGATTGCCGGATACTACTATCCCTTATTTTTTGGCCTTCTTTGTACGTGGCAACGTAAAGAACTGCCGGACAGTCGTATTATGGTAAATTTGTGTCTAATGCTTAATTTGTACGTCCGAGACTTTACTGCATTAGCGACTGTACCGTTGTGATAAATTTCAGAACATGATTAATTGCATACCATCTACCGAACATGGTAAATTTACATATCATCTAACAAATTCACTAACACATTGTAAGATGCTATGACAGCAACATATCATACAAGCCACTTTAGCTGGGATTTAGTCTCCACTGACGACATCTATGATTAAACGAAAAAAGGGCTAATCAACCAACTTTGCTGTCTTCCAAGATTTAATTTTGATAAACTTATCATGTTTAGTACAAATTGATGGTAAAATAGAAAATACCATCGCATTGACCGAAAACCGCAAAAAAATTATGATGACAAATTTGTTAAACTTGTTGAAATTATGATGGTAAATTTAATCATCCCATCAAATTAAACAAACAAAACGCTGTCAAACTTTCTGTTTCACAAAAGAAATTTACGATCGAACGGTACAAAATTCACCATAACGACCGCCACAGTTAATAAAGAAAAATAAATAAATGCGCTACACCGCTTCCTTGCATGATTATTGATTATGGTTCCCCAACCTTTGGCACCTGCCACATTTAATCTTGTTTTGGTTCTCTCCCCTTGATGGTATTCGTTGAGTTCTAGGTCTCCCAGGCGGCTTCTTGCTTAATGGAGGAAGTATGAGCCCCTCATCATCTTGTTGCTCGCACATCCAAACAGTGGGTATTAGGTATATAGAGAATGAGTACATGGCACGAAAAGCTTCCACATGGTAATATGGATCGATAAATGAACTCAAATCTTTACCTGCGGAACATATTGCAGTGACTGCGTGAACACATGGGAAACGTTCCAGCTGCCACGACTGACATGAACAAAAACCCCTTGCAATGTCGACAGTGACGTTTGGAAATGATTGGACCTCGTAAACATCATTTCCGGCCTCAAGAACTACCCATGACCTACCATCGTTGAATGCATCAGTCAGTCTCTTATCCATTTCAGGGCATATAAGACCAATCCACTTGCTTGCAAGTTCCCTCCTACCCGAAATTTGCGCCATAATCTTGACTCTTAAGGCATCAACCAAATTTGTGATGGGGAGAAAACGTTCCTTCTGAATCCAAGAATTGAATGACTCAGCTACATTTGAGTACATCTCCCCATATCTAACACCTCGAAAGTACGCATTGCTCCAATTTTCTTTTGGTAATTGATCAAAGAAATTAAACACCCTACCACCACCATCGTGTATGATTTTTTCCATGTACCGATGGAATAAATCACGGGTAGGAGCGTAGGCACACTTAACTAGTAAATTCACCATATTCTCTTTAAAAGTTTTATGCGATCCCCGCAAATGGTACCTCAAATTTGACTTGAGATGAAATAAGCAAAAACCATGGCTAACATTTGGAAATACGGTCTTCACTGCATCGAGCAGTCCAATATTCCGATCGGGAATAAATGTTATATCCCTACCAGGAGTAATAATCTTCTCCAAGTTTTGTAAGAACCACAACCAATTATCTTGGTTTTCAGAGTCAACAACAGCAAAACACAATGGAAATATGCCTACAATATAAAGGGAAACAAACACCACAAGAAATCATTCAAACAAGGAATGTGAGCAACTGTGCACAACCGGTATCTTGTTTTGGAAAATAAATTAAGCACAAAAACACAAAAGCGTACCTTGGTTTCCATTCTTCCCAGTGGCACCTAGCAAAGCCCTCTTATGCCTACCTTTCAAAAATGTATGCTGCAAAAGCTACAAACAACCTCCTAAATCGATTAGTTTTTTCGTCGAAATCCAACTCAATATGACTTCTGGGATTTGTATTCATAGCAGCACTAACATACCACCTAAGATTAGAAAAGGAGTCAAGTAATCACCAAACACATCATTTCTAGCCTTCTCAACACCCCACCAAGCTTGGTGGTATGATACATTCAATCCGTAATCATTTTTCATTTCCCTGACGACATCAACTGGCCTCTTCAGAGGTGTTACGCGTACTTCCTCCGTGAACAGATCAGCAATGAATTTCGACGTTACGTGCGTATTTTTTGGAGTCCTAACCGCAACCCCACAGTCGTGTGTACCGACGAATCTTCTAATATAAAAGTAATCGTTTAGTGTAAACACCCTTGCATGCAACTCCCACACACATCCTTTTTCTTTTCTGTATTTGCAGTGGGCTGTCAACCGCATTTTTTCGTTCTTTGTTAAAATATACTCGAAACCCCTCTCAATGGCATACTTTTTCAATACACTACGGAGTTGTGAAACCCCTCCCTCAAACTTTTGTCCAACGCCCGTAATTCCAACCGACCATTGTGTTCACAACAAACTGTTACGTTTGTGAACACAAAACATTGGAATATCATCATCAATCTGTGCTGCCCCATCAACATCAGTTGTCTGAATCCCAGTATATTCCATATTCGCTCTTTCACTACCAAAATTTTCATTGTGGTTGTCTCCAACGGTATTATTGAAGAACTCCACCGTGGAATCCTTAACAACGACCTCAATATCTTCATAGCCTGCGCTCTCTGCTAGCCCGAACATCGTAACCAAATCCTCATCGTTATCCAATAGTAGATTTTCATTGTCGACCAACGAATAACTCAAAATAACAGATTCAGAATCCAAGTGACCACATCTCTCACATATCTTATTCACCAACTGAGCAAAGTTCCAGCTGCGATCTATTCTGATTGCAGCAATCTTCTCATTATGCCTGCAAATCAGTATCAGAACGTAGTCCATTGCCACTATTCTGTATTTCATGAATGAGAACAACAGTGTATAGAAGTTAAAATCTGAAAATTTACATGAACAGTCGTATTATGGTAAATTTGTGTCTGATGGTTAATTTGTATGTCTAGGAAACTTTACTACATTACTGACTGTACCATTGTGATAAATTTCAGAGCATGGTTAATTGCGTACGATCTATCAAACATGGTAAATTTACATGCACGACTAACAAACATAGTAAATTCACTAACACATTGTAAATTGCATAGCATCTGCAAAAAAAGCCACATATCATGCACAACCCCCGTTCTCAGAACTGCTATTTGTGCCATTATGGTAAAATACAGAATATGGTAAATTTGCACATCATCTATCAAAACATGGTAAATTAGCAATCTTCTCGTTATGCCTGCAAATCAGTATCAGAACGTAGTCCATTGCCACTATCCTGTATTTCATGAATGAGAACAACAGTGTATAGAAGTTAAAATCTGAAAATTTACATGAACAATCATATTATGGTAAATTCGTGTCTGATGGTTAATTTGTATGTCCGGGAAACTTTACTACATTATTGACTGCCCATTCTCAAAACATATGCTACAAACTAAAAACGACAGAAATAAAAATCTTTCACTCACCATGTGCTTTTTAGCAATCTTCAACAAAATTTCTTCAGGTTTGGCAATGCGATCTTTGTCCTAAGTTTCAACCTTCAATGTTATGTTGCCCGATGAGTAATAAAGAAAGATATTTTGTGTGACTACGTTTCAAAAATCTGAAAATATGGTAAGGAAGATCCCAGAAAACCCTTGCAATTGCATAGAAAATCAAATTTTCAGTGGGAAGATTCCAGCAAAATTGCCATCATATTGACAAAATACAATATTCTGATTCCTTAACATGGAATATTTGAAGAAGATTCTGGCCCGCATCACCAAAATCGAATATTCACTGTGATAAAAAAAACCAGTCCCGTTTCCAGCAGCTTCCAGATTCCAGCGGCATCTTACTATTTCCAGCGGCGGCCAACAGTTTCCAGCGAGTTAACTGTGCGTTAAACATGGCAGATTTGCTGCATAAACAAAACTTCCGACGAACATTAAATCTGGCTACTTGATTCCCTAATCAGTTAACTCTTTTACCTTATTTAATTCCATAATTACAGCCATATTTATTGTCACAACTATAAACATACCAAATCAATACAAAGTATTCTGAATCAAAAGGATAAGAGGGTAATCTACCACCACCAAATAAGGGCAAACGTGTCAACCGATCTAAATTGGGGGTGAAAACATAAGTTTCAAAAGTGTATGAGATTCAACCCTACGTAGTGTAGGTAAAAAGGACCCTGATTTAATTTACCCATATTTTATGTGTCTAGTATGATTTTTTGTCAAAAAATATTATTTGAAATATCTATATTAATTTTAGCGATAAATCTGAAATGCTACGCCAATACCTACTGATACCAGTACGTGTCATACCAGTAACAAAATCAGTACGCTCGTTGGTATGAGATTGATAACTTTGGTCTTATGAGCCAAAATTTCTGATTGGGCTCAAAACCAAATTGGGACATCAAGAAAATGGGTCAATGAAAATGGGTTTGGGCTAATAAGGCTGCCAAAAGGTTTAAGGGGAACTTATATTTCAGTCCCTTCCCTTAGTGTTTATTATCTTTTCATCCCATGCACTTTTGTATATTAATTTTCAATCTTTTTTTTCAAAAAATATCAAACCTACCCTCTAGTTCATTTAACTCTGGTTAATATATATTTTCTAAATCGACGCCCGGAATCCCTACATTCATGGTAAACGGAATAGCATCATTATCTCATGAATAGGAAACGTCCTCTCCAAAAATCATGGGATTGAGGAAATCATCGGCCACCATTTTTCGTTTTGGGACCTCGCCATAGATCTAGGGCTTCAGATTCCATAAACCCATCGGAAATGTAGACAAAAAATGCACCACTCCAACGGAATACCGACCGCCTGATTTGGTCGCTAATAGATGACGACAACGGCATTCGAACGGCTTTCGTCGGACTACGATCCAGTATAAGGTATGAAATGTTGGGGATAGATGTTTGATTTGCATGGAAATGACTTATACATAGTTTATTTATAGAACGTAAATGGTACGATTTGAATGTTGGTGAATTTGAAGCTGTACATATATTACGATGGCTTATACATGATTTATTTGTACATTCAGTTTACGTACACCGGTGATGGTATATTTGCTGTTTGGGGTGAATTTGATAGTGCTGTTATATTTGAGATCAATGCTATGTTTGGCAGTTATTGTATATTTCACTCTGATGATACAGTAGATAGCGGAGGTAATTTTGTGTATTTTGGTAATCTGGTAAATTTTGAAGTGATGGTATGTTTTCGATTGTTACGGTACGGCCTGTATATTTGTTATGGTATGTTTAAAGGGATGGTATATTTGCTGTAAGGGATAAATTTGAAAGTAATATTAAATTTGAGACCGATGGTAAATTTGACTGTTATGCTATATGTTACTATGATGGTACAGTTGATAGCAAATTAATTTTGTGTATTTTGATAATCTGGTAAATTTTGAAGTGATGGTATGTTTTCGGTTGTTACGGTATGGCTGGTATATTTGTTATGGTATATTTGCTGTAGGGGGTAAATTTGAAAGTAATATTATATTTGAAACCGATGGTAAATTTGACTGTTATGGTATATTTCACTCTAATTGTATAGTTGATATCAAATGTAATTTTGTGTATTTTGGTAATCTGGTAAATTTTGAAGTGATAGTATATTTTCAATTGTTATGGTACAGCTAGTATATTTGTTATGGTATATTTGCTGTAGGGGGTAAATTTGAAATGAATATTATATTTGAGATCGATGGTAAATTTGAAAGTTATGGCATATTTCATTTTGATGTTACAGTTGATAGCGAATGTAATTTTATATATTTTGGTAATCTGGTATGTTTCAGTTGTTAATCTAGTAAATTTCGTTTCGACCGTAATATCTAATCTGTCCCTTGTTTCCTGAATTCGAGTTGGGTTGTCAAAAAAATCTAAATACTAATCTTTCTATATGATTATTTGAACGCAGACTCGATTGTGGGATTATTGTGTGTTACATCATTCGACAGTAGTTTCGAAATGACGCCATTGATGCCAATCTAACAAAAACAGAGTGCCAGAAGATACGGGCTGAGATACTACATGAGTTGCTTATAAATGTGGAAAATCGTACATCATAGATTAGTTCGATTGGAACACAATTTTGATGCTACTTTGCTACTGTTTATTTTGTAATTTGAACAGTTTTCTATAATTCCAAGTATGAAGGATCTAGCAATATAATAGAAATATAATCTTAATATCAAACATCATGGTCGGCATTTTAAATGGTATATACCATATTGCTTTGAATAATGTATATACGGTATGGTAAATTTGCGAGACACATTATGTAAAAATGTGAAATGAAAACGGCAACATGAAACTTTGGATATGTACGACCCTACAAGTCAGATGGACACTTTCTGCTATCATGGTAAATTGACGTTCATGTGTAAATTTGTCGGTCAACATCAAGTTCGACCGTTTATGATAGATTTGCCTATACCGTAGTGAAACCTATTGTAATACACAATATATGGTAAATTTCCTATATTCTATAGTAATTTTACGGTATGGTATATTTGGTAAATTTGGAGGCCACGCATTACATCTGGTAAATATGTCAATTTACGTGGTAAATTACATGACAAACAATCAATATCCACGTTATGGTAAAATAAATCAATCTACAGGTTGTGGTCAAATTAAAAAATATCATGGTAAATTTACAGTTATTCAACATCGCATGCAAGTCATGGGACATTTCCCACGCAATGGTTCATCACGTAAAATGAATCAATCTGCAGGTTATGGTCAAATTAATAAAACTTCAATTCAACTCAATAACACGGAATGGTAAATATTCCAGCCAAATCTAAATGATCCAGGATGTGATTGAAAAATAATCACTACTGCCATTTAGGTATACATATTCCTAAAGATAATGGTGATCCCATATTTTTAGGCTAAAAACGTGCTAATTGATTTTGGAATAATATTCCTAAAGAGACTTGTGATCCCATATTTTAAGCCTAAAAACGTGCTGCAGATTTAAACCAAACAATTCAAATATTAACTAACCACAGGATAAAACGGTAAACTATTTCTCAAAAGTAATGGCAAAGTCGTCTATCCATACAATTATATGATGAAAACATAAGTTTGAAAAGTGAATTGGATGAAAATCTAATTTGAAGGGGTAGAAAGGACCCCGATTTAATTTACCCAAGGTTTAATGGGTTGGATTTAATTTGCATTTATAAATCATGCAACTCAATTAAAATTCGTACATTCAACATTTCTTTATCCATTCTATCAAATAAAAATGCATTAATGAAAGTTTTTTTTTTAAGAAACCTAACTAAATCATGCATAAATTGATTTTAAAAAATTATATTTTTAATTTTTAATTTTTGGCTCCTCACAATTGGCCAGGTATGTCTTTATGGCCCGAAAAGCTTCCTTATGCTCAACTCACCGTTTGAAGGTCTCGTCCTGCTTTAACTTTGCAATTCTTTCTTTGTTGCATGGGATTTGCCTCAATGATGGCTTTAATTTCCCTGTGTCTATCTGAATGCCCTTTTGGTGTATCAAATACCCCAAGAAAGTTTCTGCAGACATCCAAAATCACATTTTAGTGGATTCAATTTCAATTTGTAATGTCTCATTGTCTGGAAAGACTTCTTCAAGTGTTCTAAATACTCTTCACATGACTGAGATCTTATGATAATGTCATCAATAAAACAGTCTATAAAATCGCCTATGTGTTCATGGAAAATTGTATTCATAACTCTTTGATACGTAGCACCAACATTCTTTAAACCAAAAGGCATTTTGACCCATTCAAATGTGCCAATGTTTCTTGGGCATTGGAAGCCTATTTTATGAACGCCTTCATCATCTATACGGATCTAGTTATAACCAAAATGACCATCCATCGTAGACAAAATAGATATCCGGTTGACCTGTCGACTAGGAGATCAACAATTGGCATAGGATATTCATCTTTGGGAGTTGCATCATTTAGATTATGTAAATATGTACACACTCTCAACTTACCATTCGTCTTGATAACAGGGACTACGTTGGCACTCAACATACCTGGTTGTTCTAATGAACTCGACCTCCCTTAGCCTTGAGATTTTCTCCCTGATTTTAGTAATCACTTCAGGAGTCGTTCTCCTGGGTTGTTGTTTAAATAGCTTGTGGATAGGTTTGATAGGCAACCTATGTTCCACCAAGTCCTGGTCCAAATCTGGTAACTCATTGTAACTCCAGGCAAAACAATCCTTATACTCCTATAAGACTTCAATAAGCCCAGGATGTATTTCAGGCATAAATTATTTATTAACAAATAATGGCCTTGGATTAACTTCATCCCCTAAATGAAATTCTTCGAGAGGATCTTGTGAATTACTTCGATTGATCTTTGATCTATCATTACATTCGCTAAATCCACAACATCACACCTGTGCAATTTAGGCTCATGCTTGTCGTCTTCAAAGATAAAATCTTCTTGGATATTCTTCTCTATTTCTAGGGCTATGTATTTGACCATGGCCAACGTACTGGCCTCTTCTTGCTCTGCATTTGATTAGAGCCAATTAGTGTCATCTTTAGGTGCGCTTGACTCATAATCGATAGTTTGTTTGAAATTTGATCTCAATTGTGCCAATTCTCTCGAGTTCAAATCATTGGCTAGGGGTGTGGCAGTTGTTAGAGTGTTGAGTGGAATGATTCCAACCTTGTACATCTCTGCCTTAGAGAAATCTGTAGTAGTCTTGAAAGGATGAGGGTCTGTCTTTACCTCTGCAGTTCTCACTTATTCTCCCTCATTATACTTTATGGCCGTCAACTCTTGATGCATGGAAGAATGAGAGGATTGTATCTGGCTGTAGAGTTGACTATGAAAAACGCAGTATAATGAGAACTGCAGAGTTGACTTTATTCTCCCTAATAGTGCATTGTATCTGGCTGTAGAGTTGACTATGAAAAACGCAGTATCTGTCTTGATTTCTCTGGCTTCGAGCTTGATTGAGAGGATTGCTTTTGCATGTTGACTTTCCAATTAAACCCAACAATAGTAGTACTCGTGGGGATCAATTTCACATTATCTTTTCCCAACTTCTTCAAAGTTTTAAAAGGAATGACGTTTAAAGCATCACCATTATCCACAAGTATTTGATTTGGGAGAATACCATCTAATGTGGCTTGAATGTACAAGGATTTCAAATGATGCCTCATGGCCTTGGTGGAAGGCCTAAAAGGGTAAAAAAATGTTAGTTTGGTAAGCACTAATGATCAGAGGACTTTCCACTTTTGAGTCTGAATTGTAGTTAAAACTAGCTTTGACCGACTCCAGTACTGCTTCAATGTTATGCACAACGATTAGAATTTCATCGCTATGATCACTCCATGTTGTTGCATCCTCGATTTCTTCACATGTTACAGATAAATGGTCATCCCCCTCGTCTAAAAAAGACTCGTTGCTCAAGCATTAGTTCTTTGAGACCTAATTGTCTTACTTTGCGAAGGAGGATACTCATAACATGTTGATTGGAACTTTTGAGATAGTTCCAAACTGGATAGTACTTGTCTAGACTTCTTGGTTGGAGTTTTCTTTGCCTGCTTTTAACTCCAACTCTAGTTTTACTTTTGGATTGATACTTCTATTGGCATAGGTTCTTCATTCAGCGCTCGATGTTCCACCATCATTGCCTCGCGCAGTCCTGATTGGTAGCTGGCTAAGGAACTAGGTGACACCAGAGTATCATTTTCTGACCCATCATCTTTAAGAAGAGATGCTTTGATAGCTTTCAGCATTTGGTTCTTTTTCTACTAAATCTCTCAGCACAGTTCCCTAATAGGATCTTCCTTCGATTTCCTTGAAAACCTTGAATTGGACTTGGATTCTATCCAAGCAAGGTCCTTGAGTAACGTTTTTCTTGCTGGAAAAGAGTATGCCTTCTTTGAAGTTTCCTCTTTTGTGTTTGAGAGAAAATTGTAACTATTTGTGGTATCTTCGTCTTTGGTTTGAGGTTGATTGAGGTGGTTTTAGCATCTTTGTCTATCCTTTGGACAATTCTTTGAAACCCCGGAATAAATCTAGCTTAATTTGTTTCAATAACCAGTTCGACACTTCCTCTATGAGCGTAAACTCATTAGAACTCCCTTCCTTCCCTCGCCTAGATCGATTTTCTTCGAAGGTAGAGATTCACTTCTCGAAATTGGCGGGATTGGACTTGTAGGGACATTTCTCTTCTAGAACTTTCAATGCTTAGAGTTTTCCTCCTGTAAAGGCTCACTCTTCACCTTCAAAGCAGGCTTGTCAAAATCTCTTCTTATCTTAGTGGGAAAAACCTTGCACCACGTCAATCGAGCTCTTTGAACAATAGATCATTTGCTCTGCAGCCTCGGCATAGGTACTCTAAAAATGAAGCTCTAATAGAGGAAGCGATGCATTTTCGGTGTTTGTTTCTCCCACAGGAGAACCAGCCGCAACATGAGTATAAGAGTTTTCTCTTTACCAACACGCTTCTTGGCCTAGCATAATTAGGCCTTTTTCCTTTGAAATTGGGTGTGTTCATAAATACTTGAAACTCTCTTCCATAGAAACCAGACTGGACTCATTCTGCCAATGATACTAGCATGGTGGTATTCAGAGAGACTTCCTCAATTTTGGGAAATGGATTTCTGTCTATCCCCATAGGACGTTTTGGAAACTCCAGTCTTCTCTTCCGAATTTGTTCCTGTATCCTGTCACAAAACATATTGCAGTTTTTAGTCAATGCAACCAAGAATCATGCTACTTACAATATGTTTTACCCCTTCTTTCTTCTAAAATAGGGAACTACTAGATTAATAGATAAAGACAACGCCTGATAAATTAAAAATATCACGTATTTATAAAAGCGTAATAAAAAATGGGAGATGCATTTTTAAACACACTTTTTAATAAAACTGTGATGATTGGTGCTTTTTAACCATGCTTTTAATAGAACTGTGATTGTAAGTAGTTATTTTAACCACGCTTTATTTGTAAGCGTGATAAAAAAGTAATAGATTAGTTTAATTACGCTTTATCGTAAGGATGGTAAAAAAATGATTGTCAATATTAATCACGGTTTGTTTACAACTGTGATAAAAAGGTAATCATTTTTAATAACGATTTATTTACAACCGTGATAAAAGGGTAGTCATTTTTAATCATAGTTTGTTTAAAACTTTTTGAAAAGCCTTACTCCTCAACGACTGTTGTGGTCAATTGTTCAATTGTTCCTCTTTCTCAATTGTTCGATCACTGTTTCTCAATTGTTCGACGACCAACATTGTCGTTTGGAAGATTGGAAGGAACAAAGATTGGAAGTATGCTGCCATTTTAGCAAATGTAAATTTTCAAATGCGAAAAAGATTTGCTAATCAGAAAATACTTCCTTCTTTTTGTTGTTCAAATGCTGCTATCTTCCTTTCAGCAATATATTGCCAAATGGAGTCTAAAATGGATTTGGTTTGAATGCTGCCATTTTTGTGGTTTGAATGCTGCCATTTTTGTTGTTTCTTGATCTTTGTAGATTTGCTAGTCTGCTATGTTTGTTTGCGGCTGAGTTTCTTCACGCTTATGGTAAAAATCTGATTCATCAATTGTTTGATAAAATGCCCAAATAAGCTGTCTCATGTTGATGCCTTTGATATGCTCGACGGAATGTCCAACTAAGGTCCTATTGAACTGGTGACTTCATTCTGGTTTTTTATCTTTACTACTGTGTTTTGCTGCTACTGTTCTTGCTTTCTAATGGGCACGCTTCTCTTGTTGTAGCTTATCCGGTTGGTTTATTTTTGGTGTTGCCAAATCTTATTGTCTTATGTCTGCACTTGGTGCTGCTGCTGAAAGTGTTGTTTCCCTGTTGATTGTGAGGCTCTTTCTACTCTATTGTTTTTGTTTTAGCCTCGGGTTTTGGCTCCTACTATTATGTTTTGGTCTCTTTGTTTTCTAGTTTGGTTGGGTCACAACTCTGCTATCTTAGTCTATATTTTGGGCTATTTGTTTTGTCTTTTTGCTTTGTCTATTCGATGGTTTTGGTTTTCGGTTGGTAGCATGCCAACAATCCCTTTTGTACTACTCTTTCTCTATTTTAATATATTCTCTTTGCTTGTTAAAAAAAAAAAGATAATTTAAACTGGTTTTTTAAAGGATATAGATAGCTATATTTGCTAGAAGCCAGTGGCAATGCCGATTGTGATTGGCGAAATAAAACTACACGTTCTTTAGACTCAAGACTTGCAAGTATGTATAATTTTTAATTTGTGCCAATAGGGCCCTTAACTTTTCATTGAAATAATTGCATTGGAAGGCAAGCTTGAGAGCTTGTAAAATCTCACATGAACATGATTTAGTTGGCTGCATAGGTGCTTTATGGATTTTCCATTTACTATTGCTTGAGAAGTTGAGTTGTATGTGTTGATAAAAGGTTATCAATTGGATAAAATCGCACTATCTTGTTGTTGCTGTAATTGCCCTTTGTAGGCAATATAGGGGGTGAGTGTATGAAGAAGTCATATTAAAGGACTTCCCATGAATTTCATCATGAACTGGCGGCATCTCTGGCTTCACCTGATGCATTTTTACTATTACCTAGGAAGTTTCTATTGTTAGTTGTTTTTCTAGCCAAGATAATTACTTATTAAATTATCCAACTAACAACATCTCAGTAACTATTGCCATGTCTGGATGGACCAAGTTTAGTCATCCTGTAATATTTCTAGATACTACCATTTTAGGTTTTCTACATGATAGGTTTAGCTGCGTCTTTTAATATCAACTCGATACTTCTCTCTTTATGTGTGCTTGGCAGGTATTACCAATTATAGAGTGTTATAGAAGGATATTAAAAACAGGCATTTGTTGATCTTGTATGCAAGGTAAGCATACTATCCTGGTATTCCACATTTTGTAAGCTTATAAGTTTTGCATGTCAAGTGTTTCTATAACGCCTCGAATTTTGAACACGCTAATAAAAAGTGTGAAGTAACCAAAATACCATAATTATATTAAAATACGAGTCTGATATAGGAGATAGTCAAGATACATTTTAAAAGAGAGTGTTTACATCAAAAAGACTTTAAGAGTAAAGTCAGAGCAGTCTAAACTAGTCTAAGTGATCCACGGCTCCACCGTGTCTTCTGCGAGATAAGCGTCATCGTACGATGTATAATTCGAACTGGCTCCATCGTCATCGGTATCTGGTTATGAAACAACAGTGGTGGGAGGAAGTTGCGCTATGAATTTTGACACTCAATAAGTTACCTTACACTTAAGTACCCTTTTGAATGTTTTAACATAATAACGTGATATGCAATGTAAAGAGAATGAAAATATTCAAGGTCTAATCATGTAATGAGATAAGTGTAGAAATAGTAAGTACATGTTTTAAATCGAAATAGCGTAATTGAAATCATCAGAGTAATTATCACAGTTAATATCAGTTCCAAATTTCCATAAGTTCTTAAATCAAATCAATATATTCTAAAGTATGATTACGTCATATAATTTCATCAATTGTTCTAAGAATGATCGCATGATTTATTTTGAATAGACTTTTCTAAATCAATAACCTGGTCATATATTCCGAATAAACGTAGCTATCATCAAATAAAGTCAAGTATGGTGCTCCCGACCAATAATGATCCCGACCACCTTGCTCCCCAACCACACCATTTTTCGACCATCATGTTCTCAATCAATATGCTATCCCTAGCATTACATCCTGTCATTATCGTGCTGGAACAATATGAGTTTAAAGTTTATACTAAAAGGCCGTTAGATTGAAAAGGGCAAGATAAGGCTAGATATAGCTTCGGCTCAAGCGTAACTTGGCTAAACACATGACACGACTAAATTACAACACTTGGATAATACAAAACTTGGGTCTATCACACTTTTTGTTAAAGTCAAAGCTCGGCTCAAGTCGCATCACGGCTAAAGGCAACCATAAATATTTCCACGGGAAATATTATCCACAACAACTAAAGATATATCATTATTAGTGTGTTTAATGTTAGGGTATCCATGGGACATCTTGAGTATCAACAATTAATCATCGTCCAAGATAATCAGAGTGTTAATTCACAATATCTCATGCTTATTAATTATTTAAACGGTCGAGCGAAAATTAAGTAACAATAAGATTTATAAATAAATATTGATTTAAATAAGTCTAAGAAGTTTAGTTTGATAATATAATACTAGGCAGGTATAATTTCGTGCGAGTTAATATTTATATAAGGTTTTTTCAAAAGAGTGGTAACGTGAGGTTTTAAAATGGCGTTTTCGTAAAATAAATTTAATTCGATAACTAATAAAATAATTTAATCTTTAATGAACCAAGAAAAATTTAATAACCATATCAATAATAATATAAATTTACCATTTATTATTATCAGGGGTTCAATCTGCAATTAATAAAATTATAGGATAAATTCGTATATATTAAAACCAAATTTAATTTCAGTCAAAGCTCCATCCGAAAGTCCATCTGGCCACGGCTCCAGTTGTCCGGACTAAAAACTAGATAGAAATTCGGACCGTAGAATTTTCGATAGTTTTTGTAACTCAATGGTTCTTCTCTGGCGAAACTCCGTTGGACCTTCTTTTCTACCAAAACAGTCGAAATGAATCAACGATAAGGGCTTTACAGTTGGTTTCAAGATTGACGAACGTTTGGTCAGGTTTCGGACGCCGAAACTTCCATTCTTCTTCCTTCTTCTCCTTCTCTTCTACAACTCTTAGAGGCTTGGTGTGTATTAGGTGAAGGCAAGATAATCTTTTAGACAAAGGGAGGGGGAGTGATCCACAACTAGGAGTCCTCCACCTTCCAAATACTCTGAATCGACCGTTTGAATCACTAAAGGAAAGATTTGATCAATCAAATCCTTACAAAAATTGAATCAGTAATTTTCTGCACAAAATAGCGACCGGTCGACCGCACGATGGTCCCGGTCGACCGCCTGGTCCGATCAACCGCAGGGGAGGTCCGGTCGACCGCAATCCTTGGTTGACCACAGAAGGTGGCCGGTCAAGTGCACCCTGTTGCATTTGAATCCTGTGTCTATGCTCAAACCAAATCATCATCAAACACCTCATACAACTTTATTATCACATAATATACTTGCAATTTTATCAAAGATATCATTCAATGACTATTTCATGATCATGGTACGCTAGACTAAGATCTAGATCCTCACATACGAGTATCAACTTTTCATTCAACTCTTGGTTCATATTAAGTTGTCATCTTTAATCTTGGCATCATCAAAATAATAAATGGTCAAATCATGTGAAGGCATTATTTCTAACAATCTCCCCCTTTTTGATGATGACACTTGTATGCATGGATTAAGGATGATAAATTTCAAGATTGCTATTTATGAAATTGTGCTCCCCCTCAATATATGCATCATTTACCAAATGATCATGGTCAAGTAATGCAATGGGATAGTATATCTACGTCATGGGTGAGAGTGGGAGTTATCGCGATGATGCTTTTAGTTCAAAAATGATGAGGTGATGCACAGTCGGTGATTTATATTCCAACGTAGCTCATGTACATGTTAATTGTTTCTAAACTATGCAAAATATGTCACAGGATCAAGGATGCAAGGTAACAAGTATACACGGTGCAAACCAAATTATCCCATATCACACAGGCAGTGCAGTAAATATCATCATGAAGACATTTTTCCAGGACTCATAAAGGACCAAGGCATTTCATAGATATAGTAAAGTGCACCAACTACGATAAGCATAAGGATATCAAAGAAAACATAATAACATCATAACAAGGATGATAACAGTAAGTACGGTCCCATTAGTAGCAAGTTAACGCTCCCAAAAACATATGATCCATGTAAAGACTACTAAATATATGATCATCTAAAGACTACTAAAGACTATCTAACTTCTAGAGACATGCATATATCTCTCCCCCTGTGGCATCATGAAAAAGCAGAGAAAGCATCACTGAGTGGGAGGATCCGGTGGCGGGAAAAGACTGCGGTAGAGGTCATGAAGATGAGCCACATCGGTCTGCAAGGTGTCTAGCCTTGTATGGACGTCGACGAATTGGTTGGTCACTTGCTGAGCGAGGTCGGTGTGGTGTTGGGTGATGGAGGAGAGCTGGTCGGAGATGGTGGATTGTTGGACACTGAGTTGGTCAAAGCGGGTCATGAGGTCGGTCCAGAACGGTGGGGGTTGCTGGTAATAGGAAGGCGGCTCAGTGTAGTATGGTGGAGGCTGCTCGTAGTAGGAGGGGGCGCAGTGTAGACCATTTCACGAAGGATGATATGTGGCAAGTTTAATTCAGTGGAAGTTTGTAGGCAGTATAGAATGAAGCATTGCATGGGGGAGACGGCTTCGAAGTGGCCTTTCTTAGGAATGACATTGGCATTGAGGAATTGATGAAAAAGGCACAACTCAGGTTTAAGATCAGTGCGTTGGACACCACCGGTGGTGGATCGACGCGGGGAAATGTGCGGCATTATCACAGAGGTGGGGGTGTGATCATTAATCTCAGAATTAGTGGCGAAGTGTAACATGTGACCGACATTGGGAACATCAAGAATATGGGCCAAGGTGTCAATGTCAAGTTCAATGGTGACGTCATTCACCAAGGATTCGAGGTGAACGCGTTTAGAGAATGTGTCAACGGACTCGTCGAGATAGGTAACTTTCAGATTGCAATAGAAATGACGCACAAGAGTAGGGTAATAGCGATCAGGAAGGGGAATGAGGTTTTGCCAACCCATGCGTGCCAATGGGGTGAGGATGCCTTCGACAAGTTCAGGAGTTTGTTGGACATCTCTGCCCGTGGTGATGAACCGTGTGACGAATTGGTTCCAAGTTTGAGAGACAGAGCGGGTGTGAAAAGGGGTCATATCGAATGCATGGGCTGCAGATTGGCGTGATGAACTTGGAGTTTGGCGGGATGGTTGTGGAGTTTGGCGAGACGAACTAGGACTAGGTGCAGCGTGCTTGGATCGAGCCATGGTGATGTGTATGTGAAAGGGGAGGACGAATTTTGGCAAAAATCAGAGGCGAATGATGGATTCTAGGGCTTAAAATCGAATTTTGGGTATTAATGTATGAAGATGATCGGAATAACGAGGATGAAAGGATTAAACGAGAGAGAGGAGGAGAAATTACCCGATGGAAAAACCAGGGGCTGCGGTCAACCTCTCTGATGTGGGGGGGGGGGGAATGAACCGAACGGGGGTTATATAAGAATTTTTAAAAATCGAGTCCGGTCGGTCGACCGGGTGTAGCCCGGTCGACCGCCTGTCCGGTTGACTGCAAGGAGGTGCCGGTCGATCGGAGGCAGTTTTGCAGAGCAGAGGCAGTGAGGGCGTACCTATCTAGGGTGAGTGCTTAAGGGGAGATTTAAGGAGAAATGTGAGAGTATTTATCATATACATTATGATATAATATATTCAATTTCGATGTGAGCATTAAGAGCAACAAATCCTATAGAATCGTTAAGAAAGATTTTATAGATTATCATCCATTCCAAGTTCTCGAAAAATAAAGTTGAATTGATCCTCGTTCAGGGGTTTTGTAAATATGTCCGCCAATTGCTTGTTGGTGTTTATAAAGTCAAGAACAACATCTCCCTTTTGAACGTGATCTCTAATAAAGTGATGTTGAATTTCAATGTGTTTGGTTCTGGAATGTTGAATAGGATTCTTAGTAAGATTTATTGCACTCGTATTGTCACATCGAATTGGAATATGGTCATAATATAATTTGAAATCCTGCAATTGCTGTTTGATCCAAAGTAATTGTGCGCAACAGTTTTCAGCAGCTATATATTCTGCTTCAGCAGTGGATAAGGCAACTGAGTTCTGTTTCTTGCTAGACCATGATACTAATGCACATCCTAGGAATTGACATGTGCCACTCGTGCTTTTTCGATCAATTTTACTACTCGCATAGTCAGCATCAGAGTAACCGATAAGATCAAGAGACATGTTTTTAGGATAGTATAGCCACAGTTTTGGAGTTCCAGCGAGATATCTGAGAATACGCTTAACAACTCCTAGGTGTGACTCCTTAGGGTTAGATTGAAACCGTGCACATAGACAGACGCTAAACATTATTTCAGGTCTACTAGCAGTGAGATAAAGCAATAATCCTATCATACCGCGATATAACTTTGTATCTACTGTTTTACCATTCTCATATTTATCGAGCTTGGTTGCAGGGCTCATGGGAGTCTTCATTATTTTGCAGTCCTCCATTTTGAATCGCTTTAGCAATTCCTTTACGTACTTGGCTTGATTTATGAAGACACCTTCCTTTGATTGTTTGATTTGAAGGCCAAGGAAGAAATTTAGCTCACCCATTATGCTCATTTCGAACTCCCCCTGCATTCTTTTAGAAAAGTCCTTGCAAAGAGATTCATTAGTATCACCGAATATAATGTCATCAACATATATTTGCATGATAAGCATGTCATGGTAAGTAGACCTCTCTCTTTCGCTCTATCTCGTGTGCGCTGATGGATTATTGTGGGTGGAAAGACAACTTGGAGTGCTTATTCACACGCAAAAGAAAAAACAGGTAAGTACTACATTATCGTTTTTTTTTTTTGAAAATCCATGTGCGTACATATGTAGTGTTTTAGATTAATAGTATAACGGATTCGGACAGCCAATTTGGGCTGTAAAAATAGAATTTTTCTAGATATAAAACATGCATTGAATGATCTATAAACATAAAAAATTGTCTAACGGTTGTTTTGACATCTCATGGGTTTAAAACGGACATCGAGAAGGGAATATATGGTTGTTTCAGCGATCGGCAGATTATGTCCGAGAATTCCAGCCAATTTGGGTTATCATTTTGGAACCGAAATAAAATTGTATTGAGATCTTTTCTTCAGGAAGGACGAAGAAGTTGATCTTATGTACGCTCTGGAAATTTTGGGGGCTCAAACGGAGTCCCGGAGTGAATTTTATGGCCGTTTTCGCGGCAAGTGTATAAAACTACATGAATTACGCTAATCTAGAATTTTGAAGTAGTTAACATGAGCATTTAATAAAGTGATAAACATAAAATAATTAGGGTTCAGTCTTAGCTTCGCAACGGTGTACACTAGAGCCTAAACAGATCGTCGGACGATTTTATATGATTTTTTTTACAAGATTGACTTTTGTACTTATATTTTGGAATGTACAAGTGTTGAATGATTATCCTTGGTAGCATGTTCTTTTATGTTTTTAGTTATTAATTATGGAGAATTTTGTATGAAAAACGTAGTCACCCCACGTATTGCATGCAATTTAGGATTAATAATAAAAATTGAAAAAAATTTAATGTGTTATGTGCCATGGCTTAGTCTAGGGGACTTAACCTGGCGAAAATTGAAAGGTACCATTCATACAGTCTAGGCTGGTTGCCACCGCCTGATATGTACGGGATCGAGGCTGGTTAAAAGCTTGACACGCATGATCATGGTATAACATGTACGGGATCGAGGTTGGCTTAAAGCTCGACATGCATGGGTTGAGGGGTTGAGGACGCGGGATGGTGGTACCATAGGTGAGATGTCTGTGAGACCATTGATTGTGGATTGATTATGTGATGGATTGGAGAATTGTTACATGCTAGATCGTTAGTCGTGCTGGTGTTGTGAGTCGAGTTAGATCTTGAGCCGTACGGGTTTGCGACCCATGAATGAGAATCTATCGCTTGGAAACACAGCGTATGGGAATCTAAACATGGGGTAAGGATGGAACTGGTAATTTGAACCAAGCAAATAATAATATTAAAAACTAGAATTAATCTATTCATTATATACATGCATTCATGGGGGGTTCATAAAAGGATAATTGGTATGTTACTAGGTTTCAATACTCATGGTACGTTGTACCCTGACCCCGAGCCAAATGTAGGAGACGAGCCTAAACCTAACCCTGAACCTGCACCTGAACCTGAAGTGGTGGCTACCGAAGCGGAGAAAAAAAGGTCCCGAGATAGCGAAACCCTAGTTCTACCAGTAGTCAGTTCGTCGGAAGTTCATTGAAGGTTGCCGTGTGTGGGGTTAATTTTGTTCGTGTTATCTAAATTGTTCCGCCACTATTACTATTTAGAAATTGAGATAATACTTTAACTGTTTTATTATGTTTTAAATTTTAAACTTGAGAGATTTTTTATATTAATATTAATTAAGTATTAAATTCTAATTAATTAATTATGGATCATTTTAATAATTTTAAGTTTAAAAAAATTATTTAAATTTTCCGGTTCGTTACAGGATTTGTCCTACTTTTCTTTTCACCCTTGGTCCTATTTATAGGCCATTAGTGCTAGATTACATTTTCTTCCTTTGAATTTCCCTGCTTGGTTTATTGCACGATCTATCCTTCGATCACTACAACAAAAGGTAGTATTCTCAACGTTTGTTAAACCCTGGTAAAAGTCACAAAAACGCCACAAAAATACATTACCAGCGTTTTTAAAAAATGTTGCCAGTACTCCTGTTGGGAAAAATTACCGGCGTTTATAAATGTCGCTAATATTTACCGGCGTATTTGCCGACGTTTGTGAAACGCCGGAAAAACTTTTCCGACGACCGGAAAAATGAAGTATTGCCCGCGTTTTAAGAAACGCCGGCAATGTTTTTGCAGGATTTTAAGTAAAATCTTTTAGAAAATGCCGGGAATGTATTTGCGGGATTTTTAAAAATACTGATAAAAATTCTTTAACCAACGCTAGGAAAAATATAAAAACGCTGAGAAAGATATTATTTTTAACGATAATTTATTTTAGTTTTTTATATGCCCATTTTTAACCTGTGATGCTTATACCAAATTCACATCAAAATAAATTTAAAATAAACAAGTTACGTAAACACACCAATGGCTTAAAATAAACCAACAAACTAGAAGATTCAAATATATTCTCGCAATATTCAAACAAAAAGTAACAAATTAAAAGTCATGAATTTGAACCCATAGGCATGATTTCTTCATACATCAAAATGAAACTTTTTCCCATGCACATCATCTGCTAGCTCAGAATGTCCCTACTGTTAAACCAAATGAAAAGGAAAAAAACAAACAGTCCAAGCATGGCTAACGCAAAAGGAAAAATAAAGAAACAACACCACCCTCATATTCCAGCTGAAAAGGCGAGACGCATTATGTATGGTGTTTTTCAACTTGTCCGCCAGCATTCTGTGAACTCTGTTTTATCCAATTTATGACCGCCCTCTATTTGGTTTGGGTTGTTCAAAATAACTATCCAGCTGGACTTCTGCCCAGAAAGTTTTAAGAAGGAAAAGGAGACAATTAAACTGAAGTAACCTACAAGAAAATTTGAAGAAATTAAGGGAGAGAAAAATGAAACAACTGGCTAATTGAAGTAACAGAATATGTCTGACACTAGTAAAGCATTGCTCCTGCTTCATGAAACACTTAGCATCACTGAGTTGAAAAGTGTAAGCAACATGATCAGCATGTATGAGATTCAGAAAATTGGGTATCATCAAGTGGAATAAACAAGGGTAGCTTGACTTTAATCCAGAAGGAGGTTTGAGGACTTAATTCACAATCATTTGAAAATGGTGAAAAACACATGTACAACTAGTGGCATAAACCAATTATAATTTAGAGGGTAACTTAATATTTCTTCTCTCACTCCTATGGATCACGGTCACATGCAAGTCTAATATTAATATAGAAACGCGGTAAATTAATAAAAAAAGGCTGGTAATAATACAAAACATCGGGAAAGTATTATTTCTACCACTGACATTGCTGTGAAATTTTCCCTAGAATCAATGTCCCAGGAGGCCAAACCAAATTCACAAGAAAATGGGTGCAAACATTAAAGGAGATGACAAGTCTTGGATGCCAAATATTACTTGTTTAAATGCCGAAGGATAATCTAGTCGCAATTTAGCTTCTTAGGAAAACTAGATCAACACCAGAAAGTAAAAGCCTACAAATATTACTACACAAAATCAGCCATACCATTCACCATTCCATCCAGTTCCTTGAAGACAAATACAACATTTTAGTAACACTTCTTACAGTTCCTTCAGTGAACATCAAACAGAACGCCAAATCCTTTGGCTAACTGTTCCCAGCAACTGCCTTGTCAATTTCATCCATGGTCTCGAAGTGCATTCCACTACAAAAGGCAAAAAGTAATTCATCCGTGTAAGATCAACATAATACTGAACCAGAGGCCATCCAGAGGCCAAAACAGCAGAAACCAAACTGATAAAAGCATAGAGTATTGCCAAAGAAACCAAACACCAAAGCAAACCATGAAAACGTAAAACATATTACATCAAGCCATCAGAAGATTGGGCATGAAAACGTACCTTAAGCCGAGTTTCTTTCATTCTTTTGGTAGAAATTGCATTACTTCACATGCATGGAAGAATCAAGATTCACCATTACCTCTTTTGGTCTTTTTATAGAAATGCACCCTGCTAAATCTCCAATAAGATTGATCCGCTGTTCCTTTCCAATTTGCCTTTCATATCTAGCCAAAAATCTACAAATAAAGCATTTCTTTTATCCTTAGCCCTCAAATATTATGAAAAGTCTCCATCATTCAAAATGCTGAGCCTCACCCATAAACATATTTTTCCCATTTCCAGATCACCAACATATTCACAGAATGCCTGAAACACAATAAGAAGGCCCCTGCATGGAAGAAGTTGGACAAAGCTCAAACTGAAATTTCCAAAGACCAGCAAATAACAGGAACACTTTTCTAGCCAAATAACAGGAACAATTTTCATGGAAGAAGTTGGTATATTACACTTCTATGTATGCAAAATGGACTACTTTGTGACACGATATTTGATGCAACTGTTGGCCAAGTTCATTTTGATTGCTTTAGCTTAGCTTCATCCAAGTGTGTTACTTGGGCATTTATGGCATGTCGATAGTGACCTTCAATTTATATCCATCTCCATTTGCCTGCATACTAATAGTCCGGACAAAAAAGGCACAACATTAATAATGCCCTTTTTTGTTCAAATAAAAATTAAAACCAACAAACCTCCATCTTTTAAAGCAAGCCCTTCAATTCATCACCAGAAAAATCAGAAGGCGTTTCAAGGAGCATTAGAATCCGAAGGCGTTTCGGGGAGCGTCTTGAGCGAGATGACCTGTTGGATCGCCTGCAATGTTTTCCATGAAAGTCGCCACATCCCTGTACGGAGAATCCCATATTAACCTAAAATGAATGAGCAGACATACATATGTACGTACACAGAGAGAGAGAGAGAGAGAGAGAGAGAGAGTGAATCGAGACCTTTTTCTCTGAGGTATCGACCGCAATCTTCGCGAGTGAGTTGAGAAATGTCTTCTTCAGTGAGTAGGTGGAGAGGCTTGTCCAGTGGTGACAGGAAAACTGTTTCCTCCGTTGCCATGGCGGCCAAATTCCGACCAATAACTGACCCCAGGTTGCCACTGTTTTGGTTTCGGTTCAAATCCAGATAAGTTGAGTCCTAAAAAAGGATTAACTTGTTTCTTAGACTTGGAAAATAGGGAAAAAAATAGAGAAGATAATTAGACAAACTTTACTTGATACAAACAAATTGTTATAGCATCCACTCTTTTGAGTTTGTGATCCAAACAAAATGGTCTTGTTTACTTGGACATATTGCACTAGAACAGAGTGAAATCGCAGTACACTAAAAACTAAACCAACTAAAAACGACTAAATTGACTAAAAACTAACAACCAAAACAAACAATCAAGTAAATGGACAATGCATTTATTTACTAACAGTACATTACACTCTCCATCATAAATTTACTGCAAAATGAACAATAAAACTAACAATCAACTAAAAACGAACGATCATTAAAACGAACAGTACACTAAAAACTAAAAGAGACTAGTCGATTTACTAGTTTGCAAATTGACTGGTAAGCAAGTTATTTGAATCAACCAGCAATCATGAGTATCTTCCACACCGAAAACTAAACAAACAATCAACACTCCATCATAAAAATGCATATATAGTGTGGAATCGTTGAGTGAAATCCAGAAATAGACCTCCATAAGGAGGTTAAGAACAATGATGATAAATAAAATCCAAAGAATGTGAAATAGGTTAACAAAAACATCAAATATATATAGACAAGTATTTTGAAATGGAGAAGCCTCCAACCAAAACAAGGAAGCAAGACATAGAGAAATTAATTGAAGATTCATATTTCCAGAATATATTTCAAATCAAACTAATTGAAATTACTCAGAACCTCCAAAACGGAAAACAAAAACAGAGATCAATACAATGGATAGTGGATTCCTATACATACACTTTACCTTGAAATGAAGCTTCCGCTGCCATGGTAGAAATAATAAGATAGAATTGGAAAATTGCTGTGAAATGAAGCTCCCACTCACAAGTTAAAAGCTAGTAACGCTACTCAACGGCGAACTAAGCTTCAACGTGATTGCCTATTTCAGTCCTTTTTAGTTTCAAACAGAGTAAAATAAACCCTAGAGTCGAGAGACCTTTGAAGTTCGAATCGAGAGAGAGTCAAAGATAGATTGAGATAGATAGAGAGAGGTGCGCAGGACCAGAGAGAGAGAGAAACCTGTAGGCTTGGGAGTCTGGTCATTCTCCGTGTGGCGCCGAGATAGAGACTCTGAGTCGAAATTGGAAAATTTTGGGTTGCCCGGAAAGTTTTTGTGGACATAATTAGGGCTTTTGTTTTTATTTGTGCGGTTTCTCTTCCATTATTCCTAACATTTTTTAAAAACACAGGGAATTGAATGCCGAGAATATATATTTTTATTGTAGTGGATGTAGGAACAAATCGTGGTTATTCCACTTCGACCCCCTTCCTATTTTCCTCCCATGTGTTCTGATACACATCCTGCAACCTATTTTACCTCTGATTCATGCGCATGCATGACAGTTACAATAACTGTCCATGCACGTGAAACATCGCCGCTTCGCATTCTGCATATGTCATCATTGTGACAGTTTATTACCTGCTTCCATGGTTTGAGCAACATCGTTTAGGATTCTTGTGCATCTTATCGTGTGTGATTACTCCTAAAATGTTATGCCACGTGTTGCATTCTCATTGGCATAGAGTATCAACGGCTGCTTAACATTCAACATGTAAGTGGTTGCACGATGGGGGCATCGACCACTGTAAAAGTGGTCGGGGAACTACTGGTTCAACTGCTCAAAGTTATCAAGTGACCCCACCTTGAGCTTTCCAAACCATGCTCAAGTTGGCCCCCTCAAAGTGTTGGGAAAGCTCGACACGTCACTTTATCCGGGCCCACATGAAGGCCATGAAGGCCTTGTATATCTCCAAATGGTCCAGGGGATCCCCAGAGCCATTAAACTAGTCCATTTGAGGTGTTCTAGACTTTGGAAGGAGCACCTTAGCTATTACTGCCTTTGTGAACGACATGCTCGCCTTTAGCATCTAATCCTCCCTGCCTCCTTGCCCTTCTCCTTTTATTTTCTTTACGACACTCTCGAGCTTCTCCTTGAGCTCCTTAATCTTGGCCCCTTGTGCTGGCCACCCTACCTAATCTTAGTGGGGCGCCTCTTGTTCTTCCACCGGAGTGACTGTTAACCTCTTCTTTCGCTTGTCCTTCGCTAAACGCTAGCCCTCGGATTCCTCCGAAGGATCCTCTGCTATAGGATCTACTAATGGTGATGGAGCCCCTACATGCAACTATTGCATTAGGATTTTATTTTGCCCCACCTAAGTCACCATCAACTGGGTGAGATTTTGCACTTGTTCCTCCAGTGGATTTCCATTATGAGAGGTGTTACTCCCGTCGTCCTCCTCAATGACGAGAGGCATTGCCTTCTTGCCTTCCTCTTAGCGTCAATATGATAGTGACTATTGTCTCTAGTTAACCCGTTCAATTTATTTAAGTGAAAGAATCATTACGACAGACGCCACCAAACTGATGGTGTGAGAAAATGATACTTGCTCCGAACTCCTACTTTTGGCTCCTGCACACTAGTCCCGTGGTCGGTGGTTGGTTGCCCAACCAAGTACCTATGACGATAAAGCTAGAAATGCTTGAGAGTGGACAATCACATGTAAACTGATAGTAGAGATGATAGCATAACTGTTGTCATGGCCGTAAGTGGATTTTAATACCTTGAGTAAGGGATCAATGTAGGATGGGCTCCTTGCCGTCAACGACGCCTACCTGCCGAGTTGAGATGATTGCTGCATTGATCTTGGGCACAATTTTTTAGATGTTGAGTAGTCAGTGGTGCAATCCACGAGATTCTCCGAGCCATTAGAGCTATTCTATCTCTCTGGCCGGCCAGGGTCTCCCACTCTTGTTCAAATAGATGTTCAAATGTTGGTCAATCAGGACAGAGGCTTACTAACCGATAACGCGCACAACAAGTTGACCGGCTATTCCTTGACCAGGAGGGCTCTGGTCGGTCTAGAAGGCTTGGTAGCCGTTGGTCAGTACATAGTCTCCAATTTGGGTTCAGACATGACACCACTATTTTGAATGAGAGATTGCTCATAAAATACGTGATAATCATATGATTTTTCTTTGTTGAACTTTTTAACAGAGCAAAATAGAGTGATTTTAACATGTGCTACATATAAGTAAAAAAGAAATTGACAGTGTGTGGGTAATTTGCTAGTTTTAGATACTGTTTAGGTGGGAAACTAATGTAGAAAGGCGCAATATGTTTCCGTTCTTTTTTTTTTTTAAACGAAAAACTCGTAGAGTAGTAGGGTTTTCATGGCAGTTTAGAGGCGTGTATTTCGATTTTTATAGTTTTGGGGTGTCTGTACAAGTTAATTAAAATTACAGGTAGTGTAAGTGTAATTTATCTGTATTTTCATTGGTGATAAATATCTTATGCCCCGCCCCAATGCCCTAGTTAGTGTCCTATTCGGTACTCCAGACAACGCCTTCAAGTGAAAGGGAAACATAGCGGCGTAGAGAGGAGTCAGGGTTTGTTGATTTGCCCACCTCGGGTTGCAGGTCCACTCTGTGTGTGTATTCTGTGTCTGTTGATCGCCCTTTGTTCTTTTTTCTTGGCGCCAAGGCATTCTCTTTTTGTGTTATCATTATTCGTTGCCAGATCTGTTGATATAATTCAGTTTATATGACTCGTTTATCTGAAATATTTTGGGCTTCTCTATTCTCTCGGATGCAAACATGTCTGGTTGTGATTATTCTCTTCTTAGGTCTACTTTATTGTACGTTCTGGTTGCTGAGATTGTAATTAGAAGCATATTTCTGGTTCCTTCATCTACGATACCCTTGATCCTTTAGCAATCTTAGCGCTCATAATTTGTGGTTTTTTGACCCCTCTAATTTAAAATATATAGTTTTGATTTTGTTCAAATGAAATAGCATGTATGTTAAGGAAATTTCGTTGGTATATGTATCTGAATGCAGTGCAAAATACTTGTATGGGTATCAGATCTCAGTTTTTGACTTATCTTGTTAGGTTATGTCTACATTAAGTCTTACAAGTGTTTTTCTGGGATATTGGTCTATTTTTTTTAGCCTTTCTTCCCCTTTCCTCTTAGCTTACTTCTTTTGACTCTGTTTGTAGGAAGTGTTCGAAGATGTCTCGTGTGTATGTTGGGAATTTGGATCCACGTGTTTCTGAGCGAGAACTTGAGGATGAGTTTAGAGTGTTTGGAGTTATCAGAAGGTAATAGAATTTCGGGGTAAATGCTTTTTTTTTTGAAAAGGGAATAGTATGAACTGTAAATTTCATACAAATGGTTTTTGCAATAATCTCTCTCATTATACTTTGGAATTGCTTTGTAACCCTGTTTGGGATCTCCTGTTATGCAGAATTCTCTCCTCTATTATTGTCAATTAATGTAGTTTGAATTCCGTCAGCAAGTGTGATCAAAACATTTTATCGAGCTTTGCTTAGGATTGCATTTCCGTTATGTTTACAGTGAAGTATTTACTACTATATTTTTGAACCTAGAATCTCCCCTCCCATTGCTAATAACCCATAAAATTCCCTTAACTATCTTCCATCATATTTGTTTCTTTTTCTAATTATTCTGGCTTCAACATATATGATTCTTTTTCCTTATTTAGTGTGAAAGACTTTCATATTTTTGGCACTTTGCCACTTATTCAAGTGAATACTCAAGAATACATCAAACATTATTTTTCTTTCTTGCTTAGTTTCCATCTCTTCGAGGCTGGGTAGTTTTAGTAGAGGAAGTAGGAGAGATGTAGGTATGTAACATCCAAGGTGCGAACTGACCCCTTCTGTGTCATTTCGGTGCGAAACTACTCTGCCCCGTTATTTGAATCCTGTGTTTGTAGGGAGTTTGATCACTTGTTATTTCCAAGAATTGCATTAGTTTTCTAGGTGTTGAATTGGGTCCATTCTTAAGTCTATTTAAATATATTATTCTTATCTCAACATATCAAGCCAGAAAGAACGCAAGAAATAGTTATAACAAGAGAGCAATACGCTTTTCAACTCCAACAAAAGGACTTCACATTCTACAGGTATCATCCTGCCAATTTGTGTTGGTGTCAGCCAATGATGCACAAATACGGATGCAGACATGGATATAGCATGTTACGAGTTCGGTGATGCGGCAGACCTAAAAAACTATGATATGGATACATCAGACGTTTGTAAGAATTATATATATATATATATATATATATATATATATTTTATGATTTATTAGTAACTAAATAAGAGAGTGTTGAATTGCTATATTTATAATACGTATTACTCTGTAATGTACATCATTCTGTAATATTCATCAGTACCATGTACTGTATAGATTACATTAGAGTCAATACGTATGTATACATGTATACATATATTTGTGCTATATGTAATATGTGTAATAACATCAGTTCATATATTTGCAATACATGTGCTATGTACTTTAAAAAAGGTATGTATGTATAAAAACATGGTAGCAGTGCGGATAAGCCATATAGTGTGTGTGAGTGGTGGTAGCACGTTTACTTAGCAACTCGACTTCTCACATGCAAGGTGTGCTACAGACATTGGATTACTGGAATTCTTATAGTAATTGTTGTTGACTTGGGTTTCTGAATCTTCCACGTGCAGTGTTTGGGTTGCAAGAAGGCCTCCAGGCTATGCTTTTATTGACTTTGATGACCGCAGGGATGCACAAGATGCAATTCGTGAACTGGATGGTAGGTATAGAAACTGCTAATGTCTCTTGTTACTGGAGAAAGATGTATACCATTTTAGTTTTTCCTAGGGAGTATATTCGTGTATGAAACTGTGTACTTTCAGTCAACTTGGATCAGAAGATATCTCCACAGCATTGTCTGCTAGCCCTTTTTGAAGACAATATTTCTTCTTTTAGGCCTTCGTTTTCTTTTTGTGCCCAATCCATATCGAGTTTTATAAACGATAGGTGCTTGGATGTGCTTTTAGGATGTTCCTTGCCTCATGTTTTTCTTTGGTATCCTTTGTCTCATAAAGAAGGGGAAGTTAGGTTTTCATTTTAGTGCTACTCAGTGAGGACTGGCAGTTCTGCTGCTGCAATAGAAGTGGCTATTGTGCACAGTTGGGTATGTTTTTCGAATTTACCTAGTATGGTTGTGATTAGATGGACTTCTACAACTCAAGATCGAGATCTGAGCTCTTCATCTCTCTCGGGATTTTAGGCTGTGTTCTGTTGAGTGTCTCTAAAACGATTTTGGGAAAAAAACTCTGAGATGTTGTTTGGTGTAAGTGTTTCAGAAAAAAATTTAACTCTTGAGAGCTAAATTTTTTCGGCGTTTTTGAGGTGCTCTCTTTCTCTCTCTTCTTTTATAGAGAATGAAGTTTTTTAGGAAAAAAATAGAAGTGTTTGGGAAAAAATTTCTCAAACAAGTTTCCAAAACATTTTCAGAAAATGTTTTGGAAACTTCCAACCGAACACAGCCTTAGTTTTTTTGAGCATTGATGATTCATGATAAATGCCCATCCACAGCTGGTGTATGACTGAAGGTAGGTGGTTACTGAAAGAAACTTGTTGCGCTAAATGTTTGTTACATTATGAATGGTATTTGGAGATTACTAGAGCAGTAAGGCAATGCAAATCATTGTGGTTATTATCAAGCAAGTCTTCAAATTTGGCTAATGATCTGTTGTCTCATCTAATTGTGGTTCTCTCTTGTTCTTTTTTTCCTAGCAATATTTGTTTCCAGAGCTTGTTAAATTGCCTTACAAGATATTTGGAGTTGATTAGTCGATGTGCAAACTTGACACATCTCTGTTGCATTATTAATTTCTTCTGTGAACTTTTGTTATTTTAGGGAGGGTCAGATGAGTTAATGAGAAAATCTCCCTCTCCCTCTCCCTCTCTCCCACCCCCCCTCTCTCTCTCTGTACACACTTGCACGCCTCACATGTATATCTAAGCCCCTCGTGTGAAAATGTGCATGTGTATAAACCCATTGTGTTGAATTTCAAATCCTTGTGCATATTGAATTTTCAATTGCTTGCCAGTGGTTTTAATTATTTGTATGCCAAACTCTTTTGTTTTCCATGACCTAGATAGCTGTTAACTTTTCCTGTTATATCAGTGGTCTACTTTCTACTGAAACATGGACAATGTAGCTCGTATCCTTTTTCTTGTACTTCATAGGGCAAGTTGTAAAAATCCGGTGCCTCATCCAGGACTGTTATGTTTAGCTGTGATCATCTACGTGCTAGCTGTTTATAAAGCATAATTTGGTTCCTTACTGATTGAAGCTTCCATTGGGTGCATTGATTTTAGAACAATTGAAAAACATTAAGCTCAACCTCAATGAGTTTTAAGTAGAAATGCTAGTTTTATGGTATCACCATTTAGGATGCTAGGTTGTCATAGGTGTATTCTGCTGTTCTATTTTCATGATCAACATTTTTGTGGTACCCTAGTACGTGCTTTTGGCACCTGCCATTAACTCTCGTTAAACACAACTGAATCCCTAAGATTGGACTCTACTTTCGAGACTTCTAATGTCTGATTTTTTGCCCCCAATTTTGGTCGGTGACCCCTTATGCATATGGGGAATCAATGAGCCAATAGACTGTTTTCCTCCAGCTTTCAAATGTCGCAGTAATTGAACTTTAGCTTTTTTTTCCCTCCCTGAAAATCGTGTTTAGTTAGTTTCTCAATGTGTGCTGCTAGAGTTCATGTGACGTTGCTTAAATTTTCTCTACAACTTCTTGTCAACTCATGATTTGAACAGGTAAGAATGGCTGGAGAGTTGAGCTTTCTCACAACTCTAGAGGTGGAGGCGGAGGTGGTGGTGCAGGTGGCGGCGGTCGTGGCGGGGGTGGAGGGGGTCGTGGTCGCTCTGGTGGTTCTGACTTGAAATGCTATGAGTGTGGTGAGCCAGGTCATTTTGCTCGAGAATGCCGCATGCGTGGCAGTTCTGGGAGACGTCGTAGCCGCAGTCCTCCTAGATATCGCAGGAGTCCAAGTTACGGTCGGAGGTGAGGCTATCAAATAAGAGGTTTCCTGCTTAATTAGTAGGGCTGCTCTTGTTATATTTCTATTATTTGATTGGTTGTTCTATCTGTTTTATATCTGTGATGAGCCTGACCAAAGATGGGGTTAACTTTTTTAGCTTGATTGGAATTTGTGTATTAGACCTCTGATGCTGCTTTGGTGTACTTGTTATGTTGAATCAGGAGTTACAGTCCTCGAGAGCGATCGCCCAAACGTCGCAGTTTATCGCCGCGTGGTCGCAGCATTAGCAGGTCACCACCATATCGTGGACGTGAGGAGTTGCCATATGCCAACGGGTAAGGTTCTTTTGTCTTGATTTTTTCCTTATGGTAAAATGCAATATGAATTCATTGAAGTTCATTTCGTACGGCCATCTGCAAGCCAGCCCTTTTAGGGCTTGCTGCAAGGATTAAATGTGACTTCATGCATGGCATATGTCAACCTTTCATTCCAATAAGGGTGGAAGTTTAATTAGCGGGCTTCTAATATGTGAAACATCTGGTTTGGCTACTACTGGTATGTGGGTAGCTTCGATGTTTCTGCAAGTACTATTTCTTCCTAAATGTTACTTTCTCACTCTCTTTAGTGGTCGTTACTCATTTGGAGCCCGACAATTTAAGCTTCTCATCACCTGACATTGACATACATCTCGTGTTTGGGGTTCTTGATGGGTGATTTAGGTTATGGCACTTGTTTAACTTGTGTGCAAAAAGTTGCTAATGCTGATCCTTGAACCCTAGACTTCTGCATTTTCTCATATGCTCTATTTTCCTAAGCTTATGCATGTGCTTCTGGGCCAAACATGCTGAGTGATATCAGATATGTTAGTCATCTCTTACCACTGTTGGTTTCCTGATGGGTGCTACAAACATGAATGAGAACACAATTGTGCCCGAGGTATTTTACTTAATTGTTACTCGCCGAATCTTATGCAGAAATGGTCTCAGGGAACGCCGCCGAAGCAGGAGCTAAATTGCAGATTCTGTGACCGCAATTTATTGAGGTCTTTCAGATGACTAATAGCACATACTATGCTTGGACTTTGTTTAAGTGGGGTGATTTTCTCAGCTTCTACTCATGGATTTGGTTAAGTATCTTTCTTGCTGCAGCTTCAAGTTGTTAATTTTCTTTCTTTTTGTTCTAGCTATGCACCATAGTCCTTGTTGTTTGTAGGCAATGGATCTTATGATAACTTTCATAATATTATAAAGGCCCAAACTGAAAGAACTCTGCTAAATGTTTATGCTTTTGTTTTTCTGTCGAGGTGTCTTCGACTCTTCGTGGTTCTGCTTCATTGGTTTTGTGCTCCTACATCCCTGTGGGTTCATTCTTCGCTGCCCTTCTCTGGGATCTTCAATTCTTTAAATGATTGTGGGTCCCAGTTGGTTACGTCACTTGATGACTGATTGAATCTGCAGCAGTGATGCACCTCTCCCTCAGAGAACTCTGCTAAAGGTTTATGCTTTTGTTTTTTGTGTCGAGGTGTCTTTCAGTCTTCGTGGTTCTGCTTCATCGTTTTCTGCACCTACTACACCTGAGGTTTCGTCCTTTGCTGCCCTTCTCTGGGATCTTCAATTTGGTATCATTGTGGGTCCCAGCTGGCTACATCATTAGATGCCCCTACGTGCGATTGAATCTACAGCAGTATTGTGCTTCTCCCTCAAACTGTAGGGGCAATTATTTTAGGTACTTTAAGGATTGAGGAGCTGCTTCAAACACTTCTGGCAGGTACTGGATATTTTTCATTCCTTGTGGGAATTGAGTTATTTGAAACTGGCGACATAGGGTTTCTGGTGTAACAAGGGGAAAAGTTTCTATTATATTCTCAAAATAAAGCTCCTTGCTTTCTCCAAGGAATGACCATGTTATCTTAGTTCTCTCCTATTATACAGGAGGAAAGAAAAAATAATTTTTTTTTCTCATTATTTAACTTCACAAAAGTACTATGACAGAGATTCAAATCCTTTTCGCTTATTGGGCAAGGAACAACACGAAAGAATTGGAAATGATTAATCTTGCGGAGTTGGGGCTTTGGTTACGAAAGTTGCCCAGTCTTCTTTCGATTGCTGACGTGAGAAATTTTTGCACACTGTCCAATATTTTTTTGTGTACTGTCCAATATTTATTACTCTCTCCGTCCCGGTTTGTTTGTCCACTTTTTGACTTTTAGATGTTCCAAATTGTTTGTCTAATTTTGAAGTTGACTTGTCAAAATTTCCCTAATGCCCTTCCTTTTTAAAAAAAACATGCTTTGGAAAACGTAAACTCTCATTTAATGTTAAAAAAATTAAGGGTATTCTTGGAAAGTAAAATTTTTTAAGAGTAATGATTGTGTTTCCTAAATAAGTTGGAATTTTGAGAATGGACAAACAAATTGGGACGGAGGGAGTACCATTTTCTTCTACAAAGTTCATTTTTGGGACCATTACCGTGTCTGCTGATTGGATGGCATCGGCCGAGTGAAAATGTTCCCCTGGTGTAATTGCTCTCCAATTTTAGAGGATCGAATACATGTTGGCCTTCACACGAAGCGCGTCCTTGATTGGCTTTTGCCCAAGGTCTCACCAAGTTGATTGATGTTATTAGTTTCAGATTATTTATCATTCCATTGCACGTTTTCAAGGTTTCCTTTGCAGTGTTCTTAGTTTAGTTTTATTTTATGTTTTTGCCCACGTAGTCAATGATGTAAAACCACTTGCTAAATCGCATCGTGATTTTTTTATTCTGCTGGAAGTTTGAGTTTTAAGTTTGAGGTCCTTGTGTCTTTGAGCTTCTTGCATATATTAGTGTTTTAAGGTATTTCTGTGCTGAATAGATTACTATCCCTCTAACTTGTTTTGTTTATGGCCCGCGAAGTTTGGCTATTTTGCTAGTATAAGTTGGTGCTTTTGTTCTGTCTTGTTGGCTACTTTGCTAGCTTAAGTTGGTGCCTGTCTTCTGTTTTGCAATGCCGATCTTTAGGAACCCTATGCCTCTTGAAGTAAAATCCCAATAGTGGGCAGAGGGGTTGGTCTTTTGGATAAGTTGCTCATGATGTTTTCGGTTCATGGTGTGCTCCCTTTCAGTGCTTGGCTTTAAATGCTAAATGATAAGTTATTCAAAAATATCATCGAGTTCATTGTAGAACAAATTATTGCCACGACGCAATTCGCCATTATCGCTTTTAATGTCATACTAAACTTGCTAATGCCACACAAATTTACTTAAGTGACAAGAATATGTTAATCACACAAAATTGTATAAGTAGCTGAGTTAAGGATAATAATTGTATAATTAACTGAGTTATAATGTGTGTTTGATAAACATCTGAATCAAGTGAACCATGGTTAATTTTTTTTTGCATGTTTAGATACCCCTAATCTGTGTTATTTCTAGTTTATGCTTAACATTTTAGATTTAGGTCAGCTTTAACTATTTGCAGTTAGTGGTGGGCTGCTACGATCGCTCACGGATATAATTGGGGTGAGATTGCCCGTACCTACCGGATGGAAGACCTAAAATTAATTGGCTAAAGCCAAATAACTGATTCAGATTTTTTGTTAATTAATTAAATAAATTGCGTGTTTTTTCTTAGAACTTAATTCCCAAAAGACATGGAGTCTCTCTTGCTAAGCGTGCTTCTAGGGTTAACTTGTTTAGCGTGTACACAATTTAATGCTTGATCACAGGGAGTAAACATGTTATAACTGAATTTGAAAACTGTTCTATAGATATGCGTTTTTATGTAGCGCTTTGTTTTTGTTTTAAAAAAGAAAGTCTAGCAAGTTGAAAAAACGTTTTGGTTTAGTGTGTCTAATGTGTTCTAAAAAATACACTCTAGCGAAGATAAAATGATGTTATGCTTTTACTGTTGAAAAAATCACTCTAGTAGACTCCTGGATAAATAAGCTTGAAATATATATAAGTGAATATACGAGAATGCCATAGCTCAAGAAATATAAAGATAAAAAGGGAAAAAAAAAAAAAAAAAGGAAGTCACCTAACAAGGTAGAGTAAAGTAAAATAGATCATGCACAAACAGCGTGGAAAGGTGCAGCAATAAAAAATGAATACCTACGTTGTATGTTATATTTTCTCCGTGTTTTGCACAGCCAACCAGAAGGAAGGAAAGATCAATGCGCGCGCGAACATAGGCTACCTGCTTGTTAATATCCACTAGAGCACTAGTTAGCTGCTGCTTTGCACAACCTGTGGGCTGCTTTGTCCGGTTCTTGTCCGGTTCAGGTGGTTTGCCTCGGTTGTTGGTCGTCGGGCTTGATGACATTGCGGAGGCCGGAATCAGCTGGATCACGATTAGTCAATTTAACGGCCGGTGACGATTTTTAGGCTTATTGGTTTACGGCTGAGGTCCAACGTTATTGGTTCATACAACAGCAGCCGTTATTCGTTTGAATCGAAGGGGCAACTGCTTTCCTTTTTGTGCATCCAAAGGGCAAATACTTGCCTATAAATACTGAAGTTCTGAAGACGGAAGGAGATCCAAAAAAAATCATTGAAGAAAGAGGAAAAGTAGGAAGATTTTTTGAGAGCAGAAATACTTTGAGAGTGAGATTAATTTCCAGAGAGTGTTCTTCAATTTGATAAGTTCTAAACTTTTTAGTTTTGAACTATCAATATACAAGAACAATATTAGAGCGAGTCTGAATCACAGAGAGTGTTCTTCTTAGAATTATTGGCTCTTAGTTAGAAATTAAGAGGAGATTCTGCCCGGTTTTCTTTTCAAATTCCGGTGAAACTTGAGCGGCCGTTTATATCAGCATAGCTCGGGATAGCAAGAATTTCTTGTTATGCCAGGTTATGATTTTATTTTGACCCTCATGTATTTTTCACCACTCCACTGTAATTCAATTCTCGGCCCAGTGAATATAAGGTAATTGTTTTTGCCTCTGTATATTTCTCTGTTTCTGTTTATCTATGTAAATTAAATTCGTTTTAAAAGTTATCAGTATTAAAATTAAGCTTATAAGCCATGTTCGCATCTCTAGTCCGCGGTTCTGAAATTTCTAGTCCTATTCCTGAAATTTTCAGTCCGCACTTCTAGAATGTCAGGACATTTTTATTTATTCTTTATGTTTTTCTTATGTCAATATTAATTGGGCATCCGCATCTCTAGTCCGCAGTCCTAGAAACTTCTAGTCTGCACTTCTAGAATGTCAGGATTTAGCCCGCTAAATCACAAAAGTTGGTGTTGGCCTATGCTAATGTACTTTTCGTGATTTAGCCTGTTTTAATCACGAAAGTCGGTGTTTGCCTCTGCCAATGTACTTTTCGTGATTTAAACAAAAATCACTTTAAATAAAAATAATACTCCGGCATATCGCTCGATTGCGTCGGCCCCTGTTGGAACTAACTACTAACTTTTCCCTTTCCCCGATCTCCCGTAACTCTTTCTTTTTTTTTATCCCTTTCCCGTACCCCGTAACAGATACCGCTATCTTCTTTTATTTTTATTTCACAAAAGGAAAAATTCGTTACTTGGCTAAGTTATATGAATAGCGCTGTTAGTTCACGCTGACACACTATCCATATCACTTGGTTAAAAGTCCCGATAATCTCGGAATTCCATAAACACGCGGGTGACATAGGTAGCCCATGTTAGTATTTTTGGGATGAAAATTTAACGGACAATGCACGTTATCTTTTCACGACAGAATATCGCGATTAAAGGTGACATTTATTAAAATTTATAATTTGGACCGCCAGTGATTGTGTAGCTGCCGGGATGAAGAATTGCAAATAAATAAAACCAGTTAAAAAATTCGTTACTTGGCTAAGTTATATGAATAGTGCTGTCAGTTCACGCTGACACACACTATCCATATCACTTGGTTAAAAATCCCGATAATCTCGGAATTCCATAAACACGCGGGTGACATAGGTAGCCCATGTTAGTGTTTTTGGGATGAAAATTTAACGGGCAATGCACGTTATCTTTTCACGACAGAATATCGTGATCGAAGTAAGATTTATTAAATTCTACAATTTGGACTGCCAGTGATTGTGTAGCTGTCGGGATGAAAAATTGTAGATAAAACCAAAAAACAAAGTTAACATGATAATCCATGAATAAAACGGAATCGGGTCGTTGTTAAACTTGAAAATTCCTGCCAGGGATTTAAGGTACCTGGCACTCCGGGAATAGAAACATGACGTGCAAATACCAATTTGCATACCATGTTTTGGTCAAAATTTAACATATATTCGTTCCAACTTTTTTGCCACCAAAAACTAAATTGCATAAGTCGGGGTTCTGTTCCCGTACCTATTTTTATTTTTGACCCAATTGTACAGCAATCACTAGATATTATTTAAATTTGGCCAAGGATAATAAAATAAAATTAATTGGAAAAATAAAGTACCGAAAGGGCGATGTTGGGTGCCTAACACCTTCCCAACTCGTAACAGTAAATCCTCGAACCCATCTCTGTTTTCAAGACCAATTTTCTTTTAAAAAGAGTCATTTTTACAAACAGAATCATATTTTTGAGTTTAAAATTAAATTATTTTTCTAAGAACATCTTCTTTGAAAATGGCCTTAGAGGGTGACTTGACACACCTAAAATTCATGTCAAGTGGTGACTCTGAGTTTTTTTTAAAAATAAGTCTCAGCTGTTAAACAATTTTCATTAAACGTCGCATTTAAAAGCAAGAAAATTTCCGGGCGCGACAGAGAGAGTGGTGCACGAGAGAGAAAGAGATTCATTTGACCTTAAAGACAGAGAGAGAGAAGCTGCTTAAAGACATTGGGCAACAGCCCAATAATGCCTAATTCATTACCGTTCCAACGCTTGAGAAAAATATGAAACTGACTGTGCAGAAATGAGCTCCTTTAGATTGCGTGTCCGGGCTTTGTTCTCAAAAAAAATCCCAAAAAATTAATCATTGACTAAAAAAAATGTGTAGTGATTAAATTTGGCCTAAAATAAAATTTGTTAATGAATTTCGTATTTTTCTCTAGAAATAGGTTGTTACAGATGATCTCATTGGTGGGATAATGAGGGATAATCATAATCAATCATTATTGCGATAATGAGGGTTAATTGGAAGATTGGTGATGTTCTGTGAGTCGTATCAGTGTCTGTGAGTCGAGTCATGACCCTTGTACAAGGCTGACATACGTGAGACATCAAACACTAATAAACATTGCATGAAATGATACGGAATAGAAAGGGGATATCTGTGAGCCGTGCGTCTTTAAGCCATGTTAGTGCTTTGGAGCTGGACTGTAACGCCCCATGTAAACCACTGACCCAGCAACTTGTTGAAGCCCAACCACGTGGCCCAAAATACTTAAACCCAAGTTTTTAGTGGTAGTTTACATGGTTTCTTATATACCCAGGATCACCCATGTAGACTTTTGATGTGGGACGGGACATCACAATCTTTTCACTTTTAAGACATTGCGCCCTTGCAAGGGGTCGAACACTAGAGTCACCACGGCCTAACCCCGGGTCTGTTCTCTAGTGACCAAATAAAGTCCCGACCCCACACTCGATCGTATACATGGGTCGCTCTAATACCATTTGTAATGCCCCATGTAAACCACTGACCAAACAACTTGTTGAAACCTAACCACATGGCCCAAAATACTTAAGCTCAAGTTGTTGATAGTAGTTTACATGGTTTCTTATATACCCAGTATCACTCATGTAGACTTTCGATGTGGGGCGAGATATCACAATCTCCTCACCTTTAAGACCTTATGCCCTCGCAAGGGTTGAACACTAGAGTCACCACGGCCTAACCTTGGGTCTATTCTCTAGTGACCAAACAAAGTCTCGACCCCACACTCGATCGTGTACATGGGTCGCTCTGATACCATTTGTAACGCCCCATGTAAACCACTGACCCAGCAACTTGTTGAAACCCAACCACGTGGCCCAAAATGTTTAAGTCCAAGTTTTTAGTAATAGTTTACATAACTACTGACTTTGCAACTTGTTGAAACCCAACCATGTAGCCGAAAATGCTTAAGCCTAAGTTTTTAGTAGTAGTTTACATGGGGCGTTACAAATGGTACCAAAGCGACCCACGTACACGATCGAGTGTGGGGTCAAGACTTTGTTTGGTCACTAGAGAACATACCCGGGGTTAGGCCATGGTGACTGTAGTGTTCAACTCTTGCGAGGGCACAAGATCTTAAAGGTGAGGAGATTGTGATGTCTCATCCCATATTGAAAGTCTACATGAGTGATCCTAGGTATATAAGAAACCATGTAAACTACTACTAACAACTTGGGCTTAAGCATTTTGGGCCATGTGGTTGGATTTCAACAAGTTGTTAGGTCAGTGGTTTACATGGGTCATTGCCTTGCGAGGATGATTTGGAAGCCTAACGTATGAGAGCATCGTGTATGGGAGTTTGGTGTATGGGAGCATCAAATAAGATAATGATATGGGAAAGATTTATGCACGACACTTTATATTGGTGTTTGTTTATTGTTCAGATGCGTGTTGAATATTTATTATGTGTGTTTGTAAGATAGGGTAAGATTTGATTTCTCTACTGAGTGTCAATCACTCATGGTGTAACTTCTTTTTTTCCTGGCATTTAACGCTTAGGTTTTGAGGTATAGGTGGAAGAGGAGCCTAACTAGGAGGTTGAGGTGGAAGAGATGGATGTTTCGAAGCCATGGCTGAATCAATGACAGTATATTGGTTTGACCTAGGATGTCCTTTCAGTTTATTTAATTTGAATAAATTATGAATTTTTAGTATTAGGTTTTGAAATTGATAAAGCCGAAAAATGGACGGTTGACTTTTGAGCTTGGCGAGGGTATTGTAAGGGTTTGACCGGATGATCCAAGAACTCTGTGAGGTTCCTGCAAAACAAGTCCAAGGATTGGGGATGTTCCCAACCATGGACCCTTCGGCGATCAAGTTAGTTGGGGTGTATGGTGCTTTGTATTTAGAGAATGGGAGAGTGTGTGCATATCTTTTAGGTGACAATGTATGCCCTATTTATAGGGCATGTGATGGAGAAAATAGGGAAATTAATTTCCAAATAGGGAGAGACATCTTCTCCTTGATTAATGTTGATGATTATGCTCATTAAATCATCTCCTTGATTGGTGCTGATGATTAGATTATCTCCCTAATTTAAGCATGTGATTGTGCTCGTAAATGGAATACCGCAGAGTTTCCTTTAGTCGCTCGGTCCTTTATGATATATTCCTGAGTGGCCTCCGGCCGATCGGTGGGAACTTGTCTGTAGGCATTTATGCCCGCTCAATCTGTCACGACCCGTCTCAAAACACATGGTCGCGACCGGCCGATGGGGTTTAATCCATCAAGGCCTCAATTTATAAAACTGGTTTAGGGATTTCCATAATATCAGAGTGCGATATAAAAAAAAAATGCGGAATAACATTAAAAATACTCCCAAAGTGCTAGTGATAAATTAACTATTACATCATCCATAGTAGAATCCTTGGCTCGACCACAGGCGGCTCGGCCAGGTATTAAAAGTACAAAAACATAAGTCTGAAATAAAGAGTACATTACTAACAACATGAAAATCTAATAACTTGACGAAGATACACAAAATCACGCAGCGTCCTCGACTTCGGAAGCACCTGTAGTTGTAATCAACAACAACTCTTAAGCACTAGGCTAGTGTGAATTTCATTATAACAATGCTTATCGAATTTCAGGCAGAAAAAGACTTTTCTCGTATACGTGCAATTTAAAATAATTTATAGTTCACAATTATGCCAAGTGATCCATCACATTTATAAAGAATCGTAATTCTTTTTCTGAAGTCAAACTTCTCATTTCAGATTCCAAGTGAATTTTCACTTCTAGGAACAATATCCATTTAGAATAATATTCAGTTAATTTGTTCAACGGTCACCGAATATAGGGAGCTACCCTATCAGATATAAAATCGGCATGACGTCATCCAGCGGATCTATCGGTCGTCGATCCTTTCACCTTATTTCATTCACCTCGCCATATTTCTTATCCCATGGCGGTCGGGGCACCGTATGAACATTTAATCGATAATTTCCTCGGTAATCTATAAAAGTAAATCCAAATAGCATGGAAATATTATTTATCAACCACATTTCTACCAAACATGTCAAATTTGCAAACTTCTCAATTATGCCAATTTTCATAATTCGAGCAATTTTCATGATTTCGATAAATATCTCAATATTCCTTTAATTGATTTCAATACGAATAACATGGATACTAAATACATGAATTTTTGTCAAAAAGATAAATATGTACATTTTTTTCCTAAAATCGGTAAACAAGGCATAACAAAACTCACCTCGATAGTCGTTCGCCCGAAAACTCTCGTATTGCCCTACGCGTCACCGACTCCGGGATCTAGCATAAGGGTCATAGGATTTAGCATGATCGTAATCTAATTAATTAATTAATTTATTTTTTTATAAAAAACATTGCATATTCCGATGGTTTATTAGACTCGTGTCAAAAACGGCGTTCGATGTGTCCAAGGGTCACGTGGTTTAATCTTTTTCTAAGTGTTCGGCTAAGGTACTGTTTTTATGGGTTAAGTGACGAGTTTCGGTCAACCACTTAGTCTCGGGTTGGGTCTAAAAATATTTTGGTTCAAACGAAAGTTACCGGTAAAAACAATATTTTTCGTCTCGAAACTCAAATAATGCTCGTACGAGATCAACCCGAACCAATTCTACTAAGTTGTGTCAAACTAACCCGAACAAGGACTGCCCGAGCAGGGGCTGCCCGAACCATGGGCTGCCCGAATAGGGGCTGCCCGGACTGCCCAAAACTGGACAGTGTAAACTGTCCAGAAGCTGAGTTTCAACAGCTGAAAATCAGCTGTGTTTGACAGCGAGTTTCTCCCATTCCCGAGCCTTCCGAGCCCCGGGTCCAACACGTATGCGTGCTAAAATGTGTCGTCTACAACTCCCAATAAGTATTTTTCGTAGAAAAGTTGTAAAATAAAAACTCCGAGTGATTTAGCAAGGTATGTTACCGGTAAAATCTGACAGTGTGCATTTTGTCGTTCGGATGGCCAAAACTTCGTATTTTTCAACATAACCACCCCGGGTTTGAACATGTACGAGTAATATGGTGTCTTAGCTACAACTTTTATCAAAAATCTTGACACGAAACGAAACGAGAAAGACGAAATGCACTGTCCAAAACTGGGCAGTGCAATCTGCCAGAAATTGCACCAAACAGTTGCTGCGTTCAACAGCCCGTTACTCCCATTCCCGAGCCCTCCAAACCTCGGGTCCAACATGCATGCGTGCTAAAATGTATCGTCTACAACCCCCAATAAGTACTTTTCGTAGAAAATTTGTAGAATAAAAACTCCAAGTGATTTAGTAAGGCTTACTACCGGTAAAACTGGACAGTGTACTTTTTTCCGTTCAAACGGCAAAAACGTCGTATTTGTCAACATAATGACCCCGGTTTTGAACATGCATGAATAGTATGGTGTCTTAGCTACAAATATCATCAAAAATCTCGACCCGAAACGTAATGAGAAAAAAACGAAACGCATTTAAACACAAGGTGCGTAAAGAGAACGAAAGAAAGTCGGTACCTCCGGTCGCGTTTTGCTCCGGATTCGAGCATCCCGAGCACGTCCCGAGACTGACCCGAGTCTAACCCGAGCCTTCTCTAACTCACCCTTGCTAGTTTGGCTCCACTCCTTCTCTCTCTCTCTCTCTAAATTGCTAGGAACCCCAAATATGCAAAGTATGAGTGTGCTAGTGAGGTGTGTGTATTTATAGACCAAAAGGGTTGCATGTGCTTAGTGTGCTTAGTGTGTTCTGCCGTGTAAGAATAATGGAGGAGCAAGTCTCTCACTCCAAGTCTCCTAATGCATGTGTTTCCATTGGCCTTCTCCAAATATGCATGTGCTAATTTTTTTTTTTTGGTTTTTAAATGCATGATTAAAAATCCTAGTGTATAATATAAGTAAGCTTAAGAAAAATGATGGCCTACAACTCCTAGCCATGAGAAAATAGGTGGGGCTTACCCGGTCCCGTCTCGACGGTTTGGTACAAAATCTGATCAATTTCGATCGCGGACAAACCTCGTAAAATTAATGTATATAAATTTATATATCCACGCGATCGAAAACACTGCAAATTCGGTATTCTCGAGTGATCGGGCATAATTCCTATGTCCCTCGTCGGTTAAATTAAGAACATCATCACATTACCGATATTTTCTTTAAAATTTGAATTTAGGCCAAAGAATCATTTTTTTTTAAATTCCATAAAATTAATAATTATAAACTTAAAATTTTAAATTTTCAAAATAATTTAATTGATTAAAAGGATCGGGGTTTCACACAATCAGTCAGTTTCACTCTAGACCTCAAGGTGCTGATTTGTGTAGATTTTGACTGGATTTTGTATATGATTTTACTCATCAGAAGTCCCCTATTTTCGAGGCTAACTTTGCAAATTGATTGGTTAGGTGAAGGAAATCAAGTAGATTTGCAGCTTGCTAGTGTTGTCTAGCAAATAAAAATGACTTTAGAGTCTATCCGACTTGTAGAAATAGCTCAAAAATTACTTTTAATCTGTCTAATCATTTAGGATTTTTTTGGAGATCGCTCGATTAGAGACTATTTTAGTAGTCTAATCTGATCGGCATTTGTAGAAGTGACTCAAGGACTGTGTGTAGTCTATACAGCTTTGCAGAAAATAGCTCGGAGGCTGTGTATGGTTTGATCCGACTGACTACTGAACTCTGCTCGGTTAGAGATCTCTTGGGTCTAATCCGGCCTGTCACTGAACTTTGCACAACACAGGGATCTCACGGGTCTGATCTGGCTGGTGTCGAATCTTTATTTGGCTTGGAGATCTCTTGGGTTTAATCCAACCGCCAACTGATCTTTGATCAGCACGGGGACCTCATGGGTCTTATCCGATTGGTGTCGAATCTTTGCTCGGCTTGGATACCTTTGGGGTTTGATACAATTGACAACTAATCTTTACTCACCACGGGGACCTTATGGGTCTAATTCAACTGGTGTCGAATACTGCTCGGCTTAGAGACCTCTTGGGTTCGCTTTCTTACATTCAATTGAAAACAAGCATGCTCTGAGGCTTCCTAAAGGTGTAATTTTGAGCGGAATAAACGCCTTGTGTCAGAGAGAAGTTATTATCCGAAGGTGTTGCGCAGTAGCATCTATTAGTTACTAAGCTAACCATTTTTGCCTTCGAGCAACAAGCATGATGCGCTACTGTGTGAATGCACGTTGCTATATCACTAGTAAAAAATACTCCCACCGTCCCGATTTGTTTGTCCACTTTTTGACTTTTACATGTCCTAAAATGTTTGTCCAATTTTAAAATTGACTTGTAAAAATTATCTTAATGCCCTCCTCTTTTTTTAAAACCCACAAATTGAAAAATGTGTCATCTTATTTAATGCTAAAAAGTTAAGGGTATTATGGAAAAATTAAAACTTAAAAGAGCAATCATTGTGTTCCCCTAATAAGTTGGAATTTCGAGAATGGACAAACAAATTGGGACGGAAGGAGTAAGAATTTTAAGAAGTGGATTTTGATGCAAAGGGACCCGCCGCTCAAGAAATTTTCACACGACATTGTCCCCTCATAATCATAATCCAAGGATCCTGCAATTACAATCTGAACCCAAATTTCCAATGTCATCAACCTTTCGCGGACTGTAAATGCCTCAAAAATTGACTATCATGTAATCAAATTCTAACTATTACATCTGAATTTTGAAATCAACAAACAAAGAGAGAACAAGAAAAAGGAATTTGTTAAAAAGTTACAAAAAAAGGCCCCCAGAATGATATAGAGACCCGGACTTGGTACAGAATATCTAGGGAGTGATTAACCCTTAATGGTACATTTCTGCAATTTTTTCTGTTCTCTTTGTGAATTTCTTTTGCTTTTCTTACACTTTCCTTTTTGCACAGAAGTGGACTACTTCCCGTATACCAACACCAATGACTGATTTTTTTTTTTTTTTTTGGTTGTTGTTGTCAAAAACCTTCTCCTTAACCCGTGTTGACTCTCAGTATAACAGAACCCTAAGTAGCCCAGGCTGTGGCTCTGAGCAGTCAAGGCCCTCCTCCTCAAGCAAATAGCGTTGGACAGCAATCGGAAGTCTGGATGGAGCGCGAGAACCTCTAGTATGGTGGCCAGTTCCGACGCATATATAAACCTGCAGCCGCTGCTCCATTGACCTGGCAGTGCTCCTCAACAGTGCCAGCTCACGCTTCAGAATATGAATGGCTTCACTCACATGCAGCCCATGCAAGTCTATTATCTTTTCCTGCTGCTGTCCTCCTCTCCCATTGCCTTGCATATCTCCACTCCCAGGGTTCCTGCAGAACAAAAAGAACCACCACCACAAACATAAACTTATTTTGTTGGACAATTGAAAATGGGGCTAGAACTTTGTAAACACTCGGCATTTAGAACAAGCTGACCTAACAGGAAGCAACAGAGTAGTTAGCAAAAAAGGAAGCAACAAAGCACCACCATCATCATTTCTCTTATGTAACAGGCTGTTTGAAGCTTGGTTGTTTTCATGACCAGTCTTGCCAGATTAAAGGGTAATTTGTGCACTGTAGAACATGAGTCCAACACTAGTGCCCAATCAGACACTTAAATCATCCTGATTTCACAATGTTCGAGGCAAAAGAAGCTCATAGTCGGTAGAAGACAATTTTCTAGCCTCTCGCATGGATGAAGGCAAAGGTTTCTTTTTACCCCTACATCCCACTTCATCTCAAATACATTCCCAGATCATGACATCTGATGTCCAAATATAATTAAATACTCATGGCATATCTATTTACATGTATCCAACTATGCATATCCACCTAACCTAAGCTTCAGGGCTGAGCAAGATCTGACTAATGGACATGACCATAGCCAAATCCAGATAAACAGTTCACAACATGGTTACAATTCATTGCCATTTCATTATCAAAATAGACCTATAAAGGCAAAAACTGGGTGAGAAACATACATGCCAAACAGATCACATCACTTACATTGATTGTGTTATCTTTTCATTCTGGGAGGGAAGACTGAATAGGGAATTATCTGGGTTAGTTGGAGATTAATGTTAACAAATTCTGACACCCAAAAAGTGCTGCTGACCAAACCACTTAACCCCATTCAGAGACAGACTAGTGCTCTCATAGAAAGGCATGATGGGGCAACAAACCTCTGACGATAGATAGATTCTTGAGCTTTTCCATGAGCTGCCTTCATGTGCATGTTATGCAGCTGCCCTTTCACACTGAGTTCCTTTGCTAAAGACTTGTTACCAATTAAATAAGCCTGTCGTGCCTGATCATTTTATATCATGTATAGACACATGTACATAAAGAAAGAGAGATAAGTGGTTAAAATATCATCAGGTAGAAAACATATGCAGACTTACTTGCAAAATATACATTACAATTACAGACCATACTGAAACAACTCAATTGCTTGATCATTTGGTAATTTGCACAAGCAATCAGCACTATACTTGAAGACATTTACAGCAAAATGGAGGAATGGTATGACCGATAGCAAGCTGTCAAATATCTATAAGTTACATGGTCAGAATCATAGTCTTGTTCTATCAGTTAGTTCATGGATTCATCTCAACTTCTTATCACCATTACATATTATTAATCAGCTTGGAAATTAAGGAAATCACACTCAAAAGTTCATTTTTCTTCCTGTCACAATTTCAGATCTTTTTCCTTTTCATTTCTTTCCTTTTTCACAAGGGGGAGGAGGCCATAAATATAGTATGGTCCTTTTATTTCACAAATCAGGCACTTGGTTCTCTCATTGATTTACTAATTTGAACCTTTAACAAAGAGATATCTTTAGAAAAATATATGAGCAGATTTATTAGACAATCATAATCATTCTTCAACCAAAAACATGTTTCGCAAGGCTATTTCACATTCCAGTGAAAGTACAACTATATGCATGTGTGAAGGATGAATCCATCTCTCATGAATTCAACATATGATCACAGCACCACACAAACATATAACAGTCACTAGCAAAATCACTAATACAAATCTTCCTGGAACTAGTAAAAATAGCTGCGTAGATTATACTTCTGTAAACCAAATTTATAAACTGCCTGTTTTCCAAATAATCGAAAAAGATTGGCTGTTTAATAAATAACAAAACACAATTCCAAATTGAGCATTAAAATGTTTTTAAAATACAAATGAAATTTGAGTGATTCAAAGATGAAGCTAGAACATAAACTAAGTAAATGGCATTCACATCTTGATAAGCTAACTTTACAACAGAAAATTTAATCTTCAACTCCAAGGAACCACCTCTCCGCCAAATCATACCAATATGGACTAATTACACTTACCAGCTATGAACTTTCTGATTCCAAGCCAAACCCATATTCCTAATTACCCTTATTTCGGACGACATATTCCCTACAACCAAACACTCCCCACCCCACCCCTCCATTTCCGTCTCCCTCCCCACGCCCACCACCAACAAACCCCCGCCACCCTCGTCCATCACCACTGGTTAAACCCTGCCTGTTACCTGCCCACTCCCCCATTTGAAGTGTTTCCTTCACCTTCAGTAAGTTGATGTGCTCCCCTGATATACGCATTTGTATACATAGATATATACACACACAAACATGACAGGTTATGAGGTAGGATCCAACATCCTACCTCTAGGTTGTCGGAAAACATGGTAACAGGCCTGTCTATTGGTTCCTTCATTGCGGAAGTGGCCACCAGCTTGCCACATCTTCACTCATTCAGGGTCTACCCTTCGTGCTGCCACAACCTGTCACACCCTCATTCCCTTCTTCAAGGTACAGCTACCGCCACATCCACACTTTCTCTCTAAAACCACCTGTTCTCTAGCCTTTCATTATATTCTGTCCCCCTCTCTCTTTTTCAACATGTGCACACGAACATATGCATACGCACTACATGTTCATTCAGGAAGAAACCTTGAAGAACTAGGTCCACCTCTCTCTCTCTCTCTAGCCGTGTGACTTCACTATTCCCATAAAACAACGTGCGCATATGTATGCACTAGAAATTCCTGGCTGCATGAGAAGAAACTTTTACCTTCATCTCTATCAGTAACTTGACACATTAGCATTAGCTTATTCCACCAGACACATATCGCTACGCATGAGAGTCATCACAAAGGCTGAATTTCTGCTTGACCCAGAACACGACACTTGATGATTTCTGTCTTACTGCATATCTGACAGCCAGCTTTGTTCTTCACAGGCATCTCATTTGTTGCAATTACTATTGTCAGTCTGACCCTTGTAACATTTCCATGACCAATGGAAACTCCTAATGAGTAAATTTTAACGTTCCTTTCATATTCATCGTTAATCTGTCCTTTCACTCTCTGAACTGAATCGGATTCTCTGATAGTTAAACACATTTTCAGCATCAAGGGCTGTTTTACTTGAGGGAAGACGTGCTTAGGGTATAGTGATCTGAGCAAGGAAGAGGAGATTAAGACTAAGGTAATTAAGTATAAGTGAGTGGCTATAGGTTTGGGTTGTCCAAAGTGTGGATGGTCCGTTTTGCCCAACAAGCTAGGCTTTTGCTTCTATTTTGATTTGGGTAGACGTCTCAATTTGAACCACAAGCAGAAATCAGAAGTTTCAAGGATGAAAAAGATTTAAGTTGGAAGTTCACAGACGCAATAAACAAACCGCACGTGGAATCCCATATCTGTATCAAGGGTTTTGTCTTTTCATGGTAGACAAAATAGCTGGAGTTGTCAAAACAACAAAATACATCCACGAGTAGGACAACGTGTTGGCCAATGCTATCAATGTCAATATTATATAAGACATCCACATCATGTTGCATTTAATAAAGCAAAGGACCAACACTGTCTTGAACCTGCGGCTTCTATCTCCTAGATCCCTTGAAAGAGACTGGTCAATAGACAATCCTCTTGGCTATCTATATACGATATAGCATTGCCTCTAGGGAAGTACTGTCCCAGAAGTTCTTTTCAACAAATAAGAAGAGATGTCAGGTACTTACTAGAGAACAGAATGTCTTGGTTATTGCAAATAGAAAAAATAATGCATGCGGTCATTTTCTTTTGGTGAGGGAGTGAGGGATCTCAACTCCACATTGATGACTCTGGTCAATCCAGGCTTTTTAGGACATACCTGTTCAAAGTATGCATTTCGTAAGCGCGCATGGTCACGGGCTTCCTCACGCATTTCGGAGTACATATTTGCTGCAATCTCAATAATGTTAAAAGTTTGTATACATGCAGAACGATTTTGTTCCACAATTTAAGTTATATAAAGAAAGTAAATTTGATGGTATAGAATCATTACCCACTGCTTCTCCAGTTTCGAGCCAGACAGGTGCTGCCCGGGATGAACTCCGACTTTGTACCTTATCGACATAGATGCCCCTACCCTGCCCACCATTGTAAGAGCTAGCCAACACATGTGCACTTCTACTTGAGCCAACACTAGCATCAGCAGAACCACTGCGGTCGTACTTCCACCTATTGGATTCCTGAGATGACATTTTCCTGACAGCTGAAGCAAAATTTATAGCACTGCTGGTTGGTATGGAAGAGTTAGATTTGAACAAAAGCATAATGTCCTTGCTGGCAGTCTGGTAAGGACTAACACTTTGTTGGATATCATCTCCAGAATATTTTAGCAACCCACTCTGACTATCTTGCTGAGAAAGTGCAGGGAAATCCAATTCACTAAGATTTGGAGCTGACAAAGCCTTTGAGTTCAGATTCTGATTAAAAGTACCTTCAACTTGCAGCTACAAGCACAAACAATGTTCACTTTAAAGACCTTATGAAGGAAGATACAAAGATCTCAAATATGAAAGTTGAAACAAGTATGAAACAAGCCTAAGTTTCCAAGTCTAACAGCTATAGATCACCAAGCCAATTTAGCGATCATGTTCACTGATACAATATGAATCTCAAATTAGAAAAAAAATCCCGGAAATGCTTATATGAGAAAAGGAGATGTCTCAGAGTCACATAACTCCCTGATGCCGCACCACAACAAATACAGATCTCACCGTTTGGGTTTTCCCACCATAATACTGGCCTGGTTGACCAGCTTAAGAAACTGGAACCTAATATAAGAACTAAAGATGCACTGAGTTGCCTCAATCCTCTATGGGAACGAACTGTTCCCTGCCAAAAGAAGACATCAAAGGACTGCTTTCCATTGGGAGTATCAAACTCATCACCATCCAACACCATGAAAAGTTTACAGCACATTTATTGTATTCTAGGATGTAAAAAATTATTCAGTCCTCAGTCTTGTGTGTATATCGTATGGAACTTTCCACTATATACATGAATGCGTATGCAGAACATCAGGAAAGAAGTTCAAGAAAAAAGAAGAATTATTATTTTCGGTCAAGTGGGAGCATATTAGTCATTACTTAATTGCAACGCTTAAAAAGAAAGTCTCTCATCATTAACTTCAAAGATCTTACTGAAAGCATTTTACCATTCTTATCATTCATATGATATATTCCTAATTCTCATATGCCAAATAAACAAGCTAAAATCTTGATACAAGAATATATGTGATTTCCTCCATCATTCAATATATCGTAATTAGACCGTTACTTCTAACATTCTTGCCACAAGAATAATATTTTCTTTACTAAGATACCAAGAAATCACAATGCTGGACTTCAACTATCACTTGCAATGGAGTCACAAAATCACTGTTGTGAAACTAGAGAAAGGAGAATTGTATTATTGAGTGATTATGTTACAAGGGGCCAATACATCAATATATAGAGAAAACCTAGAAACCCTAGGTAACCCTAATTACATGAAAGGACAATAATACCCTTGCAACTAAATATTAATAACAATTTAACCATTACTATTCTAACACTCCTTTATTTATAGATGAGATTAGGGTTAACCTAATGGGCTCTAACCACCTAGGCCCATTAGGGTTAACATAACCTAATCTATCCCACATAACAACTAACACTCCCCCTCAAATACATGATGCGAGCATGGAGAGCATTATGGGTTTGCCAACATGAAAAAGAGATGCTCCAACTGATGTCTTTGACAACTTCGATTCTCCAACGAAAAAGAGATGCTCCAACTGATGTCTTTGACAACATCGATTCTCTAACGACTTCAATTCTTCAACAACTTTAATTCTTTGACAACATTAATTTTGGTACCCTGTAGAATATAACTAACAAAGGAATATGGGACAAGTTCTCCCCCTCACGTGCGAACCCCGAATCGCACGGGAAGAGAGAAACAAAGAATCCAACTAGGATCACAACAAGGTGCCACACGGCACAACTTGGGGCCACTTTGGCACACCAAACGGGAATTTAACAACCAACCAACAAAAGAAAGACTTGTCCATAAATTCACCAAAAGTCTAAACTGCAGGGACCAAAATCAAATATTGCAAAGTTTGGGAATCAAACTATAATCAAAACAAACTTGAGGGGCAACCGACAACAATGAGGGAGCAAGGGGGGTGCGGCCCACACCAGCAGATCAGGCTCACAACACAACCAAGGGGCTAGAGCAACCAACGCCTAAAACGAAACAGGTTAGGGTAGAAGACTGACGAGGGTACCACAAGATTCAAACAATAGACCCAGGCGGAAGCAGGCGGCTGACCAGGTGGAATGGCTAGCACCAGGCGGCTGACCAGGTGGCTGAAGTCAGCAAACAGCAACAGCAACAGACCAGAGGTAGACGGCAGATCAGAAACAGACCGGAAGTGAACCAGAGGCAGGCGAGCCAACGAAAGGCGGCTAGCAAAAGGCTTAACAGAACCAGAGACAACGAACTCAAACAGAGGCAACGGAACCACAGGCAAAAGCAAACAACAGAGGACCCTGATGCAACCGGCGGACGGCGGCAAGGCATAAGCCGCCCGCCGGAAAGCGAGTATTCCACAGGCCTAGATCTTATGCTCTGATACCATGTTGTGAAACTAGAGAAAGGAGAATTGTATTATTGAGTGATTATGTTACAAGGGGCCAATACATCAATATATAGAGAAAACCTAGAAACCCTAGGTAACCCTAATTACATGAAAGGACAATAATACCCTTGCAACTAAATATTAATAACAATTTAACCATTACTATTCTAACACTCCTTTATTTATAGATGAGATTAGGGTTAACCTAATGGGCTCTAACCACCTAGGCCCATTAGGGTTAACATAACCTAATCTATCCCACATAACAACTAACAATCACAATAACCTTTGCAACGGAAGGAACGTGGAAACATACAAAAAAAAAATTCTGCAGTTTTAAACAGAATATGCAGTTGTTAGAAATCATTTCCCAAACTCCATAAATCCAGCAGTTTATGTAGGTAGCAGGAGAAATAATAAAAGATTCAACTTGCTATATGAAAGATGGAAGTCAAACTGATTTTTGAAAAGCCATGAATTTCTATGTGCTGTCAAACTAAATCCCGAACCTCTAAGAATCACTCAACTTGGGCAAAGTTAAAGAGTTGACCGTACCTCAAGCTGAGTAAGCATTTCAATTGTCAGGTTTAAGTCGCGTCCATTGGCAAAGTACACCTCAGCAAGGCTCTCAGCAGCAAACCCAGGAAACTGTGTACCCAAAAACTGAAGAGGATTTATCTCTGTATTCTCTGCTATTGCTTGCTCATTCAGGAAACCCTGTCTAGAATTCCCATCATACGGAAGTCTCTCTCTAACAGTGGAAAGAAGCTGATCATTGTTTGCCATTGGCTTGTCCCAATCATTAGTTGGCGAATGAAGGAAGTTTGCTGAAGATACATCTTCACCATGGGATGGAACAGAATATCTCGTCCTCTCAGAAAAACTGTTCCCACGTGTTCCATGGGGTAACAACTCTTTCAACATAAAGCTACTACCCGTAGCAGAGAATCTTGGGGTTTCATTGCCATCATGAAAGGATAATATCGAAAAAGGGATGCTGTTAATTCCCTGAGATTCATCACCCTCCACAGCCTTAAAGTCAGGAGTGATATCGTCCGGTAGTTGCCGACGCCAGTACCGGTGAGCCTCTTCGTCGGAGTTACTTGAAATTGATGACTCTGAACAATCTACCACTGCTTTTCCGAATTTCCCAGTCCCAGAGCCACCCAAGCTCGTCAACCCATCTGCACTACTAGTGTTTTGAGAGGACGACCTGAGAGCAGAAGGAACAAACTCTGCGGCATTTGGATTCAAGGTCGCCACCTTTCCTGTGTTCGTTAGCTTCTTATCACTGCTAGGGGCCCCTATGTTGGGCAAGTTCATTCTTTTCTCTTTCTTCTTTATCTTGTATTTGAACAGTGAAGGAAAAATAAGAATTCAAGGCATACAAGTCTTTTGACTAAGGAAATACATGAAGTTTCTGTAGCCGTTACCCAAATCCTGTAAGAAAAGATTATTACAGGGAAAAATCAGTAATCCTGGGAAATTGTCCTACTTGATGATGCATGTAATCTAATCCTGGCCACAGCCGGACTAAACATTCATCATCTAAAAAAACGACAAAAAAAATTGCTACTAATTAAACTTTATCATTTAACTAAAAAAGGAAGTTGGTGATAATCAACTAAAAAAATTCAATATACCTGCACTTATAGCAGTTAATTAAAATCAACTGACAAGGATAAATATACACTGGACATTAACTTCTTAATTTAAGAGGCAGGTCCATCGAGCATGTCATAAATAACTTCGTCCTAAATACCAACGAGTCATAAATAGAGAAATGTACAAACCATTCCCAAGAAATAGCTCACAATGCAATTAACAGTGAGATTATAAGCTTAAAACCTCAAGCCCATAATATTAAGTTATCTAAAAACGAAAAAAGCCATATTAATACCTGTATGATTGAAGAAATAATTGAAAAAAGACGCAGGAACATTACCCTGAACTCCAGAGCAACAAAATGCTACTCTAAACTGGAAGATTTACCGCACACGACCACCAATGAATTATGAATGGAAACACAACATCGTCACCAACAAAACGAAGAACATCAAAAAGAAACCCTAACAAGAAAATCCAGATCGAAACAAAAAGCAAGAACCTGCCGACATAATAATTACGAGGTGAACATAAACCAACACGAACGCAGAACACGTACCAAACAAAAGCACAAACTACACTCAATTTTTAGAGATCTTCCAAAAATCTAAAGCACGTGTAAAATTAGAAAAGGCATCAAGAAGACTAAAGACGAGACTAGTGATCTGAAAAAGGAATTAGAAAGAAGTCAGGGTAAAATAAAAGATGATTGTGTTCCATACCTTTGCAAAGCTCTAGGATTGAGGAAACCAGATCGAATGGATCCATTGCCAAGATAAGGGTGAGATATAAACAAAAGCGCGAGCGCACGCACAGAGAGGGGGAGAGAGAGAGAGAGAGAGAGAGAGAGGGTCCGGGTGTCGAGTATATAAAGAGTAAACAGAAGCGGAAGAGAGAGAATATTTCTTCAGTCTGAGATTTGGCCCGCTGATATCTTTCTGCCTAGGCTGTTCATCTATCTATCTAGTTATCCATCCGAGCTTCAGGTTTCTCGTCCTCACCCACCCCCACCCATCCCTCTCTCTCTCTGTGCTTTTTGTTTTAATTTTGTTTATTTTTCGTATATTTACTTTCTGTGAAACTCTCTTGCAACCACAGAAGACAGCCAACCCCTTGGCCACTCAATTTGACAACGAGCTCTATTAATCTGGCAAGATTTCACTTTGACCCTTTATACTTGCACAGTTTCAACTACACCCCGCTGCTTTATTTTTAAGGATAATTTAAATCAGGATCCTATTTACCCCTGCGGTTTAGGTTTTCATCCCATCCACTTTTTGAACTTATGTTTTAATTCTATTTTTATATGGTTTGACAAATTTACCATTACTTTTGAGGGGTACTTTACCCTCTTATCCTTTAGTTAGTTAATTCTTGATTTGTTAAGTTTAAATTTGTAACACTAATTTAGGCTTAAAACATAAAATCATAATTATCTATAGTAATTATTTTGCCGAAAATAGCAGTTTGAGATTCATAATTATCTTTAATAATTATTTTCACCATTTTATGAAAATGTACCATGACCTGCATGTGTTGTTTCTTACCTGCAAATGTACCATGATATCTATAAATTTATCATAACCTGTAGATTTAATATTTTAGCCCACAAATTTATTGTGAAATCTGTCAATTTATCAGATGTCGTGCCGTACCTTCAAATTTACCATGATATATGCAAAATTTCCATGGACAACAAGTGTTGTTCTACCTACAAATTTACTATGATATCTGAAAACGTACCATAACTTGTAGGTGTTATTTTTTTCAGCAAATTTATCATATTTTCTACTAATTTACCATGATATCTTAAAATGTATCATGACCTCCAAATATACTATGTTTGACTCAGTATCATTCAAAACAAACATGTATTCCAACGATTCGTACATTATCCTAGTCCGTAGTCTAACGAAAATCGTTTGACTTTCGTCGTCCTTCTCCGGTAACAGTTAAATCAAACTCGTATTTCATATTCCGACACTGGCGGTCGATGTTTTGTAGATGTAGTGCGGTTTTTTTTATGTGATTCCGGTGAGTTGATGGATTTCGGAGCCCTGGATCTCTGGTGTCATCCTAAAATGGAGGATTATTGGTCTTCTTTTTAGTCCTGCTATTTTTGTAGAGACGAATTTGATACTTTGGAGATAATTGTTAATGGCGTGTTTTTAGGGATTGATTGCTAACCTTGGTTAATATCAAGATAAGGGTAAGTTTGGTATTTTTTTTAAAAAAATGACCAAAACTTTATGTTTATAAGTACACAGGATGGAAAAATAACAAACACTTAGAGATAGTACTAAAAAATAAGTTTCTCTATTTTTAAACACATACCCTTCAACTACAGTTTGAATTGAGATGGTTATTATTTCCATCAAAATAGATTGCAAAATGGGATATGGAAGTGAGGCGCAAATTTTCCACCAAATACACTTGGAAGACAACCATTTTCACCCTAAAATCCATAAACATCTGTATGAGCCATTGAAGTCATTGTTAAGCCAAAAAAAAAAAACATATCATGCACTTTCTCCCCATTTTTGCCACCTATCGACATGGAATTTTATTCTTACTCCTTCGCCACCCTCACTTCCAAAATCAACAGTTGTTCCTGTAGTGGTCCAAATTTTAAAAACGTTGAAGGAGGTAAAACTTAGATAAATGTTATTATTTTTCCGTAAAGAATTTAACCAGTTCGGCAAACAAGTTCTCTCACACACGTGTGCGCGTGCCGATCACGAGAGGGTACAACAGACCTGAGAAAGGCAATTCCTCTTATATCTGACCCAAGAAGGGCGGTTCAGTGATCAGTTGGCTTGAGAAGGGCAGTCTAAGATGTTACCGACCTAAAGAAGGGCTGTTGACAATCTCAAGTCCAAGATAAGAAGGAACACCGAAAATATCAGGATAAGGTACTAAGATATGATAAGAAATCTAAGGCCAATTCAACTAAAATGAGGAGTTTATGGTTGAATAAAATTCTAATGGTAGAAGATAACATTCTAGATTGAATCAAATCGGATTTATCTTATTAGTGGTCAATCAAAAAGTAGCCCTACTTCAGTTCTAATCGGGAGTCAGATTCCTAAGAGTATTAAGGAGATTGAGTCACAAAGTCTATAAATAAAGGACCAAATCCATGATGAAAGGTATGCACTAATTCAAAGTGATAATAGAGAATATTAACTTGATTCATGAATACTCTTGTGAACTTTATCTGACCTAATCATTAAAGTGTCTTCCCACCATAGTGGGTTCTTTGACGAGTTATTGCCTTGCAGTTCATAGGTCACAAGAGAGAGAGGATAATTCCTACTGGATAAGTGAGGTATTAGTTTTTCACATTGATTGAGAAAATCACCCCACCTACAATTGGCAACGTTGATGGAAAAATTAAGATATCATTGTAGGAACGCCATTGAAGGACATACCGAAGGGAAACATTGGGAAGGAAAAGTCAAAATCTCCACCCCCAATACTTCATATGCCAAAAGGTCGAAGAAAAGACGTTCCAAAGATTCCTCCACCAGGGCTTATTAGGAATCTACCTGGAGAATAGGTTCGAGACCCATCACAGGTGGACCTTCCACCGCCTCCACCACCTGCACTTCCTTTGACACAAGAAGCTAGGCAACAAGACCTGCACGGTGAAGGGGGTAGATCCTCATGACAGGTCGCGTTCGATAACCAGAGAAGAAATAGATCGAGGAAGGTTGAGAAAGAGAGACCGTGAACTCAAAGATATGAGCGTTACATGCATCGAATAGAAAGAGAAAACAAAACACTCTGATGAGAGAAAGACCGAGATCGTTCTGTTGACACGAAACATGATAGACAATAAAAAATGGTGCAGTTTCAGCGTGACGATCGGTGTAACCAGGGCCGCAGAAGGGAAAACCAGCCACAAGGAGAGCAGCCACCAGCCGCAGGCATCCCTAACATCGACCGAGAAGGGCAGGCATGAACCGGGACACCCTATGTTTGGCCAGACCTTCTAGATATGAGAGAATAGTGAATCAACAATTAGCGACATGCCGAACATAGGATGATACAACACAAAAAAATTGCAACAATTGGTGGCATCGTCATTGTCAACAAAAATTGAAGGGGAGACATTACCCAGAAAGTTCATTCTCCCAAATATTCAGATATAATGGCAAAACGACCTTGAATTGATTTCATGCTATTCCCCTACGCTCAATCCATAGTTGAGGACAATTAGACGAACAACTCATCAAGAGGTTTGTTGTAAACCAAACTCAGAAAAAGTACTTGGATACTGCTTGTCGTCAACCGGTTTCAATGAAAAGTGTATCCCAAGCATAGGATCAATTGATCGTTCGTAGCAAAATAATCTAGAAGTTTGGAATCAAATCCACATGGAACGAGTAATTTGAAAGTTTATCAAGAGAAATGAAGAAATGGCTTGGGAAATTTGGTTGTGTAAAGATGTTGGGAAAAATACCAAATAAAACTGAGTATTAAAGATCCAATTCTTGGGATCCGTATTAGTCGTGACTCGAAATAATTCAATCCTCTAAATATAACTCAAGTCCAATTCTATAACATCAAAGCTTCGGCGGATGATTGAAAATTTAAGGTTTATAAGAAATCAAGAACAACTGAATCATTTTATAATCAAGATAAAAAAATTAGATTTTCAAATCAAAACCTTATATATTTAAGGATTCTGTGTGCCAACGGAGGTTGTCTACACACAAGCAAAATCCTAAAAAATCCTTGATTGATTTCAAATTAGTTCTTGATTTAATAAAATAACATCATGAATTAAAGGCCTTGTGTGAGGATTGATTTATCTCAAATCACGATAAAATGCTTCACCTTTGAATCGAATCTTGAGAGGATTAATTATTTTTAGATTGAATAAAATCCATGAAAATAAAAGAACAAGAGATGAAGAACAAGAATAATTGAAATGGAAATAATAACTTTCAATTGAATCTCAAAGTATTGCTACCAACTGTTGTAATAAAAAACTAAAACTTCATGGAAATACTCGACTAAAAGGAAAGAGACCCTTTAATTCCTAACCACGATCCTCTTAAATAGATTACTCAGCTAACAAAAAGATAAAAATAACACTTAAAAGAATCCTTATCCCATAAAATAAGAAAATTTTCCTTTTCCCCCTATTATTGGTAATAACTATGCATTTGCGGTAATTTCATCTTTTTCCAAATTCGGGCAGTGCACTCTATTATTGATAATTGCACTTCTATTACCGGTAATTGTAGGTTCTGTCTCTTTTTTCTCTTCTTCAGCAATTTCTGTAGTAATTGCACTCCTATTACCGGTAATTCAATGTACTACTTTAAAATCTCCAAAAGTCAGTGTCTTCTACTACTGGTAGTACTGCATTCACTACTGGTAATTGGACCTTCTACCTTCATTCTTGACTTTTTGCTTCCAACTCCTTGACTTTATTTTCGTTAACACCCGAAACCTGTAATTCCCTGCAAAATACTCCAATTGTATACTAACAACTCAAATACACGTTAAATGATAAAATCACATAAAATGCGACAATAGATAATAAACGTATGCAAGTCAAGGGTATATTGACGTAGAAAATTCACACTTTTTAGTGCAAATCACACCCCCAACTTGAAGTTTGCTAGTCCCGAGCAAAAAATAAACATAATAAACTATACTAAGGTAACTAGTTAAAACATTAACTCAATACATGTTTAGAAATGCAAATTGTTTATACAATAAAATGAAAAACTCACATGTTATCTGTGTTCCAACAATGCAAAGCTCAACTGAACAAAAGCAAACATAAGTGCTAGAATCCATTTCTAAACTTTTAAGCATCAACTACGAATCTCTTCGGTGGTTCACTAACAATAATCAGACTCACTTATTCTTTCAAGGTATAGGGAACCGACCCGGAAACATGATTTACGCATTAGCCATATAGAATGAAAAGTACATAATCAACGAATGTAGCTAGATGCGTTGCAAAGATGATATGCATGAGTGTAATCCATTTTAACCCACAATGATCATTATAACCCACATAAATCATAGCTTATAACATTTTAACCCACAATGATCATTATAAAATCGGACGGTGGCAAAACATGACTGTCTCAGTAAACTACCCGACCACCGTCCGTGTAAAATGCCAAAATCAACAAAATGTACTCAAACCAAAAAACATAAAAAATCAGAGAAAAAACAGAAATGGACTACTCATCCCTAGTTGGGTCATATTCCTCATCATCCTTGTCATCATCACTAATCCTTTTTCTCTTCCTCGTCTCAACTGTGGGTAGTGGTGAATCTGACTCTGTCTCTGACTCCTCACTTCCACTCTCACTCTCCACTTCAATCACCTGCACACTTCCTTCTTCTTCCATCACCTACTTACCTTTTTCTTTATCTCGACCCGTCTCCACATTTTGATTGCTCTCATCGATGTTACCCTCTATTGGTCCTAAAGGCAGCCCTGCACCCTCTGTAGTGGGGGTGGAACTTGGTGGCTCAACCACAGCAGATGGTCCCTCACTTGTCAGGACAGAAGTTTCCGCATCAACAGGAACAACCATTGTTCGGACAAAGGCCAAACTTGCAATAGTGCCCACGCTGGGTTCGTCTTGTCATGGAGTTTGGACAGTAGTGACTTTAGTATTCGGAGGGGGTATCCAATGTACGTTGTTGGTTTGTGCCCATCATCTCAAACTCGCAACTACAACTCCCAACCACTCAGTCTTTGCTTTCTCGTGCAACAATTGCCCATGCATCAATTTCATCACTTTTTTCATCTCTCCTTGCTCTTTCTCCACTTTATCAACCTCTCGCTCAACACATCCTGTTTTTCCCCTAATGTATCCAGATTCTTTTTTATTTCTCTTGATTCTTCAATTTTTTCTAGCAAATCCATCATGTCATTTCCCAAGGGAAGGCCAGTTATAAGTCCTTTCCTAGCATGCTCTGAATGAATAGCACGCTCAATGCGTCCATCAGTAGGACTGATCATCTCTTCATCCTCCTGGTCAAACACTAGCTGAGGTATAGTCCTATCCCTTTTTGATTTATGGGCTGCTACTTTGTTTAGGGTTTTGTTTAAGAATGGTCCATATTTTGGTTTCAACCACTGTTCCTTGTTGGTTTCCTTGAGTCCAACCTTCTTGTATAGAGTTGATATCATGCAGCTGTATGGTAACCAACTTTTCAAACTTGACCTTGTTTTAAATTTGGCCAAAACATTAAAGATAATTCCTAGAACATCTACTTTCCTCCTCGACATCAATTCATAAACCAATTGAACTTCTTCTTGCGGACGTATTTTCTCTGTCTCCCTTGGATACACATTAGAGTGAACAATTTTGTTCATAAACCCATATTCTGGTTTAACCATCCCTTGTGCATACTTCTTTGCCCTTGCATAAGCTTGGTATCCCTCTTGATCACACACCTCCGTGGCCAATACTAACCCTTCTAAATGATAATCAACCCTTGGATACTGAATTTCAGGTAGTGGGAGCAATGGACATCCACGATAATCGGCGATTATTTGTTGGTCAATTCATATTGTTTTTCCTTTAACCTTCCCCTCCATTACCTCTTGATTTGGTATCTTGTGCATTGTGATATAAAATTCTCAGATCCATGGTAGTACATATTCCCTCACATCCTCAAACCATTTTGTAATTCCTAATCGTCACACAACTCTTGAAATTTCTACCAAGGCTACCCTTCTTTCCACGTTCTTTTTCCAATCAGTTGGTTTCTTGGACCGTGGTTTTTGAGATGAACTTGGTGAGGGGTTTGGGGGTTGATTTGGTGGTGAGGGTGTGGGTGTATGCGGAATTGGAGTATTAGAGTGAGGAGTATTAGGTTGGGGATGTGGTGGTGGTCGAGAGTTTCTAGTATTTGAGGTACAGGTTCTTGATGGTGCTCCACTTAAGGGTATGGGTTTATGGGATATTTGACAGTTGGCTAAGGTCTTCTTCCTCAAGTTCAATGACTTGTAATACCCAACAGATGTTTACCAACAATCTCTGTACCCACCCTTATCACTCCTCCAACCAACTTCAACAACAATCAACACAAGAATCAATAGCAATAATTGTGGCGCACAACCACTGTGTAGCATAATTTTCAACAACAGAGAAAAATATCCCTCAACACAGGGTTTCAATCCAAATTCGATATGGAAAGAGTATGAACTCACCTTTTCGATAAAACTCAGAGAGAAAAAGAGAAGAACTGATCGTGATGTTGGCATCAGACCTAGAAAATCACAGTGAACCTGCAAACTCCCTAGAAATAACACCAAACCCTTCGAAATCCTCTAAAATTGCCCCAAATCCGTGGATTCGTGGGTTGGGGAAGGGTCTTTGGTGTTCATAATGAGAGTTTAGATTTCGATTTGGAGGATTTTGTTGTTTTGGAGAGAGACTAGGGTTAGGGTTCGAATTGCCCACAGGAGTCTCTTGAAATTACCGGTGATTTAAAAATTGGGTGAAGTAATGGGTTTATAAAAGGGTCACCTATTACTGATAATTCAAGATCTATTACCAGTAATTCAACTCACAATCTCTTTTTCCCAACACTGTAAAAACTTGCAAGATTACTGGTAATAGCATCCCAATTACCGGTAATTCAGTGCATTGTCTTATTTCTCTAGATTTTGCCAAAAACTTTCAAAACCCTTTATTCGGTAATTCCTGTACCTATTACCGGTAATTGTGACCACTGTTTGTTTTTCAGATTCTCTTCCATATTTCACAGCGTCACCTCCCAACTTGAATAAGAACCTGAGGATCAACATCAGTACATATCCCACGCAAATATATGACTCAAAGTAAGCATTAAAATGGAACAACATGCATGCTCTATGAAACCCGACAATGGAAGAATGGCTCAAATTGAAAAGAACATGGCTATAGTCTCCACTTAGTGTTTGAAATATACTCATGCACAGATGTTTATTAACTCTCAACAGATGATATGCAGGTGTCGGAACACAAATTTTTCAATGAGCATAATGCAATCCACTAGTATAAACAATACATAAATATACACCATGCAATGAGGAGGATGCAAAATCAGCTACACCGAGACAAAATTGAATCCCTTTCTCTCTTTTTTTTTTAAAATAAAAATGATGAGACTAGCAAAGCAAAGCAACAACTAGGCATTAGCCTCACCCCCCCCCAACTTTTCATGAGCATTGTCTCCAATGCGTAAAGCAAAGGAACATCAAAGAATAAAAAAGAAAGGGAAACAAACCTGACCAAGCAAATCCTGGCTTAATAGAATAAGACACTTGAAACAATGTCAGCATAAACATAAGATTTGGAATGGAACTAAGAATAACATAAACAAGCAATGTAAATAATCCACCACTTTATTTACATGAAAGGCACGGGTACTACTTTTCTCCCTTGGACAAAGATTGTGTTTCCCTATTCATTGGAAGGACAGTATGCAAAAGGGGTTCAAAAATATCTTGAGAAGAGGCGCCATCATCTAATAGGTTACCTCTCCTTTTGGTTTGTACCAAATTCCTTACCCATCACGCTACTTTGAAGCAATCTCCATAGAGCTTTGATACTGAAGCTTGATGGGTCGGACAAAATTCTTGTTGTCGATGCATCTGTCATTAGACCCAATCTCCTAGGTACTACATACATAGTTTCGAACAGGTGGCTATAGCACATCGTCATATGCCGTTTGAGCACGAAAAACTCTAGAGGCCAAGGATTTATAGTCTCTTAGACTTTATAAAAGCTCACAAATCCTGATACACAGGATTAACCAACTCCTCAACAATCTCCTCACGAGGAAAATCTTCCGAGAATGGTTTCAGTCGCTGACCATTAACTTTCATGATATACTCATTCGTGGGGTCTTCAATCTCAATAGCCCCATGAGTAAAAAAATTCTTAACAATAAATGAGTCGGCCTACTGAGATCGAAGTTTCACGGGAAATAGATGAAGGCGGACATTATAGAGGAGGACCTTTTAGTTAGGTTCAAAAATTTTTCGAGAAATATTTTTAACATGTAATGCTTTAACTTTCTCCTTATAAATGTGAAAATTCTCATAACCATCCTTCCTCAATTCTTCCATTTCGTTCAAATTCATTTTACTTTTAGAACAGGCCGCAGGCAAGTTAGAATTCAAATTTTTAAGAGCCCAATATTCCCGGTGCACCATCTCAACAAGGAGATGACAAGCCTTCCCGTAAACTAACCGATATTGGGACATGCCCAAAACGTTCTTGTAAGCAGTACGATAGGCCTACAAGGCATCATTCAAGCACATAGACCAATCCTTGCGATTAGGGTTGACTGTCTTCTCAATAATCTACTTAATCTCGTGGTTGGCTAATTTCGCTTGACCATTAGTTTGTGGGTGATATCCTATGGATACTTTATTCATAATCCCATGTTTGGCAAGTAGACCACCGAATGGTCTATTGTAAAAATGTGTTCCTTGGTCATTGATAATCGCCCGAGGCAACCCAAACCGTGACAGAATGTGCTCCTTAAGAAAGGAGAGGACAACTTTGTGATTATTTGTGCATGTGAAAATCGCCTCAATCCATTTGGACGCATAGTCTACCTCAAATAAGATGTATAAATATCTAGCCAAAGGAGAAAAAGGCCCCCATAAAATTGATCCCCCAACAATAAAAAATTTCAATGACAAGGATTGGGTTGAGGGGCATCATGTTATGTCGAGTGACACTACCCAATTTTTTGTATGGCTCACAAGTAAGACAATATTTATGGGCATCCTTAAAGAGAGAGGGCCAGTAGAAGTTAAAGTTGCAAGATCTTAGCTATTGTCTTTTTGGAGGAAAAATGACCTCCACATGGTTCGAAGTGGCAAAAGCATAAATATCGGCTGCAACATTTCGTTTCGATTCGTATTACCCAATATGGGCTGATATGATACTTGTCCCAATACCGAGATGTAGAACGCTGCTTAACAGAAAAAGATTTTGCTTAGTAAGTGCTAAAATCAATTGAATTAGCATTAAAAAAAACAAAGTAAGTAAGGAAAATAATACTGAAAGCAAGAGGAGATTTGGGTATCATTTAGCTCAGCTCAAGACACGCAAGACAATAAGAAAAAAGAAACAAAAAATGTTGGAAGCCAAAAGATTTAACAACCCGTCAATAGATGACACAGAAAAAAAAATCAACCTGAAATCAGTTGATGGGTCTCTTCCATGCCAACCCATATCTTTCCACTAATCAGGTACTAAACCATGAAGCTCCTGCCCAGGGTATGTGGCAGACCATTGAGCTTTCAAAGCTTCTTGAGATTTTACAAATCTTGTAAATAACTCACACAAATAGTTGATTAAATAAGAAAACTATTGTAGAAAATAAGATTTATGTAGCCCTTGTACTTTTTCTGTTATATCGGGTATCACATTTTTAAGTATAATTTTTTTACAAGTTTTGCAATCGTGGATTTTCACTATTTGAAATATTTTTGCAAGTAGAGGTCGAAATTTGAAAGAAGAAAGCATTTGCAAAATAACATATTGACCAATTGTGCCACCTAACACAAAAGAAAAAGAGTAAAACTAGAAACAGATTAACAACAGTCAGGGAAATAAAACTTGCCTTCGTGTCTGCGGTAGGAGGAGTTGCAATAGCCTCCTCAATAATTGGAGCAGATCCCTCTATAGTGACACCACAGCCTTCCCCAAAAAACCCACTAAAGAACAAAAACCCATCCACTATTGAACAGACCGTAGAAATGGAAATTAAAAAGAAAATTGAGTGTTCACGAAAAGTTTAATTCTTCATTCTAACAATTGCATCCCCATATGTAATGAAGAATTACTAGAACCTCTAAACTACTTAAACAATAGTTGTAGCAAATGGTACTTACGAAATCCTCAGAAGTGCTCAATGTGATTGTGTCACCATGACAGATTCACATATTCAGCATGGAGTTTTTGAAATCGTTGAGTGTACAGTGATATCATCCTTTGAGGCTTGGTACCTGAGTGTTAATCAATTTTTACACACTCAAGCAGTAGTCACTAGTCACTTCAACAATCGGACGAGAGTCACCCTGTGCTGTAACTACTTGTTAGAAGGTATTCATCTGGCTTCTTAAGGCCAGATTGCGAGTTGATATTGAAGAATCTCATTGCCATTGCAAACCCTGTAAGACAACAGGCAATTCCTAAGCAAGGTCTTAAAACTTCGAAAGATTTTGTACCTACTAATAATACTAAATTACAATTGAACTATTACATTCAAACAATTCTAAACAATAACACTGCATTACGTCACCAAAATAAAGACTGAGACAAATTCTGTTCCAAGCGACACTCCACACTTTTGTATAGTAAAATTAGAATCTCAAACTTCAGATTTTTTTCAATTATAACAAAAACTCAAAAAGTTTAATTAATGTTGAATCCCTACCACACCCTTTCACATCCAGGATTAGCCATGTACTGGCCAAGCCAGTATATGCAATAATGCTACTCTTACACCCGCAAACACAGCCATGTGGGGCCCACCCATACCCTATATAACCCTCCAAAAAAAATCCCTAATTTTATTTTCCCCTCCCATTCTAGCAAAACGTTTGAGAGAGGGAGGGACAGAAGTGGGGAAGGACGACGAAGGGTAACCCACCACCATTGACGGCCACCACCGACGACTTCCATCGTCGACCTCCACTGCCATTGTCCTTTGCGACTCCATTGCAGTGGTATTTTTGTATCCTTCAGGGGTTATTTATGGAAACTAAAAATCAGACTAAATTACTTAGTATTGTAAATAAGTAATTTGCCGACAAAGCCAGTGTGGAAATTTTTCGCAAATCATTATATTCTATTAGAAAATCCCTTTTCATGCCTAAATATGAAAATCCCTAAATGCATGTCTTGAGATAGAATGTAGGCTTAAGTTACGAAAATTCCTATTCAACCCTCGTATTGTTGGCTTAATGCATAAATATGAAGGTCTATATTCATACCTTTAGGTAGTACTATATGTATTGAGATAGAATGTCACTGGATTATGGTCTTATTCAAATTTATTGATTTTGTTTAATCGAACAAAAAATGCACTTGAAAGTTTACTAGTTTTGCTTTATTTTTTTAACTAGGAGGTAATGTTTCAATTTGTACAAGAAGAGGCACGGAGTGCAGACAATGGAGAAGCAGATGAGATATGAAGCGGTTCTTCAATAAAAGAGTGTAATGAGATGCATACTAATGAGGATGGAAATGAGCAAATGGAAAATTGTGAAGATAGAGTTGAAGAACCGAAGGTGGGAATGGAATTCGACACATCAAACAAAACTTATTTGTATTACTCAAGATTTGCTAAAGAAAACAGTTTTGCTATGGCTAAAAGGTCATTGAAAAAGGAAAGAGATGGAAATGTAAAACATATAATTATTCAATGTAGCAAAGGTGGAAAGGCAAGGCCACTAGGAAACAACCTCGTAAGGCCATGACCACAAAAAAAGTTGGTTGTCCAGCTCACCTTGATGTTTCTTTAAACCCTAATGGAAAGTGGAGGTTAACAACTATTGTCTTGGACCGCAATCATGATCAGAGCTCGGGAAAGTCCAGGTTTTACAAGTGCAATAAGATACTTGATGGACACGTAAAAAGAACACTTGTATTGATTGATAAAGCCGGGATTAAATTGCACAAGACTTATGACTCAATACAGATTCAAGTTGGGGGACCTGATAAGCTTCCATATTTTGCTAAGAATTGTAGGAATTATTTGGACAAGGTTCGACGTTTAAGACTTGTAGAAGGAGATGTTGTAGCGATGCATAGTTACTTCATCAGAATGAAGGCCAACAATTCTGATTTTTTTTATGCCATGGATTTGAATGAAAAGGGTAGACTAAGGAATGTATAATGGGCCGATGTAAGGAGTAGGGCAGCTTGCTAGGAGTTCGGTGATGTTCTGACATTTGACACCACTTACTTGGTAAACAAGTATGACATGTCTTTTGCTCCATTTGAAGGCGTTAACCATCATGGCCAGTCGATATTATTGGGATGTGGACTGATCTCTCATGAAGACACATAGTCATTTTCGTAGTTATTTTGGACTTGGATGACATGCATGTGGGGTTGTGCTCCCAAAGCAATGATTACCGATCAATGTATGGCAATGAAGAACGTATAAAATGTATTCCCGATCACCCGACATAGGTGGTGTATATGGCATGTTATGGAAAAAGTGCCAGAAAAAAGGAGTAGATACAACGCATATGGAAAAAATAGTTGGTGTATGCGTAGCGTAGTTCATGATTCACTCACAGTAGATCAATTTGAGGATGCTTGGGATGGGTTCATCAAAACGTACAAGCTTGAAAATTACACATGGTTAGAGGGGTTATACTTGGAGAGGAAATGGTAGGTGCCTGCTTATCTAAAAGATGTATTTTGGGCGGGAATGTCATCCACACAAAGAAGTTAAGGCATTAATGTATATTTTTATGGTTACATCACTTGAAAGACAACTTTAAAACAATTTATAGAGCAATATGAAAATGGATTGGCAAAAAAGGTGAAAGTGAAAAACAAAAAGATATGAAAAGTTAGAACTCTTATATCATTTGCGTTGGACAAGATGAGTTGGAGAAGCATTTTCAAAGTGTTTACACAAATGAGAAGTATATAGACTTTCGGGATCAATTTGTCAGAAAACTTAATTGTACTTTGCTTCCAAGAAAAGAAGGTGATGTTGATTTTGAATACGAAGTGAAAGAGTACGTTACATTTGGAGAAGGACAAAAGAAAATGAGAAAACGTGTGTTAGTTAATGTCCATTTTAATGATAAACCAATGAAATACATTGTAATTGTTGATTGTTTGAGTTTAGAGGAATGGTATGTAAACATCAATTGATGGTGTGGCATGACAAGAAAATCGAAAGAGGGCCCAACACGTATATCTTGAAAAGATGATGTAAAAATATGAAAAGAATCCACACAAAAATTCAGATCAATTATGATAACTCGTTCGCCAGCATGACAACATGAGCAATCTCTTTAATGAGGTTGCCAATTTGGCGGAAGATTCTCAAGAGAAGTATGATATGGTTATGACACGGGTACGGGAGCTAAAACGAGAGTTGATTCAACATTCAATTGTTTGTGGAAGTAATATGGTTGTCGGTACTTCCAATTATTCTTTTTCACTTGGAGATGTAGTCTTTCCTTCCAAACAGAGCGCGAACATACTTGAACTAGAACCTCTTTATCGAAAAGGGAGACCACCATCTAAAATGAAGCATGGTGTTGTGGAAAAAGTTGTTAAGAAGAAAAGGAAAATAAGAAAAAAGACATTTTCTGAAGAAAAAGCAAATGTATAACTCGTCATTTATTTTTTGTTTACTACTTAATATGGACTTATAGACATATTCAATGAATGCTTAGTATTTAAATTATTTGCTAACTTTAGGACGTTGTAGAGATTGCGGTTAACCATGTGTGTAGGACACAACAGAGGGTTGTAAATGCACACGTAAGAAATTTTTTTATTGCTAATTTATTTTTTCTATCAAGTTTATTGATAATTCCTTTGTATAATGTTTAGTGTCTTTTTTTTTTTGGCAGACTTACCCAAGCTACATGCCAAGTTCAATGTGGCCAAACGGATTAGGCTTTAACCAATTTATGCACAACTTTTCAACTTCTGACTGCTACATGCAAAGCATACAACCGTACATGCCAAGTTTACTTAGTGGTCAAGTTTGGAGAGGACATTCAAGTATTGCGGGTAGTCAAGTTTGGGGCGGAGGGCAACAAAGTCAAGGGCAAGTCTGGGGAGGAGGGCAACAAAGTTGTACAGACATGATGACTCCAAGGGATAATGCTGAAGAGTAGAAAATTTGGTTGTTTAATGGACAATGTTTTTTGTATGAAATAGGCATGACAATGCTCTTATTACGAGCCTAATATCTTTGTTAGAATTTTTTTCGCTGGAATGCTGGTGTTTGGAATTATTATCTTTGGTGCCTTTCTTTATGTATGCATAAATACTATCGTTACTTCTTTATGTATGCATTTTGAAAAAAATCGACATGGTTGACTTGTATATGGTCTAACCCGATGCTTCGCGTCTCCAACAAACAACAACATCAACAAACAACAATTATATTTCCAAACAACAGTATCCACATTTATACACCTTGTTCAACAACGAAATAAACAAAAGAGAATACAAAGGACAATTGTCATACTATAAGTTGATATTCCTAAATACATACTACAAGTTAATATCACGGCTAACATTAAGCCATAAATTTATACAACATAAACATAATGACAGCTAAGGAAATGTGGCTATTTTTAACATGAGGGTGGCTGTTTTAGCAATTGTTGGCACCAATCTTGACAACTTCATTCTACCTCTACTGATTCCTCTGTGGTCCATCGTGAAGCTGCTCCACAAAATTCAGTCTGTCATTTTGATTGCTGTGAATAGAGAAAGATCCCAATCCTCAGGGGTCACTGGCTAATGTAACTGTGCAAACAAAAAGAATTATGTAGTATGGTATGCTGAGAATGTCTTATGGCATTTATATTATCTAATCTCCAACTTTATTAAGGGAAAGTAACTTATCTCCAAAAAGAGTTGGCCAATCAAACCACAAAAATAAGAATACACTGTTCAAAATGAGAAGCACATATATTAATTAACTCATCAATTTGTCAAAAATATGTTAGAATACATAATATATCTACCTACTAGCATTCATACATAAAAAGCTCATGTTAGGTTCTAAAACGAAACTAATAATAAGGAAATTGAACAATATTAAAAGATTATGCTAGTAGTTTCTTCCTTTACCAAAAAGTTTGCATGAATCTGGCATCCATATTGCATCAAATGTACATAGATAACTTGTTAGAATATGTGATGTTTTTACACAGATTTCAAATTCAGCTACACATAAGACGCCAATATGATGGAGAAAATTATATACAACACATTGTACGCACAATTTTCTTGGGAAACCAAAAGTATATCTACAAAACCTATTAATATATACGCTTATCGCTATGTCCTTGATATAACAACCATATGCATCTAACACAGACACATACCCTTATCTAAGTCAATTTCACTCACTGGTGATACTTGCTTCTCTATGCAATGTTGATTCACCTACACAAGTAATAGGGTATGAAAGCCCCGATTGGCTTTGAATTGTCAAGAAAGCTCAAAGTCATTCAACTTTTAGTAGGTTGGAAAGATTGCTTTGGTATCGACCGGCATATACCAAGTGGATAGTTGCATAACCCAGAAATTGAATTGAAAAGCGGTAGAGAGGGGATTTGGGGAGGAGGGGTTGGGGTGAAAACAATGATGGCGGCAACGTAGCTTGATCAAACTCGGAAGGTGTACAATTGGATCATTGTTGTTTTTTCAAAAGATAGACGTTCCAAACCTCAGTATCGTTGGGATATTGCGATTTCCTATGAGAAAATATGAAAGATAATGCACACCACTCAATCTCTGGTGAAACATTATATGCAAAAAATTAGGAACACTGAAAAATAAAGCACTTACATATGGTGTACCTGAGGGAAACTACATCACATGTATTTGGTAGACTAGGAAATCAGAAAGTACGATTTTAGCACAAAGCTTCATCAGAATGTCACCAAACCTTAACAAGATGATAAACATACCACTACAATGGTGATCCTTCAATTTTTCCATGTCCTAGATGATGGGAACCAATTAGCCATCACAATAAAGGGGACATCAAACCACTCACAATGGACATCCAAGCAGAATTCTCAATAATGGTCACATCAGCAGACCACTAGCGATGCTCAGAGCCAGAAGCTACTACAACAAATAGCAAATGGATGATACTCATACCCAGAAGCAATAGTAGCAAAAGAACTAATCAGCAAATCAAAGATACTCAAACTGCCAAAATTACACAACACAACTCCTATCAACAATTTAGAAGCCAGGAATTTCGTAAATTGACTTTAGCATATCCATTGCTAGTCACATTTCTACCGTTATGATATGTTAGCAAGGCCTTGCTTGAGTTATTGTTGTTATATTCCAAACCTCAGTATCATTGAGCTATTATTGTTTCCTATGAGAAAGGACGAAAGATGATGCACACTTGGTAAGGGCTAGTAACACTTCTAACCAAAAAAATTCAACAAGCTTTCTACGTACGTACCATACAGAAAGCTGATCATGACTTGGTAAGGACAGTTTATCCAATCTACTCGTGTTTCATTAATCTCAGCTTTTGTGTAAGTTTTTTTTCCACCAAACTACAAGAAATAATATGATTAGAAAATAGTAATTGAACAAAAATATTTAAATAAAGTAAAAAAAAAAGAAACGGAAGAAAAAAACTCATGCTTCATTTGCTTAGAATGCATGCGTAGAAAAAGTTGACTAACACAAGTTTCTGAAGAAACTTACAGTCAATTTGCATGCAAACATGCTTAGATAGGAAACCGTTTATTGAACGACCTAAGTCCATATTCATACAAAAATAACATCTCGGATGCACTAAGGTACTGTTTGGTTCAATGGAATGATTTAGAGAAGAAATGAAATGGTCGTTTCCTTAGCCTTCCATTGGAATGGGATTTCACCTAAATTGGTGAATGATGAGTCCAATATCATCTAAGTTCTTTCAAAGTGCCCTCGCCAAACCTTGTGTACTAATTGAAACTATACTTGATTCCCATGCAACAACATCAACTATGACAAAAGGGCAGATCAACTTAAACAATTGTAGATGTCTGAATCTTTGAGATCAATTCACGTGCAACAACTCTTTTGTTTTTGGGTAGAACTCCTTGGATACGATACATAAATTGAAAAACATCTGAAGAACAATGGACCAATTTCTAGAAATTTTGTACAACTGCTAAAAAAGCATAAATGTGAAGACCTAGTCATCAGAATTGTATCTCAAGAATAGTACTTAACACATAAGAAAGTGTATAGAGCTAGTCATCAAAATAGTAACTAATTTATCTCGACAACCCCATTTCATTTCCCATATGCACCGTTTTTGACAAATGGATGTTCGACTAATAATTTTCTTGTTCAACAGAGTGGATAGTGATGGTACCGAAAAATGGACGGCAACCTCCTGCTCAGCCTTTGGCTTTCTGGGATCCTAGACACAAGTCCATTGATCGGGGGGTGGCGGTCCCATTGTGGAAACAACAATAATTGGGTTAAGTAGTCGTGTACCTTTGCCTTATAATGTGGGGGAGGGGGTAAATATATCATGAGGAGGGATTCCCGGCTGACTGCTGCCACTGACAGCGCCTTGACTTCACTCGGAATATTTCCTTCCCTGCCCCTGTATGCACCATTTCTGGGCCCTCAGGAGAGTTTGCGACGGCATTTTCAAGATCCTTCGATCAATCAGGGGGCCTAGATCTACTCGGCTTCTATCCTCTGGCCGTGCTCGGTCCGATAGGCTCTCTAATCGGGCTTATCATGTTCAAAAATGCACGTAGTTAGTCGGTCAGTATTGTCCTGAGATTTTTCTAGCCGGCTTGGGTCCCGACCTCTGCCTTGGTTAGCGCTCAATCAAATCCGGGCTCATCAGTTGTCTCTCATTCCCTAGTTGAAGTGCAAAAAGAGATGTATGGAATATTTTCTTTATGGAAGCTACCTAATTAGGAAAGATATGAATATCCCACATTAAATGCCTGCCGCTTATGGTCTTCAGTATTCCCCCTTCAATCTATCCACGTGTCATAATCCTGGCAGGGCTCCGCAAACCTAGATCAATTTTGGCAGTTGCACCGCATGTGTATTCTTGGCTGTGTCGACGTGGTCTCTTCTCGCCCATTGCTTTCGTCAGAATCCGACAGTGGCGTCACCTTCTCATTTTTCATGCCATTATTTTAAGTGCACCTTTTGTCTATGTTGTCATGCACACGTCACCTTCCCATTTCTATATCTCCTAACCTATTGTCCCTCCAGTTATTCCACCCTGAATTTCTCTGCCCCCTTCTTCTTCATGGGATCTTTTTCCCAAATCTTTCCTGCCTCTCGCCTTTCGCCCCTACTTTTTCTTTCGACAGTCCTTGGAGACTTCTCCAGATGCCACGCTCGTCAATTGTTGGTCAACTACTGCCCATATTCCAACATCGCTTGTTCTTTGTTTGCTTTGTTTTTGTCTGCCCAGTATAGGCGCGTGACGGGACTCTATTGTTAACTAGACATTGACTACAGCTCTTCATTTGGTTACTCTTTTAAGCAGAGGGCTCTTGACATACTTCCCTTGGAGATGATGGATCCTATCGATATCTTGCGGACCTAGACCTTCGCTGTTGAGGGCATAATATCCATGCTATTAGGCCAAGACTTGAGCAGGATCCCGACTGCATACTCACTCCCTGAATCTTTCTATTTGCGCTTGTCTCAAGTGATGAGCGGGCTTGTTTTGATTCTAAAGATGAGATCTGCTTATACGAGAACAACTTACAATGTGGGACTCCATTTCCCAATCCATTCACTTATCCAGGACGTCCTTCACTACCTGACTCTGGCACCGCGTCAGTTGATGCCTAATGCCTGACAGCTTTTAATCTCCATGATTGTCCTCTAGCACAAGTCGAGTGATGGAGAGAGGGCATTGATTGTGCCTAAATTCTTTTATTGCTATTTTTTGAAGGAGACCCAACCTGAGTCTGTTTGGTGGTTTTTTCAATCTCGATGTGGTTGCAACCTAATCTCGGGGATTCGTTCTTTGAACAAGAGATGGAAGGACAAGTTTTTTTCATAGGCGACAATGGTTGGGAGTTTAATTCCAACGAGGCTTCGTCTGAGCATCCTATAAGGATGTTTTAGAGGTGGGACAATTCTACTCTTCCGATGGTCTCAGCCTATTTCTAGGGACGCTGTAGCTTTTATTGAAAGCTACTGGAAGAGGCTCGTTACTCCTGTCCTACACTGCTAAGTCTGTTGCTCCTTTTTGCTTTCTTGCTCAGCCCTAACCCATAGGGTAAGTATTGCAACCAACCTTTGTTGGTGCTTTCATTATTAATTTCTTCATTTTCCTAATTCTGCCTTGTTTCCCAAAAGAGTCTTCTGCAAAGAGGAAATTTTGAAGAGGCCGCGCACAGGGCCGGCATTGCCTGAAGGGAGGGCTAAGAGGAGGGCCAAGAGGCACTCGATCAAAGTGGCAGAAGGTGCCTCGTTGTTTGCCCCACTTCATCTCGAGCTTCCAACTTCAATCAAAACTGTGTTGGCTTCATCCCCTCCTCTATCTATTGATGCAAAGTCTGGGATGTCGATCGAACGGTCAGTTGCTTTCATTGCTGCTCCCATTGCCGAGGAAGGGGGGTGATCAAAATAGGATTCGACCCCGGTATCTACTTGGGGGGTGACGCTGACAGGCAGTCCACTTGATCTCTGATCTACTTCTTCCCTTCCCTTCTGTGCGGTCATCCCTTGAGTGTTGCCATGTAACACTCCTTAACCTGATCTCCCTTTTGTTCCCCCATTCCATTCTGGGTGGGGAACTTTACCACCAGACGAGGTGATAGTTGACATCATTGCCTTTATACAATTGAGGGCGATTTCCCCAGTACGTAGACAGGCATTTCACTACCAGAAACCTGACGATCTTCATTACATGTTTTGGGCCCATTCCAAGGGTGACCATCAAATCTATTGAGCCCTGGGGTGTACCCATTATCCGGATAACCCCACATACGACGAGCATACCGGGTGTAACTTGTCCATCCTAACGCATATTTCCTTGTAGGCCTCTACGAAGAGGATGTCGGTCGAGCTTCCATTGTCAATGAGCACCCTATTGGTCAGGTAATTTTCAACCACCGCGGTGATGACCATAGGGTCATCATTGGCCTGTTGGATTCCTCCAACGTCTTCTCCTGTGAAGATGATGTGCGGCTCTTCTGTCTTCCTTTGCTTAAGGGGCCTTATCATCATTATCTCTATTCCTTTATCTGTTCAAAGCCTCCTAGCATGGGCTTTGCGTGAGAAGTTGGACTCGCCACCTTTGGTGAATCCCCCGTTTATCATTCTAATTTCCCTAATAGGTTGGAGGGGCTCCAGATCTCAGCCTTGATCGTGTTCTTCCCTGTGCTTGGTTGTCCTTTCCTACCGATTCAGGCATTTTGCGCCCTTGTTCAGTTGTCATGCTACAGACCTATTCAGTTTTCCCCTTTGCACCTGTGAGGACCTAGAAAATTTCGTTGTTTTAATTATGCTCAGGACATTTTTTAATGACGATTATTATTGTAGAATGTTTGATTCCGGCTCAGGTAAGTTAGAATTCGATTCGAGAGGCTTTTTTTGATCTAATTGGTGAGAGAGGGACATTTTGGTCTTTTGACCACCCCTTTTATTTTGCCCCAAAATCAGTTTTTTGGGGTCTTTGAGCTTAGTTTGGTGAAGAAGAAAGCTCAAGCCCTCCCTTCTCTCTACAAATACTTGCAATCGAACCAACCAATTTCATATTCCTTTGAGATATGAAGTGACCTGCGTGCGCTTAACGTATATCCAAGGCCGGATCGTCGATTTAAAGCTCAGAGGTGGAGGATTTGAGTTCTAGGAGCCATTCAAGCTAGGGTGTCATCTTATTCGCCAAATCAATCATCTAGACCTTGAGGTAGGGGAGTTTCACCTATTATAAGTATTTATAATTTGTTTTTGTTATATGTTTGAGTTTTGTATTGATTCTTGGACCCTTGAGAGTTGTGTGCAATTTTTGTATTTCGTGATGCGACGTTCGGACGGGAGCATTAGGCTTCCGCACGGCTGGCCAGACATGTGACTAGAGGGACTATTTTTTGGACGTCCAAACGGGATACTTGGATGTCCGGACAGGAGGTTTGGCATCCGTACGGGAGACCAGAAGGAACCAGATGATTGTGAGCAATTTTGAGATAGAGTGTCGTATTATTGGATGTCCGGACGAGGGACCCAAAAACCTTATTTCTAGTCTCCATCTTTGGACTTTAACCCTTTTGCTTCTCGTGTAGATGTTCATACTTAATTTTTCTTATCTATTTGTACCTTAATACGATTGCTTCATAGGATGTCGGACATAACCATGCATGTCATGATTGACACGATTATTTCACATATCTCTTTTGTGATCCATGTATTGGTCATTGACATAACTTGATGTTCATATTATCTATGTAGATAAAGATTGACTTGAAATTGACTTGAGTGGTCACGTGAATAAGGCAAAATCCCGAACTAGATTCCCTCTCGGGTATGCTGGGAAATGAACTAGACTCTTTCAGGAATGCTAAGAAAGATATGATGACATGTTGAGAGAGTATAACGACAACAAATGTAACTAGTGAATACGTGACATGGAGAAATTAAAGACAAATGGTGATGTGAATTCCTTGTGCTTGCCTTCTTTGCATTATCTTTATTTGCATCTTGTACATATCTATCATTTGTTGCTTTTTGAGACAGGGGTGCATACTATCATATTGTGCATCCATATAGTTTTTGTGTAGACTTTCCTACTGGACTTGTAGCTCACTCTGTCTTTCATTTCAAATACCCTCCTGGAGACATAGCTGATAGAGCATGGCATGCTTGGCTTGAGCCTAAATCCGCATCAATCCTAACTTCAAACTTCAATTTCAAAGTATATGTTCCTTCCCCCATTCTCAATTTATGCTCTTGATTGAAACCATAAGCTTCACGAAGCTACAATGGTGGAAAAACCCAGAAAGTTTTTGGAGGAGACGAATTGTTGACCGATTAAATCCTCCTTAATTGATCTAGTCTCCTTATTGTTACATTGTATTTCTCTTGATTGACTAGTCAAACTCCCCATTAATCGGTCCACCTGTGTTTCTGGGTTATAAACCCATAACACGATTGACCAGTCACATACCCATTGTAACCGGTGAAACCTTGCTACTGTCTAAAAATCGTTTCTCGAAGAATTATCAAAGGGATGTCTTATTCCTTTTCCCTTATCCTAAAAAATGGGCCTCAAGTCTTCTTAGTCCAAAGGACTTCTTTTGTTTCCTTAACTGGTTCTCACCCGATGATCCAAGCATATTCGTCCTTTTGTGATTTTTGAATAACAACAGTCCCAACATTGGATGAAAAATTGCTTGGATCAAGTTCTTCCCCGTAATATTTTAAGTCGATTTCTCACGGGTCTTTTTAAAAACATGTTTTAAATACGTTGAACAGCTTAGATCATTAAAATTTGATTAAGAAATAGGAGGTTTGCATTTTAAGAAATGAGGAATTCCTCACAGTAAGGGAGCGTGTACACACACACGTATATAATTTATTATATGTATTCTCGTGGATATGTATATTATGTATAATGTACACGCATATGTATAAAGCATGGAACATGGCCAAATTATACGAAATGAAATAGCCGAACGATTTAAAATCCGTAGAATAAAATTAAATTGTCGAAATTATTATTATTATGATTGCATTAAATCGGGTCCTTACAAAGCGCCTCAATCTCGGACATTATTCGGTATAAATTATCGCTGGCTTGATAAGGGGCAATGCGCGAAAAAGAGAGTACCTCACGGAGGAGGTTACTAATGGGAAACATAAATCGACCTCAACCAAGGCCAACAAAAAATATTTGACAAAGTTGCTATCAATATCAATAGGCCTCTCATCTTTTCCTAGGAGACGGACTACAACATTATGAGTAATCGAGTAGGTTTCCCTAAACCTATCGACGTTTTCCTTAGAAAGTATTCTATTGAAGGCGAGTGCCATTGGACAGTTGAGATGCAGCGGAACTTATGAATGCAGAAAATTAGAAATCAGTTGAAGCGGCATAGTAAGCGCTCTCGAACTGATTAGAAAAAGTGAAAATTTCTATTAGTCGTGCTCTATTTTATACAATGGTGTTTGAGAGGGAATAAAAAAGTCATTTTTTGAGAATATTGCCAAAAAGAACACCAAGGGGCATGTTGCATTCAATGTGGATGACGTCTGAAAGATGAATTGCCAACTCACCTCCTTGGTCGATTAGCTCACTACCGCCAAATAAGAACAATTATGACCAAACAACAACAAGCTGAGGGACAATTGTGGGAGTTGAATAAATCTCATAGTCGAACCGAAGATACTAGAAAATCAACAAGTTGTAGACCTATAAACTAAGACCTCGTCCAGCTACTACGCCACCTTGTACATCAACTGTCTTAGAAACCAATCATCTTAGACCTCAGACCTCGTTAGATGATGATTGTATCAGACAACCATCTCGGACCGCCAACTGTCTAGTATTGGGCCTTAAATGAGTATCTTGGACTAGATGCCATCCTTGTCAGCAATGCAGAGCAACACAAGAAGGTGAACATGTTAGTTCTATAATACGTCCAATCAACCCACATTTAGGGGTGATGAACGCAGAATATGCACTCGAATCCATTCATCAGTACACGTAACCTATTCTTATAAATAGGAGTGAAGATCCGCCAACAAGGGGAATTGATTATTTTGGAATGAAACTTATTCTAGGTCGACTATTGAGGTATTCTTAGCTAATTTTACATATTAGAACACTGTAAGCAACACTTTATGCACCTATTCTTCAATATACATTTGCTCAGTAGACATCTATTATATGAGCCTTCCCTCTGAAAGTTGCTAACTTGGCCATCAAAGGGCATTCCGACTACTAGTGTAGGTGTCACCAATTGTTTTTCTCTTCCAAAAGACATATGTGTGAAACACATTTCGGTGCACTTTCAAATCAATCCTCTTTCAGCTCTAGAAGGACTTGCGAGGGAGTTGCATAATCAAGCACCCCACAGTTCCTTCCTTTGTTCTATATTGCTAGGAGTTTATTCCATTTTTTAAAGTGCAAAATTTGTAATAATTAAACACTCAAATTTCAACAAATGCAAAAAAATAAAATTCTAAAAAATTATGGATTGACGGGATTTTAGAGGGATGACCGGCCAAAATATATATTTGCATATAATATTGACAGATAACCAAATAGATACATTGATGTAATTGTTTAGAGCACGTACAACAATGGTATCTATTTTAACTACTTAAAAAGTACATTTCTATAATTAGCTAGTTATTTTTTGTTGCAAAACTCTAACAATACTGTTACTTATTTTTAATTTATGTACGCATTTTTTCACTTACTTACTTTTCATTTTACTTTTTGTTGGAAAAAAGAGAACGAGCTTTTGCGGGGAGAACAATTATAAAAAAGGAATTATTAATGAATAATACTCCTATCGGGGATCGTAGCTATATCCAGATTTATGCAAAGCCCAAGCCAAATGAATTTTGGAGCAGCAAAAAGAGTATGAAGATACTTGCAAGGGACTATTGGCTATGGAATTTTTGACAACTACTCTTCAGACTTGAAGTTGGGTGGATATAGTGATAGCGATTGGGCTGGATCGGCTGATAAGTACATCTGGTTATGCATTTTCTCTCGGGTCAGGTGTATTCTCATGGGCCTCCAAGAAGCAACAAACTGTAGCTCAATCCTCAGCAGAGGCAGAATATGTGGCTGCGTCAATGGCAACTTCTCAAGGAATTTGGCTTCGAAGAATTTTGGAAGATGTTGGCCAAAGTCAAGAAGAAGGAACAGAAACGGTAGTGAAATTTCTTACTTGATAAATTGTAAACCGCATTAGATGCATAATAATCTGGGCATTATTTCAAAAACTGTTTTGGTCAAATAAATATATCTGTGAAAATGCAGACACCACGAAGCTTTACGGCTCCGTGAGATAAGTGGGGCCTTTCATGTGCATTTTAGGCATATATGATTAGATGCTATAATGAAATCTATTTTGCGTAGAGCCTATTTTATGTATTTAGGTAAAATAGTTAAGATGCCCACTGTACATGCCCAATGTTGTAGTTATTTGTTTTTGTCACCATAAAAATCTATTTCTATTTTATTTTCTTTTATAAAAATTAAAGTACAATCTCACTGCATTGTCCTGAAGAAAAAAGGGTGGGAAAAATTGAAGAGCTTGTCGGCTTCCCTTTTCCAAATCCCCCTTTCTCATCCTGAAATTCTTCGCCATGGCCTCCGTTTCTAGGAGTCCGCGAACCACTGACGAGCGATCTGGAGGGAAAACAGTGAGAGGTAGGCATATCGCCGACGCCAGGTCTAAAACTCCCTATGACCGCCCGGCTTCTGCCCTTAGGTCTCCTCCCAGGAACCCTAATTGGCTCGCTGGACTCATTTTTCCAACCTCTCGGATGATTGCTACCGGTGCCACCAAACTTCTCTCTTCTGTGTTTGGACCCGACACTTCATCGTCCTCCTCATCTTCGGGTACCGATTCCTCCTCGGGTATGTTCCATCTTGTTCCATTTCATCGGTTATTTCTTAATTCTCGTTCATTACAATTATGATTTATATGCCTATTTTGCATTATCGGCTGTTATCGTGTGTGTTATGGTGGATGTACCGATGTTGAAAGGTCCCTGGTTGCATAATACAAGCAATTTAATGTTAAATATCAACAGCTGGTTCTATAATGTGTCTCTGTATTGATTCAGGGTTGAGGTGTAAATTTTGGGTAGAGGATGAAGGAACGTCTTTGCGTTATGATTATGGATAGTATAACTAATGAGATTGTCTTCCGAAATGCAAAATGTATTCGCAGTTGTATTTATTTATAAAAGTGTAGGTGCACCCACTTCTCATGTGGAGTTCTCCCCCTAAAAATTCTTACCTTCACAAATGACATCAGTATTGTAGAAAGATACTTTGAGGAGCTAAGCACAACAACTACATGCCTCGCCTACATTCTGTTTTTGTAAAGAGCATCCCAGGTCATACCCTTCACATTATACGTTGCCTTCACTATTTTCCATCACTGAGTCTCACAAGCGAACTGATAGACAACTAGTGAGACCCTCAGACCATCCTCCATTATTTGCACCGTATCAAGTGCTTTTTTCATCTTCTCAACCCAATCGTCAGTCCCAAACGGGTTAGGATCACCGACAAAATCATGAGTATTCATACATCGAAATTCTCGCATGGCTGTCATTGCCTTGGTCTCATTCCCTGGCTGATTCATACGGACATTCTAATTATTCTGAACTTGTTGCTGCAATGCCTCAGACTCTCACCAGGTCATCACTGTTTGCAGCTCCAGGTGTCCCTGCTGCAGCAACACCCCTGGCCCGACCATAAGCTCTAAGTGGCGGCATAATTCTACAACACAGAAAAGTGACAATTGATACTTTTGCACAACCAAAACCGGCTAAAACTGTATAAAGCTTAATGTATTATAATATTTACAAGGAAAACAAATATATAGAAAACCCTATAAAACCCTAACAAAGTAAAAGGATTAAATTACCCTTGACATAATAAATAGTAAATGAAACCCTAAACCCAAAAAACTCTACTTAACACCCCCCAAACTCAGGATGCAAGGCCGGAAAGCATCGAGAGTTTGTCAAGGAGGAAACGAAAATGTGCCGTGGTGTCTGTCTTGGTGAAGAAGTCAGCTATTTGAAGAGTAAAGGAGACAAAAAGGAAAGCAGTAGTGCCGAACTGAAGATGATGGCGAACAAAGTGACAATCAATTTCAATATACTTGGTGCTCTCATGGAACACTGAATTATGTATAATCTTGAGAGCACTCTTATTGTCACAGTAAAGAGGCGTAGGAGGAGTGAAACACCCATATCTGATGAAAGCCAATGAAGCCAAACGACTTTGGAGGTAGCATGAGCCATGGCACGATACTCAGTTTCCGTAGTAGAACGAGCAATGATAGATTGCTTCTTGTTTTTCCAGGAAATAAGAGAGTCACCCAAAAAGACACAGATGCCAGAGGTAGACTTACGATCAGAGATATCCGCAGCCCAATCAGCATCGGCATAAGCACAAAGGGTTAAGGCCAAAGAAGAAGAGAGAAGTAAACCTTGAAGTAGAGATCTATGAATATAACGGAGGATACGAAGCAAGGCAGCCCAATGTGTAGACTGAGGAGCACAAACGAACTGACTAACAACATGGACAACATAAGCAAGATCGGGCCGTGTGATAGTGAGATAAACAAGGTAGCCAACGAGTTCACGATACTCAGTAGGATCAGCAAGGGGAACTCCATCAATAGTAGAAAACTTAGCATGTAGTTCAGTTGGGGTATCGACAGTTTTGTCATCCGTAAGTTGAGCCCGATGAAGAACGTCGGTGGCATACTTAGTCTGAGTAAAAAAAAAGTCTTTTGGAGAAGAAGCAACCTCGATACCAAGGAAATACTAGAGAGGACTTAAGTCTTTTACTTCAAAAGCCTAAAATAAATGATGTTTGACCTCATCAACAACAATAGAGTTGGAGTCAGTAAGAATGATGTCATCCACATACAGCAATAGGAGAACCAAACCAAGGGGAGTGCGGTGAACAAAAAGAGAGGAATCATGCATGCTAAGCTGAAAACCAATCTGGAGAGCCACATCATGAGATCGAGCATACCAAGCGTGAGGAGACTGTTTGAGACCATACAGAGCATGATGAAGGTGGCACTCAAGACTAGATCAGGAGAGAGTCCTGGAGGAGGGCGCATATATGCTTCTTCAAACAGATTGCCATTCAGGAAAGCATTTTTGACATCCAACTGAAAAAGAGGTCACTGGTGCACAGTAGCTACAAAAATCAAGGTACGAACAGAGGTCATCTTGGCAACAGGGGCAAAGGTTTCCTCATAATCGATATTACATTCTTGAGAGAAGCCTTTGGCAACTAAGCGGGCTTTGTACCGCTCCAAAGAACCATCAGAATGAGTGTTAACTTTATACACTCATTTGCATCCAATAAGATTTTTGCCAGCCCGGAGGGGAACCAAGTCCCAAGCTGAGTATCAGCAAGAGCAGTGAGCTCCTCATTCATAGCATGCACCCAATTAGGATCATTACAAGCCTCTTTATATGACTGAGGTTCGAAATATGTATGGATACGAGATAAGAAGGAGCGATAGGAAGAAGAGAAACAAATATTAGTAAAGCCAAGTCTTATGGTGGACGACAATCACGGGAAGCATACTGAGAGTTAGGCAGTTCAAAATCTTCCAAAGCAGAGGGAGGGCGGAGAGTTGGAGTAGGGAGATTGACGTAATGTTGTGGAAAAGGGGGAAGGAGGTGGGGAGGAGACGAGGCGGGAGGAGTAACGGGAACGACAGACACTTCAAGAGTACCAATATACTGCTCTGTTGGCACGGCCAAAGGAAAGGGATCAATGTACTTAAGGTCCTTTTTGGCAATAGAGACATGCTTGGAAGGGAGAGAAAAAAGGCAAGCGTTCGAGAAAGGAAATATGCCGAAACACATACAATTTCTGGGTCACGGGATCATAGCAACGATAGCCTTTTTGCTGGATTCCATAACCCAAGAAGACACAGGACACTAAGAGCGCTGAGCTTAGTCCGATCCTTCTTAGGGAGAAGAATGAAACAAGTACAGCCAAACATGCGAAGGAGGGAGTAGTTAGGAACCTGACCAATGAGACGTTCGTTATGTGAGGAACTAGAAAGAAGAGGAGTAGGTATTCGATTGAGAAGGTAAGTGAAAGGAAGCACAGCTCTGCTTCAAAATACGACAGGCACAGAGGAGGAGAGGAGAGGAGAGGAGACCGGTGCAGTGTTTAGAAGATGATGATGCTTATATTCAGCATGCTCGTTTTGGGAGGGAGTGTCGGTACAAGAGGATTGGTGTATGGTGCCGTGAGAGACGAGAAACTTAGTGAACTCACCGAGAGAATATTCTCTGCCTAAATCAAAGCGAAGGATTTTAATAACAGTTGAAAATTGAGTTTGAGCCATATAGTGAAAATCGTGGTAGACTTGGTAAAATTCAGATTTGCGGGTCAGTAAATATACCCAAGTAAGCCAACTAAAATTATCCACAAATGATACATAGTACTGAGCACTACCTTTAGTGGCAACTGAGGAAGGGCCCCACAAATTTGTATGAACAAGGTCGAACAAAAAAGTAGACATAGAAGTGCTTTTATTAAAAGGTAAGGTTAGACATTTTGGCGAGCTTACAGCCACTACATTCAGAAATATCACTAACAAATGTTGCCCAAATAGCCAGACTTATGTAAAAGTTTCAATCGTTTGCTAGATAAATGCCTTAATCTAGAATGCCAAAGGTAAAAGGGAGAGGACTGCTGAGTTAAACTAAAGGATGACATGACTGTGGTGATAGACTTAATAGGAATATGCAGAGTCTTCATCACATAGATCGCCGACTCTACGCCCTGTCCTAATCTGCTTCTTGGACCGCCGATTTTGCACAACACAACTAGAAGAAGAAAGGACAACGTCAAAACCAGAGTCAGATAATTGACTAATAGAGATAAGACTAAATGATAACTGAGGAACATAAAACACAATTGGTATAGAAAGTAAAGAAGATAGGTGTGGGAGAATGGATCCTATAGAGACAACATGCTTAGGGGAACCATTTGCAGTGGAGATAGTAATGGGGAAAATAGGGAAAACACACTGACTCAGTAGCAATAAGGTAGGGGTCATATGATAGGAACAAGAAGAATAAAAAATCCACGTGGTAGACAAGATACCTGTGGAATAGGAACCATGCAAATCTGACTGAGTGGTGGTCATAGTAGAGGCATGAGAATGATCCTTTTGAGTAGTAGCCTAGTGCTTCACACTAAGACTAATGAGCTATAAAATGATGCTTGGGGATTGCTTCTGCCCGTACTGTGCTTCCAACTACCGGGCCTAGTGCTTCGTTTGATAGAAGAACGAGATGAACGTCTTTCAATGCGGCATTCTTTTCTTCCCTTTTTGAGTTTGAGTAGATCATTCTCTCTCTTAAGATTGATTGCTCTGATAAGGCAGTTGTGGAAGTGTTCTTTTCTTTCTTTGCAGCTCCATTTCCTTTGGTTGAGATTGACCTTAATTGAAAGTCGTTTGGCTTTCATACCTTTCTTACCTGCCTCGGCCGCAGCACTCGTACTATCCCCATGTTAAATAAAATAAAAGGATGGATTGACGACTACCGAATGCTTTACATCAGAATGTCATACTATAAAATAAGACTACTCCCATAATTTATTTAAACGAGCTTGAGGGATGTCTAGGATTCCTTGCTTGAACCTGATCCTGATCACTAAGCTAACATGGGGAGAGCGCTTTCTCCCCGACGGCTAATAAAGGAAGAATGCTCCAGCTCCAAAGGAGAGGGAATTTTAGACGGAAAGAAAAGATTAGCGAAAATAAATGAAAAGCAGTGATACAGGAAGCTGGCCATGAGCATCCAAATAGGCCCGAAAGGCCTGGTCAACATATTCGGTGCCATTATCACTGCGAAAAACTTTAATATTGGCTTCAAATTGTGTGTGCACCATCCAATGAAATGACGTAAAACAAGAAGAGACCTCACTTTTGGACTTGAGGAGATACACCCAAGTCAGATGAGAATAACAATCAATAAACGTAACAAACCAATGAAAACCTTTAAGAGAGGTAACAGGAGAAGGGTCCCAAACATCAGAGTGAATAACCATAAAAGGAGCACTACTTCTTTTATTAATAGGAGCATAAAAAGAGCGTGTATGTTTTCCAAGTTCACAAGCTTCACAAAAAAATTGACTCCTAGGACAAGACTTAGTTAGATGGGGAAAAAGTTTTTCTAAAATGCCAAAAGAAGGATGACCCAATCTCTGGTGCCACTGATGCAGTAAAGAAAGATCAGAACTACTATCTGCGTGTAGGGCCTGGCCATAGGATAAAGGTGGCGGAGGTGCAGACTCCAAGAAATAGAGACCATCATGTGCTTTACCACTGCCAATCACCTTCCCCGTATCCAGTTCCTGAAAAACACAATGAGAAGGAAAGGATGTCACATAACAATTTGCAGAACGGGTAAAGTTACTGACAGAAAGCAAATTAGTAGCAAAACTAGGAATATGTAGAACTGAAGGAAGAAAAATAGTGGAAGAATAGTGAATGGAGCCCGTCCCTGAAATAGTAGAGAGAGATCCATCAGCTATTCGGACCTTATCCTTACCAAAACAAGTAGAGTAAGAGTCAAAAACAGACGAACAAACTGTCATATGGTCGGGTGCAGCACTAGCTGAGATACCTGTGTGAGTATATTGAGTGGAAGGAGAAATCATGGAAGTAGAAGCGGGAGTAGATGGAGAATCAACCCGAGCCATAAGGCGCCTGAGAGCTTGCATCTCCCCCTGAGAAAAAACACCAGTAAGATCACCACCGGACTGAACCCCAGAGTCAGCAAAAGGGAAAACTGTAGACTCTGAGACGTGAGCCTGAGCCTGAGAGCGAGCAGAACCACGACCACAGCCACCACGGCCACCGCCCTTGCCACGAGGAGGGCGACCATGTAACTTCCAACCAAAATCCCTGGTGTGTTCGGTATGGTCGCAGTAATCACACCGGAGAGAGGCACGATCAGTAACACCACCGCTAGCACCAGATTGACCACTCAGTGGAGGAGTGGCCACTAAGGCAGAACGAGTAGGAGTAGTATGTAACATAGCACCTCGACGACTCTCCTCTCTCCTCCTGCTGAATAATAGCATATGCCTCACCCAAGGATGGAAATGGAACCCGACCCAACACTTGCACCCGAATCTGATCATACTCCATATCAAGACCAGCCAAAAAATCATAAACCCGTTCTTTTTCTAGTCGCTGGATCCATTTAGTAGCATCCGCAGTGCATACAGCTTGAAACCCCTGATAATGATCAAACTCCCGCCAGGCACGACTCAAATCGGCATAATATTCGGCGACTGACCGATGATGTTGGTCCAATGTACGAAGTTATTTTCTCAACTCAAAGCACTGAGCATCATTCCCCTGTTGAGAATATGTGCAGGCTGCAGTAGTCCAAATCGCATACGGAGTCTCAAGCAACAGAAAGGTAGGGCGAATATCAGCCCGCATAGAGTTAAGCAGCCAAGTCATAACTAATGATTGCTGAGATTTAAACCGTTTCAGTTCAACAGATCTGTAGGTTTAGGAACCGGACCGTCAATAAATTCAGATATTCCTTGGGCTTCAATGGCCAAGGTAAAAGTGTGAGACCAAATCAAATAGTTAGTACCATCCAACTTAATAGGGCAAATATCCAAAGTAGTGTTGTCGAGAGGCCCGATTCGAATTGACTCATCCTTCATAGTACTCGTACCACCAACAAGAGGTTTGAGATTGTCCCATATATTAGAATGATAACCCAATAAACTAGATCTGAAGTAATACATCGATATCGTAGACCAACAAAGGATGGAGGTCAGATCTGAACCAATCAGTTGCAACAACACAAAAAAAATCAAAAAGGGGCCAGATCAGATAAACAAAGGCCAAATCAAAGAAACAAACGCCAGGAAAGTGGCTAACGGCCGGCGGGAAAAGCGACGGCCGGCGGGAAAAGCGACGGCCGACTGGAACAGCGGTGGCGGCGCGCTGGTGAGGGATGGCCGGCGACGGCGGGAACTCAGATCGCCGAGGGAGAGAGAGATCGCGAGAGAGAGAACTCAGATCGCGAGGGAGAGAACTCATGCGCGCGAGAGAGATCGCGCGAGAGAGAGAGAGAGGTCACGAGAGAGAGAACTCAGATCGCGATCAGTCGGCGCTGGCGGGAACGACGACGGCCAGCGATGATGCTAACGGCGGGAATGGAGGCCGAGATGGCGGCACTGGGCGGCGGGAACGGCGGCGGCGGCTAGGGTTTGAGTTGGTTTAGGGTTTGAGTGTTGAGAAAACTCAACAAAAGAGAATCGTTCGATCAAGACAAAGGCACTGATTGTTGCTCTGATACCATATGAAGTTTTGGAATCCCAGAAGTTATCTTTTACCTTTCATTGCAATCATTATATAAGTACAACTAGGAACATAATTACACTACGGCCCTCTAACACTAAGCTAATTACTAATTACTAATTGTACAATTAATTTACACGTGAGCCCATAACTTAACACATTTCTATTCTAATCTCAAAATTGTATTTTGAATTTTTAAGTGCTATCCACGTTGTAGATTACAAGTACCTATCCTGATTAAATAAATTATTGACTATTATAATCGTCATCTTTATATTTTCTTAGGACGTACCACTTTATTTGCTTGATATGTCAGATACCAAATCCGCTGACATAATTTATAGTTACAAGCTTCCTTAAGGAGTATCATCAATCCCTATGCTAGGACGTAAATTTTGGCCATAACTAATATCTACCATACAGATAATGCAATCACCCAATTTATTGAGCTTGACCTGTAAAAGGTTTGAACTCTTTTATGACTCAAATTGACCAACACTAAATGTACGCATCTGTTAATTAATTCTAGGGTAAGACCATAAACACTTAAATAATCATGGGAAGTGACAAGTGACAACTGTCTCATATAGTCAGTACAGAAAAATTACCCTGAAGCAACCCTTTTTAATACCCACAAAGGTTTATTAGAACAATGAGTTATAATTGTCGATTTTCCGTTGTTATAAGATAGACCTATTACCTACTAAACAACATGTTACACATGTATAGTCTTAATAATGGTGTGTCCAACTCCATCCTCCATCTAAGACTATGAAATAGAAACTTATATTATATGAAAATTAAAAACCAATAACTTGTCTTTTATGGGTAAGCCGGGCACTATACATCAGACCATCTAATATGGGGAACATGAGACACATTCATAATTCCAAATAAACAATATAATGCATACATTGCCTCTGGTAATTCTCATTATGTTTTTGAAATGACTGTTGTTTTTCTAGCACTTCCGGTTGGTTCCTCAATGAGGTGTTTGGGAGAAGATAAATGTTTTAATGAAGCATGGATATGGATAAGGGACAGTGATAAATATATTATACCAAAAGTTCTAAAAGTTTAGGGAAACTTTGTGAAGCGGATTAATTTTTTGTTAGTCTTATATAATACTTAAAAGTAGAACAAACAGTATGTATTCATTTCTTTGAATATCAAAACATTCTGTGCATGCCAAAACCAAAAGAAGCTAATAGAATTCAAGGACTTCCAAATATATTTCTGCATAGCATGTTTTGTCACTTTTCAGCTTCTTCAGCCTTCCTTTGTATTCCAACAAGATTTTGAGGAGTCACATTGGGGCGCAATCTTATCCTTTAAAAGGTTATAGCAAATGCGCCTTGACTCTAGATTATTACCTCTTGTACTCTCGTTGATAATTGTAACATAAATCCAAAGTGCAGATCGTCTCCATTTATGCATTGTAACCATTGCTAGTTGAACCTAAACTTCACGACTTTGTTTTATTATAATTATGGAGTTTTGAAAATTTAGCACAACATTAGAAAGACCAACATTCATGAATCAATTATTAATCAAGGTAGCGACAAACATTTTGAGTTTTTCTGTAAAACATGTAGAACAAAAATATATCATGGTGCTGATTTGTAACAAAGCTTAGCATAACCGGAATAGATGATTATAGCTTTATTTTTCTACAATAAAGCTTAGTCATTTTGTTGTTATTATGCCATGTCTTATTGTTATTACGTGACTACATACTTTCATGCCATGTTTTGTTATTGTTTAACAAGGACCAGTACGAGTATTGGGTGTGGAAGTGTGTGCTGGTATTAGATCACCTTTAGGCTTTAACTAGAATTGTTGTACAAGTGGATATGCATCGAAAAGTTCGGTATGAATAGGTTGATAAGTCATGCACATTTTATTGTATCATAAATTTTTTAATCCTGTGACATAGGATTTGTTATTTCATTTGAAAATTTACGGGTGGCTAGAATTTTTGTGTTGTGATCTTCTTATTCTAATGTTTTTTAAAAGTAAAAAATCCAACTGCTAATTTTGGTTATGGGTGTTCGAAGCATATTTCTTACACTTAGGCTTGTCATATCCGGTGGATGTCCACCGATGCACTATAGGGAATTTTGTAGCCCATGTAACTTGTTCATTCCATGAAACTAATGGTGATTTGGTATTCCATTTCCATCACTATTTATCTTGAAGAGCTCTTGTTTTCCTTCAGTACATCACTAACCTACTATATTAGTTGTATATGTTGTTGTGTTTAATTACAACTCTCACTGGAGGTCTATTCGTTCCGATGCAAATTCTTCACTTTTGAATCAGATAGATTTTATATTTGAAAGAGGTTTACAGTGGAACTACATGAGAAAGGGGTATTGTTGCCGCTTTTGCAAAGCAAAAATACTTTCTAGTTGCCGTAATGGCATCATCATTTTTGTTTCTGTATGCCTTGACAATTATAATTTTTTGTATTTGATTTTTTGTAGAGGATGGTATGGATGATGAAAATGATGATCGTGATGTCCCTTCTGACGACGATTTTAGAGTGAACAAGGTATTTACCGTTTGATTGTCTTGATTTGTTGGTTAGGTGCATATCCATCGGTGGAAATTTCGATGGTTGGAAAATATGGATGTTGACCAGTATAATACTCCTTCCAAGACATAGAATTCATTGATGGTACCTTGTTGGTGAGTGTGTAGCTCATTTGGAAAGGTCTTTTGGTAATAAGGATATGAGGGAGACAATTTTTTTAGTGCAAAAGGGACAAGTCACACAGGCCGGATGGTTTTACTGTGGTTGTGTTTGGAGGATGTTAGGAATGTTGAACATGAATGGTTGAGGGTATGCGCTAATCTTTTGGATAACTAGAGTTTTGAGTATACTAGTAGATGGCACAACCATAAATCTTTGAACTTTAGGTATTTCTGTCAAGTTAACTTAGTTGCTTCTTTGTGCAAAACTCTAGTCAATGTTTTGTAAAAAATAGTCGAGAGTTATGTTACATGAATACTTGTTTTTTGGCAAAGCAACCATGTCAACACCACACTACACAGGTCCATATATGGTTATTCTCATATTATTAGCGATGTTCTGTATTGCCAACTGCGAAGGCACCATTGTTGAAAGCGAAGTATGCTGAGCTTTGGTTACTTGAAGTTGGGCTAAATTTTGGAGCTGGGTCGAAATTGAGCTAACATTTCGTGTTGGGCTGATTCTTTCATATAGTATTACAAAGTTGGGTTAAGATATTGGGATTGGACTTGCTTATTCTTTTTTGGGTGTGAAATTGGGTTGGTATATTGTGACAAGTGCAGTAATTTGTGCCTTTAGTGTTCATGACATATGATGGGCTTTTTTTTTTATTTTGCCAAAAATGAAAGAAGTATTTATCTTTCCATATGTCGAAGTGAAAATTTTTAAAAATATGTTGCAAAAATTATTCTATAACGTATCCCCGCACCTGTATCCAAATTTTGATCCATATTCGTTTATCTTCAATTTTGGAAATTTGAACTATCTGATCCTCAAATATACATCCGCTCTGACACCCGCACGTGCATCCGTGTAACATAGGTTGAGAGTAGTTTTGAGTTATGCCTTTGCTTTGTGCATTAGCTATAATGAGAAGGGATATGTTTTTAAGCAGGGCTTTGAGATGCATATAACCACTTGGAGTACAGACTTTTGGACTTGGTCATACATAAGGTGTATGGTGGCATGTGGAGGAAGTGGATTTGGGTTCATCGTCTTCTAATTTCTGTAACATTGTCAGTTATAGGGCCGGTGATAGTTTCAAGTTTACCAGAGGACTTAGGCAAGGTAACCTGGTGTCTCCTTTACTATTTAACTTAGTGGTCAATGTTTGAAGTAGTATGTGGATTGGGCTACAGAGGTTGGATCTTTTGATTTGTAGCCTTTTAGATCTGATTTGCAGACAATACCATTTTTTCCTCCTCTCAAGGAAAGGATAATCGGGAGCATTTGAAGTCATTCCTTGGTTGCAGTCAATGGGGATGTGACTTCTATTACTGGGCATTATCATTTCACAGGTAGCATCAATTTGGCTAGCTAGGTTTACAATGCTTCATTCAATCGTTGTCTATGAAGTTCTATTTTGGGTATTACCATTTGACAGGGAGCATTGAGTAGGTTAGCTGGGATTTTGGGATGCTTCATTCGATTCTTCTCCATTAAGTATTAGGTCTATCTTTGAAGGGCGATTATAGGGATGAGAGATGTGTAGGGGTATGAATGCTTTCACTATACGCATCCCGAGGTACAACACCGGGCTTTCTATCTAGTGACCTACCTCCACAAAAGGGCACTGCCTCCAGCCAAATCTAGCCAGAGCAGCGCTTCGATGCCCAAGTAACTTGGATGAGAGAAATGCAAAGTAAATAGAATGAGATTATGTGAGTGAATGTACCTTACTCTCTCAACTAATCTTAGTATTTATACTGATCTGATCTTGGTGCCAGGTGCATGCAGTCATGTCAAAACTTATCGTTTAGCACACGCCGTAGTGACATCACCCAAGGGGTGGGGGAGGGGGATTGGGTGCACCTGATCTTTAGGGTTTTCATATCTAGTAGATCCCCTTGCACGTGCATAGTAATCTACCTCTTTCTCTGATGATTGTAGCCCACAGTATTTGGCTGTTGTACAGTATATGCTCTGCGAGGTGTCCCCCTGAAACAGTTTGGTCACTGGGCATTGCTCGGGGTATGAGCTTGGTTGATTCACTAGGTTGGGCCAATTTTCCTTCTACAAGGAGCCTCTAAATCCGGACGCACTGTGAATGCATTATGGGGTGTAATGGTTTCGATAGGTCCTCTAAATCCTTGTGATTCTACTAGTTCATTTTGATAGAATTTGTTGTGTACTATTTTTTGATTATTCCAAAGAACTTCGACCTTCAGCCTGTTGTCACTTGGTCCATTTAGGGCAGGGGTCAAGCATTTTGACCTGGTCTAGTTATTTAAAAGACTTGCAAAAGATGGGATAGGTGGAAGAGGGCCTTGATGTGCAGGGCATACTTTGGTTAAATATGTTGTCTAGTGTTCCACTAAAATCTACCTTTGTTGAAGATTCTGGTGGATTTGACCTGCTGATATGAATTATCGGTTTTCTTTTTTTTTTTTTTGGGGGGGGGGAGGGGGGGATAGCTTGACCATTTGAGAGGCAGTTTGGACTCGTGTTTCTGCAAGTAATATTGTAGCTAATAATGCCGGAAAGTGGTGATGAAGGTTCCATTGAGCATGATTCTTTGTAGCATTGTGTCGTTAAGGGTATATATGGAGTTCAAGCTAGTGAATGGGATTCGTTTGTGTCTTGCTGTGGGATGAATTGATCAATTTTCTCAATTTCTTCTTTTATAGTGGCAAGTGGGAGGATGATTCTATTTCCAGATGGTTCTTGAATAGGGGATGTCTTCATTGATTGATTGCGACTTTATATTGATTTTCTCGTTCTCATAATGTTTTTTGTACTATTATGGATTATTCTCATTTGGCTTCGATTTCATTGAACCGATTTTTGTCTTTTTTATTACATGGATCTTCAGTTTTTCACATATCAACGACCACATGACAAATGAGTTAGCTTCTTTATGATCTATTCTGAATGTTGTGCCTTTGAGTAATGGAGCTGTTGCTGAGAGAGTGGTTTATTCTTCAGCTGGTTTATCCTCTTTTATATCTTTCTTCAATAATGTATTGATAACCCAAGTGCTTGAACTTTTGCTTGTTAGAGGATTTGGATTGCACTTGTGCCTCAACATACATTCTTCACATGGTACAATGGTCCTTTTGAAGCTCAATATCGCATGTTTGAGAAGCGGAGGCCCAATTAATGTTTACTTCTTCACTTGGTGCATTATGTGTAAGCAGTATGAGAAAAGCATAGACCATCCATTTGTGCATTGCTCTGTGGCTGTGGAACTAGGGCATAGGTTGTTTGAGTAGCAAAGATTGATTGGGTAGTTCCAATATCTTGTGCTCTACTGTTTGGCATTGATTACAAGGCTTCGGCAAAAGGAACGCGTTTTTCGGAATTGTGATACTTGTGTAGTGCTTAGCATTATGGGGTGGAAAGAAATGGAAGATTTTTTGGATATAAGTTCGAAAATTCAGGAGGATTATGGGATGAAGTTTATAATTGGTCTTTTTGCCTTTTAGTCACTTTCCCTTTTAAGCGAGTTGTTTTGACTTCTAGAGATTGGAGAGCTATATGCGATTTGTAATTTTGTTTTGGGGTTTTTAATGCCTCTTGTTCTTCTTGAACTTTGTTACTCCTTTTATATACCATCATTTTCTTGTGTAGGTTGATAATAAGGAGATAACAATGTATAAAACCAATTTTAATTATGTGTTGGAGATTAACTTGGTGGCAAAAATACCTTGTGTGTTTTGTTGCCCCAGAATACACTTAATAGTGTTCCTAGAGAATAGAGATCCTATGGAGGGTTCCAAAAAAGTAGTAGTATCAACTAGATATATGGAAGTAAAGCATGCATGGTGGAGCTATGGCTTCTGGAAGAATAGTAAGGGTGAAAAACTAGTGAATTGCTGACACAAGCTTGTAATGTAAAGAATGAGTAGAATAGCATTCTAACAGACGGTCTTTTGGATCCACAAGAAAAGGATAAACACCTTGAGCCCAAGGAATAGGTAAAATTCTATGATTTGATTGAAAAGTTTGTAAACGTTATACTTGCCTTGGAACGACAACCTTAACTACACTAATCTAGGTTAAACATCTAGTCTTTCCAATACTTGACTTTTGATCTTCCCAACACAACTGTAAATAATGCTAAAACCAACTATTTGATCCGTGTTATAACTCTTAGACTCGTGAAGAACCTGACTTTGAATCTTCCATGCCTAATCCAAGAACTGGACCATATGATGTTGAAAGACACATTCTAAGACTTTCCCAAACGTCAATCTGACTAATCTTGCCCTACATCATTACTCTCCTGAAAAAAGACCAGCACTTGATTTTTTTACCAGTAGAAGTATCTTAGCAAGTATCTTAACTCCAATTTAATCTTTACGATTATCTTATTTTTGAAGGAAATTAACTCTTGTCAGAAGGATATGTTGCGATTCCATTCTCTTAGGTATCAACCATTTAGCAACATTCTTCAACTAGTCGATTGTCACATTATAAATCAAACTACTTATAGTTGGAGATGTTTCATCAAAAGTAGTTTCCACCGTATCTAAATTTAGTAGCACCAATGATGAAACTTGTTTGCGTTAAGAATGTTGTTGTACTAATGTCGCGTGAACTCCTTTTTTTGTGTCACCCTTAGTTGCCCAATGCAGGAGTGGGTTCTTTGAAGCGAGAGGACATAGAAGAATTTAAGGTTGGGAGCACCTATAAGGGAGCATATTTACATATGATCGTTTATTATTATGTGTACATATATACGTATACCAAAAAAGAAAAATTAGAAATCTAGTTACTATAAAAACACTATTTTCTTGGTTAGTCCTAGTATGATAATTGGTTATGATAATTTATTATTGTGTACATATATGTGTAGATGTAACTAGAAAAAATAGAAATATAGGTACTAAAATGCATTTTTTGGGGCCAGTCCTAGTATAATAATTGATGTCAATTGCTTGATTATCCAAAAAAAAAAAAAAAAGAGAAGAAGAAAATTGGTGTCGACGACAAATGATTCCCTAGACATAAATATTATGTTTATAATAAGGATTTGAGCAAATTGGAGTAAATATTATGTTTCCCGGTTGTCTATCTTAACCTTGGGAACCGCAACTAATAGAAGGACTTGTCTTCTGCTGTTTGGTTTTTGTTTCATAAGCATTCTTTGAGTCTTTTAACATATCTTAATACTCCTTTTCCAGTACTAATTGGATGATTCTGACTTTTGTTATATGGGAAGAATGGGACTACATCCGAATTGATTGAACTGTTTAGAACGGACCCTCAACTAGCCGTAGGAAAGAGTGAAACCAAGTCTGTAATAGAAAAGCTACTGATGCAGGAGACATATTCAAGGTAATAGAGAAAATTTAAGTCTACTTGTTATGTATGACTTTTCCTTTATATCTGTTTACTACTCTTTTAAATTTGTTCATAAATTATTTCATTTGTTTGTTAGCTGTTACGGCTTAAAATGTTGAATTTTAGATTATTGATACTCACCTATTTAAAAGTTAAAGCTGGTGCAACTTGTTATAATTATATTTTCATGTTTTCAACTCTCTCCTTACTATTGGCTGGAGTCTGCTGCATAAGTGGGTCAAATATGTGGAGCTGTTGCAGTTATTGTGTTGGCGGCGAGGTCTGAACACAAACGATGTTAAATTATTGACAACCAACTCATCCAAGAACAAGATGTTAGAGTTGTGTAAGTTTATTGTATGTGTTCTCAACATAAGTGAGTTTTGCTGAACAAGCAATTTATTTTTTCTTGGGTTAAGAAGGATTATCAAAGGAACAAAAAAGTGTACATGTTTACATGGGGCATACCCGAGTTTCATACAAACAAAATGCACTATACCATAACTAATATTGCATAACACAAAGTGGAATCTTTATCTTTATAAGCAGAATTATGCTTTCCGAAGAGTATGGAAAAGCTAATGCCTTGCATATCCCTTTAAGCCGTGCACTAAATCACTCACATAAAACCTGCGAATTCCGACCATTCCGAGTTTCTATCACCATCAAAAAGTAAAGAGATGGAAAACAACAGCTGGGAGGAAAGGCTTAGGTTAACTACAATAGTTAGCCACAAAAGTCATTCCAAGGACACTCTCCAGTGGATAGATTACTTAAGAATTAACTACACCTCATACCTTCCAAGCTCCCATCAAAGGGGAAGATAGGTAAACGGGGAGACGCAACCAAAATGAAGAATCTGAAATTTTATCCCAACAGTAAGCCATCTAAACATATAAATAGATGAAGAATATATTTCATACTCTAGATTCCAAAATCCAAAGTAGCTTACAAGAAAAAACTACAGAATTCAACCTTGCAAATTGCTTTCCAATCTCCAGAAAAAAGAAAAGAAAAGAGGCAACGCTTTGATTCAATCATATGGATTAAGGCTCATATGGAAGACAAGTAGAATCTCTTATTGCATAAGCTCTTCGGTATTCAAAGTTCAAGCATTTTTTTACACATCTTTATTTTGGTCTCATTATATGGTGGGTTCTGGAGAGAAAGGGAGTAACCAAAGGGTATATTGATGTTGTTCGAGACATGTATGAAGGTGCTGTCACTGCCATTAGATCACCAGCAGGGGAGACGAGTGAATTTCCCATCACAGTAGGATTGCACCAAGGGTCAGCCTTGAGCCCTTACCTTTTCGCTTTAGTTATGGATGAATTGACTAGTCAGATTCAAGAGGATATTCCATGGTGTATGTTGTTTGCAGATGATATTGTCCTTGTAGATGATACTGCTAGCGGTGTTAATACTAAATTAGAAATTTGGCGGGATGCACTAGAGTCTAAGGGCTTTCGGATAAGTAGGAGTAAAACTGAGTATATGGTTTGCAAGTTTAGTGATACCCGAAGTGCGTACGAAGAAAAAGTGATGATTCAAGATCAGGAGATACCAAAGAGTGACCGTTTTAAGTATTTAGGCTCTATTATTAGTCAAGATGGAGAGATTACGGATGATGTGACCCATAGGATCCAAGTGGGGTGGCTCAAGTGGAGAAGTGCTACTGGTGTACTGTGCGACAAGAGGGTACCCACAAAGTTGAAGGGAAAATTCTATAGAACTGCTATAAGACCAGCGATGCTTTACGGGACAGAATGCTGGCCTATGAAGAAACAACAGGTGACCAAGATGAGTGTAGCGGAAATGAGAATGTTGAGGTGGATGTGTGGTAAGACTAGACGAGATAGGATTAGAAACGAAACAGTCCGCGAGATGGTAGGCGTAGCACCTATAGACGAGAAGTTGAGGGAAAATAGGCTTAGGTGGTTTGGACATGTCTATCGTAGACCTACGGAGGCAATAGTTAAGAGAGCGGATAGGATAGCTTTGCATAGCAATGCTCCGGGGAGGGGAAGACCCAAATTGACATTAGATGCGGTAGTGCGCAAGGATTTAAGTCTACTAGGGCTAAGTGAGGAAACAGCACTTGACAGAACTCTTTGGAGGAAAAGGATTCATGTAGCCGACCCCAATTGATTTGGGACACAAGGCTCAGTTTGGTTTGGTTTGGTTTTATTTTGGTCTCATGAAGTAAATTGTTGCGCCAGCTAATGATCAAGGTGGCCTATGAGTTTAAGATTGTTACTAGGACCAATCACAAACTTGAAGGTCTTGTGTTCAACTCTCATGGGTCGTGGGTGGTTGTAGGTACCTAGGTCACCTTGTAGGGTTGGGTCCAACATGGCCCTTTCTTGTCCGCATGAGGTGTCGTGTCTTATACTTCCATCAAAATAGCCCACACCTCTAAGCCATTTTGCGGTCGGTACTGTTATGAATATAAAGGTTGTGTTACACGTGTTGCACTGAAAGTGTATTGTTGTGTTCCATGCGTTCCTAAGTTGTGGTTAGTTGAAACACTAAAATTTTACATGGCTTAGACGTTGTTCGATTAATTGAGGCGAATAAAATGATCTTTCATTAGTCAAAGTCATAGGCTGTTAAAGACTCCAAACAAATATTGGGGCGACCAATATAAGGGCCCAAAGTATAGAAAGTATGTGTAAGGTCCAAACAAAATAGTCTTAAGTTGGCTAATAGGTAGAAAGTTGGGCCACCCTAAGATGCGGGGCCCCTAAATATTACCCTAGTCAAATAATAGGAAAACTATAATCTTCGATCTAAGTTATTTGCATGAAAGAAGAGATAAATATCTTCTCGTTAAGGAAATTAACTGTAATCATGTTAATCAGACCCCTCTTGTTGAGCCTATAAATAGAGGCTCACATGGCTGGAGAAAGGACCTTTTGTGAGAAAACTACAAGAGCTATCATTCCTTCATGAAATTCAAGCAATCCTCAATACTTGTAGAGAACATCAAGCACTTTCATAATGCATCGGTTTTTCTATCAATGATGCTTATACTGGAGACCACCCCAATTTTGATTAAATTCTTAAGCTGGCTCCCGGATATATTCCGCATGATCCTAATGGAATTGACATGGAAACACATTCTCGAATTGAGTATTAACTTCAAGGATTCAAATTATTCACACTTAATCCTATGTAACTCAACCAACCATCAAAAGAGATTTTATGATAAAAAAGGAATTTAGTCATTGGTTTTTTTTTGCAAAACAACCAAAAATGATCATGACATTCTCTGGACTGGTTTGCTTTTAGCCATTTTTTAGTTGGTTTTGATGTTTCGTTTTCTTCTGTTGGTTGTGTTGTGTAGTGTTGGAAATCCAAAAGGCAAATTCTTACTAGACGTAGAGTTGGTGATTTATATGGGAGGAGAACCTTCATATTTCTATGGAATCTACTTATACTGCCTTTTTTCCCCATTAAACGAGGACTTCTCTTGTTAGACTTTGGTATTCTAGATTAGGTCATTTGTCTAGTGAATGCCTTAAGTGTGTTCAACTCATTAGGTGTTTTGGGTAAAGTGTCTTTCATTGACATCTCTAAATGGGACCGGGTAAACTTGCAAAATTGTCTACCTTGTCTTTCTCGGGGTATGACATTACTCAAAAAGGGTATAAGTGTCATGATCTAGTCACTAAGGGCATTTTTCTTAGCGATCAAAGAAGGGTTCATTGCTTATTACCCCAAATATGGCTATCTGGGTTCAATGTTCTAAAAATCGCTAGGCGCTAGTCGGGCGGTGGGGGACCTTCTAGCGCCTAGGCCTAGTAATCGGAGATTAATCGGCCTAGGAGAATTAGTCGGTTTTTTTCTTTTTTAAAAAAAAATTTAATAAAAATTTCTATAAATGTTCCAAATTAAATAAATATAAGTAACACATTACACATAAAAATTTCAAACAATATTAATCTCCTCCTCTTCCTCTCTATATCCCTCTAAAATTTGATCCCCATCGGACTCAAAGTCAAAATCTTCATCTTGCTCTTCTTCCGTGTCATCTTCTGATTCAAAATTTTCTTCATGTAGTTCTCGTACTTCAATATTTCTTGCACTTCTTCTAGGTTGAAGGGTTTCATCTGCTCCCATAGCTTCTCCAATCACCTCCCATGTAAGTCCCGAATTAGGCTCAACTTCTTCATCACCACCATCAACAATCCATCCTTGTGCATGCGTTGCTTCGCTTGTAAGCAAGACATCTCTCCCCTTCTCCCTTCTTTTCTTATTGATGAGTTTGGCATTGAATTGGACATACACTAGATTGCTCAATCTTGTTGTATCAAGTCTATTCCTTTTCTTCGTATGTATCTATACATAAAAGAAAAAATCTCAAGTTAATATAATTATTTTTCATTTTCCATGGGACCAAGATAATGGGGCCTTTTCCTTGACCCTACAACTTCAACTTCATCGTCTTCTAATTGTTGATCACCAAATATATCCACTTCCTCCCTAATTTCCTTGTCATCTTTCTTCTTCTCTTTCTTTTTATTTTTTGCTGCAAGAAGTGCCTCTTGACACTTGGCTTGATCTTCTTTGGTCGACTTGGGGCATGAGGCAACGTTTCCCTTAATATGACCTATGTGTTGTTTCATTCTATAAATTCCTCCACTATAAACTTTTCCACACAATTTGCATTTCAAACGGTCCAAATTCTTAGCATCCACCAAAACTCCATAATCCCATCCAACATCGTTCGACCCACTTTTTAACAATTGACTTTCGGTATTGGCATTAGAGGCCGCCGAAGAATTAACCGGATTCTGAGACATTGAGAAAATAATATACCTATTACCTGTAGCCAATACAATGTTATAGTGAGGGAGAGGTAAATATACAATGTTATTTATAAATTATAACTAATAAGTAATAACTAATAATATTAATATATACAATCTGTAGCCATGACTAATAGTCTAATAGTCATAGATTAATAGTATAATAGATATTCAGATATTATATAATAGATTATAGATATAATAGCACCAAGCCACCACTTATTCAAACCACCACTATTCAGATATTAATCATACTATATAATACTATAATAGATATAATAGCAAGCCACCACTTATTCTGTTATTCAAACCACCACAGTCGGTGACTCGGTGCCGGTAACAGGTATGAGCCGTATTATATCAGATTCAGTCGGTGGACGATAACAGAGAGGGAATAACATTAAAATCCAGATTCCAGAAGTATATGAGTAAGAGAAACAGAGAGGGAGACGATAACCAGGAAACCGGAAACAGAGAGGGAGACAATAACCAGGAAACCGGAAACAGAGAGGGAGACTCACCGAGAATGGAGGCCGGACCGCCGGAGACGAGAGAGCGATAGAGGGAGGGTAAGAGATTGCTGCTGTAATCGCCGGAAGAGGAAGGATTTTCTGTCGGAAGAGGAAGGATTTTCTCAGGAAGATGATTCGATGAATGGTAATTGGTAACAGACTGTAGGTATATAACTGTATATGATAGCCCTACCCAAAAAACGGTTGGTCTCCCTAAAAAACATTGGCCCATTCGTCGGCCCGTTTAGTCGGCCAGTCCGATTAATCGCCGACTAGCCCGATTAATCGCCGACTGGAGCCCGCCTAGGAGAGAGAACGATTTCCGTGGAGGATTTTCCGGTAATCCCATCGTAACCCACCGACTACCGATTCCTAGCCGATTTTTCTGATTTTTAGAACACTGTCTGGGTTGTCATATCTGGGGTTTGTTTACTTTTTTGAACCCCGAATATGATATGTAAGGTACTATTTTATCCGCCTGGAGGGGGATAAAATTATCCCACCCCTCAGTGGCGGAACCATGTGGGGGCCGCGGGGGGCCCGGGCCCCCCTAAAAATTTTAAAACTTAGGTATAAAAAAAATTAAAAATTAAAAATTATATAAAAAATTATATTTTGGCCCCTCCAAATTATATTGAATCCTTTATTTTCAAAAAAAAAAAAAATTTGGCCCCCCCAAGGTTACAATCCTGGTTCCGCCCCTGCCACCCCTCCCCTTATTCATCTCTTATCCCCCGTCTATATTCCCTTTCTATTTTTATGCAGATGGCATAATTAATAATGAGAATGCCATCCACCTACTCATCCACTATATCCTCAAAAATTCTCAAAATGCTCAAACAAACCTTTTATAACTGTTCATCCATCTATTATAAATCTCCCCTTTTACTATATCCCCCTCTTACTTTATCCACCATAATCCTTTTGAAATTCTGATCGAGTCCGAACGGGCTGTAAAAAGCTGTCTATTTTTTCACGTTACATTCTTGAGCATCTTCCATATTACAATCTTCCTCCCACAACAACACGTGTCCAAAGAGGACTTGATTCATTTTGATTCTTTTCCTTCTAATGGCTTTTCCATTCTCGAGGTATTTGATATTCTTAGTTTTTCTTTGTAATGCTCTGAATTTCATAGACATTAAATAAAAGAGTAACTAAAAACACGACCAAGTTTTTTCTTCATAATTAGTAAAATATGAGTTTGAATTACAAAATGCTGAAATAAATGAAAGTACATTATGAAATGGGATTACAGAGCATTGAAACCTAGTCGACGTAGGGTGATTGGTAGGGTGACTGGTATTTCAGCATATAAAACACAACAGAATACAAGGGTGACCGGTCACGGTATGAACTTTCAGTATAAAACATAACAGAATACAAGGGTGATTGCCCATGGTATGAAATTTCAGTATATAGAACACAATAGAATACAAGGGTAGTCAGTCAGGATGTGAAATTTCAGCATATAAAATACAACAATGCAAAGGTGAGGTCAGGAGTTGAGGGTGACCGATTAGGGATGTCTTCTCCAATAATTTCTGAGTTTTCTACCCTTAAAGCTTGGTGAAGCTTATGGTTTTGATCCAAAACACAGATTAAAGATGAGGGTAGGATCATTTTACCTTTCAATAGGTGATTAGAACCTCGGATTAAGTGGATTGATCTTGGATTTGGGTTTGGCGACTCCAAAGAGGGTTTTTCACCCCCCTCCTTTTCTTCTTCTTTCAGCCTACGCTCACACTAGCAGTACTATATTTCTCTTAAGGCCGTGTGACTTCATGATGGAACAAGGGAATGAGAATCTGAGCATAAAAAGAAAGGAGATGGAGTGAAAGGTTGAAAATGGCAATGCCTGCCATTGATGAAGGGGAAAAAGTTTAGGTGAATGGGATTGAGTGAGCAAGTGGAGAAGATGCCCATTGGGGCTAAGAAAATGGTCTGAGATGGTTTTAGGGTCAAAACCATCGGAGACTAGTGGTTTTGCTGCAAAGACAGAGGTGCAACTGTAGAGGGAGTGAGGAGCAAGGAAGTGGAATCCATTGTAGAGAAGAGATATGATCTGAAGAAATGGGGAAAGTGCAACAGCAACAAAGCTAATGTGGGAAGGGAAGGCACGTGAGGTGAAGATGATAGAGGAAAAATTAATCCACTATGGGTGGAACCATGGCTCAAGAGAGGGTTAAGATTTGGCGTGTGAAGTCCTTGGTAACATGATGTACCTCGTGTCGCATAGGATGCTATACAAATGTATTGATCGTGGTTTGTGCAATGTGTATGCCGTGTGATATGTGAATTTAAAATGCGATGTTAAAATACGCTTAATCAAAATAAATATTTGGAAATTTTGACAAGTGCTCAAAATTAAAAAAATTTAATATGGAAAATTCTTCATTTAGAATTTTTAAAATACGGAAATATTTTATTTTTTTGAATTAAAAATGCGGGTCCTTACAACTTATCTCTCTTAATGAATTTCGTCATCGAAATTCAGTGTACAGGGTTAGAAAGGTTGCGGTGTTGCGTATATGTCATGTTTTCTCGTTCCCATGCAGATTATTTGACGTCGTGAGGGTGTTGCAAGATGTTGACAAGTTGACTTTCTTCATTCGTAGTAGTACTCATTGCTTATTCTTCTATTGGTGACTCGTCTGTTGTGAATCGCGTCAAGTGTGTCAGATACTCGTAGCTATAGGTACGTGAAGTGTGTGTGGCTCTTGATGAGTGGTGGCAGTAGTGGGTTTCTGTCGGTGGTTCGGCCCGTGATAGTTGTCTATTTCCCTTGACTGTGAGGTTTGGCGTGATTGGGTCTCTCAAGAAGACGAGGTCTCTCGGGGGAAAAGTTGAAGGTTTAAAGGATCGTGAAGGAGTCTCACATCCTAATGATATTGGTCACCAAGGAAGGAGTCAAGAACAATCCACGTTTTCTGAAGGGCTTTTGAAATGAGATGGTCTAAAGGTTGAAATACAATCTGTGGTAGAACCTAAATGTTCCTTCAAAAGGAAAAGCAAAATTCTCTACCGAATTTCAACTTTGGCTCAAGATACAAAGACTCAAGCAGATAGAGTTTAAGTTCTCTTAGGCTCAAATGGAGTGAGTCTCTCCGAAGGTGTTACACCACATCGAGTGTGATGGCTTGAGGTTCAAGAAATGAGTTGTACGAATTCAAAAGAGACTTGTGACATCGGTTTGTGATTTTTGAGATGGTTACCGATCTAGATATTTGTACTAAAACTCCGTCAGCTAAACATGTTTCAAATCAAGCATCTAGCAATAGCTACTTGACAAAATTGCACTATGAACGATAAGACTTGGTACATAATCTTACTGGTACGTCCCAATTTATGTGACAGCTCTGAGTATGCATGTACATGGAATATGCATATAATGAATAGTGGAAGCAATAAACAAGTGCGAAAATAAAATGTAACCGAAATTGATAACTAAGACACTATCAAGAGTTCAAGAGTAATTTTTGAGTCGATAACATTCCCCAATACCATGTCAGAATCTGTCGTTCACAAGGATCAGGATTCCATCATCAAATCATCAAGCCTGTCAGAGTCCGTCGTCTACAACGATCGGAACTCCGACAACCTTACTAATATTCCATCATTAAATCTTCAAGCATGTCAGATTCTATTGTTTACAACGATCGAGACGCAGACAACATTACCAATATTACATTATGAAATCATCAACCGTGTTAGAGTCCATTGTTTACAACGATCGGGACAGCGACATCATGTATACGTGATAATTACTACGTCAGTAATTCTCAAGTCCAGGTCATCATAAGTGTTTCCGTAAGTATCTCAAAGCCGGGTCGACACAAGTGTTGCACGCTAGGTCGTCATAAGCGTTGTGCGTACTACGTGATAATTGCCATGTTATACTCTAATTGTATCATAAAATATAAGTTGAGCATGCATACATTACTTAATAAGGAGCATGTCAGAAGCCATCGTAACAATGATTGGGGCGTTGGCAGTGTAAACAGTTCATGCAATACATTCCAGAAAGTCAGGGTGATCACTGTGGTAGTCCAATTCCGAGTACTATATTCCCGTGCGTTGCAATTGAGTGTTTACGGGACCCTAAGTCAAAGTCAAAACATATTCATAATTTCCATGTGTTTCATCAAAATCGAATAATAATATTGTAATGGAAATATGATGTGCAAGTATGCACGTAAACATGGATGTGATGTATGGTGTTTCAAGAGTTGTCAATTTATTGTTTACCAATCCAAATGTTTCAATCTTGACCAAAAATTTAATCAGATGCTCATCATCATCCAATCATCGAAGGATGTCATAGTAGCCTTTAAATGAGCATGTTAGATAAGAAATTCAAACAAGTAATGCATGTGGGTGATGGAATCATCAAAGCCATCCATGTCATGTCCTACTTAACGGACCTTGAAGGACGAGCATGAGGAGGTCGAATCTTGGCTTAAGTTTGTTGTCTATATTGGTTAAGGTCTCTAGGTCTCTAGGTTCAAATTTCATGTTTTGGGCTAGGGGAGAATATAGAACATTGTCTTCTTGTGAAAGATTAAGGAGTCATCTTGACTTGTCAGGAATGAATAAATGGGTTCTGACAGTTTTGAATCTTGATTGGCTAGGACGAATGTATGATTGGTCAGGGTGTAATAATTTAGGTACAATAGAATGCAAGTTTGACCTGTTAAGATGGTTGATATTATAAGACATAGAACAAATTAGTATGGAATCGAGACAAGTAGAGTGCAAAGTAATTAATCCCGTCCCGTACCGGCCGGTACCGGCCGGTACCTTCCGTACCGGACCAAAACCGGTACCGTCGGACGTCCATACCGTTCCGGCGAGAATACCGGCGGTTCCGGCCGGTACCGGCCGGATCCGGCCAATACCGGCGGTACCGGCCAAATACCGAATCTCGGCCGGTACCGGTTTTCTTTTTTTTTTTTTAATTTTTTTTACTTTTTATGTATTTTTAGTTACATTTATATACCTTTGTTTTTTTTTTCATTTTCCTTGTAAATAGTTCTAATTAAGGTAGGAAAATTTATAATACAAAAAGAAAAGTTAACATTATTTTTTATGAAAATTAAAAGAAAAAATTAGCATTTTTTAAATTTGAAGTTAACATTCCTTTTTATGAATGTTAACATTCTTTTTTTTAAACTTAACATTGCCTTTTAATTTAAAATAAAAAATAAATATTAACCTTTATTTATAATTTCATGCATACATGAAAATAAATATTTTTTTTTCACTTTCGATACTTTATGAATGTTAATTTTTCTTTTCAATTTCTCTAGACAAGAAAATGAATGTTAATTTTTCTTTTTTCATACCTTAATGTTAAAATAAATATTAATTTTTTTTTCTAATCAAGCATATGCTAACTAATTTTATAAATTTTGTGAATTAAATGATATTGAAATATCATAGGTTTATTATTGTCCTTTGAAAATGTTATGTTTTGTGAGTTATTTTTAAGTTGTGGAGTTTACTTTATATGTCAAATGTAATTTTTTGTAAAGAATATTAGTTTAAAAAAAATATATTATTTTTTAGCGATAAATCCGAAACTGTACCCCGGTGCCTACCGGTACCGGTACGTACCGTACCAGTAACAAAACCGGTACCCTTACCGGTACGAGATTGATAACTTTGAGAGTGACTGATAAGGTGACTAGCGAAATGCGACTCAATCGGGAACAAAATAGTACAAGTCTTACATACTTGAAAAGTACATAACCATTTGATACAACGTAGTTCCAAAAACATCTAGGAAAATTCAATAAAACAGAACCACATCTAAGTATAATTGCCGCCATTTTCATCACCTGAAAATGTTAGTTTAATAAAAACGTCACTAGCACAAAACTAGTGTGAGAAAAAAATAATGCCAATTTTATTGATTTGCCATGAATTAGCGTTAATGTCATTATCCAAATTCAATTTTGTTAAATTTAACAATCCGGGATAAATTTGTTTTCATTATGTGTAATATTTATACAAGTCAAACAAGTCTTAATTTAACTATAACTCTAACTAATCTACTATTTACATAAGGAAACAAATCCTAAACATAATCTAGTTATAGGCCTACACACATAAAACTTTTAACACTCCCCCTCAAGTTGGTGCGAAGATATCAATCAAACCCAATTTGAACACAATCGGGTAGAAACTCTTGTTGCCCTGCTCTTTTGTGAAGATGTCGTCTAATTGATCTTCATATTTCACAGAAGGCATAGGTTTCGACCCATTACTTACCTTTTCCTAATAAAGTGTTGATCAATCTCAATATGTTTTGTTCTGTCATGTTGAACAGGATCATGAGCAATATTTATGGCAGATTTGTTGTCACAGTAGAGTTTCATCACACCATTATCAGATATTCCCAAATCATGTAACAGGATTTGGAGCCACTGTAGCTCACAAATCCCATGAGCCATAGCTTTATACTCAGTTTCTGCGCTAGACCTGGCGACCACTGATTACTTCTTACTTCGCCAAGTAACCAAATTTATCCCAAGGAGAGTACAGTAGCCGGAAGTAAAACGTCTATCATCCATAGAACCAGTCCAGTCGGCATCAGTGAATGCCTCAAACAGTAACTGACCGTGATTAGAAAACAAGATCCCTTTTCCTGGAACTGATTTGAGATGCCTCAAAATATAATAGACTGCATCCAAGTGTGAACCACGAGGATTATGCATGTATTGACTAACAATGCCCACTGCATAAGAAATATCTGGTCGAGTGTGGGTTAAGTATATTAGTCGGCCCACTAGACGCTGATATCTCCTTATTAGTGCGTTCTCACGAGTCTCCACTGAGTCGATGATTTGCTTCAATAGGAGAAATTGCAGGTCTATAACCCAACATACTTGTTTCTTTCAATAGATCAATGATGTACTTTCATTGGGAGATAAAAATATTCCGATCAGACCTTGCCACTTTTATTCTCAGAAAGTACTGCAGTGATCCCAAATTCTTAATCTTGAATTCTTGAGCCAGATTAGATTTGAGACTAAGAATCGTATCCATATCATTGCTTGCCATTATATCATCAACATAAACAATAAAGACAATAATCTTACCAGCACTTCCTTTGATGAACATGTGATTGGCATGACTTTGTTTGTATTCGGATTGCAACACAATCTTTGAAAATCTGCCAAAGCATGCTCTAGGTGATTGTTTTAACCTATAAAGGGTCTTTTTCAACCTGCACATTTCCTTCTGTATCAGAGAAAAGAAAACATGGTGGTATATCTATATACACCTCCTCTTCTGACTCACCATGAAGAAATACATTCTTCACATCAAACTAATGAAGAGGCTAATTCAAATTTGCCTCACAAGAGAGTAAAGGTCGCACAGAGTTCATCTTTATTACTGGAACAAATGTCTCCTCGTAGTCAATACCATAGGTTTGAGTAAAATCTTTGGCAACAAGTCTCGTTTTGTATCTCTCAATTGTACTGTCAGTATTCTGCTTAATAGTAAAAATCCACTTGCATCCATTGCTTTCTTTTCCCCTGGAAAGTGATACTAGCTTTCAAGTGCCATTTTTTTTCAAAACTGTCATCTCCTCCACCATAGCTCATTTCCACTTAGTTATCATTACTGTATCTTGTTATTTTTGTAGAATAGATATAGAAGATAGAGACGAAAAAAAAGCATGATACAAAGGAGATACACAATCATAAGAAACAAAATGGGAATTGGGATGTGATTACATGACCTAACACATTTTTGAAGAGCAATAGGAAGATTATTAGAATCAATGAAGAGAGTTTGAATGAGAGAAGATTCATTACTAGATGGGTCAGCCGAGGAATCTGGAACTAGAGTAGGCGATTGTGATGGATAAGGTGGTACTGTACATGAGGACTTTTTGTTATTTCGGCTAGTGTAGGTTTTTAAGTTAGTTTGTTGTAGTCGATGTAGCCGTTCCTCCATATCACCACGAATGCCATGTGTGGCAGCCCCTTTAGCCGATGTAGGCTTCTCTTCATTATGGTTGTCATGTGTGTCAAGTGTGGCTGCCCTTCAGCAGACATGGGCTCCCCCTTAATGTGAGTATATCATGTAGACATCTCTTCTTGACTAGATTCCCCCAAAAGAGATGAAAGAGAGGGAGAGTAAGACGACTCAAACTCTCAAAAAGTGACATCCATAGAAACATAAAATTTTTTTTACAGGAAGACTCATAGCATTTGTAGCCCTTCTGGGTAAGGGAGTACCCAATGAAAATACATTTGTGGGCCTTAGGACCTAACTTGCCACCTAAGGGATGATAGGCATAAACAAAACACAACGAAAAATTTGCAAAGGAAGTGTCGTGACACGAAAGTTGTTAGGGAGATTCTAGATGGGTTTTAAAGTGGTGAACACTAGATGGTAAGTGGTTTATAAGGTATGTGGCAGTTAAAAGGGCTTCGCCCTGTAAAAATTTAAGAACATCCATAGTGAACAAAAGAGAGCGAGCAACCTCTGCAAGATATCGATTTTTGCGTTCGGTAACTCCATTTTGTTGTGGAGTGTCAGTAGAAATGGTCTGAAAAAGTATACCATTAGCATCTAGGAAAGCTCAAAAATGCCTATCAATATATATAGTGTCATTGTCATTGCGTAGAATTTTGATCTGTGAATCAAACTGAGTGCGAACCATGGCATGAAAGGATTGAAAACAGGAAAAGACGTCAACTTTGGACTTAAGTAAATATACTCAAGTGACACAAGAAAAACAGTTAATAAAAGTGACAAACCATCGATAACCTTTTAGAGAGGGAACGAGAGAAGGACCCCAAACATCAAAATGAATAATCATAAATAGAGCGGCACTTTTTTTATTAATAGTTGTATAAAAAGAACGTTTATGTTTTCCAAGATTAGAGGCTTCACAAAAATACTGACTCCTATAACAATGTTGAACTAAATGAGGAAATTTTTTTTTTAAGGTTCCAAAAGAGGGATGATCTAATTTATGGTGCCACTGGTGTAAAATAGAAAGTGCAGAATTTGTAGTTGATTGCGGAGTGAGATCATATGACATGGGTGAAGGAGTTGTACCAGGTTTAGAGTCCAAGAAGTAGAGACCACAATGTGCTTTACCACTACCAATCATATTTTCTGTATCAAGTTCTTGAAAAATACAATGAGTAGGAAAAAAAGTCACTGAACAATTTGTAGAACGAGTAATATTACTAAGAGACACAAAGTTAGTAGCAAATTTGGAATATGTAAAATGGAAGAGAGAAACAAGAGGGAGAATAGCGAATGGAACCTTTTCTTGAGAGAGTAAAGAATGACCCATCGACTGTTCTGATTTTATCCTTACCAGAACAAATAGAGTAAAAATCAAATACGGAAGAACAACCTGTCATATTATTAGAAGCATCGGAATCTATAATCTAGGGAACAACAAAAGAGACAGTAAGTGCACTAACTGGAATACCTACGTAAGGAAAATTGGATGATGTGGAGGCTGTTGTAGAAGCGGAAGCTATGCTAGATGGAGAATCAGCTCGAGCTATAAGGCGCTGGAGAGCCTATATTTCCCCCTGAGAAAATCCACCAACATAATCAGAAGATGTTTGAACCTCAGTACTGAACCCAAAATCTAGCAAGGTGACAAGAGCCGACTCCAAAACATGGTCCTGGGGTTGAGAACGTCCGGAGCCACGACCGTCGCGTCTGGCCCCTCGCCGACGGAAGGAGGCGGGGGCAGCCATGTAACTTCCAACAATTTTTTTTGGTATTACCGAGTTATTGTAATAGTCATACTTGAGAGACTCGCGTCCCGAGTCCCACTGCTAACACTGTACAAAGACTTTTTCGTATTTTTAGCGGGAATAGCACGGACTTAGTACCACTATTTTGATTAAAAAAGAATCTCTTCCCCGCGCTCACGGCTCGGCTGGCCTGCCAGTGGTAATGGGAATTCCCTTGTTCCCCGGTCAAAGACTTGGTTAGATGCGGGAGGAGAAGGCAAGCCGAAGAATATCCTAAGAACCCAGGTGAGTGAGCTTTCTGCTCATTGCAGTCACCTTCGGGCCACCCGATGAAGGGGTGGCAAGCAAGGCAGAACGATCAGGAGGAGGAGCGTGCACCATAGCACACCTCCGACTCTCCTCCTGCTGGACAATGGCATAAGCTTCGCTTACAGATGAAAACGGAACACATTCCAATACCTATACATAGCTGATTATATTCTATATCTAGGCCAACAAGAAAGTCATAAACACGCTCTTTCTCCAATCCTTTTAACCAAGTGACATCATCATCAGCACAAACAGCCTGAAAGCCCCGATAGTACTCGAACTCTTGTCATACTCCACTTAACTCCGCATAATGTACAGTGATAGACCGATGGTGCTGATCCAACGTGCAAAGGTGCTTTCTCAACTCAAAACACTGTGCATCATTATCATGTTGCGAGTAGGTTTGGGTTGCCGTAGTCCAAATTTTATACGTGGTATCCAGAGCACAAAGGTGTGGCGAATGTCATCCTTTATCGAGGTGAAAACCTAGGTCATGACTGAAGATTTCTGAGCTTTAAAGTGCTTAAGTGCAACAGGCTCACTCTCACTAGGAGGACGAATAAGGCCCTCAATAAATTCGGACATCCGGCGGGCTTCAATAGCTAATGTGAAAGTGCGAGACCAAATTAGATAATTAGTACCGTCCAATTTGATAGAACGGATATCTAATGGAGCGTTGTCAAAGGTCCGTTCATTGGGCCGGTAGTAGTTGCTCACGGTGTTTGTAGAACCATACGAACCAATTGAAACAGGTTTTGGGTCCATAAGGCTTTGGATCTGTAAAGTTTTGGAATTTCAAATTTAGGTTTTACCTTTTATTGCAATCATTATATAAGTATAACATAGTATGATCAGCATGACTCGGCCGGTATCCAAATCTCAACATAGCCTTCGAAAACCTGTCAAACCAAGCTCTTGGTGATTGCTTTAAACCATATAAGGCTTTCTCAATCTACACACATTTCCTTCACTTGCAGTTTAGGAAACTTCTGGCGGTATCACCATATAGACTTTCTCTTCCAAATCACTATGGAGAAAAACATTTTTCACGTCAAATTGTTAAAGTGGCCAATTCAAATTTGCAGCACAAGAGAGTGGCCCGAACAGAATTTATCTTTGCTATTGGAGCCAAGGTCTCTTCGTAGTCAATCCCATAGGTTTGAGTGAAATCTTTAGCAACCAGTCTTTTGTCGTATCTATCAACTGTCCCATCAGCATTCTGTTTAATAGTGAACACCCATTTGCAGGCCGAGCCATAAGGCGCCTGAGAGCTTGCATCTTCCCCTGGAAAAAACCACCAGTAGGATCAACACCGGACTGAACCCCACGGCCGACAAGGGGAGAAACTGTAGACTCCGTGAGATGAGCCTGAGCCTGAGAATGCGCAGAACCATGACCACGACCACCACGGCCACCGCCCTTGCCACGAGGAGGGCGATCATGTAACTTCCAACAAAAATCCCTAGTGTGTTCGGTAATGTCGCAATAATCACACCGTAGATAGGCACGATCAGTAACACCACCGCTAGCACCAGATTGACCACTCGATGGGGAAGTGGTCACTAAGGCAGAACGAGTAGTAGTAGTATGCAACATAGCACCTCGACTCCTCCTCTTGCTAAACAATAGCGTAAGCTTCACCCAAGGATGAAAACGTAACACAACTAAGCACTTGCACCCTAATATGACCATACTCCATATCCAGACCAGCCAGAAAATCATACACCCATTCCTTTTCCAATCGTTGGATCCATTTAGTAGTATCTTTAGTGCATACAGCCTGAAACCCCTGATAATGATCAAATTCCTGCCAAGCACGACTCAAGTTGGCATAATACTTAGCAACCGACTGATGATGTTGGTCCAATGTACAAAGTTTCTTTCTCAGCTCAAAACACTGAGCATCATTCCCCCGCTGAGAATATGTTGCAGTAGTCCAAATTGCATATGGAGTCTCAAGAAGCAGAAAGGTATGGTGAAGATCAGCCCTCATAGATTTAAAAAACCAAGTCAGAACTAACGATTGTTGAGACTTAAACCGTTTCAGTTCAGCAGGGTCTGTAGGTTTAGGAACTGGACCGTCAATGAACTTGGATATCCCTCGGGCTTCAATGGCCAAAGTAAACGTGCGAGACACAGATAGTTGGTGCCATCCAATTTAATAGGGCAAATATCCAAAGTAGTGTTATCAAGAGGACCGACGCGAGTTGACTCCACCTTTGCACCACTGGCACCATCGATAACAAGTTCTAGATCGTCCGTCATAGGTCAGAAGGATGAACAGCTGAAGAAATATACCATTAACAGAGTGAAATACCGCAACCAGAGAACAAATACCACCAACAGGATAAAAAACCACACCAGAAAGCACAAGAAGCAGCGACCTCAGATCAGCAAGCCAACAGGAAAGAACGGCCGGCGAGGAGAACAGCCAGAGGCTAAGAGATCGTGCTAAAAAAAAGGACGAGATCGCGCGAGAAAAGGCCTAGATCGCGAGATCCCGATCAGGCGGCGCCATAAAACACGGCGATGGTCGGCGGTTGTCACTGACTGGGGCAACAACGGCGACAACACAGGAGGCGGCGGTGGCTGGGATCGAGGTCGAGAGAGAGAAAGGACAAACGCAGATCGCGATCGCGACTACTAGCGACGGGGCTCGAACGGCGATGGCCGGCGACGAAACAGACGCCAACAACCGGCGAGGCTTGACGGCGACGGCACAGGCTGCGGGGGCTAGGGTTAGGGTTTTATTTGGGCTAAGAAAAAAAAACTCAACAGAATAAGTAAACAGAATCGTTTTAGGGTTTCTATTGGGTGCTGAGACAACTCAACGGAAAAAGGAATTGTTTGATCAGGACAAAAGTACTGATCGTTACTTTGATACCATGTAAAGTTTTGGAATCTCAAAGTTAGGTTTGACCTTTCATTGCAATCATTATATAAGTACAACTAGGAACATAGTTACACTACGACCCTCTAGCACTAAGCTAATTACTAGTTATTAATTGTACAATTAATTTACACGTGAGCCCATATCTTAACAGGATCCATAGCCGTATCTGGAATGGAAGAGACACCCAACGAAAAACAACTAGTGACCGAAAAAAGAAACGATGACTAGCGGAAGCGACTAGTAGAAAAAAACGAACAAGAGTGATCTGTATGGTAGCTGAGTCGGCTGAGGAAACACAAGGCGGCAATGCCTTGAAGGGATGGCTAGGCCTGCCGTGCAAACATTGGGTGGCGCTAGTAGGACTACCGTTGCTGCGACAAGGCAGATGGTGGCTAGCCTGGATATGCAAGCAAACATTGGACGTTGGCCACTGATTTGACGGTAGTGGTGACTGAGATTGGCCAGCAAGATATGATGGCTATGGTAGAGGAGATTCAACGATGGTCGGAGATCGGACGGTGGTTAGAGAAAATTCGGCGAGACGACCAGAGATCCGACAGTGGTCGGAGTAGAAGATGTGGCAGCGGCGACTCTGAGTTGAGCAGGGCCAACGCCGGCAGAGCTAGGCGTTGCCGGCAAGATGAAGCAACGAGACGAGCAGAGCCAACGTCGGTAGATCTAGGCGTCACCAGTGAGATGAGCGTCAACGCTCGCTGATACCAATGGCAACCACCGGCGATGGCTGTGATGGCAACTAGGGTTTGTTTGTGGTGGCTAGGGTTTTGTCCCACTTTGATACCATGTTAAATTTAACAATACAAGATAAATTTTCTATTCATCACGCGTAATATTTATACAAGTAAAATGAGTCCTAATTTAAGTATAACTCCTAACTAATCTATTTCTATTTACATAGATAAACAAATCCTGAACCTAATCTAGTTATAGTCCAACGCACGTAAAACTTTAACAAATTTCCATATTGTAGCCAAGCTACTCATTAACAATGTCACAATCTTTCTTAATGGTCCAAGGTCAAGCCGAGGACAAGTGTCGAAACATATTCCCGATTTCATTATAATGTCATATGATCATTCATACCTTTTGTTCAATTCAACGGCGGACACAATTATTTAGGGCGCGATCCTTAATATAAAAGTTGGTGTGACGTCACCCGTAATGAATCCTCTGGTTGTGATCCCATCCTATATCCACTTCACTCCTAGCGATCGGATTTACCGGTTGAACTATATCATCTTATGGTCATATTTACTTATGCAAAGTCTTTATGGATTAACTCATGGCTCAGGTACACAATAAGCATTTCGTAGTTTCAACCGAGGTTCTGAATACTGTATCGGCTTGAGTACCAGTCTGTCTATTGGTACGGTATGTACCGGTACCGGTCATATACCGGGTACCGTATCGGATTTACCGCAACTATCAATATATGTATATAAATTAGAGAGAGAGCCAAAAGAATAATTTCTTTATGATTAAATTATATGGTATTTAATGTTATTGGTTTTATTCGTAGGATACTTGGTAAAGTATAACTCATTAGTCCATAAGTACTGTGACGAAGCAACTGTTCATCCAACATGATCATATGAGATTACAATTTACTTAAGATGATAATTCGGGGTGAACAATAATTGGGAGTTGGATTAAAAAAAATAAAAAATTTGAAAAATTATTAGTACCGGCTGGTATTGAGAATGGTACGGTACTAGAGGCACTTGGTATTGTTTTTACAGCAAAACGGTACGTACCGGCCGGTCTATAACCTTGGTTCCAACATATTTCATGCAAATCATGCCTTGTTCATACTTAAATCAATAATGCATTTCATACTTGTTTATCAAAACGAACATGCTTGTATCAAATCATCATGCTTGTATATTAAATGTTGGTTGTTGTCAAGCTAGGAAGCACGGATGCCAATACGGCATATGAATACGGTGATATGGAAAAATTTTAAAAAATATAATATGGATGCGTCCGGGTACGGCTATAAAAATTAATTTTTTTTATAATTGTCGGTTATGTATTATATATAAAAAGGAGCCAAAAGAAATAAAAAAATAGTTGAATTGTTAATAACATTATACCAATCATTTGGTATGAGCCAATTTCCAAAAGTCATTCAAAACAGAAAAAACGACCAAAAAATATTACAAAGCATTCAATAAATGCTGAAAGTCTAAATTAAGAAGTGATAATTCTTACTAATTTCTACTCATATCAACTTCAATATTCAATTGCATCCCTTTCACCTTCATCGATGAATGTTACGGCTTTCATACCCGGCTCATTAAGGAAAAGACTAGCAACTTCAATTATACTGGCACCCTTAAGTGAATCAAATGCATCTCCTATCATATCCTTAAAGTTTTCGGCCATATCCTAGAAGTACCCACCAGGTATCCGAAACGTATTCGAAATTAAAATAATTTAATTTTAATATTAGATACTTATACGTGTCAGGACATATTGAGTGAGAATCAGTATCCAAGAAGTATCCGATATGCGTACTTGACCAGTTTCAGAGTAACAGTTCTTCATAGTTGCCAAGAGAAGGTCCATTTGTCGAACATGCTTGCAAAACATCATTTTCAAAATTGCAAGTAAAGGTGGTATAACAACACTCACTTTGAAAGCGTCACTTTATCCAGTTTCCTAACTTACTCGCCCACGATTGCAGCTCCTACATCCATCAATGCGGCGTTTTAACATCATTACCAGTTTTAAAGTAGTCTCCTAAGGCATGGTCTTGCATCTACTCCCACGTTTATTCCTATGTAGGGATTATGGCTTTTCGGCTTGTGTGAAACCCGTGGTCAACCCACAACCTAGGTCACTATTGAGGTTCCTTAACGAGTGTATCTTTGTTACACTACACTAAAGTTAAGGTCCTAGGCCCAAGTGGAAGAACAAGGCCGTGATATGCTATTGTCCATCTACTAGTCAACTGGGGTGTAGGGGCGGTTGACCAGTCTCAGTGCTCAATCGGTCCTAGCGGTCGAAGGGTTGATCGGTCCTGCTACTGTAACAAAGAACAGTCATCTCCAACCTCCATTTTTATGGTTTCAACCTCCAAATTCTCACAGGAACTCACCAACAAGACTAGGTAACAATACATAACACCTAACTAAGCTCAAATGAATAGGATTTTTCAAGAAATAAAGTAAATTGGAAAATCTAATCTCAAATGCAAAAGGATTAGCAGTTTACCTGAGTTTCCAGCGGAGAAGATGATGGACTATTAATAGTTCCGCCCTAGATTCCTAGATTTGCAGCAAAATGAGGATCGAAGGAGGAGAAGTTAATTTATAGGATGCAGGTGATGGCTCACTCATGAAGATATCGGCTATGGAATTTCTGAAGTAAAGGAAACTCCTGACTTATGAACTGAAATCACAGAAAGAACACAGAGATATTGGTCGTAGGACCTCGACTTATGTGTGTTCACATATGCACGTGTATAAATACACATAGGCGTATTAATACGAATCCAATACTAAAACAATGTTTCAAATCACACTTGGGTCCCACCCCGATACTCGGGCCCGCTCAATTAATTATAATGTGTACACGAAACAAAAATAATTCCCGTGCTCATGGACAACTTTCCCAAATTCCCAAATTAATATAATTAAACATAATTTTGCTAATTAATTCCCCAATTATGCTAATTAAGCCCATATTTTGGGTCGTGGTGTCTTACTGAGCGTGCTATAGGCATACATGACATCTCCGTGATGTCCAATAGATGAAATTTGTTTGCCCTATATACAATTGAGGCAATCATCTTGTAAGGCCCTAATTTTGGGGTGTTAAAAGTAGACATTCGAAGGAAATAACACTTGCATTCAATAATAAAATAGCCATTTAGTTTAAGTTTACATTTGAGGTCATACAAAACAACCGACAACGTGCCCTCAAATTTAATGTATAAGTTTCAAAAATGAAGTTTGAATTTGTAACATAAGCCTAAAAAAGGAATAGTAGTGGATGACTCGGTGAGACCCTAAGTTAGCCATGGTTCTGCTCTAATGTCCTCAACTCCGCTGAATATCGCTGCAGCTCCTTTTTCAACACTTGTTATTGAATACCAGAACAATGTAGTACCATAGGCGATAACACCCTATAAAAAAACCGAACTATCTATTCCAAAAGCTAAGCGTTTTGTTTAGTAGAGCAAGTGAAATAACATTTAAATGAAAGTGACAATAAGAGTGCAACGAAAGTGTTGCGAAGTAATATTTACCCTGGTATTCATTATAATTTTCAAACTAGGTCGCTCTTGCAAAGAAGATCTCCTAACCCAACCTGTAGCGGTCATAAGCTAATTCAACATTTACCCGAGGACTGACCCAGACGTGGATTTAACTTCTAGAATTTTGTACCCAAGTTGAGTTATGTTGGTTGCCACCAGGACTCGAGTTTTCGTCGTCTGTGTACACCTACCTCATGATGTACAAGACCTGATTTCCAAACTTCTACTTAGGGTTCCAAACATATGATGTGATAGACATGACTGGACTACCACACCATGGCTCATAGGCTTGCTTACACCCTTGGAGAAACCCATGTGTCATGTTGTCTAAGCTTTGGTCCTCCACATCCATGTCATGATAGCGTACACCTTGTGAAATACATGAGCCGACAAGACATTGTATTCCCTCTATAGTTTTCTATCCTTTAACAATGTTCAAGTGTTCACCAAACTCTAGTCTATGAGCACCCTTGTTATCGCTTACGTGTATCTAACTTTTATGATTCTCCTTCAATCATAACACGTCATAATATCCGAAGCCAAATCGTCCATATCATGCATTGAAATTATGGGCATCCCGGTATCTCCCAAGCGTCTTTAACCTCTTACGATTCTTGTTTGATCGCAACATGTCATAATGTCCGTAGCCGAACCATTCATATCATGCATTGAAAATTAAACTAGTTAAATTCATGATAGTTTCAACATTAATTAAAGTGACAAATCAATAAGAACTGATACGGATATGATATATAGATATGACACGATACGAATACAATGATATGGCGAAACCTTAGAAAATAAGATACGAATTTGTCGGGGACAAGGTATAAAAAGGAGTGAAAAGAAATAGATCAGTAGCTGGATCGTTTATACCAATCATTTAGCACATAACAATTTTCAAAAGTCATTCAAAACAAAAAGAAGGTAAGCACACAATATGTATATAATAGCAATACAAATACTAAAAGATTAGATAGAGTGCAATACATTTTTCACACTACATGCAAAAAAAGGGGAGCAAAGCACTAAGTATACAATGTGTAATGTGTATGTAAGTTTATTGAATAGAGTATGTAGTGCGAATCACGGGCAGGGGGGGGGGGGGGGGGGTGTTGTTGATTTGAGAGAGAGAGAGAGAACCTACACTATGGATCTACGATATCACGATGCTGTTGATGATCGACAGCATCAGGTTTTTTAGTTACTGATGTTTACTCATGAATCTATCAAATTCTAATGTGCATTGCAACATATGTATAGATTGTACTTACACGTTGCCCCTTCATTTATTCCCTACTTTTAAAAAAAAACCACCTATCCGATATTTGCGCGACTAATTTTGGAATATCCATGCTTCATGGGTGACAAACTATATTGATACGAAAACCAAATGGTGGTAAATAGATTATGGTAGCCAACATACTAGCATGATGACATTTTTATACGTCTTAAGCATGGTAAAGTCGCAGAGTGTACGAAATTAGGTGGGCTAACAAAAGGGAGGCCCAGAGTGCAAGTTGAAGTCTTAAGGCTTAAGCTAACAAGCGTCAAGAAATTTACAGATTTGAGTACCTTCCATACTCAACTATAAACCTTAACAAATCACCTGAAAAGTTCATGATCACTTACATATATGTAACTTCATGATCATTTACAGGTAGAAAGCTAATGATCATTTGTTGTCCCTCTGTATCACCAGATTTCAAGATAGTTGTAAGATTTTCCGTGAAGAACTTGTTGGCCAAAAATAGTTTTAAATGGGTTTTTAATGCCTTGCAAAGAAATCTATCCATTTTGGGAAATAAGTTTTACAAAGACTTATTTACAAGATAACATATTTGTAAACCTTTTTACCAAAATCTCAAGATCATCTACGAATTTTCTAAAGTTGACAGATTCTGTTTGGGGAAAACAATGAAGATTTTTCTTACCTCAGTTCAAATTTTACGAGTTATAACATTCTCTTGCACAAACCCAAAGTCTGTGATGCTATCAAGTGCATCAAACCTGTAAATCATGGATTCAAGGGAGAAATACCAAAGTTTTGGCATACGAATAGCAACAATTCGTAAATATAATTCTCAAAGTATTGGGAGCTGAAAATAAGAAGCCTAACACTAATTTATAGGCATTATGCTACCACAACATGACAATCTACTTACATTAGGACTTCCCTCTGAAAAAAGGTTGTCCTCGAGTTGGGGCAGCAGCAAAACCACTAGAGGAAACCCTAAAATAAGAAGTTGAGGATAATGGAAACAGTAAGTTAAATGGGATCGCAAGAAGTTATGTTTCAACCCCGTAAGTGTTAGGTTGTATGTGGACATGCTGTGCTCTTGTTTACCCTAGCAAACCTGTTACTGCTTTCTTCCTGTTGTTTGCTTCTTAACTAGTCCAAGCTTTTCAGTTCTAACTGGCTGTAAACCTTCACCAGGAAAGAATCTGACAGACTAATGAAGATTATTAATTCAAGAGTTATAGATGGTTGTGACATGGAAGAGGGACAGGATGGAAAATTAGGTGACATACCCACCACAACAGTTGGTGATTGTACTGATTTCATGAAATCCAAATTCAAAGGACATTTTTTTGAAATGTTTCTTCGAAGTACTAGTATTTGACTGATTGTGTATTGATTACTTCATGCACAGATATTCCTGAGCTATGCAATCAAGCTGTCCTAGAAGCCAAGCAATGGATAGAGGAAAAGAAGGCGGCATCAAGTTCAAAATCAGACTTGAATCATGGCACCTGTACGCCTAGTTCTTTTGCACTATCACAGGTTGGAATTCTTTTTTTTTTTTAATCTCTACTAGCAAATTTACTATATATAGATGTCAAACACACTTTATATGGTGCACTTGTTTCAACAGATTCCGTCATGTTTCTCAGGCTGGGGTATAGTCAATGCTGCCATTGCTGGCCTTACGATCACTGGCAATATACCAAACACCTCTACCTCTACAATATATACTATCCACCCGTGCAGTATTGTAGCTAACGCGTTAAGTATCCAGCCTGGGGAGTACGTTCACAAGAATAAAACTCAAAGGAATTAACAAGGGTCCACATAAGCGGTGGAGCATGTGGTTTAATTCGATAAAACGCACAAAACCTTACCGGCCCTTGACATATCAACAACAAAACCTGTCCTTAACGGGAGGGTGCTGACTTTCACCAGACACCACTATCACCCCTCTTGTCCGCCACTTATACCATATTGGCCATACCATTTTCTACAAGCATCCAGGGTAGGTGTCATTTTTTGATTTTCTGTACTCATACATATAACCATACCTTTCTCATATTTTTCTCCCTATTGAATTCCTGTAACTCTTACTCCCACTGCTGCTCAAACACACTGATCACTGCTTTAATGTTCCATCTAAAAATTTCAAATGCGTTTCACTTTGCAAATTGACGTTTCCATGCTTCGTTTCTAGTAGCGAAAACTAATGCTATGCAGGAACTTTTCAATATAGACATAGTTTGTTGTATCTATAGCATTGAAAAATTATATATGTATTCACTATTGTTCTTTTATGTACGATGATGACATAATTGGGACATTAAAATATTCTGCCAGACATTTTGGAATGATTGGTGCTATTCTTTAGTTTTATCATGAGTTAAGTTTAGGCGGTCATGTCCTCTTGTTTTTTTTAACCCCAGTTCAGGTCGTTCTATTAAGTTTAAAATAGTCAGTACTTTTCTTATCACTCTTACTCGAATTCTCTTTTTCCTCTTTGGTTTTAGCATCCTCCTCCTGGATCAGTTCTCTGCTCCTTACAGGTTAATTGGTACATGCTGCACAAATCATACCATTTCAAAGACATTCCCTTAGCTTATTGATTCATTTCTACTTTTCTGTTCTTGTAATATCTCTCCTCCATCTGAGCATTATCGTTTTAGCTGTACTCATTTTCTATGTATCTTTCACTTGCCTATGCAACCATTAGTACCGTACATCATATAGCTGGTCACATAGGGAAAGTCATTTGGTTTGTAAGTGATGGTTCTTTTTTCGCAAATGCTTGGATTTATATCCTATCAATGCTAGTAGTGCCAGTTGGCAGGAGAGGCCTTTTGAGGTATTGTTGTTTAGTAAGACTGTTTTTTAGTTTGAGATGAATAAGGCGCCAGACCTGAGATATTTTCCTATCTTGAGTTTTCAGGATTGTTGAGGTAGGGACGTAGGGGTGAACGAGGATCTCATGACTTTGTAGTAATTTTCTGGAAGTGGAAATGCTAATGCCTGCACCAAATCCACATACATATATTTGATTCCTACGCATGTAGATTCTATGTAGAATAGGTGATTTCCAACCTATATATGTGATCACTCAAGCACACTGATGTACCTGAAGTCGAGTACGGTTTTGGGGTATAGTCTCCTCTAATCAGGATGCTTTTGTTGAGGGAATATTAGATGTTCAACACATGTAGATAATGTGTTAATTTGAAGGCTGATTATGAAACAAATTATGGATTATCTGGCCTGGCTTTTTTGGATTTGTGCTGCATACGGGGGAATGGAAATATACTGAGGCAATGGATTTGTGGTTTTGCTGCCATCAAATTTTGCATCATTTTAGATGGCGTAGCTGGTGACAGTATCATGGCTAGGCAGGGACATCCTTTGTCTTATTCATCATGTACCAATTTTATAGTTTGTGGAGATTAGCTGATAGGGCTGCGATGATGGATCTGATTGCATGCATGGTATTGGTATTTCTTTTTTTGAGAGGAGAAGATGGTTAAATCCGCTATTGTTTTTGAGAAATTTTTAAATGATTTCAGGGCTTAGGTCAATTGTTTAAATTTCCACAATATTGGTTACTACTAGTGGCTGGTTTTTAAGGTCTCCCATTGAGTTTTTGCATTGAAGTATATCAGCTCACTCGGAGGGCAATCTTGGATTGAAGGATTTTTTGGCATCAGAAACTGAAGAATTGGACAAAATGGCAAGAGTGTGTATTCATATATTGCCGAGCTTCACTTAACCGAAACCCGTTTGTGTGTGCGAAATAAAATTGACAAAGGAAATTATCATTTGATTCGTGGGTAGGTAGTGGCAGAAGTAAGAAAGATCATTTGATTTTTAGGGAAGCAGAGCATACAGCGTTGGGTGTGGGGAGCATAATTTCTATTGCCGAGAACATTGCCTGCGTTGGAAAATGGTTCTGCAGATTCCCACCGAGCATAATTTTATGACTGATCTTCATCAAGAATGTGTATGTGTTTCAGGATAATAGTTGGGAAGCTAGGGAGTTAGTCTAGGGAATTCTCAATCTTCTGGTAGTCTGTTTAAGGTCTCGTTCAGTTTTTTCTCCCTACATTGTATCCAGTCTGGTTAATATGACAAGTTCTGATTCTGGGAGGGTATCTTGTACCGTGCGACTTCTTTTAATTAATCTCCATTCACTTGTATCTGCTGTGTAGAGTGATATTGCTTTACTGCTTTTGTGGGTTCTCTCATTCTTCTCTGGTTTCTTGGACCTCAGTTTATTAGTCAGAAATCCCAACAATGTCTGAGATGAACGATTTATCTTCTCTACCATCTTTTGTTGATGGATTTTTTAACGTATGGGAGATTATAAAATAAAGTGGTCTATTCAAGTCTCTGTTCATTTTTTCAGTGTCTTTTTTTTTGTAAATCCTGTTCTGAAGTTATTATCGATGATCCCAGTATACCGATTGAATCAATTCGATGATTGCTAGGATTTTGACACAATTAAGATTAACATTTTTGATAATAGGCAAGTCTACGAATGATTGGATCTTCAACAGAAAATGGAGATAATCTGATAAGATCACTCTCATCGCAATAGATACCATTATGAGTACCTAAACAAAAATGAGGAGCATGGAATGTTCTTCCTATGAATTGAGATTAGGAACAAGACAACCACCAAGTGAATGCTGCGGTCAGATAATGTGGTTGCTGCTACCAGTGGTCAGAAAGGTAGATGCATAGCAGAGGTCTTTTTGATCCTAACAGCAGAGGTAAAGTTATTAAGGTGGTTGTAGTGCCGGAAAAGGGGCAACATAAGCACTGGTGTTCATAACTATGGCTTGTTGGCTACCTGCAGAGAATTGTGCTAGAGGCATCGTTGAAGGAGATGCCCAGTTGATGAACCTGCTGAGCGGAAGAGGAACTCTACAATCTAGGTAGGGTTATTGGTAAGGACATGCTAAATTCCTTCTTAAGTTAAAATTCTTTCTTTACTGGATCTCGATGTGGTGATAGGATATTTCAGTTGGTAGCGGAATATGGACCAACTAAGAGACTCATTGCTTTTCGGAAGATTTCCCTGTTTCGATGTCAAGATGGGTATTTCTGGATGCTAGGTGCGAAGAACATTTGTTTAATGCGTAAAATTTTATTAGTTGTCGGAAAAAGAAAAATGAGACTCAATCTTTCAGGTATGGTCTAGAGAAAGAGGCATAATTCCTATGTTCTTCCACAGTGGTCTGGTATAGGTTGAAGGGGTGTTGATTGTATCAATCACCTATTTTGCATCGTCTTGCAGCTTTGGCTTTATGATGGACATAATTTCCTTTGCGGAGATTGATTGTGTTGTCCAACCTTTCTTCTCATTTGATATTCTTATAATGTTTTTTTGGGATTAGTCTTAATAGCGTGGCTCTTATCTTTGTAGATGTGTAGTTTTTGCTATGTACGGGGTTCTGTTCTTTTAACAGGAATATGAGAAATTTTATGACTAATTTTAGGATATCAGTGTTTTGTGGGATCAAATGTGTTATTCAGCATCTTTTTAGTTTTTCTCGTCTCTTCCATGTAAGGGGATTCAGTTGTTTTCGGTATTGGAGATTGAAGAACACTGACGTAATTTTTTCGCACCCAATGTTCTCTTGGTCTCATCCATAGAATTAAGCTGCTTACAAAAAGGTGTAAAAGCACCTTCTGTCACCACCAAGAGGCCAGGTTATGATAATACTCGATACAGTAGCTATAGGATACAGCTAAGTGCCTATTAAAAATAATTACAGATTGGTCTTTTGTTGCAGTGAAAGAAACGAATCGTGCACATATTCTAGTTGAGTGTAGAACACTGCTTTGATTCAAGAGTTGTTTATCATTATTATTACAAGTTGCTTGTTTTATACTTTCTCAATGCAGGTTAGTGAAGGTGAATTCGTCTCCCCAGTGGACATTGCCAAAGGGTATATGCGTGCCCATCCTCCTTGGACATCTCCAGTAAATCATGTTGAAACAGGAATACCATCACCAATTGGAAGAGAACTTTTGAAAGATGAGACCTCATATTCAGTTGCTGCCAATTCTTTCACCTCATCAAAGGTACTGTTATTTGATTCAAAACGTTTCTTTTAGTGGTGGTTGTTTCTTTAGTCATACTGTATTTAAACAAACACACTCTCTCTCTCTCTATCAAACACGCGCGCGCGCGCGTCCGAGTGCGAGTGTGAGTGCGAGTGTGCAAATTCTTTCCCCCTCTCTCTCCAATTGTCGTTCTCGTCTCTCGGCCCCTCTTTCCACATTTTTCTCCTCTTATTTCCTTTCTTGCTGCTCAGCTTGGAGCTCCTCCTCCACATTGGCAATTTTGTCTACCATCCCTTGGCTTCATCCAAGTTAGTTTTTTCCGGAGCTCGGAGTTCATTGGGAGCCCCACTTTGAATGTGCTTACGGCGAATACTTCCGCGGGTTACTCCACTTCATTGTAGAAGTTGCAGTACCTTTGAGCGTAAGCCCTCGTGGACTCTCCTTTAGCTAACTTCATGGTCACTAACCCTTGCGTGGGTTTTCTTCCTCGAGAAGAACCGAGCTGCAAAGTTTGATCTCAACTGCGTAAAGTTGTTGATGGAGCTAGGATCTAACTTGTAGAACCAACGTAGGGTCAGGTGCCCGAGGCTGGATGGGAATATTCAACACATGAATGCTTCATCATGGTTGTAGAGAATTATGGCCTGACAGTAGTGCTAGATCTGGTCGTAGGGGTTGCTAACCCGGTCATAAAGAGCGAAGTTCGTCGTTGTGAACTTAGTCGGGATTGGCGCCCTCATGATGTGTCGAGAGAAGGGGATTTGCGTCCCCTCATCCTTGGACTTGCTTGCCTGTACGGGCCTACCTCAGATGTTTGCCTTCGTCTTTCGCCTCACTTCCTCCTTTTTGTACCGTCCTCTCAGCTTGGAGCTCCTACCATCCTCGATGTATCCGTAAGAGACTTTGCGTTTATGGGCAGCGATCTCAGCTTATCCAGCTATTCTTTGTCCCCGTGACTCCTGTACAAGAGAGCAGTGCCTTGCTTCTCGTCATGGTGTTCTTTTCGGAAACATCCTCGGGCTTGTTCCTTCTCTAGTGCTCTCTTGTTTTCTTTCTCTTGCTCCCTCCTTTCACGCCGAGAGGCTGTTTCGCCCTTGTCCATCTTCCTTCCAAGGCTACAGAGTTCTCTATTCTGCTCGTCTAATCGTACTAACAATACTTCATTTAGTCCAACTGACTTTGCCCGTGCTGGTACATTGATTCCAGCAGTTGTAGGTTGGTGTACCTTGTTCGTCTCCTCGTTTGGAACATCCTGCCCCGACTGCTGCTGTGCTTTCCTTTCTCGCCAAGAGGCTGTTTCGCCGTTGTCCATCTTTTTCCTAAAGATGCGGAGTTCTCTATTCTGCTCATCTAATTGTGCTAACAATACTTAATTCAGTCCAATTGACTGAACCCGTGCTGGCACGTTGATCCCAGCGGTTGTAGGTTGGCGTACCTTGTTTGTCTCCCCTTTTGGAACATCCTGCCTCGATTGCTGTTGTGCTTCCCTTCGTGCCCCGGCATTGCTTGACTAGGTGGAAACATGTGGTACTATTTTATCCATGGCAACTCTCTTTTTCAAGCTCCCACTGTGTTCGCCAATTGTAGGTTATGGATTTATGGGACTCGCGCATGGGTTATGCTGAATTTGAAAGACGGTTAACACAAATCTACTCCACCGCTTTCTCTATCCAGAGGTCTTGTTAGCACAAGGGAACAACTGGTCAAAGACACCTCGGCCAATGCCCAAAATGCCCTCTTATGGTTAAGTACCGATATGGGAAAAATATTGTAGAAACAAATATGGAAAGCAAACATGTTAAATGCTGCTAATAGTGGTTTTGTATGGAAGTGGCTAAAAGAGTTATAACTCATCAAACCTAGCGTAAGTACTCCAAGTAATCGATCCCTTTGCTCATGAGTCTTCATCTTTTTTTTAGGGATCAGTTGAATGTTCTAATGAAGGCACTCGAATTCAATTTCTGCATTGACCATTTCTGATCATGGACTGATTTGACACATCATAAGTCTGATTGGCATGTTTACGTTGGTCGACTGGCTGAGCCGACCATGTTCGCCTATAGGCCAACATGGTGTTGTCTATGTGGCGCCCATGGGTAGATTAGCAAAGAGATGGTTGGCTAGGCGATGGAAACGTGCTGAGCCGGTAGTCCATGCTCATACTTTGGGTCAAATTTTTAATCTGAGTTCGGTAGTCCTTTAAATGTGGTATCGTCTTAGGAGTGGAACTGTCTCATCACGTAATTAAGGAATCCAAGAGTTTTTTTTCTACATGCAAGGTGCATTTTTTTCCTTATTTCTTCTCTGACTAATGGTTTGTCCTTCCGTAATCCAATAATCTTCGTTACCGTGGAAAAACATCAATTTTTGAATGGTCCTAAATTGCTCTCTCTTGGAATTGTAGCTTTCTGAAAATTTTGCTGTAGAAAAGAGAGAAGGGAGAACATAGATGGATTTTTATCATCCCAGTTGCTCCTTATCTGATCTCTAATCATTTATCTAATATGACTTGGATGCAGCAGAAAATATACGCTCTTTCCTGTGGATCATGGAATATCCAGGAGGAAATAAGAAGACTGCGTTCTAAGGCTACAGAAGACATGCTAAGGACAACCTCTTCTACACGAATTGATTTGTCATCATTCGCTCGGGAGCGTAAAAGCATCCATAAACCTTTTCTGGCTGATATAAAGTATTGGGAGAGGGGAGAAAAAATGCACAACTTAACTTTATTTCCAGACACAAAATCGATACATGTGTCACGGGAGTTGCCTGCCGGAGCTAGTACTTGCCGTGGCTTACCAGGTTGGTATATATTTGTAGGAGACATACTTTCTATTCATTCCCATAATCTGTTGCCGTCTGTCACCAGACACCCCTACCCCGCAAACAAAATGAACTTAACAATTTTACTTTTTGTTTCAGAATACATGTAAATTAGTTGAAACGTAAATGTGATAAGCCAACAAACTGTTTTTCTGCAGCTTCAGCTTTAGAGTTAAAAGGTAACAGTTTATGGGACGATGATATGCCATCACAACCAATTATCTTTGCTTCGGCACAGAATCAGGTACCTGTTTGATGGAACTTGATTTTATGTAGTTACGAAGTGTTTTCATTCAACATCGTCTGCAGTATTGCTTAGCTATATTGTCTTTATATTCGATTTGGGAATTATATATGTAGTTCAAGATTACTAAACATAAACTACTAAGTGTCCTGACTACTTTTCTGATATGTTTAAAGGATTTGGGAGGCATTCAGACTGTTGAGGGAGAAGGACATGCTGGTTCTAACTCTTGCCACCAAACCATTCCAGACCTTGCCTTAGAGCAAGGTAGTTTGGCTCACTTTCTTTTGGCGATAAATCTGCAAACTGTTTCATCACCTATTGTTGTGTGACTGGTTAATGCAAATATCATGCATGGAGAGTAAAAGAATTCCTTAAAGGGGAAAACTAAATTCTGATCCTAACATTTTCGTTAGTAGGGTTCTAGCTTAGTTTTATGTAGAATATTGAGTAGTTTTGTAGTTTTCTATAAGATGCTTTTAGTTCAATGTCAGGGGAAGTTTTGTAATACCATAACGCAAGTGCATTGCTAGTTTGAGCTCCTGAAAAGCACAACAATCTGTGAAAAATTGTTACTGAGCAACTCAAGGCTTTCGTAATACACAAGACTAGAAGAGAAAGGGGGGCATGTAACCGAGTCTATCGAAATTTATGAACTTAAAGGAACCCAAACCAGCAACATCTGTCACGGAACCAACAACTCAGGTGACACGAGAAGAGTAAGCAGAAGTATGGCAACCAAACAAAAAATAGTAAAAAAACCTTTCATATGATCAGAAGTACTAGATCGATATAACGCAAGGAGTAAGAGTAGCAAGATAGGCAAGAGCTTGACCTTTCTGATCAAACTATTTGGAGATTAGGCGATGATGAGTCCTCTAAATTGATAACCACACATGGTCCTAAGATAGAAGAACTAGGGAGCTGGTGGTTGTCCACCTCTAAACCTATAACCTAGTGTGGTGATGGGTGACCATGCAGATCCCAACAATACTTGAAGTACAATTATCATCATTGTAATGGCGAGTCCCACCACTAATCTTGATGTACGACCTACGCGACCAGAATTGCAACTTGAAGCACGGCCTCCACGACCAGAATCACTGCCAACGCTATCTCTGCTATATCCCCCTGATTGATGATCATTGATAAAAAAGTAACTACTAAAAAATAACCACCAAAGAGTAGGGACAAAAGCAGAGCAATAAGTAGGCAGATCAAAAGTATAAATATTGTCAGTGACGAAGACAACTAAAAACCTCACTGAGAGAAGGAAATTCCCTAGCACACCAAATGCTGTGAACGAATAGGATCATAGGAGTTAAGGTTAGAAGTGAGCCAAAGGCACAGACTTATATTGTCGCTGCATAACCTGAATGTCGCCAAAAATCAACGGACAAATATTAAGCTCCTCGCAGACACTATGGATCTTAGCATAATAATCCTCTAGGATAAATAACCTAGTGAGAGAGAGAAATAAGTTAGATAAAGATCATAAGTCCTAGACACGATTAACTTCTGAATATGGATTCCGAGCTTGATGCGAAATAAGTTTGGCATTAGGTAAGAAAATCAAAGTACTGCTAATTAGAGGCTCCATACTATTTAGGAATTTGAGCATATTTGGTCGTCTATGTAGAAAACTTAGCATCAATTTCTTTTGGGGATCATCAGTCAAAAACCTAAACTGCACTTTTCCAATATAGTATACATACCTCAACAGTCTTAGTCTAAGTGGCATAATCTTTACCATCAATGTCGTAGAGATGATAGATAACATCTTAGGAGACCAAGGATATCCAAAAAAACCAATAGGTGTAACAACGGAACTTGAGGCCATCACAACAAATAATAGCATGACGAGAGATAGTAAACAATGTCTATCAACTCCAACGACTACTCTGATTCAACAACTGATTACCAACAAAAAATCTGATAATAATAGTAAATGACAATTAATTAACCACCAAACATCAACATCAACATCAACAAGAGCCCATACCCAAAACTGCAATTGGAACATAGTAGATCAAAGCAACAACCAACATATGAATCAAACCCACCAACTGATGAGGAATCAATTGAACTGGTGTTGTTGAACTTGGATAACTTGAGAGACAGTGAACTGTTGGGGATCGGGGAATCACATACACACAATGGAACATTACTTGAGAGAAACTTTCACTTTATATCAACACTATACAAAGTTACAAAAAACTCTCGGAGGAAGATTTTCGAACCGAAACCTCACACTAAACTCCCTCACACTCTCTTGTTCCTAACTCTCCTCTGCCTTGGCACTCACCACTGGCCACACCACTTTACACCACTCAGTGCATAAAATTTATAGGCAAAGCAAAGAGGAAGAAACAAATGCAATAAATATATGAAATCTACCAAATTGCGAATGGGATTTTCAAATCTCCCAAACTGTCAACAATGGCTGCTTGCTTGAGATTTGCAGCAGCCCGCAATCTCTTCTTGGAGATTGTTTTCACATGAGGAGATCTTAACAATCACCCCCTCGACCTATGTGACTTACGCACAGTACTTATTGCTTCACACAGGTGCAGATCTGCTACTCTGTCGTCACACCTGTCTTGTGTTCCAGAGAACAAACTCAGCATCTCTCTGCTCACACCAAAGGCTCACTCCATTAGGTAACCTCACACGCTACCTATGAAGAGTCTGACACTTGTCTCTGTTGACACTCTGCACCTCCCTTGTCGAGCTCCACCGTACCCCCAAAACTGGATACATCACTCGCTTATTCTGGGATGACTTCATATTCTTCATAATTCATCCAACTTTGGATTGATCACTCTAGCGTTGCCTACATGCAGTGCTAGGTCTTCTGTAACAAATCTCTGGATGAATTCCCTCTTATGATAATTTGATTCAACTGTGGATCGGCCACTCTAGCGTTGCCTCTTGCGGTGCTATGTCTTCTGTGACTAATCCCAACCTTATCATCAAGCAAACCGCACCCCCACATTAGAGTGTCCAAACCCCTTTCGGAGTGCTCCAAGTAATCTTGCCATCCAAAAAATTCTCAGGACAGAATGGAGGGGTCACAATGGTCCCACTTAAAATCATTCTCCTTCAACACGTAGTGTTGTTTTGACAGAATTTTCTGATGCAAGAATCACTTCACTTGCAACGTCGTACCATTCTATACGCGCCCCTCGTTGCCTGGGCGTCTGCACCCCCACACCGGGGTACCATACAAGGATCATTTCCTTGCCAACTGTGATCTCACCTCCCCACTTCTTGCATGCATCATTCCGGAGGTGTAACCGTCACTGATCAACTTTTCAGCTAATGAGACGTTCTCCTTGGTCAATGTGGTCGCCTGTGTTGTACAACTCTTCAAACTCGACCTTCTCTCATTTCTTTGAGCTTCCTTTTGAACTTTCTGGAGCCACCGCACACCATTAGATCCACCACTCTGCGCCTGGATATCACCATGGCCCCTGCGACTTGTCTTGCGCCTATTTCGTGTGCGTCTTCGCGACCTCTTTGCTCTCTGTTCACCCCGACAGCTGGACTTGTGATTGACAACAGCTCTTCCTGTCACAACACTTCCCTCCAACCTGCACAGATTTCCCGACTTCCTTCCTTGTAGCACTACTTTGTCTCCTCTAAGGACTTTCAGAGTTCCTCCTTCAGCTGAGAATTTGCAACCTTTCTCATCAATTCTTCCGAGAGAAACCAAATTTTGCTTTAACCCCGGCACATGTCGGGCGTCTGTCAGCAACACCTTCCTTCCATCTAGCATACGGAATCTTACTGTCCCTTTACCAACAATTTTGCTAGCTGAGTTGTTGGCCATTTGGACAATTCCCCCATCGTATGCCATGTACTCCGGGAAGCTTTTCCTATCAACACACATATGGGTTGAGCAACCTGAGTCTAACACCTAGTCCGTCTTCTCTCTCTCGGTTGCACTTGTTGTTGCTATGAGAGCATCTGCCAAATCATCCTCACTTATAAACGTGGAACATGATAAAGCCGCCGCTGCTTGTGAAGTTTGACCTCTCTCCATATTTGCTACATACTTGGGCCAATTCCGCCTGATATGCCCCTTCTCTTTGCAATAATAGCAGATATACTGCTTGTGGTCCCTTGAATTGGACCTGCCTCTATTAGAACCTCTGTTGGCTCTGCTCTGGCTTCTACCTCTCCCGCGCACAACATTGGCCTGTACCCCGTCGTTTATAACGGTGCCCATGCCCATCTCCTTCCTTCGCGTTTCCTCGTTGACCATTCCCAATGTCAACTTTCCATTTGGCGCCGAATTACTAAGAGAGACTACCAAAGTCTCCCAATCGTCTGGAAGGGAACTGAGAAGTAATAAAGCCTGCGTCTCATCGTCGAACTTCAATTCGACACTAGCCAACTGGTTCACCAAGTCCTGAAACTAACTGGTGTGCTCTGCCACTGAGCTCCCATTCTGGAGCTTCAGATTTACTAACCTTCTCATTAGTAACGCCTTATTCCGCGATGTCTTTGACTGGTACATCGCCTCCATTTTCGTTCACATGGAGTAGGCGCACGTCTCCTGGGCTACATGATGGAACACCTCGTGCCCAACACACTGCTGGATTAGTCCAATTGTCTTCCGATTGAGCTTCTTCCAATCCTCATCTGTCATTCTTTCTGGTTTGACACCCTTAGACTCCAGAGGGTCGTACAAATCCATATATCCTCCATCCGAGGCTTCCAGATTGAATAATTGGTCGCCGTTAACGGGATCATGGAGGTTGCACTGGTCTCCGTCATCTTGCTATGCACACGTCAAAGCAAGAAATTATGTCTCTTATCTCCCACGAAGTCCCGGTTTGCTAAAACACCTTGAAATATAGCCTCGGAGGCTATAAATCCACTTTCACCGCAATACCGAATCTGAATCTCGAGAAACGGAGCACACGGTTGGATCTAAAATGCTCAAATTAGTTGGAGAACACTATAATTTTGTCGAAATCGGAGTTAAAACAGCTCCGAAATTGCCAAAAAACGCGCTCTGAAATATTCCTTTCCACCAGGGAATATTCATGATGACTGGGAGTGCTGACTGGATACCTCTGCACTCTGAAATATTCCTTTCCACCAGGGAATATTCATGATGACTGGGAGTGCTGACTGGACACCTCTGCTGACGTGGTAGCGCTGATTCAACAGAGCGATGACGTAGCAGTCCACGTGGCCGGTGACGTGGCGAATGACGTGACCGCTGACTGTCTGATGACGTGGCTGCCAACTGGCTGGTGACTAGGCGTCTGACCGCTGATTGGTTGATGACGTCAGCGCTGACTCATCATCTTCTACCTCCAGTCAATGAGTGCAATACACCTCCGAGAGTGGATCTCACTCTCCAATTTCAACCGGAAGGCGTGGCTCACCCCTAGCTCCGTTTGATCTGTTCCAGCCACCTTTGTGCTCGTATCGACAAGACGAACACAACCCACTGGTCAAAACCAATTTTTGACACACTCGAAAATTCAGCAGTTTTGATAGAAAGATTTCAAACGACTCCCACTTTCAACCCAGGCTTTGATACCACTTGTTGGGGATCGGGGAATCACATACACACACAATGGAACATTACTTGAGAGAAAAGTTCACTTTATATCAACAATATACAAAGTTACAAAAGACTCTCGGAGGAGGAGTTTCGAACCGAAACCTCACACTCAACTCCCTCACACTCTCTTGTTCCTAACTCTCCTCCGCCTTGGCACTCACCACTGGTCACACCACTTTACACCTCTCAGTGCATACAATTTATAGGCAAAGCAAAGAGGAAGAAACAAATGTAATAAATACATGAAATCTACCAAATCGCGAGTGGGGTTTCCAAATCTCCCAAATTGTCAACAATGGCTGCTTGCTTGGGATTTGCAGCAGCCCACAATCTCTTCCGGGAGATTGTTTTCACATGGGGAGATCTCAACATGAACAACGATCAGCAAACAATTAGCAGCGAACAATAGTCAGGGAAAACGGGAGTATCCAACAATCAGTGATCAAAGACATCGATCCATGATCAACGAAAAGAGAGATCACTTGATATCGATTGGCAGTGTGGCAGCAAGGCGAGATCAACCGGGATTAATCGGCAACATGGCATGAGGTCAATCGATGCCGACGACAGGGGATCGACGTCTAGGTGACCACAGTGTGGTCAGCGGCCGGTGTGGGGTTAGGTTGGCTTTGATACCATTTGTAAAAGAAAAATGTGTTTATGGTCTTTTGTTTAACCCCAACACAAAATGTCATTGATATATACAAAAAGTGAGAGTATAATATGAACTAGAAAACTACCCTCGCTAACACTGTGACCTACATTATAGTTCTTAACAGAGATAGTTCCCAATGTGCAAGCTTTACAAGAATTCCTTGCGTAGCTGGGCATTAAAAAAATAAATAAGGTGAAGAGTGTTTTGGTTTTTCTTTTGTCTCTCCGGCTATTTTTGTGTTTGTCAATTGGTTATTCAGCCAAATAACGAATTCATGGATGACTTTTTTCTTTTTTCACGAGTTGATTTCTTTTGTCCTTCATACTCTCATGTTTTTAGAGTTTGTATGTCAGTAATTTAGTTTTATCAGATGTCACCAGACTTTGCACTAGGCAGCTTTGGAGTCCTCTAATATCCCTCTACTCCTGTTGTCCCCTTCTTTCCCAAACCTATATGAAAACAAACTGGATGGAGACATCTCGAACTGGTCTAATTTGCATCTTTTTGGTTCTTGTGCGCTTCTCAATTGTGTCCTTAGAGTTAGTTTTTTACTTCTCATTTGGTTATTTTGATGGTTTATGCCCCATCTTCTCTCTGAATGCATCTACAGTTTCAATAATGAGTGACAGAACTTATTCTTCTGACAAGGAAGAGAGTGGATTAAAAGGCAACCCAAACACAAACGGTTTCCCTATCTCAGGATCTAGGTGAAAACCAGGTCTATTCCATCCAATTTTGCTGATATGTTACAGTGAATAATTAAATCTTCATAATGCTTGTCTTCTTTTCTTCAGTTTTGATGCAGGAGATAATGGACAAAATCGTAGATCCTTAGATGACAAGAGCCCAAAACCAGTCGGCTCGAGCCTTGACAAACTGGTTAATAGCGCCCCTTTGGAAGAGACTTGCGAACTTCTGAGTGAAGCTTCCATGGAGGTCCCAGATATAAATGAAACAAATAATGGTGCAGCAGCAGCAAGCTTTCAAAACAGTTGTAGCATGCATTGTGAGGAGTTATCAAAGGATTTGTTGGCTCAACCAAATCCGGAAGACAGTTTGCCGGGAAAAACCACCAGCGTGGTTGAGAAGCCACAGGGAAGGAAACTGACCAGCAGATACAACAGAAAAAGCAGGGGGAAGGGATAGATGAGGTGAAAACATCAAGTCTTAGTTTTTGGCCTTCATTGTATTCTGTCTACTGTGATGTTTCTGTACATTAGCCAAGAAGTGTTATCCACTGTTTGTGGTCAAGTCAATGTGTGTGTTTTTAGATTTGTAAAGCCCTTTGTGTCAATGATGATTCATACAATGGAGATTTGCCCCATGAGGTCTCGGTTTGGAACTTGGACACTGATGACAGTAGTTGAAGACTTTGGAATTTAGGCTTGTGAGTCCAGATTTCACTAATTAGTTTGTCTGCGAATACCCTAACTCGCTGTTTGGGAGTTTTAAATTCACACCCACATTCATCTGCACTGGGAAAAAGAGTTAACAAAGGACTGCAGTAGAGCATCTTCAAAATAAAGTAACTAATGAACCATCCTAACTGAAACTGGTCGCACAATTTTTGGAGATATTAGTTGAGATCAAGCGACTGAGCAATAGAGAAGTGATAGAGAGTTTTTAAGAAGCCAACCTAACTTTAAATTCAAGTATATGGTAGTTCTTTGTAAGGGTAGTGGGGCCATAAATTGGAAATTTTGACTCTTTTAAGGTCAGTTAAGTCCAGAGAACAATTTGAAATGGAATTAAAAGAAACAATTTCAAACACGATCAGACAAGAAGAAAAAGGTGGAGCTGCAAAAGCGCCTCCAAAGCCAGCCCAGTGGTGAGCAGTCAAGCTTCAACCAACGACTTTTGGACTTTATCATAACCTACCTCTATGCTGAGCCTGATGTAAATCAGTGGGCCGGCACATTACTCCAGCTAGTCAAATACCCTACCTATCCCAAAGATTGCAATGATCCCTTCAGTACAAAGTTTTCTAAATATCCATTTTCTCACTCTTCCACAAAAAACACATAAACACCTGCCTTGAGGTTTTTGACGACTGTATGGACCTCCCATGAGGTTATGAAAATTGCAATCACCTCCCTCACTTTTGAAATTATTATACCATTACCCTCTGTTATTAGTTGTCATTACAAATTGTTTAGTTTTTTATGAGGTCAGCCTATTACTTTTTTAAGGTGTCTAAAAAACTCTTGGTAATGGCCAAAACTCTCCAGGGCACACAATTTTTGTTTATCTCTTCACCTCGCTAAAAGGTATGTTATTCCTTTTTATTTTTGTTAACTTTTGAGCAAATGCATTAGTTGATTGTTTATTTATTTATCATGTAATTTATTTTTTTCCAAGTTATGAATATGTCATCTCCTATCGGAAGCATCCTTAGGGCTCGGAACAAAACATGTCATTGTGAAACAAATGTCATTTTTAGGGTCACAAATAATGAGAAAAACAAAGGAAAACTTTACTATGCATGTCCATATAAATGTGAGATGTGAGAATGGTGCAAAGGAGCAAACGATAGTGCTTGGACCTCTGAACCAATGAATGTGTCAACAATTGAAGTTGAAGAAAAGAGTAACTTAGCAAGCTTCTCGACAAGGGTCTAAGTGCTTGAAGCAAACATGGCTATGTTGAATGCGTGTTTCATCATTTCTGTGGTCATTAACATGATGACCTTGTTCGCAGTATTACTTAAGTAATCGCAATTTAAATTAAAAAAAAAGGAAAAATATGTTATGAAATCCATTTCTCTATGGCTATGAAATTCATTTTCATTTTCTTATCACAGTGTCATTAAAAATTCATTTTCATTTTCTTATCACAGTGTCATCAACATTATGGCTATGAAATTCATTTCGTTTTGTATTAACTCTGGGACTCCTTTTAAAGCATAATTATGTTGTAATCTATTGCCTCTCGTATTATGCACGGTTAATTACAATGAATTTATGTTATGATGTAATGCATTCACAAGTTGCATAGCAATAGCTACACTTAGCAGCACGCAACAACACAAGTTGCTAGCACGCAGCTCCGCGCAACAATTCACATAGCGGCAAGATAAGCAACAACAACAAAAACTGCTCGTAGCGGCATAATCAACAACAAAAGCAAAAGTAACAACAAAATAGGCAATGCATAAGTAAAAATCATAAGCATAGCAAAATCATTCCATTACAAAGGCAATGCATAAGTATATCCATATCCATTAATAAGTGAGCTGCTTTTCATCCATGTTACAAAATTGGGGTGGCGGGTGTAAAATATCTCCCTTTGTTTTAATTTTTAGTGTATTTTATAATCCTTATTTTAAGGACTTGATTTTAGGAGAAAGCTACTTTTCGTCCATTTACCAAAACGTCTCTATCTCTCCTTCATTCAATTTTTTTTATTTTAAACGTTTTGTGGTACCAAAATAAGTCTCGTGTTATGCTAATTTTTATTTTGGCAAAATATCAAAAATTCACATTTGACTAAAAATAATATTTAAAGATCAACCACTTGCTTGGTTATTAAAACATAATATTTTAATATTTTATTTTTTTAAGAGTTCCGTGATACATAAATTGAAAGAAAAAAATGTTAGCAATTCAAGAAGAAAAGCAAACGTGTTTTTTTTTTTGAAATATTTTTTTATCTTTATTTATTTATTTATTTATTTATTTTATTAGCTTTGCGTTAAATATTCAAAATTATTGATTCATCTCTTAAATTATTCAAAAGTATTCACATTTATCACATGTCCTAATGCACCCAATTTTAGAGAGAAAAAAGTAAACGACACCACTTATTTGAACCCTTTCAATCATACTTTCTGAATTTTGTTCTAAACAAATACTAAAAATTTAACATTGACTTAAATAATTATTTCGAAATTAACCGTGAAAACGGAATATTTTGATAAATTGTTGTTGAAGTATGGTAAAGTATTTATTGATTTATATTTTATTATTATTATTATTGTCAATTTACAAAACAAAGTTAAAAAATTTTCTAAATCATCTAAAAATATTCATATGTATCACATGTTCTAATCCACCAAACTTTAGAGAAAAAAGTGATCGACGCCGCTCATTTGAACCCTTTTGGTCGTGCTTTTCGAATTTTATTCTCGAAAAACTACTAAACATTTACCATTGACTTAAAAAATTATTTCAGAATTAACCGTGAATTTGAAATATTTTCATAAATGGATGTCGAATTATGGTAAGGTATTTGTTAATTTATATTTTATCATTATTTTGTTTTGTTGATTTATAAAAAAAAGTTCAAAATATCTTAAATCATTCAAAAATATTCATCACATGTCATAATGTGCCCAACTTTAGAGAGAGAAAAAGTGACCAACACCGCTTATTACCCTTTCTATCGTGTTATTTGAGATTAACCGTTCGCTTGGACTATTTTGATAAAGGTTGTTTAATTTTGGGATTTTTGTAAGTTGGTTAATTCCTTTTCCTTTTAAAAATTATTTTCCCTCTAAAAAATAGATTGTTTTTCTTAAATTATTTTTGCAAACCTGAAGTATGTTTTCAAATTATCGAATCACAAGTAGTATAAATTGAATCTATATTATGTTATTTTTATCCTTTTCATGACATAAAAATAATTTACTCATCAAATAATTAGCATGTCACGATCTAATACACAAGGGACCTGTTTGAATATTGGAGGAATTAGAAGTGAGATTTGATTAATAATCTCTCACTCCTTCTAATCCCATATTTGCGTATACTTTTATCCCCTCACTATTAATCTTAAACGGACTAAATATCCTTCAAAAATAGGACAATTCAATTGGGGTTGGGGGGTTGTGGGACTAATAATCTCAGGATTATGAAGGGTTCTTGACTAATTACAAATTTGTCTAAATATCCTCTCATCAAAATATGATATATAAATAGGGGAGAAAATAAAACATGGAAAATTGGACTGGATTGACAGTTTGAGAATAGAAAAATTCGGTCCGGTCCGGTCCAGTCTGATTTCGGTTCGTGAGTTTAGAAAAATCGATTTTTTGGTCCGGTTTTGGTTTGGGAGAATACAAAACCGGTCGAAACCGGACCGGACCGGATGGGGGTATAAATATAAATATGTTATATTTTTAGGTTTATGTGTTATAACTTATAACATATTACTCCATTAGTCATTTAATCAATTGGAATTTAGGACCATTGCCTTGTATTGGAAATGAAAATCACAATTACAGAGAGTAAATAATAAGAAAAACCACCAGACGGGTTTAAAAAATAAGAGTAAGATCAAACTATTTAATCATTTAAAATAATGTTCAATACATTACCATTGTGGGAAATTTCACCCTAAATGGTTAAGTTTTCACTTATTTTTTTATGGTTAGCCCGAAATATTGTCAAAAAAATTAAAAAGTCTAAACTGGACAGAAATCGGCACAAACTGATTAAAACCAGACTAGTGGACTCAATTCGATTTTGGTTTACAAAATTTTCAAACTGGACAACTGATTTGGTTGAATGAATTTCACCGAATTGGACCGGTTACACCCCTATATATAACTTTGTCGAAGAAAAAAGTAGATTGCTATCATTCTTCCACTGTGCAAGAGAGGTCACACCAGATCAAACCCTAGCAGAGAGAAGCTCGCTGGACGATCACCAAAGCAAGTGTATCATCTTTTTTTTTATATTTAATTTTCTTTTTTACATTTTTGGAAGAAGAAAAAATAGACCACTGTCGTTCTTTCACAAGTTTTTTTCACAAATATTTTTTTGTTAAAGTAAAAAATACAAGAGTTTGATGGCATTTGGATAGTTCATGCAACTTGGTAAGAATGGAATAGGTCTTGTAGTAATGCTTCGATGGAAGCATAGGTGACAAGATGCAGAAATTATCTCAACATTATCAACTCCTCAAAAAATTAAATGACTTGGTAACAATTTTTTTCCGCATAGACCTAAAGACTTTTATGTTCTTTTTTACCATTTGTAGAAAGAGACAGAGAAAAAGAACCTGTGAAATAAGTCATTTCTATTCTATAACTCTTGGCTTCAAATATTTGAAAAAAATCGAGCCATCAGAGAGTTTGCAGAGGGTCCTGCTAAAGTGGTTGAAAATATGGAAGCAGAAGACATGGATATATTATTTGGTCATGACGGGTTAAGTACTACTGTCGAGGATACAACTGCGATGGGTGCTACTGTAGAGAATAAGGACTACTCTAACTCAGTGGACAACAAAATTCTGCTAAGACAAAAATATCAAAAGGAGGAAGTAGTTGACGGGTTGGCCATGTTTGCTGAGACTTGAGAAGGTAGGAGATATGTTGACTATGACGAATGAGAAGTTGGAGTTTATTGGGAAGAGAATGGGCTATTGACATAATTTCTCATCCAAGCGGGCTACCCTAAATGATGAGCTCAAGTATTTACCGATTATTGCTGATGAGAGCCTAGATGTTAGTGAGATCATCTCATATTATGCGCAAAAAATAGACATGTGCTTTGGCTTATACCATGATGACAAGTATAAGTGGGTTGGTAAGTTGCTTTGCAGGGCGGGTAGGTGCACGCAAGGAATTAGTTGTCATTTGAAGTTATTATCACCACCAAGTTAATATTATTAGTATTATAAAGTTGATGTTTGAGATTAATGAGTGAAAGACATAAAAAGTTAAAACAATATATAGAAAAAAAGTTTACACTTAACTGGGATAAAACATTGCAACAGGGCAAGATAATCAATTTAGATATTAATCTGTATCCAAATGTCTTCAAAATAAACATGAGATTAATTAGATATAACTTGTCCATCATATAATCCCATGCATAAACAAGCACAGGATAAGAGAGACTATTTTACTAATAGTTCTAGGACTGTTTAGTCTTCTCGACTAATAATCACTTCATTACAATCTCATGCAATCATATCCCTCCAATCAAACAGCTTCAGGTACACTAGTGGGGTCACCCATATTCAATAGCTCGAGTATTTAAAACATATTATGCAAATTGGTACAAATCTTGCGATATAAAAATTTACATGCAAAACTCTAAATGTCAGAGCATATTTTCGATGGTCTTTCATCTTTCGTGTCTCGCACTATCGGATCGAACATTTAAATTTTTACACAATAAAAAGAATGCCATACTCATCTTCAAATTAAAAAGAATAACTATAAACAATTTATTGAAATACATTAGATAAATATTAACTTACAATAGTATAATTTGTTTTATGCTTGGTTTCTCCACAAAGTACAAATTAAGAAAAATAAGTATGATGATAAAAAAATAAAAAATTAGTGTAAAGATAAAAAGTTTATTTGTTTAAAAAATTTAAAATTTTAACCGTGACCTAAATTTTAAGACTAGCTGCAGAAATAAAGAATTGGTGTAAAAAAATAAAAAGTTGAATTGGTTAAGTTTTGTTTTTAAATTACATCTTATTATTATTTATAATTATTACTTATTTAAATTTTATTTTTAATTATATATTCTAAAATTTAATGTGAAATAGTGAAAGGGAGGAAAGTGATATTTTCATAATTTAAAGGAGGGAGGGGAGTGATATTTTTGTAATTTAGAGGTGAAGGAAATGAGGAGGGGTGGGGAGAGGTGGTTTTGAAATTTCAGAAGAAATGTGGAGCATTTGTTCAGGAGGGTGTAATTTTTGTCTTTGGAGAGAGGTGAATAGCAATTTCCATCCGTTAAAGAACCATATCCATTACAAAGACAATGTATAATACATTTACCATTACAAAGACAATGCATAAGCAGAAGCATATCCATTAATAAGTCATATGCGTAATTGAACATTACCATTTACCCAAAAAGAAGTTCAACACTTTTAATTACAGAGTAATTCCATACTTGAACAAAAAGAAGTATGGATTCGTGTCAGTGTCGATATGTCTAAAAAGTTAATACTATGTCCAAAAGATTGATACTATATCCAAAAATATCCCAACTTCCAATAGCATTCTAGGATTGAAACCAATAGGAAGGTTTAGTATTTGCAAGTGCAAGCATAGACATAATAAGTTGAAATGAAAAATAAAAGAAAGCTTGCATTGAGTAAAATGAGAAGAATGTATTAGTTGTGTCACACATTGAGAACCTAGTTCTGCACTTATATTTTCAATCTCCTTTACCACGAGGCTGAATTAAACAAATAAAATGTGTGAGGACCCAATGTTCGGTATTTTATTTTTATTAATTTTTAGTTTATTTTAGAACTTCAAGATGATGATATTAATGTTTAATTATGGTTAGTTCGTAATCAGATGGAGTTTCGGGCTCGATGTGAGGGTTTTAATAGTTCAAGGGGTTAATGTAATTAACTACAAAGGAAAGTTAGAAACCCTAAATCAATTTTTTATAAAAATTAGACAGATTTTCTGAACTTTCAAAACCCTAGTTTTGTTTGAGGAAGACAAATGGGTGTCTAGATGAAAGATTTGCACGGAGAGGTCAACTAGAACATCGTAAAGAATGTCGAGAGTTTCGCATAAAGACCGAGAACAATCGAATACACCAAGAGTTTGTGGGTCTTTTGAGTACTACATTGTTTTATATGTTTTTAGCGATTGAGGTAGGATTTCAAGTTGATTTACATTGAGATGCATAGATCATGTTTTATTCGATGTTATATATGTTGTTTTTAGTGTGTGATCGAGTGATACATGTTCTGTGATATTTTTGAGCTTATTTGGATAGTTAGATTGCAGAAACGAATGTTAAAAATGAGATATGTTCGAAGAAACAGATTTTAGAAATTTAACTAGGCCGCTCAAGCACCCTCCTTAAATTTTTGACAGTCTGATTCTAGCAGTGGACTGGTTTTGATCGCTTGAATGAGCTCCTAACCGCTTGAACGACCTGTTGAAAAATAGAAAGTACACGGATGCGTTGTGGTTCTAGTCTATTTTTTGCCTTCCGGTCCATTTGGGGTTACTGTTTAGGTATGGAATTGTGTATTGTGGTTCATACAAGCATGCATGGGTGTTAGACATCAAGTATGGGATGGCCCGTCAGTCTGGTAGCCCGAGAACTCTACTTGAAGTTTTTGTGATTCCTCCGATAAAAGACTGTGGAACAAAGAGGAGTCCTGACGATCAGAGCAACTCATGAACTCTATGATAGAATCTCCAATGTGGGCAATCCGCGGTGCAAGGCCATCGAAATTATGCACGAGTCGCATGTTGAGCATGATAGCATTCTGATTATTTACTTGGTTATTTATCTTGTCGTTAATGCATATTATATTGTTGATGCGAGCATGTTTTAATCAATATGTCGATGTTTCAGTATGATTTTCTACTTGAGCTCCGACTTATGTTTTTGTGTAAACTAACAATTTACAGGTGATGATGTGAATTCGAGAAATTAGACCTCAAATTTTGAAGATGGTTCGGCATGCTAAATAAGATTTATGTTTTCAACAATATTAGTATGTTCAGATGTTTGAGTTAGAGGTTTTAGACTTGAATTAGTTATTTAGGTATTGTGGGCCCGTTTTATTAATTCATGTTTATTTTTAGAGAGATTATTCGTTTGACTATCATGATAGTTGACTAAATGATTTGGGAGTTTTTAATTGGAGATATATTGATGTTGAGCTTTATTTATATTGTACCATTGCTTTTTCATGCTTTAGAAGTTTGTGGTGTGATAACTTGGTAATAGAGTATGGTTCGAATACCATGAGCCGTGAATAGAGTCCTAGTGGAGTTATACGGACTATTATATTATGATTTAGCTCTTTTAGAGTAAATTACTAAATTGTCATTTGTTTTAGCATAATTAAAATTTACCTCTTTAGTTAAACTTACAAAACAACCCCTATATAAAAAACTTACAAAATTGCTCTTGATTATGGAAAATTATAGAATTGCCCTAGGGTTTAAAATTTCAGTTTCGCCCTTAATAATTATAATTATAAAATCTCAATTTTTAGTCCCCGTAATTAAATAAAGTTACGTTATTACTATAATATTGTAAAAATACAAAAATTCAAAAAAAAAATTGAATTTGAATTATTATCTAAGAAACTCCTTATACTTTTTTGACTTTACAAATTTAGTCTTAGATTAAGAAAATACAATAAGGCCCTACCTTAATTAATTATATATTTGTACCATATCTTTATTTATTACATAATTAATCATGGGTAATTGATAATTATAAATTACATCAAATCAATAATTTAATTCACAAGACCCAACTATGTTAATCAAAATATTCTCTTAGTTATCTTAAAATCATAAAAGTAATTTTAAGCTATATTAATTTATATAATTAAATCCTAGACTTATGATTGATTTTGTACATACCTAATCAAATTTAGATTATCTTGAATATACAAATTATTCTATCATAGTAAATTTATTATTATCTGTAGGTCATACTGAAGACGTTAGGCCCACGAGGCTCGAGTCCAGAAAATATAGGTCGAGAGGCCAAAAACAGGCCACACGAAGTTCATAGGCCGAACTAAGGTCCCGGGGCTTCACGAACCAAGTCCACAAGCCGAGGCAAGACCTCGCTGATTTTGTGAACCAAATTTTGGGCCAAACTTAAGGCCACGGAGATTCGTTGATTGAAACTTGACACCCGAGTGCTGGAGGGTCAAAGGGGCAGAGCCGCGACAACCAATCCACGGACACTAGCCGCGAAAACCAGCCTCAGCAACCCGAGGGGGTGGGGGCAGGAGCCCCCAGGCACAAAGTGCCGCAATCCGTCTGTAGCACACCGAACTACGCTAAAAATGATATTTTAAAATTTCAGTGCCATAGAAAAATATCATTTTTTTAGAGTCGATGTCACGGTACACAAGAGAAAACCACGAGGGGCCCGCGGGGGTCAATGCCGCGAGCCCCGAGCCGCGGTGGAGGGAAGGCCACAGGGGCCACGAGGATCAATGTCACGGGCCCCAAGTCGTGGTAGATGGGGCTTCCCCCAACGGCGGTGCCGCCGGGGAGAAGAGACGGAGAGGAAGAGAGAGAGAAGGGAGGGGGTCGCACCAAGGCCACCACGCCCATAGACCTCGCCATGCACTCCGATTCTAACAGCGCCGAGTGTCAAGCCTCAAGGTCAACGGTGGTCGAGTGCAGACGCCGCCCCCCCCCCCCCCCCCCCCCCCCATGTCGAATATCTAAATCCACGTCCTGCGAAGATCAGGTGATGGTGGAGAATCAGGCCCAATGACAATCAAACCCGAGGCCGTGACCCGTGAATCACCAGAGTCTGAGATTGCAAACCGAGGCCGATCAAGGCCGGGTCATCGCCGGGACCCGAGAGGGTTGCAGATCGAAGACTTGAGCTAAACGCGGCTGCGTGTCCAGCTACCAAGCAACAAATAGTGAAGTTAGAGGATGGGAACACGATTAGAGCGCATCCCGAGGTCTGGAATATCAGTCCTAACACATGTTTGCTCGAGCTGCGATTGCAGGGCTCAGGCGAATGGGCTGTAGGGATAGGACGTCAATGATCGGCGAGAGACCGAGCGATGGTCTCCCGGCCCTACTCACGGGAAAGAAAGGGGATTAGTGGATTAGTGGCTTCAAAGGAGGAGGACTCGCCACAGAACCTATCGTCACCGCGATTCATAGCAGCAACGGGGTCACTGTGGTCAAACATTTGGAGAAAAGGACACCTGTCAAGCATACGTAGGGACACATGGCACCAGAGCATGGGTCTAATGTGCCTATATATATTTGACCCCCCATGTCAAATCAGTTGGTTAATTTATTTATTAATTGATTGGGCATAGGAGCAACCTAGAGAGAGAAAGGCTTCATTTAGGCTTGAGAAAGATCTTCTCCTAGCATCCTTCTAGTCTACTTTCTAGGTTTTGTCCCCCAGCTACCTTCCTAGGCCCATTTTAGGATTAGAGAGAGTTGTCATCCTCTTTCTCCTGGTGTTTGTTTCCTCCTTCACCCTTTACACTTCTTATTCTTTCCCTTTGACTAAACCAGATTTCACTTCTTTTAACCTCTCCAGCATATTTTTATGAATATTCTCACCCTGCAGAATTCATTCTCTACATTATCAATTTGAGATTTTTTTAATACTAGTTCACACTAATTAATAAAATTCATAATAGCAAAAGTAATTTTATATTATCACCCCTATTATATTGTAAACTATGAAACAAATTCCATACCGAATCTTGCTACGAATAAAATTTCTGTTTAGAACAAAACCAAGAATTTAATAATTACATAAACAACCTTAGATTCATAGATCATAAAGGACTTAGAGTGCCTTAGGATTCACTTAATGTTCATAATCAGAATAGAATGTATTAAACTTTATGTTGTGGTTCATTTTATTTTATTTTATTAATTGTTGTTTACTTACGATTTATTTGTTATCTTTCAAATATGATATGATCAATCATGATAACTAGGCTCAATCTATGAGATTATATTATGAACGTAGACGTTGTATGGAGCATGGATATTTACGCGGGGATACGTGAACAGAAAACATATTGAGAATTATACTAGTGATTGGTTGTTGAATATTATTCTCCGTGAAAATATCGTATGCGTGTCTTGTAATCGTGATGTGACTTAAGCCAAACTTGAACTTGAGGTTTAATGCCTCGATTTCTCAGAACATTAAGTGAAACAGTTTAATTCCATTACTTTGAATAAAATATAATTAAAATATTAATTTATAAATGTGAATTTCAATATAAAACATTGTTTGCGGAAGTTTGACAAAAATTACTAAAATATCCCCTAGATTTACATTGTGAATTGAAAATATTACAACAGAGCTTCTCATGGTAAAGTCTCCTTGTGTTATCATGATCTTCAGCTGCAAAGCCCGACTCTTCCACCTCATATTGCTTCTCTTCCTGCACTTCTTCATCTAGCGTGAATGTCAGGGACAGAGAAATTACTCCATGAGTACATAATACTTAGCGAAAAGTATACCTGAATCACTAACCAAAGAAACATACAATTTGACAAATAATAATCATATTAGAGAACAGAATATAAAGCAGCGAAAATAAACATATAGATTGGTTATGAATCTTGTATTTAAATTTCTAGGACTTTCCACCTCGAGAATCCAATTTTACCCTTTTAAACATTATTATAGACAAGGTTGACATTGACCAGTCCTTATCTACTATGGGCCAATAATCTAAGGTTATCTACTCGATTGAATACCAACCCGGTAAGGCATGAACCTTCTATCATCCTCTCTAGTTAATACCTACTTCACCCTATCTAGATCCCACAAACGTGGCTTCACCAGGCCCAGTCACAATGAACCTTAACCGCTTCTCTTTATTGGTTCAAGGACGCGCAAGACACTGGTCAGCACTCCCTCAGGTCCAGAGTTGCCATTGCAAACATCCCGAAGTCACCTCCAACGGATGTCTAACTACTTCTAGTTGGGGTTCTTATACACAAATCATAATCAACTTGGCATGATTACGCCATAAACACATGGATTAAAATTCGAATTAAACTGTCACCACGGGCCAAACCGGTTTTACTCTTTCTTTTAATGTTCCCTTAATGTCTCTACACATTATTCGAATACAATACACGCTTTGACACCCTCCACTTCTGTGTCACAAGCAGCATCCGGTCCATTGTCCCTAACGTATGACTCTAGGTTTTCCCAAATCAAATTCATTAAGTTCTAGAAATCAAATCGGCAGCACAACAGCTATAAAATGAATTAACCATAATTTCAATATGATATTACTACATCAGAAATTCCATCAACAACATGATATTTTTCTTTCAGAATCTCAACAACATCGCTAAATTATTTAAGCAGCATAATAACATAGTACAATATGGTTGGGTTGGTATTCGTGATCTCACGAGATCCTATGGGGATTCGTGGATATTATAACATATTAAAAAGTGTATGCATGTGTAAGTGTTGTATAATTTGGATAAGATCTTATCATTTGGACTGAGATCCGATAAAAAAAATATGCAACTCCTCTAAAGTAATTACGCATAATATCTACAAATTGCACGAAACTAAAGTTGCAAGGTATGCATTTCTACCTTAACGTGCAATTCCGGCGAAAATGGGTGATCAAGTGGGGGTTTTCGGCCTCCCTTTATTCCATTCCGACAGAACTCTCTCTCTCTCTCTCTCTCTCCCCCCCCCCCCCCAAAGTTTTCTGTCTACCTTGTGGAGTTATTGTGTAGAATTGGAAAAACCATGGTGCCATATATATAGGATGGATGTGATAAGAATGTCATTAAAGTACATTGGAATTCCATAGGACATCTATGAATTTGACCGTCAGTGGGTTATGAATATAGGGAAAATAGAAAATATCGAGGAGGGGTTTGTATCTAGCTTTGAGGAAGTGCATGAATGAAGATGGATCAATAGCTAAGTACGACGGTGAAGAACCAGAGAAACGGATCAACGGCGACATCGACATGGAAGAAGAGCATGTTCAACCATAGATTATGTAGAACAAGTTTAAAGCTTTGATTTCTCAGCCTATTCTCTTTTGTTTTTGAAAAATATCTTTTGAAGAACTTTGTTTTGGTCTTTATCATTTTGAAATTGAAAACTATGTACTTTCTTTCCTTATTAAATGAGAAATATTTGGATTCTCCTGTTTTCTATTTAAATTTACGTGTTCGAAAATTAGAACGTTGCAACTTGGTATTAGAGCTTTGGTTCATCACCTCTCAACCTTGGGTTATTGGGTAACATCAAGTTTTGTAGGCATGACTCGGGTAGATAATATTGTAGTTAGTATTATCCATTCTTTTCGTCAAAACTATTAATTTTCACTTAGTATTATGAAATATTTTTATAGGATGTTATGATTGGGATTAGCTTGACCTATAGGGTGACTATTATCACGTGACAAATCGATTGGAACGTCAACATATGTACAAGGAGGCCATCACTCAACTGAAAAATTTCACCTACTATCGCTGCACAAGGAAGGAAGATTGGCACGACAAGGGTTTGAAAAAACATACTAAGAGTATAGCCACACCTTTCTACTGAACAAGACGAACCAACCTACATCTATCTATAGATGGGGATGCATCTGAGTTAGATAGTCTGCATTCCTAAGATGGGAGGATGCATCATATTTAGTAGCTTGAGTATGCATGGGCATATTTTGTATACATGTTAATGATAGGTTATGTACCATATTGCCCTAGCATGCGCATTTAATATCCTTGTACTAGAAATATTTTGTCACCTACTTTGTCACCTAATTGTGACATTTAAACCGTAGAGTGGTAGAGACACGTAAGAATGCTCACTCGTGCAAACAACCAGAGGCTAACAACAACCAATACCAAGACTCCAACGCTGCACCGGGAATCACGGAGATCAACCAGCTATTATGCACATACATAGCCCACAGTAGGCCTCAGTACCATGGACCTCGATCGCAAACGCAACCCAATTGAAACATCTCACTTAACGAAATTTGCAAGTGCCGCCCACTTGTTCTTTGGGAAATGCTAACCTCGGAGTAGCATAAACTTGGCTCAAGCAGGTCGAGAAACTTTTGGAGTTCATGGAAGTCTAGGAAAACGGTGACCGAGTAGCTCTTATTGCAAACTAGATGCAAGAAGAAGCTGATTACTAGTGGAACGTAGTGAAGACAACCCAAAATGTTCAAGTCATACTCGACATGTATTCACATCTACAGCATACATCTCATTCTTAGATTCATGATTGCACACTTTAGATAGGACCATGTTAGATGTACAATCCCTGGATAACCAGGACAACCGACCTTGACATTTTGGAGACGAGCCAACTACCTACTTGTAGAATTGTGATCATACTACTATCAAGGAGGACAACTCAATTTTCAAGACATAATCAATTCCTTGTTACGAGGGATAGACGGTACCTATCATCAGCTTGAGCAATTCATTTTCCGTGGCCAATTGGCAACACCCAATTAAATCATACTTTGACATTCCTGATAAATCACCAATACCTCTTTGTCTTCATTGAATCTGAGGTACATCAACCTCTTTATTCTGGAATTGATCAGTTGAACGCATTCACAGTTGCATAACACTCACCTTTTGAAAATCACTTGAAATCTTGAATTTACCAACCTATCTTAAACTTGATTCATTGGACTTCATTGCACATTTAAGATGCAAAATCCTTGCAACCCTTTCCTCTTCTGGAAAATGTACCTTTGAAAATCATTCTGTTTCAAATGCTCTCAAGCAATGATTTTTTTTTTTTTTGTGACCCATCTTATGGCAACCAGATTTTCACCAATCATTTCTATACGAGATTCCCTACGACCTTACAAGCAACTAGATTTAGATGCTTGATTTGAAACACGTTTAATTGACGCAGTTTCAGGATAATTATCTAGATTAGTTTCCACCATCTACATTCCTAACTTTGTCTAAACTATTGACACGGACAAGTTCATTCTCACCATAAGATATCTCATTTGGAAACTTTATACATGCCCTTTCTTTTATCAATCGTTGAATTCTGGGTCATCGCAATCGATGTGATGCCACTCTTTTTCACTCCTTTGACTCTAGGTAAACTCAACCTTAGATTCTACTTGACTCCTCGAGTCTCAAGTCAGCTTTGAAAAATTCGGTTGAAATTCCTCCTTATGTTTTTGAAGAAATATTTGTTCATCTTGGACTAAGCTTTTCATTCATTCAAGGGACTGTGATTTTTATAAATCCTTTGGCCAATGACAAGTACCATGGAATTCCTTCAAGGAACGTGTTATTCTTCAGGTAGAGCATGATGACTTCCAGAATCACTACCTTGGACCGACAATCATAACATATCCAGAGCAACATCAGCATAAGAAAGAGGTCTCCAACATCTAACAACAGTAATCATCGACAAGGGCATGCTACTGGCGCCACTTATTGGAAGCCACGCTTATTTTACGTACCAACGCCAAGGAATACCTAACACTCGATACACAAGCACCATTCCTGAGAGACTCATAGAAAGAAGAAAACCAACTATTAGCGTCAATGTACGTTGAGAAATCCACATCAGCGAGGAAAAATTACTCGCACGCATCGCCGTAACCCTTCGTACCTTTTATGCTGAATTTCGATGACGAAATTTTATTAACGGAGATAAGTTGTAAAGACCCAAATTTTTGAAAATATTTAAATTTATTTTATAAATGATTTAAACGCTATATAAATAAAAAATTCACACACAATTGAATATCGTGTATTTTACGAATCGATTTGGTAACACTCCTCATTCACATACATAAAACCCATCGCATATTAATTCCAATTACACATACACAAATATCTGCACAATAAAATTTATTTTCACGTACATCATTTGCAACAATCACATATTTTGTTTGGATCATGTTTTGATTCCATACTTTTTATGTACATGTTGTACATATTTGTATATGTATGTAGCCATATGACGGTATTAGATACATGAGGACCCGATTGGATGCCGCTTTAAATTTTGGTGTGTTAAAGAAGCGGGTGTGTTAAATAAAACAGGATGACCCACATTGATGTGATTTTAAGAAGGGTGTGTTAAATAGCTCAATGATTGGATGATGTGTTAAAGTAGGTGTGTTAAGTAGCTATATTGGGTGCGTTAGTTGGAGAAAATATGTGTTAAACTATCAATAGACTTTTTTGCCCTTGGTGATATATTAAATGTATTATTTTGAAAATCAAGTATAAAAAACGATTAAAAAACAAGTTATTTGTAGAATTAAGTCCAAAATTTGAATATAATTAGTAACCTCAAGTAATTTCGGAGATTAAAATTTTTTTTGGGGAAGAAAAAAATAAAACCACTAATAAAGTAATGACGTTTCGAATACATTCATCAATTGCCAATACCATATAATTTAAACGACGACATAGTTTAATACATAGGAAACATACTAATACTAAATTTCAGTACATATCAATTACGAAGTTCATAAAAATAGTAGAAGAAAATACACTTCACACAATATACTCAATAGTAAATGCCAAAGTTGCACCGAGTAAGACCAATGTTGCACCAAGTAACACCCACTGGACCTTTTTACACAACCTTGACTGAGGGTGAACAACTGGAGTTGGCTCTTTATCATAACTTGCTTCGATCGGGAGAAGCAATGGTGGGTATCCACTAACCTGGGCATCCAAATAAGCTCGCAAAGCAGACTCGGTCTCCATCCTTGAAGCATATTTCTTGTACACTGCACCACGAAAACCGTGCACTTGGTTGCTACAAGCAGGCCAAGTATCATAAATGCCATAGATCCTCCCTTCAAACACCACGTAGTAGCCTTTTCCTACCATTTTTATTAAAAAAAAAGAACGATGAAAATGAGGAATGGGTATTGTTAACATTTATGAAAGCAAATGCATTCAAATGCTCGATATAACATTATGGCTTAGATATTTGGTATGTTTGAAGACCACTTTATGACCACACACGAGATATAGGCTGCAATAGTAGTTGCCATGTGACCCTCTATCTTCTGCTGTGTATACATCGTTAAGTGCATCTGTCTTCTTAAGAATAATATCATCATCGCCGTAGGGGCAACATAAGTTAGTGGTAAAAAGAAATTACCATTTGAAAAATAAATGATACTTCCCATAACACTGTCTAGCAATGTCGAACATGAAAAAATGCAGCAGCAGATAAACCCAAACAAGGCTAACAGCACCAGAAAAATGCAACAGCAGAAAAATGATTTCCATAGATGAAGCATGTTGCCCAGCATAGAAACCCAAATGAAATACGTACCAGGAATTGCCGAGGTACATAGCAGCAACACACACACACACACAACATATCAAAAGGAATACCCATCAACCAGAACACCAAGACCCAAATAACAACAGTATAAAAACCCCAATTATGGCTCACGTAAGCTACTACCTAGCTAAACAAACACACACAGTAGATAAATGAAATTCTCGGCTTCGAAGATAGCCACAAGCATGAATATCCTGTAGAAGTACCACCAACTACAGTATATCATCATAGCCATAGATAGTGCACACTTGCCAGTGAACATACCAAACGGAATTCATACCAGCTACTGCCAAGCTAAACATGCACACAAATAGCAAATGTTGTATGAAAATACCCGGCAACCAAGATAGCCACATGCATGAATAACAGGAAGTAGAACAACAGCAGCCATGCCCAAATTGTGGCTCAGATAAAGTTAAATACTAGCAACTACAATATATCATCACAGCCATGGATATAGCACACTGCCCAGTGAACATACCAAACGGAATTCATACCAACTACTGCCCAACTACATACTAGCTAAACGCACACACACACACATGCTATTGCCCAGTTAGTTTGTAGGGATTACTATTTAACCTCTTGGCTCAGATTTATTTGCTTACGAAGATGACCACTTTAGACGAATTCCTCCAATATAGGCTGCAACAGTAGTTGCCATGTGACCCTCTACATTGCGTCGCCTATTTGTTAGGGTTCCTTAACGTGTGTCAACTACAATCTCATCATAGCCACAAGGACAATAACAGAAGCAAACTGCTACCACTTCACGTATAACATAACAGAAGTAAGCCACTAAATAGCCAAAAAACTAAAAAGCAATAATATGCACAAATGGAATGCATACGCGAAAGATAGCCATTCGACTATGAATGGGCACAAAATACATAATATCGTGGCATTTACAATGCATTGCTATCCTATCCAAATCTTGTCCTTCTGAGAACATTCTAGGCCATACATTGTGGGCCCTACAAAAAAGAAGGATATACAAAAATCAATTTTTCAACTACATCATAGTCAATCTTGAAACAATACGCCACGAAGTACCGCCTCCACCCACGCTTGTTTGGCCCCATCCTTGATGCCGAAGAAGTTATCCACCCTTTCTTCGGCCTTAAGTATGATGGTAGCCAACTGAAATTGCTTGTCCATTGTAAGGTCGAGTTTTGCTAACTCCTCAGGAACCATTTGTCGACGAGCCGATAGTTTGGCAAAATACCCAAGGACTTGGCCATCTCCCCCATTATTCCTACTGTCTCCTTCATCCACAGCTTCATACTTTCATGGATGGATGCATCATCCGACCTCGATCTTTTCTTCCCCTCCTTTGTGCCCGGATTACCCACTGGTGGGGTCGAGGTCCTCGGAGTGGGGGTTGAGGGAATGGACGACGTTGGTACAGGTGCATGGGTAGGGATAGGTGGTATGGAGTCTTGAGCGGTTGACCGCCCAAACACCTCTTCATCAAAAATGGGAATATAGGAGTCATTGTCCAAATTTTCTGGTTCATCCTCGATTTCGATGGGTATTGATCCCATTTGAATTGGGCCCTCTGTGAACTAAGCAGTGGCACGATCCTTTCCGTACAAGGTGATCCAATTATCAAAGTACGAAAAATGCTTCCCACTCAATCCTTTGTTTGACGGATTGGCCTACACATTCATGATAGATAGTAAGAGAATCAAAGAAAATTAAAAGTTATTGTAAATAGCACCAATGCATTCTAACCCTCTCATATTCTTCCCACACGGATGGGTCATCCACAACGATACATTTGTTGACATCGTTCCAACCAAACCCACTTAGGCTGACAATGTCTCTTACTTTGACATATGTCTGTTTCCATAAGCGGGACTTCGACTCGATGTGAGGTTTCGCCCTCATGTTCACATGCGGGAACATGTTTCCCATCAACTTGTCAACGTACAGAAGAATCCCGGTTTAAACCCATTGTCTAAATGCCAATTTCCCTGTACATACTCATCCACCACACGGATTAGGGCATCCCCGTAATGCGTTTTCCAAATAAATCTTTTGGTAATTGTCTTATGCAGACCTTCATTTGATACAGGATCCATTGTTGCATGAATATCATGTAGAAGTCATAAACAGGGGCCAACACAAGCGAATATATTATCCAACAAATTATACAATTCTAAAGGGTTATCCAATATCTTCATACATGACATTCGTCCGACGCTTCAAAAGTACAAAAACTTGTTGAAAGGTTTATTAAAAAAAAAAAAACTAAGCATGGTCCACATGACCACCACCATTGGCCATCCAATGCTCAAACATGGACGTTGCAAATGCATCTCTTCCCGCGGTCCACTCAGTCGTATTCTCCACAACCGTAATGTGGTCATTGTTATCGTCAACATTGTCGATGCTATCTTCTTCCCGCCTCGTGCATTCTAACTCAACTGGGTCATCAGGCATCTCTCTCTTTATGAGATTGTGAATGAGGCAACATGCGATAATGATCTAACATTGAGTCTGAATGGGGTAGTACAAATGAGACCTCAAGATCGCCCACCGCATCTTCAATACACCAAAGACTCTCTCTACGCAATTCCTAGCGCTAGAGTGCTTCATGGTTAAGTACTCCTCTTTGGTAATTGGCATGTACCCTTGTCTCCTTATGTTTATGTGATACCTTTGCCCTCAATATGGTGCTAGAAATCCTGGCCCATTTGCATAGCCGGCATCCACAAAATAGTATTGTCCTGGAAACGAAATGGTAAGCAAATTCGCGTTGGCAACGTGACATGTAAAAGGATAGTACGGAATACCTACAAAATATTGGGTACCGATTTGCAATATTCCATGGGGGACTTTCAACCCATCTACCCTTGAAACAGTATTTCGAAGGATCCTAGAATTAGTGGTGGATCCTTCCCACCCAAACGGCATGTAAACAAATTGCAAATCTCGAGTGGCAACACCTAAGACATTGGTGGCTATATCACCTTTTTGGGTCCTATAACGCGGTACACAGGAGGGTACACAGGCACGTACGTCCCGTCCAATGCCCCTAGACAATTCTATGAAAATTTAAACAGAGCTTAATCGATTAGTCAATGCGGTCGAAAACTTTACGTGAATGGTAAACTAACAAATAACATACATCTGTGGATGGAATATACTTTAAACCAACTCCACCTACTATCAGTCTCGTCCTCCGGTACGGGGACAGGATTGACTAGGAGCATTTGATGGAGGTGCAACACAGCTATGAGAACTGCATTGAAATGCCTGCTCACTGTTTCACTAGATCGGTAGAACTCAAACTTAGTACGCCTCTGCTTTGAGTGGTGATCGAGGATGTATAGAAAAATTGCTACCCTTTCCTCGAGACATACGTTATGTGAGTCCCCTAAACCAATACTGTGGACTAAACAACACAACCTCAAAAAGGTATTACGTGTAAGCCTCAACTGTTCCATGCAGTCAAATTCACTTCCCCTCACAAGCCTATTTATACGATCAATTTGTTTCTAGTAAACATTGGGATTCACCGCTAGCTCTGGATGGGGCCCCGTGAAATTAAGGGTTACGAAAAAATAAAGCCTAAACAAACCCAAACTGACAGTAACTATATTTTGTAGAGCCATGAACGTCTCTTCCTCTTCTATCGTACTCAACTGTTTTTTGTTTAATCTGGCCATCCTATAATTCCAAAATCAATTAAATTACTATTTACTATGTACAAAATGCGTTCAAATAGACATGCTTCTATAAGAATGTACCCACATTATCCAACGGCCAAGGAATGTGCTAATTTCATTTCTATATTGTTCACCACTGTGCAACAACATGAGGACAATCTAAAATTAGACTAAGTATTAGTAGTTACAACTTACAATATGGCTTATACAACTACATACACAGCAAATGTTATAATATGGACAATCTAATAGTTGTACTAACATAGCTCCGTATTAATTTATTTTCTTTTATTCCCCTTTCTTGTATGACATGATAACCAATGAAATGGTCTTGCATACCTTGATTTTAAACAAGTCACCCCTTTTTTTGGAGTGCTAGACCATCATTCCAATTTCAATTTTTTCACTAAAATCTGCAATGAACAATGATGTATGTCGGTGGGCTATCTTCTTTTATTTTTCTAATGCTGCACAAAAGGTCCTCCACATAACCAAGTAATAGCATTTCATATGCATCTACTTTAGTCCTTGGCTGAAGGTAAAAAGTGTACTGCTTAGTTGCAGATGATGCAACTTATTATGGGAAAAAATCAAGGCTTCGACAAAGGGCTTCAAAGCAGAATATGAACTATCGACCTTACCTGTTATCATAGACATAATATGAACTATCGACCACCATTTATGGGATCAAATTTTGGTTATCCAGATCAGGTGAATACCTTGTCTACACAACAGTTTTCTGGGATACCTCAACAAGCTATGTTCGCTTCTACAATGGCACCAATGAATCACAATATTGCAATTTCTGAATCTGATGTTAGTGGATGATTTTACTAGATATAACTGGATTTTTTCACTCCATGCTAAATCTAATGTCGCCACACATGTTCAAGCCTTCAAGATTTTTCTCTATCATTTCATTTCCTAGTTCTACATGAAGATCAATCAAATTCACAATAACCTCACAACAACACGCGCCATTTTCAGAAAACATTCAAAGAACACAAACCCGTTGTCTATTTATTCAAAGACTGAGAGATACCTTCGAAACTTTGATCGACCTCCCTCAGTTGAGATGGAGCTTCAGATCTGAAAACCCTACAACAGAAGATGAAAAATGTCAACAGTCCACTGAGAGAGATAGATACAATCAATGATATATACAACCACTAAGATACAGAGACCGCGAGAGAGAGGCGGTATCCTAAGGGAGAGAGCAAGAGAGAGAGAGAGAGAGAGAGAAAGACGATGAGGTGGAGAGAGACGATACACTGTGAGAACGTGAGGGTGAGAACGCGAGGGTGAGAGAGAAGATGCAAAGACCGTGCATCGTGTAACCCTCACCAGGGGCATCTATGTAATTTCACACCCCCTCCTTATTTAGCCTTGGTGGGGGGAGGCAATTTAACACCACGATAGCAACCTTATTTAAAAGCACCGGCTAATTAACACATGGTTGTATTTTTTCCCAATCAACAGCTAAGCGGTGGGCCCAGCCTTAGTTAACCCATTGGCTAGCTAACCCACCTCTTAACCCATCAACCAATCGGGGCCAAGTGTGTTACACACATGTTGAACATGTATTGTACATGCATATACATAATATGTCTTATGCATATGTACATACCTATAATTTGTATATAGCACATGTGTACTTCTATGTTTATTTGTGTGCATAATTGTACATTTTACATTTTAAAATCCTGGGATCGTGTTCTCGGGTATTTTATGAGTCTTAGAATCGTATTTCTTAGACTTGTTTAAATTTTGAAATCGTAATTTTAAAAATTCTTAAAATCCTGGGATATTATTCTTGGGTATTTTCTGAGTAACAAAATCATATTTCTTTGACTTGTTCAAATTTAAAAAAAAATTCAAATCATAGGATCGTATTCTCGAGTATTTTCTGAGTCTTGTAATCATGTTTCATAAACTTGTTCAAATTTTCTAACTGTAATTTTTAAAAATTTTAAATCCTAGGATCATATTGACAAGCATTTTTTTAGTCATGAAATCGTATTACTTAGACTTACTCAAAATTTGGGATCGTAATTTCAAATTTTTTAAAATTCGGTAATTGTATTCTCTGATATTTTATGAGTCTTAGAATCGTAACTTTTGTACTAGTTCAAATCTTAAAAACGTAATTTTCAAAAATTTTAAAATCCTGGGATACTATTCTTGGATATTTTATGAGTTTTAGAATTCGTACTTCTTAGATTTGTTTAAAATTTAGAATTGTAATTTTTAAAATCTTGGGATCTTACTCTCAGTTATTTTCAGAGTCTTAAAATCGTATTTTTTAGACTTGCTTAAATTTTGAAATCATAATTTTTTTAAAAATTAAAATCCTGGGATCATATTTTAGGGTATTTTCTAAGTCTAGTGATAGAATTTCTACGAATTGTTCAAGTTTTTGAACCGTAATTTTTAAATTTTTTGAAATCCTAGGATTGTATTCTCGGGTTTTTTTTTAGTCATGGAATCATATTACTTAGACTTGATCAAATTTTAAAATCGTAATTTTTAAAACTTTTAAATCTTGTGATCGTATTCTCAGTTATTTTTGGGTATTGGAATCGTATTTCTTAGCTTTAATTTTAGAATCTTAATTATTAAAATCCTAGTATCATATTCTTAGTTATTTTCTGAGTCTTAAAATTATACTTCCTAGACTTATTCAAATTTTGGAGTTGTAATTTTCAAAGAATTTAAAATCCTTATATCGTATGCTCGGGTATTTTAGAATCACCTTTCTTAAACTATTTCAAATTTAGGCATCGTAATTTTCAAAATTGTTAAAATTCTGGGATCGTATTCTGGAGTATTTTTAGAATTCTTATTTGTTAGATTTGTTCAAAATTTAGAATTGTAATTATTAAAATTCTAGAATTTTATTCTAGGATATTTTTCGAGTCTTAGAATCGTATCTCTTAGATTGCATATTCAAATTTTTGAATCGTAATTTTTAAAACTTTTAAAATCTTGGGATCGTATTCTTGGGTATTTTTTGAGTCTTAGAATCATATGTTTTAGACTTATTCAAATTTTAAAATCATAATTGTCAAAAAATTTAAAATTCTGGAATTGTATTCTTGGTTTTTTTTTTTTCTTAGAATTATATTTCTTAGATTTTTTCAAATTTTAAAATTGTAATTTTTAATTATGGGATATTCTTTTAGTTTTTAGAATTATATTTCTTAGACTTGTTCGAATTTTGGAATCATAATTTTCAAAAATTTTAAAATTTTAGGATCATTTTCTCAGGCATTTTGTGAGTCTTAGAATTGTATTTTCTAGACTCGTTTAAATTTTAGAATCATAATTCTCAAAATTTCAAAAATCTTGGTGTCATATTCTCGGAAATTTTATGAGTCATAAAATCGTATTTGTTAGACTTGTTTAAATTTTAGAAATGTAATATTCAAATTTTTTAAATTTTGGGATCGTATTCTCTTGTATTTTATGAGTCCTAGAATCATATTTCTTAGACTTTTTCAAATTTTGGTATCATAATTTTTATAAAATTTTAAAATCTTGAGATTGTATTCTCGGGTATTTTGTGAGTCTTATAATCGTATTTCTTATATTTTTTCATATTTTGAAATCGTAATTTTCAAAATTCTTAAAATTTTGGGATCGTATTTTTAGGTTTTTTTGAGTCTTAGAATCGCATTTTTAGACTTGTTCAAATTTTAAAATCGTAATTTTAAAAATTTTAAACTCTGGGATCGTATTCTCGAATATTTTAGAGTATTATAATCGTATTTCTTAGAGGTGTTCAAATTTTGAAATCGTAATTTTTAAAAATTTTAAAATCTTGGGATTGTATTCTCGGATATTTTTTGAGTCTTGTAATTGTATTTGTTGGACTTGTTCTAAATTTTCAACTATAATCTTTAAATTTTTTAAAATCCTAGGATCATATTGACAGACATTTTCTTTACTCCTGTCTTGGAATAAATAATAAGTTGAGATGAGTACATACTAAGGTAGTAGTTATAAATAGAGAACAATTACAAACCTATAAGTTGAGATGAGTAATAGATTATCCCAATGGAAATAAGTTGCATTACATATCAAAAGGCCATAAGATACGGAGTAATGCTAGTGACACTACATGCTTTGCTCAATATTTTACCCCATGATGAGGTGACACATTTCCCTTATCTCTCTCTCTTTCTCTCTCTCACACCCACACACTTAGTAACAGACACTTATCTTCCTCCACCTCAGCATAGAGTAAAATATGGAGTAAAACATGTAGTGTCAATTCTAAGATATATTTGTCAATAAAAGACTATAAGATGCTTCTATCAATAAAGGCCATAAGATACATCAACTTCAGCCAATAAAATCTAGGCTTATTTAGCTACCCAGGTTGCAACAAAAGGCAAAAGTTCTCCTTGACATTTTGTCAAACACGTTGTGAGCATGAGATACATATTGTTTATTTTATGAAAATTTCTCAGTATATTTAGCAAACTGAACTACTTTTTTTCTTACAATTACAATATTTTTTTCAGCAAAAATAATTTAACCCACTATCCACTTCAAGAGAAAGAGAAAGATACCTTGGTGGAGGGGTCAGCGGCGGCAGTGGTCGGTGGTGGATAGTTCTTCAAAGCCCGTCGCATACAGAGGTCATGTTGGTCGGTGGTGGTGATCCGGTTGGTGGAGTTCGTCGATCTGATTTTGTGGGGGGAGGGGGGGGGGGGGGGGGGGGGGGGATTGATTTTTGGAGTGCGGGAAAAGTGATCTAGACTTATTTGATTTTGGTAAGGAGAAACTGATTTTAGTTTTTTTTCCCTCACCCCAAAACGAGTGATGTACTTTTTTGATGTGTTTGTAGCATTTTTGATAAAAATTAAAGTGTCAACGCGTCCAAATACTTTTACATTCAGATTGGTATAGAGTGCAAGAATTCATTATGGAGCATGTTTAATTAATATCTATAGAGCAATCTTCTAATAAGATATTTTTTATTTTGTTACTGTGTGGACTTTTTATTTCCTGATCAAATTTTGATGATCTGAACCGTTCAATATGTTTAAAACATGTTTTTAAGGGTACCTGTAAGAAATTGACTCAAACAATATCGAGAAGGACTTTATCTAAAATAATTTTTTATAAATGCTGATATGGAACAGTTTTATAAAAAATTGAATAGATTAAGCATTTTCGAATAATATGTTGACCTGATTTTTCTTTTTAATCTTATCAATAAATAAGAGGTTCGCATCATAGTAAAATAACAAATCTTCGTTGTTAGAGATAACGAGGGAAATAGAAGGTGTACCAAACCCATACTCTTCCACCACGTCACCACTACCAAACACCTACCTATACATTGTATATATTTATATATAAGACATATACGTAATTATTATAATATGTTTTAAACATATTGAAATGTTCAAATCATTAAAATTTAATCAAGAATTAAGAGTTTAGATGTTGGTCAAATATTGGTCTAAAAAAATGTTGGTCCATGAAACATTTCTCATATATATACACACACACATACACACATACACACATACACACAAACACATATACATATATATATATACACACACACATATATATATATACATACTTATATGTATTATAAATATTATAAGCATGCATATAAGTATGTATGTATATGTACATACATGTATATATCATATGGACACATAAATAAACACATAAAAAAATACTTGATCTCACCCTTTGAAATCAACGGCTGAGATTAAAAAAAAATCCTCTATCCTCCCTCAATCCCTTTAGGCTTCATCTCCTAAATCAACCAACAACGGCAATGCTTTTCCTTCTCATCTCCGGCAAACCCAATCCTACAACGACAACTCTTCTCCAGCAATAGAAAAGTTCAAAAAATCTAAAGCCTTACTTTGTCTAACATTATTTGGTTTGCCGAAAAACTCTGTAGATAAGACGCCAGATTCTTTGGCATTCATCACAAAATTAGAGGAATCGACTATTAAACCATTAGCTCCAAAGATTTCAGGTGCCAACAAAACTGCTTTGTTGGAAATTGTAATTTGCTAAAAGTGAAGAGGGAAGGATTAATGGCTTTCAGTGCTGATTATAATGGGCCCGTACCCCACCCTAAGAATAATTGAGAAAAAAATTTTATAATTTCCTTTTGAAAATTATTAAGCAGTATTTCTTTCACCTTTTGTTTCTTTTTTTTGATCTGTTTGATCTGTTTTTAAGGGTTACGATTACACATCTGTGAGTTTGTGCTAAATCGATAAATTTTCTAGGGGGAAACAAGTAGTAATTATTTTAAGTATCTTTCGGTTTGTGCCTTTGTAGGGTGAAAACAATCTTGAAGCTTCTTAGTGACCTTCAACTTCTAACGGTATTTTTATACAGCAAATTTTGGGAGAAGGGTTGCCAACGATGGAGTTGGGTTCACTAAAGATGGGAAAAAGTGTGGGGAGGGGAGAGAGAGAAGGTAGACGGGGGGAGAAGAGAGAGGAGCTTAATGTGTAAATAATGAGAGGGAGGAGATATAGTGTTTTAATCTCAGCCGTTGATTTTAACGGGTGAGATCGTGTGTTTTTTATGTGTGTTTATGTGTCCCGGATCCGGCCCGTATCATATATGTATATGTACACATATGTAATACTATATGTACTTGTCATATACATACATATACGTATATACACGTGTAATAGTATACGTAAGCATATTTGTAATATATATAATATATAAGTATGTACTTATAAGTATATATTATACATATTATACAAAAAAATATATATATATATATATATTATATACGTATGTATATTTATATTTATAAATATATATATATATATAAACGTATATATATTTATAAATATAAATATACATACGTATATTATATATATAAATAAACGTATAGTATGCAAATATATAATTATACATACATCTAGTAGTAATATATATAATATATATTATATAAAAATATATATTATGTATATATTTATATTTATTAATATGTATATAAATATATATATATTTATATTTATAAATATATATATGTATGTATAAATAAACATATAGTATGCGTATATATAATTATATATACGTCTAGTATATATATAGATATATAGTTGATTTTTTTAAATAATAAAAATTGTTTTTTGAAATAAATGACTTATCACTTTTTATACTTTTAGTTTTTTTGAAAATAATGAAAATATTTTTAATTTTTTATAAGTAAAATATCAACACAAATATATTTTTTGTCTAAAACTAAAAAATTCAGAAAATAAAGACAAGAAACAGAAAACAGTTGATAGTTTTCAACCATGGTCTTAAAACACAAATATATTTTTTGTCTAAAAATAAAAAATTCAGAAAATTAAGACAAGAAACAGGAAACAGTTGATAGTTTTCAACCATGGTCTTAAATTGCTGGGTTAGTGATTGCATAATCCTTGATTCATGTGACGTTCGGCGTGTATGTTGTCGAGGGGACGATCTGATGGTGGTCGAGTGCTTGTATTTCTCTATTCACGCTGGGACTAAAACACGCTAGGAATCGGATGGAGAAGACCCAGAACCGTACCGATCTGCTCGCTGCTGGGCGTAAAAAGGTTCGTTCTTTCCTTTAACATGATAGTAATTATGATCTTCTCATGCATTAGATTTTTCCGCAGCTTTTGCAAGTCTTTGAAATTGGAAGTTTGAAACTTAGGATTTCTTCAAAAGTCTAGGACTTCATCTTTTCATTTCAAAAGTCTAGGACTTCATTGCGGACAATTGTTTTACGTTGGTCTTCTGGGGCCAAGATTTTGATGCAATTTGTAGGAACGAGGTGTTCTCAGGGGTTTGTTTATTGAGATGAGTTCTTCCACCTGTGATGGTGCATCGTCAATGCTTATTTCAGATCAGACAATTTTTCAGAAGATAATATAGTTAGGGATATATGGTCACCAGACTTACTATGAGGATTCTTGATAAATATTAGAGGACTATACATCTGTCGGACTTATTGATTGACATAGGTGATAAAAATGGGGTAGTGGTAATGGGGAGCGGTACTTTAGTTCCAACCGAAAGAGCTTCCACTCTCTGCCCACTACTACAACCCTCTTTCTCTTTTCACATCTATTATTTGCTTCCATTTTTATCCTTGTTTTTTCAGATGGATAAATGGTTCTTTACACTGGCTTCTCTTGTCGTCTTGATTGCTCTTGCTCTACACTTGAACCTAGATTAAGACTAGAGAATGGGATGATGTGATATGTCCTTCCATTGCTGCAATCTTTATTTTCTTCTTTCTATACAGGGATGGGTCCTAAAACTGAATTTGTGCATGAGCTAAACCAATAGGACTCTATCATCCTGCAAGCCTTGCAACAGGAATACGACAAGCCTGGCCAAGTGGCTTTGGTTGGATAAGCCCCTTATGATGCCTATGTTGTCAAAGTGAGAAAGAAAGAGAGAGTACACATCAGAGTTTCGTGTAGTAGACAGTGCTACCCTTGAAGGAGATGTGACAGCTCGATTGATAGCGCCTCCTCGGATCTTTGACCTTCAAGCAAATCACTATGACACCGTTGTGGTGCCAGCTAATACCCTTCTGATGCCTAAGTAAGGAATCTGTAGATCTTAAACAGAAAAAATACTCAAGTCTATCAGTACACAAGAGCATCATACCTTTTTAGAGTGGATTTGGATGTACTTATATATGCCTGAGTAGTGGAACACCCCTAGGGCCTGTTTTTCCTTCCTCATGGATAGGGATAAGTCACAACAAGCCTTGTTTTGATGGTCTTGCCATTCTTATCCTTAGATAAGGATGAAGCTGGCACCCGGTTTAGGCACTTAGTCTTTAGCTAGCATATTTCTATTAGGATTGCGGCTTTCCCTAATGGGTTTTCCCTAGTCTTATGATGAGCTTAGGACTTACTCTGACAAACTAGGGCCCACTTCCAATCTCGTTGAGGTCTCTAGGTTTAATTGGTTGGCTTTCTGGCTCATCGTCCTTTGAGGACTCTGTTTGGCCGAACAACCAGAGCAGGCCGAATAGACCACGCATATTCGAGCAGACCACAACGGTCTTATCTGCTCAGCCGGTGGTTCTCTGCTCATCAAGATGAAATACCCTTTTATAGGCACTCTGTGCCTTGGCCTCCAAGCCTAGCTTGCTCAGATGTAGGTAACCACCCTTCTTGCCCTCTTCTCAAGTCCAAGAAGATCACACAGAGGGTCCCATTTTGTTAGGGAACATTTGTGTGGCCTCACACACATCGAGGCTAATTCTTGGTTAAATCAATTCTCCATACCATTTGGCTTTCCATTGTTACTGCATTTTGCCCTAAGTTATTGATGCTGACCCAGTGGCTGCATCCTTGACCTTCCTAATCATTCTTGAACAAACAACATTACCTTTTGAGCCTGTCTATGCTCCCGTCTTGTGGTTTAGCCAGGTCGGGCTTCTCCAATGTCTAGCCTGGGCCACTAGGGTGGTGAGGGACCCATAGATGAACCTTAATCGAGCTCCCTACCCCATTAAGGCTTATGATGAATTTAGCTCACTTTACGTTTCTATTGAATATAATTCAAATCCAAACTACTCACATGTGCAAGAGGGACCCTTAGCTAAATTGCATCAGTCTTTGCAGATTTCTTCTAGAAACAACTTTCTTACTCTTAAGGAAAAGTTAGCTTCAGCTAAGTCATGATGGGAATTTTAATCAGTAATAAAGACTCCCACTTTAAACTCACTTCCATTTCAGGCTTATTGGATGTAGGAATTTATCAGGGAGAGCATTTTCTGCATTCTTAATAAAGAGATTGACTAGTAAACTCACCTCCATTCAGGCATTTTTCTGATTTTTGTGAGAGACAATCATGTGTTATTAAATGCATCCAGTAATTAAATCACTAGATGGGTTTATTTTTAAGCACTTAATAGCCTTAGGAAACAAGATCTTATCATGTAGATCAAGCATATAGTAATTGAGGTACGGGGTAGTTTCATTTTGAAATTTTATGCATAATTTTTCAGCTTCAACAATTTCGGCAGAAGAAGAATGGTAAAGGCAGTAAATCTTTTGGTAAAGCTGGTAAATCCGAGCATGATAGTGATGCTGATGCAGCATCTGCTGCTAAACCGGCAGCTGTATTGCTACAAGGTCCTGATGCAGATGTCAGATCAGTTAACGACTCTGATGACGGGATTGTTCGTATATCAGGCACAGATTCTCGGGGTCATTCACAGTCTAGTGATGTTGATATTGCCAATACTGATCCTTTGTTAGTGGCACTTATACCCGAGACAGGCTCTGTTACAACAACACTGGAAAGCAGTCTGGAGTTGGTGCCTGAGGACTTGGAAGTCAATGAAGCTACAACAAAATTGAGTGTCACCAAGGAACAAGATTTTGAATCTTCAGCTCCATATCAACCTGACAGTACCCATACTGTTAGTGCACAAAGTGCAGGGCTTACTTCAGGAAATTCCGGAAGTTTAGTTTCTGAAATGAACTCTCTATATTCAGCTACTCCCATCCCAGTTGATTCGTCCACTACACCTGATTTGTTTGGTGCTACAGAATCTCTTGGCATAGAATTTGAAGCAGAGAGTGTACATGAGGCAGATCAGGTGATGGACATAGGTTGTGCCTCCTATCTTGTGATACCTCTTCTTTTATACCTATTTGCATTACGGAATAAATAGTTTATTGACACTAGTAACGCTGAATCTGATGTATAGTGGAAACATCGTTTGTTTGTGGGTAGGGGCAATTCAGGGAGCTGACTGTTTGGTTTCAAAGCAAGTTGATACAAGCAGCGTGATAGAGCTTGAAGGGGATGCGATGCTTGATTTACCTGGGATCAGTCAAAGTGCTGAATCTTGTGCAGGGACAATTTCTGGAGACACAAGCATGAAGGAGCCAATCATTGAAATGGAACTGACCAATGAGTTGAATAGTATTTCTACATCTTCTGGCAAAACCAATGAGGTAAAAGAAGCCTGCACATTCGACGGACATTTAGTTTCAGTCCAGCCTTTGCGCAGGTTGCATGGATCCTTAGCTGTAAATCCCGAAGTAAAAGTGCATCAGGGAAAAGATGGAGTGGCAACATTTCTCAATGAAGAAAAATCAAAATTGCGATCTGCAGAATGGGATGAAGCTAATATGCAGGAAGAGGTTGTTAATGTTGAGGACTTTTTGATGGCCAAGGGCCATAGGATGGAAAGTCTTATGGAAGACAAAATGGTGAGTTTGTCCTCTGATACAGATATAATTTCGATTAGCTTTTCACAGCTCAGGGAGCTACTAAGAAGGCTTAATGAAGAGGAGTTTAAATTGCTGCTAACATCAAGAGAATTAACTGCAGATTCAGAGTTTAGGAGTTCTGGCAGTTCAACAACTAATGTAGAACTAAGGAGTAACATTCATTATCAGTCCTCTGATGTTCTGGAGGAAGGTAGAGCTAATGTTGAAAAAGATGAATTTCTCTTGAACCTTGATGAACAATCAGAGCTACAAATGAAGTTCAGTCACCAGCGTAAACAGTTGCTTGGTGAGATGTCTATTTCCAGCAGTTTGATCACTGAACTTCGAGGGAGGAATGAAAGCCTTGCTGAAGAGCTTGCAAGGTGCAAGTCTGAACTTCAGGTAGCTGTTTGTGCAAAGGAGGAACTACAGAAGCAAATTCATGCTGCAAAGACTGAGGTTGTGGGAAAATCTATCAGAACTGATGAGTTGCATGTTGAAGTGGACAGATCACATGGGGAACTATCAAGCCTGTCAGCAGAGTTAGATGACTGTAGGGCTTTGGTAGCAGCATTACGGGTTGAGAATGATAACTTGAATGGGAGTCTTACTTTGGCAGTCAAGGAGAAGAAGAAACTGACAGAGGAGAAGGGATATTCAGCACTTGAGAATGAGAAACTGTTGATGGAGTTAGCTGAGTGCAAAGGTTCATTAACATCATCACAGGAAAAGAATATCAACTTAAGTGGCAATCTTGTGTTGATGACAGAGGAGGGAAGGAAGCTTAAGGAGGAAAAAGAGAATTTTGTCCGTGAGAATGAGAAACTATTGACCGACTTAACTGGGCAAACGGCTTTGTTGGAAACTCTTCGGGTGGAAAATACCAGCTTAAATGAAAGTCTCATTCCAGTAATGGAGGAGAAATTCAGGCTTGGAGATGAGAGGGATCATTTTGTCACTGAAAATGAGAAACTATTGGCTGAGTTAGTGGACTGTAGAAGTTCGATGGCAGCTATAGAGATAGAACATCGCAAGGCTGTGGATGCCCTGAAAGATGCAACTTTGCATCTTGAACAACTTACCCAGGAAAATATGTTGGCATCTCAATCTGGGGATGCTGCAAATCAAATTGAGGGTTCTGACATGCCAAGCAGGGTCCCAGATTGTGCATCTGCTGTCCATAAGACTCACCAACCTCCTGGGAAGGGGAAGACTGAAACTGTCTCCCCTTGGTTAAGAGAACCTGATGATGGCTCTGTGGATTGGTCACAAGTTGAGCAGCTTAAATTGGAGGCCTGTGATAATTCCTTCGGGTTCATAGATTTGAAGGAATACTTGGAGGAGGCAGAGAAAATAATCCAGGAACTTGAGAACACAATTGAAGGGATGCACTCACATGTGGTGTCCTTAAGTAAGTCAAGTGGAAAAATGGTTACGCCAGTAGTATCACGACTGATTCAAGCCTTTGAGGCAAAGGCTCATCACGATGACCATGACATTGAGGAAGTTTCAGCAGAAGATCAACCACTTGTTGACTTGTTTATGTTACCAAAGGAGCAAACAAGAAAGCTGAGAGCAGTTCTTAAGGAGTTGCTTGGGGATGCTGAGAAGGCCAGTAGATTTTTCATGGGAGAGAAAGATTGTAGAACAGTTTCTGATGCTGCACTTGGGAAGCCCAAGGTTACTTATGAAGCTCTAAATGAACAAATTAACTGCTCTGAAGGAGCAAACATGGAACCGGGTGTTTCTTATGAATCCGTAAAGCAACATATGTATGACATTCAAGCAAAGAATGGTGAGCATCTGGTGCTGTGTCAAACACTGAGCCAACAGAGTACTGTTTGTGAAGCAAGGAACAGCGACCTTGTTAAAATGCTTGGTGATTATCAGTCACATATCAAAGAATTGGAGAGACAGTTGGATGAGATGCACTCAAGTTCAGATGGGATGGCTTCCTCAATGTCCAATCAAGTGGAGTTTCTGCATAAAGAGGTAGCTGAGAGGGCATCAATGCTTGAGCGAGAATGGAATTCCAGTGTTGGTCAGATTGTTCAGTCAATGGGGAAGCTTGATTTGTTGGTTGGGAGCTCAAACTCTACCCTTTCAACTGGTAATAATGATGGCCTGTTAGATATAGGTAGCCTCGTGGCTTTGTCTGTTGAGGCTGCAACCATAGTAATTGAAGATCTGCGGGAGAAACTTGAAGCTTCTAGCAAGGATCATGAAGCCATGCGCAGCTCACACCAAAATTTGTGTACAAAATTTAACGATTTGCATGTGAAGCACGAATGTGCCATCGGTGTATTGCGTAGGGTCTATAGTAGCCTTAAGAAACTTGTGGATGATTCATGTGGGCACATAGAGCAGAGTCAGATCATTAAACAATATGAGAATGTTCTAGATCCTCTGCATCTTAATAACTATGATACCCTCATGGAGCAAGTAGCGGTGTTTCTTGGTGAGAGGCTGCAACTTGAATCAACGAAGGACAAACTCAACTCAGAGTTGATTAATAGGGTAAAAGAAATAGAGGAAATGAAGGAAAGAGGCTGGGATTCATATGGCATTCTAAAGCTGGTTGAAGATGTTGAAGGTGCCGTCATGCCAGATGGCACTGGTCTTAAGTCAGATAACCTTGAATCCCGGCTTCAATGTTTGATCACTTTTCTTTTTCAGAAGTATGAAGAGGCTGATAAACTGGTCAGCTGGCCCCCAAGAACAAACTTCTGTAAGGAGATGGAATTCAGTGAGTTGCAGGGACAAATAGATCACTTGACGTTCTTGATTGTTCATTATGACAATGAAAACCTCATTCTCAAGGAAAGTTTAAGGCACGGAGTGGTGGATCTTATTGCTATGCGGTCTGAATTACAGGAGAAACTAAATGAACTTGAACAGTCGGAGCAGCGGGTGTCATCTATCAGGGAAAAACTTGGCATAGCTGTTTCCAAGGGAAAAGGTTTGATAGTGCATCGTGACACTTTGAAGAAATCTCTGGCAGAAACATCCAATGAACTGGATAAATGCTTGCAGGAGTTACAGTTCAAAGATGCCAGGCTTCAGGAGGTTGAAACAAAACTCAAGACCTATTTGGAAGCAGGTGAGCGGGTGGAAGCTTTGGAATCAGAACTCTCATACATTCGCAACTCGGCTACTGCATTAAGAGAATCATTTCTTCTCAAGGATTCTGTACTTCAGAGGATTGAAGAGATTCTAGACGATCTAGAGCTTCCAGAGCACTTCCATTCCAGAGATACAATTGAAAAAGTTGATTGGTTAGCGCAATCAATTACTCGGAACACTGTTGCTCTTACAGATTGGGATCAGAAAAGTTCTGCAGGAGGAGGATCGTACTCTGATACAGGTTTTGTAGCTATGGATCCCTGGAAAGGAGATACACAGCTGAACATAAATTCAGGCGATGATTTGCAAAGAAAATATGAAGAGCTTCAGAGCAAGTTCTATGGCTTGGCTGAACAAAATGAAATGCTGGAACAGTCGTTAATGGAAAGGAACAATGTCATGCAGCGGTGGGAAGAGATGTTGGAGGGGATAGATATGCCTTTGCAGCTACGTGCCATGGAGCCAGAGGATAGGATTGGGTGGTTAGGAAGTGCACTTTCAGAGGCCGATCACCACTGTAATTCTCTCCAGGAGAAGGTTGATAACTTCGTTGCATACTGTGCAACACTAAGTGCTGATTTGGAAGTGTCACGAAAGAGATTATCTGAGCTCGAGACAGCTCTCCAAGCTGTAATTCATGAGAAAGAGAATCTCTCTGACAGTGTGGAGATTCTAACTCATGATTATGATGAGGTCTCAGAGAAGGTTGTTCAGTTTGAATTTGAGAATGACAAGCTGCATAATGAGTTAACTGCTTTGAAAGATAAATTGGTTGAGAATGATAAGATTCATAATCATATTGAGTATGTTGATGGTGAGATTAGAAGATTGGGGAATTTGGTCAGTGGTGTAATTCAGGATTCTGTTACAGGTGATGTGGTTTCTGGTGGCAGTATTGAGTGTTTGGAAGGGGTCCTGCAGAAGCTTGTTAACAAATATACAAATCTTTCTTTAGAGAATTCTATTCTTGTCGACACAGGTGATGAGGAAAATAGACAAAAAGCTCTTGCCACTCAGGTTGAAAAAAGAGATTCAGAGGATTCAAAGGTGCAGGATTTCTCAGTTCTGAAGCAAGATCTGGAGCGGGCTTTGCATGATTTGATATGCGTAAAAGAGGAAAGAGATGGGTATATGGAGAAGAATCGATCCTTGGCCCGTGAAGTTGGAGCACTAAATCTAAAAAGGCAAGAAATGCAAGATCTACTTAGTCAGGAGGAGCAGAAGTCAGCTTCTGTTAGGGAGAAGTTGAATGTTGCAGTTAGAAAAGGAAAATCAATGGTACAACAGCGTGATAGTTTGAAACAAACGGTTGAAGAGGGAAAGAATGAGGTCGAATGCCTGAAATCTGCTATTAAACACCATGAAGGTCGTCTTTCAGATTATGAACAGAAGATCAAGATCCTATCCACATACCAGGAAAGGGTAAAAGTCTTGGAATCAGATAATTTGTCATTGAGAAACCAGTTGGCAGAAACTGACTACTCATTGCAGGAGAAAAGCCGCACTTTGACATTGATTTTGAATAATTTGAAGGGCATTGATGCTGGTTTAGAGTTCAATACCAGTGACCCTGTTGAGACGTTGGAACAAATTGGGAAACAATGGCATGATCTACGTGCAGCCGTGGCTTCTTCTGAACAGGACTTGATGAAGTCTAAAAGAACAGCCGAGCTACTCCTCGCTGAGTTGAATGAGGTTCACGAAAGAAATGATGGACTTCAGGAAGAGCTTGCAAAATTTTCCAGTGAGCTTTCAGAACTCTCCAAGGAAAGAGATCTAGCGGAAACTGCTAAAGTTGAAGCGTTCTCACAACTTGAAAAGTTATCTGCTACTTGCTCTGAGGAAGGAAATAATCAATTTGCTGAGCTGATGATATTGAAATCCTGTGTTGATCAACTGAGGAAGGGCTTGTTTGTTACTAATGATCTTCTTGGCCATGTCCTCTCCAAGGATGTGGAATATGTGCACAATCTGGAGGCATTCTTGATGTCATGTCTCGAACCAAGTGAGGCTCTGAATGTGGTTGACCTACCTCTGGGTGGTCCTGGAAGCAGTATTTCTGTTAATGCAGAAAACAAGGTACTATTGTGGTTGCTGCTCTTATTCCCAAGTTTTTCATTTTCTTAGTATTCTCATTTCCAGGTTCTTTTGTTTGTTTCTGTGACCTGAAATTGTGTCTTTTTATGTGTGTATCACAAAGGTTTGGAAAAAATGCAATGAAGACACCTTTGTTTGTTTACACCCACAGACTCATTTATGTGTGCATGTATGCATTGATGGTTGGCTTGTGTGTGTAATTCATTTGGCTTTTCGCTGTAGTAACTATCATCTTGAGTTTTGGGAGGTTGAATAAGTTCATTTCTTGTGTTTTATCCCTGAAATGCAAAATTCTGTACTTTGAACTTCCCCAAATTTTGAGATTAGTCATGCTGTTGTTTGTTTTTGAAATAGGTAAGTGAAGGAAGTAAAACCTAAACAACCTAATTAGGGTTTTCTCAAGGAAATAGGTGAGAAGCCAATTCGGGAGCATGGTATTATTGTGCACTGGCATTTAGCTGAGCATATCCTTGTTATGGCGATTGAGGAGGGTAGTTGAGATGTCGAAATGTCATGTTCGGACTCTTTCACTAGTGGTTAGGGACCAGTTTCGGGTAGTTAGGGACTAGACCTACTTGGATTAGGATGAGGAATCCTAGACAAATTCAACTATGAATGAGAATGTGGCAGTTGGGTTGAACTCTAACAATGGAGATAAGACCCAACTCCAAAGAGTTTGGATAAGGGTTTATCTAGTTAGGGGACAAGCGGTATTAAGGAAGTGACCACCGCTAATGAGGATTTAGTGGTCCGAAGGGACTCAAATATAGTGAGGGAGACCTCTATATAAAGGAACACACCACGGGTAGCGGTACGTTGTAATTTATTATTACACGCATTTATATAGAGAGATTGCATAGCTAAGTATTGACTTAATTATCGGGGTGCTTTCTCGCTGACCACAGGCGAAGGATTCTTTAATGGATTTCTTGTCTTGCAGATTTGGCTTTCGACAAGTCAAGTGATCTAGGTGTTCGTCCAAGCTTGAAGCAACTTCCTTTATTTTCGTAGAGATTTACCCACGTACAGTAGGATAAGTCAATACATCTACTATTAGCATCTTCAAATTAATCTTGTAATGTAATTTTTAGGCAGATCCATTTTGCCCACCCCGAATTTGTGTGGAAAGCATGAATGTATACAGAAAAGAAGAAAGAAAAGTTCACCGCATTTGGTTGCATTGTATTTTCTAGCCTTTTGTAGGAAAAATATCAAAAATATGTGTTTGTTGTGTTCCCCCTGGTAGAAAGTTTTAAAGTGGGAATGAGCTTCGGCTTATTAGCCATCTACATGGTTTCACTTGATTCGAGCTATTTCAATTGTTAACCACTCATTTATTTAAAAACTTAAGCTATTACAGAAAGGGACAACTTTATCATTTATATTCCTAGTGTGGTAACCTTTTCAGTTTCTTGTTTTGAAAAAACTGAAAACGTAATTTTATTTATTTTAACCAAAAAACAAAAATAAAAACATGTTTGGTTACATATTTTTGTACACAATACAAAACAAAAATAACATCAAACACGTTTGGTGGTATCATTTAGTTTTTCTTACATTATTATCAAAATAAAGCCTTTATGACACATCATGTGTTACACAGAACAAGGAACCATGAGAGAGAGAGAGAGAGAGAGAGAGAGAGAGAGTTTTTCTTTTGTGGGGGGAGGGGTAACAAGCTAAGTGCTAGTTACTTATTGTGATGCTTTGATCTTCACAGTAGTTTGTACAGTAGTTATCATCACATTTCTTAATTGGGGCTTGGCTTCACCATGTGTTCTCTCTTGGTCATGTCGGAGGTGAAAATTAGAAAAGTGCATCATTCATTGGTGGGATGTTCATAGAAAAGGAGGCACTGCCCAACGAGTGTTAGATTTGGATGGAGTCTTGCTCATAGAGGAAGAATAGCTATTGCGCTACGGCTTACACAGTTGATCGGATCATATAGCCCTTTAGGCAACTACCCAAACCTTTTCCCGAGATTAAAAGAAATTTTGACAGAGCAGAGGGTAGGGTAACAGACATTGAATAGACCAACACCCTCCTCTCAATATTTCAAATCAATGATAGCTTCCATCTGGTTCTTACCTGGAGGGGCACCCGAATCGGACCGTATCACTTGTTAGGTTAGGCTTTATTCTCTTCTTTTCTTCCCTAAAAGCATTAGGACTAGCCTAAATGGTGGGGGAGCCATCCAAGAATAGAAATTGAAGGAAAAGGTAAACCAGATCATTGTTGTAGATGATCAAATTGAAAAAAAAAAACAGAGAAGTTAAACCACTTGTAAGTATTTGTTGAAACATAACTTGGAAACTCTTTTAAGCCAGTTAAAGGAGGCTACATTGAGTTTGACATGGGATGTTAGGCTCAAGTTGTGTTAAGGCCTCTACGTCTCGATTCAAATAGATGAAGGGCCCAAAAGTCTAAATAGGGGTGAGAAATTCCCCATCTCATCACTCTACTTGTCTTCTTGTGGCTGGGTCGGGTCATTCTTCACTCCTGTACAAGGGGAATCGCTTTGTGTATACTGACCCTCTAGTTAGTTTCGAGAATGTAGGTATAAGGAACCATCTCTAAGAAACCATTGGTTGCCGCGCAGAGCTAGTTAATGGTTGTCTCTTTTCAGTCAAGCAAAGGTAATGAATCATGTGCTTCCTCCCTTTTTCACATACTCCACTCTATCATTAACCATTATAATCTTGACTTACGGATTTTTTTGGAAGCTGGATGCAATTACTAATTGATGAGTTGTTTGGCACCCTATGCCTATTTGATAAGACCATTGATAGCATTCATGATGAAGCTGTGAAAGCCAATGAAAGGGACAATATGCTCAAGGTAGTATTTAGTTTTGGAGTGCTTATAGCATTCCTAATAGATAGCTCTTCCTCTGCCAGGGAGCCTTCAGAGGCTTTGGAGGAAGTTTCTTCTCTATCGTTCCCCGAGCCCCGGTCGTCTCCCCAGTCAAGAGGAGAGTGGTCTCTTTCATTCAACCCAACCGGCCCCCACTCGCCACTCCTTCAAGAGAACCAGCGGGTTGTGCCGCCTGTGATTCCAACAGGAGAAGTTGGGCCTACTGGCTTGCATGTATGGGAGCAATTCAAACAAAGAAGAGTTTGGTCCGGTATGAATTTAGGCACAATCTGCGTGTCTACTACTAGGTTCGGTATCCGTCAATGGCGCCGCTATGCCAAGCACTTGAATTACCTAGCATGACAGGCATTCAATGCCTGGCATGTCCCTTAACTCAGGTGGCATAAACTCCTCCTTGAGTGTTATTGGAAACTTGGACACAAAATTGGAACTAGATAGCTAGGGCAGTTGAATCCCCGATCGATCAAACATGGGCTTGAAATCGAAGTCTTTCATTGGTGGCGTTCTTAGGGGCAAAGAAAATGCCTTCTTAAAGAAGCTCTCAAGCAACAAGAAGATTCCTATTCCTTGCTTTATGACTATAAGGAGTGATCTTCTAGCCTTAGAAGTTGTGCCCATCCTGAAAATTTGCAACGTCCTCCCACTTTTTTTTTGAACATGGGAAAAGGTTAAACGAATTCAAATAAAATGGAAGAGAGAGGATTTGATAATCTTGAAAAAAGTCAGTTTTGGGTTCCTCATTTTATTTTTTGATAAACATTTAATATTGACAAGCTACACTGATTGCACCTATTAAAGCATTGAAAAGAACTATTGAAATGGTTTCAAATTGAAGAAAAAAATTACCAATTTGTTGACTTTTTTCTTTCAAGGGACGCATAACTTTTCTCACCTTTCAGTAAACAAAAGGAAATAGTGGAAGCTCGGTCTAGTCTACGCTAAACAACACGAATAAGCCTTTTTTCTTTCTTAAGAGCAAGCTGTTGAGCTTGATTGAAGCTAGTGATACGCAAAGGGCACTCCATACAGAACAAGCAAGTCTTAGGGATGAAACACCCAAGCAAGGACCTCAATTCTCATTAGGAGGTCAAACCAAGGACCTATGGAAGTCGGGGTTACCCCGTCCCCATGGTCAATGCGCTCCCCATGTTTAGAGTGAATTTTGTTGATAAAGAAAAAATTGATTTGTTGAATTTTGTCCCCCAGGTATTAATTTCCTAGTTAATTTTGTTGTTGCTGCACATTTGTTTTTTGTTATTTGTCTTTTGTTTTTCTTGTGGAATATTCTTTGCATTTTTCTATTTATGTGGTTATGAAGATAATCTTTTCTTCTAAAGCAGATCATGGTTTTCAATCTTTGCTTGTACCTTCCTAACTTTTTTCTTCCTTACGTAATTGTTCATAATACTGGCAGTGATGTTCTTACTTTTTTGTCTTCATGTCCAGGAGACGTTCTTGGTTATGGATCCTATATTGGACTCAACGATGCAAGAGCATAGCAACAACAATTTTGTCGAAATTTGTAGTCTTACTGGGCATCAATTGCAAAGTTTGGTGAAAGAAGTTGATGCTTTTAAAGAAAAACTGCACGAGCACTCCATTACGTTAGATGAAGGAATCAAGCATGTCGTTCAAGTAGCGAGTATTGTTCATCGAGAGGTGACTTCCCTTAAAAAGTCCTATGAATCCTTGAAGCAAAACTTAATTCGATTAGAGTGCATTGAGAAAGAGAAAGATACTGGAAGTGATTTATTGCTCGGAAACATTAACATACTTTATGAAGCCTGCAGTAGGTCACTTATCGAAATTGAGAATTGGAAAGCTCGGTTTGGTGGTAATGGTTTGGCTGCCACAGATCATTGGATGAAGTCAGAAACTTCAACATATGTTGATGGAGGAAATCTTTTCAGCCAACAGACGCATTTGTCCTCGGATCAACATATTAGTACAATGGCGGATAGGTTGTTATCAGTGGTTAAGGACTTCATTGGTACTCAAGCCAAGATTGTAGAAGCTGGCTATAAGGAAATGAACACTACCATTTCGAATTTGCAGAAAGAGCTCCAACAGAAGGATGTCCAAAAAGATAGAATTTGTGGGGAGCTTGTTAGTCAAATCAAGGAAACTGAAGCTGCTGCGAGGAGTCACCTGCAAGACTTTCAATCTGTGAATGCTCGGGTACATGATTTAGAGAGGCAGCTTGAAGCGATGGCGGAGCAGCCTAAACTATTAGAGCAGAGAGTGAAAGAACTACAGAATAATGAAGCCACCTCCAAACACTTGGAGGAAAGTGTTAAATTGCTGAATGAAGTGCTGGCTGCTAAAGAACAAGGTTAGTTTTTGTTGAGTTCTTATCCAGCTGCTTTTATGTCATTTATCAAGTAGGTTATTCACAAAATAGTTTTTAAGTGAAATTTCTTCTCCTGACACAGAAATTGAGGCGCTGATGCAAGCTCTTGATGAGGAGGAGATCCAGATGGAAGAGCTAAGAAACAAGATTGGGAAACTGGAAAGAGTTGAGCAACAGAAAAACCTAGATTTGGAAAACCTCGAAGCTTCTCGTCTAAAGGCTATGAAAAAACTTTCCATCACTGTTAACAAGTTTGATGAACTTCATCATTTGTCTGCTAGCCTCCTTTCTGAGGTTGAGAAGCTTCAGTCACTGTTACAAGACCGGGATGCAGAGATCTCGTTCTTAAGACAGGAAGTCACACGATGCACCAATGATGCTCTAGCTGCATCCCAGATGAGCAGCAAAATAAATTCAGAAGAGATCTACAATTTACTGACATGGTTGGACACTATGATTTCTGAGGTGCAGGTGCATGATGTGCATTTTGATTATAAGAAGAGGGATGAAGTTCATCAATACAAAGAGAGATTTGAGGAGAACATCAGGTCACTGGTATCTGAATTAAAGGATCTCAGGGCTGTGGTGCAGAGCAGAGATATGTTGGTGCAAGTGGAGAGGAATAGAGTTGGAGACTTTACACACAAAGGAGAATCCCTTGAGGACTCTTTACGTGAGAAGGAATCTCAATTAACCCAGCTTCAGGGTGTTGGAGATTCTGTACAGACAAGAAGTTCGGCTTCTGAAATTTTGGAAGTTGAACCTGTGGTATGTCATGCTATATGCTTTATTTCTCAACGCTACATAAGTAGCTTTTCATTTTCAACTTTTTTTTTTTTTAAATGCAACCAAGGGAAATCAATTTTGGCTTCAAAACGACGTCTCTTTTGGTCAGGACACATGACTAATTGTTGGTTTTCTGTTGAATTTGATGTTATACCCTTTGTATATGTTATTTGTTGAGCAGGCTAAGTTCATAACGATAACTTACAATTTGGGTTTTCCCAAGGAAACATGGGCTAGGAATCTATTTTCTGGTGTATTTTTGCTCCAATCTTTGCCGTTCATCTTCCCCCGAAAAGGGTGGAAAAGATTCATTCCTGTTCACTTTTCCTCTTTTTTCGAGCCTCCTCATTTGTTGATGTTCTCATCAAATTAGTGACGTGCCTTTGAATAGTCAAGTACAGTTATGATATATCATTGGCAACACAGAAACATTTCCTGTAGTTGTAAAACGAGTAAAGAGTAGTCTGTTATGCTGTATTCGTCAGATGTTTGAAGTAGTATTAATTATCCAGGTATGTACAGGTATTGTGTTCTATGTTTCCATGTGAAATTTGGAACACCACTTACTGTCTACTGATCTTGTTTGTCATGCACGTGAAACTCTTGTTAGTGTTGGTTCTTGAAGATATTTTCTTAGCTTGTACTTTTTGTTAGGGGCTGTTTGTTAGAGGTCAAAGGAGGGGGATAAAATTATCATCCCGGATATGGCAATCCGGGTTGTCATATTTGGGGTTTGTTTATGTTTTTAGACCTCGGATAGTATATCCGGGGTCTAAATGTTATCTGCCTGGAGGGGGATAAAATTATCCCACCACTCCCCTATCCATACCTGATCCCCTTCTATATCTCCTTTCTATTTATACAAATACCGTTATTAACTACAAGAATGTCATTATTAATTATGAAAATGACATTCACCTACTCATATCTACCATATCCTCTTTCTCAAAAAATACTCAAAAAAACTCTTTATAAGTATTCACCCCTCTATAATAAATCCCCACTTCTACTATATTTTCTCTCTTATTATCACCATATCCCTTCCAAAATTTTGACCGCGGACAAATGGATCGTTAAGGTTAAAAACTTTTAAAATGCTAAAAAGGTGCATTTTATATAGGCATGTCCAATATTCTGTCCTCTAAGTCTGGGTTTCTTGGGAACAGTGATAAGACTTTTTATCTTAGGAATGAGATTGTGTTTTTATATGCATCGAAGAGCCTATTATTTGTTGATGTACACAAGCCAGGGCCGGTCCAGTGATGCATGGGGAAAGCAAATTTTTTAAATGGGGCCCTCAACATAATTTCTACAAAAAATTTTCCACAAAAATTCCTGATAAAGATATCATTGTAAGAAATAAAAAAACAAAGTACCAAAAATTCATAATGTTTACATTTCTTCATTATTTTTAAGTTGATTCATCACCGTAAAGACAAAATATCAAACCCATCAAGCACCAAATCAAACCCCCCCCCCCCCCCCCCCCCCCCCCCCAAAAAAAAAAAAAAAAAAATGAAGTCCAAAATAGTTGATTCATGGACCTAAATGTAAAACCCTACGTACCTAATAGTTATTCATCACCAAATTATTGAGATTAAGAAAATCAATCTTGATAGTTTGAGTTCATAATATAATGGCTAATAGAGGCGTGGACCTTGTTGTCTTGTCGCCGACCATTGGTATTCGGCTCCAGAAAATGGATAAAAACACTTCCTTCTAAGTTGTTCAACGTGTAATACAAAAGGTGGAAGATATCCCCAATTTGCTATAGCAGTCATCTTGTTTTTGTCCATTAAAAATCTAGACCTAATGGCCGATTTGTTAGTGATCAAAATTTTAGAGGGGATGTGGGAGATATAAAAGGGGTACATGGCAAAAGTGGGGATTTCCATAGAGAAGTGAAAAGTCATAAATGACTTGTTTGCGTATTTCTTTAGGAAGGGGAGTATGGTATATGATTGGCTAGGTGACATTTTTGTGATTAATAATGATATTCTCGTAATTAATAACGTCGTTTTTGTAAATAGAAGGGGATATAGAAGGGGGTGGGATAATTTTATCCCCCTCCAAGGAATATAATAATAGTCCACCAGATATCATACCCAGGGTGCAAGAAAGTAAACTAACTCCGGATGTAGCAAACCTCAATAGCCATATCTAGAGTGATAGCATTAGAGAATTCCTTTCCTCTAACAAACAAGGCATTATTGAAGACTACCTAATGGATGGATCGTATGGTTAAGGCTTGTAAGGGGTCAAAGGTTATCAGACCCTTTCTATCCCCAGAGGCATAGCAGGGTCGTCGTAAATTTAACTGTTGATGGGGAACTACAAATACAATGGTGTTTTATTGGTCCTTATTGAAGACTACTGAATGCATGGACCGTATCGCACCTTGAATTGTGGGATTCCCACATTAGTGTTAATGGTTACTTATAGTGTTGCAACACAAGGTTTAACCTAGTATTTTTTAAAAAGGGAGCTGAATCAAAGTCATAAACCTTGAATTGGGATTTGTAAGATTCAGCTCTGTTTATTGACATCAACGATAAATATTCATTTGATCAGTTTTTTGTTGTTTTTCAATCTTTTATAATTCAGGATGTTGTCTTGATACATTTTTTTGTCTTCTGTTTGTAAAACTCCGCTTGTTGCAATTTGGCATTCTGATGGAGCTCTATTCTGGTGGCTGTTCGGATGCAGATTAACAAGTCGGCTGCACCAGGGACCTCCATTACACCTCAAGTTCGCAGTTTGCGCAAGGTTAATAACGATCAAGTTGTTATTGCTATGGATATGGACCCTGCTAGTGGTGGTAAATTGGACGATGAAGATGATAAAGGTAATGTGCTACTCCCTGATGCATGTTTTTATGAACCCATTTGTTGTAACTGATGGATCCCAGGTGCTCGGCATGTCTGGTTTACCCGTTAAACCTTGTAGATGGAGCAGTAAACTGGGCATCACTTTTTGAAATTAGATGATGCTTCATGTGTTTTGGGATTTGATTGCAAAAGTGCCACTACGTATTGAATCTTCAAAAAAAGGAAGTAGTTCATGTTAAATTTTTTTGACAGGAGCTCGTCACCAAACAATAACAATGGGTACAATCTATCTGTGTGGCTCATAGTTCCTTGTCTTGTATTGAGGTTATAGGAGTATTTATATTGGTTCCAGAAGTAGGCCCAAAACAGCACTGGTAACCATGATTATAATAATTCCATGTTTGCTATGTACCCATTAACGGATCCTTATTTTCAAGAAGCCAACCTTGACCTTGTCCCCACCTGAGAGCGAGGCAAGCTGGGAATGGGCTGAGACTTACACCTTGACGCAGATCGAAATGGGCAAAGAGAGAATGAACGCAAGCCAAGCAAGATAAAGAAGAACTCCTTCACAAAGAAACACACTGTGATCTATCCACGGGCAGGCGTATATTAATTTCCTTATTTCTGCAATTAATTTCTTATGATGTGGATTATTGCAGTCCATCCATAAGATATATCTTTTTGAGCAATATTCTATTCGTAGATTAGGACTGTACAATCAGAATATTATAGCTGCAAATATTTTGTCAATTATTTGACCAGAGTAAAAAGCCACTACATTGCTGTAAGCAAAATCATATGTGATATGTAACCTCGTTTGTTTAAAAAAAAAACTTTTTGGAGATGGAAACTTGCATACTCGGAGCCAAGAAAGATATCCCCCTTGGTTGCTGAAATGCTGCATCTAATCAGAGATAGTCAGATATTGGACAACATATAAACAGGATATTGTTTTCAAGTTCTGTGCTCTCTTTGCAATCTGTCTTGCCTTTTAGCTCTAGGGAGAGTTCAAAAGAATAATGTCGAGCTGCGATGAAAGGCAGGTACTACCCAAGAAGTGAACTACTGGTTGTAAGTAAGGAGTAGTTGAACATTGGAAGCCTTCATTCACCAAGTAAGAGGGAAAAAGCATTGTACAATAGCAGTACCCTGGTAAACATGTTTTGAGAGAAGAGTTTTGGTATCGATGGACTGTAGAACATATAGCATGTTTCAAATGGCACAACATGCTTGTGCAGCGAAGTAGGGTGATCTTGGGACTGTAAAAGTTTGGTTTATATACTATAGCCATTGACTGAAACAAAGTGCCTTGTCATGGCTTATTTGTGGATGTGCCCTCCTTGGTCAAAATACATGTATCATAGCGAACTCAGCTATTTCTGCTTGTTTGCAATAGCACATGCTGGTGCAACTAAGGAGGTTGAGAAGAGACTAGAGAAGAGTTTTCAAAGAGTCCACCCTACGCTTTACCAGAACACATTGTCTTGTTGGTTGATATCAGCTGTTTGTGCTATTTGGTCAAATCCATGCTATGACGGCTGAACAAGATTTGTTTTTGTGTTTCGATGTAGAAAATTGTTAGGAAGGCATGAAACAATGTATTAGTGGATTCTTTAAAAAGAAGGATTCCAGGAGACGTAGATGGTTCCATTGATCGGGTAAACAACAGTACAAAAATAGCTACAATGAAGTTATAGATCTTCACTTTCTCCGCACTCCTTCATGTACTAGTTGACCAGTTTCAGTTATTCTTCTGTATATCTGCCATGGAGAATTCTTAAAAAGAGATTAGCCTATTTTGAAAGAGAACAATCTTAGAGAACAAGGAAAATGCGACCCACTTCCCCAACAAAGCCACGTGTTCTTGATAATTAACTCTGCCTAAGGATACTACATGATGGTCTATTTATAAACATCCAGGAAACCCAAGTTAGAAGTTACCGAAAATAGAATATATCCCATGAGACATTAAGACCTATTTATTCATCCAATTAGTTCCTGTCCAATATAAATATCTAGCAGAAAATAGTTCTCATCTGGCGAATAATGATAGTAAAGGTACTCCAAAAGGTGTACACCATGCTATTGCTGATGAAGCCCTTCCTCAACCTAGATGAGACAAGAGTGATTAAAGGGCGTCAAGAATCCAATTAGAACCCGGCAGCCAGCAGTCATGAGAAGGGATAAGGAATTCTAGCCGCATATGTTTGTCTATTTGCTTCCTCTTACTCGTTGTCCCTAGAAGCTAGACTATTCTAACCCAGGAGTTTCCAGTTCTCATCATTAGAAGGACAGCCCAGAGGAGGTTTTGTGCTACTGTTTTTCTGAGTTTGTTGTGTTCTACTGGTTCTAGCCAAATATTTACTGAGAGTTGTAAAACATGGTACTTACTCCTCCAGTATATCATTTTATCAGCTCATGGTTTCAAGTCACTTGCTACGTCAAGAATTGTTCCAAGATTCACAAGACCTGTTGCTGACATGATAGATGGTCTATGGTAAGCTACCATTTCTTCCTCTTTCTTATTTGTTCTATTTTCCGTTGGTATTCATCATCGTGAAATCATCTTGTGCATGTAATCTACCAGGGTTTCTTGTGACCGCACGCTAATGCGACAACCTGCTCTACGACTCGGTGTCATCATCTATTGGGCTTTTCTGCATTCCCTTCTTGCAACTTTTGTAGTTTGAGAAGAGACTTAACGTGTTAGTGATTTTCTTCTCTGTCTCTCTCTCTCTCTCTCTCTCTCTACAAAAAATGTCTTTTAACAGAAAAATGATGTTTGAAGAAGTTGACTAGCTCCAAATGCAACAGGATGGAAAACATTGTAAAGAAGTTTTAGTAGTAATTATTATTGATCTTACAATTTATGAGGTATGATAGCATGTGTGAATGTAGATGACAGTAATTACATCCTAATGCAGTTAGGAAATTTTACCTCATTGCACATAATAGGTTGCATATTTGTGAAGGCATGTATGTCATTGCTTTGTGTCAAATTAGATAATCCGTCCTATATGGTCCTGTACTAGAAACTTTAAGGAGAAATGCAATTAATGCACATCTCGTTAGAAAATACCCCCTTATGTTCTACTTTTAAAGTTGCTTTTAATTATTTGTCTGTTAGTTTGATAAAACCTAAACACTTTTTTCCTTGACTTTTTAAAAATTATTTACATTTTGGAACATCCCAACATTGAATAGTGGAGCAGCAATATGGGATGGAGACAGTATGTTTTTATAAAGTGCAGTATTAGACATGTGTAGAGAGTGAAAGTAGTCCGCCAATTATCATTGATATGCAGTGTTAATTGTTAAATGTGATTACTTCATTGTAGCAAAATGGCAGTACTTTAGAGAATCATTAAGGCTTTGTGCGGATCTTATATTTATTGAGCTAGTTGTGTAGAGGAAACAAAAGCCTGCATTTGTGAAGTTCATTTTTGTTTCTCTTTTGCCTCAGCAAGCCCCTTCACAAAGCTGACATCCAAGCACAGCAGAGGAGTGTGTAAAGGTGCATACTATTATGCTTCTGTTTAATAATGATTGCCTATACAAATCTTTTATTCATTGAAAAGCATTTACAAAATTTAAATGATCCATTTCAGATTTTAAGTAATTGTGATATGATCATTGCAATGGAAAGACACTATCAGTGCGCTGTGCCTAAGCTGTCCACTTGCACTTCACTCTTCATGCGTTTTATGCTCAAGCGAACAATTTTATTTTTATGCAAGGAAGAATCTCTCAAAGGGACAGGGTTCCGTGTGCTCAAGTCGATGTTTGTTCTCATCTGCAGGTTATTGTTTGTTTTGCGGGCAAGATGAGCAGTCAGGTCACAAAATACGGTTATCTTGACTCTGTTCTAGTGCCATCAAACATCCCTGCATTATTGGTAGTTTTTCTATCCTAGAGTCAGATGTCAGATTAATCGCTTACGCAGCTCGACCAAGCTACTGTGATTTCGCTTTTATATTGCTAAATTGCAGATTTCTTGGTTGCATCCAATAAGAAAAAGACTTTACCATCGCAGAGGACATAGATCAAATATTGTTATGAAGACAACCAAAGGTTGTTCGATCTTCCTTTAGTATTGGATGTGTCCTTAGAAGCCTAAAGCTGTTTCCTGCTATATTTGTGCTGGAAATCTGTCTCAAAGTTTGTGCAGATTTTGGTCTTTTCATCCTCATTTTGGTTGAGGTCTGTGTATCGTTTACACAAAATTCAGGCACTAAAATTACGAACATAATGGGTTATAGTTGGAAGTAATTGTGGAAACATTGATGTGTAGACTCGGTTTTTCTTTTGCTTGATTAAGCAAGCTTAAGGATCCTGTGTGTGTGTGTGTGTGTGTGTGTTGGGGGAGCACGAATTTGTGTGCACGGTATCAGTGGATACTTTAGAGCTGTTGAGTTCTTATTTCTCAAGAGATTGGCAATGTGATTGTGCTGCTTCTTTGCAAGGGGTGATGCTTGTGTATTTGCAGCTCCTCTTTCTCCTAGTCTAATCTTCTGATTAGTAGGTTAGATGATAAATTGGAAGGGACGTGATTCTGAAGTCATGATCAAAGTTAGTCGCATTAAGGAATCCTCGGAAAACTACAGTCCAAGGAAGTTAAAGTCCGGCTTCCTTTGATCCCTTAACTACCAGTGTAGTGTTTATTCACTTCTTAAAATTTCACTCAAGTCTACATAATCCATTATTTACTTCCTTATTATATTCTTTTACATCCTTTTCCCAACAGCGCTTTAAAATGGTATCAGAACCCTAAATTGATTATTTAATTACTATCAACTTTGATTCTTATTAGTCTTTTTTTGTATTATGTCCTTCCCTCATATAAAAGAATTAATTCAAGTCCTTAATTACTTGAAATCTAGTCCTTGCAAGACATTGTCAAATGATCCTCCCCTCTAGCCAGCGAAACGATACTTGGATGATTAAGTCAGTACCCATTCAAAGAGAACTCTTAATACAATGCTTTCAATAACAAATTATGGTATATTTTTACCCTACAAATGTCTTGTTCTTTTATAAATGATTCGAGCCATTCCCTATTTCCTAACTTCTCATTAGAGAGGTGTTAAATTTGTTTCCTACGGTCACTAACAAGATAAGTTTTATTTAGACTCTTCGAATTTTTATCTTGCATAGTTTGAGTTTCATTCAACTATCAAAATTGGTCTTGTACTATTCGGGTTTAGTACTTATCTCTTATATATTCTTTTTATTATTTAACTATTTTTTAGATCAGCAAGTATTATTCTCTACTCAGCAATACTAGCGTGCACAACACCTCTTTGACAAGATAAACTCTTGGTCTTTTGTTCCATAAAAATTCTAAATAAGTTTAATGGAATTTTACCTCATTCGTTGCTCCTAGCTTTGGTTGTTCTCTATTGAGCAGATAAAGTAGGTAAAATTTATCTTTTCCTAATTCTTATTCATACCCATTGGCCAGATATCCCTTACTTGGGCAAAAAAATGTTATCCATCTATTGGAATTCGTATAGACGTATTCAATGCTGATGACGTTTGGTGGCAGCTTTTCGATAATCAACGTGATACTTTTGCATGTGCCAATTAGTAACATCTCTCTTTACTATCTATATTTATCGCTTCACTTCAGCCTTTTAATTTTCATCGTCTTCTTTACTTTTCTATTGAGAAAGAACCCTCTCCTGAGATCTTGAGTTCTCTTTTCGTCTAGCCACCATAATTTGCAATCCTTAACTTGTCTTTGTAAAGTCCCCTCTTGGTCTTCGAAACTCTTTCTATGTTTGGTCGATCCTCGTTCCCTTCTCGAAATTGGGGTTTTTTAGGTTTCTGTCATGCCCTCAATTTTAAACATAGTAAAATTATACTTATCCAATTTAAAATCTCATAATCAATAATAATAAGCTTGTAACGAAGCCTTCTATACATAACCCAATATTTATAAATCAAGTTTTCAAAATATGATTTGATCCCTTGGGCAATCCAAGTCCGAATGTATATCAAAATACTGTTTAATTACATAAGAGTTCACATGATACTAAGCAAAGGAATACTTAAGAAAAGAGTTAAAATATATCTTCAAAAATATGCTTTCAAGATGTTGAGTAAGTCTTTGATAAAAGCTCTCAAAAATCATGTACCACACTCTATGCATATCATGCGTTCCATGCTATGGTCTTGAAACATCAGTTGAAAACACAAATGGGTGAGCTAACAAGCTCAGTAGAGAAATTCAATGCTAATCTTACATGTGTATGAATTTATATGGCATGGCAAATGATCTATGTTACATAATTCAATGGATGTACCATTTAAGGAAATACTTGCACTAAGTGTTCATCAAATTGTTCATAAGCAAAGATAATTTCATCGTTACATTTGGTTCATATCATGCCTAATATTTTCGTAGGATCTTAGTTCGCATCCCCTAGCATTCCTTTAGAGGAGTTTAGTTTGATGTCACCCTAGTATTCCTGTAAGAGTTTAGTCTGACCATTCTAGCATTCCCTGAAGGAAGTCTAGTCCAATTCCCCTAGTATTTTCATGAGGAAATCTAGCTCGCAACATGTATTATTCACGTGTCCATGTATGTCTAGGGTCAACCCCACATTTCACTTTCATCGATTCATCAATCATAACTTTGCAGAAGGGGTACCTCATTTTGCTTCATGGATCTCATATTTTAACCCATCCATAGAATAAACAAAATGTTTAAGTAGATCTACAAATTAAAAATGCAATATTACTTCCTAATATTACACTAATCACATCCAAAGACCCCCAAGACATATGACATAAGGAATAAACCTAAATAGAACCAAAACAAATCATAAACAACTAATAGAAGTAAGAAAATTCCTATCTCAAAGAGAAAAATGCAAGACTTGAGTTCCAAGGTGAAAACTTAGCTTTGATGGTGGAAGAGAGTTTACCCAAGTCTTCTCCAAGCAAAATGTTTACTTCCAAGAGCTAGATATCAAAGGATATTGAAGGATTATTGGAGGAATTTGATGAATACAGAGGTTTGATCATGTATTTGGGTGGGGAGGAAGTGAGAAAGAGGATTTTCTAGAGAGAGAAAGGGAATAAATCTGATTTTGAGTGTATATGTTATGTTTAAAAAAATCTGATCTGTCCCCTTTAAATTTGTGTTTTTACCTGCCTGACCGGTCACAGGGTAGGGCTCAAAAACCTGACCAGTCACGGCAAGCTATTGCCTCAAAATGTTACCCGCCTAACTGGTCACGGAAATCTTGTGACTGGTCACCCACAGTTACTGACCACAATTTTATTTTCACGTGACTAGTCACACCGGCCTTTTTCAACCTAAACCAGTCACCTATTTCTCCTTGCTTATTCCTTCTCTCTTCACCAAAACTCATCTAAATCATCATTAATCTCATCAAACCATCTCAATATACATTCCAATCACCGTAAGATTTTCTAAACACCAAAATAAAACGAAATTTTTTTGGGCCTTTACAGTCTCTGTGTAATACGCCTGAAAAATGACAAAATTTCGCCGTAAGAACAACATTTCGGGTAACGTTTAACTTGCTCTTGTTACCCCTAATGTAGTCGGCGATGGGGCCACATAGGATACACTCCATATCCTAGTAATAGCAATCGTAAAGATTCCCCTGCACCCTTTCTTAACATCTTTAGATTATGGGTATAGCCCCCTGGAATGAAATCCTAGGCATTGACTTAGGCCTTTGGGATATACAATACAGCTACAACATGGTCAAATCACAATCTAATATCTATTACTTCAAAATCCATAGGAACATAGAACGGATAATCACAAACTTTCGAGATTCGGCCTCGAGAGACGATGACGACTTCCTTAAGTCGTAGGTAACATGGAATTTGATCCCTATGCTAACGGAGAGAACACAATAAGCATTGCCCGCAAATTTGGACACCCCTATTAGTAACTAATCATTTGACACCAACCGTTCTTTCAATTACTTGCTCACTCTAATCTTATTTAGCATTATGATTTGTTTCTTGATCTTCTTGTCTTCATAGCTTCAAATTGTAATCAAAATCAAGACGACGGCAGCACTAAACCAGAAGACCTCAAGGTGGTTTTAAAGTACAAGGGCCTTCTAGGATGAAGGTGTCTAGGTTGTGCCCCTCACGTCCTCCTAAAGTACAACCCAAGCTATAAAGGTTTTTTGCCCTTAGCTCGGTAGCCACAATCACTGAGAATCGCCTCCATGATGTCCAAGAAGGAATTTCTCTTCCTTTTCTAAAGGAACCAGGCTAGGTAACTATTGCTAGAGCTGGTCCTTCACATGCAAACTCTTCATCTACCCTCTCCATACAATAACTCTCCTCGTTTGTTGACTCCCTTAGAGAAAAATTCACTACTTACTGGTCATCCGGAGACAAAGAAGCATACCAAACCAAGGTAATGTTAGGATTCCAACAACGCACCACACGCAACAGAAGCAGTAAAATCAAGAGAAACACAACACACAAATATACGTGGTTCGGCCAAATCTGACCTACGTCCACGGGGAGGGGGGTTTCACTATAATCCGGAGAAACTCCGTGTTCGTATGTTACACACTCACACTCAATCTCACTATAATGAATCCTCACCAGTTCTCTCGTGTATCTCTCTCTCCGGGAAAACCACAACCGGCTTCCCTCTCACACTCCTCTCTGCCTCTCTCTCTACATTGTGTTACCACACTAAATACACAAGGCATCACAGAGTATATATAGAGTTACACAGACAAACCCTATTAAATAGGTGGAATCCCAACAACCCTACTCAATAGGTGGAATCCCAACAACCCTACTAAATAGGTGCTTATCAAGACTAAGTCCTAAAGACTGAGCAGCCTAAGCCCAAGGCCCACACGGGGTGGAATCCCAACAATCACCCCCTCCACACCGAGTGGGCAAAGTCGTTTGCAACACCCCCATTTTGCCTCCTCCAATCAGCTAACTTTGGCAAGCGCCTGTGTCACTAACCAGTCGAACATCCATGCACCACCAAACAGAGTACACAAATCCCGAAAGAGTGTATCCTTGCAAAACCAGACTCCGTAGCCAATCAGAAAATCCCGAGTACCGCATCCCCTCAAAAAAAAATGCCTCCACTCGCACACCTCAAACCCGAAGTGTATGCGCTCACCAACAGAAGCGCCCATCTATGCGCTCACCAACAGAAGCGCCCACACCCCCTCAACTAGGGTGCTCGCACCCCCTCATCGAGTGCCCGCAGCTTTATCGCCCCGCTCCGCCACTCTAACATCCTGTCCTGTCAAGAAAATGCAGCAACCCTCTGCCCACACCAGAGGCTCACTCCTCCAAATGATCTCACACAACATCTGTGGTGAGGCTGACTCCTTCTCTGACACCGCATCCCCCACCGAGTACCTCCGCACCCCTAAAACTGGGATACTCCACTCGTGAATCCGGGATGGAACAAATCCTGCTAGATATCCGTGGCTCAAACTGATCTACCACTCTGACAGACGCCTGTGTCATTCCCAAACAAGCATATCCGCACCCTAACCGGGCACACTACTCGAATGAATGTATCCCTGCATGCCAGATCTTCCGCGGTTGATCACAATCCTGCACCCCCTATCCGGAGTGCTCGCATCCGGGCATCCAAAACCCAAATGCTCATGCCCAATCACTGGACATAATCCGTGACTTCATCTCTTCATACCAACATGAGCTCATAACTGGAAAGATAATCCGCCACAAAAGACACATAAGAAAGAGAATACCAGTAAGAATCATCTAATCTCCATCTCAATCCCTCTGTTCGGAGCTCCCGTGAACATATCCTGAACAACCAGTTGCATCATCGTTGCTGGCCAGCATCCTGCACACTCCTAATTCAACTCCCAGCGCCTCCAGTACCATCCGGTCATGACTCCTAAGTACAATCCCGCGCTTATCCTATGTGTATCCACAACTGTCGCCATCCCTGCTCACGTCACAACACTCATACTGCCTGACCATGCATGGCATCAGCTCCATCTACCACTGCACTCCCACAAGCCTGTATGGTGGCCCATCATTCAATCCAATGCAGCTTGAATCACAACTGCAAATCCTGATAATAGGTCTTCAAATCCGATTGAACCAGACTGCCTCCGATCACTGCTAACCAACTCCGACCTGTCACTCTAGTAAGCGTCTGTGTCATTACCAAACAAGTGTATCCGCACCCATCAAAAAAGATGCAACACCAGAGAGAATGTATCCCTGCTCACTAGCTTCTCCGACTGATCACCACGGCTCAAACGCCGCGAATCCGCAATCACCCGATTGCTCCGGTCAACCTCTGATCTCTGCAAAGTCTGTCCAATACTCCTGGTGTGTAGCTATCCAACTCCACTCGCCTCTCTAGTCACCAATCTGCCACTCCTGCCACTATCCTAGTCTCTCACCACTCTCTGTTAGCTCTCCCGGGTCTCATCCTGCCTCCTGGTCCATCCATGTTCCATTTCCGGCTCTCCCAAAAAATCACCGCTCCTGAACCCTGACCCTTCTGAACTCTTTGACCCAAAGTTTGACCCTTTTGCTGACGTGGCACTGACCTGCTGACGTGGCATCCTCCGTGGCTGCTGACTCAGCGCCGCGTGGCGCTGACTGGGTGCCACGTGGTCATCTCCCAGACCCTTCCGCGCGTGACACGCACGCCAGCGCGGGATCTGACGCGCCGATCTTTCTCCGGCGCGTGTGGGCACGTCCAGCCTTCTCCGGCGACGGCTCAAGTACCCCCGTGATCGTCTCTTTGAGAGCTACAAAGCCCTGTGCTCAAAACCCATATTTGATCACGTTACACGAGAGCCCCATCGTATCCGCCACTCGCCTCCGCCTGCCGCTGTTCAGACCACCGTGGGACCCTCTCCGGTGACAAAAAACTAACTCCGAGCACTCCGTTCAACTCGTCTCTGAGAGCAGCACCTTTCCCTCTGATCAAAAAACAAGTTTCGCCACCTGTTTTGTCCGACCAAAGTTTCAACAGTGCTCCAATGGCTTCCGAGTGATTATCCGACTGCTCTGCACTCTCCGGTGCTTTAACCAAAGCTCTGATACCAGTTGTTAGGATTCCAACAACGCACCACACGCAACAGAAGCAGTAAAATCAAGAGAAACACAACACACAAATATACGTGGTTCGGCCAAATCTGACCTACGTCCACGGGGAAGGGGGTTTCACTATAATCCGGAGAAACTCTGTGTTCGTATGTTACACACTCACACTCAATCTCACTATAATGAATCCTCACCAGTTCTCTCGTGTATCTCTCTCTCCGGGAAAACCACAACCGGCTTCCCTCTCACACTCCTCTCTGCCTCTCTCTCTACATTGTGTTACCACACTAAATACACAAGGCATCACAGAGTATATATAGAGTTACACAGACAAACCCTATTAAATAGGTGGAATCCCAACAACCCTACTCAATAGGTGGAATCCCAACAACCCTACTAAATAGGTGCTTATCAAGACTAAGTCCTAAAGACTGAGCAGCCTAAGCCCAAGGCCCACACGGGGTGGAATCCCAACAGGTAATGGGGTTAAATAGATCCGACCTTCGAGCCTTCTAACTATTGGGTAGAAGAAGTAAAAGAATGGTGCAGCCCTGCCTCCTGAGCTCCAAGATCCCCACCAGAGATCAACCCCCCGTGGTATCAATTGTGTCACACCCAAATTTCTAAGGTATGAAATAAGCAATGGAACAATAGAACAATATAAATAAAACTCAACATGACAATATCTTCAACGATAAAAATAATTCCCAAGTGCACTAGCCAACTATCATATTAACCAAATAGACAATCTCTCCAAAATAGTACTCTCCAAAACAATACATGAATTCAAATAACAGGCCCACAATGCCCCAATACTAACTCAAGTCTGAAACATCTAACTAAAACGTCTAAACATTTTAATATTGTTGAAAACGTCAATCTTGTCTACATGCTGAGTCATCTTTAAACTCAAGGTCTAAGTTTTCGGGTTCACATTATCACTTGTAAATTATTAGTTTACTGAAAAACATAAATCGGAGCTCGAAAAGAAATCATATTAAATCATCAACATATTGATTAAAGTATGCTGGCATTAATAATATAATATGCATAAACGACAAGAGAAATAACAAACTAAATAACCACCATGATATCATGCTTGACATGTGACTTGTGAGAATTTAACGGTCTTGCACCGCGGGTTATCCACATTGAGCACTCTATCATAGAGTTCACAGGCCGCTCTGACCATTGGGACACCTCTTTACCCGGTTGTTTCATGGTCTTTCATTGGAGGAATTACAAGGATTCCAAGTAGAGTTCACAGGTTAATCCGACCATTGCGCTATCTCCTACCCGGTATCTAATATCCATGCATGCTTGTAAGAGCCACAATAAATAATTCCATACTTAAACAATAATCCCAAATGGACCTGAAGGCAAGTAACATGCCAAAAGTTAAAAAGTAAATATTCTACTTTTTAACAGGTCGCTCCAGCTGCTAAGAGCTCGCTTGAGTAGCAAAAATCAGTTCATTGTCCAAAATAGATTGCTGAAAATTTAAAGAGGTCACTTAGGTAAATTTTCAGTTTCTGTTTCTTCAAACAAACCTCGTTTTTTACCTGTGTTTCTACAATCTAACTGTCCAAATCTGCTAAAAACATCACAGAACATGTATGAGTCGATCACACGCCAAAAACAACATACATATCATCGAATTAAATATGATCTACACAATATTTCAATGTAAATTAACATGAAATCCTACATTATTCGATAAAAACGTAGAAAACAAAGTAGTGCTCGAAAAATCCACGAACTTTCTGCGTACTCGACTGTTCTTGGGGTTTATGTGAAGCTCTCGATACCCTCCACGATTTCTTATTTGATCTCTTTGCACGAATCCTTCGTCTAAGCATCCGTTTGTCTTCCTTGAGTGAATTCTAGGGTTTTGAAAGCTTATGAAATCCATCTAACTTTTATTAAAAAATTGAATTAGCATTTTTAAATTTATTTTATAGCCTAATTAAGGCTTATTACATTAAACCCCTTGTACTATTAAAATTCTCACATCTAGCCCGACAATTCAACTTATTACGAATGAACCACAATATAAAAACTAAATTTACAACTGTGAAGTTCTAAAATAAAAAATAAAAAATATCTAACATCTGATCCTCACAACCTCCCTTCCGTCATCCCAATTGCTACCTCAATGGTGGAACAAATATGGGTACTTAGAACGAAGTTTGGACTCTCATTTCCATGAAAGCGTAGAAAGAAGAGGCTATAACATTGAATAAGTAAGCGAATATTTACTTATTAACTTCCAAACTTTTATCGAATACTCGCGTCAAACAAAAGAAATCAAAGACAAAATGCAGGTATAAACTACATCATGCTTTCTTACACTCGTTCTTGAGGGAACTTATCATAATTTGTGTAGTAATCAATACTACTTAAGGATTCCCCGTCGTCATTTTCTTGAAATGCCTGTAACTTGTGTTCGTTTCCATGTAAGTACACGCCACTCTCAAGGTCGGTGTATGCATCATCCCCTTGGCATACACGAGTTCTATTTTGAATTCCTATCTTTTGCTTTTATTTCCATCATCCGTATGATATTTGTACTTTCAATACATAGAATAGCTAAAAATTACAACACGGGTATTGCTTGGGTCTCAAGATAGCATACGCCATTTGGCTCAATAGTGTATGCTATTAATGAAAAGGCTACATCAACTTCACAATGGCGCCCACCATTATACTTGACCAACGGTAAGGCTTATGTTGAAACACCACATTTTCCACTAAGTTTACATCTTGTATATATTATTTTGCGTTGAGGACAAATAATCGAATATTTGCATGTTATTGCTTTTTTCTCCCCATTAATTGTTTCTCATTCTCAACATGAGATGTTAATATAAAGTGAATTCAAAATTTCATACAAAGTTGAGTAGAGACCGTATTGGGCGGGGCGAGGTGGGTGCCTAACACCTTCCTATCTCGTAACCTAACTCCCTAACGGAAGTTATCTCTGATTATGACATACTAGTTGCTTCAATTTGTCTCTATTTACATGTACTTGCTTGGTTTTTCTCGGGGACAGTCTCAAACCTTGGTGGCGGCTCCAAGAAGAAAATTGCCAGTTGAGGAAGATCGTGTGCCACTCAACGACTGAAAGAATTCCGAATGGGGGAGCCCCACAATAGGTCGAAGGTAGTGTGGCCAAGGTACATTTTTCATGACCACCTGACTCTAAGCATACAGACGCTCTACATATTTTGGTCATCCAACTTGATCGTCGGAGGGTCTGTGACCAGAAAATACTCTCGGTTCTTAGACTTGTTTTTAGTAATCTTAGATGAGCATTAGACCCATTGTCTAATATTTGGCATTAACACCAACAACCACACAATGCTTGAGAGTTTAAGAGGTGTGAGTCAACACTTTTAAAATAAGTTAAATATTTTTAAAATTGTTCAATATATAAAAATTATAAGTGTAATTCTTCATACAATATTTGAGGAGGTGATTATAGACACTTCATTGTAGCACATTCAAAGTACTGATCTGAAATCATCAGTAGATATATAAATAGATGTTGTAAAACCTAGTCAAAATGAGGCCGACTCACTAATTTAATGGTCATTTGAAACAGTTTGTCGGTACGTCAAAACTTGTAAAACCGTAAACTATTTTCAATGTAAACCGCTTAACTAAATGAGACTCGTCTAAATCGCCTGAAAGAGTGTCACCCCGTTTTACCCAGTACATGAACGAGATTGTACTACCGTTTTATATAGACCAACACTAGCACTAGAACTTCTATGTTTTTTTGTTTTTGGGTGAAACTGAGATAGGGTTAGGTTGTCAAAAGGGGGTGTCAATTGGGACCTGAGAGTTGTGAATGAGCCTTACGAATGGGTTGAGAAGGCAATTGTTTTTAAGCCAGAGCTACACTGATCATCTCCCTTGATGTTTATAACAAATACAATGTCTCCCTGAGGTTTTTAAAATTACTTTGACTTTTTTTATTTTTAAACTATTACTCCCTCCGTCCCATTTTGTTTGCTAGTTTTGGGGAATCCAACTTTTTAAGAACCCAAAGTACATACTATCAGATTTCCACAATTACCCTTCATAATTTTGGAACCATTCTTGCACAATAAATGTCCCTAGAAAAGTCTAAAAAGATTATGTAGCCTCCATTAAAATTTCATTCTGAATTTTTTGCTCCAAATGAAACTTCATTACAGATTTTTTTGACTCCAAAAACTCAATTCCAGATTTTTTGGCTCCAATTAAAACTTGATTACAGATTTTTTTTGGCTCCAAATGAAAATTGATTACAGATTTTTTTGGGCTCCAATTGAAACTTGATTACAAAATATTTTGGCTCCAATAAAAACTCAAATACAAATTTTTTTGGAGGGAAAAATCAATCACATCCAGAATTCAATGCAACACTTCACCTTTTTGCTTGATTGTGTACTCAAGTAAACATGATTTACTAGTACTTCAATGCAAAACTAAAAGGGTAAAACTGGAAGATCAGTAATATTTTGATGGCTTATTGTACAAATGTAACAAACATTTTGGGACATCCCAAAATGGAAAAACTAGCAAACAAAATGGGACGGAGGGAGTATATAGTTACTTCTCCTACCGCTAAAATCTGTCAAACATTGTTAGTTAAGCTATTATAACTTCAAGTTTGAGATTTTTTTGATAAAATAAATTGTAACATAATTGCTATAAATGTCCGAAATAAACTATGTTAAATTTTTTGAGATATTTCTAAAGCCAAAGTTTAAATAAATCTCAAAACTCTGTCTGAATATTGCTTGTGTTTTTTTTTATAAATTCAACGTAAACTATTTCAAACACAATAGAAATTCGATTGTAGTTTATTTTGTTAAAACAATCCCGTACTTGAATTTTTACTTATTTTAATGATATAGAAAATAACTGTATAATAGTTTAAAAAATAAAAGAGATTAGAATAATTTTAGAACTCTTAGTGGCGTTGTAATTTTTTATAGAAGTCAGAGGAGGTCAGTGTAAACCGAAATTGAGGGACCTGATGTGCGGGCTACACAACAAGAGCTGTTATGCAACAAAAGTATATAATTTTTGTGCATAAAATGCTTCATAGTTTTTGCTCCTTAATTCCTTATTCGACATCAAAAATAATTTTTCAAATTTTCAATTTTGGAGAAAGAAAAATGATTGACATTGTTCTTTAGAACCCCTTTTAGTCATTTTTTTTTATCATAACAATCAAAAGATCTATTATCAAGCAAGCAAGTTCTTTATCATATTCTGTCCTTGCTCAAAACTCCGAATCAACCAAAACAGGGGTTGTCCACCTACAAAACCCAGAACAACGATAATACTGAACTTTAACCCAAAAAAGTCCCATAACTAATTGGCATCCTCAGAAACCTCCTCTGAAATTCACCTTGCCTTGTACAAATTTTATTTTAAAAAATACTTAAAATTCATTATTGACTTAAAAATTATTTTGAATTGAACTGTGAACTCAAAATTTTCAAAATAAAATTTCAATAATGAGCCGTAGACTTGAAAAATCGTGCTAGTAGAATAAAATAAAAAATTTATTAACGAAAATTTATTTAAAAAATTCCGAGTTCCCTGCTAATTTTGAAATAATTTTTCAATTCTAGAACAATTTTTAGTATTTTGTTGAATAAAATCCGAACAGCACGATCAAAAGAGATTCGAAAGAGCGGTGTCGGTCATTTTTTCTTTCTCTAAAGTTGGGTGACAGTAGAATTTGTGAAATTATTTCTCTTTTTCTCATTAGAACAGAAAAATTTCCAGTTAAAATTTAAAAAGGCGAATGATAGTTTTATTTGTAACAATTCACTATTTTAAAGATAAAATAAGAAATTTATTAAGAAAATTTTATTTTAAAAATTATTGAGTTCACGATTAATCCCGAAAAAATTGTGGAGTATTTTTATGCACTAAAATTACGTAATTTTGCTGTATACTAACTTATGCTAAGAGTGTAACTGATTTGGTTTGGTCAAAACACTCGGACCAAACCGGTTGTGCCAGTTTGGACGAATGATAAATTGAAATTGTACCGAAGTCTATCGGTTTGGTTCGATTTGGCTTTGTCGATTTAGGTTCAATTTGGTCGGATTTTCAATTTAGTTGAACCCAAGTCGATATTCCAAAAAAATGTTAAAAAAAAATCCAATTGTAATATGTCAAATATTTTAATAAATTTTATGATTTTGTTGCAAGAATTTTTTAGGTGCTATGAATAAGTCCAATTGAGAGAATGAGAGGTGAGAGCGGCGAGTTGGTTACGGGAGTAAAAGAAAATAAAAATTCCAGTCCTAGGTTTTAATTTTAAAACATATATTTTGAACTGGTCCAGTTGATTCGGTCCGATATCTATGAGTTAAAAATAAAAAATTGAACTGAAAATAAAAAATAAACTCAAATCAAACCGTAACCGTCAATTTAATTCGATTTGCCAGTGTGAGCCGATGTTCCCCTGTCCCAAATCCGTGTAAACCACCTTTTTTTTTTGTTTTTGTTTTTGGTAATTAGCACTAGGGCTTGTTGATCAGAATTCGGATTGGGTGCCTATATAAGCAAGCCCAGTGCGAGGGCTTCTTAGTCAGATTTTGGAGTCGGGATACCGTTCAAGTGCTCGTCTTTTTTCGGTAAACTATCTCCACGCACCAGCTCTTTCTTTAGCTTCGATGCGATACATATGTGTGTGCATAAATGTAATCTTGATGCGATTCTCTTCTCGACGTCCTTATAGCTTCATCACTTTCAATTGATTGAGAGTTCAATTTCAGGTCTTGCGTGCAATTTTTATTCAAAGACTTCCTTTTGATTTTGAATTTCATTTTGGCTGAATGGAGGGTCGATTGACGTTGTTATCTTCAATTCGTTGCTTTGCATGTCGACCCATAATGGGTTTTGGTTATCATTCTTTTATTTGGGTTTTTTTTTTTTGGCTGGGCAATCATTGATTGGGGGCATTTATCTACATTCTGAAATTTTAGACCTATCAACTCAATCGAGGTTCTGTTTGCTGCCTCAGTGACATGCAATCACTCGAAGTGAAAGCAAATGCTCTTGGTGTTGGATGATGATTGCATAATTTTCGCTCATTGGTACTGACATATGCGATGAGAGAGGCTGCTGCTTCTCTAGCTGCGACAGGTTATTTGGATTAGGTGTTATGGCTCAGCAATCGTCTCTCCTTAATCGTCTCCTTACTCTTTTGGACAGTATCCTTGTTATATCACGTAAATGTACAATTTCTATACTATGAAAACACATGATTCTGGTGTTTCCTTAACCACTTCTAAGCTGGTTCAACCCAAGCAACAAGATTTACAGCAGCTCGGCAGATTGGGGATATCGCAAAATCACACCCACAGGAACTGAATTCTCTTTTGAGTAAGGTATGAACTTTCACATGTTTGATCTCTTATGGCCTTGAACTTTTTCAACCGCACTTTATCCTTTTTAACCTGTTGCCTGGTATTTTTTGGTGCTCTATTTATGTTGTAAAAATTATGTCACTTGGATTTCCTATGTTATCATGCCACATCGAAAAGGTATCTTTCGCCATAAAACAATGTTGTTGGGGTTGTGCTGTCTAGTCAGCAGCCAGCCTTAAACCATTCCCTAGAGACATGGAGTACTTCTGTTTTATGAAAGCTTCTCAAGCAAAGGACTTCCTAATTGCAGATGAGTATGAAGTTCTGTGTGCTTATTCCTTAGGAAGGCTGAGCCTACGCAGGTCTATTGAGCAAGAGCTTGTGTGCACCCTTGTCCCAAGCTTCTATGCTTTTTGAAAGACAAATGATAAGACATGTTCGAAAGGAGTCGGAAGTGTCCATGCTTCTTAGATCATCAAATATCACGTTTGACTTCTAGAAGGGTTGAGCGTTCTGATTGTTAGAACTAAATTTACTCTGGCTTAGGGATACGTTCTACAGTGCATACTTCTATTTGTATTGCTCATGCCAAATTAGCAATGACAGCAGTTGTGTTTTTGAGAAACCATGAGCGTTGTTGGAGTATCATGAAGTTTTTCCCTCCAAGTTTTTTGATGGTTCTTCGTTTAGATGAACACTTTTTATTCGCTTATCCTTGCATTATATGCATTACCAATTACCATTACTTAGGTCTTGACTCTTGAGCATGAGATATGCGCAATTGCTCCCCCCTCCGAACAATCGTGATGTGATTACAGACCATTTTGTCTAAACCTAATTCGAGAGGTATCTATATCTGTTAAAATTGGTTGTTGAGTCATCCAAATCTAAGGACGAGGTCTCTCTATGAGGGCTGCGGGACCATATATTTTTTCTTTATATAGACACCTTATGGTGTACATGTCTGATACTGTTTGGCTACTGGAGGGTCGACCCCTTTGTTATGCTTCATTTGAGTTTGTTTTTTGCATGGTTAGTTTTTGTATCACGATTCTGTTGCTTCTTTGCTGCCAAGCTTGATAACATGGATGCTAGTAGGAGGAGAATTATGGTGTTTTGGTATGTTATAGAACTTATTGGGCAGGGCTGATGCTTGTAGCTGTTTTGCTTTGTCTCTCTTATTTAGTAAGCTCAACAGTTTTCACTTCAACTTTTCAAAGTAAAGCCAGTACCATTGTCGGAATTGAAAATTTGAGTATTTGCATCGAGAAAACAAGTGTAAATTTGGTCAATTCTTTTTTAGTGTATTATATCCGTGATAATTGCATTTCTCCAACTTTTTATATTTCTACATCTAGGATCCGATTTGTATCTCATGGGTGTTAGCAGCAACAGAACCATAATGGCAAGGGAAAGTTTGGTTCAGAGGGCAAAAGTGAAAATTGGAATAAATATATCATTTGATTCATCTATCCTCCAAAGGGATATTGAAGAAATTCCGGCAGGCTTGGCTTGACTGGACATATGTCTAGTTAAGGGTGTGTAATATGCGTCTGATACTTCTCATTGGCCGCTGCTTATGAACTTGCATTTAACTGTCATTCTATGCATATTTTCGCGTGTATTTGCTGTAGACTTAGTGAATTGTCTTTTTCCACTTGAAGCAACCTAAAACCCCATTTTTTCCTATGAAAATTATAAAAGTATGATGCATTTTTGCCAAGTCTGCATACCCTTTTGTTTGAGGTTCATGTTTTTGACCCCTTGATGTGCACACAGATTTCACACCCGCATCCGAGTTCATGTAACATTGCTGAGTAGCAGCCTGGAGTCATGGCAACTGATGGAAAAGTTTCTAATGATGTCTTATTGAACTTCTCACGTTTCTACAATGATTTGGGCAAGACTTTGAGAGTCTTGTTGAGATCTAGTTCTGAATTTGCTTTAGTCTTGTATTCTTTATTGGTTATTATTTCTGTTGTTGGATATTTACATTCTAATATTCATTTGCATAAACAATCATCGAAAGGGGCACCACCAAGCGAGGTCGAGACCAGCCCCTTGTATAGGGTTCCAAACCTGCACTTGCGAAAGTTTGATTTTGAATATGGAAAAATCTCCCAGAGTTGCGGAACTAACGACTCTATTAGAAAGTCAAATTACAATCTTTTACACGAATTTTCAAGTGGATGAAGCGAGTCGAATCTATCTATGACATCAGTATAGCAGGGCCCCCCATAAGTTGATAAGAAAGGACTGGGAGATCTTTCCCGTGTTCTAAGTGTGATCTTTTAGCTTCTTCTGTTTTGCGATAGCCTTTTAATTGAAAAAGGAAAAGGGGAATTCGTGCTATTAACGAGCAAGCTCGTCCCCCATTCTGTTAGAAACCTATTATATGAATAAAGAAGTTGTTGACTGAGATGTCTTGCCCCACTTCTATTCCTAGTTCCCTCAGCTAGAGAGGCCTATTGGACTGGGGAGAGAGGTCTATTGGACTGGGGCGTGCTATCTGTGGTAGCCATTACTTGCTGCTCCTCCAAACAAATTAGTTTTGATTGTATTAGCATGAGATTTGTGAAGCCTTGTTTTTTCTGTCCAGATCTCACAGGACATTGATATATTTTGCTTTTTAATGTTATTCTTTTGATTCTTCTCTCTCTCTCTCTCTCTCTCTCTCTGATGCTAGCATGTTGTGAATTCAGGTTTCACATTATCTCCGCAGTAAAAGCTGGGATACTAGGGTTGCAGCAGCTCATGCTATTGGTGCTATTGCAGCAAATGTTAAGCATACATCTTTGGCTGAACTATGCAGTTGTATTGAGATGAAAATGTCTCAGGCTGGGATTTCTGGTGTGGTGGCATGGCCTAATTGTGATCCTAAACTTTTGGCAGACATTTTGTTTAGAAGGTTGTCTCAGCCTCTTGCATCTGCTTTTGTGCTCAGTTTTGGTGGATTGTGTCCCTATTCTTTCCATGCTCTTATAAGCATTCCATTTGGTGTTGCAAACCATATGTGACATGAGTTCAGAAGCACAAGTAGGGCAGATGGTATTCCATTCTCTAACTCTTTTATCTTTAACTGTAACAGCTTTGATCTGAACAAGGTTTTGGAGTTTGGAGCTCTATTGGCCTCTGGGGGACAGGTAAAAAATAATTTGTTTGATTTTTTGGTGGTTTAATTTCTTAGGACTAATTGCAATTACGTAGCTTTGTTTTATTGAGTTTCTGTTTATTTGAGACTCAATAAGATTGTTGTTGGTTCGACTGTCATGTAAAAGATTACAATATATAACTAAAAAATTGTTCCCTTTTGTTGGTGCGTTGGAGGGAGGAAGTTTGTGAAAGCCCCACTATGAAGTGAAGAATGAAGACCAAATATCTATTTGCAAGACAAACCCTGACTGTTAATAATCTCACCCGCTTAAGAATTGCATCTGAGTAAATAATTTACTACTTGCAAATAAAATTAAAAAAATCAACAGCTCGTTCTATGTGTTTATTTTCAAGCTCTCAAAAGAGCTATAAAGAGTATGATTGCATAAACTTTCCAGTAACAAGTACAGATGATGATTCCGGAGACGGACCATACACATTGATTGGCACAAAATGTTGGTAATCAGGACATGTAAGAGACACACCTATTTTGCGGCTACGATAGTCTTTTCAGTGGTAGTAATGAAGGTTTCTCAATTTTTTGTGTTTTCAAAATATGCTTATATGTGGTTATGATTAAATTGTCAAAAAGTATTTTCACTGTCTACATATTTATAATGGATTGAGAGAAATGTAATATCTACACCATGTTATATGACCGTATTAGTTTAACAATTTGCAATTGGAAAATTTTGCTTACACTCTATATTTTAAGGAATTTTCAAAGACACCCCCTGAACAAAAGTAGACACCAGCACCCTCTGAACTATCATGTACAATGAGTCTGTTAAGGTATCCATCGGAGCTATTAGAAAAGTGAGTTTTGTGCATTTCTATGTAATTGTTTTGCCCAAAAAGTATCATAAATATGTAAAGTACCGTTGGAGATAATAAAAACATCATTCTTCTGATCCTACTTTACCTCTTTTTGCTGATACAACTTTTCGGAACAGATTATAACCTCTTAAAATTTACTTATCAATTTTATTTACTTGCATTATTTTACTTTTCATTGAGATTTCACTTTTTTTTTGCCTTTTTTGAGATTAAATAATTTCTGTAATATATAGAAATAAAAAATATAACCAAAAGAGCACTTTATGATCTGCATTATTGGAAGAGATTCAATACTTGCAATAATATAATCCAAATGTTGAATATAAAGGTTTCCTAGGAAGTTGTTTTCCAGTTGAGGCCTTTTACGGAATTATGAAAATTTTGACAGGCGACATACTATATATATATGTATGTGTGTGTGTGTGTGTGTGTATATATATATATATATATATATATATATATATATATAGAGAGAGAGAGAGAGAGAGAGAGAGAGAGAGAGAGAGAGAGAGAGAGAGAGAGATGTATGTATGGATATAATATGTACTTATATGAACACAAAAAGGAACTTTTACTTTTTTGAGGCCCTAGGCCATCACTTTAATGACCTACATCTTGTCTCCAAAATTGTGTGCGGTGAAAGAGCTTTAGTTTGAACATATTTCACTATGAAAGACATGAGAAGGAGGTTCATTAGTTGCAGGATATATGAGGTAAGTGAATTAGACTCTATGATGGTTCAGTAGCATTCTTTATGCATCACAGTAATATGAAATTCATATACGCACAGAAATGAGTTTTGTGATTACTTTGACTAGGTTGATCCTGCAACAAATGAAAGAGGAATAAAAAATCTCATTCAAAATTTGAGCTATTGGGAGAAAGTAGAGATCTTGAAAGTTAAGGACCCAAAAAAAGTTCGACACTTGAAGAATAAATTGGAGAAGGAAATTGAGCTTGGTCAAGTAAAAGATCAGAAAATGATTAGTATGGAGAGGAATCTTCAAAGGTCTCAAGCCAGTGAGAAGAAACATAGTCTGATTTTGATCGTAACATGGTTGGGGATTGTATGCTATGCCCTTTACTTTGTGTTTAACTAGTTCAATGTACTAATGGAGCCTCTCCAAAAAATATTATGGTGCTTCATGGTCTCTAAAGGTATTGTAGTCCTTTTAAAGATAGGCCCAAAAAACCCATATAATTGCATAAAACTCATTTTTTCATAAGTTATGACGGAATTGGTAAAGGTCTCACTTGGAATGATAGTTAGGGGGTGCAGATGTTCACTTTTATAGTTGACGGGTTTATTTAAAAATTGCTTAAAGTAAAGGGGTGTAAGTAAAATTTTCCCTTTGAAATTTTTGGCTTGGAGATCCTAAAATGAAAAAATGCAGAGGAACAAGTTATTATTGTTTCTATTTTAATTTTTGACATCCAAGCAATTGTTATTTTGATCTTGAACTTGGAGTTTGTTTCGTTTATGCTCAAGCGACGGATTAACGTGTCATCCTACTGGCTAAGGCATCTTTGGTACTGAAAAATAAGAAGACTAATAGGTCACCTTGGACGAGCGATGAAGTTTGTTGGGAAATGTCCTGCACGTGTCAAATACAAACACGACTTCTTAGTAGTTTATGATATTCATCGGTTTTTCAGGCCTCTTAGTCAGGGGCAGAGGCGGATGCTGCGGATCGACATTTGGGAATGGATGCCAACCCAAAAATTATAAAAATTCTACCAGTACCCTGAGCATTTCAACAAATTATAGCATGCCACTTTTGTATATAACTTGAAAAATAGAAAGATCTTTCTCATTTCAAGTTTTAGTTTTTGCTCTACATGTATGATTTAAAATTTTTAGTGTATGAATTGTTCATCTAGTGGTACCTAATTCTTGTTCTCTTTTTGGATTTTCAGACTTGAGGACAAATAATGTAAAGGGAAAATAAAACTCATACCCCTTCTACTTTTAGCGAATTTTATGACACCCCCTCAACACAAAACTAGATACCTGCACCTCTTGAACTATCAAGTAAAGTGAAACTGATAGTGTATTTGTCAATTTTAAAAGAAAAATAAGTTGGCATCTTTCTGTCTATTTTTTTTCCCACCTAAGACGTATTCTTAAGGACAGATAAGTGGATTTGTATATATATGGTGTTTTAATAGCCTTGAAGGGTATGTTGGGTATTTAGAATACCTTTATAAAATCTGGTGCCAAAATTTCTTGTTAGGTTTGTTACTACTAACCTTGATTAGTGTTTACCTTCTTGATGGGTATTTTCGGAGAACACCTTTGTATGGTTGTTAAGGATATTTGGTAGCTTAGGTTCCTCATAGGCAAAGAAAAAGATCAAAGATCAAAGGGCAAAATTATCTTTACCCCCGTGGTTTGCCTCATGTGCGACTTACCCTCCTATCATTTGGAAATATGCAAATTACCCTCTTATGGTTTTGGACTAAAGTGAATTCATTACATTCTCCATCCAAATTAACAGAATTTCTATCCCACATGCATTTTATGCAAGTAAGATGGAAGATGTTCCTTCTCCAAGTCAAATCATAAGCTAAAATACTCTTATTACCCTTCTCACTTTTCCCTCAATGTTTTTCCTCTTTTTTGGGCGCTGATGTCCCCCACTTTCCTCTCCTCTTCTCCCTCTCTTCCCCTTCCCCTCTTTCTTTTCACCCTCCTTTTTTCTCTCTCCCTTGCACATGCTGCCATGGCTGCTGCCCCGCAGCTGATGTCTGTTGCAGCTGCTTATTGCTGCTGTTGCTTATTCTCGGCTGGTGTGCTGGTGCTATTCTTGATAACTGTGTACATATATCCATCGTCCAAGCACAATCCTACTTGAAAAGGGTAAATACTTTAGGTATTTTTATGTTATATTTTGAGTGTTAACCATTGTGCAGAGAAAGAAAGCTAAAAGGTAAAAAGGTGAAAGAATTTTTCTTACTTTTTGTTTGGCTGCTTTAGAAGATGAATAACTAAGGAAAATCGAATACTCAAGAGAAGCATGCCTCGCTCCATGATCTAGATTTTTCCGGAACCACAAATTCAAGACTAGAGGATCCCCATCCCAAAAGAGCACAAAAACCCCTCGGCCTCCATGGTCCTTATCAACTTGAACATTTCACCATCTATCAAGGAGTCTTGGACTTAGAAGTTCCGGTGGACCTTTGACTGTTGCATGTGGGGTATAAGAGGCGAAGGTAGAATTCAAGGGGTACATGAACGAGCATTTGAAAATGGAGATTTGCCTTTATGAAGACTCCAATGCAAGGATAGTATTGGCTTGACATGGCAAAGGATGCTTTAGAATTGCAAAGCAAATGCCTCAAGCGTAAAGAAGTCCATCCAAGGCTGAATGCCTTTTTATTGGATTCTACATCGATTGGAGGAGACATTACGTTGAGTTTCTCTTCAGTGGTACCTCCCGACAGAATATATGTGGCAATAATTAAGAAGCGGCCTCCTAAGTTTGTCATTTGACATGAACTCTTTTGATGAAGTTTTCTAGTGTAAGCCTTCAAATGCTTGCAAGGCTCCAAAATCTCGAAATCTCTGGAGAGTGCTCACAAAGCTGAACATCAAGGAGGTGCAGAGTTATACCAACACTTTATATAAATGGGATACTATTCCCCTACCATGGCAGATGCAAGGCATGGCATGTCCATGGCAATAGGGTACACTCCCACGCTGTCGGCCTTTGTGCCATTGTGACTCTATGGCCCTTCCACACGTGAGGCATGGACCTAATCGGTCCAATCAACCTGTCCTCCGGATATGGATAGAAGTCACCCCACTTAGAAAGGTGAGTGGAGTCGGAACTTCAAACTTTGGTGAGGAAATTATCATGTGCTGGTTAAGAATATCCAAAGTAATCATCTCCACCAACGATACTCCATTGGTCAATTGACAAGGTGGGCAACTTGTTTCTTGACACGACATCACTCACCATAAACCCACAACTTAATAACCTAAGGAAAATGGACAAGTAGGGGTGACTAATAAAAGTCTCCTAAAGATGCTCATTCCAACCTTGGAGGACCATTAAAAAGATTGTGCCCAAGTGGGCTTTGTCTATGGTGTTATGGCTCTACTGCACCTCCAAAAGAAGACCTGCTCAGATGACCCCCTTCTTGCTGGTCTATGTTTCCGAGGTGGTCCTACTTCTGGAAATTATGGTGCCATCCATTTAGATAGCCTTATAGAGCAAAGGCCTCCATGATGTAAGGTGAAGTGAGCTGAAACCCTTGAATGAAAGGAAAGATAGAGCTCAAACCAACCTCCGAGTCTATCAACACAGGATAGCTCGAGCATATGTGCCTTGGTTAAGCAAGACAATTTGCAGAGGGAGACTTGGTCTTAAAAAGCAGCTCCTTGCATCATGAAAGGAATTTTGGCCTCCAAGATTGCAGTCAAAGGGGAGGGCCCATTTGTGGCAAAGGAAGCAAATGAAAATGGCTACTACAGAATCTCAAAGCTAGGCTTTGAAGTCGTTATGGGGCCCAGGCTGCCCATCAAGCCAAAGTAGTTGAATCCTACCATCCTTAGACAAGCTTTTCTTTCTTTTCGTCCTTTTTTCTATCGTGCTATGTAAGCAAAGAAGCTCATCTTCTTGGAGGTTCCAACTTGTTATTATTTCATAAATGATTTAATTAGTGCAACTTCATAAGGAAACACAAATTATGTATCAAGCCTCCCCATTCGGAGTCCTGTTGATGTAGTCCATGTTTACGTTATTTTCGGTTATTCATGTTCTTTATTTAGTTAGGTCTAGGATATGTCTAATGTTTTATGTCTTACTTATGTGTGGTGGTTGCCCACATTTTTTTGGGTCACATGCTAGACACGTTTTTTTAATATTTAGAGCTAGTCAATGGTAGTTGCTGTCAATGGTAGTCGATATACCCTTTGGAAAGGGAGTAACCAAAGGGTATATCGATGTTGTTCGAGACATGTATGAAGGTGCTGTCACTACCATTAGATCACCAGCAGGGGAGACGAGTGAATTTCTCATCACAGTAGGATTGCACCAAGGGTCAGCCTTGAGCCCTTACCTTTTCGCTTTAGTTATGGATGAATTGACTAGTCAGATTCAAGAGGATATTCCATGGTGTATGTTGTTTGCAGATGATATCGTCCTTGTAGATGATACTGCTAGCGGGGTTAATACTAAATTAGAAATTTGGCGGGATGCACTAGAGTCTAAGGGCTTTCGGATAAGTAGGAGTAAAACTGAGTATATGGTTTGCAAATTTAGTGATACCAGAAGTGCGTACGAAGAAAAAGTGATGATTGAAGACCAGGAGATACCAAAGAGTGACCGTTTTAAGTATTTAGGCTCTATTATTAGTCAAGATGGAGAGATTACGGATGATGTGACCCATAGGATCCAAGTGGGGTGGCTCAAGTGGAGAAGTGCTACTGGCGTACTGTGCGACAAGAGGGTACCACAAAGTTGAAGGGAAAATTCTATAGAACTGCTATAAGACCAGCGATGCTTTACGGGACAGAATGCTGGCCTATGAAGAAACAACAGGTGACCAAGATGAGTGTAGCGGAAATGAGAATGTTGAGGTGGATGTGTGGTAAGACTAGACGAGATAGGATTAGAAATGAAACAGTCCGCGAGATGGTAGGCGTAGCACCTATAGACGAGAAGTTGAGGGAAAATAGGCTTAGGTGGTTTGGGCATGTCTATCGTAGACCTACGGATGCAATAGTTAAGAGAGCGGATAGGATAGCTTTGCATAGTAATGCTCCGGGGTGGGGAAGACCTAAATTGACATTAGATGCGGTAGTGCGCAAGGATTTAAGTCTACTAGGGCTAAGTGGGCAAGCAACACTTGACAGAACTCTTTGGAGGAAAAGGATTCATGTAGCCGACCCCAATTGATTTGGGACATAAGGCTCGGTTTGGTTTGGTTTGGTTAGAGTTAGTCAATGGTAGTATGACACTTAGTGAGGGTTAGGGTTTCTCTTATGTTCCCATATGTTCACAACTTCTCTGTCATTTTTGTGGGAAACTTTGATTGAAATAAATTGGACATACGGTCCCTCTCTTCTCTCTTTCTCCTTGCTTCTTCTGAATTTAAATTCTTTGCTGCTCCTCTGCTGCCATCTCTTTGCTGCTGCTGCTTCTCTCCATAAGTACTTCTTCTTCTCGGCTGCTGCTTTTCCATTTGGGGCTTCCCCTTCTTCCCTTCTTTTCCGATTTTGGTTCTTTGACTTCTTTCCCCTTCTTCTTTGACTCTGTTTCTGCTACTGCAGTTGCTGTTTCTGCAACTGCAGCGTTACCTCTTCCCTTATCCTTCATGTCCAATTGGTTCAAATAGATTATGATTATGGAATCAACTACTCTTTTCTTATAGAATCCTGGTTTAATGAAATTACATTTACTGGTTATTGTAGCGATATCTTGCTCGTTACATGGTTGTGATTGATTTTTCAGTTGTTTATTATCTATCTATAGGTGATATGCATGCTGAATATTTTGGGGTGTTTGGATTTTACCTACAAAGTACTCATAATTGGTTCATCCCAGTTCATGTTTCCTAGACCTAGGGCTGCATTATTGCCATCAGAGTTAGTGTTTTTAGTTTTTCTATAAAGAGAATTCTGCAAATTATTTCTGCCTACAAGGTGTTTGATGAAATTCTTTTCTGAAAATTAGTTGTAGCTGGGAACATAATGGCTGTCCTAGGTACTTCACGCATCAATCTCTTTCACATTATTGCATTGTTAAGTCCTTTTGCATGTCGTCATGTACTTCCTAACTAATAATCTTATGCTAGTGAACTTGCATTGCATTAGATTCATTTGAATTGCTGCCACGTCATGAGAATCATAGTCCATATCGCTGCATTAGGTCGTACAGGCTTGTAGTATGTGGTCAAGCTTCCCATGGCCAATAATCCTATCCAAAATCTTGCAGGAGAATCTTGACATGATGCGTTTGTGGTCAACGATCGGCAATTGAGCAAATCCAAGCCTCACTTGCTTGGTAGGTCAGTTGAGACCAAATGCACCTGCCCAAAATCAAAGCAATAACCGAAAAATTTAAGAGACCTAGAAGAGGTAATTGTAGATAGTGAAACAAAGAGTGAGTTTGATGAAATTGCTCCAAACCAAGAGTGTAGGTTTCGTAGCATTGAGGAGACGCGTCCCAGGGAAGACAATAGGATGTGGGACCATGGTAATGAAATCAATGTTGGTGAATTTGAGGGTCGTTCTTTGAGTGGGAAGACATGCCCGAGGATAAGAAGGTTAAGTTTACGAGTGTTAAGCTCTTAGGACATGCCCTTTTTGGTGGAAACAAGTCCTAAGTAATAAAGTTCATAAGGGCAAGGATTATATTAGGTCTTGGGATCGCATGAAAGAGAGGCTTCGAGGAATGTTCCTTCTGATTGCCTTCACGCTTTTTATGAAGTTCCACAATCTGAGACTAATCACCAAGTACATGGATGAATGCACGGAAGAATTTACTTGCTTCAAGCTATGAATGATTTAAATGAAGACAAGGAGCAAAATGTAGCTCGTTATGTGGTGGGATTGCATTGTAATATTTAGAACGAGGTTGTTATTAACAATATAAGAAGGGTAAATGAAGTATATTGTTTGAAGTTGAGAGTAAACCTAAACGGGCCACAACCTGTAGGGTAGATAATGTTTAGGGTGGGTCAAGTTCATCTGGAAAAACTCAAGTAGGGGAGAAAGGGATTTAAGATGTTTAAGATGTTCAAACCACAATCTAACCTACATCCACCTTAGCCAACCCTAGTCAAGTTGAGAACAGTAAGGTAATTCTTGTTCCAAAACTACATTTAATTGTTCCAAGTGTCAACGAAGAAAGGTAAGATGGAGGAGGTCACATAGAGCTCAAATAAGTTCGCTCCATGGGGGAAGTCGAAGGGAGGAGGTCGCATGAAGCATTGCTCCATTGGGGAAGTCACACGGAGGAGGTCGCATGAAAGAAGTCAAATGGAGCTCAAACGAAGCCTATGGAGCTCAAGTAAGTAGCTCCACGGGAATTTTGATATAACTCGTCTGATGAGCTCACTTAAGTTGCCCACCCATGGAGCTTGCCTAAATAGCCATGTGAAGAATAATTTTGTGTGGAGGAGAGTTATTTAAAGTTGCTTAGAAAATCTTTGGAGGGGAGTTATATAGGGATGGTTTGAGTCATTATTGAAGACAAGCATTCAATACACATTGAATGAACACTTAGCACACGTTACTCTCTGGTTGACAACAACCCGCTTTATGCTACCAACCCTCCAAACCCCCCCCCGGCCGCGAGAGCACCGCTCAATACACGCACGCCCGAAAAAAAAAGGATGCAAGATACGCATGAACCCCCGCCCGCCCCGACGCTGAGTCACAACTCTTCCTGTAGAAACCTCCTTCAACTGATTCAAGTGATTCAGTCAGTAGGAAAGCCTATGAAGGAATTCGTTTATTGAATGCTTTTTGATTTCACTATTTTTTGAAAACAACCGTACGGGATAGACCCGGCGGAGGAGATTGTATCAAAGGAGACCCGTTTTATCGATCGTTTGGTTGGGTGTGTCCATTATCCGATATCCGGAGAGGAACATGGGTACATGATATTGAATGTCATCCAGGTCAAGGCGCAAAGCTGGCTCGAGCCGCAGGAACTTTTGCTAAAATAATGAACAACACCCCCTATCTTTCTTCACCTCCGGTGGTGTCGAGTCATTGAAGTGCCCACCATATTCTCGAAATGCTCACTTCCACCCATATCACTAGCAAAATTTTTACGTTTATCTTGTTTTTTGTGTGGTTAGAATTTTTTATGTTTGACAATATTGGTTTGCTAAATAAATCACATAATTTGATCGATGGGTTAATTCATAATGAGATAATAATTCACGAGACACTGAATGATAAATAGGTCTTATTCCAACTAAAAACCTTCCTAAACAATAACCACATTTGTGTACCATATTTTGTTTAGTACGTGATGGGATGCACCGTAGTGGTTTAATCGGCTTTGGTTCTACCATACCAATTGGTGTGAATGTGTCTCATTGGGTGGTAACCAAATGCAATGCAGAGGCAATCCTTTTATGTTTGTTGACTTTATATAACAAACGGTGTCCGCTAAAATTTGTACACACTTGTTTTTGTCTATATAAGTTAACAACGTATTATTTGTCCTTTGTTTCTTACAAAAAGTCTAATTGTAAAAATTATAGAAATGAAATTTTTTCGCATCCTTTCTTCGAACCCAAAATTCCGATCCAGTGAAAAATATTTCTGAATTCACCATTGCTCTTATCACATGTTTCATGGACTCTTCTTAGTGTATGATGTACCTATTGCCGATTGTAAGGATTTGAATGTGTGCCTGACGACCATTTTTGCTAATTCCAGTTTGTAAAATAATTATTTTTGAATCCCTCGTATGGTGCATGAAATGTTCTATGCCAACTTGCAAGCACTATTTCGCTTTAGTGAATATAAGAAATGTATCATTAACCATGACCTTAGATCTGAAAATAAGATTAACTGGATACTCATGCACTTGAGTTCATATAAAATCGGTCTTTCAAAGGAGTTTTGAGTATCGATTTTTATGATTTTCGGATTTATTTGGCTTAAACTCATTCTAGAGCAATTTTAAGATTTTGGACGACATCTGACGACATGTGACAATTATACTCATGGCTTGACGTTCTGAAACAAGGGTTTAGGTTCCTACTTGATCTATACAACCTTCAGATTTTCTGTTGATATCACCAGAAGTTTGTTTTGGGCCTCGTTTGTAATGCTTTACTTTCTTTGGGCATGTTTTTGGGAACTACAACTTTCTACTGACATTGCAAGGATTAAGTAGATTTTGAGCCAAAATATAAATTTGTTGACCAGCTACAAAAAATGTAGTCCTGTGTACTAGGGGTTATCTAAAGGTCAATACTGTAGAAGTCCACTACAAAATTGAGAACGAATATTATCATTCCTCAAGTTTGAGAATGAAGTTTGCCGGTCAGAAAAAAATAGTTTTTTTAGTGGGAGTATTGAGGAGGGAGTTGTTACGAACCAAATGTTATTATTGATGTTTGTTGCGCTTTTCTGGTCGACGAGATTTACTTTGCTTATGCGGTGTAATAGATAGCTAACTTAAGACTTACGATATTAGAAACTGACCCTTTGTTGTTCCTCTGCTCGCTTCAGTTGTTCAAAGAGCAGGTGGCTGTGCACTGTTCAATGGTGACATTGTGGAGAACTGTTTCTAGGTTTTGACACCATCTTTAATTTAAGGGTTTTCTAGTTATTGGCAATGCTATGGAGCTACACACTTGTAGCATCATTTTTTTTGGCATTTATTTTGTTTATTGGATTTGGCATTTTAGATTGGTTAGTTATTGAAAACAATACAAATGTAATTACTAAATTTTAACTTGTAAATCTAAGCGATCATCTAGAGCATTGGCACATTCAATGTATTATTTTGCTTTAGTAAGTTCGAATCACTTGTTGACGTTCATCCCCTTGCTTGATTCTTTTGTGAGTATAGTACGAGCGCGGAGTTAGTTGATAGCTAGCACCACTAGTCATGGTACGAGATGACCATTGTCAATCCAATTGTAACTGATATTTTTTTTCTTGTTTCATGTGGGATTGTGTGTTACATTTTTGGCAACCTGTGGTAACGACTTGGGCTCCTTTCTTTGTACATCCATTACTTTGAGTGCCTTTGAATTTTCACATTGGTTTGTTTTTAGGAGTATGATATTGCAAATGATAACATGAAGAGTCCAAAGGAGCGATTGGCTCGCCAAAAACAAAGTCTTCGACGACGATTGGGTGAGTTCATTCATATTGACATTTATTTAATTTGAATTAAAAAGAGGCATGTATTTGGGTGCATGTGTTGTTTAAATATGTTTCAAAAGTAAAAACCATTTTAAGAGCCTCAATTTCTTACCAGTCTGCTTTTTCTGAACTGTACTTGCGCTCTTTCAGGAATGCTTTAGTAGGTGGTTAAATTGGACCACCCAAATGTTTCAATTCGGCCTCGGCCTAAGCTCATTAGTACTATTGTTTTAGATGTGGCATCATAATTTGTCTTTTTTTGGTCACTCTGATTAACTTCCTTCATATTGCTTGATACGTTCTCATGCTTTTTTCCATCTATGGAATGCTACCCACTGTCCAATGGGTGGTAGATTGTTTCGATGTATGTATAAAAAGCACATTGATAAATGTGAAAGTGGGTCGGAATTTTTGAAATGTGTATTGAGATGCTAAATAATTTGTTTTTGTCTCCGACTTAACTACCACCCATTGGGCGGTGGGAATAGGAAGAACCCTCAATAGAATTGGTATGATATAGCAAGATCTCTGGTGAGAGAATTGCATTTATCTGCCTACCTTCATTTATTTAATCTACCATTTTTGTTGGACTCTTTTTACAGTATGTCATGGCAACATCGAATTCTGGGACAACCTTTAACCCAATCAACTCCTTCTCCAAGTAGTATATAAAAGGCTTCCTGGAGTTGGGTTATATTCTCCTGTTCCTTAGGACAAAATGCTGTATTCTTGTTAGGACTATTACTTGGTTGAATGATCAGGAGCACGATTCAATAACCCATGGAGTATTGGTATCAAGGCAAGCAAGAGGACCTTTGTGAGCTAATGTAGCAATGAAGGAAAATTGCATTAGAGAAGTTTGTATCGAAATCAAGCAATAGTACTACTCCTCTGAAATACCATACAAGTAGTAGATCTAGAAGTGCTAGGCAGCTGTGTCTATCGTCCTCCGAAACAAAAACAGGATGGGTGAAATGGGTGACAGCGAAGATTCAAAAAATACTTAAATGTATAATTAGCTCCATTACAATAAGTGCAATGTCAAGGAACATGACCCAAACTACGACTACCTATTATGCCCCAAACACGACCCAAACTAAGACTACCTATTGCTGGGGCACAACCATCTCGACTGGAGCACAACCAGAATCATAACATTATGATCGCCTCCCCATGACTCCTGACCACCAGGGCTAAAACCATGAGAGAAGGAACCACCAAAATAGTGGTGGCCAAAGCAAAATGATCAATGGACAATGGAGCAGCAAAACCATTATTTGGTAGAGAGGGTTGATGGAGACAACTGAATATTTCACTAAGAAAAGGTAAGTTTTTAGTTCCCAGAAGTTGAGAACGAACAAAGATCGTATGACGAAGGCAGACCAACTTACGTTGGCGCTGCATAACCCAAATCTCATAGAAATTGGCTGATAAATATTGAGCATTTCTCAAATACCACGAAACTTGACTTAATAATCTTCTAAAGAAGATTCACCATGGGTAACTGAAAAGTAAGTCTAATGAGTATCCTACATTTTGCGACGATCATTGGGGATACAACTCTTAAGTGTGATCCCACCTAGTAAGCACGGATACCGATACGAGATACGGATACGGTACGATACGGATATGGCGATATGGCAAAACCTAAAAAAATAGGATACGGATACGGATACGTCGGGGATACGGCTATAAAAATTAATATTTTTTTATAATTATCTGTTATGTACTATGCATAAAAAGGAGCCAAAATAACCAGAAGAGTAGTTGAATTGCTAATAACATTACACCAATCATTTAGCACAAGTTAATTTTCTAAAGTCATTCAAAATAGAAAGAAAGCGACCAAAGTCTAAACCAAAAAATGATAATTCCTATTAATTTTTACCCATATCAATTTCAACATTCAATTGCATCCCTTTAGCCTTCATCGGAGAATGTCACGGCTTCTATATCCGGCTCATTAAGGAAAAGACTAGCAATTTCAAGTATACTGGCACCCTCAAACGAATCAAATGCATCTCCCGCCGTATCCTAAAGTATCCGGCCGTATCCTAAAGTATCCGGCCGTATCCTAAAGTATCCGGCCGTATCCTAGAAGTATCTACCGAGTATCCGAAAAGTATCCGAAATTAAATTGATTTAATTTTAATGTTAGATACTTATTTGGCGTATCCGATACGTATCGGGGTGTATTGGGTGAGTATCAGTATCCGATACGCGTACGTGACTAGTTTCGAAGTATCCGTGCTTCATAGGATCCCGCACTAGTTTGGCCGTAGGCTAGGATACCAAGGCACCACGAATCTGAGATTTCATATATTTCACAACCAAACACGAACCTGAGCAGTCTTGGCCTTCCAATTTGCATAGTTGGAATCCAAGTCCTTGAGAGGATTGTCGGTCAAGTGAGTCTTACGCCCTAAAGTCCATATCAACAGCCTTAGCTGAAGGAGCTTATTTTTCCATTTAACCACATGGATGTAATGTGAATCACGTCAAAAATCAAAACAAAAGACCAGCCACGAACTTGGTGGTTAAACTCTACTACGGCGATGATACTGTGGAAGTTGCAAATGAAACTCAACTGCAAGAAACTAGCAATGGACAATTGTGGTAAAAGAGAGTCAGGTTGGTATGAAATTCAATTTGAAATAATCTCACTAAACATATGAGGATATCTGATCAACTAGAACTTGTATGGAGGACTTCAAGAGCAAGTCCATTTCCTAATTCTGATTGTAGTTTTTCTAGGCATGCAATCTTGTGGAAGCTCTTTAGATGTAAACTTAAGATTTAAATGCAATCTAAAGCTTGTTTTGATTGCTAAGCAATATAATAGGCAGAGAGTATTACCATGACATTAGGTGTAGAGTTGTGGGTAAATTTCTTGGATGGCTTGTGATGCTATGTCACATTATTTCTTACAAGAAGTTGTGTGCATCCAATTTCTAGCAACTCCAGCAACCACCTCTCCCATTCTTGGCCCATGTCAACCTGCAACTTCCCCTACACCCTTTGAACCATGAAACCATCAGTATGGTTTTTGTCAAGTACCCGATATTGGTGGGCTGAAAGTATCGTATTGCCCGATTCCTACCTCCCTTGTATATGTACATGTATAAGTACATATATGAATATATATATATATACAGTGGGCTTCCAGTCAAGGCTCCTGGACCCAGGTTGGGTCCGGACTTTTAATCTCAGCCCTTGGATCTCATCCAAGGGTCAGGGTTCCAGGAGTGAAATAGTCCTTTAAAATCAGAGATCTTGGATATAGACCCGGGTCTTTGAAACGGGTCAGGAGGCCTCCTCGGGGATTTGTTTGTATTTGAAATCAGAAATCAATGAAAGGCAGACCCAATTTCTTTCTTTCTCTCTCTCTCTCTGCCTCTCCATCTCCCCGACTCGATCTCAGAACTGGGAGATCTGGCCACGCCGCCCTCCTCACCCGGTCTCCGGCGCCGCCCTCTCTTCTGTCTCCGTCGCCCTGCCGCCCAGTTCTGAGATCGAGTCGGGGAGAGAGAGAGGCAGAGAGAGAGAGAGAGAGAAAGAAATTGGGTCTGCCTTTCATTGATTTCTGATTTCAAATACAAACAAATCCCCGAGGAGGCCTCCTGACCCGTTTCAAGGACCCGGGTCTATATCCAAGATCTCTGATTTTAAAGGACTATTTCACGCCTGGAACCCTGACTCTTGGATGAGATCCAAGGGCTGAGATTAAAAGTCCGGACCCAACCTGGGTCCAGGAGCCTTGACTGGAAGCCCACTGTATATATATATATAATATATATATATATATATATATATATATATATATATATTTGTATGTATTCCAGTTTTGAACATTGTGGTTGGGAAATCTTCTTTGTATCTATTTTCACTCTTCCCTTTAGACGTTGGGGAACTTTTTTCACATCTGACTTTAAACTTCTTGCACTTCCCTTTATGCATACTTTATGATTTTTCTCTTGTGAAAGGAGTGGAGTGGCAGTATCATATCCGTCGATGTTTGACTAGTTGTGTCTGCAAATGAGTCCTGATATATAATGCCTAATCTGTGAAGTTATTTGAATGTAGTTCCACTGAAGTGTGACTTGGTGCAGGTTTGGAGTTGTGTGAGCAATTCATGGATGTCAATGACATGATAAGAGATGAAGACCTTATTGTCCACAAATTTGACAGCCATGTGAATGGGGTACCACGCCAATTCCATGCGCAACATTCTTTACACAATGTACAACATCTAGTTTCAAACATGATACCAAGTTACAACTCTAGAAGACCTAGTGCTAGAGAATTGAATCTCTTAAAAAGAAAGGCGAAAGTAAGTTTGAAAGACCAGACAAGGTCTAAGGATGGAGATACAGAGGTAACATACTCAAAGGATTTGGCCCTCCCAACGGGCATTTGTCCTGACTCATCAAGCTCTAATAAGGTAATGGATATTCTAAATATTCTGCGCGGGTGTTTTATTGTCTTTTATTTTCTTGCTAGTTACCTGGTATTATGTTGCACAAATGATTGAACTGAGCATGGTTCGAAAATTGAAATATGTCTTAGTGTGGCCAGTTTAATATCAACCATGGCATAAGGACAACAGAGAGTAAACCTAGATAAGTGAAGGATATGGCCATGAACCAAACAGAGTCCGAGCAATCTATCCTCATACTTGAGCTGCTATCCAAAGCTCATATTTTGGAAAATTACTGATACAGGATTTGGTAGGTCTAGATCATGTTGGTTAGGTGGGTGAATTTGGTATGAATTTTTATGTCAAAATGTTCATTGCGTTTGTTACAAATTGCTAATTGTGGGGTCCATACCTACCATTTATAGCTACTCGAAGAGAGTGCAAGTTAGTGCAACCTATCAACTAAGTTATGATGATCAAAAAGTACAATTAAACAAATTGAATTCTCATAAAAACAAATTTATAACACATCAAAACAACCAATATTTGAAAGCTGATGCCATTAGAGACTTCATAAAACAACAATATTGTTTATGACAATTATTTCATGTGCAGAAATATAGGTATAGTGAGGGATCAGTGACATGCATACAGTCTGTATTCCTTCTACCATTTGCTTGTCAAGGGATCAAATGTGGCAAATCCCTTAATTTGACAAAATAAAAGAGGGAAAGAAAGAGAACCTGTCCAATTCAATCTGCACTAACCTTTATCAATGCACCAGAACACCATTTACGCAGTAGTGTAAAATTCTCATGGCCACACCATGGAAAGATTCCCTGAGAACAACAGGATTTAGACTATAACTGTTGGAAACTGATCTGGAACCGAAAACCAGAACAGAAAGACAGGAAAGGAGAATTCTCACACAGATCTGTTTTGATTCTTTTGATGCCAGCTTTACAGAGACACTTTTCTGTTCAGACTTCCATATTGATATGTGAGGAGGGGGAGGGTTGTTTTTGGATATTGCGGCAGTTGAAACTGGTTCGGATTTTAAAAACTGAAAATGGAAGTTATGAGGATTTTTAGCAGTCAGTTAAAAAATGTAAATAAGAAATTTTTTAAGGATTATTTAGGAAAGAAAGGGTTGATACAGTGATAGATTTTCACCAACCAATTTGTCTTGTCCTTTAATATATTAGAATAGATGGATCTCATACTTTCTACACGTGCTTTGTGATTAAAACTGCAATGTTCCCTATCAGTTATGACATCTAAAGCACATTAGCTAAGCATAAAAGAGTTTGTGAAGCAAATAGTTTCGCTTGGATGATACGTGTTGTATCTTTACTTCCATATATGATTTTGCCTTGCTTAGGTTGATATATTTTTTTTTCCGTTCATTCAATTCTATGAGATGGCTTTTACTTGAAGGAGCCATTTCCTTGTTACTTATCAAAGCACCATCAAACACTCTGTGTATGCCTCCTGCGCTTGTTGGACGTACTTATCAATTTTACAATTTCGAAACTTGGTGGTCACTCCCCAACAAGCGACCCGTGAAATATTGTATTTGGAACTGAAATTATTTTGCACGAGGAAGAAGTTTGGTGGGAATGCGATATGATAGTAGAGTTTGACGGAAGATTAAGTCAAGAAGTAAGACACGTGAAGGTTTTATCAAGTGGAGGGTGTGTAAGGAGTGTCATTATATGCTTATATCCCTGTATGTTTCCCTTTTCTGTTATACTTTACCCACTCCTTTGGATATTTAATTAGCCAAAGAAACTCATAATTCGGTTACATGTTTCCTTTTCTTGTGTTAAATGTTCGTGAGTTGAGCATTATTATTTGGGATTTATAAGTAAGAAATTTCAGATAAGAACTGTACAAAATCTTTTCTTATACCATAGTTATTTAAGGTGAGAGGCGCACCAAGGAGCAAAGGTCTCTTGGGGGTATAGGTGCGAGACATGGGCCTTATTGAAGCAAGACACATGCCTTATTGAAGCAAGGCGCACCTACGTGCATGCACTAATACCTTAAATAGTAAACACTAAGGCAATGAGTTTGAGAGTGTACCACTTTAAAGGCCATAGAAACATCTAACAAATATCAAATAGTCAACAACACTTGCATAGATAAGAGCTAAAATGCCAAATTCGATAAAAGATAATTTGAAATAAAACTAAAGCAAGTAATTGTCATGCTTGCACTTCTTTCCAGTGGTCCTAAGGAGTAAGAATGCTATGGTAATCATCCTCAAAACGAGCACCAAGAAATCCACATATTCACCTTCATCAACGGATTTGTATCCGTCCACATCTTCCTATTCTTCCATGTCTTTAGAATTTGTCTATTCTTTGTCTACTAGTTGAAATGCATTTGATGTGGAACTTTTGATAATTTTGTTCATGCTCTTCTTGTTGTTGCTCTAGTTACTTTGATATTTTCTTTTGCTCCATAAACTCTAGCGGCATCACCCACGTCAAAGTATCGTCCTCAAATACCGGTTCATCATCTTCATCTGGTTCTCCATCCTTCCTCCTCCACAACTATATGGGCGTAATTGTATTTGGATATTATTTTGACGTTTTAAGCACCTGCCATATTTAATAAACACCAAATCATTGAGGCATTTTTCATACATCCATGTTGTGAATCTCATCAAATCTCGGTCTCTTAGTTCTTTCTAGGGGTCATTCACATAAATTTTTCTGTGTTTCCCTTTGTGATTTTGTACCATAATCTCAGAATTGGGTGTGAAGAATACATTATTGCTCTTTAGTCTTTGCCTTCTTCAGCTTTCATTTAGAAACGGAGCCTTGACTACTTCCAAAGGATTTACGATGCCAATCTATCTCCATAACATCATCTGCATTATCCTTGAAATTGTCATCATCAATATTGGTAACATATGCATTTGATCTTCCAATGATTTTTTTGTCATCATAAACTCTTGAATCTCGTCTTACTTAAAGGCAAGCATCTTGGACAAAGTCTCAACCTATAACCTCCCCCAAGGTGTTGCTTTTCCCAACAAACCCCGGTGTTGGTTGTGGCCACAAAATTGCACTTGAATTTCTCTTTTTGAGATCCACCATTTTTGCATACTTCCAAGTGGGATCTTTCTTATGTCCCTCACTTGACATTTAAATAACGAATTCAAAGAAATAAAAAATTAGCAAATTTAAAGGCAATTGAATAATTGAGTGATATATGATATAAATTATTGAAATTTGAACATTGAAGTGCAAAGGAAAAACAGAAAATATCTCTCTCTCACACACACACACACATTATATGTCGTACATACAGTCATATGTCATACAATTTGTGTTCATATACATGTACACATACACACATATATGTGCTTATAGAGCACGTGCACACAACAGGCAACAGCCATGGAAGAATGATGAAGAACAACGAGAGAGGTACCTTCGCTCGACGTCCTCTGATCGAGGCGGCAGCAGCAGGGATTAGATTTAGGGATCCCTTTTCCTTATGTCCAAAGAGGCATGCTTTTTTGGAGCCTCGGGCTTTGTGTTTTATACATGCCTTGTTGTATAAACCCACGCCTCCTCTAAGTCGCCTCGCCTCGCCTCATACCTCTTGAGGCACATTAATATTGCCTTGCGCCTGATGCCCTTTACAAGGATGACTTAACCTAAGCTATTTGTTCTAATTCAATATATGTTCTCTTGCTGTGTTTTTGTCCGGTCATTGATTGTTATGATACTAATTTACAAGTTTCAAATGGCATGTTACAACTGTTATATAGCTTTACCTATTGTAAGCTAATTTTTATATGCATAATATATTTCTTTGTTTCTCCATGAGCTTTGTTTTGTGTCTTAAAGGGTAGCTTGTCATGTCTTCGCATTTTTCTGTGGACATAATCTCCCATTTACTCCCGATTCTCTTGTAGAGATTTATTTGGGATTTGTGCTTTAAAGGATAGCTTGTCACATCTTTGCATTTATCTGTGGGTATAATCTCCCTTTTACTTTTGATTCTCTTTTAGAGATTTAGTTAGGACTGCAGAGGTGCAGTTTCGTTCTACAGGTCTATTGTACAGGATGCGTACCAACGTTTTAGTGCCATTTTGAATGAGATTATTTACTTGTTTACTAATTTTTTCGTATTTGTTTTCTATCCTTTTGTTTCTACATCTTTTGTCACTGTCCAAGCTTCATGGGTAAAATTTAGTCGTATGTTCTGTGAGTTATTACCCAACATGGGGAAAGAAAGAATCAAAAGAGGAGTAAAAATTTAAATATCTTGTCCTTCATGTACGGCTCTGTGGTTGAAGCTGTCTTCTAATGCAGTTGTTTTCGGATCCTATTCTTGATGAAGACAGCTTTGAGCATTATGGGGAAGGAGGTTGGCCTTTCCATAATTTTGTTGAACAGCTAATCATTGATATGTTTGACCCAGGTTAGCATTTATATTCTTTTCTGCAACTTTGAACTTCCATAGGTTTTCAACTGAATGAACGATTTCTTTGATTTTCTTTTTTCAGCATGGGAGATTCGCCATGGTAGTGTCATGGCTCTAAGAGAAGTTCTAACCCATCACGGTGCTTGTGCGGGAGTTTTTATGCCTGACCTTAGTTCTGATGGTCCATTATTTTCTGAACCAAAAGATCAAGGTTTTGGCACTGCAATAAAGAGAGTGAGAGAGATCGATTTAAACATGCAAGGGCCAGAAGATGAGACTGAGCCAAATTTGAAGAGGCCAAAGGCTGATGATTTATCATCTCCATTGGTTGACAAAATGATCTCTGGCTGCAGTAATGGTAACTTTGATGCCCATGTAAAGGTTGAAGGTAGCGGGAAAAATTGGTTTGCTGCAGAGGCTAATGGACAACTTAATTTTACTGCTGTTAAGTTAGAGACTCAATCTGGCATTGAAGATCATAAAGATCTAGATGCGGCTGACGCAAAGGGGTCTTGGGAGAATATACATTTTACTGGGAAGATGGCAAAAATGAAAAATCTTCCTGATGATTGCAAACTGATGAACTTGGTTAAACATGCTAGGCATTCATGGCTTAAGAATTGTGCGTTTATTCAAGACTGCGCGATTCGTTTCTTGTGTGTATTGTCACTAGACCGGTATGAAGTTCTGTATTGGCTGCTAGTCGTGAACTTTAGTTTCTAGTTATTCTTGGACTTTTTGTAATCTGACAGGCTTGATGCCTGTCAAAATAACAATATAATACGTTCTATTTTGCGTCATTAAGGCACTGCATTATGCTTCTTAAATGGTGGTGAGAGTTCAGAGTAGTCTTCTTGGAGGTACTTACATGATTTCTTTTTGCCCATTTTTTTCTTTGGCAGTTTTGGAGACTATGTCTCTGATCAGGTTGTTGCCCCAGTACGAGAAACTTGTGCACAAGCACTGGGTGCTGTGCTGAAATACATGCACCCAACATTAGTCCATGAGACCTTGAAGATTTTGCTTCAAATGCAGGTAAACACTTTCTTAGCACTTGCTTTCTTTCCTTTGAGATATTAGTTATCATGTTATTTAATTACTCCTCCTGCTTCTTTCAGTGTAGACCAGAGTGGGAAATCCGCCATGGGAGTCTTTTGGGTATCAAATATTTGGTTGCTGTGCGACAGGTCAAACTTTTCTATCAATATCTTATTTCTAATCTAAAATCTTCGGTGATTCCTGCCATTGTTCATTTATTTCACCCAGAGTTTGCACCTTTTCCGTAGAAGGAAAAGAACAGATGCATCATTCTGCTTAAGTAATTGTCATTATTCTTTGCTCTTTAGAGTTTACAATTCATTGTGGTATACCAACTGCATGATATACTAAAGAGGTGGAATTATATGTGTGAAGTTCCTATATATGAAATACTTTTCTATTATTTCCTTTCTTTTTATTCTACTTTTGTGGTTGGCATTGCCCAAAAGCTTTTCACGGTTTCTCTATTGTGCTCTTTAAGATGTTTTTCTTTCCTTCGTTTTCTGCTTTTTTATTTACTGAATTTGGGATTCATTTGCTCAAACTAGGAGATGCTTCATGATTTGCTTGGCCACGTTCTCCCCGCATGTAAAGCTGGACTTGAAGATCCCGATGACGATGTAAGAGCAGTTGCTGCAGATGCCTTATTACCTGCTTCTGCTGCTATTGTTTCTGAAAAGGGTCCAACATTCCACTCTATTGTCATGCTACTGTGGGATATCTTGCTTGACCTGGATGATTTAAGTCCATCAACTAGCAGGTATTTTGCACATTGGATTCCTCACTGTTTTCCTCTATTAGTTTCCTCAGTATCGTCCTCTACTAGTGTATTAACAGTGTTCTTAAAGTTGGTTCTAGACACTAGTTGCCACATTACTGCTACTTGATGGTCTAGGTGCTAGGCGTTTTTGAATAAGTTGGCCCTAGTCGGTGGGAGAGATTTGAAAAATTATGAAACTGTTGAGGTTAATTTAGAAATATTTGATATTTCCAAACTACAAGTTTTAAAGTTTAGTTTCAATATTAATATGTTTTTTTTGTGATATGCGTGTATATATTTATATATGTGTGTTAAGATATGAGCTCACGTGTAAATTAATTATAATAGTAATTAGTTTAGTGTTAGAGAGTCCTAGTGTAATTATGTTTCTAGTTGTACTTACATAATGATTGCAATGAAAGGTAAAACCCAACTTTGGGATTTCAAAACTTTACATGGTATCAGAGCATCGATCAGTGCCTTTGTTTTGATCGAATGATTCTTTTTTATTGAGTTTTCTCAACACTCAAACCCAAAACCAACTGAAACACTAACCCTAATCCCTAACCTAGCAGCCACCGCTGCTGCCCTTCCTGCCGCCGCCACCTCTGTTCCCGCCATCAGTGTCGTCGCTTGCCGTTGTTCCCGCCGGCGCCAACCGATCACGATCTGAGTTCTCTCCCCCTCGCGATCTAAGTTCTCTCTCTCTCTCTCTCTCTCTCTCTCTCTTGCGGGCGCGCGTGTGCGGTCTCTCTATCTCGCGATCTCTCTCGTTGAGAACGTCGGCCATCTCTCACTAGCGCGCCGGCTGCCACCTGTTCCGCCGGCCATTAGCCACTCTGTCGGTGTTTGTTTCTCTGATGTGGCCCTTTTTGGTTTTCTAGTATTGCTGCATCTGATTGGTTCAGATCTAACCTCCATCCTTGGGTGGTCTCCGGTATTGCTGTATTACTTTAGATCTAGTTTCTTGGGTTATCATTCTGATCTATGGACAATCTCAAACTTTTTGTTGGTGGTACAAGTACTGCGAAGGATGAGTCGATTCGAATCGGGCCTCTTGATAACACTACTTTAGATATTTGTCCTATTAAATTGGATGTTACTAACTATCTAATTTGGTCTCGCACTTTTACCTTGGCCATCGAAGCCCGAGGAATATCTGAATTCATTGATGGTCCGGTTCCTAAACCTACAGATCCTGCTGAACTGAAACGGTTTAAGTCTCCGCAATCGTTAGTTATGACTTGGTTGCTTAACTCTATGAGAGCTGATATTCACCATACCTTTCTGCTGCATGAGACCCTGTATGCGATTTAGACTACTGCAGCCTATACATATTCTCAGCTTTGAGTTGAGAAAGAAACTTCGTACATTGGACCAACATCATTTGCCGGTTGCCGAATATTATGTCGATTTGAGTCGTGCCTGACAGGAGTTTGATCATTATCAGGGGTTTCAGGCTGTATGCATTGAGAATGCTACTAAATGGATCCAGTGACTCTCTTTCTTCTCTCACTTCTTCCACCAAGAAAAAGAAAGCTGGAAGTCAGATAGAAGTGAGATAGGCAGGGAAGAGTCCGTAGCTAGCATGGAAAAATCCAAAAAAATAATGAGTTTATGATTTTATGGCTGGTCTTGATATGGAGTATGATCAGATTAGGGTGTAAGTGCTGGGTCATGTTCCGTTTCCATCATTGGGTGAGGTATATGCTATTGTTCAGTAGGAGGAGAGTCTTCGAGGTGCTATGTTACATACTACTCCTACTTGTTCTGCTTTAGTGGCCACTCCTCCACCGAGTGGTCCATCTGGTGCTAGCGGTGGTATTATTGATCGTGTCTCTATTCGGTGTGATTAATGCGACAGTACCGGACACACTAGAGATTTTTGTTGGAAGCTACATGGTCGCTCTCCTCGTGGCAAGGGCGGTGGCCATGGTGGTCGCGGTTCTGCGCGTTCTCAGGCTCAGTCTCACGTCTTGGAGTCTACAGTTTCTCCGTTTGTTGACTCTGGGGTTCAGTCCTTTGGTGATCCTACTGGTGGTTTTTCTCAAGGGGAGATGCAAACTCTCAGGTGTCTTATGGCTCGAGTTGATTCTCCATCTACTCATGCTTCTACTTCCACGATTTCTCCTTCCATTCAATATGTTCACATAGGTATCTCAGCTAGTGTTCCTACTGCCTCTTCTGGTATTCCTTGAATTATTGACTCCGGTGCATCCGACCATATGACAGGTTGTTCGTTTGTTTTTTACTCTTACTCTACTTGTTCTGCTAAGGATAAGGTCTGAATAGCTGATGGATCTCTTTCTGCTATTTCAGAGAAGGGCCCCATTCGCTATTCTCTTACTATTTCTCTTTCTTCAGTTCTATATATTCCTAATTTTGCTACTAATTTGCTTTCTGTCAGTAGCTTTACCCATTCTGTAAATTGTTTTGTGACATTCTTTCCTTCTCATTATGTTTTTCAGGAACTGGATACGGTGAAAGTGATTGGCAGTGGTAAAACACATGATGATCTCTATTTCTTGGAGTCTGCACCTCCGCCACCTTTGTCCTATGGCCAGGCCCTATACGCAGATAGTAATTCTGATCTTTCTTTAATGCATCAGTGGCCCCGGAGATTGGGTCATCTTTTTTTTGGCATTTTAGAAATTCTTTTTCCTCATTTAACTAAGTCTTGTCCTAGGAGTCAATTTGTTTGTGAAACTTGTGAACTTGGGAAACACACACGCTCTTTTTATGCTCATATTAATAAAAAAAGTAGTGCTCCTTTTATAATTATTCACTCTGATGTTTGGGACCTGTCTCCTGTTACCTCTCTTAAAGGTTTTCGTTGGTTTGTCACGTTTATTGATTGTTATTCTCTTGTGACTTGGGTGTATCTTCTCAAGTCCAAAAGTGAGGTATTTTCTTGTTTTATGTCGTTTCATCGGATGGTGCACGTACAATTTGAAACCCATATTAAAGTTCTTCGCAGTGATAATGGCATCGAATATGTTGACCAGGCCTTTCGGGCATATTTGGATGCACATGGCATTCTGTTTCAAACGACTTGTGTTGACACCCCACAACAAAATGGGGTTGCCGAACGCAAAAATCGTCATCTTGCTGAAGTTGCTGGCTCCCTTCTGCTTATCATGCATCTTCTCAAATGTTTTTGGAGAGAAGCAATTTTGACTGCGGCTTATTTTATCAATTGTCTACCTTCCAGTGTTCTCCACTTCAAAACTCCTATTACGTGTCTTCCTCACACGTGTCTCGTCTTCTCTATTTCCCCGAAAGTCTTTGGTTGTGTTTGCTTTGTCCATGCTTCCCACCCCGTGGGTGGCAAGTTAGGTCGTAAAGCTCATAAGTGTATCTTTGTTGGGTATTCCCCCACCCATGAGGGATATAAGTGTTACGATCCTCACTCTCGGAAGTTTTTTGTCTCTATGGATGTTATTTTTTGGGAGACCGAGTCTTTTTTCTCTCCTTCCACCCCATCTCTTTAAGGGGAGCCACTATCTACTAGGGAGGAAGAGATGTTTTTACCATCTCCTAGTGAGGGGGTGACCATTGACAGAGAGAAACTTATATCTGTTGACAGGGCAGGCAAGGACACTGGTGAACAGGTTGGGCATGAATAATAGCTTGCCAAGCCAGCTGTATTGCAGACATATAGGCGAAAAGGCAAATCCTCATGTGTGGTGCCATCTTGCCAATTATCACTACCAGTTCTAGTTTCGGTTCCATTCCCAGACCTTACTGCTGATTTATCGGGTAATGAATCTTCTTTTGAACCATCTTCTCGAGTCAAATGATCTCAATAGTCCTGTTGCTCTCCGAAAGGGTGTTGGACAGTGTGCCTAACATCCCATTTCTTAGTTTGTCTCTTATGATTGCTTATCTCCTTCATATCATGCTTTTGTTTCATCTCTTTCTTCTATATCTATTTCACAGCATTGGCAGGATGCGATTAGGATACCTTAGTGGAAGGAAACTATGTTAGAGGAGATGACAACTTTGAAAAAGAATGGCACTTGGAAATTAGTATTTCCTCCAGGAGGAAAGAAACTAGTAGGCTGCAAATGGGTATTCACTATTAAACAAAATGTCGATGGAACAGTTGACAGATACAAGGCAAAACTGGTTCTAAGGGTTTCACTCAAACCTATGGGATTGACTATGAAGAGACCTCTGCTCCAGTAGCAAAGATGAATTCTATTTGGGCCCTACTCTTTTGTGCTGCCAATTTGAATTTGTCCCTTCAACAGTTTGACATGAAAAATTCTTTCCACCACAGTGATTTAGAAGAGGAAGTCTATGTGGCGATATCGCTGGGGTTTTCCATAAACTGCAAGTGAAGGAAAGGTGTGTAGATTGAGGAAGGCCTTGTATGATTTGAAGCAATCACCAAGAGCTTGGTTTGACAGGTTTTCGAGGGCTATGTTGGGATTTGGATACCGACAGAGGTATGCTGATCATAGTATGTTTATCAAAAGAAGTGGTGGCAAGATTGTTATCCTTATTATTTATGTTGATGATATGATAATGACAGTCAATGACGTAGATGAGATTTCTGACCGTAAAGCTCAATTGGCTCAAGAATTTGAGATCAAGGATCTAGGATCAATGAAATACTTCCTTTGGATGGAAGTGACGAAATCTGACAAAGGTATTTTTATCTCTCAACGGAAGTACATTCTTGATTTGTTGGAGGAAACATGTATGCTAGGTTGTAAACCTGCAGATTTCCCTATTGAGGCTAATCACCATCTTAGTGCCAATATGGGGGAACGTACTGACAAAGAGAGAGATCAGAGACTTGTGGGTCGTCTAATTTATTTAGCTCACACTAGACTGGATATTTCATATGATGTGGGGGTTGTTAGTCAGTTTATGCATGATCCACGTACAGCGCATATGGATGTTGTTTATTGCATCTTGCGATATCTCAAGTCAGCTCTAGAAAAAGGGATTTTGTTCTCCAGCCATGGTCATTTGCATCTGGAGATATTTACTGATGTGGATTGGGTAGGGTCCGTAGATGATAGATGCTCTACATCTGGCTACTGTGCTTTCATTGGGGGAAATTTGGTGACTAGGTGAAGTAAAAAGCAATTAGTGGTTGCTCGATCCAGCGGAGAAGCCGAGTATAGAGTTATGGCTCATGGTGCTTGCGAGCTTCTGTGGCTTCACACCTTACTACAAGATTTGGAGATTGGAGATAATAGTCCGATGAAACTCTACTGTGATAAGAAAGCTGTCATAAACATTGGTTATAATCCTGTTCAACATGACAGAACGAAACACATAGAGATTGACAAGCACTTCATCAAAGAGAAGCTGAGCGAGGGTTTGATATGTGTTAGATTATTAGGAATCCCACATTGCTTAATCATGTAATGTAATATGGAGTTTCTTAATATAAATAATATTAATCATTGTTAGGGTTGATTAACTAAAACCCTATACACTTTTTCCTCAAATCACATGGTATCAGAGCTTAGTCAAACCCTAAAACCCTACTGACCTCTGCCGCCTCTGCCGCCGCCGCCTCCGCGGTCGTCGCCGCCGCCGTCGCCGTCGCCGCCCCGCCGTCGTAGGCGCCTTGCTGCTGTCGCCGCCGCTGGACGCCGCCGTCGCCGCGCCTCGCCGCTGTCGTGGTCTGCTGATCCAGACCCAGATTTGTTGATCCAGACTCATATCTGTTTTAGCTGTTGCCGCGAAAGGCCTTGGCAGCAAGATCAACTAGCGGATATAAATGCCTTTTGTGCGGTCTGAAGATCAACTAGTGGATATATTCACAAAAAACCTTGGCAGCAAGATGTTTCATCCCATTGTGTCCAAGTTGGGCTTGATTGATATTTTTGCACCGACTTGAGGGGGAGTGTTAAAATATGGGCTCACGTGTAAATTAATTGTAATAGTAATTAGCTTAGTGTTAGAGGGTCGTAGTGTAATTATGTTCCTAGTTGTACTTATATAAAGATAGAAATGAAAGGTAAAACCCAACTTTGAGATTCCAAAACTTTACGACGTGTGTGTACTTATTCTAAACGTTTGAAGAGTTTGTCTGATTTGGATTGTTGGAAATACCATTACTTTATAAAGACATTTAAATTAAGATACATGTCTAGTTGTTAAAAAACATGACTCTTAGTATGATTGTCATTAGTTTTAAAAGTTCTAACTCTTCATAAGAATTTTGACTTTTGAAGAGTTTGTCTACTTCTGGTGTCCATAATACCCTCATTTCATAAGAGTTGTGACCTTCGATAGAAGAAGTAGCTTATCATGGAGTTGTGAATACTCTTTAGAAGAGTTATAACTCTTCATAAGTACCCCTCTGTTGGCTATAAATATAGAACAAACTCACACAAAAGTTCTCTCTTATTTTCTCCCTCTTTTCTACAACCTCTTTTGAAAGAGAATATATTGTTTAATCAAATGACCGTAAATAGGGGGCTTTGAAAAGGACTCAATCCTAGCTTGACCTTCTTGGTCCCATAAAGACTAGTTATAAGAAATTTAAAAAATTTCTTAAAAAAATCGCTATTTGCAGATTCCACAGGTTTTGTTATGTTGTTGAGGCAATTTACCAAGAATTCTGTAAAAAACTTGAGTGGAGATGGAAGAAGTATCATCTTAAAGAAACTGACTTAGTCGTGCTTCAAGCCTAAAGTGTTTTTGTTCATTTTGATGGGTTTTGCTTTTTTTTTTTTTCAATAGTAATTTTATGAGAATTGGTTGGGAGTGATAGCTATATTCAATTCAATTATCATAATATTAGAAGTGGGAAGAATGGAGAAGTAATTCTGTATGTATATATATGTACATACATATGTTAGTTGTATTGAGTATGGAAGGATGTCTTTCCTTTAATTTCCCGACGGGTGTACGCGGTGTGTACGGAAAAATACTTTTAGTATGTTAGACCAGAGAATTACGCGTGCCTGAAGGCACTTCCCAATGTAATTTAGTATTAACTTAAACCAACCACGTGTCTTGTTGTTTTTAGACCATTAGATGTGTAGAATAGAAGATTGAGATTTGTAAAAAACATAGTAAGTGTTTATTAAAATTTCATTCAAAAGTTAATGTGTGAGAAAATATATTCTTTAATCGTTGGATGTGTAGAATGAAAGGTTGATTGTGATATAGATGTTTGTCATAAAAAATGCTAAGTATTTACGAAGATGCTATTCAAAACTTAATTTGTGAGTGATATTTGTACGTTGTTAAATGAGTATAAAGAAATGTTGAGATTTGTAAGAAAAAAATAACTATTTATTGAAAATACATTCAAAATTTAGTTTGTTAGAGTTTTGTTAGATGTGTAGAATAAAAAATCTAAATTTGTAAAATATTATAATAATTATTTACCAAAATGCCATTCAAAAGTTAGTTTGTGACAGATCTTTTTTGGACAATAGATGTGTAGAATATAAGGTTGAAATTTGTAAAAAAAAAAAGAATATTCTTTTGGAGATACTTTTGTTTGTTGTTGTATGGATGTTTGTCATAAAAATGCTAAGTATTTATGAAAACATTATGTAAAAGTTAGCTTGTGGGATGAGTATAAAGAAGGATTGAAATTTGTTAGAAAAAAATAAGTATGTATTGAAATTCATTCAAAAGTAGTTTGTGACAGTTTCTTTAAATGTGCTGAATAAAAGATTTAAATTTGTAAAAAATGTTATAAGTATTTATTAAAATCTCATTCAAAAGCTAGTATGAGAGAAAATATATTTTTAGACAATAGATTTGTAGAATGAAAGGTTGAGATTTGTAAGAAGAAGAATATTCTTTGTAGATACTTTTCAGTCTTGTTATTTAAATATTTTTTAATGAAAAATGCCAAGTATTTACTAAAATGCCATCTAAAAGTTAGTTTGTGAGATATTTTTAGACTGTTATGTGTGTAGAATGAAGGGTTGAGATTTATAAATAAAAAATATTCTTTTGTAGATACTTTCTGTAGATTTGTTTTTATTTTTGCAATTTATAATATTTGAATTGATAGACTTGCTAAAAGACATAACATGTTAGTTGCTATTGTCATATGTAAAGTTGTGACTTTTCAGAGTTGACACTTTTAATAGGAGTCGCAACTTTTCATAACAGTTGTAACTTTTACTAAAATTTGTAACTTCTCATAACAACTGTGACTCATCTTTAAAATAGTTATGACTCCTCTTAAGTAAGCCTACAATATAGTTTCTCCCACAATTTTCTCCCTCTTATCTAATGTATATTTTATAAGAATTTTTGGGATGCAGGCTTGCTATCTTTAGAATTTATAGGTTTTGTTATATCCTGGAGGTAACTTATTAGAAACCAAGTAGCAAAGTTGATTTGAGTTGGGACAATATGGTCTTAAGGAAAGCAATTTAGTTGTTCCTCAAAGCCTAAATTGTTTCTGTTCATCTTTCTTGATTTTGCCTTTTTTTGAATTGGTTATCATGTAAATAACTATATTAAATTTAACTGTTGAATTATACATTGGAGAGATTATTATAAAGAGGAGAAATATTTTAATAAGAGCTAATTCCAAAGAAAATAGCTGGTGATACCATTTGATATTCTCTATGGGTGACTAGAGTACAATCGTAGTGCAGGGTAACTTTATCAGTTGTGTATGATACAATCATAGGTCTTGGGATTGCAAGCGGCTTTTTTCCCTTGTTTTCTTTTTTGGGAAAAACGGAGGGAAGTTTTATTAATATCAAACTGAAAAAGAAACAAAAAGGCTAGAGCAATTAGCCTTACCTTTTGAACACGTGAAAGACTACAGTAAGTGGTTTAAGATTTGGTTCGAGATCGTATACATTGAGCTTTAAAGGTAGCATAATAAGCTGATAAAAAAAAGGTACCATAATGAGGTTAAAGTTGAACTTAAGAAATAAATTCTTATCTGCTATCAATGTGTAAAAAAGGACAACAACGAAATCTTTTACCGAGAGGTGTATTTAAATCACCATATTATAACCATCAAATTAGATTATTAGATTGTGCAACAAATAAATCTCCAATAATGGGAAAATACAGAGTACATTGGCAGGACAAGAAGTCTACCGAAAGGAAAAGAAGCCAGAAAAGAAATAGAAAATTTCATTTAGAGTGCTTTCAAATATCTACTAGTCAAAACCATTGGAAACCCTTTAAACTGCTAGAATGATTGTATGATATGAGAAATGGTGTCAAAGATATAACAGTTGTGTGCATGTGCGTGCTATTTTGTGTGTTTTTTTAAAAGGAAAAGAGGCTAAAGGGGCGTGATAACAAAGAGTATACAAAGGTATTACGAAAAACTTAAAAGAAAACTCCCACATAGAGGTCTAGAGGGATGAACAACTCCCCCCAAAGATCCCAAAAGAATTCAAACAAAATGGAATGTCTTGTTTAGGTAGAAGGATATTGATGCCAGTAGATTTCCTTTGCAACTACAAATAGAACTCTTTTTCTCTATAAACTTCTACAGTTTCTCTTTTTCCCAAATATGGTGCATCGAAGAGCTGCCTTTCAAGCCTTTTTATTACCCTGCCTTACATTCTCTGTGCAACTAGGCCAAAAAGTACTCAGCTATCATCGATTTTAACATTATCCTAGCCCAAAAAAGTTATAGTGGAAATTCCAAATCATCAAGCTCATTGTATAATAACGTAGTTAAAGATGATGCAACTCCCCTGCCTTCTTATCCTCAAATTGTCAGTGGTAAGAATTATCTCCCTTTTGACCTTGCAAAATTAAATACTTTAACGAGGGGCCAGTGGTCCCATTATTTGTTTCCTCTTAGACAATCTCCTTGTACTCAAGAAGCTTGCAATAGGTGTATGTGACCATGAACATACCATTTGGAGGACCAAAAAGTGGCAAGATGGAAAAAGAAATATCCGGAGGTTAGATACATTCATATTGGATTAATTCAGATAAGAATTAATTCATTATTCAGATAAGGGATAGATAGTCCTATATTGTTTGTACTCTTTGATAAGAGATTTAATGACCCAATGAAATCCATCATTGAGGCATTTATCTAATTTAGTTAATGGAGTTATTTGGTTTAACATCAAACCAAATTACTTTATTTCTATAAATGATCCTAATTTAGAGGATACTGTTAGAATTAAAATTAAAACTCGAGGAATTGATATGAGATCAAATTCCAACGATTTAGCTATACATTGAAAAACAATCCATGAATTAACTAAATTTCTCGAGACATCTGTGAAACCCATAGATAAACATTTAGTGAAAATTTTTGAGCCACGACCTTTTGATTCCATTATTCAACCAAGGTTGATAAACTGGACAGACCTAGAAATCCCTAGATATTGGTTGTTGACAGATTTAGTCGAAAAACGAAGAAATTCCTCTGCTGATAGTATTGAACTAACAGTTTCAGGAAAAAATTTGTATTTTCATAATAAAACCAAGCAAGACGATGTTTGGCTAAAAGATTTTCCTAGTCCTAATCCTGGACTATTGCTACTAAAAATGTGCAAGTTCCTATTATGTCCGGAATGTCCCATAGAAATAAGCAAAAAAGGAAAAAAAGTTGTTAAAGCAGCACAAATCTACCATTTTCAGACAAAAAATGAAGATATAATTTTTTCTCCTAGCCAAGGTAAGAAAAGATATACCTATGTAATGGGTACTTTTAATTTTTTGGGTTATAAACCATATACCAAAAATCTCACGTAGCTTGGCTCCGTCTAGTATGCTTCTTTGGTGGTGGGTTTTTGAATCAACAACAAAATAAATTGCAATATACTACGCGTTGAGGGGCGCATACATAACTAGACAAAATAAAGAAATGAAATAACAAGAAAGAAATACCAAATTTACAGGGAGACCTGGAATCTAACTATCCAAAAGACAGCTGTCCAAAGCCTTTGAATTGTGTGAGTTTTCACAGGATGCTTTCTCCTCTTTTGACATTGATTTCTGTTCGTCTTTTGGATCACAACGAAACTTGTTTGGATGCTTGACCCTAAACCCTCCTAGATTCTTCCATGAAATAATAAAGAGTACTTCAGAGTTTTTTCCCAAAAATTGTCGCTGAAAATGCTTTCCCGTTGATTCTGATGAATCCAACATTTGGGCTCTTAATTTTGCTTTTCTTATCCATTTTATTCCCCACCATTATCCTTACTGTCAACTCCTTGACCATCCTTACCACTAGATCAGTCTCTTCTTGAGATTAGCAGGAAGAGGACAAGAATTAAGGAAGAGAACCTCCATCCCATCCCCTTCTTCGTCACACTTCATGCCACCTACCATCCTCTGCCATATCATCTAAAGCCACCCCAAATAATTGCATCACACTAGCCACCCCACTACCATCCCCCTCGTTGGCAATAATTTTGGAAGTGTGTGAAGACTCGACCTTAACATCAGCATCAAACACTTCAACAAGCTTGGCCTAAATGTTCGTACCTACGGTGCATGGATATTTCTATAAGGGAGTCACACAGTATAATTTTCAAATCGGATACTGGTAATCCTGGGATACTTGCGGCTTCTAGAAGGGTGTGATATTTGAATCGTATATCGATATTCTTTGGATATTTGAGCTGGTACTTGCTAATTATATCCATATTTTGGAAAATGTTTTCGTTAGTGATACTTGTTGGATACTCCAAGTCACGTTTCCAAAGTAATACGGAAGTTGAGCTTTATAACCTTTCTTGGATGGCATTGGAGTATAGTTGTTTGGCATTAGTTTTTCAATGCTTTAACTCACTTCTGAGAGATGAATAAAAACGTGACTTTAGTTTAGTTTCATACTCATATTGATGGATTTGAAGAAATCATAATGCATCACGTGTTTTCCAAATGAAAATCCATGCTTTCTTAGGGAAAAAAGTCGAGCTTTTCTTTTGATTAATTTTCTAATGTAAATATTAAAGACTGGCTGATTTCTGTATTGACTTGCTACTATGTTGACAATATTACTAGTGTAAGACTATATTCTACCGTTAACGTATCTCTGCAGTAGCTGTAGGTGGTCTTTTTGATTTAAGCGCATCACTCTACCCATATCGTGTCGTACTCGTAGCTTCTATATCCATGCTTCCTAGTTTAGTACCTTCAAGGCTTACACATCACCTCTCCTGAAGCTGTGCTGAGCTGCCCTTCCAAAAATCCCACCCTCTCAGATTGATTCCGATCAACGTTTCACTGCCTGCTTCACTTCTCTACCCACAACCCCTTGGCTAGAGAAGTTAAATCTTGACACCCGAATTCCCTGAGAGAGTGGTCTTCAGGTATTCTATGATTCTTTGAATCATCTCCCAAATCCTTCCTAGCCCCACAACAACCTCCTTGATCTCTTATGCTCCATCTGGAGTCTCCTTTAGGAGTCTAGAGGTAGGTGTAAGTGATGTTGAATATTGCATTATTCGTAAGTCTTTTCATAGACCTAAAATCTGTTGGCAGACTTTTAGAATTTGAAGTTTAAAGTTCTGTTTGGAAGTTATGATGGTTCACTTGTATTGCATCAGTTGTATTGTAATTACTCGTTATGTCTGGTGCAGTGTAATGAATTTGTTGGCAGAAATCTACTCTCAGGAGGAGATGATTCCTAAGATGTCTGGAACAGTGGCACCAAAAGAAAAACAGGAATTTGATCTAAACGAAATGGTTGGTCTGGATGACCCTTTTGAAGGAACAGTTGCTCATGAAAATCCTTACATGTTATCAACATTGGCGCCACGCTTGTGGCCATTTATGAGGCATAGTATAACATCAGTCCGCAATTCAGCTGTTCGCACTCTGGTAAGATATCCTTTTATGCATTTGCTTTTTGAGGGTTATGCCTCTATTTATTAATTTCCTTCATTCATCCGTTTATGTTGCTAAACGGACAAATCAAATCTTGTTGAGGGAAGCATTACCGTTTATATGTCTGTTCTAATGTGTAAGAGTATTAATTTTCATCAGTATTGTGTGCATTCCTGGCATTGCTTTTTTAACTTCATTTTCTGTGTACCTAGCATGGCTCTTTGTGACTCTTAGTTTGGAGATACTTATCATCAGTATGTTTATGTAGCCTATTGTTTCTTTCTTTTCCCGTTCATTTTTCATCTGCATTCTTGCAGCTTGATTCATGTGTGATTTCATCCTTATGTTGCCGAGACTTTTACATGCAGGAACGACTGCTTGAAGCTGGGTACAAAATCAAGTTGTCCGAGTCCTCTTCTACGTCCCTTTGGCCTTCTTTTATTTTGGGTGACACACTTCGGATTGTTTTCCAGAACTTGCTTCTGGAATCAAATGAGGAGATGTTGCATTGTTCGGAGAGGGTTTGGAGGCTCCTTCTGCAGGTTGAATTGCAATATAGTGCATTTATGAAACAGACTTGTTCCTCGCTTTCTATTTTTCTTTAGATATGGATATCATAATGTTTTAAATGGTTGGTTAATTTTGTTTTCTTTCTTGTTACTGCAATATCTGTGCCTACAATTGATATTAGTGTTCAGTCGAAGACTTAGAAGCTGCTGCAAAGTTGTATTTTTCATCATGGATGGAGCTGGCAACTACTTCATATGGTTCACCCCTGGACGCGACAAAAATGTTGTGGCCTGCGGCTCTTCCTCGTAAAAGTCATTTCAAAGCAGCAGCTAAGATGAGAGCCTTGAAGCTTGAGAGTGATTCTTGTGGAAATGCAGCTTCAGATTCTGCAAGCGCTACTATTCCAAAGGAGAGAATTGGAGATCCTTCCACCAATCCTACCAAGATAGTTGTCGGCGCTGATGTGGAAATGTCAGTGGCACGTACGCGAGTAGTTACTGCATCAGCTTTGGGAATTTTTGCTTCTAAGTTGCCAGAGGGTTGTATGCAGTATGTAGTTGATTCATTGTGGAAGGCCCTTACCTCTCTATCTGGAGTTCAGCGGCAGGTACGAGTTACTCATCGCATGGAATAGAAATTCAACAGTTTCTACCCTCTGACCCTTCTCCTGTTTCATCCTTCGCCTCCTCTCCCATCACTAGTGGATTAATTGCTTTTATCAGGTGGCTTCCATGGTTCTTATTTCTTGGTTCAAAGAGATCAAAAGCAGGGATCTTTCTGGAGCCAATGGTTTCATCCCTGGGTTTTCCAACATTTTTAAGAACTGGTTGTTGGATCTGTTAGGATGCACTGATCCAGCATTCCCTACAAAAGATTCACTTCTTCCTTATGCTGAACTTTCAAGGACGTATTTCAAGATGCGCAATGAAGCTAGACAATTGTTTTGTGCTGTTGAGTCATTTCCCATGCTTTGTAATAAGAGTTCAACTACCAAAATGGATCCAGAAAGCTTGAGTGCAGACGATGCAATGTGTTTTGCATCAAGACTTCCATTGCTGAATGATGCTGCTTGTGTAGAATCGTTAGGAATGAACACCATTGATGAATTAGAATCACTGAGACAAAGGCTTTTAACAACTGCAGGCTATTTGAAATGTGTTCAGGTATGGCACATTCCAATGGAACTTGTTTTGTTTATAAATCTCTCTCTTGCATTAAGGTGTGTGCTCTTGTAAACCAGGTGAAGACTTGCCCGATTCTGTCCATTGTGACTTTTGCATCTGTCCTTTTTTTTCTTTCCCTGCAAAAATTACGGTTATTTTGTGGAATGCAAGTTGCACCTGACTGTTCTTTATCGTTTAGTACTGTGCTTTGATTTCATTTTTGGTTATTTCATGTTTCTTGAGTTCTATCATTTATCTTATATCATATTGTAATCGGTTTTCAGAGCAATTTGCATGTTACGGTTTCTTCTTTAGTTTCTGCTGCGGTTATTTGGATGTCAGAGCTTCCTGCAAAGCTTAACCCAGTTATATTGCCCATTATGGCCTCCATTAAAAGAGAGCAGGTAGCCTTTTAAAAGTTTACTTTCTCAATGTACCAAAATCATAGGAACCTGCTAAGTCTTGCATTCGTTTGAAGGAGGAACTTCTGCAAAAAATGGCAGCTGAGGCACTTGCAGAGCTTATTTCTCACTGTATTGCACGTAAGCCTAGTCCAAATGACAAGCTAGTTAAGAATATTTGTAGTTTGACATGCATGGATCCTTGTGAGACTCCACAAGCTGCAGCGTTGAGTTCCATAGAAATTATTGAAGATCAAAATCTCCTTTCCTTTGGGACGAGTACCAGCAAGCAGAAGTCGAAGGTTCATACGCTAGCTTCTGGTGAGGACCGGTCAAGGGTGGAGGGTTATATTAGCAGACGAGGTTCTGAACTTGCGCTAAAGCATTTGTGCGAGAAGTTTGGTGCTTCATTGTTTGAGAAGATTCCGAAGCTGTGGGATTGTCTTACTGAAGTCCTTAATCCTGGTAATCCTGTGGGGCCGGCGTCGTCAGATGAAAAGCATATTCCTCTAGTCATCGAATCCCTTCAGGATCCTCAGACCTTGATAAACAATATCCAGGTTCTTACCATCTTCTCACTTTCAGATTGGTCTTTCTTGCCTTTAGAACCATAGTAAATCTATTGTCGTTCACACTTGTAGCTTCATCTATTCACCCTAAATTTTAAAATTCTGTACGGCCATTATATGTTGCATCAGTTGTAGCTATTGGAATGTTGCTACTAGCTTTTGGAATGTTCATTTGTAGGGTTCTCATGGTTTCTCTACTTCGAATCCTTTTCAAGCATCATGGTTGTAGAGAATGTGTGTGTGGAAGCCTCTGTTTATAGGCCAATAGGCGATTTCTAGACATTGTCTGCAACATCCAAAATTTAGTGAACCTATAAAGTCAAAATTTGCAATGCCTTGTTTTTTTTTTTTTTTGGAACTGATGGATTTTCAAACTTGGTATGGCGGGCACAGGCTGCTTGAGATTTGAGCTGACTTAGTGATAAAAGATTTGGATTTGGAGACAAACTTTGGGTTGTGACAAAGATGATGCTGTTTCTTAGTGATTGTTTTTTTCCCCTTGTCATGTCTTTGTTTTTCCTTGCAACGTGATTGTGAATGTTGCTATGACTAGTTTATAATCTTTCCAGAGCTTCTATAGGCCTTGCTTGATGCATTGTTTTATTGGGCTTTTTGAGTCTTTATTGAAGCAGTGGTACGTGGACCATGTGAATTCAGCAATATTGCTTATTATCTTATAGCTCTTTAACTGCCCGTATTTGAAAATCTTCATGCTATACTATTAACTTCATGATAAAAACAAATTAGCTACTAAATTGAGTACAGTTTAAAGCAGAGAGATCTTACTTGTCAGTTGTCACTGAATGTTGAAGACCCTTGTGACTTTTGAATTGTAATTCTAGCAAACAATGTTTGCTTCAGACTATCAGTAGCAATTATGTTCCACCTGAATAACTATGCTCTGAAATTTTGTAATTACTATTTTCATTATTTATTGAAAGCCCTAGGTTTCCATCCCTAGTAAACTTCGAAGTAATGCAATTTAGTTTATCTGTCAATTAATGCAGATCGAAGAACTTGGGTATTACTTGCTTATTCCTTCTTTCCCTTTAGTATCAACCAATAACTTCCTCACGAAACCATGTTGGACATGATGTTGCCCCCCACCCCACCCCCACCCCCACCCCCACCCCTGGCCCTGGAGCAAAGTCCCAACAGAAAAGGAGTGCTTATTAGATGTCTGTATCTAAATGAGAAGATAGCTGAACCATAAGGCGAGCAAACATGCTTATATAGTGCTTAGCATATTAACTTCCTGCCCAGCAGGAGCTTTTACTGTCAAATGTAACAATGCATTATATTCGAATTTAAACTTCTATCAATGGAGTGACAAATTCAACAATTAGGTCACATCTTATGACAATTTGCTTTAAAACCAGGACATGCATTTGATGACAGTAATTTGTAACATGAAATGAATAATCAAAGTTGACCACTGCCTCTCTGATGCTTTCTTAATTCTTCCTGGACTTAATCCTTTTTTCCTGTCTTTTAATATGATTTTTGATTTACAGGTCATACGCTCTATTGCACCCATGCTGGATGAGACATTAAGGCCAAAACTGCTCACGCTTCTCCCTTGCATTTTCGAATGTATTAGACATTCCCATGTCGCTGTTAGGTTAGCTGCTTCAAGATGTATCACGTCAATGGCGAAGTCATTGACACTTGATGTGATGGCTGCTGTGATTGAAAATGTCATTCCTATGTTAGGTGATATGACATCTATATATGCCAGACAAGGAGCTGGCATGCTTGTCAGTTTGCTTGTTCAGGGCTTGGGAGTGGAGCTGGTCCCTTATGCTCCTTTCTTAGTTGTTCCACTTTTGAGGTGTATGAGTGATTGTGATCATTCTGTCAGACAGTGTGTGACACATAGTTTTGCCACCCTCGTACCTCTTCTTCCATTAGCGAGGGGCTTATCTCCACCCGCAGAACTGAGTGAAAGTTTATCTAAAAGTAAAGAAGATGCACAGTTTCTGGAGCAACTAGTTGACAGCTCGCATATCGATGATTACAAGCTCTCCACAGAGCTAAAAGTGACTCTGAGGAGGTAGTTTGTTATCCTTTCCTGCATGATCAAGAATTTATGGTTTATGTATTTACTTCATTTAAAATCCATGTCTACACTAAATGATATTAAGAAATGGTCACATAGTTTGGAATATAACACAGGCTTATTGATAGCAGACTGTCTATTAATATTTAATTAAAACCAATTAATCTGTCTAGAGTATGGCTCAATCTAAAACCCAACCCTAACTATCACCACATAATGTAATGTGTAAACCATTTGAAACTCCAGATATGCCACCACTAATCATAACCACATGTCCTTAGTTGTGCTTCTTAGCAATTGTGGACAATGATTGTGATTATGAACCTCAATATGTTACATGTGACTTTGTAATGTTTCCTTACATTCCACAAACCCGATTTTCTTAGTGGAAATTGTGATATGATAGCTCACATGTCCTAATAGCTTATGCTTTTAGAATAATTGGTAACTTAACATGGCGTCTGAGCTTTGGTTTGGAGAGGTCTCAGATTCAAGTCTCTCTATTGGCATTTGGTCCCTGTTTCGTTATGTTTCTCCCCTTTTCATTCTTTCGCAAAATATTTGGATATTTGCATCTCTACGTGCAAGACAGGGTTGTACGTGAGGCAGGGTGTTAGGTAGCTTGATATATATTGTTGGGCCCATTTTTTAACAGCTTAAGCTTTTTGGACAATTAGTAACTTGATAGGTACTATTCCTAGACACGGCACACGGAATTTTTGAAAATTGGAGATACGGACACTGTCAGGATATGACAATCTTTTAACACAATATATATACACATACATACTATATAACGATTAATAAATGAACATTAGTACTACTCAGACAAAACAACAATACAATCAATACAAATCAAAGAGATGTTCTGGATGAATGTATTATGTTTGAGATGATTAAATATATTGAAAGAAAAAAACTTATCTGGAGTAAGAAATGTACCACTGTACCAGAGATCGCTGTGGAGAAGTAGATGAAATATAGATCTATTTGGGTATTTTAGGTTGTGAATCTTTAATTACAGTTTTGACTCGTATATTATACAATCACATATTTGGCCCCAAAAAATTAAAAAAATAACAAATCTATTCCCCTGTGTCCTCGCCGTGCCCCCCTTCAAAAGATAAATTAAATTAATTGGACTGCCAAAATGGCACGTCCCATATATTTTCCAGCGTGTCTGTGTCCCTAGATTGGAGGTCTCGTGCTACATAGCCTAGTTGGTTGTCAGCTTTAACCAAATGGGAGGGAAACTTTAGATGTATGTGTTTCACATTTATAAAAAAGAATATATCTTTTTTGAAGTGTATAATAAATTAATGAAAATGATTTTGGTACATCAGTCAGGTGCAAATTAATTACTTATAACTCTTTCTTTAGCTGTTGGCAACTTGGGTTGATCGTCTGAGGTGCCTAGGCATAATTGCTCTTCCCTATATCCTGTCTAAAATGTTGTTCTGCTCACAGTGCTTTTAGCGATCTTCCTGTTCCCATTCTTTAAACCATTTTGTTTTGAAATCTCTCACATGCGTGCGCGCATGTTCGCGCGCTCTTAGTATCTCTTAATGCAACCTTATTTGGATTCTGTTGGTCGAGATCCTGTTTGTGTGCTGTTAACATTGTGGTGAAATAACGGTGTGTTCTTTGACTTGTATGACCTCTGACGTAAGATTTACAGAATTATATCCTGTTATCTAGACGTGTGCATGCATGAGATCCAAATCGCTAGTGGAGGCATGTAAGAACTGTTCTCAAATGGCTGTTCTAAAAGAATATCTGTTACGCTAGAATATAATTCCTTAACAACATGTGGCAGGTGGTAGCCTGAATATATTGTGTGTCTTAAGTTCTTAATTCTGTTTTAGTACTTGGTTGCAAAAAGAAAAGTGCAGCCTAGATTACTCTCCATTAATTGGTGTATGGAGGGGTATATTGAAAGTTGACTTTCTTATCTGGTGATTCCAGGTACCAACAGGAAGGTATAAATTGGTTGGCTTTTTTGAAACGTTTTAACCTTCATGGCATTTTATGCGATGATATGGGCCTTGGTAAAACACTTCAAGCGTCAGCAATTCTGGCATCAGACATAGCAGAGCAGCGTACTGCAAATGAAGGAAAGGATCCTCCGCCATCACTAATTATTTGCCCATCAACACTTGTTGGTCATTGGGTCTATGAGATAGAGAAGTTCATCGATGCCTCTGAAATAACGATGCTTCGATATGTTGGTTCTGCTCATGATCGAATTTTACTTCGAAGTCAATTTGATGGAAAAAATATAATTATAACGTCATACGATGTAGTCCGTAAAGACATTGATTGCCTTGGACAGTTTTTCTGGAACTATTGTATTTTAGATGAGGGTCATATCATCAAGAACCATAAGTCTAAAATCACCTGCGCTGTGAAACAGTTGAAGGCCCAACACCGCCTCATTTTAAGTGGAACTCCAATTCAGGTTTTTCCTGTTATAATATGCACACTGGGCATTACATAGTTTTTTTTTGAAGTTGTCTGATGAATTATTTACATCTTGCTGCAGAATAATGTCCTGGATTTGTGGTCCCTCTTTGACTTTCTCATGCCAGGATTTCTTGGAACTGAGAGACAGGCATGTGTTTTCATCAGAGTTATGACTTTTCTAGCTTTCCTGCCTGGAAAATTTCTGTTGAATATAGTTTAGTTGGTAGCGCTTCTTATTTTCATTTGCTGTTTGTTGGAGAATCATATATATGTAAACAGTTCATGTCACCAATCAGTTTGTAAGTGTAAGAAAGTGAAGCATGTAGATAAGAAACAGTAGCTCATGTCATTATTCTCATTTTTACAGCCAACTAAAGAAATCCACGAATTTTGTGCAAATTTTCTCAATCGAAAGCCGGTTGGCAGCAAATGTAGTAGATGACTTTTTTATTTGAATCTTCCACCCCAGCTTCCATTTCGTACTAAATTGTTTCATTCTCTGCCCCACTTGTACAATTTGGCTGGATCAAGGGCTCGTTCTTTGTTTAATGGGGTGGATGAGAGAGAGGGTAGTGCTGTTGGTGGGTCTTGGTGTATGCATGGCTCTTGTGATGAGTAATAACAGTACAAGCCACGAGTTTACAAGCATTAGAAGATATCATAATTCTAAGGAGGACTTTGCAAGAAGAATGGAAGGGCCTAGCATCATTATTGTTCAAACACGGTCTCAGATCCTATATTAATGGTTAATAAGGGCATTAAGGTCATTTTGGACTGTATTTGACTGAAAAAGTTAAGGCCCAAGCACATATCTGCTCTTTTGTCAGTATTGACTGACAAATGAAAGATCTTCTTTTACTCATAAGTTCAGGGGGCATATGTTCACGTTATAATAGAGGGGGTGTAACTGACTTTTTCCTAGAGTAGAAGGGGTGCAAGTGAAGAATCTCCTTCATTCACGGTTTGGTTAGTTAATTTATTTTGGAGTTTAGTTGATTAATCTTTCGGTAATTATTGTACTGCCTTTTATCTCATACAAAAAAAGTTGTTGCATTTATTTTTGCACCTATATACATGCAAGATTCATTTTCCAGATAGAGTTATATGATATGTTTCTGGAAGCTATCTGTGAGAGCAAAAAAAAAAATATATAAGCAACGGGTTATGTATGGATTTATGTGTTGGATAGATAGATGTCTATTTAGGAATAGATACATATCTGCAGATTGTGGGATTATGAATCCCTTATAAGCATACATGATATTGATATGGAAAAAAAACTTACTGTATAAAGAGGTAACATTGGTGTTCATCTCCTCATCTGTTTGGTTTGAATTTGTTGCCCGTCATGTTATGAGCCTAAAGACAGCTCATTGAACCACTTTTCAGTTCCAAGCGACTTACGGGAAACCACTGCTGGCAGCTAGGGATGCCAAGTGTTCAGCCAAGGATTCTGAAGCTGGGGCACTTGCGATGGAAGCATTACATAAGCAGGTCCCTTTTTCTTTTATGTTTTGCTTTTCCTTAAAGAAACTTTGAAGACCAAAAATCATTGCATGCTTCCACTTCTGGCTGAAAATATTTTGTCATTAGGTCATGCCTTTTCTCCTCCGACGAACGAAAGAGGAGGTCTTGTCTGATCTGCCAGAGAAAATTATTCAGGACAGATATTGTGACCTGACTCCTGTTCAAGTTAAACTTTATGAATATTTTTTTGGTCCCTTGAGACAAGAAATTTCAAGCCTGGCAAACCTAAAAGAGCTAGATACAGGAGAAGGAAGTGCTTCATCTGGTTCAACTCATATTTTTCAGGTAGACAGTTTTTCTTTGTAGTTCATCTGATGATTCGGATCTGTAGTACCTGATTTATGTTCCGTGTCTATTATGTGTCAGGCACTTCCATACGTGATGAAGATTTGTAGTCATCCATTGCTTGTCATGGGTGAAAAGATTCCAGATTCATTGTCATCCCTTTTATCGGAACTTTTTCCTGCCAATGCTGACATTATTTCAGAACTTCATAAGCTCCACCACTCTCCAAAATTAGTTGCTCTTCAGGAGATTCTTGAAGAGTGTGGAATAGGTGTGGTGGCCTCAAGTTCCGAAGGCTCCGTGTGCGTTGGTCAGCACAGAGTGTTGATATTTGCCCAGAATAAAGTAATCATTGTTTCATCTTTGAGAATCTTCTTTCTGAGCTAGTTTGTGCTCTTTCCAGAAGTCTGTTATGTAACTGTGACATTGCATGCAGGCTTTTCTTGACATTATTGAAAGAGACCTCTTTCATGCCCATATGAAGAGGTGAGTCTGCGGCTGCTTAACTGTAATTTCAGACGTTTTTTCAAAGTGATATTGACAAAATGAATTGCAAAAGTAACTTTCATAACGTCATCTCTTCCCACCCTATTATCTGATAGTGATGGAGCTAATATTTTGACATTTCTGTTATTTGATTTCTATTGATCCCGGTATTAGGACTGTAATAGAAGTCTTGCAATTGAGATACGTAGCTATTGGTAACTTCAATAACCAAGGGAAGGAGAGGCATGGTCTCTATTGGAATATGGAATATTCTCTAGAATTATCCTTGTTTCTTTTTTTTACCATCTTATTTGTTTCCTTGATCTTATTATTTGTTTCCATTATTAGTGATTGTAATATCTATTTAAGCCCGTATGATCTCAATAATAGTTAAGCCTTTCTATTCTATTATAATTCAACTTGGTATCAGAGCCTAAAAAAATCAAACCCTAGAAAAACCTTATTATTTTATGCCGCCGCTGCTGATCACGCCGGCGGTGTCGTTGCCTTCTCTGTCAATAGTTGCCATTGTTGTCTCTCTCTCGACAGCAGCTGTCCCTCTCTCCTTTGCTGTTGCAGTCCCTCTCTCTCTTGCCGCTGTCGGTCTCTCCTCCGCTGCCGCTGTTGTCTTGCCTGCTGATTTGGTTTGGTTTGGATATGATTTGATTTTTCCATGCTTGCTTAATGTGTGTTGACTTTTATGTTTATTGTGTTCGGGTCTGAGAAGACCATTGTCTGAGATGTTCATGGTCCGAAGAGACATTTTTTGTGCCTTTTTTGTTCAGTTTTGGTCCGTGTCCACTGCCTCTTTAGTTATGAACCCTAGTGGGGCTCCTTTTTCTGGCTCTCCACGTTTTCTTGATTCACTGGGAGTCCAATTTACCATGGTCAAGTTAAATGGTATGAATTACCTATTGTGGGCTCAGGCTTTTGAGATGTTTGTTGGGGAGAAAGGGAAGATTGGCTTTCTCATGGGCTCCGAGGCCACCCCCGCCACTATTGATGCTACTTATCCTGCTTGGTTCGTCAACGACTCTATGTTCCGTTCCTGGTTGGTTAGCTCTATGCAACCTTCAATTGCCGCTGGATTCATGTTTGCTAAGACTGATGTATCTATTTGGGAATATGCCCAGTTTATTTATTCTCAGCGGTATAATAATGTTCGTATTTTTAATCTGGAGCGAAAGATGTCTCGTTTATCGTAGGGTGATTTATCAGTTACTGCATATATTTCTCAGCTTCGTGCTCGATGAGAGGAATTGACCTTTTATTCTTCCCTTCATGATTGGAAGGATCCTGAGGATGCTACTCGCTATGCTTCTATTCAGATAAATCACTGGTGTTTCAGTTCTTGGCCGGCCTTTGTGATGAATTTGAGTATGCTAGGGTTCACCTATTGGGTATGGATCATTTTCCATCCCTTCAAAGTGCTTACTCTTATGTACTTTTTGATGATAGTCACCGGTCCGCCGCACTAGTTCTTTCTCCTTTATTGGGGGATCATTCAGCTATGGCCACCCATGCTGCTCCCTTGCTACCATCGTCTAGTTCTGGTTCATCCGGCAAGCAACGCCCAAGGTGCCATCATTGTGAGCAACTTGGACATATTAAAGCTTGGTGTTATGCTCTCCACAGTCGCCCTACTACCAAGCGGCTTTCTGCTCATATGTCTGCTTCTGCTCTGCTACCTCCTGTTCTTCCTACCCCAGAGCCGGTGACTTTATCCCAAGCTAAAATTGACAAGTTCCGTCATTTCTTCAGTCAGATGGAGGCTACATCTCAGCCGGTCTCCACTTTCGCTACTTCAGGTACTACTGCTTCTGCCAATAGTTTTATTGCCACCTCTTATCCTTGGATCATCGATTTGGGTGCCACTGATAATATGACAGGTCTGTCGTCTTTGTTTCGTAGTTATGTCATTAGTTCTGGCCGTCGCAACGTCCGCCTTGTCAATGTGTCTTTTTCCTCTATTTCAGGTCAAGGTCATGTATTTGTTACCCCATCTCTCTCTCTTTGTGATACCTTCATGTTCCTAAATTAACTACTAATCTGGTGTCGATTAGTTCTGTTACTAAAACTTACAAATGTTCTGTGACTTTTTTTCCCACTCCATTATGTTTTTCAGGATTTGGTGACGTGACAGATGATTGGACATGGACGTGAAGTGGATGGGCTGTATTTGTTGGATGGCCCTCCTGGTCGTGTTTCTCCTTCCACCTTCCACCTTCCACCTACGCAGTGATCCCTCGAATAAAGACGTGGTTATGTGATGACATCTTAGATTAGGCCATGTGTCTTTTGGTTATTGAAAATATTTATTTTCCCATTTGTTTCATAATTTACCACTGTCTGAGTTCACTTGTGAAACTTGTCAGTTGGCTAAGCATGTCCGGGCCTCTTATCCTGTTAGTTTGAGCCCTCAACCTGCCGCTCCTTTTGAATTAATGCATTCTGATGTTTAGGGTCCTTCTCCAATTACTTCTACTCTTGGTTTTCGTTATTTTGTTCTTTTTATTAATGGTTATAGTCGTGTCACGTGGGTCTACCTCATCAGTGACGTTTTTGAGATTTATAAGCAGTTTCTCACCATGATTCACACTCAATTGAATTAGCCAGTCAAGATTTTTCGCTCTGATAATGGTACTGAGTACATTAATAAGCAGGTTTCGTCGTTGTGGATGGAGCAGGAAATTATCCACCAATTGTCCATGTTCAGACTCCTCAGCAGAATGGTGTATCTGAGAGAAAAAATCGACATATTTTAGTCTTAACCCGTGCTATGTGCCTTGTTATGCATGTTCCGTCCTTGTTTTGGCCGGATGCTATTTTGACAGCCGTATATCTTATCAATCAGACACTTTCCCAACTAATTTAGTTTGCCACATCATACTCTGTTCTCTATCCTGATGTCTCAGTGTTTCCTCTCCCTCCTCGGATGTTCGGCTATACTGTTTTGTTTAGCTAGTTAAGCCCTCTAGGAGTAAGTTGGCCTCCAAAGTAGTTAAGTGTATTTTTTTGGGTTATTCCTCTACTCAAAAGGGCTACCGTTGTTATCACCTTCCTACCCAGAAATGTTACACTTCCCGTGATGTCACATTTTTTGAGCACACTCTTTATTATTCCGATGTGGGTTGTTCTCCTACTGAGTGGCCTTCGTTAGATGTATCTGCTGAGGATCCTCTTCCTCTTCCTGTGTGTCTGCCTAGTGTTGATTCCTCCTCTGCTCCAGTCCCAGATTCCTCTGCTCCCTATATCCCTAGCCGACCTCCTATTACGCAGATGTACTCTTGTCGACCACATGATACAGCTCTTATCACCGACTGTCCTACTGTCTCGTCGCCTGATCTGCCTCCTCCAGTCCATCCAGATGATATCTCTATTGCTCTTCGCAAGGGTAAGCGCATTTGTACTTATCCTATCTCTAATCATATTTCTGGTACTGCTCTTTCCCCGCCTATCAGAATTTCCTTACTTCTGTTTCCTCTATTTCTCTTCCTAATATTGTGGCAGAGGCTATAGCTCATCCAGTGTGGCGTGCCACTATAACTGAGGGATTACAGGCTCTTGAAAAAACTCAGACTTGGGAAATGGTCACTCTTCCTCCTGGACGTAAGGCCGTTGGTTGTCGCTGGGTTTTTGCCATCAAATACAATCCCGATGACTCTATTGCTCGATATAAGGCTCGTCTGGTGGCCAAAGGCTATGCTCAGACTTATGGTGTGGATTATAAGGAAACCTTTGCTCCTTTTGCAAAGATGGCTACTATTCGGGTCCTCCTTTCTGTTGCAGCGATTCGTGTATGACTTCTTTTTTAGCTGGATGTCAATAATGTCTTCCTTAATAGTGATCTGAAGAAAAAAGTCTATATGGTTCCTACTCCTGGTTTTCTTTCTCCCTGGCAATCCTGGAAAAGTATGCTGTCTTCGCCGCTCTCTCTGTGGCCTTAAACAGTCTCCACGGGCATGGTCTGATTGCTTTACTATTGCTATGCGCAGCGTTGGATTTCATCAGAGTTCGTCTGATCACACCTTGTTTCTGCGTCATGCTCAGGGCAAAACTGTTATCCTTAGTATCTATGTTGATGATATTATTCTCACCACGGATGACCTAGAGGGCATTATTGCAGTAAAAGAGTATTTGGGTCGTCAATTTGAGATCAAGGATCTCGGTCCTCTCCGGTATTTTTTGGGTATTGAGGTTGCTCGATCTTCTGTTGGTATCTTTATCTCCCAGGCCAAGTATGTTTTGGATCTTCTTACTGAGGCTGGTTAGATGGCTTGTCGTCCGGCTGATACTCCCATTGAGCAAAATCATCAGCTGGCCGATTCTGGGGGGGAGTGTTTAACCGATATTGGACAATATCAGCACTTGGTTGGGAAATTGATCTATCTATCGATGACGCGTCCTGATATTGCCTATTCTGTAAGTGTTGTCAGTCAGTTTATACATTCACTCCGAACACTGCATCTTGCAGCGGGTATATCGTATTCTTAGGTATCTCAAGGGATGTCCGAGTCGAGGTATTATGTTTACAAATCATGGGCATCTTCATACTGAGGCATGGACTGATGCTGATTATGTTGGTTCTATTAGTGACAGACGGGCTACATCTAGTTATTGTACGAATATTGGTGAAAATTTGGTTACTTGGAGGAGTAAGAAGTAAGATGTTGTCTCATGTTCTAGTGCAGAGTCTGAATATCGAGCTACGGCTCTTGGTGCGTGTGAGTTGCTATGGCTCAAGAAGTTGATGACTGATTTATGCCTTCCTGTCTCCATTCCTTTGTCTTTGTATTGTGACAATAAATCAGCAGTTAGTATCGCGACGAATCCAGTTCAGCATGACCGAACAAAGCACATTGAGATTGATCGTCATTTTATCCAAGAAAAAATTCTCTCAGGCCAACTTTGCACTAGGTTTGTCCCCTCATCCCACCAGTTTGCTAACATTCTCACTAAAGGTGTTAGCAAGTTTACGTTTGAAGAGCTACTATCCAAGTTGGGTGGTTCAAATATCCGCGCATCAATTTGAGGGGGAGTGTTGGAATATGGAATATTCTCTAAAATTATCCTTGTCTCCTTTTTTACCATATTCTTATTTGTTTCCTTAATCTTATTATTTGTTTCCATTATTAGTGATTGTTGTCTCAGATGTTACCCTTAAAGCATAGACTCATTTCACAAAATGAGTAGGGGTTGAATCCTGCAGAGAACAGTCTACTTCTAGATTGCTGGAAGGATTGGAGTGTCTGAGATGTGCAATAAGAGGTGGTCTATGGAGATTGAATATATATGGTTGTTGAGAGTCGACTCCTCTGCAATTTTGGACAAAAATATGTGGATAAAAAATGAATCTACTTTCATTTGGTCTTTTGGCTTAAATTCCTCAACCTCGATACTCAAATCAAATTCTCCTACCAAATTCTATCTACCCCTGCCTGCCTCCGTTGATGAGCTCTGAGCTCCCCAGGAAAATCAAAACGTCAATTAGCAGCAACCTGAAATGTGTAGTAGACTCCACTTGCTGTATTTGCGGAATATGAATCTTTCTCGCACTTGCTTCATTAGGGGCTTATGCACTCTAAAGATTCAGTGCGACCCTGTCTAATAAAGTGGATGGAGAGCTTGGAAGGCAAAGGCACGGAAGACAGAAACCGAATGCGAATGACCATCAAGCAAAAGCAAGGCAGAAGCTACTAGCCAACTCAGATCTAGTTGAGTAAATTGTCTAGACAAGGAAAATGAATTGCCACGAGTGTTCTGTGAGCGTGACACTTCTAAAAGGTACCTTTAGGTGAAATGGAGTTTTTGGGGTTTAGGTCTAGAATAGTGGTTGGCAACCATTCTTGGTTTTAGATTTAGCAATGCTGCAAAATCGTGCCCCCAGTGTGGCCGCAGTTTCTTCAACTAAATCTCTCCAATTTCCATAGAAAAGAATTGTTCTTGAATGTGACTAGCACGGTACGTTGGTACTTAATATTACTTTGTTGCTGATAATAATAGATTAATTATTTGTGGGATAAGAAAACTATAATCCAAGCTCATATTTTCCAAAGGCCTTTGCCAAGTCTTATTTTATTCATTGATATTCACAAGGTTTGCTGAGTAACAGCTACCGATAAGGAAGAGAAGTAACTCACTCTTTCCTTTCTAACAGAGATAAAAAATCTCCCCTTTACTTGCTAGGAAAGAAAATCTCCCATTCTGACTGTCATGTTCAATTTGGTCCATGATTTTTTAAATGTTGTTTAGCAGTGTCACATTTTTGCGGCTGGACGGATCAGTTGAACCAGAAAAGCGTTTTGACATTGTAAAGGCTTTCAATTCAGACCCTACTATTGATGCACTACTGCTTACTACTCATGGTAAGACTTAGTCTACAGCATGCAAGACTTGGTTTGGATTTCGCTCATTGGTGTGATCTCTTCATGTAGTTGGTGGACTCGGTTTGAACCTAACATCAGCTGACACGGTCATTTTTGTGGAGAATGACTGGAATCCTATGCGCGATCTTCAGGTATATCCACAGAAAAAATATGTAGATTCTGTTGCTAGTTTTCATTTGCATTGAGCTACTTATTTTCAATGAATGCTTTGTCTTTAGCTGTTATTGGGAATTGTAGTTTTATGAATTTCAATTTTCTTTTTAGTTATGTTTCTTGTTTTTGCTAGTTCAATGTTTTTATTTCCTGATACATAATTTTGTTTATTTTCAAATCGACATTCGTCTACCATGCATACCTTTTGATGTGGAGCTTTTGGAATAAGTCTTGACAGTATCGAATCAGCATTATACTGATTCTCGTAAGAAAATTTGTTACTACTACTGAATCTCAAGTGTTAATTGGTTTCATAAGCTCTTTTCAAGAGATCACCAATGCCTTTGGTACCAAAACTGACAAATTTGCCCCCGCTCATGCTGGTGGTTCATTATCTGTATCCTTTTTGCTAGTTTGCTACAGCCTACATCCTATAACTTTTAGGTTATCTAAGGAGTACCTGTTAACATGCCTCGAGCTGTTACTGTATGGAGAACAGTTCTGGAGAGGCCAGGTAAACTATTATGCTCTGCCTTGGTTGTATACGTTGGTAATGTAGGCCTATGTGATTTCTATTGTCTAGACGACAACCTTGTATCCCCAGTAAATATTTTGCAAAGTAGCTTTTATGTTATGTGCATACCACAAACTTTTTCTCACTCCAGAGTCTTTTAATAGCTTGCCTCAAGTTGGTGATCCCCAGTTGAGGTTGAAGAGACACTGCTGAACCCAAGTTCCCTTCTTTCTTTCTATTGCTGCTTAATCATGTTGGAATATCGGTTATAGTCTCCCGTAAGTGTGTGCATGCATCTGAAAAAAAAGGCAAACACTTTAAGCAATTCACTTATTCTTGGCGGGTGTGAAGCTTTCTGCATTTCCATCAGGACGGGCTTGTGAAAAGTCGGTTATGCTTTATGTATTTATATATTTGCAGGCCATGGACAGAGCACACCGGCTAGGTCAGCGGAAGGTGGTGAATGTACACCGTCTCATCATGCGAGGAACAATGGAGGAGAGAAAGATGAACCTCCAGGAGTTCAAACTAATGGTAGCTAATGCTGTCATCAATGCAGAAAATGCAAGTCTGAAAACAATGAACACTGACCAGTTGCTTGATCTGTTCACATCGGCAGAAACCAAAAAGGTATGGCTCACACTTTTGAGTTTATCGAGTTGTATTTTTGGACCTGTCAAACATGTTTTTGATGATTGAAAGTGGTTTATTTTGGGGAAAGTTAGTTGGCAATGAGCATTTGAACTATTTTGAAATGTGTTGGTCATCACACTGAAATTTGATGGATGTTAAATTGAAAACATTTCTCTGAGTGTTCCATAAAGTTCTGTTATACTGTTTCATATTGGTGACAATGATTGTTTACGAGTGTTCATTTCGAGGCCTTGGTGTCGCAGACTAACTTTTTCCCCTGTTAAAGCATATTTTTGTACCAAACAACATGCAATAAATTATTATCCTGACAAGGCTATAATTACTTCTTTTGTTTCCCCTAATTTGGGTGGGATTTTATGAACTTTTGGTATCCAGGGAGCTGCTGCATCAAAGGGTTCGGATGGAAACTTTGATGGAATCTCAAAATCGGCCGGTACTAGTAAGGGATTAAAAGCCATCCTTGGTGGATTAGAGGAGCTTTGGGATCAATCACAGTACACTGATGAATACAATCTAAGCGAATTTTTGGCTAAGCTACATGGCTGAAACCTCTCTGCACTTCAAGAAGAGGTCTTTTTTAGTCAATAATGGTAAGCTGAAGAATATGGTTCCAGCCATGGTTCCAATCAAAGAAAAGGAAACCCGTGGCGCACTCGTGTACAGTATATTTTCCAGTCAAAGCCCAAGATTTTGACTAGTTTTGTTCTTTTGCCCCTTTATTTTCTCCCATATTATGTTTTATACTAGTGGGAGCCCATAGAAAAAGGATAGTTTGACGAGTAGTACAGGGTGAGCTGGCCTGGGACAAAAGGAATGGGTTAGAGAGGAAAAGAAAATGAAAATTGTAAATCTCATATTGTGTCCATTCGGCTTCCGCCGAGTAGATGCTAATCTTGTTGGCACAATTTTTTTATTTTAACGCTCCACTATTGGTATCAACTTATGAAGCTGTTTTCCTATGTGGACTGATCAGATTTTCTTAAAAATACTCCAGTAGGTCCACAGCTCTGGATTATTTTTAGTGGATGAAATAGCTTTGAAGGATATTTAAATCAAGGTTCTTGTTCTACAATAAATAGGAATGTTTTTTTCTTTAGTTTTCACTATCATTTTTGTTTGAATGATTTTCAACATGGTAGTTTTTGTAAGCAGTATAGGCGTATATGACATCCATTGGGGTTGGAGAAGCTTTTATTAACACATCCATTAGCATCCATCTGTTGGTTTTTCTATCTTTTTGGGTTTAGATCTTGAAGTGGAAGAAAGGAAAAGAGAGAAATTTAATTCTGTTTCTTCGTTGGGTTAGGAAAATGAGAAGACCTGAACTCGTTTTTTGTGTACGAAGTGTAATATTAATTTTGTCATTTGCTTATTTTGTGATGTTTGGAAAGCACGGGAACTGTTTTTTGCACTTTGCTTACCGGGAAAGGAGCTCCTATTTGCGAGTAGTTTTGATCTCAGTGAACACACACCCATTCCCTGTTCATTCGTTTGTTCTTCGTACAGGCTCCTTACACATGTATAGGCCAAGATGCGCACCTCGGTACACTTGTGAACTAACATCACTTCATATCCTTCCCGTACAATATGATATGCTACCGTTTGAAATGGTTACAAACATTTACGGCCCAACTAGTATTGCTCAGGATGAATGATAATGACTTGCACGATATCCTTGTGGATAAATCAATGTTGTGTAAGGTGGTTTCCAAATCTCTTCCATAGATTTTACTAGGGCTCCTCTGGATTTGCTGAATGCTTCGTTGCTTTGAAAATATCTCTTGGTTGGGCACAGAACCCTGTTGCATAAGTAAATTGGACTCTTTCCTTTCTCACCAAGAAGGCAAAAGTTGGTTGTGGTCTCATTCTTTGTTTCATCTGCTGAGCAACCCATTTTCAAATGCCATATCGTGTTTAGTTGTGCTCTGTGTATGGAAGCCCTTAAACAAGGTGTACGGGAAGCTCTAACCACAATCCTTGCTTCGACACTGAAAAGAATGAGGATAATGGATTGACTGTCAGATTTTTCGGCCCATGCCGAACTTCATTCATCAGTTTTAATGTTGTTGTTGTCTGGGCTCCTTGGCCCCCTAGAGTTCTTGCCTACGAAATTGAAAGATCTTTGGGATGCACTCTGACGTTTGTGTTTATCTAAATCACCTTAAGAAGAATGGTTTTATCATGTGCCTGGACGTATTTTGATGTTACGAATATACTTAAGCTATTCCAAACCCTTTTTTGATAATTATCTTCACAAAATCTTAAGACCTATAAATAAAACCCCAAGGGTAACCAATGGATGAGGTGCAAGGTGGTGAAAATATATCTTTTAACAGTTTGATACACATTCTCCTTGCCTAACACATCTAAAATAACTCTTTATTCGATTACTAAGCTTTTGAACACACCCATTTTAAGATAGATCCTCTCTCATTGAGATGAGTTTCGATTGAAAAAATAATCCATGCTCATTTGAGATTTTGACTTGATAAGCTTTATTTTCTTTTAAGATTAAGTTTTGATTTGAGTGAGATTATTGATGTTTTAATTTATTAGGTGTAACGCCTTGAATATCGAAACATTAATTTAAAATAAAGTAACCAAATTTTAAAACATTTCATTGATAATAAAAGGGATTACATATTTGCTCTTAAAAAAATATGAAATACTAAAATAAAGTCTCTCAAAAAAAATTCACCAAAAAAGAGACTACATAAAAATTTCAGAGTTTCTAACCCTATACTAAGTAAATCAAGATTCAACAATGTCCTCCTTAGGTGTTGATGTCATCAAGGACCGGCTACTCTTGGTTTGCTCTATCTTTTTCGGTATTTGTCGTAAAGTATCAACGGCAGAAAAATTACACCATGAGCTAAGAGACTCAATAAGTTATCATACCCTTAATTTCATGTGTGTGGCAAGATTATGATGCGAAATGCGCATTTTATGCAGAAGCAGTATCACGTAAGTGTGAGAGTAAAAGTAATTGATTCTAAGTCTAAATCCAAAGTGTAATCCTAAAGTGTCATCTGTCAAATCTACATCCCAAGTGTTGTCCTCAAATGATATACACAAACTCTCGACTTAAAATCACAAACCACTGATCATGATCACGTGTCATGTCATGGTGAATACCAAAGATGCCCAATTTATGGTGCTCCCGTCTAATAACGATCCTGACCACTATGATAATCAAGTTCCCTCGTTAACGTTCCCGACTAATATATTTCCATTGATCATGTTCCCAAATGTTATGTTTCTGAACGTTATGTACTGAACACTATGCCAACACTAAGGTACTTTCTAAATTTCACTTCCACAACGATTAACCTTTATTTAAAAAGGCACACTACTGTTAAGAACATAACTCGGCTCAATACATAACTTGAATAAATGCATGAGACGGCTAAAGACGGATCTCGGCTAAAGTCGCCTCATGGTTGAAGTCATAACTCGCCTAAGGTTGCGTCACGGTTAAAGACTGCCATAAAATATTCTCATGGAGAATACACCATCCACACCTTTTAGTCCCACAAGATACAACAAATTCTCAAAGTTCAGGTATTGGCATAATACCCTAACTTCTGAAGTTCAACTAATGTGCTAACCCCCAAGACCCATAATTGTGTCAAAATAATAACCTAGCATTATGCTCCAAATATAATGATGTGATTGATTTGCACAAACTGAAAACATAATAACATGTTTATACATGGCACGATTTTGGAATGATGTTCATGCAAGAGAAGATTAAGCATGAATAATCTAGTTGGGGATTAAATGCATTTAAATGATGTTAGGGTCAAAGTGACGGTTTAGCGTGATTAAGGAGGGATGGTGGTATATTTTCAATAGTGGTTTTGACCGGTTAAAATAGGTGATGACCGGTTAAAGGTAGCCCTGTTCGGTCTCATGGTCAATCTAATTGGTTAAACTGTATCTTTCTAAAGTTGGACAATAGCTGATGTTGACCGGTTAAGGGTACTGTTGATCGGTTAGCATGGAATTCAAAGTTGGGTTGTCATTTAGGTTGACTGGTTAAGAACTAATTTGATTGATTAAAGTATGGTTTCCAACAATTGGATAGTGACTTAGCTTCACCAGTTAAGGGTAATGTTAATCAGTTAAACGTGTTATATCTCAAAGTATAAACCAAGGTAGTATAAAATCTTGAACAGTTAAGGTATCCATCTCTCTGACCCGGTTATGGGGTTATTACAAATCATAAAATGAGAGGTAGTAAGGAATCTTGACCGGTTAAGAGGTCAGCTTGACCGGTCAATGGGTCATCTTCTTCGACCACCAGTGTCACACTCCAAATTAGAAGATGTGATCGGCCGTGAACCGCAAGGCCTCAACCTGTGAAACACGCAGCCTCAAAATAATAAAAATAATCAAATAACAAAATAATGTCGAATACCAAATGGTCAAGTTCCCATTTTACAAAATTCCAACCAAATATTCCAAACCAACCGTCAGACATAACCATCTAATAAAAATGTACCTCCAAAGAATAAATAAATCAACGGAATCCAATTACCAAAATTTTAAAAAGGAATGCAGAAGCGAAATAATAAAATTCTAACACTAAATGCGATGTCCTATGGAGGTCAACAAAATAAATCCCATGATGTCAACTTATCTAACGTTATGTTTCGCCTGAAAAATGATGTGGAATAAATCCGTCAGCTGAAAGCTCAATGAATAGCAAAACATGTATATTACAATAGGTTTCTAAAATAGGGATTAAAATAATTTAAGCTATCAACATAAAATAAGGCGTAAGAGTATACCACAACCAAATAAAATTAATAATATTTTATTTAACCAATAATGAATCTCAATGGTGATCACAACCTGATATCCAACCAAATAACAAGGGGAACCAAAAATACTAAATAGTACCAAATACTAGTGAAATAAATAACTCAAAAATTGGATCCAACATCGAACTTAGAGTCACCACGAGTAGGCAACCCGTGGAACTTTTTCCTAAGACGGTCCGGTTAAGGTAATCAGGACGCATCAGGAATTTTTCCTTCAACCGTTGAGCATTAGGGTTATCTGGCCTAACCTGAAAATCTTTCCTAATGGCCAGAGTCACCGCACACAGAGAATTAATTTCCCTGAACTTCCAAAATATGTTCCCAAATAGTATCCACAAAGTATTCACCAAAAAGTCATTGAGAGAATTAAATAATTTAAATAACACCAACCATATGCTTTTTGATTAACGAGATACCAAATATACTTTCTAATTTTATAAGAAATAAATACAACTTTTGAAAGGACATTTTTCAAGGAACAGATAGATTTCGAAAATACGTAACATGTTTAACCACTCACCTGAATTGGAAGACAACACAATTCAAATAAGGAACAAATGAGACTAACTTGTTAAGATAAATAATGCATAAAATCATTACCTATTTCAATAATAACAATAGCATGATTAACCTAGAAGTATAATCGTTGTTAAAATACCTAAACCCAAAATTATATTAAAACTTAAGATTATATTATTCAAAGAGTACCAACAACATTTCCAAACCTTGACTTTTACTAACCAACCTGTGGCCAAGTATAAATGTGTGTGTAAAGCATGTGGGGTCTAGGTCATCTACAAAAGACAAAGTAAGGAAAAAGACCACTGACCCTTTTTATTTTTTAAAAACTTGCTGAAACCACCAATCTGTTACTATTTCCCATGTTCTCCTTAAGGATTGACAGACATAAAAGTCTAGGAAGGAGACGAAAGAAATTGAAAGGGGTCTGATTCAACTTACCAAATTGCCCAAAGAAAACCTACGGCTACTGCTTAGCTTTCAAAAAACCCTAACCCAAAAACCCAGCCTACCAATCTATTTATAATGGACAACTAACTAATAGAAAAATAATTAGCTATATATAAAAAAATACTTTAACACCCAAAAATATATAATGAACCAAATACAATTATTTTACCAAAATAAAACTTGTACTCTCAAAATTATAATTGTGCCATTAATGAAAATAATTTAAATAAAATATTCAATTGGGATTCCAAACTACAAAAATTTATCATTAGCTAAAAGTTGGGGCGTAACAACCAGGTTGTGTTTTTCCTTTATTAAAGCTTCGTGAATCTTCATGGGTTTGTCAAGACATAAATTGAGGATCAAGGGTAAGAGAACTTGCTTCTAATTGAAGGACTACAGAAGGAATAGATTGAGTTGGATGGATTGGTTGGAATGGAAAACAACAGTGGGTCTCCTCATTCTTTCTCTCTTTTGGTTTGCTTCTGCTCCTTCCTTCTTCTCTTTTTCTTTGGTTGCTGCAACTCTTTTACTCTCTCAATGAGCTGATGCAAATGTGAAGATGGAAGGAGAAAGAACTTGACATTTATAGTCCAAGGAGGAATAGAGAGAATCAACAGTGAGGAGTATATCAATGAAAATGGATGATCGGCGATGGTGTAGTGGAGGGCGATCTATGGTAAAGTAGAGGTGAGGAATAAACAGAGAGAAGGTGGTGATGGGAGGTGAGTTTTGCTGCGTAAGGAAGACAAGTGGGACAGGATCGGATGATGGGGTGAGGGTGGGCATCTAGTGTGGGTGACGCCAAGACATGGAGAGGGTTTTGTTAAGGTGTGGTGGTAGCATGGTAATCTATAGGTATGAGGTAAGTATGCATATAGGTGATACGTATAAAATACATATAATGTGACATTCTATCTCATGTCGAAAGTCTACATGGGTGATCTTGGGTATATAATGAGTTACGTATGCTACTACTAGTAACTTGGTCTTAAACATTTTGGGCCATGCAGTTAGGCTCCAACGAGTTATGGGGCCAGTGGTATATATCAGCCATTACAAATGGTATCAGAACAATTCATGTACATGATCGAGTGTGGCATCGAAACTTTGTTTGGTCACTAGAGAACAAACTCGGAATTAGGCCGTGATGACTCTAGTATTCCACCCTTTGCGAGGACGCAAGGTCTTAAAAGTGGGGAGATTGTGACATCTCGTTTCACATCGAATGTTTACATGGGTGATCTTGGATATATATTGTGTCATGTATGCTACTACTAGTAATTTGGTCGTAAACATTTTGGTCTATGTGGTTAGCTCTAACAAGTTATTGGGTCAGTGGTATATATGAGCCATTACATATATAGTGCAATTAAAAATAAATTACACAAAATTCAATATTATTCTTGTGAAATTTTATTAATTCTGATTACTTCCTTTCTTGAATTCATTGGTCTCTGACTGCTTGTCTCTTTGACTGCCATTTCTGATTCTTTCTTTTTTCTTCTCTATTTCCTCGGCCAGAAGCTCATCTTCTAATTCGACGAACTATCCACCATTTTGATTAGGTCCAGGGATCTCGAGGCTTCTTCAAGGTCAGCTTTTTTCAAAGCTCAAAATTCATTGGGAGTCCGATTTGAAGGTGCTAACAACGAAGACCTCCACAGGACCTTTCACCTCATTATAGAAATTCTAGCACCTTTAGGCGCAAGCCCTCAGGAACTCCCCTTTGGTCATTTTCATGGTTACTAATCCCTACATGTTCTTAGTGGTTTTCTTGCTTGAGAAGAACGAGCAGTAAAGCCTGACCTCAGTGGTGTTGAAGCTGCTGATAGAGCTTGACTTTAGCTTATAGAACCATCGTAGGGCTAAGGGTCTAAGACTAGAAGGGAATATCCGGCACATGAGTGCTTCATTGTGATCATAAAGGATCATGGCCTGGTAGTAGTATTGGACATGGTCATGGAATTGCTAACCCCATCATAGAGTGTGAAGGCAGGCATTTTGAACTTTGCTCGGATAGCCATCATGAGGTGCCAAAATAAAGTGTCTTGTGCTCAAACTTGCTCGTTAACACGGTTTTGCTCTAGATGTTTGCCTTTGTCTTCTACCTAACTTCCTACTTTTTGGGCCAATTTTTGGTTCAGAACTCACCGTCATCTGCAATGTGTTCGTAAAATATTTTGCATGCAAACGCCGAGTGAGGCCCAGTCTCCCTCACAGGGGAGGAATGGTGCCCCCGCTTCCCGTCTCGTTGGTACCTTTCTTGAGAATGTCATCATCCTCTATCCTCGGAGCAAGCGTATTCCTTCTCTGTCAAACCCCCTCAACCTCTATCTTGTTCCTGCTTTTTGCGTTTGGAGACTATTTCGACCTCGTCCACCCTTCTCTTGGGGTAGCCAATCACTTTGTCTTGTTCATATAAATGGGTCAACATGTCTCATTTGGCCCGACAAACTTCCACTTGCACCAATTTGTTGGCCCTAATTGGGGCAGGTTGGTGAACCCCATTTGTTTCTCCATTGGGGGCCTCTCTTTTTGGTTGTTGGGCTTCCTACGTGCCTTGACATTGCTAGATTTGGTAAAAATTTGTGACACTGTAACATCTATGGCAACTCTCGATTTTTAGGCTCTCATTGTGGTCGCCAATTGTGGGATATTGATTTGTATGACTCCCCCCATGAGTTCTTCTAAAATTGAAAGAGGGTTAACTTGAATGAGTTGCACCGATCGAAAGTCTACTACAAACGGAACAACTACTGAGACACCACAACGAGTAGTCGGAACACCCTCTAATGGCTAAGTGAGTAACTATAAGAAGCTCAGCTTATAGAACAAGAGCTCTACCGAGCAAAAACAAATGTAGAAAGCAAATATGTAAAGTACTGCTTACAGTGGGTTGGTATGTGAAAGTGGTTAGGAATATCTTACTACTCAACTTGGTACATGTTCTCCAAGTGATCAACACCTTTGCTGATGGCTCTTGGCCCCTATTTATAGAAACCGGTTTTAGTGTTCTAGTGAATGCACTTGAGTTGATTTTTTACATTTTGTCGTCTTCAATCCTGGGCTCAATGTGCCTTTGTGTTGGGTCAACAAAGCCAATCAGAATGGCCCTTGGTCTGATATGGTATCATCTGAGGCCTTTTATTAGGGTAAACATATCATGAATGTTTGTTTGTGTAGAGAGAATTGATTGCAATTAGACAAACAGAGTGAGTGAGTGAGAAAATGTGGAAGTGTTGGACAGATTGGGAGTCATAATATTAAGGAGTGTTAAGTGCATAATGTTTAGGTTTTATTTTGATAATGGGCGAAACATCAGTTAGAGCCTGTTTGATAGAAATCAAAGAAATGGTCTAATGTTATCACTCTTTGAGTTTGTCATATCTAAAATTTATGTACTTTTTGACATCCTGACATATAATATCTACGAGGACTATTTTATCTCTTTAGGAGGAGATAAAATTATCCCTCCCCCTCCACCTCCCTCTCATATTTTATCTGTCTTATATATCTTCTTGTTATATTTACACAGATACCATTATTAATTATGAAAATATTATTATAAATTGTAAATTGTAAAAATATCATCCATCTACCCGTATCTACCATATACTCTTCAAAAAAAAAAAAAAACCACTCAATTTGCTTATAACTATAATAAAACCCCACCTTCTATTATGTTCCCTTGCTCATTTTATTTACTATACTCGTAAAATTTTGAGTGTTAACAAACGAAACATAAGTCAATAATGAAAGCACATCAACTTTGATTTCTGGATATTTGGAAGTGACTGTGATTGACCACGTCGTAGAACTTCAACTAGATGGACTGTTGACCCAATCTTTCTACAATCCGTAGCAGTCTTGATGTAATTTCTCACTTGCCAGCCGCTGGTGGTACAGAGAGAGTATAGTTTTTGAAAATGGATGCTGTCATTACCTAAACAATACAATTAGTATTTACAATTGTGTTTTTTTCTTCCAACCCAAGAACAATATTATATTTCTCTTATGTCCAAACTAACTGTCAAAGACCCACCGGCCCAGTTTTCTGCTTGAAAGTGCACCTATGCACATCTTACCGTTTCACAAGAAGACTTGCAGAAGAAAAAATCTGATCTTGAGCTTAATATAACCGTTCAAAAAGATATATTCAAACTTACAACTAAGATTAGAAATAAATAGGTACAAAAAGGAAAGAGGAAAAAAAGTAAAGGAAAAAAAAAATCCCGAGTTCCTCAACAGGTTCCTAGAGCACCAGATCAATTTGATCTCAGAAATCGGCAAATTATGCTCGGCAACTGTCTTTGGGGATACAAGTGCAATCAGATCACGATTGATTACCTCCGCCTTCTTCTTCATCCATCCACTTGATGTGATTGTGCTTCAAGAAGGATGTTAGTGGCTGCATTGAGGTCATTCTGAGCGTGAATAAGCGCCTGCCTTGCAGAGTTCCTGTCAAAACCCATTGAAACCAGTGTCGCTATAGACTCCTCCCTGGGCTCTATTGTGGAAGAAGATAGGGAAGCAGCAGGGTAATTTCCCTGAAATTGAGCAAAAACACTACAGCTAATTGACTGAAAACTGACCATCAATCACAATATATATTCTGTCAAATTTCATGCAAAAGTTCATATGACAACATTTAAAGCAGAAACTTTGACAAGATATCCTTGCGCATACTATGAGAACTCCCACAGAAGAAAGAAAAAGATGTTCACAAACTTCAAACTGGGAAGTACATCTTTCAGAATTCTACATATATATGGCTCCAGAGCAACTGTTTATTAGGCAGGAACACGGGAAAATACCCAAACTTAAAGTTGCCTCCTCTGCTGTGCTGCTTAGGCATTACTAAATCGTGCCACCAGTGTTCAAGTGGAAGGGAAGTAAGCTCCAAATGATTCTTGTCTGTCTTCATGTCTGCACTACAATGATTCAACTGTGTTGACAATTTGGCTACATCCTCTTAATTGAGGCTCATCTTCTTCAGCAGACCTAGGGGTCTCAAGCCACCTATAGCCATCAGTTTTTACTCCTCCAACATGCGTGAGTATTGCTTTGGGAGTTTTTCTCCGCAACCTGCTTCTAAATAGTGCACCCCTTTCCTTACTGTACCCCTTCTGGTTCTGATTAGTAGAGTGCAAGAGCAGAGGGAGTAGAGTACAGAAAGCTCCTCCTTCGGGAGGGAGCCGAGCTCCTCCTTAAGGTGAGTGCAAAACTGAGAGAAGGTAGGAGGAGTAAGAGAGATACGTTCAGATGTTAAAAGATCATGGTTGTTTGATAATCCCGTATAATTCTTTGTACTTCTCTTATAGTGACAAGTCTCTAATCCTCCCGTGGATGTACCAATTGCAAAACTATATCGTGTGTCTCTGAGTTTGTGAATGATCTTGGCACAACCATTGATACCAGAGTGGGAATCAAACCGGAGAAACACGAATACAGAGCCTGTCCAAAATTGTTCAGAAATAAAATGGTCAAACCTAGCTTTTAATCACACCCGTGAGCAGCCCTCATCAATACGAGTTCAACAATGCAAACGGCGTGAAGAACGGACCACCAAGATTTCTATACGAGCTACCGATACAAAACCCCGCAATGCTTTGTTTTCTTCAGATTAGCAGTGAAGCGTTGTAGGAGTGGGCTATCCAGGGTGGCAAGCACCTCTTCAGGATGTTACAATTGGACCATCCATACCCGACCAGAGTTGGCCTGATTAGAAACAGTGGACTAGACAGGCGCGATGGCTACCTGACCCGAACTGACACGGATGACTCAATCCAATTGACCATTGACCGGTCAAATGTTGACACCTGACTTTGTGCAATTTAGTACCCAAAGTATATGAAGTTGTAGTGTAAACCCTGTCAAGATTTGGACCATTCGAGAGTGATATACGGACTTGGAATTTTCAAATACAGGTCAGTTTTGTGATATTGGAAAATCGACGAAAATCGAGGGTTGATCAAACATGGTCCAAGGTGGCCAAGATCGATTTAGTTCAATTAGAGACGGATATCCGATGGAGGTGAAGGATGGATTGTGGGCTGACCAAGTAAGGGAGTAAATAGTTAGTCCGGCGGTGGAGGTGCAGCTATGATTCTGGTTGCAGGTGAAGTTGATCAGACAGTGACTTCCTGCTTTGACGGATTATGGGCAACCTATATAAGCTAGCAGAGAGTGCTATGAGAGATGCAGTTGACGTCAAGCACACAAAGGTATATGGGTGATTGTCGACAATGAACAAAATGAGCCGCAGTTGCAGATGCACACAAGTATGCGCAGGAGTTCAGAGTGCTCACTGGAGTACAAATGTGAGGAAACAAATTAAAGTTGTGGGATGCTGACTTGCTACAATGAGAGCAACATATTGATAGAAAGCTATGTAGCACGGACACCCGTTGGAGTTTCCCGTACCAATGTCGGACACTCCGGTGACACAGACATGCAGGGCACACGCCGAAAAAATTATGGGACACGTCATTTGGCATGTCCAATTAATTTAATTTATTTTTTGAAGGGCGACACGCGGCCGACACGGGGAGACATTTTGGGGCACCGTAGGGGTAGATTTGTTTTTTTTTTTAATTTTTTGGGGCAAATATATTATTACATAATATATGTGTTAAAACTATAATTAAAAATTTAAAACCCTAAAATACCCCCAAACATATCTACATTTCATCTCTATCTCCACAGATCTATGCTACAATGGTACGTTTCTTAATCTAGATATCTATTTTTTTCTTCATAATTTAATCAACTCAAACATATACATTCATCCAAGATATCTCTTTGATTTGAATTGACTGTATTGTTATTTTGTTTGAGTAGTATTAATGTTCATTCATTAATAAATAATATGTATGTACATATATATTATATGTAAAAAAAATTGTCGTGACCCCACCGTGTCCGTATCCCCATTTTTCCAAAAATTCGGTGTCCCGTGTCCCGTGTCTGTATCTGTATCCGTGTCCGTGCTACATAGGAAGAAAGTTTATTGAGCTCCAGCAGAGAACTTGAGATGGACAAGACAATACACCAGGTATTCTCTTTCTCCGTGGATTACTAAAGGTTCCTCTCAAAATGTGGCCAAATGACAAGAGATGGAATCACTATATGGTGTCCTGATGAGTGCGCGTTAGACGATAACGGACCCATACAACGGTATCTTGAAGAGTGGATACTAGTGCTCAGACAAGAAGTACATGCACCTCAGTTGGAGATGTGGGCCAAACAAATTTGAATGTGACAGAAGGTGAGTCATCCTGAAGTTTCAGAGACAAACGGAGAACGTCGTGAGCTCCATCAAGTTCCCTAGGAGATCAGCCAAGTACAAAGGCTTCATTAGCAAACACTGTTTGTCAATACACTGGTTAGGGGGTGCACATCACATCGAATCTTGTGTTTGGGAACGAATCAAGGTGTGGATGCAGGCACCGTGATGCGAGGTGCAACGACGACAAGTGGATAACCTGACAAGAAGGCCGGTATGAGCCAAGGAGTCAAAAGCACAGTAGGAAGATGCCCTCAATAGGGCAGTAGGTATCCACATCAGAGAGCACGGATGAACTTGCAGAGGGATGCAGTGTGGCCGGGACGAACAAAAAGCTCTCCCTGATAGCGGATGAAACGGCGTTGGAGTTGGTGATCAGCACTTGCACTTCTGATAGGGAAGTACATTGAAGCTCAAGTTGCCACCAGTTAATGAATGCTACAAGGTTAGCAACGACGATGGCTGACAGCAGTAGAGGGCATCACTGAGGATTCTCTTCAAGATTGAGATTGTTCACAATTTGGCTCCATTCTCTTAATTGAGACTTGTCTTTTTCAGCAGGCCTATGCATCTCAAGCCACCTACTAGCCATTGGTCTTTAATCCTACAACATGCATGGAGTAATTGCTTGGAGAGTTTGCCTCCTAAACGTGCTTGTAATGTGAGAAACCACAGACTGGCAAGGAATTTTTGGACTGCCGGAAACACTAAACAGTAAATTCAAATGAAAGAAAAAATAATAGAAAGCAGAAACTTACAGAACCAATTTCGGGTTTCCGAAAATTGGCAATCAAGGGTAGTAATCTTATTATTATGTCCTTAAAGCAAATCCGTCCCCCACAACGGTGCTGACTAGTTTCTTGGACGATTGCTTCCAGAATAGAATTCGCACAACAGTCTACTCAACTAGCAAACCAAAACTACCTAGAACTCTCCAAAACGAATGAAAGAAATACGACTACGAACAATATCTGAATGCACTAGAATGCCTATGATTTCTCGGATGATAAAATGAGAGGACTGCCCATTATGTAGGTGAGTTGGTGACTCTTTAGGAAGGCAAGGTGGTTGTTCGGAACCACTGAACAGTCACCAGTCATGGCTGTTGGCGGAAAGGTGTCCATTAAACAGCCATGGCTTTTGGAGAAACCTCCCCTGTTTTTCCCTTCTAGAAGACCCGCTCCATATTAAATTTGCTCGGACCTCAAGCCTAATCCAAAAATAAAACAGAATTAATTTGTTCGGGTCCAAGCCCAACCCAAGTTGAAATGGAAAAGCCATAAAAAGAACTTGTATTATCAGGCCCAGCCCATTTTAATCTTATTAACCCAACCCAACCCTGTCCGGTTCTATTCGATTGGATGGCGGTGGAGACGCGTGGGCGCATGTGGTCAATGCGGCAATACAGTGCATGCTCCCCCACTCGCAAAAGTTGTATGACCCAAAAGGCTAGCCTTTAAGAAAATTTTGCTTTCATATACCCATTCTTTTACTACTACTCCCACCAATGTGGGACAAACGTTTTCCTTCAATTCTCAAAGGTTTTGTGCCATCCTTCGGTAACAATTTCTCATTCAATCTTAAATATTTTTGGCAAACTTAACATCCGATTTTAATATCCTCACGGAGACGAACACAACGGTATGCGGGACCGACCCGATCGAAGAACGGGACACACATTAACCGGGGCTCAAAGTTTACAAAAATCTCAACATTTTCCAACATGTAAATAGTGCACCCCTCTCCCCATATATTATACATACCCCTATTTGGTTCTGATTAGAGTAGTGCAAGAGCTGAGTGAGTCAGTGCAGGGAGAGAGATGAGCTCTTCCTCCAGCGGGGGCACCAGCCAAAAAAAGGGGAAAAAGGCACATGTGAGGTGAGGAAAAAAAGGAGAGAAGGCAGGGGAGAGATAAAGGATTACTGAGAGGTTGAGAGGTTGAGAGATTAATGGTAGTATATAGTACCATGCAGTTCTTTGAATTACTCATTAAAATGAAAACTCTTCAATCCTCCCATGGATGTGCTGTGTTCGTGTGAGCTTGTGATTGATCTTGGCATAACAAACTGAGCTGTACAAAGTGCACAAGGATCCACTAATTAGGACGCCTTCCCTCAGAGGCTCAAACCCTCAAATTCCCGCAGCATGAGTGAGCTGATAGTAGCATATTTCTTGAGAGTCGGCACTATGACTTCTTTCTCCTCGACTGAGGATAGTTAAGACAAATCACTAGACAGATGACCAAGAAAGAGATTCTCAACAGAACAAGAGATCTCCTTCTTCAGGGCAAAAACAAAGAACAAAAAAAAAAAAAACACAATGATCATCACCTACCTAGTTGGGTACCAAAGTTCTACAGTTGGTAGTCCAAGTAGGACAGGAGATGTGACTCATTCTATTGCCCAACAATATAAATGTTGGCCCAACATTTATTTAACAAAACAACCTACCAAGTACCACTACCCTCAAGTTCATAAAGGCAGGAGTAGCAATAAAGGAACACCAAATAAAGAAATCTATTGATGTGTCTCAAAAATCAGGAGTGTTTGTCTACTTTTCACTCCCCAAATTAACCTCATTCAAAGAAGCAAAACCTGTGATGCTTGGAAACTACTTTCCACTGAGAAGGCACCTACTCAAATAAAATAAATACACCATGTTCATGCAACAAAGTTGATTATGAGTTCCAACGTCTCACCCGTTCATAGCCTTGTATTATACATTCCTTACTTATTCATGATTTGAATAACATTTCAGTCAATTAAAAGGCTGACATGCATTGTTGTCGTCGCAAACAAAGGGAATTTTCACAGATATCCAATCATATATTGCATGCATACTCCTATACAGACATGGCACTTTGCAAAGTGAAAACTAACAACTAGTAATTACCATTCTAAAGGCTCTTGAGATTTAATACATTAACAGTTGTTATATTTTCTGGGTCTGCATAAAATAGTTTGTAAGTTCCAAGAGTGTTCATTGATGCAACGAAAGATGCTTTAAAATGTTGGTTACAAAGGGATACACTAGAAGGGAAAAAACTAATTGATTACCCCAAAAAAATAAGGAATCAGGTCAATTTTGATACGATGATCAGTGGCAAATAAGGACAACGTTATTACGTCTTTCAAAACACACCCATTCGACTACTTGTTTCCAACAGTTAAATTCACGTGCAACACACTTGTACAGTCACTAGTAAGAGGGGAAAAAAAAGGGGATTATGAGTGACGTCAAATCCACATTCACTTCACATTTCATAAATTGAGCATTATTGCTTTTTCGACTTGAGTGGGGACATCCGAAATATTTCTTGCAACATTTCTTAGTCTTTTCCGTTTAGATGTGTTCCAAGTTTACAAAAATACAATGCGGAGACAAGAAAACTGTAGTATTGCATTTAACTCTCCAAAGCACACCAGTAAAGTGGGTTCCCACCAAATAAAAAAAGAGCAAAACCAGAGGGTGCAACTGTCCCTGATGGCGTGTGCATGATAATCAGAAGTTCACACATTTCAACCAAAGGTTGCTTAACCTTCATTTGACTGCGAATCTTCCTTTTAACAGCGACCATTTCTTCTTGCCCCTTGGTTAATAGGGAAAAAATGCAACATTGATGAACAATTATCAACTGGTATCTTAACTTCATAACAATATACAATACAAGTTTACTTCATAACAAGATGGAATTTTCTCTAAATGACCTATTGTTAAGATATGGGCTCACGTGTAAATTAATTGTGCAATTAGTAATTAGTAATTAGCTTAGTGTTAGAGGGTCGTAGTGTAATTATGTTCCTAGTTGTACTTATATAATGATTGCAATGAAAGGTAAAACCTAACTTTGGAGATTCCAAAACTTTACATGGTATCAGAGCGACGATCAGTGCCTTTGTCCAGATCGAACGATTCTTTTTTTTTTCATTAAGTTTTCTCAACACTCAACGAAAACCCTAAACAAAATTCTATTCACTAATGTGTTGGGCTTTTTTCTCAACACACAAATAAAACCCTAAACCTAATAGCCTAACCCTAGCAGCCGCCGCCCACCCTTGCATGTCGTGGCCGTCCGCTGCGTCGCCAGCCATTGCCGTTCGAGCCGCCGGCAACCGCGATCGCAATCGCGATCTGCGTTTGTTCTCTCTCTCTCTCTCTCTCTCGACCTTGATCTGTCGCCGTCGTCACCGCCGTTCGTGACTGACGCCGCCTGCTCGTGATCTCGCGATCTGGCCTTCTTTCACGCTTGATCTCGCGATCTAGCCTGTTTCTCGTGCGATCTCTTGCGATCTGGTCCTTTTCCACGCACGATCTCCCTGATCGGCGCCGCCCGCTGTCTCTCTCCGTCGCTGGCCGTTCTCCCTGGGCTGGTTGCTGCGGTTACTGTTATCTGTCCTGTGGGTTTACTGATCTACGGTTGCTGCTGGCTCTGTTCATGGTATATTTCCTCGGCTGTTCATCCTTCTGACCTATGGCCGATGATTTAAAGCTGCTTGTTGGTGATGCCAGTGGTGCGAAGGAGGAATCGACTAGCGTCGGTCCTCTTGATAACACTACTTCGGATATTTGCCCTATTAAATTGGATGGCACCAACTATCTAATCTGGTCTTGCACGTTTACTTTGGCCATTGAAGCCCGAGGGATATCTGAGTTTATTGATGGTCCAGTTCCTAAACCTACGGACCTTGCTGAACTGAAACGGTTTAAATCTCAACAATCGTCACTTATGACATGGTTGCTTAACTCTATGCGGGTTGATCTTTGCCATACCTTCTTGCTTCTTGAGACTTTGTATGCGACCTGGACTACTGCAGCCTGTACATATTCTCAACGGGAGAATGATGCTCAGTGTTTTGAGCTATGAAAGAAACTTCGTACATTGGACCAACATCATCGGTTGGTCGCTAAGTATTATGCCGACTTGAGTCGTGCCTGGAAGGAGTTTGATCATTATTGGGAGTTTCAAGCTGTATGAACTAAAGATGCTACTAAATGGATCCAGCGATTGAAAAAGAAACGGGTGTATGATTTTTTGGCTGGTCTTGATATGGAGTATGATCAGATTAGGGTGCAAGTGCTTGGTCGTGTTCCGTTTCCATCCTTGGGTGAGGACTATGCTATTGTTCAGCAGGAGGAGAGTCGTCGAAGTGCTATGTTGCATACTACTCCTACTAGCTCTGCCTTGGTGGCCACTCACCCTCCAAGTGGTCAATCTGGTGCTAGCAATGGTGCTACTAATCGTGCATCTCTCTAGTGTGATTACTGCGACAACACTGGACACACCAGGAATTTTTGCTGGAAGTTACATGGTCGCCCTCCTAGTGGCAAGGGTGGTGGCCGTGGTGGTCGTGCTCGTGGTTCTGTGCACTCTCCGGCTCAGGCTCATGTCTCGGAGTCTACAGTTTCTCCCTTTGCTGACCCTGGGGTTCCTTTCGGTGCTGATTCTACAGGTGGTTTCTCTCAAGGGGAGATGCAAGCTCTCAGGCGCCTTATGGCTCAGGCTGATTCTCCATCTACTCCTGCTTCTACTTCCACAGTTTCTCCTTCCACTCAGTATGCCCACACAGGTATCTCAGCTCGTACTTTTAATGCCTCTTCTAGTATTCCTTGGATTATCCACTCCGGTGCATCCGACCATATGACAGGTTGTTCGTCTGTTTTTGACTCTTATACTACTTATTCTGATAAGGATAAGGTCCGAATAGCTGATGGATCTCTCTCTGCTATTTCAGGGAAGGGCTCCATTCGCTATTCTCCTACTATTTCTCTTTCTTCTGTTTTCTATATTCCTAATTTTGCTACTAATCTTCTTTCTATCAGTAGCTTTACTCGTTTGGCAAATTGTTCTGTGACATTCTTTCCTTCTCATTGTGTTTTTCAGGAATTGGAGTCTGCACCTCCGCCACCTTTGTCCTATGGCCAGGATTTACACGCCGATAGTAGTTCTTATCTCTCTTTACTGCATCAGTGGCACCGGCAATTGAGTCATCCTTTTTTTGGCATTTTAGAGAAACTTTTTCCTAATTTAACTAAGTCTTGTCCTAGGAGTCAGGTTTTTTGTGAAACTTGTGAACTTGGGAAATATACACGCTCTTTTTATGCTCCTGTTAATAAACGAAGTAGTGCTCCTTTTATGGTTATTCATTCTGATGTTTGGGGCCCTTTTCCTATTACCTCTCTTAAAGGTTTTCGTTGGTTTGTCACATTTATTAATTGTTATTCTCGTGTGACTTGGGTCTATCTCCTCAAGTCCAAAAGTGAGGTCTTTTCTTATTTTACATCGTTTCATCGGATGTTGCACACACAATTCGAAACCCATATTAAAATTCTTCGCAGTGATAATGGCACCGAATATGTTAACCAGGCCTTTCGGGCCTATTTGGATGCACATGGCATTCTCTTTCAGACGACTTGTGTTGACACCCCACAACAAAACGGGGTCGCTGAGCACAAAAATCGTCATCTTGCTGAAGTTGCTCGCTCCCTTCTACTCACCATGCATCTTCCCAAATATTTTTGGAGAGAAGCAATTTTGACCGCTGTTTATCTTATCAACCGTCTGCCTTCCAGTGTTCTCCACTTCAAAACCCCTATTGCGTGTCTTCCTCATAAGTGTCTCATCTCCTTTCTTTCCCCGAAAGTCTTTGGTTGTGTCTGTTTTGTCCATGCTTCTCACCCCGTGGGTGGCTAGCTGGGTCCTAAAGCTCATAAGTGTGTCTTTGTTGTGTACTCCCCTACCTAGAAGGGATATAAGTGTTCACTCTCGGAAGTTCTTTAGCTCTATGGATGTTATTTTTTGGGAGACCGAGTCATTTTACTCTCCTTTCACCCCATCTCTTCAAGGGGAGCCACCATCTACTAGAGAAGAAGAGATGTTTTTACCATCTCTTAGTGAGGGGGAACAGGTGATGCTCACCATTGACAGAGAGGAACCTATATCGGGTGACCGGGCAGGCAAGAACACTGGTGAACAGGTTGGGCATGAACAACAACTTGCCAAGCAAGTTGTCTTGCAGACAAACAAGCGAAAAGGCAAATCTTCTTGTGTGGTGCCATCTTGTCAATCACTATTACCAGTTCCAGTCCCAGACCCTACCTCTGACTTATCGGGTAATGAGTCTTTTTTTTTAACCATCTTCTCTTGAGTTGAGTGATCTCAATATTCCTGTTGCTCTTCGAAAGGGTGTTAGACAGTGTACCCAACATCCCATTTCTCAGTTTATCTCATATGATCGCTTGTCTTCTTCGTATCATGCTTTTATTTCCTCTCTTTCTTCTATATCTATTCCACAGAATTGGCAGGATGTGATTAGGATACCTAAGTGGAAGGAAGCTATGGTAGAGGAGATGACAACTTTGAAAAATAATGGCACTTGGGAGTCAGTATCTCTTCTAGGAGGAAAGAAACCAGTAGGCTGCAAATGGGTGTTCACTATTAAACAGAATGCCGATGGGACAGTTGACAGATACAAAGCGAGAATGGTTGCTAAGGGTTTCAAACCTATGGGATTGACTACGAATAGACCTTTGCTCTAGTAGCAAATATGAATTCTGTTCGGCCCCTACTTTCTTGTGCTGCAAATTTGAATTGGCCTCTTCAACAGTTTGACGTGAAAAATATTTTCCTCCATGGTGATTTAGAAGAGGAAGTCTATATGGCGACACCGCCGAGGTTTTCCTCAACTGCAAGTGAAGAAAAGGTGTATAGATTGAGGAAAGCCTTGTATGGTTTGAAGCAATCACCAAGAGCTTTGTTTGACAGGTTTTCAAAAGCTATGTTGAGATTTGGATACCGGCAGAGTCATATCATACTATGTTTATCAAAGGAAGTGGTGGCAAGATTGTTATCCTTATTGTTTATGTTGATGATATGATAATGACAGGCAATGACGTAGATGAGATTTCTGACCTTAAAGCTCAACTAGCTCAAGAATTCGAAATTAAGGATCTAGGATCAATGAAATACTTTCTTGGATGGAAGTGGCGAGATTTGACAACGGTATTTGTATCTCTCAACGGAAATACATTCTTGATTTGTTGGAGGAAACAGGTGTGTTATGTTGTAAACCTTTAGATTTCCCTATTGAGGCTAATCACCATCTTAGTGGCGATACGGGGGAACGTACTGACAAAGAGAGATATCAGAGACTTGTAGGTTGTCTGATTTATTTAGCTCACACTAGACCGGATATTTCATATGTTGTGGGGGTTGTTAGTCAGTTTATGCATGATCCATGTACCGCACATATGGATGCTGTTTGTCGCATCTTGCGATATCTTAAGTCAGCTCCAGGCAAGGAGATTTTGTTCTCTAGCCATGGTCATTTACATCTGGAGGTATTCACTGATGCGGACTGGGCAGGGTTCCGTAGACGACAGACGCTCTACATTCGGCTACTGTGCTTTCATTGAGAAAAATTTAGTAACTTGGCGAAGTAAGAAGCAATCAGTAGTTGATCGATCCAGCTCAGAAGCCGAGTATAGAGCTATGGCTCATGGTGCTTGCGAACTTTTTTGGCTTCACACCTACCACAGGATTTGGGGATTGGTGATAATGGTCCGATGAAACTCTACTGTGATAATAAAGCTACTATAAACATTGTTCATAATCTTGTTCAACATGACAGAACGAAACATTTAGAGATTGACAAACACTTCATTAAAGAGAAGCTGAGCAAGGGTTTGATATGCATGCCTTTTGTGCGGTCTGAAGATCAACTAGCGGATATATTCACAAAAGACCTTGGCAGCAAGACGTTTCATCCCATTGTGTCCAAGTTGGGCTTGATTGATATATTTGCACCGACTTGAGGGGGAGTGTTAAGATATGGGCTCACGTGTAAATTAATTGTGCAATTAGTAATTAGCTTAGTGTTAGAGATCGTAGTGTAATTATATTCCTAGTTGTACTTATATAATGATTGCAATGAAAGGTAAAACCTAACTTTTGAGATTCCAAAACTTTACACCTATGCAGTAAGAGCCTGCTTCATTAACAAGAACATTCATAACGTAGGTGCAAGCAATCTATGTCTTGGAACACATGAATGATGCTATCTGTCCCCTTCCTATTGAATGAATTCCACGCTTATCCAATGAATAGAGGTATAAAGGAAATCCGTGAAATAAAGTAACACAGCAATTAACCGTAGGCATCAATTTAGTTTTACGAATTCCTTTTGCTGTTCAGTTGCGGTTATCTAAGTAATTTCATCCACACACTAACTAGTTTTCTTGTTTTCAAGTTGAACAAATGAACTGTAAAAGTTTGTCCAAGTTAAAAATGTTATAACTGAGGAGTAGAAGGCAAGAGGGACAATATAACACCAAAAAAGTTTAGTATCTATAATGTCTTGGGGTCACTGGTAACTTGAAAACAAAATCCATCCTGTCTATTTATTTACACCTATAGTCTCTCTGCCTCATATACATAAACTAACTTTACCCAATCATTTTCCAACTACTAGGATTATGCCTCTATTTATTTACACCTATAGTCTCTCTGACTCGTATACATAAACTAACTTTATCCAATCATTTTCCAACTACTAGGATTACGCCTGGTATTTTATGCGCAGTTTTGGGAAAAGCCTAAGTTCTGAAGGTGTGATCTCTCTTGCTGCATGTACATCATCAACTCTAATGGTATTTACAAATCCCCAGCCCCAGCCTTGATGCTTGGGAGTGGAAAAAAAATGTACCCATTAATGGGTGTCTGGGGATGAAAGAAAAAGGTAGTAATTTGACTTTCTCCTAATTCATTTCTTGTCTTTTTTACACGTGTAGGAATCAATATAAAGTATGAATCATTGAACATAAAATAAGCCAACGCAAAATATACTTGCCTCCACTTGGCGAGCTGTGTAGGATGGTATACCTCTGGGAACATTTCTACTTGGTGCGGCAGGTACTGAACTCCCAATGGATGACCAAGAAAGGCGCGAAAAGAATACTGCGACAAAGTCTGGAAACTGAAAACAAGAAACATAGTTGCATAATTATGGATGTCTTTAGCGTACTCAATCACATCTAACAATATCAACCTACGGGTCAAAAGCAATACCAAAAACTGGGTCTTCAAAACCCTCATCTAAGGGGATATGCTCCTACTTAAAAAGCCACTCTCCTTCAGACATATCAATGTTTGTATGATACCATAACTACCCTTTTTCGAATATGCTTGAAAGTCTAACTCGTTTTTGTATGATGTTCAGTAACCCAAAATGAATATGCTAAAATATGTCAACCGAAATGCATTGTGTTGAAATCGTGTTTTGATATACGTGATACAAACATATGCCTATGAGAATACAGGAGAAGATGAAATCTCTCAGGACAGAGATATGCCATCCGGAAGGCTGTCCGGCAGTCCTTCTAGAAAGCCGGAAAGAAATCCGGCTAGAAATCCGGATGCCCCAAGATCGGATTTAGGAAACGACTGCAAACGGTTTGATCGTATCTTCTCCGAAATATTTGATTACCTTTTTATGGAAGTATTTTGATTGAGAAAATCAGCACTAATTCTATGTTATGTATTACTCTCTGGGTTCACAGCCGTTGGTCCAAAAAGGGGAAGAAATCACTGACCACTGGTATGGAAAGCTCGACAAGATCAAATCAGAGTTTTGACGATCTCTACTACCAAACTGGTATGATGCTAAAGCTGTTTTAAAAAGGATTCCTAAAGGCCAAGAAAAGATTACAAAACTAAATACGACGGAAGAATTTTTACAAAGCATCCATCAACAGTTCCTACCTCTAAAGCTATCACTTGCAACGTTTATTTCTTCAGAGCCTTCTTAAGCCTTTCACTTGTAAAATCTCTTTGAAGAGTCACATCACGTACCTACCTGGTGAGAGAGAGAGCCTTCCACTGTGATTCAATTAGGAGTTCTTTCTAAGCCCTTTTGTGTGTGTCGACTGATAGTTTTTTTTTTTCCAAAGTTCAGTGTTACAGAGTATGTCCTGCAACAGTCATTGGGACTAGTTGCAAGACACGATTAGAAGAGGAAGTGAGATCTCTGTGTGAGCTATTGCGTCGAGTCGTCTGCGTGTATCGGTAAGAACGGGTGTAAGAGGAGTTGGCCTCGTAAAACCAACCTTGTGTACGTATTGAATCATAGTGGAAACCAGTGAGTGTTCAGGGGAACGTCACTGAAGAGTGGACGAAGCTCGTTGCCCAACCACTATAAAAATCTCTTTCTATTGATCTTATCTCTTTTAATATTGTTGAACTCTAACATATCTTCTTGTTCTACACTGACTTAATTGTTTGAGTTGTGCGAAAAACAGAAAATTGGACAGTACACCTATTCACCCCCCTCTAGGTGACTTATCAATGCTAAAGGACAAGTCCTTGAGAAGTGTAGTAGTAGAATAAAAAAGACTAGCAGATAAACAAGAAACTACATCTCCTGTATTTGCCATTTATAGCAGATAACTATGGAATCCGCTATCTAAACTAGAGGAATCTACAACTGTATCCAGTCTGAAAATCATCACCTTCAAATCGGCAACTAAGATGCAGCCACAAAATACACATTCCTATAGATGACATCCATTATTGAAATATCGAGCATCAACAATATCAGAAGCCTTTAAATTTCCACATGGACTACTTTTTAACATTTTAGCTATCTAACTTCTGAGCAGGAAAAACAATCCTCATGTATTGGCCAAAGAGATTCAATATACTCCTAACCAACATAGCTTGTTACAGGGTAAACATGTAAATTAGGTTAACAAATAAGTGGGCAAATAGAAAAAAACATATTTATAGAAAAGAAAAAAAGTCCTAACCTTCAGCCTGCGGATGTGGAGGACATTTAAACGATACAAGGAACCAGCAAGGATGCCACATATTCCTGGCCAAATAGATCTTTTCCAGGATGACAGAAGAAGCTGCAAGTTACAAACTCATGTTATGACAAGGGCAACAGAAGTGGAAGGGGATGCAAAGAATATTTTATGCATTATGAATTAGCCCATGTACCCGATAATTGCCAGTTAGTATTTCAATTACCTGAAGACCAGCTAAATATATGAAAGACTTGTCTGAGAAGCGGAGGCCAAATATACGAAACCGAGTTGATACCGGAATGTCAAGATAAAAGGGTACAAATGAAGAAAATATAACACCATAGGGACCAGAGGTGAACACATTCAAGGTGGAATCTGCAGATATATAACAATAGCCACTGAGTGAATATTTATCTAACAAAGAAGCAATAATTTCAACTAGATGAGGGTTGAAGAAATAGCCATACTGATAATAATCATGTTAAACGATGACAAAATACAATTTAACAGGCTGAGGAAGACGAGCCACAAAAAGAGACAACCTAGCACGTAATGCAATTTTCAAAGCATTCAACTCAAAATGAATTGGCAACCACAGGAGAGGCCGCCCAAACTCGTATACTAGTTTGGAGGTGATAATTAACCAATGTGAACAAGCTCTAATACTCTACACCCATGCCCCCAACTTGAAAGTGGAGAGATAAATGATCCCAACACGGGGATTAGAATGAAATAAGGTAACGTGGAGCCACCATCACATGCTTTTTGGAGGCAATAATTGTGCAACACCAAAAATGACCAGGTCTTCCTAATTGTGCATTACAAACATCAAACTGCAAAAATTGATTAACCTGTTGTTTCTAAATGAATCATACAACAAACAAGCTTTATAGAATTACTTACTTGGCCTTAAGATGGATACATGTTTCTTTGAACAAAATGGGTGGAATGAAATGTAGGTCAACCAAAAAAGAAAAGTTTTACTATGACCAAAATCCAAACTAGAAACAATAAAGGAAATAAAAAAGTAAGCAGGACAATCCATATTGGAGCATATACTCGGAAATAAAAGAGCATCAAAAGGATTTTCACAAAAAGTGTATACCCTTTAGAAAGGCTAATGCAAGAACCTCAAACAGTAAAGATACAATAATAGAGAACAGCACAAACACCTGCACGACATAAACCAAGTATTAGATAAGGGACTCCATGTCAATGTACAAAAGGTAAATAAGATAAAGTTCGCTAACAAAACTAAGAAAGCACGATGAATTCACTAACACAACACAATCTACAGTCTTTATGTAGTGGGTAGGACAAGACATTGGTCACAATGACAACACTTTTTCCACTGTACTTAGGCTGAATTGTACACAAGACCCAATAAAGGAGTAATACCATCAAATGTTACATGTAGCATAATGTGTTGCACAATACACAACAATTATTTTAATCTAGTGCATGGATAAAACCTAATCAAGCAACATTCAGAGATGGTGGCCTCTATCAACATATGCCACTGTCATAAAGCTACTCTCTAAAACGCGGCAACCCCATTCACTCCGACAATCAAGGTGTCTACTTTAAAACCCAAGCCCGGTCAAGAAGAGGGAAAGGATACCTAGATTGGATTGAAGACCTTGCCTGCAGCAAGGATCCGAAAGCACTGACTGTTGAGACAGTCTACTGATCTAGCAAGCTTTGACAGCAAGCACAAAGCTCGATTGGACATGTCAAAGTTAATTTTAAGGTTTGTTAAGATTCATTCTGCCAACAAATTTCATGTGTATGATGCTCCTACCTCTTATCAACCGGAACCAATCTGGATTTCGTTGCTATGACGATATCACCACCACCTCACCAATCGATGAAGGCAGCTTGGGAGGGGAATGTAGAAGAAATGCTCACTACCATTTGCCGTTTTGTGTCTACAATGCCCTATAGCTTAGGCTGTATTTTTCAACGACTTGACGAAGACGATGAGCAACTAGAGCCCTTTCAGGCCATTCATCTCCCTAAGTGGGGAGATATTAAGAATGACACATACACTTCTGGAGAGCTAGTTGCAACAAAAAGGCCAAGGTAGGATGCCCATGGGCGTACGCGTGTAATACTTAAATATGTGTTGATGGAAGGCGCATATCACATTTAGGACGATGTGCAGGGCCTGAGCCCAATTAGGGAAAAGGCCCCCAATCAGCGGCCGTTACAGAAAAGGCAAATGGTGCTATGCCCACATGAGATTGAAAGGTTATAGCAATGCAAATTGGGCTAGTGCAAAGATGAGCATTATTAGATTGTTAACCACCAACTCATCTACTCATCTAAAAACTTAAATGAGTTGGTGGTTAACAATCTAATCTGGTATTAGAGCATGCAATCAATCTTGTGTTCGAACCTCACCGCCTAACAGTTATTAAATATTTTCACGTGCTTAGTTCGCTTATTGAGGGGAACCTGGCTACACATGAGGAGGTATGTTGAGAATATAAAATAATATAGTAACATCTCTATCTAACAGATTAAGTTTAAGATGATTTGGTGGTTAATAATCTAGTAAGCATAAATCCACGAAAAGGTACTGTTGTTGCGCAGTGGGGCACTTGTTTCTTGGTGTACTAAGAATAAACCTGGATTTGCTTTTTCCAAGATGGAGTCGGATTATGTTGCTTGTTCTATGGCAACGAAATAAGTCAAATTGAGGAGACTTCTTCAGCATGAAGCCTTTTTTATCCATTGTGCTATCATGACAACTTTAGCATATACAAAGAATCTTAAGTATCAGGTAAAAACCAAACATGTAGTTGTTTGGTTCCACCATATTCAGGATTTGATTGTGCGAGGGGAGGTGATCAAATTCATGTGAGTGTGAGACTCTGTAGGCCTTCATGTGCATTGTAGATACCTTTTCTACTACATACCTGTTGAGATGTTTGGTTTTTAGTATTTGTATGCTTTTTTTACATGTGAATGCACCCGATGTTATTGCATAATAAAGACTATAATTGAGCACACTGTGTCCCAAGATAAGACAGGAACAAAATAATCTAGTGGAAGCTTTCCCTTAGCATTTATACCGTATGATATTACCGATTATTTGATAAAGTGGCTAGATAATACGACTCCAACATTGTGTGGGCACTTATATGCCATTGTATGGTTTGTCATATGCCTTTGAACCTCGCGCTATGCTTATGAAGTAAGGACTTGATGTCACAACTTTAGCATGCTCTCCAATGGCTACTACTATCGCAGTCCAACAAAGCAAATTGATGAAAGGGGTCTAGTCTAAGTGGATAATTAACATGATAGCAAGGGATGGTTGTTCGACAATACACCTCAATTATGTATGAATGAGAACAAGACCATTCCTATTTGTGGGGTATTGATTTATAGGACTCCCCCACGAGTCCTGTTGGAGCCGAAAGAGGGCTAGTCCGGATGTGTTTCATTGGTTACTTTGATCAGAAGTTCTAACTACAAATGGAATAACCAGTCAGACACACCCCAACGATGGTCGAAATGCCCACCGATGGCCAAGTTAGAAACTATGAGAAGGTAAGCTTGTAGAACAAATGTCTACTCGAGCTAAAAGCCTAAAATGAATGTAGAAAGCAAGTATGTAAGCTATTGCTTCCAGTGGGTTAGTATGTTAAAATGGCTAAGGATATCTTACTAATCAACCTGGCATATGTTCTCCAAGTCATCGAACCCTTTGTTGATGGATCTTTCCCCCTATTTCTAGGGAGCGGCTGAGTGTCCTAATGAATCACTCGAGTATATTTTCTGCATTCGCCATCCTTGATCATACTGATTTGACACATCATAGGACTGATCAATGTGCTTTTGTGTTGGTCAACAGAGCTGACCATGATGTTCCTTGGTTGGATACGGTGTTATTCAAGGTATGACGTTAGGAGAAGGTCGGTACGAAGTGGTCATATCAGAAGCAACTTATCACCCGAAAGATACATCTGTTATGGACGTTACTTACCCCAAATGGTCACTGTTCGATATGTCAAAACAGGTTTTACTCCTTAGTTCTGTCTTTAACCAATGCTCGGGCTTCACCAGGTTGATCATGAGACTTATTCACCTCCCACAATTGCCCTTTAGCTTGATGTTGCTCGGTCTACTTGCCATTCTAATTTGAGTAGCAATAAGCTAATCAGCCGAGAAGGTGAGTTGGTGGCTTATCTTTCTTACGTAATCCGTATGCTAGCGATTGCACCTCCGCATTTAATGCGAAGTGCCCCTTGGCATACTTTCTCGCTGTTTTCTTGAAAATTAACTTTTTGAATCTCGTTGAAACGCCCCTATAAAAGTCGGGTAACACCAAAAGTCTCATTTTTACATGTTCTGAGAAGTCTAAGGAGTTGTCCCTATTTGTATGTTCATCGCGTTTTGCATTTGTAAGACCGATTTCTTGCGAAAACCTTCATGGTGGCTGCTTTTAGAAGATGTTCTTAGTAGATAATTATGATAGGGCTTCGTGTTTTAGCGAAGGATGTAAGTCTGGTTCTTACTGCCGATAGTAATTGCTCCTACTTTCCCTTGAAGGCCGTGGTAGAGGGCGGCATCAGCTTTTAACAACCTCCTTCGTGATGTTCTTTGCTTGTGGGGCATTGCCCCTTTCCAGGGCACTGGTAACTTTTACAGGGTAAAGTACACGGTAGTGGCTCTTAACACTGTCCTTGGGACCAATATGGGGTTGACCGATGTCCGCCACTGCTACTCCCTCAAGCATGCCACGCAAGAGGCTGGTGGGAAGGAGGGTACGTGGAAACCCCAAAAGTACCATTTGTAGGCCCAAAGTGGCGGCCATAATTGATAGCTATACAAAGTGAGAGACGAGAAACTAACGTTCTGTATTATTCCATTGGAAGAAGTAATTACAATGAAAAGATAAACGGCTTATATAGAGAAAAGCCTACCTAACCCTACCCTTAACAAGATAAGATTAAATAACAAACAAGATAAGATTAAATAACAAATAAGGCTACAAATAAGGGTAAATAAGGCTACAAATAAGGGTGCTGCCGATACTATTCCAATTTGATCCCGATACGATCTCAATAAACTGCCTAAAATAAAAGATTGCAATAGGATACTTTCACACCCCCGCTCAAACTCATGATGCGAACCCGGAGAGCAACGTGAGTTTGCCAAGAAAGTTATGAAGCCAAACGGTGCAATAGGGACCAAACCATTGCCAATACCAATCTGCGCTGAATAGTGCAAAGCCAATACCTATACGATTGCAAATCCACTACCAGTGCCAATGCTAATACCAATACCAATACCAATACCAATACCAATACCAAACCAATACCAATACAATTGCCAATACCTATACGATTGCAAATCCACTACCAGTGCCAATGCCAATACCAATACCAATACCAATACCAAACCATTGCCAATGCCAATACCAATACCAATACCGAATAGATTTAGATTGCAGATTTTAGAGAACTTACAACTACGAACTGGGTTGAGAGAGATAGAGACCCAGTGTTCAGAAAATAATGCACCTACGAAATCAGACAGAGATACTGAAACAAAGTCAGGGGATACTGAGACAGAGAGCAAAGGTATTTTCCGTGAGAGAGAGAGATTATGGAGGTAGAGGTGCAGAGGTTCAGAGCTCACGGATGCTCATACGAGCCGTCAACAGAGATACCTAGAGAGAAAAATAGGGAGAACATAGAGAAAAGAGACAGATGCGCGCGCGCGGGGGGGGGGGGGGGGGGGGGAGACAGACTGCAAAACAGAGGAGACAGATTCAGAAACTGGGCCAAAATAGCCAAGAACAGCCAAAAATAGAGTCATTGGAGGCTGCCGGATCTCTGGCGAGGGTCGCCGGAGACTGACGAAGCTCCGGCAAGGATGCCAGAGTTCAGAGGAGTTCCAGAAAGTGCTCACAGATCAGATTTCTAAAGAGATAAGAAAAATAGAGGTCTTTGGAGGCTGACAGAGCTCTGGCGAGGTCGCCGGAGGCTAACGGAGCTCCAACATGGATGCCGGAGTGCTGACGGAGCTCTGGCAAGGATGCTGGAGTGCAGAGAAGTGCCCAAACATATTGGGCTTTGCAGATCTGAAGTTAACAGCACCAAAGAAGGCTGTTCGGAGGTCGACGAAGCTCCGGCGAGGGTCGCTGGAGGCCAGAGGCTACTGATGTTGCTGCTGGAAGTTGTTGCTGCTGCTGATATTCAAAGAGAAAGGACAGAGATGCTGCTGCTGCTGGTGCGATGAAAGGAGAGGGAGGCTGCTGTATGGTACGGTAGAGGGAGGAGAGACAACTGATTGCGGAAAACAGTGATGGGAGGAGACTGATACAGGATCGAAAACCTGCTCTGATACCATGATAGCTATACAAAGTGAGAGACGAGAAACTAATGTTCTGTATTATTCCATTGGAAGAAGTAATTACAATGAAAAGATAAACGGCTTATATAGAGAAAAGCCTACCTAACCCTACCCTTAACAAGATAAGATTAAATAACAAACAAGATAAGATTAAATAACAAATAAGGCTACAAATAAGGGTAAATAAGGCTACAAATAAGGGTGCTGCCGATACTATTCCGATTTGATCCCGATACGATCTCAATAAACTGCCTAAAATAAAGGATTGCAATAGGATACTTTCACAATAATTTGGTCCAAGCCATTCCGTCATCGGCCAAGGGTTTGGACGCTTTTCTGATTGAAGTATTTAAGGAATGGGAGTACCAAGTCGGCGGCCAAGAGGCCGAGTGCATTCCTCTCGTCGAGGGGGCTCCCATTAAGATTCCCTCCATTCTACTGTTGTTTTTATGCACTTCTCGATGCTTTCGTACTAACCTACTGCTTCTTTTCTTCTCAGATTGGGCAACTACACAAAATCTGGTCAATAAAGATCCTGCCGTGATAGCTGACGTTACCCGAGTTCTAGCCTACCAAGGTCTGGCTGAGCAAAGGAGCTATGATAGAGCTAAACAAGTTTTACTGAACTATTTTCCCTCTGTCTGGACATTCACTGCTATTGAGCGCCTTCCTTCTAACGCTAAGCGGAATTTGGATCCTTATATGAAGCCCGGGTGTCTTAAGCTTGATCTCACCCCGTACTAGAAGACTGTGTCATTGGACTCTTCATCAAACTCCTTTAATGGTTAGACCGCACTGCCACCAACCTAGGGCCGGACACGTTTAGCCCCATAGCATGGAGTGGCGGAGCACATAGTGACGTGGCAAGCATGGCGCTTTGCTCGAGTATATTGGTGCCAAGTTGAGATTCTTTGTTTCCGATAAAATGCTTCTTTCATTACTAGGAAGATATTATAGCCCTAGAAATAGTATTTCATCAAATGAGTGGCGTTCCAACGGTGAGAGAGCTTTTGCCCATATGTTCCTTTTAGGAAGTATGCTCCGCTGCCTACTACTGAGATAATCTCGCGGGCCATGCCAGTTGCGACCTAGCTTTTCGTCGGCGGGTTTCTTCTCGACTAGAAGGATTTTCTTCAAACGAGCTCTCTCGGATTGCATTTTTCCGGTTTTACCTTCTTGTTATAAGATTTTGCCAGCTGCTACTGGTAGTTGGCCAATTTGATCAACGTTGCTTCTCTTCTTCCCTCGACGAGATCCAGATCCTTTATCAACCCCGCATCATTCCTAACCACGTTGAAGTTGGTGGCCTTCAATGTTGGGAGGCCAAGTTCAACTGGGATCACCACCTCTACTTCTAAAGTTAAAGCGAACACGGTTTTGCCAATTTCTCGCTGAGGAGTTATTTGGTAGTCCCACAGCACGCTCCGCAACTCTTCCGCCCATCTTCCTTTTGCTTTCTCAAATTGCTCTCCTGAATATGGTCCTGCTTGAGGCCTCTACCAGCCCATTGCTCTGCGGATAGGCTGACGTAAGCAGTATCCTCTGATCAATTATTCCTTGCACAAGTCTCTGTGAACTCTGCAATCAAACTAGGTGTTGTCGTTTGCTAAAAGAGCTTGGGAAATCCCATAACTGGTGATGATGTACTCCTAGACAAAGTGTCAGACATTGATGTATCAAATCTGAGCCAATGGTTTTGCCTTGATTTAAGTAATATATGCCCACTACGAGATACTGTAGACTTCCCAAAGCGGTGGGGAATGGTCCGACAATATCGAGTCCCCCCTAGAAGAACGGGCATAGACTAGTCACCAAGCTGAGGTTCTCAAACAACCACAGGAGTGAATTGTTGGCATTTTGTACACTTCTACGCACAGTCGACAACGTCTTCCTTCATCCTTGGCCACCAACACCCGTGGGTTAAAGCCCATTGTGCTAATGAACGCCCACCTATGTGTGCCCTGCACTTGCCTTTGTGAACCTCTACAAGCAACGCCTGTAATTCCTCATGTTGCACGCAACGCAAGTATAGTCCAGAGAAGGTGCAAGTTCAATCTAGAGAAGGATCTTTTATAAGTTGCCTATCGAAGCACAGCCAGAACCTTACCGCATGTTGCCTTAGCTTGTGGGCAGCCTTGCTGTTTCCTAATAACTCCTTTCTTCAGGTAGCTAACGATCACGTCTACTCAATATGGCCCAATGCTAACTATGGTCAAGCAGGTTTGCCGGTCCTCCTCTATTGCATGTCTCGATTGATCAGATGCTCTAATAGTGCGTCTTAATTCCGTTTTGACCACTCAAACAAGAGATGCCAAGGCGTCTACGTGGTGATTCAGTTCTTGCGCAATTGGCCTAATTTTTACGTCCTCTAGTTTGCTCATTAGCTGCCTGGCTAGTTAGGAGTATGCCGCCATTCGGCTGTCTATGACCTCATATTCTCCTTCTATCTGTTTGACGACCAGCTGGCAGTCGCAATAGATGTTGATCAGCTGTGCCCCCATAGTTATGGCGTGGTTGAGTCCTGCAATCAGAGCTTCGTATTCGGCCTCCTTGTTAAAGGCCTGGAATCCCAAGGTGATTCACTACTCAATCATTGTTCCGCAGGGTGACGCAGCATAATGGAGTCTATACTGCAACAGGTCGTCAAACGCCTAGGGAGCGCAGATTGTCTCCTTTTCCCGCCGGTGTCGTCCTCTATTCGTTTATTGGGATCCCAAGATGTGGCTCATCTACCCCTTCCTTGACTGTTATCTAATCATGCATAGGCTCCTCTGTATTTGTGAACTCGGCTACAAAGTGAACTAGCACCTAGCCCTTTACGCCATTCTTGATACGTATTGCCTGAATTCTACTGCCATGTCGATATTCAGCCTGTCATGTCCACCTTGCGCATGAGGGCCTTCAAGGGATGGTCGGTGTATACTGTGATAGAGTGGGCAAGGAAGTAGTGTTTTAGCTTCCTTGAAGAGGTATCCAGTCTCAGCGTCAGCATCAATGAGTGTTTTTGCTTATGTAAAAAATCAACAGCTCAATTTTTTTCTTCTTCCTTGAGCAAGGTGACACTCACCGCGCAATCTAATATCGCGAATTAAATGTTCAAGTTTTCTCCTAGGACTCTTCCGTTGCTCAATCAGTTAGAAGAAAGCTCAACATCAATTCGAGGACCGGCTAATAAAGCAGTTTAGAGCTGCGGCCATGCACATCAACTTTTCAACTTCTTTAGCACAGGTTAGACACTAGAGTTCCACCATTGTATTTAGCTGCTCGGGACTAACCTCTATCCCTCTCCTCATGAGGAGGTATCCCAGGAATTTCCCAAATTCCACCCCGAATCACACTTCGACGCATTATGCTTCATCTTATAATCTTAAAGGTTGTCGAGGGTTGCTTGGAAGTCCTTCAAAGGGCTACCCACCTCCCTAAATTTTACCAACATGTCGCCAATATATACCTTCATGCTTAGTCCAAGCAATTTGGAGAACATCTTCGTGACCAATCCTAGATTTGTTATACGCATGTTCTGAAGCTCAAACGACATTACTTTGTAGTAGTAGACCCCCTTGGAGTCATGAATCTAGTCTTCTTCTGATCACACCCGTACATTGCTATCTGATGATAGCCCCCATATGCATCCAGAAAGCTCATCTGTCGGTGTTTCATTGTCGAGCCCTCAAGTTGGTTGATTTTCGGCAAAGGGAAGGGGTCTTTTGGGCAAGCTTTGTTCAAGTTGGTGAAGTCCACGCAAACCCTTCACTTCGTTCTTCTTACCACCACCGCGTTCAACATCCACTAAGGATATCTACTTCTCTAATAAACTGAGCCTCAAGAAGTTTCCTCACCTCCTCATTCACTGCGTTGATGTGGTAAACTGTCCACCTCTTGCTCTTCTGTTTTACTGGGCAAATGTCGATGCTAACATTAAGCTGGTGGCTTGCTACCTCTGGATCCACCCTAGACATATCGTAGGGCGTCCACGCAAAGACCTCAATATTTTTGGTGAGGAAGTTCACCATTGTCAATTCCTCATCCTAGGTTAGCGAGGCCCCGAGCAAGAAGTATTTCTCAACTTCGTTGGGATCGATTCCGACCTTCTTCAGCTAATCCGCTATCTTGTGCTAAGTTTGTCCTCCATGTCTTTTGCAACTGTTTGGTCAGGTACTTCTATCATGTCGACATATTTTCCCTTCTCATGTGTACCATCAACATGCATTCCCGAGCAACTGACTGGCTGGATACCCTTGGATGGGGGCAGCTTGATTCACTGGTGTAAAACCTAACCTTCGACAAGCTCCCCGAGTCTACTAGCACACACTGGACGTCGTATCCGTTGATTCGAAGAGTCAGTAACAAAAAATCGTCGTGTGGGCACTCGACCACCTCTTTATCTTCCTCGGTGAACAAGATATTGCTTCCTCGAAAAAAGGTGGGTCAACCAGTTTCTATTGTGCTTACTTGGTGCACCCTTCTCTTATTTATCCCCCATGGATTTGCTTCTTGAGCTCCAACAACTTCTCGGGATCTGGCACCATCGTGATGACTGTCACCACCCCGAGAGGTGAGTCTGACCTCTCAGTTTCTTCTTTTTCTCTACCCTGTCTTCCTTCCTTCCGTGGGCTGTCCACAAACTGCTTCAAGTACTCCTGTTATACAAGGTCTTCAAGTAGTCTTCTGACCGCCGTCTCTGTAGCTTTCTTCTCCCTTCCCTACCTTTTTTCTCCTTTTTCTCTTCTTCTTCGTCCAGGAGTTCGTCTTCTACATACGCGAACACACTCACCATTCTCATTAGAGCTTGGAGGTCTCTAGTCTTCTTCCTGGAAAGCTTTTTTCGAATCTCATAATTCATTAGGGACCCCATTTTGAAGGTGCTGACAGCGAATACTTCCATGGGTCTTCAATTTCAATATAGAAATTCCAGTAGCTTTGTGCATAAGCCCTTGGGGACTCCCCTTTGTTCATTTTCATCGTTACTACCCTGCATGATTTTGGGGGTTTTTCTTGCTCAAGAAGAAAAGAGAGGTAAAGCCTGACCTCAACAATTTGAAGTTGTTGATGGAGCTCGACTCCAGCTTATAGAACCAACGTAGGGCTTGGTGTCCAAGACCAAAACGGGAGGAGAATATTCGACACGAGTGCTTCGTCGTGATCATAAAGGATCATGGTCTAGCAGTAAGTGTCCTTGATGTACTCGTAAGAGGCGCTTCCGACTAGTCACCTTAGCTCGTCCAACTGCTTTACGAGCACACGACTCCCATGTAGAAGAATGGTGCCTTCGCTCCCCACCTTGTTGGTGCCTTCCTCGGGATCATCCTCGACCCCTCTCCTTTGAGCAAGCCTTTTCCTTCTCTGTCGAACGTCCTCGTCCTTTCTCCTAACCTTTCTTTTCACGTCATGATACTGTTTCAACCTCATAGGTCTAGTTAATCCAAACGGGTAGTAGAGCGATATCTGTCATTAGGAGATGGTCGGCTTACAAGCAACTATCACCCGAGAGATACATCTACCGTGGACATTAATTACCTGAGGTGGTAATTGTCCAAGATGTGAAAACAAATTTTACTCCTCGGGTTGATCTTTAACCGGTGCTTGAGCTTCACCCGGTTGATTATGAGACTTATTCATCTCCCACACTATTGATGATCATCAAAGAGCTCTTCTTGCACCAGTAGAGCTGCTAGTAGTCTAGAGGGTTATCTTGGCAGTTGTATATGTTGAATAATATTTTGTGAAAGATTAGTTAGAGATTAGAACTTCAACCCTTTATATAATAATCCCAATATGAGTACAAGTACAAGAAAGGCCCTTAGGCACCTCCCAACATAGAAAGACAATAATAAGGAAAGACAATAATATGACAGCTACTACACTAATAAAATAAATAAACCAATATATAGTGAATATTCAACATATTTGTTGTTCCATCATCATTGGTAAAACAACATTGATTGCGTTTAAGCATTGAGCTGCTTCAATAATACAGTCTAGGTTATAATTGACGTGTTATGTTATTTAGATGGGCCTTTCACATCAGATTGCTTGTATATGGAGAGATGGCAAGACACGAGATTCAAAGAAGCAAATTATGGCCTCACACAGCATGTGAGCGGGAGTGGAAGATGTTAAGCACCTCTAATCACAAATGTGCAGTAGTATAACAGCCGCTCGCCCACCCAGTGGTCACCCCCTTCTTTTTCACCACCTTCAGTGCCATGCAAGAACCAGACCCATTTCATTCTTTTGGCTATTTCACTTCACTACGAAACTATAAGGTGCCAAAAGTGGAGGAGAAATAGGAGTAAAAAAGTAGAAAAAAAATGTTGTCAGAAAGAGTGTACCTCGCTTTATATCTCTCTCGTGGTCTCTCTATAGGCTACCATCAAGAAGCCTTACATCTTAGAGTGTGGAACACTGACAAGTAACAAGGCTATGGTAGTTAATGTTTTGAGGGTTTGGCTTCAAAAGTAAGCGGGCGACTCGTAAACAAGGCAATTTTTTGGCTATTATTTTCACAAGAGGTATTTTGACAACTGCTTTTATTATTTGTCATCAACCTTACCTCTGATCAAGACCTTCAACACAATGCACCAATGTGAGGCCCTCTAAAACGAAAAAAAATGTACTACGCTTTGTATAGGACCACTAAAATAGATAAATAACTAGGTATTATGAAAATTTCTTTTCAATGATCCCTAAGACTAGACCACTTTCCTTGAGTGTTGAACAATATCATCTTCTGTAGTCCACTAGGCTCATAATGTTGACTATGATGTTTCCAATCAATCAAACACAGTAGAGCAAGGAGCTAAAGATTAGTTCTGACTTGAATTGATGTATAAATACTTACCGAATATTTGTTTGAACCTATCTGTCTCTCAAACACCCGAAAGTAGTACAGCAAATATAGTCCAAATATCAGTTCTGGTGTAGATGAAAAGGCAAAATTTGAGACAACTAACTTCCAGAGTCGAAGATTCTTGAAAATATCCTGCAATAGATAAATAAAAGAGTGTAGGTAAGAATGAATCTCAAGTGTAACCTTGAAGAACCATGATTATAACATCATGGTAGTTGGTAAGGCATACCATACCTTCTATCAAGAGACCAAGAAATCACAGGAGATCGTCCCATCCCGTTACATATGAGGAGGGGACATTGATTACCACTGAAAGCGAAGAAGCAAACGCAACATGCAACACCTTCGTAGACCTATTGTAATGGTTTTAGAAACACTATTCGAAAGATAACCTGCCCATCTTCATGTAGCACAGCTATGATTGAACATATGAATTTTTCAACCCTATCTGTGTCATAACACAGCCCTTTCTTCCAGAAACCCACTACCCAAAAGTTTTCCAAGCTCGGTTTCTAGTATACTTCCTAAATGTAACCATGCTCTAAATTGATTGTTCTTTAATCTTGAAGAATAATCGGATAATCCAAGTCATTAAATCTGAATCTTTATTGGGAAATCAAGGCAATTCTTGGATATTCTTGTGGCGAGAAATACAAGAATAATATGTCATACTTTGGACAAGAAAACAGAATTATATTAATCTAGTATTGTACTCTTTGTGATTTGTCAAACCAATATGTAGTCGTTGTGTCATGCATGTGTCCATCTCCATGAATATGCAGTTTTCAGTTTCTTGTTTATAAGAAACTGAAAACAGAATTATGCTTATTTTTCACAAAAACAAAAAGCATGTTTGGTAACATATTTTTGCAAACAAAAACAACATAAACATGTTTAGTACCAAACCAAACCAAACTGAGCCTTGTGTCCCAAATCAATTGGGGTCGGCTACATGAATCATTTTCCTCCAAAGAGTTCTGTCAAGTGCTGTTTCCTCACTTAGCCCTAGTAGACTTAAATCCTTGCACACTACCGCATCTAATGTCAATTTGGGTCTTCCCCTCCCCGGAGCATTGCTATGCAAAGCTATCATATCCGCTCTCTTAACTATTGCCTCCGTAGGTCTACGATAGACATGTCCAAACCACCTAAGCCTATTTTCCCTCAACTTCTCATCTATAGGTGCTACGCCTACCATCTCGCGGCCTGTTTCGTTTCTAATCCTATCTCGTCTAGTCTTACCACACATCCACCTCAACATTCTCATTTCCGCTACACTCATCTTGGTCACCTGTTGTTTCTTCATAGGCCAGCATTCTGTTCCGTAAAGCATCGCTGGTCTTATAGCAGTTCAAACATAAACATGTTTAGTACTATCATTTTATTTTCTCATACATTTTTGTCAAAGCAAAATTGATTATGACAAATCATATGTTACAAATAACATGGAACTGTGGTAGAGAGAGAGAGAGAGAGAGAGAGAAAGGGGGTGTGACAAGGAGCGAGATGAGTTATGGCTATGGTAGGTGGTGTCAAAGAGAGAGAGAGAGGTAGAGATGAGCCATAGCTATGGTGCAAGAGGAGAGAGTGGGGGAATAAATAGAAAGAAACAAGCTATGGCTACGGTGAGTGGTTGAGGGGAGAGAGGAGGAGAGAGACACGAGCTATGGCTATGTGGCTGAGGAGAGAGAGAGACGAGTCATGACCATGGTGGGTAGTTGAAGAGAGAGCGAAGGAGAAAGAAGAGAAGAGAGAGACAAGCTATGGCTATGGTGGGTGGTTGAGGAGGGAGAGAGAGACGAGCAATGACGATGGTGGGTGGTTTGAAGGGGAGAGAGAGAGAGAGAGAGAGAAATGGGGGAGATTTAGACAAGCCATGGCCATGGTGGATGGTTGAGGAGGGAGAGAGAGATGAGCAATTGACTGGTGGGTTGTTTAGAGGAGAGCGAGACAGAGAGAGATGGGAAAGAGAAAGATGAGCCATGCTATGGTGGTGGTTGAGGAGAGAGATGAGGTACGATTACAGTAGATTGTCGGATCCTATTTTTTCAACTAGTGAAAATACGATTTTGTTGTTTTGACAATTTCAAGAAATTTTGTGAACATCTACAATAAACAATAAACAAAACCATAGTAACCAAACATGGTTTTTAAGATGTTTACAAAAAATTTAAGAAAGAATAAATAATTAGTGAATAAATAGGTAATGAAAATTCTGGAAGTTGGAGTTCAATTGAAATTTTATAGAAACTGAGGGGCTTAAGCGTTACTATGTTATTTATGGGTATACTAAGCACACTTACCCTAATTTTGCAACATAAGAAAACCAAAAATCACCACATGCAAACCCTAGTCGTAGTGAGCCGTTCTCTTATGTTCATGCGGTGTTCTAGTCTCTAGAGTAAATAGAATCTACAAACCTTAGATTCCCGAAGAACACAAAGGAGAAAGATCGATACCAGTGACAAGGGCTCCGAGTCAAGCTTAGGATTGATCAATCTCGTGGTGAATTAGAAGGATTTCGCTAAATCTAGGGTTTCATTAGAATCTTGAAATCGAGATAAGATTTCAAATTAATATCAGTTTAGAGTTGGTTAGACCTTCATTTCAACCATTGTTGCGTGCTTTGATGTGTATATATTATTGGTTCATGATCCTGTATTATTTTTCGTACAAAAGAAACATTCTTTTGAAAGAAACTGATGGTTTGAATATATTATGTTCGTGTTGTAAAATAGAGCAAAAATTTCATGGACACCCCTCGAGCAAGCGAGCTCTTTGATTTTCAAAAGAAAAAATTTTAAAAAAAAATGTCGCTCACGCGAGATGGGGTCGCTCAAACAACCTCAAAAAATTTCAACTTTGGTTTCCAGACAGTGTGCATGTTTTTGGCTATCGAGCGACCTCGGCAAAAATTGGAAAATTATTTCTTTGTTTCTTGCACGTTTGTTTGGTATTTTGTCCAGTTTTGCACGTCATTTTGGTCCAAAACAGGTCGTGTAATGTTCATATGGTCATGGGCCAGTGTTGTGATTACCTTGAATTCGTGTTTGTATGATTCCATCAATATAATTCAATAAAAGATGACCGGGTGAGGGCGTTCCTGTCAGTGCTAGTCTGAGAAACCGACTGTAAGGCGAAGCCTTCGGTGAAAGACCGTAAATATACTAAAGGGTCCTTCGTGTGAGGGTAGGACCTCGGTGAAAGTCTGTAAACAATTCCAAGTCCAGAACTGGAATTTTATTTTAGTCTGAAAGTGGAATTTGGTTTCAGTGGGCAAATTGAGACGGGAACAGGGTGTAGGTTCTCGCGTAGATTGCATTGGTCGATGGATGTGACAGAGTCTCATGCATTGCATGTGGTTTTTTAGTATAAACGTGTGAACAAACTTTTTGCGAACCTTATACTTTTGTACTAACAATAAAACCTCTATGTTTTGATGTGCAACAAGCTTTAATCCTTACTCCTATCCAAATTTCGACTTATGTTGTTGAATTTACCACTTCTCAAAGAACGATGGAGATCCAAGGAGTTAGTGCCTTAGAAGATAGCACAAAGCTTTAGTATTAGATTTTATTGCTAGTTGTTGATCTGTTATTTTATTGGATATTGCGGGCCCGGATTCATGTTTAACTGTTTTATTTGGGAATTGATGTAATAGATTTAAAATTATTGTGGGTTTTCTTATATTGGAATCATATTATGGTATGTTTTATTCTCAATTCATGCCTTTGGAGCAACTTAGTATCAGAGCATGGTACAAATACCTAGAGTTCATGGGATAGGGTCTGGGGGGAGTTATGTGCTTATGTGGAGTTGTGCCCCTAGAGTGTTGTGCCTTGTCTTCGGACGTCCATGCAACTACCTGATAAATCCAATTAGAAGAGACGCCTGATCACCGCGTCTCTTAGCTGAAGGTCCGAGAAAGTTAATTGGAAACTGGATTGATACACTTACGACTTCTCGTTATGTGCTTAATTGTTATGTGCATACATGTTTATCTGTTATTGATAAGTTGTTGTCATTCTTTTGTATCGTAGAATCATGCACAGCGTAGAGTTTATGGCAGGGGCAGAGGTGGTGCAACAATTGGAGCATCGGGAGCTACAAACAGTGATGATCTGGTGAGGTTATGGCCAAGGCATTACAGCAGCTGATTCGAAACAATTATGTTGCAATAAATCAGTCGGGGAATGAGACCACGGCCATGTCGGCTATGCGGTAATTTCGCAATATGAATCCTCCTGAGTTCATTGGTGGTTCTGACCTGTTTGTTACTGATGATTAAATTGAGCAAGTGAAGAGGGCGCTAGACACCCTTCAAATTGTGGAAGATGATCTAGGGGTCTCACTAGCGGTCTATTAGTTTACTAGAGAGGTGGCTCAGTGGTGGAAAACTGTTAAAGCAGCTTCTAATGTAAAGGGCATGACCTAAAAAGCCTTCAAGGAGCTCTTCCTTGATCGCTACTTTTCGAAAATGATGAATGACTCGCTAAGGATCTGGAACAAGGGGAGATGCCAGTGACTTGAGTACCAGAATAAGTTCACTTCACTGTCTCATTTTGCCACAGAGACGATTGGCAGTGAGGATTTGAGGTGCTAAAAGTTTGAGAAGGGTCTCAAGCCAACTATTCGGGGAAAGGTGGTGCCACTTAAAGTCCAGGATTATGGGGATGTGCTTGAGCAGGCCGTGATAGTAGAGGCAGATAATCGGGAAAAGGGTGAGAATTAGCATATCTGTGAGAACGGAGAGTCATAGGAAGAAAATGCAGAGGGAGATGAGCTCACTGTCCTAGACTTATCAGAGACAGACGATCTCTGCACCGTTAGTTGTCTCTACTGGGAGGATTTCTCGGGGCGAGTTGATATGTTTCAAGTGTGGGCAACCTGGACACAGGAGGGTGTAGTGTCAAAAAGGGACACCACCTTCTCTAACTGCTACTTTCAATGTTCAACTACTCATTTGCTACAACTTTGGTCAATAGGGACATATTCAACGATATTGCCCTTAGAGTCTAGGGAGTGCAGGGGTTTCCATGCAGACTAGACCCGCGCAGTCAGTTTCGTTTCAGCGAAGTTCAACACATGTGCAATAGGCGAGAGTAACTCAGGCAGCCGCATCCGCTCAGTCCGTGCAACAGGGGACTAGAGGTCGTGTCTACGCAGTTATAGCACCAAAGAGAGTAAGGGGACATCGGTCGACCAAGGTATATTTTTGTGGTATTGCACCTGAACTAGTGACTTGATTGATAAAAGGTGCGTCACATTCTTTTGTTACCTTTGGTTTTGCATCTGTTCGTGGTCTAGAAATCGAGTTATTAGATTTTGTCGGGTTTGTGGAGACATCTAAATTAAATAATTAAGGAATAAATTGGAGTTTTGGGGTTTTAATGAGAATTCTGAAAGTTTGGAGTTAAATTAGAATTTTATGGAAACTGATAGGTTTAAGTGTTTATTATATTGTTTATGGCTATATAAGCATACTTGACCCTAATTTTGCCACATTACAAACCCCAAAAATTGCAACAACAAGCCCTAATCATAGTGAGCTGTTGTCTCTCATAATCATTCGCGTGTTATTCTAGTAGTAAGTCGAACGTCCGGACATTAAATTCTCGAAGAATGCGGATGAGGAAGATCGATCCCAGTGACGAGCTCCGAGTAAAGCCTAGGATTGATCAGTCTTGCAAGGAATCGAAGGATTTCACTAAAGTTAGGGTTTTGTCAGAATCTTGAAATTGTGGTAGGATTTCAAATTAATCTCAGTTTAAAGTTAGTTAGATCTTTGTTTGAATCATTCTTACGTGCATTGATATGTATATATTGATTGTTCATGATCCTATGTTGTTTTTCGTACAAACTGAACGTGTTTTTGAAAGAAGAAGATGGTTTGAACGTGTTTTATTCGTGTTCTAAAACAGAGCAGAAAGTTCTTGGAGGCCGCTGATGCGAGATCTTCGGTTTCAAAAAAAATTAAAAAAGGGTTGCTCAACGAGATGAAACTGCTCAAGTGACCTCAGAAAATTTCAACTCTAGTTTTCGGACCTACCGTGTGCATATTTTTTGCACTTGAGTGACCTCCAGATTGCTCGAGCGATCTCGGTAAAAATTATTTCTTTGTTTCCCGCACGTTTGTTTAGTATTATGTTCATTTCTACATGTCGTTTATGTCTGGAACAAGTCATGTAATGTTGATATGGTCATTGGTCAGTATTCTAATTACCCTGGATTGGTGTATGTGTGATTAGATCAGTGCAATTCCGTAAGAGGTGACCAAGTGAGGAGTGTTTCCGTCGGTGCTAGTCCGAGAATCTGACTGCAGGGCAAAAGCCTTAGGTGGAAGACCGTAAATATACTGCAGAGTGAAAGCCTTCGGTGGAAGACCGTAAATATACTGCAGGGTGGAAGTCCTTTGGTGAAAGACCATAAATATATTGTCCAATGCTCCGTGTGAGGATAGACCCTCGGTGAAAGTCCGTAAATGATTTGAAGTTTGGAAATGAAATTTGGTTTCAGCCTGAAATTGGAATTTGATTTCAACGGGAAAATTTAAACGGGAACAGAGTGAAGGTTCTCGCGTAGGTTGCAGTGACCGCCTGATGTGGCGGGGTCATATATTGCATGTGGTTTTCTTTAGTATAAACATATGAACAAACCTTTTGCAAACTTATACGTTTTGATGTGGAACAAGTTTGAATTCTCGTTATTCTGCCATTAGCATGTAATCCTATGCGAGCTTCGGCTTATATTGTTGAATTTATCACTTTTCAGGGAATGATGGAGATCCAAGGAGTTAGTGCCTTAGAGGATAGCATGAAGCTTTAGTATTAGGTTTATATGTTGATCTGTTATTTTATTGGGTATTGTGGGTCCGGATTCGTGTTTATCTGTTTTATTTGGGAATTTATGTAACAGACTTAAATTCATTATGGTTTTATTATATTGGGATCGTGTTATGGTATGTTTTATGTTCAATTCATACTCTTGGAGTCTAAGGTGTGACAAACATTACCGAACATGCCCTAAAGAAGTAAACTCGTGTATGCCATTTTTGTACACGACACTTGAGTGCAAAATGGAAAAGCTGGTGCTACTTAAGAGCAAGTTGTGGAATGTTTTGCTACAAATTTAGACTTAATATTGAATAAAAACTTCAAAGGACCTACTAAAAATTCACAAACTAACTGGCTACTGCTCTTATATCGATGCCTAAGTCTAGACTCATAGTTTGCAGTGGAAAGTTAAGTGGACTCTCATCATTTTTGAGCTTATGTGTAATATAATACCACACACAGAGGAACAAGAGGAAAGTAGATGTTCCGTGCTTATATTCAAGCAAAAAGTCTAGGAACACATACCTTATGGACACATCGATGTGTCCGGATGTTGCCATAAGGTATATATTCGTAGCATTACTCTATATTCGAGTCTTGTCTTTTTGCTAATTTATTCATAAAGTCCAATATTTAAAGCAAATGGATAAGAATAAAGTAACAAACTGCAAACTCGCCAACCTAATTTCTAGGACCTGACTAGCAAATGACCCGTGTAATAGAAACAACAAAAATGACTTAAGTATGAGAGATTGAGGCTTTGTATTTTAATCAGAAGGTCAATCAAAGGTCCCCGTACCTGTGTCAAACACTTCGGGGACACAGACACAAACATAACCAAACCAAACCAAACTGAGCCTTGTGTCCCAAATCAATTGGGGTCGGCTACATGAATCCTTTTCCTCCAAAGAGTTCTGTCAAGTGCTGTTTCCTCACTTAGCCCTAGTAGACTTAAATCCTTGCGCACTACCGCATCTAATGTCAATTTGGGTCTTCCCCTCCCCGGAGCATTGCTATGCAAAGCTATCCTATCCGCTCTCTTAACTATTGCCTCCGTAGGTCTACGATAGACATGTCCAAACCACCTAAGCCTATTTTCCCTCAACTTCTCGTCTATAGGTGCTACGCCTACCATCTCGCGGACTGTTTCGTTTCTAATCCTATCTCGTCTAGTCTTACCACACATCCACCTCAACATTCTCATTTCCGCTACACTCATCTTGGTCACCTGTTGTTTCTTCATAGGCCAGCATTCTGTCCCGTAAAGCATCGCTGGTCTATAGCAGTTCTATAGAATTTTCCCTTCAACTTTGTGGGTACCCTCTTGTCGCACAGTACCCCAGTAGCACTTCTCCACTTGAGCCACCCCACTTGGATCCTATGGGTCACATCATCCGTAATCTCTCCATCTTGACTAATAATAGAGCCTAAATACTTAAAACGGTCACTCTTTGGTATCTCCTGATCTTGAATCATCACTTTTTCTTCGTACGCACTTCGGGTATCACTAAACTTGCAAACCATATACTCAGTTTTACTCCTACTTATCCGAAAGCCCTTAGACTCTAGTGCATCCCGCCAAATTTCTAATTTAGTATTAACACCGCTAGCAGTATCATCTACAAGGACAATATCATCTGCAAACAACATACAACATGGAATATCCTCTTGAATCTGACTAGTCAATTCATCCATAACTAAAGCAAAAAGGTAAGGGCTCAAGGCTGACCCTTGGTGCAATCCTACTGTGATGGGAAATTCACTCGTCTCCCCTGCTGGTGATCTAATGGCAGTGACAGCACCTTCATACATGTCTCGAACAACATCGATATACCCTTTGGTTACTCCCTTTCTCTCCAGAACCCACCATATAATGTCTCTGGGCACCCTATCATAAGCCTTTTCTAGGTCTATGAAGACCATATGAAGATCCTTCTTCATTGACCTGTGTTTCTCTACCACTCTTCTTAGTAGGTAAATAGCTTCCATAGTCGATCTCTCAGGCATGAACCCAAATTGTTTTTCCGACACCATAGTCACCATCCTCAAACGATGCTCCATAACTCTTTCACACAGACACAAACATACCCGGAAAAATGTATGGGACACTCCAAATGGTGTGTCCAATTAATTTAATTTATTTTTTGAAAGGGGACACAGTGGGAACACAGACTGGGACACAGCGGGGGTAGATTTGTTATTTTTTTAGGAAAAATATGTTATTACATAATGTATGGGTTAAAACTACAATTAAAGGTTTAAAATCCTAAAATACCCAAACAGATCTACGTTCTATCTCCATCTCCACAACAATCTTTGGTACAGTGGTACGTTCCTTGCTCCGAATATACGTTTTTTTTCTTCAACATATTTAATCATCTCAAACATAATACATTCATCAACGACATCTCTTTGATTTGTATTGATTGTATTATTATTTTGTTTGAGAAGTATTAACGATCATTCATTAATCATTATATAGTATGTATGTACATATATATTATATGTAAAAAAAAATGGCCGTGTCCCCGCAGTGTCCGTACCCTATTTTTTTAAAAATCTTGTGTCCCGTATCTATGTATGTGTCCGTATACGTGTCGGTGTCTGCATCCGTGCTACACAACAGTGAGTCGAAGCAACCCATTTTCTCTCTATTTCGCTTGAGTACTCTTGAAATATTCAACATAGGTAAAAACAAGTGGTCCACCTGTACCAGTAGGGTTCCAAATATTTTTCCAAATGTTCGCTAACCCCACTTTAAGTTCCATTTGAAAGCCTATCATGCGGGTGCTCTAACTCAACTAATGAACTGGGGTTTCCATCTTCATGCAGAAAAAACATAAAAACCCTATGACATCCCAGGGAAAAATTACTCAACTCAGGCGCTCCCCAAAATGGTAAAGCCAAAAAAGATACATGAATTTTCCCACCCTTAAAATTTACGAAACCAAAAGTCAAACTAGGTGCAATCTATGCAGTGAAGAGAAATCAACGCATTGGAGTCGCAGTTTACACGATTTTCATAGTAATAATTCAACGGGAATTACATGGAAAATACCACAAAGGAAAAGTGGGCCACGAAAAATCTACTTCGCAGAAAGAACCCATATAGAGAAAATACCTGGAACGATAAACCAAGTTTGTCTGAACGACCTTGGATCCCAAATATGATCGAGAAGAGGCCACAAGCAATAACAAATGCTCTGGCAATTGGGGCATTATCTGTTACGAAAAAGGAAAAGAAGCCGGATAAAGAGAGAATTAGCAGCACATGTTTTAAATTAAACAAGTATTCTCAATAATCAACATAAAAATTGAAATACATACTGAAGCCAGATGGACCACCGCCGTTCATCTTCGCATAGAAACAACGACCTCCTCCCCAGCAGTCTCTCTCTCTCTCTCTCTCTCTCTCTCTCTCTCTCTGCCCTTTTTATGTTGTGGGATTCGGTCCCTGATCCAAGTCCATAGCACACGTAACTTGTACAATTTTCCCATCAAACAATTAGGTACAGCTTAAGGTCCAAATAATTTTAAAAGCCCAAACTAGCCCTTACACTATAAATTTATCGGTCTACTGATCCAAAAATTTCATATAAGATGATCATTTATTTAAAATAAATTTTAAAAAAATTAGAAATTACACTACAATATAATGAAAGTAAATCAGCTTGAATTTAAATTTAGGTTGCATGTCAAAAATATGAGAATGGAATATGTATTGTGCTATGAGCGCAACACACGTGTTGTGTGAGAAATACGATACAATTTTAAGTTTTAAATAAAATACCTCTTATGTATTATGCACACATGCGTTAACAAAATTTAATTTAAAATTTTGAGTTTATAATTAATCTCGAAAAAAATTAAGTAAATGGTACATTTTTTGAATTTTTTTAAAATAAAATTTAGAGAACATCACTGAAAGGGGGTTCAAATGAGTTGTGTCGATGAATTTTTTTAATGCGGCGATGACAAAATTAAAAAGAAAAGCAAAAATATATCCATTTTGCCACCGGCGCATCAAAAAAAGTGATTGACGTTACTTATTTGAACTCCTTTCGGTCGTAGTTTTTATATTTTATTTTTTTTAAATCTAAAAATTCATCGTTGACTTAAAAATATTTCAAGATTAACCGCAAACTCAAAATTTTAATATAAAATTTTGTTAACGGTGTGTGTGCACACAACACACAAAAAATATTTTATTTAAAATTCAAAACGGTACCATTTTTCTCACACAACACGCACCCGATCTCCAACAATGTACGTATAGAAAAATAGAGAGAATTTCAAGGTAGTCACGGGACCCCGTGCGCTGGCAATCTGGGTCACTCGGTAGGGACCCTCCCAATTGGGAGCTGGCTTGTTTGTCCTTTTTGCACCAACTACCCTTCGGAGGACTAGGTCATCGGCTTGAATGGTCGGGACTGGATTTTCTTGTTGTATCCTTCAAATGGCTTTTGTTGGTAGGCGACGATCTGAATTCTGACAAAGTTCCTCTGCTCTGCAGCCAAGTCCAAGGTGGTGATGATTGACTGATTGTTCGCATCTGGTTGAAAAGTCGCTCGTTCACATAATTGGCAAATCAGACTCTAAAGGGATGACCGCCTCCATGCTGAAGGTCAAGGAAAAAGGAGTCTAGCTTGTGGGGAGTTCTTTGGTAGGCCGATAAGATGTTGTATAGCTCTTTGGTGCTCACCTACCTTAGTTATTAGGAGCCATTTTTTGATACCTCCGAGCACGATCTTGTTTGAGGCTTCAGCCTGCCTGTTGAATTGAAGGTAAGAAGGAATTGAATAAAGAAGCGGATCATGTGCTTAGCGCAAAAATTCTTGAACAAGTCCGCGCTGAACTGCGTGCCACTATCAAAGATAAAGGAGTAGGGGATGCCAAATCTCGAAATGATATTCCGTCAAACAAACCATTGTCTCGGTCTTTGACTGTAACTAGAGGCTCGGCTTCCACCCACTTGTTGAAGTAGTTGGTAGCAGTGATCCGAAACTTGAAGCCTCTAGATGCTACTAGAAACTTGTCGACGATATCTAGCCCCCACTAAGCAAAGGGCTAAGGACTAGAGAGGGGATTGAGCTGCTCGGTAGGATGCTCGATCAACACGTTATCGGATGTGCTTGACAGTATGGTGCCAATTTCCTCAAAAGCCGAGACCAGAGTTAGGGCAAGCTTCTCCAGGTTAGGCGATTGGTCTCAGCACTTACCAATGTCTTGCCAATGTAATAGATGGGGAGGTGGTCCCTGCCCTCTTCCCACGCCAGAACCGAGATTATCGCGTGTTGAAAAATGGCCAGGTAGATGAATAGAGGTTCTTTCTTGGCATGGTGAGAAGTAGTGCTGAGGACAGGTAGCTTGAGATCCTGGAGTGCTCGGTTGCACTCTGAGATCTAGTTGAAGCTTCTTCGGCTACACTTTTTGAGGAGCTCACAGAAGGGCCGACACTTGTCAAAAAATCGACTGATGAACTTGTTCAGGTCGGCAACCATGCCTGTGAATTTCTAGACTCCCATGGTGTAGGGAGCCTCCAGATTCTTGATTGTATTGATCTGGTTTGGGTCTGCTTCAATGCTCCTCCTAGTCACAAGGAAGCCCATGAACTTTCCAGAGTTGACTCTGAAGGTACACTTCTCGGGATTGAGGTGGAGCTTGTACTTCTTCAAGATGTTGAAAAACTTCTTGGAATGCTGACCTTTAACGACCATGCCGTTGATGTAGTCTTTCATTATATCTTCAATTTTTTTGCCAAACATCCTGGTGATCATTCGTTGATATGTATCCTCGACATTTTTATGGTCGAAAGGCATTACTCGGTAGCAGAACAACCCTCGGGGGCAGATGAAGGCTGTTTTCTCCTTATTAAGCTCATGCATGATGATCTAGTGGTAGCCTCGATAGCCGTCCATAAAACTTAGTCAGGCATGTCCGGCTGTTAAGTTTACCAGTTGGTCGATCCTCGATAGGGGAAGCAATCTTTGGGACATATGTCATTGAGGTTTGTGTAATCCACACAAACACTCCATTTGTCATTCTTCTTCTCAACGACCAATAGGGATGGCAACAAGACGGATTAGGAGCGGATTTGACTATTCCCGCCTCCATCCCTGAATTTAAAATTTCCCTCCATCCCCACCCCGTTCCCCTAATGGAGAATGAACCCCACCCTCCATCCCAGCCCCGAACGGAGATTGGGGATCCCTACCCTGCCCTGCCCCGCCCCTTTTTTTAATAAAAAAAATTAATTCATCTCATATAAAAATAATCACAAATTTACAATAACAAGGCTAATACATAACATAATATAGATTATAAATTCTATCGAATACCACAAAACAAAATAAGAGAATGACAAAAGAACTAATAAATAAAATAATATAGAGTCTAAATTGAAGACTATTACATAACGTGTATATTTTGAAGATCTATCTTTACATTAAAAAAATTCTAAACTCTATTTAAGAAAAAAATAAAGAGAATGATAAAGTGGTTAAAAAATAAAATTGTAAATACTTATATGTGAATGGGTTAAAAAGTAAACATAATATTTACTTAATAATTATTTTAAAATGAATCAGGGAACGGGGTGGGACGGGAGCGAATGTACTATGACCCGCCTCCAACTCGCTCCCCATTTGTTTTTCAACTTTTACCTCCAAATCTAACCCGATCTCCAAATAAATTCTCAAAATTCTAATCTGAACGGAGTAGGGAATGGGGCTGATCAGATCGGATTGGACCAAATTGCCATCCCTAACGACCAATGTGTTGGCAAGCCACTTCAGGTACTGCACCTCCTATATAGCCCTAGTTTCTAACAATCGGTTGACGATGACGGCATTGATATGAATTACTATCGAACGTCGTGGCTCCTGAATGATTGCTCGGTGGGAGGGGTTGACGTTGAGTTTATCGTAGATGAAGGAGGGGTCAACCCCTGACATTTTGTACGATGTCCAGGCAAACACCTCCTTATTTTGCTGGAGGAAGGCTATCATCTTTTACCTTTTGGTAGGCAATAGGCTAGATCCTAATAGAAAGGTTCTATTGATGTTTGAGTCGTCGGCCGGTACAGGGACCATATATTCTATGGCTTTCTTCGCGGCTTCTGTGTCGATGACTTCAAGCACTTGGGTGTTTGGCACTTCCACCCAGTGTACTTGCTCTGGACTTACTTTGCTTTTTACGGCTGCTACATAGTACTTATTAGCAGCCAACTGATTTTCCAATATCACTTCTTGTCTGTAGGTCCCCATATAACGAAGGACCAAGTGGTATGTAGAGACTACGGCTCCCAACTTGTGCAACCATACTGTACCGACAATGGCGTTATAGGGGCTCGACACCTCTACGACTAGAAACTCTACATCAACGGTACTGGAGCCAGTATGGATAGAAAGCCTAATTTTGTCGAGTGGCCAAATTGAACCCCACCAATGGGACCTCAGTTGGCCCAAGATTAATTTCCTTCAGACGGAGTGCTTTGAACAGGGAATAGTACATGACCTCGGCCAAGCTCCCATGGTCCACCAAGATTCAGGAGACAAAAGAGTTTCCGAGGGTGAGTGAGACAACCAGGGCATCACTGTGCGACATCTGGATATGCTCCAAATCATTCCTTACCTGGGGGCATCGTTGCTTACCTAGAGCTTGGCCGAAAAAAGAAACAACCTTCGATCAGGCCATCTGGATGCAGGTGTTTGCCGCCCGAGCTTACTGTCATGACCTACTTACTAAAGGTAGCCTGTTTGATCTCAGCCCATAGGCTTTCCTCTATAGTTGAATCCACCATCCCATGGATTACGTTGATCACCCAAACTTCGGTACTATTCTCCTTCTCAAGATCTGCTTGAGGTCCGACCTTTGTTTTTTCCTCGTCTATGTATTCCTTGAGGTGGCCTTTAGACATTAACTTTCGAGGAAGTCCCTCCAAGCTCGACATCTTGTTGTCAAATGCCCTTTCTCCCTATGATAGGAACAATGGTAAGGAGAATCATTGGACTTCCGTTGGTCACTGAGCGGCCTCCTGGCCATTTAAAGTAAGGCTCATTCTAGATTGTCTTAATGATATCATAGATCGGCACCGCCAACATCAGATCTTCAAACAGTCGGCTTCGATGATCCAAGCCTAGCTTGATTGAGGTGACGGCAATTGCCGAGTTGCACCCCTGGATCTCGTTGAAGAGTTCTCAGTAACGAGAAACATATTGATGAAGGGATGCATTTGCCAACTTCCTGAGAGCCATAAGGGAATCAAAAAATTTCTTCTGCAAGTTGCTCATTACAAATTGAGCGAAGAAGGCAAGGGAGAGGTCCTTGAAAGAAGGGATAGACCTCTTCGGCAGTTTATCAAACAGTAGCAGGCCGAGCTCTCCTAAACTTGAAGGGAAGAGCTCACACATAAGTGCCTCTTTGGTATCATCCAGGGACATCATCTGGCTGAAATGTACCAGGTGGAGGTAGGCATCCATCTTCGGGTCGTACATGGTGAACTTTGGTGGGCTGAAACCGCGCAAAGGACGAACTCTATCGATTTCCTTAGTGAACGAGAAGGACATAAGCTGGTCACTTATGATGTTGCATTGGGACCTTGTTTGACGAACCTCCCACTCAACCGAGCCCATGCATTTGGTGACAAGTTGGTACCTGAGGTCTTCACCCCTATGATACCGAGGGGATCGCTATCGATGGTAGCAACGCCAAGGAGAACGATCCTTGTGCCCATTGTTCCTTATGTCCAAGTGAGTTTTACGAGTGGGTTGATGCTCGTAGCTGTTGGTCGGTGGAGAGAATGAGTGGGTGTTGCTAACGGACTGGGCTCCCAGCCGCTTGTGGACTAAGACGTGTTAGGCTGGGTGCTCGTGGCCTGAACGATGCTCGAGAGGGGGAGAGCAAAATCTCTCTTGGCCCTCGGCCCCTTGTGGGGTCCAACCTCACCATTGTCTCCTAGCTGTTCCAAGCTGGGCACTTTTGATATTGCCTCTTCTTAGACGAGCGAGTTCTATTATTCCTTTGGTTCATGGTTTAGGATGCTTCTCTGTTTTGAAGGGGCCTAACTAGAGGAGCTGATCCTTTTTAGCTAATCGAGCCTCCAAATGCTCAACATACGTTCAGTTATGAAGCTCGATAAGGTCTTCTGTAGGTGGAGCCATATGAAGAGGTGGTAGGGCTATGGGATCAGTGGACTCGACAGTCACAACTATCTTCCTAGCTCGACTAGGATCAGTTTGATCATTCTTCTGATTCGGGGTTTTCGACATGGAGTTGAATTTAAAAGGGTTTTGGAAAGGTAGGAATGAACAGTGAGGTGGGAAGTCAAGTGGCGTCTCCCACCGTGGTCGCCAAAATATGGAGTTTGAAATTCGAATTAGACTTCTCGAGTGAACCTTGTGAACCCTTGACTAAATCTGCAGAACACTCAACACTAAGTTAGTGTTGACCGAGGTTGGGTCTCCCGCAGGCACTTCAACAATCAAGTTAGTCATTAGAGAAGAGAAAAAGCAACTTGAAAGTATGAGAGTCGATGTGAGCGTACCTGAAATAAGAGTGGGCTTGGAGTATTTATAGAGTAGGAACCCAACAGACTGCCTGAGGCTCCAACCGAATATATAGCGCTGTGGTCCGGCAATCAAGGTGCTCTTGCCACTTGTCCCACGTCCGTGCAGATTGGACGGGCACGTCTGCATGTCCAATGTCACTTTCCCCATGTCCGTCCATGCAACTATCAAAAACGTATGGAATAAGTCTCCACATAGCCATGCCGAGCGTAAACTGTCGGCAATACAATTGGAGGCCAACACTTGAAGGGACATTCCTCTAAAGACAAATGCTAACCATATAAGTGTTTGCCCAAGCCTAATCTGTTGCACCTTTAGCACTGACCGAAGCTCGTTAGAGTCATCTGATCCCCTTAGTCGACCGCTAATAAAAGGTATTATCAAGCCTAACCCCACTCAGACTTGATAATAAAAGGTAGATGGGCTAAGAGTGATCGTGGGCCAAAGGCCACTCTTGTGCAAATCCAACCTACTACAGTTTTCTATACACTGGAGTTCGGATCCCCCATGCTAAAGGACCACACTCCTTGTATATGAGATCCAATTCTTGGCCTCAAAGAAAATGGTCTCTTCCCAAAGTGGCGTTAGCCACGTTACCAAGATTTCCCCAATTAGCCGTAACTATAGGTGCTGCAATGGGGGCAGCCATGGGTGTAGCCACGAGTGAAGGTATAGGGACTGCCACAGGTGGTGGCTCCCAAAAATTTGGTGTTTCAAACACTATTTGGGAGGGCTGATAAGGCCCAGGAGGTGGCACCCTAAAATATATTTGTGGAGGTGGTATGGGAGGTACCACAGGTGGAATACTAGGCAATATGTTAGTAAACATCCCATGCCTGTTTCAACTCTCTCTGGTTGAGGGTTTGGCCTAATGTCTTCTTCCAACCCCCCAAGTAATTTTTCAAAGATGAGTTTTTGAAAAGTTCTACTCCATCCCATTCCTTGGGTCTTGGTTAGGTTAGTAACATTTGGAGAAGCCATCTGGACATAGTGAACTCTTTTATCTTCACTACAGACATTTCCACTGTGGTCATGGGTCTTAATAGCTCAGACCAAGATTGAGGTGTTCCTTTAGGCCTTAACAATCTTTGTCCTATATTTGGCCTATCTCTGAGTGAGTCAATCTCATCCTTAGAATCTCCTTTGAAAGATCTAGGTTGGGATGACATGGTTCCTCAATTGCTCTAAGTATCGCTATTCTGAGTTTTAGGTAACGATCCAGCAAAAGCAAGTTGCTTCATAGGTGGAACACATTATTCCATATGTCCCAAAGGGCTCTCTGAGATGAGGAAATTTCTTTTATCAAATTCAAAAGTTAGTGATTAAACTGTAGAGATCCAACTTCTATTGGATCGCTCAGAATAGCATCACCTACCAAGGTGGTTCGACCCACGTTACTGGTTTGGCCAAATTGCATACTATGACCCTTTGGATCATATTGAGCTCTTCTATTACCTTCCACCCTGACATCAGAAGGAGGCACGATGCCTTGGTTTCTAGTTTTCACAGTGCTCAACACTTAACTTCCTACCGGGCGTGCCAAAAAATATATTAGCTCTAATAATTCTCAATACTAAATTTGTGTGCGAGTGTACCAAAAAATACTTGTAATTATCCTTTTTAGAAAAAATTTAGTGTGACAGTTAAACCAATAGCTACCATGTGTTTGTGTTATCTGTTATCTTATCTTAGTTAACAGAATTTTTCTTAAGTATTGACACGTGAAGGCTCGAAATCAGAAATAGAAGATGAACAGTCACAAGAAAAGTGAGATGAAACACAATTTTGTATAATAAAAATTTAGTAATAAACTTACATTCGAGGGTTACAAGGAGATCCAATTGCTTCGAACTAACTCTAACTTGCTACTTCGACTAGTAGAGCTAAGTACAAGTATAGCTACAACTATGCATATGCTAAGTACTTTAAAATAAAAGATAAGTGCAAAAACAAGCAAGTGTTATGGGAGTGTTCGGATCCTTTCCTATTTGACTGCTATTCCTATTTATAGGCTACCTCCAACACTAAGCAATTTTCTTCACTTCTAAATTTTCCGCTTGAATTTTGAAGCCGTCATTCTCCTTCAATGTAGGGCCAGATCATGGATCTCATGCCTTTCCATTTCCTCTATGTTTTCCTCTTTTCTCTGCATCCACTAGCCATGTCTCTTCATGTTTCCCTTTTCTATATGTGTGCGAATGCATAGCAATTGCATAATCGCCCATGTGCACGAAATGTTGTTACTTTAAATTCTTCATTGTGGGATCCTCCAGTAGTTACTTAAATGTCCTAGAAGTTTTAGCGATACCTCTTAATTATCACACATGCCTTTTAATTGCGTGTGCATGCATCTACCTAGTAGTGCCACATGTCTCTCTCTTATTGGTTGAAAAATTAGGGAGTAAACAAATAGTACGACTGTTTAACAAGTTTTATAGCTCATGGTGCTACTTTCAACTTATGACATTTCACGCCGGGTACTAAAGAGAAGAAGAAAGACCAGGAGTATCCAACCAACAACAATGCCCTAAAACAAGACTTCATAGAGTTGTGTTTATTTAGTGTAGTGTTCTGAAATCCTATTATAAAGTCTTTTACAGAAAATTCTCTTTTGGAAGGACTTTAGTTTTGTATTTTAATACAAATATATACTTTTCCTTTTAATATTAAATGAAAAATATTTTGAAGTTAAAATTTTTTTTTGACGTTTTTAAAATTCAGGGTGTTATTGACATGATTGCAAACTCACCTTCCACAGCTTATTTAACGAAAAACCAAAATCTTACAAAAATTCAGGAGCTTGTTGAGTTGGAGGATGACAAAGGAGTTTATTACTTGAGCTAAAATGTTCAACTTGTATAGTCAGCAAAAAAAAAATTTGCGGCTAGTGTTGGGTCATTAAATTCTGAAAATAATAGAAGTGCCCATACAATTATCTGAACATTCAATTATTGAAAATGGAAAAAGAAAAAGAAGAAAGAAAACTTGAAAAGAAAGCTGAACAATTGAATATTAATATACTCGTGTAACATTATTGATATTGACTCAACGATTAAAATTAGTATCTCGTGTTTTACTGTATGTTAAATTGACACTACTTCTCCCACTACCTCTCTCCTCTCTCCTCTCTCCTCCCCTCTCTATGCGAACGGTTGGTTTTTAATTGCTACCTTACTTACCTCAGATAAAACATTATTCAAAAAAATTGTCAACTTTCGAGGGTTGAGCCGAGTCGTGGAAGGCCAGAGAGAGCCTCCACACCGTAGTCGCCCAAAACGTGCTTCGAGTCCTTCATTTTACCGTTTTCTTGTTCAATAATTCCGATTAGGCAACTAAGGTCCACTCTTATTTAACTGACTTCAAAGAGAAACTTCACGTTCACACTAACTTATTTGTCTTCGGTTTCTGGAGTTTTCTTAGCTAAGTGTGACGAATTGAACAAAACTGAACAAGTAGAGAGAGAGAGAGAGAGAGAGAGAGAGAGAGAGAGAGAGCGCGAGCGAGCATGGGCGATCTATTCACATGGTTATTTTTCTTCTTCGTCCTTATAGCTCTGATCGCCATTATTGTTTACCAGGTCAGTTACCCAAACCTCCATATATTCTACACCCTTTGGATTGAGCGAAAGGGGGAGAAAGAAAAGGATTATGACTTTTCCATCAAATCTCACCGGTTGAGATGTGGTGAGAAATACAAAATAGACCAATTGAAGTTCTTCAACTCTCATCTTTCCTCACATCTGTTAGGTATACAAACAAGTGACCTAATTTTCCTATCTTTTTCCAATCATTTTGTCAAATTCCAAAGGGCTGTAAAATATTGGAACATATATACTGATATGTTTAGTTCTGAAGGCGTAGTGTAGATTTTAGACTATATTGCGGGTTGAGTATGTGTCTGAGATCTCTCTGTTTCTCTCACATTCCATCTAGAGACTCGTAGCCATGGTACTCAATTCGCTAATACAACAGTTATACTTATCTGTTTGTAACCAATTACTTTTGGGAAATTTAAGTATAGGTATAAGATGGTGGGAGGTGCACGTGAAGCTGACAGAAATGTTCAAATAGTTGTTACTTCCTATTTCGTTTTGATTGTTGTTACTCGGTTTGTGGTTATTTCTTCACAATCTGCCGCTATTAGCCATGAACTTTCTTTGCTTTTTTTTTTTTTATCTGTCGATATCTATGCGTTTGTTGGTTTTGCTTGATCCTTTTTCATGCTTGGCATTTTATTATTTTTTTACTGTACTTTAATGATGACGTAAGGGTGTCAATTGGACTTCGTGTTCCTACTTTTTGTAAGAACTTATAAGACATGGAGCTCATTCCCTTTACGTAGGATAAGATTACTGGCCTGCAATATTCATTGTTAACAGTACATGTTACTCCAAGAGAATTCCTAATAGTATTGAAAGTACCATGTTTTAAAAATGCCTTTGGCTAAGGTTTAGCTTATTCTCTTGACCGTGTAACTCTTTAGAAAAGTTTTGCTGCATTTTGTGGCTACTTTGCTTCAGAGAAATGGTGCGTGTGAGTTATGGTTGATCTGTAGCCCACTTCTTGTTCATAACAAATAGTAAATTCACATATTCCCAGTGAAGCTGTCATATAGCCAACTAATAATGAATATCATTTTTCAATGATAAGGAGTTACATTTTCCGTGTTGCACTAAGTATATCTGAGTGAAGGAAAAGAAATACAACCTTAATATGGAACGGTAATTTTCAGGGATGAACCCTCCTTTTGATTTTGTCTACTGGGAAAAGACTACTATCATCGGAAATCTGTTAAGGCACTTGATTTGATTGGGGAACTTTGTGCTCTCTTACAAGAATTATGCCCGTAATTTAAAGGATTGTCTTGCCTGTTTTTGACTTTCTAACTTTCACCATCATTTCTCACAAGGTAGTCACATGCTATAGATATGAAAATGTTAGTCAAATACTCTATATTGTAAAGCATTTTATAAATATCTTTGTTCGAAACAAGGGGTAGAAGTATGGATGAAGATAAGAAAATTTCGTGCATGTTTACAATGTCATTTGGGAATTTTGCCCTTGGTGGTTTTAGACTTTCTTGTTTCACAACTTTGCGCAGTATGAAAAATTTCGAACCTGACAATTAAAAGCTTTGTTGCAGCTCATGTGCTTGGCTGACCTGGAGTTCGATTACATCAACCCATATGACTCAGCTTCTCAGATAAATATGGTTGTTTTACCAGAGTTTATCACTCAAGGAGTCTTGTGCGTGCTCTTTCTTTTAACAGGACATTGGTTTATGTCGCTGTTGAGTATCCCGTACCTTTACTATAATGTGACATTGTAAGTATTTTTCTGCACCTGTACTTGTATGTTTATTTCAATTCATGTTCTTGTTCTATAGACATTATATTGTCATGCTCAGGAGAGTTGGGATATTAGTTTCTATCGTCCCTGCAGCTGGTAGCATAATTCACTTCTATTATATGACTACCGTGAGTAGAATTCAATGAATTGGATAGTTTTCCAACTCCTTTGATGTTCGTAGATGCCTCGTTGGAACTTGGGACTAAGTTCAATGGACTCGGGAAGTGAACCTTCAACCTTCGACCAATCAAAGGAGAAGGGGTAGAAGTCATCGAGGTGCAACATTGTTCCATCTGTAAAAGCCGCCTTCATAATTAATCATGTCTTGCTCAGCGGAAGAATCCCCTTCATATGAAATTGAGAAGCATTAGAAGTCTTAGCAGTAAATAATCCATCACTTTTATCTGCAATGTGCTCAAGGGCCAAGGCATATATCCCCAGTCTCTCTTTCAATAACCTGACGATCACTAGTTTAATCTTCAAAATTCACTTTGGCCCTCCAAAACCATATTTTAGCTGCAAGAATTTATCTAGTTGGTACACTTCTGAAAGCATCGTTCGTAAAACTGATTTAAAGCCTTTTATGAATCTTGAGATTCCACAACTTCTGATGCCTCTGTAGAAATTGCAAAAATAAGCAGCACATCATTTTAATCATGATTTAGTCGTGGGATCTAAAGTTTGATTATCATGCCAAATGAATCAACTTATCATGTATCGAACAACTAACTCATGCTTCGTTTGGCTCTTGTCGTGTTCAGGTACATGCAAAAAAAGCACCTGGTAGACGTTACTGAGATTTTCAACTTGCTTAATTGGGAAAAGAAGCGGCGGCTTTTCAAACTTGGATATCTTGTTTTTCTCCTTGTTATCTCTTTATTTTGGTATGTAACTAGAGCCAGTTTTCTTCATCTTCAATTTTCCCAGTGGTAGCTTACCAAGTTTCGTGGTTACATTTTTGTAGGACGATTTGGAGTGCATTGGAAGATGATGATCATGCATACTCACATTAGCACTTTTTTTGGAACCAAGCCATCAACTGATGCCCCTGGTTACAAGTGTTGAATGCTTTGTTTCAAGGATAGGTGCGCCGTCTTTATCTGATTTAGTTTCGCATCTTCAGAGTGTTATCTGATTTAGTTTCGCATCTTCAGAGTGTAATCTTAGCTTATATACTTCTGACTTCACTGTTGATTGTTACACCATTTCCTTACTTAGGTGTGTCAATTTCACTCAAATTCATTGACACTCCCAAACCCACCCAATATAAATTTACTCAAATAAAACCCAACATAAACATATTATAAGATGGGCCATAATGGATCTTAATCAAGTTTGAATCATCTCAAATAATTTCTAAAATGTGAATTAAATTGGTTAAATGTGTAACGTTTCAATTTTTCAATATGCTAAAATAATATTTTTAAATATTTTTGTACCTTAAAATCTTTAAAACAAAAGAGGTGCATAATTAGGTTTGGTTATAGCCATATCAAATATAAAAATAAGTTTTCAGATTTCATTATTTGGTCCAACATTCAACGTATGGTTTCAAAAATAAGCAACGTTAACTAAGTCACCGCTGCTCAACGTACCCCTGGTCAATGGCAGGAATGTGACCTTGGTCAAACTATTCTTTTGCTTCATCTTCAACAACTGGCAGTTAATACAAGGATAACTCATTACTTGTACAAAAATTACATTTCAAATATATAACACACTTTCCAAATTGATAAGCTATTTTAACTCGAGCACTTAGAAAGTCTACTTCATACTGATTTGGCCCAATTATATATGAGTCTAAGAGACACCCATAAATTGGACCAGGTGCAGTTTCGTCCTGAGTTCTCTTACTATTTCATTTCGTTTTAGATATTTTTGTTGATGGAGGAAAACGACGAGTCAAGTTGTAAATGTTGAAGGAAGGATGCTAGTCCCCAAAAATGCTTCTCACGTAGGTTCAATTGAAATTGGGACTTATAATTCATCTAGTGCCTCATTCCCCTAATTAATAAATTCTCAGATATTTTGATAGAATTTCATAATTAAGTTCCAAATGTCGAATAACTTAATTTTTAAGAATACTTTAGAACCTAAATTCAATTTTGAATCTTTAATCTAAAACTAAAACAACCACTTCCCCCCACCCCTATCAGGTCTACTTGTGGTTGGATCAGTGTTAAGAAACTTGTGAAGAAAAATGAAGATAAAGAATTCACTCAAGGAAAGGAATCCATGATCTAAACGCAACCTCAGTGATACCTTGTGAAACATCATCAAGACCAGAGAATTTTGGGCATGGCTTAATAAAAGTTGGAGCATACCTAAAGTTATTAGACCACACTTGGGGCCGGCCTTGAAATTTTGGAGTTCCGAAGCGAAATTTCAAAATGGGGTCCAATTTTTTTTAATTTAAATAAACAAAATTATTTTTAAAATAAAACAACAATGAACAAATACAACTTAATCCAAAAAGGTTGTCAAATTTTGAGGTGTTAATTTTTTTTGATGGCCTATATGATAATTTGACAACTTTAAATTTGATATTTAAATTTTTTGATTTCCAACAACGATGTCAAATTGAGACATTTAAAGTAAAAAGACATTTAAAATTGGGGAGCATCTCGAGCAAAGATGTCAAATCCAATGTAGTAATTGAGTTTTTAAAAAATGACATCAAAATTAATTCCAACAAAAATGTCAAAAGTATTGTCAAATTTTATGTGACAATTGAAAAATGCTACTTGACATGCTTCAATTTTAAATATTTTTTTTATTTTAAATGCCTCAGTTTGACATTTTTGTTGGAGATTAAAAAATTTGAATCTCAAATTGCTACATAGGCCATCAAATAAATTTAACATCTTAAAATTTAATATCTTTCTTGGAGATGCTCTTACAAAAAGACATTTGACACTTGATGTCAAAGTAGTTTTTTCAAATGCCACATAGGATTTCACAATACTTTTGACATTTTTGTTTGAGTTAGTTTTCATGTCGTTTTTTAAAAACTCAATTGTTATGTTGGATTTGATATCTTTATTGGAGATGCGTTAAAACAAAAAATAGTAACATATAAGATGCCTATAAAATTTTTATTAGTGACTTTACAAAAAGTAACTTGCGTATAATAGTCTATATTTATATGTACGAAAAATCTACATCTCAATTTGAATGGGATTCCCAATTTATATTTTATTAAATTAATTTAGTAAAAAAAAATAAAGGAAGATATTAGGGTGGTTGTCACTATTTGATTTTAATTGAAGCAAATTAATAGTTATTGTGTAGGTTCTGTGGTAAAGTAGGTATAGTTGAAAGCAATGGTCTTGGGTTCAAAACTTTAGAAAAACAAATTTTATTTTATTGATCGAACTAAAAAGTTATGCTTAAAAGTGCATACAAAGATTCAAACTCCTGATCTATACATACATAAATAAACAAACACTCTATATAGTTGAAGCAACTAAGTTTTTCTTGTCAAAACATGACATACATAATATTTATTAGTTCTTTAACTTTGGGGCCCTTAACATAGGGCCTAAAACTGGTGGCCCAAGGCGGCCTATGTGTTGGGCCGGTCTTGATCATACTTGTATCAATTTGAGACACCGCAAAAATACGCACCATCTTAATCTTTTCACTGTTGTTGTTGGCAAAGGTTCGCACATTTTGTATGGCACAATGTTGGATGGGTAATGATGGTCGTTCTAAGTCCTTTATAGTTTATTCGGTATGCATACGTACTTTCACGGGCAATGATGTCATAATTGTTTCGTGATGATAACTTGGAGGCGTTGCATCCCTTCATATCTGAGTCCTTTTTCCTTCACTTGTTACGACCAATTGCATTTTTTCAATTGACTAACATGTTTTTTAACTTTGATTTGCATGTGTGCGGTTCCCACTTCTTCAAGTCGATTGCAATATACATATGACGGATCTAAGGTCGTTCTCAACAACATACAAAAGACTGCACTAATGCAATTTCCACTTTCATTGTCAACATATCGCAACATTTTGTTGTTTTATAGATCCAGTTTTGTTGTATTAGAGTAAATCATATTTTAATGCAATCGATTTAAAAATATAGCTTTCATTTTTTCGAACCCATCATTTTGACTTGTTTAAAATTTTAAATACTCTCACCTCTCAATATGTCGGTAGTAAAAGAAAAACATAATAGTAGCGCAAAAAAGCATAAAAATACCATTTATTCCTTTCAAATAGTCTGATTATGTTTACAAATAAAAGATACGACGTAATAAAATATTAGTAAGTAATTATAACATATTAATTAATAGAACACAAATGTATTTTAAATTAAACTAACAAATAAATTTATTTGTTTTATATATGTAGAATAACAAGTCGTTTTTAATACATATACTCACTATGAAAGCAATACCCTCAAATAATCCAATTTTGGCTTTAAGACTCCTTTAATAAACCTATACAAGTCACCAACCAAATTATGTCTAAAATAATTTTTCTTCTCTAATTACAAAACTCAACAAAATATTTTCTTATTTAATACTCGTGTTTAATCCCCTATACCATAACACCCGTCTAGTTCTTATTTAAGTCCTCGTTAACATCCAAAATTCACTAGTCAACTCCACTTGCCATTCCGTAGTGAAAGTTATTTCTCAAATGTTTTTTCTTATGGGTGGTATTCTTGGGTTACATTGTATCTTCGTCAGGAGTTCTTACGGATGAAGACAAGGTCAAGGCAATTATGGATTGGCCAACTCCTTCTAGTGTCCAAGAAGTAAGGAATTTTCATGGGTTAGCTACTTTCTATCGGCGGTTTATTCGAAGGGGTAGCAGGCAGGAGCGGGAGTCAATTGGTCAGGTAACGAAATAGACAGTCACAGAGAGTTCACAAGCGGAACTCAGAAAAGCCGATAGAAGCACTCATTCTAAACTAGCAAGCTCTCTATGTCTTTATTAGGGGCATACTCATCCAGATAGACGGGATGATAGACATAAAACACTGGAGAGAAGGGGACACATTTGGGACGAACAAAGGTAGAGGCGGGGATTCAATCACTGATATACTTCCTGCCTTCCGGTCAATTACAAGACCTCTCGGATAAAGCGTTCTCCTCTCGCTATCGATGGTCGAGTGGTTGGGTCGGGCCTTATTGAACCAACATCTTTCGTTGAAGTACCTAACAGGTTCTGAAGTGGAAGCAAGAAATTGTCCCAGAGGCCTCCGTAACTGAGCTAATAATATGACGAAACTTAGAGAAGCCAATGAAATCCAAACAAAATTATAAAAAAAGACCCCAATATTTTGAATCACAATTTACGATAAATTTCAAGGCTAATCATACGCCTACATAACTACAGAAGAACTGCATCTACAGAAGCCTACCTAATGCACCAGCTAGTAAAACTACAACACAAACAACACACCTCCCATCAGAAATCAACCTTTCCAGGTGGGAAAAATAAAATCGGGAGTAATAATACGTTTACAGACAAACAAACAATGGGAAGTGACGATGCATTAAATTGGATTTTAATGGCCAATGTGGTCACTGGTCAGTACCAAACCTCGTCGTGAATAATCCAGCTGAGGCTATTTTGCTAATTATCCGGGCAGAGTCACATTGATATCAGTTGGCTTATTCCTCGAGTCTGGAGGCAACAAACCCCAGTTATCTTCACGGACAGAAGAAGAATGCGAGAGATTTGGCTTTGGGTTTGCGCCATATGGCTCTTCCATCTCTGCACTAGAGATGGGAATTGCTGTAGTTGGCGTCGTGGTTGTTATGAGCTCTGGTTTCTGTTTCTTGGGCTTCTGCTCGTGCTGGTTCCCGGCTAGAAAACTCCCAACAATGATCTGAGTAATAACACAGATGAAAGCACGTCACAATCCGTCTCAAGCTCAGAGCTGAAAAACGATTATGGAAGACCACCAATAAAATCTAACCCACAATTGACACCTAGGTTACATGGACTGGGTTATCGGGTGCAGGTGCAGATGCAGGTCCAAGCATCAGACCTTTTCTAACTCAAACTAAAAGATATCGAAATGGGTGTCTAAAACCTGGATGTGGGTACAGGGACACATCCTGAACATGTAATTATAATGTTTATTATGTTATTACATTGTGTATTATTGACAAAACTTGAAATCCAATGGGATTAAGGAGAAGATCCCCTAATGTTTATTTTCTAGGTAATGGGACATTCTTCCTCTTCAAATATCACAATAATTAGAGCCTCCAAGTGTGACTATAAAAGTCCAACACCGTTACCCATGTCATATGTGATTTTGCGTTGGACAACAGTACTCTACCGAAAATGTAAAATCCACCAGAAGCCAATTAACAGTGTTTGGAAGAAGAAAGGAAGGGGGAGAAAGAAGCAATACCTGCACAGGACAAGCAGCTACTAATAAACCAGCAACTCCACCACCTACAACTCGGCCATCTGGGCTTGCTAAAGAGACGCTCATGCCGCCAGTTCTGTTCCTTACTCCTCCAGTCTCAGTTGGCATAAATGACCCGGTCAAGGAGAGTATCTCAAAGCGGCCCTGCAAGAAGAGATGGTGTTGAAAAAAGAGTGATAAAAAACCTAATACCAGATTCAACAATGAAATGACCAGGAACATCCAACTGACAAAATAAGTTACACGATTTGACAGAATAGAATATAACGTCAAAAGTAAACACTTCACGTGCACCGAAGGATATTAAAAGAAACCATGTTTGCATCGGATAAAGAATAAGAAATCGGACGATGAGAAAAGAGGGGCTCAAAAAGGAAGAGGAAATACAAACCAAGATGTATATCAACCAAGATATAGCAGATTATTAAAAACAAGGTCACTGTCGTAACACATATTGCATGAGGCAAAAGCAAAAAAAGAAACACAATACTCAGTTACTCTTTCTAGGATCCACAAAAATCCTCATGGCACAACTGCAACGTGTCTTTAATTGGGATTGCAAGTTTTCACATTCTATTCTGATTGCGCCCATATTCATAACAAGTACCTATGTAGGGTACTTCAATACTGAGTCCCTGTCAGCAACTTCAGTCAGTCCAGAATAAGACATTATCCCATTGACTAGCCTTTTGGAGAATTGTGTTTTTGATGTTCTTCAAGCTAAGCAGCAAATATGGCAAATGTAAGCATGACAAGTGAGAACTTGTCCAAAAATAGGTTGAAATAAGCCCCAGCTTTAAATTAAGCTGATCTCAAAAGTTCCCCGATTTCTTTCCATAAGCCCTCCCCTAAACTGTATGGATTGAATTTTAAGAATTACACATCAGAGTACTGAGAAAAATAAGCTACTTAGTGTCGAGTAACTACACAATTTATCGATCCTGCAACATCAAGATAAAAAAGGAACCCCTAGCCATCAGATTGAAGTCACACTTCCAGGATAGTAACTTCCCATGTCCAGTAAAAAAGTAAATGAAGCCCGTATATCCAATACCATACTTCCGGTTCAAAGTGACAAAATTACGGATTGATAACTTCGAATGCAAGGGTATAAATTTTGTTTTACAAAGTACTAGGTGTAGTCTAAAAAGCCTAAATACCGAGTGTCTAGGGATGAAGATGATCTTTTGTTTTCAAAAGGCTCTATTTAGGCTATTTGAATGCAACTAGGGGGTTTGGAATCTTCATATAGCTGATTGGTGTGAAGCAAATTTCTGGCATATCCTATTTACATTATATAGTGAGATCATCCAGTAGAAGTTGAGAACTCTTCAAACGTGACAAACAAAATAACCACGATGACTATTTCACGAAATAAAGGATCAGATACTGAACCTCATATGTCAATGTACCACCAGAAGAATCAGGCTGACGAAGTGTGACACTTGAAATTATACCATTTGCAGAAAGAATGCATATAGCCCGAGGTCCTTGTTGAGAAAACGATATGACCTTCATGGTAACATCCTAAAGAGCCCAAAACAAAATCAGTTAAGGATCACAGTAAATACTAAATAGTAAGTTACCGAAAAGAGTTAACAGATGCTGATCATGCATCTCTTTCCTAATTTATCTTCTTTCGAAAAACAAAAATCCCTGATGATTAACTCTTAAAGCAATCTGATATCAAGTTACACAACACAGGGGTCAGGTTCAATTCAAGTAGACATTGCGGTACGCAAAATATAGAGGTAAAGATGATATGTAGAACTATATGAATAACAGTAGAACTGAACTACTGACAACTAGGAGACAGCAGGAGCAAAGTGGTGTTCATTTATACTTCAAAAAGCTGAAGCTCCAATTTTTTGTGACACACTCAATGTACTGGGAGGAGATAAGGAACTCCCTGAAAATAGGAGAAAAAAGGAGGAGGATCTCTTTCTTAGCCTCCGTATGTATAGTGCATGGGCCGTGGCCTTTGGGAATTATACCATATCTCTCCATCTTTCTGCCTTACTTTTCCATGTAATATTTGAACCCAATTACAATGATTTCATGTGGTGTTTCCTTCACAAGAAAAATCTAAACCACTAAGAAACAGACGGGATATTGTCGAACCCTGTTTAGACAAAGTATAAAATACATATGTATTTAGAAAATCAACCAATTGTTCTGACATTTACCTCTCCAGTATTGACAGTAATTATATGGGGTGTGAAATTAGCTCCAACAGAACAAGAAACCCATTCACCTACAGAGAGTCATTGAAGATCAGAAAGAAGTCAAAGAACAATATTAAATATCTGGACTTAGCAATGAAAAAAATCATACAAAGCTAACTTGCAAACAAAATAACATAAACACAAAGCTGAGAAGCAGAGTAATTTCTAGGAGTTTTGAAGTTTCTATGTTTAACGTCATTACGCTTCCACATTCCATGAAAAGGGAAATCTAGACTTCACAACAAGTAATCATAAAACAACACAGCAACCAAATCAACCCATAAGCATCTAAAGTTTCTAATATTGCCTCTCTTTCTTGTTTTCAGAGTCTGAGGTTTCTTTACCATTAGCTGAAGGACTTTACCAGGAAATCTGATACAGCACTTCTCATAATTTTGTTTCTTTGCCTCCTTTCGTTATCATCTTCCTAACAAGACTAGAAGTACTAAAAGACAGCTAAATAGATGCATATTCCACGTCCCCCCGGCAAACAATGAATCCCAAATCACTTTTTTCTGATCTGCGGATTACATCAAGGTCCAACTTGGGGTATCTAATCACAGGTCCCCACATCATAACAAGCATAACATGCCATAAGTAAACCTCATAACCCCACACCCTTAAACCTCCAAGCTCTAAACATCAATCCCACACCCCAATCATATAAAGTCACACCCAAATCCCAAACTCAAAACCGCTTTTGTCTGTAGAAAAAACAACAAAAAAAAGTAACTAACTTTACAAGCTCATGAAATATATTTGAAGTACCTAAACTCGCCACCTCCGTCTTGTGTTGCTGCTGCTTGGTGGCTGACCCTGTCGGCCGGAATTTTGTGGGCTTATCGGTGGAGAAATCGATGACTGGAGGCGGTGCTGAAGAAGAAATCGGCTTCGGTGAAAGCGCCTTCGTGACTGTCCCATCCGGTCCGTACTTCCTCGGCCTACCCCTCTTTTTCTTCAGCGGTGATGACGCCAGCACCCCCAAGGCCACAGAGGGCGAGGCATCAATAGTTGATCCAGTGGCCTGAGTAGGGTTCTCAGTCCTAGGAGCCACATGGTACTCCGACGGAGCATCTGATCCCACCACTGTGACACCACTGATAGTAATATCTTCCCTTCCTTCCATACCCAAAGCCTTTAAAAAAGACTTAGGATTTTCCTCATAAATAATACTCAATCATTTCCCAAATCCAAACACCTGAAAATCCTACAATTCTTCCAACAAATATTTTAGAACTCAAAATCCAAAACTGAGAAACAGAAAATAAAGAAATTGAAAACGGTAAAAATAAAAAAAAAAAAAAAATAGAGTTTGGATTTTGAAACTTGAGAAGCTTCCAAGAACAAGAACAAAAAGAGTAAAGTAGAATCAAACTAAAGAAGAAGAAAGACTGTTCATTTTACAAAATTGTTGCAATTAAAAGCAGAATAAAACCGAGAGTGAACTTCAATGATGCCAAAAAAAAAAAACTATTGCATTTTGGTGTATGGATCATATAGCATCAACAAGTACAGATTGAAAAGAAAAGAGTGATGAATTTGTTGTAAAAATTGGGTTATTTTGGGAAGTTCCTTGAGATTGCGATTAAAAAACGTAAAAGAAGTTGGAAAAAGGAAAACAAAATTAAAATATTGAGTTGATTTTGAAATCAATATGTTTTAAGTAATTGTTAATTAAGAGCAGAGGAATTATGTAATTGAGTTAATAAATTAGATCAAGTCCGGCCGGATAAAATAGTTAAAAAAACACAATTGTGGTGGGAAAAAGTAAAAATTAGGCATGAAGACAACCATACATTTTTCTAACAAAACGAATCCTTTTCATTACACTACTACACGTGTACTGGACAGATATTTGCATGTGAATCTACTACTATATAGGCAGAGATCCTCTCTCTCTCTCTCTCTCTCTCTCTCTCTCCTTGTGTGGCATACTAAGGGTTTGTTTGGTAAAATTTTTTATTTTTTGTTTTATGTTTTTTATTTTTTCTTCAATTTTTATTTTTGTTTTTAAAAAATAAAAATAAAAAATTTGTTTATTTTAATCTTTTTTAATTTGCTTTTGGGTTACAAAAAACATAAACATGTTCGGTTTGTAAAAATAATCCAACTTTATTTTTTGCATTCAATATGTACCTATAATATATTTATATATACACACTTATATGTATACTTATATGTATATTCAAAACATATATACTATAACAATATATTTATATATATCAGAACTATATATAAAATATAAAATATAAGTATACTTATATATATTAGAAATATATAAGTGTGTATATTATATAAATATACTATATATATTTATAATATATATACGTATATAATGTATATATACACACATTTATAATATATATATATATATATTTATATACACACGTATGGTATATATATAATGGGGGAGGCTCAAGGGACCAACACTTTTTTAGACCAATGCCTAAACTCTTTATTCTCGATTAAATTTTGATAATCCAAACCGTTCAATGTGTTTAAAACATGTTTTTAAGGGTACCCGCGTGAAATCAGCTCAAAATATAACCAGAAAGAGCTTGATCCAAGCAGTGGTTCAAAATGCTAACAAGAACTGTTTTATGAACCAATATTTGGATCAAGCATTTTTCGGTAATATTTTGAGCTGATTTCTCGCGGGTATCCTTAAAAATATGTTTTAAACACATTGAATGGTTCGGATCGTTAAAATTTAATCGGGAATGAAGAGTTTAGATGTTGGTCTAATATTGGTCTAAAAAAGTGTTGGTTCATATAGCATTTCCCATATATAATATACTAGCGTACTACCCGTGCCTACGGCACTCCCTGCGAATTTGGTAACAATTCATGGGCAAATTGCGTTGGATCCTGATATTGGTTGTAGATGATGTCAACTTTGCAAGAATGGTCCAGTTGTATTCGATTGGTTATGATTACTTAGGAAAAAAATCAAGTAACTTTAAAGTCAAGAACCACTACAGGATTTTGGAAAAACAGAACCATAGTCACTACTCAGAATAATTCATACACTCAAATTGCTAGCATATTACCTATGTCTATTGCACTACCAAAAAATTAAAACCACGAATTAGAGTTTAAAGTTTTTCAAATGTCAAAATTACCACTTAAAAGCAATTATAAATGTTTCTCAAATGTCAGAACCACATATCTCATTTCTAGCCAAAAGATTTCAGCACAACCATGGACAATAAAAATAGGGTAAAATATTTTTCTGATAATTACAGATATTTCTCCTATGGTTTTTGAAATTATAATTACCTCCCTTATCAGGGATGACAACAGATAGAAATGGTTGAAATTGGAAATTTGACGTTTTTACCTTTCGAAAGCTAGCAATCCAAATGTGTACTTTTTTTTCTTTTTCATAAGATTATAAGTTTTAATTAAATCACTCAAGTGCAATTGCAGTTCAAAATTAGAATTACACTTCTAATTTCGTTTTAAGTGATTTTTTTGTGAAATTTCTTATTTGTTTTACTTTTTATCTGTATTTAGAATAGATGTGTACAGAAAGTAAAGCAAATTAAAATTTTAAAAATTAACTAAAGATGAAAAAGTACAAAATCACGTATATTTAAATAAAAATGAAAATGTTTTTTCAAAACACAACCAAACTTAGTTTTTAAATTATTCACCGATTTAGGATAAAAATATTATTGAAATAAAAATAATTTTTTTAAAGATGTAGTAGATAAAAATTAAAAATGTTTTTCTAAATAAAGATTAAAAGGTGTTTGCAAAAATAAGTTAACAAAGTGTTTCTAAAAATTAAACTTATTTTTTAAACTTAGCTATTGATTAAAGATATTTGTATGAAATTAAGTATCTTAACCTCTCTTTTTTTGCATGTCATAATTTTTATTTAATAGAGTAACTATTAAATTCATAAAATTATAAAGTGAATTATTTTATTTTTTATTCTAAAGTTACGTGATTTATGTAGTTGACGTCTATAACTATGGAAGTGAAAGGTGTACCCTTTTTAAAATTTTAATAAAATTTATGTCAATTTTTTGGAACTAATCATTTTTTCTTGACGAATGAATCTAGAAAATAAAAATAAAATTTAACACAAATGATTAGTTTCTAAGTTTTTTATTATTTTTCAAGACTAATCAAGTTTTTTAAAAGCAATGATCGTGGTAAAAAAAATTTACTTTTAGGGTAGATTTTTTCATTTCTAATCAAGCTAAAAATAAATCGGGTAGATTTTTTGTTCTTTGTTTTTGACAAAAAATCTTCATTGTAATTAAGTCAGTGTAGATTTTTGACATCCGTGATTAATGTAGATTTTTTCATTTGTAGATCATACATTTTTATTTATAGATCATAAATTTTTTTATTTTTAGAAAATCTAGATCCTGATATTTTTTTTCATTTCTAATCTAGCCTAAAAATAAAGACCAAAATTTAAAAAAAAATATTTTTAGATCATAGATTTTTTAGATCAATTTGGTATATTGCAATTCAACCCTTCATTAATAGCTCTTAGGGTTCCAAGGATAAGAAAGACTCAAAAGTTTATTTGTTTTCCAAAAATAAGTTCAAAAGTTTTCCTTTTAAGTGTCCTTCCAACTTCCACCCACTATTAGCACTATAATTAAATTCTGAGTTAATCTCCATCGTTGGATCGAATCCATCTGGACCGTTCTTGTGAAAATATGTTTGGAGGGCCCCACACCGTCCTCCCTTGTAATATAGATATAAGTAAGTGTGTGTGTATATATGGGACCGGTTCTAGGGACACAAGAAAAAATATAAATTTTGACACGATCTCGGCCATTGATTTCAATGACTGAGATTAAAAGTACAATAATGCTTGGATTTGAATTAATGTTAGAATTGAAAAAATAAATCTAAATCACAATTTCTAAAATTATACCTACTTAAATTAGTGATGCAATAATACTAAGATTTAGGCATTAATTAGCAAAACTACTTTATGCACGGATATCCTAAAGTAGTGCCCTAAATTGGATATGGAATTATGTTGGTTCTAATATTAGAGGGAGGGCCCACTTTGATGTGATGTTTATAGAGGGAGGGTAAAAAAATAGATGGTTTGGATGGAGGTTTAAAAGGGGGATAAAGGGGGATAAAGGGGGATAAGAGGGGTGGATAAGGAAAAAAACTGTTGTTCGTTTGGATAGGGGAAAAAAGAAGGGGGATAATTTTTGGAGGGGGTAAAAGGATCGACGTGACATGTTTAGCATGGTTTGGGAGCAAAAAATACAGGGGGATAATTTTTCACCCCTCCAAAAATAATCCCCCGGAGAGGGATAAAGGGGGATAATTTTTGGGTAGGGGGGGAGGTGCCCAAAAATAATCCAAGAGGGGAGGGATAAAGAGGGGAGGGGGTATTATCCAAGAATAATACCACTTCTTCCTCATTACAAATACAAAATAACCTTATCCCCTTATTTTATGCTTCATTCAAATCAAGTACTATTTTATCCCCCTTTTTTAATACTTCATCCAAACTATCTACTTTTTATTACCCCTCTATAAATATCACATCAATGTGGGCCAACCCTTTAAAAATAATACCCCTCTTATCTTATCCCTCTCAATAACTTATCCCCCTAAAAATAGGGTCCATTTGGACTGCGGTATTTATTATGGTATTTATTGAAAAAAATTTCGTCCTTATTTGAAATTTTTTTGTAATTTTTTGTTTTTGATCAATTTTTTTTGATTTGTTGATTCATCTCGACAAGAGCTTTCAAAAAAGTTATCAATCATTGGCTAAATTTGAAAAAAATTCAGAAAAGACAAAAATAAATAAAAAAATAGAGTTTTTTGTACTTATTCGTCGTCTTTATTGACTTTTTTTTAACTTTTAGACATAATTTTATACTCATTAGATTTCTTTCATCAAGACGGGCTAATAAACTACAAAATATTGACATTTAAACAACAAATGCAAAAAAAAAAATGAATAAAGACAAAAATAACAAATAAATAAAAACTATAGCCCAAATGGGGCCTATAATTCCTTATCCAATCAGCCCCTCAAATGACTATTTTTGAATAATTTAAGGGTTTTTTAACTTTGTTTTACCAATTAACAAAAAAAAAATATATATATAAATCAACAAAAAAAAATTTAGTTAAAAAGAAAAAATATATAATTTAGCTCGCGTAAATTTAGTTAACAATAAAAAAGAGAAAAAGAGAAAAATTTAGTTAACAATAAAAAAGAGAAAAATATAATTTTGGGAGGGAGTGAAAATATAAGAGGGGGGGAAAATATAAGAGGGGGTAAGAGGGGATAAGAGGGGGTAATAGGGGATAAGAGGGGGGGGATAATTTTTGGAGGGGCACTTTTTTCCCATCCAAACCATGCCAAAATTAATAATAAGGGGTGATAATTTTTAGAGGGGGATATCCCCCATCCAAACGGGGCCTTAGGGGCATTAATATTATACAAAGCCATAACAGGGCATACCCATAACAGAGCCTACTTTACTTGATATTGCTTCTGGGCCTAATTTATTGAGGCATGGATTCATTCACTTGTTTTTGCAATAAATTAGTAAGGCAAGCAAGACACGGATCAGTTTGAAAAATTTCACAAGGAAGAATTTGTTATACTTAACAATCGAAATATACGGAAACTATAGACACACTTAAGGATTTTCACGTCAAATACACAACGCATAGCTCAAATTAATCGAGATTGCTAAAAAAGCGACATAAACAAACTAATGGTATTAAATTAGCAGATCTGATCACGGAGGAGACAATAAACAAAAAATAAACGTTCTACATACAAAAAAAAAATTGTTCATTAAACAACTAAATTTTCTACTTTTCGATATTATCTCTTGACCAGGGACGGATCTAGGATTTACGATTGGGAGTGGCACCACTAAGAACAAAATTATAATATTCAACCTCAAAAAAAAAAAAAAAACATGTATTATAACGATAATCATTCCTACTAACCAAAAATAAATAATCAAATATTTTGTGTAAATTCCATTCAATTAAAAAGAAAATAACGTAACAAAGAGTCAAAAAGGAACTCAACGTTCTTTCAAATCTTGAAATCACCCAAAATTAATTCTAAACCAAAGTTATCAATCTCGTACTGGTTTTGTTACTAGTACGGTATGTACCAGTACTGGTGTGTACTTAGCGTACCGTTTTGAATTTATCGCTAAAATTAATATACATATTTTAAATAATATATTGCGACAAAAAATCATACTAACACATAAAAATAAAGTATCAAAATTTAAAAATAAATCACCAAACATAAAAAAAGAGATGATTTTAGCCTTAAATTATGCCTAATTATCTAAAAAAATATTAATCAATTTTTTAATTTTTTAAATACAAACCGATACGATACCGTACCGGCCAGTATTATACGGAACAGGCCGGAAAAACCCGAAACAATTGCCAGAACGGTACTCCGATAGTTCGGTACTGTTACAAGGACAGTATGGGACGTATCAGCCGGTACCGACTGGTACGAGACGAGATTGACAATTTTGTTCTAAACTATATCTCTAAGCAATTTTCCTTAGATAGGCGATGAATCAAATTAAGAGTGATCAACTTCCTTGATTGTTCATTAAAACGATCATTTAACTCTTGTATATTGGGAATCATTTACAACATAAAAAATATCTACTCTTTAGTACTGCTCAATTAGAAATTCATCCTGATAGTGACGAGCTCGACCTCATCTAGGAACAATGAGTGCAAGCAGTTTATGATGCCTTGGTCGACGGGGGTGGCCTATGGGTATTATATTAGATTTTAAGTTTTAGAATAATATCTCTATTAAGTTTTAGAACATTACAATTATTAAAAAAAATTTTTTTTGGATAAACTGGGGCTGGGGGTGGCATGTGCCACCTCCCCCTCTCAATGGCTCCGCCACTGCTCTTGACCACTACTTAACAAATAGCAAAAGGTACATTAAAAAAAAAAAAGGCTTAGTGGACTTCTTGATCATTCAAAGTAATTTTGGCATTCCATCTGCATGAAATACAAAAACTCAATAACTTTGTGCATGAAAATATTAAGTTACAGAAACAACCTTGACAGAAAAATTACAAATAAAGTTACCATATTCTCATCAAGTCAACTCTTGATCACTATCCACATCCCAATTGCAATATTGTGCTTCCTCCTCTAAGGCTGTAAAAGAAAAATAACAAATAAAAATATTTAGGCGAAGTAAATGGCAATGCCCTGACCTTTGTTAGTTTTACTCATTGGATTTGAAGGACAAATCCTTTTTATCATGTCCTAACTTTTTGCATAAATTATACTTTTGTTTCTTCTTGTTTAAGGCCAATTTAATATCGCTTTTCAATCTCCCAGAGAGTGTAGCAACATCTTTTCCTTTCACATCCTTTTTTTTACCCTTGGTTTGTGAGATATTTGGATCTGAAAGCAATATTTGAGATGACTCGGTGAAATGTAAATCATCTATTTCATAAGAAACATTGATTGGAGGCATATAAGAACGTAAATCACATTTTGATAGCTTCTTAGATAGATCATTCATCACTTCGATATAAATTGTGTATGCCTCATTTGATGGAGCAGCTAAACAAGCAAATTTTGTAGATTCTCGAATACATGTGGTCTTCTTTGAGGATTCTATACTTGGAGGATTACATGTGGCCTTCTTTGAACAAACTACGTGACAGGGATACATACCTATAGTTATGGGATTTGATTGGGATATTTAGTTACCATAACAAATAGGTCTATGAATTCAGGGATTGGGTCTCCATAATATAGGAGTGAAGGACAAGTCAAATTTGGTTGGATAATTATAAGATATTATATTTAGGAAAATTGTGATTTAAAAATATTGCACTTTTAATCTCAGTCATTGAAATTAATAGTTGAGATATTGTGTTTAAAACTATGTTTTATTTTGTGTCCCTAGAACCGATCCCTATATATATATATATATATACTTATATATATATATATAAGTATATATATATATATATATATATATAAGTATGTACTCATAAGTTTATATTTTTTACATATTTATATAAATATATAGGGAAAGACTATATAAACCAATACTTTTTTAGACCAATATTAGACCAACATTCAAACTTTTCATTCTTGATTAAATTTTAATGATCCAAACCATTCAATGTGTTTAAAACATGTTTTTAAGGCTACGTGTGAGAAATCAGCTCAAAATATTACCGAAAATGACTTGATCCAAACAGTGGTTCATAAAACAGTTCCTATCGGCATTTTAAACCACTGCTTAGATCAAGCTTTTTCAGTAATATTTTGGATTGATTTCTTGCGGGTACCTTTAAAAACATGTTCTAAACACATTGAACGGTTTAAATCATTAAAATTTAATCAAGAATGAAGAGTTTGGATGTTGGTCTAATATTGGTCTAAAAAAGTGTTGGTCTATGGAGCCATCCCATATATACGATATGTATATATATTTATATTTATAAGTATATATATATGCATATATAAATAAACATATAGTATGCGTTATATATAATTATATATACATCTAGTATATACATAGTTGATTTTTAAAAATAATAAAAATTATTTTTGAAAATAAATGACTTCTCACTTTTCTCATTTTCTCTCTTTTTTTTTAAATAATGAAAACTGTTTTTGATTTTTTCTAAGAAAAAGATCAACACAAATATGTTTTCTTCTCCAAAAATAGAAAATTCAGAAAATAAAAATAGAAAAGCAGGAAATAAAATAATTTTCAAACATGACCCAAGTATTTTGAAGTCGAAAAAACGTTTGTGAGAAAGAAGTATTTATACATACAAAACCAACCCCTCCCCTTGACACGACCACCACACACACGACTGAGAAATTTTTCATTTATCTTATTGTTGACTTCACAAAATATGTGATATACTAAGATCATGACACCTGGATGAAGGAGCACAGTAAGATATCAAATAAAGTACGAGATTAGGAGTAAGAACTAGTCTGGCACGTTGCATCGGTACTTCTTAAAGGACTTGGTTGATACATTAAATTAACAAATATCTTGGGGGCTAGTACTTCTCACAAAAAAGTATGGAGATTAGGAGAATAGTCGATTACCATGAAAAATGGCAAGGGTCGATAACGTGCATTGGGAGATGAACACTATTAGAAGCCACAAGCCTTGAAGGGAGGTTGCATAATGTACATGGGAGCTCATGCACGAACTCATCAGAGACAGTTATGTAGCTAAGCAATAATAAATATCCATTGAAGGCTTAAAAGGAAATGGTCCCAAAAGTGAACAAATAAATTTTAATTATTTTTATTCAGGATTTGCGTATCCGATATTTCATTTCTCCTTTACTTTCAAATATTTTACTTTCTAAAACTTATAGCTTTTGTGGAGTCATTACCATGTTGACGAAAACTCGATCTTCGGAATGTGCACATTGACGATGAAATCTACTGCAAATATACGGAAACAAAAATCTTTCGAAGCGCATAATGGCGTCGCTTTCTTAAAAATAATATGTGCCCCCACCGGATGGTGTGTACCGGGTTACAATAAACTTGCCTTCAAGATACAACGAAAATGAACTTGTGTTCTTTCTGTCTACGTTTGCACAAACGAAAATAGACAAAATATCTGCATGATAAAAAAAAGAACTAGAAAATTACTAAGTATAACAATACTTAGACTAAATACTTCTAAAGTATAAGAACTTTTTGAGAGAGATAATGGATAAAAATTCAAGTAAGTAATTGTGTTGGAGAAAACTTGTATTTATAGATGGTATAAGGGTGCAATTGAAAAGTCTCAACTTTTCAATCTATAGATACAATGAAAAACTTACAACTTTTCAATTAATAAAAGTTACAACTTTTAATTAATCACAACCTTTAAATAAAGAAAAATCAGAATCTTTCAATTAATAAAAGTTATAACTTTTAGAATAAAAGTCATTTATCTTTGAATAGTCAAACTATCCAATTAATAAAAATCGAACTTTTTAGTGTAACACTACAATTGCATAATTAGAACTATTCAAATAATCATGTCTTTAATAATTAGACAAACTCCTTAATTTAATTCACACCCCTTGGATAGGTCACACCCAAATGTCTCTCAAGTTTTCGTTGAAAGCATTCTAAAACTAAGGAAGATTTTATAAAAAAATACTCAAAATATAAACTCATTTATTTTGAAAATCCATAACAATATAGCTAGGAGTAGAAGTAACCCAGCTCAAGTTAGTTTGTTATTGTTATCTGTTTAATTGGGATTAATGATTATAATGGGCTGAATTGCCGAATCGACCCGCCACCAGCCTATTGGGCCGATGTGCAATTGAGCCAAGGACCAATTGAGCTAACCGCCTAAAGTTGATCTTTACCGTGGGCCGGGGGTTGGACCGTGGGCAAGCACCATGCAAACTACCGATTGAGCTGAAAGATTTCTGACGTGGGACAGATGAGTCAGCAGCATGGGCTATCTTCATGTCGCGTAACCGACCTGCCATCCAAACAAGCAACCAAACCCCTTTGGGAATAAAAGGTGGTTCGAACAGGAAAGTGAAAAAATATGACAAGGTTTCTATTTAGCAAATCATTGCACTTTGAGGAAACATCAGAATTGGTAAATCCCTATTTGTGAAGGGATCCAAATAGAAATCCATGACGAATAGGGAAATAATCCCACAATATTCGATTATCAAACAAAGGCACTTAATGACTTATAAATATGGTATTACGATGAAAAATCAGGTACATTATCAATTATAAGTGCAATCACTATTGTGCTTTCATCTCACATGTCTTAACTTAAGCATCAGAGCCTCTTTTAGTTGGTAACGGCTGTGTGACACTAACTAATTATTCCATACGCATGCTATAGTTGCAACTCGGATCTTAGAAATGAATCCGATCAGATTGGTAGATCTTCACAACCTCATAATTGGCAACTCAGTTAGGGATGAAAATCTTATTTTTCTGATTAATACAATGACAGGATCTTCATTGATGAGGTAAGTTAGGACAACCAAACTCAATAGAAAGGAATCAATAGGACCTTTTGCTCTCGAATAAAAAGGAACACTAATTGGGGAAATCAGGTTTGGGGAAGCCCAATCACCGGAAGGGGTCCAAGGCTGACCATACGGAAATACATCAAGAAGTTGAAGCGATATTTAGAAAAGAGGGATCAAGCCCTCGACAGTTTGCGCTTGGAGGTGCTCCAACTCTAGACAGAGATTCAGAAAAATCAGGCTCCACTAGCCAGTCAAACACGAGAAAGGGGCAGATGGGTGGCAGAATGGAATCATGAATAGTCTGGGAATGTATCAGTGCATCACAAGCTGGTTGCACAAACTGAAGGAGGTGACTATCATGACGATGGGAACAGAGCCCATCATTATGCATGAACTCTAACACCAGACCAACAGTTGGCGTACGTAGAGAAGATCGTAGGGTCTCGGCATCACAAAGCTTAGGTAACAGGAAGTAGGCAACAATTTGGCGCTTGGATTGCTTGTGGAAAGCATTTGTAGAGTGGAAAAGCAGCCTAGAGGGGATTTGCGAAATAGACTAGACCGAGTTAAGAGAGCCGACGTGTTGCAAACTAGCTCGGTTCATATCAGAGATTTCCTATGAGTGGCTCATCTTGTACCTATTCTTACTCGAGATTGAGTCGGTCAAACCCCTCGCCTGATTTTTAGTTTATAGCCGAAAATACAATCTTTAAGATACCATTGTCCCAGCTCATGAGGAAAACAGAACATGAGCCATTTTTAGGAGGCCGAACAAGATAATCAGAGAACCAAAGATAAAGAGCCAGAGGTTAAGGTGTTCATATTACAAGGATCAGGGGCACTTGACTATGAACCGTCAACAGTTCAAATCCCACCTAGAGGAGCTAGTTGTCGATGGACACTTGAAAGAGTGGATTGATGAGGAGAAAACAAGGGAAGGGGTACTGGAGAACAATGAATGGGATGTCGAAATAGAGGAAATACGAACCATTATGTGATCCATGGTATGGTAGATTAGGCCGTGGATGAAAGGCTTAAGGTCGAACTACAACATGCAGCATCAGAGAAGAAAGTAATGAGGATAGAGCTCGTATCAAAGAAGAGCCGAGTGGAATCGGTACATGTAACCTCATTCACCAAAAGAGTTTGAGAGAAAGTTCAACACCCACACAGTAAAGCTCTTGTGATCACAGTGAAATTGGACAAGTGGTACATCAAACGGCTTGTGAGGACCCGATGTTCGATATTTATTATTTTATATTTTATTTTATTTTAGAACTTCATGGAATTGAATTTAATGTTTAATTGTGGTTCGGACGTAAGCATCTAGAGTGTTGGGCTCGATGTGGGGCTTTTTAGAAGTTCAAAGGGTTAGTGTGATTAACCTTTGAATAAGTAGAAAAGGATTAAGGAACTCTAATAATTAGTTTTTATTAATGTTAGATAGCTTTTTATAAAATTTAGAAATCTTATTTTTTCTGGAAGAACACTAAAGGGCTAGTAGATGATGGAACCTCGTGAAGCGTTTAACTAAGTAGTAGTTGTGGGTGCTGAGGGCTTCACATAGAGCCCAAGATTAGCCAAGTATGCAGAGAGTTCGAGGGTTTTTCAATCATAATAACATTTCCTTTATTCTTCTTGAATAAAGTAGGATTTCACGCTGTTTAACATTGAGATATTGCATAGATATATGTGTTATGCTTAATTCAATGATATATGTGTTATGTTTTTATGTGTGATCAAATTATGGATGTTCTCTGTGGATTTTGAGATATTTTGGAGAGTTAGCCTGTAGAAACGAAAGCCAAAACGAGAGTCGTCCGTAGTTTATTTGCAAAATCTAGGAAAGCCAAAACACATTGATAATTTAATTTTAGGAAATTTTTAGGGTCGTTCTAAAATTTTAAAATTTCTGAAATTTTTATTTAGAGTTGGTTTATGTCTCTTTTATGTTGGATTAAAATTTCGAGACCTAATTCAAAATTAAAAAAAAAATTATACATATCTGTGACTGAGTTGTAACAGATTACACATATGCAGGCTACACTGATACACTTTGGAAAAATGAGTATAACTTTTAACACGAGTATCGAAAATACACACCGTTTATTTTATTTGAAACTAGACACATACTATTTCAAAAAAAAATGTATATTTTGTGTTTATTTTTACCCAAGCAAAATTAATTTTTCGATTGAATTTGACGAAACAAGTTTGGTGGATCGATCAAAAGCTGTGTCACCATTTCTAGACTTCGACACATTTTCAACATATGATACTCCTCCAAAGAGGAATAATGTCACATCCCGCACTTCAAGAACATGAAATGAGTAATAGAATGATACAACACAATATAACCTCAACAAAACACCTCCATTAAAAAACACTAAACATCTCTCTAATATCAGCAGTCATAAAAGCAAACTCAAAATTGTAACAAATAAACAACCAAACTAAACCAAAATAAGTAGTCAACTATGGGTCCACAATACCAAACAGATAATTAATACTCGAAACATGAAAATATGAAGATTGAAATAAATCCTAACCATTGAATTCCAAATATCTTCAATGCAAGGTCTAATTCCTCGGTTCAACTTCATCAACTGTAAATGGTTAATTTACAAAAAATATAAGTCGAAGAGTAAGAAGTCATATAGCACCATCATCATGTTGATTAAATTATGCTCACATCAATAATATAGTATAAACAACAGGAATAAAATTGAAAGAACTGACAACATCATGCTAATTAACATGTGACTTAAGCAATTATTTAATGATCTCTCACCACAAGTCATACCCCAACGGACACCGAATATTAATTTAATATTCTTTCACTGCGGTCATACCCAAGATGTGGGCACCCTATCTTAGAGTTCACGGACCACTTCCGACCATCTTGGCCTGAGGCATTTTCTAAAGGACACTACAAATCTTACCCAGAAGGCCCCCATTTTTGTCAGGACACGTAGCCCAAGTTTGTTTGGACGCCCGATGTGGTTCAACCCTTCAAGTAGTTTTTGAAGAGGTGCGTCAAGACGCTCAGCATGACACCCAAGGGAAAAATGAAAATTGTTTGGACGAAAATTGAGACTCTCTCAAAACAGGGTCGAGAATTCAAAATTTCCAAAGGAATCTTTGAACAATGTGGATGGAAAGCCTAACATGCCCAAGAAAGTGCAATAACAAAAGGGGAAAATGCCATATGGTTCTCGAAAAGAGAAAAATCCCTCACAAGAAAGCCTCATCGTCAAGGAGACCTAGAAGGTCCAACCAAAGAAGTAATTCTTGGTCCAAACAACCGGACGGCGTTCAACGAGGCAATGAAAAATGAACAAAATTTTTGTAAGATCCAATGACGCATAGAGCTAGACACAGTTCTCATGAGAGAAAAAAGCGTGGACCTCAGCATGAAGTCATGGAATCATGGTTCCCGCAAATTTCCTGTACCCTTTCCAGCATGGAGTTAAATTCATACAAATCTTGAAATTGAGTTTCCAAAGACTTTCATCAGTTAAATTCTAAAGTCGTAATCTTCAAGAGTTTTCTACATGAAGCTTTAGAATTAAATTTTAAAGATTTTCACATGTTCCCATGGACTAAAATCTTCTAGAACATTTTTTGCTTTTTTGTTGTTATCGTGGACTCAAACACTCCGGAGAGCTTTTACATCAGTACCCATGGACTCAAAAACTCTAGAGAATCTTTATATTTGAGTTATTCTCGTGAACTCAAATGTATCGTAGAATCTTTTCAATTATGTTATTCTCATAGACTTGAATGTTTTAGAGAATCTTTACATTTTCTCTTCTTCTTATGGACTCTAATGCTTTAGAAAAACACTTTTACTTTTCTACTCTTTTTTATGGACTAAAATGCTGCAGAAAAACTCTTCTACATTTTGGATTGGAACCATAGTTTTCAAGTCTCTTTCTTCTCTTATCTCAAAGTTTTAAAATCGTAACTTCCAAAATTAAAATAAAAAGATCAAAAAAATTCTCATGTTTTATCCAACACATTGGAATCGAATTTTTGAAAATTTTCATGAAATGTCCTAGTCTTGAAACCATAACTTTCAAGTCTTACCCATATTTGAAAATCGATATCAGGATTCACATGTTTAGAATTAAAACCTTAAAATTAAATTTTTAAATTTTCGCATCAAAGGTCCTGATTTTAAAGTGTTCTTCCAAAATTAAAATTTTGAAAGCAATTTTGTTCAAGTTGACATGCTTTTTAACAAGGACCAAAACTATCCTTTTGAAAAGCAAAATTTTCAAATTACCCATGAAAAAAGCCTCACAAGTCTACCCAACACACATGGTTCTATGATACATACTAAGATTCTGCAGTGATGTGTGCAAATCTGTGAATCCAGAATACAGGAAGGAAAACAACAATAGTTGTTGTCTCCAAGAGTTCAGAATAGCATGGCATGGTTTTCAATCGTGGTAGGACAAAATACAACATCTTTAATTCTTTGTCTCCTCCTTGTTCCACAAAAGCAGACAAAAAGAGGGACAATTATTGATACCACATTTTGACCCAACACTCAATATATATATCCTGAAGATTGCAATCCGAAAGGGCTTAGAAGAGTTATTGCGCGAAAAGACCATTTTGCATCTAAATGAACAAAAGACGATGGAATGATTCACAAACCAATACAATCAATCCGTGATGCCTCAATGCAATGCAAAATCTATTGGCATGACCAAGACTTCAATCGGTCAGTCTTGGCAAGCTCGACAAAATTGCTTGCAAAAAGACCATTTTACCCTTGCAAGGCAATGGGCCCGAGCGCATCATTTGGGCACTGACATATTCATATTATGAAAACCTCATAATATCAATCCTCATGACAACAAGAGCCTAGAGGCACTATTTATGAGCTGACACAACCAAGCTACAAAAATCTCATAAAATTGATTCTCGTGATAATACGAGTCCAACACCAATCTCCAGGGACCAATCGACAACCTAGATGGTAGGAATCCAAAGCACAGTTTGTGAAACCAACAAAATTGGGCTGTGTCAACGTCACAATCTCAATCTACACATCGACATGAATTCATTGACATTTTCTGGGATAAAAATAGGCAATCTTGACCTTTTTCAATAGTCTAGAAGTACATTCAAGTATCGTGGTAGATTAGGGATAAAAGCTTGATCACATTTGCATCAAAAGACTTGTTTTCAAAAAAGTGTGCCAAACTACCACCTCAAAGGCGTCATGACGGAGTCAAGAGCATCCGGACGAAGCTTTGTTTAATTATATGCCTCTGGTCATTTTTCTGAGCCATGCACCAGGACACTGGACACAGTACTGCCTTTCTTGTGTGGATGCCCGGCCGTAAGTAGGGGGGGTCCAAACTTAGTTTGCAATGAGGAATTTTAGAGGAATATTTGGGAAAAGAAATCCTTCAGGAGAAGCCTTCAAGGATATATAAGAAAAGGGAGGTCACTTCCTGAGATACCCTGGAGAATTCTAGAAAAAACTTAGAACAGTGAGACTATAGGCTATAGTGCATACTCTATATATACCGTGTGAGAGTTGGACTTCTAAGAAAGAAGAAAAAGAAGCAAAAATTCTGTCCAACTCAAAATTCGTAGATAGGGTCCAAAAGGGTCAATATCTAGTCAAGTAATAGTAGATAGGAAGGCTCGAGCAGTGTACGGTATTCTCATAGCTCATAATAACGAGACTTTTGTCATTCACTATTTCGAATTATGATTTTACCTAATTACGTGTTAGTCTTTCAAATTTAATGTGTAATATTCACTTCCAAGCAAGGTAGTAAATTTATGAGTTTTACATATATATTGTGTTATATATTTCTTCCTTTGTGTTTTATTGTTTTTCATAACGTAAATATGCTCTTTTACGAAGAATAGGTATCCATATTTCTAAATCGAAAGTATGGACTAGTTTGTTTGGTATTGGCTACATAGTCTATGCTCTTGACAGGATACATAGATGTTTATCTTCCAAGGTTGAAAATATAGGAAGTCATTTAAGTCAAACTCTGTGACGATCTGTGGTCTGGAATTATATTATTTGAGCAATTTTATGATTTAAATGTGAAAATGTGGCTTGTTTGAGATAATTTGGCAATGTTGGGCCTTTTGTGGACGTATTAGAACTTAGGAGCTTTAGTGTGATTACCAAATTAATGAGTATAAAAGGAGGAAGAAATCATAAATCATATTATTTTTCAGAAAAATTAAACATTTGTTAGATTCTTTCCAAACTCTAGCTTTGCTCGGTTGATTGAGGAGGGCAATCGAACAAGTAGACGCTAGAATCTCACGAAAAGCATAACTAAAAGATTGATCTTGATGTTGAGAGTTTTTAGTGGAGCCTTGGATCAGCCAAATACGCGGGAGATTCAAGGAGTTATGCGGGTCTTAAGATTTTTCCACCATTATTTGCGCATAGTTTTTCCATTTTAATATTGTTTAAAGCATGTTTCGATCATATCTATATGCGCATTATGTGTGAAATTAGATTATGCATGATTAGACATGTTGTGAATAAGTTTTGGATTGTTTAGTTGAAGAAACGAGGACTTTTCGTGTTCAATTTGCACAGAATAGAATCTGAAAAAAATTAAAACGTAGCGATAACCTGATTTTGGACATTTTTGTTAAGGTTGTTCTAATACTCTAAAACTTTTGAAAGTTTTACTAAGAGTTTTTTTATGTGTCTTCTGTGTTGATTTAAAATTTTGAAGCCTAATTCAAAGTACAAAATTCTACATAAATCCGTGACTTAGCTACTGCAAAGTCGTAGCTGTGCCAGATGCACACACGCATGTTTGGAAAACGATCATAACTTTTAGCACGAGTATCGAAATTATGCATCGTTTGTATTGTTTAAAACTAGACACATTGAAATTCAAAATATGATGATTTTGTGTTTTATTTTTACCTGGACAAAATCAATTTTGCGATTGAAGTTGATGAAATAATTTTTGTGTTCAAAAATAAAGTATCTAACTTTAAACCGACACAACGGTGTCATCCAAACTCTCTTTTTAACCTTTCACCTATTGTTGTAAAGCTTGTGGAGCGTAATTTTTATGATGGTGGTCACAATACCTCTATTTACAGATTATAACATTTTAATTTTTTAAAGATTGAACCTTTGTTAAACTTCAACCTTCCTAAGTTGGAGAAATTAAGTATTTGACATTTAAAAATGAAAACATGAAATACAACAGTCAACTTGCATCTCATGTGTTTTGTAAAAGTTTAACAAACGATCGGCTTGAAATTTTCAAAATCCAAAAAGAAATAACATAGAAAAAGACGAGACTCCGCTCGCACCTTTTAGTTTTCTGTTGTGTCATTTTGTTTTCTTGGCCAAAAAATAATTTTAGAGAAAGTTAATGGTAAAAAATAAATAATTTTAGAGAAAGTTAATGGGAAAAAATTAAGTTATTGAAAGTGAAATATTTGGTGTCTAATACATTCCCAACTCGTAATAGGAAATTTTCAAATTCATCTCTAGTATTTGCAAACTAACCCTTTTAATAAAAGAGTCATTTACAAAACAGAATTTAATTTTGAAGACAAATAATTTTTCTATAGACATTTTCTTTGAAGATAACTTTAGAAGGTGACTTAGCACACCCAAACTTGATGTCAAATGACAACTCCAAACTTTTACTGAAAGCAAATCCAACTGTAAACCTTATTTTCAAACTCCATAGCGCGAGGGGGGTTGAAAAAGTTTTGGGCGCTACACCAGTCTTTGGTATGTTGCATCTGCCTTCTTCAGTCCAAAAGACATTACTTTGTACCAGTAGAGGCCCCTCAGAATAATAAACATCGTTATCTCCTGGTTAGGCCCATATATGGCTATTTGGTACTACCCTCTGTATGAGTCCAGTAAGCTCATTCAGTAGTGGTTTGCCATCAAGTCCATAAGCTGGTTAATTTTTTATAAGAAAAAATTTTGGTACGGGAAGGAGTCTTTTGTACAAGCCTTGTTCAAGCTTGTGAAGTTGACATAACCCCTCCACTTTCCATTCTTCTTCTTCTTCTTCAAGACCACTATTTTTGACAGCCATTCGAGATATGAAGCTTCTTTGATGGCTTGGGCTTTGAGCAGCTTCTTCCACTTCTTCATTCACTACATCTGCGTGCTGAGCTGTGGACCTCCTACTTTTTTCACTTCACCGAATGCATCTCCTCGTTGACAATGATGAGCTAGTGGCTTGCAACCTTCAGGTACGCCCTAGGCATTTCGTACCACATCTAGGCAAAACCCTCTAAATCATTGGCTAGGAAGCCCACCACTTCCGTCTGCTCTTTCTTGTCAAGGAGGTCTCGATAAGAAAATATTTGTCAACATCGTCGAGATTGCTGCCCACCTTCTTCATTTGGTCTATCGCCTTTTGCAAAGGTTGTCCCTAATGTCTGCTAGGACAGGCTAGTCGAGCACCTCTATCATGTGAATTTGCTTCCTCATCCCTTATCTTCTAAGCAGTATCAACATGCATTTTGAAGTGGCCAACATGCTTCCCCTCACTTTTTGACTTCCCTTGGGCATGCTAAATTTGATTCTCTGGTAGAAGGTGGGAGGGACAGCCCCCATGCTAGAGACCCACCCCATCCTCATGATGACATTGTACATGGAGGATATTCTGAGTACCAAAAACTTGCACTCTTTGGTTATGCATTCAATCATGACCCTTATTGAAATATTGTCAAGCGGCCCCTCTCAACTGGAATCAAACCTGGAAAGCCTCGTTTTGATAGGCGTGAAATCAAATGCTTTGAGTCCAATTTCAGATGTTACAGAACATGACGCCCGTTGAATCCCATGAATCCACATGCATTTGCTGTACTTTGTATCCATTGATTTAGAAAGTTAACACCAAAGGATTGTCATGGAGGTATACAACTCGTTCTTTATCCTCCTCGGTAAACTAGATGATGTTCCCTCGATTAAAGGTTGGTTGTTTGTTCTTCCACCATGCTGATCTGGTGTACTTTCTTTTCTTTTGCCCTTCACTAATTTGCATTTTGAGTAGTCCGAGAAGCCATTATGATGACCGTTACTACGCCAAGAGATTTTGAGTCTAACCTTTTGGCCTCCTCATTCCCTCAATTAAAGGTTGGTTGTTTGTTCTCCACCACGCTGATCTGATGTACTTTCTTTTCTTCTTTTCTTTTCCCTTCACTAATTTGCATTTTGAGTAGTCCGAGAAGCCATCATGATGACCGTTACTACGCCAAGAGATTTTGAGTCTAACCTCTTGGTTTCCTCACTCTCCTTGTCTCATTGTCCTTTCCTTCAGAGGCTGTCTAGTAATTTGCTTCAAGTGCCCTCGCTACCCCAGATCCTCCTGAAGTCTTCTAAGGAAGAAACTCTTTTTGGTTCAGTGCTTGTGATCTATATGTAAAGCGCAATGTAGCTTTCCATCCCTTAAGTTTGGGTCTCCTCCAATCAGTCTAGAAGCTCAAAAATATGCTTCCTTCCCGATCTTTTGGAGGATTCTGGAGATCGGCTGATTAAATTTCGTCCCAATGTCATCCTCCCTTTTTTAATCCGTCTCCTTGTCAAACCTTTCCTTCTTGAACACGTTAATTTCTAAATGCCAATCCCTCGTACTACCATTGTCATCTCAACCCCTCTCTTCCTTTATTTGCACCTTCTTCTCCTCCTCCTCCTATTCATTCCTTTCTTGATCGACAAGAGCTCATCCTCTACATAGGCAAATTCATCTACCATTCTCATGAGGGCCTGGAGATCATTTGGCCTTTTCCGAGTGAGTTTTTCCGAAGCTCAAAATGTTAGTTTTATATTCATTAAGTGTGACTCACATGACACATCTTATTATATTTATGTATTATGTGTATTTTAATTAAAACTCTGGATATTAGATTTAAGTAATTAATAATGGGGACTATTCAAAAAGGTGTCAAAATAACTTCCTTGATGGAAGGAAGTATAAAGGAATGTGACTCTTGGGAAAGAGTCTCATTAAAGGAATGTGACTCTTGGGAAAGAGTCTCATAAAGGGTTGTGACTATTAGGAAAGGGTCCCTCTCTATCTATATAAAGGCCTGTGATTACCATCAAGTTACTACTTTTACGTAATATAGATTAGACCGGAAATCCTACCTATTACTCTCCATACAAATCAGTGAGGGTTGTGAGTGCATTAGTTTATTTTGGTTCAAGAGCAAAGACGGTTTTTAAGATTTCTCAACACTTGATCACCATGGCAGAAGGTATGTAATTCTTCCCCTATTAAGAGTTTTATTTATATCTCCCGCATATAAGTTTATCACAAAATTCATTGGGAGTGAGCACTTCCACGAAATCCTCCACTGTGTTATAGAAGTTTTAGTACCCTAAGCATAAGCCCTCAGGGCTCTCCTTTTGCTAACTTCATTTTTTCTAACCCCTACACTGTTTTGGAAATTTCTTGCTGGCGAAGAATGAACGACAAAGCTTAACCTCAGTTGCTTGCAATTGTTTGTGGAGCCAGAATCCAACTTGTAAAACCATTATAAGGTCAGATGCATAAGGCTAGATGAAAATATTCGGCACATGAGTACTTCCTTATGGTCGTAGAGGATCATGACTTGACTATAATGTTGTATATGGTCGTGGGGATCGCTAACACCATCATAGAATACGAAGGTTGGCATTTTGGACTTAGTCGAGATTTGCGCCCTTAGATGTGCCGAAAAAAGGGAGCTTGTCTTCCATTGTCCTTAGACTCCCTTGCCTGGCTGGCCTACCTGAGACGTCCACCTTCATCTTTCGCTTTACTTCCTATTTGTTGTGCCATCATCTCGGCTCGACATATACATAAGAGACTTTGACTTTATGGCTGGTGACCTTGGCCCATCCAGCTACCCTATATCCCTATGACACCCGTAAAAAGAAATGGTGCTTCTGCTCCTCTTCACAGTGTTTCTTTTGGGTACATCCTCGGGCTTGTTTTCTCTCCAATGTTCTCTTTCTCTTACTCCCACCTTTTGCATTGAGAAGCCATTTCAGCTTTGTTCATCTTCTTCCAGAGGTCGCAGAGTTCTCTATCCTGCTCGTGTAATTGTGCTAAAAGCACTTTGTTCAATCCGACTCACTCAACCTGTGTTGGTACAATGATCCCAATTGAGATAGGTTGACGGACCCCATTTGGAAACTTTTGGCTGCTAGGCTTCCCTTCATGCACCTACTAGAGATGGCATTTCAATCCGATTTGATGGATATTCAAACTGCAACCGAAATTTCTCTCGTGGATACATTTATAGAGCAAGCAAATGAATATATGTTTGAATACGATTATGATTAAATATCAAAAAATAACCCAATGAATATCCAAACCATAACCGAAATATATTTATGAGATTACCCTTTTTAATACGCGCGCGCGCGCGTATATATATATATATATATATATATATATATATATATATATATATATATATATATATATATATCTCCCTTGTTGGTTTAGTTGCAATTAGTGAACTTTTTTTTATGGTTATGTACTGTATGATTTGTTATTTGTTCATTTGATTTGTTGATTTTGTTCTTGCCAAAATATCAATAAGAGTTCATTTTCAAAACATGAAGAGAAGTTTATTTATTTAAGAATCACATTCGGATTGAATCAAGGCGGATGGGAGAAGATTCAAAAAAAAAAAAAATTGACTATCCATTCAGTTTGGTGATTATTTGACACCTATTAGATAGGTTATGATTTACAAATTTTAATAACTAACGGATATCGAATTAGATTCGATTATTGGTTCGTGTTCGGGTATCAAATACGTATAATTAGATATTCGCTCTGATCCACTGCGTTGCCACTCCTAGCGCCTACGCTGCTTGACTGGGTGGGAACGCTTGGCACTATTACATCCATGGTAATTCTCACTTTTCAAGCTTCCTCGTGATCGCCAACCATTGGCAGAAGCCAATGTCTTGGGTCTAGGGAACTTATTCCGACTAAAACAAGGAGCGAGTCTTTACCAACTTCAAAATTTTCTATTTTTGGGGAGAAAAAAAGATGAGCGTCCCTTTATTGATAAAGAAACAAAAGCTTTTTTATATACATTTTCTTTATGGGTGTTAAGAAGGGACTAGTCATAACTGCATTAATTTTCATTCGATAGATGGAATGAAAACTTCCCTTGAGATTCTACTTAAGGAGTAATACAAAGGTAAAGGAGAGTCTATTAGATGAGAAATCCTACCCATACCTAAGTGATTAAAATCCTAGATGGTATGAAGGAAGGGTGTAGGGTATAAATTTGTGGGACTCCCCCAAGAGTCCTACTGCAATTGAAAGAGGACTGATTTGGATATGCCCCACCTGAATCTCTATTCGAAAGCATTGACTGCAAAAGAGAACAATCAATTAGAGACACTCCGACCGTTGACCAAAATGCCTTCCGATGGTTAAGTACCTGTATGAGTAAAAGCTCATAAAAAGAGTGTTCTTTCAAGTGCAAACAAATATGTAAAGTACTCCTTAGTCCTTGCAATAATTTGGTATATAAGAGTAAAAGTGACTAACAAAGTTCTAACGAATCAACCTAGTGCAAGTGTTCCAAGTGATCAATCTCTTTACTCATAGGTCTTTACCTTTATTTATAAATATTTATAGAAACTGATCGAGTGTTCTGACTAATGCAGTCAAGTGCAATTCTACATCGGACATCCCTGATCATGACTTGATTCAACACATTATAAGTTTGACCAGCATGTTCACATCAGTCGACCGAGCCGATCGCTGTCATCTGGGTGGCGCTCGCCGTCTAAGCGTGGATCGACAAAAGGGTTAACTAGCAGGCAATGGTAACATGTGTCGAGCTTTCAATCCATGCTCATTTCTTGGGTCGAATCACTAACTGAGCATGGGAGACCGCACCTTCCAAGCCATGTATTTTATGAATCATCAAGTTACAGACATGTTTTGCATTAGCTTCATTTGCTTTTCACAGACTGACAGGACAAAAGAACCTGCTCTCTACTTATTCAAACTCTAAGTCCTTGCTCATGCACAAACTCTGACTCAGAAATGTGAAAAAAAAAAAAAAGAGGCTGAAGTTTGGAAGTATTTACAAGCACTGTTTATGTTACACAATAACATATGGAGGAACATTACCTTGTACCTAGTTCTAACATCAAGCACTATATCCTCTTTTTGAAGGATGCCACTGGCCAGAGTTGTGCGCAATACATGCAACCATACAAACTTCCTCCATGGCAGCCTCTGAGACCCCATTGTTGCAGATGTTTGCGAATGCTCGCATGTGTTTCATGCCATATTGTGTCAATGACCCACAATGCTTCTCAAAAACTCGCACCTGTGATTGGAAGCATCACTGGTATTAGTGCTCCATGTGACTAGCTAGTTAATGCTTGCCTCCATTTATATGGATGCAAAATTTGATCAAAGAAAGATGGAAGGGGGAAAATTACCATTGATTTGAGACAAATCCAATCATCAACAAGGGGCAAACCAGGCTTTCTCAAGGAATTGAGGGTAGTAAGACCCTTTTCTGGTCCAAATAGAACCAATCCAATCATGTCTATACTGTCATCTAAGTGATTTTGGTGCATCATTGTTTCTGTGATTTGCTTGAGAAGAGTTCTCTTTTCTGATCCCTCTCGAGATCTTGCGTACTGCAGTACATAACAAAAGTTAGAAGAACAAAACTAGAATAAACCAATTCCAGTCCTTGTAAATAAAAATCAATATAAAACTAGCTCTTTAGAAGACAAAAGGGAACAAAAAAAAGCAGGGGAATTCTGCAATTGCTTACAACTAAGCTAGGTTTTTCACGTATCCAAATAACTCTGAATAGAATTTGGAATGTTGACATTAGGAAGATAAGAAAAGAAGTGCTCACCCTTTGCCACAGGAATAAAATATCTGCGTCCCGTTGGTTAACAACATCCATCCGTCTATTGAAGTAAAATGTGTTTGCCGGAAAGTTCTTAGTGGATGGATCGAAACCTTGATACAGATAAACCATTTCACCTTTGATGCTCTTGTTCCCATATTCCATCACATGGGATCCGGCATTATACGTGTTGTAATTTGAGGTTCTCTCCTTAACCTGCCCAAAGTTTCATGGTATTTTAATCAACTTAATCTACTGGCAAAGAAGGTTGCACCAGCTCATTGAGTTATTATAGCTAGACAACACTTTCTGCCGTTGTGGCCTTCAATTCGCAAATTGATGCACAGTGGATCGTCCACTTTCTGTCTAGAAAGTACAATGCATGCTTTGCACAAAAAGAGGACCTTGTTAGTTTCCCATTGGCAATTGCATCAAGTCGTGGTTTATTGACAAGATACAATAAAAAACAAAGGCCCTTTGGTTAAAAATCTTTGGGTCTTACCTTGGTGTACTGCTGTGCCATTGTTTCTTTCTTCAGATTGTGGGTCTCACTACAGAAGGAAACAAAAGAGGAAGCATTATAGCAAAAATTCCGTTACTACAGAGTAGAGACAAAGAAACAAAGAAAAGCAGTGAACATGTATTTTTCCTCAAATTTTGGTTTACAATACCTTCTATGCAAATTAATGCTAGACTATCAACCGGTGTTACTTTTGGTTGGGATTGTAGACATAATAAATGATGAAAATTAGAAACAAGTAAACTCAGGGGGTGCTTGCAAAGAAAACACGAAAGCCACATGTGCATTCTGCAATCATGGAGAATGAGCAGCTATTATTGCTACAAAAATAAGGAATGATCAGATATCTATGAAAGATTCAACCTAAATTTCCTTTCCTCACAATAAACACGAAATTTGAAGACTAGCAAATTGCCGTTGTCCATTATCGAGAGGGTATTTCAGAGCTTGCAATGAGGCCTACAAACTTAATTCTATAATGCATGCCGTCAGAAGTACCGATGCGTCCAAGAAAGAAAAACAAAATAGCCTTTTAAATTTCAGTTTGCAGTATTTGCTTTCTTAACTTTGTTCTCATTTGCCCTGTGCTTATTTTGATTCCATGCTGCTTTTGGTGGCATGGCATATATCTTCTCTAGACCAAAAATGGCCTCCACAATAGGAACTGGAGCCCATTTTCTGAATTATGAACCAAGGTGACCCATAATATGTTTCTGAATTTAGAGATGCAATCTAGATTTCAGTATCAAAACAAGCTTAATATTCTAACAATAACTCCAAGAATATGAAAGTTTCTTCTACAAAAGTTGCAGCATAGCTTACCTGTCCTCCATCCAAGAAACACTATACAGATCCCCTAAACAAGTTATGTATTCCGGTGGCGGAGCAGGTTCCATCCCTGGACAGTATGTTCCCCAGCTACTCTCCTCTGCATTTGATGCTGTTGTGACGTAGATGTTTATATCTGTTGGCATCAAACCCTCGAACACACTTCCACTTTCACATGCTTCGATGTATAACACCTATACAACCATTACGCCATTCACGAAAATATAGAACATCTTCGAAACTCTAGTTGATGAACTCCAAACTAAGGAAAACAAACAACACTTGCCATTTCTTTGTAGCTTCCAGAAGCATGTTTCTTTTTCAACACCTCTAAGAAATCATTGGCATAAAGAAAAGGCATGTTTGGCATCCCTACAAACAAACAAGTAAAGATTTGAAAAGGCATATTTATTTTCTACATTATAAGTATATATAAGCTGTTCATTCAGTATAATTTTTGTTCCTCTTACAATCGTTCCATTTGTATTACAAGCAAGCATTGCCATTTACTGAGGTTGCTGCCTCTGGAACTTTAAGAGCCATTTACCAAGAAGTTCAACAAATACAAATTGTAAAATGCGAAATAGTGCGACAATGGAAAAAAACAAGTTTGAATCCCTGCTGCTAGTCCGACCAACATCTTTAAACTTCATTTCAATGTAGTAGACTAGGGGTTTTGACTGTGAATATGGCAAGTTAGCTATCAGAATGCTGTTTCAATCTTTTCTTCTTCGTATTCAAGACGCTCCGCATTTGAGAACACGCTTATGCAGTAAAACAATACGGTGTAAAAACTCACCAAGCACACCAGGGCCACCATGATCAGAGTAGTATAAGAAAATCCTATCACTGGGCTTGCTATCCACAACCTTCCCACTTCCACCTTTCACAGCTTTCTTATCGCCCAAAAGCACCGCATAGAAATTCTCCACAGTGACATGCTCGCCAGTGTAATCCTATCACCATCATCCATTACATCAGTCGGTAAACCAGAAGGACAAGGGAAATGCAAGTAAAGAGCAGCAATATCAATCCTAACTTAAAAAAAAAATTAATTTCCCAAGTGCAACACGGCCTTAATTCCCCGAGTGCACTGCCTTTTCATCCGATTTAACAATATGTGGTACTCCTGACGAATAATCAAAATATCAGTAGTACAATAACTGGAAGTTGACATTCTTATTTGCTGTGTGCTTATTCTAATTTAATAACATCACTGCTTATAAACGAGCCAGCCGGCATGATTGACGGGGTTTGAAAGGCAAGTTGATTACAACCCTATTAGCATATTTGTTGGCATCAAAAGAGATTACTAACACATTTAAGTGCGGTATTGTCAATCCCGGCCATTAAGTCATAGTCCGACGGAATCTAGCATCATAGATCTGACGAATGAAACATGACCTGAGAGACAGTCTGATCATTTAAACAAGTAGATGGGCAATAAGGGTAATTTCTTACGAATTACCACCTTGCAATGCTTAAGATATACGTTGATATCAGTAATAGCCATATATCACTAACACTAACGTTCACTTCCGACAATGCCAGATTGAAGATACTTAAGGATTGAACAGAAAATTTTACTTTGATTTCTACATTATAATTGAACTCGATTTGACGGGTAAAAATGGAACGTTTACCTTGGGCACACCGGCATAAACATCCTGACCTTGTGGATGGTTAATAATAATTCCCTGCCTCGGATTGAGTTCATTCCTTGCTATATCATCATACATAAACACAACGATGTTCTCGTCCTTCAATCCCCCTCTCTTAAGTATTTGGTACGCATGGCATACATCCGCCTGTTATTTCATATCCATTGTCCACAAATACGAATTAAAAACAAAAGAAGAGAGGAGAAGCGAAGAGAAAAACTAACCAAAAACAAAATTTCAGGTATGGTACTTCACCTGATGCCTGTAGTTTCCATAACCCAATGAACCCGCGACGAGAACCGCCCATCGAGTGCCGTTCCCTTCCGCTCCATCTTCCTCTCCTGGCATCCGGATCACCTGATCCAACCGGTTCACTTTGCCGGCTCGACCACTTTTTCCAGCTCCCAAAGGCAGCAGCACCCCCAGTAAGAGAAGCAACACTACTGTCGAGGCAAATTCAAACCGATTGTCATCCATTCATAAAAACAGTGACCCAGAAAGGGAAGGAAAAGAATGTAGAGAGAGAGAGAGAGAGAGAGAGAGAGAGGAGAAAGCAGCTGCAAGGAGGAAGAATAGCGAGTGATTATGTAAACATTACCTACAAATACATATAGAGCGGTGTGAGTTGCCATGCAAAACACGGGGATGACACCTGTGAAAGCCGTTTGGGTTGGGTGGGCCCCAAAATCTTGTAAATTGAGCAGGTGGGTTCTCTCTGTTGGGCTAATCTGACTTTGTGGCTCGTGAAACGGGCAGTCTCTTTGCGAACCGCTTGCTTGTTACCTGCGCTGTTTTCTTATTTCACAACCAAACTTTTGGTATATAAAATAAACAATGGAACAACGCAAATTAATATGGAACATAACATAATTGAAATAAATCTTCAATAAATTACAATAATTCTCAAGTTAACTAATCAATTATTAAGTAAGTAATTAAACCATTTCTCCTGAATTGAACATAAATAAATCAAATAGGCCCATAATACTTGAATATAAAAAAAAAAATAAAGTCTAAAAATCTCTAACTGAATGTCTAATATAATAATATTGTCGAAAATGTAAATCTTTTCTAACATGCTGAATCTTCTTCAAAAGTAAAGTCCTTGGGTCCATGTCATCACTTGCAAATGGTTTGTTTACAGAAAAACATAAGCTGGAACTGAAGTACAAAATCATATTGAAACATCAACATATTGAATAAAGCATGCTCATATTCAACAATATAATATGTTTAAACGACAAGTAAACAACCACTAAGTATTCTCAACACTATCATGATCAACATGCAATTCATGTATTATTTCGACGATATTACACCACAAACTGCCCACATTGGGGACCTTATCATAGAGTTCACGGGCCGCTTTGACCATTAGCCCACTTCTTAACCCGGTTGTTTCACGATCTTTCACCAGAAGAATTACAAAGATTCTAAGTAGAGTTCATAGGCTACCAGACTGACGAGCCATGCCCTACGCGGTATCCATACATGCTCATTTGTACCCTTAATGATCAATTCCAGACTTAGACACTAACCCTAAGTGGACTGGAAGACAAGAAACAGGCCGAATATTAAAAAGTGAATATTTTATTTTTCAATAGGGTCAAGTGGCCAAAATCACTCTACTGTCCAAAACAAACTGTTGAAAAATTAAAGAAGTCACTCTCGAACAGTCTAGGTAATTTTTCAGATTTTGTTCTATTGAACAGACCTCATTTTTTACCTTCGTTTTTGCAACCTAACCGTCCGAAATGCTCAAGAACAACACGGAATCATGCATGACTCGATCACATGCCAAAACAACATTCGTACTATTGAAATAAACACGATCTGCATAATATCTCAATGTAAATCAACATGAAATCTTACCTTCTTCGATAAAACGCAAAATATACTATTCTGATTGAAAACCCCTCAAATACTCCACATACTTAGTTGATCTCGGACTCTATGCGAAACTCCTGATGCGTTCTATGATTTTCTAGTTCGTCCCGTCGTATGAATCTTCCGTCTACTAGCCTGTTCTTCCTGTTCAATCGAAACTAGGGTTTATGGAGTTTTAGAAAAAGCTGTCAATATTTTATAAAAATTGATATTAGGATTTTCTAATCCTTTTACAATTACAATTTGGTTAATTACAGTACCCCCCCCCCCCCCCCCCCCCCCCCCCCCAACAATCGAGTCTGGAACTCCAACTTATTACGTACAAACCACAATTAGATATTAATCACAACATCACGAAATTCTAAAATAGACCAAAAGTAATAAAATGCCACATTGAACCTCAGGTCCTCACAGTAACGTTCCAATTTAACTAAAATGTTAATTGTAAAAGAAAATTTAGCGAGCAAAAAAAAAATTCCATGTCATTACATAATAAAATAAAAGTTTGATTAAAATTATTGGAATTTAATAGGAATTACATTTGAAAATTTGAAATACAGAGCTAAAAATAACTAGGTAAATCATAGTGCAAGCTGGTGATAATATTGTCGCTGTTGCTCTAGAAGTTAAATTCCTCAATGTGGTCTTTGGTACCAGGCGTGGAAAGTGAGAGATAGGGAAAATTTACACCATTAGCAATAAAACTTAATAAATAAATTCTACCCGTAAACCTAATTTATGCAATAGACCACATTATAGATGAATAATAACATAAGCGAGAAATAATAATTGAAAACAATCAACAAGTGCGGAAATTAGATCAAAGTGTAACGCAAATAATAATTTTTCTAAGTCAACATTTATTTCCCATTTTTAAGTTTCTGACACGAGTGTCTGACAAAATCATATGTGTCAAATTCAATTTCAATTTCCCAAGTTGCGGGGCAACACAAGCGTTGCCCATAAGTAAAATCCATAAAAATCAATGTCTTGATATTTCGACCGAGATGATCCTAACCCCTAAGCTAAACCGTGTTTCCACCACTAGCGTTCTCAACATTGGTTCCCGTATAGTATGTTCCCAACCATTATAATCCCAGTCATCATGCTTCCCGTACATCGTACCCGACATCAAAATTGCTACCTCCTTCTACACGCTATGTTTTGTTTCAAAAGACACAACATGGCTAAAGCACATATCCAAGCTTATGACATAACTTGGCTTATTGCATGACATGACTCACTGTCAACTTGGCTAAGAAATGCAGTTCAACAAAAAAAAAAAAAAATTCTCATGGTTCCAGTCATAATTCGGCTTAAGTCATATTACAGCTAAAGACATCCTAACACATCTCTAAATGAGTAGTTTGCTTCTCTATCTACGTGCTTGGTGACTTTTCTAAGTTTCTAACTTTCGTTCAAAATCCAGCGCTTGACAAGATTGATATCATTTATCATTCTAGACTCGGGATTCTCGGTTAATTAATATACTCAATCCGATTCTATCAATAAGCAATGGTAATGCTAGCATGGATTGATAACTGGCATGCAAAATAAATCATTTAAATCAAGCAATTATGCAAGTAATTAGTGAAATCAACAACGATTCATGTGGTTGTGTACTTGCAAGATTATGTATGTAAAGGTCGAATTACGATTGAGGCCTGTAAACATAGTATCTAAGTTTGGGGTCTAAGATTCATGTTTTGGTTCTAGGAAAATTTTAGACAGTTTCAAAAGATGATCGGTGAGGATAAAGGGGTGACTGGTGATTGGTAGGGTACAAGAAAGTAGATGAAGACTTCACCCAAATAATAGTGCGACGATAGTTGCAAAAACTATATTGAGAGTACAACCGTACCTTTCAATTAAAACAAGACGAATCAACCTATGTCCCTCTATAAACAAGAACTCTAGCCTGGTCATACATTTCTTATCAAATCCTGCTCACCCAGGAGTATGAGATCACAATACCCGACCTAGCTACACCACTACTAGTCAACCAATAGTTACCTCGACACACACTCGGGGGGACGAGAACCCACCTGAGTTAGGTGGTCAACAATCATAGAATGAGAGAATGTGTCATGCATTTTATAGCATGATCATGCATTAACATATTTGTATACATGCTAGTAGTAGGTTATGTAAATATGCAACATTTTATGCTATCAGAGTATATGCACTCAAGTATTTTACCAATTAACCTGGTACAAAAAAGCTCGTCACCTATTGTGCCATCTAATTCATATAATCTAAACTATAGTATGGTAGAGGCACTGAATTGCGCCAAAATATTTATTTACACCACATAAACCAAAGCTCGAGTAGAAAAACACATAACAATAATGAGAGTTAAAACATAATCTCATCAATATTATCAAGCCAAACAGGATAAAACTATAAGCAACGATGTCATGCTCTATGCAACACATGTATAATATAAGACTTCACCATTAAGGCAATTCATGCAATTACACTAGGACCTACATCACGTCCTAGACTCCTATAATAAATTACGGTATTTCACTGAGGGAGTACCCAAGAATATGGGCACCTATTGTCGAGTTCACGAGCTACACCGACCTACAAGACATCTCAAACCCAATAATATTTCAACGGTCTTACCGCTAGAATGACAAAAACACTGAATCAGAGTATCACAATGCTAATGCATGATCATATGGACATACAACTCACTATTCCACACCAGAACAATATGCACAAAGGGACCGAAAAATAAAGAAAATGGCTCACTCTTAAAAAAATAATTTCTGGATTCAGGGATGTTGCTCAAGTGGCCAAGAGCTCATTCGAGCGTCAAAAATAGGCTCACTGTCCAAAACAAAACATAAAAAATTTAAGAAGCTCCTTCGGACGGCAAAGAACTCGCTCGAGCGACCTAGATAAATTTTCAAATTCTATTATGATTGCTAACAAAACACGAACATCCCACTTTTCTTCGACTAAACTGTCCATAACTCATCATAAACATATCAAATCATGCATAATTTGATCTTATACATAAAAGTGCATGTACTCATGATCGAAACATATTTTAAACAACATTAAAACGAAAAAATTATGTGAGATCCTACCTCGATCAAGAAGAACGGTTAAAAACCCTAACATTTGTATAACTCTCTGAATTCTTTGTATATCCAGCTGATCCTAGGCCCCACTCGAAGCTCTCAATATCAAGATCAATTCTCTAGGTATGCATTTTACGCGATTCCTAGCTAAGTTAAAGAATCTGTCTTTCCTCTTCTACCGATCAAAACTTAAATGAAAGAACGTGAACAAAAAATGAATGTCTAATATTTATGAATAAACTAAAGTTAGAGTTTCACTTGGCCTTTTATACTCATTAATTTGGTAATTATGCTTTAAACTCAAAGTTCCAATAATTTCACATTAGATTCAAAATTATCAAACTTCATTAAGAAGCCATAATTATGACAAAAACCATTAAATCGTTGAAATAACATGAACTTAAATAAGGGTACATTACTCCAATAGTCTTTCAAGTTTGGACTTAGTCTCTTTTTAGTTCCTACCATTCAAAATGGTTCGATTTTGATCTTTAATTTTATTTTTTGCTTCAATTAAGTCCAATCATTAACGTCCGTTTGTTTTTTTAACAAAAAAGTCAAATGTTGACTTATTTTATAGGTATTTTGGTAAATTTAATTTTTTAAATTATTTTCTTCACCACTCTCTCTCACAGTTGTGCTTCTTCTTCCTCACTGAGATCTTCCCCCATAAATCAAATCAATGAGATCTTCCACCGCACTAATTTAATTCAACAGTTACACTACACAAAGGCTCTCTTCGCCACAATTCCAAGAAACCCATCACCGCAAAAATCCGACTTGTATGGTTTAGATCCATTCCTTGAAAACCCAAAATCACCATCGAATTGATAATTAGACTCCAAAATGGTTGACTCTAAGTTCCCATTTCTTGGCTTCTTAGGATTCAAGAAACCCATTTTTGATTCTTTAGACTAAATTGATAATCGGACTCCAAAATGATAATCGGACGTGTGTGTGCGAACATTAGAAAACAAAAACGCTGATAAAGTTAACAGTTAGGATGATCAATGTGGAGCCTGCTGTGAGCCTCCACGCAGAGACAGAAGAAGAGCATTGGAAGAGTAAAAGTAGCCCATATGTGAAGCCAAAATAAAAGAGAAAGAAAACAGAGAGTAAGTTGAGATGTGATCTTCCCTAGTTTTGGAAGGGCATTCAAAAAGCTCACAGCTAAGAAATGGAGCCGTGGCCTGGTGGGGTGATTCGATTTCAGTGCAATATTACTTATTATACAGATAGATATATGGGAGAGGATAAGTGGGGTTTAGTATGTTCTTGCCTCATATGGGTTCTTAATTTGGATGATAATAAAGATTCACTTAATCGTTACTCTCTGGCTCTGTCGCTTTCCATTCTTTGGGGTCTAAAATAAAATATGCTAACAGTTAGGATATGAGTGTATGGATTCTTAATTTGGATGATAATAAAAATTCACTTGATCGTTACTCTCTGGCTCTGCCGCTTATCATTATTTGGGGTCTAAAATAAAATGCTAACAGTTAGGACATGGGTGTTCCCAAAATGCTAATGAGCCGAAAACTGGATTAAAAAAACAAAAAATCCAGACCCAATTCAAAAACGACAGACCCAAGTCAAATTGAGACTCCCACTCTTTCATAAATGTGACCCAGAAGCCAATTCCAGAATCCCTCAGTAAGAGAGAGAGAGTGTGTCTGGGCGTTAACATTGGATGGAGAGAAGAAAGTGTGTGTGTGTGTGGTGAGAGACATGTGTGTTTGCCATTAGGAGGTTGAGGTCGCTGATTGTGTGGGATTCATCGTCGTAGCCATCAGAGGAGGAGGCGTACGAGGTCAAGAATCTTCAAGTTGGGGTAGTCCATGAATTGCAGTCCAAGAGAGAAAATGTCAGTTCTATTCTTATGCAGAAATGCTACGGACACATAAAAAAAACACACCACTTTCGTTTTGAGGTGAGGACAAAAAAACCTCTAAGTGTTCTCCTCCCCAAAATCCGACCAGTGTAGATCCCTTTTCCCTCACCCCAAAATCAGTCAAACACTTCCCTTCAGACCAGTGTAGATCCCTTTCGTTTTGGGGTGAGGACAAAAAAACCTCTAAATGTTCTCCTCCCCAAAATCGGACCAGTGTAGATCCCTTTTCCCTCACCCCAAAATCAGTCAAACACTTCCCTTCACCCCCAAATCAAGCCGAAGAACTCCACCAAACCCGGATCTCCGCCACCGACCATCACCACCTACGTACACAACGCGCTTCGAAGATCCTCCAACACCCCGCGACGACCCCTAATTTGAACTCTAGCGACGACCAACAAGGTCTCTCTCTCTCTCTCCCTCTCTCCCTCTCCCTTTCCCTCTCCCTCTGCTTTAATCCGTCTATTTCGAACCCTAATTTGAAAACTAGGATTTCAATTTCAGGATCCCTAATTCGAAAATTTAGGGCAAATTTCGAACCCCAATTGGAAAACTAGGGTTCCAATTTCAGGAACCCCTAATTCAAACCCTAATTTCAACACCATTATATTTTCTATAGTATATACACTGTAAATAAAGCTTAGAGTATTCAACTGAATGCCCTAACTTAATATTTAAATAAATGTATGTACACATTCACTATATTATTTATGAGATTCTTATAGCACCACGATATGTGTTTATTTACATAAGAATTAATTAGTGGTCATAGTAGATCTCTCTTTGAACTTAGCTATGTGATAACAGTTGTCCAGATTCTACAATCCCAGCAGGTTGGACTATTATGGTTGTTCCCCAAGTTTGCCATTGGTGCATGTCGATAGCTTTTTTGTTTGACTAGAAGTTGGTTGTCGTTCGTGGAGTTAGATTTGCTTTGGCTAGAATTTTGAGGAGATTATTAATCTTTGGCACTTGATGAATTACCTGGAGACTTATAATATTTAAAATAGTTTATGAAAGTTATTGAAAAAACTATATTGCAGATTATTATTATGTTTTATCGCAATGCAAGTGAGGATAAGAAGTTGAATGCAAGCATTATGTACTAGAGCCTATTGCAAAAGGTCTAAAATTCATAATCAGCACCTAATGATGAAAGTAAGGTGGCTGATGCATCCCAGCGGTTTCCACTGATGGTGAGAAAGGCAGTATTTCCACGACAAGCATTATGTACTGAGGAACACTCGCTACATGTTGAAAATGAAGAACCCGTTGAAAAAGACAACCCTCCGTATAAAGAATGACTTGAAGATGGGTTGCTTATCTTTCTTTTGTCATGTTTCTTTGTCCTTCCAAAATGTTGGGAAGATGATGGTTGTAGGTTGATATATAAGTTGCTATTTTTGTGTTCTAAGGGCATGATAATCATTGTTGTTCTAGTGAACCATTGAGAAGAGGTTCTTATAGATTTCCTTGTGTACTTAGAATTTTTGGGTCTTTGGCACATTCATTTTGGCAATTGTTGTAATGATTGATGGCTAATGAAATGAAGGTATATGTTTTCACTTTCAATTTTACAAGTGCTTGTCATGTAGGTTGTCTTGGCCCTGCACTTTTTAAGTAGTAGAAATAAAGCAAAAGAAAAAACACAAATAGAACATCAACTAGGCACTCCTTGCAAAAAATAGATGATAATTTTCATTCAAGTACTTTTCAAGTGCCTCCAAATAAAGGACATTTCACTGCAAAAATTCATTGACATTCCACTAATACATCTGAAACATGAATTTTAGGACAAAGATTAATAATCACACACTTTCTACATATTTAATGGCTAAAAAGTTGACAAGTTTAAGAATTCTAGGGAACTCTTATTGTATTCTGTCTTAAGCTCTATCTGATGGACTTCATGATCTTTCTTCATATAAATTGCCCTTGGTTTACTATAGGTTGCATCTGCAGCCACCATCTTGATTCCCTAATGCATTCAACTAACAATGGGCATTCACTAGTAGATTTTTCATCTCATCAGCTCTGTTTGTCTTTTACTTTGTTTGCTTCCTGGTTTTGGTTCAAGTTGTTTGAGCTCAGAATCGTACTACAGCTCCTTCCAAAGGTGCTGGATTGCTTGACTGGATGATGATGTTGAATGTAATCTTTGTCCGAAGATACACCATTACCAAAATGAAAAAAAAAATCCATTAGATGCGGCTATCTCAGAATAAATTATAAGTTGAGATGAGTACATACTACGGTAAGTTATAAATAGAGAACAATTATAAACTATAAGTTGAGATGAGTACATAGACCACAAGCATAGCAGGCCAAATCAGCAATAACAGCAGCAACCCTTTGTGGAGCGGCTGTGAGCGGTGGTCGGTGGTGGATGGGTCTTCAAAGCACGTCACGTACAGAGGTAGTGTTGGTCGGTGGTAGAGGTCCAGTTGGTGGAGTTCGTTGGTCTAATTTGGGGGGGGAAGGGAAGTGTTCAACTGATTTTTGGGGCGGGGGAAAAGGGATCTACAACTGATCTAATTTTAGGGAGAACACTGTTTTGTCCTCACCCCAAAATGGTCGTTTTGGGGTGATGTGCAAAAATAGTATGTGTTTTTGATGTGTACGTAGCATTTCTGATTCTTGTGAGTGTGTGTGTGTGTTTTACTTTGTGATGGGGGGTGGGGGTAAGGTATGGGAAAGAAACAAAACACAAATAGTAAGGACAAAATTGAGAGATAGAGAGAGAGAGAAAGAGAGAGAGAGAGTGCAGAAAATAATAAAAAAATATTAAGTTAACTATAATATTCTTGAAAAAAATCAACATTTGACTTTTCTGTCTAAAAAATAAACGGACATTAACGATTGAACTTAATTGGAGCAAAAAATAAAATTGAAAGCCAAAATCGAATCATTTTAAAGGTAGGGACCAAATTAAGTTAGATTAAGTCCAAACTGACTACTGAAGTAATTTATCCTAAAAATAAATAAAATCCTGAACCACAGGTCCTTACATGAACCTTCTCCGACGAGTGTCCTCGGCCTTTCATTAGCTCTCGCTTTTCATGCTATGAGATCATTTTGACCTCATTCAACTTGCTCTTGAGGCGTCAAAGCTCCCCGTCTTGCTCATCCAAACGAGCCAACATGGCTTCGTTCAATCCAACAGATTTCGCTTGGACTGTACGTTGGCTCTTGTTGGGTTAGGCTAGTGAATCCCATTTGTTTTGTGTTGGGGGGGCCCTTCTTCCGGGTTTTGGATTTTCCTTCTTGCCCCTACGTTGGTGGATAGGGTGGAGACGTGTGGTACTATGACATCCATAACAAGTCTCGACTTTCAAGCTCCCAATGTGTTTGCCAATTATGGGGTGTTGGATTTTGGGACTCCCCCGCAAGTCTTTATAAAGTTGAAAGAGGATTGACTCGAATAAGCATCATAAGTAGTTTCACTCAGATGTCCTTTACAAAAAGAACGACCAGTCAAAGGCACCTCAACTGGTGGTCGGAATGTCCTCCGATGGCTAAGTTCGCTACTATGTGTGAGTCAGCTTGTAGAACAAAGTGTTTTGCCGTGTATTGAAAATTAGGAATATGAAGTGCTACTTATAGTGGTTTTGGTATGTGAAACTAGCTAAGAATACCTCAATAATCAACATGGCATTAAGTTTTATAAGTGATTGATCCCTTCGCTGGTGGATCTTTCCCCATGTTTATAGAGTAGGGTGTGTATCTTGATGCATTTACTCAAGTGCATTTTCTACGTTCACCATCCTCGATTGTGGACTCATTTGACATATCATATGACCGATCAGTGTGTCATTCTGCATTGGTCAATGCGTCGACCAAGATGGAGTTTGATTTGAGGTGGCGCCATTCGAGACCCAGTATTAAAAGATGGTCGGCTTGAGATAGTTTGTATTAAATTCAATTGTCATCAGAGAAGGTGTTTGGTTTGAGACAATGTTCATCCAAAACGACTGTTGACCTTGTCCTCAGGTCAATCCTTAGCCAATCCTCAAACATTTTCCAATCAACTATGGGATATATTTACCTCTCACAATGATGATGATGGTTGTGATGACACTACCAGTTGGGATTATGACAAAGAATTAGATGGCGGTTTCAAATGCAGAATAAAGTGATTCATTACTAAGCTCATAGTAGGATTGACAAAATAACTATTAACAGAGAACCTTCATAACAACAATTGGATTAAGTAATATATGTGTGAGTGTGTGGCTGGATCCGGAGACACATAAAAAAAATATTTTACCTTAAACTTTAAAATACTCTTTCTCCTCTCTCTCATTCTTTACACATTAACCCTCTCTCCCCTCCTCCAACGATGTTCTCTCACTCCCTCCCCCCACACATTTTCCCTCCCCATCTTCGGCGAACTCAACTCCGATGATGGCGACCCATCTCCAGCAAACCCAACTCTAGTGACCATAGTGCAACCCTTATCAAACACCTTTTAGGCATCCCTCAAAACACCCCATGGTTATTACAAACTTCAACAGAACCAAAACTGAAGTGCATCTCTACTTCTTTCTGCGTTTCCTCAAGAGATTACAAGTTCTTTACCAGATAAGGCTCCTGCAATCTATATTACAAGGGAAGACGGTGTGGGCTCCACACATTTTCACATCAATGGTGAGAATGATTTGATCCAACGGCTGAAATTAAAATACATTTTCACATTAACGGACTAGATCAATTTGATCCAACTGTCAACATTTATCAAGGTTCTTGGAAGATGGAGTAGGCGTGCAAGGCCTTTCTGCATCAATGCTCTTGGGAGGTGGAGTAGGCCTTTAAGGCTTTTCTGCATTTAATTAATGGCTCGCCCCTCTCTCTCTCTCTCTCCAACTCCACATTCAAATGAGGTTTTCAATCCAGTTTCAGCAGTAATGGGGAAGGGGTTTAGCACAGGAATCTCACAAATGGAATCCAAATCTTCAATCGTAGTTCAATCGTGGCGAGAATCAGAGCATTCGCTCCGTACGTCCGCATCCCTCCCTCTCTCTCTCTCTCGATCAGAAAATCGATGAACGAATCCATCAAAAGATCGACGAACTATGAAATCCATCAGAGCGGTATGCCCTAAAATCGCATTCACCGATGTTTATTTTTGCAGAAAGTTTGGTATTGCAAGCAATCGCCACCCATAAATCTTCTCTATTTTAGCCTTATGTTCTTGACAGGTAACGAGGAGAGTGAGAGAGAGTGTCTTTGTTCTTGGTAGTGAACGAAACAACATGCAGTTGAAGAGGCAATTATTGCTAACGAACATTGTCGGTGTCTTAATTGCTGGTTTGGCTTTTGAATGTAATGCGTGTTTTAAGACTTCACCAAAATTATTTGCTTGAATCATGAAGTAGTGCTTTCTCAAGAAACAGATCAGGAGGTTGCTGGTTTGGCTTTTGAATGTAATGCGTGTTTTAAGACTTCACCAAAATTATTTGCTTGAATCATGAAGTAGTGCTTTCTCAAGAAACAGATCAGGAGGTTGTGTGATTTTGTTCAGCAAATAAGCCAGGTTCATGGCTTGTGTCCACCACCCACTGCAGCTCCTACTGCCTTTGCAGAGATCAAGAAAAAGTGGGGTGAAAAGCATCATATTTTGCAGCCCGTTAAATGTCACAGCCGAGCCTGCTGTGGCTTAGGAGCTTGGACCCCAAGTCCTGGTATGAGCTTGCAGGACTGGAAAATATACTATATATGCTATTGCTTTGTGAAGCGAATATTTGGTTGTAGCCCCTATTGCCTTTGCAGATATCAAGAAAAAGTGGAGTGGAAAAGTATCATATTTTTAGGCTCGGGACGATGCCCGTTAAAGGTCACACCCGAGCCTGTTGTGCCTTGGGAGCTTGCACCCCAAGTCCCTTTTAGTATAAGTTGTGTTGATACTTTTTGAGTTTTGAGTATGAGCTTGCAGGACTGGAAAATATACTGACTATATATATGCTATTGCTTTGTGAAGGGAGTATAGCCTTAAACTTGGTGAGTACTTCTGGAGTTAGTCTTCAACTATTCAGCTTCAAGCTGACCTGAACAGTCTTCCTACCGCTTCATTAAATTGGCTTTTTATAGATGGGTTTCAAGGTAACTCTTACGGATGTTCACCTTAAATCCACCCTTTCCTATTGTTTATCCTTGGATTAATTTAGGCTATTGTCCATGTAGAATACTGCGCCTGAGAGCGAGAGCAAGGTACTTTTAAATAATTGTTATATCCTTAGAAAGAATGCGGAGACTTTAATTTCAGTTGCTCTTACTTTGTTTACTTTCACAATTTCTTTTGTTGTTGTTTTTCTTTTAACCTTTTGCAGCCAACAATTTTAGAGCTACGTTCCAATAGGTGGAATTTGAACTTTTTGGAGGGAGACAATCTGACAAAACCACTGCCCACAACCTGAAGAGCTGCTTTGATGAGCCCAAGGTAAATAGCCTAAGCCCCACTTTGTTCCATAACTATACTTTGTGGGCTGTTTGTCGATTGTGTAACTTATTGTGCAAATGCTTCAAATCATGGAAAATTGTCCATAGTGAACTAAAGTTAAGTTCCAATCTCGCTTACATTACCAAATTGTGCTATTTTAATATCACTTCTTAGTATTATTATTGCATTTCTACATGCACAGTTTGTATGTGTGTACGGTGATTTATCTATAGAATTCAACTACTCAAGTGACAATCATACATGCATGTAGTTGATTCATTCCCGCATTTAGTTCGAAGTTGTTTGGTCTGTTGAAAAAGTTGGCTAGATGCATGTTTGTAGATGCTATATATGCCGCCATATAATTTGGTCATTGAGGAAGTATAGTGGGGAGAAGTGTGATAGTTATAGTGCAGAAATTCAGTTTTAATATTGTGTTCTGCTCTCTTTTCAGATTCTTGGTCACTTTTAAACCTTCATCATAGATTATCGTTTTGTTTTTGTTCCATATATAATTCTTTAATTTCCATCTTCTTACTCAGCTCAATGGTGACTTGATACAAATAGGATTAGCTTGCACCTGAGATCAAAGGTCTCATCAGCTTGCTGCTAAGATGAAAGAGTTACATTGTATACATTATCTAGGTTCAAAGGTTTCTTAGTGTTTTCAATAGGCTCATTAGTCATTAGTAATAACGTCCATTATGGATTTACAGTACTGGATACAAATGCTTCATATTTTGCTCCACATTCTTGCTCCAGGTGTTTTTTTCATCTACTGTACTATAGTTGTTCCTTTTTTTTCTAGGTTTGTAATTTTCTGTTTTGTTTTTCTAATCATGCTTTTTTATTAGATTTTCCTTACCTAATGAGTTATGGCTCTTTGAATGTTTTTTCTCCTTTTGTGGTTAAGTTCTCCATATGATGCACCCGAGAGAAGCAAGAGAGAAGTAAAAGCATCCACTTTGGTTGCAAAGCTAAAGCTTTTTTTGGATTGCACAAAGTTTCAGCATTTCATGGGGCACCCAATGCAGCGGGATGCATAATTAAATCTCTTGCTTCAAATTTGAAGTTCTTAGCATTTTATCAAGCATACTTAAAATTTATTTATTCACTGCGATTCTCAAAATTAACTGACTTATTGCAAATGTGCAATTTGATTATTTTTACGGTTATTACTCTGAGCACGTTATGGTGAGGTTACTTGAATACTACATGTCACATGACAGTATGTGGAGAACTCTATCTGATCAACTTACAAACTTAATGGTCCCATATTTGTCCATCTTTCAAGTCTAATAGTTTCCAATGATTTTATTTTATTTTTGGTTAATTTTATTTTTTGGGGAATGGCTTCATCTTTTTATGCTAGAAAAAAGATTCTCTACCTCCGTTAAATTTACGATTAAAAAATGCCTAATTGGATTTTCTTTTGGGGAATGATTTGATTTTTTCGTGATGTAATGTTGATCAAGCTAGGTACTACTTAGCAAGGGTATAGACCTGTGTTTGAAAGAAAAAACAAGAAAGAAAAGAATGAAAAAACAAAACACGGGGGTTGTGAGCCCAAACATCAAATCACAGGTGTTTGGGGAGGTGCCTCTAGGTTTGTATACAGGGAGGGCAATTTTGTCATTTTCGCTCTGATCCGATTCATTTCTTGATTCGTTTGAATTAGAATTTCAAAGATTTTTTTGAAAAATAAGTTGAAATTGGAGATGAAAGTAAAAAAAAAAAAAAAGAGGGAACAAGTCGAAGGGGGGTTTTGGTACCTCTATTTCGTTTTAAATAATTATTATTTTACTTTTTAATTATTTTATGTATAATTATTTATAATATTTTTTTGAACTTTTTAAATATTTTTTTAATCTGCGTAAAATTATCTATGTATAGATGTATATATGTGTGTGTATATATATATATATATATATATATATATACATATATATATATATGTTTATTAATTCATGTATATACACAATAAATTTTTTTAATTAAAAAAATAAAGCGGGGCGAGAAGGGAATCTTAGATCCCCGTTCGGGGTGAGGATAAATGGTAGAGTTCATTTCCAGAAGGGGGCGGGAATGGAGGTAGGGGGCGGGAATTGGAGGCAAGGATGTACAAATTTGGTCTTGATCCCTCCTGCTTTCATCCCTATTTATATATACAATTTTCTTCTATTAGCAATTTATTTTAGTGTCCTTTTTTTAATCTAGCCCAACTACACTGCAGCAAGAGCTCATTCACAATTTTAGTGTCCTTTCGTCTGTAGTGCCGTAGGCACGGGTAATACGCTAGATTTGTAAAACTGATCTGTTGCAGGATTGGGATGAAAAAGTCATTGAGAGTAATATGGTGAATACCACTAGGCTACTTTGATGGGGGTATCACAACAAGGTAGTATTAATCACTTTATATATTTTTTTAAAATAGTGGACTTTACTCATTCATTTTTTTTATGAATTTTAAGGTTGTTGTTCGTGTTCACAATTCTGCTATTTGGACGAAGTACATATATGTTGATACAAATACTTTTCGAAGGGTGATGAAGCGAAGATTTCAAGATAGACAACCAGTGAAGAAGACAAATTTTTTTTGAAGATGGATAATCAAGATAGACATTGATGATGACGTTTAACACTATTAGTTAAGTGTTTTTATCTTATGGTTGAATGTGGATTCTGTCAGTGCAATATTATGCATAACATAGATTTTACTTTTCTGATTTAATTCCGCTGCGTCGTGCCGTAGGCACGGGTAATACGCTAGTAAACCAATATCCTACCAACTATTCTAACCCTTGGATGTATCCTAATCTAAAGGCTGTGGTTAATAGCTCAAATAGAACCTAAAACCCAGATCTAATATGTCAGGTGCCGTCTCTCATATCCCAGCCCCCCTCTCTCTCTCATCTCCCTCTGTACGTAATATCTGAGGCGCCCTCTCTCTTCTCCCAGACCCCTCTCTCTCTCCCATCTCCCTCTGTACGTCCCACCTCTCCTCGCTGGCGTTAGTTCTCCGCATCAGCCCGCCGGCGTCGCCGCCCCCTGCCCCTCGCCGGCCTCCACTGTCAGTCGCTGCCCGTCCGTAGCCCGTCGGGGTGCCATCGTCGCCATTTTCTGCCCTCAACAGTATGTTAGCACTTTTTGACCAATTAATTTTATGAGACCTGTTAATTTTGGATTTTGGAAATGATAATCTATCAGTGGTTTGTAGCAACTTGTGCCATTTTGGTTGGACTTTTTTGCAAGCGCAGAGTGGAGGGGGCTAAAGAGAGAGATGGATGAGTTTGGGCTAGGAAAGGTTTCGCTGGCAGGTTTTTTCAATTGGGGCATTGGGACCGATTTTCAGGGTTTCCTCACTTTTTTGCAAATGTGATTAGTACTTGCTGATTGTGCCAGTTTTCCCCGGGATTTGTTTCATATATACCTAGCAGCATTATCTTGATTAGTTCCAAGTACAAGGCTGAGGCTTCTTCCATTGGAAGTGCATAGCAAGCGACTATATATAGGGCTTCTTGTCAACCAGTATTCCATTTTCATACTAAGCTTTCTACTTTGTCAAATGTGCCTTTATTGCTCAGTATACAACTTCAAATCTAATATGAGATGCAAAACAGATAAGACAATTAGTTTAAGGCAATATGGGTCCCAGTCATTTGTTTGAAATCAAATTACTTATTGAATATTGACAAATGTATATTTTTGCATTTAGTAGATTTTTTAGTTTTGAGAGAATTAAACAGGAGACATTACAACTGGAAGAAGGATGTTTCGTACTTTCCACCTTATTGTTCTGCAATTCTCTTCAATATGAGAAAGTAGGAAACTAGTAAGTATATTTTTAGTTTTTTTAGTTTTTCATTAGCAAGATTTTGGGTTTTTTTTTTTTTTTTGTATGTAGAAGGAAAGTATATAAATTTGAGTACAATTTCACAAGGAAAAAATAATGGTGAACTAAAGTAGAAACACACAGGTGAAATGGAGCGTGACAATTCCTCAAATATTGCGTCTTGTGATTATAGTAAAAAAACTCAAAATAATGGAATGCATGAACTTAGCATGCAAAAGAATGGCCGATCGAAAAATGATGAGCGTTGTTGGGTCTAACGATGATGTTTGTGAGAATGAAGCAAGCGGTTCCAAAAATCGACCCAAATTGAGTACGAATGAGGTTTCTGCACAACAATTACTTTTGGATCCAATGGTTTAGTTTAGGCCATGACAAACGTAACTGCCCAACGAATCCAACTAAACGAAAGTCCGGACTACCCTACATTGGTAAGCAATGAGAATTCCTTGTTTGTTTTACTATTTAACATTTGTTATAACGTGTCGCTCATTCATTTCTTACTTTTTTTCCAGTGAACGAGGATGAGGAAGAGGAAGCAGCATATGGTTACATGTTACCTAAATGGTAGTACTCAAGTTATTGTTTCTGATGGGAACTGCCCCTCTTATGCATACATTGTACCTTATGTACAAGTTAGAATACCGGTTCAAGAGAGCTGCATGTGGTTGGAATGCCACCCCCTACAGGATATTATATATGTTCTATACTTCTGTTTGTCACTCCACGGAAAAAGGGTGATTCTTTGTAATCCATGATACCGTTAGTATTTTTGGGGGGTGACATGTTGGGCTTTATGCTGGAGTTTTGACCATTTATTTACTAGTTTTAGTTGAATGATTGGTTTAATCAAGAAGTTGGTTTCATTAGAATATTCTGATAGGGATCATATGTCATCAAGACGATCTTTAAGTAAATGGCCCATGTTCCCATTTCTACAAAATCTGCACAAATTACTTGATCAAATACAAAGATCCGATAGTACCAACAAAAATAAAAGTTTACAAATACATGATTACTTGATTATTTGACCAAATATAAAATAAAGTTAACGATGCTAATAACCAAACCAATTGTTACCAACAATGGTAACAATTCCAAAGATTCAATCGTAGGTTCAAGAAGCTCAACCCTTGTCTGATAATTGGTGGTACCTTTATCCACTTCAATATTCAACCTCCTGATAGTGGGATCTTGAACTCCGTTGCACCGTTCTCACAACAAGCACTTGCCATTTGGACATGCGTAATAAAAATTTTCTTTATTTTTTTCGTTGCCGGTTACTTTCAGAATTACTTTGAATCCGCAATAACATATCTTCTTTCTTGCTCTAAATATGCTGCCGGTATTACTAGAAGTTGACATGTCCACAATTCCTTTACTTCGTCAGTCAAGTCATAGATACGTACTAAAATCAACCATAAAGAAATATCAACTCATGACTATAAAGAATAAAAAATGGAATAGTAAAATTGAAAATGACTTCTTAATCTACTATAGAAAAATGGTATACTAATTTATTCTCCTGATAAAAAAAAAAAACTATAGGTTAAAATAAAAAATCATACTATGAAGGTAAAATAATAAAATTGTGCACTTGCAACCCTCTTTCATTCCACCAAGAGATAAGATGAGACCTACTCAAAACTTTAGATACAACAATGAGGACAAAGGTGCGGTGGTTTGGTCCGGTCCGGCCCGATACTCTTGTTTGTAGTGTCAATAAAAAATTAGACATTGGAAACGATGAACCACCACAAAAAGTATTATCCAAAGAACGTACAGGTTTCAAGAACACTACTCCCTATAGATCTACTTTATCAAGAAAAACAAAAAAAAATTAAAACAAAGAACATACAAGTTTCAAAAAAGCAAGTGTTTCAAAAAAAGCAATTGTGAAACTGGGCTGATGGTAACTATCACGAATCAGGCTAGCAAGTTAAGATGCCTAGCATGGTCCTTCAATGTCCAATACACTTACCATTCACTAGATTGCATTATATATACGCGAAGAGCATCCTATACAGGAGCAGCAACCACAAACAAGACTCGAGAAAAACTAAAGTCCTGCTACCTAAAAAAGTAGTAGGGACTCTACAAGCTCAATAAATGTATCCATATCTGGGGCTGGACACCAAACTTACAGAATAACTACAAAAAACTGCCGCTGAAATCGTGTAACGGGTTCTTCCTCGTTACGGAAAGAACTTATCGTCCAATCCAAATCAACTTGACACAAAGCGGGGCAAGTGTTCCAAAAAAAATTGCACTTATCGTCCTTTCCGAGTCCAAACACAAAGCGGGACAAGTATTCCAAAAAGTCCAACCAACATGGCACAAGTTGCCACAAACCACTAATAGATTATCATTTCTAAAATCACCCGAAAAGTTGCTTGTTTCAGGATTTTGTGGTAGGAAACTTGTCCTAAAGAGAGCATTAGAGCATTACCCTGCAGCTGCTCATTACTTAATCAAGTAAACAGATCTCATAAAATTAATTGGTCAAAAAGTGCTAACATACTGTTGAGGGCAGAAAATGGCGGCGATGGCACCCCAACGGGCTACGGATGGGCGGTGGCTGGCAGTGGAGGCCGGCGACGAGCAGGGGGCGACGACGACGGCGGGTTGCTGCGGCGGCAGGCTACTACGGCGAACTAACGCCGGCGAGGAGAGGTGGGACGTGCAGAGGGGGGATAAGAGAGAGGGCGCCTGATATATTAGATCTGGGTTTTAGGTTCTATTGAGCTATTAACCACAGCCTTTAGATTAGGATACATCCAACGGTTAGAATAGTTGGTAGGATATTGGTTTAAAGGGGCTTAGTCTTGGGAGCCATTCCCTATATATATATATAAACAATCACTAATTGTGCTAAAATACATATCTCTTATTTCTTGATCATATTTTGATGATTTGAATTGTTCAATGTGTTTAAAACATATTTTTAAGTGTAGCCGCAAGAAATCGGCTCAAAAAAAATCGAGAAGGGCTTAATCAAAGCAATTTTTCATAAATACTGATATGAACAATTTTATGAAAAATTGAATAGGTCAAACCCATCTCGATAATATTTTGAATTGATTTCTCACGACTACCTTTAAAAATACTTTTAAACGTATTAAACGGTTCAGATCATCAAATTTTGATTAGAAAAGCAGACACACGCATTTTAGCAAAATAAATGATCCCTTATTAGAAGTTTTCTATATAATCCCTCATTAGAAGTTTTCTGTATGTATGTATGTATGTGTGTGTGTGTGTATGTATATATCTTCTACTTTGTAGATCAAATTTTGATGATCCAAACTGTTTAATGTATTTAAAAAGTATTTTGAAGATGAGAAATCAACAAAATATTACTCGAAAGGGTTTGACCCATTGAATTTTTCATAAAACTGTTCCTGTCAGTATTTATAGAAAATAGTTTAGATCAAACTCTTTTGAATTTTTTTTAGCCAATTCTCGTGGGTACCCTTAAAAATATGTTTTAAATATATTAAACGGTTCGTATCATTAAATTTTAGTCAGAAAATGAAAGGTCCGTATTTTTTAACTTCTATTGAGGGAGCCCTTAAATAAATTAAATGAGGCCTTCTAATTTCCACCATTGGATCTCATCCAAGGGCTCTTGTTTTTCTACTTTAAAAACAGGTAAAATAGGTACTCAAGTCGCGGGTTTAAAAAATACATTTTGGGTTTCTGGGTTTAGAAACCCTCAGTTCACTTTTCAGGTTTAGAAAGACTCTCCCTCTCTCGCCGGCGTCAGTATCCACAAATCTTGCCGGCAATCTCAGGTAAGGTCACAGTACATCTTAGTTTTCAAACAAAAACTAAGATGTAGAGCCCACTGTGAATAAAAAAAGCCCTAAATCGAAAACTGGCGATGATTTTAGTGGAAGGATGTTCACAGTTGATTGAAGAAAAAGTTGAGATTCCAAAAAGCAATAGGGAGAAAATGCTTGTGGATTTGATGGAAAGCAGAGATATGGTGATGGGACAAATTGAGGAATTGCGAATTGGGATGTTTGAGAAAGACAGAGCTCTAATGGAGAGATTGGAAACTGAGTGGAAACTCAGGCAAAAATTGGAATTGAAAGAGAAGAAATTGGTTTCTTTGCATGAGAAAATTGAGTTTGAACAAAGAAAGAGTGATAGATTTGATGAGGGAAAAAGAAGAAGAAAGTGAAAATCGTGAATTGAAGAACTCTGGATCAACAGGTTTGGAGTATCAACCCACTGTGAACTGAGGATTTTCTAAACCCAGAGACCCAAAATGCAATTTTTAAACCCGCGACACGATTACATATTTTACCCGTTTTTAAAGTGGAGAAACAAGAGCCGAGATCCAATGGTGAAAATTAGAAGTCCTCACTTGACTTATTTAAGGGCTCCCTCAATAGAAGCTCAATAAATAAATAAATAAATATATATATATATATATATATATATATATATATATATATATGGGCTCCCTCAATAGAAGTCTAGTAGCATCCCAGCTTTACACTTTGTGACTTGTTCTACACATTTTGATCACTTTTAAGATTCCCAAGTCGTGTGTACTGTCAATTAGTCTACCATTACTGCCTTTTCCTTTGTGTGTCCATTTTCAGGGACGATCATATTGCACCATACCACCTCGGAGAAATTACTGTTACAAGGAACTGCCGGATAAAGGATAATAGTTTCTTGTGCAATTTGATCGACACTAAGAAATAAATTGTTACCAACAAAATTAAATCCATGCCTTGCCTAACCATATAATAATTAATATGAAAGGGATTGACAACTACAACCATCTGTTTGCTGAGCTAGTGTTTAAGCCAAGACTAGTAAGATTTTAATCTCTGCCTCACGTCGAGGGCAAAACTTAATTCACAATAACCTACACACAGTTCCTTATCCATGAATATCGATGAAAATTAACATTACTATGCTTTAGATTCCCAAAAAGACATCAGTTTCGCAGTTTGTTCAAAGTATGTGTTACTTTATTTACTTATTGGCTATTAAGTAGAGGAAGGAAGGAAGCCATTCTGAATCTCCGCTGCAAGCACAGAGCTTGTCGGCTTGTATTGACATAACATTTCTTGCTCTGATTGTATTAGCATGATAGCAGCCAAAGAAAATCAGTTTCTAAAACAGGGATAACTTGCTAAACAAATTCTCCTCGCAACCTTGAAGTCCAACTAATTCCCAGAATTGTGCTAAAATACTGGTGAGTAACCAATTAAACATGGGTTGAACATTGACATAAGTTTTGTAGGGTAAACGCTGACGGTGCACTTGTCAACGGCCCAAAGTATTTAACTAAACAAACATGGGAAAACTAACTCAAATGTTTTTCCATCACATAATCCAACAATTCAGTCAACCATTAGTTTTAGTTAGCTGAGCAAGAATAGAGAAATAAAAAAACTAAACCAATCAACCAATACGTCTACGAGATATGGCAGCCCAAAAAAGATAACAAACGGAAACCACATTATTCTATCTTCAGCCTTTGGGGCATCATAAACAATGAGAAATCTAAAAACCAAAAAACCATAAATCCTAAGGCGCGCACGCACGTACACTCTTTTTTTCCATTCCCCTTGTTTTACTTACTTTTTATAGTAAAATCACTGCACTGTAGATCGAGAATTTGTGCCAGCAACTTACAAAGCAAGCAAGATGGCGTATTCTCCTTCAACACACCCTCAGTTACTATCTCTCCTACCCATATCAATCTCTTGGAGTATGTCAGTTGCAGGAGTTTGTTCTCCAAATGAAGAAATCCTGGAAAACCCTTCTCATTGCTACATGCAATTTAACTTCTGAGCAACTGGAAGAAATTCAAAATCTTGGCAAGTATTCAATAATTTATGGTCTTAAAAGATTGAGACAAATCAACAGGAATCCTAGGAAAGACCGTAACAGTAAGTCAGTTATGCAGTTCTGATTATAATGTTTTGTCGGAGCCATCATACAGGGTAATCAATTGATCACCAAAAGAAACTTGAGTACTTCAAGTACTGAACGATTAGCTTACATATAAGTGAACACATCAACTAGGGAGACAGAACAGGACAAAAGGCATTAGCAAATAAGTACGCTAACCAAGATTGGTTCATGCATCTTTTCTTGGTGCATCATCCTTTGGGTGACGAATACGATCAATGAGCCCATATTCAAGAGCCTCCTTGGCACTGAAGAACACCATCTGCTTTAAGTCCTCGTTAATCTGCTTATTTACACAAAGATACAGCAGGTTATCTAACTGGAAGGATATTACAACACAAAGGCGATAAGCAAACTATACCTTCTCAACAGGCTGGCCTGTTTGATTAGCCAACTCTTTAAAAAGGTAATTTCTGATTCTGAGGTGTTCCATTGCTTCGTTACGAATTAGCTCAGCCTGTCAAAAGTAAATGAAATACATTCCCTTGAAAGAAAACTTGTGCAGTTGGAATTGTTTCTATCGTGAACTCCTTACAACAAGGACAGTGTATTGTAATACCTGACCACGGGCAGATCCACTTGGAGTATATAGTGAAATTCTTGAAAGAGGCATGGCAACTCGATAACCCTTCATAATCGTCAAAATCCATAATAAATACACCATGAAACGGCATGCTTTTATTTGCATAACGCTGGAAAAGCATCCTCGACAAATTGAGTTCGGCCAAGATTAGGATTGTTAAGTTAGTGTGGCTAACATTAGGAAGGAAAATATATGTTTAGCTTGTGGTTTAACAAAAGATTTAATCCTTCATTATTAAAAAACAAAAATTATGATCATTGATTATGAAAAATGGAAGGGCAAACAATATTCATCGTAGATCGGCCAATGAAATAATTAGGAGTGATATAGTTATGGTATATAGTAGCACACTAAGAGGAGCGTCAGACAAAAATTGACTTTAAAAGCGGTAGTTCAAAAGAATTGAAGTTTTTTTGGGTATTCCAGGTCACGATGCCTTCAACAGAGCTCATTGGAGAAAAGAAATTCATGTAGTCAACCCCAATTAATTGGGACTTAAGGCTCAGCTTAGTTAGGTTTGGAAACAATATTCACATTGCAGACTCCAAGTAATCGAGATAAGAATATGTCAAGTTGATTTGAGCGAGAATACCAAAAGAAACAGATTCATAATATTCCACAAATTTGATCAATCTAATAAATAAAGGCCGTTTCTAGCAAGGAACTTAATCTCTAAAGTTGAAAGCAGATCCTATCCAATTATCATGTCCACCAACCTGCCATAATCCTTTCACCACCTGGGTACCATAAAGAGACCCAAAAGAAGTCCGCGGATCACATATTTGTCACTGAAAGTAAACAAAGGGACTTTGATGATTGATTATCATCACTTTAACTAGCCAAATGCCTGGCATGGTGAACTGCCACTCGCCAATTACACCCTGTGTGTTTATATACTATTGCAGTATTGACCTCAAAAGTCAAATTACACATGATAAGAGCAAGTGCACCCGATGGTGCCGAAATCATTTTTTGGCTTGCTTCAAAAAATCAAAAAATAGCAACATTGCCGCAATGATTTGGTGACATTTTGGCACAATCTCAAGTACCATTGGATTAAACCCTTCTAACTTTTCCAATGCAGATAAATTGGACTGTATGACGTGGAAAATTTGCAGAGCTAAAGTTGGTGCCAATTTGGCACCAAAGATCACTTTGCCATTTTTTGGCAGCAACTTCAGCTTACAGGTAAAGCACCACTTCGCCAAATTTTTTGCCAAATTTTGGCCTCAGCAGTCTAAATGGATCATGGGTGGACTTCCTCTAAGTATTGGTCAACAGGAAAGAAAGAGATTACCTTTTGTCCAGCAGCAAGAAGAAAACCTGCCATATCATAGGCATGGCCCAGCACATTGGTTGCAACAGGACTCTCTAAGCCCTGCATTGTGTCATAGACAGCTATGCTTGGAGTAAGCTGCCAAAAAAAGGAGCATTATCTGAGCAGATATATTTGGTTATGCAGAGAACGTTAATGCCAATCTTAAGAATGATGACGATAAACTCACATCGCCACCTGGACTGTTTATGTACACATTCAGCCTTTGGGAAGAATCAAGAGCGTCAAGATATAACATTGTTGCCAGTAACTGGTTGCTAAAACCTCCATCTATATAGTGCCCAATGAACATACATCGTTCCTCATACTGCACACCAAACATTTAGCGAGTTGCTTATACACTACAACAAAATGTGTAGACCAGTAGACATTGCACAAGCAAGCATCAACCCCACAGAAACAAATGACCAGGGCACATAGGGAGGAGGTACACGCAGAATTCCCAGTGGATACAAAAAAATTCCAGCAAATTTCGTAAAGGTCATAAACCTACCACTGAAAGATGAATGCTACGGTTATTTGACAAGACAATTTTCCACCTTCCAAGCAAATATATTAATAGAGAAGATACAACCCTAGGGTGCCACATCCTTGATAATTGATTTATAATTCAGGATAAAAAAAATATATTACTTGAGGAAATATATTAGCTACTTACAAAGAAAGCCCACAAATCAATCCACTGCGTTTGATCACCCGGAGCATTGAAGGGCACTCTTGGTGTCCCTAAGGTCATCATTGCAACACGCCCTCGTTTCGGTTTAGTCTGACAAGTCCTGAAATTGGAGAAACGAGTCAACCATACATCCATGTAACCTAGGAGAGAATAATAACACGAACTTTTTATGTCTTCCAATCTTGATACACCTAGGATAACTTTCCACAGCAAAAAATAAACATTCAATTACAAATCAAAATTTTGAAATTGCCACTCATGCCAATAGGCACAGGCTTGCTCTAAACAAAAGGCAAATGAAATTGTACCTAAGGATAGCTCAACACCTTTCTCTGTTGGCTCAGTTGAGTTGATGCGGGTAAATCTAGAAGAATTTTCGCTGAAACCCCTAAGTATTACAGAAACCATATCTTTGCTGTTAAATTAAAAATACATGGCTGACGTTTGATTTTTCTACCATGAATATAGTTCAAATTAAATCTGCGGATTCTCTTTAGCGCATCTGTGTCCGTACACAAAACTCAGCCTCCTACCCGTTCAAGGATGGACCTATGACCTTTTTAAGTTGAACTGGATTATGAGCGAATGTATATGATTTGAAACACACGAAAGTTTGGGGTTTTGAAGTCAATTGAACTGATAAGAATACTTCAAAGCATAAGTTAAATATCAGCAGGAGACAACAGAAGCCATGATATCAGAATATTAGGAATTACCCGGATTGAATGCTCTTATGAACTTTATTATAGAATTCAACAATCAAATCAGGTTTTGCAATTCCAAAAGAACCTGCCCAGAAAGAAAAGGCATCAGCAAAGCCCATTATCTTATGGCGAAAAAGATGAGCGTAGATTTGTGAAGCATGATCAGACTCGGAGATCGAAGCTTTAACCCCACAAAAACGTTGTTTGCACGGCTGCCAAAGAAATGAGGGGTTCATAGGCAAAAGAGTCAATTCGAGATCCAAAAGGATGGATATAAGCAACTGAATGCTCAGAGAACATGTATACGTACACCTACATACAAATAGAGAGAGAGAGAGAGAGAGAGAGAGAGAGAGAGAGGCGCAGAAGGTGAACCTGAGGGAAGGCTGAGGAAATCCATTGGAGTGTAGACATGAGGTAGAACCCGTTGCATGAAGAGAGACTGCCATGAGAGAGAGAGAGAACGCTCTGTTGGCCGGAGAATGATGATAAAGGGTTGGATTCCGGGATTCGGATGGGAGTAATTTGAAGGGAGAGGCTGAGGTAGTGCCAATTTCGTTGTAACTATTTTCTAACCATTAGGTCCCGTTTGACCATAAACGATGGAATATTATCGCAAATTAATTTTATTCAGTTATAAAGAGAGTAACGGACTTAGAAAAATAATTTTTTTATTAGAATTTATTTTCTTTTAAAATATATCCCCACAATATTCTTGCCATTCTCAATTTTAATTTTTCTGTCAAATTTTTTAATCAAGTAAACACTCACAAGAAAATAATTTTTATTTTCATCTACTTCACTTTAATTTACTTTTTTAGAAATAACTTTTTTTACCCCAACATTCTATTGAACGAAGCCTCAACCCTAGTTATCTTCATACTTCGTTCAAACAAATATTTTAAAATTTGGTCTATAGTTCTTATTTTATTTGAAGATGATTTTAAAAGCTTCATTACAAGAATCAAATGAATATTTTAATTGATAAAAATATTATTTAAAAAATTATCATTAAAACTTATTATTTATTAATCTAATTAAAATATAATATCATCACTAAATAAATAAAAGGAGAATTGTGTGAGTTGAATTCATCACACAGCCAAATGACTCCCAACTATCGGCCGAGCAAGCTTCTCAGACCTCCAGACACAACTAGGAAAGACCAGCTCGAATTACCGTCTTCTAGTCGAAGAACTCAACAGGATGCTAGCTATTCTCTGCACAACCAAATAGTATATCAACCAGGCATATGTACTCAACACATATGGAGAGCATGTTGAGTGCCTTCTGTAAGACTGGCGTGAGCCGTTGTAGACATGACGAGCCAACTCACCGCCTAAAAAAATTAAATTTTGGTGTAATAATGCACTCAAGTGCCCCTGACATCAACTCAATAGTAAACTCCACCTCTCATCCAGCACAACACCTTGCGAATCCTCCAGAAACACATCTCCAAACAGATTTACTATTGGCATATCTTGAATTTTCAACTCTTTTTTTTTTCTGTGTCAACTACGTATGCCAAATATCTTGGACAACCTTTATTCAACATAGACCTAGCTTGCATTGTTGAAATTACACAACTCGGCCTATTGACCTTGTCACCACAAATTTTTACCTCATCTTCACACGGTATATTAAAAACTACCTCCTTACCAAAACAGTCAATCATCACATAATACTTTGATAGAAAGTTCATCCCAAATATAATATCAAAGTCCACCATTGCTCATGGTATTAAATCAGTTAATAAACTTCTTCCATCAACCTCAAGTTCACAGGTAAGATAATAGACATTAAGTTTCACCACATCACCCAAAAGAGTAGACACTTGAAGAGATTTACTCAACAAAGTACTCTGCCTATTTAAATGCATGCTAAAGGTATTTGCAACGGAAGAATATGAAGATCCTAAATCTATCAACGCCTTAGCATATTTACCACAAACAATAAAGGTACTTGTCACCACCTCCGGTATAGCCTAAGCTCCCTGATGATTCATCGCAAAACCCTTCCCGAAGCATTAGGAACTCTTGCTCCCCCAACTCCACCACCCAGTGCACTCCCCACTAATGAAGCTATGGGTGCACGAAGTTTAAGACATTGAGTTGCCACGTGCCCAAACTCCCTACAATAGAAGCACTTAAACCCTTTTGCCGTGCTGGTGCAATCACTCATCAAATAATCTATTGATCCACAACTCTAGCATTTACGTGTTACCCTCTGTAGGCCACATCCAAGACATTTGGGCTCGCGAGACTTAAGCGACCGCGAGGGGCCCTTTAGTCGAATGGGCCACGAAGGGGGGCCCAAGGGCCAAGATAGGTTGCTAGGGGTCTACTAGTCGAGACAAGGCCGTGAAACCCATGGGCCGAGAAAAAGCTAAGGCCAACGAGGGCCGGGTGTTGCAAACTCCACGCTCCAAGCGTCAAGGCCCGAAGTCGACGAGCGTTGGGCGACAACAAGTTTTACTATCTTGTTCTAAGACTGTCAAGGGTCGAATCACGATGAACTCAAGATTTTGAGCCCCGTGACTCGAGGCCAACAAAGGTCAGGTCATAATAAATTTAAGATTTTAAACCTCGCCTCCAAGGCTTGAGGTTGACGAAAGCCGAGTCATGACAGACCTGAGATTCCAGAGGAGGCATAGCCCAAGCACCGCCGGGGCTCGGGATTACAAGCCAAGTATTAGGGCCAACCACGGCCATGGGCCGAGCGGCTGAAAGACAAATGAAGGAAGAGGACAGGAGCACGATCAAAGTAAATCCCGAGGTCCGAAATGCCAATCCTGACACGTGCCCGCCTGAGCTACGATAGCAGGGCTTAGGCGAACAGGTCACGAAGATGGGACGACAACAATTGGGGAGGGATCAAGAGCGTGGTCGCCCAACCCTAGTCATGGAAAAGAAAGGGGACTAATGGATCGGTGGCTTCAAATGAGGAGGGGTCGTTGTGGGACCTACCACCACCGCAAGTCATAGCAGGGGCAGGACTACCGTGGTCAGACATTTTGAGAAAGGATCAAGTATATACTGGCACACTTGGCACCAAAATATGAGCCTAGTGTACCTATGTATACTTGACCTCTATGTCAAATCAGGGGTTGTTAGCTCATTGATTAGACATCTGAGCCTTCTAAAGAGAGAGAGACTCCATTTAGGCTTGAAATAGATTTTCTCCTAGCCTTCTCTTAGTCTACTCTCTAGAGTTTTTCCTCACCTACCTTCCTAAACCCATCTCAGGGTTAGAGAGAGCTGTCATTCTCTTTCTCTTGGTATTTGCCTCCTTCTTCACCCTTCTCACTTCTTGTGCTTTCTCTTTGGCTAACTAGATTTTACTGTTCTTAACCTCTCTAGCATATTCTTTCGAATAATCTCACATAGCATAATCCATCCCCTACATTTTGGCAACTTTACTGGGGAGGTGGTTCAGTGACTGGCCAGCCTAAGAAGTGGTCTGCAGCTCCAAGGTGCTCAAATGGCTATTGAAGACAATGAGCAACATGACTCCTTCGGCCATGGAGGAAACGAAGACTCAGCCAGCATGAACTGCACTCTAGCCACTCTAAATGCCTTGCAAGCCATACAAGACACTCCGAAACAGCTAGTCATGGCCTTCCAAACATTGATCGACGATGTTCTCTCTGTCATCCCACTCATAGCCACCAACACACGGGAGAACCCCAGACAGATCCATGTCGAAGAGGCAGCTACCACACAGGGCCATGGCCTAATTGTTAACAACACTCCAGTACAACTACCACCCCGTGGGACAGGTTCAATGGACCAAGTCCGTATCCCAACTGATAATCGAGCTCATCCCTCTCTATACCACACACAACAGTATCTTACAGCTACAAATGTGCATTTCCTGCTCCAGCAGGAAAGATCCAAGAAAATTTTACCCTCTCTACCCAGCCCTGATATACAACCACCATATCCTCTAGCCCCCGTCTCCATACCATACCTGGATGACTACCAACAGCCTAAGGTTGCCTAGGAACACATGGTTCACTTCATTGAGACTCTTGGCCAATATGGGTCTAACCACAACCTGCGCCTCCGAGAGTTCTCAAAATCTCTCATTGACTACACTTGGTATGTCAACCTCACCCCATACTCTCTTCTCATCTGGGAGAATATGGTGAACAAATTTTACATCAAGTTCTTTCAGATCTGGAAGAAGGTCACAACCCTATCCCTTGTCAGGGAGAGCCAGAGCCATAGCGAAGATATTTTAGACTTAATCAACAAATTCCAAGACCAAGCGGTAGACTGCCACGAGCCAGTGGATGAGTCTCTCCTGGGTAGGATCTGTGTTGAAGGCATCATCCGAGAGTACCGGGTCCATCTGATCAACATCAACCTCCCCACCTTCTTAGCTCTTTATAAGGCACCGCGCAACCTTCGCACCATTGTAAAGCTACCTATGCGCAATAGCTGGCACCCCTCTAGGACTCAATCGGTCTCTGCTGCGACTTCCACTCCATTCTCGCAAAAGCCGCAGGGGAAGGTTTTATGGGGTTCAGAAAGAGAAAAGACATGGGTGATGCCCCAGACACCCCTGTAGCATAGAGAAGGTGAAGGCATTAGTTAAGGAATGGGTGGAGACGGGAAACTAAAACTCCCTAAGGTCGACCCCATGCCTACAACAAAAGAGCGAGATAACTCGAACTAGTGCATATACCACAGGCACACTAAGCACCCAACTAGCGACTGTTGGACCCTCAAGAGAATCTTCAAGAGGAAGTAAACCGCCAAAAAACTAAAGGTGGGGGAGGTTGGATAGAGAGATGTCCGAGAAAGGCCATACCCCGAACACCGAAACACTAGCGAAGCAGTCAACATGCCATCATGTTACAACTTCTCAGTAGAAGAAGACATAGAGCATGAAGTCTTCATGGCATCCCACTATGACTATCTCTCTCCTCTGAGCTCGAGAATGGAATCAAACACGCTAGATCAACTGGAAATGAAAGATGTTCGAAGGATCTTAGAAGAAATTGTGCATGGAGCAACAAATTTGGTTGAAAGAGATGAGGAGTGGAAAAACATATGAGAGAGAGGTATAAGGGTAGGTTATTTTTTATTTTTGAGCAAAGAAAACCAAACCCTATATAAATCTAAAAACCTACCCCTAAATTGCACTTAACCCTTCAATCTATATAACATGGTAACTTTATGTTTCATGACTAACATTTCATTACACATTGGCCCCAAACTACATAATATGCATAAATCAATGTTAATAAAGTTCTGAATAATAATATTAAAATGAAAAAAATTTGGGTCTCTATAGCACGCGACCTTCACACAAAATAAAACTTCATTTTTATTTTTAGGAAACCACATATAGCTTAAATAAAAAGGTTTTAATTTTAAAACACCATCAACGCTATCAGAGTCAATAAAATAAACAACTTACAACTAGTGGAAGACTTTAGAACTTTAGAAAATCAACACTACTCTATGTAATTAGCCCAACAAATCTCAACAATGCATCTAGAGAAGTTCTAAAATCCAACAATAATGGTTGTAACACCGGCTACTGTTTAAAATAAGTTTGAAACAACTGAATATGAAGGGAAATCGACTCTAAAACCTCATTTCCAGCCCCTAGAGCAAGCCTGCAACACCACGTAGTGGACCGCTAACTAACTTGTGTATCTAGTCATCAAAAGACAATAAGGAGTGTGCCAATTTATAATATTTGAAACTTTCGACAACGATATAGAACTGATTACTAAATTTGCAATGCTAAAATCACATGCACAACTCAGGTGGCAGATGGCCCAACTCAGATGGCATATGGCCCAACACAAGTGGCACATCTACCCAACTCAAATTTGGCATGAAGGCCAACTCAGCACAGTATGTGTGTGTGTGTGTGTGTGTGTGTGTGTGTGTGTGTGTGTGTGTGTGTGTAGGGTCAGCTCCATGGACAAACACTTTTTTGTACCAATATTAAACAAACATCTAAACTCCTCATTCTTGATTAAATTTTAATCATCTGAACCGTTCAATATCCTTAAAACATATTTTTAAAGATACCTGCGAGAAATCAGCTCAAAATATTAACAAAAAGTACTTGATCCAAGCAGTGATTCAAAATGTTGACAGAAATTGTTTTACGAACTACTACTTGAATCAAGTCATTTTGGATAATATTTTGAGTTGATTTCTCGTGAGTACGCTTAAAAATATATTTTAAACACATTGAATGGTTCGGATTATTAACATTTAATCAAGAATAAAGAGTTTAGATGTTGGTCTAATATTGATCTAAAAAAGTATTGGTCCATGGAACTGGCCAAAATATTATCAGAAATGACTTGATCCAAGCAGTGGTTCGAAATGCTGACGGAAACTATTTTATGAACCACTGCTTGGATCAAGTCATTTCTGATAATATTTTGAGCTGATTTCTCACGGGTATCCTTAAAATCATGTTTTAAACACATTGAACGATTTAGATCATTAAAATTTAATCAGGAATGAAGAGTTTAAATATTAATCTAATATTGGTCTAAAAAAGTATTGGCCCATGGAGCCTTCCAACACCCCCCCGGCCCCCCCCCCCCCCCCCCCCCCAAAAAAAAAAAAAAAAAAAAAACAACGATTAAAGGATTCCAACTTAGGGGTTGGGCACCTCTAGTTGATCATTCATTTGCCAATTTATCCTCAGACGAAGGGTGCCACCCAAACACGATGTTGCGTCAGACTATAAAATACTCTTGTTGACTCGGCCGACTGACGTGGGCAAGCTAACTAGACTTATGATGTGTCAAATCAATTCAAATTATGGGATGGCCAATTAGAGCATGGACACGAGGACAATCACCAGGACACTCAACGGATCCCTATAAATGAGGGTGAAAACCAATGACCAAGGTGATCGATCACTTGGAGCACTTACACCATGTTGATCAATTAGAACTTTTTTAGCTACTTTCATATATCAAACCACTATAAGCAGTGCTTTACATATCTGTTTTTTATATTTATTTGCGCTTAGTAGAATACCTATTCTAGGAGATGTCCCTCGCATTGGTACGTACTTAAGCATCCGAAAGTATTTTGGCCATTGATTGGGGTGCCTCTGACTAATTGTTACCTTTTGCAGACAAGGCTTCGGGTAAGGAAATATGGGGAGCAAGTGTATGTAAACTTTCTTTGAACTCTAATAGGACTCATAGGGGAGTCTCATAAATTCATACCACGCTTATTTCTATGAACTTGAACAATTGTGAATATAATTTGAAGCTAAATGAATCTTTCGGTAGGATTTGAGGTGATAGAATTAAGTCTTGTTACTTCTTTTAAAACACATATCTGAAAAGACGTAGTAGGTGGGTGTTAAAATTCTAATCAATCACCAGGTATTGTTTTTGGATAAACTTTTAAATTGATTAATTGCGCCTTATTTCTAATGAGATTTTATGAATTAGCACTATGATTAATTGCACTGCTCCAACATTGACCAACCACCCCATTACCACCTCCCATCACCATAAACATTGTCCAATCATCCTCCGAGGGACTAATGTCTCTTGAATAGCTTCCAAAGCCCTCCATTTGCTTAAGGAATACTTGCAAATCTTAGTATTTTCAAATTACAAAATATTTGCCTATTGTAATTTGTATTTTTAGCATATTTACCTTGGTAATTTGAGAAAAATTTACGGATCTTAAACTATGCTTTTTATAAACTTGAATATAGTGAATTTGTCAAATACTCTCTCAGGTGTGACTAACTTGTAAAAATTGATTTTTTTTTTTTCATTTTTGAATATTTTACCTTTATAATTTATAGTTCTAAATTTTATCATGAATTGCGAAATATGTTAGGATAAATGTTCCAACTTATCCCATATGATATTTAGGACTTTCATGAATTTTATTACATTGTTTTACTAATTGAGGGTTAGATCCGGACCTATCATCAAATTTACAAAAATAATAATCATTTCCGCAAAAAATTTTGATCAAATCTTTCAGTTTTTGAAGGTAGAAAATTTAACCTTTTTTTTAATAGAAAACTAATGGTAATTGGAGAAATGATGGATTTTTCATGCTTTGTTTTCAAAGAAAGTATATCCAACCTGTTGTTTTCCATTTCGAGTACTATAGAGAGACCTCAAATTATTTGAAATCCATCAGTGATCATAGTTTATAGCATATAGGGATGAGATCGATCAAGTAGGAATCTTTGCCTTTTTTTATCCATTGTCGCATATTTTTTTAGTTTGAATCCATTGTCGCATATTTGCACCAATTGAGTTTCAAAATACCTTAATTACTTGAATTTTTAAGTACATAATTAACAGAAACATGAGAAAGGATTTCTAAAATCAAAATGTATAATTTCTGAAGATTTATAAGACTTGTATGTTTTTGAAACATTTGTATGTCAAAAATTTCTTTTAAATAATTCACTAAAACAAAAAGTAGAATTTTCGACATTAGTTAAACCCCGGTAAAAACCTCAAGAACGCCGTGAAAATAATTGTCCGATGTTTTTTTGCACTGTTCCTGACGTTTGTGAAAACGTCACTAATACCGCTATCGGAAAAACTACTAGCGTTTACAAACATTGCTAAAATTTGCCGGCGTATTTGCCCCGTTGTTGTGGGGTTTTTGAAAGCATCGCTAAAAGTTTATGAAAGTGTAGGTAAAAATATATTTACAACGCTGAGAATAGACTTTGTAATGATAATAAAAACTTTAACGCGCCGCTAAAAGTTTGATGTTCTTTGTAATGATAATAAAAAAATTATCTTTTAAAAACTTTAATCATAATAATAGACTCTCTACCCATTCCGATCATGATTTATCACTTTAAAGCCTCCTTCACCATCAGCTTTCAGCTCAAAGACAAGTTTATCTACAATCTTTCACTTAAATTTAAAGTATTCTTTAACTAGACCATGCAATTTCATTTAACACTCTCAATGTGTCATGCAAGTGTCCGTACAGTCTTGCTAGTTTCCCAAGAGTGTCTAGAGCAAAAGGCTGAGGAAAAAAGAACACTTCAAATTCAAGTGTCGGACACATGTCCGGAGAGTGTCCATAAATAAGAGATGTTTCGACGCAACAGCCGTGTGACCACTTAGAAGACGTTGCGCATGTCGTAGAACAACAGCCAATGCTTCCTTGACTTCTTTTCCAGTAAGAATGAATGATGGTGTGTGCTATTTCCCTCTACTTCTTTTCCCATGACAGAAAGGCAGTTATTCTAGTATTCTACCGCATTAAGAGAAGGAACTGCTAATGCTGCCCCTAGTGGCATTTGCAAAACCTAGGGTAAGGATTGACTTGGTAATGCTTGTCTAGGCTGTGATTGCATCCTTGCTTGGCTTTGAGCACCAGTGTTATTATGTGTTCCTTCCGCAGCGTGCCCTTGAGGAGCCTGAACTGGAATATTAAACTGTAAAGGAAATAACTATTTGAATTATTTAAATGACGCATATATAGAACAGATTCACATAAGACTGGATTCCCTACCATCTTCCTCAACCCATTAAAATGTAACATGCTCAATCAACAATGCACAAGTGAATTCCTTATGGTAACATACTACTTTGATACCACATCAATCAGATAATAACAGTAAATAGAAGGATAAGCACGAAAAAATCAACCTAATGGGTTGAGAGCAACTCCAACACGCTCATCAAATGAGGCCGGCTGGTTAAAATGGCTAGCCAAACCTTAAATGCGATGCTCCAACAAACTAGCTAACCCACTAGTCATTCTCTCTCCTCAACTCAAAGCATCAAGTCCCTAGCCGATCAGATTCCCTCTTCGCTCTCTCTCCTCAACTCTCCTCCTCCACCCTCGCCTTTTGACCTTGAGAAGTTGGGCATCACCAAAGTTGCGATTGAGGTGATATGCAGTGTTTGAGAAGTAGTTGTGAACTTTTTCAAACAATTAGTAGGAAATGAAGGATTAAAATCACGGCTGAAAATATCACAATTTTTTACGGCAACGAAAAGAATTTTTAGCAACTTGACATTTGTTCATTGTGATACTCATTATGGATTATTTGCTAATACATAGGAAATTATGCTGCATTTGAAAAAGAGCTATAATTGATGAAAGGCTATGTTTTGATATTCAAGTGTGGGATTTGATGGATTATCTAGAACCTTGTTTGTTACGATTTGCTTGTACCAAATTCTAGATCATGTACTTTGAGTAAAGAACTTGTAGTTTATAATCATCAATCCATTACAACCTGCAAGTTCAACAGTAGATTTTAGTTAAAATACCTCCAAAGTCGTGTCTTTTAGTTTATATTTTGTCTTCGTTATTTCTATTTAGAGTTGTTTGATTTCGCAGTTGATTTTTTTGATTTAGGTTTTTGTTTATTCTTATGTTCTGCAAGTGTTGATTTTTCTCCATTCCATTATTATTTTGTTAATTGCAAGACTTCAAATCATGCTTGTTGATTTGTATATACATGTTTGTTCCCAATTGCAGTCATTTTCGTTTCACAAAGCAGCTGTAGAATGTTTTGAAAACATGGTTATGATGGGTTTTTTCCCTTGATTTCTATGGGATGGAACCTGATTATTTCATCATCGTTGATAATATTGCAATTACTCTTCTATGGAAAGTGTTCTAGCATGTTTTCTCCCTTGCTGGTTTTTGTTTGTCTAGTTGCCTATTGCCTATTGCCTATTAATATTGTTTTTCTTCACTTCTAATCATTACAAGTTGGTTGAGAAGTACTTTGACATTGAAAAGTGGAGAAAAATCTTTGTTTTCCTACCCAATGTTTGCTCGTGTATTTTTCCTTACTCGTGTATTTAGTACATGGATGTTGGATCCTTTTCCATCCAAACTCAAAGGCTTGCAAAAAAAAAATGCCACGTCATTGTCGTTTAAGTTAGTTTTATTGAATAGCTATAATAGAGAACGGTGTTGGAATGCATATCATAAATGAAAAAGTAGGTAGGCAAAATAAAAGGTGTATTTTTTTGTCATTTTCACTAGCTAATTTAGTGAGTGCTGTTGCAGTTGCTTTAACATTAGTAGCATTCTGGCTCCCAAGTCCAATCAAATTCAAAGCTGCCCCAATAACATGAAAGTTGAGCAACGGAGCACCGAAGATTAAACACCTTCCAAACACAGACAATCCATCTATGATATAATCAATGTGTACCACACAGGCCAAAGGCCCCGTACACATCCAAGTTAGATCTGGCACAACGCTTTCACCTTGATCTCCAACATTAAGAACTCCAAGTACTACACCATGAGATATTTGCCCAACACAATTACGTGGAACAGCAGCATTAGCATCATTTCCGGCCAAATACCATAGAAAATTGCTTTGAGTGTAATTTTGGGGTTAAGATTTGGTTTAACATGGTAAAGACCCGAGAAATTTTGAACTTTTATGTTAATATACAGGTTAATGAGCTTAATAAATGTGGAGTGTGTAAAAATTTGTATAATAACATGATTTGGAGTCAATGTGATATAACATAGTAACTCTGGGAGCTTGTGGTAGCATGTTGTGAAACCTAGGGGTGTAAGTGTAATTTTGGGGTTAAGATTTGGTTTATATCAGACAAAAAAATTTGGCTACACAAACCCATCTCTCTTCTCTTCTCCCTCGCGGTGAACCCTCTCTCAAAATTCCATCCGAAAATCTTGCTCCAAGTTCGATTCTACGCATTTCCCTCATCCTTGGTTGATATCCGGTAGTGGTTTGCAATCGTTTGCTTGGAGCAGGTGTTCTTGGCATTCTACAACATTTGGAAGTTAGAGCTTTGATTCTTGAATTCGGGAGTTGAGGTAGAGATTTTTCACACTTATTACGCGTATAGAACTTGATTTGGTTGTCATTTGATGACTCGAAATTGAATTGAGAAGTCCTAAGTTCATAGTTGAGATCTATTAGGAAATACCTTTGTTCATGCCCGAGGCACCAGTGCCTTATTTTTGGTAGCAACGGTGCCAATTACTTTCTGTATCTTAGTTTTGGTGCTTGGCACCGGTGCCTTGATTTTTGATGCACCGGTGCCTCCTTTTAAATTGCTCTCTGTATCTCAGTTTTGGTACTTGGCACCGGTGCCTTGATTTTTGATGCACCGATGCCTCCTTTTCAAATTGTTCTCAAATTCTCAAATTTTGGACTAAACACCGGTGCCTTATTTTTTGTGACACCGGTGCCATTTACTTGCAGCATCTTAGAATTTCACCAAGCACCGGTGTCTTATTTTTTGGCACACCAATGCCTTTAACCTTGAAACTTCTCAATGGTTTTGTCATACTTAGGCACTTGTTTCGACGTGTTTTTCCTACTTGAATTGGAATTCCGTGAACGCTAAAACTTATTTTTTTTGGACATTAAATGTTAATTTTTATTTATTATTTTAGATCATATTAAGCATTGTATCATGCCATTAATGAGAACAAAGGAAGTGAATCATGTGACACACATTGATATCGAATTTGGTGGGTGAAAGTGATGAATTTTATAACTTGTGTGCAAATTTTTACGATACGACACGAACATTATGAGACACGTGACATACATGAACACCGTACTAGACTCTTTCAGGAATGATAGGTAGGGTCATGAACTGAAATGCCTTCGAGAGTTACAGAAATGAACTGGAATCCCTTTGGGAGTGCTAGGAACGAACTGGAATGCTTTCGGGAGTGCCAGGAATGATTATGAACGAAAAATCTTCAGGAATGCCAAGCTGATATGTACTGGTCCCATTCGAAAAAATGCCAGAAATGGCACTTTAACACATAACAAGAACAGATTGGTGACACACGTTATTCGTGGGATTTAATTGAGTGGATCAAAGAACTATTGTGCATAGTAGAGTTATTCATGCTCCCTCACCACGTAATACTGCTTCCGTTCATTCTATCACTCTTTGTGTTGATATAAATATTCGTATGACTTATCATATCATGTCATATGCATGTCATTCGTGTATAAACTTTTCTACTGGACTATCGAGCTCAACCCTTCTCTCTTTTTCATGTACGACCTTGGAGTAATAGCATGAGGTGCTTGACATGTATGGATCGACATGCATACTTTTGAAAGCTGAATCGGAGGAATTACTTAATATCTTTTTTATATCATTTTTTTGAAAAGATATAATGTAACTCGTACTTTATTTATTTCGGTTCAAATGATGTAAAACACTCAACTCCCTCTTTGGCTTTGGAGATAATATGGTGCAAACTTTATGATTAATGTTTTAGCGTTTTCTACGCTTGGCATGTAATATCTTAACTTTTAAATTGGTTGTAATTCGTATTGTTTTACTATATAATGTTCTTTATGATGCAAAAAAAAACATCGACAATTATATGAGCAATGAGAAAAGAAAATAAGAGTTCTATATTTTTATTTTCGAAGGCAATCTTATCTCCTGGGACTTTTTTTACCATAATTGCAATTTTGCTATTACATTCTGTTAGTAAACAGAGTTAGAATTATTTTTTATAGGTTTAGAATTATAGTGAGGTGGCGAGTGTAAAAAAGTTGGACAGAAGAGTACAAGAAAGTATGACAGAGAAATCCGGACTCATTGTGAGTGTGTGGTGGTATTCCCACTTAACACTTTTTTTTTGTGTGTGGGGTGGGGGTGGGGGTGGGGGTGGGGGTGCGAGGGGGAGATTTTTCATTAATTATTATTGGATTTTTTTAAAATACGGAGAATTAAGTGGGGGGAATATACATTTTTGTTGTAGCAATTGGTGTAGCTTATTGAGAAGCATGCCAAGAAAATAAGGTACTATGAACCGTTTCTATAGAGTGCGCTATTGATTAGTTCTTATTCTGAACAAAGTCCCATATATTAATGAAAGGACGGTGTTGACCCGGTGGGTTAGGTGATATAAGGTGGCAATATGGTATGAGTACCTCGCCATGGGTTTATTAAGGGAGGCCTCCACTAGTTTTGTTAATGGAACTTTGTTGCACCCACTTTAGCAGTGTAAGTTACTCATTGTGGTCTAGGTGCATGCTACAAGCAGGAGTTCATCATTTACAGATCTGAGGTGGACTGACTATGATGTGGTGGCAGCAAGTTTCCGAGACGAGTAATACTGATGGGTCGTAAGTGAAGCGTAGAGGGGTGGAATCACCAGTGAAGAGAAAGGGGTGGTGCTAGTGGAGGGGTTTGAGCTAGAGATCGCCAATGACGCCCTTGGGGTGTTGTTCGAAAAAGTTGTACTCGTCCCTCATTCCAAGCGGAGGCTAGATTGTCACAGATAGTGAGGGACGTCACATAAGTCGAGAGTTTAGACACTCCCACGGCCCATAGTCAAGCATCGTATTTAATCTTAGTGGGAGCAGAGAGCACCGACATATGGTACTGGAAATTGTCACAAACACTATCTCGTGAATAGGAGGAGAGGTAGGACGGAGAGCTTTTGATCGTTTGTAGTACCTAGCATTTTATGTATTGTTGTATATCTAGTTGTAGATATCAAACATTCGCCAATGACTTAATTTAGATTTAGCATTTTAAGTATATAGTTATTAGCATTTAATGTCTTTATAGTTATCGGCATTTTGTGTTCTTACATTTATCAGCATTATGTAATACAATTAATAGCATTTTATGCACCTACATTGAGGGATTTGGGCCCCTCATTCGGAGTCCCAAGTGTCAAATGTTTGGTGGTGGACCCTCTTTCTCTTCGCTTCATGTTCTCCTTCGGCCGTCAAATTGACACGTCGCTGGCCTCAATCCCTCGATTTGGGTGCACAGGGCATGTGGCTTGGCCCTCAGCATCTCCAAGGTAGTGACTAGGGGTGAAATCGGTTCGGGGTCGGTCGGTTCGGGGTGATTTTTCTCTGGACCGATTCGGTTCGGTCCATGCATTTGGAGGACCGATCCCGACCGATTTTTTTTCGGTTCAGTTCGGTTCGGGGTGCCTTTAGATTTGATCGGGGATTTCGGGGATTTCGGTTCGGTTCGGTCTAAATTACAAAAAACCGAGACCGAACCGAATATATTTCGAAAAAAATTTCGTGGACCGAGACCGACCGAAACCCGAAGTGGACCGACCGAAGACCGAACCGAGCGGTCGGTTTTTTCGGTCGGTTCGGTTTTTTCGGGTTTTCTTTCACCCCTAGTAGTGACAATTAAACCAACATTCTATTAAATATAAATTCGTAAATCGGATTGAACCGACAAATCGAATCAAATCGATAGTTTAGTCTAATTTTTTATTCAGATCAGTTCGGTCTAGTCTAGCTTGAGTTTTTTAAAAAAAGTTCAGTTTGGCTTTTGATTTTTAACATGTAAGAGCCGAATCTGACCAGTTCGGTAAAAGTTAATTCTAAAAATAAAATTATATTATTTACCAACTGTAATTTGCACTAAAACTTGTAATTGTTTCTTAGTTTACACTTTGCATGGGAGTATTATTGGGGTCACAACTTTATTGACTTGATTTGCACACTGCTTTGAATTGAATGCGATTATTTTTTTATTGTGATTGCCATGCCATTATTCTTAATTATTTGTCATTATTCTTGATTACTTTTTATTGCTATTTATATCCAGTACTGCTTCCAACGTCCATTTGTAGTGTAATAACCCAATATTTTTAATAAATTTAAAAAATTAAAAGTTAATAATTAATTGAGTTAATTGAGTTTTTTTTCCTTATATATGAGTAATCAATGGATGAGATTTTATGTTGTTACGAAACGAAAACCACGGGATAACTTATCTTCTCCTCTTCTTTATTTTATTATTATTATTATTTTAATTATCTAACGTTAGGAATTTGAGGCATCAGTTGTATTGGTAGAATTATGGGCTTTGATGGGATTTCATTTGGGGTTTTGATTAGGACATTATGTGTGTTAAATGGAGAGATTTATCCTAGAGGCCTATAGAAAGGAAGGTGGTTTGGTTTTAATTTTTTCAAGTTCTTGTGAAGAGATAGAAGGCTCTATTCAATTCCAATTTTACCAGATCGCTTTTGTTCTTCGTTGTCTTCAACAACCGAGGTAGGTTCGTTACCTACTAAGCCTTAGACTATGTATATTTTTTTTTTGTATGAATTACTACCTTCAATCCTCTCGTTTTCATGCTTTAAGAACGAATTACATACGAATTTGTCTATGTAAGGTAAGTCCAATAGAATCTGTTACTTTTAACCTTAATAAAAATTATAGAGAGTTGTTATTCAATTCCTTCTTCTTGTAAAAATTTTCTCCTTTCATTGCAAAACCATTGTTATTGTTTAATCCTTGTCATGTATGGCACAAGAACTCGGCACAATCAGTTTTATTGCTGGGCAAATTGAAACTGGGTTGGTTTTTATTTTGAGAATAGATATTCAATGGATGATGATCTTATTTTATTTTATTATTTTCTTTATATAATTTGTAATTGGAAGGTGGGTTACTTTATATACAGATAACAATCCTCATGTTGGAGATTAGTTAGTGCCATAATTAGAGATTATATTTTATAGTATAATGTCTAAATAATTAGATTAGCAAAATTGGTCATATCTCATGTAGGGGATTAGTTAGTGTGATAATTTTTATAAGTTAATGTCTAAATAATTAGATTTGCAAAATTGATCATATCTCACCAACATTTAGAATGCTTCATTCACTGTTATTGTATTTTATGTTTTTTTTCCCCTAAGTTAGAGAAACAGTATCTCTGATGAAAATTATATCCACCCATTGCTTGATGTTTTGTGGGGGAATTGCTTAATCTGGAGGGAAATTGAGATATATATATATATATATATATATATATATATATAAAAGGAAGGATATGATATAAAAATGACTAGTTTTGTGGCTTAATGAAACTTCTAAGGAACCCGGCTAATGGATTTGGAAAAATAATGATATTTACTTTTATTTACTTATTTATTTTTAACCTATTATAATGTTGTTTAGGCCTTGGATTTGGCGATCTACCGGTTGCTCTAGAATTTAATAGAAAGTTCAGTTCAAACACGAGAAACGTAACCCAAACCTTACTCATTTTTTTAAAAACCATAACCAATACACTAAACCAAAAAACCAATCTAAAAAGACCAGTTCGGTCTGATCGATCTGGATTGGCAATTTTTTCGAAATTTGTAGTGCTCGACGATAGGGGATTAGAGCACCAAGATTTTGCAGGTCTTTGGGCAAGCCCAGTTGCTTTCCTAAAAATGCCTAGTTTTGTCTACGGTGGACATAGTAATCTTTAGGGCTCGAAAATTCCATGGACATCACAATGGTAAATAAGTGTGTGCTTGTGCAAATGTATGTGTAGATAGGTTTGATTTCCATCAAATGTATGTGACAATGAAAGAAAAAGTGTGTGCGTGGATAACCTATAGCTGCCTTATATGGGCATCACAAACTTGAATTAAAAAAACAGAAATAGCAATAAATTGGCTTTGGAAATTCAAGGGTTTCTGACAGAAATTTCAAGAGGGTAAAACGCACTAGAAAGAATAAAGGGGATTAAATCCATAGACCAAGTTTCTTCACCCAATAGCCAAAAGAATACCAAGGGCCATGGAAAATTCGAGAAGTTCGGCAGTGGGATTTATGAGATGAAATGGATGGGTTAACAAGTGGTCTCCCAAATTCTTTAACCAATGTGCACAATCATGGCAAAAATAAAAAATAAAAAAATGATTACGTACTTCTCACACCTTACACCCACTTGTACACTTGCGTTCAGATCTAATCATCGACTAATTAAAAAATAATAATAATAATAATTGCCACGACAATTATGATAACTTAAATAAATAACAATGTTATTATTACTTAAAAAAATGTCGGGTTATTACAAAATATCTCACCATTTTTTTCTGAAAATTTAAAACTGTCACTCCCCTCTCCTTTTTCTTTCCCTCTAAATTACAAAAATACCATTCCTCTCTCCCTCTCAGTTACGAAAATACCACTTTCCTCCCTTTCACTATTTCACATTAATTTTTAAAAATATATAATTAAAAATAAAATTTGAATAATTAATAATAAATAATAATAATAATAATAATAATATGTGAGTTTTAAAAAAAAAATTAACCAATTCAACTTTTTATTTTCGTACAAATTCTTTATTTTTTATTTTTGTAAAAACTCATAAAATTATAGGTCACCGTCAGTCTTAAAATTTAGTTCATGGTTAAAATTTTAAATTTTTTTAACCAATAAATTTTTTATCTCCACACTAATTTTTTATTTTTACACTAATTCTCCCCAATTTATACTTTGTGGAGAAACCAAACATCAAGAAAAATTATATTATTGTAAGTTAATATTTATCTAATGTATTTCAATAAGTTGTCTATAGTTATTGTTTTTACTAAGGAAAATTTTAAATGTTCGATCCGATAACATGAGACGCGGAAGATGAGAAACTATTGAAAACATGCTCGGATTTTTGGAGTTTTGCATGTAAATTTTTACACTGCAAGATTCATATCAATTCGTATAATGTGTCTCAAATACTCGAGCTACTGGATGTGGTTGACCCCATTTGTGTAACTTGTGTATTGGATCGTGACATGCTAATTATTTGATGCATAAATTATTTTTATGCCATTAGAAGGATAAAAATAATGTAATATAGATTCAATTTATACTAATTGTGTTTCGACAATTTAAAAATATATTTTAGGTTTTTAAAAATAATTTATTTTTTGGAGGAAAAATAATTTTTGAAAGGAACAAGAATTAACCAACTTACAAAAATCCCAAAATTCAAAAGCTCTTTATCAAAATAGTCTAAGTTCAAGGTTAATTCCAAAATAATTACTTAAGTCAACGGTAAATTTTTAGTATTTTTTAAAATAAAATTCAAAAAGCACGATCGAAAGGGTTCAAATGAGTGGTGTCGGTCACTTTTTTTCTCCAAAATTGGGCACATTAGAACATGTGATGAATGTGAATATTTTTGGATGATTTAATAGATTTTTAACTTTGTTTTATACATCAACAAAAAATAATAATAATAAAATATAAATCAAAAATACCTTACACAATTCAATAATTATTTATCAAAACATTTTAAGTTCACGATTAATTCTGAAATAATTTTTTAAGTCAACAGTAAATATTTAGTATTTTTTTAAGAATAAAATTCGAAAAGCACGATCAAGAGGGGTTCAAATGAGCGATGTCGGTCATTTTTCTCTAAAGTTGGACAGATTAAGGCATGTGATGAACATGAATATTTTTGAATGATTTAAGATATTTTTAGCATTGTTTTATAAATCAACCAAAGAAAAAGTACAATAAAATATAAATCAACAAATATCTTACCATAATTCACAACCCTTTATCAAAATATTCCGAGTTCACGTTAATTCCGAAATAATTTTTGAAGTCAACGATAAATTTTTAATATTTTTTTGAAAATAAAATTTGAAAAGCAAAATCGAAATATGTTCAAATGAGCGGTGTCGGTCATTTTTTCACTCTGAAAAATTAAGCGCATTAGGACATGTAATGAATATAAATATTTTTAATATTTTAATAAACAAATCAATAATTTTAAATATCTGACGCAAAACTAATAAAATTAAAAATAAATAAAAATAAAAAATTCCAAAAAAAATCAAGTGTGTTTTTCTGCTTGAATTGCTAACATTTTATTTTTTCAATTTATGTATTATAGAATACTTACAAAAATAAAAAACAATTTTTTTAATAATTGAGCTCTCGGTTGATCTTTAAATATTATTTTTAATCAACGATGAATTTTTAATATTTTATCGAAATGAAAATTTATACAGCACGAGACTTATTTTCGTACCACAAAACACTTTAAAAAAATGAATGAATGATAGATATGGACGTTTTTGGTAAATGGATGAAAAATAGCTCTACTGTAAGGGCCCGAAAAATTTTAAATTTTAAATTAATTATTCAAAATTTATAATTCAGGATATGTATTTGATTTATTATTTTGTGTTTGGGATTTTAACTACGAGACTTGAGCCCGGGGACTTATATTTGTTACGCACGCGTTGCGATAAGTGATTTATTGCGTGAGAGCCCTTAATGGGTTAGAAATTAAATCTGGAGGTATTTAGCAATACTCATACTCTCATTTTCCGCTCATCTCTCTTTCTCTCTTCCTGGAGCTCCATCTTCTCTTTACCACCACCATCAATTCACACCACCATTTTCAAATTCTTTTGAGATATGGGAAGCTTGAAAGGTGCTTGACGTGGAATCGAAGATGGATCGTGATTTGGAGCTTGGAAAGTTGAGGTTCAAAGCGTGGAGGTTCACTAAGAGCTACGGCTTTATTCATTTCGTCAAATCTTTTGGTCAAGGCTTGAGGTAGGGATGTTTCATCCTTGTTATGTGTTTATTCAAGGTATTGTTGGTTAAATCCATATTTAGATTGTGTGTTTTGTATTTTTGGTCGATTTTGGAAGAACTGCGATTTGTCTGGCAATTTTGGAGATCATCAAAATCGCTCCAGCAACTCTGAAGTTGCTCTAGCGACATGACTAATACCCAAGTCGCTCCAGGACTGATAGGGCGACTTACCAGTGACTTCTATTGACTTTTGGTGCATCCAGCGACTTTGGGTTCACTCTAACGACTAGTCGGGTGACCTTACCTAATGGTTTGACCCATATTTTGAGGTTTTTGACTTTTAGTCTATGGTTATGACTTATGGTTGTATGTAGATGATAAACTCATGGTTTCGGGTTCTGCTGGACGAATCATGTGTGCGTATTTTATGTCCTTTGGTTTGATATGTGCCTTGAAATATTTCTTTGGATTGCACGTAGTAGTATTACTTTGACATGATACAATGCCTAGCCTTTGACAAGAGATGTACTAGTTATATGACGTTTAGCTTTTATTCAGAAATGTACTAGTATGCTTTGGGATTATCTAGCCACCAATGAGTGATGTACTAGTTGGTAGGGATGGCAACGGAGCAGTTCGGTTCGGTGATTCGGATAACCGAACCCGAACCGAAGATAAAATACCCGAACCGAAACCGAACCGATAACCAAACGGAGGGAGAGTGCATATTCCATAACCGAACCAAACGGGGTTCGGTTATTCCCCGAACCGAACGGTTAACCGAATGGTTCGGTTATTAATTACCCGAACCGAACCGATCCGAATCAAACCGAGTCGCCTTCTCTCTCTCTCATCCTTCAATATATATAATATATATTTATAATATATATACACATATATATACATACATATATATATATATATATATAATGACGTCATTTTCGGTTCGGTTCGGTTTCGGTTCGGTTCGGATAACGGTTCGGTTATTCTGCTAACCATAACTGAACCGAACCCGAACGGGTATTCATCCGTCCATACCATATCCACACCAACGGGGAAAAAAACGGTTACGGTTCGGAGAAAATTAAGCAGTTCGGTTCGGGTAACCATCGGTTCGGTACAAATTGCCATCCCTACTAGTTGGTATACGAATTATCGAAACAATGTGAGAGTCATGGATTGGTCAGTGAAATTAACTTAACATGATGGTATCTTAAATATTTTGATTGGGAATTGATGATTTACGAATTTTATTATCTTATACGTGTCACTGTAAACTGTTCATGTCATATGTTATATCATTGCATATTGATATAGACATCTCTACTGAGTTTTGTGCCTCATCCCTTTGCTTTCTAGGTACGACTCCGGACGCATGACATGGATTTCCATGGATTCATGGAAGTGCATAATTTGAAGAGTTTTTATCTAAGAGTTACATAGCATCTTTAGAACTTACTTTTTGAAAGATGTAAATTAACTCATTTTTTGACCTTTTGTACTTGAAAGCCAATTGAACTATATTAACTTTAACTTATCTCATCTTGGATTACTTGGGCCGAGAGTACTTTTTTTTTTTTAGCGTAATATTTTTAAACTCTTGTCACAAGTAAAGTATGTGAATTATGATGGAAAAATTGTGAGGTTTCAATAGTAAATATAAATATTTGTTTAATCTGAAAATAAGGGCATGACATCTCCCCTAAAACAACTCCTTAAAATAAAAATTATCAAATACAGTAAAAATAAAAAAGAAAAATGGATATTTTAGTTTTTGGGAGGAAAACGCTCCCTATTTTGTTGCGTGGGAGGAGTGAAAATCAACTCTCTTTATCAATAATCTCGGAAAATTGCTACTCACACCTTCGTGAAGACAAAAGTTACACCCGTCCTCAACAAATACCCAACTATTTTTTTGTAATTGCAAAACTGCCACTCTTCCTTTTATTTTTTTTTCCAAATTACAAAAATGTCATTCTCCTCCCTTTCACTATTTCACATTGATTTTAATAAAAATGTACAATTAAAAATAAAATTTAAATAAGTAATAATAATAAATAATAATAATATGTAATTTTTCATAAAAAAATTAACTAATTCAACTCTTTATTTTCGTACTAATTCTTTAGTTTTTTTTGTAAGAATTCATAAAATTTGAGTTCGCAGATAGTCTTAAAATTTATCAATTAGAGCACAGTAAAAAATTTTGAATTTTTTTAACCAATAAATTTTTTATCTTCACACTAATTACTTATTTGGTTTGTGAGATGAGTATAGTTATTCTTTTTTATATGTAAATTTCTATAACGCAAGATTCATATCAATTCGCATGATATATCTTAAATACTCGAGCTACTAGATGTGGTTGACCCCACTGGTGTGCCTTGTGTATTGTGTCGTGACGTACTAATTATTTGATGCGTAAATAATTTTTTATTTGAGATTTTGAAAAAATAATTCTTTTTATTTTTCTTCCCCCAAAAATTAACTCTTCTTTAATCAGAAAGAATTTGCGGAGATAATAATAAATAATAAACATGAAGCAATTTAATTAAGTTGTGATGTAGTTCAAGTAGTAAAGTTTCTTACTTAAAAAAATAAGGTCCAAAGTTCAAGTCTTTGAAAATATCTATCCTTAAATTTTTTTTTTTGGTAAAGAAAAATTAGAGTGTGAACACCAAATAATTAATTCCTTCCAATTATAACATTATGAGAATAGGAGATTAAAACCTATTTTATCCAAAATCTGTTTCCCAATGACAATCAATGTGAATTAACTAGCGCATGCCCGTGCCCGTGCCTGAAGGCACGCAAGAAACTTAATAAGTTGTATTGGAGGCATGCAGCCAACTCAATGTTTAAAAATAATATTGGCATCTGATGCGATTGTGTATTCGATAAGTTTAATAAAATTCAGACTTGATTAAGACAGCATGTTGAAAAGCAGCCACGAAACAGCAACCGCCACGCAGCAGCTGCTGCAAATGGCATAAGCTGATTGGAACAACAGCAGCCACGCAACAACAACAGCCACGCAGCAGCTCGCACAACACGCATCAATAGACATCACAACAACGTAGGAATAAAATAAAACAGCAGTGCATGAGGAAGAACAACAGAAGCAGAAGCACTAACTTGTGAATAGACAACGTAATAGGCAATGCATAAGTACAACAGAACCATAAGCATTGCAGAACCATATCCGTTACAAAAGCAATGCATAATACCATTTCCCATTACATGTAGTTGAACATTACTATTTGCCCAAAATAAAGAAGTTCAATACTACTAATTACAGAATAATTCCATACTTGACCAAAAAGAAGTATGGATTCTTGTCAGTCTCTGTCGATATGTCCAAAAGGTTGATAGTATGTCCAAAAGATTGGTACTATGTCCAAAAACTTTTCTGCTTCCAAAAGCATCCTAGGATTGAAAAATAAAGTTTAGTATTTTCAAGTGCACGTACAAATATAATAAGTTGAAATGAAGAATGTAAGAAATGCATTAGAACCTTCGTTGGGATACTTCATGAACAAAATTTTTGTTGAGGTGCACAATCATACATAACAAAAGAAATCGATAGAATGAAGCTATAAATGAAATTATACCACAAAGTGCCCCGATATAGCCTTGATGTTGGCTCAAAAAAAGAAGTCTTCAGATGTCGTTGACAGTTCAATACCACCACCAACTTTTAGACCCTTCAAACCTGTTCTTCATTACCTTTTTGAATGTCCATGCATCAACTGGAATGGAGTATTTCCATCGAGGAGAATGCACGACAATCTACTTATTTACACAAATGATAAGTGTGTTAGTTTGAATATAAGATACACACGACAACAATATTTTAGTATTAGTATGAAATAAACTACCTTATTACGTTTCCATTGAAGCATTCGTGTCATATTCAACCTCTTTAGCTCCAAAGCCTTTTCATCCCAATCCTACAGAGGGTAATAAATAATAATAGAAATATTTGAAACATTCAAAAGGCAAAAAAAAGAAAGTAATTGTAGGTCGAATTATATGAGATTACCTTTCTCTACATGTATTTTTTGGATCAGTGTCCACCACACTATTCTACCACATGTTCGGGTTCTGTGCCGACCACATTATAACAAAACTTCGGGGTAGACAATATTGGTCGTAGAATCAAGTTCGTTGTTTGGTAGAAGCACACTCACATGATCGAAAGATGTGCATCTTGACAATGCAACGTATAATTGCCCATGACTAAATACAGGTGTGCGCAAATCAACCCCAACGAATTTCACTGATTGTCCTTGAGATTTATTAATCGTCAGAGCGTATGCCAATCGAACTGGAAATTGACGTCTCGTCATTCGAAAAGGAAAATCAGAGGATGAAGGAGTCAATGATATTCTTGGTATAAATGCGAAATTGCCAAACTTATCTCCCGTCAATATTAGGGCTTCAATTATGCGGGAGGAACACCTGACAACCATCATTCTAGTGCCATTACAAAGGCCGTCTTTAGGCGCAATGTTACGTAACAAAATTATAGGAGAACCCACTTTCAACTCGAGCTTAAAAGGTGGTAGCCCAGTAGGGTCTAATGAGTTTAAGTACTCATTTGGGTATTGATTTGTTATCGTTCGATCCACTCCGTCATCTTCAGACATTTTATCTGCCGCTAAGTAAGTAAATGTTTCCCCTGGAAAAATATGTAGTGCTGCGGTATTGAGGGCACTGACATCCTCATTCCTGGCTGAAAGGATTGTACGCTCAGTTAAGAATGTTGGGGTTGATGTCTCTGCAACATCTAGTCGGGGATAAACTATAGATAATAATTCTCGAATATCTTGGCATTTGCGTATTGTTGATGGAAGTGTTACGATTTCTTCTGGGCTGGTTCCAATCTAAGAAAAAATAAAAATTGAAAAAAAAATACATAGGTGTCAATATTTTCTCAAAATCGAATCACCGTTATTAGTAAGAGATGTATAAAAACACAATACCTCCGTCAAGAATTTTGCGAAATAAGCATTTCGAAGGTTGCCTTGATTTAACCGCATGTTAACATCTAATGTTAGAACGACAATATGCTTCCATAGAGTAGATCGTCTCAATGATGCATTAACAATTTGCTGACGGTTTCCTTTGGTAACAACCGGTAATATTTGTCGAAAATCACCACCTAGAACAACAGTGATGCCGCCGAATGGGTTATCATTATCGCAGATATCTCGAAGTGTCCGATCAACGGCTTCAACACAGTGTCTATGTTGCATAGGAACTTCATCCCATATTATGAGTTTTGTTTCTCTGAATAGATCTGCTTGTAGTGATTGCTTTTTAAACCCACAAACTGAATTTTCCATCACATCCAATGGGATGCAAAATGTCGAATGTGCGGTGCGACCTCCTGTCAATAACAATGATGCAATTCCTGACGAAGCAACAGTCACAACAATATGGCCGAGACTACGACATTTTAACGAAATCGTGTTATACAAAAATGTCTTCCCCGTTCCTGCACCACCATTTAAGAAGAACGTACTCCCTTTATTTTCGAAGACTGAAGAAGTGATTGCATCATAAGCCACTCTTTGTCCATTGTTAAGGCAATGAACATTAGCCGGTGCATCCGCTTGTTGTGCCTCAAACTGAAGTCGTCGATGATCAAGAATCAATCTATTACCAACTACTGAACTCCAATTCCCATTGGGCTGTGGCATGGGTGGGTAGTCGAGTAAGCTTTTTCCTGATTCTTGAAGCAACTGGTTTAGAAGATATAAACCATAATCCTCAATTTGAGCCTCTGTTGGGTTAGGAGTGGCAAATAGTGTACGAATCTTGTGCGAAAGGTCATCGCATATATGCATTGAAAATTGTTTCCATAACTCATACGGGTGTAGCGGAGAGCACTGCGTTAGTATTGTACTGAATAGTCTCCTCAATTGGTATCCTGTTTTCATAATCGCAGCTTCTTCAAGACATTGTATCCACTCGTCATCATCCTCCAATAGCCCTCTTGCAACACATGCGGATTTAAATGTATCATATGCAATATCGTCGACAGTGCGTAAGCATTCAAAGGACTTTGGTCCTTTGACAACCGTGAGTAGCAAACGCAGGTAAAATCTCTCCCCACAGTTAGGGCTAGCAAAGTACATTCGACCAATTGCAAACCCTGATACTCTTGGAGTCCAGACTTTTCTCGACCTATTCCAAACAAAATGTTGGGGAAAATCTTGATAAGTGAATGCATCGGCATCGTTGTTAGAAGCATACCAAGAAAAAAAAGCAGTTAGAGTCGACTTCTGATCAGCAGCTCTTGCTCTAATTGTTTCCAAGTTTTCAGAGGAATTGAAAAGAACACGATGCATTCCTGGTAAATGAAGTTCTAAACGAACAACTGCTGGCACCTCTTCATGCAAATGATGACCAAATATACGGCAAGCGGCTTCCGGAGGTCCAATGTACCTCGCATCAAGATACTGTTGAATCTCATTTACCGCTCCTAGCACCATTGTTGTGCAATCGTAGCCCTTGTATATATACTTGTGAATATATTTTACGCATCGAACTCCCGCACAAACCTCAACATTGATGTGACAATTGAACAATCGAGAAAGATATGCATTATAGGGAACGACGTCCCTATTATCGACCGGTTGCCCCCTCACTGTATATACTTTACCAGTATTGCGGCGACGATAGAGAGGATATCCATCTTGGTCCATGGTGGTTTCTTCAGCAAAGACTCGAGGGTATCTCTTGGTGCATCTACCGTTTTCCATACATGGCGCCTTAGGATTTCGTGCTCCACATGGCCCATGTACCATACAACTCTTGACAGTTTCAAAAAGAGCTGGATCATCATTTGGATCAGGAAATTCGGCACATACTAATTTGTCTACCTGAGCACATGTTCGAATCTTATCAGGACTCGCCAGAAATAAAAGTACATGCATGTGAGGAAGACCTCGCTTTTGGAATTCAATAGTGAAAACATGTGCAACTTTTTTACCAAAAACTTTGTTTGTTTCTATTTCCTTCATCAAAGCCTTTCTCTTTAGCTCGAAAACACGGGCAATTAAATCAGGACGGTCAGTAGGCTTCTGATGCGGTAACAATGCATTGGAGATTTCAGGCCAATTGGGATTTGCAGTCATGGTGAGGAAAATATCTGGGTGTTGGTTGTAGCGCGTGATAGCCATTGAATCCTGAAAGATTTCAAACATGTGTCTTGGACCACCGGTAAATGAAGATGGTAGAACGACCCGTTGTCCTATTTGGTTAGGACCCAATTCATCTGGAGCAATGTCTGTCAAGTCGTGATAAAGCTCAACACGAAGTTTTCCTTGATTCATCTTATAGAATGTCAACCGATTCTGTTCAGTTGAAGCCCAAGCATCTACCAAAAATTCCTGAAATAGCTTGCCCCCTCTAAGAATTGTTGAGTACTCTGTCAAGCGCTCGAACAAACGATAACTATAAAATTGCATTTGGGTAAGCCTATCAGGTGAAGGTCGATTGTTTTGAACATCCCACTGTTTCAAGTCAGGTTCCCATCCCAATTCGCCATGTGGGAATAGAAGAACGTAGTGCAATGGCAAGTATGCTGGGTGGCATTCGTTTATTCGCATCAACTCATTACCTCCATTTAGATGTAAAATAATGTCTCTCACCCCACTAACTTCAGTTCCATCTCCTGGTATCACAACTGCAATCTCATCTGATGTTGGCAAATTATACCGTCGTCTGTCAGTTGATGAACTATAGTGTAAATGAGCAGGTAAATTTTGTCCTGTCGAGGCGAGTTGACTCAAAATCGCATAAGCTTGACGAAATTTACCAACAAATGCATTGACCTGCAACAAACTATCTTGAATAGTTCCCAAGACATCCCTTCTCAATTGAGGATTTCTACGGTTGCGAACTTCTAAAGCTGAATTGGGGTCGTAAATGTATAGTTGAGCATACGATGCGTCTCGTCCTGGTTGTGGCATCAGCGATCCCGTTCGGTGTCGCAATTCTCCATGTATAGTGAATGATGTGGGACCCCTACCAGTAAGCAACCTTGGATCTAAGGTAGCACCGAGACTTGTAAAAGCATTGGATGCATTGTACACTCTAGTATAACACCGAAAAGACTTTGATCGATCATCGTTCCCATCATACAATGCTTGAATTGGTGGAGGGGGTGTCATAAGCAAAGGTAACCTAATCTTTCCTTGCAAACAGCAAGTTCCGAAGAAGGGGTGTTTTTTAGACGATTTAACCAACTTTTCGTCCATCCAATGTAAAGCCGAACAATAAGGGCACAATGTGTCCATTTTGCCAAGATAATGCCGACATGAGTTTAAGTGAGCTCTATCATTAACCACCAAGTCCATAGGCCTATCACCCACCTCATCATCATTACATGGATTGTCTTCATAGTGTTGAGGTAAAGATGAACTCGACATAGACAACGAACAGGCAGAAGGATGAGTCACCATCTGGCGCTTTTCAGGTCTTTGAGTTGGGACTGATACTTGCTCGATGTGAGCATGACAGGTAGGCATTAAAGAAGTAGTGCAAGCAGGTTGTCTCAGTTGGATACATGCCAGCGCTCGATCACGCTCTCGTCGCAAGCGTTGGCCCGATTGGTATGTCGGGCGAGTTTTTTCACTTCTTTCTCGTTCTCGTCGTGCACGTTGGGCTAATGTAGCCTTTGAGATTGCCTTATCCTTTGTTGCCTAAAATATAAATATGTTACCATTATGTTATTTCATTCGCATACATTGTTGTACCATACAAATTTGTAATGTGAATAGTTAGTTAGACCTTGGTATCTCATTGCCTTTATTTCGGTCTTTCATGTGGGTTCCTTCCTATGTTTTCCTATTTTGTATTGGTCATTTTGATTCTAAGGCATGAAGCATCGACGCACTTAGGGGTCTGACATCTACTTATCGAACACGTCGGGGTTTAGTAATGAATTAACTGTGTGGAGGGCACCCAAAGTAGCGGCCCTATTTACTGTATACACATTCTATGATGAGACACGTAGAGGGGAGGCCTGAGATGTAGGAAAAATACGTCGGGATATGGCCTTATTTTGTAAAATCTACACTTTATTTTGTAAGGGTACATATAGGTACGCATTCTATGGGACATGTCGGGGTTTACGAACGAATTAACTGCGTGGAAGGCACCCAAAGTAGCGGCCCTATTTATTTTGTAATATGGCCTGAGACGCGTAGAGGGAAGGCCTGTATGCACATTCTATGGTTTTCAAAAAATCGACACTTTATTTTGTAAGGGTACATATAGGTAACTTCAACAGAACCTGACCAACAGGGACTAAGAAAACAAATCTGTACGGATTTCAGGATACACCAAGGTTGATACTGCACTTGATAGGTGTCATACAAGTGGATCTACACCCATATTTTGTAAAAATAGTCGTGTCTTTCTCGCACATTGTTTTTTGAAAAAGTTCATTCATATTTGTTAAGGGTCACAAATTTCGGTGACACAACTCACCTGGCACAAACTATCTTCAATCAAAGTAGACTTGCTTTAACAGAATTCGCAGAGTAAAGTAATGTTAAGACGAATATGGTTGTTCATATATTGGGAATATAAGAACACATAAGAAAAGTGTGTACTCAAGTAGTTACAACATGTTGAACGGAAAGTTTCCTAAAAACACTCAACATAAGCCACTAAAAGGTTTATACATGTAGTCACAAACTTAAAAAGGTTATAGATTCATACCACTGGAAGTGCATTCTCTTTTCCTTTACTCGCAGAGCATACTTTCTCCTTTCCCTTTCCCTTGGACTTTGACTCTGCCACTTCTCTATCCTTTTCGGAAGAAAGAAATATATGAGAAGAAATTTTGTTTCGTAAAGAGGAAATAGTAAAAACATGCTTACCTTTTGTAAGCGGATCAAATTAAGATCTCGTTCCTCTCTGATCACAACACCGACATTTCTATTTTGAAGATATTCAACCTATAACAAAATTTGAAAGGATAATTTATTTGATTAAGTTGTAGAGAAGAATAAGAAGCGCAAAAATGAAAATCATATTACCGTTTCCCTCAAGTCATTATCCACCTGTTGAACATCAGAAAATACATTTGAATCAATGGAAATGTAGATATACCTAAGCATACACGAAATGACATATCGTAGCTTAAAATTACAAAAAAGACTTACATAGCCAAATATTGTGATGTCGTCCATCAAAATCGAAAATTGAAGAAATTGAAATATGGTTAACGCTGCAATGAAGTGGAAACGAAGGAAAAAAATTGTGATCATCAGTCCCTTGAACTCAAAAAATATCATTAACATGACTTGTAAATCTCAACCATCTATGTCGATAATTAACGCACATTCACATTTTTTTATTTTTTATGATGAATACCAAAAAAATTATAAAAATTTAACGCACATTCACATTTTTTTATGTTCCACAGAATATTATATATATATATATATATATCATGTGTATATGTATTTATATGTATATGTATATCTATTCAGAGCTAGTTTGTATTTATTTTTACGTATAAAATAATATTTATGACCGAAAATCCAGCACATCATTCTTGAACACTGTTCTCTGTCCATATCACAAAAAAAAGGACAGACCCTTTAGGAGCTTTCATTGCAAATGTCATTCCAAGGAAATCAAATTGCGAAAACAGAAAACCATGAATTCCATAACAACTTGCGTATCAAAAATTCCATATCGAACCAACTTTTTACTCATATTTCATGGATAACAAATAGATGAAAACATGAAACAAAAAGAATCCATCATATCTCCAAGGCAACCATAGCAGTTGGAATCTACTTGCACCCAAAAAAAAAAAAAAAATCAAATCTACCAAACATGCATAGCAAAAACTCAATTTTGCAGTAAAATATATTAGTTAGCTAGGGTATGGTATGTAAGATTTGTCAATCATTAGAGAACAAAGCACAATCTGACGAGGGTAAAATGTAATTGAGAAAATACATTTAGACCCCCCGAGTAAATTCGGAGTTCGGCCGAGACCGAATAGCATACCCGGAAGCACGTGCTGATCACGTGAGATAACGGCCGACACGAGAAGTGCCGACTCTACCCAAATCAGGATAAAAGAACCAGGTGTTGAGGTGCCGACCTGGGAAAGGCGGAACGACGACCCGCCGAACTGAGAAAGTCGGTCAGGATTACGGGCAGCCCGTGGGAAGTGACAGATAACCGCTCTTCTGAAAAGGGTATGGAGCCCCAGATATGATGGGACAAGACAAGACTCTGTCAGGAGGGACATGGACGTGAAATCCATGTCCAATCAGAAGACACTTCGGTGGAAAAGAAGGTTCCAAGAGAATTAGAGCAGGATGGAAAGTCTATAAATAGAGCTGGAGATGAACAAAAAAGGTACGCCTGAATATACTGTTTTGGCTTGCTAATAGAGAATATTAGCCTGAGCTAGCATTTTCCCTGTGAGATTGTGCCTGACTTAATCATCGGAGTGTTCTCCTGCCACAGCGGCAGAGGACTCTTTGACAGGTTATTCTTTTGCAGATCACAGGTACACATATTGAGAGAAGCACCATTTCGGCTGGATAGTGAGTCTCTAGCTTTCCGTCCCGATTTTCAAAATCAACCCACTCACAATTGGCGCCGTCTGTGGGAAAGTTAAAGATTCATGGCTGAAACACCTAGGAGAGATCAGGGAAGGGAGAGGGATAACAGGGAAAAGTCAAGATCCCCCCCTCCGGTTCCACATAAATCGAAGGGTCCTAGGAGAGAGATCCCCAAGGTTCCCCCACCAAGGATAGTAGGAGAACAGCCCGGGGAACAGGCGATGCCTCCTACCGATCTGCCAGCTGCCAACACATTGGGAGCTCCAGCGCTACCCACACCGATGAATCTGGAGCAACGTACAGATCGTCCGCGAGAAGCGGAACGATCGAGAAATAGGGACAGGTCCCTAACTCAATCCCGAAATGAGGGAGGGAGAGAATCCCGAACTCATGAAGGGTCTCGACGACACGAGGAATACAACGACGCCGATCGGATCCGGAAGAGGGATCGGGAAATAGACGACATGAGGCGTTACATCCGACGTATGGAGAGGGAGAACCAAACTCTCCGTAAACGCAAAGATCCAGTCTACCATTCAATGTCCGGACGTGACGAACGATCTGAGACTGGACCATCTCGGCAAGATAGCCGACACGAGCTCAGTAAAAGGCCCCGAGGAGGGGAAAGGCAGATGGGGGCATCGTCTAAGCGAGCCGGACCACCCCAGGCTCGGCCAATTCCGGACATGAGGGAATGGTTAAATCAGCGGGCGGAGTCAGCCCCAGACGTCCAGCCGAAGCTCCCGCAACAGCCTTTGCCGCCGGTAGCTCCACCGACCGACATGAGGGCTTGGCTAAACCAACAATTGGGACTCAACCGCCCAGAGGACGATCAAAACCACAAGGAGTTGCAGCAACTGGCAGTGTCGCCGTTGTCGGTCCAGATAGAGACGGAGGACTTACCCAGAAAGTTTGTCCCTCCGAAGTTCACAATCTATAACGGACGAACGGATCCGATGACTCACGTCAAAGGATTCGTGAACTCCATGATGATCTACGTGGGCCAGGACAGCCTGTACTGCAAGGTGTTCTCCCTGAGCTTGGGAGAGATAGCCTTGAATTGGTTTCAGGCTTTGCCGCCGAGGTCAATTACAAGCTGGAGGCAGCCGGCGGACCAGTTCCTCAAAAGATTTGTGGCTAACCGAGCACAGAAGAAATACGTGAACACACTTCTGGCCTTGAGAAAAGGACCAGAAGAGGACCTCAGACAGTACGCCAGCAAGTACTGGGCCACCTACAATGAGATCGGGGACTGCACAGAAGCCTACGCCGTGGAGTCTTTCAGGCTTGGGCTATCATACCGAGATCGGCTCAGAGAGTCTCTCACCATTGATCCCCCAAGCACCATTGCCGACTTAATGAACAGAGTCGAGAAATACGCCAAGTTTGAAGACGAGATCCGCCGAGACAAAGATCGGCCAGCAGCAAAGGCGCGCGGGAATGCGGTGATGGTGCCCGAGGCCAAGAGGCCCAGGGTTGAGGTGGCCGAAGTTACACAGGCACCAAGGGAGAGAAGACCGCTTGGGGCTCAGGCGTATAAAGCTATACGTACGGTTTTCAACACCCCGATCTTTCGGATGATCTACCCCCTGAAGAACGAGCCTTTCTGGAAATGGCCAGCGGGAACAGGAGAGCTGGTGAAGCGTGACCCGAGCAAAGATTGGTGCAGCTATCACCGGAGAAACGGCCATATGACGGAAAGGTGCAAGGCGCTTAAACAATTCCTAGAGGAATTAGTTGAAGCCGGGCATCTTCGACGTTATGTAGCCGAACAAAGGCAACAAGTGGTTCAGCCAGAGCCAATGGAAGCTGAATCCTCGGAGGAAGAAGTGATGGTAACTGGGACCGTGCATGTCATACACGCGGCAACCCCAGTTCTAGATGAAAGAGAAGCTCGGCTCCAGCGCCGCCGAGACGGACACGAGCACCACGTACAACATCTCGGGCAAAAAAGAAAAGAGCCCGAGACGCAGAAGGAAACAGTCATTTCCTTCTCCGAGAAGGATTTGGAGGGGGTAACACGTCCCCATAACGATGCTCTGGTGATAACGCTGCTCCTCGGCACCATCAACACGGAGAGAATCCTGGTTGACCAGGGCAGCTCGACGGAGATCCTGTACTATGATGCCTTCAAGAAACTCCGGCTGGACAAGGCGGACTTGAAGAAGGCCGACATACCACTCATCGGTTTCAGTGCCGAAGCGGTCTGGCCCTTGGGATCCATCACCATCCCAGTCCGAGCAGGGAAAATAACTTTGGATGTGGATTTCCTGGTGGTGGATGTACCATCTGCTTACAACGCCATCGTGGGGAGAACTTGGCTCCATAGGTTGGGGGCAATTCCTTCTACCTACCATCAGATGTTGAAGTTCCCGGGAAAGAAGGGGATCGAATGTGTTCGGGGTAACCAGACGACAGCGAGAAGCTGTTATGTCACCTCCATCAAACACAAACCTAAGGCCGAACATGTGAAATCCATTGAAGTCCCAGATCGGCCGACGATAGAGGATATCGGGCGTAACCCAGCCGATCGCGTTGTGGAGGAACTCAAGCAGGTACCGGCTCACGAGACGGATCCGGAGCGGTATTTTCTGATCGGGGCAGAACTGTCAAAGCAGGATGAGGAGGCCCTGGTCGCATTCCTCAAAGAGCATATAGATGTATTCGCTTGGACACCACAGGAGATGCCTGGGGTAAGCCCGGATATCATATGCCATCACCTGAACGTGGATCCTGCCCACAAACCGGTGATGCAAAAAAGAAGGAGGCCGGCAATCCAACATGTGGATGCCGTAATAGAGGAAGTAGATCGGTTGCTGGAGGCAGACGCCATCAGAGAGGTGCAGTACCCCGAGTGGTTATCCAACACCGTGGTGGTCAAGAAAAAGAATGGCAAGTGGAGGGTATGTGTAGACTTCACCAGCCTCAACAAAGCTTGTCCCAAAGATAGCTTTCCACTGCCCAAGATAGATCAATTGGTGGATGCCACGGCTGGGTATCGGCGCATGAGTTTCCTGGATGCGTATCGGGGGTATCATCAGATAGCCATGTACGCGCCAGATCAAGAGAAGACGTCCTTCATTACTCCTCGCGGACTCTTTTGCTATAAGGTGATGCCATTCGGCTTGAGAAATGCAGGGGCAACTTATCAGCGGTTGGCGACTCTCATGTTCAAAGAGCTGCTTGGGAGGAGCATGGAGGTCTACATCGACGATATGGTCATCAAGTCAGAAGAGGCCGAGTTCCACATAGATGATCTCGGCAAAACTTTCCAGGTGTTGAGGAAATACCAACTCAAGCTGAACGCATCGAAATGCGCTTTCGGGGTCAGCTCAGGGAAATTCTTGGGGCATCTGGTTACACGCAGAGGGATAGAGGCCAATCCCGATCAGATCGTCGCCTTGCAAAATTTACAAAGCCCCCGAACTGTGAAGGAAGTACAAAAGCTAACCGGAATGGTGGCAGCCCTTAACCGGTTCATCAGCCGATCATCCGATCGATGTCGGCCATTCTTTCAGCTGTTGAGAAAACGGTCCAAGTATGCGTGGGGGGGGGGAATGCGAAAGAGCTTTCCAAGAACTGAAGAGCTACTTGGCGAACCCCCCGCTGATCATGACTCCTGAGAAGGGAGATGTATTGACACTCTATCTGGCCGTATCCGAGCATGCGGTCAGTGCGGTATTGTTGAGAAACAAGGATGGTGAGCAGACACCAGTCTATTATGTGAGTAAGACACTTCTGGATTCGGAGACTAGATATCTCCCCCTCGAGAAGCTGATCCTGTCCCTCATGGTGGCATCCAGAAAATTGCAGCACTATTTCCTGGCCCATACGATAGAAGTGCCGACCAAACACCCCATCAGTACTGTCTTGAGAAGAGCGGAACTGTCGGGAAGGGTAGCAGCTTGGTCTGTGGAACTTGGGGAATACGACATCAGATTCCTCCCGAGGACGGCAATAAAAGGACAGGTCTTGGCAGATTTTGTTGCGGAATTCTCCCACGAGCCAGTAGAGAACGTCGCTTCAATCTCAGAGGAGGATGCGCCCGAACAGGGGGAAATAGTTCCCGACCAGACACCGTACTGGAAACTGTTTGTTGATGGGTCATCTTGTTCGAGGGGGTCTGGAGTCGGCATCGTGATAGAAGAGCCAGGTGGGTGCTATTTTGAGCAATCCTTCCGGTTGAACTTCAGCGCTTCCAACAATGTTGCTGAATACGAGGCGCTGATACTCGGACTCAAATGCGCACGAAATCTGGGGGCGGAACATGTGGAGATCTTTTGCGACTCACAATTGGTCCTCAACCAGCTTAGTGGAGAATATGCCACCCGGGACGAGAGGATGACTGCCTATGCAGAAAGGGCCAAAGCAGAGTTGTCAAAATTCAAAAGAACAATGATGACGCATATCAGCTCAAGACAGAACGACCACGCTGATGCCTTGGCATGTCTGGCTTCGGCAATACCCAGAGACAAGCTCAGAACCATATATGTGGACTCCATCGAGAATCCGAGCATCGACATCCCAATTGCTGAGAAGGCTTTGGAAATCGATCTCGGCCCGAGCTGGATGGATCCCATTATCGCCTACCTCACTGGGGGAACTGTCCCCGAAGAAAAGAGAGAAGCCCACAAGCTGCGGATCAAAGCAACGCGCTTCTGGCTATCACCAAAGCAAGAACTTTACCGTAAGTCCTACACTGGCCCCTATTTAAAATGCGTACATCCTACTTTAGTTCAGAAATTCTTGTATGAAATCCATGAGGGGATATGTGGGAGTCACGCTGGGGGCAGGTCCATAGCCCATCGTGCCATATCTCAAGGGTATTGGTGGCCATATATGCAAGAGGACGCAAAGAAGTATGTCCAGATTTGCGAAAAGTGTCAGAAGTTCGCCCCGATCACACATCTGCCTGCAGCCGATCTGTCGCCGCTTACTAGTCCATGGCCTTTTGCACAGTGGGGGATGGATATCGTCGGCCCACTTCCTAAAGCAACTGGGGAAAGGAAGTACCTGTTGGTTGCCACGGATTATTTTACCAAATGGATAGAAGCCGAACCACTGGCTAAAATCACCGAGAAGAACGTCGAGCGATTCGTATGGCAGAACATCATCACCAGATTCGGCATCCCATACGCCATCGTCTCGGACAACGGGACCCAGTTCCAGGATAAGTTCAAGGCTTTCTGCTCACAGTACAAAATCAAGAACTACTACGCCTCCGTGGCGTACCCTCAATGCAACGGGCAGGCAGAAGCTTCAAACAAGACGATATTGGGAGGAATGAAGAAACGGTTAGAGAAAGCCAAGGGCAAGTGGGTGGAAGAGTTGCCACTCGTCTTATGGGCGTACAGGACCACTCCTCGCCGATCTACGGGAGTAACCCCATATTCACTTGCTTATGGCACAGAGGCTGTCATTCCACTTGAAGTCGGCATCCCGACTCTCCGAACTGAAATGATGGAGCAAGGTGGCAATGATCAAGCATTGGCAACAGAGCTCGATTTTGCCGAAGAGAAACGGGAACGAGCCATGATCAGACTCGCTGCCTATCAATCAACTCTGTCTAGAACCTATAACAAGAAAGTCCATCAGAGGGAATTCAATCTCGGCGACCTAGTCCTGCGCAAGGTTATGGGGAACACGAAAGATCCAACTGATGGCAAGCTCGGGGCTAATTGGGAAGGTCCATACAGAGTAATAGGCCGACTCGGGAAGGGCGCCTACAAGCTGCAAGATCTGGATGATAAAGAAATACCAAGGACTTGGAATGTCTCCAACCTTAAGAAGTTTTATCAATAATTTCTTTATTCCAGTACTCATGTCTATTTCTCAATGAATGAAAGTTCCAGTTTCAATGGTTCGACTAGACATTCCGAAAATTTGTCAATCACGTCACTACTGGATTATAATGTTCAACACTTGAGAAAAGTTTGAACTCCTGGACACACTCGAGAAGAGTATAGGTTGAACAGCCGAACATACTTGAGAAAGGTTTGTTCGGCTCAAAACCTGAGAATTGTTGGAATATCCGAACATGTTTGAGAAAAATATGTTTGGACTTAGAGTACAAGTTAGACAGCCGAATAGATTTGAGAAAAGTTTGTTCGGCTCAATACTTGAAGATATTTAATACTTGAGAAAAGTTTAGTGCGTTAAGAGAAATGTTCACATCAAGACAAAGAGTTGCCGACGAAAGATTCAACTTGTATTCATTTATGTGTGAAGTACAAAAGCAAAAGAGCAGAAATGAATACAAAAGACTTGTGGCTACAAGGGAAAAACGACAGAATTACAAGAAGAAGAACACAGTCAACCGGGACACGACCCTTCCCAGACGTCCTTCAGGCGATGTCGGCGACGTCTTCCAGGATCTGGCCCTCTTCTGCAAAATTGTCTTCCGGGACTCGACCCTTCCCAGACGCAGAGCCTGCCCCGATGCCGGCTTCATCATAGTCTTCAACGGTCAGCTCGGCCTCGGGAATAGGTTCCTCCTCCTCGCCAAGATCAGAAGAGTGGGGAATCTCCTTGAACAGGGTCGAGTCGGCAGGAACGTTGCAGGCCTTCAGAGCAGCCTTCCAGCCAAGGGCCAAGAACTCCTCCTGCATCTCGGGAATCTGGTTATTGAGGAAGTCCTCGGCGGCTTCGTCCATGCCGAGCTTGCGGGCCTTGTTCTTCTCCTCGGCCATCTCCTCGGCATGCTTGGCCTTCAGCGCAACCAGCTCCGCCGCCAGCTCGGCTGTTCTTTTCTTCTCCTCAACCAGGAGATGGTCGAGGGATTCGGCTCTCCTGGCTACCTCGTGAGCCTTCTTCTTGTAGCCCTCAGCCTCATCATGAGCGATGGAGAACTTCAACTTGAATTCTCTCACCTCGGCTTCGGCTCTATTTAGTTTTTCCGCCCGATCCTGGCTCTGCCCAATGCAGAGCATGGCCTTCTGGATCGCCTACAGCATCAAAAGAAGAGTTAAGACAAACCCAGTTCAAGTATACAGAGGGTGTTACCAAAGTAAGAAACTTACAAACATGTTGTGAGCAATAGTTGTCCGAAGCATCACATGGTCTTCGGAATCGTCATAGGGCGCAAGGTCCCTCGGCAGCATCACGGCCTCAGCCAGAGCCGTGGCAGTCCCCAGATCCATGACCGAGTCAGCGGTAGTGATCGGGGTCACTCCATTTATCAGCAGCTGCGGAGCCCAGATCTCGGCCTTTCTTGAGACCTTTGACTTGCCTTTCCCCTTGGAGGGGCCGACCTCATGAGCCTTCACCAGCCGCCGTTTTTTGTAAACGGCTTGATCCTCCTCGGCAGCAGCAGGGGTAGGGTTCGGCAGATTCCCCCCCTCTTCTGGCTTCCTTTTAACCAGAACGACTCCGGAAGGCTTCTTCGCCTCGGCTGGAGTCGACTTCTTCTTGGCCTCGGCAGCCTCCTTGGCCCGTTGCCTCATCATGTCCTTCAAGCTCGGCATACTTGGATTTGCAGACATGATATCGGCGTCTGATTCCTCCTCGCCCTCGGCGTCCCAGGTGATTCGGGGTGGGGACCGAGTCCGTTCGGAAGAGGATGACGGTGAGGAGCTGGAAGATTCGGCAACCGCAGCGACTGTTACGCGGCTGGGTTCCCTAAGATATGGCAGAGGTATGGCCTCGGGGACAGCAACTATAGAAGTCTCTGCTACCGCCTCGGCCACGTATTTTTTCTCTTTGATATAACCCTTGTAGGACGGGTTATATCGCAGCAGCACTTCGGCGGACCTTGCTTCGGTTTGCCCTGCAACGCCCTTATATTGCAGAACTTTTTTTAGATCTTCGGGGTGTGTACCTTGCGAAGAGCGACCGCGGTTTGCGTTTTGAGCTGAAAATGACAAGACAAACACAGTTAGAAGCCTAAGGTCGGCAGAAATGCAAAAATCAGAAATAGAGGGGAAAGGAACTAACGGGGTTGCCCGAATCTACGGGGAACTGGTATCCTCTTGACCTCGGGCTCATCAGAAGAGAATTCCCAATTCCCCGAGACGATCAGGAAGTCGTCATCATTTCCTCTATTCGAATCGACAAGTTGGGTGACTATCTTCTCTCGGCCTCTCCGGGACTTGAGATACCACTTATCGTCTTTATTATACACCATGTCGTAATTATGGTTGATGTCCCAGAGATCTAAGTTCGTGTTGCATAGTTCGTTCAAACGAACTATGCCCATGATAATCCTATATGTGTTTATGGAAATCTGCATAGGATTCAGCCGATACCAGGACAGAACCCTACGCAGTAAAGGGTGGAGGGGGAATCTGACCCCACCCTCAGTGACGGCCATCAGAGGGATATGGATGGAGTCCTCATCCCGAATCTCAGGATGAGTCTCAGGCCTATTTATTTCTATTGCTACGTCATCTGGGATGTTGTAATGTCTACGGAACTCTGCTATGCTCGCCGGAGAGGCGAAGTGCTTACGGAAAATTCCCATGTTCAGAGAATAAGCGAGGAAGAAAGATGAAGAAAAAAGACAAAAGACGAGTTCTACAGGGACGACTTACGGAGGATGGGAGAACAGTAGCAAGAAAAGAAAAATGAAAGTGACGAAGTTGGTTTTATAGGGTTCAGGGCAGGTGAATCTGATACGTCGCACGATTTTCAACCCCAACCGTCGGATCCATTACTCTTGGACCAATCAAAGAAGCGCATCTGGGATACTGGAACGACACGTCAGAGCACGCGCCGGAAGAGGGCACGTCTTTCACCAGAAGGGAAACAAACGGTCACTTCGCATTTATGGCAAGACAGGGCATGCCTCAAACGGACCAGATACGGATGAGCATCCTCTGGATCGATACAAAGTTCATCATGAATACGCTAGATAGCCTCGCCTACTCCGACAGGTCGGTTCAGAGCAGCCGAAGCTAGGGGGCAAGGGGAAAGTCTGAGAACACCTGTTTGGCTCGACATTTGCTCGGCGCCATACTTGAGAAAAGTATGTTTGGCCCCACGCAGATTCGGCTCAATGCTTGAGAAATTCAACACTTGAGAAAAGTTTGAATCCCAGGACATGCTTGAGAAAAGTATGTGTTTAAGCCTAATCCGAGGTTAAACAGCCTTACAGATTTGAGAAAAATCTGAGAATATTCAACACTTGAGAAAAGTTTGAATTCTAGAATATGCTTGAGAAAAGCGTAAGTTTAAGCCTGATCCGAGGTTAAACAGCCTTACAGATTTGAGAAAAATCTGAGAATATTCAACACTTGAGAAAAGTTTGAATTCTAGAATATGCTTGAGAAAAGTGTAAGTTTAAGCCTGATCCGAGGTTAAACAGCCTTACAGATTTGAGAAAAATCTGAGAATATTCAACACTTGAGAAAAGTTTGAATTCTAGAATATGCTTGAGAAAAGCGTAAGTTTAAGCCTAATCCGAGGTTAAACAGCCTTACAGATTTGAGAAAAATCTGAGAATATTCAACACTTGAGAAAAGTTTGAATTCTAGAATATGCTTGAGAAAAGTGTAAGTTTAAGCCTGATCCGAGGTTAAACAGCCTTACAGATTTGAGAAAAATCTGAGAATATTCAACACTTGAGAAAAGTTTGAATTCTAGAATATGCTTGAGAAAAGCGTAAGTTTAAGCCTAATCCGAGGTTAAACAGCCTTACAGATTTGAGAAAAATCTGAGAATATTCAACACTTGAGAAAAGTTTGAATTCTAGAATATGCTTGAGAAAAGTGTAAGTTTAAGCCTAATCCGAGGTTAAACAGCCTTACAGATTTGAGAAAAATCTGAGAATATTCAACACTTGAGAAAAGTTTGAATTCTAGAATATGCTTGAGAAAAGTGTAAGTTTAAGCCTAATCCGGGGTTAAACAGCCCTACAGATTTGAGAAAAATTTGAGACAGTTCGACACTTGAGAACGGTGAGAACATCCGAACAGACTTGAGAAGTGTTTGTTCGGCACAGAATCGAGAAAAGTTTGTTCGGCAAAAACTTGAGAAAAGCTTGAGTTTAATTTAGGACTTGAGAAAAGTATGATATTCAGAAGGTTTGAAGACATTCCATTTAGTGCAAACACGTTGTTCAAAGGGAGGCAATTACAGTCCAGATCCAGCATCATGCAATAAGAAGGCTATAAAGGAAGTCCAAGCCTGTTTCATTGATTCTTGAAAAAGCGGGTTACATACGAGTTACAGAAACCAAAGAAACAACAGAAATCCTATGGCGCAACGTCGGCAGCCTGAACTACAACTACGTCAGCATCGGCTGCCTGACCCGCCTCTCCCTCCTTAGCAGCAGCAGGCTGGCCTCCGCCGGCTTCGGGTTCCCTGTTCTCCAGTTCGGCAACGGTCGGAACCCTGGAGAAGAGAGGAGAACCCCTTGGCACTTGGGCGGCCTCCAGAGCGGCCTTCCAACACAAACCGACGAGGTCGGCCTGGATCTCGGGCATCTGGTTCTCCAAGAAGTCGGCAGCAGCATCCGACATGCCCTTGGCATAGGAGCTCTCCTGAAGCCGTCTCAGCTCGGCCTCATGCTGGGATTTGAGATTGGCCAGCTGCTCCTCCAACCCAGCCGACCTCGCCCTTTCAGCCCCGAGCTGGGACTGAGCAGTCTTAGCCGCCAGTTCGGCTTCCTGGGCCCTCTTCTTGTGCGAGGCCATGCCTCCCTGGATTTTCAGGAACCTGGCGTTGGACGCCCTCAGCTCCAACTCGATAGTGTTGTATCGAGTCTCCAGGTCCTGGCAACGGCTCAGGCACATCAGGGATTTCTGCGCAGTCTGCAACAAAGTCAAGAAGTATGAAATCAGAAACGAAATCGCGAGTAAAACAATGGAAAAAGCCGAGACAGGATACTTACGAAAACTCCATGAGCCATCACAGATCGCATCATGGTTGGTAGGTCGAGGCCTTGGTAAGGCTCGACGTCCTTGGGCAGCATCAGCGCACCCGTCAGGGTTTGCGCGACGTCGAGATCAACCGCCGAGTCGGCGACGGTGATGGGATCGACCCCATTTACCAGCAGAGAAGGGCGCCAGGGGGCAGCCCCCTCGATAGCCTTGGCCTTATCGGCCGTTTTGCTCCTCTTCGGCGAAGAAGTTGTGGCGGCATCCTCTTGAGCAAGGTCCCTTTGCCTCCGCTTCAGGATGAGAGGAACGTCATCCTCAATCGGAGCCTCTTCAGACACAGAGATCGGTCCTCCCCGCGGCAAGCTCGGGCCAGTGTCAGGCTGCTTCTTCTTCTGCTGCCTCATCAGCTCGCGGAGATTCGGGACGCTGGGGTTACGGGCCATTATATCCGAACTCTGCTCGGACGCCGCGTCGTCTTCAGAATTCCAGTTGCCAGGCGACCGGGAAGAACTATGCTCCGAGCCGGTGGAGCTAAATCTTATCGGGGAATTCCCGATATCAGCTACTGTCACCGGAACTGGCCGCTGAGCTTGGGAAGTCGGCACTGCCTCAGGAAAGTATCCTGGGAGATCGGCACCAACAGTTGCGGCGTCAGGAATCGATTTTTTAATGTAGCCCCTGTAACTCCCAACGTATCTCAGGAGCACTTCGGGGGAGCGGGCCCAACTTCGGCCAAAGGATCCCGTGTATCGGGCGATCCTTTTAACAGCGTCGAGATTTATTGATTGTTTGCTCCGGCCCTGGTTGGCGTTGGAAGCTGCAAAAGGAATAAAGAAAAAGAAAACGTAGTCAGCTTCAAGATATGTACAAAATGAAAAAGAAAGAGACAAGAGACAAAGTCGGGGCACTAACGGATGGCTCCGAACCGGGTTGGAATATGGAACTTGGGACGGTCAGGCTCGTCTCGGCCGATTTCCCAGTTGCCAGTAACGATAAGGAAGTCATCGTCGTTACCGCGGTTGGAGTCCGTCAGGTAGGTGACGATCCGCTCAATATTGGGCCTATTCTTCAGGTAATAGGCATCAGAGCCCTTCCTGACCATGTCATAGCAGAAGCGAATCTCCCGAAGCCCTATATCGATGCGGTTCAGCCTATTCAACTCTACTATGGAATGGATGATCCTATAGGTATTGATGGATATTTGCATCGGGTGAAGCCGATACCAGCAAAGCACTTCGCGGAGAAGGCGATTGAGCGGGAATCGGACTCCACCCTCGACGACCGCCATCAAAGGGACGTGAAGGGTGTCAGGATCATTCCCGTCACGAGGAGTGTGGGGGTCATTGATCCCGACGGCAACATCAGCGGGGATGTTGTACCGTCGCCGGAACTCTGCCATTTTTTCCGGCGTGTTCACTAATTGCCTAAAAATCCCCATTACAGAAGAGGGAAGGAGGCGAAAGATCAAAGAGAAGAGGGGAAACCTAAGACTCTGGTTGAAAGAACTTACAAAAGTGGTAGATTTCTTTCTCTGGTACGACGACGATGGAAAGTTGCAAAGGGAAAGTAAAAAGAGAAGGGCGAGCGAGTATTTAAAGGGGGAGAAGCCAGACGGATCAGACCCTACGCCTCCCCAATGAGGGTGCTCCACCTATGGGGACGCGCGAGAGGCGCGTGGCCCCAAAGCCATTAAAGCCAGCTGCACACCCTGCCAGACTTCAATGCGACGTCAAATCCAAGAGAGGTGGTTCAGAAACCGCCCGATCTTGCATAAGAGAGGGCACCGCGGGTATACTATATAGCCTCGACTGCTTCGCCGAGACGGTTCAAAGCAGCCGAAGCTAGGGGGCAATTGACGAGGGTAAAATGTAATTGAGAAAATACATTTAGACCCCCCGAGTAAATTCGGAGTTCGGCCGAGACCGAATAGCATACCCGGAAGCACGTGCTGATCACGTGAGATAACGGCCGACACGAGAAGTGCCGACTCTACCCAAATCAGGATAAAAGAACCAGGTGTTGAGGTGCCGACCTGGGAAAGGCGGAACGACGACCCGCCGAACTGAGAAAGTCGGTCAGGATTACGGGCAGCCCGTGGGAAGTGACAGATAACCGCTCTTCTGAAAAGGGTATGGAGCCCCAGATATGATGGGACAAGACAAGACTCTGTCAGGAGGGACATGGACGTGAAATCCATGTCCAATCAGAAGACACTTCGGTGGAAAAGAAGGTTCCAAGAGAATTAGAGCAGGATGGAAAGTCTATAAATAGAGCTGGAGATGAACAAAAAAGGTACGCCTGAATATACTGTTTTGGCTTGCTAATAGAGAATATTAGCCTGAGCTAGCATTTTCCCTGTGAGATTGTGCCTGACTTAATCATCGGAGTGTTCTCCTGCCACAGCGGCAGAGGACTCTTTGACAGGTTATTCTTTTGCAGATCACAGGTACACATATTGAGAGAAGCACCATTTCGGCTGGATAGTGAGTCTCTAGCTTTCCGTCCCGATTTTCAAAATCAACCCACTCACAAATTGACGAGGGTAAAATGTAATTGAGAAAATACATTTAGACCCCCCGAGTAAATTCGGAGTTCGGCCGAGACCGAATAGCATACCCGGAAGCACGTGCTGATCACGTGAGATAACGGCCGACACGAGAAGTGCCGACTCTACCCAAATCAGGATAAAAGAACCAGGTGTTGAGGTGCCGACCTGGGAAAGGCGGAACGACGACCCGCCGAACTGAGAAAGTCGGTCAGGATTACGGGCAGCCCGTGGGAAGTGACAGATAACCGCTCTTCTGAAAAGGGTATGGAGCCCCAGATATGATGGGACAAGACAAGACTCTGTCAGGAGGGACATGGACGTGAAATCCATGTCCAATCAGAAGACACTTCGGTGGAAAAGAAGGTTCCAAGAGAATTAGAGCAGGATGGAAAGTCTATAAATAGAGCTGGAGATGAACAAAAAAGGTACGCCTGAATATACTGTTTTGGCTTGCTAATAGAGAATATTAGCCTGAGCTAGCATTTTCCCTGTGAGATTGTGCCTGACTTAATCATCGGAGTGTTCTCCTGCCACAGCGGCAGAGGACTCTTTGACAGGTTATTCTTTTGCAGATCACAGGTACACATATTGAGAGAAGCACCATTTCGGCTGGATAGTGAGTCTCTAGCTTTCCGTCCCGATTTTCAAAATCAACCCACTCACACAATCTTTGAAGGACAATATGAAATGTAAGACTACTTAAGTTAACACGTATGGTACGTAAGATTTGTTAATGTTAATAGTCCTGATTGCAGCACAATTTACCCTCTCCATGCTCTTAAAAAATACAGAGAAAGTAGCTGATTAAAATTAGCAAGGTGGCCTTATTCATTAGCTCAACTGTTGAGATTTAGAAATTATGACTACATGGATCACAATCATTCGACAAAGGGGTGGAGATTTAAGTGTTTACTAAGTCCAACAGTCGCTTTATGCTCAGCTGGTTATTTTTTTTCCTTCCATAACTAATACCTTCAATTGATCTAGTGAAGTTAGAAAGTGATAAAACTAAGCAAGATTTAGAATTATTCAATAAACAGGCACATATAGGGTATGTTTGGTAACTGTTTTCTGTTTTGTGTTTTCTATTTTTTGTTCTCCAATTTTTGTTTTTAAAAAACGAAAATATAAAACTTGTTTGTGTTAAACTTGTTTTTAGTTTGTTTTTTGGTTTACAAAAAACAAAAATATGCTTGGTTTGCACAAAAAAATACCTTGATTTTGGCATTCAATATATACTATAATATATTTATACATATTTATTATATATACAAACTTATAAGCATACTTATTTATAACACCTCTACACTTTTTTGGTACCACTCCTCGTGAAACAAATTTTCAGAAAGAAAAATGAGCTTTCAAAACAAAAGACACAAATCAAGACGTAGGGGTTTCAAGACATACCGATGTTCAAGAAAATTAGGGGAAGAAAGAAGGCATTTCAGCGAGCATACGGTGGGAAACGACAGCAAAAACAAAATAACACCAGTGCTATTTCTCTCAGGCCACACCAGCTCAAAACAGACAAAACACACCAGCAACCCATGATCTACCGAAAAATAAACACAGGAGAGGGAAGGGGTGATGTACTGACCTCAATACAGGAGAGGGAAGGCGTAAAAGAAAAATGTTAAAAAGATGGGGAAGAACACTGACCTTCTAGAAATCGCAAGGATTGTAGGCACCAGAAATCTTATGCCGGTGGGTGGTGGGTGGGTGGGTGCTGAAGTAGAAAGAAATCTTATGTAGGGGAGAGAGAGAGAGGAAGGAGAGGGGTGGCGTGGAGGGGTTGTTTATGTGGCATGGAGGGGAGGGTTTGTTGACTTCTCAGTACTTTTTTGGAGCAGAGGTGGGTGGGTGGGTGGGTGGGTGCTGAAATAGAAAGAGAGAGAGGATTGAGAGGGGTGGCGTGGAAGGTTTGTTTACTTCCTCAGTTCTTTTTTTGAGCAGATTAGAGAAAATGGGCAGATTTGAGAGGGGTGGCGTGGAAGGCTTGAAATGACACTTCTAAGGGGGAAATTTAGAATTGGGTAAGTAATCTTAGCCGTCCATTTAAAATCTAGGATTCATCTCAACCATTTAAAGTGTGAAAAAGTTAGTTTGTGAGGGGGTATTTTGAAAATACCCCCTTGTATTGTTATATAGATTGGATTGAATAATTATTTTTAAAATAATGGTTATTATTTTGTTGGTTTTTACTTTTTTTATGTGTTTTTTTTATTTCTTCGATGGAAGGAATTGAAAAAGTATAAAAAATAGACCAATTTTTTTTAAGAAAAAACCAAAATTATTTGTTTTTTTTTCATGTTATCATTTCTTAATATCTATTTTACTTCGTAACTCACAAAATATTATGATTGACTACAACCATTTAAGTTTAGATAGCTGGCTAAATGAGAGTATTTTTTCAAGTGGAGAAAATGTAATATTTGTTCAACTTGTGTATTTTGTTAAATATAACTTTCAAGTACTAATTATTAAAGTAGAACATAAAAAATAAAAACACAACACATAATATATTTACGATAATTACAAATTATATTTTAGTTTTTTCACCCATGTTTTCGTATCACGGAATACTTATATTTTTCGTCTTTATGTTCAAACGAAAAAATAAGTGAAATTTTTTTAAAAAATTTAAGTACCACAGGACACTTAAATATTTAAATATTCACACTTAAATTTTTAAGTATCACAAAATACTTAAAAAAGAATAATAATATTTTTTCAATAACCAAGCTTGTAGTTAATTTTTTAAATATTATTTTTAATTAACAATGAATTTTATATATTTCAAATTAAAGATCGGCTGGGGGAGAATAGCAGCTCTCAAAGAAATGAAGAAAATATAAAGGCTTTTTGGTAAAACGGGGTCGAGCAGCAGCTTTCATAATCTCGCGCGAAAAAAGTGAAGATTTTTTTTTTATCAAAAAGTAATGAAAAATACACAGATTCATGCACGGATATTACAGACACGTACCGGAAATAAATATATTTAAAATTATTAAATATAAAAATATTTTTTGTACATTTAATAATTCTCGACACATCTATATTTTCTATATCCCTAACATCGGTTACCTAGCATTGTTCAAAAGTAATGTTTAAACTAAGAATTCGACCATTGACATATTTTGGTGAACCCCGAAGACCTGACCATGGCGACTCCAAATTTACTGTCTCTTCCGAGAATCATTTTTCAGAAACCTGCACAAACCCCTGTTGCTTCATATCCGCCATCTTCAGGGTTTCGAGTTGCAGCCGCATCTCGACGAAGCCAGCACCTAAAACCTATCAATTGCAACAGCATGATTCACGACAAGGAAGCCATGGCGGCTATTTTAGGAGTCGGGTTGGCCTTAACCCTCGTGGGACCCGCATCCGCTGCCGACTTGCCATTGTTGGGTTCTTCTTTGCGACTCAACGAACCATCCAATGCCCTTTCACTTCCCACCTGGTCCATCCATGTCTCCAGTGTCGTCGAATGGTGACTGCCTCTCTCTCTCTCTCACGCGCGCGCGCACACACACATCAAATGAGCAACTGAATATTTTTGAAACAGGAAAAATAAGTATAATTTTTGGTCTAAATGAAAAGGATTTTGGCAATGGCGCTGGTGTGGCAGTATGGGGAGAAATCTGGGAATGAATCATGGAAGGGGCTCTCCTGGGCTATGGTAAGTTAATTGCGTCAATTTGTTGAATTAATTCCAGAATAGTCGTTTCTGATTCCTTTAGGTGGTTCTATTTTTTTCGTCATTCATGTTCGAACCAAGGAACTTGTATGGGAAAAGAAGCTTTATAATCACTAGTCGGAGCACACACAATGTGTGTGCAAGTTGAACATCATTCAATATATCAGAAGTCCATAACAGTCAAAAAGAAAAAAAAATCTGCAAAAAGAATTGCGTGGGAGTGATTAGTTGAAGAAGTTTGTCGTGGGAGGGATTAGTTGAAAAAGTTTGTGTTAATTGAAAAAGTGTGACCTTGTTTGATAGTGGGCAGTTATGTGGAGCATTGAGTGGAAAATAAGTTGTCTTTTTACCCTTGTGGTTATGTGTTAATCAAGATAACTCCAAAATAATTAGGAATATTTTTTAGGATAATGTAGGAATTGAAAAATAGACACAATGACAAAATTGGGAGACACCAAACTGGTGCTCTCCCTTTATATATAGAATTAATAACTGCATAATTGGAATTTGGATTTTTCTTAATCAAAATAGCACAATTGGCCAAACCAATTTGTGCAATAGGGTGATTCCAAACGAATTTGTAAAATAGCACAAAAATGTAGACCCCATATGCGTTAATGTCCACGTAAGATAGTTTTACCATCGTGGATTGCTTGTTGGAAAGTGTAACGCATTCCCTGAATGTGTTTTATAATTACGCATTGAACACATGCATTTATAGTATTTATCGTGTAACGCACTCCCTGAATGCGTTTTATAATTACGCATTGAACACATGCATTTATAGTATTTATCGTATAATGCATTCAATAAATGTGATATATAGTTGGCACTTTGGTTTAGGGAATTTAAGCCCTCAAAATTTTCATATATGGACATTTGAAATGAGAATTGGCTCAAGAGAAGAATGGAAGGGGAATATTGTTCAGGACAAGCAGAGGTGAAGATGCAATAGTGGATCTAGGATTAACGGGATGATAGTTTGGCCGAGGTCTGGTCCGATCTCGAGGTGGAGCATCGATCCACGTGACGATCATCGGTCGATTCTACGGTTGGACTATATAGCTTGGCATTTTACAATAGGAGGGTGAATGCGTTTTTGTTGAGCCAAAGTCCTATAGGATTAGGCACAAGATATTTACTTCATGTTGGATTGGAACCAAACATCCTTTGAGTGGATATTGCTGCCTTGCTTGAATGGCTCAACCTATTCATCCACTGCAACAAGCTCGAAGCAAAGTGTCGAGAGTACTTGGCGAAGGTCCCGAAGCAAGGTTCATGCACATGATTTATGTAGAAGAGAAAATCGTCTGCACGACGACATTTGTTGAAGGTTCACCTCTTGGCTCGTTGCGAAATACCTTTGTAAATCTTCAACCCAAACCTCCGCCTTACATTTGTTTGCTTCACGACGTAATTGTAAACGTTGTATGTGCGTGGACATGCAATTGCATTCTTTGCGTATTCTAGTTAGGGCGTGTGCTAATTTGGGGGTTTTTAGTTGGTATGTTGATTGCTAGTTGTCATGTTATCTTGGCATTCAAGGATGCGCAATGCTCTAGCAGTACAGGTAGTCGTGTAAGTGAGTAAGCCCACTCTTCACGCATTGTTGTTATTGCATCACCGTAGACGGGAGTTTAATGGATAGGTGAATTGGTCACCATCATCCACCCAAGATTGTTTCGTAGCTCGATAGATGTCTAATATCGTGCAACAGTAAGCCCACTCTTCACGATTGAATGGCCCGACCTATTCATCCATCGCAACAAGCTCGAAGAAAAGTGTCAAGAGTACTTGGCGAAGGTCCCAAAGCAAGGTTCATGCAGATGATTTATAGTAGAAGAGAAAATCGTTTGCATGATGACATTTGCTGAAGGCTTCACCTCTCGGCTCCATGCGAAATACCTCTGTGAATCTTCAACCCAAGCCTCCATTGCACATTCATCTGCTTCACGACGTAATTGTAGACGTCATATGTACGTGGACATGCAATTGCATTCTTCGCGCAATCTAGTTAGGGCATGTATTTGGGGGGTTTTAGTTGGCATGTTGGTTGCTAGTTGTCATGGTATCTTGGCATTCAAGAATGAACAAGGTCTAGATCCCTAGCTAGTGCCGCATCATTTCCTTCCATGTTGAAGTCGGTGGTCTTCATGGTCTCAAGGTCGACCTCGATCGGAATGACCTCTTCCACTTCGTAAGTTAGAGTGAAAGAAGTTTGCCAATGGCTTGCCATGGACTGGTTCAATAAGCCCACAACGCCCTCGACAACTCTTTTACTCATTTTCCTTTGGCCTTTTCTAGCCGCTTTTCCAGTCCTGTTGAGTATGGTCTTGTTTGAGGCCTCTGCTTGTCCCTTGCTCTGCGGATAAGCTGTCGTTGAATGATATAGAAACCATGAGTGACACAATAAGAATATCCAATATACTACAAAAATGATGATATGTGTTATAAGAGATGAGAGAAAGTGTATAGGGTGTTAATTAACCCTAACACATAAGAGTTTTATTTATATTATTGCTCACCACATTACATGTCATAATTAAGCGATGTGGGACAAACACATAAACTAAGCATAAACTATTCTAACACTCCCCCTCAAGCTGGAGAATAAATATCACAAAATCCCAGCTTATTACATAAAAACTCAAAACGTGGTTTAAACAATGACTTAGTAAAAATATCTGCAATCTGAGCTCCCGTGGATACAAAAGGTGTAGCCAAAGTACCACTATCAATCTTCTCCCGAACGATATGACAATCTACCTCAATATGTTTGGTTCTTTCATGAAACACCGGGTTTGAGGCAATATGTATCGCCGCCTGATTATCACAATGCATAGAAATTGGTAACTGCAAGTCTGCACTGGAAATCCAAGCTCCTCAAGAAAGGATTTCAGCCAGACAACCTCACATGTAGTATGAGCCATAGCACGGTACTCTGCCTCTGCACTAGACCTTGCGACAACGGTTTGCTTCTTACTCTTCCAGGTAACTAGGTTGCCACCAACAAAAGTACAGTAACCAGTGGTTGAACGTCTATCAGAAGGTGACCCTGCCCAATCTGTATCAGTAAATGCCTCAACACGCAAATGACCATTAGAACGATAGAATAAGCCACGTCCAGGGTGAGCCTTAAGATACTTCACAATGCGAATGCAAGTCTCCCAATGTGGAATACGAGGAGCAGACATAAACTGACTCACCTTACTAACAGCAAATGAGATATCAGGACGAGTATTGGTAAGGTAAATCAACTTACCAACTAAGCGACGATACTGATCTGGATGAGGAAATACCTCCCCCTGATCAATGCAAAGTTTGACATTAGGATCCATTGGAGTCTCCACAGGTTTAGCTCCCAATAAACCTGTCTCTTCTAGAATATCCAACACATATTTTCTTTGGGACAAACTAATCCCATCCTTGGATCTTGCCACCTCAATACCCAAGAAATATCGTAGCTTACCCAAATCTTTAGTGTGGAATTGACTGTGTAAGAATTGTTTCAACTCATCAATCCCTCTCTGATCATTTCCAGTAATAATAATGTCATCAACATAAACAATGAGCAACACTTTCCCTCGAGATGACATGAGGGAGAATACAGAGTGATCAGACTGACTTCGACGCATGTCAAACCTCATAATAGCATCACTAAACTTGCCAAACCACGCTCTGGGAGATTGTTTAAGTCCATAAAGTGCTTTGCGAAGACGACATACCTTATGATGCGCCCCCTGAGCAACAAACCCAGGTGGTTGCTCCATGTAGACTTCCTCCTGAAGATCACCATGGAGAAAAGCATTTTTAACATCAAGCTGAAACAACGGCCAACCAAGATTGGCGGCAAGGGAAAGAAAAATCCGCACAGAACCAAGCTTGGCAACAGGAGAGAATGTTTCGGAGTAATCAATGCCATAAGTCTGTGTGTAGCCTTTGGCAACCAGGCGGGCTTTATGACGCTCAATAGTACCATCAGGAAGATACTTAATGGTATAAACCCAACGACAGCCAACAGTGGTTTTACCAGCAGGAAGAGTAACCAACTCCCATGTGCCATTATTATGAAGAGCAGACATTTCAGCTTCCATAGCTGTCCGCCACTCAGACCGGGATAATGCCTCCTGAACAGTGTTAGGAACAGATATAGAGGAAACAGTAGTAGTGAAAGCACGAAGAGAGGGAGAGAAATGATCATAAGAGATAAACTGAGAAATAGGATGATAAGTGCTCGAGATATTAGAAAAACCATATTTTACCGGTGGGTGACGATTCTCACGAGTAGGATATCGACGAGCAGGTGGATTTGGCGACAAGGGGGAAGACGGAGGTGTGGGCAAAGATGGTGCAGCAGCCGGGGATGGTTCGGTAGGCTGAATTGATGTCGGGTGCTAGTTTGGTGCTGGTGCTGGAGAACGACGAACATATACTTGCAAAGGTTGTTGGGGAACAGTACCAGTGGGGACAGCCATAGGTAACACAGACTCAAGTGTAACAAGATCGTTGGTAGTAACAGGATCTGAGTAATACGGCAACGACTCATTAAACGTGACATCGGCACAAACAAAGTGACGACGTAAAGTAGGAGAGTAACAGCGATATCCTTTCTGAGTGCGGGAGTATCCCAGAAAGATACATTTAAAAGACCGAGGATCGAGTTTACTCCTATCAGGGTCAAGGACATGGACATAACAAGTTCACCCAAAAACCCGAGTGGGTAATGAATGGAGAGGCCGACTAGGGAACAAGACCTTATGGGGAACTTGACCACCTAAGACCGTAGAGGGCATACGGTTGATTAAATAACAAGCAGTGAGAGCAGCATCACTCCAATATGACTTAGGAACCTGCATGTGGAATAGTAAAGCACGCATAACCTCAGACAAGTGTCGAATCTTGCGCTCAGCAACTCCATTTTGTTGTGGAGACCGAGCGCACGATGATTGGTGAATAATGCCATGATCATCAAGAAATTGAGAAAGGAGACTGTGAAAATATTCACGGGCATTATCTGAACGAAATATTTGAATGCAAGTATCAAATTGATTCTTAACTTCCATGTAAAAGGATTTAAACACATATTGCAATTCAGACCTCTCTTTCATTAGATAAAGGTATGTGATACGAGAAAAATCATCCACAAAAATAACATAATACTGAAAACCAAAAACATTTGGCACATGAATAGGCCCCCAAATGTCTGAATGAACCAACTGAAAAGGACGCGATGCACGACGCTCAACCCTAGGATGAAAAGAGACTCGTCGGTGTTTACTAAACTCACAAACTTCACATACCAACTTATTGAGGGAACGACACGAGGGTACAAGACGCTTCAAACTCTGGAGAGATGGATGGCCAAGACGACAATGTTGTTGGTACGGTGACTCTGATGTCTGAAGAGCAACAGGCTGAGGAACTGTCAGGTAATATAGGCCGCTTCGCTCAATGCCCCCACCAATCTTCCTCCCCGTCTTGAGATCCTGAAAAATACAGCCATGAGGAAGAAATGTAACGAAACAATTTAAAGATTTGGTAAGGCGACTCACAGACATAAGGTTAAATGGAAAACGAGGAACATGTAATACAGAAGTCAAAGTAAGAGAAGAAGTGACAGGAACGGAGCCCAAACCAGTAACAGCAGTGGTAGAACCATCAGCTAAGGTGACATGTGATGATTTACCAACTGACTGTTGACTAAGGAAAAAGGTAGGTGTACCAGTCATGTGATCTGTAGCTTCCGAGTCAATAACCCAAGGAGAGGATGAGGATGAGGCAGCACAGGCAACAGATGGACCGGTTTGAGCAAGCGTAGCAGTGGAAGACTCTGTCCCAGCCTGAAATGACAAGAAACGCTTGTAATCTTCAGCTGAAATAACCACACTATCGGCAGAAGTTTGAGCAAACTGTCCAGTATCTTCAGAGGCAACCTGATGAGCTTGGGGAAAACCATGAAGATCATAACAATAGTCCACGGTATGACTTGTACTCTTACAATGAGTACAAAATCGGGTACCGCGGCCACGACCAGAACCACCTCGACCAGAACTAGCTCCCCCTGATGTGCGACCACCCCCACGACTAGAATTACGACCATTGAACCCAGAATCATGGCTACCAGAACCCCGTCCTCCACGACCACGACTGCTATATCCAGAATCACGGCCGCGGCCGCGGCCACGGCTGACAGAGAAAGCAGAGCTATCAGAAGCAGCGGAAGTCAAAGATGGTGTAGAAATAAATGATGACTGACGGAGACGGCGAAATACCTCGCTGAGAGGAGGTAAGTCAGTAGATCCCAAAATCTGATTACTCACGGGGCCAAAGGTCGATGACGCACTAGATAAAAAACGAGTAACCCGCATACGGTCTCGCTGGCGTCGCACAACCTGAATATCAACAGAAAGAGGCTCACAAATATCTAATTCATTACAAATGCGCCGAAACTTAGCATAATACTCCTCAAATGACTCATCACCCTGAGATATAGTAAAGAAAGACCGATGAAGCTCATATGTGCGGCGGAGATTGTCTACACCTGAATACAATTCTTTGGCCTCTGTCCACACTTCTTTCACTGTCGTACAGAACATCAACGTACTAGCAACCTGCTCCGTCATACTATTCCAGAGCTCGGAGCGAACACGGGCATCAACTGCTTTCCAGGCCCGATATGTGGAAGAATCAGCAGGAGGGGGATCATCAGTCAAATAAGAGTTCTCGGACTCACCCAAATAATATACCTCAACAGCTTTTGCCCACAAAACATAATTTCCCCCATTTAATGGTGTGGAGGTAATAGGACGCCGATCACGAGGCCGGGAACCACTCAATAAACTACCAGTAGTAGCAGATTCCGAAGAAGTAGTACCAGACGCAGACTTATCTTCGGACATTGTGTCAGACACCGGCAACAACACAAATAATCACCAACAAATCACAGATACTCAACTACGGCCTCAAAATCCACCAAACAACTACTGCTAAAAATGAAGCAACCAAGGAAACATCCGAAACTTGGCAGAAGGCATCCAACTGTGTCCAACGAAAATAGCGAATCAACCTGAAACAATCAACACGCAACACGAAATCCCCACAGATCGCCACAACATAAACATGTAAGGAACCAAATTCGAAGCCGATTCCGAACCCTAGAAACTCCGTAACAAGGGCAGATTGGTGGCTGCTCAAACCAGGTTCTGTTCTGTCAAACCAGAAACCAGAAACCAACACCAGAAACCTAAGGACCAGAAACCATGAAACAGCTGGGGAGATGATCAGAAACCTAACAACGCTCGACTCCCACAGGGTTGAATCACCCACCCTAGGCTGGCGGCAGCAGGGTCCAGCGGTGCAGAACATCGGCGGCGTGGAACAGAGGCGCGGAGGTAAGGGCGCGGAACAGAGGCACAGAACAGCGGGCGACGCGGAACAAAGGTGAGGGCGGCGCGCGGAGGTAAAGGGCGATGGCTGATCTGGGTTAGAGGCGAGGAAAGAGGTGGCTGATACTCATAACCATAGATCCGATAGAGTTTTAAGGCAGGCGGCAGGCATATGGCAGCAGGAGGGTGCGGCAGGAGGGTACGGCAGAAGGGTGCGGCAGGCGGTAGGGTTAGGGTTTGCTGAGGGTGGCTGAGGGTGGCGGTAGGGTTAGGGTTTGCTGAGGGTGGCTGAGGGTGGCGGCAGATGTGAGGGTTAGGTTAGGGTTTAATTTTTAGGGTTAGGTTAGGGTATGGATTAAGGGTGGCTCTGATACCATGTTATAAGAGATGAGAGAAAGTGTATAGGGTGTTAATTAACCCTAACACATAAGAGTTTTATTTATATTATTGCTCACCACATTACATGTCATAATTAAGCGATGTGGGACAACACACATAAACTAAGCATAAACTATTCTAACAATATGTTTCATTTTACTTCATCTCTCTCAAAAGGGTAAGTAAAATGTGAAAAGTTTATATTTTTTGTTATTTGAAATAATTTTGCCCTAATACTATGCAAGAAGTGCCACAATATTACCTTCATAAAATTTTGAGATACGTTATCTAGAGTATCCGAAAAGTATCCAGCGCGTCAAAAAATAATATTTTCATTGTGGATACTTTTTGGATACGTATCTGTGACTATTGGTATCCGATATGGATATGATACGTGTATGACCCGTCTAGAAGTATCCGTACTTCATAGAAGCCAGGCGATGAAGTTCCATCTAGGAACATTTTGCTAAACCAAACTCAGTCATGCCATGTTTTCTACCTCTAATGGCCTCCCAAGGAGAGTGTACAGATAACTCCACAACTTTAACTGAGAATCACTCCATCCCTTGTGGACCGTTATACTGAGGAAGAAGATTAGCAAAGGTACTGGCTTGTATTTCCACTATGACCCTGTTGCGCCTTCTTGGCCACCTAAATTTGCTTGAGCTATACAAGTAGAGACTTTGGTGTATGACCCCCGTCTAGAAGTATCCGTACTTCATAGAAGCCAGGCAATGAAGTTCCATCTAGGAACATTTTGCTAAACCAAACTCAGTCATGCCATGTTTTCTGCCTCTAATGGCCTCCCAAGGAGAGTGTACAGATAACTCCACAACTTTAACTGAGAATCACTCCATCCCTTGTGGACTGTTATACTGAGGAAGAAGATTAGCAAAGGTACTGGCTTGTATTTCCACTATGACCCTGTTGCTCCTTCTTGGCCACCTAAATTTGCTTGAGCTATACAAGTAGAGACTTTGGCTCTCAAAGCTCCTCCCAAATTAAAAGCCGCCATATCCCCATATTTTTTGAATAAGGGTCACATACTCCCATTGTATGCCAATTATCCAACCACAGATATGTGTTGTTCTGGAATACTCGCATACTCATATACTCCCATTGTAAGTCTAAGAAGTTTTATGATGAGCCAGGAAGCTGCAACTGGAATACTCATGCCCAATAAGCTCTGTCCTTTTATTAGTTAGGTGTCAACCCATCTAGCCCATAGGGAGTCATATTTTCTACTCAAGGCTGACAAGTGCTTCATAGTTGCAGCTCTGTTCCACTCCTCCAGAATTTTAAAGCCAACGCCACCTTATTTCAAAGCATAGCCTTGCAATCAACTCCTCCAATATTATTGCCATAATCAACCATGGATTTCTGGTTTTCTTGAACCCATTTCAGAGGAAACTCTGGAAGCCCATCTCTTCTTGTTTGATCCCTTTACCATAGCTGATCTGACTATAACTCCCATTTTTACCTTACCTGTTTTAATGCATATCTCATTCAGTTCCCCTCATGCATCTTTTTATTACCTCTCCACCCATAGGTACGCTTCAGCATTAGGAACTGGTTTGAAAGAGGGGGTGATTTTTTTCTGAGGCAGGTTAACTTGGTCAATATTTAATTTTGGTTTTTAACCACAACCAATTTTTGGACAAGATGGAGAACGGTTTTCAAGGACCATCTCTTCTCCCAAAATCAAGAAAACCCTTGTTCTCTTGCCGTATCTGCCTCTGCCAATCTTGTCCTCCTTTTTGCTTCAAGTTTCTAATTGACCAGAGACAAGAAGAACTACGGAATTTCATGTGAATTTGAATAATCTGGCCTTTCATAGATTCTTCCTTGTTTATTAAGTCAAATATCTTGCTCAAATTGAAGTTTTTGAAGGTCACAACTGTTCCTTTTACTGGCTTTATTTGTCCATAGAGTTCCAACATTTCTTGATTGCATGTTGATTTTGACTTGTATACAGTTTGGATATTTGTGGTTTAAGTTTCATGTAGCATGTGTTAACATTCAATTGTTGCAAGTACTGGGCAAGAAATTACCTTCCTAGTGATTACTTTTGAAGAAAAATTTCCTTTACAAGCTCATTTCTTATGTTTGGTTAGTTGATTCAGGTACCGTTGCTTGGCGGAGCATTTTGTGCATGCACATGGCATTTCTTTTATAACTCTGAGGCTCTTGAGGTACAAAGTCTTGAATTTCTGTTTCCAAGCTTTTGGTGACTGTATTATTCGATTAAGTTAATGGTGTCTGTTAACGAGATGAAAAAGAAAGAGAGAGAGAGATAAAAGTGTATCGGATGATTAGCATACTAACATAAGAGCTTTATTTATATTAAGTGCATAGACTACATGTTTTCTCTTGTAAGCAATGTGGGACTAAACTAATTACTTTAATCTAATATTCTAACACTCCCCCTCAAGCTGGAGAATAGATATCAATAAGTCCCAGCTTGTCACAAAGTAACTCCAGCCGTGGTTTATTCAAATAACGGCTTAGTAAACATATTGGCTAACTGGGCATTGGTAGATACAAAAGGAGTAGTAATAACACCACCGGTTAATTTCTCTCGGACAATATGACAATCTACTTTGATGTGTTTAGTTTTCTCATGGAAAACTGGATTGGAGGCTATGTGAATAGCAGCTCGATTATCACAATACAGATTTATAGGCAACTGTACTGAAAATCTGATTTCCTCAAGGAATGAACGTATCCACACAATCTCACAAGTCGTGTGAGCCATGGCTCTATATTCGGCCTCGACACTAGATCGCGCAACTACTGTCTGCTTTTTACTTTTCCAATTGATAAGATTTCCACCGAGGAAGATGCAATATCTTGTAGTAGATCTCCTATCGGTTGGGAGGGCATGATACATATCAGCAATTATAATCATAGGGGTTTTGATATTTAATTGCATTCTTCTCCTGTAAATTACTGCATTACCTTTTGGGTGGTTGGCAAGTTTTTTCCTACAACAGCTTAGTCTTTACCCTGTGCGTTTCAAATCCGAGGACACGAACCCATGTTTGCTGATATCTGCCTTAAAATGCTACTTACAGTCGCAGTTCGAGCAATGTTATAGTACAAGGAATTAGGTTGCAATTCAAGAAAGCAAGTAGTAACATTCATTTCAGCATCGAGTGAGGTGACAAATCTACTCTTTACTGTAGGGGTCAAGTGGTATTCGAAATGATTAAGCATAAATAGCACAAAAGTGATGAACTGGGTTGAATGTGAAGGCATACGGGCAGAGTAGGAGTGGCGAGTGCCTACCAAGGTGAGTAAGCTAAGATCATAAGGAAAACACTTGTGCCTTTCGGAGATCAAGATTCCGGCTTGAATAATGTGATGTGGAATGGAAAGACAAAATTTTGGATATACTTGGAAATAAAAAGAGTATTTGATTATGGCAAAATCTGTATTTGGATTTGCTACTTTTAATTTATATTAGGAAGTTAAGTTCGTTTGGTTACTAACCTTTTTAGATTAGGGTAGTTCGTTTGGCGTAGCACCTATAGACGAGAAGTTGAGGGAAAATAGGCTTAGGTGGTTTGGGCATGTCTATCGTAGACCTACGGATGCAATAGTTAAGAGAGCGGATAGGATAGCTTTGCATAGCAACGCTCTGGGGTGGGGAAGACCCAAATTGACATTAGATGCGGTAGTGCGCAAGGATTTAAGTCTACTAGGGCTAAGTGAGCAAGCAACACTTGACAGAACTCTTTGGAGGAAAAGGATTCATGTAGCCGACCCCAATTGACTTGGGACATAAGGCTCAGTTTGGTTTGGTTTGGTTTGGTTTGGTAGTTCGTTTTGCCCATATATAGGGCCATAGGTAACAGGTTGTTTGCTGGACTCAATGATTTGAGTAGTTCTCTCTCTCTCTCTCGCTCGCTCTCGTGTTCTTGTTGTTGTTGTTGTTCTCTTCTGGTTCTATGTCATTTGCTAGTAGAGCCTTACCTCGATTCATTCTTTCTATTTAGATGTTGCGGTTGCCTTCTTATACGGCTTCCTTGTTTGTAACGAAAATTTGAAAACTAAAAAAACAATCGGTCACTGTTTGTCACCATCCCCGGAATTAATCCACCTCCGGTGCTTAGACCTATCTACCACCACTACTACCGAAAACAATCATTTTTGCTGGAGCGTTTTGATATGTGACATCTCCGAACATCACCAAAAGGTTCTGTCATCCATTAGCTCTGTGATTTTCGTCATCGAAGAGCTCCCGGTGAAATTGTGAAAGCTGTTGACCTCCATCGTCATGTGGCTGCGTTGAATCATTGCACTTAGAAAGAGATAAGGCCTTCTGAGCAATGTTGGGAACAAAGACAAACTAAATAGAAGTTGCAAATGCACGAAGCCAGGGAGACACAAGTGATCATAAGAAACATACTGTGCCATGAGATAAGAAGTACATATACGAATATCTTCGCGAAGGGTAATAGGAAGAGAGTTAGAAGACGAAGGAGGATCTGGCGACGAAGAGGAAGATGACACAACAGGCTAAGGTGGAGCGGGTGGCACATTGGAGCCACAAACATACACTCGTAATAGAGTCGTTCGACCAGAAGGCAATAGTTTGAACTAGGGTGGACATACAGTGCGATGGGTCAGCAGGTGGAGCACACGAGAAAAAAAGGTAAAGGCTTATTGAAGGTGACATCAGCACAAACAAAGTGACGACAAAGAGAAGGAGAGTAACACTTGTACCCTCATTTGGTGCGAGAATACCCCAAAACCACGCATTTGAGGGACCGGAGATTGAGTTTGTCCCTCTTGGATCAAGAGCGTGAACATACCAAGTGCGCTCAACTATGAAGCACGGGTACTTCAAAAATGGCGTCGTACCCGGTACGGTATAGGTACGGCTCCGGTATGACAAAAACCGTACCGGGTACTTCAAAATTCTACGGGTACGTTTGCCTATTTGGGTATGCGAGTGGTACGCAATGGCTACGAACTTGGGTACGAAAATGGGTACGTGGGTCGTTTTGAAAATTATTTATATTTATAGGGGTAAAATGTTAAAATACTAAATTGTTTATAGTCTTCTTTTTTGTTCTAGAGTACATCGTCTAGCGTTCTAGACTTCGCTCTAGGTTCAACTCTCTCTCTCGCTCGCTCGCTCCTCACTGCTGTGAACTCTCTCTCTCTCCCTCTCTGCGTTGTATTTTTCTTCTGATACATTAGAGAACATTGGCAAGGGAGAGGGTCTCTAATATTAACTGCATATGTTGTGTTCTTTCTCTCTCCTCGCTGGTCCATATCATTCCGCAGAGAGATGATGATTATATTTATGTCGCATTGTTGCTCATAGACTATGGTGCTTGTTTACTTGAAAACACTAATTTATTTATGTTGCTTTTGGTTGGTAAAATGATTTTATATTTTATTTTATACAATGAAACATAGTAAAATAATAAAAATAAAATAAAATAACATTGATGTACTCAGCCTTACCCGTACTCTACTTTTTTTAATTTTGCCGTATTCCGTACCCGTACTCGTACCGTACCCATACCCCGTACTAGTACTAGTACTTCATACGCCCAAAGACCAATGAGTAGTAGAAACAAAACTTGAAGTCATGGGAAATATAATAAATAATAAATAGCAATAACTCAACAATCAGGTAGTAAACGAACAACTAACAACCGATTATCATGCCACACCCACAATGGCACATAATAACTTAACAGGGCTGGGAATAATAACTCAATATGAAAATAGAACAATATTCACCAACGATAACAGCTTGTCAAACAAAACGTATATCATCAAGAAGCTGTGAAATAAATAGGAAATCGAAATCTGGTATAAAAAATAGGAGATCAGTTTACCAAATTGAGATATACTGATCGAAACAGAAAACCTTGTTCGAGATCAAGACACGACTGTTCAAAAACTAGAAGAACAAATCCAGGTGTGAGATGATTGTTCGAAGAGATCTTAGAGGTCGCGCGATCCAGTTGAAGAGAAGAACTCTATTAGATCAGACAACAATCGCGACATCGAGATCGAGGAGATTGAGATGGCTCTGGAGTTCGCGAGATCGAGATCGAGATCTAGTTGTTGATTGCGAGATCCAAGTATTGGCTCTGTAGTCCAATCCAGCCGTCCTTGCCAAAGAAGAACTTGAGATCAGATGATGACGGTGACTGGATGGGAGGTCAACAGCTGCGGCGGCAACTGGAGGACGGTGATTAGGATTAGGGTTTTGTTGTTTGGCTTTGATATCATGTCCTTAGGAAAAAACCATGTTTAGGGTTCATTAATTTACACTAATGCACATAATATATAGAGATTGAGTACAAGATGAACAGACTATTAAACCCTCACATCCTAATAGTGAGAATATTTAGCACAAATACATAAAAACTACAATAACTCTTAACAAAGTTTGTTAGTGTTTGCATATATAATTTTATCTTTTCCTCATATAACATAATCTATTGTCAATACAATGTCTTTTGCCTCTCTCTTTGGATTGTAACAATACCACCCCAGATTGCAACGTGTATACCCTTGCTTCTAAGTTCTAACTTCCAGTAGTAAAAGTTTTTTCTTTTAGATATACACCTATCATCACCTCAGCTGCCATGCGATTCTCACAGGCTTCCTCTCTTCAACTTGATTTTACACTTTCTGTTTTTCTTTTTCTCGTGCGTCGTTCTTTTCGTGCTTTTTTGACTGTGCCAAAGGCAACCGAACCTAGGATTGGCAACCTGGCTCTGATAACCACTTGTTGGGATTTGTGGTTAACAGTTCTCAACATAGGTGACAGCAAAAAATCGACAATATACTAGTTGGTCGGACAAATTTATTATCCTCTTATTTACTTTATCAAGTTTGCTAATGTGTGATTTTTGGTATAATTATCTAAATTGGGGGATTTGTCTTTTTATGATTTCATCATTGCATTCAATTTATAACATTGGAAAAATTTTCATCTTGTTGTATTTGTAGTACTTAGTAAATTATTGAAATGATAAGATATATTGCTAAATTTTGTCAGTTATAAATTTGTGATTATCATCTTGGTTGCTCGTGGATCTGTACAGTGAACTATTGAAGTGTGACTACGAAAAATATCCAAAACTTCATGTTGTGTACCAATTTTATGGAGAGATGGAATTTTATAGAAGTATTAACTTGCATTTATCATATTCCAAATGTACAATTTGCTTTTGTGATTTGGGTATTTTTTTTTTCTTTCTGAATCTTAATTAATCTGTGTCTTACTTGGTACGCTTAATCTAATACCATTAATAAGGGCAGCTCAAGAATATTTGCTATTTCAAGATTTGGTAGGATAGCCAAAATGCTGGTGGAATATTGCTGATCTGGGCTTAACTGTTTCCTGAAGGGTTACAAGAGTAGTGTTGGTGTTGATTTGGGCTCAACTATTTCTCTGTGTTGATGAAATTCAATTTAAGTCGACAGATCTTGTGTTTCTTGGTTCCAAAATTCAAGTTGTGGTGGTCGTATGTTATGATTCCCTTAGGCCCAACCCCTGCCATACCCTCAACTTTAATGAGTTTGAAGTAGGTTTGCAGGCTGACTCAGGAATTCCTTCCCTTCAAAAACCAAAATATATATGCATTAGGCACTAATGCTATGGAGCTGCTGAATTTGTGGCCCTTTTTGATGGGATCTCCCTAACAAGCTCCTTTCACGATGCAGTAGCTACAATGGGGTATCTTATTAATGCGTAATTATGTTACTATGTTTCTGCATCTATTGCACAGTATTGCATACTCTGTGCTTTTACTGTGCCTAAGTTGACATTGTAAATGGCCCTGGTTCTGGTCAAATTGTAGGTACTTGTGGCTCTTCAAGCAGCATTGACAGTAATAGGTAACTCCACCATGTGCTTCGCTGCATACCGTATCTACAAATCATCGGAGGGAAGTTCAAAGAATTTCTAGGCCTTCTCTAGCTTTCATATGTTTGTGGACTAAACTGCCCACCCAACGTGTTTTTCAGTCCCGTAGGTAAAGTGATTACTATTGTTTTGACCCACTCCATATTTAAGTTTTTGGGCCCGAGGTCATAGTGCCAGTTTAAAATGCTATAGCAGTTTGTGGATGCAGGATGCGGAAAAAGGCTGTAAGCTTTCTCATTCTTGTGGTAATTCAGATTCAAAAGGAAGCATATTTACCTCTATTATATCCAATTTGGATGCATGGTTGGAGGATGTTGGAGTTGCAAGCAGGTTTGTAAGCTGTGTTAAGTGGAAAGGAGTTCTCCTTCGCATTGCTGGTGAATTTTCAAGCAAGTGGATTGACCTTAACCTCCAGATTTGTAATTATATTCGGATAAACCATCATAAGATTACCACATCTTTAGAGTTTCTGGGCTCAATTGGTTGTAAAACACGCATATTGTTAGAAGACTTCATGGTCCTATCATGTTTCTTGAGTAATTCAATGATATCTTATCATTTGTTTGTCAACAATAGCACCCCCATCTGCAGTTCTTTTGTACGCTAACTGTAATTGCTCTTTGACTGCAGATGTACGTGATCTAAATAGTTGAATTTGAAAGCTTTGTTGTCCAGAAAGGTCTGAATTCTTTATGTTGATTCTTTTTGAAATATAATAATGGGTATTTCAATTCTGTTACAAAGACCATAGGCACATAGAAAACTTTGACCGAAACATGATACGCAAATCATCACTATACCGAGCAGATCACGGGCATTCACATCTCGGTCAAACGGAACTGTGCGCGATTCACGAGAGAATCGCCTTCAGCAAGGCCCGTAACAAATCATGATAAAGTACTTTCGCCAGTGTTTTTGCTTTCGATAGAATATACCAAAAAAAAAGTGTGTTATCCACTGTGGATGAACTTCGCCCAGTTCTTATACTCCAAATGGTATTATCTCATTAAGGTAACTGGATAGAATTTTCTTTTTCATTTATGTTTCCTTGTTTACTGAACACCAGTTAAATTGTACGTATGTCACACAGAACAAGTCAAGAAGATAAAGTTTTGTTTGTGTACCCAATGAAAATGAAACATTCCTAGATGGTTCCGTTTAGGTCAAAAGTATTGGGATACTCTCTACTTCATCCACAGCTTTTTAGCCCCAAAATTAACTGTATTCAATTCAAATGATATTGGAGGCGTCCCAGATGGTTCCTAGTTATCAGCATCAGCTAGTTAATTTTATTTTCTTTTATTCTTGGTTCCACAGTTGGAAAAGGTGGCTATGGATGAGGCAAATATCTACCATATTATTGTTATCTGAATAGCGATATCTTGGCTCAAAAACAATATCGGGAAGGGCTTGATCTAAATAGTTTTTATAAATGTTGACATAAACAGTTTTATGAAAAATTACTTGGATCAAGTCCTTCTTGATATTTTGTTGACCTTCTTTTTTGCGGGTACCCTTAAAAACAAGTTTTAAATACATTGAATGGTTCATATCATCAAAATTTAATTAGGAAATAAGAGGTTCATATTTTAGTAAAATAAGGAGTCCTTTATTAGAAATTTTCTATGTATATATATATGCAGACATGTGTGTATATATATGTGTATACGTTGATGTGTGTATATATGTGTATTGTGTAAATGCATATATGTATATAATACTGATAGGTAAAGAACCCATGGCGGAACAGGCCTAGCTAGCTTGGTCTTTCGTAGTCTGCTCGACACCACATCCACAATTGTCTTGGTCTTCTTGGGCTATTATGATTTCTCTACTTCACCAATTGGCCTTAGGTGGGTCAATATGAGTGGCTCTCTCCTATTCATAAGGAATCTCTCGACAAGAATACTTGTAGCAAAAAGAGTACTCTTGTTGGGAATGTGCCATCTAAAGGGCAAACTAGAGTGGATTAGGCTTGTTTTTGCACTAAGATAAGAATTCCTAGACTCTTAACCGATTATGACACCAAAATCCTATCCTAACTCATGAAAAATAGACTCTAGGCAGGATTTGAAGATCGGGAGGAATATAAAAGCTTACTTTGATCTAGAAAAAGGTTCAACACTATTGTTTTACTTAATTTTGAGCACATTCACTCACTTTCATACACAAACAGTCTTTGACTTAAGCATCGAGGGGTGTTGGCACGCATCATAATAGTGTCCTAATTTTTGTTGCATATTCTTAATTCGGGGAGGTGTCGTCAACCGTGTTATTAGTCGGCACTGTCTATGGGAAACAAATGTCACCTTCACATTCCCAAATAGAATTCTTACTATTCTCATTGATAACACGTTTGATGATTCATACTCGGTCAATGGCCAATCAAGGGGACAACGACGTTCGTGATACGGGGGTCAAAACGGTGACAACGTCCCTCCAACGCATACCAGGACAATGACTCACCACATGAGGTTTTGAGTGAGAACTCTTGTAAAGACCCATTTTTTAAAATAAGAATAAACGCATACAATATTTTTTCAAAAATTTTAAATTTTATTTCACATTAAATATTCAATTTTGTTTTTATTTCGCATACATTTTCACGAATGTCGTGTAGATCTTGCACACGTCTCGCATGCACACACACATACCAATACATGTCATACATTTTTACATCACACACAAATACACACACACACATTGCATGCATGTTTGAGTATTCATACCTATACATTTATGCTAGTAAATGTATAGGTATGAATATACATGTACTTATTTATACATACATTCTACATATACCTTCATCCCATCACCTTTATCATAAGGCAAACCCTAAACTAAAAACCAAATCCCTAACCCTAACCCTAACCCTAAACCACCATAGTTTGGCAAAATTCCCATAAATCTTCCACCCATCGATCACACCACCACCTTATATATCCACCCTCATCCTATCAGATTTGCACCTTTTCAGCCCTACAACCACGTCCCTTCAACACTCCATCAACCCCCACCATTGATTCACCTCAAAACCGCTCCACCCCTGATCATGTCTCCCATCACTCTTGCCTACAAATTGGATCCTTGGCCTTCATTCCACTTCAGTTTTGAGACTGTAAAAAACGTAGAGAGAATGAAGGAAAGTGTAATGGTTAGGGAGGAATCCTAGAGGACTGAGAGAGGCCCGCTTTAAGGAAAATCTTCAAATTCAACCAATTAAGCCAATCCAATCCCAAATTCGACCTTCGGAGTAAGTTTCACATTCCTTCTACTCTGTTTTAGGTGTTCTAAACTCAACCTTAAAGCTCCACTAAGAACTAATGATGAGAAGTCGAAGGTTGAAGATGAAGTTCAGAACGTTCTACTGATATAGACCATTCTAGCTTTTACCGGTAGAGACTACGTTTTCTTGAAAACTTTTGATTGCCATGTTAGATTATTATACTTTCATTGTAGGTTTGATTATACCTTATTTTAAGCATTATTATGTATGTGTGTATATATATATATATATATATATATATATATATATATATATATATATAGGTTAAATTATTACCCCACAAAGCGTGATTAGAAATTTAAAATAAAAAAAAAAAAAATTCCAGAGGCCCTTCTTTTCGAGATCTCCCTTCTACACGTAGAAAGACCGACTATCAACTTTTCCATTATGGGATTATTACACTTACACCCATAGGTTTACATGTCATTCCGTTAAGTGTTTTTATAGAGTTTTAAATTTCAATTTACCCTCAGAAAATATTTATAATTAGTCCATAGATGTAAATTACAGATCTCACCCTCTACTTTCCTTAAATTATAGAATTACCCCATAGTTTCACATGCAATTAATTTTCATCTTTTATATTACTCTATCTGTATTTTTGAAAATTTGAAGAAACATATCTAATACCTAGAAAAAGAATTTCTCAGATATATATTATAGTACATGGATTATTTTAATGAGAAAAGACTTTGAATACGACAAGTGAAGGGAATTGGTTGGTTTGTCATCGGAATATCGAAGTGACACATGTGATCTTACCATAAGCATGCATAAATATTTTTTGAATTCGAAAATTCAAAAAAAACTTACTCTATGTCATATATAATATTTTTTTCCAATAATTTTCCCTACCTACCTATTGATATCCGCATATACCCCATATGTGTGTGTGTATGTGTGACTATGTATCTACATATCTATGTAGCTTAGATATACTTTTTAAGAGGTTATATTTAGAAATTGATAAAATTGAATGTAAAAAGAAATTCACACATTGTTACATAGTTTGGTTCATGTTTGATGTATTTTTACAAACAAATAAAGATACAATCAGATCATTTTTTATTGTTCATGATCTTGATTGTTAGTGTAACGACCCGCCCCCGCCTTATACAATATTGTTCGCTTTTGTCGCTCAAACCCTATGGACTTCCCAGTAGGTCACCCATCCCTGAATTGCTCCAGAGTGAGCACGCTTAACTGTGAAGTTCCATTTGGTATTGGTGCCATCACGGTTTTAAAAGGCCTTGTACAAGGAAAGTTCATAATCTTATAAATACTACCGAAGTTACTGCCTTGTACAAGGAAGGTTCATAATCTTATAAATACTACCGAACTTACTTTAAAGCCGTGATGGCGCCAACACCAAATGAAACTTCACAGTTAAGCGTGCTCACTCTGGAGCAATTCAGGGATGGGTGACCTACTGGGAAGTCCATAGGGTTTGGGCGACAAAAGCGGACAATATTGTACAAGGCGGGGGCGGGTCGTTACAAATGGTATCAGAGCCTGCACCAACCGAAAATGTGGGATATCTCGGCCCCACACGAGGACGTGTGTTCCTAAGTGGGGGAGATTGTGACACCCCAGCCAGGCTGTAATGCTGGCTGTGAAGCCGGCGTCCGGGAGATGGAGTCTCAGTGGGACGTTCGGATGGGTGGTCAAAGGTTCCACATCGCTTGGTGGATGTAAGTTCGGTAGTATTTATAAGATTATGAACTTTCCTTGTACAAGACCTTTTAAAGCCGTGATGATGCCAACACCAAATGAAACTTCATAGTTAAGCGTGCTCATCCTGGAGCAATCTTGGGATGGGTGACCTACTGGGAAGTCCATAGGGTGTGGGCGACAAAAGCGGACAGTATTGTACAAGGCGGGGGCGGGTCGTTACAAATGGTATCAGAGCCTGCACCAACCGGAAATGTGGGATATCTCGGCCCCACACGAGGACGCGTGTTCCTAAGTGGGGGAGATTGTGACACCCCAGCCAGGCTGTAATGCTGGCTGTGAGGCCGGCGTCCGGGAGATGGAGTCTCAGTGGGACGTCCGGATGGGTAGTCAGTGGTCCCACATCGCTTGGTGGATGTAAGTTCGGTAGTATTTATAAGATTATGAACTTTCCTTGTACAAGGCCTTTTAAAGCCGTGATGGCGCCAACACCAAATGGAACTTCACAGTTAAGCGTGCTCACCCTGGAGCAATCTTGGGATGGGTGACATACTAGGAAGTCCATAGGGTGTGGGCGACAAAAGCGGACAGTATTGTACAAGGCGGGGGCGAGTCGTTACAGTTAGGGCTAATCATCAAGATATATTTATATAATTACAGAGTGTTTGTTATGAGAGTTGCTTTTCACCCCTCCGGCAAAAAAATAGGGAGGGGAGTGTGGTTGTCTAAAGACCAAAAAATTATTCTCTTGTCATTTTTTACAATATTAATAATTCTTATTTTAAGACCTTGATTTTGGGGAGAGAACTTAGTTTTAGCCTTATTTTGAAAAAATGTTAAAAATTCAGTTGACTAAAATAATATTTAAAGATCAACTATAGACTCGATTATCGAAAAAATTAATTAATTTTTGTTCTTTTAAGTGTTCCGTGGTACTTAAAAATTTAAAGGCAAATATTTTAGTATTTTTTAAAAATATTTAAGTGTTCCGTGGTACTTAAATTATTTTTTCACCCTTTTTTTCGTTTGAGCATAAGGATGAAACATATAAGTGTTTTTGCACATGATTTTTTTATTTTGTTTTGCACCTCTTTAAACACCTTGAAATTTGTTGCTTTGTAATTTTGAGTTGATAAAGCTAAAGAATGTGAATTTGTGTAGTCGGTAATAAATTTGAAAATAATAACAGTGATAGTCTTGGTATTTATGTTGACTTTTAAGAATTTAACCTGTGTTATTTTTATTTTTAATCATATATTTTTCTAAAAAGACAATAAAAAAGAGTAAAATAGAGCAGAATGGTATTTTTGTAATTCGAAGGGGAGAGGGGAGTGTTATTTTTGTAATTTCGAGGAAAAGAAAAGGAAGAGAGAAGAGGAGTGGCATTTCATAAATTTCAGGGGCAAGATTAGGTATTTGTTCAAGAGGGGTGTGGTTTTTGTCTTTGGAAATGGGTGAAAAGCAATTTCCTTTGTTATTTGTTATGAGGTTCTAGCTCGGCTGCGTTGCATACTTACACTAGGAATGTGCTTAGATCAGGTTGAGTGACTTAGGATCATATTTTAATCAATTCATTCTTGGATTTTTTCCTATCTGTTGCAAAATAACTTATCTTCAAATTCAACAGATTTGTTAAAATTTTAGAGGATTCCAACTTGAGCGATTAAGTAGGTTGGTGGTTAAAATCGAAAATAAAATAAAATAGTTAACGCAAAACATTTAAAAAAAATTCCTTTTTGATCTTCTTTCATTTCCCTTTTTCAAAATTTTGGAGTAAAAAGTAGAAAATGTCATTCATTATGAGAATAAGTGCAAAGAAATGGATGAACTACAATATTCCATATGTTCGAATCTAATTTAACAGGTACGCTTATTATGATGTGAGTTATCTAATTATAGTTGATGGTATAAATTTTTGGAATTATTTAAGTTTTAAAACTCATATTAATTAAGTTGTTTTTATTAACAAGCATTTCTTCAATAGACACCATTTGAATTTAGTGTCTCTTTATTTAAAGTTGTTTCATCTAGAGTTGTGTTTTTTTGAAAAGACATAACTCCAGTCTATATAAATGATTGATCTCTAACAATTATTTACTCACAATCAAAACTACTAACTTATATTCTTTTTCTTCTCTCGCTCTTATTTTTATTCTCTTCTATTTTCTATATTATTGGGCAACTTCGATCATAGATGTTTCATCTTACTTCCGGTGGACACAAACATCGAAAAAGCTGTTGGAAAAAATGGATTTTAATCCATAATTTTGGTGGCTTTGTTCCAAAGATTAAGGGGTCCCTTAAGACCACTTGAGGTGAGTCTTAGTGGGTTTGTGTACTCCCATATGAGGAGTTTAAACCTTGAAAAGAATGGTTAAAATCCATTAAGGTTTGAATGAGAAATTGATTCTCTAAGTATGCACCATGTGTAGTATGCGAGAGGGTGATAGGTCGCGCACGCCGCCGCCGCCGCCTACCTTGGTCCATGGGTCATGGGTCTATGTTTGGGCTTGGCTTGGCTTGGCTTGGCTTGGTGTGGTCCTTGGACCCTTAAGCCCAAAAGGTTGAGTTTACTCGCTTGGGCCACGTAATGGGCTTGAGCCCATAAAAGTGTGTATTTAAGATGAGAGATCAATTTGAAAACAAAAAAATTAATTTCTAATTTAAAACCAAATTCAATTTTTGATTTATTGCACAAAATTTATTCTGATTTTAAATCTAGAATTTATTTCTAGATTTGTAACCATAGAATTTATTTTGAAAATAAATCTTAGAATTTAATTTTGGTTTATTATGAAATTAATGTTTTGGCTCCCCCTTAGTCCTATAAATAGAGCACCCCTTCTTTGGTTTTGACACACCAACAATTGATACAAGTCTTCTCCATTCTTCGAGTGTTCTTCGTATTCTTCGATCAAGAGAGAGTACAAGGCGAATTAGTTCGGAAGCCGGTCTTCGGGAGGTGCTACCGAATCCGAATTCAACCGTTGTATCCTGGGAGACGAACGCCGAGCATATCCTCAAGCACTCCGGTGAGGCGGCGCAATTTGTCTTAAGGACACCGTGAAATTCACGGGCCTCGGTTTGCGTTTTCAAATTTATTGTCGTTAAATTTTACGCACTATTATATTTTTCCAGAAATTAAATAAAATTCCAGAATTTGTTTATTCCTACAAAAGCTTGGCCATGATTTGAGTTGTATCTTGGAGTTGTTCATTGACCATCAATACCTGTGATTGGGGAGACAATAACAGCTTTAAAATAGTGACATCATGCCTCTCTAGTCACAGGCTAAATTATTTTTTTCTTTACATCCATTTTAATATATTATTTAGATACTGTTTTCTTCTTTTATGAGTTTTGAGTATTTTATGCATAACAGAACTAACGATTCATGTAGATCGGGAAATTTAGTAAGAAAATGAGAGATTTAGAGGTAATTTTTTTTATTTGGATGATATTTTAGGAGCAAGAAGGAGTAGTGGGGAGGGAAATGGAGGATAAAGAGAATCATTTTTAGTAAAAGACATCACCTCAACAAAAAAAAAGGAAGAAATAAGAAAAAACCGAAGTAAAATAGTCAAATAAATTATAACATTTACTTTTTTTTTTTCCTTAATTATTGATACCCAAATATGTGAAGAGCTTGCTTCTTAAGAGACCAAACAAGTAAATAAATATATCCATTTTCTTTCCCTTCTAAATAAAACTTCCCCTCGCTTTTCTCTTCTCTCAATCCAAACGAATCATAAAGAAAAAGTTGACCAAATTTGATTAACCTTTCCCTTACGGTTGTCTATAGATTACATGAATTCATTTTGTATGCATGTATTTTTCTACTTTTGCATGATTTAAAGTTTTTTTTTCTTTTTACAAAAAGTAACAATTTCAAAAATTTCAACTCTTTTTTCTTTGCTCGACAAAAATTTCAAAATTCTTTTTTGACCATTATTTTAAAACGTGTCATTGATACTGATTTTTTATATTTTTTTAGCACATGGGTGTGTTTGGTTGAATGTTTTTAAAAATATTTTAGAGTAATATTTGTAACTATGTTTGGAAAAAAGTTTCCAAATATTATTTGGTTTATTTGTCAATCATTGATTATCATTATATATCGTGTTTGCCAATAATTAATGCACTAAAAATTCACATTTAATCTCATTTTGGTCGTTTTTGATATCGTTTATTTGATCTCTTTTTGTCATGTTTTATAAATTTTATTTTCAAAAAAAATTTAAAAATTTACTGCTGACTCAAAAAAATACTTTGAAGATTAATTGCGAAATCAAAAATTTAAAATAACTTTTTTATTAACAGAATATATCTGTACAAAACTCACAAAATTTTTTTATTTTAAAAATAATATTTATTTTCCTAGAAAAAGAAGAGAGAGAGGGAGAGCATTAAAAATGACAAAAAAATAATAATTTAATACTCAATTTTTTTGTGTAACATTTATAGCAAATAACATCTCAAAATATTTTTCCTCAAAAACAGTTTAAAAATCACACAACCATATAGCCTTACTTTTCTATTTTTTCATGTACATGTGTTTACGTGATATCAATATCACTTCAGTTGTAATTGGCTATACTGAGATAATTCTTTTGATAAAGGGGCGTACCCAGTGCACGAAACTCCCGCATATGCGGGGTCTGGGGAAGGATCGATGTACACAGCCTTACCCCTGCAAGCAGAGAGGCTGTTTCCGAGACTCGAACCTGCGACCTTCAGGCCACAATGGGGCAGCTTTACCGCTGCGCCAGGTCCGTCCTTCACTGAGATAATTCTTTTGATAGTCACAAATATTTATGCTAGTATATACTTGTGCAAATAAATATTATAAGTATGTGGCTCCATTTGGCTTGGATTATCCAAGCTAGATTATCCGATCTTTTTTTTTGTCTTTATTCAAATTTTTTTTGTATTTGTTATTTTTATGTCATTTTTTCGTGGATTATTGGTTTGTATCGACAAAAGGAATCTAAAAAGTATAAAATTATGTCCAAAAGTTAAAAAAAAGTCACTAAAGACGAAAATAAGCCAACACAGACGCTGTTTTTGGCTTATTTTTTGTCTTTTCTGAATTTTTTTGAAATTTAGCCTATGATTGATAACTTTTCTGAAAGTTCTTGTCGAGACGAATCAATAATCATCAAAAAATTGATAAAAAACAAAAAATTTTAAAAAAATTTTAAATAAGGACAAAAAACTAAATAGTGAATAATCCAATAATTCAACCAGATCAAATGGACCATAAGAATACATGTTATATTCTACTTACCAAGCTCACCCCGACTTCAATTTCAAATTTCAAACACAAACAGTATCCATACCCTGTAACTCTCTTCGGACTGCAGTAATCGTTTCGGACCATTTTATCCATCATTTTCAGATTATGGATCCTTCGTTATAAGCGCTCGCTCTCTCTCTCTCTTCAATAAAGAGGGAATATACGCTGCCCCTCCAAGATTTGTTAGGGTTCTATATCAGCTGTTTCATTGAGCGCGAGTCTGGGAGCAAGAGAGCGGAGTTGGGCATTATTTGATAGGAAGTGTTATATTATATCTAGAGATTAGCACCGGGGAAATAGCAGCAAAGAGATGGACGAAGAAATGGAGGAATCGATTGATCTGACTTTCAATGCGGTTGAATTGGACCTTGACTACGAGTTCGACGCGGCTCGTTACTTTGATTTCACGCGTCAAGACTCGATTGCTGAGGCTTGTGAGGCCGAACTATGGTTCGAATCCGTAGGAAGCTATCCACCTTCTCGTGAGTGTTTTTAAGACCAGGGGTTTCTTCATTTTTCATTCATTGCCACCTCTTTAGCTCATCTCTTTTCAACGCTAGCACTCTGAGCTTGAGGCACCACTGAATATATTGGTTTCTCTTCTTTCTCCTCATATTATCTGGTGATGTGTTAGCACTCTGCTTCCCTTTGCGTGTGAATACTAAGTGCACAAACTTTATTGCTATGCCATCGTTAAAGAGCTTCATAAATGAACAAAAAAAAAATGGAGTCATTTGAGGGACACAACTTCTTAGAACATCTCCCTCCCAACTCCACTTCTCCAAAATGGAGACTGGACTCACCTCAACCATGCTCTATATTGTGTCTGTAAAATGGAAACTTGGACCGAAGTGTGTAAATTAGATTGAGACGTGAGGGAACCCATTGAGTTTGGAAGAGGACTAAGCTGAGATCAACCCTTCCCCTTCCCCCCTCCAAATATAGATGTTTGGTTGTAGTTAACATGAATAGTAACAATAATCAGTTTCTTTATAGGAAATAGTATTTTGAGTTTCCAAATTGGAGAATTGGGATGGAGATGCTCTTAACTATCAATTACACAACAATCTCCTACAAGCTTTCTCTTGGACTGCCACCAAGTGAAGGTGGGACCCATCAAGCTTGTGGGATGTTGTTTGTAGCCTTACGAGCAAACCATGCCATTATGCGTAACTACTAGGCTACCCGTGTCTACCTTATATGTCAAGCCAAGGCTGTGTTTGAATGGAAAACATTGGAAGCGAATGTATGAAGCACAACAAAATTTTAGTTTTAGGTAGATTTTGGCGTTAAGGACATTGTAAATTTCCCAAGCTTCATCCAAGATTCTCTATTCGCTGCAAATGATCTTCAATGAAAAGTTCATTTATGAGGAACCATTTTGTCAGAACTGCAGCGGATTTTGATATCGAGTTGTACGGCTGAAGATGGGATATCTCATCTTGTACTTAGTAGATTTTATTCTATATTTTTACCCTTTATGCAGTTTCATAGCCAAAAATCTTATCGTTCTGTTAGCTTTAACTTCTTTATTTGTTACTTGACCTTTTTTCTGTTTTGTGTTTCAGCTTTTGTAACAAGGTTGGTTCTCCGGGAGGACATCCTGCAGGAAACTGTTAATACATCCCCTGAGTCTAAACATTTGGTGAACAAGACTTTTCCCGATGGTGATGTTGGAAATAGGTTGGGCCAAGATTTTTCTTTAATCGAAATGACAGACAGAGGTATAATTTTGGCTTCCTCGAGTAATGTTTTAGGTCTATAATGTTATTCAATGCTTAAGTTGAAACTGAGTTATAGGCCAATTCTTATGACTTGGATTTAGCATTTGCCTTTCTGCTACCATTTTATTTTCCCTCTTACGTTATATGTTGTCCATTCTCCTTATTTGCTCTTTTTTCACAGTTACTCTTGTCGTCGTCTCCTCGGTGCTTTTATGCTTGTCCATAGGTGGCACTGCAACATTATATTTTCCATTATACCTAGTTTTATTACTCCAAATTCAGAAACTTCTTAACATCTGCATTTAGATACATAGTACTTGGTCTAACGGCAAGATATTGATGTTTTCTATCACATTATCTTGCAAACTGCGAATTAGTGACTGGCGGACTTTTGCCCAAGTTTCGAAGTGGCAGTCTGCAAAAGTTTCAGTGTCATCTGCGGAAATTAGCCACAGATGTTTCAGTTTCTTTTTATTTAATATACGGTGCTTGTACTAGATCACTTGCTTGTAATGAAATTCCATTAATTTGTCTCTATTTTCTGTTGCGATTTTAATAGTGAATGCCTTTGTTCTTGTACAATTTCCTTGTAAGATTAACATTTTATAATCCCGTGATAAAAGTTAGTTCAAAAGCCCAAACCGAGATGTCTGTGAAGCCTTCTTTTTCAAGGATCTCAACTTTAATGAAGCCAACAGCAAGTCAGTTAGCCAAGCAAAATCAACCTTGCAAAGTGGGTGATTTGAGGTGATTATCAAATTTTATGTACCTTTCATTGTTTGTTAAGCCGGTGTACAATGTTTTGTTGTGTTTCACAATATTGATTCAACTTTGGTGACATTAGGGCATTCACAATTCTCTGCTCTTATTCCTTTGCTTTTTTCTCTATTCTGTTTCTTGTCCAACATTGCTGTGCATTTTTTTCATTTTTTTATCAAATGTCTTTCCTCCAATTAGTTTCATCACAACAGAACTGAAGAAATTTGTTTCCCGCTCTTGTCTATGTTTTAATGTATTCATTGTGGTTTCTTCAACAGAGGGAACATAATCATCTGCCTTTGCATATGGTGTTCTCAGTTTCTAATGGTTGGATTACCTGTAACTTTTAGGGTTCAAAAGTTGCTGGTTGATAGTAGGAAGAAGGAGAAAAGCTTGAATAATCCTTTTGGGATTGAGTGTCAAGCTGCTAAGAGACAAAAGCTTGAGGGAGGTCTCTTGCATAAGGTCCAAGTTTGTATTTTTTGGTCCTTTCTCTCTTTCTCGTTGGACTTGTCTTTTTAATCACATCATTGAAGTTAGACGTGCTAGCTATTGAATTCTTTAGTGGTTATGCTTGGTTAAAAGAGCAAGTCAGAAGATCTCATACCAGTTCTCTCTTTGTTCAACATTTCTATTTGTTGAGTAAACGAGTAACTATTGTTGACTCAATACTTTTTTTTTAATGGACTGTTTTTCTTTTTTTGTCGTATCCTTATATCTACTACTTGCCTTTTCTGGCTTTTCTGCCCCTTTGGCCCAAATTTTACATTTTATTCCTCTTTCGGGATGTCCCAAACTGGTGATTTATTTGTGAAAATCAATGTTTATAATCTTATGATTGTAACTGTATAATAGAATGTGGTGCAGATGAGTGCATTGATCAGGTAATGTAAGTAAAGGAATGGTTATGGAACTCAATGATCTATTTGTTGAACATGATTCTGCTGTATGTATGTCTTTTGAAGTATTGCTATATAAATATATATATATATATATATATATATATTTATATATATATATAAGTTAGGTTTGTACCACTATACCCCTCCCAGATCCTCATTAATGGACCAAACTGGAAGTGATTCTTAGGGGTTCTACAAAGTTGTCTAACCACGAGTGGGCAGCATGTGGGTACCCTGTTTGGATGACAATGGTATGAGTACCCAAGTAACTGATCGTAAGTTGGCATCAGTAGCCAAAACATGTTTTATTCTACTTTTTTTTGGGATGTATTTTAGATTATGTGAATTGATCTGTTCTACATTTCCTGACAAGCATTGACGGATTTCTGCGTAGCAGTTTACTGATGCAAAGCAACAAAGTAATTTGGTTCACAAGGCGCCTAAAAGGGTATGTCCCTCCTGTTGGAAACACGACTACCTTTCAGCTTATGTTTCATAAATTTCCAATGTGTTCTCATTTTAAGTCGTGTGTCTTCCATCATGCTCATAGTTCGAGCTCTATCTTCATTACTCATCTTATTTCACCTTAGATTAGTGGAATATCGCAGACATTTTTGGCAAATGGCTTATTCACTAAAGTGCAAGTTATGTCCAATGAAGCTAACCTCAAGGTCCTACAATATAAATTGTTTACCATCCTAAACTTGTAACTTCTTGACAAAGGATGCTTGGCTTGGCTGGCTTTATGGTGCAAGAATGTTTTTTGAATTGCTCCAACTCTTTTATACCAGTTCATTATTTAGTAGCATTGCTCTCTCTTTTTTCCTTCTCAAGTAGTTTTGGATCTGTTTATAGCGCATTTCTCTATTGTGTGAAATCCTCTATTCAACAAAATCAATTGGTGAAAATCTTTCATTCAAAATATACGGCAAATGGAGTTTCTTTTTGGACCGGTATTCCCATAATGAATTTGTAGTCAGAGGTAAAAGTGTTTAGGGTTTCTTACTTAACCCTCACACGCACATGATTAATATTTATAGTTCGAGTACAAAGATTGTAAACGAACAAGATACCCTCACACCCATATTACAGATTTCTTCTTTTAGTGGGGACGTGCGAGGTCCTTTTTTACTTCGGGGGTGGGGAGTGGAAGACATGGATTAAAATTTCACCAAATGATGGATTTTAGATCTGCAGTGGGTTCTGGCAAACCATTTTGCTCAATGACAGATTTTAGACTTACGCTGGAGTTCTGGAAATAATTCTTTGAATGGTCTTTCAGGTTGGAACTACTGATGGAAACTCAGCATTTGCTAAGCTGAAGCTTACGATTCCCAGGGAACCTGATCTTGAAACAGCACATAGGGCGCAGAAGATAAGGTACTTTTCCTACTCTCTCTGTTTCTTTCGTACTTCGGTGAAGTAGACATAGATTTATCTGACAGGCTGACGAATCAAAATTTGATGTCAATTTCAGGCCAAAAGTTACAGCTAAACCTCAAAGTGCTACATCGACCATTCTTAGGTTCAAAGCACTTCCATTGAACAGAAAAGTTAGTTATGGTGGAAAAAAGTACCATTAGTGTGAAGTATTCCATTTTAGGTATGTTTCACTAAGATGGAGTTCTTGTTGCTTGCAGATTCTTGAGGCTCCTTCGTTGTTACAAGCCAAAAGAAGCATTCCAAGGTTGCTTGAATTTCAAGTAGGTTTGCACCTGTACTAATGTTACTGGTTTATGGCTAAATGTTTAGAGTAGGTTTTTCACGTGCAGACTGTATGCACTTTTTAGTGCTGAATATCTCTTCATAACGTTGCTTCTCAGGAATTTCACCTGAAGACATCAGAGAGGGCTTTGCAACATCCTTATGCTGAATCATCGTCCTTAGTTTCTGGCAGTAATACTGATAGGGTAAAGTGATTCAATTTGATTTGTTTGCGGTAAAGTACTTCTGGAAAGAAGAAGGGGAAAGTGTGGGGGATTGGGGGGCTGGAATGAACGTAATATATCAACAGATGATATTTATCTTGCCTTTTTGCCTCATGATGTAATCCTTGTATTATTGTGATGGAAACTAATCCTTTGTTGGTCACAGGTGTTGCACAAACCCAGTACTGATACAATTGCAGAAAGTGCAAATAGAGAATCCAAAAGGTATTATGTGGTGAATCCAAACTGATCTTAAAAGTTAGGTTCATGTTTTGGTGTTCATGATTTCATATTTATTTGGTCCTCCTTTATCCAAAGCGATATCCAGGCTGATCTCTAGGCTGCCCGCTGAAAGCGTAAATGATATAGGGCCTAGACCATGTTGAGAGAAAAACATTGTTTTGTATTCTATTTTATGAATGATACAATTATCCCTTATATAGGAAGAGATGGAGTAAGGAAAGAAAACATTACAATTAAGAAAATAATACAGGAAAGGAAACATTACATGTAAACAAAACAAGAAGGGAAATAACATTATTCTATGTAGCTATAGACTAATATTTGTTTCCCTATATAGATATACTATTATTGTATATAACATAATATCCCTGTATAGATATAGAATGATATTATTTCCAAATGAAACTCGCTAATACAAGTATCAAATGGTGTTTTGATTTCTATATAAAATGACTCAAAAATTGTAGACAATTCAGATCGCTCTTTCATAAGATAAAAGTATGTAACACGAGAGAAATTATCAAACAAAAGATAACATAATACTGAAAACCAGAAATACTAGGCATCCACGTTGAGCCTAAAATATGCGGTTGAACTAACTGAAATGGACACGACACACGACTCTCAACCCTGAGATAAAAAGACACTCAACGATGGTTACTCAACTCACAGACTTCGCATGACATGTCACCAAGATGGCTACAAGAAGACACTAGACGTTTAATTGTTGGCAGAAACGAATGACCAAGATGATAATGATGCTATTATGGCGACACTGAGGATTGGAGAGCGACAGAGTTAGGGTGTATGTCATCAATGAGGTAGTATAGGCCACCACGTTCTACATCGTCAACAATCTTTCTTCCTGTGTTGAGATCCTGAAACATACAACTATGAGAGAAAAATGTGATGGAGCATGTTACTGGGAAGAAAGAGACAGAGGAAAAGAGAAGTGTATAGGGTGTTAAGTTACCCTATCACATACGCTTTTATTTATATAGGCAACAATCTAATTAGGAGACTACACATAATTAATTTGGGACTAAATTATATTCTAACTCTAATATTCTAACTCTAATATTCTAACTCTTACCCTTAAGCTGGAGAGTAAATGTCGATAAGTTACAGCTTGTCACAAAGTAACTGCAACCGTGGTTTAAACAACGGTGGTTTGAACAACGGTTTAGTAAATAAATCGACTAACTAAGCATCGGTGGACACGAGCGGAGTAGCAATAACACCACCAGTCAATTTCTCTCGTACAAGGTGACAATCTACTTCAATGTGTTTAGTCCTCTCGTGAAATACTGGATTGAACGCAATATGAATGGTTGCGCTATTATCACAATATAGATTTACTGGCACCTGCACTGGAAACCCTATCTCCTCAAGAAATGAACGTATCCAAACTATCTCATAAGTCGTGTGAGTCATAGCTCTATATTCGCCCTCGGCACTAGATCGCGCAACTATCGTTTGCTTCTTACTCTTCCAATTAACAAGATTTCCACCAAGCAATATACAATATCCTGTAGTGGATCTTCCGTTAGACGGACTGCCTGCCCAATCAGAATCAGTGAAGGCCTCAACCCTCATGTGTCCACTAATATGATAAAATAGACTACGTCCCGGATGAGTCTTGAGATACCTCACAATTCGTAGAACAGCTTCCCAGTGGGAAATACGAGGAACAGACATAAATTGACTAACTAGGCTAACGACAAATGAAATATCCGGACGAGTAACAGTAAGATAATTTAGCTTTCCCACCAAGCGGCGATACTGATCTGGACTAGAAAGCAACTCCCCCTGATCAATACATAATTTGACATTAGGGTCCATAGGAGTCTCAACAGGTTTTGATCCTAGTAAATCAGTCTCTTTTAGAATATCTAGCACATACTTCCTCTGTGATAGATTAATACCATTCTTAGAACGGGCAACCTCAATACCCAAGAAGTATCTCAGTTTCTGTTAAGTTATATTTATGTGTAGCATTGTAATTAGATTAGGATTAGGTTTTATTTCCATATGTAAAAAGAATTATAGATTGGTTAGAGTTATAGTTAGTAGTCTTCTTTTTACTTGTATAAATATTGCGCATGATAAATAGAAAAAAGAATTTTGATTTTATTAAATCTAACATGGTATCAGAGTGAGATGACAAACCCTAACCGTCACCCACCACAATCACCGCCCAAAAAAAAAATCGAAGTGCGTTACTGTTCATCACGCGCTACTGTTCACGCGCACTGTTCATCGCGCGTGTACTGTTCACGGAGGTACTGTCTACGCGTGCACTGTTCATTGGAGTATTGTTTACGGGCTGCACTGTTCATTGGAGGTACTATTCACGTGCTGCACTGTTGTAGTTACTGCGCGTTTTTGCGCTATTTCAACGCGTTTCTGTGCTGTTTTCACACATTTCTGTGCTGTTTTTGCACATTTTAGCGTGTTTTTGCGCGTTTCTCTCCTGTTTACTGCACTGTTTTTACTGTTTTTTTTGTGGTGCGATCTGCGGTTGCGATGTGCTGTTTTCTGAGAGCTATTGTTCTTCGCCTGTGTTCTAGTTTGTTTGGTCGCTATTTTTTTTCAGTTTATTGTTGGGTATCCCTCTTCCGTATTGCAGTATGGTTACTACAAGACAAACCAACGGGCCTATTGATCGTAAGTCCATCCGATGTGATTATTGTCATAACCCTCGCAATACAATGAATTTTTGTTAGAAGTTACATGGTCACTCCTCTCGTGGGCGCAAGGGCGGAGTTCGTAGTCGTGGTCATGGTTTCGGGCATTCTGATCATGTTGGTGATTTCTCTCAAGAAGAAATACATGTTCTCCGGTGTCTTATTTCTTAGGCCGATCCTCCATCTGTTATAGCTTCCGCTTCCACAGCCGTCTCCGCTTTATCCCATTTTGCTCACATAGGTATCTCAGCACGTGCATTTACTGCCTCTTCACCTGTTCCTTGGATCATAGATTCCGATGTTTCCGATCATATGACAGGTTGTTCCTCTGTGTTCGATTCTTACTCTACCTGTTCTGGTAAAGATAAGGTCAGAATAGCTGACGGGTTATTCTTTGTTATTTCAGGAAAATGTTCTGTTCTCTATTTTCGTTCTTTGTTTCTCTCTTCAGTTTTACATATTCCAAATTTTTTCACTGATCTTTTGTTTGTTAGTAGTCTTACTTGTTCAGCAAATTGTTCTATGAATTTTTTTCCTACTCATTGTGTTATTCAGGAATTGGATACGGGGAAGATGATTGACAGTGGTAAAGCACATGGTGGCCTCTATTTTTTGGACTCTGTCCCTCGTCCATCTCATTTACCCATGTCATGTGATTTAGCTCTGCAAACAGATTTGAGTTCAGCTATTTCTATGTTACATCAGTGACATCGTAGATTGAGTCATCCCTCTTTTGGAATCTTAGAGAAATTTTTTACTGTTTTAGTTAAATATTGTTCTCAGAGTCAGTTTTTTTGTCAAGCCTATGAATTTGGAAAACATAAACGTTCTTTTTATCCACCTATTAATAAAAGGATGATTGTCCGTTTGAGGTTATCCATTCTGATATTTGGGGTCTTTCTCCTATTCCATATCTCAAAGGTTGTCGGTGGTTTGTCACCTTTATTGACTGTCATTCTCGTGTCACTTGGATTTTTTTACTTAAGTCCAAATGAGAGATTTTTTCTTATTTTAAATCTTTTCATGCTATGGTACGCACTCAGTTTGATAAGCCGATCAAAATTCTCCGTAGTGACAATGACACTGAGTATATAGATAGAAGTTTTCGGGCCTTCCTAGATGAAAATGGTATTCTTTTTCAGACAAATTGTGTTGACACTCCACAACAAAATGGAGTTGCCGAATGCAAAAATCGCCATCTTGCTGAGGTTGCTCGTTCTCTTTTATTCACTATGAATGTTCCTAAATTTTTATGGGGCGAAGCTATTTTAACTGCCACCTATCTTATAAACCGCTTACCATCCAGTGTTCTCTTCAAAACCCCTTTAGAGTCTCCCTAGTAGCTTCCGTGTCACGACCTTTCCTCCACGGGTTTTTGGTTGTGTGTATGCCCATCATTCTTTGGGTGGCAAGTTAGGTCCTAAAGCCCACAAATGCATTTTTATTGGGTACTCTCCTACCCAGAAGGGCTACAAATGTTACGAGCCTTCTAAATTTTTTTTTTCTCTATGGATGTCACTTTTTGAGAGTTTGAGTCTTTTTACTCTCTTTTCCTTCCATCTCTTTAGGGGGAGTCTAGGTAGGAAGAGATGTCTACTTGGTATAATTCCATTGACGGGGAGCCACTGTTCTATAACCATAGAGACGATAATGAGGGAGAGCCTATATCTGCTGAAGGGGTAGGAACACATGACATTGATGGTGATATGGGGGAATAGATACACCAACTATAAACGACGAACTTAAAAACATAGTGATATGGGGGAACAGATACACCAACTACAAACGGCGAACTTAAAAACATACACTAGCTGGAAAAACAGAAAGTCCTCATGTGTGATACTATCTTGCCCATCACACCTATTCCAGTTCCAGATTCTTCGGTGGACCCATTTGGTAATGACTCTTCTCTCATTGAAACTCCCTCTATTGATTCTAACAGTGATACTGATAATCTTCCTATTGCTCTTCAAAAAGGTGTTAGGTCATGTACTCAACATCTCATTTCTCAGTTTGTTTCTTGTGATCGTTTATCTCCTTCATATTATGCTTTTGTTTCGTCTCTATTTTCTATATCTATTCCACAGAAATAACATGATGCAGTAATGATACCTAAGTGGAAAAGAGCTATAGTGGTGGAGATGACAACTTTGAAAAAAAATGGCACTTGGGAGCTATTATTACTTCCAGGGGGAAAAGAAAGCAGTAGGATGCAAGTGAATTTTTACTGTTAAGCAGAATGCTGACGGTACAATTGAGAGATAAAAAGTGCGACTTGTTGCTAAAGGTTTTACTCAAACCTATGGTAGTGATTATGAGGAGACGTTTGCTCCAGTAGTAAAGATGAACTCCGTGCGAGCTTTATTCTTTTGTGCGGCAAATTTGAATTGGCCTTTTCACCAGCTTGATGCGAAAAATGTATTTCTTCATGGTGAATTAGAAGAGGAGGTGTATATGGATATATCACCAGGTTTTTCTTCCTCCAAGACAGAGGAAAAGATGTGCAGACTGAAAAAAGCCCTTTATGGATTGAAACAGTCACCTAGAGCTTGGTTTGACAGATTTTCAAAGGCTATGTTGCAATTTGAATAAAAATAAAGTCATGCCGATCATACTATGTTCATCAAAGGAAGTGTTGGTAAGGTTGCTGTCCTTATTGTTTATGTTGATGATATAATAATGACAGGCAATGACGTATATGAGATTCTTAGTCTCAAATCAAGTCTGGCTCAAGAATTCGAGATTAAAGATTTGGGATCACTGCTGTATTTTTTGGGAATGGAAGTGGCAAGGTTTGATCTGGGTATTTTTATCTCCCAACGAAAATACATCCTTGATTTATTGGAAGAAACATGTATGTTGGGTTGTAGACTTGCAACTTCCCCTATTGAGGCAAATCACCAACTCAGTGGAAACTCGGGGGAACGCACTGATAAAGAGAGATATCAACGCTTAGTAGGCCGACTGATATACTTAGTCCACACTCGACTAGATGGCTCTTATGTAGTGGGTATTGTCAGCCAATTCATGCATGATCTTCGTGCTTCACATTTGGATGCAGTTTATCATATTTTGAGGTATTTCTAATTAGCTCCTGGAAAAAGGATTTTGTTTTCTAATCACGGTCATTAGCATTAGAGGCATTCACTGATGCTGACTGGGCTGGTTCTGTGGATGATAGGCGTTCTACTTCTGGCTATTGTACTCTCCTTGAAGGAAATTTGGTTACTTGGCGAAGTAAGAAGCAATCAGTGGTCGCCAGGTTTAGCGTAGAAGCTGAGTATAGAGCTATGGCTCATGGAGTTTGTGAGCTCCTGTGGCTTCAAACCTTGTTACATGATTTGGAAATGATTGATAATGGTACAATGAAACTCTACTGAGATAACAAAGTTGCCATAACCATAGCTCACAATCCTGTTCAACATGACAGAACGAAGCATATTGAGATTCACCGGCACTTTATTAAGGAAAAGCTGACTGAAGGGTTGATATATATGCCTTTTGTGAGATCTGAAGATCAATTAGCCGACTTTTTTACGAAAGGGCTGGGCAGTAAGAGTTTTCACCAAATTGTGTTCAAGTTGGGCTTGATTGATATCTTCGCACCAACTTGAGAGGGAGTGTTAAGTTTTAGAGTTATAGTTAGTTTAGTCTTCTTTTTAATTGTATAAATAGTACGCATAATGAGTAGAAAAAGAATTCTGGTTTTATTAAATCTAATAGTTTTCCTAAATCTTTGGTATGGAACTGGCGCTATAGGAAAAATTTTAGATCATCAATCCCCTTCTTGTTATCACCTGTAATAATAATACTATCAACATATACAATCAATAAAATTTTTCTTTGGTCAGATGTGAGAGAGAAAACATAGTGGTTAGATTGGCACCGCTTTATGCCAAAACGCAGGACATCACTGAATTTGCCAAATCAAGCCATCGGAGATTGTTTAAGCCCATAAAGGGTCTTTTGAAGTCGGCATACCTGAGAAGACTCCCTCTGAGCAATAAACCCGGGTGGTTGCTCCATGAAAACTTCCTCAATGAGATCACCATGCAAGAAGACATTTTTGGCATTCAGCTAGAAAAGGGGCCAACCAAGGTTGGCAGCAAGAGAAATAAAAACGCGAACAGAGCCGAGCTTGGCAACCGAGGAGAAGGTTTTAGCATAGTCAACATCATAAATTTGAGTATAGCCCTTGGCCACAAGACGAGCTTTGTAGCGCTTAACAGTGCTATTAGGATGATACTTCACAGTAAATACCCAGCGACACCCAACAGTAGTCTTTCCGAAAGGAAGAGGGACCAACGTCCACGTATGATTGCTATGGAGAACAGTCATCTTCTCTTCCATAGCTGTTCGTCACTCAAAAATGGACAGGGTCTATTGAACAGTGGTAGGATCAAAAATAGAGGATACAGAAGAAGAAAAAGCACAGAGAGATGGGGAAAGATGAGCATAAGAAACGAATTGAGCAATGGGATGAGAAGTAGTACAAGTATGAGTACCTTTGCGGAGAGCAATGGGTAAAGAAGCGGGAGATGGAGGCGCTGGAGCAGGAGACGAAGGAGGCGACGGATCTCTGGACGGTGGAGAAGAATTAGTAGCGGGTGGAAGCAGTGGCGGAGATTCTTTTAGACAACGAACATATTCCTACAAGGGTAGTGGGGGGGTGGGGTGAGTAAAAGAAGGGGTGCCGGGAGAGGAACGGAAGCGGGCATGTCTGCAGAAGAAGTAGCTCCTGCAAAAAATAGGACAGACTCGTGGAAAGTAACATCAACACACACAAACTGTTGATGAAGAGATAGCAAATAACATTTATATCTCTTTTGAGTATGCGAATAGCCCAAAAACACACACTTAATGGACCGGGAATCAAGTTTGTCCTGATCAGGATCTAAGACATGAACACAAAAAGAACAGCAAAAAATTTTAGGAGGAAGGGAGTAAAGGGGGCGATCAAGACACAAAAGAGCATACGGTATTTGACCGCCTAAGACAGTAAAGGGCATCCGATTAATAAGGTAACCAGCAGTAAGCACGACATCACTCCAGTAAGATTTAGGAACATGCATGTGCAATAGGAGAGCACAAGTGACTGTCAAAATGTGACCTAATTTGCGTTCGGCAACTCCATTTTGCCGTGGAGTCCGAGCGCAAGAGGGTTGATGTAAGACCCCATGTGCATACAAAAACTGTGATAAAGCATGATGATAATATTCTCGTGCATTGTCAGAACGAAAAATTTAAATGGGTACTCTATACCCAAACCTACCTTACACTTTACTATGAGTAAGGATGCGTAGTAGCGTTCAAAGAGCACTCTTTGGCCTTTAGACTCGCTTCGTCGACTTCTCCCTTTAAGTGACAAGGGGAGGTGAGGTAAGGAGTCATATAAGAGTGGCTCGATCATCGATAGGCCTCTCCTTATTCATTCTATAGGGCGGGGCTGCAGACCAACAATCCAGCAAAAGGGCTTAAAAGCTCCTTTATCAAACCTTCCCCTTTCTCCAAGAATAAGGTCTTCAAAAAAACCTATACTCTCACTTCCCTTTATTTTATTTGAGATTTCCAAAAGGAGAGATTTCGCAACAAAAAATGGGGAGAACCGCATCTATTCGAAGGAAATGTTTCGGCCTGCAGGAGAGGCATCTGACTTTCCTACTGACTGAATCACTTGAATCAGTTGAAGGAGGTTTCTACAGGAAGAGTTGCGACTCAGCATCGGGGCGGGCGGGGGTTCATGACGAGTGGGCATGAACTGTAACCAAACAAACAAAAGTAAGCCAACCACGCATTCCTGAACCTTTACAAATTGCGTTTGTATTTCCTTGTAAAAAGATGTAAAGATGGAGAGTAATTCAGAAGGGTTTTGCATAAGATAAATATAAGTAGTACGAGAATAATCATCCACAAAAATAACAAAATACTGAAAGTGAGAATAGGACGGGATGCGCATAGGGCCCCAAATATTTGAATGCATTAAATGAAAAGGACTCGACACACGACGGTCTTCCCTAGGGGGAAAGGAAACACGACGATGCTTATTAACTCACACGCTTCACAAGGAAGCGACTCAACACGACTACATGATGAGTCCATCTGTTTAAGGTTGGGAAGCGACGGATGGTGAATGCGACAATGATGCTGGTAAGGGAAAACTGTGGATGGAAGGCAACTGAGGCAGACGGCTCGCCATCCAAAAAAAGTGAAGACCACTCCGTTCAACACCGCCACCAATCTTCGTCCGCGTCCTGAGATCCTGAAAGACACAAGAATCAGGAAAGAAAGTAACTGGACAATTTAAAACTTTGGTAATCTTACTAACAAACATAAGACTAAAAGGAAAGCAGAGAATATGTAAAACAATATCTAAACTAAGAGAAGAAGTCAATAAAACAAAACCCAAACTAGCAATAGAAGTAATAGAGCTATCAGCCAAGGTGACACGAGAAGAAGTCCCAGAGGGACGACAATTCGACAAGATAGTAGGAGTACCAGTTATATGATTAGACACCCCAGAATCAATGACCCAAGGAATCTGGGAAGCAAGATAGGCAGAAGGACCTGTCTGAGCAAGTGTAGCAGTGGAGATAGATGATTGGTGAGTAGACCGATAGTGCTAATAGTGTTGATACTCATCCTCGGGAATAGTGACTACACGAGGGGTGAGACTGGAAGATAACTGCGAACCATCATCCTCAGAAACAGTGACCTGGTGAGCAGACGGACGACCATGGAGATTCCAACAATAGTCAATAGTATGATTATCAACATTGCACCAAGTGCAGTGACGAGGCACCCACCTACGGCCGCGGCCACCACCGGCCGATGATCGACCTCCACGGCTAGAGTCACGACCAAAACTACCACGACTGGAACTATCTCGGCTCGAATTACGACTGATACTACCACGGCCAACTCCCCCTGACGTTGAACCACCACGAGAATAATTGCCATGGGGAACTGTTGTGACTGAAGCTGAACGGTCAGAGGATAACGGAGATGCAGAAGTAGAACCACTGTCCGAAATGGAAGCCTGGCGAATACGACTGAAAACCGCACCAAGAGATGGTAAAGTCTGATCTCCCAAAAGCTGCGAACGAACGAAATCATACGTGGGAGAAGGCAAACTGGACATAAAGCGAGCAACAAACAAAGACTGGCGCTAGCGCTCCATAACCTGAATATCAGCAGAAATAAGCTCAGCAATCTTGATCTCCTCACAAAGACTACAAAATCGAGCATAATGAGATTCTAAGGACTGTTCGCCCATGGTCAGCGAGAAAAAAATCTTGTGGAGATCATAAGTCCGGCGAAGATTGTTAACCCCTGAATACATCTCCTGAAATTGTTTCCAAACTTGCTTAGCGGCAGGTAAAAACATCAAAGGACCACTAATCTGGGATTCCATATAATTTCATAGGTCCGTGCAAATGCGTGCATCCTCAGATTTCCAAGCAGCAAATGTGGAGCTAGAGGGTGCAGGAGGATAATCGGTGAGCTACTGTGAGGTGGAATCGCTCTCAAAATAAACCTCAACGGCCTTGGCCCAAATAGCATAATTTTTCTCATTCAAAAGAATGGAAGTAATAGGTCTCCTGTCGCGGAAATGAGAAGAACTAGTAACAGTATGAGTAACAGTGGAGGTAGCAGAGTCAGACTCCTTTGCAGACATAGTGCAAAACTCACTAATAGATCAAAGAAAACAACGGATTGATAATTGATCACCGAAACGCCAACCAAAATAAGAATCAATAACCATCTAATCTGTCAACATAACGAAATACCACCGAGGGCAAATAACATATGGACGTAGGGGAAAATTTTCAAAAACCATAAGAACGACATAAAAGTACCAGGAGAGCAAACGAAGGGACTAAAAGTACCAAAATAACATATTGTAAAACAGTGACCAGTACTCCGATGAACAGTGCCTCCGATGAACAATAAACCTTCGATGAACAGTGCGGCTGTAAACAGTGCGCGGTGAACAATGATGCCGGTGTGCGGCTGCCAGTGTGGGCTAGGGTTTGGTAGGATTAGGTAAAATAAGATTAGGGTTAGGGTTAGGGTTGAATATGATTAGATTAGGGTTTCTAGGAGATTAGGGTTAAGATGGAATAGATTAGGGTTCATGGCAGAATCAGAACCTGTTCCGATACCATGTTATTGGGAAGAGAGAGAGAGAGAAATAGAAGTATGTAGGGTGTTAAATTACCCTATCACATATGCTTTTATTTATATAGGCAACAGTCTAATAGGAGGCTACACATAATTAATGTGGAACTAAATTATATTCTAACTCTAATATTCTAACAAAGTAATTTAAGGCCCCGATTGGATGCAGCCTTATGGGGTGCCTTAGCTAAGGCATACCTTAGTTAAGGCTGGGCCCACCCATAAGGCGTTGATTGGCAAAGTTTTTGTGTATGTATTAATTAGCCCGGGGGCTAATTAAAGCCCCCAGAAAATTATTATTTAGCCTTACCCCCTCCCCCTAAGGCTAACTAAGACAATGTGTTAACTTTAACAAATGACCAAACTATCCACCATTCCTTTATATGTATATGTATATTACGTATATATATTTTGGATATATGTATATATATATTTCGTACATATTTTGATATACATTTCGCGTATATATAAATATATATATACACGCGCACACACACATATATATACATATATTTTGTATATATATAATATTTATTTAAAGTGTTTGTTACATATATATATATACACATACATACGTACATACATACTGATACTATAAGTACGTGTATATATATATATATATACATATATACACACACACATACATACATACATACATGTACTGATAGTATAAGTACAGTACACATACATACATATACATACATATATATATACACATATATGTACGTATGTACGTGTATATATAAACACACACACACATATATATTTAAACATATGTATATATACACATACTTATACTTATACTGATAAATATGTAATATACATAAGTATATATACTTATATATACTTATATAAAATTATATATACCTTATAAAATTATATATACTTATGTCTATCGTAAACCTACGGATGCAATAGTTAAGAGAGCGGATAGGATAGCTTTGCATAGCAATGCTCCGGGGTGGGAAAGACCCAAATTGACATTAGATGCGGTAGTGCGCAAGGATTTAAGTCTACTAGGGCTAAGTGAGCAAGCAACACTTGACAGAACTCTTTGGAGGAAAAGGATTCATGTAGCCGACCCCAATTGATTTGGGACATAAGGTTTGGTTTGGTTTGGTTTGGTTTATATATATAGATATACATAAGTATATATTTAAGTATATACTAATATATATATACTTATATATATTTTATAAACACGTACTTATAGTATAAGTATGTATGTATGTATGTGTATATATAAACACACACACACACATATTTAAACATATGTATATATATACATACTTATACTTATACTGATAAATATATAATATACATAAGTATATATACTTATATAAAATTATATATACCTTATGTATATAGATATACATAAGTATATATTTAAGTATATACTAATATGTATATACTTATATATATTAGAAAATATATCAATATGTATAATATAAGTATATTGATATATATCATTTATAAGTATATATTATACATATACATTAAATACATGATGGGGTAAAAATGTCTTTTGACAATTTAACACATCTTTCTATTGTCTAACACATCCAAATTAACTCTTTATCCAATCAATAGATTATTTAACACACCCTCCTTAAAAGTCACATCAATGTGGGTCACCCTGTCTTATTTAATACACTCAATTATTTAACACACCCTCTTTATTTAACACACTAAAAACTAAGGCGGCATCCAATCGAGCCCTAAGGATTTGGTAATTTTACTCACAGACATAAGATTAAATGAAAAAGGAGGAACATACAATACAAAAACCAAAGTAAGAGAGGAAGTGACAAAAATAGAGCCCAAACTAGTAATGTCAGTGGTAGAACCATCAGCTAAGATAATAGGGGATGGTTTACCAACCGACTAATGACTATAGAAAATAGTAGATATACTAGTTATGTAATTAGGTGTACTAGAATCAATAAACTAAGGAGTAGGAGAAGGAGAAGATTCAAAACAAGCAATAGAAGACCTTGTCTAAGCAAGCATAATCGTGGAGAATGCACCTATAGAAGGGCTCTGAAGTAACACAAGGTGTTTGTACTCCTCTGCGGATATAGTCACCACGCTATTAGGGGAGTGAGTAACCTATCCAATATCCTCTGAAGTAGTGGCCTGATGAGCCTGAGAAAAACGTGAATATCAAAATAATATTCCACTATATAGCTGGTTCCTCCACAATTAGTATAAAATCTGGAACTGCGACCTCTACCACGGCTACATCCCCCACTGACTGCCTCCAAGACTAAAGCTATTGTCGCCATTACTCAAGTCACAATTGCAATGACCATGGCCACCTTCCCCTGTCTCACAACCATGGCCACGGCTTGTAAAAGTACTAAATCCGCCAGAAACAAAGGTCAAAGTAGAGTGTTTCGAGGGAGTTTGGTCAACAGTGCTAGTATTGAAAAAGCCCACTGGCAAAGCTGGTTGAAGACTTCACTCAAAGAAGGTAAATCACAAGCCCACAACAATTGAGAGAGAATGGGATCATAAGAAGAGGGTAGACTAGATAAGAACCGAGCCACGTGCATAGACTGATGCTAAGACTGGAAAATATTGAGCTCCTCACATATACCTCGAAACTGGACATACTAATCTTTTATGATAACTCACCAAGAGAGAGAGAGAGAGAAATAAGTCTGATGGAGATTGTATGTTTGCCACAGATTATTAACACCGAAATATAACTCCTGAGCTTGACGCCATACAAGTTTGGCAGTAGACAAGAAAACTAAATTGATCTAAGGTTCCATGTTGTTCTACAACCTAACATGAATCAGAGCATCCTCAGCACGCCAATCAGCATATTGTGATTTAGATTCCTTAGGAGGATCATCTGTTAAAATTGTTATTGTTTATTGCCAAAAAATACACCGCAATAGCCTTTGCCTATGGAGCATATTTTTTTCATTTAACCGTGCGGAAGTTATAAACAGGTCGGATTAGTGGAATTAGAGGCCATTGTAAACAAAGCACCATTATCAACCCAACTAACGAGGGACAACCCATTAATATGTGATTAACAACCGAGCAACGACTCACCAAACATCAACAATAATCAAGCAGCATAAGCACAACAATGAAAATCACGATAATAAAATCAGACAACAAAAGGCAATATTGTCAGGTGAACGAAACAAAGAAATCAGACCACAAACCAAGATCACCACCAACTTCAGACCAATAGACAGATCGCAGCATATCACGCGAGAACACAGCAGATTGATGACAGTGGAGATGATTTCAGATCGCGAAAGAACACAGCAGATCACAATCGTGAGAAGCCATGATTTCAGATTGCGATTTTGCCAACGAGACTACAGCAGATTGAGCCATGGTGGAGATTCAGATCGCGATTGCGCCGGTGATGATGTTGGGATCCACTGGCGACGGCGATGGCGTTGGGTTACTCTGGTGGCTGCGTGTGGTTATGGTGTAGCAGTAGGTATTAGCGTTTGTGTTAGGCTTTGGGTGTTTAGGTTTGCTCTCATACTATGTTATGAGAGATTGGAAAAGTGTTTAGTGTTTCTTAAACTCCCTAACACACACATCATTCATATGTATAGAGTGAGTACACTAATAATACTAATGCTTTATGATTAAACTACCCTCACAACACAATATTTATCTAACAGGACACGTTTTGAATTTCCTTTAAATGTGCTTCCGCTTGGTCTTGTCTATTCATTTTGTAATAGTATTAGCATATGGTTATCTAGTTTTAAGGTGAATTGCACTTGGTAAATTGCTAAAGCCCATTGTTGTGGTAAAACTTGCTCAGTTCCGACGTGACATGATATTTAATTCGATAGAGTGCTTTATTTGGTATGCGCTCCTCTTTCTCAGAGTTGCTGATGCTCCCAAGCAGGGCGGACGTGAATCTTTTCACAACTTTAAAGCTCGTCCACTAAACAGGAAGGTAACATAATACAGTTAAATATCATTTGCAATGTTTAGATGCATCTCCCAAAAATGGCTCTTTTGGTTTTGGGGAATGTAGATATTTTCAAGTAAAGGGGATATTGGAGTTTTGCGAAACAGCAAGAAGGAAACTACAGTCCCAAAGGTAGTCTCATATGGCTTTCTGGTGCTTACTCTTTAGTTTTACATTAATTGTTCATATAATGTTAGCATTATTTTTTGGTTTGATAGGAATTTAACCTCAATACAGAGAAGAGAAGGCAGCATAATCCACCGGTTGAACTTTTTAACAAGGTAAATAATGAGATAGATTCTTGTTTAGCATTGATAAGACAAAAGTTGAGTTCAATTGTTATTGTTGCGCTTCTTGGGAGGACTAATGTCTCACTGATGTTTTTGTCTCACAATATTTTTTTTCTGGACTCATGTCTCCCCTTGGTAAAATGCTAGCTATCTCTGACTGAACTCCAACCAAATGCTGTATCTCAGTTAAAATTGCCTCGGCCTTCTTGTATACCACCTGAGGTTCTTCTTTCTCCCTTCTTGTTAAACATGAAGTTAGTGTTATGCATCGTCTGTTTTGATTCTCAAATTGTCTGCTTATTTGTTATGATTTGTTGTTGGATACAAGGGCTCAAAAGAGAATAGGTTCAGTTCCTTTCAGCGAGAGCATGAGGTCAGGCATTATACCTTCAAGTATTGTAATTTCCTCTATTTTTTTTTTTTGTATTAACCTCTTCCGGTTCTATGGGGTAGGCATTTTGATGTAGTGAAGCAAAATTTCTCATCTCTTTTGATACGATCTTTGTTAGACAAAACATCTTGTCAAAGAAGGATCTCCCAGATTTTGGGAAAAGCAGCACCAGTATGGGAAGGATAGGAAGATCACTGAAGTTTGTTCCTTGTCTAGCATGAGAAGGTGCAGAAATGAGCGCATGAATTGATTTGTTTCATTGGTTGCGATATTCATGGTTTTCTGAAGTGGGATATTATGGTTGCAGGAAGAGTTTGGGTATCCGCTGATAGTAGAATAGCCTTGGTGTTAGCTATTGGAATCAACCTTCAACACTGCTGGCTAAGAGATTGACACAATGGTTAAGGTTGATACGTGCATAACAGTTGCAAAAAATGCACATTATTTGCCTTTATAATAGATCCAAAGTGCACACCTTCCTTTAAAACATAATTCTCACTTAAACATAGGGATCAAAGAAGTCATGTTAAGACTGTCCGAATGTTAGTAGATTGTCGGCCGGAGCCAAATTGTCAATAGAAAATGTGAAGGCTACTGTTGGACAGGGCTAACCCCATCACCCACACACCCCCGGGTTTCTTTATTTTCTCCTTATCCTTTTGTTTTCGAGAGTCTAGCTGCTTCACTTGTGAGGAATATTGATATGAATCCTTTGAAGTTATGTTTGATGCTATTGCTGAAAGACATGATTTGCTGGAGATTTCTGTTTTAACCCGTGAATCTCTAATTGCATGGATATATCCGCTGCATATAACGATATCTGCGTTTACTGAGGACAACGGTTTACTGATTGTTTTGTATGTGATGTAAAATATGTAACTAGTAAATTACGGTCCTTGTTCCATTTGGGTTGCAAAGATGTGCTTGATGTGGCCAAGCTTTTATGTACATGAGTAGTGAGCACAAAAATTAAAACCAACATTGGAATCAGATCCAAAACTTCAGCCATTCTGAACACTCTAGGCCAGCGAGAGTTGGCTTGCTGAAATTTTCGTGGTCTCTTTGCCTCGTTAATTAATGGACATGTTCAGAGGTAGGTTTTTTTGCAGTATGTGCGTTCCGCCTTATTTTACTTACTGTCATTTTGTTTCTACTTCAGCATAATCCTACTGTCAAACTTCGTCCTCCTCCGATGAGGAAGGGCCATGTGGCAGCAATTGTAGGAGTAATCACACACGATCAAGGTAGCATTGTGGGGACGTAATACATCGTTTAAGGAATGAAGTAGTTATGGACGATTATATGTCCAAGTGGTCAAAATAAAAGAACTTTAGGGATCAAATGTAATTTTTGGTTCAAGTGACTGGTGTTGAATAAAAGAAAGGTGGTCTAAAAAAGGGATCATACACGGTGTGGGCAAAAGTCATGATTTAGCTGTGGATCAAAGGAGTGAAAGTTCAAAATGTTCAAAATAAATAAAGCGGAAAAAGTAAGAAAACTTGAGGCACTTAGCATGTGCAGTTGGAGCTGGTGTCTATAAATAACAACGATCATTGCAGAAGAGGAAGCCTCAGAACAAAATTCACAAAGGCTTTATTTTTACTTTGTTACTTGGTTTATCCTAATAGAAGTAAAAGTGCATCAAATTAGTAAGTGGTTGTAGAAATAGTTGTATTTAGTTCATGTCGTAGATGTAGTTGTAGCTGGTTAGCTTGTTTGAAATAATTGGATCTTGGAGCAAACTCTCGAACTTTAGTTTTTAATTGAAATTATTATTCAAGAGATCTTTTATATTATTGACATTTCACATTCTTGTCTTCTTATTTTATGAGTTCGATCTAAATATTGTGTCAATACTTAAGAAAAATTCTCTTCATTGAGGTAAGAGAAAAAATAACACAAATGTCTAGTAGTTGTTAGTTAAATTTTTCATTTAATTCTAGACTATTCATATCTAGCATGTGAAAAGGTTAGAGACCACTCGTCTTTCACGAAGAATCAAGCCTTATGTCGCCAACTTGGGTGTTAAAATTTTCACTTAATTCTAGACTATTCATATTTAGCATGTGAAAAGGTTAGAGACCGCTCGCCTTCCATGAAGAACGCAGCCCTACGTTGTCAACAAATGACTGAGATGGACAAGAAGAGGTTAAAGACTATGGAAGTTCAACATGACGCAAATGAAATTGCTCTCGTCACGCATTAGCCAAATGATGAAATCGACAATTGTTGGGAAGCCATCTAGATTTCAGCACAGCTAGAGACAAGGACATGGGCCCGATTCGAAGATGTCTTCTTGAACGAGTCTTATGTGCTATGCGCTACTCTAAGCCTATCACATAATTACTCTGCCTTTAGAAGTTCAGCTATGTTATCATTAGAATTTTCTCTAATACCCGATGTTGATGATTTAAGGAATGGAGACAACATCATCAATGCTAATAACGCCAACAGTGCCAACACCACAAATGTTGGCACCACCCCCCAAGATGAATGAGATTGTCCAATTGCTTAGAACTGTGGTGGATGCAATGAGATCTACCCTATTAGGCCTATCCAACTAGAGTCCTACCAAATAGAGTGTGTTACTATCGAAATTCTATAGACATCGACAACATCAAAGGATTTGGACACGGTCAATCAGCCAATGCAGTATGATGATTCGCGTCAATCGAATCTTTGACATTTAATGGTCGGTCGGCAAGGAGGCATTGCAGCTCGAATTTTTGGGGAGATAATATCCAAGGGGCTTGCACCAACGATGGCCGGAATTATTTTCGGCAGAGGTGGAATGCTTTGTTTGGCGCCCATAGCTCATGGCTGTGCGTCTCCCTTAGTTCCTTTGGGCTTCTTGGTAGACGCGTCTCCCCGCTGCTTGTCTTTCCTCTTCCTTTGAGAGTCAGTCTGGCTCCCGCTCGGTTGTGTCGGTGTTATGCCTGTCGTCAATTTGAGCGTCACTTCATCTTGAGCTTTCCTCGACATTTGGTCGATTTCTGCAAAGATTGCTCTTAATTCTAAGTCATTGACGCTGACCGTCGGTACTTGAAGATATAGGGATCACTGTCTCTGGCGTAGACTCATCTCTCGTCTCTCTTATAATGCCAAGTGGGGGGCTTGCATGTACTGATCCACTAGATCAACTAATTATGGGGCTTGGCAATCAGCAGGAAGCTCGCGGTTGTTGGAATCTCTCTCCCTTACGACACTCAAATTGTTGTTGGACTCTCTCCCAAACTTGAGCTTCGACTTGTAGGAATCGACATACCCCTATAGCAAAGCACACTCCCTCTGCCTCCTGGGAATGGCAAGTGCTTGGTCTATCCGAGTTGTCGACAGTCTGTTCTTTAAATGGTCGACGACCTTCTTCCCTGCAAAAAAGAACAAGTTATGAGCTAAAACGCCGAACATCAAGTGTTAGAGAGAAAAAAAGAATGCGGAGATCATACTTACCAACGTATCCAACGACCTTAGGGATTGGGTGGAAACGGTACTCGCCGAAGGCGAACTCAAACTCCCCCCTCACAATGACAAAGTTATTCACATATTTGTCGGAGTTCGATAGACTTCGGATTAATTTTCTTTGCCTAGTTTGGCTATTGAGAAACTTCTTCTTTGCAACCTTGTTCTAACTAATGAAATAAAGGCCGAACATGTCTTCAATCTCAAAGGCGAGCCCATACCTCTCCTTCAGCTCGATAATCCCCATGGCCATCCGATAAAAGTTTACTGTGACTTGGGAAGTGGTCAACTACAGGTTATTCAGCACTTGCCGAAAGAACGGATGGATGTGAAACCGGACTCCCCCGTTAATGATGGCTATCAGGGGCATGATGATCTGCCACTTGTTGACAATAGGATTGTCACTCAGGCGGATAAATCGATGAAGACATTGTTAGGAATATTGTACGTCTGGCGGAAGTCTGCCAAGCTCATGGGGTCATCGACGAACAGGATATACTGATTCCTGCCTAGGTAGGTCGCTTTGGCATCCGGAATCGCATTGGTGTCCAACACCCCCTCTGAGCCACTCTACTCAGATTCCTCAGAGTTAGAAGACAGCACCTGGGCTGAATGCACTTCAGACTCGGGACATCTTATTAAAAAATGCATGAGTGTTAAACAAAATAGGCTAAGGCGGGGGCTCGATGAACACTCGGCCAAAGGCAGCAGGCCTCGGCCCAATGTCAACTCTCAACAAGTATCTAGGGCTGATGTGATAACCCCAGACGATAATTTTCGTCATAGACAAAAAATGTGACTCAAAAGCATGTAAAATGTATGGAAATGGCCAAAAAACTAGTAACAAGCAAAGGAAACCAATATGCAAATGTATCTAAGAGCTGAAGAGAACTGGAGATGTGAAAGATCGGAGAAATGAAATGCGCTGGATCGTCAAAAAATTCTAAGGATTCTAGAGAGAGAATGAGCAAAGGAACCTTCTCTCTCCTGAATATGCCATATTTATATGAAGGCACAGAATTTGAAGTGTCGCACATGGGAAATGAAGCATTTCATTTTTGTCCGTCGAATCATATGACGCGTGGCGAGCATCCCTGAGGGTGACAATTCCCATGGGTCATTATCTTTCGACATTCAGCAACATCAACATTGGGCTCCGTCCCTCTAAAGATCAATCCCTCCTAATAGTTGGCCCTAAAGCAGAGAAATTGAGGAACTACTGTGGTAAGCCGGATCTGCACAACAGTGGGCCTATGGCCTACGGTCACCCTCGGCACATCTACGCTAGGCCAAAGTCGGGCTATGCCCAATAATGCATTCTCCACGATCGGCCTAGGGGTTCAGATGACTCCGGTGAGCTTCAGTTTGTGTTGAATGTATAACCCGTCAAGCTTAGTGAACATTCATATGGTCAGCCTTCGTTTTCGGAGGAATGTACCTTCAAGTGTTGACCTCCGGTCACATTGCCAAGAGTCTACAATCGGTACGGCTATGCGAAGACTTATTCCCCACATTTCGGATAGTGGCACAAACGAGCGTGGGGAAGGCGTTATCGGACATGCAGACGTGCATGGGACATGTGGCACGAGCACCGTGATTCCCAAACCACGACACTGCATTCTTGGCTAGAGGCTCAGGTAGGCTATTGGGTTTCTACTCTAAAAATTCTCTAAGGGGACTCTTACTTGAGGTACACACACGCTCATGCTAGTTGTTCTACTTTTAAGTTGCTTTCACTCATTTCAAGAGGTTAACTTGATCGTTGGAGTGCTCACCCAAGACTCAACCTCGATCGGCACTAACTTAGTGTTGAGCGTTTTGTAGGCCTAGCTAAAGGGTTGACAAAGTATGATTGAGAAGTCTAATCCGGATTCCAGACTCCATTGTCTTCTACCTCTAGTTTCGGCCATTAAAGCTCCGTGGAGCTCCCATGTAGTTTTAAAAAATCAATTTGAGGCTTAAGGTAAGATAACTTACACAAATTTACGATTTTGGGAAGAGAAATTGGTGAATTTGAGTGGAATTGGAATATGGCAATGAAGTCCTCATGGGTTGCTTTGCTGTAACCTCTTCCTTTCGATCTTTCTCTTTCGAAAGCAGTGGTAGTGCTCTCGCTTGCTCCCTCCCTATTTGCTGTGTGTGATGAAATGGAAGAGGGGATGTAGTATTTATAGGAGGAAGGAAATCCATGGCCGAGAGTGATTGATGGGGGATGGAAGGTGGAGGGAGGATGGCGTGAGGGAGAAGGGAAGGGTAACAATAGGTGAGGGAGGAACATATATTTAAATAGTATAGTTTTGGGGAAGAAAGCATGTGGGTTTGGTTTTGGTATAAGGTTAATAGGGGAATAGATATATATGTATATAATGCATGTGTGTATAATGTATTATATATGTATATATGTATATGTATACATGTATGTATATACATATGATATACTATATGTATTATACAATTGTATATGCGATGTATATAATATAACATATGACATAAAAATACATGAATCGATTTAAAATGCGCAAAATTATTGAAATACTTAGGAGAATTTATTTATTTCTAATTAAAATAAACAGGGTCCATACAAATCGGTCTCTACCATGATCACATGTTGTGCCTTCCTCTTCGTTTTCCTTCGTTGATTTGATTTTTGAGTTTCGATAGTTTTTTCGAGTTCAGGCTCCATTGCGATGACTGTCACTACTTCTAGAAGTTCTGAGTCTGACCTCTCGGCTTTCTCTATTCCCCGTCTCGTTTTCCTTCTCTCCGAAAGCTGTCTAAAAATTGCTTCAAATGCCCCTATTGCACTAGGTCTTCTAGTAGTCTTCTAAGAGAAAGCACTTTTTGGTTGAGTGCCCGTGATCTTTATAGAAAGCGTAGTGCAACTTCCAATCTCTTCGATTTTGATCTTCTCCCACTGATCTAGGGGCTAAAAAATATTACTCCTTTTTTATCTTTTGGAGGATCATGGAGATTAGTTGATTGAACTTCATTCTCATTTCATTCTCCCTTCTTCGGTTCGTCTCTTTTTTTGCTCTTCCTTTCTTGTATGTATGTATATGTATACATGTATGTATATACATATGATATACTATATGTATTATACAATTGTATATGCGATGTATATAATATAACATATGACATAAAAATATGTGAATCAATTTAAAATGTGCAAAATTATTGAAATACTTAGGAGAATTTATTTATTTATAATTAAAATAAACCAGGTCCTGACGAATCGGTCTCCACCATGATCACATGTTGTGCCTTCCTCTTTGTTTTCCTTCGTTGATTTGATTTTTGAGTTTCAGTAATTTTTCGGGTTCAAGCCCCATTGTGATGACTGTCACTACCTTGAGAAGTTCTGAGTCTGACCTCTTGGCTTTCTCTTTTTCCTAGTCTCGTCTTCTTTCTCTCCGAAAGATGTCTAAGAACTGCTTCAAATGCCCCTACTGCACTAGGTCTTCCAGTAGTCGTCTAAGAGAAAAACACTTTTTGGTTGAGTGCCCGTGATCTTTATAGAAAGCATAGTGCAACTTCCAATCTCTTCGGTTTTGATCTTCTCCCACCGATCTAGGGGCTAAAAAATATTACTCATTTTTGATCTTTTGGAGGATCTTGGAGATCAATTGATTGAACTTCGTTCTCATTTCATTCTCCCTTCTCTTCTTCGGTTCATCTCCTTTTTTGCTCTTCATTTCTTGAATTCATTTGTCTCCGACTATCGGTCCCTCGGATTGTCGTTGTTGTCTTGGCCACTCTCTTCCATTCTCTCTACATTCTTCTCCTCCGTTCTCTCTTGCTTTTCTACTAAGAGCTCATCCTCCACATCGATAAATTCGTTTATCATTCTCATAAGGGCTTGGAGGTCCTTTGGCTTCTTTTGAGTGAGTTTTTTTTCGGAGCTCATTGGGAGCCCCATTTTAAAGGTGCGACGACAAAGACGTCCACCGCATCCTCCACCTTGTTACACAAATTCCATTACCTTTTATTGTAAGCTCACATGGATTTTTCTTTGGCTAGTTTTATTGTGACTAACTCCTGCATGTTTTTAGAGATTTTCTTGCTCGAGAAGAAATGGGCAGTGAAGCATGATTTGAGCTTTTTGAAGTTGTTGATAGAAACTGACTCCATCTTGTAGAACCAACATATGGCTAGGTGCAAATTTGCTACGGGCAATGAAACCATCCGGAATTTCATCCCGATCCGAGTTGGCAAAGGGACCCACCATCCACATCTTTCCTTCCCAGCTTCAACCAAAAATGGGCGGGAAATGGAAAAGATTAAGTCTAAAAAATTTGGAGCAAAAGACAAAATTAATATTCTCTCTCTCTCTCTCTCTCTCTCTCTCTCTTCCGACCAAGACCGCTGGAAGACAACCCCACCACCATCCTTTGTCTTCCGACCGGGACCACTGAGGATAGAAAATCAACCCACCAAAACCCCTGGTACTGCTACACTTGTAACTCCTCAATATATGCTACATATATCTTAATATGTATGTGTATGTATGAAAGTAGAACATCAGATTTGTAGAATCATGGAAATAGAAAATCAGCATTTGGAGGAAAATCAGAATTTGGAGGTGGTATTAGAACCAGAGATTGGAACGATATTTGATTCTGAAAAAGAAGCACAGGAATGTTACACTACTTATGCGAAAGAAAAAGGTTTCGGTGCGATCACAATAACATCTAAGAAGTGTAACAACGTAAAGTCGTATATAACTTATGGTTGTAATCGGAGTGGAAATGCTAGGCCAACGGGTTCGAATCCCGTTACAAACCATCCAACACCAAAGACAGGTTGTAAAGCCCATATGAATATCTCTTTGCAAGTTGACGGGAAGTGGAGGTTGAATACGATTGTACTGGACCATAATCATGAACTAGATCCGGAAAAAGTAAAATATCTTCGGTGCTACCGTACTCTCCCACCACATTCGAAGAGAACAATTGAATTGAACACAGCTGCTGGAATCAAAATGAACCAAATCGTTGCCTCGTGTGTGATTGAGGCGGGGGGGCTTGATAATCTAACTTGGACAGATAAGGATGCAAGGAATTACAAGGATAAAGAAAGGCGTTTATTGGTCAAAGAAGGGGATGCCAATGCAATGCATAAGTACTTTCTCAGAATGCAAAAAGATAACGGTGACTTCTTTTATGCCATGGATGTTGATGAAGATGACCGATTAGTGAATGTCTTTTGGGCCGATGCGTACAGTAGAGAGTTATACAAAGAGTTTGGCGATGTGGTCACCTTTGACACGACTTACCTTGTTAATAAGTTTGATATGCCTTTCGCACCATTTGTAGGGGTCAATCATCATGGACAATCAATTTTGTTTGGATGTGGTTTGGTTACACGGGAGGACACGGCTTCATTTGTATGGTTGTTCGAGACTTGGCTTTCTTGCATGTCCGATTCCTACCCTAACGCCATCATCACAGACCAATGCAGGGCCATGCAAAATGCGATAAGTCAAGTCTTTCCAAATACACGACATCGTTGGTGTTTGTGGCATATCATGAAAAAAATTCCTGACAAGTTCAAGAGTTACAAAGAGTATAAGGCGATTAAAACTTCTCTCAAGAGTGTTGTATATGATTCCTTGTATCCAAAGGAGTTTGAACAAAATTGGGCAAATCTCATCAAACAATTTGATCTACAAGGCAATGATTGGCTCGCGGGAATGTATGAGGAGAGGCATCGATGGGTACCGGCATTTGTTAAGGATACCTTTTGGGCGGGGATGTCAACAACTCAACGAAGTGAGAGCATGAATGCTTTCTTTGACGGTTACGTCCATTCTAATACCAGCTTGAAGGAATTTGTGGAGCAATATGATAATGCTTTGCGTAAGAAGGTGCGAAAAGAGCAAGAGGCAGACGCACATTCCTTTAACTTTCAAATTCAAAATGTGTCCCCTTATAGGTTTGAGGATCAATTTCAGAAAGTATACACAGTTGCGAAATGCAACCAATTTCGAGAGCAAGTAGCCCGAACGATTGGGTGCAATTTGACTATTGGACCGGTAGTAAATGGTATTTCAGAGTTTCACATTGAGCAAGACATTCTAGTTGGAAAGAAAAAAAATGTATTTAGAACTTTTACTTTTGTTGTTCATTTTAATGAGGAGTCAAGCGAAACTACTTGCAATTGTCGATTGTTCGAGAGTAAAGGAATGGTGTGCACGCATATGATCTCCGTTTGGTCAAAAAAGAAGCTTGAAGTAGTGCCCGATAAATATATTCTACGACGATGAATGAAAAATTTGGTGAGGAGCCACACAAAAATAAAAGTGAGTTATGTTAATTGGCAATGCAAACCTGAATTTTCTCGCTATGACAGTTTGTTGAAGTTGTTCAATGAGGCTGCCGATATTGCCATGTATTCCATTGGCAAGACTAATAGGATGGCGGTTAGGTTGCGAGAAATTAAAGAAGAGAATGACTTATACGATGAGGATGTGGATTGTATAACCAATATGCCTACAGTTCAAAATGGTTCAGAATGCGTTCAAGATATATCAAATACCGTGGGCGATCCAAGTAAAGGACCTCGGAGAGGGCGACCGCCAGAGAAGAGAAAGCAATCAATGGGTGAGCAAATTATTAGGAAGAATGCGCAAGCAAGAAAAAGGGTCAAATGTAGAAGTACCAATGCAAAAACTATACTGGTATACCAATCATTCGGCATGCCTTTCAATGTTTTACGTAATTATGTTCATTGATTTGTATGATTTAGTACTTGACTTTATTCTTTCTCAGGATGTGGAAGTCAACATTTATGCTACGGGATTTCACGAGATTGTCATGCAAAAGAGTGAAAATATTACTGTAAGTGTTACTTCATTAGTACTACAATGAGTCTTTTCAATTTGTAATTTTGTTCATATTACTATAATTTGTACTTGTCATTGGTTTTCATTTCAGCCATCTCAGGAAAGTGTACGATGTATTGGTACGTGGAGCTACGACCTTAATGAATCTCCATTTGATTTGGGATATGATTAGAGTAAGTTTAGCTCTAAGACTTATATTTTATAATCTTTTATCTCTTGTTTCATTACCTCTTATATATTTTCCTCTTTCTTCTTGATTTATGCAGGTGATTTTGGTAGTTTCATTTCGGTTGCACATGGTTTGGCTCGTTTTGCTAGTCAAAAGATATGACTTAGCTAGTTGTAAATTGCTAATGGATAGATTACTTAGTTAATTAGTATTTTTGTTGAAGCTGATTTTTGAAAAGCTTATTTTTGAGAAACTACATTTTGATATTTAGTCATCTTTATTATGCTTTCAGTGCATAGTGATTTCCTCCCAGATGTCTTATTCGTATGCTTGTGAAGGATGATTGTAAATTTTCATATGGTGATGCTTAAATTTAATGTATACTCAAGATTATAGATTGAGAAGTTGCATATTTGGCTAGTAAACCTATTTGTTCTAAAAAAAATTGACAGCATCTCCCCTATTTTCTTGCCTAGCCCGACGTCTCAGCGTCTCATCAGAAGTCAACAAAAACAGCAGACACAATTCATAATACATATCCAAACATGTTCCAAGTCCAAACTTCATTTAACAAAAGAAATCTTATAAGCAAGAACGAATTACAGCTTTCATTACTTGAACATGAAAATACATTCGCCCGGTTTTACATCTCTAGCTCTATGTACAAAAAAAACCTTCACATTTGGATACAAACTCTCATTCACAAGATTCACTATTACATTCTCTCATTCACTCATCCACTATTACATTTGCATTTGCATATTCTTTTTCTTCATTTGGTGTTTTCACAACTAGCACCATTCTCTTTGAGTTGGATTTGTTGGATAGTGGCCTTTCTATGGACATTGCATCTTGTACATTGGCCTCTTCTATGGACACATGATCATAGATCATCGGCATCAACTGGCTTTGATTGGCTGCATGGTTCTAGCATCATATTTCCTGCATGATTTGGACAAAATCATTTAGCACCAATGACCAAAAATAAAAAGCTATCGAAGAGTAAATTAAGTAAATAGTTGAGTAAATGTTTCACTAATAGCATGAATTGAGTAAATAGTTGAGTAAAAACTCCATTTTATTTGAGCACTTGAATATAAAAATCTCAGTTTAAGAAAGCTTTACTGCAGATTGGTACTGAGAGTTCCATTGGTGTTGGACAGTAGATATGGTTGTCAATTCGGTGTTCTAGTTGTGAAAATAGACAAATTGCACATCCATACCCCATCACATGTACGTGACAGCCACTTGTTATAGGAACACCATCGCACCAAAACCACGTGACAGTTTGTGGTTTATGGCCTGAGGCATAGCTGATAAATTTTTTTACTTCTTTCTTGTTCGATTGAAGTACTCCTGCTGACCTATCAGATAGTGGATTTGATTTTTACTCATCTTCTGTCTATTTCCTATATCACTCAAGTTGGCATTCTTGTCATTGGTATTTCAGAGTCCTAAGTCTTGTATTGTGTTTTGCCAAAGGTAGCTGTTTGGCATAGAGTTGTAATTTATAATGAATTTTCAAGAATGCTGCTGGGATTAGGTTGACTTAAGCTACTTTCATTTCTCTAATAAAAAAAAAAATGTTGGATACCAGATAAATGTGAAAAGAAAAGTTACCCTGAATTGGAGCAGAAAGGGAATATGTGATTCATGGGGCTGTAAACTCCACTCTAGAACTTCACCTCCCTACAAAAATAATTACTTAACTCATGGGTCATGAGATCAAAATACTTTTCTATCATCTGTTTAATTAAAACACAGGCACAACTTCATACATGCAAAAGACCAACGAAAAGGACAACATACACTAGCATCAGAATGAAGAGAACAATTTCCCAATAGATAACAGAAAATCGTTTGTGAAAAGGCAACTAATATTACAGTCATTTATCAACAAAGATACATATATCTATGTCGTGCTTTCCTATAATTTCTACACAAAACAGTTTCCAGGGAACCAATTTCATTCCATGGTCTTCAATACAAATCTATTGATAAATTTAGACAAGATAATCCCATAACATTGAAGTTTTAGGATACATAATCTCAAAAATTTAGAATGGATCACTAGTAATAGCAGTAGCATAAGTTTGGATACATCAAGCCATAAATAACTTAGACTCCTCACAAGTGTTGTTACAGCATGTTTTACCAAGGCATGAAAAAACCTACTGTTAAACCCCCCGTACATCGTATCATGTGGATATCACTCATCTATTCCTCACCCTACCTCACCATTCTATGTAACATTTGAGTAATCTGGGAACTAACTACATATTTGAGTAATATAGGCCTTTCTAGCCCCAAATCAAGCCGCAACGAATACAAGAAAATCGAAAACTAACAACAGCAAAACTCAAAAGCTCGTCTTGGCATTTTGTCAAACATGTCATGGGCATTACACATATATTATTGTTCTTATGAAAAATTCACAATATAATTCATATGTGCCCTTCCTACTTAAATTTAGGGTTCTGCCATATGTGCCCCTCTCTCAAGCTTACAAAATTTGGGGTTCTGCCACTGAATTAAGGAAACCAAAGATTATAATCAAACGAAGAACTATCACAAAGTTCAGAATACGTCAAGGCGTCTACGTTTCGAAATAAAAAATTCGGCATTTTGATCTCGCACATACTAGTGAGTCAACTGACCTTAATTTCTGACAAATTATCAAACACTAAAACCGGCAAGATAAAAGGCCTGATTACAATTTACTGATAAGTCAACTCCATGATTCTATAAATCTGAAGCAGGTAACACGATACAAATATTATATACATATATGAATGAAGAATTGGAAAGTAAAATTAAAAGAAATCCAGGTGCAAGTGTACCTCAGAATCCGCGAGAGAGAGAGAGAGAGATGCGAGAGAGAGAGAGACCTTGTGGTCGGCGGCAGTTAACATTGGAGGGATCTTCTATGCCGGCGTAGGGAGGTGATGGTGGTCAGTGGTGGAGGCAGGAGGGGTTGTCGGCGCCGGAATGGAGGAGGCATCGATTGAATTTAGAGAGAAATCTGGGCTGAAAATTTAGAGAAAGAGCTCAAAATACTGAGTTTAAAATTTGTTCTCTCACCCCAAAACGACGTCGTTTTGGGGGTAATGTGCAAAAATTTGTTGAAGGTGGGAAAAGCGAAGGGAAGAGAAGGAAGTGGGTCCAGATCGGGATGAAAATCAGGTTAAAAGTCAGTGCGCGTAGCAAATTTGGGCTAGGTGGCCGAGTTTGAAGGGGAATATTAGACACATGATTGCTTCATCGTGATCATAGAGAATCATTGTCTGACAATAGTGCTGGATACGGTCGCAGAGATCACTGACCACGTCATAGAGTGCGAAGCCTGACATTCTGAACTTTGCCCGAATCGCCGCCCTCATTATGTGCCAAGAGAAGGTGGTTTGCGACCTTTTGGTCCTCGAACCCCTTCATCATCGCAGACTTGTTTGGGACGTCTGTCTTTGTCTTCCGCCTTGCTTCCTCCTTTTTGTGTTGACCCCCCATCTAGGAGTTTCCATCGTCCTCATAAAACAATATGCACTTAGGACTGTTAAGTTTGGCTCATCCAGTCGTTCTATGACCCCCTAACTTTTGTGCAAGACAATGTTGTTTTTGATCATCTTCGTGGTGCTTTTTTCTGGAATGTCCTTACACTCATTCTTTTGCTGTCGTTCACCATTGTTTCTTTCTCCTGCTCACCAGGAGGTTGTTTCAGCCTTGTTTATTTTCCTCCGGAGGCGGCGAAGCTTTATGTATTGCTCATCAAGTCGGGCTAGTAGTACTTCGTTTGGTCCGTTAGATTCAGAAAATGGTGAGACGATCTCTGGCAAAATAAAATAGAATATGATCAAATAAGATATGATTCAACCCATAATTTTGTTTCTAATAAGAAGCGCACTATATTTCTCTAGGATTGGTTGCTACTGCCTCATAGATAGAACAATTAGAAGAAAAAATAAAACCTAGTTAGTGCACTAACTCAAACATAGTTCTTACACAAAATGTCCTGCTAACATAGGTGTAGGTTGATTTATATTTGTTACTTCGTAGATTGTTAGTGTAGTTGAACTGTAATTCGTGATTTGTTTTTACATATTTATAAAACAATTTTTTTTCTAGAAACCTTCTAGGTTAAATATTGCAGAAATTTTCTGTGAATGAAAGGGTAAATTTTTGTGCTTATTTAGATATTTGCACAAAAAGAATGTGACAACATTAATATCAAAACAACACAAACCCTTATATTTCTGTATATGATAAAAATAAACATTTCACTAAGATATGCTTTAGAAATACTTCCCATAAATAAGATATGCTTTAGAAATAAATGATTAATATGATCTGTAGAATGAAATGTAAAATAAAAATATTTTGATATCAGACTTTTTGCAAAATTACTCAGTAAATTAAATAATGTTTGGGTCAAATGTCAGCAAGACGAACTATAATTTGGCAAGTGTTGGTACATTCACTAATGGACTTCCTGCCGATAAACAACGATTCTAATAAAAACAAAAGAACTAAAAGCAATTTATACATCCAGATATTATAGTTGGTCGACTCGGACAACTGATTTTGGAAGCTCCGGCGTGATAACATTCCTCGCGAAGCTTCAGAGACGCGTTCGACACTATTTGACCGTAGAAGAAGCCGGTTAATAATATATATCAACGTTGGGCTTCGGCTAGTCAATATATGAACCCAATAATTACCTTCTCAGTACTCTCTCTCAAGACCCCCCCTCCCTCCCCCCTTCTCTCTAGAAAGCAATCTGGATTTTGATCGGTACGATCTGGTAAATCCGTGGCCTCAGTTCTTTGATTTTGATCGATTGGTCAGTGAGATAAGGTAGAACAAAGTGAATCAGTAGTTTGAATCGCCATGTCGATGTCCGATTCTGATACGTCGTCTCAGGGCAGCGATTACAAGAACTTCAGGCAACTTACTCGTGACCGTGAGTTCCCCTAACTCTCTTTACTACTTCTATAGAATATCTTCTGTTTTCAGTTGCGACACGAGAAATTTTTAAACTTCAATTGCCGAGTAGAAAAAATTTGTAGTAGTTTACCCAAATACAATTGTCTATTCTAGCCATCTTTTACTTGTAATTCTTTTTTCGTGAAGAAATGTTGTAAGATTTCGTAGAAGGATAAGTGTTTGCATTGGCTTTGCTTTGGAGGTGGTTGCAAGAAATTTAGGAGAATTACTCTGGAATACCAGGATAACAGCTAAAATGAGGTTATTGAGTGTTAGGTATATTCCATAACGTTGCCTTGGTATGATCATTTGCAAGCCTTACTATCGTACTTTTACAACCTATCAGCACCCGTAGGTTCATTTGCTGCACACTGATTTATTCTGTCAATTCATGTGTGTGATATCTTCATACCACTATATGCTGTCAAATGTACATTGCTTATCGAATTAATCACTCTATTTGAATGTGTACTTGTAGGATTATTGTATGAAATGCTGCGATCAGCCAAAACTGGTGACTCGAAATCAACATGGAAGGTATCAGCAACTTGTATCAAAATGTCATTTTCAATTTGAGAACAATTGCTTTTCCTGTTTATCCCAAATTTGTTGGGTTTTTTTTCTGTTTATGTTACTTTCTGAGTAGTAGGATTGCTATTCTAGTCACTTCTATAGGATAAACCATTGTTATTTCAAATCATTCAATTTAGGTTTGTTTTAAGCAACTGTTTCACGAGGTTACAAAAGAAAACATTGGACTAAAACTTTCTGTCTTTCACATCTAGTCAAGTTGCCCAATCACGATGGTGTTCGTAGGAAGCATAAAGAGTCCATCCAGGGCCCATACGAATTACCCAATTTTTCTTTTTTCCCAAACAAGCTGGGGATACAAATATTCATTCTTATGTATGTTTTGGAAGGGTATCTTCTCCTAAAGTTGCTTGTGAACAAATTCTTATGCTAAAGTCATATCATGCCTGTAGGCAATCTGACCCCGCTCTTCCACTGTTTCTTTTCTTCAAAAGTTATTATTAATTGGAATTTTCTATTGGGTGGGCCTCAACATTGGATATTTGGATCAATACTCAGAATCTGTAGGTTAATATCCTTTTTCTACCTGTGGTTGTACGATTCAAAATTTGGTTCGTAGAAGAACGATACGAATCTATAGGTGAATCAAGCTTTAGAAAAAATGGCAATGAACTATATGATCTTTTGCGCTTCGATTAATGCAAATATAACAATTGTTGTATTCGACGAGTATGAAACCTCTTTCACTTCCTATTTCTTTTTCGAAAAGAGGAAGATTATAACCTTATACGGTGTCAAGTTTGTAAAATTGTATTCCCTTGCATAATTTGTTAATCTTTTGTTGATTAAAATAGTTACTCTTTTCGAGTCTAGTGACCCTTTTTCTTAATGTTATCGAACAAGAAATAATCATTCTAAATATGGTTAAGGCTAAAATACCTTGTTTCTATCAATTCATCATTAGTTGATGAATTTTTCATAGTTTCTTACATTTGAGTCAATAGATGGGCCCAACATCTTTATAATGTTAATGTTTTCATATATTGAAAACCGTAATGATTTTAATAGTTGTAAAGATTATTGACTACAATGTTATACACGAATGCGAATGTTCACAAATCGATCTCTTTAGTTCTTGTATCATTTGAATCATAGATCGCGGCAGAGCTCAAATCCCCATGCCAACACACATGTCTTGCCTATAAGCAAGTTTATTACCTACTAGGCTTTATATATCTTTGATATCTATATGCATGAAGACCATAATTGTTGTTAAGAACATACTTTTTGTTATTTTTAAGGCTAAGCTTTCAATATAGTAATGAATCTTTGATATCTATATGCATATAAATATAGTTCCGAATATGATCGAACTGTTACGATTCATGTTTCAATATGATTCACAGTTCATAAAAAGGTCATCTCAATTCACGATTTGACAACCTTGATGCTACCCTATGGACATATAAGTTGATTAAGTGTTTTTGTGGCCATTGTAAGGCTGTCCATTGGTTGAATGGGGTTATTTTGGAATGAAATGAACGATGAAGATCAATATCTATCCCTTTGTGTGGGTAATTAATTATGTGTTTGTATGTAAAGATTCTTATACTAGTATGAGCACTTTAAGGATAGGAAATTAAGCTTACCATGATGTACTGGATGCAAGGCAAGGTTCGGAAGACATTGCTTGTGAAGGAGACTTATGTGACCTCGCTCTCTTGTAATTTGTCCTTCCTAAACGTTACCTTCTTGCGCTATAATTCGTTGTCGTCAATACTCTTTTGTGTGGTCTTATGAAGACCAACATCCCCTATTTGCTTGAAGCTTACATATTTCTGATTCAGTTATAGCTGATATTCTTACCTCTAGGTACTTGTCATGGACAGAGTGACTGTCAAAATAATGTCTTATTCATGCAAGATGGCTGATATAACAGAGGAAGGAGTTTCATGTAAGACACAAAAGGCTAGTTTTAATTTTCAAGTTTGTTACTCTGTATTTCCTTACATGTTTTTGCCAAATTTATGCATGTTCATGGCTTTATGCTCTGTGTGAATTTGCTCTTGGGTCTATGGTTTTATTATTTAACTGTTGTTGTAGCTTGAACTAATGCATCATAATACTACATATGAAGAGCATGTGGTGATTGCTTCAATTTCTGTTCTCGTGGATATCTTCGGGTCTCTCTACTTGGTCGCAATGACATTGTTGTTTTTCCCTTATGCAAAACCATAGTCTGGCCATTAGTGTGCCTACCAATGTATAGTGATCATAGATCGGCATCAAATAGTGTTAACCTTGGGAAGGAGAAAAGACAGAAAAATGAAAACCATGTGGTCTCTTCCGAATGGATCAATGGTCTACAATAGGTGTGGCATGACCATTTTTTTTGTGCTTTGTGGAATACACAAAATTCTAGCCCTCATGGATTTGGAACATTGGAATTACCCCAAGGAGCTTTTCATGGGATTCTTTAAAGTTGACATGTTGGAGCTTCTCTCACATTTGTAAATTATACCACCTCCGAACTTGGTGTATGGGCTGGAACACCGCTACACTCATTTATGTTTGAATTAGATGACTTACCAGGTACCGAAGCTAGACTTCTAGAGGCTTTTGGACAAGAATCTCAATTTCACTAGTAATTGATTCTCCCCCCTATGGCCCCATAATAGTGCACGCATAACCTCAGCTAAACGATGTATCTTACGTTTGACAATCCCATTTTGTTGGGGGGTCTGAGCATAGGAGGGCTGATTAAGAAATGCCATGAGCATCAAAAAATTGAGACCGAGGTGTATGTAAATATTTATGTGCGTTATCAAAAACGAAACATACGAATACAAGTATCAAAATGAGTTTTAACTACCATGTAAAATGATTGGAAAAAAGGAAATAACTTTGATTGCTCTTTCATAAGATAAAGACACGTAACACGAGAGTAATCATCAACAAAAATAACATAATACTGAAAATAAAAACCGTTAGGAACCTGCATGGGTCACCAAATATCTGAATGTACTAACTGAATTGGAGGCGAAACATGATGCTCAATCCTAAGATAAAATGACTCTCTAAGGTGTTTACTCAGCTCAAAGACTTCATATGACAAATCACCTAGACGGGTGCACGAACGGACTAGCTGTTTAAGTGTTTGTAGCGATGGATGACCGAGATGACAATGATGCTGATATGGTGATACCGAGGATTGGAGAGGAAGAGAAGTAGGGTGAACAACATTACTACATCAGTAAGGTAGTACAAGCCACTACGCTCAGCACTGCCACCAATCTTCCTCCCTGTCGTGAGATCCTGAAACACAACCACAAGGGAAAATTGTGACGGAGCAGTTTAAAGATTTGATAAGCTTGCTAATAGAGAAAGATTAAATGGAAAGCGGGGAACATGCAATACATAATCCAATATAAGGGAAAGAGTGAAAAAAACAAAACCCAAATCAGTAATGTTAGTGGTTGAACCGTCTACAAGGGTAACTCGAGATGGTTTACCAACATAATGACGATCAGAGAAAATTGTTGATGTACTAGTCATATGACCAGATGTGCTAGAATCAATAATCCAAGTGGTAGGAGAAATAGAAGACGCAACATAGGCAACAAAAGGACCTGTTAGAGCGAGCGTAGCAGTGGAGGAAGCACCTGTAGAGGGAGTTTGAAGTGACACAAGACGTTGTTACTCCTCTGTAGATTTTTTCACCACGGTGTCAGTTGAATGAGTAACCTGTTCAGATTCCAAGGAAGTAGTGGTCCGATGAGTCTGAGGAAAACCATGAAGATCATGACAATATTAAACTGTATGATTGGTTCTGCCACAGTTTAGTACACAACCTAGAATGACCTCGACAACGACCACCTCCCCCAGATTAGCTGCCTCCATGACTAAAGCTACGACCCTTAGTGGCGTAACTGCGATAACCATGACTACCTACCCCAAACTCATGACCACGGCCAGGGAAAGTGCCAAATCCACCATGAACAACAGAAGCCAAAGTAGAATGATTAGATGGAGCTGCGATAGCAGTACTGATGTCAGAAACACATGATTGACGAAGCAGACTGTATACCTCACTCAGAGAATATAAATCATGAGCACCCACCAATTGGGAGCAAATGAGATCATAAGAGGAGAGTCAAGCCGCATGCATAGACTCACGCTGGCACTACATAACCTGAATATCCGCAGAAAGACGTGGGCAAATATTAAGCTCCTCACATATACCGCTAAATTGGGCATAGTAATTCTCTACAGATAGCTCACCAAGAGCAAGAGAAAAATATGTCTCACGAAGATCATATGTACGCATAGTAGATTACTAACACCGGAATATAACTCCCGAGTCTGATGCCATACGAGTGTGGTAGTAGGCCAGAAAATAATGTATTACTGATCTGCGGCTCCATACTATTCCACATCCTAAAACAAATCTAAGCATCATCAGCAAGCTAATCAACATATTTTGAATCAGACTTTGTAGGAGGATCATCTGTCAGAAAATGACAATGCTTCTTGTTCGTAAAGTACACCTCAATAGCCTTCGCTAATGGAGCATAATGTTTTTGATTTAATTGCGTGGAAGTGATAGATGCCAAAGAAGAATTATATAAACTAACAGGACTAGTAGAGCTATAGGCCATTGTAAGCAAAAGAACGATAATGGAGGCGGCCCAACGAGATCAACAACCTACTAATAAACACGCAACAACAAAGCACATACCTTTGTATCTGATCTATTTTAGCATAATTGCAGACAACGTTATCAAAACAGAACTTATATCATTCTTTAACCACAGAGAACCAAATCAGAAACTCAACTAAACTATAACTGAATCTGAACCAGAACAAACCAAAAAATTGATGGGAAAGAATGGAATCAAGATTTATTGTGTCAACCATACCAAATCAAAGCATCAAAGAAACACTGTATATACTATATGCTAAATCGAAGTATGACAAACCAGACCTCACGATCTACGATCAAAACTACGATTGCATACTAACTTATTTTGAACCAGAGGCGGCCAAAAAGCAGATCGACAAGACTGGATCGAAGACTGAGATCGACCAGAAGTGCGATCGCGAACTAGAGTTTCAGGCCTGAGACCTACATCGCATGCTAACTGAGATCGACGAGAACATAGCTTGATCGACGATGAGAGCAATCGTCGCCAACGATGTCAGAAGCGGCCGCCGCCTTCGGCAATAAGAAGAGATTGTGGAAGTGACGCCTGATGTGTTAGGGTTTGGTGACGGTTGAGTTAGGGTTTGGTTTAGGTATGCTCTGATACCATGATAATAGAATTAATCACAAAATGATTAGGGTTCTTAATTCTTTACTCTAATATGCATAAATTATATAAGTAGAATAACTCCTTAACATTGATGATTTGGCTTCTTTTGAGAGTTGATGTATTTGAGTGTTTCATGGTTGGAATACAACACAAACTCCTTAGAGAGAGGTGTTAGGGAAAAACCCACACTTTATCTAGAGTGGTGGTGTGTGTATTTATAATAAACTAACGAGATTAGGGTTAACCTAATGGGTCCTAACAACCTAGGCCCGTTAGGGTTTACAAAGACTAAACCTAGCAGCTAACACCCTCCCTCAAACTAGCGCATATACATCAATGATGCTTAGTTTGTTACATATATATAAGATCCGATTACCAACTAATGGTTTAGTGAAGATATTTGCCAATTGTTCACCGTACGCACATGACGATGATTGATCGTGCCTTTCTTGTATTCATCGCGGATGAAGTGATTGTCGATCTCAATATGCTTTGTCTGTTCGTGAAATACAGGATTGGTGGTAATATGTATTGCAAATTGACTATCACACCGCAGTTGGGTTGCTCATTCCACTATTGCTCGTAATTCAGTGAGAATGTGCCGAATCCACATAAACTCAGAGGTGGCTAGGGTCATGGCTCTATACTCTGCCTCTGCACTCGAACGAGCTACAGCAGCTTGCGTCTTGCTTTTCCAACTAACCATGTTACCCCCAATTGTGACGAAAAACCTAGAGGTGGATAGTCTATCAACTGGACATCTTGGCCAATTGGCATCTATGTATCCCTTTATTCGGGTGTGTCCCTGATTATGGTATCGACTGCCTTTTCCTGGATTACTCTGTAATCACTGAAGGATACGTTGAACGGCGTGCCAGTGAGGAACCTGTGGGTTCTGAGCAAACTGACTAACAACACTGACGGAGTAAGCAATGTTTGGCCTCGTCATCGTAGTTAGATAATTTAACTTCCCAACCAGTCGTCAATATTGATCGGGGTCAGGAAAGAGATCACCAGTATCTGGTTGTAACTTTGTCCCTGGGTCCATAGGTGAATCTGCTCCCTTTGCCTGAAACAGCCCTGTATTAGACAAAATATTCAGAACATATTTGCGCTGAGATATGACAATACCCTTCTTTCCTTGCAACACCTCAATGCCAAGGAAATACTTCAACTGTCCAAGGTCTTTGGTTTGAAAATGTTGATTGAGGAACTACTTAAGATCAATAATACCCTTTGCATCATCACCTGTAATGACAATATCATCCACATACACAATCAACATGATGCATCCAAATGATAGTGGCAATAGAAGACCGAGTGATCTTTTGCCAATTGGGTCAGCCCGAAACTAGTAATCACCTGGCTGAACTGACCAGACCAGGTCCTCGGAGACTGCTTTAACCCATAAAGAGAGCGGCGAAGCCGACAAACACGGCTTTTCCCTTCTTGAGCGACAAACCTGGGTGGTTGCTCAATATACACCTTCTCAGTGAGATCACCGTGAAGAAATGTATTCTTCACATCTAGCTGATACAAAGGCCAAGAATAAGTGACAGCCAAAGACAAAAGGAGACGGAGGGAGGCCATTTTGGCCACCGGGGAGAAGGTCTCAAAGTAGTCCACACCATATGTTTGGGCATAATCCTTGGCCACAAGGCGGGCCTTAAACCGAGCAATAGAACCATCGGGATGTACTTTGACTGCATAAATCCATTTGTAGCCGATAGTTTTCTTGGCAGAGGGGAGAGCAACAAGAGTCCAAGTATGATTGGCCTCCAAGGCCTGCATCTCTTCCTCCATAGCAGCACGCAACCTGCATGGGTCAAAGTCTCACCAAGAGTGCGTGGCTTGGGCACGGACTCCAAGTGAACAATCATGGAGCGAATAGGTGCTGCCAAGCCATGGTAGGAGGTAACAGATAAGGGGTGATCACGGCAGGAGTGGTAGGGGCAGTGGGGCAGTGCAGTGGCAGTATTAGAGGACGATGCTAGATCAGGTGACAAAGCGACTGGTTCAGTAGGATGAGATGGTGTAAGGGGTGCGAGGGTCGTGACCTGCTTAGAAGAGCTGGAAGAGGTGGAAGGGAGACAAGAAAGTCATCTGGTGGAGAAAAGGGCTCAGAGACACGGGTGATGGGGTAGAAGGACTTAGTCTTGACAAAGGCCACATCCCGAGAGGTACTATACTGACGTAACTGTAGAGAGAAACACCGGTACCCCTTCTGTGTTTTGGAGTACCTGATGAAGACACATTCGAGGGAGTGAGGATCTAATTTGGACAGATCAGGACGAGTATCACGAACATAACACACACACCCAAACAGGCGAAGAGGGAGGCTATAGGGGGGAGAGTAGGAAAGAGAACAGACTGGGGGTGACACCACCAAGTATGGATGAAGGTAAGCGGTTGGTGAGATAGCAAGCGGTGAGAACAGCATCACCCCAAAAGTGTTTGGGAACACTGGTGCAAAATAGGAGAGCACGAGCAGTGTTCAGAAGATGACGATTCTTGCGCTCGGTAAACCCATTTTGTTGGGGTTTGTCCGGGCAAGAAGTCTGGTGAACAACTCCATTGTGCGACAAATGCTCCTCAAACTAAGTGGATATGTACTCTTGACCATTATCACTACGGAGAGTACGAACTGTATAACCAAACTGGGTGCGAACCTTGGAGAAAAAAGAGATCAAAACAGAAAATACTTCGGAGTAAGCACGCAAGAGTTAAATGTAAGTAAAGTGAGAATAATTATCCACAAAAATCACAAAACAGCGGTAGCCCAAGGGTGTAGGAACAGAACATGGTCCCTACACATCAGTATGCACAAGAGCAAAATGAATGAAACTTTTTTTATTAGTACAGGTGGGATAAGACACACGGTGATGTTTGGCTAATGGACAAGACTTGGAAGATAAATTAGAAATAGATTTAAATTCAAGACAGAGAGTCTGTAAACTAGCTAAAGAATGATGACTCAAACGACGATGAGCATCATAGGCAGAAGCCCGGAGAAGGCAATCGGCTAATCAAGCACACAAAGACCCCTGTAACACTTTCTTTACTGATAGTCCGCTTCGTCACCAAATCTTGAAGAACACAGTGATGAGGGAAAAATGTTACCGACTAGTAGACAGTAGGTTAAAAGGAGAGCCAGGAGTATCTAACACATTCTGCAAAATCAACGATGAAGTGGGTGTAGCAATTTCATAACCGGGGATATCAAGAAAAGAACCACTGGCCACTGTAACCTGCCGAGACCAAGTAAAAGGAGAATATGCAGAAATAGTACCTGTAGTCCCGGTCATATGATCAGAAGCACCATATCAATAACCCAAGTGTGAGGAGTTACCATGCAGACAATGGAGTTTCCTGTAATAAATGTGCCAATGGCAGAAGAAGAAGCCACAGGAGACGGAGTGTACCAAGCGTACTCAGTATCAGAATGTACCATGGGGCCCTTGAAAGAAGAAACAGGTGAGTGGTAACATAGGCCATAGGAAAGGGCTTAGAGCCCAACTGGGGAAAATGCAGACAAATGTGGCCAGCAATGCCACAATGATGATAGGTGCGAGTCTCCTTGTACCCATCATGACCACCAGAACACCCGCCTTGGCCCTGACGGCCTCCACAGGCGCCATCAGGTGAAAAAAACTAGCAACCCGATCAACTGATTCAGTGGGCACAACACGAGACTTAGAGTGACCCGTTGATCGACTCACACGGCGAAAGGCCTCCTAGAGAGATGGATTATCCGCCCCTGCAGGTATTTGGGATCAGGCAGCCTCACAGTCACCACTACCAAGATTGGCTAAATAATGAACTACCATAATCTGATCGCGCTGGCGACGAAACACTGTCAGGTCAGAAGTGAACAGGAGCAATCGGTAATACTTATCTGCAATCTTGAACCCAGCATAGTGCTCCTGAAGCGTTTTTTCTTCACGCATGAGTTGAAAGAAACCCTTCATGACATCAAATAGTCAGGACGATCATTGGCGGTAGAGTAGGTATTGGTCAAGGACTGCTAAATCTCCTGCACAGTATCAGTATTGGAGACCAGTATCTCAACAAACTCATCCATGAAGTTCAGTAATAAAGTAAACAGTCGGGCATCATCCCGGAGCCAAGAATGATACTGAGGAGAAGTCTCGGGAGGAGCACTCTTCGTCAGATGTGAGTCCAAATTCATGCCCTGAATAAACTTCAAGACCTTCTTCCGTCATAAAACATAAGTGGACGGACTAGTAAGCTTGGTTTCCACCACAGACTGGGTAGACGGAACAAATGGTGATGGCAGAGGATCTGTGGGCGAAGAATGTGTTGTCGACATGACTACGAGAGAAAATAGAAGAAAGCAAATCCGTCCCTTGACAACTATAGCCGCCCGACGAAACACCAGTCACCAGATCAGTACATCAAATCAACCAGAACAGAACAACAACCATGAAGCAATAAGGAATACAGATCAAGCATTCATAAGTTTGGAGCAGCGAGGCAAGAGGAACAACAGTAGCAGAGGCGAATGGCGGAGCAGTGGATCAGAAGTAGAACCGGTGGTGCAGTAGATCGGAAGCAGCAACGGTGAAGGAGTGGATCAGAAGTAGCAGCCAACGACAGTGGTGAACAGAGCAGTAGAAGCGACTGGAACAACAGTAGCAGTAGAAGTGACTGGAGATGTGTGACGGTGCTGGAAACGGAAATGGCGACGGTGACAGCGTAGGGCGGCAGTGGTGGCGTTGAAAAATGGCGGTGGCGAGAGGCACGACGCCGGCGCCCGAGAGAGCGAATGTTAACGGTTTTTTTTCCTTTTTTTTAACACAGTTCTGATACCATGTTAGGAGAAAAACTCACACTTTATCTAAAGTGGTGGTGTGTTTATTTATAATAAACTAACGAGTTTAGGGTCAACCTAATGGGCCCTAACAACCTAGGCCCGTTATGGTTTTCATAGACTAAACCTAGCAGCTAACAAGAAGATAGTGACGCCAATATCGAAGTGTCTGAATCATTACATAAAATTCTCTGTCATAGGTGGAGTATTTCTGGTTAGCTTCGTTGAGCTTTTCACCGAAGTAAGCAATCGTTTGCCCTTCTTGACTAAGCACAACTCCAATCTCAACATTTGAGGCGTTGCATGCCACTTCAAACACCTTTGAAAAGTCTGGTACGTGTAGGACAGGCGCGTCCGTCATCATTCTCTTTATGTCTTCAAAAGCTTTTTGTTGCTATTTGGTCCGAACGAATTGTCCTTCTACAATTGGTGATAGGAGCTATCTCCGTGTTGAAACTTTGGATGAAGTGACAAATAAGTCACCAGCCCTTGAAAACTTCTTCATGCAAGGAGCTGGGAATTGGCCACTCTAGAATGGCTTTCACTTTGCTTGGTTCGACCTCAACTCCTCTAGATGAAACAACAAAGCCTAAAAGGACAACATTGGGACTCATGAAAGAACACTTCTTTAGGTACATGTAGAGCTTCTCTTGGTAACTTGTTGAATATGAGAGATGTGTTCTTCCTTGCTCTTGCTATTATATATAAGAATATCATCAAAGTAAACAACTAGAAATTGACCATTAAAAGGCTGCAATACTTGTGCCATAAAGCGCATGAAAGTACTTGGGGCATTTGTAAGAGTGAATGGCATGACTAGCCAGTAATGGAGGCCATCCTTGGTCTTGAATGCTATTTTCCATTCATCTCTTGGTCTTATGTGTATTTGACGTAGTCACTTTTCAAGTCTATTTTCGAAAATATACAACCAGCCAACATGTCTTAACATATCTTCAAACCTCATAATCGGAAGCCTGTACTTGATTGTAACACATGCACCAATTGCCATCTGCATTTGATGTGATCAAAGCTGGGACAACACAAGGACTTAAACTTCCACTAATAAACCCCTTGGAGTCTATTGCAAGCTCGACGTTGCACATTGGAGGTAGTTCATCTGGGAGTTCTTCAGGCACAAGATTAGAGAAGTCTTTGGAGATGATGCCTTTTTAGCGAGCTGAGGGGATTGGGGTATGGAATTGATCAAGCCGAGACTGGGACATCAACTCAGTAACTTTCAACGGTACTGCAGAAGTTGATGCAGCAGCTGATTTTGACACTTCTTTCACTACCACTGCATATATAACTCCCAATTCCATACTCTTGACTTCAAAATGCTTCTTGGTGAGAATGTGGAGAGATTTAGGCTTAATTTTAGCAATATTTGTTTGCTTCTTTTCCTTGTAGTTCTCCATTTCCACTGTAGTCACTTGCTTCAAATCAATGTTGTTCTTGTTGAATGAAAAAGCATAGCTATTTTCTTTTCCACTACGAGGCACATCTCTATCATAAAGCCTTGGCCTCCCAAGAAGGATATGAGCAACTTTCATGGGAATTACGTCACACCGGATGGGATCACTATAAGAACCACAAGAAAGATAAACTAGGCAGCACTTAGTTACCGGACTGGAAGTGCTATCAATCCAAGCTACCTTGTACGGATGAGGATGTGATTGAACCAGAAGCTTAAGGTGCTACACCGTGGCTGTTGATACAACATTCATGCAACTTCCGCCCTAAATAATACGCTTTCAGGTTTGGTTTCATAATGACCAACATCTGAAAAATAGATGTACGTCTCCAATCTTCCTTTTCAACTTTAGGGGCTGCAATGATATATCTGACCACAGAGTTCGATGAAGTGTCTATCTCTTCCTCTTCTAAATTATATGTGTTGAAAGTCCCAACATCAAATGGATCCTCATCCGCGTCACTGTTTTGTTGGTCATGTTCCTCGTCGTGCTTCATACCAATGTGTTTGTTTCTATTTGGACATTGATAGGCCATGCGACCAGTTTCACCACACCTAAGACACTTGCTGTACTTACCTCCTCCCTTGTTGGTTGTGTGATTCTTTCCCTTTTGGTCAGCTGTATTGATAGAAAGTTTGCTTAGATCCACTTAGCCTGAAACAGATTGCGTCATTGTACCCCTTTTGTGCTATCTCCCCAGGTTGAGATCCAAAATTTTTAGTAATCGGGTACCTCATATATTCTTCCATATCCAAAGCAATGAAAGGCATGTTCCAAACTGTACAAGGGTTGACGCAGCAGCTCCCTCCTTATGTTTGGCCTTAAACCAGCCTTGAATCGAGAAGAGTTTGGCTGGGGTCTCCCCCCACTTCGACTCCTTGTCTTAAGCTCATCAAAATTTTGCATATATTCAGCTGCCGGCATGTTTTGCTTTAATTCAATGAGTTGTTGGATCACCTTCTCATGATAATTTGATGGCATGTATTTTTCCGCAACTTAGTCTTCATCTCTTACAAAGTACAAATTGGGGGTTGCCCCAGTTTCAGAATATCACCTTCAACACCCATCCACCAATTTTTTGCTACCCCACTAGCTTCATCTTGGCAAATCTCACTTGTCGATCGTCAGCCATGTGATACCAGTCAAAGTAGTCCTCAATGGCAGCAAGCAAACACAGTAGGATTAACCTTGCCTTCGAAATCCGGAACCTCAATTTTTATCTTCTTAGTGATATCTCCACCCATGTCATATGTCTTGTATTGGTTCCTCTGCAACAAATCACTGGTCCAATCGAAGATGGAACGTTATGGCACTCCTTGACCTTGGGCAACCCTGAATTCCTGCCTTTGAGGGGGATTTGCACATTTTTCTACTTCTTGGTTGCCTTGATTCTCAGCATTCGCACCAGAATCATTATTGGCAGAGTTTTCTCCTTGTTTGCCTGCTCTTGCACCATTATTAGGTTGAGTTGTTTGGCCCTCCAAAGCTCTGATGCGGAGATTACATTGATCTAATTGCTCTATAAGTTTCAAAAGAAAGTCATGACTCCAGAACTCAGTTAATCTTCTTTTAGAAGGCCTGCCAGATCGTGTAGACATTGTGGTAGCTTCACTCTGATACCAAAAATTGATATAGGACAGAATTGAAATTCTAGGAGATAAGGAAAATTAAGAGTTGGGGATGTCTTTTAATGATTGTGAACAGTGTCCGTGAACAGTAGAAAAGGGAGTAAATTAGGCCTCACACCTAGAAAACCTTAGGCATCACACCAAGCCCTGTTTAGCCTCATACCGAAAGGATTGCATCTCACAATCTTTGAAAGCTTGAAAGCTAGATATTTTATATTCTCATTCATACTTCAAACTGTTGAGATTACAACACTTTATAGATACCATAACACGTGCTTAATGCTAAACGCGTTCCATATTCCAAGATGTGTTGAAGGCAAAGACCTAGATATGACTACTACTAGTCCCAAAAGGCCTGGGATGAATTACCATGTGTTGACTAAATGCAATATGACTTCTACTAGTCCCAAGAGGTCTGGGATTGTGTTGACCAAATGGAAATGAAAATTCAGAGACTTTAAATGTTCTAGCCCATGTCTAATTAAGATCCTAAGTGGGCCCTAGCCCCTATGTAATCCAACATATGCCAAATTAAGGCTTGGGCCTTAGACCCTTCCAGTCCGTGCTGTTTGTAGACTTTTAAGGGGCGTGCCATTTGTCATCATAATGATAGCTGGATGCTGAAGTTCGCAGACTGATGCAAAGTTGACAAGTTTTACAACAGTTGCCAAAGGGGATTGTGCGGTTTTAAACATGAGTTACAGTGATATAGTGTTTTGCAATTGAGGTATTTTTCTAAAGTGATTGTGATATATACCTTTTTCCTGCAGTGGTGGAAGACATATACAGGCGAAGGCAGCCATTGCCCACCATGGATGCCATATACTTCATGCAGCCAACCAAAGAAAAGTAATGGTTCTTTTCTATTTTCATACATATGGGATGGATATTAGTACTCTTTTGATGGTTTTGTACGTGTATTCTACCTTTCAAAATACTGGGTAGTTGGACTTCTTCAGATTCTTTAAACTGATTTAACTTACAGTTATAAATCTCATTATTGTTGTCTTTTTCCCCGTGTTTGACAATTGGTGTTTGTAAGTACTTCGGTTTCCAAATTTGGTGATCAAATGATTCTAATGTGTTTTTATAGTTACCTAATGACAGTACATTTTCCTTCTTCTCCTTGGCTATTTTTTGTATGTTGGTGATTGTGTCTTTTTTCGCCTTATGTTGTGTCATGGTTTATGGATGGTAACCCCCACCCACTCTATCTCGCTCTCTCACATGTTTTCTGTATCTACATGCAGTGTTGTTATGTTTCTGTCCGACATGACGGGAAGAGCACCCCTGTATAAAAAGTACATGATAGATCTTTTTCAACTGATACTCTGTTTAATTTATCCTGTTGGAAGTTATGATTTGTTTTGTCGAGGATTTTTGGTCACTTTGACTCATTTTTTCTTTCTTGGTGATCTGTTTCTAGGGCGTTTGTTTTCTTCAGTTCACCTGTTCCACGTGAATTGGTTAGTCATATCAAGAAAGATGGAAGTGTTTTAGCTCGCATAGGTGCCTTGAGAGAGGTTATGATTTTTTCCCCTTAAAGTTTCTCCTTGTTTCTGTGATTTGATGGAAACAATTGGTATGTGCTGGCTGTTTATACTTTTGGCATATTTGGTTTTGTGCCATGCTATTGATATGGCGGGAACATGCAGATGAACCTGGAGTACTTTGCCATCGATAGTCAGGTACATTGTTCTCCTGCACTTAAAATATAGCAAATTGTTACTGCTTGGTTTCACTTCAGCAAGACTTCCTATTTCCTATTCCTTTCATTTCCCAAAATTTTTACTAGGAAATAGATAAACCTTAAGAAGTTGTGGGATGTTAAATATCTCTATGCAGTGGGCTTGTGGCCAACATAACCACACCAAACTAAGCCATGTGTCCCATTGTATTTTGGTAGGCTACATGAATAAACTCAAACAATCTTAGAAGCACTTAAAAGGACCATAACGAGAAAGAAGGAGAAAGAAGAACACGCTCCTTCGACCATTTAGGGATACCTTCGATTGCTAACAGGAAAAGAGAATGACTTCATATTCGCCCGGAGTTCGCTCCCAGAAATATAGCCATCCCTGCCCCCTCACGTCAATCCCACGAGCCTCTTATCCATTCTCATTCAATCACGGCGGGGGAGCAAGTCAAAATAGAAAAACTCACATTGGGGTATTCTTTTTCCATTCGGTTATGTCAAGGCTATACTAATTTATTTACATTAAGTGGTGTCCTTTTTTACCACAACGTCCCATGTCAATCTTGGCCGTCCCCTGCCCATAGCATCTCCATTATGAGTCTTTGTTGTATATGACCAAATTGCCTTAGCCTATTTCCCCTTAATCTTATCTTCAATTGGTGCTACTCCTACCAATCCCCGATAGTTTCATCTCTATGCAGTGGCGAGTGGCTAGAAAATGGCTTTTTATTGCAGAACTGTAAGATGCTTGATGTTTTCATTTGGTCAATGTGTCAACAATTCCTTAAGAGTATTTATTTCCACATAAAAAACAGTATTCTCTGTTGTGTTCCTGACCATAGGCCAGAGGAAATTTGATGTTCACAGACACATTCTTCAATATTTGTGAGAACTTTATTGGGTAGATTACTCTCTACTTTCTAGTGTCATATCTGAAAACTTTTTCTAGAGTTTGACAGCTGAACTAAATATGCTGATAAGTAATGAAAGTGATTTAGTAATTTACTGAGCTGTACTTGCGAAGTTACAACTGCTACCATTGTTGTTGCATGTATCCATGTTGTTATCTTTATACATAATACATTATGCCAAAAGGGGATGCTATTGACACCAAGTAGCAGTGAAAGCAGGCTAGATAAAATTCTAGCACATGAAAGTTATTTGAATCCACTGGGAATATTACGACAACTGAGAAGTATTACAGATAATTTGATTTAGTTTAAAGAAGGGCGAACTAACTTTTGCCCTTTGCAATAGGGCAAGTCATAGATTAACTTAATCAAGTAATTTAAGACATGGTAAATTTAGTTGATACATAATAGAAAACCTAGTCGAATAGGAAACCAAAACTTTAAACTTTTTTTGAGGCTAATTGACTATATTCCCAACCAAAATCTGATTTTAAGCTAATAGGATAAAAAAACATATTTGCCTAAACTCATGGCATACATCAAGTCTCCCTTGAAACAACAACTCCTCGAGTTTAGGTAGGGTAGTGCCATCTTCCATGTCAATTGGATAGATGTTTGAAAGCATGAAAAACCAGCGAGATTATAACGAAGAAAAAGAAGTTCAAAATTTTAATCTTTTCATTGAAATCAGGAAGAAGCTGCAAGAGCGCCCCACCCAAAGAAAGTGGAATAATATTCCAAAAGCCCACATGGCCACAAACAACGGTTAATCGGACATTAGGAGTATTGTGAGATGTGAGGTTCCTATGTAACACCTATGGGTGCTATTGCTCAAATTGTTTCCTTCTTTAGGGGTTTCTAAGCAAGAAAGACATTTAAGAAGTATCTTTGAAACTCAATAGTGTTGAACTATTTGTATCTCACTGTTATTCTCAAAGTTCAGCAATTTAAACCATGCTTTCTGTCCCTTCCCATCCTCCTATACGCACAACCCTGCTTACTGGGAAAATTTAAAATTTTCAATATTTTTATTGTGTTTCACTCTCTTTCTTGTATTGGGTTGTAATGGTGTAGGGATTTATCACCGACAATGAGAGGGCTTTAGAGGAACTATTTGGGGATGAGGAGAGTACTCGCAAAGGTGATGCATGTTTAAATGAAATGGCCACTCGGATTTCTACAGTTTTTGCTTCGTTACGGGTATGTAATTCCAGACCCTTAATTTTAAATCCATGTATTGAACAATTCTTTAACATGCATGAGCTCGTGTTTTTCAGGAATTTCCTTTTGTGCGCTATCGTGCAGCCAAATCCCTTGATCCGAACACAATGACAACATTTCGGGATCTAATTCCCACAAAGCTTGCTGCTGGTGTTTGGAATTGTCTTACGAAATATAAAGCTAACCTCCCTAACTTCCCCCAGATAGAGACGTGCGAGTTGCTTATTGTAGATAGATCAATAGATCAGGTTCTTGGATGCATGTGTCGGTTAAGATGTGCGTGCTTATTATCTTGTCTACTCTTATCAGTTTACCGTGCTTCTTTTTCATACCCAGATTGCTCCTGTGATACATGAATGGACATATGATGCCATGTGCCATGATTTATTAATTATGGAGGGAAATAAATATGTGCATGAGGTAAGTGCTTGTATTAGAAATTTGATTTGCTTTCTGATGTTCTATGTTCAGTCTCCTTTGTCGTATGACATATCATATCAAGGAAATTGTACTTCTTAGGTCCCAGGAAAAGCTGCTGGTGTACCTGAGAAAAAAGAAGTCCTTTTGGAGGATCATGACCCAATCTGGCTAGAGCTTCGGCATGCACATATAGCAGATGTATGTGTCACTTAAGTTATTTTTCCGGTCTAATAGAAATATCAGGGTGTCCTTTGATCATTGACTGCCTTGTCAGGCTAGTGAACGGTTGCATGAGAAGATGACAAGCTTCGTATCAAAGAATAAAGCTGCACAAGTTCACCATGGTTCGAGGTTAGTTTATGATTTGCTACATTGGCATCGTATTATTAACCAGTGGACATGCCAAAAATTCTTAGCAACTTAGGTATTATGTTATTTAGTTTTTATTATTGCTTCTGTGGGATTGCTAGATTCGCCAATTTGATCCGGTTCTTCCTCTTTGGCCGAAATAGAAGCGCCTACAAGAGAAGCAACTTGTTAGTGCCACCTGTCCGGTATCAGCCCAACGACACTCTGATGCTTAAGTCAAATCATAGAAGTAAAAGCACAAAAGTATTTTGCACTTTGAATGAGAGCATACCTTTTTAGATTATGTATCCTCGAATTTAGCATTAGGATCTCTCCAAGATCTTTTCCAAATTTCCTACGCATTCCCCTCTGAGATCCCTTCTATAATCTTTTGAGATTCCATCTGGAGTTCTTGCCATAACAGTTCAGGATCTCCTCAGGATATTCAGGAGGCCCTTTCAGCTCAGATCTCCCTTTTGAACCACATCACCAATCCGGCCTGATAGCCAGTCTTGGGGCTCAGGCATGCAGGCTGTTGGGCCTCTGGCCTATTTCTCGGTTCAGCCAACCTTTTGCCAGGGCCTACGTTGTTGCAGGGTAGATGGGGACGACCTAACATTTCGGCCCACTGCAGCTTCACTAAAAAAAATTTCGAGAAAAATAAACAAGCATAAAGCAATGCCTTGCCTCCGAACTATGAGTGTCAAATATGTGGCAACGAATCATATAAAATTAATGAAAGAAACCTTCCACAAAAACATCAAAGTTGCTAAAGGTTCGCAATGAACTCTGCTGGGAGTGTTGGGTTCGGGTCGGCTGGTTGAGTCCAACGAAGATGTTGAATTTTGTGACTTTTTGTACTCTATTTTCTTATCCTTTTATATATTGTCACAACATATCTAACCTCGAGTATCTTTTGTCTAGAGACGGTGGTGAATTATCCACTCGCGATCTGCAAAAGATGGTTCAAGCATTGCCACAATATAGTGAACAAATTGACAAACTCTCTCTCCATGTAGATGTGAGTTCCTTGTACATATAAGCATCATTTCTTGTCCTTTCTGTTTAAATTTGTAAGAAATTGACCATTTTTGTTAACTGCTCTAAATGCAACACATGTTTGATAGCTACTGGCTTAGTCCTCTCATCTTCATATAATGTTCAATAGGAAATTAAGACGACATTAGATTTGAATTTCTGATCCATACATCTCTATGTCTGTATGTAAGTTTCATTACATTTGTCCTTTTAGGCTCAATGACTAAAAAGCAGATCACTCATGGTGCAGCTCTTTTCTTTTCTTTACATGAATAAGCACGGATATAACTAATGAGGACTTTCTGTGAGATTGTTGATTTCTGCAATGCAAATCTCTCTTACCAGCAGCTATTAGGTTGCTCATATTCCTGACACCCCTAATGGTGGAGTTGCAGGCTTTTAGTCTTGGCTGGGACACTGGCCAAAAGGAAGTCACGATTTCCTATACTTTTGATTGTCATCTAGGTCCCACTATCTTCACTCTTCCTCTCCCCAAGTGATGATCTGTATTTGTAGTCTTACTTTTTCGTGTCTCAGGGCCTGCAACTTTGCTAATCGTCTTCATTTCATGTGCAGTAATTATGCAGTAATTTTGTTTTACTTATGCTTTCTTGAACATTGAGATTCAGATTATTCTCTAATGAAGTGTTATACACTCAAGTGTCGCCCCTTATCTATTCCTTTCTACAATCAGAAATAACCTTGGAGAAAATCCACTGCTTTTTAAGGAAGTGCTGCTCCCATCAGCTTTCGAATAGATAAGAAGTTCAAAACAGGGCCTCTTGTAATAAATAAACTAACTCTGTGTTGTCCATAAAACATGAAACTTTTTAGGAACATCTTCCTGAGTTTGCTCTGGAAACTCAAATTGGTTGGTGGGGCTAACATGTGCTTTCCCTTTTAAATCTTGTTTTCCTTGCGTATTTTTTTATCTGGAAATAACAATATTTTCCCTGTATTTTTATGCTACTAACCATGGAACTCAAAGGAGACTTGGCATCAAATTATTTGACCAGTATTAGAAACATTTTGCATTTTTAGAGGTTCCTGTTTTGGGTAATGCTTTGTGCATTAGTGCATGTAATCCTAAAGGTGGATGATATGTGTTTTGGGAAACTTATTTTTATGTATCTTGCGGGATGGCTGTATTTCAGTTGTCTTATTTGCAATATATTGGGCTGTAAGCCTTGTTTTTGTTCTCTCCTCCTCTCCCTCTCCCTCTCCCTCTCTCCCTCTCTCTCTGTCTCCCTCTCTACCCCTCTCTCTCCAGTTTTTCCTTACGGACCATCAGGTTGGTTAAATTGGTTCTATTTGTAAGCTTAATATGAAATGCGAAAAAGAATCTGAGTGGCATTAGCTTTAGACCCTTTTGTCTAATCTTTCACCTTTTGCTGCCATAAAAATAGCTTGCAGGCTGTAGCAATATCCTATCTTTTTTGTTGCTAGGTTTTCTATGATGTATTCTCTGGAGTTACACTCCTAGTAACCCAAAAGGCCATATAACTAATGTGTAATTGATCGATGTGATTTTTACTTAAATCCATGTTCTTCTATGCCGCAACTCGTACAAGCTATTTGTGTTCACTTCTGCCATTGTGAACTCTGCTCTTGACTATTTAAAGCTTTGTTCTCGATTTTGGCCTTTAATATTGAAAACAATATTCTTCATCATTGCTTCCCAAAATGACAACACCCAATTGGTCTTCTTCATTATCTGCAATGTTGTAGATCTCTATATGTTTCCTTCTATACAAATGATAGAATATTGTAGCTCATAACCCAATAGTAGAAAACTTAAATGCTGGTCAATAACTAGTCTTATCTTTGTACTTATCGAACATCTTAACACAAATTGGTTCACCTCCCCCCCCCCCCCCAAAAAAAAAAAAAAAAAAAAAAAGCAATGGTAATAACGAGAAAAAAAGGAAAGAAATGATAAATTGGGATGGAAATCAAGTATGTGGGGTGTTGGATTATCGACTCCCACGAGTCCTTCTGGAGTTGAAAAAGGTTTGACCTAGAAGTGCATCACGATGTGTTCTGCTCGGACATCCTCTACAAAAGGAACAACCAGTTAGAGACACCGGAATGGTGGTCAGAATTCCTTTTGATGGTTAAGTTAGCAATCGTAGGAGGGAAGACTCGGAGAACAGTGTTCAGCTGAGGAGGTATATATTGCAAAATGAGAATGTATAGTGTTGTTTACACGTTTGTGGTGTGTAAAGTGGCTAAGAATACCTCTATAATCGTCCTATAATCACTTTGCCTAAAATAAGATCGATCCCCCTTGCTGGTGAATCGTCATTTCTATTTATAGGAATTGGTTGAGTGTTTTGGTGAAGACACTCGAGTATAGCTTCTGCATTTGCCACCCCTAAATGGGTTGATTTGATGTATCCAGACTGAACAATGCACACTTTTTGCAATGGTCGGCATTGCCAATCAGAGTGGCTTTTGGTCTGAGGTGACGATCATCCGAGGCCCAATAAGATAAGGCCTTAGTTTATGGGTCAACTGGTTGCTGGTTCTCGCACATCATCGTGTTGTCTATGGGATTTATTCGCCTCCCACAATCTCCCCTTAGCTTGCTACTGCTCGGACAATGTCGTTTTGATTTAAGGGGTAGTAAGCTAATTATTCGAGGAGGTAAGTTGTCGGTTTATCTTTTACGTACGTCATCCGCGTGTTAGTGGTTGCACCTCCCGCACTGAATGTGACGTGCCCCTTGGTCTCCTTTGTAAGGGTTTTGTAAGGGTTTTCTCGAAAAGTGACTTTTTAATTCTCGGTAAAAAAATCCTTATGTATTCAAGGTGAAGAGGCCTGTATTTTTCGTGATCAGTCCGAGAGCCCTACTCTGCTGTTCTATCCGATTTTCGGTTTCCACTTTCATAAGTTCTTCTCCATCTCTACTCTTTAATGGCGGCCTCATTAAATTGAATGCTTTATTGACAGGTTTAGGGAAACCTATGCGATTCCTGATAATGTAGTACACCGCCTTTTAGGGAAAGATGAAAGGCTGGTGATCGATGCTGATAACACCTCAACCTATTTGCTCCTGATGGCCATAGTTGAGGGTCGAGTTAGGTTCCCTATTAGTAATCTCCTCATTGAGGGCCTTTTTTTCTAGGGTATTGCCCCTTACCAGGCCACTGATAATTTTTACCAAATAATTTTTCGGGATTGAGGCGCTTAACGCCCCTTCTTGTACCAATTTGGGATTCATTGTCGTCCGCCATTGTTATGCTCTCAAACATGCCCCCCTAGAAGGCTGGCGGGGAGAACGACATGTGGAAACCCCGTAAGTTTCATTATAGGCCCGAATTAGAGGGTTCAATTTGGCCTAGGCCCTTCCATAGACGGCCAAGAATTTGGACCCAATATTATTTGAGATTTTTGGGGGATGGGAGTTCTTGATCGAGGCTCAAGAAGCCGAGTTGTTCCTCAAGTAAAGCGAGCTCTTGGTGAGATTCCCTCTGCTCTTTTGATTTATTTCATATTCTTGCTTAGATTTCATGTTGCTGTAATAATGCGTTTTTTTAAAAGCGTTCCCTGGTTGTAACATTATTAGTCTAGTCTGGTTGTCATGACTTTGTCTTTCTCTTAGGTAGAGTCATCATGAACAATTCGTTCAGCTTGGACCGGATTTCAAGTATAAAAGGGTCCGCTAACCGTTCACGTTTTGCTAAACTACTAGTCCACTATCTGGACCTTCATGACATTGAAGGATATCCCTATCGACGAGAACAATGAGTTAGATACTTATTTGAAGTTTGACTGTCTTCAGTTTTGTCTCGATACGAGGAGCCCTTTGCTGAAGCGTCCAAGACCACCGTAGTGATATCTAAGTAATTGGAGGAGGTGTTGGAGGTATTTCCTTATGAGCTTGCTATTAACCCTGCCAAGGACCCCTTTGCACCACATTCAGAAACTCGGGTGTCCTCCTCCCAGTCAGATCGCGGGCCTGCTAGATTTGTCAGAGGCTTTGAAGAAGAAGAAGAAGAAGATTTAGCCCTTGCCCCCGCCGAAATAATAAGGGAGTAGTTAACCGCGGAGGCGGTCATTCCACACGTTATTGTTTGGGATGCCTCCTCTACCGTTTTTGCCCCTATGGAAGCTAATTTTGTGTCCATTCAACAGACTTGGAGAGGCGGTGCTCCCCAAGTTGGTGTAGAGGGTTCTTCTGCCTTTCTATGGTTGAGGGTGATGCCTTTCTCTATGACCTTCACCTTGAGCAGCCTTCTAAGAAAGCTAGAGTCCTTCAGCTGTCGACCCACTTGGAGGTCGGTTCTTGAAGTGGAGATTGGATTGCCCGCCCTACTTTGCACGGATTACCCATTCCTTCCAGCATCTTGGTGCTTAGTAACACTAACCTTGCTGCGGCCGCTTTCAACTGCTTGCATCTAAGAAAGGACAGAGAGGAAATAGGGCGATGTCGTCCAAGGTGTTGTTCAACCAATTCTTTTTCTCCTGCTACGCGGTAACGTTTGGATTTCTATTTTTTTTTCAATTTTCTTGATATTTTGTGGCAAAATTCTTTCCTTTGCTTGCAAGGGCATAGGTGTTTTTGTGGTGTTCGATTGCCTTATGAATGCTCAGAATAATGTAGCCGAGAGCGATCGTATCTGCTCTGACGCTGTCTCAGAGGAATAAAAACGTAGTGATATATCTAAATACACATCATCTTCTAACTCACCATGAAGAAATGCATTCTTCACATCAAATTGATTAAAAGGCCAATTCAAATTTGCAGCACAAGAGAGTAAAGCTCGTGCAGAGTTCATTTTCACTACTAGAGCAGACATCTCCTCGTAGTCAATACCATAGGTTTGAGTAAAATCTTTAGCAACAAGCCTTGCATCTCTCAACTGTACCATCAGCATTTTGCTTAGCCGTGAAAATCCACTTGCATCCTATTGCTTTCTTTCCTCCCGGAAGTAATACTAGCTCTCAAGTGCTCTTCTTTTTCAAAGCGGTCATCTCCTCTACCATAATTCTTTTCTATTTAGGTATCATTACTACATCTTGCCAATTTTTTGTGGAATAGATATAGAAGATAGAGACGAAAGAAAAACATGATGTGAAGGAGATAAACGATCGTAAGAGACAAACTGGGAGATGGGATGTTGAGTGCATGACCTAACATTTTTCCGAAGAGCAATAGGAAAATTATCAAAATCAATAAGAGACGGTTCAATGAGAGAAGAGTCATTATCAGATGAGTCAGTCGAGGAGTCTGAAACTGGAGTAGGCGATTTTGATGGACAATGTGGTATCACACATGAGAACTTTCTGTTCTTCCGGCTAGTATATGTTTTTAAGTTAACCGTTTGTAGTCGGTGTATTCGTTCTCCCATATCACCATCAATGTCATGTTTCTGCCTCTTCAGTAGATATAGGCTCCCCCATATTATGGTTAGATATAGACTCCCCTTCATTATGGTCACTATGGTTATAAAATAGTGGCTCCTCCTTATAAACATCTCTTCCTGCCTAGCTCCTCTTGAAGAGTGGAAGGGATAGAGAGTAAAAAGACTCGGACTCCCAAAAGTGACATCCATAGAGACATGAATTTTTTTAGTGGAAGGCTCAAAGCATTTGTAGCCTTTCTAGGTAGGAGAGTACCCAATGAAAATACATTTGTAGACTTTAGGGCCTAACTTGCCACCCGAGAGATGATGGTCATGAACAACACACACACACACACAACCAAAAAGAGAATACTCTAGGGAGACTCTCTAGAGGAGTTTTGAAGATGCGAACACTGGATGGTAAGCTGTTTATAAGGTAGGTGGCAGTTAAAATGATTTCGCCTCATAAAAATTTAGGAACATTCATAGTGGCGACCTCAGGAAAATGGTGATTTTTGCGTTCAGCAACTCTATTTTGTTATGGAGTGTCAACACAAGTTGTCTGGAAGAGAATACCATTTTCATCTGGGAAGGCCTGAAAACTCCTATCTATATACTCAATGTCATTGTCATTACGGAGAATTTTGATCGGCTTATCAAACTGAGTGCGTACCATTGCATGAAAAGATTTAAAATAAGAAAAGATTTCACCTTTGGACTTAAGTAAATACACTCAAGTGACACGAGATTAATAATCAATAAAAGTAACAAACTACCAATAACCTTTTAAAGATGGAATAGGGAAAGGACCCTAAACATCAGAATGGATAACCTCAAATGGAGAATTACTCACTTTATTAATAGATGCATAAAAAGAACATTTATGTTTTCCAAGCTCACAGGTTTCACAAAAAAACTAACTCCAAGAACAATGTATAACTAAACTAGGAAATTTTTTTTCTAAGATTCCAAAAGAGGGATGACCCAAACTATGGTGCCACTGATGTAACATAGAAATAGCTGAACTCACATCTGTTTGCAGAGCTAGATCACATGACATGGGTAAATGAGATGGACGAGGTGCAGAGTCCAAGAAACAGAGGCCACCATGTGCTTTACCACTGCCAATCACCTTTCACGTATTCAGTTCCTGAAAAACACAATGAGTACAGAAAAAAGTCACGGAACAATTTGTAGAAAGGTAAAGTTTGGGATATACAGAACTGAAGAGAGAAACAAAGAGGGAGAATAGCGAACGGAACATTTTCTTGAAATAACAGAGAATGACCCGTTGGCTATTCTGACTTTATCCTTACCAGAACAGGTAGAATAAGAATCAAATACAGAGGAACAATCTGTCAGATGATCGGAAGCATCGGAATCTATAATCCAAGGGACATCTGAAGAAGCAGTAAATGTACGAGCTGAGATACCTGTGTGAGCAAAATGGGATGAAGCGGAGGCTGCTATGGAGCAGAAGTTATAGTAGGTGGAGAATCAGCCCGAGCCATAAGGCACCTGAGAGCGTGTATTTCTCCCTGAGAAAAACCACTAATAGATCCGAACGTCCGGAACCACGACCACGACCACGACCACGACCACGACCACCGACTCTGGTCTTGCGCCCATGAGAAGGGCGGCCATGTAAATTCCAACAAAAATTCCTAGTATGGACGATGTTATGGTAATAATCACACTGGATATACTCACGATAAACAAACCCATTGGTTTGTCTGGTATTAACCATACCGCAATGCAGAAGAGGGATACCCAACAAAACCAAAACCAACAGATCAAACAACTAGTAGAAACAAAACCAACTCCCAACAGTGGAACCAGTACCGGCAAAAAGGCTGCGGCGACGGGTCTGGAGAGAATAGAAATAGAGCTGAAGGAGACTCCGGCAACGGCGCAAAAAAGTGCAAAAACTGAGTAGAAATGCGCATAAGTAGTGCATAAACTGCGTAGAAATTGAGCAGAAATGCACAGAAACAGCAACAGTGCGCTTGGACAGTAAGGTCCGAAGGTGATATCGCTGGCTGCGGCAGAGGTGTAAGGCGCGCTGGCTAGTGTTTTCGTGTTATGGTGGCATTGGATTGATTGCTAGGGTTTCAAACAACTCTGATACCATGTTAAATTTAATAACCCTAATCAATAATTTCTATTCATCATGCGTAATATTTATACAAGTAAAAAGAGACCTAAATAATTATAGCTCTAACTAATCTACTATTATTTACATAGGGAAACAAAACATAAAACTAATCTAATTACAGTTCTACACACATATATAACTTAACACCTGGGCACACTGTGCGAGCAAGAGGGCCTCATATAGTACAATCAATTCTGCTTGCACCGGCACATTAGCTCTGGTGGATAGGGTAGTGTACCCCATTTGTTTTTGCGTTGGGGCCTCTAGCCCCTGGGGTTTTTGCTTCTCTTCGTGCACCCATGTTGCTAGATTGGGTGAAAATGTGTGGTATTATAGCTTCCATGGCAACCCTTAGTTTTTAAAGCCCACCGCCCTTGGTTGGCTACTGCACTTGAAAACCACTATAGTCGCCAATTCTGGTCTGTTAGATTATGGACTCACCTACGAGTTCTTTTGGAGCTGAAAAAAAGTTGACTAGGAGGTGCACAATGATGTGTTCTGTTTGGACTTCTTCTGTAAAAGGAACAACCAGTCAGAGACACGGCAACCGATGGTCAAAATGCCTTCCAATGTCTAAGTTAGCAATTGCAGGAGGGAAGATTCAAAGAACACTTTCTATCGAGAATGTATATACTATAAAGTAAGAACGTATAGTGTTGGTTACATATTTGTGGTATATAAAGTGGTTAAAATCATCTCAATAATTGACTTGGAATCAATTAGGCTCCAAAATGATCGATCTCCCTTGCTGGTGAATCTTAGTTTCTATTTATAGAAATCGGTTGAGTGTTTTGGTGAATGCGCTCGAGTGCATCTTTTGCATTTGCCTTCCCTACATGTGGTGGTTTTGACATATTATAGGATTGAACAATGCGCACTTTTTGCATTGTTCGGCATTGACAACCAGAGTTGTTTCTGGTCTGTGGTTACTGTCAGAGACTGTTGCTGTCCGAGACGACACCGTAGTTAGACGATGCATTAGTTTACAGTTGGCTGTTTGCTGGTTCGGTGACATCTTTGTCTTGCCATGTCATTTTCCAAGAACTAAAGTACAAGAACTAAGTAAGAATGTCATTTTCCAAAAGTCACTACAATTTTCTTTTCCTTGAGTGGCTTCTAAGAGAATTATGTTAATTATAATTACCTATGGTTCAGTTTCTCTTTACTCAGAAAGCTAGATCTGCTTAATTTAAATGCATGACTTTTGAATGTATAGAATGTTCTATTTTGTTGGAAAAAATTCTGGGCACTGTGGCTTCAGGCTAATATAGTTTTTGTTGTAGATTGCCGGAAAAATTAATAATATTATCAAGGATATGGGACTCAAAGAACTTGGGCAGCTAGAGCAGGACCTTGTTTTTGGTGATGCAGGAACTAAGGATGTAATTAACTTTTTGAGAACGAAACAGGTGAGAACTCGTAGGTATGAATTATCTAGAAAACCTTGTATGTGTGCATTGAAATAGGTTACCTCTCTGTATGCAGGATGTAACACGTGAAAATAAGCTGCGGTTGTTGATGATTTATGCAGCATGTTATCCTGAAAAGTTCGAGGGTGACAAAATCACAAAATTGATGGAGGTAGGCTCCTTTGTTGATACTTTCTGCTTTCATTTCCCTCTCCTCTTCCTTTGAGGTCATTAAGTGAATATATTCCAGTTTCCTTTCTTGAATGCCTGTAAGTGTCTTACTAAAGTCTTTCGGTCCAATACATAAATAGAGTTCAGCTATAGCACCCAATTCAGAGCAGATAACAATATTTCTCTTCTTTGTCTCTCCTTTTTTTGTGGGAAGGCTTATGTACCATGTATTTTTTCAAAGATTTAGCACCCCTTTCAATCATCTCTTGCTGAATTACATGTGTTTTCTCGTCTTAGCATTAGGAACCATCCTGTGTGTTTTAGCAGTTTGATACATCTATTTACAAATCTCTATGGATGCATATGTTGACATAGCAGCCAGTGTCCACGATGCATGGATGCATAGATTTAGACGAAAGTATGTACTTAGTGACTTGTTGATGTGAATTAACGATAATGGAAGCTTGAAAAATGAGGAAGAGGAAATACGCAAAATAGATAAATGAAAAATTCAATTCAACTTCGTTTTCCCATAGAATTAAGATTTTTTGGTTCGAATCATTGTTTGGCAGATTTGGCGAATCGACTTGCTACATTTGGGTGTGAAATTTCTCAAAGAAAAAATTAAAGCCCAAAAGTCTTTTTAGGGGATAATTTGAGCCGATGGACGACTCAATTGCGGCGATCTCTTAGCCGGTTTTCTTGTCGAGTAGGATTTGAAGATTGTTGAGTTGGATTTAATGTTTCTTTCCTTAAACACCACTGGCCTACTAAATGGGGTCAGTCTTGGCTTCGATTTCTATATAGGTCGTGAGAAAGTCACGCGTTTGGTCTATTAGTAGATTTGAAACTGAAAGCCATGAATTGTTGAACACTTGTACAGATCTCCAAAATAGTATAACAAAAGCCCAACATTAACTTCATATCAAACGTTTTCACGGTGGAGACAATTAACAAATGTTTCATGTGCATATCAACTACAAACATAAGATCTATTGGAACAGAGAAAGAGAGACAAAATTCATGGTGATTTCTAACCTCTGCAATTTGATTATCCCAATGAATGAGAGCCGTATGATTTCCAACCTATGCAATTTGTTTTCTCTGGTGAATAGGAGTCTGAATGATTTCCAGCCTCTGCAGTTTTTTTCTCTGATGAATGGAAGTCCAAATGATTACCAAACTTTGCAGTTTTTTTTCCTCTGATAGATGGGATAGTGGTAACTGCTGTGGCAGTTATGGGTTATATTTGGTGAGTTACTATGTCACCCCCACAGTTAATTTTAAAAGAATGTTAGTGTTGTGTAAAAAAATAAGTTTCTTGGTATTTTCGGAAATTAAAAAAGTGAGCCAGCCTAAAAAATTGGGTTCACACCAAAAAAGGTGTTTCCTTTATAATAGTATAGATATTTGTATGTATGTTTTCATTGTGGACTGAGATGGGGGGCGCAGGCGTAATAGTAAGATTGTCCCATTGTGACTTGGTGGTCACGAGTTTGAATCACGGAAGAGTCTCTCCTCTTGCGGTGGTAAGACTCTGTGTATCCAACCCTTTCCCCAAGCCCTACAATAAGGGGAGCCTCATGCACTGTGCTAAAGATAGGGTTCCCCACAGTCTGGATTAAAAGTCTCTCCTCTTGCGGTGGTAAGACTCTGTGTATCCAACCCTTTCCCCAAGCCCTACAATAAGGGAGCCTCGTGCACTGGGCTAAAGATAGGGTTCCCCACAGTCTGGATTAAAAGTTGCCAAGTCTTTTAGGCATCGGTGTTTGGTGCAGCCTAGGTGTGAAAGTAGTGCTGCTCTGAAAAATGCTTCATAAGGTGTTACGGCAGTATTGTTTGTCAGTATTTTGTAAACACGTTCCTACTGTGAATTTTTGATGTATTCTGGGTCTCTGATTGTTTGGATAGATGTGAATGACCCCAGTTCGTCCTCTATATGGCATTGTAATTGTCAAAACTCAAAAGCAGATCTTGTCCCATATTAAGTGCCAAAACTTTTTCCAATTTGAAGGAGTGAATCTTTGCTGCAAAATTGACATAAAGTAAGACATTGTTGGGTACCAGTTTGTGCAACTTTACTCTTTCCGCAGTTTTGAAAAATACTAGAGCACTTATATCACATTCACAGAAGTTCAATTGTCATAGTCAATATCTAATGAATATTCTTTGGTTGCTTACTGCACTGCACTCACTTTCATTTTCCAAAAGGCAACTCATTGCAAAAATTCTGTTTTCTTGGACCGACCATCAAAACGGTTAATTTTCAGTTCTGCTACTTTGTTTGTGAGCCTTTTCAGTGTCGATCTCAGCCTTATGTTCTGATTTTTCTCAGTTAGCAAGATTATCACCTGAGGATATGAATGCGGTGAATAATATGAGATTGCTTGAGGGATCATCAGATATCAAGAAAAGCTCAATGGGGGCTTTTTCTCTGAAATTTGACGTTCACAAGGTAAGTGCCATGGGTTATTACAATTTTTTCATGCTTGATAATACTTGTTGTATGGCACTTACGTTCCCCTTCTTTTCCTTTGTAACTTCAGAAGAAGCATGCTGCTAGAAAAGATCGTGCTGGTGAAGAAGTGATGTGGCAGCTTTCACGATTTTATCCTATGATAGAGGTAAATTCCAGGTTACGTTTCTTGATTCTATATTGCAAGGCAGTTTCTGGAGGAGCGCCATATCCATAGCTGATATCCTCTAGTTCTAGGATAGTCCTGGATATCTTTATATTACTTGTGAAGTAGACATTGTTGTGCCCTAGTTTTTGGTTCTTGAACACATCGAATACTTCTCAGATATTCTGGATACATGTCCAATGCCCATTTGATCTACTTGTGCTGCCTTGTAAGCATAAGAAAAATACAGTGGTTTTATCTGGTGGCCCATACTTATATGAAGCAGATGTAGCGAGAATAAGTTACGAGGAACCATAGTGAAGGTTCTGGTTGTTTGCAATAAAATACCATGTTTCCTAGGGGGTTTTAGTATATTAATGCTTACAAGAGGAATTGTGTAGATGAACTAAAGTTCCTGTCATCTATCAGGAACTTGTTGAAAAACTTAGCAAAGGTGAGCTACCGAAGAATGACTACCCATGTATGAATGACCCAAGTCCAACTTTCCATGGATCTTCCAGGGCTGCATCAATTCAAGTTAATCCAACTTCTGCTCCCCATTCAATGAGGCAAAGACGGGCAACGTGGGCCCGGCCTCGAGCCTCTGACGATGGATACTCTAGGTATGCTTGTGGCTTCATTTAGTTTCATTAGTTTTTTGAATTCAGAAATTTTATTCACTGGAGTAGTGAAACCTTTCTTTTTTAACCACCACGGAAGGGAAACATTGGTTTTTTGGTATGCACCGGAGAGGTGGACCTTTTCTCGCCTCTTGTAAGGACTGAGTAAGCGAAACATATAGAAGACTGGTGCTTATTTGCGATCAAACTTTGCGTATCCATCTGAGCATCCTTTTTTGTATTGATTTGATTTTGTTTTGTGTCTACAATTGGATGGCACTTCTTGGTTATTTCATTTTGATTTTACACAATTGTAGAAGGTAGCTTACAAGTCAGTGTCCTTTCTAAGTAGTAATCTTCCCCCATTTTTGCAGCCCCTTTTTTCTCTTGCTGCAGAAAAAAGAGAAGGTATGTGCAGACAGACCTTAGTCGCAGGAACCTCCTATCAGGGGTTGCAAATCCACCTAAGAACCTCGCTCCCGCGCTCCCAAGTCAAGACTCTCCTAGGAACCACTCCCATAGAGAAAGGAGTCCCCGCTCCTGACTATAATAGAACCTCTCAAGCACATAAATTCCAAAATAAACAGAAGTAAAAGATACCGAGCAAGAGAAAAAATGAAAAAATGAAAAGATACTAAAAGAAATATTACCCCAAATTCGCTTAAGTATTCAATATAATGTTACTTGTTTTCACTAAATTAATATTTGCAATTGACATGAATTACGAATTATTACTTATGTTACATATCTACAGTTTTATAAATTATTCCTAAACTCCTGCTTGCACTCCCATGATCTTACGCTTCCCCACCACAACTCCCGCTCCCACCCTGCTTTGTGCAACCAAGGGACAGACCTCTCACAAGAGGTGAGTCCCACAGTGTTCACCCCTTGAGAGGTTTGTGTCCAGTTCTGTGCACATATGAGGGCTCCCAGGAAAGAACTGTTACTGTTTTTTCCCTTTGGTTCCATTAATTTTATTGCAATTTCATTCCAAAATCTTATTTTCTTTTACTTGCCTGTTTGTAGTGATTCAATTCTAAGGCACGCATCTAGTGATTTCAAGAAGCTGGGGCAACGTATTTTTGTATTTATTGTCGGTGGGGCTACTCGATCTGAGGTATATATAATTTGTTTCCCTAAACAACAAGACTGCTGTTACTTTGGGCATCTGTTTGTGATTTTGTTCTCAGAAATTTACTTGTTTTCAGCTACGGGTTTGTCACAAGCTGACAGCAAAGCTAAAGAGGGAAATTGTCTTAGGGTCGTCTAGTCTTGATGATCCTCCACAATTTATTACAGTATGTTTATTCTTCTTTTTTCGTTACTTGGCCTTGACCGTTACTCAAATTGTTTGCTACTTCGGCATAAGAGCCATAGAAATAAGTCAAACATATGCTCCATTTTAATATGTAGAAGAAAATTATCTGTACCAACCCTAAAAATATTTTACCACATTTCCTCGAGCCATTATAGGACAGACACATGGTAATATTGTAGTTATGTGTGGTAATTGCTTACATCTTTCTAATGAGTTGAATTTGCAGAAACTGAAGTTAATGACAGCAGACGAACTCTCTTTGGATGATCTTCAGATTTGAAGATATTGGTGTAGAGCGCAAAGCTGGATACACAATTCTATTTTTTCCTTGAACATGTTTTTAACTGTGATTTGAAACGTCATGTATCATGTATGATCTGAAGAACATTACAAGATTAAAATTAGGTTCCATGATGGGGGTAGACAGCAGAGCTGGCTCCCTTTCTTTGTTCTGCTGAGGCTCATCTTTTAGCTTTGTATTGTAATTGTGCCACAAATTGCTTATTTGTTGTGTACACTAATAGGATTTGTGCAAAAGACACGCTGACAGTACAGGTACAGATTCAAAGACCAGATAACCCATCTGAAATGTAATTTTTGGTATCAATGTTTCTTGAAATGTCTTCTCTAGAAAGAAAAGGTTGATACAAGCATTTGTCAAAACGTTACAATTTACTAGCAGTACTGGCAGTCCTCTCAAATAAAGCTAAAATTGGTTCATAAGATGACATACATGACTTAACAGTTCAAAGTGTGGCCATACTGCAAAAGATACAGAACGACTGCCTCTGGAGCTTAAATGCGAAGTTCTTTTTTCCTTTTGTTGAGCAGGGTCTCAGCTTTCCTCTTTTTGATTTCACCAACTAGCCTCTTAACGTAAGCAATGTATGCTTCAACATCAAATTTCCTTTTGCAGCCTTCATAGTTCATGTAGCGTATCTTGCCAAAGACTGGCCGTTCTCGCCAACCCTGATATAGTTCTCTCATACAATATCAGAAAGCGAAACGAAACAGGTGAAGACAATTGTTGAGAATCTAAACAACTAGGGGAGGTTGTTATGGCCCATTATATGATAAAATAGTTATATATCTCATACAAATATCAGTTCTTGAAACAAAATGATGCAATCCCAACCTGATCATGCACACCGCAAATCGACCACATGCAACCAACATATCCATTTGGATCCCTTCCGTCTATTTCGTACTGTATGCAGAGTCAGTGTAAGCAATGGAACTTGATGGGAATTCAGAGAATAATTACATTCATGTAGGATAGCTCTAGTTGAATTACCTTGTCATTTAGATATATCGACATTGCAAGGGCCTCTTCAGGCCCACTTGTCCATTCAAGAATCTTTTTTGCCCAGTACATCCTGATTACAGTTCTCTACTATGTTAATTTGAATTAAATAGTGAAAATATAAGTTTCACCGGGGAAAAACATAAACAAGTATAGGCTGACAGTTGTATTAGCCACGTCTACAATCAGTATACCTGTGAAGTGCAACAGTTTTATTTCCACAATCCTTTTTCAGTGACGGGTCAATGTAAGCTATAAGGGTAAGCATAATATATCCTCATTATAACATCATATCATCCCAATGCATTTCCAACAGGAACCGACTATTTTTGACAAAAAACACAGCCAGATTTATGGCTTTTGTCGCGTCTCAGTAAGCCTCTGAAATCAAGCAGGGGTATGTTTCAACTGACATCTCAATGTGCGCACTTGAAATAGTGACGGAGAGAGGAAAAAAAGGTTTGAAATGGACCAAACACCACACTATTGAATATAAAAAAAAAAAAGTATCCAAGAAGATCAAACTATTCACTCTGGCCAGGTTGTTTTCTAAGTATAAGAAAGGATAACTAAGAAGCTATGGAAAAAAATGCAAAGGGCATGCTTCTTTTTGGGACAACATTTTCTGGGTCGTGGAAAGGTTGCCTTACTTCCGCTTCAAAAATACTGAATATAGGAGCCTATGAACATTGAACAGTATAACAAAATGGAACGCTAACATGTAGTTCAAAAGTACCAAAACGCCAGAAAGAAGAACTTGCCTCATAAAACCATGCATTTTTCCGTAATAAACCATCTCCAACTGAGAAGCATTCCAGAGCTGAAAATTGCAGCAAGAGACCCTTTAAAATTATATACCAGTATTTACAAACTACTACACAGACTACAAGAAAAAAAAATGTGAGAAAAGTTATCTACTAGCATAAACTGGATCCACGAATTACCGTCAACAGGAAGTATTACCGATGCAATTATCAAGTGAAGAGAATCATGAAACTAAACTTCATGCCACAAGACATTAAACGTTTGAGAGGATAAGTTGTATAACATAACATTGTTAGCTTACAGGATCAGCAGTTTGTGCCTTCTCCAATTGCTCCCTCCTATTGTCCATAAAACTCCAACATTATTAGTCAGCATATAAACTTATATACGAAATAATTTCTGGCAATCCGAAATTAAGGAACTCACGCACGTGTACATATGTTCTCGCTTATCAGAGGCATGGTCCATCAAGGTTTTACGTGCCCATTGCCATGCTCCTTTTAAAGAGTCATATTGAGGCTGGTAGAAGCAATAGTTATCAGCAAGTTCCCTTCGCACGATCAACTCCTCCAAGAACGCATCAACTGCCTTCATAATAGCAGTAACATAAGGAAAATTCAAGAAATGTGCAATGTGAAGCCAAGATCCACCAATCCATTGACAACATATACGATAAAACTCCTTGGGTGCCCAAGAGCTAATCACCACATGACCAAACCCATACTTGTCGATATGGAACATTAGGATTGTAATAATATACAAGATTGAAACAAACGAAGTAGCATCAGCTCATTAGGCAGCTAATAGGGGGAGCCAAAAGCAGTTCCAACCTCTAGCAGGTATTAAACTTACATATAAACACAGCCACTCATTATTATCAAAGAAACCGAAATAATGGAAGTGTTGATTGAACAAAAATAACTTCATTTACAGAAGTATTAAAACCAAATTGGAGAATCACACGACTAACTACAAGCTTTGAGACTACAAACCTGAGGGCAACGTATCCTGACTTTACGTGCCTCTGTGGCACACCGCTGAGCTGATATCTGCCCAAAATGCAGATATGGAGAGAGGCCAGAAAGTGCTTTAGGTTTCAAAGGGTTATTCCTGTCCTTTGAGTAGCTCTCTAATCTCTTAGACAAGAACCCATTCATGCTTCCCATCAAGACTTCCATTGCCGCATGTTCACCTGGTTCGCACCACTCAAGCTCAGGAACTTCTCCTCCTTGCCTAATTGTATATCAACGTGGTTTACTTACATTAAAGTGGCATCTAATTCCATTCAACCAAAATAAAGGTGAAAATCAAGTAACGAAATTCAAATAAGATCTAACCTTACAACATCTGTAATGAGATTCTTCCAATCTACCACATGATTTGTGGCAGCCCACTTTTTAATTGGTGGCCCCAGTATAGGAAAATCAATCAGGTACTCGGGCAGCAGTTTATTAATCTTACCCCTAATAGTCCTAGCACTGTACTCCAGTTTCTCTGATGCTAACCATAGAGGTACTACATTGTGAGCATCAACTTCATGAACTGACACTGAATCACCGACCCTTTTGCAGATTTCCACTTTCCAACATTTAACTTCCCGTAATGGTGTGAAGTCAGTAACCAGCAGTGAAGCACCACAATCTTCAAGAAAATCAGGAATCGTCTCTATAGCTTCTCCCTAACCAAACGAATCCCCTAACAAGTAAGCTGCCAAGCATAATAATACGTCTGTGCACCAAAAAGTAACTTGCCCTCAGGTTTCCCAAGATTTGAGACCCAAGAAAACTTGCAACCCATTTAACAAAACAAGATGTTGTTCAGGTATTTGCGACTTATAATACATCATTTGGTTGCCAAGAAAACAAAGGGGCAGGAGACAAATCATAATTGAGAAGCAAGAAAATGATGGGGAAAAATACAATACCAAACCTGTAAAAGAAAATGCTTAACCCAATAAGCCAATGTTTGAACAATAGTTTCTTTGGGGATGTTACTTTCTCGAGTACCAATGATAACTTTTAAAACCTATGGTTCTGTTTTGACAAATGTAGATTTCAAACCAAGAGATTAGACATCACATTATTATCCAACAGGAATAATTCATATATATGGTTAGTAGCTTACGTATGAATTTCAACATTGGGTTTAGGAGCTATATCAAGTTAGATTAGAAATACTTCATAATCGGTGTTATGCAAAGATCCCAACAAAATAAACATCTTCTGCTTGTAATCCATCTTCCCCTCTAGTTCACAAGCCACATATAGAGATACATCCCAGATTTTGTCAAAATTGTGTCAGAAATTGGATTTTAGGTCAAGAACTTTTGACAAATTGAGCAAAACAATAGTGGGTAAACCATGGAAAGTTTGAACAAAATCCATTAAGAGGAAGATGAGAATTTGTCCCTTGAAGTGGGCTGTGGGGAAGGTGGAAAGTCACCTACCCCACGTTTAGTAAAGATGTAAATTCTTTGTAGGTATATGAGTCACGAGCTTGCATTTGGGGTTTCCGCCTTAAGGGGTAACCGACTTTTCAAAGGGAGGAGGATATAGGGTAAGTTGGTTTTGGTCCATTTACAACAACCGTGCTTGCGCGCGCCGCTACTGTGATGCCGAGACTATGGCCGGGGCAGTGGAGCCATGGGGCCATGGACTGTGGTCTCTGGGATTGGAATTGGGCCCATTGGTCTCATCTTTTTACTCTCTAAAATCTTCGGCTTGGACTAGACTTGCTTGGGTCTGATCCCAGAACCTTCTGGAAAGCAAGCTGAAAGACGAGATGAAGTGTCTTTGAATCTCCACTTCTCATGAGTTTGCAAACTCAACTCCAGAGTTATACACCACCTTGATGGAATTGATAAATGAATTGAAAGGCCGAAGTTGTAGGGTCTTCCACACTTCCTGCTATGTTCGGTACTACGAAATATTCTGCAAAACACTTAGGAAAACCAGAGCGGCTTTTCATGTTCTGGTAATTCCTTTTCTGTTCCGGTCATTCAGTTTTTGTTCCTGCTTCAATATTCCGGCAAGAGAGAGAAGAAACAAAATTCGTTCCTTTTACACTTTGGTGGTCCGATTTCTGTTCCAGCTTAAATCCTCCAGTAGAAGAGAAGAACAATTCTGTTTACCGAAAAGTGTCAACCCGTGGGGAATGTTGAGTTGTGTGCAACTGCTGTATCATGTCAGAAAGAAAGAAAGACGCCGAAAAATACTTCAACCACCACTTAGAGAGAGGATAAGGATACTATGTGAAACACGGACCTTTACTGATTTCATTGTTGATCAGATCAGTGTTCCTAATTTTATCGATTGTTTCCACTTTCTGTATCTAACGGGTCATGTGATTTACTGATTCCAAAACATTATTGTTCTTCTCAAGGTAATATTCTTCTTGCACGTGAAATGTTAATAAAATAACTTAACTTCAGAGTTCGTGAAATGTTAATTAATATAATTCCGTTACCATGTTGTAGATAGAATTTATTGATATTTTTTAGTGTTGAAAATATTGCTGATATTTGATAAGTGAAATTCAAAATTAATCAGATTCAGTTTTACTTCAGAGATTGATTTTTTTTTTTTTCCAACAAACTAAACATAAAATCCCGTCATTTGGAATCCACATCTTTCACTCACGCATAGCCAACAAACACAGCTCAACATTCAAACTAATCATCACATTTCCCCACGATGTCTGTCTAAACTTATATATATTATATGAAGACGCACGTATACATACATACATACATACATTGATATTGATGTATAGAGAAAGAAAGCCATGCCTGAAACAAGAAGAATGGAATATGAAGAGTTTGTTGGATATGGCGATGGAGTTGTTGCAAACCCCTCAACATGAACCCTAATTGTCTGGCCTTTGCGCCCAAAAACTGATCAAACAGATTAAATACCACAGCTACAGGGACATTGGCCTTGTTGGCCTGATCAACAGCGTGAATTAACGCCCAGTTATCCCTGAGCCGTTGGTCTCTGAACATCCAGTAGACTACGGGTCCCGCATGTCGATCCGACGGTAGAGATCCGTTCTTGAGAACTCTAATCCTGGCCGATTGGAGGGTAGTGGATTGCGCCATAGAGGGGAAAACAGTAGAGGAGGTGTGGGATGGTGAGAGAAGGGTAGGGGTTAGCTGTAGGTTGAAGAAGGGGAAGGGGAAGGGGAAGGGGAGCCATGGAAAAGAGAGGGAAACGAAGCAGTTGAAAGAGGTTGTGGTTTCCAAAGTGGACACGTAGACGGGTCTCATACCCAGTTTCAGTTTGTGGTTTTGAATTTTTAATTCACAGGGTCAGGACAGGACAGGGTTACAAAAACTCAGACCGGCCCCAATCAAATCAATTAATTGTCTGTTGTAAACAAATTCACAAACCCTCTTGCCTCCAAAACTGGAACTCCTTATTCCATTATTATTATTAAGGGTCCATTTGGCGTAACTAGATTATGGGATTATTGGATTGTTGGATTATGTTGGGTGCCGGACGGAATAATCTAGCTCAAAGTGTTTGGACTAAATTATTTTTTATATGTTGGTTATGTTGTGTTTGGAGCTAGATTAATCCAGATTATTTGGGTAAATAATTTAGCCCAAATGGACTAGATTAAAACCCCAAATAATCTAGATAATCCGGATAATCTAGTTTGGCCAAATCAGCCCTAATTATTATTACAAGTATTTACAGACCATCCAAAAAAATCAACAAATTTCCCAAACTCACATGCCCTCCAAAATTCAAATCCTTTGCTTTTATGTATATTATTACACATGAAATATGAACAATGATTATAGGTAGTTAATTTCTACTTAAACACACAAAAATCCTAAAAATGAGTAGTTTCCCAAATATAAAAAAGAAATTAATACATAATTTATTTAGAATGATTGGATTTCATGCATGAAATTATTGGGCTCGCATGATTTTATAGAAATATGGTTTGTGTATGCTTGTTGGACTTAGCCCAAACTCATTTTACTTTAATAGCCCAATTTTTCTCTTTTATTTGGTCAGTAGTCATTTCTCCCTTGTATGGCCCAAAAAGCCTAATCAAGCCTACTGGCCCATGGATCTACACCTAAGCCCATTTCAGTCAAGCCCATTTGACCCAAGCTTTGTGGACACACACACACACAATAATTTTCCAATGTCATCATCCCCTCACATGCCCAACTTTCCTCTCTCATGCCAAAATCTTTGAAAATCAACCCCCCTCCCCCCCATGGCTACAAAATTCTCTCTTCCCTAATGGAGGTCCTCCTCCTGTTCCTCACTCTAGTTAAACCCTCTCCTTCTTCAGCAAAACCCCTTGGGGCCTTGGGCCAATAGTTTATTTGAAAACCACCTTCTTCTTCACATAGTTGTGCAACAAATCTTTCTCTTCTCCAATAGAAGCCATGACCATTTGTATCTCTACACTCCACTTCCATGTGCAACCATCCCAAATATCCAAGCCACACTCATTCCCTTCCTCTATAAAACCCTTCCCTTCCCCTCCCCCTTTCCTTCATTCTTTCTTAATTTCCTGACATTACAGAGTTAGATAGAAAGAGGGAGAACTTCAAACTTTGAAGAAGGAATTAGATAGGACTTATTTTTTCATCAGTACTGTTATGTTTTAGCTGTTTCAAATATCGATTTAGTTTATTAGACATTATAGGCCTATTATTTAATTTCATGTATTAGTTTTGGAGAGATTCTTCATTTGGCTAATATTGTTGACTAGTTGACTTTGGAGTTTACTTATTTATTGAAATTGTTGTTGTTGGAAAAATGGTTGGGGAAAACATAATTTTAGCTAAATTTGAGCTAAAATAAAAGTGAATTTCACATATTTTTATGTGTGAATCTAAGTGGCAATGTGTTTACATACACATGGAGTTTAAGATTGTATATTTGGTTGGGCAAAATCATTTATATGTGAATTAAAAATTGAATCTAAATTAGGCTCCAAAGATTGGTAATTTTGGGTGAAAATAATGTTAATCTCACATAGGAAAAATATGAAACTTTCAAGTGGCTTATATAGCTTAACATTAGTTAAAGGTTTGGGTCCCAAGGTGCACCCCATTTTTGTGGATGGGGAAGGACTTCGGTAGCATGGGCTTTGGTCCAAACTACCACAGACGCGCGCTGTCACCGTCCAGTCGCTCGGCCATGCGAGTTCGGGTTCGAGTTCGGGTCTTTTACATAATATTCTTTTTGTTAAAAATTTATTTAAAATAATTAATTTCTCTTTTAGAATTTTATTTATTTAGATCCGGTTAAACCCGTTCTGACCCACGTCCATTTCTGACCCGCATGGCCCAATAGAATTTGACCATTGGTCTTAGACCGGTTCCTGACCGTTTAAATGCCCAACAACTGCGTCCCTTAGGCCGAACCAATGCAAATTAACTGAATCGGTTTACCCAACCGAACCGGTGCACCTATTACGTGCTTTAGGCTGAACCAGTGCAACTCCTAGACAGAGTTGCACCTTTTTACGGCCTATAAATAAAAGTCAATCCAATCCAATTTTCGTACTTAATTTTTGAGACCTCTTATCTTGCATTCATAGTATTTTGCACGCATTATATTTCTATTCTTTGAGAGAGAGTCCAGTGCACATTCTGGTTCGATAGACTAGTAGTTTGCAGTGTTGCTACTACTAGTGTTGATCGTTGCATATTGAGAGACAGACGCCAATTCATCTCGTAGCACTGTAGCGAGGGCTTATTTTGTTTTAAGGAGATTGTGTCAAACACAAACCTCAATCAATAAGTATTCGTGTTCTGTTGACTCGTTTCACAAATTGCTTGATCACTGGAATTCGTTCCGAAAACAAGTAAGTTTCTGCCATATTATTTTATTTTAGTTTTTCTGTCTTTCTTATACATAATAGATTATTAATAGTCTAGATAACAATCTTAAGACAAAATATATTTTTCTAGACTATTACAAAGCTGTTCTTGACATAATTTTATAAACAACTTATATTCTGATTTTTGTAGCAACATTATTTTACAGATTATTTTAATCTGTTCTGTGAGAAAAAATAATTTTAATACTGTGTTTAATTCTATTTTCATTAGACAGTATTAATTTTTCACAATCTATTTTATAGACAGAATCTTCCTTATATATTCTGTTTTTACATATTTGCTTTGTATTTACAAAGAATATTTGGTTTTGTGATTTAAGTATGACAAAAGTGCAGCAAACTCTTACACCCACTACTTCTCGTACACCCACAGTGGCAGTTGTGATACCGACTGCAGTTCCTATGAATCACGGGGAGAAACTCGAGAAATTCAATGGAACAGAGTTTAAGAGATGGCAGCAAAAGATGTTGTTCTATCTTACAACTTAACTTTACGAGATTTCTTCGTGAACAGGTTTCTACTTTGACGAAAAATAATACCGATGCACAGAGCGTTGCAGCGGTAGATGCTTGGCAACATGCCAACTTTTTTATATGTTGGAATTATATCCTCAATGGGTTGGACAACAAATTGTACAATGTTTACAGTCCACTCAAGACGGCCAAAGAACTTTGGGATTCTTTAGATAAAAAATACAAGACAGAAGATGCCGGTTCGAAGAAATTCGTGGTCGGTAAATTTCTGAACTATGTGATGAGTGACTCCAAAACGGTGATCAGTCAGGTTCAAGAAATCCAACTCATTTTGCATGATATTCATGCTGAAGTTATGTCTCTCAGTGAATCTTTTCAGGTTACTGTAATTATTGAAAAGTTGCCACCCGGTTGGCGGGATTTCAAGAACTATCTGAAACACAAGCACAAGGAGTTGAAACTTGAAGAACTTATAGTTCGTTTGAGGATTGAAGAAGATAACCGTGTTTCCAACAAAAAGACCGAAAAAAATTCAATACTGGCAAAGGCTAATGTGGTGGAACAAGGAAGACCATCCAAGAAAAGGAAGCATTCTGGCCAAGGTTCGAGTCAAGGCTCAAAAAGTGGAGAAAACAAGAAGTACAAGTTCCAAGAGAAGTGCTTCAAGTGTGACAAACAAGGACACCATGCAGCGGACTGTCGTAACAGGCCAAAGGATGAGAATGCTCACAAGAAACCTGCACAAGCCAATGTGACCGAAGTGGAGACCCTCTCCGACAATGTTGAAGACTTGCATCTTTCAACAGTTGTCTCTGAAGTTAATCTAGTAGAATCTAATCCCAAAGAGTGGTGGGTGGACACTGGCGCTACTCGTCACATATGTTTTGAAAGGAAGATGTTCTCCTCTTACAACGAGGTGACCAATGGAGAAAAACTATTCATGGGTAACTCTTCTACTTCAAAAGTCGAAGGCGAATGGAAAGTGATACTCAAGATGACTTCGGGAAAGGAACTCACTCTCAACAATGTGCTCCATGTTCCGGATATTCGTAAAAACCTAATCTTTGGATCTTTGTTGAGCAAGAATGGGTTTAGGATAGTATTTGAGTCTGATAAGTTTGTACTCACTAAAAGTGGATGTATGTAGAAAAAGGGTACATAAGCAATGGACTCTTTAAACTAAATGTAATAACTGTTCTACTGACTGTGGCTATGAACAAAAATATCACATCTTCTACTTATATCGCTGAATCTTCTAATATTTAGCATGGTAGATTAGGATATGTGAATTTTGAAACTTTAAGAAAACTAATAAGTTTGGAATGTTTGCCTAAGTTTAACATTGATCCAAATTATAAATGTGAAATTTTTGTTGAAACAAAATTAACAAGAACTTCTTTTCAGTCTACACATAGAAATACTGAATATTTAGACTTAGTGCATACTGGCATTTGTGACTTCAAGTCAATCCAAACAAGAGGCGGTAAAAAATATTTTATTACTTTTATCGATGATAGTACTCGATACTGTCATGTTTACTTGCTAAGAAGCAAGAATGAAACTTTGAAAATGTTCAAAGTTTATAAGAATGAAATTGAAGATCAACTTAGCAAAACACAATCAAGGTAGTAAGGAGCAACAGAGGTGGCGAGTAAGATGCACCTTTTGGCGAATTCTGTAAAGAGCATGTCATTATACATCAAACTACTGCTCCTTATTCTCCTCAACAGAATGGTGTTGCTGAACGCAAAAATAGAACATTGAAAGAAATGTTTGTATGTTGATTAGTTCTGGATTATCACAGAACATGTTGGGGAAGCAGTGCTTTCCGCAAACTACATTCTTAATAAGATACCTTAGAAGAAAATCAATAAGACACGGTATGAATTATGAAAAAGCTGAGCAAAAATGCTTTGGGAAAACATAATTTTAGCTAAATTTGAGCTGAAATAAAAGTGAATTTCACATATTTTTATGTGTGAATCTAAGTGGCAATGTGTTTACATACACAGGGAGTTTAAGATTGTATATTTGGTTGGAAAAAATTATTTATATGTGAATTAAAAATTGAATCTAAAGTAAGCTCCAAAGATTGGTAATTTTGGATGAAAATGATGTTAGTCTCACATAGGAAAAATGTGAAACTTTTAAGTGACTTATATAGCTTAACATTGGTTAAGGGTTTGGGTCCCAAGGGGCACCCCACTTTTGTGGATGGGGAAGGACTTAGGTAGCATGGGCTTTGGCCCAAACTACCACACGCATGCTGCCATCGTCCGTCTGAACGTTCGGTCGTGCCGCGCCGCGCCGCGCCGGGCCGAGTTTGGGTTCGGGTCATTTAGATAATATTCTTTTTGTTGAAAATTTATTTAATTAAATTAATTTTCTTTTAGAATTTTATTTATTTAGATCCGATTAACCCGTTCTGACCCGCGTGGCCCAACAGAATTTGACCGTTGGTCTTGGGCCAGTTCCTGACCGTTTAAATGCCCAACGGCTGCGTCCCTTGGGCAGAAGCAATGCAACTTAACCGAATCGATTTACCCAACCGAACCGGTGCACTTATTACCTGTTTTAGGCTGAACCAGTGCAACTCTTAGACAGAATTGCACCTTTTTACAACCTATAAGTAAAGGCCAATCCAGTGCAATTTTCGTACTTAATTTTTGAGACCTGTTATCTTGCATTCATAGCATTTTGCCCGCATTGTATTTATATTCTTTGAGAGAGAGTCCAATGCACATTCTGGTTCAACAGACTAGTAGTTTGCAGTGCTGTACTACTAGTGTTGATTGTTACATCCTGAGAGACAGACGCCAATTCATCTCGTAGCACCGTAGCGAAGGCGTATTTTGTCTTAAGGAGATTGCGTCAAACACAAACCTCGATCAGTAAGTATTCGTGTTCTACCGACTCGTTTCACAAATTGCTTGATCACTGGAATTCATTTCGAAAATAAGTAAGTTTCTGCCATATTATTTTATTTCAGTTTTTCTGTCTTTCTTATACATAACAAATTATTAATAGCCTAGATAACAGTTGTCACATTGAGGTTTATTTATATTGTTGTACCGTTTCATTGTTTATTTCATACCTTTTAAGTGTGAGGTGTGGCAATGATTGTTTACCTTAGTTTAGCGTTTAGAGTTCTGATTGAACTTGATTTGAAGAAAATTGAATTTCTTTCTCCTTTGGCTGAAATTCAATTGATTACTCCCTCTCTGTAGCTTCTTGGATCTCTCTCTCTCTCTCTCTCGATACTATGGTTTTATTGTGGAGAGGAAGAGGATAAATGTGGATGAATATATATAGTAGGAGGAAGAGATAAGATGAAAGGTGGAGAGGGTTTCAAGGGGGAAGGACGATAGGTGGGTGGAGGAGTGAGGGAGGTGGTGATAGAGGTGTGGGAGAGTAGAAGGGGTGATGGGAGATGAGAGAAGTGGCAGGGAAAAGGGTTGGCAATGGAGGATGCAAGGGAGTGGGTGGTGGCCGATTTGCTGGAGGGTAATCTGTTGTGGGTGGTTTTGTAGGATATAAGGTGTATATATGTATGTATTTGTGACACCCCAGCCACGTTGTGGTGCTAACTGTGAGGGCGACGTTTAGGAGATAGTGTCTCAGTGGGACGTTCGGATGGGTGGTCAAGGGTCTCATATCGCTTGGTGGGATGTAAGTTCGGTAGTATTTATAAGATTATGAACCTTATTTGTATATAGCCTTTTAAAGCCGTGATGGCACCAACACCAAATGGAACTTCACAGTTAAACGTGCTCGTCCTGGAGTAATTCAGGGATGAGTGATCTACTGGGAAGTCCACGGGATTTGGGCGGCAAAAGTGGACAATATTGTACAGGGCAGGAGAAGGTCGTTACAAATGGTATCAGAGCCTGCACCAACTGGAAATGTGAGAAATTTCGGTCCCACACGAGGACGTGTGTTCCTAAGTGGGGGAGATTGTGACACCCCAGCTAGGCTATGGTGCCAACTGTGAGGCCGGCGTTTGGGAGATAGTGTCTTAGTGGGACGTCCGGATGGGTGGTCAAATGTCCTACATCGCTTGGTGGATATAAGTTCGGTAGTATTTATAAGATTATGAACCTTCTTTGTACAATGCCCTTTAAAACCGTGATGACGCCAACACTAAATGGAACTTCACAGTTAAGCGTGCTCGTCTTGGAGTAATTCAGGGATGGGTGACCTACTGGGAAGTCCATAGGGTTTGGGCAGCAAAAGTGGATAATATTGTACAGGACAAGAGCGGGTCGTTACAGTACTGTATATGAATGCATGTATATATAAGTATATATGAAAGTATAATGTTATAACGGAATACAATAATAAATAATTTAAATACGCGAATAATTTTATTTCTAAATTAAATTTTTGGGTATTTACAAAACCGAATTATATTGATCAATAGACCTACATGTGATACAAACCTAATTAATTTAATTTTCTGTGTACTAAATGGAATTGTTTTTTCACTACTTTAGATTAGTCCTTTATTGGACATTTTATATTAAGAATTATGTCTTAAGTTGTAAATTATTTAGGTAAAAATTAAAATATTAAAAGGGAATGGATTCTTAGAATAATTAGGTGTAGTTGTGTGAGAAGGAATTTTTTAGTGTTATTTGGCTACTGTGCATTGATTTCTTGTCCTATGTTTTACAATTTATGTGATTAATTATCACGCTATATATTCAAAATGTGCTCCTTTTTTTTTATTAGATTATACATGTGTTCATGCGTAGTATATATTATCACTTGTATAATTTTATATATATCTTAAAAAATAATAATATGTATTTTTAGTAGAAGGTTTTTTATTTTAGACTTTTACGTGGTCACCCCCCACAGCACAATATATACATTGCGAAATTAACCCATCAGCTAGCCCATGTAACCCATATTAACACTGAACAGCTATAATAATAGCTAAGCCCAAACAAAGCTCACACTCACAATGGCAAATATTTAGAAAAACAACTGGATAGTATAGTATTAGTATCAAATTAAGCGTGCTTTAATTGCCTTGATCTCTTTCAACCACAATCGACGATATATATATATATATATATACAGTACCCTTCAGCTGTGGACGTCCGGAGAAAAAATGAAATGCGGACTTTAGACTATGGCCGTCGGATGAAAGCGGTGGAAAACTGATGGCTGAGATCAGTTTGAAGAAAAAAACGTGGACAGGCGCGGGTCGGGTGGAAATAACCCGGGTCCTTAACAACTAAAAACCAGTACCCTTCAAACCCGACTCTCTCTCTCTAAAAACCAGTACCCTTACGCTTCAGCCCCTTCTCTCTCTCTCTCTCTCTCTCTCTCTCTCTCCCCGATCCCAACCCCTCTGTCACCGTTTGTCGAACCCCGAAAGTGCCCGTTCGTCGTCCCTCTCGCCGGCGTTAGCTCCTTCTCACCGGAGCCCTAACTTGCGAGCTGGTTCAGCTCAGATCTGCCTCCGCCTCTCTCCACCCGGTCCGCCGTGGAAGCCGGATAACTCTCCCTCTCAACATTATGAGGAGTTCACAAATATACGCGTTCAATGGTAACTGAGGTTCATGGCCAACACAATCTGTTTCCTTTGTTATGGTCAATGGAGAAGATGATGCCTATTTCACTTGATCTCTGGTTTCCTTTGTTTGATCTCTGGTTTCTGGTTCATTTCTTCTTCTGCTAGAGCGCTTGATCTTTCAGTTTGTTTGTTTTGGGGATTTGCTACTGTGGTTGGACTGCTAAATTTGAGAACTTGTGAGAAAACCATACAGTTGTAGCTTCTTGCTGCATTTGGACTGCTGCAGTTGTTTATGTAATTTGTGTAACATTTTGCTTTCCTTGTTATGTATTGAAGGAGAGGAATTGGGTGAAAGTTGCAATTATCATCTTGTTATGTACTGCAGTTTTAGATACGCATGATCTCAACTTGTGTTTTTATACGTCCGTAAATCAAGTTTTTATAGCAGCAGTTATGGACCGCTGTGGACAGGTTTTTCCTTGTTGGCATTCAAGTCATTGACAGGTTTCATGAAGCTCTCGCCACGGCTGTAATGTTATGGTCAGTGTCGCGACCGGACATTCACAAAACCACATTTTTTGAACAAATTATTTTAGAAAACTTGGATTTTAGACTAATCTTTTAGTGGTATGGACAGAGAACTTATACTATGTTGTACAAAGTCAGGTTGGAAATTCTTCTATCAGACACTACCAGTTATTTTCACAAGCATAATGACACAATTCTTAAAAATGGGTAAATCGCTGTGTACCTCCCCTTCTCGTCCGTATGGCTTCTGAAAGTGTTTTCCCAAGCTATTCTAAATTTGCTCAAGATTCAAAAGTTTGGCTCATCTGTGGGATAACCGTGATGACAAAATCTCTATTAATCATCCAACAGAGCTTTCCCCGAAAGGTTTGCAAGGAGCAAACTAACCAAAAAAAGAAAGAACACAAACAAACGTAAAACAGGACCTCCCCTAGCTTCTAAATACAACACTCCAAATCCAGCCATCCAGGCTAAACCCAAGCAAACTAAAAAAATACAAGAAGAGAGCACACAATACAAACAAAAAGTCCATCAAACTCAGATGACAATTTGGAGCATGGAGAGAACAATCAGCATATCAAACTTGAACAGCATCAATAACCGAGAGTTCAATACACAAAGTCCGAATTTGTGCCGGTGAGAGGGAGAGTTATCCGGCTTCCACGGCGGACCGGGTGGAGAGAGGCGGAGGCAGATCTGAGCTGAACCAGCTCGCAAGTTAGGGCTCCGGTGAGAAGGAGCTAACGCCGGCGAGAGGGACGACGAACGGGCACTTTCGGGGTTCGACGAACGGTGACAGAGGGGTTGGGATCGGGGAGAGAGAGAGAGAGAGAGAGAGAAGGGGCTGAAGCGTAAGGGTACTGGTTTTTAGAGAGAGAGAGTCGGGTTTGAAGGGTACTGGTTTTTAGTTGTTAAGGACCCGGGTTATTTCCACCCGACCCGTGCCTGTCCACGTTTTTTTCTTCAAACTGATCTCAGCCATCAGTTTTCCACCGCTTTCATCCGACGGCCATAGTCTAAAGTCCGCATTTCATTTTTTCTCCGGACGTCCACAGCTGAAGGGTACTGTATATATATATATATATATATATATATATATATATATATATATATATATATATATATATATATATATATATATTACTAACAATCGAAACCTATTACTAATTTAATTAGTATTCACAACATGAAGTACAATATTCAATGTTTTGGTTTAATTATATATGTAATTATGGGCATTTATTTAAAGTATTTCAGCTAATTAATTATGAGATTCATCTTATGTGGAGGACACTTTTGTTGATATCGATCATTCTTCTAATCAAAGTCATGTTTACTTGAATAATCTTCTTTTGGATCCAAGAATAATTTTTTGCATAACCTATTAATGGTCATAGGAACAAAATAAGAAGAATACATCTTTAAAATTAATTACCTACTAATTACTTATTTGTCATAATTAAGAAAAAAATGGTGGAGGACGTACAATTTTAAAGTTGTATGTAATTTAGTGTTTTTTTATTGCACTACGAGATTATGTATGTATGTATGTATGTATGTATAGTATGGGTACGTAGAGAAGTTAAGGTTATGAACATCCTGCTAACAAATTTTAAATTAAGCCCGACACACTGCTTAATTAACTCGATCGGTTCTAAATACACAAGTTGATTGCTCATTTACTACTGCAGCTTACACCAATTCACGTTATTACGTACGTACGTACACAAGGAATGCCACAAACCCTCATACTTAATTATATATATATGCTTAAAAAGGAGAAAATTTGAAAGAAAGCAGAAGAAAAGAAGAGAGAGAGGGTAAAGAAGGAGAGAAAAAAAAAAGGATGTGGAATTATAAGGAGCATTGGGAGGGGGAAAGATTCTTTGTAGAAAGAGAAATTTGTCGTCCTAGACTAATCATTATACAACCTTTCTCCTTTACCAAAAACATGAGTGGAGTAGGTGATACCATACCTGGTGACACAACCGAGAGAGAGAGAGAGAGAGAGAATGAGTGAGTGAGTGAGTGAGTGAGTGAGAGTAGTACAAATTTCTCTCAAGTTTGGTGAGCTGTCAGTGTTAATAGGTAGGCCATTTTGTGTATGTGGAAACAGTTTTAACATAGACTTGCCGACAAGAATTTCTGTCTCTGCCACTAAAATGGGCAATTAGAGGACCCCCAAAAAGGTTGCAAAGTAGTAACCTAATGCCATACTTCATATATATGCCAATACTTTTCTACTTACTAATTTACTAAAGGGAATAATTACACTATTACAGTATAGACTTTAATTTGTTTCACTGTTTGAGAATGCGGGTGGGGCTCCGGGAATCTGAAATCCATCATCATCATCATAATTTATAAAGAGAGAAAGATACGACGAAATTCAAAGTTAAAATCTTAAATCACACATGCTTTTGCACACTCTATTTAGAGGTGTATTTCATTTTTTTTTTTTAATAGAATGAACGTATGAATAAGACTCAACTCCGAAAAGGATTACAATAAAATGAGATTAAAATATTTATTTTCATTCTCATATTTAGTTGTACTTAATACTAGTCATTAATACTGCTATTTTAGCTTTAATATATTATTTTTTATAAGATGAATTACTGCTACAACAGCGAATTTTGGTGCGAGAGGGTACTAACTTTGGTGTGACTATAGTGAACGTGGGAGGTGAATAAATCTCATAACCGACCTTGTAAGTTCGAGCATTAGTAGGAGACCGACGGGCATAGTCGCACCCTTAAATCGCTTCATTAGTCTGTCCTCGGACGGACGCAGACCGTTCTTCCAATTGATGAGGAAAAATACAAAGTTTCAATGGAACGGAGAATGCAACCAAGTGATGGAAAAGCTCAAGCACTACATGCTCTGTGCACCTTGGCGGTACATGCTCTAGCATTATATGCTAAAAGGCTAATGTCTTCGACCCTGTGACAAGTGATAGAAACCAATGCTCTGTACGTTTCGGCATTGTGTGCTCCTGCACTACGTGCTAATTAGGGACTAACGTCAATTTCACATTGGCGCCCGCATTCTGTCTAATCAATAGTGAATTTTGTATTGGAACATCGCACTTTTCAACACTTTATTCCATGCATGTTGTTTCAAATAAAGGAAAATAAATTAACATTTAATTACATGTTATCGTCTTTATCATTAATTGCTCTCCCTCTTGACATGAGATATTAATATAGAATGTTAATCAAAATCCCATAAATGTTCACTAGAGATCGACCCTCAGGTCGAGTTAGGTGGGTGCCTAATGTCTTCCCATCTTGTAACTTACTCCTGAACCATGTAATCTGTGGTTATGATAGATGAGTTACTCTAATACGTCCTTGTTCATACGTACTTGCTTGGTTCCTTAGGGACAACCTCATACCCAGATGATGGCTCTATGAAGTGAAAACATCGATCTAGCCCAATAGATGCTTGTGCAATGAGAAAAACCATGCATGCCATTAGCGACTGGGTAGATTTCAAATGGAAAGCCCACAAGCTTTGGATCCATGATCTCAAAATCAAAGCCATCCTATCCACCATTCGTCAAAAGTTTGTTTATCCTTGAAGATGGACATTCTCACCATCTACAGAGACTCAGAATTTGAGCTCCAATGGAATGCAATGCCCTATTATTAGAGATCCAACACAGGAAAGAAGATATGTTGATAAACGTATTCTCTTTTGAAGAAGCTCACCAAGCAAATATCCTTCTAGCAGAAGAAAGATTTCATATCAATGATGTGATTGTGACCATAATGAGGAGAATGTCCTATGTTCTGGACTATGATTGGGAAGACAACAACAGGGGATCGCCGATTTCCCAAATTCAAAGCAAACAAACACCAGTTTTTCCTGGGCTATTAGCCAAAAGAAGAGCTTATGAATAAAAGGCTGGACACATAAGAGAATGAGCAAAGACTAGAAAGAGCGAAAGGCTCTTCAAAACAAAAACCCCAGCATACTCCGAAATCGTAACTGGGTATTTTGTGAAGGAAGGAGGAGAGTTTCCTTCCTGTGGCATCTTGAACACTATTGGGAGCCTAAGGAAGAGAAAAGGTATCCATGCTTTGAGTTCTTTTTTGCTTATCAACTATTGGACGATGAAACTAATAAGGTAGTAGAGACTTTAGCCAAGGCAGAGTTAGATAGGGTAGAAACTTTGGAAAATACTAACCTAGAATCTTTCTTCTGGGAAGTGGGCAGATGTGTATTAAAGGCTTCATCTGGCCCCTCTAAGTTCATTATGAGTTCTCTCAAAATATATGACAATTGCACTGTAAAACCATTTCTCACTTGCATGCATGCTTTTTGGAGTCAATATTGAGTCTAGGTTTGCCCTATTTGGCTTAGGATTTGAGGAGCTTGCTTCTATTTTTGACTCCTGGCATAACTTCTATTTTGAATTTGAGTTTGTATCTATACTACCCTCAACTGAAGAGTTCAATAGTGTTCTGCTCTCAGATTGCTCTTTCTTCTGGTTGCCCTAGCATGCGTCCGACAATACTTTCAAGTGTTGAGGTGTGGACACATCGGGTATTGTTGAATTCTTTTGACTGTTATGTAATAGTCAAACTCCAGCCCTTCGATGCTTCTTTTTGGAATAGCTGATAGGTAGACTCATGAATAGACATCATTTACACTCCAGCTTTTAGAGTCCTTTTTTGGATTTGCAGTGTGGATTTGAACACTATTTTTTTTTTTGGATTGTTCTGATTTTCTTCGACATCCTGAGCATAGGATTGCTTTGTCCAAATCTTGAAAAGGGATGGTGATTCTTCCCATCATTTGACGTTTGTTGATTACTCAGGATAAGCAATTGCTTCTTACTAGTAGCTCCACTTGAGTTTGAGACTTCTAAACTTGTGCTTCTCAAATTTTGATCCTAGCATGTTTTATGACTAAGAAAACATGTCCTTGTGGTCTTTTGACAGTCATGTGAATTTCTTCCTCAGCCATTTGTCCTTGTTTATTCAATCTTGCTTATGTTAATGGCTTATGTTTCTTTGGCATTTGAGATTATTATCATGTGATTTTGCCTTTTGGGCTTAGTTTCTTGATGGGAATTTCACTGTTGAGTACGGAAATGGGATCCTCTTCTTTATCGATAGGATTCCCGAAAGGAAGGATAGAAAAAAGCCTAGGAAATATGCTTGTTCTTAATCTATCATCCCAGTACTTGAATGCAGATGATGAACCAAGTGCTCCGACCGCTTTCCAAGTATGAAAAGATGGGAGGTGAAAGCCTATGCAAGGCTTGACTTGAACTATAAGAATAAGAGCGAAGGGAATTAGCAAAAAACAGCTATCGATATCAGATGAGCAATGATTTAAGTTGGAACAACCACCGTGTACTCCCTTCGTGCAGAAGCAGTCGTTCTTTCACCTTGGATCATTGGCTATTCACTGCCGAAGACCAATGGTCTTAGTGTCTTGAGTTCAGGAGAAGGTGCTTTAGCTCGACGGTTGTGAACAAAGCTTGACCCGCACATTGGACCTGGGAGCGGAATGAAGAGATTTGGATTAGAAGTGGGATGGCAAAGGATTGGACTAGCAGTTTTTAAGAAATGATGCCATTCCCGACTCGCGAAGTGAAGCTCAATCTCTATTCATTAGTTCAGCGCTAAGATGTAGAACTGGATCGTATATGGGTCAAGAGATCTTCAATCTGGAATTCTCTTTTCTTGACTTCTTGTATCAACTAGTTCCTCAATAACAATAAGCGGTAATGCTCTTCCTATCAGAAAGTTCAGGCAGGCAGGAAATTCCCCCAAGGCAAGCCTTACTCAAGTAGGGGGGCAGGAAAGATTCATGAGTTGACAGACTAATCACAATCCCCATGAGTTCGAAATATAGTCTAAAGACAAGGTCATACTCGTCTTGTGCTTAAGATTGTTTTAACATGACAAATATTAAGATCCCTAAAATAACAAGTTTTGCAAGAAATCAATTCTTCTATTTTTACAGAGAAGCATATATAAAAACAAACAACACAACCTTTATTCATCTGCTTAAAACTAGATAACTATTGAACGATTTTTCATGACATTGAAAGAAACAGATTTTCATGTTAAGAGTTTTGAAATAACAAAAAGAAACATAAAAAGTATAAATAAAGACCCGTTCAGGCAAGTCTACCAAAACTGCTGAGCTATGAACAATCTCTTCCAGAGATATAGGAACCCTTTAGGATGATTTGAGTTGTCACCGTTGAATCTTTTGTGCCTTGATCTTTGCAAAATAGATTTTCCCGTCTTTGACGCTTTTTGTGAAATGAAGTGGTCTTTCCTTCATTCAACATGAAATGCCCCAATCACTGGTGGCACTTGTGAGGAAAGATGATAAGGGTGCCACTTGATGGGTTGGCTATGGATTGGTAGTGACATTTGACAGCTCCAGGCTCATGATATTGACATTGATGAGATTTTGACTTCTTCTGGACTTAGCTTGGTTAGTGGGTACGTGATTGACTGATTTGGTGAAGGTGATTTTTTTAATTTTTAAAATTTTTTTTAAAGAAAAAAAAGGGTGGTGTAGTCTTTTGGTTAGATTAACCGTTCTGACTAGAAAATGGTACGACCACTCTTGGTCGTTCACCCAGTTTCAAAAGAGAGCTTTATTAGTCTTGGGGATAAAGATCCATTATTCGCCCAGTCTGGATTTCAGCCTAAATCATTTTTCTTTGCTGAATCATTTTGCCAAAGGATTTTCTGACTAAAGTGCAGATCTTGTCATAGTAGACCCTTTTGGAGGTTTGGATGAATAAACGTACGTATTCTAAGTCAGCTAGCAGTGGTACAACCTGTGTGGCTAAGTTTTCCCATCAAAGCACATATGCTCGGAAAGAATCTTCAGGTTCTTGCTACATTCTTGTCAGAAAAAGACGATCTACGGCCATCACTAGATTGTGTCTGTACTGTTTCAAAAATGCTTGTGACAACTTTGCTCATATTTTGAACTAACGGATATACACCTAGCAAACCATTGTGTTGCGAGTCCTACAAGGCTATGTTGAAATAGTTGCATTATCAACTTCTCTGGATTTGGATACCCACACAATGCCCTAGCATAAAGGTGTAGGTGGGCCATGGGATCATTGGTCCCATCAAACTTGGTGAAGCACGATATATTGAACTTGGCCGGCAGTTGTAGGTCTGGAAAGACACACAAGTCTAAGAAGCTAGTGGATACATAAGACCTTTCCCCTTGCATGGCTTTGATGGCTCTCTCAAGATTTTGAGCCTTCTAAATTAATGTGGGTCTACCCTCCTCAGTGGGTTTTGATTTCCTCTTGGCTTCTGACGTTGTCTTGGAAGCTCACATAATCGGTTGGATTGGATTTATGAGAGGTGGCCATTGAGGTCCCATCGAGACATCGACGATTGGTTGGACTAGAATTGCCCCTGTCTTGAATGATGCTGGGAGAGGATTTTGCATTGTTGATGTCCCTGTTCTAGTGCTAAACGAGAAAGGCACTGATGCATTTGTAGTGTTTGGTGCTAGGCCAGAAGTGCTTGAACCACTATCTAAAGGCTCTTCATTTTTCTTAGGAGAGCGTTGTATTCTTCTAGAGAGACTTTGTCAGGTTCAGTGCAATGAGACCGACAGTTTGTTTCTTCTGCCATAATTCTTCAGGCTGGCAGGTGTGTTGCCTTCAGGTAAGACTCATGTTTTTTGTGTGTACCTTGTATAGCAGAGAAATGTTTCAGTTTGTACTTCTAAAATGGATTGGTTCAAAACGTACAACCAAATGTGGTAAGTGCTTGTAAAAGGATCATATTGCTCATACGGATTTGTTCATATTCTTCGAAGTTTAGCCAGAGGTTTAGCTTGACTTCGGCATATAGTTTTTAAAAACTGTGAGAATGTCCAGTCCATATGAGAATTGTCCTATACTTTGACTGTATATTTTGGACAGTAGCTTTGAAGCTTTTCAAGTTCTTCACGTAGACATGTGAGAACTTTGAAAATATTTGCCTTTAAGCAAGATAACAATGAGGACTCTCTCTATTTATGTGAATGCCTCTATCAGGTTTTGACTTGACTCTTGTTTAGAGAATACTACATACAACATGACAACTTAGTTCTTGTTAATGTATTTCTAGCATGGCTTTCACGGTTCCTACATCCTCAAATCTCCGGTCCCATGAAGGGTACCATCTTTTCTTGGTGATTTTGTTGGAGTATTCTTTCCGGTTGTGCTCAAAAAATTTTCGGCCCCCCTCACAAATAAAGAATTGTCGAACGGGCTGAATAATTTCTTGACTTGAAATGTGACGAAAAAAGAAAATTGTTTAACAGTCAGGACTTATTTAAAACTCAGAGTCGCCATTTGATATAAAATTTAGGTGTGTCAAGCCACCCTCTAAAATATTTTAATTTTGACTCAAAAATACAATTCTGTTTATAAATGATTCCTTTAAAAGAAATCTGGTCTTGAAAACTGAGATGAATTCGGAGATTTACTGTTACGAGTTGGGAAGGTGTTAGACACTCAACATCGGCCTTCTAGTACTTAATCTTTTTAATTAATTTTATTTTATTATCCTTGGCCAAATTGATAAACATCTAGTGGTTGAATGTACAATAAGGTATAAAGTAAAACAGGGTGCGAGGGCATGACCTCGGCTTACGCAATTTAGCTCTCGATAGCAAAAATGTTAAAACAGACATATGTTAAACTTTGACCGAAACATGATATGCAAATTGGTATCTGCACGTCATATTTCTATTCCCGAAGCGTTAGGTACCTTAAATCCCTGGTAGAAATTTTCAAGTTTAACAATAGCCCGATTCTATTTTATTAATTAATTACCATATTAACCTTTCTTGAAATTACAATATGCTGTCTCGGCCTAAACCAAGTTAGTTATTATTGCATTTTCATTCATTTCCTGCTGACTACCTATGTCGCTAGTATTTCGAGAATTTCAAGGTTAATTTGGTACAAAGTGTCAATGTTGTTCTGATAATTTTTCGAGAAATCACGACACGCAAAATTGACATAAACTGTCAATTTGCACAACATACATTAATTTGAGATTATCGGGATCAAAGACCAGGAGACATGGACAGCACAATGGCTATTCACATTTATCAATTTTTAGGCAAGACACGTATTTGCTTAAATTTATTTTTATATACAATCCTTCATCCCGACAGCTACACAAACAGTGACGGTCTAAATTACAGAATATAATAAATGTCACTTCGATCACAATAATCTGTCGTGAAAATTTAACGTGCAGCCCTGTTAAATTTTTATTCCAAAACACTACATGGGCTACATATGTCACCCGTGTATTTGCGGAATTTTGAGATTATCGAGATTTTTAACCAGGTGATAGGAACAGAGTGTCAGCGTGAATTAATAGCACTATTCATATTACTTAGCTATGAAGTAACGAATTTTTGCCTCTATTGATTTTACATGAAATAAAAAAGAAGGTAGTAGTAACTGTTATGGGGAGAGGGGAAAGGGGTAGAAATTGAAAAATATTACGGGAATTGAAAAAGAGAAAAAGCTATGAGTTAACTCCGGCAGGTGCCAACTCAATCGAGCGATATGCCGAGAACGTAAATATTAGCTCCGAGAAAATTTGTATAACGAGGATCCTAAAATTCTCGTTATAAAAATCTCACTTAAGTTAAAATCACGAAAAGTACATTGGCATAGACCAACATCGACTTTTAGAATTTTAACTTTGAAAAGATGAAGTCCTGACATTCTAGAAGTGCGGATTAGAAATCTTTAGAAATAAACTAGAGATTCTAGAAAAACGGACTAGAGATGCGGATGTTGACTTTTTCGGGCATGATATTTATATTAAATATAAAAAAAGACTAAAAAAATATGACATTTTTACATTCTAAAAATACGGACTAGAAATTTACTAGAAATTTCTAGAATTGCGGAATAGGGATGTAAATGTTAGTCTTTCTGAACATAATATTTACATTGGTAACAAAAACAAAAAGAGAGCAGAAATTAAATAAAGATAACATAAATTAAATAAGCAAAGAAAAAATTAAAATAAAAGCAGTTGTTGCAGCGCTATCTTATATTGACATCAGAATCCGTCAATTACAAATGAAAGAAACGCGAAAGACTAAGCCAAATCATAAACTGGCGTAACAACGGATATTAAACTCCGATAATACCCGGACTATGCTAAAGCTAAAGTACCTTCAGATCTTTATGATGGTTGAAAATAAAATGGGCAGAGCCTTTACTTGTATTTGGACCAAAATCTAACTAAAAGGGGCATAACCCTAATTTCGTTCTAATATCGGGAGTTCAAAGCTAAAGAACGGGAGCTACCCAATTGAAGAACACTCGATTGATTTCTGGGGGTGAAAAACGCTCTTTGGTTTTAGTATTGTAAAAAGAGAACGGAGAAACTAAAGACGAAGAAGAAGAAACGGAAAGCCTCGCTTCAGTTTTTATTCTCTGCTTTTCGTCTTACTTTTGGTTTCTACTATGGGTTCAAAAGAAATTTTTTTTCGAGAGTGAGAGAGCCTTGGCCAAACTTTTAAGGATGAAAATCTGACCCTTACGCGAAAGGCCAACCCCTATTTATAAACGAATTCAACCAATAGTGTGAAAATCTTGATATTAAGTAACATATCCATTTGAAAGTATTTCCTTTTGACCTAACCAAAGTCAAAATAAATCCATTAGACCACCATGCACCCAAGAGGCACCTCGTGATGTCATAAACATGCTAAAATTACTAAAATGCCCCTGGTCACTTGTATACGCGCTAAAACACTGATTTCTGACGAGAAAACTTCAAACGAACTCAGATTGGACCACCAATATCATCGTTAAAACTGATCAATAACATATGTCTTTTGAAATTTGAAAATAACATCTCGCAAATCGTGCATGCAAATCGTGCCAGTTCGTTGCTAATTGCTTTTAAAATATGACTTTTTAACTTATCGACCTCAGATCAAGCCCCGGATATAGTCGTTGAACTCGTATCAATATACTAACCAATAATATGTGCCTCTTGGAGTTTGAAACATTTAACTCAAAAATCGTGTTCCGAGACCTCGTTCTGAACAATCGAAAATTATCGGCGTTGTCTGTTTTTGTCCTAGTCTCTGTCAATGTACTTTTATCGTCATATTGATCAATAATATGAGGTTTTTATGATTTGGTGAAGTTGTCTTGTAAATAGTGCTCTCGAACCCTGGCCTGTGCAAAAACGACGTGCCCCTTTATCTATCGATTTACTGAATTTCTTCAGATTTCTTCTTGGAATTTTCAATTGACATCTGAGGTATTTCAATGAAATCATATTGAGTTTTTTTTAATGAGAATTGAAGCGGAGAAGTCACCCTGACTTAATTAGATGTCCCCCCGTTCATGCTGAATTAGAAGAGCAAAACTGTCCGTCTATGTTCGGATCCCCCTCATACCTCCTTCGTATGTCTTGACTACTTACTGAGACATGTTGAAATCCTAAAATTTATTGTGGAGACGGTATGGGCTGATTATGTGATTATGTCGAGGCTTATGTTTGCTGAATTGGCCCTTTAGGGGGCAAAATAGTCATTTATACCCAAACTTCGCCGAATTCTCTGAGGTTGCCCAAGTATCATCTAAATTATGTTCAATAGGCTTACTCAATAATTGAAAGTGTCTTTGGTGAAGTTCTTTGGTCTTCAGGTCATCCCATGCGTCTTTGGCCATCCGGGGTCAAAATAGTTATTCTACACATAAGCTTATACTAAGCCCATCCTGATGACATGTTTCATAATATCTTGAGCAGTGGAACAAAATCTGGTATCAACAGCTACATTAAAATCACCATTGATAGTCAACACTTACTTTGAACCTCCTCTTAATCATATGAGTAAAAATAAAAGTAGTTGTGTTGAATGCAATGCAATGTATGCTAAAAATATTTTTGATATTTTAAAAATATTTGGAGAGAATCCTTTCAGAGCAATGTAATGACTTGCAAAATAAATATTAGTAACAAAATAAAATGCATTTCTATTTCTTATTTTTTGAAAAAATAAGCACCTGAAAGACAACTAAAAAAATGATATTAGTAACAGGCCAATGAAAACTCTATGGAAATTAATTTGGAAAATTTTAAAAAGCCAAAATCCGCTTATAAAGGTGCAACAAAATATTTGCAAATTGCACCACTTTTTAGCTTATGTTACACCATAAATTTACATAGATGGGTAGGTTAATGGTTTCCGTTAAGAAGAGTTGCGATTTGTAAGTTTTTTTGTTCAACCTTAAGTCCCTAGTAGAGTCGCAAGCTGTTGCTTCCGAAAAATTTTCAACCCCCCATCGCGGAAAAGAATTGTGAACGGAGCAAAATGATTTCTTCACATAAAATGCGACAAAGTTTGAAAATGAATTTACAGTTAAGACTTGCTTGAAAATCAAAGTCACCACTTGACTTGGAGTTCGGGTGTGACAAGTCACCCTCTAAAGTCCTTTCTAAAGAAGATGTCTTTAGAAAAATATTTTGATTTATTGAATCAGAAATTCGATTATGTTTGTAAAATGACTCCTTTTAAAGATTTGGTCTCGATAATAAAGAAAGATTTGAAGATTTATTGTTTCGAGTTGGAAAGATGTTAGGCACCCAACATCACTCTTTCGATACTTAATTATTCTAGATTAATTTTCTTTTATTATCCTTGGCCAAAATAATAGTATCTAGAAACTGAATGTAGAATAAGATAAAATGTGAAACACGTGCAAGTGCATGGCCTCACTTGCGCAATTTTGCTTTCGATGATAAAATATTAAACCAAGCATTTGTTAAATTTTGACCAAAACATGATATGAAAATTAGTGTTTATGTTTCTACTCCTGAGATATCAGGTGCCTAAACCCCTGACGTAGGAATTTTTAAGTTTAACAATAGCCCAATTCTATTTTATAGAGGAATTACCATATTAATCTTTCTTGAAAATGTAATATGTTGTCCTAGCCTTAGGTGAGTTAGCCATTATCACTTTTAGTATCGGAGGAAGGGCACGAACATCACTTGAGAATTGTACTTCAAATCCTATGAAAAACTAGCTCTACGCCAAGACTAGCAAATGTGAATTTTGGGTGAGAGAAGTCAAATTCTTAGGCCATGAGGTGTCATATAAGTGAATCTTTATAGATGATAGCAAGACCAAGACAATTAAAGATTGCAAGCAACCTACAATGGTATTCGAGATCCGAAGCTTTTTGGGGCTCACTAAATATTCCAGTTGGTTCATTCTAGACTTCTTGATATTGTCCAAACCAATGACCCATTTGACTCAAAAGGAAATCAAATTTGACTGGAGCGATGCCGTGAGCAATGATTCTAGGAACTGAAGAATAGATTGAAAAATGCCCCTATTTTGATCATTCCAAAACAAGAGGTAGGGGATGTCATCTATTGTGATGCATCGAAGAAAGAACTTGGTTATGAACTAATGCAAAATGGAAGGGTCATAGCCTACAGAATCACGCCAGTTGAACCAACATAAGAAGAACTACCTTACACATGACTTGGAATGATGCAGTAGTTTATGTGCTCAGATCTTGGCATCACTGCTTGTATGGTGAGAAATTTGAGGCTTTCATAGATCACAAGAGTCTCAAGTATATATTTACTCACAAGGATCTAAACATGAGATAGAGACTCTGGAGGACCAAAATTTTACACTGTCTTATCATCTAAGAAAGGTTAATGTTGTTGTTGACGCACTTATTCACAAATTCTGAGCACATGTTGCCAGTTTGGCAACTAGAGAACAAAATTTGCTGGGTGAGATTCAAGAGTTCGGTCTCGAACACAACGAGAATGAAGGAAAAGCTTGCCTATATGCATTGACTGCTCCATTGACACTACACGGTGAGATTCTAAAGGTTCAGATACTTGACCAGGAGTCTGGCTATATCAAACACCTGTTAGCAACAAGAGAAGCATCAACAGGATGGATCATACATGCTGACAAGGGCCTGAGATATCTAAGATAGTTCTTTCTACCAGATTTTGGGATGCTGAGAGAATCTATACTAAAGGAATTCTACCCGTCAAACTTCTTTGTCCACCTTGAAGGAACCAAGATGTATCAGGATATGGGACGATCTTTTTAGTGAAGTGAAAAGAAGAAGGATGTGGCCACGTATGTAGCTACTTGTCTCACATGTCAACTGGTAAACGTTGAACATATGAAACTAGAAGGAATCCTCCAACCTTTACTTACATCGAGATGGAAATGGGAACATATTGCTATGCATTTCGTGATTAGATGCCAAAATGACCCCATGAACATAATGCCATCTAGATCATTATGGATAGTTTGACAAAGTCATCACACTTTATACTAATTAAGGTGTCAGATGCGATGAAATCGTATAGCTGACTGTACACCAAAGAGATTATCAGACTACATGAAGTACCAGTATCCAATCGTGACACGAGATTCACATTAACCTTTTGGCATAGCCTACAAAAAGTGTTGGGAATTGATCTTTGCCTTAGCATAGTTTTTCACCCTCAGACGACGGACAATTTGAGATGATGATTCAAACCTTAAAGGATTGCTTAGAGCATGTGTAGAAGCTAAAATACACTTACCACTAGTCATTTGCATACAAAAATAGTTACCAAGCAAATATCGAGCTGGCTCTGTATGCAGCACTCTACAGACGACCATGCCGATCACCTGTATGTTGGATATAAGTTGGAGAGGCAGGTTTGCTAAGATGAGACATTGTGCAAGACACAATAGAGAAGGTCAAATTTATTTGACAACAACTACTGACGCCACATAGTTGGCAGAAGAGCAATGTCGACAAACAGACCAGACTTGTGACTTTTAGCGACAAGGATCATGTATTCTTGAAGATCTCACCATGTCGGGAAATCATTAAATTTGGCTAGAAAGGTAAACTATTACCACGAGGTATTGGACCATTCGGGATTTTACAACAGATCAGAGAAGTCGCCTACCACTTAGCACTTTTACCCCAGATTGCCTTAGCACTCAACTTGTTCTATGTGTTTATGCCACGGAAGTACGTGGCACATCTAACTCACATCTTCAATTGGGAAGAAGTCACCATTGATGAAGATTCCATGTGTCTATGCTACAGAAGTACATGACACATTCGACTCACATCTTCAATTGGAAAGAGGTCACCATTGATGAAGACCAAACTTACGAGGAATAACCTGTACACATCATCGATCATGGAGAAAAGACCTTACGAGAGAAGATCATCTGACTTGTACTACTTCTATGGCATCATCGGAACATTGAAAAGTCCATGTGGAAGCGATAAGACGTCATACATGTCAACCACCCTCATCTTTTTGAACCTTCAATGTTGTAATTTAGACGACAAAATTTTTTAAAGGACATAAGACCCAAAAATTTAAATCATGAATATGTGAATTCTTCATTTTTCAAAATTGATTTTGTGCATTTAATTATTTTTCATGATTTGTATATGTACGTTGTACATATATATTTGCATATACATACGCATATACTTATACTACATACTTAGCATACACATGGTAAACTTAATGTATAGAGTGCCCTTCCTATGAGAGATTTCTCATTTTGCTAAAATATGGACATCCCTTTTTTGATGACCTGAACAGTTCAATATGTTTAAAACATGTTTTTAATAGTACCCGAGAGAAATCGGCTCAAAAAAATATCGAGAAGTTAGCATTTATGAAACATTTTTTAAATACATTGAAAGATTTGGATTATCAAACATTTATTAGAAAATGGGAGGTCTGCATTTTAGCAAAATGAGGGATCCCTTATTAGAAGTTTTTTGTATGTATATATTATAGAGTCCCTTTCTTATGAGGGATCTTTTATTTTACTAAAATATCGACTTTCCATTTCCTAATCAAATTTTAATAATCCTAACCATTTAATGAGTTTAAAATATATTTTTAAGGGTACCCGTGAAAAATTGGTTTAAAAATATATCAAGAAAGACTTGATCCAAATAGTTTTTCATAAATGCTAATAGGAACAATTTTATAAAAAAATGTTTGGAACAAACACTTTTCGATATTATTTTGAGCCGATTTCTTGTGGGTATCCTTAAAAATATATTTAAAACACATTGAACGATGATAGAGTGTCATGATGTGACAATTATCATAGATATCGAGTAAGCGTTGTTGGCACTTATGACAAGCTTAAATTGATATGCTTGATGATTCAGTGATGCAATTAGCATGCTCAGTTGATGTTCTACAACGTGGTAAATAGCACGGCCAAAACAATATTATCTTTGAGATTTGATTCTGGACTTGGGCTTGATTATGGACTTTTTAACTTAAAATATGAATCAATAAATTATTTAAACTTTATTTACTTTATGCACTTATGCATTACTGCTTCCCTTAAATTGCGCATATCATACTTGTCGTACACATATAGTGGACTAAATGTATGATAGCTTATTGAGTCTCATTGCTCATGGTGCTACATTTTGTCCCTTGCCTCACGCTAGGTATCGAATATGGGGGTGAAGTCTTGGTGCACTTGGCCGACAACAAAACACAGCCGAAAAAGACTTCTCGGAGCCTTGGTTCACATAGAGTAGAATAATGCTCTGAAATCCTAATATAAAATCTTTTGTAGTAACTCCCCTTTGAAATGACTTTATTTTGGTATTTCAATATTTTGTAACACAAACATATAATTTCCTTTATTTATGAAATGAAGAGATATTTAGAATTTGGCATTTTTTTATTTAACGTTTCCAAAAATAGAGGCATTACACCCACATTTTTCCTTCATCTACATTGTGCCTCCAATCCTCCACTATAGCAAATCCACCATGGGTTGGCATAATTGGGTTGCGCCATTCCCAGAAGTTGCATCTCTCATTTGCACGTGTATAGCAGAGTCTTCCCATATTAGGCTCTGGTCTTGTAATCATGATGGTTGTCTTCATTCCGAATCGACAAATATGACTCTAATACTTAACGAACCCATTGATATTTTATTAAAGATGATCCACTTATCTTATGGAAGTTTTAAAAAAAAATGTAGGGGATGTCAATGTGTATGTGTAAGACTAAGAGAGCGTGTGTGTGTGTTGCATAATGGTTATTGTGGCATTAATTTATACAGAAAGGAAGGGTAGATGGAGGGTACTTAGGGCATTCAAACATTTGTATAACCATGACATCAGCAAATATCTTCACTCTGCCTAACGACTGTGTAAGGCAATGTGGTTTGTTCTTATTGTCAGCAAAAGTAAATGAGAAATATTGACATTTCAAAAACCTTGGAGGAGGTCAGTATATTTATCAAAAATCTTAGGGAGAGGTGAGTGAAATTTACCTATTTTTGTATGATGAAAGGACACGGTAAGTGTAATAATTCAAAATTACAACTTGGGAAGAGAGAAGAGTTCGTTCATATGTTTCCATTATTGGAAGCATCTCTGCCTTGTTTATGATGAAGAGTTACTTGGAGCACTCTGATGATGACCATCTTATGTCACATAAGACTGACTTGTGAATCTTTTTAATCAATGTCAATTGACTACCTACGATTTAAATTTGCTTTTATTGGATACTCTTTGAAACAGATTACAGATTACAGATTACATCCCATAAGTTGAATCATTGTTGAAACTACTCCAAGGAAAATAAGAATTATGTAAATCCCAACCTGAGTTTATTAATATTGTACCCGAAAAACAACTTATATTTTGCTTTTTGTTACATTTTGTAGCTTAAATTATGATAAAATTGTGTTCTTATATATAATAAGCCAAAACCAAATGTGTCAAACTATTAATAAAGCTCTTGAACAATTATGTAGGATCTACTATTGTGTAAAATTAAAAATATACAAACTGAGAAACTCACTACAAAAAACTTTGTATCAATTTCAAGCTAGAAGTCCACTTTCTAATTGAGTTGCTAGTAGCTAAGAAGACAAAGGGCCCCGACAAACATATGTTTCTTCTTCAGATCTCAATTAAATTGAAATCTTTTGCATTGTTTTCAATGCTTAAATCTTACAAGAGGCTATACAGTACAACTATACATAGATATTCCGCTCCTTGCAAAATAATAGTAGAGAAAATAACGTAAAAGAACGATATTTTGACAGACACAAAACCAACAATCAACTGCGAACCAATGGGCGAATATCCGCAGCATGATCACATCAGTGGTGTAAGTAATTCATGGATAAAACCAACCTCCTCCACCAAAACAATCATGGTTCTTGGCAAAAATCAGTTCTAACTTGGTTGGAGAATCGCTATCAAGCATCTTCTGTGTTGCTTCAGGCAGACAGTCTTCCCCTACTTTGTGTCCCCTCAAAACCCTTTTTTGCAATCATGAGGGAGCATCATCAGATGACTATACATTAATGCATGAACATCACGAGATTTGGAATGTTTTAAAGAGAAGTTACCCAAAAGATGATTTATCTTAAGGGCCCTTTTTATCTCTCCTCTCCATAACAACCAAAATTTTGAAATAGACTTCCACTTCTTTTGTGGTGTGGTGGGGTGGAAGAGGGCTCCACTCTTTCAAAGACCAAAAAAAACCTACACAAGATAGGGATGAGACTTTACAACATTGACTAGTGCTTCTTCAGCCAGAAAGATTTGCTCTTGGGACGACGACTCAGTTTTTTCACCAAATGGCCTGCCAAGAGTATTGATCCTGTTCTCTGAACCTTTCTGCAAAATCGGCTTCAGTCATGATCTAGCAATTTCATTTACCGAACAGCCCATCCATCTAACAGTATGTTGGTAAAATGCTTCTGCCAACAAAAAAGAGGAAATTGTAGGATATTGGGGCTCATCCTTTAGTCTTAACTAACACTAATTGATATAAACCAGATCTCTGAAAAAGCCATCAAATGGGGGCATCTTCTTTATGCAGATATATCAAGTAAATAATTAAGAAAAGGAACGGGGGAGTGAAGAAGAATGTGAGTGGTGTGAATTAAATCATCAATTAAGGGTTGGCCAGATTTCATATGATTTCAGAATTTCATTTGGTTGACTGGTTAAGCATGAAGCAAACAATGCACCTAGAGCTCGTCACACGCGGGAAGAATCTTACCTCGGCCGAGAATAATGCTAAAAAGTCATAGAAAACTTCACATTTGTGAACCTAAACCGGAACTCCATCCAAAATTGGAAATGCTTGGAAGGAAGCTAAATTGCTACATAGACTTGCATATTCTATTTTGCATATGTGATGAACAACAAATTATGCTGATAGATTGTCAACTATTTGTGAAATCATTAACTACTCACTCAGAAATGTCATGGTCCATGGATCATTGACAAAACACTATAATTTCAGTCTACATATTTTTCCCTTAGAAAAAGTGTAAGGTGAAGGTTGGTATATAGAGGACTACCAAATTATGCCATCAATGAAGGGATTTTTGTGGATGCACAGATTATGCCATCAAGTTCGATATTGAAGAACTCAACAATGATATAAATATATAAATTGCAGGCCTGAAGCAAACTGAAAGTTCAAGAAAGAAATCAACAGGAAATGAACAAACTTCATAGAAAGTCATTCCACATGAGAACTTTTGAGCTTAAAATCAAGGGAGGAGAATAAAAAAGCTTCACCTTCATAAATATTATAAATCCCTAATAACATCTACAGCTCGTGCTTATGCAGCATTCTATCTTCAAAAGAAATAACAGTTCCTTTTCAGTAAATCCCTTAGATCATGCTTTGATGGGAATGAGCAATGCCATGAACATGGGGCTCTGCAGTAGCAAAGACACGTAATTCAACTTCTCATTCACGTTCGTCTCCATCCCACTCCAGGTCGCTAAAAGTTTCCAAAAGGAACAAGTAGATGAATAGAAAGGGAAAGTAGCAACAACAAAAAATCAATATATATAAAAATCAATAAATCATACCAATCTGACATTCTAAACGGCAAAAAAAAAAAAAAAAAACAAGAAATCTTACAATTAAGATGCATCAATAGAAGACCTCATGCAGTACATCATCCTCACCGTTTGCCAGTGCAAACAGCTCCGCGTCCTTCTCTTCATCATTTAAAAAGTCCCGCCTCTCAAGCTTCGAATGAGCAGCAACAAAAATCAACTTCTGAGCCCTATCCATTCCTATCCTAGAATGCCCATGGATACTCACCCATTTCAAGAAAGACCAATTGCACTTGAACCCACATGAAGTCGCACGAAGGAAGATCAACCGAACTGCAACTTTCCCTAGTGACTTAAACTGAGTAAGGTGAGTTTCCCACACGAGCCTACTACTTTGGGGATTAGCAATCCTCATTTTTCCTGTAATAGGATCCCTCTGCTTCAACTGCACTGCCTGTGCATATACCGGATCAAGCCCTTCGGTTCTCCACTTCATAAGCTCCATAAGAGCAATATGAGCCTCTTCCCTTGATACAAGCCGGGTTATGAGCTTATCCACATCCTTCTCTTGCTCAGGTGTCAAGCATTTAAATGGGGGTAGATACTTTCCACTGGTGTCCCTAACTAGATAAAGTGGATCAAGTATGAATGCGGCAGCCCAAGCTGGGTGATAGTTCTTTTTGAACCGTCTATCGACCACTTTCTCCACATGATTTTCAGCAATGTGGAATCTAGAACACCAATCCTTCACTTTGGCCCTCAGCTCATCCCAAAGAGGAATGCATTGCCCTACCAATGGCCTTTCTTTCTCAATTTCCTGAGCCATTCCCTTGATCAGTTTAACCAATGAGTGGACCGCCTCTAATTCGTTCCAAAAATGGGGATCCCTCAGCATTTCCTCAATCTCTCTAGCGATTTGCTCCTCCATCAAAACTATCTTGTACGACTCATCAAGCAAGACTAACTGAAGTGCCCTAGCCGAACTCAATATATCCTCCAGCATAGTGTGGATGGGTCCGAAGTTGGATTTATCGTTGCCTTTGATTGGTACTCTTAACAACCCTGCTTGCCCATACTCCTGCAACTGATACTTATGGAAGGAGTTTCGGATTTGAGACTTGTTATTGACGAAATTCGCTAGTTTTAGACAATTGTCAGTCACACTGTTGAACAATGGAAGCTCCTTACTCAAGTCCTTGATCAAACTATTAAAACCTTGGAACTGACAGGAAAGATTTACCATCCAATGGTGTTGAGTCTCTAAAATCCCCAATGCCTTGGCTTTGAACTTGTCAGAAACTATACCTACACACTGTTGCACAGCATTTCCACAAATTCCCCTTAAGGCTTCGCATAAAACCTCCTCTGCATATCTGGAAGGAACATTCCCACTAGTGAAAATTGCTCTTCGAAAAACACTAGTTCCGTTGGGAAGATTCACGGCCAAATTCACCAAGTTCTCTGATTTCCACCCATCTGAGGAAATTTGGAAGAACATCGCATCGCGGATTCTTGATTCCGACTCTGATTTCACTTCCTCGTACTTGGCATCTAATCTGCCACCGGCAAAGTCTCGTCGCGAAACTGGCGGTAATCCGACGTTGTTTAGGAAAGCTCTGAACTTTGGGTGCTCGAGGCTTGAAAATGAGACCGACCCACATGATTCATAGACCCAATCGGAAAGATAATCAAGTGATGAATCGATTTGCGTTTTGGTTAGGGTTGGCCCAGGTGATGATTTGGGACTCTTCAACTTCTTCACACTGTCTTCCAACATAGCTAATGCACTCAAGTCTTCTTTCCCACCTGATAACATCAAATGCTGCTGCTGTTGAGTATAATAAGAACACCCACCTCCACCTACGCCTCCGCCGCTGCCAACAGCAATTGGAGTAGCAACAGTAGCCACCGACACCGGCTGCGGGTAAGCAAGCTCTACTGAAAACCGGGACGGATCGACAATAGCAAGCGGTGGAAGCTGGAAAGAAGTAGAAGAAGAAGCACCACCACCACTTCCACCTCCACCGCCGCCGCCGGCGGCTCTGCCACCGCGGCCACCTGAATAAGACCTCTTCCTGTTATTAGAAGGCGAGGTTATAGCCGGAATGGACGAAGACGGGGAAACAGAGGAGATGGGTTTCGGGGATATTGACGAATTGAAATTGGGGCAAGTCCCTCGCTTGAGATGCTCCGAAGCAGTTCGAGATGGGTTCGAAGCCGAGAACACGGCGTCGCAGAGAGAGCACTTGAGTTTGACTGATTTGGGTAAGCCGGTGTCGGAGTTGTGAACCAGAATAGGCTCGAGGTGCGCCCAATACCACGCTCCTTTGCCCTTAATCGCTTTGGTCCGTACCATTACTAAACCTTCGTACCTCTTGTGTACCGCCTTCGTGGCCGCCTCGTCAGCTGATAGCGCCGCCGACAGCTCGACGGGTTGGGTTGTGGAATTAGTTGCCGCCATTGTGGGAAACCACAGACAAATCAACGAATAGGTGTGTTGTACGGGAAATGGATATGGAAATTTTCCGTGGTTTTTGTTCAAGGGCTGTGGAGATATTGGTGTGATTGCTTCACGGTAATCATCTTGGAGGGTCGATGGGTGTTGGTTTACGGATTCGCATTCAGTCGGACAGCACCGTCGGCGGATGCCGGAGCTTGATCCGGCAAGGAGTCCATGCCGAAGATCTGGCGATTCGGAAGTGTTTATTCTGGTCCCGTTAGTGGGGAGTTTTTCCAACTTCGGTGAGAAACAGGTTGAAATTGGGGGAAGAGAGAAAGAGAGAGTGTGTGTGTGTGTGTGGAGTCAATGAGCGAGAAAGAGAGTTTAGAAAGAAGTTCGTGTAAGCCGCAGGGGAGAGAGAGAGAGAGAGAGAGAGAGAGAGAGAGAGAGAGATGTTTGTGTGACGTTCTAAGAAAATCGAAAAACTTGAGCAGCCAGTTACCTGCGCGTGGGGAAGGTAACTAAAAACCATGTTGACATATAAGTAAGAAAGAAAAACAAACTCGTAATTGATTGTCTATTCTTTTTTTATTTAAAATTAATTGCCTTGTCTACAAAATACGACATGGCTCCTACGTATACATACCCTCAATATTCTTCGACGTATATAAATTATATGAAACTACTCTATTATTTTTAAGTATATTTTGTTTCTATTCTAATTTTTTTATATTTATTACTTCGTTTCAAATACTTTAAGATTATTACTCCGTCTCGATAAAATAAATTTAAAAGTTATTAAATTTTTTAAATTAAAATAATTCACTAAAAAGACGAATAAACACAAACATATCTTATTTCTAAACAATTTTTGTCTTTTTAAATTTTTTTAAATTTAGTTTTATTATTTATAATTTTTTAAAAATCTCTTATCGAAACGAACTAATAATTTATGAAAAACTTAAAAATAATAAAAAATTGTAAATTTTTTTACATAAAAACATATAAATAATTCAAAAAATAAAACCAAACTAAGAATATATATTTTAAGATTTTTTTAGTATACTTTAAAAGTCGTGTTGTCTGTAATTTTAAACATGAAACGGTAAAATTAGAGTACATTTATAATTCAGTAGAGTTTAAAAATTATTTTTTTGATTAAATAAATTTTCTTATTAATTTTTTTTTTGGAAATACACGTTGACCTTTTAAAAATGATAAAATCAGGTGGTTATGACCATTGAATTTGTCTCATGTTTTTATCAAACAATCAATTTATTAAATTATTGTCTTATTATTATTTTATTTAAATTTTTTTGTAATTTTTTTTTTGCATTAATCTTCTGTTGTTTATTAGTTTGTCTTCACGAAACAAATCTAAAAAGTACAAAATTATGTCCAAAAACTAAAACAAATTTAGAGAAGACGAAAAATAAGCCGAAATAGGGTACGTTTCAACTTATTTTTCGTTTTTAATGAACTTTTTTCTTAATTTTTAGACATAATTTTATCTTTTAGATTCCTTTCATGAGATGAACTAATAAACCCTAAAAAATTAATGAAAACATAACAAATACAAAAAAAAATAAGAAGAATAAAAAATTTGTCCATGGTGCTGTAGGCTCAGTCCACTGCTTGTGTCATCTTCACAAAGTTTTTGTCAAACGAACCCGTTCACGGTGCTTGTCGTCTTCATGGAGTTCATGTGAAATGAATCTGTCCATGGTGCTTTAGGTTGAGCCCACTGCTTGTCGCAGGGATGGCAAGGCACTAGATGTGTAATGCCTCGATTTTCAGACACATTAAGAAAATAAATAAATAGCTAAAATATCATCTTTATATTGAAATACAAATTTAATACAAGAGATAGTCAAAATATATTTCAAAAGAAACTGTTTACATAAAAAAAAAAAAAAAACTTTAAGAGTAAAGTCAGAGCAATCTAAACTAGTCTAAGTGATCCATGGCTCCACCGTGTCTTCTGCGGGATAAGCGTCATCATACAATATATAATTCGGTCTGGCTCCATCGTCCTCGGTACCTAGTTATAAAATACTAGGAGCAGGAGAAAGTTGCGTCATGAGTTTTTATATTCAATAAGTTACCCTACCCTTTAAATTTACTTTTGAATGTTTTAGCATGATAACATGAAGTGCAATGTACAGAGTATGAAGTAATTCAATGTCTAATCATGCAATAAGATAAGTGCATAAACAGTAAGAAAATGCTTTAAATTGAAATAGCGTAGTTGAAATCATTAGAGTAATTATCACTGTGATATCAGTTCCAAACGTTCCATGAGTCCTCGACTCGAATCAGATATTCTAAAGTATGATCATGTCATATAATTTTATCAATTGTTCCAAGAATGACCTCGTGATATATTTCGAATAGGCTTTCTAACATCAATGACCTCATCATATATATCGAATCAACATTTCTAAATCAATAAAGTCCAGTATGATGCTTCCGAACGATAACGATCTCGACCACTCGACTAACCGATACTTTCCAACCACCCCGCTCCCCAATCACACTATTTTTCGATCGCCATGTTCCCAATCAATATGTTATCCCCAGCATTATATCATATCGTTATTGTGCCAGAACAATATAAGTTTAAAGTTTACACTAGAATGTCATTAGGTTAAAAGGATACGATAGGACTAGATATAACTTCGGCTCAAACGTAATTTGGCTAAACGAATGACACGACTAAATTACAATGCTTGAGTAATACAAACTTGGGTCTATCACACTATTTGGTTAAAGTCAAAGCTCAGCTCATGTAACATCACGACTACAAAACACGTATAATATTTTCACAGGAAATATATCCACAATCACTAATTATATATCATTATCAGTGTGTTTAAGTTTGGGTATCAACAGAACATCCTGAGTACTAATAATAAATCATCATCCAAATAAGCGTATAATTTTGTAACATTGATAAATTCTATCATTATGCTCAATTGTAACATAGGTATTTGAAAGACAGAAATTCAAGTAAGTAAAGCATGCGATAAAATTGAGACGAAATAGTATGTAATGAATATGACATAAACTAATTTTAGAAACTAGTCTGTTTTATAGTCACGTGTAGGTTAAGCGTACCTAACATATTCTAAATCTTTTGTAGTCTAACAGAACCTGGATTACTTAAATTAAATGACAACATAGCGTGAGTATCTTTATTCATGGAATGTACATGTTTTGTTCAAGTTAAGGTCTAAATGATCAAAGTGAGTTCATGATATCATCTAACTAATAACTATCATATCAAGATCACATAATCAAAACACTGACATTTAAACAATTAAAATGTAATCACGTAACAATAAGATTGATAATCTAATTTTTCAAAAAGAATGATTTTAAAAAGTTGTTTAACTAATATTTATTTAATTTATTCTAAAAAGTTGTTTAATAATATAATACAAGAATAGTATATTTTTGTGCGAGTTAAAATTTTAATCTGATTTTTCAAACAGAATGATAACATAGGTTTTCATAAAATTAATTTAATTGACAATTGATAATAATAATAATTGTTTAATTCTTATGTAAACTAATTTTTTTTAATTATAATAAAAATAAATTCTTTAAATTATAATATAATATTAATAAGGGTACAATTTGTAAATAATAAAAATATTAGGTAAAATTGAATATATTGAAAATAAATCTAATTCTAGTCAAAACTCTATCCAGAAGTCCATCCGGTCCTGGATCCAGTCGTCTGGACTGGCAACCGGCGTGAAATCCAAATTGGCACCAGACCTAGGATTTCACGGCAGTCTTTGTAACTCGTGATCTCTTCTCCAGCGATGTATTGTTAAGCATAATTTCTGCCAAAACACTCAAAATTGACTCAAGAAGAGGGGCTTACAATTGGTTCAAATTTTGGTGAAAGTTCGGGTGGGTTTCGGACGCCAGCTCGGTTTATCAGAACTTTTTCTTATCTCTTGCTCTTCTCTTGCTCTCTTCTTCTGCTCCAAGCCTTCAGATGTTGTGGGGTGTAGATGAAGGGAAAAGAGTTGGCTATTTATAGCCAAAATGGGAGACACCATCTATGGTCCGGGGGGTTTGGCGGGGATCCAACGATGGGAATAGAAGGCTTGGGAGATGGGTTGTCGGGAAAGAAGGGACAGGGAGGAGAGGGAGGGGGAGAGAGAGAGAGAGAAAGAGATAAGAGATACGGCTATATATATATATACACATATACACACACACACACACACACACACACACCCCTATTGTATGTGTGTGGGTAACTTATATATATATATATATATATATATATATATATATATATAATATAAGTTAAAAAGTTTGTAAAGTATAAATATTATATGATACTTTAAATAAAATATAAAAGGATATTATATATATATATATATATATATAACATATAAATACATATAATAATATAATGATAAATATATCTATATATTTGGGTACGCACACGTAATTAAAATATATATGCAAGGTGAATAAAAAATGTCTGGACTATATATTCAAAATCTTGGATCATTATGTATATATGTATAGGATGCATATATGTAAAGACGTGATTATGTGTATATATGTACTCTCTCTCTCTCTCTCTCTATATATATATATGTATGCATGTATGTATGGAAAAATATATAGGCAATAGATGAGATATGAATAATGGAATAGGTGAGAGAAATGAAACAAGGGGTTGGAATTTGTTTAAGGGAGAAGGGTTGACGGGATGTGGTTATGGGTTTTGTGCAAAAAAGAATAGAAAGGTTGATGTCATGTGGTTAGGGATTTTGGGAGAGAAAAAAGAGATGAAGTTGTGAGGATTTAGTGAAGAATAGGGGAGCATTTATAGGGGAAATGGAAAGTTTGATCTACGGGTTAAGAGAAAATCAAGAAAAATAGATGGTGGAGAGAGGTGAAATATGGATGAGATAAAGTAAGTGATGGGATGTAAAGGTGATGGATGTGATAAATATTTGATGGAGTATATTTATATATGATGTGTATATAATATATATATTGTATGTATATGAAGTATAAGATATTCGTATAAACATAAATTTAAATACACAAAATAAGTTTTAAATACTTGATAAAAAATTTAATACATAAAATTTTAAAATAATTATTGAGGTTTTTATTTAAAAAATACGGGTCTTTACAAGATGTCATCTTCATAGAGTTTGCTTGAAACAAATTCTTCCATGGTGCTTTTAGACCAAGCCCACTACTCGTCGCTGGGGTGGCGAGGCATTAGGTGTTGTCTTCACAGAATTCATCCATAGCGCTTTAGGCCAACCCACTGCCCGTCATAGGGTTATAAGGCACTAGGTGTAATCTTCACAAAGTTCATTTGAAACAAATTCTTCCATGGCACTTTAGATTCAGCCCACTAGTCATCGTAGGGGTGGCGAGGAACTAAGTGTTGTGTTCACGGAGTTTGTGTGAAACGCGTCCACCCAATGCGCTTTAGGTCGAGTCCACTGCTCATCGTAGGGTTTCGAGCCACTATGTGTCATCTTCACGGAGTTTGTGTGGATCAAATCCATCAATGGCACTTTAGGCCGAGCCCACTGTTCGTCGTAGGGGTGGTGAGGCACTAGGTGTCGTCTTCATAGAGTTCGTGTGAAAATGGCGAGGTGCATGTAAATGCAGGAAAAAAAAGAAGATAAAAGCTTTCATTAAGAGGAAATGGTTTACATCATTTACAAATAGTATTTCTTAAGGTGGGTGGCGTTCCAGGGATGGAGTAGTTCATAACCGTTTGCGTCGCTTATGAGGTACACCCCTGTGTCGGCTATTGTCATTATCTCATATGGCACATGTCAATTCGGCCCTAGTTTTTCATCCGAAACTATTTTTTTTGGCGCGAGGATCTTCTTAAGAAACAATTCTCCGATCGTGAACCATTGGAGCTTCACCATTTTGTTGTGGCTTTAGCGAGTCGCTGCTGATATTCGACTAATTTGATCAATGCAGTTTTTGTTTGTTCTTCACTTTAAGTCCAAGTTCTTTTGGAGTGATGCATCGTTACCTCTGTGATCAAATTCGGAAGTCCTAAGGTTTGGGAGTTTGATCTCCACTAGAATGACTACCTCCACCACATCGGTGGCATTTCGCCTGTTGGTTGTTGTGGTGTAGTGAGTTAAGCTCATAGAACGCTCAGCAGCTCCTCGACCCACCTTCCCTTGGCCATTTTGAGCCGTTTTTCCAAACCCTTTAGTATAGTTTTATTTGACGCCTCCGTCTGCCCGTACTGAAAATCAAAAGCTAGAAAATCTAGAATCCTCAATGAAATACACAACTTTCCTTAAAAAACATATATGAAGAAGAAGAACACTTTTGCAAAAGCCAGAGTTCTATTTCATACAACTCCGATCCGGATAATGAAAATCAATCTTTACCATAGATAGAAGGTTAGCCGGCCATTGAACTTGATTCTATTTATCTTAAAATGAAATACATATTTACAAATAGCCTAACTACAACGTTTATAACAATCACCACCTTTTCCACTCTTCCTATCACTTTGTATCCCTTCCGAGCTAAATTCAAGGTGAAGTTAGCTCTTTATAATAGTACTGTCCTTAGAAAATCTGAATTCTCAATGAAGTACGAAACTTTCCTTTTTATAGACAACCAGTCGTCCTAATCCGTTTGGACGGAAGTCATAGTTGGCTGGGCAGCTGTATGGGAAAATCGGGCATAAACTATATTTTGATTCTGTCTGGATGCAAGTCTGGCCTGTCCAAACATCTTCATTATTTGCAACTAGGGTTGACGTAATCATGACAGAGCTTGGGACGGTGGCCCTTTCGGATGCATGTTTGTTCCGTTCGGACATATGCAGGGTGGTCGGTGACGTGTTTTGTTGTGCTGGCATCTTATCAGTGGTAGAGAGATCCGTCTGGATGAGGATCAGAGCTGTCTGAACGTCTGGCTGGGAAAATTGGGCAGAAGGGTGTGCTAAACTACATCCGGACGAGGATTAGTGCCGCCCGGACATCCAACCTTGGAATGCTGCATTTTCCCTCTCCTTTCCTTGTAATCACTTTGTTTGAAATAATAAAAAATGGTCTAATTCAATAATAACATGGCCCGCAAGACTTAACAAAGATAAATTGGGGTGGTGTAAATGTACACATTCATGCACATATCACGTATCGTAGGAAGATTGAGATATTGATTGGTTTGACACCAATCTCTTGTGTTAAGGAATGATTGAACAACCATCACCTATTCTGTAATTGTTCAAGAATGTCTTGTTGACTTCTTCATTAGCCTTTTTGTACAAGGTATATCTATTGGTTGTTATCCTCAAACAATTTGTCAGATTGCTAATTTTTTGCTTCAAAATGCCATGTACCCTTATTGGTTTTCCTATTCCATAAAGTTGAGTTTAGTTGTGTGACTTACAAAATTTGCCATCTTGATCTTGGAAATTTTCATATGAATCGAGCTCATTACTTGTACATTGCATTTTATGACCACTCATCTTGTGTCACTCACCTTCATCAATTTTGAGCTATTGATTCATATTGTTCTTTTGAATGCTTTCAAGAAATTTGATTGTAATATTGAGTACTCACTGATAGGTAGCCCATTTTTCTTATTCATCGTATTTGTAACTCCTTTGTTATTGTTGAGTTTTTCAGATTATTGAGAATATTGATCTTTGTTGCAGATCATCTACATCATTGTACACTTTTATGTTACAAGTTGTTGATGTTGTGATAGTTCTCGTACTATTTGGGCTGACTTTGGATCTTGTTATTTTTGTTTACTTCATCTTTGATCAGTGACCCTAGTTAGTAATTTAAATTGATCAAAGGGCATTCCTTGGTATATTCTTTAGTCAGAAAGAACTTGTTCATATGGTGTACATGTCTATCCCTATTTAGTATTGTGAGGACCCGAGGTTTGATATTTTACTTTTATTGTTTTTGGTTTATGTTTGAACTTTGTGGTTTCAAGTTTAATGTTTAATTGTGGTTCGGTCATAATAGTTTAGAATGTTGAGGCTCGATGTGTGGTTGTTAGTAGCTCGAAGAGGGTTAATGTAATTAACTAATTTTTTAATATAAAAAATTAGGAAATCCTAAAATCAATTTTTATTTAAAATAGATAAATTTTTCCAAAGCTCTCAAAATCCTAGTTAATGCAATTTACCTAAGCCACTTAAGTGACCTCTTTAAATTTTCGATAGTTTATTTTGGATAGTAGACTAGTTTTGGTCGCTTGAACGAGCTCCTAGCCGCTCGAGCGAGCTCCTGAGAAACAGAATGTTCTCTTTGTACTATTTGGCTTGTTTATTACCTTTCAGTCCATTTGGGGTTACTGTCTAAGTCTGAAAATATATATTGTGGTTCATACAAGCATGCATAAATGTCGAATAACAGGTAGGGATGACCCGTCGGTTTGGTAGCCCGTGAACTCTACTTAGAGTCTTTGTGATTCTTTCGGTGAAAGACCGTGAAACAATCAGGTAAAGAGGTGGCATGACGGTCGGAGCGCCCTATGAACTCTGTGATAGGGTCCTCAATATGGGCAGTCTACGGTGCAAGACCGTCGAAATATTGCATGAGTTGCATGTTGAGCATGATAGCATTGAGGATACTTAGTGGTTGTTTACTTGTCGTTTATGCATATTATATTGTTTAATGTGAGCATACTTTTTCAATATGTCGATGTTTCAGTATGATTTCCTACCCAAGCTTGGTTTTTTTTTTTTTTTTTTTGTAAACTAACAATTTATAGGTGATGGTGTGGAATCGAGGATTTAGACCTCCAGATGAAGATGATTTAGCATGCTAGTTAGGATTTACTTTGGTAGTAGTATATCTATGTTTTAAATTTTTCAGACTTAATTTATTTATTCGGGCATTGTGGGCATGTTTTGATTAGTTCATGTTTAGTGATTAAAGATATTGTTTATTTGATTATTGCGATAGTTGATTAGCGAATTTGGGAGTTTATTTTAGTTTATTTGGAGTTATGTTTATAATCAGTTTGGTTTATGTTGTTGTGATAACTTGGTATCGGAGCATGGTTCGAATACCTAGAGTCGTGGATAGGGCTCTAGAGGTTTGCTTGTTTATGTAGAGTGATGCCGAATCACCGTGTCTTCTAATTGAAGGTCTAGGAAAGTTAGCTAGAATACCGGTCTGACGTTCTTAAAGGCATTACTTATTACGTGTTTTACATGTTTACGTGTTTACATGTCTACCTGCGTATATATGTTGGTTGTGTCTTTCATTACTGATGAGTTTTGTCCTTTGTCTTTCACTTTTGATGAGTTTTGTCCTTTGTCTTTCACTTTTGATGAGTTTTGTCCTTTGTCTTTCACTTTTGATGAGTTTTGTCCTTTTTTCTAGTGAGATGCCACCTCGTAAAGTTCAGGGTAGGAAGGGCAAGGGTGCTACTACTAGGGCATAGATCTTGTCACCGAAGAGAATGTCATGGGAGTTATGGCTGAGGCCATACAACAGTTAGCTCAAAACAATTAGCTTAGGAATAAAATCCATGAAATGATAGCCATGCGGGAGTTCTACCGTATGAACCCTCCCGAGCCAGTGGGGCCTATCCGTTTGTGGTTGACAGTTGGATTGAACAGATAGAGAAGATTATAAACACATTACAGGTGGTGAAAGATGAGCTGAGGATTTCTTTAGCTACTTATCAGTTTACTGGGGAGGCAGATCAATGGTGAAAGAAGGTGAAAGCTGCGTACAATGTGGGGGGGTTACATTTGAAGTTTTCAAGGGTCTCTTCCTTGATCGCTACTTTTTGGAGGTAATGAAGAACCCGCTTCAATAGGAGTTCTATGATCTGAATCAAGGTAGCATGACAGTGGTAGAGTACTAGAACAAGTTCATGTCTATGTCTCGTTTTGCGACTGAAATAACGGGAGATGAGGATTTGAAATGCAAGAGGGTCGAGAGGGTCTTGAGCCGACAATTAGAGAGAAAGTTATGCCGTTGAAAATCCGAGAGTATGGAGATCTTGTGGAGAGTGCTATGATAGTTGAGGCAAATTTGGTAGCAAGAGGTCGCAACGTTGTGAGGGTTGCAACTTCTGAATCAACGGGAATGAATTAGAAGTGACAGAGGGATGCCAACTCTCAGTTTCAAGGTTATAGGAGGGTGGATTGTCGAAAGGGAGCGTGGTCATCTTAGACTACACTTGTTGATAGGGGGTCGGTTATTTTCTATATATGTAATAAGGAGGGACATATGCTGGGTCATTGTCCATTAAGGCAAGGAGGGGTGGTACAGAGAGTTCAATGCAAAATCGTCCTATGCCATCGAGATCAGTTCAACAAAGTTATGCACCAGCTCAGCAGGTGGGGGCGGCCCAACCAACCCCATTAGCTCAGTCGGTGTAGCAAGGACAATTAAATAGTGGACGTGCTTATACTATTGCAGCCCCAAAGATGGCGACATGAGGAGCTTCAGTTGTTCGAGGTACATTAATCTTATCTCGCACCTGGGCTAGTGTCTTATTTGACACGGGTGTTTCACACTCATTTATTTCTTCTAGTCTTGTTACTAACTTGGGTCTTGAGGTCAATATATTAGAGTCTATTCTATCGGTTGAGACACTTGTTGGGGGAATGTGATTTTGAGGTGCGTGTGTCGATCATAGTTTATCCTTTGATCTAATTTTGTTAAACATGAGCAGTTTTGATGTTATTCTGGGTATGGGTTAGTTGACCATCCTTAGAGTCACGATCGATTGTTACTAGAGTAGAGTGGCCATTAAAATCCAGAGGGCGATAGTTTTCAATTTTGGGGAGACAGAGGAGACAGAGAAGAGGTTCAATCAATAATTCAAAGGTTGTGGGGTAGAAAGACAGTTGGCCATTTGTTCGCAATGACACTGGATGATGAGGGAGATTAGAATCGATGAGAGTTACCTGGGGTGGTACATGATTTTTTGGATGTCTTTTCGAAAGATATTATGGGCTTACCTCCTCAACAGGAAGTGTAGTTTTCTATTGATCTTGTGCCTGAGATAGCTCCAGTTTCCATAGCATCTGATTGATTTGTTCCTACAGAATTAAAAGAGTTGAAAGTACAGCTTCAAGAATTACTAGACAAAGGTTTCATCCGACCTAGCACTTCACCATGGGGCTTACTGACCCTAGTTCCTCAGAAGAAGGATAGCACCTTGAGGTTGTGTATTGACTATCGACGATTGAATAGTGTGACTATAAAGAATAAATATCTGGTATCGAGAATTGACGATTTGTTTGATTAGCTCAGGAGTTCTCGGGTATTTTCAAAAATTGATCTGAGGTCAGGTTACCATCAGTCGAGGGTTAAAGAGGAATACATAGGCAATACAAAATTTCGGATGCGGTATGGTCATTATGAGTTTATGGTGATGTCGTTTGGTTTGACCAACGCACTTGTCGCCTTCATGGGATTAATGAACAGGATCTTCAATGAATTCTTGGATCAGTTTGTCGTGGTGTTTGTGGATGATATATTGGCTTATACCGACAGAGGAAAAGTATGAGAAGCACTTGGGGATTGTATTACAACTTTTGAGGAAGAATTCCTTATATGCTAAATACTCTAAGTGTGACTTTTGGCTTTCCAAGGTGAATTTTTTGAAGCATAAGGTGTCGAGCGAGGGGGTGGCAGTGGACCAGTCGAAAATAGAGGCAGTATTGACTTGGGAGCTACACAAGAGTGTATTTGAATCATAGCTTTTTGAGCTTAGCCTGATTATTACCGGTGCTTTGTTGGGGATTTTGCATAGTTGGCAGCTCTGATGACACGACTTACTAGGAAGGGAATCAGATTCTTATGGAATGAAGCAAGTGATAATTCATTCAAAAAGTTAAAAAAGAGGTTGACATATGCTCCAATCTTGGTGGTTCTTGAGCGAGGACAAGGGTATCAGTTTATTGCAATGCTTATAAGGGTGGATTGGGGTGCGTATTGATGTAGGATGAGAGAGTTGTTGCATATAGTTCTCATCAATTAAAGAATCATGAGTGCAATTATCCCACACATGAGCTAGAATTGGCAACAGTCATCTTTGCACTTAAAAGTTGGAGACACTGTTTATATGGTGAGTGGTTTGAGGTCTTCTCGGATCACATGAGTCTTAAGTACATCTTCACACAGAAAGATTTGAGTATAAGGTAGAGGAGGTGGATGAAGTACATGGAAGACTATGACTTCGAAGAGTACCAGCAAAGTAAGACATATGTGGGGGTTGATGCTTTGAGTAGAAAGTCACTTGGCCATTTAGTTGGCGTGGCTATTCGGGAGTGGAATAGAATTGGAGTAATTGGAGAGCAGAGTCTATAGTTCAACACTGATAGTGACAGAGCTACCTTGTTCAGCGTAGTGGTTCAACCTTGATTGTTGGTGAGGGTTATAGAAGAACAACAGAATGATTCAGAGGCCAAGTTAGTGCGAGGTTGTTTGGCTTCGGGTAAGCAAGTCAATGGTTGGGTTCTTAATGCAAATAAGGGGTTGAGATTTGCTAGCAGGGTATACGTACCCGAATCATGCTGCGAGAGTGTACTTGGAGAGTCTCATCATTCTCGTCTCATTGTACACCCTGACAGTACAAAGATGTATCAAGATATGCGAAGGCAATATTGGTAGAAGGGGATGAAACATGATGTTGTGCTATTCGTGTAAAAATGTCTAGTGTGTCAACAGGTTAAGGCCGAACATCAGAGGCCAGCCAAGTTGTTGCAGCCTTTACTAGTGGCCAAGTGAAAGTGGGAACATGTAACTTTGGACTTTGTGACTGGACTTCTGGGGTCGCCAGCGGGATATGATGCAGTGTGGGTAATTCTTGAGCGACTAACCAAGACCGCCCATTTTCTTCCCATCCGTGTGACAAATGCTATAGAGTCACTCAATAAACCTTACATTTGGGAGATTGTTCGATTATATAGAGTGCCAGTATCTATCGTATCGGATCGGGATCCTAAATTTACTTCTCAATTTTGCTCTAGTCTTCAGGAGGCACTAGGAACAGATTTGCGCGTGAGTATTGTGTTCCACCCGTAGATAGATGGGCAATCTATATGCACCATTTAGATTCTCGAGGACATGTTGAGGGCTTGTGCTTTAAATTTTCGAGGCTCATGCGATGATCATTTGGTGTTAGCAGAGAGTTTGCCTACAATAATAGTTTCTAAACTAACATTGGGATGACACCTTATGAAGCACTTTATGGTAGACCGTGCAAATCACTAGTATGTTGGGCTGAAGTGGGTGAAGGTACAGTGTTGGGACTCGACTTGGTTCGGGAGACTACAGATAAAGTTAATCAAGTTCGGCAACAATTGCTATAGCTCAAAGCCATCAGAGACGTTACACCAATCGCAGAAAGCGACCACTATTTTTCAAGGTGTGCGATCATGTCTTCTTGAGACTCACGCCGAAGAAGGGGTTGATGCGGTTCAGTCGTAGTGGAGCGCTATCATCGAGGTATGTGGGGCCTTTTGAAATTCTCGAAATAATGGGGAATGTGGCATATCGACTTGTTTTGCCACAATGACTGTCAAGTAGGGGTGTACAAAAAAATAAAAAAAAAACTGTTAAACCAAATCTACCAGTCTTCTTGGATTGGTTCTGTAATTTAGTGGATTGGTTACGGTTTAAAAAAAAATAAGAACTAGATATTACGGTTTGGTCTATGGTTTCATAATTACAAACCGTGATTCAAACTGAATCAGCCCAATTGTGTGTGTGCGTGTGTGTGTGCGCGTGTGTATATACACACACACATATATGTACATACAGTCCCCTTCTAATAAAGGATTCCTTATTTTGCTACGGTGCGGACCTCTTATTTCATTTTCAGATTTTGACGATCATAACTGTTCAATGTGTTTAAAACATATTTTCAATGGTACCCGTAAGAAATCGGCTCAAAATAATATCGAGAAGAGCTTGATCTAAACAGTTTTCAATAAATACTAACATGAACAATATTATAAAAAATTGAATGGATCAAGTCTTTCCGAATAATATTTTGAACTGATTTCTTGTGTTCACATTTAAAAATATGTTTTGAATACATTGAACGGATTGGATCATCAAAAGTTGATCAGAAAATAAGAGGTCTGCACCTTAGCAAAATAAGGAATCCCTCATTAACAAGTCACAACTTTTACAACTTTTCCACTCTCCCAAAAAGGTCATAATCCTTCCACTCCTCCAAACCAAAAACTTTTTCATTCTCAATGTAGTTGTGTTTCCCATAAACTTATTACATGTATAAATTGGGTTTTTTTAAATTAATGAAGTTGATGCAATTATTATGTTATTTATTTTGTATGCAATTTTAAAAAACTAGTGTTATTCTATTCATATTTTTTTGGCAATTTTTAAATGCTAAGAAAATTTAGAACCGGACCGGTCTAATGGTTTAGTTTTGATTTGGTTCCATATGTGTAAGGGTCTAATTATGGTTCTCAATTGTTTAGAACCGTTAGATATGATTTGGTTCCTAGATTCTTACAGAACTGGTCCAATCCAAACCTTGTACACCCCTACTATCAAGGGTTCATGATATATTCTATGTGTCTATATTGCGTAAGTATGAATCCGATGTGTCACAAGTGTTGGATTGAGCTGAGTTGGAAGTTAAGGATGATATAAGTTATGAGGAGAAGCCAATGAGGATCTTAGACACCCAATAGCAGGTTTTGTTCAGTAAAACTATCTTACTGGCCAAAGTGTTTTGACATCATCGCGGTGCTGAGGAAGCTACGTGAGAATGGGAGTCCAAACCTTGTTGCAAGTATCCAAATTTGTTCCACCCTCGAGGCAGCAATTTTGAGGACGAAATTTCCTTGGGGGTAGAGAGGAGGTTGGGAGGATACAAGGTTCGATTTTTTTATTATTTTGGACAAGGTTCGTGGTTTTGAGTTTAACGTTTAAATGTGGTTGGATCGTAATAGTTTAAAATGTTAAGGCTCGATGTGTGGTTGTTAGTAGCTTGAGAGGAGTTAATATATTTAACCAATTTTTTTATATAAAAGAATTAGAAAATTGTAAAATTAATTTTTATTTAAAATAGATAGCTTTTTTCTAGAGCTCTCAAAATCCTAGTTTTGACTGGGGAAGAAGGACGGGCTAGTAGAGTAAAGATTTATGCTTATTAATCAACTAGAAAGTCTAGAGGACATTGAGAGCTTCGTATAGAGCCTAAGATCAACCGAATATGAGGAGTGTTCGAGGGATTTTAAATCATAACAGCATTTTTTGCGTTTTATTCGAATAAGGTAGGATTTCATGTTGATTTACATTAAGATATTGAATAGATCATGTTCAATTCGATGCTATGTATGTTGTTTTTGACGTGTGATTGAGTTATGCATGCTTTGTGGTGTTTCGAGCATGTGGACAATTAGGTTGTAGAAACGAAGGTAAAAAATGAGGTCTGTTTGACAGAATAGATTTTGAAAATTTACCTATTTAAATTTTCGATAGTTTAATTATTTTGGACAGTAGACTGATTTTGGCCGTTTGAGCGAACTCCTAGCCGCTCGAGCGACCTATTGACAAACAAAGTGTCCTCTTCTACTATTCGGCTTGTTTCTTGCCTTTCAATCTATTTGGGCTTATTGTTTAAGTCTAGAATTATATAATGTGGTTAATACAAGCATGCATGGATGTTGGATATCGGGTAAGAAATGGCTCGTCGGCCTAGTAGCTTGTGAACTCTACTTGGAGTCTTTGTGATTTTTTTGGTGAAACGCCATGAAACAACAGGGTAAATAAGTTGCCCGACGGTTGAAGCGGCTCATGAACTCTGTGATAGAGTCTCAGATGTGGGCAATCTGCGGTGCAAGACCGTTGAAATACTGCATAAGTCGCATGTTGAGTATAATGGCATTGCGGATACTTAATGGTTGTTTACTTGTTATTTATGCATATTATATTGTTCAGTGCGAGCATGCTTATTTGATATATCGATGTTTCAGTATGATTTTCTACCCGAGTTCCGGTTTATGTTTTTTTTGTAAACTAACAATTTACAAATGATGATGTGGAACCGAGAACTTAGACCTCGACTATGAAGATGATTTAGCATGCTAGTTAGGATTTACTTTTTCAGTAGTATATCTATGTTTTAGATGTTTTAGATGTTTTAGACTTAATTTATTTATTCGGACATTGTGGGCTTGTTTTGATTAGTTTATGTTCAATGATTAGAGAGATTGTTTATTTGATTATTGCGATAGTTGATTAGCGCATTTGAGAGTTTATTTGGAGTTATATTTATAATAAGTTTGGTTTATGTTGTTCTTTATAAAGTTTGGTTTATATTGTTCCATTATTTATTTTATACCCTAGAAGTTTGGGGTGTGACAAGTATCTGTTTCGCACTTCAATCAAACATGTTTTCTTGACCACCCTAATATGGTTGGTTCTCATAAATGTTCAAATCAATTTGGCACTATCGACTTCTCGGTCACTACTGGTTTCATTCAACATTTATTGAAAGAATGCGTCTTGACTATGTTTTTGACCGGAGGTATCTTGCTTTTGTGGTAATTCTTATATTTCCATCAATTTCATTCTTGGAACTTTGTGAATTGAACTTCATCAGACTTCAAAAAGCATGAGTTGGCCTCTATTGTATTATCTCTTTCATTGTTGATTCAAAAGCCTTCGATAGGTCAATTGTGATGGTCTGAATTCAGCCAATTAAGGATAAATTAGAAATATTTTGGTTAATACGAGGTTAATTTAATTTTGAATTGGGATTATTTAATTTAATCTTGAATTGGGATTATTTAATTTAATCGGCGTACTAGTTCTAGAAATGTGTTGCGAGCACGTATTGCTTTTTGGAGCTTGATCAGACAATATAAAAGAGATATGTGGTTTAAAGGGGCAAGTGGTATAATTATATTATGGGACGTGAAATATTGGTTCATTTTCCTAGGAATCTTGGGATATTTACTAAACATTAGAAATTTTGGGCTAGTCGTCACCTTCATCTGGAGGGAAGTTGACACCAAGAAGCTTGACAGACCTCAAGCTTCCTTCCCAAAACACTATATGAACTATGGATGTTCCTCTCTCCTCATTTTACTATCCACGCACGAGAGAGTGCCCGCGCGGGGGGGGGGGGGGGGGGGGAGAGGGGGGATGGGGAGGAAGAACAAGTTGGAGAAGCACCTCACTTGCTCGAACCTTAGGAATTAGGTGATGATTCTTGAACTGCCTTGTGGCATTGTTAGTTATCTATGTTTTTTTACCATATATTGGGTTAGTTTGGGCTTTAAACCAGAAAATTCAAGGTTTTAAGGAAAAAAACCAAGTATTCCATGGAATTACAAAGAGAAACCCAGAACTCGGTATCATCCAAATGTCAAACTATTCATGAGGCTAAACAATTGGTTGGACAGTTAGCTTGGCAACCGGTTGAGATGATGGTATGAGACAAAATAGACAACATCCTAGGTTCTTATTGTAGCGTGTTGTAAAGGTATTTAAGGGTTAATGTGAGGACATAATGTGACCTAGGTACTAAACCTAGAATGTATTGGTAGTGTTTTGAGCCACTCGAGAATCAAGCAGGCCGAATTATGAGAATACAGTGAATAGAACCATAAGACTTGAATTTGTCTTTGTAACGTTGAACTTGGAATTAAATGAGATACTCTTGATGCATGTAGGAAATGAGGCATAAGATAGTGACGTGTTATCTGGTCCACAAGACGTAGCAAGCAGGTGAGTTCAAATATAATGTTATTACGTGTGTGTTTTTCAAAGCATGAGATATTTAATGATTAAAGAAGTCGTTTTATGCATGAATGACATGCTTGATCATGATGAACGCTCATTTTATAAACCATGATCAAGAAAATGTTGATATTTGTGATAACGAATTGTTCAAACGGTATCCCAGCCGCTAGGGGATTAGAATATAGCGAGGCAAAGGAATAATGGAGGCGACCACAACCAATGAGGTATACGAATGACGTTACTCCGATTTATGTGATGATGCATAAGGGGATAGCTCACACCTAAATATTTTTGGCAGCCGTTGAATTGAATTGAACGTAAATGAGACAATCCTGAATGTTTATCCTTGGCTTTGGCCTCTGGAGTATGCCATGAATTTTGTTTAATAAGATCATTTTGTTGCATGCATAAATGGTAAACATGACAAACTCGTAAGATTTCATATTTGAAATCACTCTAGGTTTATGCTTAAGAATGTTGTAATGCAACATTACCGATGTTGATAATTGATGTGAATGCCGTCATGGCACGCATAATGGTTACATATGGAAGATGTTGAGCTGATCACATTTGAGCCAAATCTGATAACCGGTTATATATCGAAAATACTTGTGCTAATTAATATCAATCTACACGCACAGCTATAGTTTATTCTGTTGTGCTTTCATACTTTGATAACTATTAAGGTTTATATATGTTTGATTGATAGAAATCCTTAACCCCATTGTGTTATAGGCCTTAGTGAGTTAGACTCACTGGTTGGTCACTAATCCTCCCTACATTTGGATGGGTCGTGACAAAAGCAATGTCTAGAATTTCCATGCCGCCGCCGCTGCCACCACCACCGCCACCAGTAGTAGCCCTAATCGAATTGTCTCAACCATTGGAATTTGTGAGACCTGAATCAAAGAAATTTCAAGACCGGGTTAAAAAGTGGCTCAATCTTTTATTTTGTCGACGGTCAAAGATCATGCAAAGCCAACAAGTCATAAGGAAAAAAAAGAAAAGTGGGACAGAAGGATTAAATAATGTGTTGAAAAACATGGAAAGATGACTGGGTGGTGAGGAGGAGGAAGAAGAAGAGGATGACGATGGCAGTGGTAGTGTAGATGAAGATGTAGATGAAGAAAGACAAGGAGAATAGGTTGGGGATGATGTCGTTGAGGAGTACAAGGATGGCAACTTATTCCACATTTTGTGTCCTTGTGTTTTGTGTTGTTGCCGGTTGTTTTGATGATGTAGTTGGTAGCTGGGATAGTTCGTTTGTTTGTGTTAGTTGTTGTTTTTGTTGTCTTGTGTCCATTGTACGAATATCGTAGTGGGTCGATGTAGTTTTTTTTGTTACTTTTTTATTGTATATAAACATTGATATCGGATGATGAATGGGCAGTTAGGAGTCAGTGCCGGCTATGGGTAGTTGATCCAAAGCTAGTACAAGTCGGCACTAATTTTGTATTTCCTCCTTTTGAACCCACAATCATTACAAGCATTTGAAGTCCTTCATTCCTCCTATTGACTTAATGATTCCATTTTTTAATGCAAACGATAATGTTGAATGAATTCTAAGTTATGGCACACTTGTATTTACTTTTCTTATTCGCATTTGTACATATGCAGCTCTCGATTTGAATTGAGCGTTGAATCCATTGAATGCGTGGCCATTTTTGCCCTGCTATTGAATGTTTGTTGCACTTTCTCATGAGATGTGTTTTTGCTTCAAGCTAAGTGTGATTTTGACTGCAAGAGTTAGCTTGTAAGTGTTAAAATCGAGGCTCGTTTTGATTTACATTGCTCCTTCATATTCAACAGCTAAAGTTTGCTCATTTTTATTTATTTTGGTTGTGAATGAGAATGGTGTTTAGCATGTTTGTACAGGTGCATTGAACACTTGTTGTCATTTAGGTTGAGCATATATTTTAGCACTTGTGAATAAGGAAAAATATTTTATTTTAATTGTTTTATGTTGCTAGGGACTAGCAATCCTCAAGTTGAGGGGGGGAGGGAGGGGGGGTGTTGAGCACACGATATTGCATTTGTAAGTTGCTCAATGCATCCAATTTGGTATTCTTGCGCTGTTTAAATCTTTGATATATTTGATATTGCACGTAAGGTATTGGTTTTCAATTTTCAGGTAATACGCATGAGCAGTGTACTCAGGAGCTCATGAGCTTGCCTGAGTGTGCCAGTGAAGTTTTGAGACTTGAAAGCTAATTGGAGATCCATTGAAGGGACAATGATGACTGAAGAATACTCGGATGGAAGGAAGATTGAGAACTAAGTGTGCAATGAAGGAAGTAGGTTCATTCACATAATCTTTTGAATGAATGAGAAGAAAAAAGTTATTCCACGATCACTCGAAATTGGTCGAAAACTAGTGTATGGAATCCAGTTCCAAAGTCAAGACTGACACCAATGCCTCTGATAAGAGAAAATAGGTCCACAAGATCCACTGAAATTTCTATGGCATTCTCTGTTTGAGCAACGGTTGAGGAACGCTAGCTCTCAAAATATGAAGAAATCAAGTTTTGTACCGATAGAATGCCAGTTTCTACCAGTAGAAGACCAAGAACACCAAAAATATCAGCGTTTGTTAGAACATATAGAAGGCCATTTTCTACCGGTAGATGGAAAAGACAAAAATTCCAATAAGCTTTTTATCCGATACAAGTATGATTTCTACTGTAGATGGAGTTCAAGAATTGTTACCAAACAAGAGTCTACCAATAGAAGTAGTCCTTTCTACTAGTAGAAAGTAGGTCGTCCAGAGCCACTTTTATTGACTTTTTCCTTGGGTCAAGGTGTTAAGGTTTTATACTAAAAGTCATGACTTTATGTAATGGATTAATATTTGTTTGAATTATTTAAACAATTATTTCTTTTCTTGATGAGAATCTTTATGGGCAATGTTTGCATTGTACCTTATCATATTGTGCACAATTGTCTCTTATTCCACATAGTAGATAACCTAGTGTGTAGAGTTTGGCTTACATACAGATGATTAGATTATCAGTTCTTGTAAAATATAAGTTTTTGGTTTAGTCTTAGGTGGAACTGAACACACCATCAGTAGGACTGTAATATAATATTTTAGTAGGTCTGTCTTGACCACGAAAAATTATATAGTTTTAGTTCACTGTATTAGTACACTTTATGTGTATATTGAACAAGACCACTTTGAGGTAATTGTATTTATACTGACAATATAATACAATTTGCAGTTCATGGTTATAATGAGTACTTGTGCTCTTAATCCAAAGGTAATTAATAAATATTTACATTTAATGTTGTTGACTTTGATTCATTATAGAGTGAGGTATTGTGGGCTAATAGTCTAGTCTCGATGAGTTGAGTCACAATATTAGGTGCATGACAACTGTTAATTATTAATGGAATCCATGTCTTTTTATAGGGATTGATGATATCCTCTTGAGGAAACTTATAAGTTTCGATTATATCAAACCCTGCTGGTGGATATTAGTATCCGATATAACGAATAAGTTAAGTGGAAGATTTCAAGAAATTTCATAGATGTTAATTAAATAAATTATCAATAATTTATTTTAATGAACAGGTGTCTGTAATCTTAACGTGGGGAAATAAATAAGCATTTAATAACATAGAGTTCGAAATATAATTTTGAGATATGGAAAGGAAATGCAATTATAACTCTTTAGTGGTATGAATCGTAATTTATATAATTCAGTATTAATCCAGATTGGATTAAAAATTTCGAATTATATAGGAAGTCCAGCTCATACTTTTCCTAAGGGGCTCCTATCGTTGCCTATATAAACACCACTATGCCTTCTAGATCAGACACAACTTAATACTCGAAATATTGAGAGGGTTCTGTGAAGTAATGCGATCACAGTTTTGAGCCCACATTCAATTCGTGATCAAGGTACAATAGGATTACGGTAGAAGATCTCGAAGTCAATCAAATAAAATTATTCCAGCCATGATCAAAGTTTGATCAGAATCAAACTGTGAAGATTGTTGAGATTAAACCAGAGAGATCTCAAATGTATGAATCCTAATTCCACCTAATAGGGTTTCATATTTTTTTGTTGTATAATATGTGTGCTTTATCACTAGATCTCGCGAATCAATCCCTAACAGTTGGAGGATTTTTAAGGCTTTCTTGTTTCATATAAATAGAACTTTGGGGCATGGATTCTCCACCTTTCAGAATAAGATAGTCACTTTCGTAGTTGTAAAGCAAAGTAGTAGCTAAGGTTTTTGGTTCTTGATGTTCTCTTTCATTTTCCATGTTAAGATTGTTCAAGGCTAGTGTAAGTTGTTGCCCCTCATTTCCTAGCATAATTTTCATTGTAATATCTTTATAACTTTGTATAAGTTTGTGTTTGATTCTAGTTTAATCTTAATCTAGTTTGAATCCATGTCTTGAATGATTAATTTCTTTGTTTTAATTTTTGTTCCAAGCATGCTAGGCTAAACCTTTAAGGCATGGTCCTAGGATGATTTTCATCGTATGACCTAGGGTAAACAACATCTTCTCATGTTGAACTTCAAGACTTATTATGAAATGGTTTGAGTTCATGTTTTACGAACTTAAGAAGAGTTGCAATGAACCTTAGTACATTTAATTTTAGATCCATATCACTCTTAGTTAGACCAAATGGTTCTTGACCCAAAATTACTTTCTAGCAGCTCTCATGTTTCCAAATGATTTTTATTGAGTTGAAAATATTTGACTATATTCTTGTTTCTTCAATCTAAAAATGCTGTTCTGTGGAACCTGTCAATGCCAAATTACTGCAGCTTCTTTAGCTAGCCATTGAAGAGATTAGTCTGTTTGGAGTAATTATTCAACCTTGGCATTTTCACGTGATATTCCAACAAATCAAGTGGCGATAAATTTATCAGATGAAACATTAACACGGACTTGTTGAATTGTTAGAAAACAAACTGATTGGCGGCCAATACCACTTAAGTGAAGACATATGATACTTTGCAATTAGCCGTTTGTGAAGGAAATGATGTAGCGAAGCGTATGATTGGATAAGCGTAACACATGGACAATCTCAAATCTTATTTGAACTAGAGATACTCCCTCCTTAAACAAACGAATTGAGTAAAACACTCATTTTTTATTAATCAATAATCAACTACTTAGCCCTTAGGCTTACAAAGCAATTTATAGGGAAATAGAACTCTATACCAACTAGGAAACGAAATAACAAAGATTTAAACTTGCTAATCTAGCCTAAATAAAAGATAATAAAAAAATAACAAAAAACGAAAAATTCTGATTTGTTTAGGAAATCAAATACTAGAAAGAAATATAAAATTGCCAAAACAAACATCGATTAAAACGAAAATTCCTACGAAAAAATATAACGAAAGAAAATCTTTTCTAAAACGACAAATTTATTGATTCGGAGATCTAAACGAGGAAATTAGGCTGAAATCCATTGGGGCCCATAGATCAATAGATCAATGACCTTTGATCAAAACGCCTTTCCCTTCAACCTTGTGACCCACAGGTCAATTTGCCACCGATCCGCTTGACCCATGACCAATCCAAGCATTCCAGAAATATGGTCTCGACCCGCTCGGCATCAGGAAGCCTACCAAATTTGTGCGATGCAACTCCTACGGCTATGGTATTGTCCATTTGGAGATGGTTTAAGGGCACATTTTGAACAGGAAAAGCACCTGAGTTATTGATAGGCAATAAAATAAATCCACGAATTTTTTTCCAACGTTAAGCAACCTAATGAAACATGGAAATTCCAGTTCATGAAACTTTGCGAAAAACAGATTCATCATCAGGGAGTTTCTGGTTTTTTCCCAGCAGTATTTCTACTGCAACCAACACGCAAATTTGCCCATGTTTTTCTGCATGATATTCAATAAATGATAATCTAATATTCTGAAGGTAGAAAAATGTCCGTGTTACGCCTCACCCCCCAAATCATACTTCATTATATCCATAAATGGCAAATGAAACCAAAAAAAAAAAACTGATAATAGCTCAAAACCACACCAAGAAATCAGACACAATACTTGGGCCCAAGCATAAGATTCATTTTGAACATACTGTCAGAAAACAGAAGTTCAAATACTAAAACCAGACACAACATTTAGAACTCCTGACTTGAAACTACAGGAGCACAATTCTAACAGCCCCACCATTTAAACCCAACCAGAACTTCTAAAACTTTCTTAATCATCAAACTAGCACAAGCAGTGACATGATTCAACACAAACATGGGTTGCCATGAACCCTCCTGAAGATCCGGAGCTAGTCCGACTTAAAATCTGAAGTAGAGTTGTATGAACCTTCATTTTGTAGCCCAGTGCTTTTTACTCCATCTTTCAACTGCATTACGTCAACAACAGTATGGTCACAATTAACAACATTGAACAACATACTAAATGAACCTCTAAGACTTAAGATTAGGACGCAGGACAGGATTCGCATGAGCTGCTTCCTTACAACAAAGATGGCCCACACAAGTAGCTAAGACCAACAATGTAATAATTTTGTACCAAAAGACAAAATCATCTGAGGACAGATATCAGCCCGAACACTAAACAGTGTAACCTAATCAGGCAATCACAACCTAAGCTTATCAACGTTTTCTATGGAAAGATCAAGGGGAAATATAAACAAGCTGCCAACAAGTCTAAACCAAATAAAAGGACAATAGAGCAACTTTTACCTGCTTGAGGAGCTTCTTTTGATACCGATAGCCCTATTGAGGTAAATAGTAAATGCAACGACAACATTATTAGAATACAGTAAAGAGTCCTGAGTCAAAACAAAAACTTCAGATAAAAATACACTATAACTGTAGAAAAACCTTGTCAGTTCCATAGATGTAATCACAGTAGGTAAACACCGAAGCAAAGTTGCTCTGGCTTTGTCCACCAACATAGTGATGGTAATCATGGTATTCTGCACCGCCATAAAATGGAATATATTTTGTTGGAGTCCAAGGAAAGTCATACCTGCATGGCAAGCTCCACATGCCTCAACAGTTTATTCACTTCAGGTAAAGGACAAATACAGGCACGTGAAAAAAATTGAACAGATATGACGTTGTAGAAACCAGAAACTAAAAAAATTACTCAAGCAAGTGAGAAGGTCATCCAAAGTATGTGGAGCATCTGCAGAATTTTCTAAAAAGACTCATGGATTGAGTTATGTTATTTGGATCTTCTACGAATCTCTATAATGTCTCGAAGGTTTTAGTTGGTCAAAGTTTTTTCACTTTCTAGTTATGGAATCTTAGACCCTTAAAGAACATCCAAACCTAGAAATGAGAGCACGCCCATCAAACTGAATTTCCACGGTTAATATTATAAACAATAAGAGTCGTGGAAGCAAATCTTTCTTTCTCATCTTATTTTTCATCTTTTACCTTTTCATAGCCCCTGAATGTGCTTTTCTATCCCTAAAACCTTCCCAATCAAGCTGTGATCAAGCCTGCCTCCTCCTCCTAAATATTCACTCAATTCGAATATGAAAACCCTATATTACACATAGATGAGGCCCCCAAAAAGTCTCAGGTTAAAAAATGCAGTAAGATGTTACTTCCCAAGACTACCTTTTACCTTTTTTCCTTCTAAGAATCCTGGAACTTATCTTCTACATTCAAAAGCCTAACCATATGACACATTTCTACCCTAAGCCTGTGACAATGCCTTTCATAGGTAGCCTAGGGGAAGGTTCCTAATACAATATTCATCAGTATTTCAAATCCATCCGTGGAGTATGCAATTTGGTGGCGAGAATAGAGTTTGCATGACACTTCAACCTTCTGTTAGAATATTGAGAAGAGAAAAAAAATACTGAAGTTCTGTATTGACTGAATAAATATTATAAAGTGTAGTACATGATTAAATGGAATTTTGAGAAAATCCTAATTACGTAAAAAAGACTAAAATATGCTAGATTAGGCAACAATATAGATCCACAAACAAACACCCCCCCCCCCCCCCCCCCCCCAAAAAAAAAAAAAAACAACCTCAGGATGTGATGAAAGAGAAGAATCTTGAGTTTACCAAGTAGTAAACAAAACCGAGGTTGGCAAAGAAGAGGTCTGGTGAGGGTCACCGAATGTTTGCTGGTGGTCGGCGAGGGTCTCGATTGGTGCAAACAGAGAGAACGATGCAGATTCAGTGAAAGAAGAGGAGTCTACTGGTTCAAAATAGATTGCACATGTAGATATAAAGAAAACGATGCAGATCCGAGAGAATGATGCAGTTTGAGACAAAATGATGCAGATCCAGTGAAATAAGAAGATCTAACTGGTGCAAAACAGATTGCAGATATAGATCCAAAGAGAATGATGCAGATCTAGAGAGAAGTACATGCAAAAGATGTCGAGGCCGAACATATCGGGTTCAAAACTACCAAAGCAAGCAATCTTAGGTTCAAACAGTGCCGGAACAACGCCAATAATACAAAACAGTGGCAACCAGGTCTGGAACAACACCGATGAACAATATCGCGATGAATAGTTATAAACAGTGACAAAACAAGCAATGGCCCGATAGAGGGCACCAAGGGCCAGGTTGCCCGTTTATGAACTAAAATCAAATAGGTCTTAACCTATTGCTCTGATACCATGATAAATGGAAAAAGAAAAGAGTTATTTATTTCATTTAATTTAACTTCAAATAATACAAGGCTAGGATAATTTATATAGGCGAATGCTATAAACTCTATTGAGACTAAAAGATTACACTACACTTATACGAAAAGATAGATAAATATTACACAAACAATGCTACTTTCACACCCCTTAAACTCATGATGCAATAGCAGAGAGAATTGTGAGTTTACCAAGTAGAAAGTGAAACCGAGTTTGCCAGAGGACAGTGGTCTGACGAGGGGCACCAGAGTACGAGAAAAATTTGGCGAGGGTCACTTGCGACAGACAAGGTTGGGAAGGGGATGAGCTGAAGGAAAATCACGAGACACAGAGTTGAACAATGTAGATCTAGTAGAAACTGCAGGTGCAAAGACTGACAGAGTTCCGGTGAAGGTCGACGGAGGTTCGACAAGGGTTGCCAGATGTTCGTTGGTGGTCGCCGAGGGTATTGGCTTGGTGCATATAGAGAGGACGATACAAATCCAGAAAAAATGATGCGGATCCAGGGAAAGAAAAAGAGTCAACTGGTGCCAAACAGATTACAAATGCAGATCCAAAGAGAATGATGCAAATCCAGTGAAAGAAGAGGAGTCGGCTTGTGCAAAACAAATTGAAGATGCAGATCTCGAAAACCCTAAACCTTATATAGAGGAGAAGGCGATTCATGCATACAGAGAAGAGAAGTTACGGTCAGTGCAAAATAGATTGTTGATGCGAGGCATATCCAGAGAGAACAACATAGATCCAGATGGAATGATACAGATCCAATGAAAGAAGAGGAGTCGATTGGTGCAAAACAGATTGCATATGGAGATGCAGATCTAGAGAGAAGTGCAGACAAAGGTGCTGAGGCCTAACATATCGGATTCGAAACTCCCAAACCAAGCAAAGCTTAAGTTCGAACAGTGCTGAAACAATGCCAATAGTACGAAACTGTTGCAAACGGGTCTAGAACAACACCGATGAATGGTATCGCGATGAACAATAACAAAACAAGCAATTGCCCAGCAGACAGAAGCAAGCGCCAAGTCGCCTATTAGTGAACTAAAATCAAACATGTCTTGACCTATATTGGGAAGAGAAAATGAATACTAAAGTTCTATATTGACTGAATGAATATTACAAAGCGTAGTACATGATTAAACAAAATATTGCGAAAATCCTAATTACATAAAAAGGCCAAACTACCCTGATTGAGTACTAAAATCAAACATGTCTTAACCTATATTGGGAAGAGAAAACCAATACTAAAGTTCTATATTGACTGAATGAATATTACAAAGCGTAGTACATGATTAAATAGAATATTGAGAAAATCCTAATTACATAAAAAGGCCAAACTACCCTTGTTAGAATAGTTAATGTTTGTCCCACATCGACTAAGTTAAATAATGTAACACTCTCACGGTAATATAAATAAAAGTATTCTTGTGTTAGGATACGTTAACACCCTATACACTTTCTCTCATCTCTGATAACATGGTATCAGAGCCACCCTTAATCCATACTCGAATCCTAACCCTAGAAACCAAACCCTAACCCTAGAAATTAAACCCTTCTAACCCTAGCCTAGATAAAACCTAAATCGTAACCTTAAACCTAGCCGTAACCCTAAACCTCCCTCATTTTGCCGCACCCTCCTTCTGCTGTTCCGCCAGTCTTCAGCCAGTCTTCCGCCAGTCTTCTGCTGTTGCTGTTCCGCCAGTCTTCAGCCTCTTCCGCCAATCTTCAGTCTTCAGTCGCCACCATCCAGACTGATACCAGTCAGCCTCTTCCGCCAGTCTTCCGCCAGAGTCTGCCACCTTTCCGCCCAGCCTTCAGCCGCCACCATCCAGCCTTCAGCCATCTGTTTGCACCGCCGGACCCTCTGTTTGTTGTTTTGCACCGCCAGGCCCTCTGTTTCGGCCATCATCAGCCACCATCTGCCGCCTCTAATGTTCTACACCACCAACCTTCCACAACAGTGATCAAAACAACCAAGTTTGTTTTTTGCCTAGTTCGTTCATCGCCACCCACGATTTTAGGGTTTCGTGGGATGTTCTGTTCTATTGTTTTATTTGAGATTGACCTTCCCCACCCACTATTCCACTGATGCTTTGCATAGTTCGTTTTTGGTGTTCTGCTGCATATTCATCTTTGGCCTTGTACGACTGGTTGTGTGCCGTGCTTTCTGTCTTCTGATTCTCTTGTTTTTATGAGGTAATCATATAAACTCCATGTTCAGTTGTTTGGAGATCTTCGATAGCCCTTACCTGGTACATGTCGGCATTTATTAGAGCTATTACTGCTTTCTTTCTACTTGATTTTTGGTTCTGTTGGACTACTGGTTGTTGCTCTATGGTCTGCTATGTTCCGTTGTTGATGTGGTGGTCAGTTGCTGAAGAGCAGTAATAGCCTTATGGTGGTTTTGTCGTCTGGTGCATTGATCAGTTAAAGTGGTGGTTGTTGGATTTCGTTTGTTGCTGGTTATTTGTGTTATTGCCTCTTCTTATTTGTCAACATGTCTGTAGAGCAGTCTGATTCTAGTTCTAGTTTGGATCCTATTTCTACTGTTGTTGGTACTCTGTCTGGTTCTGACTCGACTGCTATTGGTAGTTTATTGGGTGGCTCCCGGTCTCGTGATCGGCGTCCTATTACCTCCACACCATTAAATGGGAGAAATTATGTTTTGTGGGCAAAAGCTGTTGAGGTATACTATTTGGGTGAGTCCGAGGACTCTTATTTGACTGATGATCCCCCTCCTGATGATTCTTCCACATATCGGGCCTGGAAAGCAGTTGATGCCCGTGTTCGCTCCGAACTCTGGAATAGTATGACGGAGCAGGTTGCTAGTACGTTGATGTTCTGTGTGACAGCGAAAGAAGTGTGGACAGAGGCCAAAGAATTGTATTCAGGTGTAGACAATCTCCGCCGCACATATGAGCTTCATCGGTCTTTCTTTACTATATCTCAGGGTGATGATTCATTTGAGGAGTATTATGCTAAGTTTCGGCGCATTTGTAATGAATTAGATATTTGTGAGCCTCTTTCTGTTGATATTCAGGTTGTACGACGCCAGCGAGACCGTATGCGGGTTACTCGTTTTTTATCTGGTGCGTCATCGACCTTTGGCCCCGTGAGTAATCAGATTTTGGGATCTCCTGACTTACGTCCTCTCAGCGAGGTATTTCGTCGTCTCCGTCAGTCATCATCTATTTCTACACCATCTTTGACTTCCGCTACTTCTGATAGCTCTGCTTTCTCTGTCAGCCGCGGCCGTGATTCTGGGTATAGCAGTCGTGGTCGTGGAGGACGGGGTTCTGGCAGCCATGATTCAAGTACTCATTATGGTGGTCGTGGTGATTATGGGTCCAATGGTCATAATTCTAGTCGTGGGGGTGTTAGTCATGGTCGCACATCAGGGGGAGCTAGTTCTGGTCGAGGCCGCGGTACCCGATTTTGTACTCATTGTAAGAGTACAAGTCATACCGTGGACTATTGTTATGATCTTCATGGTTTTCCCCAAGCTCATCAGGTTGCCTCTGAGGATCCTGGACAGTTTGCTCAAACTTCTGCCGATAGTGTGGTTATTTCAGCTGAGGATTACCAGCGTTTCTTGTCATTTCAGGCTGGGACAGAATCTTCCACTGCTACGCTTGCTCAGACCGGTCCATCTGTTGCCTGTGCTGCCTCATCCTCATCCTCTCCTTGGGTTATTGACTCGGGAGCTACAGATCACATGACTGGTACACCTACCTTTTTCCTTAGTCAACAGTCAGTTGGTAAATCATCACATGTCACCTTACCTGATGGTTCTACCACTGCTGTTACTGGTTTGGGCTCCGTTGTTGTCACTTCTTCTCTTACTTTGACTTCTGTATTACATGTTCCTCGTTTTCCATTTAATCTTATGTCTGTGAGTCGCCTTACAAAATCTTTAAATTGTTCCGTCACATTTCTTCCTCATGGCTGTATTTTTCAGGATCTCAAGACGGGGAGGAAGATTGGTGGGGGCATTGAGCGAGGCGGTCTATATTACCTGACAGTTCCTCAGCCTGTTGCTCTTCAGACATCCGAGTCACCGTACCAACAACATTGTCGTCTTGGCCATCCATCTCTCCAGAGTTTGAAGCGTCTTGTACCCTCGTGTCGTTCCCTCAATAAGTTGGTGTGTGAAGTCTGTGAGTTTAGTAAACACCGACGAGTCTCTTTTCATCCTAGGGTTGAGCGTCGTGCATCGCGTCCTTTTCAGTTGGTTCATTCAGACATTTGGAGGCCTATTCATGTGCCAAATGTTTCTGGTTTTCAGTATTATGTTATTTTTGTGGATGATTTTTCTCGTATCACACATCTTTATCTAATGAAAGAGAGGTCTGACTTGAAATATGTGTTTAAATCTTTTTACATGGAAGTTAAGAATCAATTTGATACCTGCATTCAAATATTTCGTTCAGATAATGCCCGTGAATATTTTCACAGTCTCCTTTCTCAATTTCTTGATGATCAGGGCATTATTCACCAATCATCGTGCGCTCGATCTCCACAACAAAATGGAGTTGCTGAGCGCAAGATTCGACACTTGTCTGAGGTTATGCGTGCTTTACTATTCCACATGCAGGTTCCTATGTCATATTGGAGTGATGCTGCTCTCACTGCCTATTATTTAATCAACCGTATGCCCTCTACCGTCTTAGGTGGTCAGGTTCCCCATAAGGTCTTGTTCCCTAGTCGGCCTCTCCATTCATTACCCCCTCGGGTTTTTGGGTGCACTTGTTATGTCCATGTCCTTGACCCTGATAGGAGTAAACTCGATCCTCGGTCTTTTAAGTGTATCTTTCTGGGATACTCCCGCACTCAGAAAGGATATCGCTGTTACTCTCCTACTTTACGTCGTCACTTTGTTTGTGCCGATGTCACGTTTAATGAATCGTTGCCATATTACTCAGATCCTGTTACTACCAACGATCTTGTTACACTTGAGTCTGTGTTACCTATGGCTGTACCCACTGGTACTGTTTCCCCAAAACCTTTGCAAGTATATGTTCGTCGTTCTCCAGCACCAGCACCAAACCAGCACCAGACATCAATTCAGCCTACCGAACCATCCCCGGCTGCTGCACCATCTTTACCCACACCTCCGTCTTCCCCCTTGTCGCCAGATCCACCTGCTCGTCGATATCCTACTCGTGAGAATCGTCACCCACCGGTAAAATATGGTTTTTCTAATATCTCGAGCACTTCTCATCCTATTTCTCAGTTTATCTCTTATGATCATCTCTCCCTCTCTTCGTGCTTTCACTACTACTGTTTCCTCTCTATTTGTTCCTAACACTGTTCAGGAGGCATTATCCCGGTCTGAGTGGCGGACAGCTATGGAAGATGAAATGTCTGCTCTTCATAATAATGGCACATGGGAGTTGGTTACTCTTCCTGCTGGTAAAACCACTGTTGGCTGTCGTTGGGTTTATACCATTAAGTATCTTCCTGATGGTACTATTGAGCGTCATAAAGCCCGCCTGGTTGCCAAAGGCTACACACAGACTTATGGCGTTGTTTACTCCGAAACATTCTCTCCTGTTGCCAAGCTTGGTTCTGTGCGGATTTTTCTTTCCCTTGCCGCCAATCTTGGTTGGCCGTTGTTTCAGCTTGATGTTAAAAATGCTTTTCTCCATGGTGATCTTCAGGAGGAAGTCTACATAGAGCAACCACCTGGGTTTGTTGCTCAGGGGGAGCATCATAAGGTATGTCGTCTTCGCAAAGCACTTTATGGACTTAAACAATCTCCCAGAGCGTGGTTTGGCAAGTTTAGTGATGCTATTATGAGGTTTGGCATGCGTCGAAGTCAGTCTGATCACTCTGTATTCTCCCTCATGTCGTCTCGAGGGAAAGTGTTGCTCATTGTTTATGTTGATGACATTATTATTACTGGAGATGATCAGAGAGGGATTGATGAGTTGAAACAATTCTTACACAGTCAATTCCACACTAAAGATTTTGGTAAGCTACGATATTTCTTGGGTATTGAGGTGGCAAGATCCAAGGATGGGATTAGTTTGTCCCAAAGAAAATATGTGTTGGATATTCTAGAAGAGACAGGTTTATTGGGAGCTAAACCTGTGGAGACTCCAATGGATCCTAATGTCAAACTTTGCATTGATCAGGGGGAGGTATTTCCTCATCCAGATCAGTATCGTCGCTTAGTTGGTAAGTTGATTTACCTTACCAATACTCGTCCTGATATCTCATTTGCTGTTAGTAAGGTGAGTCAGTTTATGTCTGCTCCTCGTATTCCACATTGGGAGGCTTGCATTCACATTGTGAAGTATCTTAAGGCTCACTCTGGACGTGGCTTATTCTATCGTTCTAATGGTCATTTGCGTGTTGAGGCGTTTACTGATGCAGATTGGGCAGGGTCACCTTCTGATAGACGTTCAACCACTGGTTATTGTACTTTTGTTGGTGGCAACCTAGTTACCTGGAAGAGTAAGAAGCAAACTGTTGTCGCAAGGTCTAGTGCAGAGGCAGAGTACCGTGCTATGGCTCATACTACATGTGAGGTTGTCTGGCTGCGATCCTTTCTTGAGGAGCTTGGATTTCCGGTGCAGTTACCAATTTCTATGCATTGTGATAATCAGGCATCGATACATATTGCCTCAAACCCGGTGTTTCATGAAAGAACCAAACATATTGAGGTAGATTGTCATATCGTTCGGGAGAAGATTGATAGTGGTACTTTGGCTACACCTTTTGTATCCACGGGAGCTCAAATTGCAGATATTTTTACTAAGTCATTGTTTAAACCACGTTTTGAGTTTTTATGTAACAAGCTGGGATTTTGTGATATTTATTCTCCAGCTTGAGGGGGAGTGTTAGAATAGTTAATGTTTGTCCCACATCGACTAAGTTAAATAATGTAACACTCTCACGGTAATATAAATAAAAGTATTCTTGTGTTAGGGTACGTTAACACCCTATACACTTTCTCTCATCTCTGATAACAACCCTGATTGAGTACTACGCTAGATTAGGTCAAATATGGTACCCTTATTGAATACTACGCCAGATTAGGCAACTTATAGATTCACACTCTCATGGGTCATTTTTCCTAGCAAGTATGCGAGAAGTTTCTCCAAATTCTTTTGTACATTCTCCTGAAATCGTCAAGTCCCTTAACCACATGACACAATTCTCACAAAGCAAGCACATAGCTACCTAATACTCTGCTATAATTACACCAAGATCACCACCTAGCATTCCGTAGCAGTTCAACCAGTTATTAAATAGACAAAGAACTTTGCTACTTTAGACAAGAAGTCGAAAAACCTCAACCCAAAGGGTAACCAAAACCCTAAATATTTTTTGAACGGCATTACCACACAAACGTGCTAATCTCTCTCTCTCTCTCTCTCACAAACACACACACACATGCGCGCGTGCACGAGATTGCCTCAGCTCTCGCAGTCCAATTTCTTGTTTCACATCTCATATTTTTCAAAACTTTAATCCAAACAATTCTTGTTTTGCTCATATAGCTTCATCTCAAAGAAACTCCTCACCAACTACGTCTAAAATTTAGGACTTAACATTGCTAAATAATACTGCAATGATACATTGCTGAAAAGAAAAGAATCAAACATGAGGAAGAGATACAGAGTACATTTTGTGGGAAGTGGATATTTCTCAAGGTACTGTTAAGGCTGTGCACCAACAGCGAAGCACTTTTTGAACCTGCACACCAGCATGAACGCACCGGTAGCAGAGGCACACAAATGTGGAGTAAAGCCTAACTTAATCTCGTACACTGGCAATGAATACAAAAGATCCTATTTTTCAAGACTTGGTAGCTAATCATAAACCCTTCAACCTCATCCTACAGAAATAGGTACAGTCACTGGGGACAGCAGGGACTAAGAGGGGCATGGTCCCTGCCAGGGCCAAATAAGCAATAGGGTTAGGATAATCAAGGTCCCCCTCATCCTACAGAAACATATGTACTAACACCCTCCATTCCATGGTTAACCAGTCCCCTCAGGTCTCCTTGAGCATGTCCTAGAAAGTAAAACCTGATGGTATTACCGGTATCTCTATTTTATATGTTGATTGCAAGCTGAGCTTATATTCTCAGCGTGGAAAAAGTATGCTGGTAAACCCAATAGCAAGATGTCCAAACCTCAGATTGGTTCTATTGTTCAAAACCCTTGAAACAAATCCAGGTGGTGGTTGTCCTGATCATGGCACATGTTGATCAACTGAATCAATCTTAACTTCATATTAGTAGCATTGATTATTGTAAGGTCTACAGTTTGTATTGCTCAACTCATGTATGTTCTTGGCCCCCTTTAACCTAGATTTATGTGTCCAACATTGGGTACAATTAGTTCAAACCGTTCATTTCTACTAGTAGAAAGCAACTTCTATACTTCTAATAGTCTTTGTAACAAAGACTCAATCGAAAATATAATTTTCGAGACAGATTTTCTACACCATGAAAATACCAATTACTACATACTATAAGGGAGTGGGCTGATCGACCGCCAAAAGAGATTTCGTTGATGCACCGGCCAATTCAGTATTTAATATAAGTATCGATCCATGAAGAACAAAAAAGAAGGTTGTCGCCTTGTAGTTGTAGCGCTTCCGACGCTAATCTCAAATTTGGAAAGATTTAGATGTTTAAAGCTGCAAAGAACTCAAGAATTGATTAAATAAAAAGAGTAGACTGGATCTTCAGAATCCGTTCAACTTAGATTTCGGTAGTCAACATCTTCTCTTTAATAACTCAATCAAGAATTCAGGCCAGAGAATCTTGATCGGAAAATTTTTGTTGAAAATAATTTAATTCGAAAGATATGTTCTCAAATTGATTTTTGTTCAAGAAACATTAATTCAAATCAAAGAAAAACATCGGCCCAAGTATCAAATGTACCAAATTAATGACGACAACTAATCAATTGCTTAACATTCCTTAGTTAGTTCAAAAACAAAAACTCGAATCAATTTAAGAACAAATGGTGAAAAATAATTGAGAATATGTTAAAAACCTAGATCATCGGATTAACATCATCCTAGGATCTTGCCTAAAGATTTAGTCTAGCATATTAAAGAAAAAAAAGAATAACAAAAGACATGTACAAGAAATTAAATAGATCTTATTTGAACACAAGATAAAAGAAAACTTGAATAGATCTTCAATAGAAATTGCTGGAACTAAATTTTGTAATTAAAAACTGGAAGAAAAACTAGAGAGAAAACTAATAAGAAAAGGCTAGGCTTTGAATCTAAGTCTCCAATGACTTTAAATAAGAGGAAAACCTAAAAAGAATAGGAAAACTATCCTAAAAAATAAGGAAACTAAAAAATCCGGAAATAAAAAGAAAAGAAACAATAATAGGCAAAATTTAGAATTCGCGTAGTCCTGACCAATCACATAGTAACCCTGACCAATCAGGTTTAGCTATTGACTTCTTTTGATTCATTAGCCTGACTGGATGCCTGACCTGATCATCGGGTCAGGTTCTTCCCTTCTCTCTTGCGCATGACCTGTTGATCCGGTCAGGTTCCTGCGTGACCTGATGGCCATCAAGTCAGGTTTTTCCTTCTCTGAGCGTGACTGGATGGTCTGACCTGATAAACAGGTTAGGGTCAGATCAGGGTCACGCCATCATGGAATTTTTCTTCCTTTTGATTTTCTTCCGTCTTTCTTTGGATTTTTTTCGAACTTTGCATCATCCTCGACTTCGGTACTTTCTCCAATTGCACTTCCAACTTTTCTCGAGTGTCGGGACCTTCTCTAGATATTCGGATATAATTATTTCGTCATCAAACACTTTATTTATAATAAAAAACCTACAATTCGACAAAAGATACCCGACATGCATTATTTGATAAAAATAACGATCAAGTACCGTACGTATGCCAAATAGGGACATATTGAGCTACTACACAAGACATATTGCGGTCTCAACATGGGCCATGTGCTCTCAAATTGTTTTTTGAAAAAAACATTAAATAAAAGGATAAATCCAAACTCCTCTCTCTCTCTCCGTTGACTGTATAATTTATTTCTATTCATTACTATTCAAACTTTCTTTGAAATGTCACCTGATTAATATAGTTTGGTTCTTTTCATCAGAATTAAAACCAAAATAAATATTGATAAAAGGTTTCCATGCTCCCATGCATAGTACGGGTATGACGCTTGTAGTATACTATGATAGGGATATAAGTTGGTATACTACGACAGAGATATAAGTGTCTATGCTAGTAAAGCAAACCCAAAAGAAAAGGTCATTTACTCATGTAGTAGGCCGAATTGACAAGGAACTGGACCAAGATTCAAATTGGGCCCAGTTCAGTTACGAGATGGGTCAGTCCAAATACTCACTCGATGTGCATATCTTGGAAGTTGTGGGTCCGCTTGAAAGGCTCAGTTCGCTTTGATACCGGGCCGAACTAATGGCCCAATGAGGCCATTGCACCTATATAAATAGCCCGTCATTGGGCACGCGTTCAATGTGCGGGATGAATTGGACCAAGACTCGACCCGCACAACTCAATTGCAGCTTATACTCTACATAGATGCCAAGTCATTCGGCTCGGCCACATGGGCCCCGACCTGGCACACAGTGTGTCATGCATGACTTCAAGGGCATGGGACTCAAGTAAAACGCACTATATAAGGTAACTAAAAAACCCTAAGCAAGGTATGCTTTAGAAACTACTCTGAAGTGTTTTGAGATAGAACCATCTCCTTTAGGAACTGACTTAAGCATCGTAGTGCCTGGCTGACGATGGCCGAATGACACTAATTGGTTGTTTACCTTGCAGTTCAGAAGTAAAGTGACTTACAGCTCAAGTAACTTGGAGAAGAATCTGTCGGATAAAAGACTCCATAATTTGGCAAACAAAGCGGGAGTCCTCCCAATGCTCAAATCTCTCTACGGTCAACAAACCCTTGAACCCATTTGTCTAATCCAATGACCACACCAACTGGAGATCCCTTTTGTTCCTATAAAGATGCGCTCGAGAGGCAAGTTTTAAATTAGAATTTGGCTGAGGGTTCTAGGAACCCGATCCTATCACTAGACAACGCCAGTTGTGACCTCCATTCTCAGGCTCATATCGAGCATCTTGAGGCTCGAATGTACGAGAAGGATCAACTTCTCCTTGCCATTTGAGAAGAGGCTATTCAACTTCGGCCGAAGTCCAAGCTCAAGCTTAATGCTAAAAAGTGTGCCTTCAACGATGGGACAAACAAATTCCTCAACTTCCACATCACTTGAAGAGGAACTGAAGCCAACCCTAGATAGGTCACCACCATAAAAAATCTAGAAGCCCCATAGACTCTGAAGGGAGTCCAATGACTGACCAGCATGACAACCACACTAAACAGATTTATCAATCGGTCTTCTGATAAATTTTGTTCATTTTTTGAACTTTTGAAGAAGTGTAGCAAAAGAAGCTTTTGGTGGAACGACGAGTGCAACCGAGCACTTGAAGGATTGAAGGTGTACCTTAGCTCGGCACCTCTACTAACCATGTTGAGGGAATGAGAAGTCCTTTTTCTCTATATAGTTGTCTCCCCATGCCGTTAGCTCAGTTCTCGTGCGACAGGAGGGCTGAGATACGTGCCAATCTACTATTTCAACAAGACAATGATTGATTAGTGTTGAGGCACGCTACCTGCCTCTGGAAAAGTTGGCACTCGCCCTAGTCTTGGCATCCAGCTAGCCCCATACTTCCAAGACAACCCAATCATCACACTGACCAAGTACCCATTGAAATCTCTACTTTGAAAAGCCAACTAATCCAATCAAATTTCCCATGGGCTGTTGAATTAGTAAATTTTGACATGCGCTATAAGCCCCGCACGGCAATCAAGGCCCAAGTTCTGGCCAAGCTCATTGCAAAATTTTTACCAATAGAGGACGTCCCAACTGAATCCAATCCAAGTAAAGAACAAGCCGAACAAGAGGAGCCGGTCAAAAGTTTGACAACCCTTCCATGGTGACCTTCGGAAAATATTCGTAGAAGGCGCATCTCTAACCATGGAGCCAGAACTAGAGAGTGGTAGCGAAGTTCTGTATGAGCACACCCTCAAGCTCAACTCCAACAACAAGGCTGAATATGAGGCACTACTCGCCAGAGTTCACATTGCCAAAGGGATGGCTACTGAAGATATGGTGGTTTACAGTGATTCACAACTTGGCATTAACCAGGTGTCAAGTGACTATGAAGCACATGATGAACGAATGACCAAATATGTTGATCAAGAAAAACAGTTAATACCACAATTCAGATAGCATTTCACCTTTAGTAGATGGGCCAAGAGCAGAATGCCCATGCCAATGCTTTTGCTGGGCTCGACTCAACATCTGAAATCATGTCCCAAATATTCGTTCACATTGCACGCTTGAACGACTAAGCTTTGAGTACAATATGAAAACCCTCAAGGTGTTGTCTACCGACCTCGGTCCCAACTAGATAGACCCCTTCCTCATTTTCCTCCGAGATGACATCTTACCAGCCGAAAAGCGAAAAGCACACAAAATCCTACACAAAACGGCCTGCTCTTAGCTCGGCCCCTGTCAAAAGCTATACAAGAGATTTTTCTCCAGGCTGTTCCTGTTGTATGTTCATTCCAGCAATCCTACCATGACCAATAAGGTCTTACACGAGTTACATGACGGAAGCTGTAGTTATCAATTGAGCGAATGGTCACTTGTACATTGAGCAATCTCCCAAGGGTACTTGTGGTCAAACATGAGGAAAGACGATAACAAGCTAGTTCGGGAATGTGACAAATGCCAACGTTTTGCTTCAATCTCCCATCATCCAGCCGAAAAACTTCCAACCCATTACTAGCCTTTGGCCGTTCCCCCAACGGGGGCTCGATATCGTCAAAAAAATATCAAAGCTCTGAGCGGATCCACGTTCCTTATCACTGCTATCGACCACTCCGCTAAGTGGGTTGAAATTGAGCTACATGTAACAATTGAAAACAAGGACATTGAAAAATTTGTTTGGTGGAACATATTTCTCAATTCAGCATCCCCTGTGCTTTGATCTATGACAACGGAAACTAATTTCCAGGAGACCTTTCCAAAGACTCTACGCGGAACACGAAATCAAAATCTATAACTCTACCCCGTCATACCACAGAGCAACGATCAAGCCAAAGCCTCAAACAAGACAATCGTTGTCGGTATCAAGAAAAGGCTAATGGCTACCAAAGGGTGATGGGCCAAACAGTTATACAGTATATTATGGGCCTAACGCACAACACCTCGATGCTCAATCGGATAGACACCATTTTCCTTAGCTTTTGGCATGGAGGCCGTTATATCACTAAAAGCTGGCCCACTTGCAGTCTGCATAAAAGAATTTAATGCCGCGCAAAATAACAAAGCAATCACGTCAGAGTTGGACCCGGCCGAACAAAATAGTGACTCCGCCCAAATCTGATTGGCTGCCTAGCAAGAAGTGTCCCGAGGTTACAACTAGAAGGCCCGAGCACGGACATTCAAATTGAACGACCTTGTGATCCGCCCAGTAGTCGGCGCTAGGAGCTTTAACAAGCTTGGCCCCAATTGAAAGAGACCATATCGAGTCACCCAGAACCCCGGCGTTGGATCTTACTGACTAGAGAACCTTGACAGCACACTAGTTCCTAGACCATGAAACACACAAAACTTGAGAAAATATTATCAATGACCTCTTGAATCCTTCTTGTTAGCCATGGGCTTGTAATGCTTTTGTACAACTTCAAGAGTATCAAATGAAAAAAGTCCCATGTTTCAACTCCAACCATTGCATTGTTTTTTAGAACTAAAAACCTACATGTTCGGTGAAATTGCTGAACCACAAGGCACTCGATGGTTTTGTCGATCCCTTGGCTATGAGCGTGGTCCAATGACACAGCTAACCAGACATGGCTCAAATGCAGAAAGTTTTGAAAAAAATTCCAACTCTCAACCTGTGGTTACCTAAACGAAGGTCTACTTTATCGGTAGAATTGCCGATCACCTAACCCTTCAAGGGTTGGCTCTCTCAAAATCGTCACAAGATTTTCCATTTCTAAGTATGCCTACTCAGAGTCAGACCAAACATTTGTTGGGCTAATCAGGGCCAAGGGATCATAATACTTACAACATTTTACAAGCAAATCATGAGAGATCTAATAAAAACCAACCATGCAAGATATCAAAGCAAGCCAACACATTCATAAGCAAACCGTAAGAAGAATTCGAAAATACTACAAACATGGTGGCTCAGCCTAAAGTTACACGTACGGAGTCGACCACCAGATTAAGGAACAACCATCCTTTAAATAAGTGTCTAGATGCCGACCAAATACACTTAAAAAAAAATACAAGATAAACAATCCTAGAATAAATAGCGGTAAGTGATGAGTTTGCAATTATTTCGAGTTCTTTCTTTCTTCTTCTTGTAGCTCACCCTGGGAGTCCGCTTCTCGATTCTCCCCCGCTCTGAGTGGTGAACCAGTCCTGCGAGTGGAAAGTTGTACCCAATAGCAGTGCCATTGTCTTAAAGTAGTGAACTACAAGTGAAGAATGGGTGAGACTCAATAAAGTGGATATGGGTAAACAAACAGCCTGAGGTAGCGCAGTCGGCACAGGGGGCGTTGGGGCTATTAACATTGACGAAGGAACTAAGACTGGAACACTTGTGTAGAGGGTGGAACCAACTAGAACTTGTGCCTCGGTCAGGACACACATCCATCCCTCTTTAAAGGCTTGGTTTTGGAACACTGCCACCTCGGCTTTGATGGCGTCAACTTGTTGCACATAAGCCCTCCCAGATTCAACATACCCAACGTTGTAACCTCTTTGATCGGCATCTTCAATCGCCTTCCACCTTCTTACCCAACTCCTTGACCGTTGTAACCACTTCTTCAATCTTTATACTTGTCATCTCCCATCCCCGCTCAGTATCATCCATGCTTTTCTTCTCTTTGATCAGCTTCTTCTTGGCATTCGAAGAGCGTTGGCGGGCTAGAGCATTAGGACTCAAAAATAGCCATCCATTTAGCTCCCTAATAATAGGGGTTATTCTAAGAACTAGCAAATAAAAACCATATTCCAACAAATCATATCGAACTAGGGCCTCTTGACACTTACCTTCAGATTGTGACGAACTATTTAGGAATAAGAACATCCAAATCCTTCGGCATAAATTGGGCATCCTTTGGCAGCATCAAACTTTATTAAAGGGTATAACTGACTCCCTTATCATCCACTGAACCTGCTTCAGTCACCAACATGAAGGCTTGGGGTATAGAGGTGTGCGATCCCTGGCGTCGACCACGTCTCTCCCACCACGATCACGATGTTGGTCGCGGTGTAGACATAGAGGCACCTCCCTCACCTCCAATAGGGGCCTTCTCCAATACCATTTCAAGGTGTTGCCTAACCCTTCAAAGCGTCTCATCAACTGACCCTATGTCGGTTAAGTTGGATGTTGTGTTAGAAGCAGCGGCAGCAGAAGTGAAAGTGAGCAACAGCAGGGTACAGCCTCAGTGAACCATGTCGTATTCGTCCTCGTCAACATCGATAATCAAGATAAAAGGGTCAAAAGTCTTCGTCTTGATCCGTTCACAAATTATGCCTAGGGGTCTGGCTAGAATGGAGAACCTGACACAAGCTGAGCACTAGTCCTTGCCCCTCGCCTTGATTGAGCTTGTTCTCTAAGGGTGCTTCCATATGTGGGAATGTAACCCAAAAGCCTCGATGCTTGTCTCTCACCCTCCAACACCTGATATGTTGTCGTTGATTTGCTCTTGATTAGTTTGTTGTTTCAGACGGCTGACAACTCGGGCAGCTAGTGACAAAAAAGGAAAAGGATGTTTTAGAGCTCAAATGTCATAAATGTCCAAAGATTAAAGAGAGAAATGGACCATGGTGACATTTGGCATTACCGTGTTCGCTAACTCTCCAAGGGATGCCTGACTCCCTTGACTCGTTCGAGCCAAACTCCCACTCTCCTCTCACACTACAAAATCATTTGTGTACTTATCTGAGTTGGGGAGAAAGGTGACTAATTTGCCCTACTCCGACCGAGCATAGAGGAACTTCTCACCAGAGGATTTTTTGGTGTTGACGAAGTAGATGCTGAAGAACTTCTCGATCCCGAACCTAAGGTTGAACTTTTTGACCAACTCACCCACCCCCATCAATGGTTACGAGGGGCGATGCCTAGTGTATTAGGACCTGTCGGTGAAACCGAACACGACCCTCTATGATTGCGATTAGCGGGATCACTCTGTAATCTCTGACAAGCAGGTACCATACCGATTGGCACTGTCAACGAAGACATTACTCAGGATACCTTATGTTTGTCTAAACCCATGATAAGATGTTTGTTCAGCAAATAATCTTTGATACTCTCTCCTCCTCTAGGGTGAGACCCTCCTCTTCGTCCCGTGGGGTTTTCTTCTATTTCCTTAAACGGTATGCTCGTGACGAAGAGCTCAAAAGTGACTTCTTGCTCAGACATCCTAACAACAAAGTGCACAAGTGAAAGAATTACTAGTCTCTATACTTTGTTGTTTAGTTTTGTTTAGGTGGCCCTGTTTTAAACAGTCGACACTACAGGGACCGATGTGATAGCCCAGATGTGAAGTGTTCCATTACGAAGATTGGGATGTGATGATATACATGATACAAGTGAGGATTGAGTGGAAAGGAAAATGGAATGCGTAGACTTCTAAAAGGAGATTGAGACGATATATGCATCAACAACAAGAATCTAGGGCTTGAACTTTGAAGATCTCCCTAGGATGTTGAAATCGCTTTTGAGAGTTTGAAGATGCAAGATAGTGTGAAAGCTTTCTCTAGAATGACGTCCTACATATAGCAGAGTGGGAGTTTGAAGGGTCGCACTTGGGAAACGAAGCAACGGTCCATCATCCAATTTTCGTCTGCGACATGGTGCGACCTAGAGAAGTGTCGTTTCAGGCCTCTGGACTATTTCGTACAATGCATCCTTTCGTCAGTAAATTACTAACCACTCTAATAGTTGCCACGGGGCTTCGCCAGCAGTGTAGCGACAGCCTTTTGGCACGTGATCTGTGTACAGCTAGCTAGAGGGTCCGACTGGACAGATGGTTCAACTCCTCTCATCGTCCCTAGAAGACTGAGCAAAGGAGTTCAAGGGGTATTATAGTAGGTCGATCAACAAGGGATTGAACCATCATCCAAATAGGGCCCAGCTCAGGTACGAGATGGGCCGAATCGGACTCACGCGAACTACATATCTTGGAGGCTGTGGGTCCTCTCGAGAAGCCCAGTGCGCTTTGATACTAGGCCGGCTTGACAGCCCAATGGAGCTCACGCACCCATGTAACAAGCCTATCATTGGGCACACACTTAATGTGTGGGTCCAACTTGACCAAGACCCGACCTGGACAGCTCAATTGCGGGTATACTCCCCATAGGCATTAAGTAGTTCAACTCGGCCACGTGGGGTCTCACCTGGCACTCGGTGCGTCATGCATGACATGAGCGGCATAGTTGGTTATTTCTAACATCATTTGGCATGTTCCTAGCACATGCTTACTTGGGGATCAAGTACAGTCCACAATAGATGGTAACTAAAAAACCCTAAAGAAGGTACGCTCTGAAAACTACTCTCAAGTGCTTTCAGTTAGAATTATCTCTTTTAGGAATTGACTTAATTATCTAAGTGTCTTCCGATTGACGATGGTCATACGGCACTAATTGGTTGTTCATCTTGCAATTCAGAAGTGAAGTGTCTCTTAGAGTTCAAATAACCTACACAGGATCTTCCGTATAAAAGACTCCACAGTCTTTGTCATATAGTATTGGCTAAAAGAGGGAAATATAAGGAAAGAGGGTAAGTAGAGAAAGAAAGGAAGCCAAAAGAGGACAACTGTCTGATAATCACAGTATCACACATGGGCAAAAAAGCAGGCACTGTGAATATCAATCATTACCAAACACTTAAAAGATAAATTAGATAACAATTGACCACACACAGAGTGATCAGAACATGGGAATTTAAACTGTCATCATTTGGTCAAATTAGGTAAAGAGGAAAAAGACATCTAATCACAACAAATCTAGCAAAGTAGGTCATGAAAGTGAAGAAGCGCAGCATGCGTACCCGCTGTGAGTCTCAATGGCTTCAATCTGCCTCAAAGCTATCCACAGCCAGAAAGTGATCATGTGTCCCGGGACCAAAGCGGGGCCCAGAAAGGACGGAATCCCGAGGATCAGAACCTCCGCCCAGTGTGCGTACGGTGCCGCAAACCCGATCGGCGCCATGTACTCGTGGTGAACACTATGAATCTTCTCGTAACCCCACTTACAATGGAGAAATCTGTGCATCCAGTAATTTGTGTAGTCCTCAATGATAAAATACACAACCAATTGAGCCACGATTTCCCCTAATGAAGGCAAGGGCAAACTCGTCCTAATCCCAATCATCTGCACCAAACACATCGAAATCAACAACCATTAACTAATTTTCATTAGAAAATTGGGAATCAACTCATTGTAATTCGATACTTTTATATCAAGAAAAATGCTTGTAGTACTTTAACGGAAGGGTAGGAGACGAGTTGGAGAGGGCCGACGACGAGGAAGAACATGCGCATTACGTCGCGGTAGCAGCGAAAGGATTGGGAAATGGAGAGCTTGACCTTGGGTTGGATTTTGTAGTTGTGGATTTTGGTGTAGACGAGCTCAAGAAGGATGTAGAAAAGAGGGACGACCGTGAACACGAGGAAGAGTAAGAGGATGTTGTGGCAGTACAGGAAGTAGTCGGATTTGGTGGCGGTGTAATTGAACCAAACTGTTTCTGCGGCAGTCAAGGGACGACCGAGGCCGGCCGAGGCTTCTACAATGGTTTCGTAGGGCAACATTGGAGCAGCGACGGCGGCGGTGGCGGCAGCGGGAGGAATAAAAGCCAGAAACAGAGCGTTTGTTTTGGTGCTGTGAAAGTGTGGATTTCTCAGATTGTTAATGTTAAAAATAAGATCTGCAGTTATTTAGTAGAAGTTGTCTTTTATATATTTGTTCTTAATTATTGTCGTATTTACGTTAAATTTTTTTCAATTAATTTTTTCGTCTTTACAAAATAAATCTAAAGTAATGCTCGCATCCAAAAAATGGTATCCAAAACTCGTCTAGAAAGCTAGCTTGTTTGGTAGCCTATTTTTCATAGTTTTATGTTCTCATTTTTCGCTATTTTGGTGTTTGGCCACCACAATTTATTCTAAAAAATGAGTTCTCCGTTTTCAACATTGGGAGCAAAAAGTGAAATAGAGATCTTTGGTTGCTTTTTGGATTCTCATTTTTCATTTCTCTAAGAAGTGCAAAAGTCTCTTCCTATAATACCCTTGTACTTGCGTTTATTTCCACATCCCGAATGGTTGTCTTTTGGTGCTTTTCACCTCCTTCCTGTGCAGATTTGAATTTTCTTTTCAAATGGTTTAATATTTGTAAATAATTTTATTTTTGTTGCGTTGGGAGGAGGTCCTTCATTAATCACGTGTCTCTGGATTAGGCGATCCTCTTTATAATCTCCTATTAAACACTAGAATATTTGTGTCTACTTTTTCTTCCCTCTTCATACTCGAGCACACTATCTTTAAACAACTAAAAAATTATTGATATTCAATTTGGATATTTTGTTAGTTGTTTTCAGTATTGTGTAATTTTTTAATATGTACAATATGTTTATGTATGTTTTTAAATTGCGCAATGTTTATAATTGCATTTTTTGGATCACCTTTTTAATTCTTTTCCAATTATTTTCATTTTTCATAATTCTTATTAAGTACAGGAGAACTTCAACTCGTTTAAAAAGAAACATAGGAAGATTAAACAATATTTTTTTAAAAAAATATTGTTTAATATTCTCTAATTACAGTTTTGAATAAATTAAAAATCTTCATTTTGACAAAGGGCAAATTGGTAAAAAAAATTAATAACTCATTTTCATCATTTGTTTTCTACACTACTACTTCTGTAAAATATATTTTGCACATTTCTCCCAAATACTACTCTCAAAATTCAAAACTCATTCTGACTATAATTTAAAAAATCAAAAAGCCAAAAAGTAAAAAATGAAAAGCTAAGTAGGCTCCCAAATACCCTTAGAGTGTGTTCGATTAAGTGTTTCTGAAATGATTTTTGAGAAAAAATATTCTGAGATGTTTAGTGTAAGTGTTTCAGAAAAATTTTAAAGTTAAATATTTTTGGCATTTTCAAGGTCTTCTCTCTCTCTCTCTCTCTCTCTCTCTCTCTCTCTTCTTTTATAGAGAAATTAATATTGTTTGGGAAAAAAGTAAAAATATTTGGGAAACAAATTCCCAAACAAGTTCAGAAAAAATTTCTAAATTTTTTTAGAAAATAGCCAAACGAACACAGCCTTAGCCTTTATGAAATCTATCGTGTGGCAAAGTGGAAGTTGGATGATTGTTGTAGTAGAATATAGAAATGACTAGTTCATTCGTGTTGTGCAGTGTATGTTGAGAAGCTCTAACATAAGTCTCAAACAATCTGAAAATTTTTCTCTTTTCTCGTTGTTCATTCGGGTTGTGCAATGTATATGGTCGATGCCGTCCAACGTTCTCTTGGTAACGCTGCAAAATTTCTTAAATTAAATGTATCCATGAACACAACTACGAACAAAAAGCCCATAAAGGGTATTTATTTTCCAACATATCTCACATCTGTGCTCTTTTTCTAGTTTGATTAAGAAAAAGAAGAAGGAAAAAAAATCATTTTAAGAATTGCCTCATAAAGGGTATTTATTGTTCGGTTTGAGCCCTTGTTTCTCTAGGTTGGTTCCAAATTATGTTGTTGAGTTCTATCCTCTGTTTGAAGGTAAGCTTCCCTTCTGTTCCTTTAAGCCCGATTGGAGTCGATACAACTTGGCTAAGCCTTTTCGACTATGGCCATCTGTTTCTTCGGAATATGATATGTGGTTGGACCGTCTGGTAGCTACCCATCCTGTCTTTTGGAAAGGACTAGGTATTTATTATGCTGTAATGCTAAGAAGGGTTTCTATACCCATCGATAATGTGGCTATCTGCTCTGCTGCTCTATTCTAGTCTCCTTTTGTTAGTGCCTTCATGTTCCGTTGTGTGATGATCTCTCCTACTCTTCAAGACATTTGCTTCCTTACTGGCCTCCGACCTCATGGTGAGGAGGCCAATGCCCAGCTGACTTGCCCTCAGATAGAGTTCTCCTATGCAGGGGGTAAAAAAGAACTTACTTTTAAGTTCTTTATTGAATATTACCGAAAGACAGGTTCTGAGCCTATTTCTGATGAAGAGCGTGTGGCATTCCTCATTTACTGGTTGAATAAGTTCATCTTCTGTGTGGGGTCTACAAAATCACTAGGATTTCACTGAGTTGGCTAAGGCGCTGGTTGCAGGATGACCATTGGTCCTAGCTCTTCTTGTGCTTGCTCATCTATATCGAGATTGAAAGAGTTTTTAGATAATCATTTCTTTGGTTGTTTAGGGCCCCTTTGGCTTTTACGATTTTGGCTATGGTCTTACTTTCCTGTCTTTCGGCCTCTCCCCATGAAGCTTGTTGTGAGCAAGACTTGTTACGACTGGAATCTCCTTGGCCAAACACCACTGGACCACTCTTTTGAGCAATGCTTTTCTTATCTTTACACCATGCCAATTGCCCAACCTACTGACTTTTGGCTTCCCTTTGATAGGACCATTGGGCCCTCATGGTTGAAAGTTGACCCTATTGCTCTGGACAACAATCAATGTGAGCAAAAGAAAGTTTGGGCCAGCTTTCTTACGATTAGGGATCTCCCATATCGGATGTGCTATTCTCCAGCGAATAATAAATGTGGTGTGGAGTCATATAATCCAACCCAAAGTGCTTGCCAATTTGGGTTGACCCAACTCCCTCCTTTGCCTGCTTGTGATTCGGTGAATACCTTGCCTTTGGCTAGGCACATCTTGGATGCCATTGAATGGAGATTGGCCTTTTAACAGGCTAGGACCGAACTTCAATCCTTTATCTTGCACCCCTTTTAGGCCGTACCTCATACCTCCATAACCTTCTCCAACTAGTGGGAGCAAGCCATTGTCGCTCAATACCAAGAAACCCTTTATTATGTTCTCTCGTTGATTTCTCCTAAACACTCTTCACTCCCTGGAGTTGATGAGGATGATGAAGAGGAAGTCGTCGTTGCTAATATAGCCAAAATGATCCCCAAAGAGAAAGCCACAGGTATGGTTTTTTTTTTTTTTCTAATACCTATGATTCCATCTTTAAATTTGAGAATTTTTTCAATTATAAGTGGAATCCCCTTAAACCTGCTCTAACGGAGAAGGCTAGGAGAGAACACCTTGCTGATATTGCACAACAGCAAAAAGAAAAGGTTGTCAATGCTTGGTGGAAAGCCTATACCATTCTGGGTGATAAGGCTCCTCCTTTTAGGACTTTTGAGAAACCTTATGGTAGGCCCACTCTTTTATCCCAGAAAGCCGTTGTTCCTGGGTAAGCACCATCCAGGTCCACATCTCCACCTGCATCGTCCTCATAATATGGTCTATCGGGGAATTAGGAGAAGCTACCCGACCTTTACTTGATAGGGCTACTTCACCAGGATCAATAGCCCAGCTACACTACCACTACCCGAATCAAGTGGATGATCCTCATGGAGGAGGTGAGGGGCGCACGAAAGGAGGTAGACCTTCGGTGTCACCTTGGGGGAAGCCCACCAAAGCTAGATTTCGGGCAGGAGAAAGCAACCTTGGCCTCTTGGTAGGAGGTTCGCTGTCCCCCTCCTTTCCGGTCCGGCCGCGGTACGACACCTGAACTCGAAGCTAAGATCAGATCGAACAAGCCTACGGCCACGGAATTAACGGCAAGCTTTCATTTTTAGAGTAGGGGCGCCACGGAATAGCTACGGAAGGGAAGGAGGTTGGAGTTCTGAATAGTAGAAATGACTGTCCCACTCTTGAAACGAATTTTGCGTTTGTCGATACCTTGAGATGGGATGGGATGTACATGCTTAATTCTCCTTCTAAGAGAATAACCGTAGCAAGGGTAGATGCTTGACTCTGGGAGATAGAGGATGGTCACAAATCAGACCTCAAGGCCATAATTGATTCTACCGAGCGAGGTGAACTTATGGTCATATTGCGTTGATTTAATTTCTTCACTTATATTACTAATCTCCCCCCTTTTTCTTTTTTCTTGTTTTATCACAATGGCACGTCCTTTGACAAGAAAGAGTGACTCAGAAACCACTAAGTCACTGGGAAGTCAAAAGAAGTAACTTCTTCTCTTGGCTTCTCTTTTTTGGTTATTGACTTCTCTGACCTCCTTCCTATTGGTTATTCCCCTGTAGGCTGTGAAAAGGACCCGTCAGAGTGCTCGCTTAGGTGAGATTCCTAAGTTGAGCAATCAGCCTCTTACCACCACTGCTATGCCCATTGTATTGGATCCAGCAGTTTCCTGACCTTTCACCGAAAAGAACTCGTACTAAGACTCTAGCTAAAAGGGCTCATGTGGTTGAGACTTTTGATGAAGAAAATGAGGAGTCTGCACATATATTGCCCTATGATAATCTTGTCGACCATACTGTGGGGTCTAACTTTGTAGTAGTTTCTCCTCCAACAGTATGTGCTTTTCCTTGTCCTTTCTTTCCTTTTGACCCCTTATTTTCTCCTTCCATTGAACTTGATGAAAAGAACTTGCAACAGGAGAATCGGGAGAAAACGACTCCTACCTTCGCCCGTTCAGAAGAAGAGATCAACCAACATCCTCAAAAGGTGCCTATGACAAACCTTATGCGTCTTTTGAAAGAGCGAAAAACAATACCTTGTAAGATCAATTTGACTAGCGGTACTTCCGGTTCTACTGGCATCTCCATGACTGATTAGGAGATTGAAAAAACTAAGGATCAGTTAAGGCAGTCTTTCCAATGTCCTTTGGAAGTGCTTACTTATCTTGGACATCTTACTAGTTTTCGAAATGCTCTCCTATTGATCATTTTTTCTTCTCAAGTTGATACTGATTCCAAAACCAAGTTTGAAACTGTTCACAAACAGAGTACTCCTCTTTTTGCCTCTTTCAACCAAAAAAGGTGTGATCTTACTCAGATCAAGGGGAGGCTGGCTCAATTCTCTCAACTTGAGGATCAATTATCTCATAATTTGGCTAATTATAAGGCTCTAGATTCCAAGGAGGCCTTGCTGAAAGGAGAAATCCAATGTCTTCGCCAAGAACTTCATGAGAAAGAGGCCATTCTGGCCTCTATTCAAGCTGAGAAGACGTCTCTTGTAGATCAGACCTCCCCTACTTTTGTCGAGCGCGAGACTTTGGCCACTAACGTCCCCTTTTTGGAAGAAAAGATGCTGGAGGTTGAGAGCCAAGTTATTGATTTGAATACGGCCTAGGATCAACTTAAAACCACTTTGTCCGCGTTAATATAACTTTGAATTTTTCTCTTTTCTCTTCCTCCCTTGAACTATTTCTTGGTTTTGCTGGCTATTTGGGTGGGGCCAATGGGTTTCCCACATGGTAGGGTGATACAGTTTTAAATTTTTGCCATTAATTGAATTTGCATGCATTTCTCCTTTAATATCCTGCAGTGTACATACTCCTCCCTTGTGACAGGTTGTTATATGAAATGATCCATCTCAGGAGGGTGACAATTTACCCATCTTAGGTTTTTGGATCCTAACGGGAGAACGGCCTTCCACACTAGATCTCCTTCGCTAAAATGCTTTTCTCTCACCTTTTTGTTGTATGCTCTAGCTACCTTCTGTTTTTGGATGACTAAATGATCCAAGGCAGCAAACCTTACTTCGTCGAGATCTTTTATCTCCATTAACATGTCTTATGAATATTCTGTTCAAGATAAGTTATTTTAATAGGCAAACCTGGTTGACCGCACTGTTACTTCCATTGGTAGTACTACATCATGGCCGTATGTTATAGTGTAGGGCATTAACCCCGTGGCCGTGCGTTTGGACGTTCTATAACTCATAAAACGTGTAAAAGCATTTTGTGCCACGTTCTTGGTTTTTCATCCGCCATGCACTCGATAATCCCCTTTAGGATTTTATTTGTTGCCTTAGCTTGGCCGTTTTCCTAGGCATAATACGGTGTTGAATGTGACATTTCAACCCCAAATTGGGACATTATGGCCTTGATCTTGTCACCAAAAAAAGTTGTTCCTCTATCATCCACCAAATATTGTGGAATGCCGAAGCGATGAATGATTCTCTCTTTCACCCTAGTAATAATGTCTTATTGAGTTACTGCCTTCATAGAAATTGTCTCAGCCCATTTAGTGAAATTGTTACTGGCCACAATTATGTAAGAATGCCCCTTAGAAGAAGAGGGAAAATTTTTACGAATGAGGCCCATTGCCCATCCCCTGAATAGCCAAGGTTTGATTACGACCTGGAGGTCTATGGCTGGTGCTCTTTGGACTGGGTTGTGTGCTTGACACAATTGGCATCCTTGGGCATACGTGATACAATATTTCAAGATGAATAGCCAATAATATCCCTATCTCCTTATTATCCATCTCATCTTTCTCCCAGCTTGATGTGCACCACAGATCCCTTCATGCACTTCAGTCATTACTTTGAGGGCTTCTGATGGTCCAATGCATCTGAGTAACAGGTCATCCTCCAAACTGTTCTTGTAGAGTTCTCCTTCAATAAGAACATATTGAATTGCCCTTCTTCTTGTTTTTTGTCTGCCCCATAATTTGGATTCTTGAGAAACGATGAAATTGGAAATCTCCAATTTTCTGTTTCCATTAATTCCAAGGTGAAGGCTTCCATTGAAAATCATCTTCTCTGTACTGATGGAAGATATTTCTTTTGAATGGTTAAAGTTTTTTCATACCACCCTTGAGAAATTTTGATGCCAGTGGCCACTTGGGCCAACTCATTTGCTTCAGTAGTGAATCTTCTGGGGATGTGATAGATGACTGCATCGTCAAATTCTTCCATCAATTGTTTTGCTGCCATATAATAAAGACAATTCATCACTATGGCAATGATAAACTCCTGCCAAATGGTTTAACACCAATTAAGAATCTCCTATCACTTCTACTGTTGAGCCCCCATTTCTCGTAAGACTTCAGGCCGATGATTACTCCTTCATATTCAGCCTGATTATTCGTACATTTCCAGTCAAATTAGAAAGATAATTGAATTTTCACCCTTACAAGAGATATGATGATTATCCCACAACCTAAAGTTGTTTCCGTCTTAGAGCCGCCAAATAGTAATGTCCATCATGGTATATGATAGAAATTACAAATAGCCAGGTCATTCTTAGTTTCTTCTCCGATTTCCAAACAAAGATGGTCGTCAAGGAAATCTGCTAAGGCCTAGCCCCTGATGGCCTTTTGTGGTAGATAATAGAAATAAAACCCCATAAGTGCTAGTGTTCCAAGACGGCCTCTTAAGAATAATCAAGAAATAAGATATTTAATCAAGTCAGTTTTGCACACCACGTACACTAATACTGGCAGCATGTAGTGTCTCAATTTTACTGCAGCGAAATACAAGGCTAAACATAATTTTTTAACAGGAGAATATCTAATTTCTACAATTGTTAATAACCTACTAAGATAATAGATAGCTTGCACTTTGCCTTGTTTATTTATTTGTGCTAAAACACAGCAAATATACACCTCAGCGGCTGAGATATAAAGCCTCAAAGGTTTCGTCTTTATTGGGGGGAGAAGGGGTTGAGCATAGGACATTAGGACAAATATCTCTTGGTTTTCTCAAAAGCCAGCTAATTGGGAGTCTCATTTGAATTCTCTTCCTTTTTCAGTTTCAATAATTCTGAAAAGACTTGAACTTTTCCCGCCAAGTTTGAGATAAATCTTCTGAGAAAATTCAAAGATCCCAGGAGACTTTAAAGTTTCTTCTTACAAGTAGGAGGCCTAGCCTCAAGAATGGCTTTTGGCCTTATTCTTCTCTATCTCTATTCCTCCTCTGTGGACTAGGAAGCCCAAAAAATTGCTTGCTGAAACTCCAAATGCACATTTTAAGGGTTCATCCTTAGCTCATACTTTCTTATCATTTACAATCCATTCTTTAAATCTGTAAACTGGTCTTAAAATGATTCTGATTTGATCACTACATCATCGATGTAAATCTCCATGAAGTGGCCTATGAAATCATAAAAGACGGCATTCATAGCCATCTGAAATGTAGTTGCTACATTTTTTAGGCCGAATGGCATGACAACCTATTCAAAGGCCCCTAACGCTCCTGGTAGCGAAAGGTTGTTTTATGAACGTCCTCCTCTGCAATCATAATCTGATTATATCCGGAGTAGCCATTGTGAAAGTTAGGACTTTATGTTTGGCTACTCCATCCACCAAGAGATCTGCTACTGGCATGGGGTATTCATCCTTAGGAGATGCCATATTTAGGTTGCGAAAGTCAATGCATAACCGTATCTTTCCATTCTTCTTGGTCACTGGCACGATATTTGATATCCAATCCACATATCGGGCCGTTCTAATAAAACCAACTCTAAGAAGGCGTTCAATCTCTTCCTTGGCTAGAAAAGTTACCTCAGTTGACATCCTTCTTGGTGGTTGTTTAAACGGCCTGAATCCTTCCTTAATTGGCAGTTTATGTTCTATCAACGTCTTGGACAATCCTGGCATTTCTTCATACTCATGAAGAATATGGATACACTAAACCTTAATCTCCTCTGGCAAGTTCTGGCTGATAAACACGGGTTTGGGATTTTCCTCCATTCCCAAGTTCACTTCCTCCAGAGGGTCCTAAACCTCTGCTCTGGTATCGTCCAGTTTTGCAGGTGTAGCTTCCAACTCCTCCCACTGTATGGCTTCCTCTTGGGGTTGGTATTCTTTCAAAATTATTTCAGCTGTGTCAGTCGAAATCTCTTCCTCCTCGTGTAAACTCATTAATCTTTTTTTCAGCCAAATAAGTGGTCAATCTGGCTATCATGGCCTATAGGGCCATGACTTGTTCATTCATTGTTGGTTTCAGATCCATTGGTCAATGCTTGAATAATTGGTGTGATCAGCCCATTCGCCTTTGTGATGAGGGGGCTGATCATCTCCTTATACATAGCCTTGAGTTCTTCCAAGGAGGTCTTGTTGGATAACGTGACGGCTTTAGGCCGTCCTGTTTTGTATTATGGTACTTACAATACTCCTTGCCCTTGATTTCTTCTGCAGGAATTTTGTGACCACTGTGAAGTGGAACATCTTGTCAACCATAAAAAATGTCATCCGCCTTTGTTATGTCAAAGGTGTATGCCCTAGATGGCTTAGGAGAAGCCGACAATCCTTGCGCTTTGGTGGGTTCTACCTTGATAAAGGCCTTACAGACATAAAGCCTTCGGTTGACGATTCCTACCACTGCCACCTCCTGAGGGAGTTCTAATTCTGTTATTGCCACCTAATAATTAGGGTCCCTATAATAGGTGCCCTGTGAAGCATTCCTTTTATTTTGTTCTTCCAGTAAAATTTGTTCGTACCGAATGGCCCTGGCAGCCAACTCGAAGAGATCCCTGAATCCAGATCCATCAAACTTCTTTTGGAACTCGAAGTCCAGGCCGTTCTATGCCAACCGTACATATTCCATCTCTGGAAATACTACGTTGCAATTGAACCTGCCCCTTTTAAAACGGGTAATGAATGTCTCCATAGGTTCTCCAGGAGTCTGATACATCCTGAACAAATTGGCCAGAGTGACCTCTGGCTCACTTCTGTAGAACTGTTGGTGGAACATCTTTTCCATCTGAGCCCAATAATGGACTGAGTTTGGGGTCGGACTGATATACCACATAAACACTGTCCCTGTCAAGGAATTAGCAAATAACCTCAGCTTGAGGAACTCGCTTTAGCCAATTTCTCCACACTGCGTCGTGAAACAGGCTATGTATTCCACTGTTGAATGATTGGCTTTCCCTAAAAATAGGGTAAAATCTGGGACCTTGTATCCCTTGGGAAACTCATAGATTCTATCCACGACCCCTGGATACGGCTTGCGATAGAGCGGCCTCCCTCCTCTCATTAGGGCAGACCCGAATAGATCCTTTATCAAATCAATTATTTGGTCCCTATTGAGCATCCCCTGGGGTCCTAGAGGTGGAAAATTGCCTCCTTGCCCCCCTTGCTCCCCTCCGATATACAAAGGGTTGTTTTCTCTCCATGCCTCTTGAGGCTGGCCGTGAAAAGGTGAAAGTTTTCTCTGATCTGGGCCATAAGGTTCCCTTCCTTTATTCAGCTTGCCTCTAACAGGAAGGCCTCCTACCGGCTCGCCTCATGCCCCCTAGCTAAATAGAAGAGTTGTAAGAGGATCCCTGGAAATTCACCAGGAGAACCTGAGCGGTGGGAGCTTTTGGTCCTTCTGGTGCTCCAATACCTCCTGGATTTCCAAGGAGAGCCAACTTGTTACCTAGCGTAGGCGTCATATCCTTGATGGTTATGCCTAGGTTGTCTTGAGAGTCCTTCATCTCCTATAGCGGACCTGAAAGATTCTGTGACAAGATATGCGACAAACGTGACATCTCTAGATTGGCATGGGCGATGTATTCTCTCATCTCGCCTACCAACTCTAGCAAATCTCTTTAGGATGTCTGGATTACAGGCGCAAGTAAGGACTGCACACTCACCCTTTCAGGAGAAACATCTCCTCCGATAGTGGAATTCTTCCCTTGTCGCTTTTCAGCCATTTTCACCTAGCAAATCTTCACTAGTCCCATTGGGCGTGCCAAAAATATGTTACTCCTTAAAATCACACACGTGTGACCAAAGGAGCACACAATTGCAACAGTTGACACGTGCGTGGACGTGAGTGCAAGGGCGTGCCAGGAGCTAGACTTTCTCCAAGTGATGAAAAATTTGCACCACAGATCCGACTTTCTCAGGCGTTGTGTACGGCCTAAGGGAAGCTGAGGATAAATTGGTTCGGGTTTTGCCTCAATTAAGAAGACTTCTAATTTCTAATGAAGACTAACTAAGCTAAATACGAAATTAAAACGGGCTAAAATTATATTGAATAACTAGAAAGATGATTAAATTTAACCACTGAAGTTTTTCTACTTAAATAAGGTAGATGTGATACTCAAAACAAATTAAAACCTTAACTAATTGAAAGCAAAAGAACTGATAAAAGCTAAATAACTTAAAATGATAAAGATAAAGCTGAATAGCTAATGTGTTTGCTGGTTGGTACTGGACCTCTGCTCAATACTGAATGGCATCATATTTATCGTCTTTCATCTAGCCCTCTAACCGTTAGCAACTAATACCTCTTTTTTAGTCCCTCATCTGGATCCACTGCTACTAGGAAATCTTCTGGTTTGCGATGTGTCCTCTCACTCGCAGCAATATTGGTAGTGCTTTCTTCATTTAATACATGTGCTACTTAAAATTAGGAACTGACTTCCTAAGACCCAACTTCTTTTACTTGGTCAACACCCCCACGTAAAATATTTTTATTAATTTTCGTCTAGGTCCCTTAATTTTCTTTTTTGGTCACAACAGGTATATTGGTCTCGGTCAAGCAGCTCACACACTTGAGCCGGAGAGATGTCATTGTGGATTTTGCCATATTTTTAGAAGTCTTTGATAGGGTGAATGGTGGGAGCATTTTGTCTATCATCCAGAAGGATGTATCTAGGTTTACAGATGGTAGTAATGAGAGCGTCCAGCCTAACGCATTTGTGGTTTGACGACCCAAGGAAGGGGGATTACCCAAAGATCACATTGCTCCTGATAATATCATGACGTGGGACACACAGGAATTTTTTAGATGGATTGAAAAGTACAACTTCAATGCTATCTCAAAACGGGATTCCATTATTCGACGGTGAAGGCATTCAAGTGTCCCAATCACTCCACTTAGGGGTAGTGTAAGAAGAACACATAGTCACACGAAGCAAATATACAAAGGGCAAGCGGCTAAGATGCAGCTGAGAGGTGTACAAAGTCTCCTTATATAGGAGGAGGAGGAGGAGGAGGATAGCAATTCAAGCTCAGATCGTGAGGTCATCGTTCAAGTTGAAAGACCCTAGTGTGGAGGGTATGTTGATATCGTGAAATATGCAATCTTCTTGGACCATGACACGTGGATAATGGAGTATAGTAAGAGATTGAGCCAAAAGATAGTCTCACACATGGCATTAGTGCTTCATAGGAGCTTGGTGAATTCGAGGGGTTTGCGAATATCCTGGAGTCCATCATATTACTAGTGAAATAGCTCGGAAGATGTGCGGGCAGTGAAAGTTACCAATGAACAATTAGAGAAGTGCAACGTGCACGGAGAGATGAGCCTTGTTTAAGGCCAAAGCCGTGAAAGGTGTATGTAGGGGCTTATGCACAAACTATTCATAGGCAGTTACGTAGTTGAACAAGTATAAATGTTCATCAAAGGCTTTGAAGGAAGGATTTCCAGAATCGAAAAAGCACTTTCAATTATCTTTATTATTAGGAACTTTATTTATTCAAAATTTTATTTATCTAGTACTTTACTTATTTTTACGTTAGCACTTTAGTTTCCAGCACCTACAGTATTTTTTTTTTGTAAGAGTAGCCATTCACATAGCTAGGAGTAGAAGTAATTGAACTAAATTTGCAGGTTACTTTGTATGTGTGCTTCATCAGAAATATTTCAGATAAAGCACAGACGGATGACAACTTAGAATCATGCCAACAATTTGAACACCAACAAATGCATGCCCCGACATCAAACTGAAACTCCTGCTACTGTCGACGGTTTAATTGATTACCTTAACAAAAACTGATAAACACATTACTTGCAGATCACATTTGACATTAGGTTTTTTGACCACCTGATTTGTTTGGTTGGTGGATGAATTACTTATGTATGTCGTTCTCCGTTGTCATTTCACTTTGTACACATCTGACACTAGCGTTACCTCCTGTCAGGTTCCGCATCATTTTCCTTCCAATCGACATAGGAAATAGGAGGAGCTCTTCATAGTGATTGGAACTCTTCATTAATGGGAGATGATGGCTTCTGGAGATACAACTTGGACTTTAGAGTAGACATCACAATGTATGAACGTGACATTACCAATTTCCTTTCTTTTTCTTATGTGTCACCGTGGAATAAGGATAACAAATCCAAACAATGCATGTGGGTTAGCGTTTGGACAACGAAAAGACATGAAAATGAGATTCTAAATCCATATTCTGGAACATCATTATTGGAAATGTAACAGTGACACACCAAATCCATCATTCTTTTTCATGGACAAGATCACACTCCAAAATGTGCTGCTCTAAATGCACTAGCCAGCTTTTTGAAATCATAAAATCATACGTTCTGGTGCTTCTGTCATACTTAAGACATAGTATTGTCAGCTATCTAACACACACATTTCTGCAAAATAATTATACATTTGAAGACCGTTGTTTAATCCCATTTTTCAGCAAAATGTTATCGTGATTGAATCACATTTTCGGCATATTCCAATTCTCTTAACTCCAAAAAAGTTTCTTCCACAAAATGATATGTTGCCATGCATATATCTACAGAAGTTTCATACAAAATCAAGTGAATGAAGGGTAGAAGATTTCCCCATTTTCAAAACAAATCTCCTGTTCAACTACCTCCGGATTCAGTGTGAGGATTCTCAAACCAAGAATCATCCAAAAGAGGAGAACAAGATTCAGATTCAGTGGGCCAGTCAGAGCTAACATCTATTTCATCGTAAATAATGGGGTTCGATTTTCCCTCTCTACTTCTAACCATTGCTTGTAACCAGAGATTGCAGTGCACTGAAACAAGATCACTAAATCTATACATCTCCGGAGTGTTGCGTTTCTTCTTATGTATGCTCTCGAAAGTGCTCCAGTTCCATCTACACCAGTGAGAACTACAAGGTTGACTCAGTAATCGTATTGCAGCTCTCTGCAGTGTTGGGATTTCATAACCATATCCGGTCCACCAATCAGCTAAGGACACAGAATCAACAATTAGAATGAAATTTCTCAGGAAGAGCATTGAACGGAGATCATTAAATCTGAGAAAGACAAGAGGAGGGAGGGGAAATAAACCATCATCCTGCTACCGAGATGATGTATAAATCTAGAGTGAATGTGAAGCCCACATTGAAGGGGCTTCAGAAGGGCATGCGATGGGTATCCATATTCATCAATGAACATATTTACGTAACCCATATGCATTTTCAGACCAAACTGCAATTTTATGATCCTTTGTTGTACTACTTAACTAGCAGTAACTTGTGCAATGCACAAGACTTCATAATTATATGTAACTATTCCATCAGAGCAATTAACACTATAAAACATCTTAGGCATCTCTATTCTTAACTCAAATGTTGCTCAAATTTGAACTTAAATAAAAACCACCAAGAACATCCTTTCACTTGTTGATGCAAACTGATATGAAGAAGATTTTATAAAAGGAGATCATTATTACTATTTATTATGGCATTAAGAGATTGTTACTCAAATTTTATACTTAAACCAGAGTTTGCCCAATAAAGTGTATTCGCATGCGACAAAGCTAAAGGCCTCAAATATCGTCAAGTATAAACTAGCGTGCAAAGGCAGCAGGACCTGTCTATTCAAGCCATCTAGTAAGGATCTGTTTGGAATGTCCTTACCGGCCCAGTTAGTTATCAAGAGACAAATTAAACAGGTGGTACTCGGAGCATACACCAAATGGGCATATAGCAGTTCTAGAATGTACCAACTTAAGATGCAATGCAGATAATAGCTAGCTTGACAAAATGGCACTGCATAAAAGTTCTACCACTGGCCCACTTAGGTTTCAAACTTGCCTAAAACCTAACTTTGCAAGACAATAAATCGCCAAAGAATCCTCCACCTCTAGTCGGCTAGAAGGCACTCCATTGATGAAGCCAATACTGAATAAAAAAAAAAAGCTCTCAGTATAATGATTGCAAAAGCAAATTACACCGTACCTTTTCCCCATCGGTGTTTGCCATTTTATAGAGATTCTCCTTCAACAATCTAACTTCTTCCCCACCTCCTAATTTCTTATTAGAGATGGATTAGACTTGGTCATGACTGGCCACTAACAAGACAAGTCTTATCCGGACTCTCTAAATCTTATCTTTTGAGAGTTTTAATCAAATGTTAACTTCTCATATAAGTTGAATTGGCCTACAGCTAGAATTTTATTCAACTTTTCTTGTTATAAGTTGAATTGGCCTAGCATTTCTCATACTTGTCTGTTAGAACTCATCCCAAACTATTCGAGTTTAGTACTTATCCTTTATCAAATCTTTTTATTATTTAACCGCCTTTCTCGTACCAGCAAATATTATTCTCTACTCAGCAACATCTTCATGCTCAAAGTGCCTCTTTGTCAAGCTAAACTCTTCATATTTCTCTAAAAACTCTAATTAGACTTAATTAGATTTTACCTCCTTCAATGGGATGCAGGTTTCATTCACCAGTGGTAGCTCTCATATATGTTAATTGTTAGAAAAAAGAGATGTTCCACTAAATAGTTTTTTTCCGCATTAAAACTGTCATTTGCATTGGTTGTGTATGTATGCATTTTAGGTTAGAAAAGTCACCAATGAAAAATTGGGACAAATTTATGTGAGTGATGAAAAAAATGCCGCAATGGGGATTGTGATGATATGACGGCAATGAAGGTTGGGTTATGTGACAATATGATGGCAGCTGAGGTTAGGGGTGAAATTAAAAACCGGAAAACCGGACCGGACCGACGGTTTAAAAAGCTCAAAAATCGGTTCGGTTCGGTTTCGGTTTGAGAATTTTGAAAACCGAATTTTCGGTTCGGTTTACGGTTTAAGGGGTTGAAAAACCGGACCGGACCGGACCGGACCGGTTGGGGTATATATATATATATATATATATATATATATATATATATATATATATTATATATATATATATATATTAATTATTATATTTTAACTGTTACACTTTTATATGTATATTATATTTTAATTTTTAGCCTCTGTTACACTTATATATGTATATTATATTTTTAGTTTTGGGCTTTTGGCAGAGGCAGCCCACCCGGTCTAGCCCAATGTTCACATTTACATTACGGTTTACCCCTGATTCCTGAAGGCTGCGATTGACAAGTTCGTTTTTTGTAAAATGCTCTATCTCAACTTTTGTTGACATTTCTTCTTTTCTGTACTGTGGGGGTTTCTTTTTTGTGATCCTTCATGCACGATGATTGTTACTTAGGTTTGGAAAATGACCGGGACAAATTTGAACACATTTGTGTCCTACATCATTTGTGTTCGGGTTGCTCCTTTTCTATGGAGTTACCTATTTTATGTGTTTCATTTCACTTATGGGGTTGCTTTAGGTGTTTCTGCATTTTCGTTCTATGTAAATATAGCAGGTTGTAACTCAGAATTGTCTCACAATATCACTTACGAGTTACCATCGACATAAATTATAGCTCTGCTTATTCTGCATTTTCGTTCTATGTAAACAAATTGCTCATTCAAATTGTCCAAAATATTGTTGAAAAGGTCAAAAACCGAAACCGGATGAAACCGGACCGAAACCGGACCGGTGTAATCGGTTTGGTTTCGGTTTATAAAATTCTCAAACCGAAAAATCGGTTCGGTCCCATAAAATGTACCAAACCGGACCGAACCGGACCGGTTACACCCCTAGCTGAGGTGGGTTTTTTTTCTGGTAGCTGTGTTGAGATGGAGGCAGAAATGATTTCTAGAGTTGTAGTTTGGGGGGATGGAGGAAGAGGGAGGAGAGTAATGAGAGAATCAATGGCAAGGGCTGGTGGTTGCAAGTGGAGGATTGGTTGGATGAGGTTGAAGATGAGCTTAATTTGAGGATGAGGTGTACTGAGAAAAAGAAAAAAAGTCCCGAGTATTTTATAATGGTGTACTGTGAAAGGTGTTGTAACTGGGACAAAAGAGAGGTATGAATCGAGTCATCCACAAAAAAGTTTCCTTCTGTTTGAATTGTTCAGCGAACCTGGACGAAAGGTTAACATTGTGATTCACAATTAAAGTTACGATTTAAGTTGGAAAAATTAAAAATACGTAGTTTAATTTCAGAATCATGTCAAATTATGAGGTTAAGATGTACTTTTGCCACAAAAGAAAAAAGAAAGAATGCCCAAAGGTGGTGGAAGAGGGTAACAGTACATGATTCCGACTGGTTATTGTTGGAATATGGAATGTTGGAATATCGTATAGAATAATTTGATATTCCTTTTTTAATTATCTTTATTTGTTTCTTTTATTGTCTTTATTTGTTTCCATTAGCATCACCTGTAATCTCTATTTAACCTAAAGGGATTTTAACAATAATTATGCTTTTACCTCTCATTCATCTTGGTATCAGCGCCTAAAACAAAACCCTAAAGATGAAACCCTAGACGCCGCACGTCCTCTCTCTCGCCACCTCCGCCGCTCTCTCCTTCCGCCGCTACCTCTCTCTCCATCCATCACCATCATCGCCACCGTCGCTTGCTACTGCCGCCCGTCCTCTGTGTGCCACTATCTCCACCGCCTCTCTCCCGCGCTGCTTGCTCCTGCCTTTGCCACCTCGCTCTCCTCTCGCCCCCATGCCACCCCCCCTCCACTGTTGCCACCAATGTTCTACTAATCTGTGATTTTCTCCATGATTGCTTGATCTGTATACTTCATCTCTATTCCTATGATGTTCTAGTCTGAGGATACATCCACCGGAGTTGCTTGATGGTCTGAGGAGACTTTTCTGTTCATTTTTTTGGTTTCTGTAAACATGTTCTTGTCTGGTGACTTCTTATGGCTTTTGAGTCCACTGCCTCGTCGGTTTTGAACTCTAATGGGGTCCCGTTTTCTGGCTCTTCTCATTTTTCTGATTCTCCAAGAGTCCAAGTCACCACGTCAAGTTGGGTGGTATGAATTATCTCTTGTGGGCTCAGTCTTTTGATATATTTGTTGGAGGGAAAGGGAAGATTGGCTTTCTCACAACAATGGAGGTCACCCCGCCACCACTGCTACTATCTATGTTGCTTGGTTTGCCAACAACTCTGGTCTGTTCTTGGTAGGTTAACTCTATGCAGCTTCTATTTCCGCCAAATTCGTGTTCTCCAAGACTGCTGTCTCTCTTTGGGAGTCTGCCCGAACAATTTATTCTCAACGGCAGAATAATGTTCGTATTTTTTAATTTAGAGCGAGAAATTTCTCATTTATCGCAAAGTGATTTATCGGTTACTGCATATATTTCTCAGTTTCATACTCGATGGGAGGAGTTGACTTTTTATTCATCCTTTCATGAGTGGAAGGATTCTGCGGATGCTACTCTCTACGCGTCTATCCAAGATCAATCACGGATGTTTCAGTTCTTGGCAAGCCTTCGTGACGAGTTTTAGTATGCTAGGGTTCACCTCCTGGGGATGGATCCTTTCCCGTCCCTTCAGAGTGCTTACTCATACATGCTTTCTGATGAGAGTCGTCGGTCCGCCTCAACCGTCCTTCCTCCTCCATTGGGGGATCATTCAACAATGGCAGCCCGTACTGCTCCCTTGCAACCATATTCTAGGTCTGCCTCTTCCAACAAGCCGCGCCCACGATGCCATTATTGTGAGGAACTTAAACATATTAAAGCTCGGTGTTATGCTCTTTACGATTGCTCTAATCTACCATCTATTGTTCTTCCTATCCCGAAGCCAGTGACTTTATCTTAAGCTGAGCTTGACAGGTTTTGTCACTTCTTCAGTCAAATGGCGGCTTCATCTCAACCTGTCTCCACTTTTGCTGCTTCAGGTACTACTGCTTCTACCAATAGTGTTATCGCTACCTCCTCTCCCTAGATCATCGATTCGGGTGCCAGTGATAATATGACAGATCTATCGTCTTTCTTTTGTCGTTATGCTATTGATTCTGGCCGTCGTAAGGTCCGCCTTGCCGATGTTTCTTTTTCCTCTATTTCCAGTCAAGATCATGTATCTATTATCCCCTCTCTTTCTCTTCATGATATCTTACATGTTCCTAAATTGGCTACTAACCTTGTGTTTGTTAGTTATGTTACTAAACATTCCAACTCTTCTGTGACCTTTTTTCCCACCCATTGTGTGTTTCAAGATCTGGCGACGCGATGGACGATTGGGCATGGACGTGAAGTAAATGGGCTATATCTGTTGGATATTCCTCCCATCCCCTATTTCTCCCTCCACCTTCCATCTACACAGTGATCCATCTGATAGAGTTTTGGTTATGCAGTGACATCTTAAATTAGGCCATGTTTTTTTTCGTTATTTAAAACAATTATTTCCCACGTTGTTTGATAAGTTGTCACTATCTGAGTTCACTTGTGAAATTTGTAGTTGGCTAAGCATGCCTGGGTCATCTTATCCTGTTAGTTTGAGTCCTAGAACTACTGCTCCGTTTAAAATAATACATTCTGATGTTTGGGATCCTTCCCCTGTGACTTCTCTTCTTGACTTTCATTATTTTATGCTTTTATTGATAGTTATAGTCATGTCACGTGGGTCTATCTCATGAAACATAAGAGTGGAGTCTTTGGGATTTATAAGCAATTTCATATCATGATTCACACTCAATTTAATCAGCCGGTCAAGATCTTTGGCTCTAATCATGGTACTGAGTACACTAATAAGTAGGTTTCTTCGTTGTCTGTGGATCGGGGAATTATCCATCAGTTGTCCAATGTTCAGACTCCTCAGCCGAACAGTGTGTTTGAGAGAAAAAATAATTATATTTTAGAGTTAGCCTGAGCTATGTGCCTTGATATGAATGTTCCATACCCCTTTTGGGCGGATGCTATTTTGACAACATTATATCTTATTAATTGGGTGCCTTCTAGGGTCTTCAGTTTGCCACACCTTATCCTATTCTCTATCCTGATGCCTCAGTATTTCGTCTTCCTCCACGGGCATTCGGCTGTACGTGCTTCGTTCAGCTAGTTCCGCCTTCTAGGAGTAAGTTGGCTTCCAAAGCAGTCAATTGTGTTTTCTTGGATTATTCCTCTACTCAGGAGGGCTACCGCTATTACCACCCTCCTACCAAGAAACGTTTTACTTCCCGTGATGTCACCTTCTTTGATCACACTCCTTGTTAATCAGGTGAAAGTAGTTCTCCCACTGAGTGGTTACCATTCGACGTATCTGATGAGGATCCTCTGCCTCTTCCTGTGTCGTTGCCTACAATTGATCCCTCGCCTGCTCTTGTCCTCCCTTCACGTGCACCCCCTAACTGACCTCCTATTGTGCAGATGTACTCTCGTCGGCCACATGCTACAGCTCCTCTCGTCACCAATTGCCCTACAGTCTCGCCGCCTGATCCGCCTCCTCCAGTCCATCCCAGATGACCTTCCTATCGCTCATCGCAAGGGTAAACACACTTGTACTTATCCTATCTCTAATTATATTGGTTGAAAAATTGATTTATCTGTCTATGACGCGTCCTGATATTGCCTATTCTGTAAGTGTTGTCAGTCAGTTTATGCATTCACCCCGCACACCTCACCTTGCAGCTGTATATCGTATTCTTCGATATCTTAAGGGATGTCCGAGTAGGGGTATTATGTTTGCAAATCATGGGCATCTCCAAGTTGAGGCATGGACTAATGCTCATTATGCTGGCTCTATTAGTGACAGACGCTCTACGTCTAGTTTCTGTACAAACTGGGTGAATATTTGGTTACTTGGAGAAGTAATATGTTGTCTCCCATTCTAGTGCAGAGTTTAAGTGTCGAGCTATAGCTCTTGGTGTTTATAAGTTGCTATGGCTCAAGAAGTTGATGACTGACTTATGTTTTCTTGTTTCCATCCCGTTGTCGTTATATTGTGACAATAAATCAACAATCAGTATCGTGGCGAACCCGGTTCAGCAATGAACAAAGCACATTGAGATTGATCGTCATTTTATCAAAGAGAAAATTCTGTCAAGACAACTGTGCACTACGTTTGTCCCTTCGTCACGCAGCTTGCTAACATTCTTACTAAAAGTGCTAGCAAGATCACGTTTGAAGCGCTACTATCCAAGTTGGGCATTTCAAATATTCGCACACCAACTTGAGGGAGAGTTTTGGAACATGGAATGTTGGAATATGGCATAGAATGATTTGATATTCCTTTATTTTATTCCTTTATTTGTTTCTTTTATTGTCTTTATTTGTTTCCATTAGCATCTCCCGTAATCTCTATTAACCTAAAGGGATCTTAATAATGATTATGTTCTTACCTCTTATTCATCTGTTATGTTCTCTTTCGAATTTGTATATAGATATTCTCAAATCTTAAGTTCTTGAGATTTACTTTGGTGAAATCAGTCCCCCTCTCTATGTATTTGTTATTTGTACTTCTTTTCTATGTTTTGTGTAACTCAATTCATAATTCTACTGAAAGAATTTTGTTTCCTTTTTCTTTTTGGATGAAATTGTGTATGTTTACTTAGTTTGTTGATATTTCTTCCTTCAAATTAGGTACCATAATTATGGATTAAGCTAGAAAGATACCTTGGGTAGGAACAAAAAGCCCAACAAGTGTAATATTGGTCCGCTCTTGCTCAATTGGTGCCCATTTTGTTCAACATTTAAGCAGAAAGATGATAGAAGGATCGGGAGTGTGCCGCCTATGATGGGTAGTGCGGACACCAGGTCCACAAGTGTTCACCGTCATCGGCACAGGAGGATGGCCCATCCAATATCCTTATGGCTAGATGATTATGGGCCCATATGATTTACATTGGGATATTTATTCCATTTTCTATCTAGGATTTAACCATTTTTTCTAGTTAGGTTTCATCTTATTAATCTATGTTTATCTTTATTTTGGTTGTTATATCTTTAGCCTATTTAAAGGACTCCTAAAAGATATTTATTGGTATTGGTTGGGGATACGTTGAATTATACGTATTCATACATGTCATGTAAATAAATGACCATGAGTTTACGTCTCAAATTAAACTATAAAAACGATAATAAGTTACGAAGAATCTAGACAAACACATGCCTCAAGAAATCTTTAAAAAACAGGACATGGACAAGCCTAGAAAATGCTACTCATGATAGTGATTTATCAATTAAATTGTATTATTTTATCTTTTATATAGATACGATACAAATACGGCGATAAGGTAAAATTTAAAAAAAATAGGATACGGATACATCGGGGATGTGGCTATAAAAATTATTATTTCTTTATAATTATCGGTTATGCATTATGTATAAAAAGGAACCAAAAGAAATAGAAAGAGTAGTTGAATTGCTAATAACATTATACCACTCGTTTAGCACAAGTCAATTTCCAAAATTCATTCAAAATAGAAAGAAAACAACTAAAAAAATACTACAAAGCATTCAGTGCATGCCAAAAGTCTAAATCTAGAAGTGATAATTGTTACTAATTTCTACTCATGGCATGTCTAAACTTAAAAGTGATCATTCTTACTAATTTCTACTCATATCAATTTCATCATTCAATTGCATCCCCATCGCCTTAATCGGTGAATATCACGGCTTCCATATCCGGCTCATTAAGGAAAAGACTAGCAACTTTCAGTATACCAGCACCCTCAAGTGAATCTCCCGACATATCCCTAAAGTATCCAGCCGTATCCTAAAAGTATCCACCCCCATATTCAAAAATATATCCGAAATTAAAATGATTTAATTATAATGTTGGATACTTATTTGGCATATCCAATACGTATCGGGGCGTATCAATATCTGAGAAGTATCCCATACGCAGAAGTGACCAATTTTGGAGTATCCATGCTTCATAGCTTGTGTATAATTTATACAATGTGAGATGATAAGTACATATTGTTTATCGACTCTAACAAGAACACAGAGAGTAATAGACTGTAGTAATTAATTATCACCATATTACAAACAATGATGCAAATATACATAGTTAAACCCTCTTCTTTAATATTTTGTTTACATACCAAAATATGAGTACATTTTTTCAGCTTGAATAAGATTGAAATTTGTCAAATTCCGGAAATTTGATAATAGTAAGTGTCTTAGAAGTGTCCATCATGTATTAATTTTTTAGTTAGACACTTAAGAAGTGTTGGACACATTGGAAAAGAGTGTCGGACACGTGTCCGAATTAAGATTTTTATTTCTTAATTATGGAGACGAAAAAACTGTTGGCCACGTGTCCAAGAGTGTCCGAGAAGTGTTCGTGTCCAACACACGTCACCTTCTTCCAAGTGTTTGTGCTTTTTAGATTACACATAATATTGCTTCTGGTAATAAAACATATTACTGTTTGCATGGTTGAACGTATAGCTTTCAGATATTAGTTAGTGTTATGTTTCCTTTCTCATTATTTAGGTAAATAATTTCCAAATATAAAAGTATCTAAATTCTGTATGTCCTCGGAGTGTCGTGTCCACCATTTTTCTAAAATCACCATTTCAACATGCCCGTGTGGTGTCGTGTGCCCGTGCTACTTAGATCATGATGTTTCAAGTGTGGAACTTAATTAAGGAAAACATTAACGGCTTCTTTCCAAAGGTATTTAACATGACCTTGCTCTGTAGGAAAGAATGTCCTAATGAAATACAGAGTGACCTGGAAAGTAAATGTAAGCTTTACATACATACCTGGGGCATTCAGTGTCCTTCCCATGATTGCGAAATCCGTTCCAAGAGCACCTTTAGCATTTATGTACAACGGATGCTCTTTGGTTATTTCTATTTTGTCCTCGTCATCAGTAGCCATTTTCATCATGGCTTCTTGAAACCCGTTCCTCAATCTGGAATCAACTTTAAAGTTGAGTCTATAGAAAATAGAAGGATTCAGGAATGCTGCCGCTGCATGCAATGACGAGTGAAGCTGGATATTCCATCTCTTATCCATTATATCCCAGAGCGCACCATATTTTTCTTCGATACCCTTATAGAATGCCTTGATGGTGAGCTTTGCCCTCTCCATTCCCTCAAATATATAGCCCATCGCAGGCATATCCCCATCCACGATCCTTAGAATTTTCACCAATGGCTCAGAAACACTAACAGCTTCATGTGCAGATTTCCAAAATCTATCCAAATACACCAAAGACTTAATAGCTTGCGCATCAGAAGATCTACTATAAGAAGATGACAACCAATCTGTATGAGAAAACATGTGTTTCAAATTATCCTCCTGAATCACAATAGATCTCAAAGAGAGGAAATTAGCTACGAATTTAGTGATTCTAGGTCTAATCAATTCCCTTCCACCGGTGAACTTTTTCATCATACTTGTGATCCCTGAATGACTGTGTAGGTATCTCATGATCATATTTGCTTCTCCCAAGACCGCACTCACCCATTCTTGTTTACTGAAATCTTCCAACATCATATTAATACAATGGGAAGCACATGGAGACCAAAATAATGAAGAATACTTTGTCATAAGAAGCCTTCCTGCGTAAACATAACTAGGAGAACTATCTGTTATTACTTGAACAACGTTGTCTACACCAACCTCCAAAACAACAGACTCTAGCAACTCATAGAAGTAATGAGCATCATCCACATGGCCAGATGTATCGACGGACTTTACAAATAATGTACCTTTAGGGCATGTAACTGAAAAAACCACAAGTGATTTGGTCCTACGGTCGGACCAGCAATCACACAAGATCGTACAACCTGTTTCCTTCCATTCATTTCTTAATTTCTCATAGTATGTGTTCATATCCCCCTTCACCTTTGCCAAGAGTGTTGAACTCAACTTTTGACAACTGGGTGCTATATAACCCGCCCCACAATCTGCCACAGCATCCACCATTTCCTGATAATACATGGATTTGGCAGCACTAAAAGGAATGGAGTTGTAAAAGAAAAATACAGCAATTTTCTTATCAGCGGCGTCCTCCTTTTCATTTTGAGCATCATCTACAGGTGGCTGGGAAATTGGAGGACATGGGAATAACAAAGACGGACAAGTACTAACATGCTGCCCACTAGATCCGAGGTTGGAATCAACTCCACCACTGGCAGAAGAGCTGTTTTGCTGACAATCATTGGCTGCCTGATCTCCCTTTGGTTTCTTAGAGGTTTTTGGTCTCTTGGGGGCTCTTAGTAGATTCTGTATATGGTCCCTTACGTCTCCTGGGACTTCCACACAGGGAACTACGTCTTTATTTCTAATTTGAGCTAAATGAAACTTCATCCGATAGACTCCTCCACTGAACTCCCGCTGACAATAATTACACCTCACTTTCTGTTTTGTTGCATCGACAAGCATACAGTGTTCCCAGCAGGCATCTCTAGTTCGCACCATTATCTTGGCTCTGAGTACTAAGTCTAAAAAGATTCCCTATCATGCCCAAAACACAACAGAAGCATAAATTAGAAGCTTGCAAACTAAAAAGTGATTTAGCTAGATCACATTTGTATGCTACTTCAGTTGAACAAACAGCTGTTGCCACATATGTGAAAAGAATGATTATGGGATATGAAAGTTAGGCATTGTAGTGGGCCAAACAGGAAGAGGTTTTGGCTTGGAGTTCAGGCAAGGCCCAAGCCACCAAATAAGATGGACCTAACCAAAGGACCAACATGGCCTTCATGCCCGCGTAACCAGCCCAGCTGTTTAGGACGCGCAGTGAACATGTGGGTCGGGCCGAACGAAGCCCTGCCCGGGTGATCTATACACTTCAGCTACAATTATGTTCCACGTAGATGCCAGGTGGATCGACATGGCCACATGGAGCCTGACCTCGAACTCAATGTGCCATGCACGATGTCATTTGGGGAGACTCTTATTTGTGACATCACTAGGCTTGTGCCTCGTGCATGCTAACTTTGAGTGTCAAGTACAGTCCACTATATAAGGTAGTTGATAAACCCTAAGCAATGTACACTCTAAGCAAACTACTCTAAGCTCAAAGACTAATTTTAACTATCGGAGTGCCTTCTGGCATACAACGGTCGGACAAAACTAACTTGTTCTTGTTTTGCGGTTCAGAGGTGCACTCAAGAGGTAACTCAAGAGAGAGATCCACCAAACAAAGGACCCCACATTTGGCAACTCTGCTAGGGATGCCTTTTATTTCTTCACTCACAAACCTCTCTTCGTCGATCATCTTTGACGTTAGTTTGACTATATGGCTACACCTACTGGTGACCACATCGGCCCCCTAGCACTACACTCGAGAGGCAGGTTTTAAATCCACAGAATCTCGCCGGTCGCTCAAGGAACCCTTTAGAGTCACCCGTTGAGCCCGCTGGGGACATCCACTCTCTGGCCCATATTGAGCGCCTCAAAGCCAAAATCAATGAAAAGGAACAGATCCTTTTTCCTATTTAGGAAGAAGTTGTAAAATCCGAACAGAGATCCTATTTCAGATGATCGGGGATGGGTCGTGCTCGGCATGACAACATAGGCATCATTTCAAAAGGTCATCCCCCAAGAGGAGACGCAATGACAAGCAACCAAGGCCGCCCCAAGCACAAAACCTAGAACGATCCAATGAAGTTCGAACCATGAAAGTGATCCATGACATGGTGGACGCAGCGGCCGAGGAGCGTCCTCAAGCCGAACCTCAAAGAGCCACTGCCACCAATGAGGTTATCACGGTCATTTCAGCCGAAAGCGTCCTCAGATAGACTTCAAAACCACGATAGTGACTACTTTCTCCAACAAGGATCTCAAAGGGATCCAGTGCCACACAATGATGCTCTAGGAGTCACCCTCAGGGTCAGCACCTGCAATGTTTGCAGAATATTGGTACACCAAGGGGGCTTTGCTGAGGTAATGTACTATACACATTCAAACAGCTCAGCCTATTAGAGTTGGACCTCCAGCCGACCAAAGTTCCTCTAGTCTGTTTCAACTAAGGACCAGTGTCACCAATCAAAGAGATAACGCTTTCCTTTAGAGCCGGATCCGTGACCGCTTAGTCAGAATTCAAAGTGGTCAAGGTACCGAGCCCTTACGATGCAATTGTCAGCAGAGTTTGGTTGCACCAAATGAAGGCAATTGCTTCAACCTACCACTAAGTGATCTGATACCCGATGCCAATGGCCAAGAAGATATATAAAGTGATCAAATTGCCACAAAAAAGTGTTATGTGGCATTCATCAAGAGCAAAGTGAAGCCTAAGCAAGTGCACTGGGTAGAGGTACTGGATGTCCCTGTCTTGGAAGACGTCAGCACGACCGCTGACAAAAAATAGTGAAGGACTTGTTACATTACCATTTGACGAGACTAACCAAGAGCGTTTCTTCTTGCTTGGGTCCTCCATGACCAAAGAAGACAACTAAAATGGTGAAATCTCTTGGAAAAAAAACATTGAAGATTTCGCATGGACGCCGTACGGGATGTCAGGCATCGACCCAAACTACATTTGCCACCACCTCAACGTCTACCGTGCTCGGCGTCCCGTCATCCAGATGGCCATGCATTTGATTGTTGCTGATACCAACGGCCGTGATTGAAGAAGTTGATTGGCTACTTCAGGCCGAAGCTATCCAAGAAATTAAATACCCAACTTGGCTTGCCAACACGTTGGTGGTGAAGAAAAAGAATAGGAAATAGCGAGTGAGTCCACTATACGAACTTGAACGACACCTACCCGAAGGATTGCTTCTATGTTCCTTGCATTGATCAGCGAGTTGACACAACAATCGGCCATGCTCGCCTAAGCTTCATAGATGTGTAGCGAGGGTACCACCAAAAGGCAACGTTGGGTCGGACCGCAAAAAGACGGCATTCAGTGGCCCCAGGGTTTTGTTCTATTACAATGTAATGTCGTTCAACCTCAAAAACTCCGAGGCTACCTATCGGAGGATGATCACAAAGATTTTCAGGGGGAAACTTAGTGACACTCTGGAGGCCTATACCAACATGATCGTCAAAAGCAAGCATGAAGCCGACCACCTACCCGACGTCCGGACTATTTTCGACATATTGAAGACTAAAAAATCAAGCTCAATGCCAAGAAGTGCACCAGGGGCGTATGGTCAAGCAAATTCCTTGGCTTCTTAGTCACCCAAAGAGGAATCAAGGCCAACCCTAGCCAGGTCACTTTTATCAAGGATTTGGAAGCCCCGACCACTATCAAAGGGGTACTATGACTAACCGTTATGACGACACCACTAAATAAGTTCATTACCCAATCCTCAGATAGATGTCGTCCATTTTCTAGATTTTGTAGAAAAGCAAAACACTAATTAGTGCCGAGACGCGGTACCTGCCCTTGGAGAAACTATCCCTCACTCTGGTGTCAGCATCTAGTCAGTTGGCCCCTTATGTCCAAGTTCACCCAATCGTCATATAGACTAAGTAATTGAAATCCCTCCTCCAAAAGGCAGACCTATCAAAAAGGATATCAAAATGAGTGTCAAACTTGCAAGCTTAGACATCCCTTACCATCCGTGCACAACAATCAAGGCCCAGGTACTTGTTGACTTCATCGCAGTTTGCAACAAGAGAAAGTCCTCGCAAAAGACAGCCCAAGCACAAAATCTGCCAAACAAGAAGAGCTGGCCATGGTCCGGCAGCTCTTTCATGGCGACATTTGGAAGTTTTATGTGGGCGGCGCCTCCAACAACTAGGAAGCTAGACCTAGAGCAATATTAGTATCCACGTGCATAGTCTTGCACAAGCATGCCCCCAAACTCAATTTTCAAGCCTCAAACAACAAGGCCGAATATGAGGCGGCGCCCGCTAGGCTCCGTATCACCAAGAGGATGTGAGCTGAGGAGCTTGAGGTCTACATCAATTCGCAGCTCGTTATGAACCATCTCTAGGGCGAGTATGAAGCTAGGGATGCACAGATGGCCAAATACATCGACCAAGCCAATTAGCTAGTGAGAAAACCCAAAGGATTTCACCTTCAGCAGGCCAACCAAGAGCATAATGCTTATGTCAACGCCCTCGCAGGGTTAGCTTCATCACCAGCTCTATCAACGTCGACATGCTCAAACGACCAAGCTTTGGGCTGGAGGGGGAGCACCTTGAAGTGCTATCTATTGAGCTCGTTCCGAGCTGCATGGACCCCCTCCTCGCCTTCTTTCGAGCCAATATCCTATCAAATGACAAGCGGGAAGCCCACAAGATCACACACAAGGTGGCCTGCTATTGGCTCGGCACCTGTCAAAAGCCATATAAGCGGTCCTTCTCTAGGTCGTATATCCTGTGTCCACCCGACTCTGACAGAAACAGTCCTTTATGAATTGCATGATAGAAGCTGCACTTATCACTCGGGCAAATGATCACTAATACACCGAGCAATCTAGTAAAGTCATTGTTGGCCAAACATGATGAAAGATGCCAACAAGCTCGATCTGGAATGTGACAAATGCAAACATTTTGGACCCATTGTCCATCAACTAGCTGAGAACCTCCAACCTCTTACGAGCCACTGGTCGTTTTCTCAATGACTAGATATCTTTAGTAATTTACCAACGACTCAAAGTGGATTCAAGTTCCTCATCACTCGACCAAGTACTTCACGAAGTGGGTCGAAGCTGAGCCCTTGGTAACTATTGAGGATAATGATATGAAGAGTTTTGTGTGGCGAAACATTGTCTCTCCATTTGACATCCCATGCGCCTTCATCTCGGATAACAGAACGCAGTTTGTGGGGGAGCTTTTCAAAGATTTTTGAGCATTGAATCCGGTTCTACAACTCGAACCCGTCCTACCCTCAAGGCAACAGTAAGGACAATTGTCTTTGGTTTCAAGAAAATATCAATGGCCACTAAGGGCAAGTGGGTCGAGGAGTTACATAGCTTACTATGTGCCTAATGGACTACCCGTGAAGCTCAACCGGCCAAACCCCCTTCTCTTTAGCATTGGGCATGGAGGTCGTCATCCTTTGGAGGTTTGTCTACCAACAATTCGAACAAAAGAGTTCAATGTTGAACATAATGACGAAGCTTTGGCAACGGCCTTAGACCTTGCCAAAGAGAAACGAGACTCTACTCGCATCTGCTCTGCATATCAACAAGAAGTGTCCAAAGAGTTATAACTGAAAGGTCCGAGCAAGGCAATTGAAACTGGACAACATAGTGCTCCACAAGTTGTCGGCAGCAAACAGTTGAACAAACTCGTCCCCTACTGAAGAGGACCATACTGGGTCAGCAAGATTGTTGGCGTCGGATCGTACAGACTTGAAGCACTAGACGACACTCCAGTCCCTTGCCAATGAGCGTGGTTAGGCGGCACTGCCGACCATATACAATTCAAAAGCAAAGCTTGGGGAATTTAAAAAAAATTTCAAGTCATGTGACCTAATTACCAAACTGGACCCTTGCAACTCGGTGGAATTGCCGATAATCAAAGTATTTCAAGTTTTGTTGTCTCAATGGATATGCTCAAAAATAATTTTTTCTAAGTATAAGCACTCTGAACCTGACCGAGAGTATCACTTCAGCCAACCCAGAGTGGGGGGGAAGGGGATCAATACTTTGAAAGAAAAACCTCAAGCATTTTGCAGACATATTCACCAGGAAGCAAAACCTACTCCATTCACAAACAAAATAAAAAGAAGAAATGTTTAAATGCACTACAGAAACGGTGGTCCGGCCTAGCTTGCTTGTACAGTATTGGCCACCAATAAGGTATGACCATCCATGTGAATGTTCAAATGTCGACCAAATTCACAACAAAAAAGGAGAAAATTACAAAGCTCGAGCTCTTAGAGCTGGAGGGGGAGGGAGAGGATGAAGGAGAGGGGGAGGAAGAGATTCTATCGATAGTACTTCTGTTGTTTGAAGAGGATCCGATGTGACCGTTGGTAAAAGAGTTGGGATGTTGAGGTAGAGGTTGGAATTGGCAGGGACCTTGTCAGAAGGTCCAGCACCTGCAACTTTATGCCTTCAACCTGTTGAATGTAGCCTTTCTCGGGTGAAGCCAGCACCATATCCTTTTTGGTCGGTCTCCTCCAAAGCTTTCTCTAGCTTGGCCACCTTCTTCTTTGCTTCTTTGCTTCTTTGGTCTCCTTCTTCATCTACTCGGCTTCTCTCTTTGCTTCGGCAACTGCCTTTTCGCCTCTTGCCTAGCAGCGCCAGTAGCTTGCCTCTCATCTAGTATCTTTTTCCTCACCAACCTTAAAGTCGTGGCATGCTAAACCATTCTCATTTGGACTCCGCCACGTTGAGCTGCCTATAAAGCCTGAAGAGAGGAAGTTAAATCAAAACCCAAAAACCATAATCAAAACTCGAAGATACAAGTCTCTAGATCATACCTTCACAGTGTATCGAACCATCTCATCATAGATAGATTCCAGGTCCTTCGACGCGTTTTAAGCATCCTTTGGCAGGAGCACAACGTCCAGAAGCGAGATCCCCACTACACAGTCCTCATCCACTGAATCCTTCAGTGTCAGTGCACAGTCCTCGACTCGCAGTGTAGGAGTCTAAACGGGCGCAACCTCGGGCTATGGCAGAGGGCCAAATACTACTGTAACAATGTCGCATGAAGGCACAAACCTTGTGGCTTCCAACTTCATCCTCAGCAATGACTAACTGCGGCCTCACCGACCGCAACCTCTGACGAGCATGCGCAAGTGCTAGAGATGCCTCCATCAGTTAGGGCTAGAGTCATTAGAGATTCACCCTTGTGAACCATATTGTCATCACTATTAAGCAATCAGTCGAATTACCATATAAAGAAGAGTTGTAAACTATAGGACATTTTGTTCGAGTAGGAAGATTTTGGTTTTTCTCATTCCTTCTCTTCGGTGTATCGACACCCAAATAATAACCAATGGAGTCGACGTGCCTTACAAAGACGAGAAGAAGATTCTGCTACCGGGGTGATCGGGATGATCTACCAGGCACTGGTGCTTGCAACCCTGCTTTTTCTTATAGCTGAGGTATCCGGCAGCTTTGCAATTACTCCCAACTTAATACCGATTAGTCCTCGAGAGACTAATCTCACCGTTCACTTGTGTGGGCCCCATTTAAAGATAAGGCTTTACCCTGTATGGACTAGCTCCATAAATAAGAGTTGATAGCACCTAAAAGGTTTCGAACCTTAGACCTAAGAAGGAACATACCTCTAAGTCTCAATCCTTGACCACCAAACTAACCCCTTGGGGTTCTTACACCCTTGCTTAACCAACACGTTACTTTAATGTGGAGTGATAGGAAGGGACGAACCAAATTAGCCGAGGGGATTGCTTCTCACTTTCTGGTACTCTATGTATGCAACACTAATATGGTCTTGATTTGCCCTTTTCTTAACCCGATCAACCACTTGGGCATCTGCGAAGAGGTTATGTTAGAAAACTTGGTAGCCAGCATTAACAAAAGCGAGCAATACGAATGAATGAAAGGGGGACATACTAGGTTTACCAAGCGCACTAACCACCATAGGGACACTAAAATCCCTGGCTCGTCGGGGCCGAACTCCCAATTCTCCCTCACTACTGTAAAGTCATTGGCAAACTTGTCCGAGTCCTAGAGGTGAGTAATTAATTTGTCAAAACGGCCAGATAGAGAAAAATATCTGATTGGACGTTCGGTTTGTACTCATGAAATAGACTCCAAAGAAGAAGTCCACTTTGAACTCCAAATTGGATTTCTTTATCACCCTGGCAACCCCCATTACTATCCTACAAAAATTGTTGTAATACCGAGTACGCTTAAGACCTGCTGGAGAAAAGGAGAATGGAGAAACTAGTCTCTGCCTTCGATGATGACCAACTAAGGCATTATAATCTAGACCTCATTCAACTTTGGTCCGTATCCCGTACGCATAAGGTCCACCATGACATCTTGGGGCAATCTTATAGGCCTCCCTAAACAGCCGAACATCGGCGTGGTCGATAAAAACCCCTTTTTATTGATTGTCATCGGTGTTGTTCCATCCATCTGTCTCTTCGCTTCCTTGGGGCTAACTCTCGTCTATCCCGCCTACCTCCTGTCCGGCCTCATCTACCACGACTCCAGACTCAGAGTTTGTCTTTTGCTCGAACATCCTACTAACAAAGTGCATGGGTGACGAGGGTTAGGGCACTACTTATTGAAGGGGACACTATCCTATTTAGTAGGTCCTGCCATGGGGTGTTCGGTTATGCTGGGACAGATTGGACAACCCCAAATGTGAATTGTCCTAACGGGACTTCGGTTTTTGGCCATGGGACGTCAACGGTCTCTTACTTTCGGTCAAAGTTTGGTAGATGCTTGTGACGTAAATATTACAAAAAACAAGCAGAGAATATGAAGTAAAAGATCAAAATGGTGCCTGAATTGTGATAAATGAAAAACTTTGGAGATCTTTGAATCAAAGACTTTGGGCAATTGGAGGAAACTCCAAGCACTTTGAGGACTTCTTGAGCAGGAGAGACAAAGCTTAGTGCTTCTCTCTCTAACCCCTCTCCTATTTATAGGAGTGTAGGAAATTCGAAGAGATGTAAAGGAGGGAACCGAAGTGACAAGTGCTCCACCAATCAACGTCTCCCACGTTTCGCAATCCAAAGACATGTCGTTTTAGGCCTCTAAACCAACGAGTACGATATGTCGTTTCATCAATAGTATCGACCATCTAGAAGCCGCCACAAAGCTTTACCATTTGTGTAGGCACATCTTTTTGCACATGGGTTGTTTACGAATCGTCAAAACGGTCCAACCAGAAGAAGACTTCAGACAGTTCTTCATATCCCAGTAGAGGAGTTGAGGAGTTATTATAGTAAACTGAACCAAAAGAGATTTTGGCTTGGAATTCGGCTGTGCCCATCCCGCAAAGAAGATGAGTCGAACCGAAGAACCCACGTGGCCTCATGCCGGCATAACCAGCCTGTATGCTTCTGCACGCGGTGAGCATGCAGGTTGGGCCGAACTGAGCCCCGTCCGAATGATTTGTACATTTCGGCTACAATTGTGCTCCATGTGGATGCTAAGTTGATCAGCTCTGTCACATGGAGTTAAACCTAGCACTTGTTGCATCATGCATGAAGTCATTTGAGGAGAAGGTTACTTGTGGCGTCATAGGTACGTGCCTAGCGCATGCTAACTTGGAGCCCAAGTATAGTCCACTATATAAGGTACTTGATAAAAGCTGAGCAAGGTACACTCTTGGGAAACTATTCTAAGTACTTTCACTTAGAACCTTCTCCCTCAATGACTAACTTAAGTATCGAAGTGTCTTCCGGTTGATAGCGGATGGACGGCACTGAATGGTTCTTGCTTTTGTAGTTCAGATGTGTAGTCAAAAGACTTCTGATCAAGTAGCTCAAGAGAGATCCACTAGAGAAAGAACCCCGCAGGCGCCATCTTGTTAAGTTACATTTTTGTGTAGGACTATAATTAATTAGGATTAGGTTTAGTTTTCCCATGTAAATAGAATAACAGATTAGTTATAGTTAGTTGTGTCTCTTTTTTACTTGTATAAATAGTACGATTGGTGAATAGAAAAAGCATTCTGGATTATTAAATTTAACACAGTATCAAAGTGGGACACAAATAGCCTATCTACCACCTTGTAACCCGCGCCACTGCCATCAGCGTTTGTCACTAGCGTCAGTCGGTGCCGCACCACCATAGCATTATCACCATCTCTTTTTCTCTCTTGATCTTCCAGTTTTCAGCTATCAGTTTCCGGCTATCGGTTTTCGGCCGCCACTGATCTTCAGATCAGCTGCTTAGCAGTCAGTGAGACCTAACCGCCAATCAAATTAGCTGCCCAGTAGTCAGCGACGCCCGCCAACGATCAGATCAACCACCCAATTTCAGAATGCCGCTGATCAAATCCGTTGCCGCTCAAATCACCGTCGCTGCTGCTCTTGACGCCGCCATTGCCGCCCTCAGCGCCTCCTGGTTCTCCGATCATCCTCCACTGATTGACAGATCGCTGAAGGTGGGCCGCTCATCCTTCCGCTGGCAGCTTGCTCAATGCTCACTGGCTTTCTACGGCCTGATCAGTGCCCTGATCCAGTCGACATTCACTCATTTTTCCATCGACAGATTGCTCAGTGCTCATTGCCCTCCGCGGCTTGCTCAATGCCCTGATCCAATCGACCAGAACCATTCAACAAACACCCATCCTTCATCTGCGGCCTTACTCTTGCTACCAGATCCAGATCCTTATTCAGTCACCTTCAATGCTGCTAACACCCTAGCTAGTCTCCTTGTTGTTTGTTGGGTATTTTCATTATGGTATGGCTAAGGATCCAAAAATTGTACCCACAGGTCCATCCGGTACTAGAGATGCCTCTAACCACTATGGCCGGCTCTTCGACAACGCTCCTTTGGATATTTGTTCTCTCAAATTGGATGGTTCCAACTATCTATCTTGGTCTCGCACTTTCAACTTAGCTATTGAAGCCAGAGGCATGTCAGAGTTTATTGAGGGCCCAATTCTCCCACCTGATAAAAGTGAGCCTGTTGCCCTTAAACGGTTCAAATCTCAGCAATCATTAGTCATGACTTGGTTATTTACTTCTATGAGGGTTGAGATTTGTCATACCTTTCTACTCGGACTACTGCGGCCCAAACCTATTCACAACAAGGTCATCACGCACAATGCATTGAGTTGAGAAAGCGCCTCCGTACGTTGGACCAACACCATCGCTTTGTCGCTATATATTATGCAGAGTTTAGTGGAGTATGGCAAGAGTTCGATTACTATTAGGGTTTCCAAGTTGTTTGTACCGTTGATGCTGCCACGTGGTTAAAAAGGCTAGAGAAAGAGCTCGTGTATAACTTCCTTGTTGGCCTAGATATAGAATATGATTAGAACGCGTCTAGGTGTTGGGTCGTTTTCTGTTTTTGTTAGTTGTTACGTTTACAGATTAGGTTATGTATAAGTTAACCCTAATGGGCCTCGGTGATTAAAGCCCATTAGGTTAACCCTAACCTCGTTCACTTTATTATAAATAAACATCTCGCCCCTCTCTAAAGAGTGTGCGTTTTCATCTTTACATGATATCAGAGCCTGGTAAAAAATAAAAATAAATAAATAAAATCCTAAACCTACTCTGCCGCCGCCGCCGCCGGTTATGCATTGATCTTTCCGGCGGCGTCGCGTCTCCATGGCCATCATCGGCATCCTAGTCTCCCCCTTCAGATCTGCTATCGATCTCGTCCGCCAGACGACGACTCAGCCGCCGTCGGCTGCCGCCGCCGGTTATGCACTAATCTTTCTAGCGGCGTCGCGTCTCCACTGCCATCATCGACATCCTAGGCTCCCCCTTCAGATCTGCAGTCGATCTCATCCGCGGCCTCTTCCTCTGCCGCCGCCGCCGCCCTTCTCTTCTCCTGGCGTTGCCTTCTCTCTCTACCACTACCACCAATCTACACCCTTCTACCTCCTGATCTGACCCCTTGACCGTCTGACTGCATCCACCACTGCTCACCGTCGCCGTCGCCGCCGTCCGCTACCATCACCGCCGCACATCCTCCGATTTGCTGCTGCCCTTCTTGCTGTTGTGCCCTTTTGTCTCTGTTCAGTGGCCTGACCTCTTGATCTGGCCCCTTGGTTGCCTGACCACCGCCCTCACCGCCGCCGCCGCACTGCTCCTGCCTTTCTTCCTACTGATCTCCTCTGTCTCTGTATGACCGTGGATTGATGTGTCCTCTCCCACCTCATGCCTACTTGATCTGTGTCGGTGTTACTACTTGGTTATTCTTGGTGAATAAATGCTCAGATCTGGTGATTGGTGGTTTGTCGGGTTGATATAAGTGTCGAGAGTGGGATTTGCCCTATATTATTGTAGTCATGTCGACTACTGATTCTTCGCCACCATTGCCATCTGCCCCGTCTGCCAGCCCGTGGTGACTTGCGAACCTGCCCGACCTCAGATCTTCTTCTCATCCACTCGCTTAGTGGAAACCAAGCTGACTGACTCATCCACTTATGTGTTATGGCGAAAGAAGGTCCTGAAGTCTCTTTAGGGTAGGGATCTTGATTCACATCTGACAGACTGTGCTCCTTCCAAGACTTCCCCTCAGTACTGCTACTGGATTCGGGATGATGTCTGTTTGTTTATGTTATTACTGAACTCCATGGATGAATCTGTTGAGGTGTTGGTCGCAAATGCCGATACTGTGCAGAAAATTTGGCAATCTTTGTCCGATACCTATTCCACTGCTAATGATTTGTCCCGCCTCTTTGATGTAATGAAGGAGTTCTTCCAACTCACGCGTGAGGGAAAAACTCTTCAGGAGCACTATGCTGGGTTCAAGACTCTTGCTAATGAGTTTGGCATTTTGCTCCCCTTTAATTCCGATCCCACCGTATTTCGCCGTCAGCGTGATCAGATTATGGTGGTGCTCTACTTAGCCAGTCTTGGTGGTGGTGACTGTGAGGCTGCCCGGTCACAGATACTTGTTGGGGTTGATATTTCATCTCTTTCGGAGGCCTTTCGACGTGAGCCGCTCGATGAGTCACTCTGATGCTCGCCCTCTACCCCTGAGTCTGCTGATAGGGTTGCCTGTTTTTCCTCCTCGGCTGGGGCCCGTGGCGGCCGTCGGGGCCGAGAAGGGCCTACAGGTGGTCATACTGGATCTCCGGAGACTCGCACTTGTCATCATTATGGTGTGGTTGGCCACATTCATCCCCATTGTCCCCAATTGGGCTCTAAGCCATCTTCTATAGCTCATGCTGCTACTGCACCTGCTTCCTCTTCCGCGGGTCACGTGCTCTATATGTCTAATGCTGAGTATGACCGGTACACTCAGTCCCATGTGCTCTCTTCTCCTGCTGTTGGTACATTTATTATAGGTAACTCCACCGCCTACATGGTTACTCCGCGCACTTGGATTATTGACTCTGGTGCTTCAAATCATATGACCGGGACTACAGGTACTTTTTCTAAGTATTCTCCTCATACTAGGACTGGACAGGTTACAATGGCCAACGGCTCTTCTCTTGACATTTGAGATTGTGGCATTGCTACACCCACTTCCTCGTTAACCTTGCAACATGTGTTATATACCCCTGGCTCCCCTTTTAATCTGCTTTCTATTAGTCGTGTTATTAAAGATTTAAACTGCTCCGTAACGTTTTTTCTTGATTATTGTGTTTTTCAGGATCTGGTGACGAAGTGGACTACAGGGAGTGTTATAGGAGGCCTGTATGTGCTTGATCAACCGGTTGCCTGTGCCGGGCTCACTTCCTCTGCTTATGATGCTCACTGTCATTTGGGTCATCCCTCTTTAGCTAGTTTACAGTCTTTATGTCCTGAATTTAATTCTATTTCTCATTTATCTTGTGAGTCCTGTCATTTAGCCAAACACCACTATGTATCTTATCCTATTCGTAATAATAAAAGAAGTTTCATTCCTTTTGCTCTTGTTCATACTGATGTGTGGGGATCGTGCCCCGTTCCTACACCCTTAGGCTACAGATATTTTGTGACATTTGTGGATGACTACTCTCGTTTTACTTACATTTACCTTTTGAGAGCTCGCTCTGAAATCTTCTCTGTTTGGGGTTCTTTCTTCTTTGAGATTCACACCCAGTTTGGTCATACTATTTGTGTTCTCCGTAGTGATAATGGTAGGGAATATGTATCACATTGGTTCCAGGCACACTTGTCCCACCATGGCATTGTTCACCAGATATCTTGTCCCGACACCCCCCAACAGAATGGGGTTGCCGAACGCAAGAATCTTCATCTTCTCGACACTGCGTGTGCTATCCTTTTTCGCATGGGTGTCCCCAAACGCTTCTGGGGTGATGCCGTTCTCACTGCCTGCTATCACACCAATCGCTTACCTTCCTCCGTCCTTCATGGTGTCACCCCCCAGTCTGTTCTCCTCCCTACCCTTCCTCCCTATAGTCTCCCTCTTCGCCTGTTTGGGTGTGTGTTATGTTCGCGATGCTCGCCCCAGTCTGTCCAAATTAGATCCCCGTTCCCTCAAATGTGTCTTCCTTGGATACTCCAAAATCCAAAAAGGGTACCGGTGTTTCTCCCCCCAGTTGCGTAGGTATCTAACCTCTCAGGATGTGGCCTTTGTCGAGACTGAGTCATTCTATCCTCTCCCTAGTGTCTCGGAGTCCCCTTCTCCGCCTAATGACTTTCTTGTCTCTCTTCTACTTCTCCCGACTCCTTCGACCCCGGCACACACTTCCCCCCTGGCTTCCCCTACTGAGCCAGTCACTTTGTTGCCTGATCCAGCCTCACCCTCTATGGATCCCCCTGCGTATCCTCCTCAACCCACCCCCCACCCCCCCCCCCCCCCCCCCCGCAGCCACCCCTACCGCTCCTGCCGTGATCACCCCTTTTATGTTACTTCCTATCATGGTTTGGCAACTCCTATTCGCTTCTTGATTGTTAGCCAGGACTCTGTGCCCAAGCCATGTACTCTTGGTGAGGCTTTGGCTCATGCTGGCTAACAGGCTGCTATGGAGGAGGAAGTGCAGGGGCCTTGGAGGCCAATCATACTTGGGATGTTGTTTCTCCCCTCTCCTCCCCCCCCCCCCCCCCCCCCAAAAGAAAACTATTGGTTGCAAATGGGTTTACGTTGTCAAAGTGCATCTCGATCGCTCTATTGCTCGACTTAAGGCTAACCTTGTGGCTAAGGGTTATGCCCAAACCTATGGTGTCAACTACTTTGAGACCTTCTCCTCAGTGGCCAAAATGGCCTCCCTCCGCCTCCCTCTCTTTGGCAGTTACTCACTCTTGGCCATTATACCAGCTGGATGTGAAGAATGCTTTCTTTCACGGTGATCTCACTGAGTATGTGTATATTGAGCAACGACCCGGATTTGTTGCTCAGGGAGGGAAATGTCTTGTCTGTCGGCTTCGCAGCTCGCTTTATGAGTTAAAACAGTCTCCAAGGGCCTGGTTTGGTCGGTTCAGTCAAGTGGTTACTAGCTTTGGGCTGATACAGTCTGCAAAGGATCATTCAGTCTTCTATCGCCACCATCCTTCTGGATGTATCATGCTAATTGTATATGTGGATGATATTGTCATTACCGGTGATGATGCATAGGGGGTTATTGATCTCAAGCAGTTTCTCAATCAGCATTTTCAAACCAAAGACCTTGGGCAGTTGAAATATTTTCTTGGCATCGAGGTGTTGCGCTGAAAGAAGGGTATTGTTATTTCTAAGTGCAAATATGTCCTGGATATTTTGTCTGATGCAAGGTTGGTCCAGACAAAAAGGGTCATTTCCCCTATAGACCCAGGAGCCAAAATTGAGGGTGCAAAACACAAAACATGAATTGCCAAAATTGAGGATGCAAGGTTTGTCTGATGCAAGATTTGGAGTTCTTCCGACGAGAATTGGCCAAAACACAAAACATGAACGTTGTTCTACGCGTCGAGGGCTTCGAGTCAAGCCCGGAATTGAGGGTGCTTGTGCTCAACCATTTTTTTCGAAAATTTCTTGAAAGTTCGATTTGGAGGTAGACTTTTGCTAAAATCTTGATTTTTAGATGTTTAATGCCCTTATATATCGTCCTTACTTTGTTTTATGTTTATATGTACATGATATTGAGGTTTGGGGATTGTATAGTTGAGTTGTTGGGGCTGTTTTTGCAGAAACGTTGGGTAAATTTTACAAAGAACACGAAGAACGCAGAACAAGAAAAAGAAAGAAGCAGAATCTGAAAATTTTATGTATAAATCGGCACTGTTCACAGTTTTCGAGCCATGATGAGTCTGAATTGGAAAAAAATAAAACTGTAGAGTTGTAGCTCACGGAATTCTATTAAATATTCATATATAAAACGTTTTAACGGAGTTCGGAGTAGAAAGTTATGCCCGAAATACAAAAATTGTACAAACCGAGTAAAAACCTTTAGAACTGTTTTCTGGCAGTCTTACTCCCGAGTTTGTCCAGAATGTTTGAGAACTTAGATTGGCTCCAAATTTTACAGTGACGTGGCCTAGGGTCTTAACTAAATTTGGACACTTGAACGGACAAATTCTAACGGTTAGATCTTAGTATATCCCAAGTTTAGTAAACTGTGGCAGATTCGCTACCTTATTTTATTTGGTGTTTTTATCCTAATTACGGTTTGTTTTAGACTTTATATTAAACATGAAAGTCGTTCCTAATAGCTTGAAGTAAGATTCTGTTAAATTTCATGAATTTTGAGTAGATGTTGGTATGTCTTTTTGTTAGACTTGTAAACAGATAAAAATCGGCAACATTATAATGAACATGTTTAGTAATTATTAACCCATTAATTTTTATACATGTTAAATATGCATGAGACCTATACGTGATTAAGGTTTGTTACCTTGGAGAGAGTTTGTGAATACTAGTTTGGCTATATTTGGGGACAAGGAGTTTATCTTGGCCATTTAAAAGAAATCAAGAATTTTTTATTATTAAATCGGTACCTTTAATGGATGGTTAGATCAATTGTGCACATGTTTGGGTCTAGAATAAATGGTTTAGTGGTCATGTGGTTCTAGGTTGATTGGTGTCCAGTTTGGTCTTACATACGTTTTTGGGTCAAAAACAGATTTTGAGTCATTCTTGGAGACATGTGTCAATGTCGTGTTTGTCGGTGTGGTGGTGAATCTATTGGATTTCGGTTCGGATTATGAGTGTTGTCTTGGTATAGAAACATGTTAGTAGTCGTTGATTATATAATGAGACAATTGTGAGGTATGCGTCATAGTTGTAGACCGTGTCGTTGTAGTGATATGTGTTATAGTGGTGACGTATGAGAGGTCATGTGTCGAGATAGTGACGCGTGTATTCTTGTGTTAAGACGGTGACAGGTGTCTAATCATGTGTCGTGATGGTGATGGTGTCTTGACAGTGATATAAGTTTGATTAGTCTCGATTACTTATTAGTATCTTATATGACTAGTGTTAATAGAGGTCTGCGTCCACTTTAGATATGTTTGAGAATTATGTCTAGTGAGTACATAAATTATATAAATTAGAACAAAAATATTTTGCTTACAATTATCAAATGTGTACTCTTTTTATGAGTTGTGCTTTGATTGATTGAAAGATTATGGGTCAAGAATATTTGTGAAATGTGTTTGAGATTGGTGCTACGATAGCCTTGTAAGTCCTGCTCCTGGGCTAATGTGGGAATGTAAGCCCTGCTCCTAGGCTAATGTTGGAGTGTAAGCCTTGCTCTTAGGCTAATGTGAGTGTTTGCCCTTACTCTGGGTTTATTATATACTCCCTCTGTCCCATTTTATTTGCCTAATTTCGGCATGCGTGCCTTCTAAAAAATTATCTAAATTGACCAGTTAATAATATTTTAAATGATTATAAAAATATTATCTAATAGAATTAATCGAGATCTACCAAACAAGATCCATATTGAGTATAAAACAAATTATAAATTAAAAGATATAAATCATTTTTTGAAATGTCTGAAATAGTGAAAACATGCAAACAAAATGGAACGGAGGGAGTATTACTCATATATGGAGTACGTGGGTGTATTTATTTGTGTTGACAAAAGCTATGATATTTGTAGAACTTTAGTTGGTTGTTATAGTCATGTTTTACTTAGAGTCATTTTCATGTATTGATGATCTTAGGTGATGATATGCATATTGCCTTAGTGGCGTAATGAAATTGGCCTTAGTGGCGCTTTTATGGGTATTGCCTTAGTGGCGTTATAACTATTGTCTTATTGATGTTATGTGATTGGCTTAGGGCCGCTATATATATGCAAATTTGTAATAATGAATTATTGATGAGAAGGGTATATCGTGTCATATGTGTTGGATAGGAAGATGTGACATGGAACTTGGTGTGAGTCGTGTAGGGTGTACATGTTGTGTAAGTAAGAGTATCAATATGAATAAATCTTTTGCGAACAATATACTTTTGTATCAAAGGAAAACCCATACATTTGGATATAATACAGGATTTAAACTTCTTTAAATCAGTTGTTTAGCATGTCATCCTATACGAGTTTCGGCTTATGTTGTGTTGTTAAACATATTTCAGGTTAAGTTGCGGAACCAATGGATCAGGAGCTCTAGATATGTGTTTAAATACTCATTTCAGTTGTAAGGAGTTATATATCAGTTTTTATAAGGCGTTGTGGCCTATGCACAGTTTATCATTTTTTTAATTGGAATTAATGTAATAACTTATTTACTCTAGTTTGTATTTGAGTTGTATGATTTTATTTATTGGAATCACATGTATGGTTTATGTTTATGCTCAATTCATACCTTGGAGAGTGGGGCGTGACACCTGGTCAGCTGGAAAAGCAAGAAGCAAGCAGTGGTGACTCGTTCAAATGCAGAAGCAGAGTATAGGGCCATGGCTTTAGCCACTTCCGAGATTATGTGGATTCGGCAGATCCTCTCCGAATTACGAGCAGCAGTGGACGGACCGACCCAACTATGGTATGATAATCAGTCTGCCATACATATCACCACCAATCCTGTGTTCCACGAACGCATGAAGCATATTGAGATCGATTGTCATTTCATCCGCGATGAATGCAAGAAGGGGCACGATCACTCCTAGCCATGTGCGCACCGGTGAACAATTGGCGAATATCTTCACTAAATCACTAGTTGGGAATCGGGTTGCATATATATGTAACAAACTGGGCATAATTGATATATATGCGACAGTTTGAGGGAGGGATTTAGTTGTTACGTTTACAGATTAGGTTATATATAAGTTAACCCTAATGGGCCTCGGTGATTAGAGCCAATTAGGTTAACCCTAACCTCGTTCACTTTATTATAAATAAACATTTCGCCCCTCTCTAAAGAATGTGGGTTTTCATCTTTACAGTTTTCATTCTTGGGAGAAACTTACGCCATTGTCCATCAGAAGGAGAGTCAAAGGGGTGCTATGACGCACACTCCTCCTTCTGATCGTTCTGCCTTGCTTGCCACCCCTTCCCTGGGTGGTAAGTCTTAGTTTAGTGCTAGCCGCGGGCCTCTTGATCATGAGTCTCTCAAGTGTGACTATTGTAATAACACTGGTCATACCCGCAATTTTGTTGGAAGTTAGATGGCCACCCTACTCGTGGGCGAGGGGGCGGATGCGGTGGTCGTAGCTCCAGGCGTTCTCAAACCTAGGCCCATGTTTCGAAATCGACCACTGCCACCTTGCCTAAGCCTTGGTTCAGTACTGGGGCATCTTCAGATCATATTAGTGGTTTTTCTCAAGGGGGAATATAGGCTCTCCAGCGCCTTATGGCTTGGGCAGCTATCGCTTCCACCTCATCCAATTTTGCTCACACGGGTATCCCACTTAGTGCACTTAATGCCTCTTCTGCTGTTCCATGGATTATAAATTCAGGTGCTTCTGGTCATATGACAGTTTGTTCCTCCGTATTTGATTCTTACTCTACTTGCTCCGGTAGGGATAAGATAAGAATAGTCGATGGGTCTTTCTCTGTAATCTCAGGGAAGGTTCCGTTCGCTATTCTCCCTCCTTATTTTTTCTTCTATTCTCCATATTCCAAATTTTGCTACTAACCTTTTGTCTGTTAATAGTCTTACCCGTTTTGCAAACTGTTCAGTAACTTTTTTCTATACTCATTGTGTTTTTCAGGAACTAAATACGGGAAAGGTGATTGTCAGTGGTAAAACATATGGTGGCCTATATTACTTGGATCCTGCACCTAGTCCAGCCCCTTCGTCCATGTCATGTAATCTAACTTTGCAAGCAACTACTAGTTCCGCATTACGTATATTACATCAATGACACCGTAAATAAGGCAGTCCCTCTTTTGGAACCCTAGAAAAACTTCACCCATGTCATGTCCTAGGAGTCAGTTTTTTTTTTTAAGCCTGTGAACTTGGAAAACAAAAACGTTCTTTTTATTCACATATTAATTAAAAAAAAGTGATTCTCCATTTATGGTTATCCATTCCAATGTTTGAGGTCATTCTCCTGTTCCCTCTCTAAAAGGTTATCAGTGGTTTGTCACTTTTATTGATTGTTTTTCTCGTGTCATTTGGGTATATATACTTAAGTCCAAAGGCAAAATCTTTTCTTATTTTCAATCATTTTGTGTCATGGTTTGCACTCAATTTAATTAAAAAATTAAAATTCTTCGTAGTAACAATAGCACTGAATATATTGATTGGGATTTTCGAGCTTTCTTAGATGTCAACGGTATACTTTTTCAGACTACTTGCGTTGACACTCCACAACAAAATGGAACGCAAAAATCGTCATCTTGCTGAGATCACTCGCTCTCTTTTATTTATTATGAATGTTCCTAAATTTTATGGGGCGAAGCCATTTTAACTGTCACCTACCTTATCAACCGCTTACAATTCAATGTTCTCCTTTTCAAAACTCCTCTAGAGTGTCTCCCTAACAGCTTTCGTGTCACCATACTTCCTCCGCAGATTTTTGGTTGTGTTTTGTTCATGTTTATCATCCCTCAGGTGGAAAGTTAGGTTCTAAGGCCCACAAATGTATTTTCATAGGTTACTCTCCTACCCAGAAGAGCTACAAGTACTATGAGCCTTCATCTAAAAAATTATGTCTCTGTAGATGTCACTTTTTAGAAGTCAGAGTCCTTTTACTCTCCCTCCCTCCCATCTCTTGAGGGGGAGTTTAGGTAGAAAAAGATGTCTACCTGTATAATCCCGTTGAAGGGGAGCCACTATTCTATAACCATAATGAGGGGGAACTTAGACAGGAACACATGTTATTGATGGTGATATGGAGGAACAGATACACCGACTACAAACGCCTACACTAGTCGAAAAAACCGAAAGTACTCATGTGTGATACCACCTTGTCCATCACAATCGCCTACTCTAGTACCAGACTCCTCGACTGACCCATCTAGTAATGACACGTCCCTTATTGAACCTTCTCTTATTGATTCAGATAATTTTTCTATTACTCTTCGGAAAGGTGGTTAGGTCATGCACTCAACATCTCATCTCCCAGTTTGTCTCCTACAATCATTTATCTCCTTCATATCATGTTTTTGCTTCGTCTTTGTCTTCTATATCTATTTCACAAAATTGGCAGGATGCAATAATGATACCTAAATGGAAAGGAGCTATGGTAAAGGAGATGACCACTTGGAAAGAGAACGGCACTTGGAAACTCGTATCACTTCCAAGGGGAAAAAAAAAAGCAATAAGATGCAAGTGGATTTTCACGGTTAAGCAAAATGTTGATTGTACAGTTGAGAGATACAAGGCGAGGCTAGTTGCTAAAGGTTTTACTCAAACCTATGGTATTGACTACAAGCAGACGTTTGCTCCAGTAGCAAAGGTGAACTCTATGCGAGCTTTACTCTTTTGTGCTGTAAATTTGAATTGACCTCTTCATCAGTTTGATGTGAAGAATGCATTTCTTCATGATGTGTTAGAAGAGGAGGTGTATATGGATATACCACCAGGTTTTCCTTCCTCTAGAACAGAAGGGAAGGTGTGCAGATTGAAAAAGGCCTTTTGTGGGTTGAAACAGTCACTTAGAGCTTGGTTTGACAAATTTTCAAAAGCTATGTTGCAGTTTGAATACAAACAAAGTCATGCCAATCATACTATGTTCATCAAAGGAAGTGCCGATAAGATCGCTATCCTTATTGTTTATGTTAATATAATAATATAGGCAATGATGCAGATGTTAGTCTCAAGTCGAGTCTGACTCAAGAATTTGAGATTAAGGATCTTTGATTACTACGGTACTTTCTGGGAATGGAAGTGGTGATGTCTAATCAAGGTATTTTTATCTCCCAACGGAAATACATTTATTGGAAGAGACGGGCATATTGAGTTATAGACCTGCAAGTTCCCTTACTGAGGTAAATCATCAACTCAGTAGAGAGAACGCACTAATAAGGAGAGATATCAGCACCTAGTGGGCCAACTAATATATTTAGCCCACACTCAACCAGATATTTTTTATGCAGTGGGCATTGTTAGTCAATTCACGCATGATCCTCGTGCTTCACATTTGAATGCAATCTATCGTATTTTGAGGTATCTCAAATCAGCTCCAAGGAAACTGATTTTGTTTTCTAATCACGCTCACTTACAGTTGGAGGCATTCACTTATGTCAACTGGACTAGTTCTTTGAATGATAAACGTTCTACTTCTGGCTACTGTACTCTTCTTGGGGGAAATTTGGTTATTTAGCAAAGTAAGAAGTAATCAGTGGTCACCAGGTCTAGCACAAAAACTGAGTATAAAGCTATGGCTCATGGAGTTTGTGAGCTCCTGTGGCTCCAAACTTGTTACGTGATTTGGAAATGTCTGATAATGGCCCGATGAAACTCTACTGTGACAACAAAGTTACCATAAACATTGCTCATAATCCTACTCAACATGACAGAACGAAGCATATTGAGATTGACAGACACTTTATTAAAGAAAAACTGAGTGATGGGTTGATATGTATGCCTTTTGTGAGATCTGAAGATCAATTACCGACATCTTCACGAAAGGACTGGGCAGCAAGAGTTTTCACCCCACTGTGTTCAAGTTGGGCCTAATTGATATATTTGCACCAACTTGAGAGGGAGTGTTAAGTTATATATGTGTGTAAAACTGTAATTATATTAGATTTATTTGTTTCCCTATGTAAATAGAATAGTAGATTAGTTAAAGTTATAGCTAGTTAGGTCTCTTTTTACTTGTATAAATATTACGCGTGATGAATAGACATAAATATTCTGGGTTATTAAATCTAACAGACTCCAAAGCTAATAACTGTTATTCCTTCATGTAAATAAACCGAATAGATAACCAAACGAGAAAAGGAGTGATAGTAGAAGAGCTAGACAACCAGAAGCTCAAACATGCTTCAATATATGAGTACAAAAAGTAACAGACTAAAAATTGTCATACTTTGCACACAACTCAATGTAGCTATAGGCATAGGGTAGGCCCTGCAAAAGCCAAGAGAGACACTACTTTAGGCACCTAAATGTTGAAAAAAAAGACCCCATAAATGTCTGGTACTCCTACATCTGCGTTAAATTGGTTCATTTCTTGTATGTGCCCCAATACTCACGAAGGAGTGTTTATTTACTAGACCACAAATAATATTTAAGCACCCGGTTTCCCAATAAAACAGCAAATAGAGAGAGACGCGAGAAAGAAAGAGGGAGATCAACAAACACACACTCACACAAAGTGCCTTTTTTCAAATCACGAAAAGGGTACCTATTCGATTTTAAGACTTTGGGCTGGTTGTGATTCTTATCAAATGGAAATTGGAGATATCTTGCGACAATCATACAAAAAACCCTAGAATTTGATTTGTGCCACAAATTACTCACCTCAAGGGTTTGTTTTAAATGGAGGGAAAAGAAGGAAAAAATCAAAAGATTTTCTCTTCCATTGTTCAGTTTGTTTAGAAACAAAGGATAAAATACAAAAACAAAGTGTTGAGCACTGTAGATTTTCTGTTACATCTTCTTCACACTTTGTTTCATAATTTTCCTTTTTCTCTTCTCTTCCTTTTCCTCTTAAACCAAACAAAGTGAAAAATTGTGCTTTTTCAATTCAAATCCAATGACTTCTAACTATTTTTCACTTAGCTCATCTAACGGGGTTTACTGTATCTAAGTTGATAACATAGTTGATGACGCCCTTTTGGATCAAAGACCTGCAACTAAAAACTAAACTACCAATGTAGTGCCAACCAACACACCCCTCCGATGCCTAAGTCAGTAATTCGTAAACCCAAGTGAAAACATTACTCAAGCGTAGGGTTAACAAGAGCAGCATACCCTTTTAGATGATTCTGGGTGTCCTTTTATATCCCTTTAGGTTTTAGAGTCCTCTTGCTGTCTACTTCCTAGGGATGGGGACAAATCTTGGGTGACATGACCACGTTGTACTCCTGGAATCCCTATCTTGAAACAACGATAAGCCCGGTTTATTCTCCTAATGGTACACTCCCAGTAGGAGTGTGTACCTCTTGGTGCAAGTGACACTCCCGTGCAGCCTTTCAATCTCCCCTCATCACCCCTGAACCGTTTGGGGTACGGAATTCACCTTCAAATGGTACGTGCCCACGTGGAGACAATGGCTTCCATTGCGTTTAGCAAAGTTCGCCCTATAATGGCGTTGTGGGCAATGGACAATCAAGAACAAGAAAATCAACCATTTTCGTTACCTTCCTTCTATCCTCGTCACATGCTGTTAAGAGAAGCAAGATTTTCCCTAGCGGATACACGTGATCACCAGAGAAACCTACCACGAGTGACTTGATAGGCTTGAGCTTGTACTTGCCCAAACTCAGCTAGTCATAAGCGTAGAAGAAGAGTATATCGGATGAACTCCCACTATCAATCAAGACTCCTTATCTTGTGGTTGGCCACCACAACCGTGATGACCAACGAATCTTTGTGCGACTGGTGCACTCAACTGGCATCCTCCTTAGAATATGTAATGGGTTGATCTTCCCTCCTCGATATCTTTGACTGGCACCAGCGTAACAAACTCCCAACTCCACTCCTGCTTGGAGACCTCACATGTGGTTTTTTGGCAGAGTTCAAATCTCCACCTCCTGCTAGTCTCATTGATTGGATCATTGCCCGGGGCTTCCCGATATCTACCTCCCTGGTTCTTATCCTTACCTTCGTGGCTCACAAATCTCTGCAATCGTCCTGTGCAGATCAACCCTTCGATCTACTATTTGAGGTCTACATAGTCCTCAGTGTTGTGACCAAGATCCTTATGAAATATGCAATACCAGCGAGGATGTTGCTCAGGGGGACTTCACAGCTTCCCAGCCATTTCAGATCAGCGTCATCACGCATCTCACCCATAATGTGCTCGATTAATGCCACAAGCGGTGTATATTATGTTTACCTTCTCTCCAAGGACCATCTTCTCCTAGGAGGACTCCTCTTGTCCACCCTATCTGCCTCTCTGCCATTGTGTTGCTGATCCTGTTCCCGCCTTCTCTTCTCGAACCCCTTTCCCTACTTGCTCCTCCAGGCTCCTTCGAGCATTAATGGCATTCTCGGTGTTCGTGTTTTCAGACTCTCATCATTAACTCTGCCATACTCTCCGAAGGTTTCGACAATAGCTAGAAGAGGAGTTGGCCTAGCCACAATCCATCCATGTATGCAGCCATTGAGACCTTGTTGTCAATGTTTTCCACCTGCATCGACTCAACGTTAAACTTGGCAGTGGACTCACTCAGGCTTTCTCACTTGCTCTGCTTAATAATAAGCAAATACATAGCTGGCTTCTACTAACGTGCCAGACAATGAAAAAGCTAACAAACTCCTTACTTAGTTGCTTAAAAGTTCCAGTGGTCCCTAATTTCAACTTGTTAAACCATGTCCAAACAGTTCGTTCCTTTGAACGTAGTGGGAAAAGACCTACACATGATCTCGTCGGGGACGGCATGGAGATGCACAAGTGATTTGTAGGGGATCCTTGGTTCCATCAAAACTTTCCATCTAGAACATCGGAAATGCGGGGCAATGACCTCATCATCACCTTCGGGGTAAACAAGAGGTCTATCTCCTATACCAGTTTGTCGAGTGAAGATGGCGCCTTTCCCTTCATTTGCTTGGCTAGCCCATACAACTTGGCCCATAATCCCCTAATCTGATTGTCAGCCAAGTGATCAAGTTGCCTCCACACCTGCCGATTCTCTTGTATACACGCCTATGGACCTAGTTGGCTTCTTGACTTTCTGCCTAGCTGTGATCACCGTGATGCCCATCGGGAGGGGTGTGCGGCGGTGATGGTAGCGAGGGTTCTAGAAACCGTTGCATGAAAGCAGCATTCTGCAACAAAAGCTATTGAATGCCTTAGGCCATCACCCTAACTTGCTCCTGGAGATTCTAAAACTGCTGCGGGTTACCACCCGAGTTCTCACTTTGGAATTCTTGTGGTGGATCATTGAGAAGATTCTGTTGGGAGGGCCTCCACCATCGTTTTAGCCCCTCGCAGGGTGAATATTGTTATGAACCAAATTGGCCATTGATTGAGTTCGAACCATCAACCATGCTATCAACAAAAAAATGGCTTTTTCTTGGGAATGTCAAAGACGATAATCGTTTCCCACATACGGCACCATCTGATAACGCAATTAATGACACTCCTTGGATCAAAGACCTACAACCAAAAACAAGGACACTAATGTGGAGCCGGCCAATACCCCTCTGATGCTAAAGTTAGTAATTCATAAACTCAGGTGAAAAGGATTGCTCAATCGAAAAGTTAACAAGAGCATCATACCCTTTTCGATGGATTTGGAAGTGCTTTTATATCCCTTTCGGTTTTAGAGCACCCTCTGGGGTCTAGTTCCTGTGGATGGGAGATAAGACTTGGGTGACGTGACTGCTTTGGAGTCCTGGAACCCCTATCCCAAAACAAGGCTAAGCTCGATTTATTCTCCTGATGGTACACTTCCAATAGGAGTGCACCTTTTGCTACAAGTGTTCTGATCAGATTTGGACTCCCTGTAGCTAGGAGGGACCCACACAACGGGCTCAAAGGATCAGCTTATAAAGTAGAGAAGAACCTATGGACGATCGAGAAGACCAAAGCTTGATCCTAACTTTGAAGGCCAAGAAGACCACGTAGAGGCGAGTAGGACAGCTCTGCTCAGCCGCGGGTTCTATAACCATCATAACCCTTTGAACTTGTAAATTACAGATGTTCATTTACCTCACCATGTCAATATTAAACCATGTTTTACTATGCATTGAATCTAAATCGCACATGATAACATTTTCATGAACTTAAATATGTAGAATCAAACCCAACTAACCTTTTTCGATTAACTATCACCAACAAACTCCACTTGCGAATTACTACCACTCTTACCCTTCTCTTCTCTTTCCAACCATAGCACCTAGACAAAATATATACCACATATGAAAAAACTGCTACACTCAATTAAAATGGTTAAAGTTTGAGTTTTGAATAGTTGGGTAAAGTATTGTGAATTGATTCTAAAGTCGACTTAGTGATGGTTTGGTATTGTGTCGGTTTTATATCCTGGTTAGCAATTGCGAATGTCAACCCATGAAGGCCAACAATAATAGAAACACAAAGACAATATATGGGTGTTTGTGAGGTTATTACGTGCACCTACAAGAACTCGGCCTCTCCCGCCGAAGAAAGAATCTCTATGAGGACCGCTACAACAAAAAGGTTATAGTGAAACAAAGATTAAAGACTAGATCAACACCTAAGTCAATAACATCAAAAAGTAGAAATCGAAAAGCAATAATTTGGTGTGGATAGTTTAAGACGGAACATTCAATCAGACGTTATCTCAATCCAAAAATCTTTCCCATAATGGGTTATTCTTAGCCTCCCTTTCCTTTTTTTTTGTTTCACTTTTTTTTTTTTTCCTTTTTATTTGCGGCTTCATGTAATTTCTAAATTGATCATTTCTAAGGGAGCATAAAACAGATTCAACCACCAACATTCTTTCAAGAGCTACAGATGACTTCCGATTCATAATCTGCTGTCATGCCTAATACGGTCAACCAAACAGCCTTCATCATAAACACCGAACTTCATATTCTTTTATAAACAAGAGAACGCGGCGATATACAAGCACACGTGCCTAAATATGCAGGTATGCTACGATATATAAGCGACAAACGGGATATACCTGATTCGAGGGAGGTCTGAGAGTCTTTCTATCGATTTGGTTGTGGTGAGAGGCTGACGACGTCGGACCGGTCGGAATCTGGAAAAGTAGATAGACAATGAAATCGGCGGTTGAGAAATCCGAGGAAATGAAAACCACGGTCCAACTCCTCTCCGAGCCGATATCCGCGGACGAGGACACTACTACATCGCGGTGAAATCGTCTTTCCCTTCACGTGATCCCCGCGTGACTCTTGTAACTCTTTATTTCTTCGGCATATCCCAATTCTGACTCCATCTTTTACGAAAAACCAGAAAAACTAAACCATGGTATCATTTAGTGGGAACTTCGTGATTCAATTAATAATAGATTCTTTTTTAACCCAGATTGTCTAGATTATCTTACGCATATTTTAATTAATTTTTAAAAAATTAGCTTCCGTGCTCCTTAAATAATCTTTAAATATCAATTTTGCATTCGCTAGCATAAGACCCAATAAAAGTTGCAAGTAGGACATTTTGAACTTAAAGTCTTAAAAGATAACAAATCCGAAAGTCTCAAGTCTTAACCAAACCAACCCGTCAAGGTTTTCAACCAATACGGGATTATACATATTATTTCAATTCACATGTTTTTTGCTTGATATTATAATTCATATTTATTCATTGTTGATGGTGTCAAAAACTACTTCAGTGATCTTGAGTTCTTTCGTTGATCAAGATCTCTTTCGTTGATTTTTTGCAAATCAGTACTATGATTGGAGAGTAATTTTTCGACACGATCAAGTTAGACCTATGTAGAGAGAGAGAGACCCCTAATGTCGGTATGATAGTTCGAGTGTTAGGTATGAAAAACGTACATGTTCCCTGGCCAGTAACTCCTTTAATTAGGTTGGAGAACAAGTGAATTTCAGACAAGCTTACGATCGCCATGCCCCCTTTTCTATACTCGAAGGAGCTACTCATCAATTGTGTACTTTATCCTTCAGATCCTGAGCGCTCAGGACTAATATATGGTGCTCACTAATGCTGCATGAAATAGTGGGTTGGCCAAGATCTCACAACGTGGGGAGAATGGCCATTTGCAAAACAAAACTCACATACTCAGTAACAAGGACCTTTTTTGATACATGAGTTTGACACTTTCGCTTTTGTGTACATAGATCTTTTAAGAATATGAAACTTGTTTAATAGCAGGAGGGAAAGGTTAATCTTGGCTTGTTTAAAAACCTCAAGCATCTCCTCCATTGAAGCTCCATTCTTTGAAAAAGGTGATAGTTCATTTAAGGCTGTTGGGAAGGATACATTTGGCACATATGTGGGTGTCGGATTGATTGGTTAGATTTGGTGGATGTGAAGTGCTTGGAGGACTGTCCTTCCCATTTTTGACAGGTGTAGGAGCCTCTTGCTCCTTGGCTCGATCATTAACCTTGAGAGGTCTAATGTCAACCTCTCACCCATTTTTAAGTGTCATTACAACCATGGCTTGCTCATGATATTGCACTAGTGCAAACATTTGGACTACCACAGCTAGCCCTTGGGATTATTTACCACTTGGTGTTGATACCGTAATACACCTCGTATGACCGGTTCAACATGTCCTACTTGGCATACGTGCGATACTTAAACATCAATTTTATCGAATAATGCACATTTAGTAACTTTTGTCTAATTTCAGGTTTTTTATGTTAAAAGAGGTGTTGGACCGACGACACGGTGAAATCTAAAAGTTCGGAGAAAGTCCCGACACCTGAGGAAGGATGAAAGCGTGATTGGAAGAAGTGCCAAGGCCAAGAGTGATGCGAAGTTCGAAAGAAATGCAAAAATAATAGAAGAATCAAGAAAGAGAAAAATCTGACCTGGCCTGACATAATGAACAGTTCAAGTTGAAACCTGACTGGAACCTTCTAGTCACTTTGCTGAAGGAAGAAAAACCTGACTGGAACATCCAGTTAAATCCTGAAGAGAAGCATTTGAAAATTTCAGTGACCAAATTTGATCGGTCAGATTAGAACCTGATTGGAACCTTTCAGTTAGGATTGTGCGAAAATTACACTTTACGTATGAGGCTATCCCGATATTGAGTCAACCCCGTTTACTCTGACGATATTTTTATTTAATCTTTTTAAGTAATTTCCTATTAGAATTAAGTAACTTTTCCTTTTTTTATTTATTTATTCTAGTTATAATTAGTTTTTTTTTTTTTAGGATTATGAATCATTTTCCTAATTTTTTTTCCTAAATTTTTCTTATTTAAAGACCTAGGAGGCTTAGATGTCGAGACTTTATTACATTCAATTTTTGTTAAATTTTCAGCAATTATTTACTTTTCTATTTCGAAGTTCATTCAAGTTATTCAAGTTCTGTTCAAATTTAGTAAGATTATTAGAGATTTATTGCGTTCATCAATTCTAGTAAGATGTTTTCAATTTATTATTCAGGTGTCAATTTTAATATGCTAGGCTAAATTCTCTAGGCAAGATCTAAGGATGAATTTTATCCCATGATTTACGGTTTCAACATCTGCTCATATTTTTTTACCGTTTATTCAAAATTGATTCAAGTCCTTATTTTTTGGAACCAAACAAGGAGTGTTATACTTTTGATCATCGTTGCCATTAATTTGGTACAATTGATACTTGGGTCGATGTCCTCCTCTGATTTGACTTATTTTTATTGAACGAGAATCAATTTGGAATATATCTTTTGAATCAAATTATTTTTCATTGAAAAATCTTCCGATCAAGATTTTCTGGTCTGTATTCTTAATTGAGTTATATTAGGAGCAGATATTGTTACCTAAAATCTAGGACGGAAGGATTCCACGGATCTAGCCTAATTTCTTAATCCATAGTTTCCTATTTTATTTAAAGTGCAGCTTTAGATATTAAATCAACCAACCAAATCAAAGGTTAGTGTCTGAAACGCTACAGCTTCAAGTTCCAGTGACAATTTTTCAACTGTTCCTCGTAGATCGACACTCTAACTTGCCGCTTTACTGGTTTTCTACATTCTTGAGGCAATGATCAATTTTAATATTAAATATTGATTTGGCCAGCGCATCAGCGACACTTTTGCCGGTCGATCACCTGGCCAGGCAATCGATCCTCTTTTGTACGATTAAATGCATTGGCTATTTGGCCTACTTGGGCTTCTAGCAGTGAAATGGACTGTGAGTGAGAGTGTACCAAATGAGTTATGGTCTCGATAGAAGAAGTTTCAACACCAACCCTTTGAAGGGCTTGTAACACTTCCTCTTCAAAACCATGACTTCTTTGAGGTGGGGGTGGGGGTTGATTATGCTCGTAGAGGTGATAGGTCAAAGAATTCAAGGTATTCAGATTATGCCATCCCGGGTTCTAAGTATTTGTGTGTGAATCATTAGTTGGTGTAGCATACCCATGTGTTGCATTAACTTGTTCTTGATTGGTCGATCATCCGATCTTGACACCGTCACACTGGTTACACACTAAGCTAGTCGATCGGCCATTGCTCATCGTCTTTTTAAAAAATTCTCTATCAGGTTTTCCTCAACGAAATCCATGAAGCTTCCTAAATGTTTCCAGAACATCAAATAGGGCTAAAGATAGGAAACTTACTTTCAATTTGAAAAATTTAGGAAAAATAGAATTGAATTAGGGATGAAATTGGATGAAATGGGTTTCAACAGTGGTGTGGTTCCTTTGGTTGCGATTGATTGTATGCGACTTGTCTGTCTGCTCTCTCTCTCTCTCTCTCTCTCTCTCTCTCTCTCTCTCTCTCTCGATCGATCGATCGATCGATCGATCGAACTAATTGAGGCTTAAGAGGTAAGGATAGTGAGGATTTGGTTTGGGATTTTTGGAGAAAACAATGGTCTTTTCCTTTACGGTTGACCTCTCTCTCTGTGCTAAAACTTAGTATACTAATGAAGGGTGAAGTACTTAGGAGCTTAGTCTCAAATTATAGGAGAGGGGGAAAGAATGATCAATGCTTTGGGAGGAATTTGGGGGATCGACAAGTGAGAGTGAGAGAGAAGTAGTGTGACAGAGGAGAAGGTGAGTCGTGGAGGTGACAGCTTATGAGAGTTCACAAAGAAAAGGGTGGAGATCAGATTGTGTCGTGGGGAGGAAAATTTGAGAGTAGAGTGGTTAGTTTGTCATGTCTGCAGAAACATTTCGAATTATTATTAGGATAATTTATCTTAATGGTCCTTGTATTTTAAGATTTGCCTCACTTTAGTCCTTGTGTATTCAATTTATTCAATTTTGTCCATGCACTTTTGATTTTGTGCCACTTGAGTATAACAATTAACGTCCGTTGGTTATCTTGGACCGAAAAATAATGTGGAAACCATTGAAAAGGGTAAATATGGGTAAAACCTTCCAAATCCAATGATTTGGGCAAAAAATAATGTAGCAATCCACCCTCTCCTCACCACCCTCCCTTGTTACCTCTTCTCTCCTACAACCTTCTAAAACTCTCTCATATACATTTATTTTTTATATTTTTTATTTATTTAATTATTTTTTGCTTATTAAATTTTTTTATTTTTGGACACAATATTTTATTTATTTTTTAAATATCTCGTCGGGACAAACGAATAATCAAACAATATTATTAATTTGTCTCAATTTTTTATTAATTAAATTCTTTTTTGCATTTACTAATTTGTTTTTGTTTTTGTTTTTTGGACTTAAAGTTTTATTTTTATAAAATATCTCAGAGACAAACCAATAATCTGACACTATTATTAATTCGTCTCAATATTTTTATTTATTCGATCCTTTTTTGCATTTATTGATTTTTTTAATTTATGGACATAAATTTTACATTTTTAAAATATCTCGTCGAGATGCAACAATAATCAAACAATATTATTAATTCATCTCAATTTTTTTATTTGTTCAATTCCTTTTTTCATTTACTGAATTTTTTTAATTTTTGGACATAAATTCTACTTTTTAAAAATATATCATCGACATGAACAAATAACCAGACAATATTGTTAATTCGTCTTAATTTTTTATTTATTCAATTCATTTTTGATTTTACTGAATTTTTTAATTTTTGAACATAAAAAATTTTAATGTTTAAATATCTCGCCGAGATGAACCAATAATCAGATAATATTATTAATTTGTCCTGACGAGATATTTAAAAAATTAAAAATTATATCCAAAAATTAAAAAAATTCTAAAAGATGAAAAATAAACCGACACGAACATTGTTTAGACTTATTTCTTTTGTCTTTGCTGACCTTTTTTTTAATTTTTGGATATAAATTTTTTATTTTTTAAAAATATTTGGTCGAGACAAACCAATAATCAGACAATATTATTTGTTCGTCTCGACAAGATATTTTTAAAAAATTAAAAATTATGTTTAAAAATTAAAAACAATTCTTAAAAGACTTATAAAAATATACCAAAACATATCATATTTAGGTTTTTTTTACTTTAGTAATTTGATTAAAAAATCATAAATTATGGTTTAATTGGTGAATAGTAACTTGCCAAAATAGATGAGGAGCTTAGCAGAATTAAATTTCTTCAAGGCCCAAGCAAGGTTGAAGCACTGCCCTTTTTGTAGTTTTATTGGAACTTAAACCTTGATGTGAACATAAATTTTTAAATAAATTAAATTTTTTCGAGACTCAAGCAAGGTTGAAAAAAGTAAGCTACAACATTTAAAACAGGAAAATTTTACGTCTAAATTTTTTTTAAAATTAATAAATGCAAAAAAAATTGAGATGAATTAATAATATTATCTTATTATTAATTCGTCTCGATGAGATATTTTTAAAAAGTAAAAAATTCAATAAAAGTAAAACAAATAACTAAATATAAAAATAAAAAATAAATATCTGAGAGTGAGAGGGTTGTCTAAGAGAGAGGGGGGGGGGGGGGGGGGGGATGGTTTTGGGGGAGCTGTAGTGCATTTTCTATAGTGAACGTGTAGTACGAACAAAACGACATATTTTTGTCATCTTTGCCATCAAAACTATATCGTTTTGATTCCATGTATTTTGAAAGAAAATTTACATAATAAGTTAAAACGATATAGTTTTAAGGACAAAATACGTAAAACTACGTCGTTTTGTCCACACTATACGTACACTACAGAAAAGCGCACTAAAACCTCCCCGAATCCGGGGGGAATGGTGGTTACGACTTTATTTATGGGCCAAATCATTAGGATGCTAGCAAATTTTACCCATTTACCCCTTTTAATGGGTCCTACAATATTTTTTCGTCCAAACTAACCAACGGACATTAATTATTGTAAGATTTTCTTTTTCAAGCAAAGAGGAGTGGAAACTCAAGTGGCACAAAACTAAAAGTGCAGGGGCAAAATTGAGTAAATTGAATATACATAGACCAAAGTGAGACAAATGTGAAAGTACATGTACCATTAGGATAAATTATCCTTATTATTATTATTTAAAATTAAAAACCCTTACACGTATAGAGAAGCTTAAAATATAAAATATTATGACCGAAAAATTAAAATAATTCAATTCAGATAAAAGAGTAATATAAAAAAAAAAATCGATTATTTTTTTTTTTTGGAACTTTTTAAACATTGATTCATATAATATCTTATATTTTAGATTCCTCTTGTCCAACAAATAATTAAAAAAAGTAAAAAAAAAAGATATAAAAAGTTAATTTGACAACAGCCAAACCTAGCCACTTTTGGAATGAATGAATAAAAGAAGCACGGATTGTAGATTAGGAAAATATACATGCATGTGATGTGCATGCATTCTTCTACGAAGAGAGACGCATGCACGTCTCTTCCTGATCATGGGACACATCAAAGGCTTTTGTTTTCACCGTTAGGAAACCGAAGCTCATGAGTGGTTTTGTTGGTGATGTGATTAGGGATCGACTTCAGAATTCAATGAACCAAAAATACATGGCAATATTTCATATAAGTGAAAATGGGGGAAACTACCTAATTATACCATACACATGCGATAAAGATGGAAAAGTGCTATTATTATAAGTGGAAAAAATGAATATTTCATTCAACTTGGACAAAATTACCCCTTATTTTTAATACTACGTCGTCATTTCTGACCCAACATGGTTGCTTTTATTGGCAATTTCAATTGTCTCTGTAAATAAAAGACTTGCACTTAACGCAACACGTCTAATAGCCAATGTTTATAAGTCATGTCATCCTTAAATGGACTCGTTGTTTCATTTATTATCGGCACCTCATTAACACTTTATTGCCTATTATTGTTAATCCAACTTGTTCACTCTGAACTATTACTTGCACCTTAACGCGACACCTTCCATGTGTAGTATTCATGTCACCATCCGGACAATTTGAAAGCAATCGTACGTTTAGGACCCTATGCAAGGAGACCCATTATGTAATCCAAGACTAGCTAGCTATAAAAGCTCTTATTGTTAATTCGACAAACTCCCTTTTGTAAATGACTTGCACCTTAATGCGACACCTTCAATGCTCAGTGGATAATCATATTACCCAACGCAATTCATGATTAACACTGTAAGGGTCCGAATAATTAATGCATTAATAAAATATTTCGGGCATTTAGTATCAAACTCGAGTAATTGTTTAATTTAGATTCATTCCATATACTCGATATGATGTATATATGTGTGTATTTTCTCTTTTGGTTAACCACGCCAAAACTTTTTGCAAGGATCCGAAAATTTTAATTCAATAAAAATAAAATTTTTAATTTTAATTTTAACTTTAATTTTAATTTTCCAAAATTGATTATGAAATTATGTTATTAATTTTATATATGATATTATGTTGGGCTTATATATAAATGTGTTTTTGTGTATGTTGGACTTGACTCAAACCCTAACCCAATCTAAACCTACATTGGATCTTGACCCACATTTTCTTTTTAAAAGCTAGTCTAGCCACTTGTTAAACCCATCAGATTTTGACTAACCCAAAGCCATTTATGTTGATCATACCATAGGCACAACCACACTAAATCAACCATAGTTGTCATCATCACTCCCCCGTGTGTCTTACTTCAACATGTGCTGAAAATCTCATCACAACGCATGACTATATCAGCACATAGTCTTAGTGATTGTTTTTTTATCACATGGCTAATTGGATCTTCTTCCCCAATAGAGTTTTCCCACTCTTGGCCCTCACTCCACTCCAAAACCACCACAATCCATGGTTTTGCTTCCAAAATCACTCTATTATCTTCACATGGGTAATTCAAACTCACTCTCCTCCGCAATGACTATTCTCCTGAGAGATTTGTGAGATTTTAGTTATGCAGAAAATAAGTTCTCCTATGGTAGCCATGACCATTTCTTCCTTCAAAATTCAACCACGTGTGCAAGCACATGCTAACCATAGTTATTCTCACTCGCTCATGTCCTATAAATATGGCCTTATTAACTCTCTTTTGAAACCACGCATTGGACATTCGAAGTTGGGAAGAGAAGGTGAGAACTTGAGAATTTTAGAGAAGTTTTAGAAAGAGAGAGAGAGAGAGAGAGAGAGAGAGAGAGAGAGAGAGAGGGAGAGTTCCATTGAAGTTCCGTCTTTGAAGTATAGTCCTTTCGGTGCCAATTTGGTGTCAATCCTTCTATTCCGAAGGTTGTTCAAGCTTCTACAAGGTAAATAACCCTTTCCAAATCCTTAATTTGTGTTTTGGATCAAGCTATAAACTTCACGAAACTTTAATGGTGGAAGCTTGAAAAAATAATTTGGGACAAACGTCAATCCTGATCAGTCAAGTTTTGCTACTAAATTTTTTAGATTGCAAACTTGACCAATTAGGCATATCAGTTAGGATTATCCTGACCAGTTACGGTACTAGTTAGGTTATCCTGGCCAGTCAGGATACTAGCAACCCTACCAGTCACCCTTTACCCTGACCGGTTACCGTCTAACATTGTACGCAATTTTCCTTAAACTAAAAATTTTAACTTTGAACCCCTCAACTGAGATACTATATTAAGGGCCTGATTTATACCATGATTTGATATTCACATACATGTTTCTTCAAAGCTCATAAACACATACATGACATAATGTATCAAATTCCTACTTGTTCAAATCCATGTTATTATTCTAATTGGTTGTTAATATCACTTCTTACTTGCACAATTACTTGGTTTAGATGATTTAATATGCATAAACGATTGTCAATCCTTGTCACTATTGTCATAGCTTGTTGATAGACTTAAAAACATGAAAATTTTGTTAAATTTATGTTTTTAGTTACGTAGTTATTTAATCTAAATGGCACATATCACATGCTTAGTTTTAAATTTCATGCTATCATTGCTACTATTGGTTGATGGACTCTGACTAGAATCATCGTTTTAGTTCTTGGAGTCTAGAAACGATAAGTTGACACGATATCTCACATTCCACGATATTTTGAACAAAATTAATAGTTTTGGAATACACTGGCGCATGTGTGCCATGAGACATGAGATTGAAATTATTCCTTGGGAGATGTGTGAGGATGTCTTGAGCTCAGATATAAATTTTAGCCGAACTATGTTTGGTACAACCGGCTGTGTCTTAGAGCCGAGTCGATCACGTCTCATGTATTTAGCCAAGCTATGTCGTGAGTCGATTATGTTTGTTGGTTGTGTCATATCTTTTCTAAAAACAAAACATGGAATGAAAAGAGGAGTTATGATTTTTTTATGTGAAGGCGCGACACAAGAGAGACATAATCACCAGGAGCATAACGGTTGAGAACATGGGATACAGGAGACGATGTTTGGGGCAAAACACTTGTATGTTATTATGATGACGAGGATTTGGAGGAGCCACCTTTCTCGGAGACGACAATTATGAGGCAACACTTGCACCTGCAAATGAGATGCATTTGCTAGTGGGACCATGATGGAGAAGTTCTAGTTGGACCATGGGATGAGTTTGAGCAAGATTTTGATGATGATGACATGCTAGGAGATGATGAGGCTGATGCCGAAGAACCCAAGGAGGAGCCTCCAAGCGATGTGGAGAATTCGCCCACCCCTGAGCGCGCTGGAGTATCGATGGATGTTGCTGGCTGGAGTATCAATGGATGGAGTAGTTGGATGGCCATGAGCAACTATGAACCTAGGACTATGATTTACATGAAGGTAGTGTTGTCGGTACCTTGCTTGTGGAAAGTGAAAGAAGGACCATACTATTTGGAATGCTAGAAATCATTGAGTGTTGATAAGAAGTACAAGCTCAATGTTCCTTCCGATTTCCAAGAGAGTGGGCAATTCAGTGCCATGCAAATGGGTACACCATCAATGCCCTTACAATAGCAGGAGGATCGTCTAACCTCTTGGAGATGTCGACTTTTACAGCCTCTCCATTATGCCTAGCTACCATTCTTGGTAGGAGACCGTCAATTGATGAACCCTTGGGAACCAATGTTTTTGCGTTACAAGACCTATGGGGGGTGCTATGGGATGTACAAAACTAATTGGAGTGGGAGTATCATCCTCCCCGCGAGTTTCCAAGTTTGTGTTTGCCTTACTTGTACTGTTAAGAATTGGTAGAAGTATGGTGTAATTTTGTGGGCCAAGAGAAAATTTGTACTCATCCTATAGCACACAGTTTAGAATTAATTGCATGCGGGCATTTTTCATTTTATATGCATGTATGACTCATTGTACTATCTGCATTATGATCATTATTCTATTTATGGATATCTTGTGTCGCTATTTAAGTTCTGTTATCTTTATCGTTTAAACTGTAGAAAGTAAAAACCAAAAAAAAAAAAAAGCAAACATGTGCAATTAACTAGGATTCAGTAACACCAACCAACACTCTCAACCTCAACCTCACCCCAATCCTAACATGAAACCAATTGATTTTCACATATATTGAGAGGAAGAGAGAGATTGCAGCACTAGGAAAACTAGAAGCTGGTAAAGGGAGAAGGTCAAGGATCAAAGGTAGAGCTCAAAGAAGACCCACTACCATTTTTGGAATCTAATCCATTCCATCTAAAATCCTACTCCCGTTCTTCAATTAAAGTAAATTTTTTTTCTCTTTGGTCCAATTTTATGTTTTGAAGAACTCAAAAAAATTAGAACATCATTCGGTGAAGATAACACCCTAAACGATCAGTATCTCACTGTTAAGTCTAAATGTGTTGTAAATCCTTAATCTAACCAGTCACAATTACCTCCTAATCAGTCAACCTTTACTATGAACTGCATTTCCAACTCATCCTAACAGGTCACACTTGAATCCTTACTAGTCGCCATTGGATATTGCCTTAATACCAACTCACACCCTGACCGGTCAAATGTACATGCTAATCAGCCAGACTTGCATTTTGTTCGATCTAAATTGTGAAAACCTGATCAATCAATGTACCACTATAATTGATCAAAGATCAACACTGTTAGAGACCATCTAGGACAGCTTTAACCGGTCAGAACATACCCTTAATCTTTCAAAACCTACCCTTAACGGGTCAAAAACCTTTATTGAAATATATCTCCAAACCCTCCTAAAACATGATAAATATGCATATTGACTCTAGCATCATTTAATTATATTTAGACCACAACTAAGGTTACTCGTACATGAACATCATTTTACCATGCCATGATTAATTGATGTTATATCTATCGTGTTTTCAATTATGTAGTTTATTGTCATCAAATCATATGATCTTATGTATTGAAGCATGATTTGTAGATTACACTATTACCTTGATATTAATACGATCAATTGGTTAGTGAAGGAATACTAATGACATTGTCAACGTCCTGATTGTTGTGAACGATGGACTCTGACATGCTTATTGAATTGAAGATTGGTATCTGGTAACATTGTTGTTGTCCCGATCGTTGTGAACGACAAACTATGACACACTTGACACATGATGATGTGACAAACATCATGAATGCTGATTAATGCTATCAGTGTTTTGATCGCTGTGAACAACAAACTCTGATATGCACATTGATATGACATGGTAATTATTATGATCAGAACAGTTGATTTGAAAGTTGTGGACTTGTGTATTATATCTGAGGACTTAAGAATTGAAAGACATTTAGGATTGTGAATTTGATGAATTAACACTTGCAGATTTTTATTCTTGGATTTAATATTTATTAATGTTTTACTTTACTTTTACTCTTGCACTTATGTATTACAGCTTCCGTATAAATTGTGCATATCTTGTCATACCATGTTATCTAATATCTTGTCACACACATACATGAGACTAAGCGTAAAATAACCTATTGAGCCTCATAGCTCATGGTGTAATTTCTCTGTCTCTGACATTTCATGTCAGCTATCGAGGATGACAGAGCAAATTCGAAATTCTAAGATTTTGACAACGTCCACACCGAAGAGGACACAGTTGAACCTTGGTTTACATTGAATGAGCTAGGTTAGAAACTCCGATATTCCCTTAGAAAGTTTATTGTAAAAAATACTTTTGAAAAATTTTATTTTGATATTTTGTATTTTTGCAAGAGCAAACCGTTGCACCTTGGTATTTGATTTTTTTTTTTTTTTACAGATGAAATATTTTAGAGTTTAGTTACTTTATTCTAAATTAACATTTCTGAATTTCGACTTGTTACAAACACCTCTTGCACAACTTATTGACTCTTATTGTTTATTCAACATTCTCTCTTCAAACAAATTTTTACATCACCTTTCTACATATAACTTAGAAACTTCAATACACGTGAATTTTTAATAAAATTTTGTGTCTTTTTTTTTTTTTGACTTTTCAAGTGTGTCAAGGCAATATGAATAAAAAAATTAAAAAATAATTCAATAGAGACTAAAAAAATTGGCTAAAAATGAAAAAAGCATGAATGTCTAAGAAAACATATTGACTAGAAGGCTTGTTCGTTTTCTTTGCTCAGCAAAAAGAATTTATTAATTTTTGAAAATAGAGTACAAAGATTAACCGAAACAAGTAGGCCCATTGTGCAACTCAAGCCTAGCACCTCACCCATAACGTACTGGTTCTTATGATTGATTCCATTTTCTTTCTTTCATAAAATACTTGTCCCTTCGTAATACCTCTAAGGCGCTAATGCTCATTATTAAAACGTGTCACCTTAAGCCAATTCAAAAGTTAGTAATTAGCACCACAACAATAAGTGGACTCTTTCCATAATTCAAGATTTAATTTTATACATTGGCTCATCCTATTACTTCAATTTTCCCCCTTTCGTCATCAACCTGTACCATAACGCGGGATGTAAGGAGGCAAAAGTAAAACCACTGACCCAGCGTCACGGGAAAGGATATTATATATTAACGGAAAGGTCTTTTCTCCTAGGAAAAACTTTTTTGAAGGAAATTTCTTAAAAATTATAAATGAATAGATTAGATTTACTTATTTTCAGGCCCGATTCATTTTTAGCCTATGATAAATTAAATTCCTAGTTCTGTCATTGGCCAGAGTGGAAAACTAAGCTCTACTTCTACTTTGGTGACCCAGATTTTACATAGCCACACAATATGTTTGCTTCACTTTATTTACTTGAACTTATGATGGCAATCTACTCAACATCATTAACGTCTCTTTTCCAGAAGTAATCATTTAATTTCTCCGTCCCTTTTTTCGAATTCTTCTTCACCCCCTCTTCTATATAATTCAGACTCATCAACATTGTGGGTACTGGATATCCAAAGATGAACACTGATCAGGGTACTCAACAGAAAATATTAGAGGCCCAAAACCAACCCCCACCACCACCTAAAGGAACCACCTTCCTCAGAACATGCTTCAATGGACTAAATGCCTTATCAGGTCTCTCTCTCTCTCTCTCTCTCGGTGTGTATGTGTCTAATAAACCCCATATGACTAATATTTGACCACTTTGGTTCTCAGGTGTTGGGATAATATCAATTCCATATGCACTTTCTCAAGGGGGGTGGCTCAGCTTAATAATCCTGTTTGGTGTAGCAATCCTTTGTTGCTACACTGGGCTACTTTTACGCAGATGTATGGACGCAGACCCTCTTATCAAAACCTATCCTGATATAGGTCAATTGGCCTTTGGGAGAAAGGGAAAAGCCTTAGTATCGACTTTCATGTATCTTGAGCTTTACTTGGTTGCAGTTGAGTTTCTAATACTAGAAGGGGACAATCTCAATAAGCTGTTTCCAAACATTAGTATTCACATTGGTGGCCAACTGGTTGGGGGAAAACAGTGCTTTGTTCTGCTCACTGCCTTGGTTATTCTGCCAACAACGTGGTTGACGAGTTTGGGATTGATGGCTTATATTTCTGCTGGCGGGGTTTTGGCTTCCTTGATTTTGGTTGTTTCTGTTTTCTGGGCTGGTGAAGTTGATGGGGTGGGATTTCAAGAAAACGGCATGCTATGGAGTTGGACTGGACTGCCTACGGCCATAAGCGTGTATACCTTTTGTTACTGTGGGCATGCTGTTTTCCCCACACTCTGCAATTCAATGAAAGACAGAAGCCAATTCCCTAAGGTATGATAGACTCCACCAACTACTGATTGTTTTACTGACTCATTTTCACATGAAACTAACAAAGGCCCAGCACATTTTTAACACAAGCGTCCTGAATTGAGAACTAGATTCTGCACTGACTTTGGGAACAAGGGCATAGTAACATGGCATTCATTCTGGTACCTGTAGGCTGCATCCAGGATGTTTTATTCATGCTTATGTGAATTTTTTTGAGTTCGTGATATCTCTGAACCAAAAAAGAAAAGAAACTGAATGCCTGGGAGTTGATATCCATATATCTTCAAGACCCATTCTTTTCTCAAGTACAATGAAACACAAGCATTCTCTGATCACATCACCATAACGAACTATTCTGATATTTTGCCTTTTCTTTTTCCATTTGCATTTCTGATTGCAGGTACTATTGGTTTGCTTTGTTCTAAGCACAATCACTTATGGATCAATGGCAATTCTAGGCTTCTTGATGTTTGGACAAAACTTAACGTCCCAAATCACTCTAAATCTTCCCAGTCGAGCCATGAGTTCAAAAATAGCAATCTACACAACACTAATAAACCCCATCACTAAGTACGCAATAATAGTTTCTCCAATCGCTACAGCTATTGAAGATACCTCTCCCTTCCGTAACAGCAGATCCATCAGCTTGCTCATCAGAACCGTCTTAGTTATCAGCACTGTTGTAGTGGCATTAGTGGTTCCTTTTTTCGGCTACGTAATGGCATTCATTGGCTCGTTCTTAAGCGTAAGCGTCTCGATTTTGTTTCCATGTCTATGTTACCTGAAAATTTACAAAGGGTATCAAAAATTTAGGCTAGAATTGGTGCTTATTGTGGCAATAGTAGCCATGGGAATTTTAGTGGCTGTGACAGGTACATATGTTTCTCTCAGAGAAATTATTAAGCATATGACACGGGTTTGAAAGGTGTTTTGCCCGGATAAATTGCTATAAAAGATTTTCAATGAATGTTGATGTACTCACTACTAAGTAATAAAGAAGCACAAAAGTTCGGCTGAAATCTGTCTTATCGGCAATGTGTTCTATTAGGAAAATTAAAATAGCTTTTGTCAGTGGACTAAATTCGGAATAAAGAAAAATATCACATTGACTATGGTTGTAATGGATTTTTCTTATCTCACACTTAGATTCCAGTGACCTATAAGATAATAAATCGTCAAATAACCTTTCACCACAGAAGTGAGAAGACACTCCGATAACTTAGTCAGATTACAAGAATTTTTTTGTGTTAATAGCTTAAACTATGTAGTAGCGTGTACTTTTTCTTTTGAATTTAAACCTTTATTTATAGATTTTTGCCATCAAATTAATCTGCATTCTACCCGGAATCTGATTTCTCATTAGAAACAAATTAGAAGTACTTTCTTATTGGCTACTAATTAGATAAATCCGACTTGAACTCTCCAAGAATTTATCTTGTACTATTAAAGTTTCATTCAAACTCGAATAAGGATTCCTCATCCTTATCTGACTATAACAACTCCCGAGACAATCGAGATTCTAACTCATCTTAATTGACTACTCTTCTTAGGTCGGCATCTTTTCAAACCACCATCCTTAGGTCAACTGTTCTTATTATGATCTTGGCATCAACCGCGTAAAAGTGTACTCTTGCTGAACTGATGATTATCTCAATAATTCATTTTGGGAAAATTAAAATATTTTCTATTTAAGTTTTACTTCCTTCAATTACCTTCCAGTTTTGTCTGGTTCGTGCCGAGTTGCTTAAGTAGGTAAAGCTATCCAAACTTAACGGAGTAGATATTTTCTTCTAAGATAAGGATTCAAATTGTCATTTGGGAGCCGTATCGTTGTATTTAATGCAATGTGACATTTTTTTTTTTTTACTTTTGGGGGGAAATTGAAGCGTCCCAGTAATTTCACTTTTACTTCATCGTGTAAAATCTTTTGGGATTTCTTCTTCATTCTTCCTCTGGTGTTCATTTGTTATGAGTTCTCTCCGTTTCCATATATCTTCTCGACCGCCATCCTCTCTATCTCTGTAAGTCTCTCACTCTTTGAACCTTTGTTCTTTTTTTTTTTTTTTGCGGTTCGGTACCTCTATTCCCCCCTCTTCTTCAGAGATGGGGATCTACAGAAAAATACTTTCTACTCCTGAGAAAATCTTAGAATTTTGTCAGCAATACCAAATTCCAAACTATTTAGTTGTGGAACCATTCGAGACGGGTCTATTGATGATAAACTCCACATCCCACTTATGACAATCACTGAGGATGGGGTTAAATTCTCTCTCCACTCTATGCTAGATTGGGAATGGGTGACCGCTAAGCAATCTGCCTCTCGGATCAAAGCGCTCATGCCAGCAAGTGGTATTCACACAACAAGATAGAAATAACTAAGATGAGAGAGAGCTTAATTAGTTCCGACAACAATTGGAGTAATTCCTAAATCAAAACCAAGAGTTGCTCTGAATTCCCAGTATGCGTTTTCAATAAATTGACCGTCCCTCCACAATAAAAAAAGATAACGAGCATGATTTGTGGCTATCAGGTTTGTAGAAATCATCAACTAGTCTCCGGCCCCCAATAACTACACTGGACGTGAAATAGACAAGGTACGCTTGTAGCTCAATCGAGAGCATACATACAACATTTAACTTTATCGTCAGATGACCCATGATCAGAAACACCACCTGTCCTTGGGTTTGTTCTGCAGGATACTTTGGGAACCTCTAGAGGCCACAGTTTAGCTTTTGGCATCATCAGTGATAAATCCATGATCTACAGTACCCTGCTCCTATAAAACTAAATTCACAAGGGCAATCAATTGTATTGTCTCCGATTCGAATCAATCCTTTTTGTGTCAGTTCCAAACAACTCTTACTACATAATGCTAGTTTATTTTCCAATACTTTGACTGGATGGATGGATACTTTTTAGTATGCGGAAGGGAACTTTGGTCTCCTTGTTTTCATTCACTTCCATTTCTTTGTGGGTCATCCATTATCTTCTGTTTATTTAATGGCTCTTATTTTCATCTACATCACATTATTATATTTCAACTTTTTTTTTTTAAAATCCTTTTGTACATTTTGCATTGTAATCTGTTGGTAAGATATGGTTGTGGGAGGAACAGACACAACTTCCAATACGGTCAAATTGGCTTTAGCAAAGATGATGAATAAAGTAGAACTTCTGAAGAGAGCCTAGAAAGAAATAGAGACAATAATTAAAAAAAGAAAAAGCATAGTGGAAGAAATTGGCTAAAGGGGAGAAAATGATTAAAGAAGAAGATGGCCCTTGTTTAACACAATCCCAATTGCAATTATTAACACATAGAAAATCCAACGGTATGTATATGATTAACACATACTACAAGTTTGTACACGTGCTGCAATTTTAATAACACAATCCCAATTGAAACGAAAGAGAAAATTAATGATGTGAGGACAAAAGTTACATTCTCTTGCTATATTAATAATGATGACATTACTATAGTAGCTTATATCTGATTCAAAAGTTTCCCCAAGTTACCAAAGAATTTTCCTATGCTCCGGAGAGACTAAAACATTACTGCAAGCAAAGCCAAAAACACGACCAAATTAGTCAACACTTGAGGAAGAGGGTTAATTTAAACCAATTTGGAGTCCTCCGTTTTGTTTTGGAAACTATTCTCATGATATAGAAAAAGAGATTGACAAAGAGATGTTTGAGACACTCTCCAGTCATTCAGAACTTCTTGAAGCTCACATGAGAGACTCAAGGCACAACCTAGCCAAGCCAAGATTTAGGAGTGAGGGTGGCCAAGATCGTTCGTAGTGAGGGTACGTCCTCCATGCTTGTCGTCAGAATCCTAAATCAACACTCTAAATGAAGTTGTATTAATCTTATATTTTTTGTTAAGGTTATAAGTCGATGATCTAAATATTGATCAACATGGTGGGATGGCTGCACAATCATCATCAGGATTGGACTTTTGCCTTCTTCCCATATCTTTTCCTCTTTGCGGTACAACATTAAGGTGTGGCCGCTTCTTCATAGAGCCATGGCTATGTGTTGGCTTTTCATTAATGGCGGGACTGCATGATCAATCTCAAGATGTTCAAGAAATGATTCATATTAAATTAGGAGGTCGTGCAATCTAATTCACTCTACAAGGGTTTTTATATACATATATTACTCAATTGCGTGATCTTATTCTCTATCACCTTGCTTGTTTATCATTAAAAGAGTTTAAATCAAAATATGTGTGCCAACACTTGGATTTGGGGAAGAGGGGCACCCTGACATCTTTCTCTTTGAAAACTTACAATTTGATTTCTGGATTTCTAAAATCAAGTGACGATTCCAAAATAAAAAGATATGCCGCAATGGGTATTGTGAATTGGCAAGTAAAGATCAAACGCAACGAAAAAATATCCACAATATATATATATATATATAAGTACGACATGATCTTCAAAGTACGCGTACTTAATAGTCCTCGTATGTATTAAACTCTTTCCCCATAGTTATTTTTAACAAAAACAGAATATCAATAATTGATGTAAGGATATATATCAACTTCAAGCTTGTCATCAATCAACCAATGTTACATATTTGTGGACGTCAATTAATTAACCCGCAAATAATAATCGAAGTCCAAATGATTTTCTCTTTAATTATATATATATATATATATATATATATATATATATATATATATATGCTTCGCTTTTCCTACGTTGCTTTCAATTATTGCTATATATCGTGGGTACACTCAATTTATGTTGTTTTGTTTTGTCTAATTGGAATCCCATCCATTTAAAGTTAGTGATGGAGCACACTTTTTAATGAACCATCAAAATCGTTTACCACTGTGCATCCAATACCTGTCTAATCCATCAACTTCAGAACAGTTCACGCATTTATAACATATAACATAAAATATTAAATCCTGGGAATTAGATATAGTGAATACTATCATCAGATGAAGATGATTCCAATGCTTTTTTGGTTAGTTGATAATTGAATTCAAGTGGAATACGGATCCATTTAATGTCTCATTTCATGCTCCAACGTCCATGTATGTATAGTATATACATATATATATATATATAGATACAAAAGCCTCACACATTGGAGGACTGTGTCCACTATCCACAGCATGTGGGTTAAAATTGTTTATAAATTGTGGGTCATCACTTGATTGCAGCTGACACTCCAGGCTCCAGCCCGTCCAATGTGTGGGTAACAGCACAAGAAAGTTTATAGAAAATGTACCTAAGTGGACTTGACTAATATACAGAGGAAATTGGGTGGGATCAGCGTCAGCTACAATCTTCGCAGAAAACATATGGGCCTTGTAAATTATTTTTCGGTCTATTTTCCTTACATGGATTTTCAATTATTTCATTAATTAAATAATTAAAAAATGAGTGTAGGTTGTTAGATTATGTATTCTCTCATGAGTCTGAACTCACAGAGTTTGTATTAGAAGTGTATCACAATGCATCTTGCTTGGATGTCCCCTACAAGGAAAATAATCAATTGTGTCTGAACGCCTTTCGATGGCTAAGTCACCAATTGTAGAAGCGAAGACTCGGGGACCAATGTTGTGATGAGAAAGTATATAATGTAAATAAAGTGTTGTTTGTATATTTGTGGTGTATAAACTAACCAAGAATACCTCAGTAATCGATATTGAATCAATTAAGTTTTCAATTGATCAATCCCCTTGCTAGTGAATCTTCATTCCTAATAAATTGAGTGTATTGGTGAATTCACTCGAGTATATGTTCCATATTCGTCACCCCTTAATGTGTGCTCATTTGACGTATCATAGAACCAGACTTATAATGGGGTACTCGTGACAATTTGTATCGATCAGAAGAGAACGGAATCGACAAACAAATAACAACACACATGAAGGCTACAAAGCTGTGAAGGTTTCCAATTGGTGATGTCTCTGTGGTAGATCCAAATGTCACAGAAGTACATATTCAAAGAAATTAATTTTAGTCAAGGATCAAAGTTTCTCTTGGGAATAAAGGCAAATGGAAGATCAAATAAGATACGCTCAATGACTGCATATTAATGGTGCTAGTTTATCAAAGGATTTGTCAACACAAATGGAAGGTGGAATATCGCATGACTTATCATTTGTGTTACTAACAAATATCCAATTCCAAATTGTTGCCCATATCTCGCTCTCTCGGCTCCTCTCCGTTTTGCTCATCCACCCATTTGTCCATGATTTCCTTGATATCCCATGTATCCGTGGAGTTCCTTTTGTTGCGACTCACCCACCTTCAGGGTGCGATGTGAACTATTTAGTAATTTTGCAGCACACGAGCCATGGACGATGGAATCCGATAGCATGAGATGGTGATCCGGTGGTTGGATCAAAGCTTTGTAAGAGAGAACGGTTGAGAACCCTTGTGTTGCTCTTTCCTCTTCCTTTCTGTACGCTTAGAAATGATTTGAAATGGTTACTTGGGTATTTATAGCGGTGTGGATAATTTGCGAATTTTGTCTCGCTTGACCAGTCAAAGGTATGGTTCAACGGATCAAAATTGAATCTGGAAATTTTTGAAACTCAGGCTTGACCGATCAAAATAGCAACTTGATCAGTTGAAAGTCCCCTACTTTCCAATTTCACGCATCATCCAACCATTCCACAACACATTAAGCACTAGTGTTCCCTAGATGACTGACCACAACTCCAAGGTCATCTGAGGGATTCTTGACAATGTATCTTCATTGTAGATCGATCTTTAGTTATTCTCACACCTATTGCCTCAATCTTACGTTTACAAGGTTCATAACTGGCCAAAATATCAGTTATGGCTAGGCCGCATTACATATTCTAATCGCGTCGTTTATTTATGCGTTACCACTATTATCTATCATAGAGCAAGTAGCAACCACAGTTATAGATTAAGATAATAATCTGTCATAAACTGTATTGGGACTGTCCCCCATCCTATTCTTATAATTAAATTTCAGAGAACAACTGGTATATTATGTTACCTGTGACCATATTCTCATTGCCCGACTTTCATAGTTTTGTTGCCCCCGATTATTACTTCCTACAAATCTGACAAGCTAGTGCTACTCCTTTTTTACTCTCGCTGTTGTTCATCTAGTTATCTTTGTTGAGTCACTTTTGACCACTGGGCCTCATGATATGCGTGGTCTGATGCTTCTTTCTCTTGTAGTACCCTTGACTTACTTCCACATCTTGTCTCATCGAGAGGGATCGATTAAGAATCTCCACATAAATCAGTTATTATAGCTACCGCACTTCAGTCTCATCGTCGCTCCTCAACTTGTCTTGCTCTCATGTCATGGTAGTGATTGGATGCGGTGCATATTCTGCAAGGTTTGCCTCCTCTGCTTCATACTCAATCATCTCAGCACTCTTTTCGGTTTCCGCAATGTGCATACGATGTTTCTCTAAGTGTAGCCAAGTGGTGCACTACGGTTTGACTTTACTAAGCCTACAAGTGCCTTGAATTGAATCTAGTTCATTTGTGGTTCTTTCATGCTCTTCAAGTTCCACTATTGGTTTGCCTCGCCCGCTGGCAGTCACAAGCTTATATCTAGCTTTTGTAATTCATTGCGCTTCAAGAGTCAAAAGCTCTTCTTAATTTCTACTAGCCATTCTTCGGCCTACCTTCACCATATCTTTTGACAATTATCGAAAATGTCCTCTTAATTGAGGCAAAGAACCGATAAACACAATTACTTAATACACATATCCGGCTTGATAATTCTTGTATGGATGAACTAATCCTTATTGGAACTCTCTCACTTTTAATTTTACCGATAGTACCAAATCGCAGCAGCCCGCCAACTTCAAGTCGGAGTGGTTCTTGAAGCATACTAGCAAGTGGGATTAATTTCCCCAAGCAGAGAAAACACAGACGAAGACCGTCCAAAGATGAAGAAGATTCAACCACCTTTGTATACATCAATGCTTTTTCCACCTTTCCACTGCTGCTTTTGAGATTCTATCGACCACGGCCAAAGTTAATAAGGTGAAAAGGGATTGATTCTGCTTTTGATTCATTGATTATGCCTTTTTTTTTCATTCTTCTTTCCTGTAAATGTCAGAGCACCCCCTATGACACGCAACTAATGCAAATGTAGACCACTTTAACCTATTGCTTTACTTGGTTGTGGTCATTGTATAAAGCACCAGCCAATCATTTAGGGTGATGCCTTGACACAACCATGAATGGACACAAATAATTGGACCATGATCATGCAATCTCCACTCAAAAATTAATGGTGCCATACCACATCATTTGTGGACCATGCTAAGGATGGACATATGAAATGGTGCATGATATTTTTATTCAGGAGGTGTCTTTCGGTCTCAGAGCCTATAGGGACAAACTTGCAAGGCAACATTGGACTGTTGAAAAATGGACAATACTTCATCCGCTCGTAGTACAATTAAAACCTCCAGTTCCCACCTCTAGGCAGCTCTGGCTCTTCCAGAAACCCAAATAAAAAACCAAGTGGACAAGAAAGAAGCTCTCCTGCTCTGTCAATAAAGGCACACTGATGAATTATTCTCCCTTTTTTCTTTCCATCTGGAAAATCAGATTCCATTTGGTTCTTACTGCATTTCCATTATGCAACTTGGGAGTTTTCCTTTGTCACATCTGCACCACTAACTACTGAAATTTTTGTTTTGTAAAATCAAAAGATTCCACGTTAGCAAAAGTAGTATTGCCCTTAAAAAATAAAAGCATTTCTTGTTCACAAGAAGGGTGATGTTGACATCCCCAAAATCTTCTTGCTTAGAAGACCCTTTTAGGATGCCGTCAAAGACAACCAAGAAGAAGAAGAAGAAGAAGAAGAAGAATCTTTAAGATCAACAAAAAACCATAATACATCCAGTCAGCGATTAAACCGTGTTAAAAGGGCTCCTGTGATTGTGATTTCAATCTCCTCAGTTACCTATCTTACATCATATGCTATATGGGCACATCAACCACATTTTCCTCTCGAAGGAAAAATAGTTCTTAATAATAATTTATTATGGAATTCTTCAGATTACGTTAAATGTGAAAGTGTGCAAGTGTTCATTATGTACAGATATAACAACAAAAGGACAAAGGAGAAATTCTCAAGCGGAAGCAGCAGCCTTGCAGTTTGGCAGGTCCTTATCCTGATTAGGAGGGATCCTGAGAATAGGATTGCTCTCAAAGAAATTGACCGGTTTAAGAGAGAAGCTTGATGACACAGTCGGCATGATTGGGAAATCCTCTTGACATGGTATGTGATGGAATCCTAAGGTGTACCACACCACAATGTCCTTATTCTCAATCGCTCGGTTCCTGCAAAATCAACCCATGTGCACAACTCTAAATGGTACATTGGTTCGAAAAAAATAAGTCCTTTAAGGACAATCAACTCAAACAAATGAAGCCATAGGTTTGGGAGCGAAAAAAGTATTTTGAGCACAGAGCAATTGTTTCGTGGAAAAAAGAAAAAGGAAAAACGGATGAATGGCAAGTGCCAAAAAAGAAAACATTTTTTCTGGAACTGAATTTTGAAAAATGGTATTACTTCATGGTGTTTGTTGCAACGTAGTTACGGTAAAAGTCGATTATGCTAAAGTCCAGCTTGTTCAAGTTGTATAAACGGAAGCTACAAACAAGCTGTAAGCGTGTGTTAAATTGAGAAATAGTTGCGCTGAGTAAAAAACTGCAACAAACATCCAGATAGTAAATTAGTAATGGAAAGAAGTGAAGCTTTGCATTTCTCACCTTTCAGACCACACCGCAAGAGTGTCTTCGCCTTGGCTTTGGTACACAAACAACCCACCAGCCCATTGCTCTGTCTCGTTATACGGAGTGACCCATATCTGGTTATTTGTAAATGCTCCTCTCTTCTGAGGTGGATCATCAAGATCAAGCAAACTAGCAGCCGTGCCACCCGGTACCACCTTATACCCAACTGGATTCCCAACTCGGGTCTTTTTACTCGGGTTGATCACATGGAACTCGGAGGGGTCATAGAGCTTGAGCTTAACTTGTGCATCTTTCTCAGTTTTGGCGACATTTCTCACAGCCTTTAAGTAACTTCGACGAGGTGCGTTGTCAGGGGAGCTCTCCCTCTGGAGATTGACCTTGACGAAGGAGTTATCGGGGCCATCAACGTCCATATCGAGGTAGAATGTGATGTAGTGGTCGTGGATTACGCCAATCACGTTTTCTGATAAAAGCGTTCCATAGAGGTTATCTTGTTCGTTCACTTGGTTCATGTTCACAAAAGGGGAGCCTTTCACCATCAGAATACCACTGAGCCCAACCTGCCATTGTAACACCCCCACCCCACCCCACTCCATGTTAAACAAGAATAATTGCTATTATTTCCACGTATCATATCACCAACCATCCAGTGACTATGTTATCAACATATTAGGGTCAGCAGTTCAGCACTAGATGCAAAATTAATGCCGAATTGCTAACCAAAAGACGTCATCTACTAGTGTTTGGTGCGTTTTAGTTTTGGATTTGTCAAGGAAAATAAAATCAAAGGAAAGATATCAGAAACAAAAAAGGATGTCTGAGTGCCCTTAATGTTCGGAAATGAATTTTGTTCACCTTCGGGTGAATATTATTCTTAATCTCATTGGTTGAGATGGTCATATCCTCACCAAAAAGTTGTATTGCAGAAACGGGAGATGTTTGTGTTTTGTTTTCCTTGGCTAGTCAAAAATCTAAAAGCGCGATCATAGTTGCAGATTCATAACAAAATTATCCAAAGTTTGATTCAGCTCCTTTCGAAAAGGGGAGTGCTTAGGGATTGTAGCATTCAGTTGGGCTCCCAGTTCAATGCTAAAGATAGTTTAGAATTGTAGAGTTTATTTGGATTAGAATGAGAGGAAGGAGTCAGTTTGGTCATCAATTACCACAGAATGATGTGATGTATACACAACAATGAACACCACATATTTTCAAGACTTTTCGCCAAATTACAGATTAGAAAGTCACTATCATGCTTAATTTTTTCTTGTTTGCTGATATATATTAGAAAGGATTGATCAGCACTAACCTTAACTCTGATTAGTCCATCTGTTTGGAATTCCCAGTCCACAATATAGTCGTAGTTGGCAACTGAGGCTGCCATTCTCACCACCAACGTCACTTTCGGCCTCACCTCTTTAATCTGCCAACAATGTCACAAATTCATCTCAAATGGCTATTTCTTCGCTTTTTCTAATTTATTCCTCTTTTTTCATCTATTATGTACTTGTTAATTAATTATTATATACCTAGTTATTACAATATTTTTGAAATAAAAAATAATGAATAATTAAATTAAATTAAATTAAAACACGAAGATTGTGTGTTGTTTAATGTTTACCTCCAAGCCAGTAATGGGACTCTCCGTGTGGCGCCACCCGATATCACCCGCGTATCTCTCAAACACACAAATCATGTTCGATCGGACGTATGGTGTTCCGTCACCCGCCGGAAACACACCATCCATGTAATACGCATTCCTTGGGCAATCATTAAGCGGGTCAAGCGGCATCGCCTGAAGCCCAAACCCGTATTCTCCAGCGTCCATGTATGTCTTAAAGTACCACGCATCTGTGGGGTCCATGTAAGGCACAAACAATTCCGAAGTAAACCCCTTGTACATCACGTTCCTCAGCGCCCCCGTTTCCGGGTCCCGAACCATCGCCCTAGATATTATGACTCCAGCTCTCGGGTCGGGTTTTAAATGGAATTCCCAGTTGGCCCACTTCACCAAGTGGTCGTCCTCTATTGTAAAACTCGGACCCTTGGGTTGCTCAATGGATATCGGGTTCACTAGCTTTATTTGTTGCTTTTCATCTACCGTGGAGAAGCGATAGTCTGTGTTGGCGGCTTTAGGGATCGGAATGTTCTTCCCTTTATCTGAGATCTCCAAAACTTCCTTCGTGTCCATATCCACAAGTACTGTGAGGCCTTCGATGGGCCTCATGTAAAAGTTTGCAGTGCCCTTCATGGAGTAGCACTGTACCTTAATCAATCTTCTATTCTCCTCGCTTTTACCAAACCACCCCGTTGAGATCGGCAAACACGCCAGGTCACTCAGATCAATTCCCCGATCGATGATCGTACGGTTGAAATCAGCGTTGGAGAGGGGAGCCCAGGTGGCTGAGGACATGTCTTCTATGGTCATCACCGGGTAGCCGGAGATCGAACCCTTGTTGTCTTCACTCACTTCACCCGTATCGATGTTTACTTTCAGCACGTGTGAGTTTCCCTTGACACGCGCCACGACCGAGGCTTTTCTGGGGGGAAGGGGGTCGCCCTTTCGCCAACTGAGGACGAGTGGCTTGGCTGGCTCTTCCAGAACTACGGAGTGGAGCGCGTAGGATGAGGATTTGAAGAGAGGGTCGGAGGAGAGGATGGTCCGGATTTTGTTGAGCTCTTGGACGGTAAGGGGGTCAAGTGGGTGGTGGGGCACGTCGGATGCATGGTGGCGCGTGGGGTTGGGTGGGATTTTGAGGGTTTGGGCTTTCTTGTTTTGGATGCGGTTCTTGGAGGTGCACCAAGGGGAGTAGGTGGAGCAGTCGAGTAGCTCCGGCTTGTTGGAGGGCGGAGCGTAGGGGAGGTTGAGCAACGTGAAGAAGAGGAGGAGGACGGCGCTTAAGATAAGAAACAGTAAGCGGATGAGGCTTCTACCTTCCATTTCTCTAATTCGCTCACTATCTGAGTTACAGTGCGTGGGTATTATGTACAATGGGGAATCCTAGCATTCAGAAATGTCCAACTAAGTACAGGTGGCGGCCCAAATAGTCCCCCCCCCCCTCTCTCTCTTTCTTCCTCTGGCACATCCCCTCTTTCCCTTCTCTCACGTACATTTGCATTTTTTTTTGGGTAAAATGCCCTAATCTCTCCTGAGATTTCTGACAATATCATGGACCTCTTTTGTGGTTTTGAAAAAATACACTCCTCTCCCATATTTTTCAAAGTATTTCACTATTTCTTTTCTTTCGTTACTTTTGGTTAAATTTGGATTAATTTGTGCTGATGTCATCCGAATATTTTATCTAAATATCAAAAATACTCTTTGTTATGCAAAAATGCTAGAGACATATTATTTTTACACACCACTTTTACACATCCCTCAAAATTACGTCGTTTTGTATTGGAAAAATCATATTTGTTTTTGACCTATATCGCTCAAAACATATGGCTATAAAAAAAACTCATATTCTCCATAAAGCATATATTACTTGCGGACCTCCTCACCTCACTAAAGACTAAAAGTATATTATTTATTTTTTTGAGTTAATTTTTTTTTACAAATATATTAATTGATTGTTTATTTATTTATTTATCAATGTAATTTTATTTTTCACTGAATATCTCAATATTGGCTGGATATTCTATCACCAGAATGACACTTTGATATTGTTAAGTTTTGAGGCTACGTATTTCTCCGCAATATTGAGATTAACTCACTAGAATCATAGTGATTAACAGGATTATTGATCATATCTTTTAATTTTTTGCACGAAATCACATAAATATTCAATTCTTGTATTACTCATCATGTAGCACATAGATACGCCACTTTTTGTTCTTGTTTACCAAATGCGAGGTAGGAGGAAGATTTCATCGTCAAATATAAATAGTTTTTTTCGAATATTGTTCAGATTGCACGATGAGTGAAAAATTTACAATGTTCTAAAAATTTACCATAATCTGCAAATGTTGTTCTTTACTTGCAAATTTAGCATGATATCTGCAAATCTACTATGATATCTGTTTTTAAGTATGTGAAACGTACCCTGTAAATTTACTATCGCAAGATATAGACTAAATTTATCATCACAAAATGCAAAAATTACCATATTCTGAAATTTTACTATGACCTGCACATGTCTTTCTTTATATGTAAATTTACTATGATATATCTGTAAATTTACCATGATCTCAACAGTACAAAACAAACTAAAATGGAATGCTTTAATTGCATCCCCTTTTTCTAGGAATTTAATTGTGAAGTTTGTCAATTTCAAATTAAGGGTAAGTTGGATATTTTTAAAGAAATAGAACCAAAATATAATGTTTAAAAGTGTAGGATGAAAAATAGCAAACACTTATAGATGAGACTAAAAAATAAGTACCCCTAATTTTTTTATCATTTCCTAACAATTGTACGAAAAAATAATAACAAATTGGGGTTAAATATTAATATGACCGGCTTTTATAAAAAAAAAACTATTTTATTTAAAAAACAATAATAAAATTCATGAATTCAAAATAATATATTGATGAATTGGAATTAATATGTCAAAATAATAATAAATTAATAAAAAGCAAAAGCAAAATATAAAAATAAAAAACAAAAGTTTAAAAAAAGAATATTTTAATTTAGTCACTGTCCTCCTCGAGAAAATAAAAGTGATTGACACCGACATCGCTTATTTGAATACCTCTTGGTCCTACTGTTTGAATTTTGTTCTCAAAAAAATTCTAAAAATTCATTGTTGACTAAAAAAATTATTTTGCAATTAATGGCGAACTCAAAATTTCAACAGTGACTCCAGATTAGTTGTATATAATTAATGATAAAATGATCATTTTATGGATAAAACAAGCGTTATTTGCCTAAAATTAACAATAGGGGAAAATAGTGAAATACTTTCAAAATCAAGGGAGGTGAGTGCATTTTTCAAAATCATAGGAGAGATCTTTACAATTGTTAGAAACCTTAGGGAAGGTCAGTGCATTTTTACCCTTTTTTTGCTATATCTATTTAAATAATTATTCTTATTTTTTAGTTTTTTGTATTTATTCAATTTTTTTATTAATCTTACTTTAATTTATTATATATCATTGATTCATCTTGACAAAGGAAATTTTTAAAAATACGATCTTTTTATCTAAACCAAAGAAAAAAATCATTAAATTAAAAAATATTAGTCTTTAGACTTTTTTTAACTTTTCTCAAACATCTCATCGAGACGAACCAATAATCAATAAAATAATTAATACAAAACAAGAAGTTATATAAAAAAAAAAGTTCCAATAAGATTGAAAAAATAATCAAACAGAGTTTATTTTGAATCAGACAAAATTCAAATAAATCATTGTCTGATTATTTTTTCAGCATTATTTTAAATATTTATTTTTTATTTATTTTGTATTAGTTATTAGTTCATTTCGACGAGATATTTTCGAAAAGTAAACAATTATTTAAAGTTAAAAAAATCATAAAAGACCAAAAAAAAAAGTCGAAACTTGTTTTGTTTAGGCTTATTCTTTGGTGAATATTTTCTTTAGCTTTTACAAAAAAAATATATTTTTTAAATTAATTTCATCAAGATTCAAGAACAAGTATTCCAAAATAGGGAGGACATACATTTAAGTATGAAATACACCAAGAATATGACAATAACTAAGCAAAAACTTAAAACTTTTTTTTTGTTTCAAAAGAGAATTACGTGTGTAGTTCCATTAACAAGCTTGAAAAATACGTAGGAGATATTGACTAATATTGATTTTTAGGTAAACTTCATCCTTAAACCTAGACTATAAAGATTTAACTTGTAATAACCCGACATTTAAAAAAAATATCAATAATAATAAATTTTTATTAATGTTATAATTATTTGATTGAGTTTGACTTGCAGCCAACAGAAAGATCTGGGGGAGCAAGGTTGTTTACATTGGTAGCTACGCCATCATTACATTAGGAGATATTTTTGGTATAAGGGTTTGACCAGGAAATAGCTTTTATTAAACATCGAATAGCTATGGACAAAGTGACTTTGGACTATTTTTGCTAATGAAGGATTAAGGTATCATTTGAGATTGTTTGTACCAGATATCAGAACATTATGAGAATCTATGTTGAAAGCATTCTACCAGTGGAGTGTTGCTGTCCATCCAGGAGGTAATAAGACGTACAAAATTCTCCGAAGACAATACTTGTGGAGTGGCATAAGGAAGTTTTAACTTGTCTAACGTGTCAGCAAGTTAAGGCTGAACACGAGAAGCCAGGAAGGATGCTACGGCCGTTACAAATTTCAAGATGGAAGTGGGAACATATCATTATGAATTTTACTGTGGGCTTACCAAGATCAGTCCAAGGGCACAATGCTATCTAGGTCATCGTGAATTCGTTGACCAAGTCAACGCACTTCTTGTCGGTTAAGATGTCTGACACAATAGAGTTCTATAACCAACTTTATATCTGGGACATTGTTTGACTACACGGGTGCCGATAATTATAATGTCCAATTAAGATCCACACTTCACATCTGTATTTTGGCAGTCTCCAAAAAACCTTGGGAACCAATGTTCATCTGAGCACAACATTTTATCCCCAAATCGATGGGCAATCAGAACGAACGATTCAGATGCTTGAAGACATGTTGCGAGCCTGTATGTTGGATTTTCAGGGACATTGGGAACGACATTTACCATTAGATGAGTTCGCTTATAATAACAGTTATCATGCCAACACAGAGATGACACCATATGAAGCATTGTATAGACAATCGTGTTGATCTCCCATTTGCTGGACTGAGATAGGAGAGACTAATTTTTTGGCACCGAAGCTGGTTCAGAAAAAGACTGAGAAGATTAAGGTGATCAAGCAACGGCTATTGACTGCTCAAAATAGATTGAAAAGTTACACAGATAAGAGAACGAGGCCGTTGACCTTCAATCTTGTTGATTATGTTTTCTTGAAGTTCAGGGTAAGGAGATGTATAACTCGATTTGGTAAGAAAGAAAAGTTGATGCCAACGTATATCGGGTTGTTTGAGATTCTTGTGAGAATAGGAGAAATTGCTGACCAGTTCGCATTGCCAACTTAGCTCGACCGAGTTCATGATGTGTTTCATGTGTCTATACTCAAGAAGTACATGGCGTTGCCGACTCACATTTTGAATTGACAAGATGTTACATTGGACGAGGACACGACGTATGAAGAAAAATCTGTTCAGATTATGGATCATGGCGAGAAGAACTTAAGGAACAAGACCATCAAGTTGGTCAAAGTTCTTTGGAGATATATATAGGAAGCTGGATGAATCAACATGGAAGAGAGATGTAATCAGGATCAACTACTTCGAACTTTCCTATTTCTACCATTCTGTATAATTTCGACGGCGAAATATCTTAAGGGGGATAGGCTGTAATAACCCGATATTTTTTTTAAACAAATCAATTTTTAATAATTTGCATTATCATAATTATTTTATCATTTATTAATTGTGGGTTATTAATAATGGGTGCCTATTTTATATCTAATCATGAGTAGTAACCACAAAAGGCTTGGATTTGTGTGAATATTTGGATGGAGCCAACAATACCATAGTTTTTTTAATAGAGTGGTTAACCCTGGCTGTACATTTCTCCTATAGGATACATGACTTGGTGACTTGCACTTAGCCCATTTACCTTCTAAATTCCTTGGTAACTTTTCATTTTGCTTCAATGTTCCTTTGATTCTCCAACCCTCATCAATGAGATCTTATCCTAAAACACTCTGTATAAATCAATATCAACCCATTTTCCTTTTCCACGTCCAAATCACAATGAGGGTTGAGAGAGAGAAGGGGGGGAGGGTTGTACCGAGTCCAAAATCCATCATTTCAACCACTTTTTATCGCTGGAATCGCATATCGAGGTTGGCATTTCTTACCTTCAATCCATAGATGAGATCTTACCCTTAAACACTCTATATAAATCATTCTTAACCCATTCTCTTTTCCCACGTCCAAATCACAATGAGGGTTAAGAGAGAGAGAGATAGAGAGAGAAAGAGAGAGAGAGGGTTGCAGGAGGCAGAGGGTTACCGAGCTTTGCCGAGTCCGAAGTCCATCATTTTGACCGCTATTTTTATCACTGGAATAGCGTATCGAGGTTGGAATTTCTTACCTTCAATCCATATCGTTCAATTTCAAGTATAATCGTTTAATTTCATCTTTCTAACTCTCTGTTTTTGAAACCCAGACGAGAGAGGATGATTTTAGGTTATGTGTATTTAGGTTTCATGTTGTGATTGTAATTTTGATAAACATATCTTCTCCTTTTTTTTTGGATTCACAGACGAGAGGGGAAATTTGTTGTAAAAGAAAAATAAAAAGAAACAATTAGATAAAAAAATCGAAAATTACAGTTCGTAAGGTTGTCCATGGAGATTCACAAATTGGTAACCAAAGTTTAAAAATGAAAGTACATATGTTAGTTTACAAATGAAGGATTATCTTTGACCATCATATTGGCATTCAATTATTATTATTATTATTGCTGCTAGTATCTTCGGTTTTCAACTTGTGTTACAATAGTGAACATGAAACTAAAACTTTATACGTATCTTCTGTTATAGTTACGTCGTTACGTTGCTTACATACTCTTGCTATTGTTCTAAACGGAAGTTGATGTTGCTGATATTATAGCGAAATTATACCATGTTGAAATTTTGGTTAGTCCTAGTTATAGTCGTTATGTTATCCAAATTTCTAAAAAATTATTGTTATTTGTATTTGGGGCAAATTTGGAGTCATACACTAGGGACACTAGGTCGAATGGCGTTGTGATATGGTAGTGGAGGATGTCAAACATACATTATAAATAGTTTATGTGTAGAGACAAGTGATTCGTTAAACGAACAAATGTAAATTGATTTGGATGGTCCATCGTGACAATGTTATCGTTATCTGGGCATTGTCCCGTGTTTGGTTTGTTTACAAGGACCCCAACTAGGAGTAGCTAGAAACGGTTGGAGGTGATTTCAAGGATGTTTGCTATGGCAGCTCCGAATCTCGAGGGAGTGATGTCTTGCGCGACTTTGAGCTGATAAGAAGAAGCGACGAAGGTTCATTGTGCTTGGACCTGGTGAAGTCATGCTCGTGGGATCTAGATAGGGTGAAATAGGTATTGACCTGAGTGGATGATAGAAAGTCCTTGCCTTGCCGGGTTGGTATTCAATTGGGTACAGAACCTCATACTATAGGGCTAGGGTAGGTAAGGATTGGTCAATATCAACCGATTGTCTTTGTTACTACTAAAAGGTAAAATTGAATTACCGAGATGGAGAAATTCTAGAAACTTAAATGCAAGATTCATAACAAACCATATGTTTAATTTCGCTGATTATACTCTGTTTACTTATTTCGTTCATTTATTTATTATATCGTTCGTATCTTGGGTTTGTTGTTAGGTTATGGATTTTCGCTGAGTTTCATCACTCATGGAACTATTTCTTTGTCCCTGACATTCATGGCAGATGAGAAGAGCAAAAGGAAGAACAACCCGAGTTGAAAAAGCCAGGCTTTAATGCCGACAGCTACGACAACACCTGGATTTCATATCTTTAATAGTTTTGTTTATAATTTGAAATCACATTGTAAACCCATAAAAAGGCATTTTCGTAAATTCCGTTAAATTTCCGCACTGTTTCATTTTCTATTAAAAATTTATAGAATTATGTTTTAATCTTGTTTTAAGAAATAAAATGAGATTAGAAGGTTTTTATTGATGTTCCGAAGGCATTACAGTGGCTTACCCTATCATTTCATACTTTTTCTTAAAAATAAAAAAATTATTGCCCCTCCATAATTTTGGTTGGTAAAGTTTCATTCTGCCTCTAAATATTGCAATGAAATGACAAAAGAGGATTAACTCCACTATAAAACGGTCGTCATATTTTTATTACTCTTTTCGTCTCGGTTTATTTGTCTACTTTTTGACTGTCTCAAATTGTTTGTCTAATTTTGAAATTGATTTGTCAAAATTTCCTTAATGCCCCTCTCTTTTTTAAAAATCACACTTTGAAAAACGTGAAATATCATTTAATATTAAAAAAATTAAGGGTATTCTTAAAAAATTAAAATTTTTAAGAGTAATGATTGTGTTCCCTAAATAAGTTAGAATTCTAAGAATGGGCAAACAAATTGAGACGGAGGAAGTATGTGTCTTTTTAGTTCCTAAATAGAATGATTAGATTGAGTTGAACCCTATCCGTTAAATAAAAGATTCTCTATTTTGTCGCCTATGCATAAGCATTCATTGACTCTAAGATCTACCATTTAACGGACTTATGACCATTTGTATGAAATGTTATAATGTACAACATTCATTATAAAATGGTGTAAATCATACAATGTGTCTGTTTGAGAGGCGAATAATTATCCCTTTATTCACGTTGAAATATTTAAAGAGTAATACTATGATAATCACTTTTGTACATGTTTATTTTGAGTAGAGTCTCATGTGGGTTTACCAAGTTAATGTGATGGATTCTATATTTTAAAACTCATTTAGTACATTGCCCAACATATTAAAATGGTACATGATACTCAAAATACAGTCGTTCAAACATTGGTGTTATTCTAAATTTCTCTAATGAAAGAAAATAGTGATATTTTGATCTTTATTTTTTTTGCCATTTTTCAAGGGCCATTGGATAGAGAGAATGAACATTTTTATAATTTATGGGGTAGTAATCGTGAATACTAGAAAGTTAAAGGGTGCTTTTGCTCGGCCCCCCTTTCCTTTCGTCTTCTAGTCTTACTGGCTTTACTAGAAAACCTTGTTCCGGCGATCCTTTTTCTTTCCTTTCCGGGGATCTCCCAAGTCCGACAGGATTATATCTGGCTCGGCGTACATTATAAGCAAGCCCTAAGTCCCAATTTCTTCGATCTCACTCCAACAACACTGCAAGATTTCGACCCTAGGACAACGAACAATGGCCATTGATTCTGTGGAAAACGTCGAAACTGGGAATTTTGCGTGCCAATTATGTGCTGAACCGTTTCTGTTGGTGATTTGGTGTTCAATTTATGGGTTCGATTTGGAATTCGTGTCCGCAATCTGATGTGTTCGATGGCGGTGGAGTTGGGAGAGGAGGGTGGCTGATTGTCGGAGGTGGAAAACATCTCCAACGATGACTATATACAATGGAGCCAACAAAGACATCTCTCTTCAACATTGTACGCTATTAATCTTTGCCTCTTTCTCAACATCTCCGACGGCCGCGACTCTTCGCACCTACAGCACCGTCGACCGGTGGGTTTCGTTGAATTTTTTTTCAATTGCGAATTTTTTATTGTGGGTTTCTGTAGAAAAGAAAGCCGACGTTGGAGGAGATAAATCATTTTCTAGCTAATATGGATTTGTGAATATGATTTTGGAGATGGCTTTGCTGCTGTGGGGAGCCTTTTTGGACTCTCTTTAGTAATTATTAAAATCATTAATTTGGTAGATCTTATAGAATGCACCGCTCATTATATATACAAAATGTCAAACAAATGAGAATATCAATACATATTTTACGGATATCAATACATAATTTATAAATATCAATACACTTTTTATACTTGATCTTATTAAAAATTATGGTTATCCATATATATCTCTATTGGAAGAAATTTCTATCCAAACAAGTAGTTTTTCGTGGAGACCCTTTTTTTTTTTTTTTGGACAAAATGATCTTCTGATAGATGTGTACTAATCGATGTCCACAAAAATAAAAAATAAAAAATAAAAAAATCTGATAGGGCTAAATATCTAAAGGAGATCTAAAAAAATAAACGATTTATACCAGTGAGTGGGCTCGGAAAAAGCCCCTGAAAGGTATACTAGTGTAAATGTAATATCTTTATCCTGATATGGGATGAGGTTTCACAACCCACATCTCAATTGATGTGTGGTTTAGTCCAAAATTATGTTGTGCATTTAGGGTGCAAACCAGAAGCCCGCTAGGCAACCCAACCCACTTTTCGAATGGTTATAAGCTATAGAAATGGACAGGATAGAAAGTTTAAGCCCATTTACTATATCTTAAAGAAGAAAATAATAAGAAAAGTAGAAAAAGAAATATAAATAAAGAAAAGTGAGAAAAAGATAGAGAGAGAGAGAGAGAGAGAGAGAGAGAGAGAGAGAGAGAGAGAGAGTCTTATAGGGAAAGAAAATATTAGTCCAGGTACTAAAATGTTATTTTTTTTAGTGTATAAACAATGTGTTACAATATCCACCACTTAGAAATTTCGTCGTTGTCTAATATAACCCCAAAATTCATGTCTACACTTTCGCTGCGAACCCCGATATTGTTTTTGTTTTTTATAACCTAAAAATTACACACATTAAATTAATCTCATGTAAGACCTAGTGCGGTTGGTATCTTGCCAACTCTCTTTTGGATTTTGCTCTTTGGGATGTCAAGCGACATATGATTATCGGATCATGTCGAGTGCTAATCTAGTTCGGATTCAATCTCTAGCCCTTGTTATGCCAATATGCTTGTCATCCCATTAATTTTTGTTACTCTCTATTTCAAAGATTAGTGAGTTCTTTTTTGCCAATAAAAAATAATCTAAATACATAAAAAAATCATAAAAATGTAACATCTGTAATCAAGAAAGATAATACAAAGATATAGAGTGCAATATATATACTCAGTTACCTCAAATATAATCCTAACTTTTAGATACGTGCATTCTAGTGTCGAAAAAAACATATAAAAATTATACCTTAAAATATTGTTTGACCCATACCCACTATACAAAAAAATGTTCGTGCTGAGATAGTGGTTTGGATGTTGCGTGGGTTTCTCCCAAAAAAACAACCAGAATAAGAAAAGAAGGATATGGAAAAATAAAGAATGAAAAGGGAGGGAGGGAGGGAGGGGCCATGCCTTGTTGGTTTTGAACAAGAGAATAGATTGCTGATTCAGTTTACTTTTGTTTGTTATGCATGTCTAATCATGTAGTTCTCTTTTCTTTTTTGCTTGATGCTCATTGGGGGTGTTTTCCTCTTGCTTGGTTAACATCTTTCTTTTGTCCATTAAAAAAAAAAGGTAGGGGAGGGGCCACACCTTGGCCAGTTGGCCTTGTCCACACGTGGAATCGCGTGGAAAATGTAAAAGTGTGAAAAAAATTAGTCTCATTCTGAAATATTTTTTGAGTTTTGATAGGCTGCTGATCAGTTGGTGTAGTTTGAGGTTTTTAGATTAGATTGTGTTCTTATATTGTTATCTAAGGGTGCTGACATAGCTAGTTTCAGTTGTTCATTGGGATGCAAGGTTTATTGGACTAGGATCATTGCTGACATCCCTTTCTTCAAGTTTTGATGCATTTTGCTTTTGAAAATGGTTTATATTATGCCCTAAGCAATGTTTATTGTATTTTTTGTTGGCGTCTTGCTAATCTTGTACCCTTTTCGAGGATTCAAGTGGTAATGGTTGTCGGCTGGCTATCTGAGTGCTAACCTATTTAGGATTTGTGTTTGTCCATTGTAATGCTGTCATGCTTGAATTCCTTTTAATCTTTGTCATACTTATTCAAATACTAATAAATGTTTTTTTTGCCAATCAAAAAAAAAAAAAAAACTGCAAACATACTATAGGCTCAAAACAATATTTTCAGAATAAATGCATGATCAGATTTTTAAAATAAAACATCTTCTTTGTATGTTCTCGTTTTTTTAATGTAACGTGCGAGATGTTACAATATCTCACGCTCAAAAATTTTGTCCCGATAATTCAATGTTCTAAAAATCACTAGGTGCTAGTCGGGCGGTGGGGGACCTTCTAGCGCCTAGGCCTAGTAATCGGAGATTAATCGGCCTAGGAGAATTAGTCGGTTTTTTTCTTTTCTAATAAAAATTTCTATAAATATTCCAAATTAAATAAATATAAGTAACACATTACACATAAAAATTTCAACCCCTGTATGTTATACTCTCTATTACGGAAATCCTACTAGATACTGTGTTATATACTTCCAAGAAATCAAAGGCCTACGTAGGCCCTCTTCAAGACATCTCACAACACCAGCTATCAATATATCAGAGTATAGCACCGACTATCATAATAGATATAATAATAGATATAATACCACTATAGCAGAGTATAGCACCGACTGAATATATTCAGCTATCAATATATCATATTATATAATAGATATAACATAAACAGAGGGAGACCAACTTGATCAAGAAAGGCAGAAACAGAGACTCAGAGAGGGAGACGACAACCAGCCACCAGAAACAGAGAGGGAGACCGACTCACCGAATGGAGGCCAGAGACGAGAGAGCTGAAGGATGAAGGATGTCCGCCGGAAGATGAAGGATGGAGGCACCGAGTCACGCTGTGGTAGACTGATAGTCTGCCGTCTGGTATATAACTATCTATATAACACTAACGGTTTGTCTCCCTCACAAAAACGGTATGTCTCCCTCACAAAATTGGAATTTCTGATGTTTCATCGCCGCCTAGCCGATTCATCGCCACCTAGCCGATTCATCGCCGCCTAGCCGATTAGTCGGCGACTGGAGCCCGCCTAGGAGAGACACCGATTTCTATGGAGGATTTTCCGGTAATCCCATCGGTAACCCACCGACTACCGATTACCAGCCGATTAGTCGGCCGATTTTCCTGATTTTTAGAACACTGCGATAATTTACCTTCTTTAATATCTCAAAATCCAACATCTTTATAACCTAAAAAATCAAGACAATATTTTCTCTGCTAACTCGAATAAAAACATTACATTTATCACTTCAAAAATCACTTGCCCACTAGATTTCATGTGAGACTTAATGTCTAAGCTCCGACACCTACTATGATAACCCGAATGTCTACAAAACAATAAAAATAAAATAAGTCTCCACATTACAAATGATGGGACTCTGAAACCTCTGATTTATAACATTTATGTACTCAAATAGATCGGTCTGGAGTTTCCAATTTGACTCCACTAAATCTGTCTCGTACAATACGACATGATATTGTGCTAAAAAATAACGAAATTAACATAATCAATGACATAACTAGATTAATCACATGGCACCGAGTCTTCCCTCAACCATGCCTTTTGGCCTTTGTTTTTTAAATATTTTTAGCAAATTGTTGGCTGAGTCTACTTCTTCCATGTACCAAACCTCTCCATGGCATTCAGCCGCAACATTAAATGTAAAGAACAATACCCAATGATTCACGATTCAATAATAATTCATGTAATTCACTGATTAGTTCCCAAATTAATCCAGAAAAAAGAGTCTAAAAGTTGACAAATCAGGAGAGATATTCTAGATATTTGAAAAGAATGATTAACATGCGTCTTGTTACCTCAAATACGATCCTAACCATTGAATATGTACATTCCAATGCTAAGGAGAGTATCTTAAACAAGCAGCCTTAATCGGTGGTCATTATTTGACCCACTGTCGAAAAAATCTTCCATCAGAGGCAATGGGTTAGAGGTTGCGTGGGGTTATTTGAAAAACAACAACGAGAAGAAAAAAATAAGAAAATTAAAAAAAAAAGGGGAAAAAAAAGGGAGGGAGATTGTATGAGATAAGATAAGAAAGGTGAGACAGATCAATAAAGAGAGAATGAGAAAGACCAATCATGTGTGAGAGGGTCCCACTTCTTTACTTTGTTAATGGAAAAAGAATTGCTTGGAAAATAGATAAGTGTGGAGAAATTAATTCTCATTCTAAAATGCTTTTCAAATTTTAGTTACAGAAAATTACTATAACTTTTATTATAAGATCAAAAAATATTTTCCAAATGTTTGCGTGATCGGATTTTAGAATGAAATTTTCAGTTTGTAAATACTTGTGTTATTATAAAAAATATATATGGTAACTATCATATTTTGGAAATTATTTAGCTTTTGTAAGTTATAAACTAGTTATGGATTTGTGCGAGACGCATTTTTTGGTAATGAATTTTAAGGTTTTTGTAAACAGTTGGAGCATGTTTCCGGTAACACAGCATCCAAATCCTTTACCTCTCACAATTCCTCCATAGCTCTCTTCATCCGAATCCTTGACCTCTCCACATTGTGATCAATAAAGTTCAGATTTGATGAACTAGGTGTTTTTAAAGTAAGTGAATTTAGGCATAAAACTATCTATTACCTCTATGGAGAAACTAAGCTTTTAGAGTTTTTTCATGTAAATACCACCCACCCATGGTTGCGGAGCCACCATTGCCCGAGACCTAAAAAAGGTGTTATTTGATTTTACATACATACAAGATCTCTCTGTTTCATATGGTTTACTCCAAGTAGTTTTTCTTAATTAGCCTTTTGAGAGATATTCAGACTATCAATGTGAATAATTAATTAAGAATATACTATTCTAGTTAGCTTATAGATTAACTTATTTTATTTGTTTCAATAGTGCTCCCCGTTTGAGACATGATAAACCCAAGAATAGGGGGATCTTGATAGCAAGGGTTGCAGAAAGAGACAAGGAAGATCTTGATTTGCTTGTCAAGGTGAGTAGAGATGCTTTCGACCATAATCCCTAGCTAGACTTGATTGTCTCGCTCTGTATGTATTTATGTCATTATTTATACACACACGCATGCACGCACATATATGCCTTTTTGGAAATTAAAAATAATCATGTTTATTCTTTTGGGAATTATATAATTAGGATATGCTTTTTTTGGAAATTCTATATCATTCTGTTATGCTTTTTGAGGGATTTTTATGTAATTATGATATCTTTTTTGGGAACTATGTATCATTATGATATTATCTTTAGGAATTATACATAGGAATCAAAACTTGTCCGGTCTACCGTCCAATTCATTCTTTTTGGGCTTACTTTACTAGTATAAACCGTTTACTCTTTTGAGCTTGTCAGAACATCGGTTTCACCTGTTAAATCAGACACAGATTGATATGATTTTAGAAATAATAAAATCTTTTATTGTTGCTGTATGAAATTTTAGAGATGGGACTTCTGCAGAAGAGGTAACCATGAATTGTTAGGAATCCTGATTCGTGGCCTTTCGTTGCTCAAAACTCTTATAATCTTGGAATTTTTATCAGAAACTATTCAATTTCTTCTTCATAAATTCTTTGGTTTCGTTTTTTTTTGATAAGAAAAAATAATTCTTTGGTTTCGTTGTCTTCTACTTTCTTTCTTTCAGAATTGTGCTACTGATACAGCCACATTGAAGCCCACATCCACAAACAAATTGCAACGTTGTATATACTAATCTATGAGATCAGTAAAAAAAACCCAGAAAATCGACAAATCTGAGTTTTCTCAATACAATGTTGAAGAGACACTGTTGTCAATTCAGATTTCATCCACATGTGTAATTTTCGTTTGAAGCACTGATTTTCAGGAACTAATGTGGAGAGAAAAGCCCAAAGGTAGGGTAAATAGATAAAACATGCCTGAAAAAATGGTGGATAGTTCTCTGGACAGTGACACTACTAGAAAAAATACTTAGCCCGCAGTGGATGAAACTCTATTCATCATCCATTCAACCACCGAACAGCTGGACTCTGGACGACCACAGATGACCTAGATCTATAAACCTGATGATGGCCTTTGAAGTTCCACCACCATAGTAGACAGGTCGTCTGGTAGAGATAAAGTAGATCGGTAGACAAGAGAGAACAGACGTGACATAGAACTAGGGCTTCGAAGAGAAAGGAGGGTAGGGAGGAGGGGAGGGTACGACCATGTAACTCTATCTATAAAAAATGAAAACAATATTCAAAATATTTAAAAATTTAAAATCCGATTTTAGAACACATGTTTTGCAATGGCATACTAAGCTGTCGCGAAAAGTATCAACTTTTGCGACGCACACTTTGTCGATGGAAAAGTGAGTATTTTTTGCGACAGTGTCGTTAGCCGTCGCACAAGGTACTAGCTTTTGCGACGAAAAATATTCCAGTCGCAACAAGTAGTATGTTTTGCGACAGGAAACTGGCCGTCGCAAAAACTGTACTTTTTTGCGACGACATATTATGGTCGCAAAAAAATTGACTCAAAAAGTCTCTTTTCTAGTAGTGTGAACAGTTTTTTTTTTTTTTTTTTTTTTTTAAGGGCAAAGAGGAATTTATTAATCAAAGAACGGATACAATGATTAAAAGGACAACCGATTTAATGGGTATCAGTACAAAATGTGGGAATTCCAACTAGGTTGGCACCCGTACGAACAGCTATCATTTGCCAACCGGGAACAACAAAAGCCACCTAAAAGATACAAACTATAGCAGAACAACACACAAAGCAACGAAAGAACATCAGAACAACAAAATAAAAACCACAATTCTAAGTCTTGGATCAATGCATAATCCATCAAAGGAGAATGTGAGAAGCATCATAACCCTTGGATCTCAACAAAGACACCAGAAACTGATAAGGCAAGGAAAATTTCAGCATAGCAAAAGAGGGCTACCCAATCAAACTGCATAACAGAAATTGCTTGATAGGCTGCAAATCAGGATAACCAGAAAACCAGCAAACTGCATTATTAGGTTGCCCCCCCTGTCAAGAACCCTTTGGATATTGTGGATTAAAACATTAATGGAATATGAGCAAGAATGGTGATGGATCTTAACCCATGACAATAGGCATAATTTAATTGACTCCTCCAAAGAATCCCATTTAATATTGACACCATTGAAGATAAAATTGTTTCTCACTTTCCAAAGATACCAAAGCAGAACAGAGGGATTTGCTTGAAAGCTTGTCATAGGATCTTCTAAACTTCAAACCTTGCCACCATAGAAGCAGGTCTTTGATGGAGGCAGGGCTAACCCACTGAATACCCAACCACTTAACAACATTGGACCATAAACACCACACTTTGTGGCAATGAAGGAGAGCATGGTCCACAAATTCAACTTCTGACTTGTAGAAAATGCAGGAGGCTTCTTGTTGGTTCATAATACCAAGCTTTAAAAGGAATTCCCCTGATTTGACTCAACCTAGACAGGCTAACCAAGTGAAGAATTGTGCTCTAGGAGGAGAGCACTTATTTCAAATACACTTTGAGGGGAAGATGGACTGCTCCCTCCATGTGATTCCTGAAGACGGAACACACTGCCTTAACAAAGAAAGAGCCACTAGAACAACCCTTCCAAATCATTATGTCCATTATGTTTGAAAGATGGATAGGGGATTGATCCAACAAAGCTGAAATGTTACTGAGATCTGCTTCTTCCCAGGAGTAAAGTTCCCTTCTAAACTGAAAGTTGGAGGTCACCCTCCTACCACCAGCAGACCTGCGTGCAAATAAGTCAACAAGTTTACTTCACCATTAACCATGAGTCGATAAATACTAGGGAAGTGATCTCTTAAAGCGCTGCCATTACTGATCCAACAGTTGTGCCAAAATTTGGTTCTGCTACCATCCGCCACCTTGATGCTTAAATTACTCAAGGACTGAAAAAACTATGGATAGCTAGATTCCAATTGGGGGATATCCTTCCAAATGGGAGAACCCCTTCTATGCCCCACTTCATTAGGCAAACAAGTGTCAAATGGGAGGTGATTGAAGTCACATACCACAAGCCTCCAAAGGCTATTAGGTTCTGAAGCAAACCTCCACCGCCATTTAATCAATAAGGGTTCACTTATGGTCTTAATACTTCTAATGCTCAATCCTCCCATTCTTTTGCTACATGTTATCTTGTCCCACTTAACCATATGAAGCTTATTGGATTCCTCATATCCATCCCACAAGAATCTCCTTTGGATCTTTTCTATTTCGAAAGCTACTTTGGATGGCATTTTGAATAAGGAAAGATAGTAAATGGGGGGGTTACAAAGAATTGATTTTATGTGCACCAACCTACAACCAAAGGAAAGAATTCCTCTTCCAAGATGAGAGCTTGCTCTTTACCTTTTCAATCATAGACTTCCAAGTGCTTACTCTACGAGGGCTTGCTCCAAGAGGTAGGTAAACCAAGGTATTTGATAGGTACGGCCTTAACCTTGCATTTGAGGACATTGGCATAAACTGAGACCAACTCCTCATCGACCCCAACACCACACCACTTATTGTACTTGTGGAAGTTGATTATGAGGCCAGAGACAACCTCAAATCCTCTAAGGATTTTTTTAAGAGTAAGGATTTCCTCCGTTCCTCATTCAGGGAAATGATTGTATCATATGCAAATTGCAGGTGGGTAAGACATCCTGATAGAGGTCCCAAATTAATCCCTTTAATTAGGACCCTATGATTGGCTCTATTGAGAAGGATATTCAGGCCCTCAGCTGCAATAATGTACAAGAAGGGAGACAAAGGATGCACCTTGCCCAATTTCTTTCTCTATATTGAACTCAGGAGTTGGGAAACCATTCACTATGACAGAGAGTTTACGGAGATGCAGTCCTCTATCCAAAGAAGCCAAAATCCTCAGTCCTCAACATACTTGGGATAAAATTCCAGCTCAAGTTGTCATACGCCTTCTCGAAATTAAGTTTGATAATGATCCGTTTCCTTTTCCTCCTCTTCCAAAAATGCACTACTTCATTAGCTATAAGGATACAATCTTGGATTCCTCTATTACCCACAAATGTTGATTGGTAACATCCAATAGCATCTGAAAGAACCTCTTTCAGTCTGTTGGACAATACCTTGGCAAAATCTTGTAGAGACTACCAATTAGATTTATGGGTCTGTAATCCTCCAATGATTATGGGTTTTCTATCTTGGGGATCAAAGGAATGAAGGTGGATTTGAGGCCTTTAACCAATCTCCCATTGGTGTGGAATTCATTAAATGCCACTACACTGGACATTACTCAGTAGAAGTTATGGGTGCCCTGGAAAGGGGCAATCCTCCATAAACATAAAGCCTCGCAAAGGAGTTTGTTGAGTGGAAACTTAACGCCACCCTCAACCATGACCATGAGGGGAAAGAAGGAAGATTTGCTGTCGGCCTCATGGATTGGTAGTTCATCCTTCCCTAGGAGGCGAACCCCTACTTTTTTTTGGAATTGAATCGATTTCCCTAAACCTTTCACGATAACCTTCCAAGAACATTCTCCCTAGAGAAGTAGCCATGAAAAAATTGGCAAAAGAATCAAACTTATAAAGTTCAGAGCACAACAAGCAAATAATGAAGCTCCTTGGACCGCCCAGAACAAGTAAAAGTATTATCTATGAAGTTACTCGACTTTTATGGAGGTATTTGGACAGGATTCAAAAAGACAAGTTTCGAGGAAACAATGAAAAGGGCGCCAAGGGGCACATCACCTTTAATATGGTTGGATAGTCACAGGCACGTGGATGACGTAAGAAAGAGGAGCTACCAACTCACCTCCAGGGCTGATTAGCTTTCTGCTGCTCAAACCCAAATGACAAGCGGACTGAACAACAACAATCTAAGGGGCAATTTGGGAGGTCAGTAAATCTCATAACCAACTGGGTGAAATTTGAACACCAATTACAGAGACCTAAGAGATAAGATAAGCATGGTTTATTGACTTGGCGCATCCACCTCAGGTGAGCAAGCATCATGAATATGCCTCTCTGCCAATGTCTTACCTAAGAGCCGACCACTACTTGTCGATCTCTCTTTTGATGACGGATCTTGAGCGTCGCCTTGGCGGGCTATGAAATATCGTGGTCGGCAAACATGAACATACTGGCCAGTCTTATGATGTGTCAAATCAACCCATGATGAGGGATGACCAATGCAAAAAAAAGCACTCGAGTGCATCAGGACACTCAACCGATCCCTATAAATAAGGGTGAAAATCCATCAGTAAGGAGGTCAGTCACTTGGAGAACTTACGCTAGGTTAATCAGTAAGAACTTTTTTAGCCACTTTCATAAACCAAATCACTATAAGCGGTACTTAAAGTATTTGATTTCAATATCCACATGAGCTCGGTTTGAACATTTGCTCTACAAGGTTTCGCTACAAAGAAACTTACTTAGCCATCGGAGGGCATTCTGACCATTGGTCACGGTGTCTCTAACTGCTTGTTCCCTTGTGCAGGCATATTTCTCATGTGGACCCCTGTGGGCTCCCCCACATGAGGCATATTTCTCATGCATGTTGCCTTGAACTCCATTAGCTTGTTCGCTACAAGCTGCCCAAGTATCTTAGATGCCCGGGTTGTTAAGGATTGCAACGGGTAGGGTATGGATTAAGGGATCCTATTTCATCCTCGAGTGGGTAATCTTTCACTGTTCCTGCCCCTATCCCCAATGGGGATATTGGATAATCCACTAAACCCCTCTTCCAATGGAAATTGAATTTCTTTGGAATATATCCATATTCAAACAAAAAACAGAATATGAATGAAATCATGTGAAAGCAAAACATTCCAACTAACAAAAAAATAAAATAAAAAACAACTTCAAATCTTCATATTCAAGTGTTAAACATAAAAACAAAATAGTAGTATTCTGAAAAAACCCAAGTAAACAATTTTTTGGTTTGTGACAATATCAAGTTTCAACACCTTCTTTGATCACATCTAATCCATAATTGATAATAAAATTCAATATGCACACAATAAAGGACATGAAACAAATTTCAATTCAATAAGTAGAGCTACTGCATAATATTTTCAACATACAATTAATCGTGACATTATTTGGTGGAACAATTATATCTAGTGCGTGAGCATGAACTATAAATGAACTCAAAATATGACACAAATAATGCAGTTAAAATTAATTTAAAGTAATTGGTAAGTCCGTTAGATGAATTTTGTTTAATGGAAAATAGTTACACATCTAAGTAATATTGGAGATTCATATGTATGTTTATGTATGTATTATATAATATCTACATATACAGTACTAAGGTTATGTCTGTAATTAAACCAGGTTCGGAGAGGGTATGGGACGATCAAAAACTCATACCCATCCCATGTGAGCGTGGTGGGATGGGTATTTGTGAGGTTTGGAGCAAATTGCTATCCCTATGGGTTCTCCCCGCTAACACAACGTAATAGTTTTTTTTTATGTGAGACTAGTTGACTTTTCACCCTCTCACGTACCATACATGGATCACACTTTGAAAGTCAATTTCTAATTCAATCCTCAATGGATTTTATTCATCCGTTTCATAGTTTAGCCCCTTACTTGAGAGTACACAGACCCATTTGGACCCACCCCAATTGGTATTTGGGTCCCACTAAATTTTTGGGACAAAGTCACCAAACTTTTGGGAACAAAAGCCGTTTTTCCTACAAAATGTTGTGTGACACACTGATTTGGTTCTGTTATATCAGTTCATTAAATTGTATTGATATTTTACTAATGTAATTTGATGTTATTTGGTATAGCATGTGAATGAATTAAACTTTGTTCATATCTGTGTTTCTATTTTGATTTTTCTAACATAAAAGTAGTTTCAGGCCGACAAAATATAGAATACATAGTTCGTCAAAAAATAAAGACTACGAACATAATTCAATAATATGATCTTTATTCGCCGATCAAATAAATGTATAGTTCTCGTGAATGGAGAATCAAAGACTTTAGTGAATCATTTGGACAACAAAGTGAAACTAAATTAGGGTACTAATGGAGTTGCCACGTAATTTTAATCGAATTAAGTGTTTTCTGTTTTCATTTTTGGTCAGCAAAAAGAACCTTCTATTTATAATTGGTGAGTGCAATGTCATTACTATTATCTTCCATTTCTCTTTTCTCTAATTTTTGTTCCTGTTTACTGCAGATAGAAAAAGCTTTATCTTCTCAAATTTAAATTGCATCACGTCAGCAGCTTACTTTTTGAATATCAGAAAAACTAACCCTCTGCCTGATCATCACGTGTACTCCAGAAGACATAGCTGAGAAATTGGGATGTTTAATCGCTGATGCAGTGGTCAATGCAGTAGTCAGAGCAGTGCAATATGTTCGTCACTACAGGAAGAACCTGGAGGACTTGCAAACTGAAATGACAACTCTTCAAGATCGTATGGAATTTAACGGAAGAAAAGTTGGTGAGGCCAATGAGCGTGGTGAAGAGATAGAGCCAGCCGTTTCAAGCTGGCTAATGGATGCTGACAAGTCGAAAGGTGATTTTTATCAACTTGTGGACCAAAGTACAGCTAAGGAGAACATGCCTTGTTGTGCATGCTTATGTCCTAACATCAAGTGGCAATACCGATTGAGCAAACAAGCCAAAAACTCTCTCAGAGCAGCCATTTTGATGAAATTTCACACCATAGGCTGCCTCCTGCAAAACATCAATTCCAATCCAACAAGAATTATGTGAACTTGGATTCAAGGACACCGATTTTCATCGGTGTTTGAATGCATTAAAAGATCCCAATGTTAACATGATTGGTGTATATGGGCTAGGAGGGGTCGGTAAGACCACATTGATCCAAGAGGTCAGTAAAACAATGATACATGATGGAACTTTCAAGTATGCCCCGCTTGCGATTGTCTCAAATAATCCCAATGTGAAGGAAATCCAATACAACTGGCTACCAGCTAAAACTTTAAATTTGAAGCCGTAGACGAACATGAAAGTGCAAATAAGTTGTGGCATAGTTAAAAAATGGGGACAAACATCTTGTCATATTGGACGACATTTGGAAAGAATTAGTGGACATCATGAGTATTGGTGTTCCCATCACAGATAGAAAGATAGGCTGTAACGTTTTGCTAATGTCTTGGAACCAAGATTTGTTACAAAATAAAATGAAACTTGATAGAACTTTCCCAATTGTAGAGCTACCGTTTCCAAAAGCATGGATCCTATTCAAGGAGAAGGTGGGAAGTTCAATCAAGTCTCATCCAGAATTAAATTCTCTCGCAAATGAAGTGTGAAAAAAATGTAGAGGTTTGCGGGTTGCCATTAATGAACTTGGAGCAGCATTAAAAAGTAAACCAGTGCATGCATGGGAGAATGCAAGAGATAATCTAAAGAGGTATATGCTCACAAACATTGAGGGCATTGAATCAAGTGTTTTGGCTTCCTTAAGGGTGAGCAATGACATGTTACAGTCTCTGGATGCATAGTCATGTTTCCTGCTCTGTTGTTTGTTTGCTGAGGATGCCGAGATTTCAATTGGCAACTTGATGAGATATTGTGTGGCGACGAGTTTGCTTCGTCAAAACTTACGTACACTTCGTGAAGCAACAAATGCTATAAGCACATTGGTTGGTACCCTCAAGTCGTCTTCTTTGTTGTTGAATGGCGGTTAAGAAAACTTTTTCAGAATTCACGATGTTATATGAGATGTTGGTATCAAGATTGGAAGTGAGGAAAAAGCATTTCTGGTAGATCATGGTGCTCTTTAGTGGCCAAGGAATCCTACTTCGTACTTAGCTATCTCATTAAGATCTGTAAAAATCAAAAGGCTTCCGAATGGGTTGACATGTCTACAACTCCACATCTTGACTCTTGACAACGATAAACTTTCACATCTGGAAGTTCCAGACAAGTTTTTCAGTGGGATGGAAAAACTTACGATGTTAACTTTAACTCGACTTTGTATGCGGCAACTTCCATCCTCACTTGCAAACTTGAGAAACCTTCGGATGCTATATCTGAATGAATGCGAGTTGGAAGACATAGCTATACTCAGGGATTGAAAACAACCTTGAAAGTGGTTAGTGTTCGTGGTTCTAATATCTAGATATTGCCACAAGAGATAGAACAATTGACTAGTCTTCGAGTGTTGGATCTCTGAGATTGTTGCAACCTCCAGGTGATTACACAAGGTGTCATATCCAATTTGACCAGCCTAGAGAAATTGTACTTTCCAAAGGAATTTGACAAATGGCAGGCCACAACTGACAAGAAACAAGACACAAGCAACAACAACAATGTGAGCCTCGAGGAGCTGAGGTCGGTATTGAGTACTAGTCAATTAACCACTTTACATATCCGCATACCCAATGTCATGCTATTACCCAGTGAGAGCCTAATGTTTGAGAGCCGTAAGAGATATAAGATTGAAGTGGGCAATACTGAATATAATTATGCAGAGTTCAAAGAATATTTAGCAACAGTCAAATTGTATGGAATTACCTTTAGGAATGAGCTCATCCCCTTGGTGGACAAAGCTGATCAAGTTCTATATATGAACTGGATCGAGGCTTTGGAGAAGGCACTTCATGACAGAAGTGTTGGAAATGAAGATTTTGGGCTGCATCACTCAATGTCGTTCAATAGGTTAACTAAGTTAACTATTTGTTATTGTAAAATAAAGTATCTTTTCTCCGAGTCCACTGCAAGAGGACTTATCCACCTTGAACGACTATATGTAAGACCCTGTGGAATCATGGAGGAAATAGTTCGATTTGAAGGACAGAATGATGAAGACAAACTCAGAAGTGAAGTGAAGTTCAATAAACTGAAGCAATTGGAATTGACAAGGCTAGCAAACCTCATAAGCTTCTATGCCAAAAAGCATAAGATGGAAACAACCAAGGGAAGTTCTAGCCATGCCCAAACCTCTTTTCAGTGAAAAGGTAAGCTTTTGTGATTATCATTTATATTAAAAAATAAAAAAATTTTGATTATTTAAAAGGTCTCGTGGCTAGCTAGCCTATTATTCTATGATAGTTAATGAGTAAAAATTGAAGAAATAAAAGATAGGCAAGTAGTTGCTACTAGAGCTATAAGCAGGGATTTGCTGTTGATCAAGCTGGGTCACCATTATATGTAGAATTTCTTTATTCAATTCGACAAAGAAGTTAGGCAAAATAAGTTGCTAAAGATGAGTAAAACCCATAAACTACACTTCAGTCAAGAATTACTTATTTATTTGCCTTCATTCAGCCTGAATTTATTTGCCTAAAGTCAAGTTGAATTTTTCGCTGTTCAATTCCATTATAAACTTGTAAATACTACAAAGAAACATAAAAGAACATGGATTTTACCCTTAATCATTATATTTTAATCACTATTTTCAAACTGTGATTGATCGGGCCTTAATTAAAAGTCACGTGATTTAATCGAAGTTTTTGACCGTGATGAAAAGTCTTTTTAAATTGATACTAATACCAAATAAGCGTGATTAAATAACAAACACATTAATTTGTCAAAAATGTGTTACAATCAAAACTAAACTACTTTATCTACCAACTAGATTTCATACATAAAAAAATCTCTAAAACCGGAACTAAAAATTTTAAAAATTAAACAATCTTAAAAGATTAAGCAACTAACTTCTTCCATTACCAAAAAGTCAGCATCGATCAAGCATCCATACTCCATCAAAATAGACATAAAGAGCATGTTAGAATATGTGATGTTTTAATTATTACACTCTAATGTTTACTTTGATTTTTTTTTTTTTTTTTGTTCACAATCAAGATTAGTCTAGTATATAATTTGATAGCGAAGGCTTGGAAGATAATGTAGTTGCACAGGTAAAACAATCAAAACAAAGCCAGTGCCCATCCAATGCATCATATCTCTTTTACATTTTGAGGCTATTAGAATAATAGTATAGGTAATTGAAAATTAAGTATGCAGTCATAAACTGATAGAATAGGTAATTGAAAAGTATGAACAGAAAATAGACAGCTAAGAATTGAACACAAAACAATCTCAATTCAATTAGAGATTCCATAAGGAGCCTAAAGTGATGCAAAAAGCATGCTTCGCTTCTTATGGAGGAATAACGAATTTGCCATACAGGGTACAAAATTCACAGGATTACACAGGGTAACACCTTAAGGTTTTTTTTTTGGCTTTGTTTTTTGTTTTATGCTTTGTTCTTAATAGGATTAAAAACTGTTCGAAATTTATCTTAATTTTTTATCACGGTCCTGAATACTTATAAAAAACTGTGGTTAAAAATAAAAAATTATAATGTCACACTTTGAATAAACAGTCATTACAATTGCAATTCTATAAAAACTGTGATAAAAAATACTAATCATCGCTGTTTTATTACCAAAGTAAGATTGAAGTTGTAAATTGATTTCTTTATCATGCTTTTAACAAAAACGTGATCTTTGTAATTTCAATAGCTTGACATTCCGCTTTGGACAAAGGAATTGCATTTTTGTTTATAAAATCATAATCTTGCAAGTTATTTTACCAGCCTTGACGGTAGCGGGTCGGTGACATGAAAATTTTGTGAAGTTTTTAGAATTTAATGTCTATTGTTTTTTCAGAATTTGTGAAAATTTATCATAAGAGTAGAAAAATTCGGCATTTGGACCCAATCAGACAAATTCATATACTCATTGGTTAGCTGTTCTCAAAGAATGCTAACTCGGGGAGTCAACTGTTTGACAGTAGTTAGAGTTAATGTCAGAAATTTGTTTTAAATAACTTAATTTTTTCAGGTCATTTTTCCCGTTCTGGAGCAACTTAATGTCTGTGGGCTGGATAACACAATAGAGATTTGGGCCAACCAATCTCCTTTGGTCCATGAAAATGCAAGGTCCTTCTCCCAATTGGTGGTGACATTGAGCGTGAGGAGTTGTGCCAAACTCATTAATTTGGTTCCTTCCAATATACTTCCATGGCTAGTTCAGAATTTGCAAGAACTGGATGTAAAAGAAGAAGAAGAAGGTTCAATGAATCTGGACAGTCCGGAAATAACATACCAATTGAATCGAAAAAGATAAATTTTTTAAAATTGATTATTTCAAAAATATCAATGAAATAAATAAATTCGATAAAAATTATTAATAATAACAATCTAAAAAAACCCGGGTCATTACAATGGGTACCGTGAGTCAACTGTTGCGTTCATCATGCTCTCTCAATCTCTCTTTGGATCTTTCTCTCTCTCTCTCTCTCTCGATCTCGCTATTCGCTCGATCTCACTTGCACTATCAAAAAACAAACACTTGAAATAATCAATAAAATAAATAAATTCGATAAAAATTATTAATAATAATAATCTAAAAAAACCCGGGTCATTACAATGGGTACCGTGAGTCAACTCTTGCGTTCATCATGCTCTCTCAATCTCTCTTTGGATCTTTCTCTCTCTCTCTCTCTCGATCTCGCTATTCGCTCGATCTCACTTGCACTATCAAAAAACAAACACTTGCTCATGATAATAAGTTGACTTGCTCCTTAAGACTAAGAGACTTACAACAAGAAGACACTAACAATTGCTCAAATCAACTCACTTACATGTATAGCGTGATGAACTCATAAGACAAGACTATCCCTCCCCTCTATGTGACATGTTTTCCTCTTCATATGGTATTGTTATCTTCTTCATGCTCCTAGTAAGGGGTCCAAATAGGCCCACCAATAGGTTGATGCCTCTTAGTTGGGAACTGAATGGCATTTTGGATTGAAATGTGACTGGGTTGTTCAATGGGCTGGTGGGTGGATAGTAACAAGCCTGAATGATTAAACCCCTCCTTGTGGGTTGGTGAATGGGCTGGTGGGAGGGTTGTGGGGTAGGCTGATGGGCTAGTTCCCTCTCTATGCTTGAGTCTTATTCATCCAATATTATACATTGGACCTAGCCCTAGGATGGTCCAATACCTATTTTTGCTGCAGACTGCTCCTCTATATTTGTGCCTGCTATATCCACCACCTAGCCGTCTTGTTTCTGTGTCTCCAAGATAATGTCATTTTCATTGTCAATACTTTGATCTTCTACTGACCTTGGCTGTTGTTGAGAGCTAGAAATGGGAAGCTTACACCTTGCATATTCTTTTTCCAATGCGTGTCCTGTTTTTTCCATAATTGTGATATTGTTGTATCCCTAGCCAGGGTTGACTTCTAGCTGTCCTTCCTCTTCATTTTCTAAAGTTCCATCTACAGGTAGTGGGCTAGGTTGTCTTCCACCATTAATGGTGTTTTGAATGTCTTGAATTGGTGCATCTAAGGATTTTCTTCGCCAATCATCATCCACTTCTTGAACCTTGACCTTGTACATCTTGCCATGAACCATGACTTGGATCCACTTTGTGAAGTCTGGAATCCGAATTTAAACTTCTCGAGTAAACCTAGTGAACCCTTTAACTAAATCTGCAAAACACTCAAGACTAAGTTAATGCTGACTGGGATTGGGTCTTCGGCTGGCACTCCAACGATCAAGCTAGCCTTTAGATAATAGCAAAAGTAACTTGAAAGTATGGGAGTCAGTGTGAGCGTACTTGAAACGAAAGTGCCCTTGAAGTATTTATAGAATAGGTACCCAACAACTTGCCTGAGGCTCCGGCCAAGAATGTAGCGTTGTGGTCTGGAAATCACAGTGTCCTTGTCACATGTCCAATGTTTGTGCGGATCAGATGGGCACATCTACATGTCCATCAACCACCTTCCCCACCTCCGTCCATGCAACTACCCAAAACGTGGGGAACAAGTCTTCACATAACCGTGTTGAACGTAGACCCTTGGCAGTATAGCTGAAGGCCAACACATCAAGCTTCATGCCTTTATCTTACCGCAATTTCTCAAAACACATCCTCATAAATCCACTTCTATAAACCCAGAACAACTCATGCATTCACATCCTATTGCAACCATAGAATGTCGTTACCACCCAAACACTCCACACCTTAATCAAACCGAAATATATACCCTTGCTGACATTTTTTTTAAAAATGTCAAATCCACATACTCACAAGAAAATCCTCCAAATTCAAAATTATAACTGCTCATGTCACATAATTTCCTGAATGTGTGAATCCTATCAATATGTATTCCTATCCATCTCTAAATAAATATTGGCTAGCCCATGATCTAAAGAAATTTCCAAATAAGGGTATCTAAGCATGTATTCACTCAAGTAAACTAGGCCCAACTTCTATAATTAACTAAAGTAGTCTTCTTATCCTCCTTTCTAGATTTATCTCCAAACATACATGAACACCATCAACACTATTTTTTTTTTTCAAGGTTCAATAACATCACAACCTAACTAAAATTTATCACTAAGATACTGATACACATGTGTCGTTATGCTAACATACTTAAAATAATTTACTATATTATAGTATCTTCTCAAACCAATACTTCTAGCGAAATCTCAAACCAAAGACAATAAATACATTCCGTAGATTACATTGTCGAGTGACTAGGTCTCTCTAGTGCCAAGTGAGTACCAATACAAAAACAACAACTAACAAATGCCTAAAGGACTTTGGAGACTTTGGACCTCCACTAACTGAACATGATGCACTAACTGAATGCAAATAAAATATATAGTCAAAACTTAAGCTCTGATACCACTTTTGTCACACCCCAAAATAGGAGATGTGACCGGCCGTGAACCGTACGCCTCAACTTGTGAAACACGCATCCTCTAATAATAATAAAAACTTAAATAAATGAATAATGTCGAATACCAAACATCCAAGTTTTCATTTCACAAAATTCAAACCAAATGTTCCAAATCAACTGTGAGACATTACCATCCCATGAAACATCCAATAAAAATGTACCTCCAAATATGAAATAAAATAACGGAATTCAATTACCAAAAGCTTATAAAGAAGATGCGGAAGCAATAAATAAAAGTTTAACACTACATGCAATGTCCTAAGGAGGTCAATAAAATAAATCTCACGACGCCTCTAGAGTCCTTGCCTAACATCTTGTCTCGCCTGAAAATGATGTGGAATAAATCCGTCAGCTGAAAGCTCAGTGGGTAGTATATCATGCTATGGGTAGAGAATTAAATGTGGCATATATATAAAAGGGCAATAATTGAGGTCCAATGAATGATTTCAAACAATCAAAGTCAAGGGTTCAAAATATTGTACGCAAGAGGTAAACAAGTGATCAACGAATTTCCAAAATAAATACCAGATGTCAATAAGTCACATTTATACCAATCAAATTGTCCAAGAGTATCAATCAACGAACAACAGTAATACGAGAATTACAACCAAAAGTGGGAACCACAATAATCAAGTACCAAATTAATGCCAAATACTTTCTCAGGGTTTATAGCCCATTGGATCCAACATCGCACTTAGAGTCACCACAGCCTTACCCAGGTCTTTTCCCTAAGTCGATCCAAAATAGTCACCACGGCCTTACCCGGGTCTTTTTTCTGATCTGTTGAGCACTAGAGTCACCACAGCCTCACCCGAGTCATTTTTTTAGTGGCTAGAGTCACCACAGCCTTGCCCAAGCCTTTCCTCTAGACTTTTAAAAATATACACATGGTTTCAATTAACAAAGAACAATGGCAACCGGAGTCACCTGCACCAGGAATATTCTCCATGCCGTTGTATAGTCTCGACAGAATTAAAGGCCAATGAAAAGATAACATGATAAATAACAAAGATACATTGTGAGAATAATTTCATAAAACCTAATATGCCAAAAGGTACATCAATTCCAAATAAAAATAAAGTTAACGAATTAAATTACTGAATACCAAGTCACAAGGAATAACATGGTATCTTCAAAAGAAAAGATAGACACAAGAGGAATCCAAAGAACGGAATCACATAATACACCACTCACCTGAGTCCGAAGATAATATAGTCTGACTATGCGGTATGAGGCTATCCTGTATAAAATTAAATCATATGGAATCACTAACTTATTTTAAAATATTCATACTTATCTAATCATGTAAGAAATACTATTGTTAACTAATTACATTAACCTAGCCTAAAACTAATTAATTTCCTAATCCATAAACTGTTGGACACTTACACCACATATTCCTTTTCTAAATTAAACAAACCACATCAGTAGTGCCCACAATCCAAGCTAAAGGTGTCCTATTTGCATAAAACGTCCAAACCCATTGACATTCACCATAACAAAAGACAATGCCTCACCTTCGTGAGTTCACCGTGCACAACCACACATGGCCAATAGCAAGCCAACGCACAACACCAGGCCATGGCCGAAAATACTAATCCATCCCACAAACTAAACATTCTAAGTATTGATTTTAAAGAACCTTAAACCCAATTGTTTTCTCATCAACCTGCGCAACTTCAGATATTTAATGTTTACTTTATGTCCCAATTTTATTCAACATAGCCGCAATTGACGTAATCCCCCTTTTAATCCCTTAATTTCAGACAATCAATCTCCTCTGTTCTCTCCCTCTACAAATCCCTTGATACCTCATCACCGAATAACATTGGAACACACATCGAAAATCAATTGAAATAAGGAAGAAGAGCCGATGGAGATCAAAGATACATAAGCTTAGCTTCGAAAATCAACAGGAACTCCTCTAAACCTTGCGGCTGCTTCTCAACCTCTTAGAAAATTCTAACGACAATAAAACCCTAACCTATCATCCTATTTATATTATGGCCAACTAACAAATAGAGAAAATAATAATAATAATTACCTAAGTAACAAAAAAAAATGCTTAACACCCAAAACAAATAATTAACCCAACACAATATTTATATCAAAATTACAATCATGCCATTAATTTAATTGATATGAATTTAATATTTAATTAGGATCCCAAACTATAAAAATTTATATGGAATTATCCTATACAAAATAGTTCCGAAAATAATTTTGTACCGTAAAATGACAATCATGTCTCTAACGCTTCAAATATACACTAAATAATTAATTAATATCCAGACCAAATAATTTTAAATTTTAAATTCTAAATTAAATACTAGTCAAAAGTTAGGGCGTAACGAGTACAATTTTCTAACAGAGGGCATGGCTTGCTCAAAGTAATTAGTTAGAATTATATTTTGCCTTTTTAATGAATTTTAACTTCCTTTCAAAGGAGGCATGGGCAGGGCTCTCATTGGTGTCGGAGCTGTTCTTTCTTACAGCTGGTGGAGTTTGTGTTTGTTCGATTTCCCTCTTTCCTAGTTACATTAGAAAAATGTTTTCTCTATTTACAGGGAAGTGGAAAAACCTTTTAGCTCTAGAGGCAAAAAAGTGGGAGGAAAGTGCAATACGTTCAAGGGCAAAAGTGAAATTGAGCCTAAAAATAAACAAGCTTCAAATCAGTTGAAACTCCAAACTTGGCTCGCTTACACCAATCACTTACCAGTCTAAAATGCAAAAATTTAGCATCAAGTTGATCTCAATGGTTTGTTCATTTTTACACTCTGACCTGAAGTGTTCACTCCTACTAGTAAGTAGGGGTATTCATCAATCCGGTACACCACATAAGTGTGGTGCTCAACTAATAAGGGTGACAACAAGAGCCACAAGTTTAAAAGAACAGGCGGCCAGTATTACGTACCGACCAGCCGTAGGGGGGGATCCAAATTGAAGTTTAATATAGAGTTATCCTCATCTACTAGTGAGATGAGAATCACTCTTTACAAAACCCAACAAAACTGCATTATTGCTGGGTACACAATTATTGCTGAGTACATAAGCATTGCAGTTCTCCACCCACCTCCTGAGAGTGTGAGCCTGTGACTGCCAAACAGTCTGCCCAGAGGCCAGAGACCAGAACCAGTGGTCCCAAACCAAATTCGCCAAAACTACTACCACAATAATTTCAGATAGTACAGGAGAGAGACATCAAATGGGGTACTACCCCACATTCAAATTCTTCTACCGTAAGAGAGCCATTTTCCACCCCACAGTAATTGATCCTAAAACTTTTATACAAACGAACCAAAATTCTTAACTCTCTACAATTTCATTACTTTACTCATCACTGTTTTGCGAAATTACCTCTCCAAATTTAAGGAAGAGTTGGGCATCAGAAGTGCTCATGGATGGGCAGTTCACCAAGTGGGGAGTCTTGAGATTTGCATATTCATCCATGTAGCAGGTGGTCACCTTAGGCGACGGGTGGGGTGCAGGAGGGGTAGGACCCGATTGTTTTGGAGCATCAAATTGGACGAGGCTTCCAAGGATGCGTGAAACTTCATGCATTGTCGGCCTATCGGAAGGCTGTCGCTTGGTGCACAGAAGTGCAAGCTGAAATACTTTCTTTACTTCCCCTAGATCCTTACATGTGGCTGATATCTCAGGATCAATTGTGTCCATGACTGCATTGTTGGTTGTCTTGGATAAGATCTATTGCATCATAAAAAAATGCATTATGTCAAAAAACAACCATTTAATTTCACCTCCATTCTAGTTCACAGAACCTAAAATAGAACTTCAATGAGCAAAACAGGAATTCAATGATCGAATGTGGATCAAAACATGTCCAATCATAGTACGGAAATTGGAAAAGGAAACCCTGGGGTTATACTCTTGAAACCAAATTATCAAATGCCTCCACGTCTTTTCAACAGCTATCATGAGGACAATGTGTTGATTGTTTGTGTCAAACATAAAAGAAAAAAGCGGTACCGCATTAGCTAAAATCTGGAAACAATACCTATACAACTAGCCATCCAAAATCAGAAACAAACTGCCACTGCCCTCAAAAAGTTTAACTTAAAACGAATTGGATACAACCTTATATTGCTAAGCTACACATCTCTATGATCTGCGAAGCTAACAGTGTAAAGATAACAACAGATATCTCAGATAATGTCAAACAACTAAAGCATTTCTCCCCACTGCGTTTTGACATTTCCAACGCAATGTCCAACGACGAAACCTTGCATTACACCAACCTATATCATGTCGCTTTTTACTAGCACAAATAAGTTGAGGAAGTCAGGATAAAACAATCAATTGGCTTTATAAAGATGGATAGAAAACTGACCATATGATGGAGGTTGCATTCACTGTCCACTGCTTTTCTTCCAGTCAGCAACTCAAGTAGCACGATTCCATAGCTGTAGATATCTGACTTCTCAGTGAGACGGGAAGTACGGGCATATTCAGGATCAATGTATCCAATGGTGCCCATTATGTAAGTAGAAGTATAGGACTTGGAGGTGCATAAGCTTTTTGCGATGCCAAAGTCAGTAAGATGAGCCTCAAATTCCTTGTCCAATAGTATGTTGGATGACTTCACATCCCTATGGATTATTCGAGGGCTACAATCATGGTGAAGATATGAAAGCCCTTGTGCTGCCCCCAGCCCTATCCGAAGACGAGTGTCCCAGTCTAGCTTTTTCTTCTTTGTAGAGCCTACAAGGTTCAGAACATGTATGAGAATCATAAAGAGTACCACACCACTCGAGACTCATTGGAAGTTAGATTGGTTTATGAGAATTCGAGTTAGTTTCATTCGTTCAAAATGTCCCTATCAATATAGGACTAGAATAGAAACAGAGGGAGTCGAGTGCATAATACAAGGGAAACTAGCTAGTCCTTAAGGATCTAACAGTCACAACATTTTACTCAACATCTTGATCCAAGCCCAACACCAGAGAACGAGACGGAGTGAAGTCTGTAATAGAAGGAAACTAGCTATTCCTCGAAAGGTGAACCATAAAAGTATCATAATGTGGTCATGTTTGTCTAACAAGTGAAAGAAAAAATAAACTAAGGCACGGTGTATGTTAGATGATTTTGAGAGCAGCTCACCCAAAGGCTCTTACATGGTCATGACATACAAGTTTTCTACACCTTCAAAATTGTCAAAAAAAAAAAAAAAAAATCACTTACCATGAAGGAGATCCCACAGACTTCCGTTTTCCATGTAGTCGTAGAAGAGAAGGTTCCCAGAAGGGGACAAGGAATAACCTTGAAGGCTGACAAGATTCCGATGCTTGATGCTCCCAACAATCTCAAGCTCGGTCTCGAATTCCTTGAGGCATTGTGGATATTGGGAGTACAGCCTTTTAATCGCTACTGCCCTGCAGTTTTTGAGAACACACTTGTACACGGTGCTTGATGCACCATAACCAATTATATACTTCTCACTCAAGTTCTCTGTCATCCTCATGATGTCCTCATAAACGTGAAGTGCCATGTTCATGTGAAGGATCACAAGCTTCGGTGATGTGTAATTGATGGCTTGTCAACAAAGAAGGCAGAGGAGTTTTAATAGAATAGGAGAACAACTTAAATCATCATATTCATCATACTATTTGAAGCTTATCTAGCATACATAAACGTCATCTATGGAACTCATTTAGAAAGCAAAAATTTCATAAGACTTCTGGGTTTCTGTATTCTTCCATCAGCATGACTAAACATTCCAGCATGGATTACCAATTAGGTCAACACCAATCCAAGCTAAGCCAACTTTCAATATTATCCTATCTCTCGTGCACTCACTTTGGACACAACTTAAAGGGGAGGAATCATTAAGGCAAGTACCTGGTTTGTCCAGTGATCCTTCTGGAAAAGGTACAGGATTGTGGGTTCTGCATGCAGCAACTAAGATTATGAGGAGAATCACAAGGGCCCCAGCAGCAATCCCCAGTATAGCTGATTTAGAAACTGCGAATATGTGAAAACAATTTTAGCCTCAGACGGAGCAACTTAGAAAAATTAGCCGTAGCAAAGATTAACTTCTATACAAAACTCTAATGCAAGATGTAATGATGTTAACAGCAATGCTAAATCACAGACAATGTAATCCCACTGAGAGAACAACACAATATATAACCAAATCCAGCGAGAGCAATCTCACCAACTTCACAGATACTTAGTAAGCTGCATACACAGACTATAAATGTGCGACGGAAAGGATTTTCCTATAAACTTGACATCAGGCATATGGCAGAATTACCAAAGTCATTCAATGGCTATCCTATACACTTTGACACCACGCATATGGCAGAATTACCAAGTGTGTGAGTGTGTTGCGGGGGGGTGTTGAATACAACCACTTCTATGCTAGGTACCCTTATATTATATGCACATAAGCATGTAGAGGGCAGTATGTTATAGGTGTACAATCATTAAGTCGCCCTTCAAACCCTTAATATTCAATAACGTGGGAGTAAATAAGTAACTAAAACAAAGTACAAGCGCACCCCCCCCCCCCCCCCCCCCCCCCCAAGATGAAAGTTCTCAAAAGAATCTCGGATGGACCAAATCTATTTTGATGAGATTATCATCTAACATTATTGAAGTTTGCAATTTATTATGAGTCTATCTTTTCTTTCAGATTTGGTCCCTCCCAAAAATGAAATCTTGGCTCCGTCTGACAAAATTGAGAAGTAACACATACAATCTTACAAGTGTCTCATCCATTGTAGATTCTATTGTCGTATATCCCTTGGATCAGTTTACTGTAATTTCACCAAGATTGTAACAAAAATGAAAAATGGGATCCTCTAAAATCTCCTTTCTGGGTCGAACTAAAGTATTAGACCAGAAATTAAATATTTCAAGTGTCACCGTATCTTTGTGCTGAAACCTAAAAAGTACATTGTTCAAAAGAAATGGAAACTCTTTATTAGTCCAAGCATCAAAAGTAGCACTATTCTGTAGCATAGTCATCCAGTTGAAAATTTGAAAGCCCAGAGCGTGCAAAGACTTTGTCCAGAAAGCCAACCTTCAAGATATGACACTATAATTTGCAAAAGTGGGACAGTATAGCAAGTCTTGTACTGTCGACCCCTAATTTTGCCATACATAGTTATGCTGTTTCTCCATGAAATACTAACAAATTAAAAGAGAAGGGTTTCATGGCTGCTTTGTCTTTAACCTAAGTAGTAACAAGATATGATCATACTTCAAGGAACCCTTACCTCGCACGGTTGGACGAGGTGCATGACAAGAAGAACCAAGCCAATAGCCACAGAGATCAGGATTTCCTATGAAGCTGTGCACAAAAAGTAAATTAGTCACAACGGTTTGTAAAAATGCCAATACCAGCTTAGTGTTCCATGATTGACCAACCTATCCGCAGAAAACCGCGAGAAGTTATTGCCTGTAGGAACATTACCAACTAGGTTGTTATATGATACATTTCTGCAAGGCAGAGAATCACTTTGTCAGAGTTTGATGATCCTACTGTATCCACATATAATAATATATAGACACACACACACACGCATATATATATATATATATATAGAGAGAGAGAGAGAGAGAGATTCCGCTATTATAACATACAGAACCGTAAGACTGATGCAGCTCATCAGTGACGCCACATCTCCTGATAAATTGTTGCTTTCGACTCTCCTGCCATTATTTCGCAGCCATAGATTATAATGGTAAGAAAGAGAAGCAACAGTACAATTTAAGAAAACTATAACAAGATGAACAAGGGAACTTTAAATCCAGATGGGAAGCTTGAATGATAAAGGTAGTGTGCCAGAAAATACATGTTTCATATAAGAGTCAACTGTTAACCTTTATGGCCAGTGAATCAATGGAAACATTTATTCACCATTGTATCAAAATCTTGGGCAATGAGCAGTCAAGAGGATCTAATGACGGTTCTTAACCTGTTTTAAACTGGCACTAATAAATAATACGAAGGTAACTGGTTGTGTTCAGTAATGTTGCCACTGTTACTCTTTATGTCAAGGAATAAGAATGAATAACTGTTTTTCAAACAGCGGAACCACGTCACTAACTGTTTGGTATGGCTTTCATTTCAATTTCCAGATAAGATAGAAAATGTTATTGGTAAACTAGTTTTGGAGAAGTGCATACAACTTTTACCAATATTTACACAACATAACCAAAATGACTGTCAACTGATACCAAATATTTTCGTAATTAGACAACATGATTCTTAATAATTCGGTGCGTGTACGTAACTAACACCATACAAATTTAAAAAAATGGATTAAAAAAATGGATCAAAAAAATACGTAACAAACCGAATCATATAATATGCCCAACACATAAATCATAAATTCGTAATTAATTTCAGATATGATAACTTCAATTTTCTCCAGTTCACAACTATTTCAAAACAATATGTAACAGAAAAAAAAAGTACGTAACATAAACCAAAAAAGGCAAACAACATTGTAGCTTTTTCCTTTCTAAAAACTCTTTCCGGTTAAGTGTACGGAGAAAAGCAACCTTTAAGAAGAACACCCAAAAAATCTTCCCAGGAAATCGCACCAAAACAAGCCACTTCAAGAAAACAACAAAAGCCAAAAGGTATTCCTATTATTCGAGAACTCTATTACCAATCTACCACTAGATGCATACGATTGGACTTTCATTGTTTTGCTTCAAAACAAGAGCAAAAAAAGTGATGGATAACAAAAAACAAAGGAAACAAAAGAAATCCAAAGATACCTGTATCAATTTTTCCGAAAATCATGAAAACTGTTGCTTCATAAATTTTGGAAAGTGAAAATGATCACTAAACAGGGTGATTGAAATTCTTCACTATGGCATTGAACCAATATTAAGGAAAAAGATATGGTTCCTTCAAGAGGGAGTGATGCTGAATGGGTTTAATCAGCCATGCAGAACGATAAACTTTGCAGCACGGTTACCATCCCAGGTTCTCTGGGCGAAAGAATGTCCACAATTTGAGATAACCAAACCTACTGGTTTTGTACCCTTAATAACAAGAGTGGAGAAAATAGAAAGAAAAACTAGTAGTAAATTAGTATGAAGCAAGGGGAAGGAACCTTACAGCAACAAGAGGTTCTGAAGCTGACCCAGTTCTTGAGGAATTGGACCAGATAGCTGATTGTTTGAAAGATCTCTGTAATACAAGAGTATGGTTCAGAAATTTGAAGACTGAAAAGAGCAAGAAGGGTAATATTCATTGCCAAGTAAAAGGATTTCTTTACATTTCCATCACACTTCTTAGATTACTAAATTCGTTTGGTATAAAGCCAACCAAATTATTCTTGCTTATATTCCTGTCAAACCAAATAGAGGATGTTAGCAATAATAAAAAAAGTTTATTGAAAACAGACCGCCGCGATTTAAAACTCACAGTTTCAGGAGATGTTCCAAGTCTCCAAGAGAAGAAGGAATGGAACCACTAATCCTGTTATTTGATATGTCCCTAACCCCGCCCCCACCCCAATAAAAAGAAAGATAATTAGACATCTTGATAAACCTAATAACCAAAGGGCATTAAAGACAACGAGCATTAAAAAGGTCGGAAAATGAAACTACTGAAGGGTTTTGAGTAGTTACAGAGTATCCAAATTGCCAATCCGAGATAGCTCAACTGGAATGGGACCCATTAAATTGTTGGAGGAGAGATTTCTGAAGATGGTAAGAAAGATGAACAGAACCATCAGAAGCACCAATTGTGCATGCCATAGTTACAAAAACTCACTAAGATAACATGCATAGAGAAATCCTTCACGTGCGTGAAATGCTGGATTGCAAGTGTTGACTTACATCAAGAACCAAGATATGGGTACCAAAAATGCCAAATATGGCACAAAAAAATGTACTAACCTAGTTATTTCCCCCATATTTTGATATGTTTAGCTCCTCTGTTCAAGCATCTGGGTCTCTATTTTTCACTTGTTCTTACTTTAAGGGCTAGAATGAGAAAATATTTGTTATTTATTTGCTCTGAAATCTAGTTTACAAGATAGTTTCTGGAAATTTGGACTAGACATTCCTAAGCTCTTAATTTCAACCTGCCACAAGCGTAAACGAAATTTAAACTTGTACAAAGTGCCTTAAAAATACTACCTATAGGTTTCCCATGTCTTAAAACAAAAATCCATTGATGTTAAATAAGCCAACTTCGTTGCATACTACATTTCTTTGACTTAGATACATGCTGACTGAGAAGATATTAAATGACTAAATCCCATGTTCAACACACCATTCACATTTGCTAATACAGTTCTATTATTACTTGGGACGAATGATTTTCGTGGGAAATATAGCATTAAACAGGAGTTCTTGGCTCACAAATAAGTCATGCTTTCCAGCCTTTCAAATGCCAGCGGGATGGTTCCATTCAACTTGTTACCATACACATTCCTGCAACCAAATCACTTGTTCAATAACCATGTTCAAATTGTTGAAAGTTAAAAGGTCAAAGCAACAGGACCGAGGTTATATCCTTACAGACTGTTAAGATTGGTACATGCGCTAAGATTATCAGGAATACGCCCGTCAAGGTGGTTGTTAGCAACATTCCTGCAAGAATAGCATTAGTACCTGCTAAGGAAACACAAACTTCTCCGAACAAAGCCCATTATAGAAAACAGTATATACAGGTCAAACAAGTCAGTGAGTTTCCCAAGTTCCGGTGGAATATGCCCAGTGAGCCGATTATCATTCAGTTCCCTGCAAAGGCAGAAAAGCTTGACACTTAGCATGAATAACTTCCAAAAAACAATTGAGGAATCTCCCGACTGCTGAACAACAATTTTGCATTTCTATAACAGGAAAGTCAAAAAGATGTGCTCACAAGTCCCAAACAACCCCTTTACTGGAGAAGGAAGATATCAAGAGTAGATAAGTTCAGGCCATGAGATTTAATGTCATAAGCACCAGAATCCATCGTAACGGCAATTAGCATTGATCACATAAAAGAAAACATAGCACTTCTCAACCAGACCTTTTTCAATTTAAGAAAATCAAACTAATTGACTCATTCTAACAGCCCTAACAAAGTGCATATACATTCCACAACAGTTCAAAAATAAGAAAATCTATGGAGATCAATTAACAGAGGCTAAGATAGTGAGAACGAATTCTTACAGATAGTGGAGCTTTGTCATATTTCCAAGCTCTGGGGGTATGGCTCCGATCAGCTTGTTACTGTGGAGGTACCTGTGACATCAGTTATAGAATTAGAACACGTGCCAGTAGATCTATTTCATAAAATACAAAATTTATGCATCAGGTAACTCAGTAAAGGTTTGAAATTCCTTAACATATTAATACACAAGTTTATTAGGAGAAAGTTATGTGGCAAAAGACTGTGAGCTGTATTGAAGATAGCTGTGCAATTTTGGAACTTAAATCCATCAACAAAACTCAAAGAATAACAGAGCATAACTCACAATTTCTCCGTGAAAGTCAAATTTCCAAGAATAGGAGGGATAGGTCCACTTAGCATGTTGCAGCTTAAATCTCTGGATCAAAAATGAGGATAATGACACAGCAATAAGACGGGCAAAAAACTTTAAATGACGGGCATGTACATTAGTGAATCCATAAAGCACCACAAATTAAATACAAGTTTCAGAAAAATATCAGATTTAGACGACAGCAAGGTTATTGTTTTATTTGACAAGTAGAAAGAAAAATAACAACGCTTACAGCACAGCAAGTGCCTGCATCAATCCAATTACCGATGGGATTTGTCCTGAGAGTTGATTCGCTTGCAAAGATCTAGCATGAAAATGCAATTTGTTAATGAATAGAATCCCACATTGCTTAGAATGTGTGATCACTAAATATAATGTTGGGACCTCTGCACCTAATAGCTTAAGCTTTTGGGTTAGAATAAAGTTTCTAAATGGTATCAGAGGGGGCCCATTTCATCCCAGCATTTAAAAGTTTACAATCCATACCCTACGATGACAGACGTAACCAAAAGGCTGCACACTGATAGACTCAAAAGAGGCTACACGTGACAGGACTTAAACGTAGCTACACTTGTGTGGTATGTTAAGAAATGCAATCCCACGTTACTTAGGAATGAAATGGGTGATCATTTAATATAATGTTGTGAACTCTTCACCTAAATAGCTTAAGCTTTTGGGTTGGATACAAATTTTCCAGACAATTCATAAAAACTGTATGACTAAAAAGCTAGGAAGCACTCATAGCACTACACTTTTAACGAAGCAAATCAAGAGGATTTCTGATACATACAGTGTAGCTACTTGCAAAAACCCGATGTTGAAAGGAATCTCTCCAGTCAACTGGTTGTAAGACAAGTCTCTGCCAATGAAAAGAAGATAGAGTCCTTAGTTTACAAGAATGTAAAGTTCTACCCAATTTGATGCCATTGATTAGATGGTATACATACAAGACTTGGAAAGCAGTGCAGTTCCCTATGTTCTGAGGAATGCTACCAGTCAAACTATTATTTCTCACATCACTACACATTGAAAAAGATGAAACATTTTAGATAAGGACCCAAGGTAACGAATACTTAAGAGGAACATTGTGGAATTACAAGGAAGAGTAATAACTTACAAGTACCACAACCCTGTGAGTTGACACATGTCGGGAGAAAGTGTCCCAACCAAGTTGTTTCCTCGCAATCCTCTTTAAGTTACGAAAATAAGAACAGAATCATATAAAAAATGGCTAACACCGACAGCAGAAAATCGGATGACATAACATGGGAAATAAGTAGCAATGCCCCAAGATAGACTAAGCAAACTAGAAAAAGAAATGGAGAGTACACTCACATATACTGCAAAACTTCATTCCAGTATATAAGCCTCGGTATTTCCCCACTCAGTCTATTCTGTGCCAGGTCCCTATAACAAATATTTTGAAATAAATGCATCCCACCATATGTAAAATTAAAACAAATGAAAAGAAGAAGAGGATGGAGAAAGAGGACATACAAGATTTTTAAGTTTGGAATTTGCGACAGCGTTGAAGGAATTGGGCCAATCAGCTGATTATTTTTTAAAATTCTGGAAACCAATTTTTGAAGGGAAAAAATACATAAGACAAATCTAGCAGAGGAAGGAATGGAACAAAAATATGAGTTTGCTTCGACTTACAGGAACTCTAGTTGTTTCAACTTCGAAACTGAAAATGGTATGTCCCCATACAAAGCATTAAACGATAGGTCCCTAATAACAACCCATTTGAATCAAGATTCACCCAAGATGAATTAGCAATGTCTCAAATGTGAGGGTAAAAAAAGAGCTTTTCAAACAGAGCAGACAAGTCATCAACTGCAATATCGTTTTTGCTCAAAAACTAAGTGCTTACAAGTTTTTCAAAGAGGTGCAGTCACCAATTTCATCCGGGATCTGTCCTGAGAGGCGATTTCCTCTAAGGTCACTGTTCCAAAATCAGTGCAATCATAATCACTCAAGAACTAACACCCACCGAAAATCATGCCCATATTTAGTGAAAAAACTTAGCACAAGACTATGACAAGTACAATATGAAGATGAAGGGTTAAAGATGTAATCATACATAGAGAGAAGACTTTTAAGCTCGCCAATTGCGGGTGATATTTCCCCATCAAGATTCAAACTTGAGAGATTCCTACAACGTTTCAATAACCAATTTACAAAATCAACATTTTTAACAACCATAAAGCCCGAAAATAAATTATAGGGTCAAACTAAACAACAGTAAAAGCTGATTTCTTATGCATATGTTGATTCAGTGACAAACTGTGTTCTTGTTTCCAATCCTCTAAATTTTTGTAGGGGAAAAAAACAGAAAACAAGATTATTACCAAACAAACAAATTGCTCAAGAGAAAGACTCACAGTGAAACGACATTAAAGGTAACATTGTCACAAGCTAGGCCTCTCCAAGCACAGTAGTCAGAAGAGGGTGAATCCGTCCAGTCATACAGCACATTTTCCACATCCCTCAATGACTTCTTGATTTCCAACAAAGTTGCCCCTTCATTCAGAAACACAAACAACCATAATGTGTAATACTATTAAATCCAAATTGGATTTAAGCACATAAGCTTCCACGTGGGTGGGTGTGTGTGTGTGTGTGTGTGTGTGTGGAGAGAGAGAGAGAGAGAGAGAACCACACTGAACTCTATAAAATCCTGAACCCTACTATTGCTTGAACTATAATAATGTTACACATAATTAAAGGAGATCATTATAATACTCTTATAAAAGAAAGTTTAGAAAAGGGAAGGGGACTAATATGACAGGTTATAAAAATATTAAACTTCAATTAAGAATAAAACTAAAATGGCAGACGAGTGGCAATGGCTTGAGAGAGAGAGAGAGAGAGAGAGAGAGTAGTGACCATCATCTGTAAACACAAAGCCGAAGCTCAAAGAGCTGAGAAGAAGCAGAAGAAGCGGCAGTGGAAGAGAACGACTACCCATATCCAAATCAAAACAATGTGCCATTTCTGATTGAACTAATGGGAAATCGTCTTTTTGAGGCCAACCAGTCGATCCCAACCGGTAACACTGAGCCAAAACGAACAAAATAAATACATTTGAGTGAAGCCAATCCTCCAATTTCCTTTCCTATTACAAAGAGGTCGGACACACGTGTTTACTTATATATACACGGTGTGAGCGATTAAAACTCAAATAATTTTATTTATTTATTTAAAAAACAATTACAATTTTAGAAATTATTATTATAACAGAATTTTGTACTTTGTTCCCATCAAAAAACAATTCACTTTTTATATTAGAATAAATTACAATCATATTCATACCCGAGTAAAAGTAAAAACTAGTAGAAGAGATGTTGAAGTCACCGACAACTGCTGCCTGCTCGAGAGAATATAGATAGATATACATGTGTGTATGTATATGTACGGAGAGACATAGAGAGTGGAGATAATTTTTTCTATGTACGGAGAGACATAGAAAGTGTATATTAGGAAGGGGCGAGGACACGATAATATTAAGAAGAAATTGCCTTTTCAATCACGTACCGTTATGGTAGATAGAGGGTCCTCGCGTAATACAGTCGACAATTACTATGACTAGATTTCGCCTAACTTGATTATTTAATTATTGTTTCGTTTTTATTTTTAAAAATTTGTATTTTTTTTATTTTTCCTCAACTTTTTGTGAATTATTGGTTTGTCTTGACGAAAGTTCTCAGAAAAGTTATAAATCATGGATTAAATTTAAAAAAGTTCAAAAAAGATAAAAATAATTCAAAAATAGAGTTTTTTTATGCTTATTCGTCGTCTTTAATAACTTTTTTTTTAGTTTTAGACATAATTTTATACTTTTTAGATTCGTCTCATCGAGATGAACGAATAATCCACAAAAAATTGAGACCAAAACAATAAATACGAATTTTTTTTGAATTGAGACAAAACTCGATTATAAATAATCGAGTTAGGCCAAATTGGGCCTGTGTATGTCTATAGTCTTGAGATGCAGAGTACGAAAGCGATAGAACTTGTAATATCTAGAGAAATTCAAGCATCATTGTAAGAAATATACTCTGAATAGTGTTCTTGAGGCAATAATTAACTAATGCTACTGTAGAGTTTGGAATTCGAATTAGATTTTCTCGTATGAACCTCGTAAATTTTTTGTTAGATCTACAAAAAACTCAATACTAAGTTAGTGTCGATCGGGATTGGATCTCCGATGGACACTCTGACGATCAAGTTACTCCTTAGAGAAGAGCAAAAGCAACTTAAAAATATGAGACACAGTGTGAGCGTGTGTGTATCTAAAGTAAGGGTACCCTTGGAGTATTAATAGAGTATGAACCCAACCGTTTGCTTGAGGCCTTGATGAGAATGTAGCGTCGTGGCCTGAGAATCACAATGGTCTTGCCACATGTCCCTCATCTGTGTGGATCGGATGGGCACGTTTGCATATCCAATAACTTCCTTTCCCACATCAACTCCTCCAATTGTCTGAAATGTGGGGAATACGTCTCCATGCAGCGATGCCAACAGCAAAGGTTTCGACAACACAACCGCAGGTCAAGACTTATGAATCTCCTTTCACAGATCGAGATTTACCATGTAGATGTTTTGACCAAGAGAGATTGTCCGATGATCACTTGGACCATCTCAGCCTATAAGCCGAGAATCAGTGAGGTAGCTCTTAGGCTTAGCCGACTCGGGCCCAACATAGATGGGCCGAGGATGATAGTGGGCTGAAAGCACACTGTTGTGCAAATCCCACCTACAACAATAGCCTCTCAATTCTTACGCTTCAGTGCCGACTATAAAAAGGGATTGATCACTAGAGTGTCAAGGCTCAATATTAAGGCTGTTGAAGGCCGAAAGGTAAGAATCCATGTGATGATTTGACAGATAGAAGCAAAACACTTCATTTCCCGTGCGCGGCGCTTCGAATTCTATGCCCTAGTATACATATGGAGTCTTTGAGAGAGAAAATTTTCCTTTGCGCTCTCTCTCTCTTTAAAGCTCTCCAAATTCTTTGCTCTTCTCTCTAGTGATTTGATTCAACCTATTTTTCTAGAAATCTTTTGTCGTCTTCATTTTTCAAGTATGATTCTCTCAGCATTCTACCTATTTTTAGTCGTTTTAGCGCTTTTTTGCACATTCTTATGCATTTTAGAACATTTTTCTGGGTTTCCTCGAGACCAATTCCTGGGGTTGCCCTATTAGCCCCGTGAACCAGCCGAAGGCAATGCCTTCTGGCTGAACACTTCTGCGACGAATACCGAGCATTGTGCCTTAGTGATTTTTCAACGCATGTGCACTTTTGAATAGCATGTTTGAACCTGAAGTGGATTTAGTCCAAGTGTTGTCTTCTGATACTGAGATACCAAGGCCAAGTGGCTCTGCTGGGGTGCCAAATGCTGAAGTGTTCCTTAGAAATCAGTACACTTGGTTCTTTGATGATCCCATGAGCCTAGCTAATTTCCTTTAGACACACGGCATCCCTAACAACGTTCTAATAGACTTAATCGGACCAATAGATAGCCCCGTCATCGATAAGTGGCAGATCATTGTGCCATTGATGGCCATCATCGAGGGGGGCATTCGGTTTCTCCTCCACCCATTCCTTCAACGGGTATTAAATACCTTGTAATTAACCACATCCTAGGTCACGATCAACTTTTATCAGACGGTCATGGAGTTATTGAGCTAAGGGTTAGAATCAAAGGATTGTTTGGCATCTACTATATCGGTCAGAACAAGGTGGCCAATAGAAAATTCCTCTGCTGTCGGAGTGGACAGTGGAAAATGATTCAAAGTCTGCCGGACTCTAACAATATGTAAATAACTTTATAACCGTGAGGGGCGAGTTTGAATTCACCCTCAGCAAATATCGATTCCACCTGATGCCTGGGGTCATTGGGTATGCAGGTAAGGAAGGCCTTCGCACTTTGTGTTTCATAACGTTTGATAATCGGTATTCAGCTTATAACTTGTTCTTTTTTGCAGGGAAGCGGGTTGTGGACAGACTGAAAAATAGAGCATCGAGAGCTCAAATAGTTCAAGCACTTGTCATATCAAGAAGGCAAAGGAAGTGCACTATGCTTATGGGGTACATCAATTCTTACAAATCAAAGCTCAAGTCTCGAGGAAATTCTAGTAGTAACATTAGCACTAACAGTCAAGGGGGCTCCAACAATCTCAAGCTTCCCATCGATCACCAAACCCTTGAGTTAGCCAGTCCAGCAGCTCAGTCACACATGAGTCCACCCATTGGCGTTATAAGATAGCCGAGAGACGAACCCACACGAAAGACTATAATCCCCATATCTTCATGTACCGATACCTTTAATTTTTCTTCTGGATACAAACCCTATAGCTCATCGGTCAACATTAGTTATTCAAAACTAAGGGCTATATTTGCAAAAATTGACTTGATGTTGAGGAAGGCAGAAGACAACGTAACCTTGAGACTGACAGCCGGCATAACCACAGACCACCTAGTGCAAGTCAGACCGACCCTCACCGACAGAGGAAGGGCACTCAGGAGGGAGAACCACCCTCCAAGAGGTCCAAGGCCAGGAAGAGAAAGGTGTAGCCTACCTTCGTGGGCGCCAAGCAGAGCATCTCCCCTCCTCCTCCTCTTCCACTGAGGAAGACTCTAGTTACGGTCGGGACAGGTCCGTCGGGCCTGGGAACATCTTCCCCAAAAAGGTTTGAGCCGATACTCCTAACTGACTGACCATTGAATCTAGAGGATTTTGTGGACACCACTTGTCATGCTGCTTTTGCTCTTGCCGAATGAACGCTACTGCGTAAAGATGCTAAAAATCTCCCAAAAGACCTAGAAGGTTCTTTATCTGAACAAGCAAAGTACATGGTGAAGGTAAAACCCGTACTCGCTCTCTTCAAAGTTGCCCTTTGCATTCCTTCACTGCTTATATCGTTGTTTGTGATACAGTCTTGTCAACACCTAGTGTCTATGAAAGTCGGGCTTTTAAGGAGTGCCAACTAGACTCGGGCTCTGAGAGCCCTTCATGAGAAGGAGCTGGCAGAGAAGACTAGAGTACAGGATGAGAGGAACGCTACCCGAGTAGCCACCACCAATGCTGGAGAGAACATGAAGGCTTTGTCTCCCGCTCTTTAGGCCAAAGAGGCAGAGATGGCTCAAAAGATGGATGAGGCAGACTCCAAGGGTTATGACGACGACTAGGGTGAGGCTAAAGGAAAGTATCAGAAGAAGATGGAGATGATCAATGCTGAGCTGGCCAAACTTCTACAGAAAACTTTCGAGACAACTGGCTCCAAGCCCTCAAAGAAGCCCTGGTGCCGGAGGAGTCTAGCTTGTATGAGAAGGTCCCTTCGTTCAGGGCACCTGCTATCTTGACCAGGCCTCTGGCCCTTCCTCCTGCCGAACCCATGACTCCTAGTGAAGATTCAATAATCCTGGCAAAGGATTTGGGTGGTGCTACTGAGGACCAGGCCTACTTCTTGTTGATGGAGAAATGAATCCACTAGCTTAGACGTGAGCTTGAGCATTATAATTGCACTTTTCTTTGACCCACCGCAACTATTGTCAGTTGGCACTGACGTGTTTCTGTTTTTGTTTCAATGTTTTAAATGTTTGAAACTATTATCAACTGGTGCCTAAAATTTACACTTGAATGTTTTGCCAAGGCTTCGTTTTTGGATGAATACGTTTGAATTTTCCGAATGATTGTTTTATGAAGAAATTTTTGAATTTTGCTTGTTAGTTTTCCAAGTGAGGCATGCTTCTACCCCCTAGTCACTACCGAGCCTGAGCAATGTGGCTAGGGAGTGATTTATGAGCATTAGGTCGTGCTATTGAGAATGAAGATTTGGGAAAATTTTGAGGGAATGGCCGTAGAATCCTAAGAGGATGGTAAAACACAGAGTATGGGCTCCAAGGGTATGGCTGAGCAGCCAACTGAGCTCGATCCTCAATATTCCACTAAACCATGATGCATATGGGAACCACCGAGTGCTAGAACTTGGAGAAATTCACTAGCAATCCCAATGAGGACTAGTATTAGTCATACGATAATACCACCGTGTGTGAGTAGGAGCAATAGGAAGACAAGTATAGGAAATAACAATTTCATTGAATAACTAGAATGAATGGAATAATCAAAAGAAAATAGAAGGCTCTGGGTCGTACAAACTAATGATAATGTTTCCTGAGGTTCTAGGCATTTCACAGCCGAGCGACGGGAGTATCGTCTAGATCTTCTATTTGTAGGAGTCGATGCTAGCAATTTTGGTCACTCGGTAGGGTCCTTCCCAGTTAGGGCCACGTTTGTTTGTTCTTTTTGCGGCAATCACCTTCCAAAGAACTAGGTCGTCAGGCTTAAATGTTTAGGACCAGACCTTCTTGTTGTACTCCTTAGGTATTTTCTGCTGGTAGGCAGTGATCAATCGGGAAAAGTGTCGCTGATGCGCTGACCAAATTAGTATTTATTATTGAAATTGATCTTTGCCTCAAAAGTATATAGAACCAATATAGTAGGCAAGATAGAGTATCGATCCACAAAAAATAACAGGAAGGTGGATTACGGAGCTTGGAGTTGTAGCATTTGGACGTTAACCTTTGATTTTTGATTTGGTTTTAAATCTAAAAGCTGCAATTAAACTAAAATAGAAAACTAATAGGTTAATAAAGTAGGCTAGATCCATAGAATCCTTCCATCGTAGATTTAGATAACAACATCTTCTCCTTTTATAACTCAATCAAGGATTCAGGCTAGAAAATCTCGATCGAAAGATCATTCCATGAAAAATGATTTGATTCAAAAGATGTATTCGAAACTGATTCTTGTTCAATAAAATTAAGTCAAATCATATAAGGACATTGAACCAAGTATCAATTATACCAAATTAATGGCAACGATTGATCAAGAGCACAACACTCTTTATTTGGTTCTAAAAGTGAGAACATGAATCAGTTTGAACAAACGGTGAAAAAAAATTGAGAAGATATTGAGACCATAGATCATAGAAAGAAATCCATCCTTGGATCTTGCCTAGAGAATTTAACATATCATATTGAAGACAAAAATTAAATAATAAATTGTAAACAACTTACTAAAATTAAGGAATGAATAAACTCAAACGACCTTACTTGAAATTTTAACAGAACTTGAATTGCTTGAATAAAACTTGAAATCTCAAAAGTGATTTGCCAGAATTAATTGCTAGAACAATGGAAGTCTAAGAGAAAACTAATGCTAAAGAATCTAAGTTGAATGTCTAGATCTAAACCTCCTAGGTTTCTTAAATAAGAAAAACCTAGGACAAAAGAAGGAAAGAATTCCTAATTCTAAAACAAAACTACTTACAACTTAAAGGTAGAATAAAGAGAAGGAAAAAAAGAAAGTTACCTAATTCTACTAGGAAACCAATTTACAAGATTTAAATAAAATAATGAAAGATACTAAAAATAATTGTGATTGTCGTGCAATCCTAACTGGATGATCCAGTCAAGTTCTAATCCTGACTGATTAGGATTGCTCATTGGAAATTTCCATGTCTTTTCTCCAAATCCTAACTTGTTGTCCTGACATGTTGATCCGGTCAGGTTTTTCTTCCTGCATGACTGGATGGTGTCAATCAGGTTTTGCTCTGACCTGTTGATCAAGTCATGTTTGTTTCCCCTTGTTTTCATAGATTTATTCATTTTCTTCGAATTCTCCTTGGACTTCGCATCATTCTTGGCCTTGACACTTCTTTCAATTGTACTTTCATCATCCCTTGGGTGTCGAATTTTCTCAAAGCATTTGGATTTCACCATTTCGTCGTTCCAACACATTTTTTAACATTAAAAATATGAAATCGAACAAAAGCTACCTAACATGCATTATTCGATAAAATTGATGATTAAACACCGTACGTATGCCAAATTAGGACATGTTCAGCTGTTATACGAGGCGTTTATGGTCTCAAAAGGCAACGATTCGAATATTGGCCAAGTCCCTCTGTTCTTCAGCCAGGTCCAAGGCAATGGAGATGGATTGATCATTAGCATCCGGCTGAAAGTCTTCAGTATGCATAGTCAGAAGGCCTAACTCCAAGGGAAGGACAGCCTCCATGGTGAAGGCCAAGGAGTAAGGAGTTCGACTACACGAGACGTGAAAGATGAAAACCATCGAATAAGTGCTCGGACCTATGGAGTTTTTCATGTAAATTTCTATACCGCAAGATTCTTACCAATTCGTATGATATGTCTTAAATACTCGAGCTTCTAGATGTAGTTGGCTCTACTACTGTACCTTGTGTGTTGAATCACAACATGCTAATTATTTGATGCATAAATAAATTTTATGTCACGAAAAAGGATAATAAATAATGTAATATATATTCAATTTATGTTAATTGTGTTTCGATAATTTGAAAATATTCTTTAGGTTTGCAAAAATAATTTAAGAAAACAATCTACTTTTTTAGAGGAAAAATAATCTTTGATACAATAATTCAGAAATTCAACAACCATTTATCAAAGTATTTCGAGCTCATAGGTAATACCGAAATAATTGCTTAAGTCAAGGGTAAATTTTTAGTATTGTTTTGAGAATAAAATTCGAAAAGCACAACTAAAAGAGATTCAAATGAGCGGTGTCGGTAACTTTTTTCCTCTAAAATTAGGTACATTAGGACATGCGATGAATGTGAATATTTTTGGATGATTTAATAGATTTTTAATTTTACTTAATAAATCAACAAAAAATATAATAATAAAATATAAATCAACAAATACCTTACCATAATTCAACAACCCTTTATCAATACTAGGGGTGAAAAAAAAAACTGAAAAATCAGACCGGACTGGAAAATTGGACCTGACCGACAGTTTAAGGATTGAAAAATTCGGTCCGGTCCGATTTCGATCTGGGAGTTTGGAGAAATTGGTTTTCCGGTCGGTTTCGGTTTGGAGGAATACAAAACCGGTTCAAACCGGACCGGACCGGACCAGATGGGGGCTATAAACAAAAATATGTTATATTTTTAAGTTTATGTGTTATATAACTTATAATCCATTACTCTATTAGTCATTTAATCTATTAGGATTTAGGACCATCATCGTGTTTTAGAAATGAAAAATCACTATTTATAGAGAGTGAATGAAAATAGAAAATCAACAGTCCAGGTATAAAAAATAAGAGTAATTTAAAATTGTTAAATCTTTCAGAGTAATGTTCAATATATTTTTATTGTTCGAAATTTCACTCTAAATTGTTAATTTTTTCTTTTTTTTTTGTGATTGGTCCAAAATATTGTCCAAAAAAATTCAAACCGGGCTAACACTGGACCGAAACTGGCTCAAACCGATTGAAACCTGACCGGTGAAATCGGTCCGATTTCGATTTACAAAATTTTTAAACCGGACAACCGGTCCGGTCCAATGAATTCTATCAAACTAGACTAAATCGGACCGGTTACACTCCAAATCAATATATTCCGAGTTCATGGTTAATTACGAAATAAGTTTTAAAGTCAACAGTAATTTTTTTTTTTAGAATAAAATTTAGAAAGCATGACTGAAAGCGTTCAAATGAGCAGTGTTGGTCATTTTTTTCTCCAAAATACTTTTTAAAAAAAAATGAATGAAGAAGATATAGAGACTTTGTGGTAAATGAACGAAAAACAGTTCTCTTCCAAAATCAACTCCTTAAAATAAAAATTATCAAAAACAGTAAAAATGAAAAAGAGAAAAGGATATTTTGGTTTTTGAGCAGGAAACCCCAACGATTTTGTATCCTGATGGGGTGAAAAGCAACTTTCTTATTTTTGTACTCTCTATAAAAGATAACTATACCGCATGAGTATTACAAATATTCTTCATTCCCTTAATATAAATATCTTAATTAATGGATAAATGCAATCAGTTTGTTTTTTTTTTTGTTTACTTTATTTCAAAAAAGAATGAAATCTTTGAATGGGGCTGGTAAACAAACTTAGTGCGTACGTTGAGTAACTGCATACATATGGTGAGTGTTAATTATGAATGTAATCAATGTCCTGGTAAGTGGTATAGAGATTGATAATACTCCCTAATTAGTTTATACGTTTTCTTTTTGTGGAACCCTGTAAATGTATATTTGTATCCGATTTATATCTAAAATCTGCAAGCAAGCTAGGCGGGGAGTGAAATAAAAAATGTCAGGTAAATATGGTTGCTAGTAATTCAATTTAATTCACTGATATCTGTAATCTTAACATGAAGAACTTAATAATCATTTAATAATAAATATTAGAATTGGGATAAAAGTAAAATTAAAAGTCTTTCGTGATAAGAAATAAGTAATAACTTAAAAATTCAAGTCGCATTAGATTTTCATATTTATATTAGAAATTTAATCATCATCCACTTTTGTTGGTATTGATCGTACGTAGCGTATCATATCCCGAGCTCTCTTAGACACAAGTTATAACAATCGACTTTTAAAATTATACTTGTATAAGAGATCAAAATCTTGTTATAAAATAAGTGCATGCAATTCAGTCCATGTTTTTAAACCATGCAGTTGCATGTCAAGAGAGGGAGGAAACCCAGTTTAATTAGTTTATTGAGACTATATATATATATATATATATATATATATCCCCATATACATGCATGCATACTGTCAACGTACTAAACCATCAAGGACTCCCACCCACATACGACCCTTCTCAACCCCAACCCAAATTAGCATCCTGAAAAAAGAAACCATAATGCACCACTAAAGTCCGCATACAAGAACCAACTTGATTGTACTACTAACAGCAGCACTAGCAGTCGCACTAACTAATTCAGCGCCTCCTGTTTGCTGGCTCCTTATGGGCATTGAAATAGACCGTCGCCACGGGCACGCCCAAGTCCAGGTGGTGAGCGAAGGCTCGGGTGTTGAAGTTGGCCCTCTGCTGCGACTGTTGATCCATTACTACAGCATCTCCTACGGGAACCCTCTGCTGGAAAAGCACAAATATGTACCTGTGGATCCCCACCGGCGGCCTTGGCCCCGTGTACGCCAATATTTCTTTTCCTGCATATTGGAGTAGCTACCAATTAATTTTTGGATGCCATATGGAAATGCTTAGAAACAAGAGATATGGGCATGCGAAACCCTCTTCATATAGAATTAATCTCATCACAGAATAATCTGGCCCATAATTGGGTGATTGAGGGCATGAACGGGGGTAATTTGGTAATTTGACTCTAATTTTGAATTTTAATTGGAAATAGGAAGTGGTCTCGGCATTTATTTTCTCGTATTTGAATCCCCAGAGTTGGATCCGACGGTATGCGCACGAGGCATGATCTAATGGGGCGTTGCAACATTGGGAGATAAACCTAGAAGTACCCAATAATTTTTTCCTATTTTACACCAGATATGCTAGATGTTGATATCCGCATGTAAGCCTTCACCATTGCTTGACACTCAGCAGCCTAAATTCCACCTGCTGCTTGGCCAAGTATTGTTATAAACCCAAAAAGCTACTCAATTTCATTCTTTGCGTTAGAAATTTTAGAATCAAACGGAGACCGCGGGGGTCATCTTCAGCTGCTTCTTCAACTATTTTTCCCAAGCAGTTCCTAAATCACTTAGGTCAGGATTGTTTTGCCAATTTTTTCGATTTTAGAACTAAGATAGGCCTAGTTTGATCATATTTCTTCAACAAGTATTTGAGCTTAGAGTAAGAAATCAGAAGAAACCATGGCTTGAAACCCGGTCTGTGACACATCCAGTAGCCCATCCGGTCACGGATATGGATTTTCAGATAGTCATCCGGATGGTGCTTTAGGACTAGGCATATTTTTCTCCTACTTTGGAAGTTTCCTTAGACCTCTTGGGACATCAGATAACTATGAAATTTGACACACAACTACCTCGATATCTTACCTGATATTTTCAATTAGAATCACGAAGTTTCAATGAACAAATTGTGAGAAAATGCATTTTTCGTAAACTGTTTGATTTGGACCAGTTCTGTTCCATTGAGTTCTTAACCTACTTAAAGGTCATTTTGGACCTTATGTTCTCCATACAAAGTGTTTCCAACATCCTAAACTAGCACCCTGTCAAATTTGGTGAACTATGGACTCTATCTGATTAGGTTCTTGAGTTGATTTCCATCGGCGTAAATTTCAGAAAATCTGCTGGGTTTTACACTTGAGTTTTCGGAACCCAGAACTCCCATTTTGACTTCGTAACCAACCAAACCTTTGTACATTCGCTTTAGAATATTAGTAGACCAAGTGTGATCTATTCATTTCAGGTTTTGACAAGTTTGGGTATGTGATGTCAACACTAATGTATCAGGTCTAGGATGACCTTGTCATTAGAAATTAAAAATTCGGGATAATTCTTAAACCATTATATTTCTTATTGTAGGAACCAATTGTGACATCGGAGTCGGTGCGGATCATTGAATTACATGACGCAATGTGAAGTGAGTCTGGATATGCTTGTTTTACTTGTACATTTTAAAACGTGATAGAGCATGAGAATTTGCTAAAATATAGTTAGAAGCTTGTTTATAATGAAACCATGCTTTCGCACGGTACATGACTGTTTAGCATAAGATACCATGTTATAAATTGCTGAATTTTTTAATGAAGATCACGTAACGACATCACGTGAACACGGTGATTTTCTAACCACTGGGAGTGAGACAATCGGTGATTTGATATAAGGTTGGGTCCCACGGCTAGGTGGCATCGAATGATGTCATGCTAATATTGAATTATTATTTGAGGGTCGCTTTCTACACTAGTTCTGACATACACTATTGGTTCATTCTTTTACAAAACAAAATTGATCGTTGACATTGATATAACCCACGAGTTATGAAAACTACAAAATATTTATTATGTCCTCAACCACAGCCCATCAACCAATTTACGAACATTGTTAACATGCTAATGAGCTGCTTATAATTGAGATTAAATCATGGCAAACTTGTAGACTTGTATATCTAGATTCATACTAATGTTGCGCTAATGGACGTTGCTTTGCAAATACCAAGTTCCGACAAAGGACCAGAAGGATGTTAGATGATGAATGGGCTGGTAGCACATTTTTGCTTACTGCTACAAAACATGTGTATATATGAGTTTTAATAAGTATCAGTACTGAAGTTTGTAATAAGCACCAGTTCTGTATGTTTCAAATATAATGAATGGCAGGTCATGCACGTCTTTGGAGTTATTTCAGTTATTTGAAATGTAATGTTTTCGCTACTCTGATTAACATTTATGGTTTAACACAAAAAATAAATAGGCGTCCATAAACTCTTATTCACATAGAGGCCTTAGTGAGTTAGACTCACTAGTCTGTCACAAATCTATCCTAATTCGGGATGGGTCGTGACAAGAGTTGGTATCAGAGCCGTAGTTTATAGAATTTTAACTTAAAACTCAAGGACATGGATACCCAAACACTATGTTGCACAGGACATGGTAATTTATACGTTATTTGTCCATGATGAATTACAAGTTATAATTATTAGTGATGGATTTACGTTATGGTATTGACAAGAATATATCTTGCTTGCCGTAGGGATGGCCAATACGAGCAACGAAGACTATGAGAAAGTATAGGATCAGTGTTCGAGTGATTGAGGACAAGGGCGGTGAGCCGCTAGAGACAAAGATTTGCAATCAAGCTGCGGATATAGCTTACAATGAAATAAAGAAGGGTGTGAATGCCAAGCTCTTCTAGACATTCAGGATGCGATAGTATCTGGTCGTGCGCCAATTAAATGTGTGATGGAAGTTTTGAATTGGGCGATCTAGTGGGCCAACGGTGAGCATTCAAGGAATTGATGGAGCAGATGGTTAGGCGAGGCAACGTTGGTGAGTGGCCGCCAAAGGGATATGGAGGGTCATCCACCTTTGAGGTGGGCAAATGCTCGAGCGGAGGTGAGATCGAGCGCAGTTCAGGAGACGGAATCAAGTAAGATGCCACAAGAACAAGAGGTGGAATATGCTCCCAACTCGAGCACCCTAAGGGTGCGAATGACAATATGGACCGGGACAGTAATGACAAGGACAATCCGGGGACTCCGCAAGCGTCCGTAGAGTACCAGGTCATGTCTAGGAGTGGTTCCGAGGTATAGGTGAACAAACCTGAAGCTAAGTAGGGTGATAAGAGATGTAAGTTGTGAAATAGAAGTTGCTGGCGATCCACCAGTCACATACCACCACCTATCTAAACACTAGCCCTAAAAGATCCTCACGCCACTCTCCTATTTTGCAACTTCTATTTCACAACTTACATCTCTTATCACCCTACTTAGCTTCAGGTTCGTTCACCAATGCCTCAAACCCACTTCTAGACATGACCTGGTACTCTGTCGGTGCTTGCGGAGTCCCCGGATCCTATGGGTCCTCATCGTTAATGTCCCAATCCTTATTGTCATTCCAACCCTCAAGGTGCTCTAGCTGGGCATCATATTCCAACTCTTGTTCTTGCGATGCCCTAATTGATTTCGTCCCTGAAACTCCGCTTGATCTCATCTCCTCCTCAAGCTCTCCTCAAACCTTGAGCATTTGCCCACCTCCAAGGTGGACAGCCCTCCATATCTCTTCAATGGCCGCTCACCAACGTCACCCCGCCCAACCATATGCTCCAGCATTGCCCTGAATGCTCACTTTCGACCCACCAGATCGCCCGATTCAAAACTTCCCATCACACATTGAATTGGTGCATGACCTGATATTGTCGCATCTTGTATGTGTAGAAGAGCTTGGCATTCACAACCTTCTTCATTTCATTGTAAGCTATATCCGCAGTTTGATGCAAATATTTGTCTCTAACGGCTCACCACCCTTGTCCTCAATCTCTCGGATACTGATCTTGTACTTTCTCATACTATCTTCGTTGTTGCTCGTATCAGCCATCCCTACAGCAAGCAAGATATATTCTTGTCAATACCATAATGTAAATCCATCGCTAATAATTTTAACTTGTAATTTATGGACAAATAACACATAAATTACCATGTCCTATGCAACTATCGTGTTTGGGTATCCATGTCCTTGAGTTTTAAGTCTAAAATTTCATCAACTACGGCTCTGATACCAACTTTCGTCATGATCCATCCCGAATTGAGGTAGATTAGTCACTGGCCAATGAGTCTAACTCACTAAGGCCTCGATTTGAATAAAAGTTTGTGGACGCCTATTTGTTTTATATGTTAAACTATAAAGGTTAATCAAAGTAGCAGAAGCATTACATTTTAAATAAATGATATAAGTCCAAGGACGTGTATAACCTACCATTCATTGTATTTACAAACTTCATTAATGGCCAACCACGGCCTAAGCAATATTAAACAACAAAACTCGTATATACACATTTTCTGTAGCAATAAGCAAAAAGGTGCTACTAGCCCGTCCATCATCTAATGTCCTTTTGGTCTTGTATCGGGACTTGGTATGTTATAATATCTGCCGGATTAGGAGTGATGAATATCTAAAGGTCGGGATGGTTGAGATGGGGGCATATTTATTGACCGTGGAAGCAAACAGATGGTGGAATTTGATGAATACTGGTGAGCCTCGAATGACTTAGAGACGTTTTGAGGTAGTTTTCAAAGAGAAGTGCATGCCATGTTCCATGCAAGCTACAAAATGTTCCAGAGTTTGAATAGCTCAAGCAGAGGGGCGCTATGATAGTAGCCGATTATGAAGCTGCCTTCACCAACTTCGTAGAGTATGCACAACACTTGATAGTGGTGAATGAAATCAAGGCCTGGAGATTTGAAGAGCTACCCTGACATGATATCAGTCGAGTAGTACGACCTTTGCAGTTGTCGTCCTATGTTGCGGTGTTGGATCGTGTGATTTTAGTGGAACAAGATGTGGTGGAGAGCCGGAGGTATCAAGATAGTAAGTGCTGACATACTATACCAATTGAAGGATTTAGGTAGTTAGAAATGTTGGGGGGGGGGGGGGCGCTGGAATAAAGGTGAAGGTAGTTCACAAGAGGCTTCATGTATGCTGGATTTTTGACAAGAGGCACAGGGGGGAGTGTTGGAAATGAAGTAGGTCTAACTAGTATTACAACCGTGGGCAGGTAGGACACATGAGACGTGAGTGCCCTCGGATGGGATTAGGGACACATATGGTACCGGTGGGACATTAGGGAGGTTAGAATCGAGGTCAATGGCATATAAAGAATCAAGGAAGGAGGCCAGAAAGGAATAACAACAGACAACAGGGATAGGAGAACCATAACAACAATGGGCAACGTCAGGGGCAAGCTTATCTGGTTGTGCCTGGTGATCCTAGGAATGATGAGAACGTGGTGGCAGGTAACATAATTATGTGTTTTGTGAGTTATTTGTGACTCAGCCCATGAGTAGGGGCACAATGTGCTCTACGGTATTATGGGACCTTATACTAACAGCTACCAAGTCAACATAAAGATAGCACCTTACAAAGCCTTGTATGAGCAACCTTGTCGATCTCCCATCTGCTGGACTAAGATAGCGGAGACCAGTTTTTTAGGACCGGAGCTAGTAAAAGAAACGACTGAAAAGATGAAGGTGATCAAACAACAGATATTAATAGTTTAGAGTAGGCAGAAGAGCTATGCAGATAATAGAACAAGACCGTTGACCTTCAATATAGGCAATCATGTTTTCTTGAAGATCAGGTGGAGGCGAGGTAGGTAAGAAAGGAAATCTGATGACGAGGTACATTGAGCTATTTGAGATTCTCGAGAAGATTGGATGGATTGCTTACTGGCTAGCACTACCGCGTTAGTTAGATCGGGTTCACAATGTTTTCCATGTGTCAATACTCAAGAAGTACATAGAATTGCAAAATTATATTTTGAATTGGGAAGATGTCACATTGGACGAGGACACGACTTATGAGGAGAAGCCTATTCAGATTCTGGATCATGGTGAGAATTACTTGATAGACAACAGCATTAAGTTGGTTAAAATTATTTGGAGACATAGGAATCTGGAAGAATCAACTTGGGAGACGAAAGATGTCATGAGAGTCAACCATCCCGAGCTGTTCATTTATAACCATACTGTATAATTTCAAGGACGAAATTATTTAAGGTAATAGGTTGTAATAACCCGATATTTTCTATAAAAAAATTAAGAAAAATCTACTTAAATTCAATTATCATGAACGTTTTTGGTGTTAAATTAATTTTCATAGTTAACATTTAATGGTTGATTTAGAACGTGAGTGCACATAAGAGGACAGAGTTCGCAAAGCACTAGAGCACAACCCTTTTTCTTTTTTTATCAAGTCTGACTGTTGAATGTAACGTCAAAATTTCCTGGACTCCTACCCCTTTACTTCAACATCCATGTCTTTTCCTTTCAAATATTACAACCCTTGGTTCACTCACCATATAAATACACCCTATTGCCATTCCTTTTGAACACTCAAAACATCATAAGCAAATGAGCATGAGATTGAGAGAGTGAAAGAGAGAGATCTTTGAGAAATTCTGGTGGAGACGAGTGAGGTCGAATTTCCATCGAACTACAGTCATTTCTTCGTTGGAATCATCATTCTAGGTAGTAATACTTATTTATAACCTTCGATCGAATAATATGATAGTTTAATCACGTTAAAATCATCTCTGTTGCGTTTTGATTTATAAACCCAATTTCAAGGGCGGTTGATCGGTCGTTTAGGGCGATCAACTGATCAGTGTTGTTTTTTGGCAAATTGCTATTTTGTTCAACTTAGCCTCGAATTTAACTTTATCTATACACTAACACTTGCACAAGCATACACTTCTCGTATTAACATGTCCACGGATCCCCATGTGATTACATGAGAGCAAGATTGTCAATCTACCCATATTTTATTTTACGTTATATCCAATTGTTTGATTTCGTTATGATGTTAGAAACTCTGTGGAGATTATGAGATGTTGAGATCCTAACTATGAGGTTGTGTTGTTGAAATATTGGTTGGTACAAATTCTAGCCGTTATGCTAAAAAATTGACGTTGCTTGTATATGGAAAAACTTAAAGTCTTACTTTAAGGCTACTGGATCGAATGGCACTTCTGACATGGCAACGAAGGATGTCAGGGCATTCATTATAATTGAGTTAATGTGTGGAGACTAAGTAAGTTGACGTTAATGGAAAGAAAGTTTGAAACTGGTTTGAGATGGCTCGTCGTGGTAGTCTAGTTTTGGGTGTCGACTCATTGTATTTATGAAAGGACCTCAACTAGGAGGTGAGTGTATTTGGTTGGAGGTGATTTTGCGACCATCTGTGATTGCAGCTTCAGACCCCAAGCCAGTATGGACCAATGTCTTGGGTATCCTCAAACCGATAAAGGAAAAGCATCTAGGGTTCGTTGGTACCTAACCTAATGAAGCCACATTTTTTAGGACTAGATAGAGTGAAGTAGGTATTGACCTGAGTGAATAGTAAAAGATCCCTGCCTTGCTGGGCCGATATCAAGTGTCGATATTTAGTCGAGTACATAACCTCAGACTATAGGCCTAGAGTAGGTAAGGACTGATCAATATCAACTGAATGTCTATGCTAGTATAATTAAAGGGTAAGATTGAATTTTCGAGATGGTAAATCCTAGAAACTCAAATACAAGATTCATAACAAACCTACGTCTTTATTTCTGCTTCTTATTACTCTGATTATTTTGCTTTCTTATCTGTCATATTGTTGTTTCTTGGGGTTGTTTGTCAGGTAAGTATTTACATTGAGTTTTATTACTCATGAAGCAATTTCTTTGCCCTTGGCATCTCATGCCAGATGAAGGAGTGCATTTGGAGGAGCAACCCAAGCGAAACAGAGGATTAAAACACCTGGCTATTGTACCCTTAAAGACTATTATATATTTTGAATAATGTTGTGCACTCATAAGGATATCTTCGTAATTCTTGTTGAATTTCCAAAACTATGATTTATTTTTAAGGCTTAATGACTTGGACACCACATAAACTATCACCGAAAATCTCTTTCGCCCCCTCAAAAAAATTTCGTGTCACTATCACCCCTTGAAGTAATAGAAACAGGTTTTATGCTTAATTTCTAACATCCACAGGAAAAGTGATCGGCCTTGACCGGATTTGGATAATTGGATGTCCTAATCCTCCAACCCAAACCCAATTCTTTCACCTCCGGATATGTCTTATCTGGCCAAAATCAACTGGAGCTCCAACATCCGTTCGCCCATTGACGCTACCACAACTGTGAACCGATCTCCGATGAAAAACAGAGGGCTATTGGTGATGATGAAGGAAAGGCAGCATAGGAAAAATGTCCCAAGTACAGTAGCATTCTCCACAAGATTGGAACCCACACAAAAAAAATTCCTAAACTCTCTCTCTCTCTCTCTCTCTCTCTCTCTCTCTCTCTCTCCATATGCATACACACGCACATGTATTTAATCAAGAATACATATATGAATCTCAAATATTCCTGACTAGATTAGAAAAAGTTTGGAGCAAGGAAGCGAAGCTGGGGCTGCTGAAGGTTTATGAAAGTAAAAAGAAGGAAGTAAAAAGTCCGATTTACATGGTGGTTGGGGCTGCCGATGGTGGTTGGGGGAATTGGGAGAAATGGAATTTCAAGGGACATGAGCTATGGGAATTGGTGGAGATGGAGATAGAGCACAGATTTGGAGAGAGAGAGAGAGAGAGAGAGAGAGAGAGAGATGAAGCAGAGGGATATATATATATATATGTTGGTTTAGGACTCTCTCAAGGGCATTTTGGACATATTTTCATACTTTTTCCATCCAAAATTACTTTTCCATTCACAAAATTCATATGAGTTTTATCGGAGGATACAAAAGTCCGAAGTGGCCAAGGCTTTGAAGAAGATGAAACCGGGTAGGGCCTTAGGACCAGATGGTATTCCTATTGAAGTGTGGAAAAGCTTAGGTGATTTGGGGGTGACTTGGTTGACAAAGTTGTTCAACAAAATTATTTTATTTAGGAGGATGCCAGACGAATGGAGGAGGAGTACCTTAGTACCTATCTACAAGAACAAAGGGGACATTCAAAATTGCAACAACTATAGAGGTATTAAGTTGATGAGTCATACGATGAAGCTGTGGGAAAGAGTTATGGAGCATCGTTTGAGGATGGTGACTATGGTGTCGGAGAAACACTTTGGGTTCATGCCTGAGAGATCGACTATGGAAGCTATTTACCTACTAAGAAGAGTGGTAGAGAAACACAGGTCAATGAAGAAGGATCTTCATATGGTCTTCATAGACTTAGAAAAGGCTTATGATAGGGTGCCCAGAGACATTATATGGTGGGTTCTGGAGAGAAAGGGAGTAACCAAAGGGTATATCGATGTTGTTCGAGACATGTATGAAGGTGCTGTCACTGCCATTAGATCACCAGCAGGGGAGACGAGTGAATTTCCCATCACAGTAGGATTGCACCAAGGGTCAGCCTTGAGCCCTTACCTTTTTGCTTTAGTTATGGATGAATTGACTAGTCAGATTCAAGAGGATATTCCATGGTGTATGTTGTTTGCAGATGATATTGTCCTTGTAGATGATACTGCTAGCGGTGTTAATACTAAATTAGAAATTTGGCGGGATGCACTAGAGTCTAAGGGCTTTCGGATAAGTAGGAGTAAAACTGAGTATATGGTTTGCAAGTTTAGTGATACCCGAAGTGCGTACGAAGAAAAAGTGATGATTCAAGATCAGGAGATACCAAAGAGTGACCGTTTTAAGTATTTAGGCTCTATTATTAGTCAAGATGGAGAGATTACGGATGATGTGACCCATAGGATCCAAGTGGGGTGGCTCAAGTGGAGAAGTGCTACTGGGGTACTGTGCGACAAGAGGGTACCCACAAAGTTGAAGGGAAAATTCTATAGAACTGCTATAAGACCAGCGATGCTTTACGGGACAGAATGCTGGCCTATGAAGAAACAACAGGTGACCAAGATGAGTGTAGCGGAAATGAGAATGTTGAGGTGGATGTGTGGTAAGACTAGACGAGATAGGATTAGAAACGAAACAGTCCGCGAGATGGTAGGCGTAGCACCTATAGACGAGAAGTTGAGGGAAAATAGGCTTAGGTGGTTTGGACATGTCTATCGTAGACCTACGGAGGCAATAGTTAAGAGAGCGGATAGGATAGCTTTGCATAGCAATGCTCCGGGGAGGGGAAGACCCAAATTGACATTAGATGCGGTAGTGCGCAAGGATTTAAGTCTACTAGTGCTAAGTGAGGAAACAGCACTTGACAGAACTTTTTGGAGGAAAAGGATTCATGTAGCCGACCCCAATTGATTTGGGACACAAGGCTCAGTTTGGTTTGGTTTGGTTTGGTAAAATTCATGGGAGCCTAACAGAAGGGGTCAAAGTGGCACACTAATGAACGTCAGGGGGTGATAGTGATACGAAATTTTTTTGAGGGGATGAAAGTGATTTTCGGTGATAATTTAGGAGGTGCTCAAGTAATTAAGTCTATTTGTAATTAAGAACCTCTGAATTTACATTTAAATCCTAATTTTTATAATTAAACGAGAATTAGAAGTTTTACATAATATTTTTGAGAAATCGGGGCATTACAATTGTGGAGTGGGGGTAGTATTTTCGCTAGGAAGAAGTTGAATGCATGCATGGATGCAACAAGTCATACAGAAAAGCATGTAGATGCGCTAAAGCAAAGAAGCGAGTAACAGTCGTCCAAGAGCTGTTTTCACTTATACCCTATATATATTGAGTCATGAGGAAAATTATAAAGAACAAAATCTTAGTGGAGTATTATTTTAGAGAAAGAGCTAATTAAGGTTACCTTGAGCGGGACCAGTACCACCAGGAATATCCGTCACAATCCTGGTAAGTTGACAGACAAAAATAAGGAACAAAATCCATATATAGTGCAGCTACTTTAAGCGGTACTGGCACTGCATATAATTATAGATAGATAAAGAAGTAAAGTGGGAGTAAAAAGAAACAAAATCCACTATTAATTAATTCTTTATATATATATATATATATAGGAATTAAGAAGACTCACCAATGCACCCATTCGCGCATGGAGGGTTCACTGGGACTTGGTGCATCAGGATCAGTCATCACCTAATTAAGCAGCTAACATCAAACATATATATATATATATATATATATATATATATATTATATATTATATTATACTGTATGTAAATGGCGAAGCTAGCTGCTGCATGCATGCTTGCATTAAACGGATCGAAAAATTAAGTGCAGGCCAGGGGAACAAATTATTAAAGATAATGTTTGATGATTTTATACAAGTAGCTGGAGGGAGAGTGAATATATTAAACAAACCAGCGTGAAGAGGCGATGGGGAGAACCAGAGATGGTGATCCTAGGAGGATTAGTAGCAAGAGAGGGCCTGATATCACAACCATTGGTGACATGCCTTGAATCATAGTAGACATTCATGGTCACACTTGGCACAAACATGTCCACCACATCCCCAATCACCCGCCCAACAACCAGTGGATCAACTGAGACCCCCATGATCATCAACACCAGACCTTCAAAAAGAGAGAGAGAGAGAGAGTGTGTGTGTGTGTGTGTTCTGCAGATCATGAGAAGGGTAGAAACACTTCGTTTATAGTTGCGAGCTTAATGAGCTGCTAAACATGCACAGGCCGTCAAAAAGCAGAGGGAAGCCATTGTGCTCCACGTGTGACCCTAAGGGTATACCGTCGATGCTGTTTTCTCCTGACACGTGGCGTAATATTGAGCGTCCGTTACGATTTGAATGACTCCAAGCACAGTGGTTGTGATAGGAAAGCGTTTTTCTTTTTTCTTTGGTATATTAGGGATATATGCGGAGGAGGAGGATCTCGTGGGGTGAATGAAGACAAAGAGATCAACCTGCGGTAAAGACACTGAGATTGCATGCCATAAAGGTGTGCACTGTCAAATACTGTCGCCTAGCTAGTAGTAGTAATATATATATATGTTAATACACAACCCTCATCACTCATCACAATGTTTTCATCAGTATCTACTAATCAGTGTAGGAAACTCGTATTAAATCTATTAATGTTTTCCCAACAATTAATTTATAGAATTATCAAAGCAGCTCATTCCTACTAACATAAACTTTTATCACACATGGACAATATATTTCATTCCAACAATATTGATGCATATATATTACAACACATCGGAATATGAAATTAACTTTGGAAAAAAGTTGGTATACATCCCAATTTCTTTTCAAAATGACAAAACAAATAGCATAATTAAGGTTTGGTGAGGTCCTCGTCCACAACGTTGTTGTCGGCTTAGTGCACTGGTTCTTCTCTCCTGACCGCAATACTTGACCTGAAATGTCAGGACAGAATGTACTAAGCAATAAAGACCCGTAAACAAATTCTACCCTTATAACAGCAGCAGGAGAGAATGACCCCCAAACATCGCTATGAACAGTGCTATGGGCTTATTGACAGTATTATTAAACAAAGCAAAAGGCACCCTTTGAGCATTAGCAACACAACAATTATTACACGTAGAGGAAGATCAAGTATTTGAGCAAGATGATCAAACTTCTCAGAAGATGGATGGTCCGATCTTTGATGCCAAATGAAGCTAGATCTTTGGCAGTAAAACAAGTTGTACGAAAGACAAAGTGATGCATAGTTCTGGGTAATTAATAAAGAACATGAGCATGATGCCCTTTATACAAAATTCTCTTGGTAACTTCATCCTGAATGATAAAGGAATTGGAGTCAAAAGTAAAGGTAGTTTATGATGGGAAAGAAGATTAGACTAGATATCGGGAACATGAAGAACATATCAAGCATAAAAGGGAAGTCATGAGGAGTGGGTAAAATCGCTTTACCAGTGTTGTGAATAGGCATAGCTGAACCAACCTACAGTTCATGGTAAGGTTTATAGAATTGAAAATCATCCGAGTCATTAGTCGTATGATTTGTTGCAGCAGAGTCAACATACCAACTGGCGTGAGAGGGAGAACCAGAGGCCACAAATGCTCTTAAATTTGGAAAACAACCCATAGGTGTTGAAGATTGAAAAACAGGGTTAAGCCTATGCCATCACTCAAAGGCACTGTGATTTCCTTTGTTCCAGACCCGACAGATAATGGAAGAACCAGCATATTGATTGGGAGGAGGAAAAACAGGATGGGGAATTGATTGAAAAGATCTTCTTCCTCCACCTCTATATCCCCTACTGTTTCTTCCATTAATGTTTTTGCCTCTGTAAACCACGAGATGTTGTGATTGCCTCTAATAATTCTGAGAAAATAATCTATTAGTGGTGAATTAGACATTTTGGTTTGATGAACCAAGACTTAGACTTTGCTTTGACATGAATAGACTCCGAACAAAGGAAGAGAAAAAACTTCATCCATGAGAGTTGTACCTCTTTGTGTACGAATAGTGGTCTTCAAAGCATCATATCCCAATAAAGGAAGTCCCACCAGAACAATGAGAATCATATCGTCGTCACTAACAGGAGAAGAAGCCAAAGGCTAATTGATCTCTAATTTGTCGAAGATAGTCCTCCTCCATTGATCCAGATTTCTTAGAAATGTTAATCCAACGGTTCTTCAACTGGAGAATATGAGAAACAGAGAGAGAAGTACTCGTTTCTGTAGAGTTTCCGAAACTTCATTGCTTGATTAAAACTGAAGAGTGTAGAGTAAAATTGAAGATGATTTGGATTTGGTATTGTTTGATTGTTGGCATCAACAATATTCAGTGGACGATTATGAGACTTCTTGACTGATGCCTTGAATAGAGACTTGTTGAGGACGGCACTGAATGTCCTTTTATAACAGACCTTCTCGCCCAATCACAGGTAACAAATTATTAACCAAATTAACCACTTAAAACAAACACTAACTCTGAATTTGTCCCGCCAAAACCAGCAGCGGTTCTAAAAGAAGTTTATTCATGCCATGCGCTTCGCACAAGGCTTCCATAGCTGCTGCTTGCGCTCGCGGCAAATCGAACCCATCAGTAACATCTACCGAACAAAAACAACAACCCCCAAGCCATCTCCATCACAAAAAACGGCGACCAAACAGCCATCATCATATTCGACTTCAGACACGGACGTAGTGAAACGGAACAGGGCGATCTCCAACCACATGCGAAACGGCCAATGCGAGTTGGCTCTCCATATCTTCAACACCATGCCTCGTCGGAGTCCTGTTTCGTGGAACGCCATGATATCTGGGTACTTGTCAAATGAGAGGTTTGATCTTGCCCGAGAGGTGTTCCAGAAAATGCCCCATAGAGACTTGGTTTCTTGGAACATGATGATCAGTGGTTACATTCGGAATAGGGATCTTGGGGCTGCCTGCTTGTTGTTTGATCAAATGCCTGAAAAGGATGTTGTTTCCTGGAATTCTATACTGTCGGGTTATGCACAAAACGGGTATGTTGATGAGGCGAGGATGATCTTTGATAAGATGCCGAACAAGAATTATATCTCATGGAATGGGATACTTGCTGCGTATGTGCAGAATGGGCGTATAGAAGAAGCCAGGTGTTTGTTTGAATCAAAATCAGACTGGCATGTGGTTTCTTGGAATTGCTTGATGGGTGGCTATGTGAGGAAGAAGATGTTAGTTGATGCGAGGCATATTTTCGATACAATGCCCGTTAGAGATGAAGTTTCATGGAACACAATGATTTCAGGTTACGCCCAGAATGGCTACTTGTCAGACGCTCAGCTATTGTTTGACGAGACCCCAATACGGGATGTGTTTACATGGACTGCAATTGTCTCTGCATATGTGCAAAATGGTAGAGTGGAGGAAGCTAGAAGAGTTTTTGACCTAATGCCAGAAAAGAGTTCTGTTTCATGGAATGCCATGATTGCAGGGTATTCACAATGCAAGAGGACAGACTTGGCAAGACAACTATTTGAGTCAATGCCTTGTCGGAATGTTAGTTCTTGGAATACAATGATTACTGCCTATGCTCAAAATGGTGAAATTACTCATGCTAGGAATTTGTTCGACATAATGCCTCGACGTGATTGCATTTCTTGGGCAGCAATAATTGCTGGGCATGCGCAAAGTGGTGACAGAGAAGAGGCTTTATGCCTCTTTGTGGAGATGCAGAGGGCTGGGGAAAGGTTGAACAGGTCAAGTTTTACCTGTGTTTTGAGCACATGTGCTGATATTGCTGCTTTGGAGTTGGGGATGCAAATCCATGGGCGGCTTGTTAAGGCAGGTTATCAGAGTGGGTGCTTTGTGGGGAATGCACTTCTTGCCATGTATTGTAGGTGTGGATGCATAGATGAAGCATACAATGTATTTGAGCATATTTCAGAGAAGGATGTTGTCTCATGGAACACAATGATTGCTGGTTACGCAAGGCATGGCTTCGGTAAAGAGGCTCTCAAAGTTTTTGAGTCAATGAGGTTGGGTGGCATCAAACCTGACGATGTTACAATGGTAAATGATAAATATCTAATCAAACATTTGGTTTTTTATTCTATATAATATTAGGTCATACATTGTGACGTAGGATCCAACTTTGAACTTGTTACATTTTGGGTTTTGTGGAAGATGACGAGCATCCACAACATATCTATACTAAAACAAACATGTGTGTGGAGAGCCGTACAGAGCTCCTAAAGAAATGCTAGTACTTTGAAGAACTCGATAATACTTTACATACTTCTTCCTTGAACTCTTTCTACTTGCTTCATACAATGACCAAAGACCCGTTACATAGTGGTCATAGATTCATCTAGATTATACGCACTCGATTACATTCATGTGTCCTCACTCATTCCAACACACGTGCTTCCACATTCTTTGAATGTCCCTTGACTAGATCATGTAGTGTCGTCCATTGAACTGAACTTATATTCTAATTAGTTCCAACTCTGAGTACTTACTTTCATATCACTTTAATTTTTTGCTCGAATTGGCATCCTGAACGTTTTAACTTATGGAGAACTGTTGCACAGAATTGGCAATATCATACATAAGGAGTGCATTTAGAAATAGATTGGTTTGAAGCAGTTGTCAGAAAGATTGTCCTCTAGCATGTCGACAATCTGTATTTGGTCCACTAATTTATGATATGCCTCTTTTACGAGATGACATAACAATTGAACTTTTTGGCAGCTTTCTAGGGAAATACCTAAGCAATTCCAAGGCAATAACCTTGCCTCAACTGACCTGCTAAAGTTCTCATAACTAGTTTTGGGGAATAAGCAAGTAAACAAGCTGTTTACGTACTTTTTCAATGATGTGAGGGGTCTGATGCTTCTTTTCCATCATGTTCTCATATACTTGTACATAATAATATATAGGAAACTTTTTAATTTGTGCTCAGATATTTATTCTCCTGTGAAAATATTCTCATAGTGGAACAAAGTTTCAGCCATTCGATGGCTTCTTCTATGTTTTTTTTTTTCTAGAGAAGCAATTCAATAACTTTAATTCATAACAACTCTTATGTGATAAGCCCTCACTTAAGTTAGTCTTTTTGTTGGTTAGCACTAAGAAGCGCAGCAAGTTATTGGCATTTGATGGTGGATTTCTACCCTAAGGATAATATATACCCTCTATGACAGGTTTTCTTCTGTCATACAAAAACACACAGCACTAGCTAGAGTATGTTGCCACTATCACCTTCCTTAAGTTACTCTTTTTGTTAGTTAGCACCAGGAATTTAGTTCAGTAAGTTCTTGGCACTTGACAATGAAATTCAATAGAATATAAACCCATATATCTTCTGTGACAGATATTTTGGTATATTTTCCGCCATACGGTACTTAAAGTTTTCGTTGTTAATGTTTGAACCTATGTTACCTGGGAATGCTAATATCCTAGTGAATTAAGTTTTGGTATGGATGTACTAAAACATTGTACACGTCCATTCCAAAAATGCTAAATTTAGCGATCCAAAGCGTTCCCCAAAAAAGATCAATTTATTAAGGTAAAAATCTAGAGAGAGCAGAATTAGGTGGGAGGAGATGTTAAAAATTCAGTCATTATGCTCTTAGAAGTCTAACCATGGCGTACCACAGTTTAGGCCTGTTCACTATGGTGTAACCCACTCTTGTTCCCATTCCCGTTCCTCGTATTGATCCGATCCATGTGGTAACATAAGTTTGAACCTATTTATGAGGATTCTTAATTTCTGCAGGTGCAATTTGGATTTCATATGTTGTATGAGAATATCATACAGAGTTCTTAACATTTTTCCATTTCAAATTAGAAAACAGGTGATAAAAAGTCTTTGTAAATAAACATACTTATGCACACACCCACGCCCACATACATGCTGAAGTTAGTCCCCAACAGTTTGGTTGAAGACCTAACCTTTAACAATACCAGCACAAATTGTCTGCTTCATTTTCAAACCCACAACCTCAAAGTTAATAGGCTGAGCTTTAACCATTGGCCCCTGTCTGACTACACCCGGTTCAGTCGCCATTAGGGCATATTTGGTGGGTTAGATTGGATAGGTTTGATATTTGCATCATATGCACTTCTTTCTAGTTCGTAGGCCTAGGCCTTTTTAGTGAAAATAGTCACATGGAAGGAAAAGAAAAGGATTTCATTTTCCACTTAATGTCAACAGTACCATGACAGTTGTGCGATGTCTATGTCATGGCATATACTACTTTTGTTTCTGCTCTGCTGAATTATAAGAATTGTAATCACATGATTGTTCTGTTTATCGGTCAAATTTTCATGTCCACGAAAGATTGGCTGACATACTTTAAGTGCAATGCAATGTGCACCCTCTATTTCTTTTCCACATATATAAAATTGCAGATGCAATGTGTGGTAATAACATAGGAAGATCCAAAAAGGCTTGATGTCCTCCCTATTTCTCACTCTTGCGTTTGGCGACAAGAAGTTGTTACTTTATCAGAAAATCATGAATGACATTTATGTTTCTTCTCTCTGTGTAATGGTTTCTTTAGTTTTGACTTCTAATTTATATTTAAATCTTTTAGGTTGGTGTGTTATCTGCATGTAGTCATACCGGCTTAGTAGACAGAGGCACAGAATACTTTCACTCGATGTATCAGGATTATGGCATAAATGCAAACTCAAAGCACTTTACTTGCATGATTGATCTGCTTGGTCGAGCTGGGCGCCTAAACGATGCACAAAACCTAATGAATAACATGCCATTTGAACCGGATGCTGCAACATGGGGTGCTCTCCTTGGTGCATGCAGGATTCATGACAACGCTGAATTAGCTGAAAGGGCTGCCGAGGTTATTTTCAAGATGGAGCCTGAGAATGCTGGAATGTATGTACTTCTCTCAAATGTATATGCAGCTTCTGGTAGATGGGGTGATGCTGTTAGGATGAGGTTAAAAATGAGGGATACAGGCATAAGAAAAGTGCCTGGGTATAGTTGGGTTGAAGTGCAAAACAAAATTCACACATTTTCTGTTGGGGATTATACTCACCAAGACAGAGGTAGAATATATGCTTTCTTAGAAGAGTTGTATTTGCGGATGAAGCAGGATGGATATGTTTGTGACACAAAATTGGTTTTGCATGATGTGGATGAGGAGGAAAAAGAGCATATGCTCAAGTATCACAGCGAAAAGTTAGCTGTTGCTTTTGGGATCTTGAATATTCCGTCTGGGCGACCAATCCGTGTGATGAAAAACTTGCGGGTGTGTGCTGACTGCCACACTACAATCAAACATATATCCAAGATTGTGGGAAGGGAGATAATCCTGAGAGATTCCAATCGCTTTCACCACTTTAATGGTGGAGCGTGTTCTTGTGGGGATTATTGGTGATAGCAAAAGGATTTAAGGAGGAGAAGAACTAAGATCTTTGTAGAAGTTGTTCACTAGTAAACTTTGGGTGGTTTGGTTTATTAACTTTTTGATTCAACTGAAATTAGGATCTTCATCAAATGGTTACTGGGGGAAATTTAGCACGAAGATCTATTGAAAAATTTGCAATCACCTGAGTGTAACTGGCATCATCTGAGGAATGGTATGCATACAAGTGAGATTGCTTTTTCACTAGTTATTTAACCTGTGTATGGGGACCATTTGGTAAAGATTCCACAATGCGCTCCAAGGAACTTTGGACGTGAGTTGGTTGTCAAAAGGAGAAAGAAGAAAAAGGTGTTCTGATTAGGAAACAGGTGGGGAGGTCTGGAATCTGTTATTTTCGCATGCTGTTTCATTCCCTTATACGAAAACGCAAGCAAGCCTCTCTTGGACTTTGGCCTTCATACCCAGATTCCATGTTTACTGTGGTTCTCTGTTTTTTACTACGGAGAATTTTTTGCTCTAATGAGTTAAAAGTGACCTTGTTGAGTAAGAAAGCTGAAGGAAAGACCTTTTGAAATCCAGTTCCTTACAAGGGTTTATGCCAAAACTTAGCTGTGCTTCAATGAGTCTATATTAAAAGTGACAACTGGGTGGAGCCCACACAAACACAATTACAGATGGCTGAGAAACCCTCGCCATGCCACAGCCCTGTCCTAAAACTGCAGATGCAGATCTGCCCAAGGTTTCTTTTACTTCTGTTTTCCTCTGTGAAAGCAATTGGTTAGCTGTCTAACTTGAAGAAGCGTGAAGGTACATCTCTTGATCTCTATTTTTTTCCATATATTCACTGATGCTATGATAGGAAGAGGGTTTGAGCGGTTGAGCCAACACCACCAGTGAGTATGCAGTTATTGGAATATGGATGATCAAACATTCCTTTTGATATGCAGTTGTCCTTTTGATTAGAAATTCTTTTTAGATGGGAAACACTAAACTAATTTTGATTTTCTATCTTTCCGGGTATGATTTGGCGATTGTCTGGAGGTTTGACAGAAACCCCTTGTGTTTGTATAATACAGTTTTAAAAAAAAATTGCATTTTTGTTTTTTCTAGGAATGATTTGTGATTGTATCAAGGTCTGATTAGATAACCCTTTTGATGGTGTGATTCCCATTTTCTTTGTTTTGTTTTTTCTTTTTTTTCAATTTTCAATGTCAATCCATTTCTTTAAAAACGATCCGGACAATGACATTTTTTTAATGCCCTCTATAGAATTGGAAGGAAAACTAAGATTTTCTATGGCTATTGGTTGGTTTTTATTGGTGCAAGATTGTGGTGGGTTTTCTATAGGCTTTCGTCAGAACGCTTCTTTATTGGAATGAGCGTGTCAAGTTCTTTTGATTGGGCTCATCTTTCCACGAACTGTGCTCTGAATTGCTTGGATAGCTGCCTCCAGTTGTTGATCGAGCATGGAGGGAGCTCATGGAACTAGTTTAGGGCAACTTCTCCCAAACTCATTGGGAAAACACAACAATACAGGTTCTCCCGACCAAATTAGACAAATGTGGCTGGGAAGAACCACTTTATATGGCCCATTGGGTCTGTCTTGCCACTGTACGAATGGAATTTTGGAGGGGCAAACTTGTTGGGTAACATCTCGGCCTCTATTTCTTCTAATAACGGCAGCCAGCTGCTCAACGCCCTCTTGGTGAATTTGTGATCCGGTCGGCGTGCCGCAAGCTGCTAATTCAGCCATTCCCTCATGTCAGGAGAATTTAGCTGAGCTCGGCGCACGCCACTTGATGCTTGCTCTTCTCGAGCATTGCTGTGGATGCCTCCTGCTGGGAGATGTCCTTCTCGTGGTTGTTCACGGGGAACGTCCTCCTAACGTCCGCTCCCTTCTGTCCTAGTGCGTCTGTTCCCATTCGACATTAGCAAAGTGCGCTTGGTCTCTTTCCTGTCTAAGATTCCTATTTTCTCTTTCCACCCTATGTAAATAGGGCCTCATCTCTTCTATTTCATTGTCCCAGCCTCTGCACCCTTTCTCGATCACTTTCTTCCCTATCATGTTCGTCTCGTGTTCTTGAGCATAATCTTCCATGGGTTCGGGATCCTATCCATTCACCATGGGGGCCAAAGGCTTGTTCTCTAGTGCTACTAGAGGTGCCAGTGGTGGCGGAGGTGGATCCGCACGTGGTGGACTTGAACCTATTCTTCAGGTAAATTCCCTGCGACTCCTATAGGGAGAATTTTTGGTATATCTTCTCTAGGACACTTTGGCTTGTTGGGCAGAACCAAGGGCGGAGATTTAGACTTCTCTTTGTTGGTGTTTTTGCCATGAAATCTTAAATTTTCTACAAACGGCGCCAATTGTAGGTGGGGTAATTTTCTCAATCGAGCGGAAAATTAATACTTCAAGAACCAGCAGGAAATTACATTCTTTCTCTCTTGAAAATCTTGTGATCGGCAAGACAATAAATCGTCAAAGAACTCATTGCAACTGTAGCCGGATAACACTCTGATGATTAAGTCAGAATGAAAATCACAAGAATCTCTCTAAGCAATAGCTAATGTTCTGTATTGGCATGTGTTAACATGTCCCTTTCACCATGGCTCTACTCCTTTATTTATAGACTTTATGACTTAATTGTCCCAATCTTTTTGCGACTTTACTTCCCAATTAGAATCGAAGTATGGCTGCCTTCTGATTGGCCACAAAGAAATAAAACTGACATGGACTCTTTAGGAAATTATCTTCTACCATTAGGTTTCATTCAAGTACAAACTTCTCATTCTAAGTTGAATCGATCTAAGACTCTTCATCCTCATCTGATTAGAACCTATTCCGAGATATTCGAAGTTCTGCTTTATCTCCTAATTGAAATTGGGTAATTGCCCTCCTTAGGACAACAACCTCCTAAACTACCTTTCCCAGGTCAGTTATAACATGAACTGTCCTTATCAGGTCGGCTGCTCACCGAACTACTTTTCTCAAGTCGGCTCTATTCTTACAAAAATTGGCACACATGCACGTGCACAAGAGCTCTTTGTTGGCGAATTGAATTGATCATTTAAGAAAACCTTCAGAGGGAAACTTTCTATGTTATGTTTTAGTAGATTTCGTGTTCCATGGACAACACTTTCTAAGATTTCTATTTAGAAAAGAAAGAATATATATATATATATATATATATATATATATATATATATATATGAGTCCCCTTCTATTGAGGGATCCCTCATTTTGTTAAAATGAGGACCTCCCATTTCCTGATCAAATATTGATGATCGGAACCGTTCAATGTGTTTAAAACATATTTTAAGAGTACCCTAAAGAAATCAGCTCAAAAAATATTGAGAAAGGCTTGATCGAAGCAGTTTTTCATAAAACTGTATATATATATATATATATATATATATATATATATATATATATATATATATATATATAACGAATGAAGACGTCATATCTTATGCTTGGGATAGTTCTTTAATTCACGTTCCTTTATTGAAACGCAAGTCGCTAATAATTATTTCAGAGTAAATGCACATCTATAAAGTTATACATTGTTTTCATCGTCTAATTAATGGGTAATAGTTATTCACATAATTTTCTGCTCTGCCCTCCTACGCTTTCCTGTCAATTAATATATCGCTGAAAGAATTTACAAGTTCCTTCCTTCCTAGTGCACTGTTTTCTTCCTGAGAAACTTTTATCTTCTTCGTCAGTCTATATTTTCTTTAAAGCTACAGCGACCCATAAATATCTGTACAAGATTCTGTTGGGATTCGAAGGTCCAGAACAACTACCAAGCAGAGTGATCAGTCATATTCGAGGCGGCAGCCTTAAAATTGATATTCTAACTGAGCAAACTGCCTTGTCACGTTTGATATAATCGAGTTCGACCAGACACCCGACGTAGCTGGTCAGGTCAGATATTCTATTCTGTAGCATATGGACCCTATAAGCCAAGCTGAGCCGAGCCGAAACAAATCATGGCCGAGCGGACAGCCTTGTGAAGAAAAAGGGATTGAGCAAAGCAACCCAAATTCTCCCGATCAATTATAGTTTACAGCCGAGTGAACCACTTTGCGGAAAAACGCAATAGCAACAATTGATAACTGATTTCGGCTCAGAGCGTAAATTGATAATCTAGGCAATGCCCTTACAGAGATTTTTTTAAATGGTCTATCCATGCAACCCATGTAGAACTAAGGGTTATCCGTCAAAAGGCCAATTCATGCAGACATTAGAGGTTGAATAAATAGGAACGACGAGATAATTGAATCGAAAAACTTGTCTACTCATTAGGAAAATTTATGTACATCTGCACCGCTTTACAAAAACAGAGGAGAGGGATCTAAAAACAAAGGAAAACAACAAATAGAAGACACAAAAATTTAACGCTAAGAGGCATCATCACCATCATCTCAACCACACCAAAAACTTTCATCTTCTTGGGAACAAGGCCGGCCCAAGGGCAAGGCCCACCAGGCCACTGCATTGGGCCCCTTGTTTTAGGCCTTATTTTTGGGGCCCCCAAAGTTAAAGTAAGTACTAAATATTATATATGTCTTCCCTGGCAATAGTAGACTTGAATGCTTCAACGGTAGGGTGCCTTACTCCTAACAAATTGATCAAGTGTTTAAATCTTTTTGAGCACATATATAGACCCTTTTTTTTCCCTTCAAAAGGAACAAACAAGCTTTTGAGTTTTGAGCACTAGACCTGAAATAAGTTCAACACTTCTGTTACCACTACACTAACACAATAGTTGTTGAGATACGTCAACTATATTATATGAACAATAAGAAATTTAACAAATTATTCCAAACACACTCATAACTTCTTTTATTTCTTTTCACCAAATTTGTGTAATAAATATAAGTTAGAAATCCAATTTAGATTGAAATGTAAATGTATAATACATGTTAAATATGAAACTGTTATATACAAGTTTTTTTTTTTTTTTTTTTTGGGGGGGGGGGGGGGGGTCATTAATAAAAATTTATAGGCATAATAAATATGAAACCCCATTTCTCATTTTTTTCGTTTAACAAATGATCTCATATTTTTCTTGTTTCTCTTTATTTTTGAAGGTATTATCATAATAGTTGAAAAATACTACATATTTGAGAAAAAGAATCACTTAAAGCGGATTTCAATAGGTTTTTTTACTAATATCATTAATGCTTTTTTATTCTTTTAATTTCACCATTGAATACGAACCAAACAAGTTTCCCTACAAAAATTAATTATTAATTTTATGTCAAAATAGGCCTAAATTACTAAATAACATTTAAGTGTAATTTTTTACCATTAAAAGTATTTTTTGTTAGTTTAAACTTTTTTTAAAAATATACAAGGCCCCATTTTGAAATTTTGCCTTGGGCCCCAAAAATCTTAGGGCCGGCCCTGCTTGGGAAGTTTCTCTGGGGGAGTGATGTTCATCTATTGGCAGGCCAACGCATACCCCCTTTGAAAACTTCTATTCAGCAGAGGCCTAGCTGGTCAAGATAACTCTCAACGAGATTCTTCTTTTGTTGTTCCTAATGAGCATCGACTTCAAGGATCAAATCTCTTCTATTCAAGTTTAGCCTTCTCTTCCTGAGCCAGGCCTTCTCCACATCAAAGTTGGCCATCTCCTTCGAAGCCTTGGCCTTCAAGACTTCAAAACTGGCATTTTCTACCTTGGCTTGGGCTTTCATCGCCGCAGAGTTGGCCTTCTCAACCTCTATTGATGCTTTAGTGGCAATCAGCTTCACCTCCAGGGAGTGTTCCCTCTCTTGAGCAGAACAAAGAGACTCCAAGGCATCTCCTCTCTGCCTAAAAACTTCCTCAAGCCATGTGTCAACCACAATGCCCTCTGCCGACATCTACAAAATAGAAACCAATTATTAATAGAAACAGCAGAAGTACAAAAATCACGAAAAGGATTAAAAATGCATAACCATGTAACTGCAATAGCAAAATCGAAGGAAGAGTCCATCTAAGTCCATCCTATTAAGCTCTTCCAAATATCTCACTAGGTGAATATCGCTCAAAATGGAAAGGGAAATCCCATGGCTCTCAAAAACAGAACTGGTAAGGGCGATAAGACGTCCCTTAAACAAAGGATGGATGAACAAATCACCTTGTGAAGGATCGGCCCCTTGAAATTGATTTGTTGGATGGGGATCATTTTGGGGATTGGAGCCGACTTGAACTCCTAAATTAGACGTCGGAATGTCGACTCAAGCCCTCCTCAGAGGAGGAGGTTGACCAAGGGCAAAGAGGATATCCTGAGTGATAGGGCCTTGTAGGAGATCCGCAGCTAAAATATTCCCCTCGACATGGTTCGTTTGGGGATCGAAGGGAGCAGAAGAGGTGGCATCCGAAATAGGGGCAGGGGCAACATCAACCCTCGCCTGTTGCAGAGATGTCATTCCACGTTCTTCCTGGTCGGCGATAAGTCCCCTTAAACGTTGTCTCATGGCCTGGCTGAAGTTTATGCTTCTTTCTTTGTATGTGCACCCAAGTCGGCCATTTCCTGAATTTCTTGGGCAGAATGGGCAAAATCAATGCTTTCCTCGGATCCTTGAGGGCTCCTCTCAACGGATGGCTCTCTTACAGAAACTTGAATTACTCTCTCCCCCTCGACAACCTCCGTGGACCGACCAGAATGAGTGTGAGCACGTTTGGATGAGCCATTAGAAGCAGAAGAATCGGAGTTACTAGCAGAGGACTCCCGATCAAAGTTGGCAGCGGAAGCTTCTTCGTCGAAATGGTCGACATATGGTTCCTCGGAGTTAGAAGGCGCAGGAGAAGGGGGAGGGTCACAGGTGGTAAAGTCCAACTGGATGCAACCATGTCTCCAGTAAATGATCAAGCCGCCATTATCGTCAGTAGGGAAGCCCTCTATAGCAGTGAAAGTAGAAGCGGAGGGATTGTAGTTCATCAAATTGTGGGCACAGCGACCGCAGCCCCTGAGGCCTTCAAGGTCAGTATTTGCCACCGCTTGATCAACATCATCAACAACGAAAGGATTGGTACTTATGAGACTCCGAGCAGCAGCAACACCTGAGAAGAAAAGATGACGAGGTATAATAAAAACAACCACAAAACAAAAGAATGAACAGAATAATGAAGAGGAACCTTACCAGGAGCCCCATCACCGCAAGGAACACATCTCGGTTTTCTCACCGCTAACTATGTACTCCTATTCCCCTGACACTTTAACCAAAATAGGATCTATGCCATTTGCCAAGGACAGAAGTGTTGGGCCTAAATTAGATTTCCACTACAAGTCTGCAAAAATTATCTTTGGGGCCTCCACGCACCCACTAACCCGCCAGGCTTGTGTGGGGCTAGTTTCAAGAAATAACAGTGGAGAATCACTGCCACTTCCATGTTAGTGCCCAAAAGGGCATTAATGCTATAGCCCTCAACGATACGCGGTAAAAATTATCAGTGCCGTGGAAAGGAGCAATCATCCAAAAGCACAAAGCCTCTAGAATGAGGGGATGAAGGGGAAACTTAACACCACCATCAACTACGGCTATGAGGGGTGATGGGCCATGACGAATAGGCCGAGCTGGTTGGTATTCTGGTCGGTCGGCAGACTGTTCGGTTCAGCCATCACCTGACCTGCTCAGCTCAGCCATTGTCTGACCTGCTCGGTTCAGCCAACACCTTGCTTGGCAGGAACTTCCTGCCTTAAACGGATCACCCCACAAGGAAAGGAGGCTCCCATGAGATCCCTCAAATCTCTCCACTTCCTACGAGCTATCTCCACCAGATCCCCTTATTTAGGACAAAGATAATCATAGGGGGATGCCGTTACCTAAATAAGGGCCAATGCCCGTGATGCACTCCACTAAATCAGGGGATGATCTCATCCCTTCCTGATTTCTCGCCAAGGAAATTGCTATATAACAAAGGAGACTCTACGGTACAAGGTACGAACATTCTGCCCAAACTTACTCCAATTGTCTTCCCATACAATTCCTCCATCCTCAAGCTAACTTAGGCATTGGAGAGGTGTTGGCAAGATACCACACCGGTGTCAAGTTCTTTTTGCAAGTCAGACGGGAAGACAATCTTAAATCCGTTTCATCAGTTGGCGCTGTTTGTGGGAACGATTTACAAAATTACTGATTGGATTGGATTTATGGTCTTGACCCGCTCCATGGCTTCCAATGATAACAACGCTCCTTTTGCTCCTCCTGTTGCAATGCTGCTGATTATCAAGCCCTGCGCCAGGACGTTCTGACGTTAACGCAGGGAATGCAACGCATTCTGGAACAGAACCAGGCCCTACTGCAACGCCTGCAACCAGATCCACCTGCTCCAGTGGCTGACCCCCCCGTTCAGGGGATACCTGGAGGAGACTTTGACGTCACTGGTGGGCATGGGGAGACCAGTAGCCATGCAGCAGCACCTCCTTATGGAACTTTCTCTGGCTCCATGAAGGTCTTATGACCGATCAGATGTGCCAGATGAAAGCACAGCTGGATAGTTTGACAAAGCAGATGAAGACAAAAGCTCCTGCCTCTGTGGAAGAGTTGGTGCAGACCACTGAGCTCCCTTTCACTGCAGATGTGATGGCAGTCCCCCTCCCTCCAAAATTCAGAATTCCACAGATCAATACATTTGATGGGACGAAGGATCCACTCGACCATCTAGAGACTTATAAGTCCCTTATGCACCTGCAGGCTGTGCCTAACGCCATCATGTGCAGGGCTTTTCCTATCACCCTCCGAGGAGCCACTCGCGTGTGGTTCAATAAACTTTCCCCCAACACGGTCGGTACCTTTAAGGAGCTCAGCCGTCATTTCGTGAGTTATTTCATTGCTGGTCAGCGGTACAGGAGGCCAGCCACTTACTTACTCAATGTCAAGCAAGTTAAAGGGGAAACACTCAGATAATTCACAACCAGATTCAACAAGGAATCCATGCAAGTGGATAACGCAGATGATCAGGTGGCCATCGCAGCATACATATCAGGCCTCAGACCAGGGCAGTTTTGGTTCTCCTTGTCTGTAGAACCTCCTGCCAATATGGCTGAGCTCATGCTGAGGGCTCAGCGACAGATGAACGCAGAGGATACCCTTGCTGCCCACCGCAATCGAGAAAAGGGAAATCCCCGCTGCTCAAACAGGAGCTCCTCAGCCAAGCAAAAGAAGGAAGGAAGGTGGCCAGTCGCGAGCTGAGGAATACCCTAGAGGAAAGAGGGTGGACAGAAGAGATTCTCCCCAGAGGGGACGGCCTGAGAAACGATTCCATGACTACACTCCCCTGGTCGCGACAATGAACCAGGTATTGCAAGAGATCAGTGACTATCCTGAGCTCAAATGGCCAGGAAAAATGAAGACTCCGGCTGAGCGTCGTTCTCGCCAGAAATATTGTCGTTTCCATCGTGATCATGGACACGATACTGATGATTGTATCAAGTTGAAACGGCAGATTGAGGGGCTGATCAGACGTGGGCGTATCCAACGATTCGTGCGTAAGGAGGGAGAGTTCTACCAGGGGGCAGGACACGCAGCTGGACCAGCTGACCACGGTCGGGAAAGAACTCTCCCACCTCCTCCTCCTCATCGCTCCATGGGAGAGATAAACATGATCTCTGGAGGACCAGGGGTTAGTGGAGAGACCAGATCTACTCGGAGAACCTATGCTAGGGAAGTGCTCAGTGCAGAGAGACCAGTGAAGCGCACACGAGTGGCAAGCCCAGCCATTCACTTCACAGAAGATGATGCTGAGGGGGTGCTCCATCCTCATGATGACCCGTTAGTGATCACAGCCCTCCTTGCCAATTGGACCATGAGGAGGGTTCTCGTGGACACAGGAAATTCAGTAGACATTATCTTCCTGCCAGCTTTTGAGAGGTTGCAGCTGGGGAAAGACAGGATCAAGCTTGTACGGTCCCCTTTGGTGGGCTTTTCTGGGGAAACTGCCCATCCCATGGGAGTTGTCTCCCTGCCTATCGTGATAGGAGACGAACACAGAAAGGCCACTGCGTTGGTTGATTTCCTGGTGATGGATTGCCCTTCAGCCTATAATGTGATACTGGGTAGGCAGACCCTCAACAAATTCAAGGCAGTCTCCACCTACCATTTCAAGCTTAAATTCCCCACAGCCAATGGTGTTGGTGAGGTCAGAGGAGACCAGAAGAGAGCAAGGGAGTGTTACATCACTTCCATGAGAACGAAAGAGGCCCTGTCAGTCAGTGGAATCGACACAAGGGATGAGGAGAAGCTCCAACAGGGAGAGCCAGTCGAGGAGCTCGTTGAGGTACCTGTCGTATAGGGGCAAACTGAGAGGATGTTCCGTCTGGGCTTAGGACTGGGGTCAGTAGAGATGGCTGCTCTGGTCGGATTCTTACGGGAGTACGCAGATGTTTTTGCTTGGTCACATAAAGATCTACCGGGCATCAACCCCAGCATCATCACTCATAGACTGAATGTGGACAGCGCTCACCGTCCAGTGAAACAGAAGACACGCACGTTTGCTCCAGAGCGAAATGCAGCCATTGCTGCAGAGGTGGAGAAATTGGAGCAGGCTCAGTTTATTCGGGAAGCCAAGTATCCAATGTGGATATCCAATGTGGTGCTCGTTCCTAAGCCAAAGAGAAAATGGCGCATGTGTGTAGATTTCAAGGATCTCAATAAAGCATGCCCCAAGTACAGCTTCCCTTTGCCCAGAATTGATCTGCTTGTAGATTCCACAGCTAGTCATGAGCTGCTCAGCTTCATGGATGCATTTTCTGGCTACAATCAAATTCAAATGCACCCGGAGGGTGAGGAGAAGACATCCTTTATCACAGTCAGAGGGCTCTACTGCTACAAGGTAATGCCCTTTGGACTTAAGAATGCAGGGGCCACCTACCAGAGGCTGGTCAATCGTATGTTCAAGGACCAGATAGGCCGCAATGTGAAGGTTTATGTTGACGACATGCTAGTCAAAAGCCTGAGGAGATCAGACCATTTGGAGGACCTCAGGGAGACCTTTGAGGCACTTCGAAAGTACCAGATGAAGCTTAGCCCCAGCAAGTGTGCATTTGGGGTCAGCTCAGGGAAGTTCTTGGGATTTATGGTGTCACAGAGGGGTATAAAGGCTAATCCTGAAAAGATCCGAGCCATTCTCGACATGGAATCTCCCAAGGGAATTAAGGGTGTACAGAAACTCACTGGATGCATAGCAGCTCTCAATCGTTTCGTTTCCAGGGCTACTGACAAATGTCATCCGTTCTTCCAAGTCCTGAAAAAAGCTTTACATTGGACTCCAGAATGCGAAATGGCTTTTCAGCAGCTGAAAAAGTATTTGACAATGCCTCCCCTGCTCAGCCGTACGAGAAGGGGAGAAGACCTATATGTCTACTTGGCTGTCTCACCTCATGCAGTAAGTTCAGTACTTATACGGGTAGAGGCCAATGTATAGCACCCTGTCTACTTCACGAGCAGAGCATTAAGGGGGGCTGAAACCAGGTATCCTAGGGTGGAAAAAATGGCCTTTGCCTTGGTCACAGCAGCAAGGAGGCTGAGGCCCTATTTCCAGGCCCATCCCGTCAAGGTTATGACTGACCAGCCACTTAAGAAAACCCTGCACAACCCTGAGACATCTGGAAGGCTGATTCAATGGTCTGTGGAGCTGGGAGAATTTGACCTGGGAATTCTATCCCAGAACAGCCATCAAAGCACAAGCCCTTGCTGATTTTGTGGCAGAGTTCTCACCCTCAGAAGCTTCAGATTCCCTACCAAATAATGAGTCAACAAGCACAGAAGCTGGGAAGCCAGTAGGATGGGTTCTCTATGTTGATGGTTCTGTGAATACAGGGGCCAGTGGAGCAGGCGTCATCTTAGTTTCTCCTGACAAGATCAAACTTCTCTATGCCATCAGATTTAATTTCAAGGCCACCAACAATGAAGCTGAGTACGAGGCACTTTTGATCGGGCTCAAGCTGGCGAAATCCTTAGGGATAAAGGAGCTCACTGTTGGCAGTGAATCCCAATTGGTAGTGGGGCAAGTACTAGGAGACTATGAAGCTAAGGAAGACAGGATGAAGCTTTATCTAGATAGGGTTCAGCAGCTGCAGAAAGCTTTTAACACTTTAAAGTTGCTGAGGATCCCCCGTGAGGAAAATGAAGAAGCAGATCAGCTTGCACGATTGGCCACAACTCGAGAAGAAGCCCTCAGTCGCCTCGTCCCAATTCAACGATTGGAACAACCTAGTGTGGAACTGCCTGCTCAGGAAGTGGCTGCAGTCAACTACAAAGACTCATGGGCAAATCCTATTGTCGACTATCTGGAAAGGGGTAGACTGCCCACTGACAAGGACCTAGCCAGAAGACTGAGGCTGAGGGCAACTAAGTATCTGTGCCTAGAGGGAGTCTTGTATCGCAGAAGCTACTCTTTCCCATTGCTGAGGTATCTGACTAATGAAGAGACTGAATATGCTTTGAGGGAAATCCATGAAGGGTCTTGTGGAAATCATTCTGGAGGAAGAGCACTAGCGCAGAAACTGATCCGAACAGGGTATTATTGGCCAACCATGCAGAGTGATGCCATGCAAATGGTCCAGAGGTGTGAGAAATGCCAGAAGTTTGGTAATATTCCCCATCATCCTCCCACCTTGTTAACTCTCATCCCCTCTCCTTGGCCGTTTGCCCAGTGGGGATTGGATCTGATTGGGCCCCTCCCTATTGGCAAAGGACAGAACAGGTTTGCTATAGTAGCTGTGGATTATTTCACCAAGTGGGTAGAAGCTGAGCCCCTAGCCACCATCACTACAAAGAAAGCAATTAACTTTATCTGGAAGAATGTCATCAGCAGATTTGGACTACCCAGAGTGATCATCACTGATCGTGGCAAACAGTTCCACAATGATCAGTTCCTTGAGTTTTGTGAACAAAGGGGGATACGTGTGCACTACGCTTCCAAAGCTTATCGCAAGTCCAATGGGCAGGTGGAAGTCAGCAACCGCACAATCAAGAAGAACCTGAAGAAGAAATTAGAGGCTGCAAAGGGAGATTGGCCAGAAAAATTACCCAGTGTCTTATGGGCGTATCGTACAACTGCCCGGACGGCAACAGGAGAAACCCCTTATTCTTTGGCTTATGGGGTGGAGGCAGTAATTCTTGTGGAAATTGGGCTGCTCAGCCACAGAATTCAGGGTTTCACAGAAGAAGAAAACCACCAGGGCCTCTTGGAGGGACTAGACTTCCTAGAAGAGAAGAGAGAGAGAGGGCAGCCATTAAAATGGCAACTTATCAGCAGCAGATGGCAAAGTTCTACAACAGCCAGGTCAAGGAAAGAAGTTTCAGGACAAGGGAGTTGGTTCTGAAGAAAGTGGATTCCACAGGAAAGAAGGTTGGACATCTGGGTCCAAATTGGGAAGGCCCTTATCAAGTGGCAGAGCATGTGAAGGTTGAGTTCTACCGTTTGGCCACATTGTCAGGGAAAGAGCTCCCTCAACCCTGGAATGCTGAACATTTGAAAAAATATTTTCAGTAAAATTCATTAAGTATTTCTCTATGTTGTCTCATTTCTTTGTCCTATCTTTTTATGTGAACAGGAGTTATCAATTTTATTAGAAGTCCAATAAAGATGGATAATTTTGTTATTATGATGAAGTCACATATCTGAAGGTAACAAAACAGAATGGCCGAGCAGCCTCGCCTGCTCAGCCCATGTCCTCCGGGACCATATATCCGAGCAGCCTCGCCTGCTCAGCCCATGTCCTCCGGGACCATGTATCCGAGCAGCCTCGCCTGCCCAGCCCATGTCCTCTGGGACCATGCATCCGAGCAGCATCGCCTGCTCAGTCCGTGTCCTCCAGGACCATGTATCCGAGCAGTCTCGTTTGCTCAGCAAGCAATCCTCAGTGTCAGTCACGAAATTATCAGATAAGGTTAAGTATGGTAGCTTAATCTACAGTGGTTACATTTCTTGGTTATCTTCTCAAAGGAATACTCCTAGCCTAAGTGTGTTACGATTAAAGATAACAAAGACAAACACTGCACACAGAAGTAGAGAAGAAGAGAGAGCCATTCATTCAGAGTCAGAATATGATAAGGGTAAACCGATCATTTTATTCACTGAAGGATTTACAATGAGAAGGAAATAAACAAAACAGAAAAAAATACGAAGAAGACTAGTTGGTCTCTTTGGCAGGCTCCATAGCAGGAAGCTGATCAGAAGAAGGAAGTTGGTCTGAAGCAGGAGGCTGATCTGAAATTGGGAGGCCGATTCCCTGATCTGCTGCAGGAGAGGCCTCTTTGAGGACCTCATCAGCTATTTCTGAGAGAAGGGTCTTAGCCACACCCTCCAGGATCTCTTCAACCATGACCACAACTGGATCAGCTACAATAGAAGGACGAGGAGACTCGCCTTCATCAGGGATTTCTATGGTGAGGACAGTTGAATCTTCCCCACCTTGTGTGATCATAAGAGGACCCTGATCGGTTGTCCCCTCCAGCAGTAGAGCCCCAGCATGGTTGTTCTCTTCCTCGCCTTCAGACTCCTCAGACCTATCCTCCTCCAGACCTATGCTCTCGTCCTCTGCTTTGAAGGAGCTCAGATCCAACTCTGGATGAGCTGAGCTTATCCTTCTCTTCAGAGACATGAAGCCACTGAAGTAGTACTCAGTCATCAGATCTACGAACTCTATGGAGTCCTTCAGGTGATCCATCTGGACAGACTGAGCCTGATCTTTCAGGGAGCTGATCTCCCTGTCCTTCTCTGAGAGCAGCCTGCTCTACTCGTCGCATTTCTGAGCCAAGTCCTTGAACCTTTTTTGCTGGGCCTTCAAAGCTGAGTTTGAGTCAGCCAGGGCTTTCCTCAGATCCACAGTCGTGGTCTGCTCCAAGGCTAGCATATCCTCCAGTTGAGAAGCCCTTTGCTCACTGGCAGTTGAAGCTTCTGTCAAGCTCAGAATCTGAGTGTCCTTGACAGAGCCCTCATCCTTCAGTTTGTCCACCTCGACCTTCAGCTTCGAGATGATCTTGTGCAGATCGTCGGCCAAGTGATCATGCGTTCTCTGCCTCGTCTTTAAGGCAGAGATGGTGTCTTCATCCTCCAAGGAGTCCTGCACCATAGCTTCGCTATATGCAACTGCCTATAACATAGAATATGAAACAGAGTAAAAGTTAGAATGGGTGGTTTTTCCAACAAACATCAGAGACAGAGAGAGAAAGAGATAGTTACCTTGGCCAAATGGATAAGAAGGCACGAGCGCTTCTCCCCAGCAGCCATTTCCCTCATCAGCTCCCAATCCCTGTTCGTTGGGAGCTCGTTTAACGCGTCGATGGCGTATCTGTTGCTCATGAGGAGCGAAGGCTCTGGGGCTGGGGCTGGGGGGTCGGCCTCAGCTGGAGCCGTGGCTGAGGAGGAAGCTTCCCTGCTCTTCCTCTTCCTGCTTCTCTGCTTCTCCTCAGCTGGAGTTTGGGCTGAGGGCACCACCACCGTAGAAGCTGTGGCAGTGACTTCTTCAATCACCACCACCTGCTCCTCAGGGATGATCTGCAGCTCCTGAGCTGAGCTCTCCTCAGCAGCGTCCTTCTTGGACTTTTTGGCAGGAGGAGGAGTGGATTGCTGATCCTGAGAGGTCACCCCTGAATCCAGAAAGGTGGAGGGGTCAGCCATGGCCTTCTTTTTGGTCTTCCTTGGCTTGGGAGGACCCCTGGCATTGGCGCGCTCGGACATAGCTGCCAACTTGTCCATGTTTAGCTTCACCATCCTTCCTTCTTCCTTTGACAGAAACAAGAGAAAGCATGAGATGGCTTCATCAAAGAGAAAACAAAAAGAAAAGGAGATACTTCTCTCCAAGGCAAGGGCCTCACGTGATGGTTCTGGTCCGAACAGAAATGTTGCTAAAGTCTCCGGTGCGATTAGTACCCGATAGTCGTGGTCGGGGTACTCTGCTACCGCCTTCAGTTGCTCACTGATCTCAACTAAGATCTCAGGTCTCTGCCTCCCTGCTCAGAATACAACAAAGAAGTGGTCAGCTATAAACAAAAACATGATAAATATTAAGAGTTTGAAAGAACGGGGTGCTCACGAGAAGGATGAGGCTCTCCCCAGAAGCAGCGAATTCGGGAGGAGCCAGTCCGCTCTTCCCAGGGAGGGTACTCCCATCCTCCTCCTGAGATGAAGAAAAATTTGTCCTTCCACCTCTTGTTGGCTGAGGGCAGGCCTTCGACCAGGGGGGCTATGACGTCCCTCTTGGAAAAATACCACCACCCCTGAACAGACATGCTCACTTGGTGGCAGTAGATGAAGGCTTCCTTGGTCAGTGTGGCCTTCTCCTCTGTTGCAGCTGCCCAGAGCACGCCACAACTGACCAGGATGCGCCAAGAGTTTGGCAAGAGCTGCCCTGGGGATAGCCCCAGGTACCAAAGAACTTCCCTCACACAAGGATGGAAGGGAAGCCTCAGCCCGGCCTTGAAGTCGGCCAAGTACAGGCTCAGCTCGTCTAGCCTAGGGGTGTTCGCCCTCTCGGTCGGACCAGGGATTCTCAAGTAAACCGAATCCGGGATTTGGTATTTCACCCTCAGTATCGCCAGGTCGTCCTCAGTCACTGTCGAGACTATGCGGTCGACCTCTATAGGTTTGAGGTTCAGGGCTACGCCTCTAGGCTGGGGAAAATCTGTGGCATTCGCTGGGTCAGGACGGAACGTCTGGTCTACATCTACTTCTAAAGGAAGGGGGGCAGAAGACCTGGAGGGTTGTCGTCTAGAGGCCATTTGGTGGAAATGGGGAATGGCTGGTTGAATGATGTCAAAAATACCCTGGTAGTATCGCAAAACGACTAGGGAGTGGGCGAACTCTCCAAACGACGGACAGTGGGACTGGAAGTGCAGATAACGGCACAATCTAAGAAAGAAGAAGGCCCAAGGGTATCCTAAACCTCTAGGGTCTGGAACAGGGCTATCGTCAGCCAGAATCAATAAAAGGTGGCGCGGACGTACCTAAAAACAGGAACCACAGTCGTCTGAGCGGATGGTAGAAGGCAAAGTTTTTGGGCAGAAACTTGCAAAAACTTGATATCTGCTGGGATAATGAAAGAGAAGGTAAACCCTGGTAAGTTCCAATGAGCGCCTTTTATAGGCCTTCCCTGAAGAGCCTTCAAATGTAGACCGTTGATCAAGCACACGTGGCACCCTTGGATTAAATGCCGCCTCACAGGTTCTCAAACGTTTCTGACAGAGCATTAAATGCAGCGTAATGATCAAGGCAAAATCTGAACCGTCATGATTCAATGCATCAGACTGTTGATATTTCTTCTCGTAAGGCAGGCCAACCGTTCAGAAATAGGGGAGTAGCTGATGGGTCATGACGAATAGGCCGAGCTGGTTGGTATTCTGGTCAGTCGGCAGACTGTTCGGTTCAGCCATCACCTGACTTGCTCAGCTCAGCCATTGTCTGACCTGCTCAGCTCAGCCATTGTCTGACCTGCTCGGTTCAGCCAACACCTTGCTTGGCAGGAACTTCCTGCCTTAAATGGATCACCCCACAAGGAAAGGAGGCTCCCATTGAGATCCCTCAAATCTCTCCACTTCCTACGAGCTATCTCCACCAGATCCCTCTATTTAGGGCAAGGATAATCATGGGGGGATGCCGTTACCTAAATAAGGGCTAATGCCCGTGATGCACTCCACTAAATCAGGGGATGATCTCATCCCTTCCTAATTTCTCGCCAAGAAAATCTCCATATAACAAAGGAGACTCTACGGTACAAGGTACGAACATTCTGCCCAAACTTACTCTAATTGTCTTTCCATACAATTCCTCCATCCTTAAGCTAACTTAGGCATCGGAGGGGTGTTGGCAAGATACCACACCGGTGTCAAGTTCTTTTTGCAGGAAACCAAACCAAACCAAACCAAACCAAACTGAGCCTTGTGTCCCAAATCAATTGGGGTCGGCTACATGAATCCTTTTCCTCCAAAGAGTTCTGTCAAGTGCTGTTTCCTCACTTAGCCCTAGTAGACTTAAATCCTTGCGCACTACCGCAAGGGGGAAGACGATCTTAAATCCGTTTCATCAAGGGGGAATAAGGTGAAATCATTATCGGTAGCAAGGGCTGGGGCTTCGTCTTTCTCTAAACGATGTACTACTATGTCTTCAGGAATCGCGTAAACCTCCCAAAATCTTTCCCTACACCCTCCAATGAATATCCTTCGTAAAGTAGTAGCCACCGAAAAGGCCAATAGATGAAATTGGCACTTATAAGAAGTGGAAAACAACATAAGCAAAGAATAGAGAGGGCTCGGACAGTGAAACAAAGCGAAGCCCAGTAGAGGTTCTTCTTATTTATAAGAAGGAATTGAGTGAGGTGTGAGAAAATTTTCGAGGTAACCTCCCAAACGCGACCCAAAAGGCACATCGCATTTAATGTTGGCACAGTTGGCAACACACATATGACATCAGAGCAAGAGAGAAAGAGAGTCGGCCTACCATCTTGGCAAAATTAGCTCACTGCCACTCAGATCCCGATGGCAAGATAGCATAACAACAAACTAAGGGACAATTGTAGGGGACAAGTAAAATTCTAGTCGACAAAGTAGAAGTAGAGCTTGCCTAGCCAACTCGACCATGAGTAGAACCTCAAGCCATAAGCTCAGCCTAGGTACTTGTCACCTATTAAAGCCAGTCGAATATAGCCAACCCATGATCTGGGCAAGTCATTACTGTTCAGGTCGGTCTATGTGAGTCAAACCCAATTATGTCGATCAATCCTATGATATGTCAAATCAACCCACAATTAGAAATGACCTTTGCAGAGAATGCACTCAATTATGTATAGCAAAACACTCCACCAATCCGTATAAATAAGGATAAAGACTATTGAAAAAGAGATCAATCACTTGGAATAATTGAGCCAAGCTGATCAAGTAGGACATTTCTAACTATTTTTATATCAAAATCACTACAAGCCTTAACCTATATATAAATTTTCTTACATATATTTGTGCTCAAAAGAACTTTAGTTCTACAAGTTGTCTCTCATTCTAGTACTTAATTAACCAACGAATGGTAGTATGGCTATTAGCTGAAGTGTCTCTGAGATCGAGAAGCAAGTGGAACAAGTTTCGGTCACTCATTCAGCTCCGGCAAGACTCTTGAGGGTAAGGTCCCAATAATAAGACAATTCACAGCCATCCATTTATCTAGTTAACTTTCTCTCTACGCAAAAATTGCAAATCAAGTAGGCATTTCAAGTTATCGCCCATTCTGAAGTTATATAGGATCAAAAGCAAATCTTTCTGCAAGTTAAATACGCTTTCAGAAAAGGTAGCAAGTGCTTCATCGCCTCTTAAAACATGGAAATTGGTTAAATGGCTTCTAAGCCACTCTCTACCTTTATCATTGTCTGCTCATCCACTTCATTAAATACAAGGATTTCGCATCTCCACAGCATAATAAGATCATTGGAGAGTATTTCTGCTTACTAGTATTGTTACAACACAAGCAAACTATAACAACAGTACGAATCCTCCTGTTAGCGTCTGCATGAACCAAAGAAAGAAATTTGATGCAGGTCATCATGAACCACCGGTGAAGATAACAGGCAGAAAAATGGGGTGGGGCATAAGATGAAGCCATTGAATCTAGTCGAGTTATTGGAGCATAGTTTGGAATCAGGCATGGAGGGCTGCTGCCTTTTGCGACAGCACATCAACCTCATGGTCAGCAGTCGCGTCTTCCTGTGAAATAAGATCAGATTAACATAACCCAGAATTGTAGTTAAAGTAATAAGTGAGACAACCACAAAACATTAAGTTGTAACTGAAAACATCAAATTGTGCTAGGAAAAATGTTATTTAGCTATTTGAATAGTGCAATTGCATAGTTACAACTTAAATGCAATTAGAAGTGACAAACATAGTAAAACAATCAGAACAAGTTTTTGTTAATTTTATTTTAACATGTTGTACATCTTTGTTGTCATTCCATCAGTAAATAAATGTGTTACATCAAAAAAGGCATCAAGAAAAGTAGCACCCAAGTATACCAGGTGCATATAGAAGCTCTCTTATTCTAGTTATGTGAAATCCAACCATCCAATAGAATTCAACCTTCTCTTTCACCCGTCAAAAAAAAAACCTTCAAAATCTACTTTCCAATGCAACCAAAATTCATTACCCCATTGAATTCCAACATAGCATCACCTTCGCAGAAAAAAGGGAGTCAATTTCTACATAGCACAGTATTTCTCATATTTTCCCTGAACATTTTTATTGGCAAGAATGTGTCTTCTATTACTAACATTCAAATATCGGTTCCAACGATGATGCTCACAAAATGAACAAATATCAGCAAAAAAATTTGATGCAACGGATTACCTCTGAATCTTTTCTTTCTTTGACGCCTATACACTTGGAAGCGCTAATACTAGCACTCTTTAATAGGCTACGAGCACTGTAGTTTGGCTTGCTCAGTCCGTCTTGTACATTCACATTTGCATGTTCTGATCCATGGGATTGACTCTGAAGGGTGGAAGCAACGGATGCCACGGCTTGATTTTCATCTTCATTATTCTCAGAAGAAGTTTCAACCTTGGCTGCACTAACTCGTTCTCTGAAGAAAGGAAAGACAGGTGATACATATAAACACACCATCAAACTAGTAAAATCATAAGCATATGACGACAACCAAATATGCTTCTCAGCTTACAATGACAGCTATCAGAACTGCAGAAAACAGCTTCAGCAAAGAGGCCAAGAACATGGCAATACATGAATTGTGGAAAGTCATGGAGAAAAAATACCGCAATATATGCATTATGGAAAGATAGTGAGAACAAATGTTTGGACCAGAGGAACCAATCAACACGTTTCGGCCACGGACATGACATGTTTCAGTCACAGACAAGACACTCTGCTCTACGTACATGTCAGACATGCCTAAAAACGTGCCAGCTTTTCTATTAATACGTTTTGATCGGACATGCCAGGACACAATGACGACGTGCTAGGGACACACTATGGGGTCCAAATACTACTTTAAAAAGTTCAGCCAAGGTCAAAATTGTCATGGATGCATAGTTCAGAAATGCTTATTTCGCGACTTTGCTTTGTCATATTTCACAATCGCATTATTTATCGGTGTTTCCTATCTTGATTTGGCAGAAATAATGTTCTTGATTTCAGATGAATTTACAAAATATTTATGTAGTAATTTTCAACGTGCCCAAACGTTTGTGTCTTGCTTTTTGGGAAACTAACATGTTTGCATGTCTGTGTCGTGTTATATCGTATCTGTGTCCCAAGCCCGTGCCCCTCCTAACAGCCAACCAACAACAATAGCAAGACATTTGAACATCTACATTCAACACCTTACCTAGGCAGTGAAGCATGCTTCCTTTGGAGTGGAGTACCCTTTTCACCTTTACCGTAATGCTCCTCAAGATGAGCAAACTGCCGCTTGAACCGATCGACACCACTGGAATGACAGGAACAAATAAGATAGGTGACAACTCTGTAACTTTTAGCTAAAAATCATTTTAATTAGAAAGAAGGCACCTTCTGTAAACAAACCAGTAACATGTATACTCAATTATAGATAGGCAAAAGAAGTGGAAGCAGCAAAACTGTAAAAGGAAAAATGTGACATTGTAGAGCCCCAGAACCTCCCTCCTGTCATCACCAACAGAGTAAATAAAAGATCTGTTGCAAGCAACACTTCTGAATAAAGGTTTATTGCAGGGAAGGACGTCATCTAAATTATTTGAACCAAAGGCTCATTTGGTACAAAATGAACAGAAGGATATGAATCTCTCAGGAAATGAAAGGTCCAGGCCAGTTGTGGATGAGAGGCATAAGATTGAAAAATTAACAATGGGGTTAATCCACAAAATCAAATTTCACGGAGGCCACAACATGAAAGGGTGAGTGAACCATAAGTTCTGCAACATGTAAATTATGACCTTTAACTAAGTTAGATTAACTTCCCCCTTCTCTTTAGCACAATTTGATACCGTACAAACCCGATCCCTCAATGGATGCTTACTTGGACATGAGGTGAGTTGCTTATATTTCCTTTACAATTAATTACCTTTGCTTTTTGGGTAAGTTTTAACTTGCAGTCTCATGGTTCATGGAGAAAAAGCAGGCGTTAACTCTTCTTAACCAATAGAAAAAGTGGGGCTAAGGCTGTCTATCTGATGCAGGACGATCAAGGACACATTACAAAGAGAAGAACCCTAAGCGTCTCCCCGCCTAACAACCTCTAAACCCTAATGGCATCCCCGTGCCACAATCGTTAGCCTTCAATTGATACCATCACCAACTAAAACATGCTAGAGTCTTGTATATAGGCTTTATAAATGGTAGCAAACAGATAAGGATAAAAGCTAGCCTTGTAAATCCTATCAAACAAGAAAACTCTTAAATAACAATAAAAATAAATCCTAGCTAACAAATAAATTTACTAAATACAATCTGTTAGGAGTTGTGATGAGTTAGTATCACAGGGAGGGTAGTTTGGTCATTTTATTTCGCCCATCTCTATAAAAATAATATTTATGTGTTACATATTGTCAAGACTATAAGTAATGAAGTTATCCCTCTCTAGAACAACTTAAGCTTTTAGATGAGTTGGTGGTTAATAATCTAATATGATATCAAAGCAGGCAATAGATCATATATTCGAACCTCTCTACCTACCTAGTGATTAAAGTAGTTGCACATGTTTAGCCCGCTTATGATAGAGAGTATGGCTACACGTGAGGGGGCGTTCTCTCTAATTGTCTAATAGATATGTTTACCAAATACACTTTTCTCTTTCTCAATAATATCATGATATCAGAGCGGCGATCCACTATTCCCTTTATTTGCCACCACCACCCTTTGCTCGCCTTCGTCGATCACCCTCCCCACCTCACGTCCCCTCGTTGATCAACCCTTAACCCCGGCCTCCCCTCGTGTATCAACCCCCTAGTTCGCTCTTTGTCCTTGGTTTGCTCTCTGCTCGTCATTGTTCTCTATTCGTCATTGATCCCAGTCACCGTTGCTTGTCGAAATTTTGCTCCTTATTGTGAGGTGTTCTATTTGAGATGGCTTCTAGTTATACTTCGACTATTTCTGATGTCTTGTTGTCTATTATCTCTATGAGTCTTTAGCTAAGGCTATTAAGGTGTATTCGTTGGGTAAGATGCAATTTCATTTGTTAATTGGACGACTACAGATGCTTGAATTCGCATTTAGTTATGGGATAGTATGAAGCTCAAGAGTTGCATTCCAATGTCAACAAACACACAGGACTATGATCTTCGAAAGACTTACTTTTATCTTGCACTTCGTGAGTTGTCTTTGAAGGATTACTATGCCAAGTTCCGTGGTATTTGTAAGGAGCACAATATTTGCAAATCGATCTCTACTTATATTTAGGTTATTTGCCGGTGTGAGTCTATGTATATGGATTGATTCTTATTTGGTCAGCCTTCATCGTGCGATCCTATTCGCTACCAACTTCTGGAAGCTCGAGACTTGCCTCTCTCAGTGAGGTAGTCAACTGCCTCTGTCAAGGTTCTCTACCTGATATTGGTTATGCTGCTTTGTTGCCCCTAATCCTTCTGCTTTAGCCACCACGATCATTAGGGGTGCCTTCTCTCGCTGTTTTTTAGCCATGATATTCAGAAGTCAAGAGGAGGTCGTTGTAATTTGAGTCGTAGATGCTGTGATTTTGAGCGTAATTCGGATCGACAGGATTATGCGATGACATGGTCGAGGGCCAGTTCCTCAACATTGCACTTTTTGTAATGGAGACAATCATGCAACTTAGTTCATGGTCACCCTTCTACATCAAGTTACTAATTACTTTTTCTGAGGATGGTCGGCAGCACTCCTCTAGCTCCGCTCTTCGTGTGGTTACTATTCCAGAAAGTGAGTACAATAGCTCAATTTCTACACACAATTCTTTGATTCCATCTTCCTCCACTCCCACGTTCGCTTAAAAAAGTCCACCTTTTTCAAGCCTTGCTACTAATCCATTTCTGGTGCTTCTGATTATATGACTCGTGTTTCTACTGTCATGTCTGGCCATCATTCTGTTAGGAAAACTTCTCATGTCACCTTGGGTTGATGGTTGCACTAGTGATATTGTTGGTTTGGGTTTGGTAAAATCCAGTGTCCCCTTAGTTCATTATTGCACTAGTGATTTTGTTGGTTTGGCTTCGGTTAATTTTAATATGTGGTTATCTTTGAACTGTATTTTACATGTTCCTTGTTTTTCCTTTAGTTTTACAAACTGCCAGTAAGCTTTCAAATAAATGAATGTCAGAATCTCAGCTTTTCTTGATTGTTGTATTTTCTAGGATCTCAAGATGGGTAGGATGATTGGTGGCAGCACTGAGTGTGGTGGCTTATACTACTTTGCCAACATCGAGCTTCCTAGCTCTATTGCTCTACAATCCTATGTTTCAACCTACCAGCATCATTGTCATCTAGGTCATCAATCTCTCCAAAACGTTAAACATGGTTCCATTATGTGGTTGTGTCGAGGTTCTTCTGTGTCAAGATAGTGAGTTTAGTAATCATCGTGTTTCCTTTTCCCGCAAGGTATAGAGAGTAGTATGTCAAGTCCTTTTTATTAGTTCATTCTTATGTTTGGGATCGTATGCGTACTTTGTCCCCTTTTCACTTATTTATTTCATTATCTTTATTGATGATTACTATCAATTTACATATGTTCATCTTGTGAAAGAGAGCTCAAAATTGTACTCCAATTTCAAGTCTTCTTACAGAGCAATAAAGACTCAGTTCGATTTTCCTCTTTGTTTTTCATTCTGATAATGCCCAGAAATATTTCACAAAGTCTAGTCCACATTTCTTGGTGACCATGGTATATCCATCAGTCTAATTGTGCTCGAACTTCCTAGCAAAATAGAGTTGCCAAACGCAAGTGGCGCCATTTGTTAGAGATCACACGTGCTCTCTTATTTCACATGCAAGTACTCAAATCTTCTTGGAGCAATGCTGATCTTACTTTGGTTATCTTGTGAGTAGTATGCCTTCTACATCTCCTATGATCACTTGTCCCCCATTCTTCGTGCTTTTGTTACTTTTGTTTTGTCTGTCTTTGTACCTAACATTGTTCAGGAGACCTTGTCTATTTTGGAGTGGCAGCGAATCCTTTTCTATGTTAGTTGGGAAAGAACAGCGAAGGTTAAGCTCTTTCTTCATTCACTTCTTCTTCATATCTTTTATCTTTATCTTCCCACTGATGGGAAAAGCAAAGGGAGCTATGGAGAATGAGATGTCAACTCTTCATCGCAACAAAACTTGTTGATTCCTCTTCCTTTTGAAAAAACTATTTTTCGTTATCATTGGGTGCTTACTGTCATGTACTGTCCTAATGAGTCGGTTAAGAAAGATAAGGCTCATCTTGTTGCCAAAGGCTACACTCAGACTTATTATGTTGATTATGTGAAGACTTTTTCTCTTATTACTAAAATTGGCTCAGTTCGACTTCTAATCTTCCCTATTGGTAATCTTGGTTGGCCTATGCTTCAATTGGTTTATCAATTCTTGCATTGTGATCTTCATGCGAAAATCTACATGGACCAACAACTTTGGTTTGTTGCTCTAGGGGAAAGTAATCTGGTGTGTCATCTTTGCACGTGTCTTGATGGCCTTTAGTTTCTTAGAGCTTAGTTTGGCAAGTTCATTAATTCAATTTTGAGATTTAATTATCACTGTTATTCTGATCATTTTATTTCTCTCCCACATATGACTAGGAGAAATTACTATTAATTGTATGTGAACAATATTATCATTACATGTGATGACCAAAGGCATTGATGAGTTGAAGAAGTACCGACAACATCAGTTCCACATCAAGGACTTGAGAAGATTGAGATATTCCTTGGACACTAAGGTGGCTAGACCTAAGAATGGAATTAGTTTATTTCAAAGGAAATATATATCGGATATTTTGGAAGAAACTAGTTTACTATGATCGGCACCTATGGATACACCACTGGATCCCACTATCAAACTCTTTGTTGACAGTGGGAGTTGCTACCTAATTCTGACCAATATCGTCACTTGGTGGGTATATTGAAGAATTTTACCATTCCATGTCCTGAAATATCGTTTGCTACTTGTATGGTGACTCAATATCTTTCCATTACACGTACTCATAAATTGTTTGTTGTTTGGGTGGTGAGTCAATGTATGTCATGACCTCATCTTTCACAATGGTAAGCTGTGACACCCCAGCCAGGCTATAATGCTGGCTGTGAGGCCGGCGTCTGGGAGATGGAGTCTCAGTGGGACGTCCGAATGGGTGGTCAAGGGTCTCACATCGCTTGGTGGATGTAAGTTCGGTGGTATTTATAAGATTATGAACCTTTCTTGTACAAGGCCTTTTAAAGCCATGATGGCGCCAACACCAAATAGAACTTCACAGTTAAGCGTGCTCACCCTAGAGCAATCTAGGAATAGGTGACCCCTACTGGGAAGTCCATGGGGTTTGGGCGACAAAAGCAGACAGTATTGTACAAGGCGGGGGCGGGTCGTTACATAAGCCATTCTTATAGTTGTGACGTGATCTGTCTTACTAAGCCAATGATCATATGCATATTGAGGTCTTCACTGATTGAGATGGGGTAGGACTCCTAATAGGAGATCCACTACTGGATATTATGTCTTTATGAAAATCTTTTTACTTGGAAGAGCAAGAAACAAACCATTGTTGAAAGTTTTAGTGCAAAAGTAGAATACAAAGCCATGTCTCACGCTAAATGCGAGATTGTTTAGGGGCAATCCTTTCTTGAGAAAATAGGTTTTTGGTGTGCAACAGCCTATGAATATAGATGGTGATAATCAAGCAGGGACTCATATTGAGATAGATTTTCATCAGGTTCACAAAAAAAGTGGATAGTGGTGTGGTAGCTATTATTTTTTTGTGACCACAGGTGATAAGTCAGTTGATATTTTTATAAAGTTTCTCTATACAAATCACGATTAGAGTTGTTATGCAATAAGCTAGGTCTCTGTGATATATACTTTCCAATTTGAGGGGAGTGTTATTATGAGTTAGTACTAGAGAGGGAGGGTATTTGGTGATTGTATTTTGTTCCATGTCTCCCTAAATATTATTCATTCTCTTAATACTTTTTCATCATCAGTTTCCACCAGTGAGAAGAACTCAATGCCAATAAGTTCGATCCAATAATTGAACTTCAAGCTTCTCCAAATTTGCTGATTTATTTCCTTCTTTTTTGGTATGGTGCGGGCTACTAGATGCAGGGTGTCAGCTGTAGATCCATGTTTTACTACAAACTCATGTGGTTGCAAGCTGATGCGTTTGGATCTGTGCTTGCAATCTCTAGTTTGATCACCAATAATGGTGGACCAACAGTAGGGTAATCTGACTTATGTGGAGGATCAGGTGATGACAATGAAACGGTAAGCTGTGTGGGTACATGCAAACAAGATCGATATTTGATTTGATACAAAATTGATGCAAGGACGATCGAAAACAAGTTAGAAAGAGAAGAACAACAAGCATCACGTGCCTAAGAACCCCTAGCCATCCCTGTGCCTAGAGAAATGACGGCATACCAGTGCCAAGAGCATTATTAAAATTCACTTCACATCATCAACTTACTAAAATATCCTCGGTAGAGTCCTTTATATAGGCTGCACAAGTAGTAACAAACACATAAGGATAAAGCTAACCTAATAATTCCTATCAAACAAGATAACTCCTAGGTACCAATTATGATAAATCCAACTAACAGACAAATCTACTAAATATCATTATATAGTCCTTGTTCTTCACCACTATCTATTTACCTCTCCCAAACCCTTTCGTAAGAAGAGCCTACTGCAATAGATACAAGTCACGTGGCCTATTAACTTAGTCTCTTATTTAACCTGTTTTGTAAAGCCTACCACCAAGAACAATTAAATATGTTGAGAGAGGAGGAGAGCGAATGATCATTGGAAAACTTAATGAGTGAGTGAGGTTATTGGAGAAAAATAATGCTTGGGTAGTACTTTTTGCATCAACAAAAGGGGGTAGGCTATTGATTTGACAAATTCAAGTGTTGAGCAGTGGCTTGTGGAACAAGGAAATTGTACATACGGGAAATAAAAATGCAAAAAGAGGCCAGTACCGGGAAGAAAAAGGCAAAGATAAAGAATAAAAACCAATCCAAGCAACATCATCTCTAAGCTAATAAAAGATAGATCTACAAAGAGTTTGTGTTGCACATGAAAGCTCTTCAGGCTATAAGCTTTACTAAGATGGAAGACTTGATTAGGTCAGACATTCAGTTGTGTGCTTCGGAAGCACAACAGTTCTATTCCGGCAAATCATTGGGTGATAAGGTTCTTGGAAAGGGTTAATAGGAACGTTTGAGCAAGAATTTGCACATCTCAGGCTTTACCCATTATCCAGCCTCTCTCCTTAATAAAACATCTTTTATGGAAGTAAGTAAAAACAAAAAGTAGAAAGATAATGCAGCGAAATGGTTAAGCAATCAGTCACCACAAGCAAAATATGACTTAGCCTTAAGCCTGCAAAAAGAAGAGAGAGAGGTCTCATAATCTTTAAACTGCTTTGGGTTGGCTACACATATTTTTTCACCTCTGCTTTATTGGGAAATTATGATTAAGGATACCATCTTTTTCATCACCTACTTACAGGTCTCCTGGTATAAGGTAGAGATTTGATCCTCGTTGAGGCCCAAAAAGTACAGTAGAAGAATGACAATGAGGATAAAGTCTACAAAAGGGAAATGATTTCCTAGCAGTCAACCAACAACTATATGGTTATAAAGAGATGCGGGTTGACAAAAGAATAGTACAATAATAACATTGATAATGAGGCATCGACATTCCTTTATCTAAGTAAAAGCATATTAAATGACGAAGAGGCTTATGTAGTTCCCTACTTTTTGTGGTTTCATGTCCACGTGTTTTTGGCCTGGTATATCCCAATTTCTAATTCACTGACTAAATTGTATTCCAATCGAGGGCTTTTTCGTGATGTTTTTTATTTGTTACAGGTCGTAGTCACAGCAAACGCACTTTGATTGTTCAATCATTAATAGGGGCCTTCCAGGAATTGACCAAGCAGTAACCGGGGATCAAAGTTCCATTGATTCATCTATCTCAAATAGGGAAAAAACGGAATCAATAAGGGGTCAGCTGAGCTCGAAAGGGGTAGCCGGTCGTCGGCTAGGAGCTCTGGCTGGCAACGAAGCTAAAGCTTCACACTGGTCCACTCGCAACTTACATGGCTAAGTTCCAACTCTATGTTGAAAAGAAAAAAGAAAATCCCCTAAGAAGAAGACTTTCAACTATTTCAACTGAAAGGAAAAATTCAAATGCTTCATAGATAACCCCCTGTGTCTTGTTCCCATCCAACTTACTCTTCTTATCTTAGGACTCTAAGCAGAAGTCCTTGATCTACTATTAGCAGTTAAAGGAAGTATGCTTTAGTCCTATTGAGATGGCAGAGTTGGACTAATTAATATGGCAAAACAGTGAATTTTGACTACTAAGTTCCTTGACCTCTTGGGGTCCCTCTCTACTGACTCGGAAGACTGTTCTTCGTGGTCTTGTATGATCGAATGAAGTCGTTGATTTTCTTCTTCCAACTCGTACTGTCTCTCTGCCAATTGTTGGTTTTCTGTTTTCAGATTTACTTCAAATTGGTTGTGGTGTCACCTATTATACCATCAAATTAAGACTACTACTATTAACCACCAGTCACAAAGGCAAAACACGTGTAAAAGAAATAAAAAAACAAACAAAATCAAGAGAAAAGAAATCAAGAACTAATCACTTTGTTCGATATCCCAATCAAATCTTTCGAATACTTACTGTTTTCCGAGACATCAGTAAATATCGAAGCATACTAACATATGGTAACTAAAAAGATGGGTTTGTTTGAAGAACGAAATTAAGGTCCTTACCTTGGGTACATGAAGCTTGTCTGATCTCCACCACGAAGATACTCCTGGAGCATCTGGGGATGATATTCCAAAATCTGTTCACTCAAAAAAGGTCCAATTCAAGTTTAGTAATCCAACAGAAGCCCCACTTTTACCCAAATAACAGGCATCTTGTGTTGTAAGACCATACCTCTCGATAAATCAACTCTCTAACATCATCTTTCGCTAATTTTCTCCTCTCAAATTCAAACTCAAGTTTTGATATGGGTTGTGTGGCCGGTTCACGGTCCACATTTGCCAAACGACTGAAGTAAGGATTGGATAATGCCTGCAAAAATAAGCAACAATTTCATTATGAACAAAATACAGATATTTCTTCCATTTGGAAGTAGCAGTTATAAATCTCTAAGTCGTAAAATATTTAAGTTGTAAAAGGCGACCTCTTCGGCAGATGGTCGATCTTTGGGGTCAAATGCTAGAAGGCGTTCCAGAAGGCGAAGAGCTAATGGATCTACATTGGGGAACTTCTGTAAAAAAGGAACTGCTGGTTTTCTACGCATGCTACTCAGGTATCTTCTTGCTTTTTCATTCCTAATCTGCAATCGTCAATGAAATATTCATAACAAGGAAAAACCTAAATAAACCAATGGCGGCCTTGTCATATCAATGTAATGGAGAAAAGAGCATAGTAATATAATTGTTTTCAGTTCCTGAAAGCAGTTATGGGATAAAATAGAGCTGAAATTTCTGCAAGCCAAGTCTAAGAAATGGAGGGGAAATTTTTTTACAATTAGATAATTAGTTTTACTTCTAATACAATAGAATAAAACACCAATAAACAACTAACCCTTGCAATGGATTCTGGAGGAGGCGTGCCAAGCAGATCAGTCATGAGATCTAACTGGTGCACAACATTTTTCCCAGGGAACAATGGTTTTCCTGTAAGCATTTCTGCAAAGATGCATCCAATGCTCCATATATCAATTGCTGGTGTATACTGCAAGAGTAGGAATATCTAGGACATGAATTCATAATTTCATACTCTGAAAAAACAAGGGATAAATACACATGTAGATTAAAGGAAGATTGTATTTGTTCAGTTAACAATTGTTCCAAAAACTTAAGTTGTTAGGAAATAGGCCCAACGACGTATATCCAGTCATCCAACACTCTCCCTCACGTGCAACCCCACGTTATAGGGGGAGATGCCAACATATCTTTCCACAGGATCTCACTTCGCATTTGTCCCCGGTTTGTATTATGCTTCTCCCCTTTGCAATATATTTCACTCTATGACCGAAGGTAAATGACGATAAACATCGCTGGCACATAAACTTAAACTAAATTTAGCCCTACATGGTTAGGACATAAATGCCACATTGGGCCTACGGATTACATGACACAAATAGAGCCTGCAGAAAAGATATGTTGGGCCTTATAAATGTCATATAGGCCTACAAATCAAGTGACACATGCAAGGTCCGTGAAAAGATACTCCTATAGGGCCTATAAATCAAGTACGAGCCAACAGTAAAGATAGGTTGTGTAAAGCAAATAAGATCTAGAGCCCACAAATAAAAAACCAACCTAGGGGTAACATCTGTAGAGTCCCACATAAGAATATCACATCAAAGATCGATACCATCAGCTCAACCACATTTGAACTTGAACCGAACAATACGATAAGATCGCGTTCAATTACACAACCTTACAACCTTATCTGGCAACAAGCATTTGAATTCAAATGGGTTATAATCAAAGATCTTATGGATGGCCCTCTATCAATAAGAGGACCATCATAAGAAGGGGTGTTTCTTGAGAAAAAAGGGAACTTTTGCAGAAACAAAGAATTACAGAGAGAGACTGAAGAAAATTCTTAGAGAACAGAGAGAAATACAAAAAATCACAAAGTGCAATTCCTGCCCAGTCATGGTCATTCATCCGAGGGTCCTAAAGTTTGTTGGTGAAGATCTTTGCATGGCGTAATAGGTAAAGAGTTCAAAACCCAAAGTGTATCAACTTATTTAATGGAAAAGGACTCTAAACACTAAACTTAGTTTACTTAGTATACCACCTTAGTTCCTTCTACGAGGGATAAGCAAGTTGAAGAATACTTTGGATTTGTGTAAATCGTAAATTATTTATTGCCAGCCTTGGAAATGACTCATGGTAAAGTCAACATAGACACCAAACGTGCGGGTTACCTCTATTGCAAATGCTCTCCTATCTCTTGATTAAGTTGCTTGATTGTAAGTATGAAGGAAAACAAAAGGGGCTTGGCCTAATTTCTACATGAAAGCTTTTAAACTTAAGACTCGTAGGAAGGCCAATCATAAAACGAAATGGTTCTCTTCTCTCCTCTTATGTTTATTTATATTTTTGTTCTTCATTGATCCAAAGTTCTTTAAGTTAGTAATTAACAATTGGAAAATCTAAATCAGAAATAGGGACTCACAAGCAATCAACATTGTTCCATGAACAACAGATATTTGGGACATGAACTTTGAAGTGAAGATCAAATATTCTGCGTTCCAAAATTTGTGCCTAACTAACACTTCTATGTTCACAAATCACAGTGTTGTACTGCCCGCTCTTAGTCACCAAGATAACTGAATTGATAACCATACAATAACTGTGGCACATGGACATAAGTACACAGGTGACATATGAAGGAAAATTTGGGAAAATAAATTGTTCTATAAGTAGGAAAAAATTGCAAAACAGTCAAAAGTCTTTTGGATTAAGTTCTAAGCAATCTCAACAAAAAAGGATTCAGAATGAATCCTATGCGATCCTGATACAACAAGAATGGCAAAGGTAATTATAGTGCCCCACAGGATACCCACCTTGAAGGCAGGGAGTGCCCAACCACCTTGATGAGGGAACATCTACCAATAACTCTGAAGCAGCTCTAACACATGCATCGTTAATCTTCTTTTTTTCAATTACAGATTGCGGCACAGAATGTCCAGTTCACTACTCATGGCAGCTGATCGAAGAATGGGAATTCCAACCACAACAGCAGACCACAAAGTGAAGGCCTCTTAAGTCTTAACATCATGAACAAGTAAAGTTGTTTATTTAGTTTAAGTCTAATCCAGGACAAGTTGGAGAGTTGAACGACATTAGTAATTTAGAAGAACAATGGCGTAATCTTGGATAAGCAAGCATTCATAGAGGTTTTAGCTAACACACCAAGTCATCAACAAGTAACGATCATTGTCTAACTATGCCCCTATAGCTACTCCATACAGCAATGGATCAATTTAGATAACACAGCACGCACTGAAAGTGAACTCCCAGTCTCTTAAGAAGAGGATACCTTAAGAAGGAAAATATATTTCCTGCCACAAAGCAGATACTACCATCCACTCAATGAGTTTCATGCACTCAAGATTGATGAGCGCGTAATATTGTGTACTATCAGCTCATCGTCTCCACTATTATAACATGCGTGTGCGAGTTCAGTATATGCCTGAGTGTTCCTATCAAGTCCCGGAGTCCGGAGGCACACCATCAAATCAATTAAGGCTCGGGGAAGTTGTTGCGGATCAAAGGAATCCCAAGAGAGGTTGGAGTTCAACAAGTGAAATCTGCAGAGTTGCAGAAACTTCATCCAGATGAAATCATAAAAAGTTCAACAGGATGACTTTCTTTCACAGAACCTGTTTTGAGATGCTGCAACATACTTCATCCGGGTGACAATAAAAAGTTCAATCGGATGACTTGTGAATTCAAAAGGTGTTTTGAGATGTTGCAATCCACTTCATCCGGATGACTCATTTATGGCCAACCGATTGACCTGTGATTATGAGAGGTTCTTTTTGCTGACTGATTGAGGATGTTTTGGGATTGCCTCAAGTCCCGTGCAAAATCTACTTGGAGACCAAACAATGCCATAAATTAGGGTGTTTTATGTCACTTCTCTTGGACTTTTGGAGGGGGATTACATAGAGTAAAAATCAGCATTTTGGAAGAGTTCTTATTTAGTTACTTTACTACATCTTAGAAATCGAATTCTAGAGAAAGTTGAGAGCTCAAGGTAGAGATATAGTGTCTTTAGATAGTTTTTTGGCTATTTTCTCTTGTAAGTTCTTGAGATTTCCTACCTTGTCATCAAGTTTCATTGAAGATATAGAAAATCAAACTTTGTATTTTCCATCTTGTTCATCATTTCAATATAAAATAAGGCTTTCATTTATGTTGTTCATGTTCTTATTTCTTAGCTTGTTTTTCCATCTCATTATGGTAGGCTAAGTTTATACGCTTGGTGTTGAGATAATCTTCGTCTCATGACCTAGGCAACCAAGATATCTTCTTCTAGAGTTTTCAAAGTTTGTTGGAAAATGAGTGTTGTTCTTCCTTTTACAACTAAAATGGATTGATTGGATGTGCTCAAAGTACTTTTGGTAATCAATGTCCTTCATTTTTAGACTACTTGTTCAAGAACAACCTTATTCTACAACACATCATGAGATTTAAATGGCTTTCATCGAAATATTTTCCAGCCAAGAACTTGGATGATATTGCAAAGAAGATATCTATACCTAGGTTGTAGATGAAGGGATTCACAAGACCATGTCTGGGGTTATTTAACAACTTTTCTCATTAATATCTCATTCCTTTGTCATAATTCCAAGAATCCGAGCTAAAAATGATTGGCGTCCTAAACGTCGAGACTGTGCAAGTATACCCGCCTGAGCATTAACCGCTTCTCCCTGTGGATTGATCCCCGAAACTTCTCCGCTATACATTCCCATTGAAGAAGAGGAGTTCGGATTTTAAATGTGATTGAGCCGTAGCCGCAACGATATACACTATTCCGAGTCAACCAAACATCAGTATCTAACGTGACCTATAGAGCTTAAAGAGGCAGAGGCCTAAACTCCTACTTCATTGGCACCAATGGAATCTACATAAACCTGTATTATGATGTAGCACTTCCTGAAATTATGGAACTGCATGCATCAGCTTTTAAGTTGGTTGGCACAAAGGTTTCCACATCCACAAGGTGCCATACCAACCGTTAAGCTGAAAATGAGGGCAATACATTTGAGGAAAGTGACAGCAGCGACAGTGAACAAAGCAGCAAAATTCTGCATGAAGTGAGTTATGGCCTCTAAAAGATTATTTTGATGCATACTGTTGTTTGAGATAGAGAGAGAGAGAGAGAGAAGTGTGTAAAGTGTTAACTAACCCTAACACACGACAATATTATTTATATTAATGAGTTCCACATTACATGACTAAGATAGGCGATGTGGGACAAACGTCAACTACTAATACAAACATATTCTAACACTCCTCCTCAAGCTGGAGAATAAATATCAAAGAGTCCCAGCTTGTTACACAACAACTCTAACCGCGGCTTGAACAATGATTTGGTGAACATGTCAGCTAACTGGGCACCAGTAGACACATATGGAGTAGCTATCACACCACCAGTCAACTTCTCACGCACTAGATGACAATCAACCTCAATATGTTTAGTTCTCTCATGAAAAACCGGATTGGAAGCAATGTGAATAGCTGCTTGATTATCACAATACAATTGCATGGGCAACTGAACACTAAACCCAATCTCTTCAAGAAACGACCTCAACCATATAACCTCACATGTGGTGTGCGCCATTGCTCTATACTCTGCTTCTGCACTAGACCGGGCAACCACTGTCTGCTTCTTACTTTTCCAATTCACAAGATTTCCACCAAGAAAGACACAATATCCAGTAGTAGATCTCCTATCAGATGGTCCTCCTGCCCAATCAGAATCAGTGAACACCTCAACACGTAAGTGTCCACTGGCTCGATACAACAGACCACGTCCTGGATGTAACTTAAGATACTTCACAATTCTGAGGACAGCCTCCCAATGTGGATGACGAGGGGTGGACATAAACTGACTCACCAGACTAACTGCAAACGAGATATCCGGACGTGTAATGATGAGATAATTTAACTTACCAACTAACCGACGATACTGATCAGGATTGTGAAGTAGCTCCCCCTGGTCCACACAAAGTTTGACATTGGGATCCATAGGGGTCTCAACAGGCTTAGCTCCCAACAAACCTGTATCTTCAAGAATATCCAGCACATATTTCCTCTGTGATAAGCTAATACCTTCTTTGGATCGGGCCACTTCGATACCTAAGAAATACCGAAGTTTTCCCAAATCCTTAGTATGGAATTGCTGATGTAAGAAGGTTTTTAGCTTACCAATACCTTGCTGGTCATCACCAGTAATGATAATATCATCCACATATACAATCAATAATACTTTCCCTCGAGCAGAAGTTAGAGAAAACACAGAATGGTCAGTCTGACTACGATGCATGCCAAATCTCAAAAGAGCATCACTGAACTTGCCAAACCAGGCCCTAGGGGACTGCTTGAGGCCATAAAGAGCTTTGCGAAGTCGACATACCTGAGTACGCTCCCCCTGAGCAACAAACCCAGGTGGTTGCTCCATATAAACCTCCTCCTGAAGATCCCCATGAAGAAAGGCATTTTTGACATCCAACTGGAACAATGGCCAACCCAGATTCGAAGCAAGAGAGATAAAAATCCGAACAGAACCAAGTTTGGCAACAGGAGAGAACGTCTCGAAATAATCAACACCATAAGTTTGGGTGTACCCTTTGGCAACAAGACGAGCTTTGTAGCGCTCAACAGTGCCATCAGGAAGATACTTGACAGTGAATACCCAACGACAGCCAACAGTAGTCTTACCAGCAGGAAGAGGAACCAACTCCCAAGTGCCATTATGATGAAGAGCAGACATCTCATCCTCCATGGCTTGCCGCCACTCAGACACAGACAAGGCCTCCTGAACAGTGGTAGGAACGAAAACAGAAGAGACCGAAGTGGTAAAAGCACGAAGAGATGGTGATAAATGAGTATAAGAAACAAACTGAGCAATAGGATGAAGAGTACAAGACCGAATACCTTTACGGTGGGCAATAGGACGGTCATCAAGAAGATCAGGATCTCTCAACGGAGGAGGAGGCGGAGTGGCAGGCGAAGGTGGGTCTGCTGGCTGAGGTAGCGCTGATGGAGGTAACTCTGGCTGAGATGATGCTGGTTGGGATGGCACTGAGGGAGGTTTAGGGCGACGCACATATACCTGCAAAGGTGTTGGTGGAGAGACAGAAGCAGATGGGACAGCTATAGGTAGCACAGACTCAGATGCAGGAGAAACAGTGGGAGTGTTATGCGCAGAATAAAAAGGAAGAGACTCATTAAATGTGACATCAGCACATACAAAATGACGACGCAAAGACGGAGCATAACATTTATACCCTTTTTGAGTCCGAGAGTACCCAAGAAAAATGCACTTAACGGACCGTGGGTCCAGTTTGCTCCGGCCGGGATCAAGAGCATGAACATAGCAAGTGCACCCAAAAACCCGAGGGGGTAATGAGTGGAGAGGACGGCCGGGAAACAGGACCGTATGGGGTATTTGACCTCCAAGGACGCTGGAGGGCATACGATTGATCAAATAGCATGCTGTAAGAACTGCGTCACTCCAATAAGACTTAGGAACCTTCATTTGAAATAACAAAGCACGCATTACTTCTGATAAATGTCGAATCTTGCGTTCGGCGACTCCATTTTGCTGTGGAGTTCGAGCACAAGATGACTGGTGAAGAATCCCATGATCATCAAAAAATTGAGATAGAGTACTATGAAAAAATTCGCGCGCATTATCAGAACGAAACATACGAATGCAGGTATTAAACTGAGTCTTTATTTCCATGTAGAATGACTTAAAAACAGTCTGCAACTCAGATCTCTCTTTCATAAGATAAAGGTATGTACAAAAATAACGTAGTACTGAAAACTAAAAACATTGGGCACCGACATGGGCCCCCAAATATCTGAATGCACTAACTGAAAAGGACTCGACACACGACTTTCAACCCTAGGATAAAAAGACACTCTATGATGTTTACTAAACTCACAGATTTCACAAGATAACTCCTTAAGAAGACCACATGAAGGCACTAGACGCTTCAAATTCTGAAGGGATGGATGACCAAGTCGACAATGTTGTTGATATGCAGATTCTGATGACTGAAGAGCAATTGGCTGGGTAGAAATATGATCGGTGAGATAATACAGACCACCACGCTCAACACCGCCACCAATCTTCCTCCCCGTCTTGAGATCCTGAAAGACACAACTATGAGGAAGAAATGTGACGGAACAATTTAAGGAGTTTGTAAGTTGGCTAATGGACACAAGATTAAAGGGTAAACGAGGAACATGCAACACAGAATTTAAAGTAAATGATGGAGAGATAGGCACCGAACCCAAACCAGTAACCTTAGTAGTGGAGCCATCTGCTAAGGTGACATGAAAGGTTTTATCCAGAGATTGACAAGTAGAAAAGAATTTAGAAGTACCAGTCATATGATTAGTAGCACCAGAATCGATAACCCAAGGAGAAGAAAAAGAGGATGCAACATAAGCAACAGAGGGACCTGTCTGAGCGAACGTAGCTGTGGAAGGAGAAGCTGTCGTAGCGGAAGATGGAGTCGACATAAGACGCTGGTACTCCTCTGCTGAGATAGTCACACTACTGTCGGTAGAAGGAGTAAACTGTCCAGTGTCCTCAGAATGAGCAACCTGATGAGCCTGAGGAAAACCATGAAGATCATAACAATAATCCACCGTATGACTCGTACCCTTGCAATGAGTACAAAATCGGGTACCACGGCCACGACCAGAACCACCGCGGCTACCAGAACTACCTCCCCCTGACGTGCGGCCACGACTAGAATTACGACCAGAATCACCACGACCGCCATAACCATTACCCAAATTAGAACCGCGTCCGCCAAAACCACCCGAACCACGACCACGACTGCTAAACCCAGAATCACGGCCGGGAGCACGGCCAAAACCACCAGAAACAACTAGAGCAGAACGATCAGATGATGGCTGAGAAACAGAGTTAGTATCTGAGATAGAAGCCTGGCGAAGACGACTAAACACCTCATCGAGAGATGGCAACTCCCGCTCACCCAATATCTGAGACCGAACTGGATCATAAAATGATGGTAACCCATATAGAAATCGAGCGACCTCCAAGCGCTCACGCTGACGCGCCATAACCTGAGGATCACAAGAGATAGGCTCATAAACCTTGAGTTCCTCACAAATACCACGAAATCTGGCATAGTAGTCCTCCAATGATCCAGTACCCAATGACAGAGAAAAGAACTGATGATGGAGATCATATGTACGACGAAGATTATTAACCCCTGAATACATCCTGGCAATTCGATCCCACACTTCCTTGGCACTATCAAGATAAAACAGAAGGCCACTGATCTGAGGTTCCATACTATTCCACAACTCAACTCGAATATGGCAATCCTCAGCTTCCCAGTCACTATAATCCTTATCAGTTTTGTTGGGAGGATTGTCTGTCAAATAACGAAATTTTCGCCCACCCATATAATAAACTTTAACAGCACGAGACCAAAGAGCATAATTGTTGCCATTCAAAAGAATGGAAGTAATGGAATCCTTCTCACGACGTCGAGAAGAGCCAGCAGAACTACCAATAGACACAGAACCAGAAGTAGAACCAGACGCAGACTGTGCTTCAGACATAATCACCGATCACCACAAAATAATCACCAATAATGCAAAGATAACCAATTGCCTCGACAAATCAACCCAACAATTACGATATCCAACTAAGCAACAACCACTACTAAATGGAACCACTGGAAGTATGCATCTAATACACGTATTTCAGACAAGTTCGAGTATCAACGAGCACTGGGGGTAGATTTCGAGCATCAACAGTCCACTGGTTGTATACTCCGAGCAATAAACAGAGGCTAGGAATACCAGAGGCAAAACCGCAAACAGGCGGCAAAACAGGTGGCGAAAACAGGTGCAAAACAGAGGCAGAGGCAGCAAACATCAGCGACAGAGGCAATCCAATATAACAGACCAGACAAGGTAGCCCATAAACCGGGTGCAGTAACCAGATACTAGCAACATAGAAAATCTTTACCGAATATGAAGAAAGTAACACTGGAGATCCACAAACGATAGCCACGAACTGAGAACCAGATTTTCAGAGACCAAGACAGGTTGGACAGAAGTAGCAAGACTGAGAAACAACGGCAACAACGGCTGATCAGGCAAACAGCAGAAGGAGACCGAACAACAGGAGGCAACAAAGCCAGGCTGGAACAGGCCGGCTGAGGAGGCAATAGCAGGCCGGCTGAGGAACAAAAAACAGGCGGCTGAGGCAACAGCAGAACAGGCTGCTGAACGTAGTGCGGCTGGAAGAGGGTGCGGCTGGAACAGGGTGAACGTGGTGCGGCTGGGGTGCTGAACGTGGTGCGGCTGGGGTGCTGAATGTGGTGCGGCTGGGGTGCTGAACAAAGAGGACGGTGATGGTGGTCTGGAACAGTGATGGTTTAGGGTTTAGGGTTACGGCTAGGTTTAAGGTTACGACTTGGTTTAGGGTTTAGATTTAGGGTTTATCTAGGCTAGGGTTAGGAGGGCTAGGGTTAGGGTTTAACTAGGGTGGAATACGATCCATGGCTCTGATACCATGTTGTTTGAGATAGAGAGAGAGAGAGAGAGAGAGAAGTGTGTAAGGTGTTAACTAACCCTAACACACGACAATATTATTTATATTAATGAGTTCCACATTACATGACTAAGATAGGCGATGTGGGACAAACGTCAACTACTAATACAAACATATTCTAACACATACTACAAAGGAGCATTTTGCCTGTTTTATGACTTATAACAGCTGGCACTGCATCACCTAAGACAATAGCAGAAGCTACAAGGGCTGCAATATTTAACGCCCTGTAGCCCATGAAGCCATCTGGCTTGGTGTGTATGCTTTTGTAGCCCAGTGCTTCATGGATTCTTGCTCTAGAGTGACAAAGGGTATAAATAAGTAGCATCCCACAAAACCCTCAAGGTGCCGAACATGTTATTGCATAGTCAACATATATTCTTTTAGAGAAGAAAGTGGATCATGAGTCTGGATGGTGTTAGACAACCAGCTACCGCCTTATCAGTGCGATAAAATAAACTTTTACAAGTAGCTCTACAAACTCCAAATAGGATACATAATGAAGTCCAATGAACTAACATGACCAACGTTATTGGTGCCAATGGATAAATGTATAAAAGCAGCTCTACAAACTCCACAAAAGATAAACAATAAACTGCAACTCGCAATATGCCTTCAAAAGGAAAATGACAATAACTGGAGAAAACTTGAACGGGAGCTGCATAACATGCCAATCATACGCATAGTGCCGCATAACCATGGCTCAGTAACATTGATGTCAATTTGGGTATTACAGCCATGGAAAAATAAAATGTAAAACAGTTGTCTATGGTATGAATGATACAGGAAGCTTACTTTGGAAAAAAAAGAGCCACAGAGTTCAGGAGCGCGATACCATCGAGTAGCAACATAGTCCTTCGACAAATTTAAAAGATGAAAACCATAAGTTCATTAAAAATCAGGAATAAGAGGGAAAATAATTGAATAAAGACTACCACAGGTATTCAAACATACCGTCCAGAAAATAGCTGATGGGGCATCATTAAAGGATACGCGAGCAAGCCCAAAATCGCAAATCTTCAACTTGCAATCAGCATTGGCAAGAATATTTTTTGGTTTTAAATCTCGATGAAACACATTGGCTGAAAAAAATCAAAGGGTATAGCATAAGTAGAAGATTACAGCGGCTACGATGTTGCTAAAAACTACGAACCTGTATGTATATACTTTAGGCCGCGAAGAAGCTGATACAAGAAAAACTGATAATGTTCAGGTGTAAGATCATCGTTGGCTTTAATCACTTGGTGAAGATCAGATTCCATCAGCTCAAATACGACATATATATCTTTAAATTCTCTTCGAGAAGGAGGAAGCATGATATGCTTTATTTCAACAATGTCCGGATGACGGAGCAGCCGAAGGAGCTTGATTTCTCTGAGGATCCTAGTGGCATCAGAGACATGCTCAAACACATCGTTGATTTTTTTTATTGCTACGCTTTCCCCATTGTGGGTATCAATAGCAGAACCAACAACACCATAACTTCCTTTGCCTACAACTTCCTGAATTTGATATCTGCTTGCTTCCCCATACTCTGTGAAGAATTCCGTGTCCAGAGTGCTCTGAGTAAAAATGACACATTAGATCAGACTGACTGTTAAATAAACATGAAGGATCAAAGCCGAGGATGAAGTAGAAGAAAATATTCACATACAACTCCCAAAAAGAAGAGGAGCTAAAATTACACGATTTAAGATTATGCAACATAAACACATCACTGAGAGTTTTGGTAACTGCACCAAGTATAATCCACCAAAACACCTATTCTTGGGCCAAAATAAAATGGACAAAGAAAAAGGTTCACAAGAGCTTAAACTATCATGACGGTGACGTTTACCTCAACGTGATTTATTACCGTCCAAGAGTAACGAATCACTTAATACCCTTGGGAGGACAGTGTAAGAGGAAAAGATATCAGCCACTCATTTGTTTTACTTGATGATGATATTCAACTTAGAATCCGTGGAGGGTTCTTTGAGGGTTAATTATTGAGGAGATGAGGATTGCAAACGAGGTAGTAATGGGAGCTGTAGAGGCCATCATAGGAGGACGAACAAGACTGGCCAGAGTTAAGAGCGGCGGACGGCAGTGTGAGCACTAGGGAACCCCAAGGGATTATCCAAGTGGAGATTGGGATGAGCTGTAAACCCAAACATGTTTACAGACATCCTGAGGTTGAACCATGACAACCACAAACTTTGGTCAGTAACTTCAAAGCCCCAAGGACTAGACACCAACAGACAGGGCATACCCCGAGCTGACCGGATACCTTGGTCATCTCAAAAAAACAAAATGTGAGCACTAGGGTTTCTATACTCGAGATCAAACAATTCATACTAGGAGAGCGACCCTCCTTTTATAGGCCTCAAAGGGTCCTTTTAGAATATGGTTAGGACTCTCGTGATGCTAATCCGATAAGTTTTATTTCAAAATCTATCAATTCTGAAATTTTCTAAAATTTATCTCGAATTTCTCATGATCTTTTTCCCATCTTATCCTACCAAGTTAAGTCCAAATATATAACCGAAACGAATTACATTTAGTCACCTGCGCCAGCCCACAAAGCCTTGTTCTTAGCCACCAAACCACACGACTCCAAATGTCACAGATGTATGTCCCCGCGACACTGCTATCCTGAGTAGTGAGGGACGGGCCTAACTTTGAGCCGGTCCAACTAAATCTGTCGAGCTCAATATGGCATTGATGGCATCAAGGATACTCTCTTTGACCATCCCGAATTACTTGGGGAGCATCCAACAGATTTTGCTCACAGTAAGGTTGCCCTCTCATTACTAACATAATCGTTCTTTGACATAATTGCATGAGGCGACTTTGTTAGAGTACCAATCATTCACAACTCCACCTCCCCAGCAGAATCGCCTATTATGTGGAGGCTTCTTCTAAGACTAACATTCTGCACCAAAATATGAAGTGTTCAATGTCAATTATTTAGTGCAAATAGGTCTTACATCAAGCCACAAGGCAACTAATGGATACATTTCCTGAGGCTACTTTGGATCAAGTAGCCCTCCAGTTCGACTTGGCCTTGATCAGGTCAACTCGGGCCTGTCTAAATCGATTTGCCTATCGAAGTTGGCTTGCAACCCAATAATCATTTATTAATGATGCCACTTCCTCCAAGTTTTCGATTTTACACTAATAAATCCAATGTTGAAACTATAATACTTGTGTCTCGTCAAGACACAACTAAATACACAAATACCCAAGTATCTTCCTTAGATCAATCAGCTGTTAGTAAAGAATATAACTAAGAAAGCAAGTAACTACATAGGCAAATGAATGACTACTTCCCAAAAGGACAAAGAATGTGTCAAAAACTAAGTAGACAATTATCAAGGAGTTTCTCGACATTAGTATCCCACTCTATTGCTCGGAAGGCTACAGGACTCTTTTATTGTGGTAGAAGCACCAAATCTGAATTTCAATCTCTTACAGCAAGCCACAAGGCAACTAATGGATACATTTCCTGAAGCTACTTTGGGTCAAGTAGCCCTCCAGTTCGACTTGGCCTTGTGGCTTGCTGTAAGAGATTGAAATTCATATTTGGTACTTTGGGTCAAGTAGCCCTCCAGTTCGACTTGGCCTTGATCAAGTCAACTTGGGCCTGTCTAAATCGATTTGCCTATCGAAGTTGGCTTGCAACCCAATAATCATTTATTAATGATGCCACTTCCTCCAAGTTTTCGATTTTACACTAATAAATCTAATGTTGAAACTATAATACTATGTCTCATCAAGACACAACTAAATACACAAATACCCAAGTATCTTCCTTAGATCAATCAGCAGTTAGTAAAGAATATAACTAAGAAAGCAAGTAACTGCATAGGCAAATGAATGACTACTTCCCAAAAGGACAGAGAATATGTCAAAAACTAAGTAGACAATTATCAAGGAGTTTCTCAACATTAGTGTCCCGCTCTATTGCTCGGAAGGCTACAGGACTCTTTTATTGTGGTAGAAGCACCAAATCTGAATTTCAAACTCTTATTAGGATGTTAGCGTTTTAAGAAAGATAGAACTCTTTGTTAGAAAACTAGTTTCATAGATACAAGGAGAGTTTCCGTTATATCAAGAATTCTTTTCCATCTCTTTCCTCTCTCTAGAAATCCTAACATTTTCTAGCCTCCGTGAATTGCTAAAATTAGCTAAGACTAGGTGTGAAACTCCAATAGATCTTTTGTAATGATTGAAGTTGGGAGTGGATCTCCGACGTCTTGGTGCTTTGGCTATATTGTTTCTCTTGCCGGAAATTCCAAGAGGTTGCTTCTCCTCGAATTCAATAATCAATTTGGTTTATCTATTTCCCACAATCAGTTCTCCTTGTATCAACCCGGACCCATCGCACTACTACAACTTCACGACTACCTTCGCTTGGGTATACAGTGGGAGTCGTGTCATCAATCAACACAGCTACCTAGAAATTCAACAAGAAAAAAAAACGAAAAAAAATGGACAAGGAAATGGAGAGCCTCTGCCAATTGGTTGCCACTTGCCATGCAAACCGGTAAAGCAACATAGAACAAATTATACAAATGAAGATGAGAAAACTTTAACCAAATCAAATTCATATATATCAGAGAGAGAGGGTGCGCGTATGAGACCTTTTTGTGAGGATCCATGAAGTTGAGTCGCTTAGGGACTTTGATTAGCTTCAAACCAGAGATATCCAAGTGTTCAATGACCTTGAGTTCCTCCTCCTCTTTACCAAATTCGCTCCCATTCAATAGTTGTGTGTTGTTGTTGTTGATCTTAGCGTCATCGTTCCTACTATTATTAGCAAGGATTGACGTTGACGTTGTTGATCGACGTTGGAACCAGCGACGAACACCATCCACAAATGTTCCACTCCCCATACATGCACACACAAGACTACCCTAAATTATCGCTCCAAACGGATTACCAGTTGAATCACAGCCGATTGCTCCCAGCATTGCCCGCTATCCTCTCTCTCTCTCTCTCTCTCTCTCTCTCTCTCTCTCTCTACTTTCTCTGTATGTAGATACGCATGTTTCTCGGTGACGGGGAAATACAATTTTCCCTTCCTCGCTTCGAAATTTTTAGGGTAAACTGCACTGAACTTCCCTGAGCTGATTTACAAATGCAAAAACCTCCTATGAGATTTCGAAAAATGTAATGACCACCCCTACTTTTGATACTATTTCATTGTTTTCCCATGTTGTTAGTTTTTAGTAGATACCGTCAGTTTGCCCTTAAATTTGATCATTTTATCCTTTTTTCAAAGTTCTCATTCTATAACTAAGAGCGATCGCCTATGAGTTAGCTCCAACAGAGTAACTATCGTCTGCAATCGAACCAAAATATTTTTGATATAATTGACAAGAGAAAACAAGATTATGCTCCAAGGCATCGATTTTCCCTTCTAAAGATCACTTCGCTATCGTTCTGCTTCCCACAGGATAAGGAATGCCATATGAACGAAATGAAGTTTCTTAACATGCATGGATTTTTGTATCGCCTTAATTCTACTTTTGTGCTTTGAACACCACCTTTTAGTTGGCTAATGATTCAGTGGGATGTATGGTTGTTCTGTTCTTCACGACTGTATTTATTCTTTTTTCGTTAACTTTTGGTCATGTTTAATCTTTTAGTTCAAAAAATTAAATTGAAACACGGAATCTCGAAAAAGTGCGTAGGGATCAGTGTCTCACTGTGGTACCCGAAAAGCTTTCTATGCCCACATTGAATAGTTTTAAAACTATGTCCTCATAAAGCATTTAGCCCTCTGGTACTAACTCTAATCTCTTTCCAGCAGCCACAATACACAAACACACACAGTCACACAAGATAGGGTGGACCTATTGGAATTTTCTAAACTCACTAATGTTGCTAAGTGTCTTTTTATAACTCAAGTAAGACTTGGGAGTAGGAAGTTCCCATTGTGCCTTTCAAGATTAACTATTTGAGGTGTTGATCATCAGTGTGGTTGCTCCCCTTGACTTATCTCATAGTTTGGAGTGGACCATAGGTACTGGTCCGTGGAGTGGAGAAAATTGTTCGCGATCACAACACAGGTTGAGTGGGCCAGGCGCTCGAAACTCGAATTAGGCGAGCGAAATAAGTGCTAGTGTGCGCAAGTCAAGCCCATTGAATTATATCTTTGTTTGGAAATAGCCACTGACACATTGGAGTCTTTTCCATCTCTAATGCAGTTGGCATTGTGGGCGCCCACACTTTCATCTACTCACTCTCTTATTTTTTTAATAATTCTTTTTTGAGAAAATTTTTGAGATATGGCACTTTTGACTATTAGTAAATATCTCGTAAAAATGATAAATATGTTATGAAAATTCTATAGTGTTAAAAGGCTAAATGCTCTAAAAATTTATATATTTGGTTGATAATGATATAATAGTAAAAGATTAGGAGAATTTTTATTTTAAAAATTATTGCATTTTATTTTTCTTCAAAATAACTATGTAAAAACACAATTCTAAACCATTATGGATTATAGCCCTTAATATTTTTTTCAATTACCTCCTAACAATACAATTTCAAATTTTCTTCAAATTTTAATCGAGGTGCACGTAAATTCGTTTGAACACCCTGATTTAATGCAAATAAGTAAACTTTTATCTTTTATTAATGCGTGGAACAATTATTTTTTGGCATATATTATAATTAATTTTTTTCTATTACAAAAATTTCATGCTAGTATTTTAGATCACAAGATTAAAATATTTACGTACATATGAACCTCATTTGACTTGGACTTCAGTTGCTTGAAGAGGAAGTTGACCAATAACTTTTCGGAGCTGGACCTTGACGAGTTCAGACCTTAAGACAACTTTGGCTTTGATGTCAGGCCGACTAGCTCAAGTTTATCCTTATTTTTTTTCTTGTAATCCGAGCATCTAAGACTTTCTTAATGAAAACTCTTCAATTTTTGTACCTAGAAATTCTTAAAGTTGTTTTCCGTGTGTTATCTACTGCCTTTTACAAGTTACACTGTCACCATAGCTACTTGTCCCCTTGTCTTTCATGCTAATTGGTTCTGCCAATATAATTGAGATAGACAATATTGTTGGTGTTGTCTCCTTATCCATGTTGATTTTTTGGGGGGGAGGGAAGGAGGTGTGGGGGTTCAATTGCAGAGATATCCTTTTGCCCCCTTGTTGATAAGGATAGGAGTTTTTTTAGCTTCGCTACTAAAGTTGTCTGGTTGGACATTTTTTGAGTTAGACTCGGCTATTGCAACCACTGGGCAGGAGGCCTCTTGGGTATGGTCTAATCGGCAGCTGATGTGCTCGGACGGAAACCTCTTGGGTCTGGTTCGGCCAGCAACTAAAATCGCTCAACCAGAGACCTTTTTTGATCTAATTTGATCTGCAATTGAAGCCGTTGAGCCAGAGATCTCTTGGCTCTGATCCGACTGACAATTGAAATCGCTCATCCAGAGACCTTTTGGGTCTGGTCCGACCAACAACTAAAACTTTGAGCTGATCAACCCACGACTAAAACTACTTAGTCGGAGATCTCTTGAGTCTGATCCGACCAACAACTAAAACTTTGAGCGAACAGAGACTTTGTGAGTCATATCTGGCTTGTCATGGAAATTACTCGGCTGGAGACCTCTTGGGTCTAATCTAACTGGCAACTGAAAACTTTACATAGACAGGGACTTCATGAGTTTGATCTGGACGATTGTAGAAACCTTATACACTTCAAGACTTGGAATGCCTCGAGTAGCCAATATTTTGAAACTTTTATTGATCCTTGGTGTTGTACAGAGAGCTACAGCAAAATAGAGAACAAATAAAACATTTCTTTGAAAAAAGAAAGAATAGTTTTTACAAGATTCGTTACCAATGATATTTGCAAAGGTGCTCCGCATTCCAATTGTGTTGCAACGGTTGTCCGGATCCAATCACCAACTTGTAGATTCCTGGCCTAATTATTTCTTTTACTTTGTAAGGCCCCTCCCAGTTCGGGTCAAGTTTTTCGTCTCTCTTATTCTTGGTTGTCAACACTACCTTTCATAGAATCATGTTCTCCACTTTGAATGCCCGATGCCTCACCCGTGCATCATAATATTTCTTGATCATCTACTGATACGAAGCTACCCTGATGGTTGCTTGCTCACTTTCTTCCTCCAAAAGGTCTAAACTAGCTCGCAGAGCCTCTTCGTTTCATTCCGGTTGATATGAGTGGATACAATGGCTAGGGACTAACTTCCACTTGGATGACCACCCCACTACCGAAGGTCATCTGGAAGGGAGTTCTTCCAGTTGGTGTTTGAACCGTGGTGTGGTACGCCCAAAGTACGTTGGGTATCTATTCAACCCATAGTCCTTTTGATGCTTCCAACCTTGTTTTAATCATTCCGAGCAAGGTCATGTTAGTTACCTCAATTTGTTCATTAGCTTGCGGGTGTCCTGGCGATACATATCTAACCAGAGTGCCGAATTGGCCCAAGAACTTTCAGAACATATCATTGTCGATCTATTTCCTGTCGTCTGTGACGATGGCGTGTGGTATTTGGAACCTACAGATTATCAATTTCCAAACAAAATCGCAAGCTGCTTCCGTGGTGATCCTAGCCAAAGGCACCGACTATATCGATTTCGTAAAGTAGTCGATTGCTAGTAAGGTGAATTTGTTATGGTGAATACCCATTGGGACTAGTCCAATGATATCTAAAACCCCATTGAGAGAACAACCAAGAGCTCTGGATGGATGTTAGTTCTTTTGGTGGTAGCTAGAGGTTTTAGAACCTTCGACACTTGTCGCACTTTCAGATGAAAATAGCTTGCTCCCATTGCCTTGTGGCTAAGAGCCCTACCTCTTAGTGGTTCCCACAGATTCCCTCATAAATTTCTCGTAGGACATATTGACCTTCATGTTCTGAGAGGCATCTCAGGTATGACATTGAATAGGTCCTCTCATACTGGATACTATCCTACAGTGCATACCTGCCAACTCCGTGCTTCACCTTTTTTGCCTCTGCTCAGTCGTCGGGCAACTCCTTATCCTTTAAATATCAGAGTACGGGTCCGGCCCACACCATTCACACCTATACCACATTTACTTCATTTTGTAATTTGTTGATAATTGAATCCAACAGGTATTCAATGGGTGTTGCCAAATGACGGCTCGTTTTGGTGCGCTAGCTAGATGAACCAGCGTGTCTCCTTGTCCATTTAGCCGTAACTGTTTGTTCCATTACTGGTTCTTTGGCCTCAAGTTCCAATTCCATCTCGACTCTTCGTGTTGTCTCAACTAGGAAGTCGGTGATCGCCTGTCCCTTAATAGCTCTCCTGGGATCATACTTGATGTTAAACTCGATGAGTTTGATCGACCACTTTGCCAGCCGCCCCGAAGTTTTGGGTCTTTGTAAGACTTGCCTCAGTGGTTGGTTAGTGAACATTAATATATAGTGGGCAGTTACTAGGGGGAATGCCAACTACTCTATCTTTAGGTATCTGATTTTTGGTCCTCTGTAGTCACAACTGATATAGTACACTGGTATTTGTATCCCCACTTCCTCTCTGATCACAGCACCATTGACCTCCGAATCTGAGGCAACTAGGGATAGGTATAGGTCCTCGCCCAAGACTGTCCGCGATAAGAGTAGAGCCATGGTCAAGTACTCTTTCAGTTGGCAGAAAGCTTCTTTGCACTTGGGGGTCAATTCAAAGGTTTTCATTAAGGTTTTGAAGAACGGTAGGCATTTGCCCATTGTCGGACTGACAAATAGGTTCCACACGGCGACCTGACTAGTTAGGCATTAAACCTTTTTCACCGTATTGGGGGATTGCATATAATAACAGCCTATATCTTCTCCGGGTTAGCCTCAATCCCTCTTTTACTGATTGGAAAACCTATAAACTTCTATGTTGCTAGTCTAAAGGCACGCTTGGACTGGTTCGGTTTCATTCCATAATTCCTTAACACTACGAAGGTCTCTCCTAGGTCGGTCAAATGCTTATTGGCAATCTTGTTTTTCTTCAATATATCATTCACATACACCTCTATGTTTCTCCTGATCTGATGCTTGAACATTTTCTTAACCAAGCACTGATAAGTAGCCCCTGCATTCTTCAACTCGAATGATTGACTCATTAACAAAACAGTCCTCTATCGACAATGTATGATGCTTTCCCTTGGTCAGTTGGGTTCATCAAAATTTAGTTATAGCCCGAGAAAGCATCCATGAAACTTAGCAACTCGTGACCTGATGTCAAGTTAACCATCTGATCTATTTTTGGCAGCAGATAACTGTCCTTCAGCATGCCTTGTTCAAATCAATGAAATCCATGTATGTCCTCCATTTCACGTTCTATTTGTTCACCACCAAAATGTTGGCGAGCCACTTTGGATACTGCGTTATCTAGGCTATTAATCTGTAAAATATAAATAAGACAGAAAACAGAAAATGACAGAAACTTACTTGGTGTTCGGAGCGAATTGAAGTGATCAAGCGATTTGTGGAAGCGATACAGCAAAACACGAAAACTTACTGATCGAGGTTTGTGTTTGACACAATCTCCTTAAGACAAAATACGCCCTCGCTACGGTGCTACGAGTTGATTTGGCGTCTGTCTCCCAGGATGCAACGATCAACACTAATGGTAGCAGCACTGCAAACCACTAGTCTGTCGAACCAGAATGTGTACTGGACTCTCTCTCAAAGAACAGAAATAAAGTGCGGACAAGATGCTTATGAATGGAAGGTATTTAGTCTGGAAATTAAGTGTTTAATTCGGACTGAATTGGCCTTTATTTATAGGCTGCAAAAGGGTGCAACTCTGGCTAAGAGTTGCACTGGTTCGGCCTAATAGGTGCACTGGTTCGGTTGGGTAAACCGAAGTGGTATTGGTTTGGCCCAAGGGACGCATCCGTTGGGCATAACGGTCAGAAACCGCCAAACGGTCAAAAGCCAACCGCCAAACGGTCAAATGCCGTTGGGCCACGCGGGTCTGAAACGGACCAACGGGTTAACCGGATCTAATTAAATAAAATTCTTATTTAATTAATTAAATAATTAATTTAATTAAATAAATTTCCAACAAAAAGAATATTATCTAAATGACCCGAACCCGAACACGGCTCGGCACGGCCGGTCGGACGGACGGCGGCGGCGCGCGCGCGTGTGTGGTAGTTTGGGCCAAAGCCCATGCTACCTAAGTCCTTCCCCATCCACAAAAGTGGGGTGCCCTTGGGACCCAAACCCTTAAGCAATTTTAAACTATATATACCACATGAATGTTCCACATTTTTCCTATGTGGGACTAACACCATTTTCACCCAAAATTATCAATCTTTACCAATCTTTGGAGCCTACTTTGAATTCAATTTTTAATTCACATATAAATGGTTTTGTCCAACCAAATATACAATCTTAAGCTCCATGTGTATGTAAACACATTGCCACTTAGATTCACACATAAAGATATGTGGAATCCACTTTTATTTTAGCTTAAACTTAGCTAAAAATATGTTGCCAAACCATTTTTTCCAACATACTGCACCTCTCAAATGAAGCCTGCCTTTTCCAATGTATCCACCTCTCCCTTTACCGCTACGCTCTTCTCACCCTATATACCCCATAGGTTTCCACTTGCCTGGGCAAAAACTCAAGTCGACATTGAGATAGTGCGACGTTACACGGGGGTCAATCCATGGCATGTCCTCATGAGTCCATACGAATACGTCTACATTGTTTTTGAGGAAATGGATCGTTGGCTGCCTCAGATCAGGGGGAGCCACCCACTGAGTAGCACCACTCTAACCTCCCTTCCCTCTTCCAATCGCACCTCTTCCAGTTCTTTCACCGGTTCACACTTTTAGCATTGGACTATAGAGCACAACAGGATGGGTGATGATAACAAAAAAAAAAGGAACACAAATGTCTTTGCGCAAAAAAGAGCACTTACTCGACATTGGCTCAAGAAGAGGTTGTTGCTCAGAGTCGCAGTCGAAATTTGATTTAGCAGATCGATCTCCCCACCCACATGTGCGTGGACACGGTCACGAGCCTCATTCAGGTTTATCAACATGTTGTTCTCGGGAAATGGGGCTGGAGAAGTTGAAGTGGTAGACGATTTCGACCGTTCTATTAGGAACAAACAAAGCCGAAATTGGTTGGTTGGTTCTGGGTGGCAGCACACCTTTCCTATTGTCTCTGGGATCAACTGGAAGGTGATCACCGAAAGATGTAGGGGCAGTTCTGTGTACACCCTCGCCGGCTAATGTAGGGTCAAGAAGGTCAGCAAATGCACCCTCAATATCATGGTTCAACCCTTGGCTGGTCTGGGTAGGTCTAAGGGCATCTCGCAGGTTTGTTTGCTGAACATGCAACACCAGAGGTGAGATGCTAGATCCTGCCAAGCCTCTCCTTATTCGGCACAGGGGCTGCCTGGCATATGGTTCCTCTTCTTCCCTAACTAGGTTGTCCTCCCTAACTAGGTTGTCCTCCCTCACCACATGTGTAACATCCCGAATTTCGGCACATTAATGAAAAGATAAAGTAGATACAATCCTGAATATCTCATTTCAAAATAGAGTTTAATACAATTAATTATTTCTTAACAAAATACACGAGTTCGGAAGTAGTTGTTGTTAAAAGATTTGTAAAGAAAGCCTAAGCACTTCTAAAGCTACTAAGTGAACCAAGGCTCGACGACATCGTCTTCTGAAAGAGTGTCCTCTTGGATTTGGTACTCGAGTTCCGCTTCGTCTCCGTCCATACCTGACATGAAACGCTAGGGGCAAAAGGAATATGCACCATGAGTTTTGACACTTAATAAGAAAATCCTACCCTTCAAATTTCCTTTCTAATGTTTGGAACATCGTGATGTATAATTATGAATGAATATTATATTTGAAAGCGGTAACACATAAGTGCTGAAATAAAGTATCAAAATTTCAAGTTTTGTTCTATTGATGATATCTCAATATCCAGGTGCTGTTAGAGTTTTCAAAGCAACCAATACTCTCAACTATGACTATGTCATATATTTTCCATTAATGTCCCCAATTATGACCACATCATATCTCAAAATCTCGATACAATGATTCTCATTTGATAACGATCATGGCCTATTTCCTAACCATGCTTCACAACCACGGTTCTCCCAAACCATTATGTTCTCATCGTCATGTTCCCAATCATTACGTTCAACCTAAACGTTATATGCTCCCATATCATGCCACAATGAAAAGATATGCCTAAACCACTTGACGACCACTAGACTGAATTGAAAAGGCATGGTAAGTCTAGATATAACAAGGACACGACTAAATAAACAACTTGGATAATATATCACTTGGGTACATCACATCTCTAGTTCAATCAAAGTTTTGGCTCAGGTCGTATCACAACTCAAATAACCAAATATATTTTCACGGAGAATATAATTACACGCATATCCAAAATTTCAAAATTTTCACAAGTTTCCAAGTTGGGCCTCCACGGGACACCTAGATATCAATTATCATTCACGTTCTAGGCTCACAATCTATTTACATGCACCCAACTAGTCATGCTTTCACGGTGATCATGTGATTGGATATAATAGCATATGCATACATCATTGTAAGGTGGCAATATATGTTCTTGGATGACATGCTAGCATAGTAAGATGGTATGGCATCATGTAATGTAATTATTTCAAAATATGAAATAGATTTAATAATCTATTCATGACACAAACAGTTTAGCATGGGCCGATATTTAAGGGATTCTACCATTGTAGGCATTGGAATGCGTAAAGATTGATAATAGGTTCAATTCATGTTTCTTATGTTAGGGTAATCATGCGTTTGGAGTTTAAATATCTAAAACAAGAATGGCTCTCGAATGTGAAAGTCATCTGGATATATTGAAGATTCATCCGGATGGTGGTTAAGGAATCCGGATGGTTTTCATCAGTTTAGAAGCTAAGGTGAGACAGAGGGGAAGATTCATGTTTTGTATTTGAGGGGAAGCGAAGAATATTACCCATTGCTTTTGAAAATGTCTACTCACAGACTAACTTTTCCTAAACTTTAATAGTTGTGATGAATTTTGAAATTTGATCCAATGGATAGGATTAAAATAAAATAGTGTTATGGGGGCAAGTTTGAATTCCACATTGTTAAAAAGATAAAAAATACAAGATAAATTGATGTATAAAATAGATAGATTAAGACAAAGTAATTCATACATTTCTTAGCCTTTGGCTAAGATCATGTGTAGTATCTATTATTATTAGTTTAATATATGATATGATATGTATATAAATTAAGAAAATATAATAAAAAAGTTAAACAATGTTTGTTTGGGTTTATTTTTATATTGGACATAACTTTATACTTTTAAATTTTTTTTTATTAAGACGAACCTATAAATCACAAAAAATTGATGCAAAAATAACAAATATAAAAAATTGAATAAAGACAAAATAAATAATTAGTTAAGTTAACCCCAATCTTAAAATTCTCCATAAGATTGATTGCAAGTTTAATTTATTTTCGAAATTCTAGAAGATAATCACAAGTGTTTACACAATAAATGGTATTTTCTTTCATAGGTATGACAAGTTTTTTATCTTTTTATCTTTCTTTAATAATATTAACACTTCATATCAAAATTAATTTTACTCAATTTTGGTAATCATATAAAGTTATATTATAATCAGTTCCCTTCTTGTGCACATTAGCAATGAAAAGAAAAAAGTAAATGAAAAACAAACATAAGAAATTGTGTTCACACAAGTATTATTTTAATTTTACATTCTCAATTTTTCAGTTACTAAAATTATGGGATTGGTCTTTCTCACTAGAGTTTACCAGATTTAACTATAATCAAAACTATAATCGTACTCTGTTAAAATATTTGAATGATACGTGAACGGATCCGTAATTTTGAAAATAATAAGAATTCAAACAATTAATTTAAATCTCATATGTTGAAAATTTCTACACATTAAATATTATTTCTATCTTACCCACGCATATTTTAGTCCACATTTTGTAATACCCCGATCCGATTTAATTATTTAAATTTAAAAATAGCGCGGATAATTACAATTATCGCATAATTTTATTGATTTTATTATTGATTTTATCTTATTTCGGAACCTACGCTCATTAAAATGTTAAATTTTTAGACGTTTTGAGATGTCGACCCACTAACGAATACTCGTATGAGAAATCTGAGCACACCATGACGATCCTTGTATTTTTCTGAGTTCCTTGGTCCATTTTCATATTTTTCGAAAAATCAGTACCGGAACAGTTTCTCGGGATCGTGCAGTGTTTTGCGCTCGCGCGCGCGACCAAGCCCTTGACCGATATAAATCCATCATGGTCAAATCAAATCTCCTTTTTCCTTAAATTAAGGGGTGTGTTCCCTAATTTAATAATTAACCTAGCCTAATCTATATTTATTAATTTATTTTATTTTACTCCAATTAATGCATATATATGTTTGGTATTATAGAAGGAAAGGTGGGAATTGGATTTGGGGACCTCTCTCTCATGGCTGAAACCCCCCCCCCCCCCCCCCCCCCTCTCTCTCTCTCTAACTCTCACACACACACCTCCTCTCAAAACCTTCTTCTACCTCCACTTCTTAAGTTGAATTTTTATACATCACCGCTTTTTACCGCTACACCACCACCTGTACATCACCACGTGCACTAAGACACGCTGGAGTTCCTCCTAGATCACCGTATTCGTAGCCCGAGCCACCGTTTTCATCCACCAAGCTTTCCGGCAAAGAGGAGGTAAAATACTCTTGTTAAATGCATACTTTTTCTTATATTCAAGGCTTTAGATCTTGATGTTTTATATGGTTTAATTTAGATTTCGTTGTTAGAACTCGTAGTTGGACACTTAGTCTTCGAAATAGATGGATTGGATCAACCCTCGGACCATTGGAACCCATAGAAATCGCGTTACGAAAGTCACCCGTAAACTTGAGTAAACTGACTTTTTCCCAGATTTTTCGCTGATTTGTAGCCAACTTCGGAGACTTAGATCTTGATATTTTGTTGCTCGAATTACGTTTTGTAAAAGACAAAAGTTTGAGACGAATACTTTATCTTGAACATAGACGGAATGGATTTACTCTATGACATCTTGAACGTGTTAAAATCATGCCACGAAAATGACCCGCGGCCTTATTAAACACTGACTTTCCCAGATTTCCCAGATTTTTTCAGATTTTTTGTCAACTTCGGGCCCTTGAATCTTGATGTTCGGATGGCCAAAATCAGTTTCTTAAAACACGAAAGTTGTAGACAAACATTAAATCTTGGACCTAGATGGATTGGATCGTCCTCGAGACCTACGTAGCTCACAGAAAACGACCCAAAAGTCAGCCCGAAAAACAGCCCATTTCTGGGATTTTCTCTCTCTAGAAACCCCACTCACGCACCCACTTAAATCGCTACACCCGTTAGCCAAATTACGAAATTGACCTTACCATGATGAAATTCGGGTTAAATAATGTACGGGACAAGTCTCGGTCCCGGGTTTCGGAGACCGGAGAGTATAATTACCAAAACGCCACTCTTACTTACTTTTTGGCCTACCGACACTAAAATCACCACACGAACGGACCGACTATGAAATTAGGCTTTGAATATAAATAAGGACTGAAATAATGTGGGTCCGATCACGGTTACATTTTTGGACGACCGATGGTAAAATTACGAAAATACCCTTTTACGGTCTAAGTAACCGGCGATCAAACCGATCGAACGTAAGTCATCCGAGCCTTAGAATATACAAACGAGACTAAGGATTAAGTAATAAAATTGACCCGAATCCCGAGAAAGCTCTCGAGGCCACTTGTTAAAATTAGATAAAAGGACCACTTTGCCCTAGAACCCGAATTACATTTTTGTACCCTTACGAATCGAGGAGTTCGAGCGGTTACGCGACTTGAGTCACTAAGTTAGTATGTATTTTATTGGCAATAAGTGCTTTTTATTTATTATGATAGATCCGGGAGTTGAGGTTATCGGGTCGAATTGATATAAAGAAAGTGCGGACTAATTTCAGGTGAGTCTTGTGTATGACTTGCTTACTTTCATTTTATAGTAGAACTGAATGATTCTCCTTACTTTGATGCATATACATCTATGCCACTGAACGGATAGTAGACTAAGCATGACATATTAAGACTTTAAAAAGAATCATGATATCATGAAAACATGAAAATATTATAGCATGAGATCAATACGGCGCCCTGGCCGCTAGGGTGTAGATGAAGATTCTAGCGATGAGGTGAAGTAATAAGGGTGCGGATTATTAGCCAGGTAATCCAACGGGTGATATCACGCGGGCTTATATTTGGGGTCGCTCCCTAATTTACTGGTGGGCCGTAGATCATGCAATGTTATCATGCATGGTTACAGCGTAAGCCTAAAAGCTGAATTCATACGTCACATAACATGATTTCTTGATAAGTGTGCATGGTTACAACGCAAGCCTAAAAGCTGGATTTGTGTATTATATAAAGTTGGCATTTAATTATAATGAATTTCAAGAATACGGGTTATCTTAATACAGAAAGTTAGTAGACTTGTCATATCTAGACTCACACTAGCCTAGTGCTAATGAAGTTGTTGATGCAACAGGTTTTAATTAACGATGCTAAATATGCTTGAATTCTGCAAGTTGTATTGGAATTGAAGTGTCTTTTGTAATCTCTAAACGTAGCATGTCTTAATGTAATTCGATCTTGATTGTAATGTATTTGGTTGACCGGTCGGGAATTTGGACCGTAGTCATGGTTTGTAAACCCATAAGGGTTATATTGTTGCACTTTATTTTATGCACTGAACTCTGGAGTTAATTTTATTTTTCGCACTCTGATATCAGTTATATTGATAGAAAATTCCTAAACTGGTATATTTTTAAAGGGTCTTACGAGTTTCACTCGTGGCCGGTCACGTGCCTTAACCTTTACGGGATGGGTCATGACACATTTCATCCGCGTTCATATTTTATACGTACATCAAATACAAATATCTATATAACAAAACAAGCGAGTATTTTGAAAATGTCTCCTCACATATTAGCTTTTTTGCAACATTTAAGAGTTGTGATTTCATCTTTCTTTTGATTTTACAGTTTGGATTGGGACAAGAAAGGAAAAGGTGTTGGAAGTGCACATTTTTTTATTTTTGTTTGAATCCCATATTGCTAAAAGAGAGAGATGAATAATAAAAGTTAGTATATAAAATATATGGGCTGACAACAAGCAAATCATATATTTCTCGACCTTTTGGCTAAGATTAAGGTTGATTGCCCCATCACAATAGCTTGCTATTGAGGTCATTCATGGGTCGCCTTGACCAACGAGTTCTTAGTAGAATTTTGACAAGTATAAAAAAGTAAATAGATAAAAGAAAATTGAAAAATTGCACCTTTTACTATCATTTAAATCTAGATTATTAATCATATACACAAACACAATGACAAAAAGAAATAAAGCCAAATAACTCAGATGGCCTCCAACAAATACCACGAAAAAAAATTTCCTAAATAACCCATAAACAAAAGTACAAAAAGCTTAATATATAGAAATCATTTATTTTCTTGAAAGTCTATTTACAGAAAGAGACACAAGTAAAATAAAAGAAAAAATAACAGGCAATCTCTCCAAACTTGCTGAAAAAAAAACCCAAACTCGCTAAAGAAGTTATAAGTAATGATGGATGACATTATGTAAAAAAAGGTCAACTTAAACACGAGAAGCCCAGATTTTAAAACTAAAACAATCATGTACACGCCATAGGGCAATCTCTCAAGGTCCAAAAGTATTATCAAGCAAAAATCACACCAAGAAAAAACCCATCATAATAACTTGGTATTGGAGTCATTCTTGTGTCGCCTTGGCGTTGCACAAAACCTCGGCCTAGCTCACCCCTCCAATTTTGTTTGTTGGGCTGCAAGGTTCTAGGCCTATACATAAGAGAGTGGAATTGTGATAAATAATTATTAACATCGGCGGTAATTAATTTTTAATTATGTAAAATCAGTTCCATGGCTTCTATTGAAAGTAATAAGTATTGTTTGATGTTTAATATTTTCTAGGGTGTATTTAGAATTAGAAAATATAAAATTATGTATTGAATTTAAAACAATATGGTCCTTAAAATAATGAAAAAAGTGATAATTGTAATTTTTAATTATCTTTTTGAGATTTGTTATGACAAATAATTATTTTATATCACTGTCATGTGCTCATCGCGGACCCCTTCAGCCACATAATATTTTTTTTTTAATCTGCTTACATATGTGCAAGTGAGAGATGTAGTAGGCCGAAATTAGAGGACATTGGATAACTGTACAAATATATTTAGATTGGAATCAACCTCTCCTTATTGTTGTGGAGGACCAAATCGAGTTGAAGTTATGGGCCGAACCGAGGTGAGAGTGGGCTGAGAGATAAATCGAGCCCAATGTCGGCATCGTCATTGTTTTCAATAGGCCCGAGCCCAGACCAGACCCATGACACATAGTGCCTTCTGCTAGCTCTAGGGCACACTTCATGGGTCTGGGTCTGGGTCCAGTCTGTGTCCAATTTACCAATTTTAACAAGTTGACATCTTTACAGGCCAGGTTGAGCTTGAATCAATCCATGACTCGTAGTGCTCCCTGCACAGCCCTAGTGCTTCATGACTCAAAAACCGAAACAAGACCTATATGGCTGAGTTGGATTCGTCTAGCAGCAGATCAAAATCTACCTAGCACACGGGTGTAGCACGTGATATGTGAACTTTATTTTTATTGGTTGTTGTAAAAGAATATACTTTTCTTTAATTTACTTAATAAAATTGATTAGATGCATATATTATGTTTGAAGATTATGTGAAAAAATCACTTCTCAAATAGCAGTATAATATTATAATTTGGTATAAACGTGTCCTCAACATCTTGCGCCATGTCTTTGGACACGGCCAATTACTAGTCTACATGTGTTGAAGGTTATTTTTAAAGGAAAATGCTAACCACTGCTTAACTGACGATATCCGTAAAATGTGTATTAATATAAATATTTGTTTGACATTATATGTGTATTATTCACCGTTATTAGGTGATGGACTCATTTTTAAAGATAAACACTACTACATTTCACAGTCTCACAAGCTAAATAAAAAAGTTACTGTATTTTAGTACTGTTTTTCTTTACCTTCTAGGCGAAGAATTCTTTTGAAATTCTTTTTGTTCCCTTTCTGGAATTCTAAACAAATCTGTAGTTAGTGCTCTTGTTTTAATTAACCTTTAACCGTGAAATGCCTTGTTGCTCCAAAAAATAAAATTCAGTGGGCCGTCTTTGTTGAGGTCCTCCTACTCTCCCACTTGCTGCTCGTTGCTGTCCATGCCTTCCCCTTTTCCCAAATCCCCCGTATGACCCTCGTTTATTTCTAATTCATTTAGTGTTCATTTTCGCCCCCTTTCTATAGGAAGATCGATTTTCTCTCTCCTCACGCTATCCCGTTCTGTATCAATTCATTTTACTTGTGTATAGATTTGTTGTTGTAAGTAATTTGATTTTTCACGGCTAGGAGAAAAGCAATCTTTTCTCCTTGCAATTGGCGTGGTAGTGTATACTTGTGTTCTTTCTCTCAGTTTTCATCCTCATAATCGGGTCTTTCTTAAAAGAAGGGGTTTATATTCCAATTTGGTCATCTGGGTTGTGTTATATATAAGCAATTTGTACTGGTTCTTGGATTCGATAAGTTGCATTTGACCAGAAGTGCTTTTCGGGGTTAATTTGAACTTTTGACTCCCCTGTGCTTTGATTTTGTGATTGAGGGTTTCATGCTTGGTCCAAGACAATGGAGAGGTTTATGGCCATATTTTTCCTCCTTTAGCATCGATTACTTCAGCCTAGTGGAAAAAGAGTATGAAGAATCTTCTAAAGAAACTTCATATCATGCCCAATCAATCTGAAGATTGTGAAGGATCTACTTCATCCAAGGGCAATAGGTTAAGTGATGGGTCGTATCATAATTCTGAGCATAAGCCCTTCTCTATATCAGGATGGTTGAATTCGGTTACTAGTAGGAAAAGTCCCAGTCCTCCATCATCTTCAAATGTGACGCGAGAGGAGAGACTGGAACCATCTGATTCAGTTAGTAGTAGTAGTGGATTGGATGCTGCTTTGGAAGAAACAAAGCATGATTCGGGTTCTGGCAATTCAATGGATCCAGATATAGAGGAGTACCAAATAAAATTAGCTTTGGAGATGAGTGCAAGAGAGGACCCTGAAGCAGTTCAGATTGAAGCTGTTAAGCAGATCAGTTTGGGGTCTTGCCCTCCTCAGAACACGCCGGCAGAAGTTGTTGCGTATCGATACTGGGTGAGTTTGTTTTCGCCTGTCTCGCTTGGTTGAGTTTTGTTGCTTTGAGGCTGAAGCCCAATATAATGATAGGTGATGTGACTAGCTCACTCTAGTTCTTGTTCCGGCATTGGACTTTTATTTATGAAGCTTAACTATGCTTGTGCTTAAAGTTTTAGGTAAGCTATGCTGCAAAATTAGGAAATGTTGAAGAACTGAAAAAGAGTTAGTGCTCATCAGTATATGAGAAGTTATACCAACTATGAGATATTAGAGTAATGTGGATTCTATCAATGATGCAATATCTGCTGATGATGGTACATAGACTCAAAGAGTACCGATGCAGCATAAGCACAAAGCGGGAGCAGGAGGAGGGGAGCGGGGAAAAATCGAAACTCGCTAGATTGGGAGCGCGAAAGGAGCATATATGTAATGAATAATAATGTACCTTAGAATACATACTTCAGAAGTACAATCGTATGGAGTAAAAATATGGCCCAAGTCCACCATAAGTGTAAGAAATTGCTATTGTTACAATATGCGATTTTCTTTTCAACATATCGTGGCTTGGGCTTGATAAATGCCTGTTTTTCTATAGCAGGCAAAAGCTCCCATTCCCATCTTTGTATGGAGTGTGCTCCCGTCAAGCTCCTTATTTGGGAGCGCGGGAGTGGGTTTTTTAGGTGGACCAACTCCGCTTAGGAGCTCCTGCTGCTACAGTAAGTACATTTCCCGCCTGCCTTTCTTGGTTGAGTTTGGTTGACTTGATGCCATTGTTAGATCCTCCATATCAGTGTCATGGCACTGTTGAGTCAAGTTCAATGTTGTAGGACACAAATAATATTGTTGCCTCCTGCAAATTTGGGAGGGATATTGTTCATCACTTCTTTATTCTTAGAGATGTATCAACTGTATAAATTAGCTTCAATTTGTTTTGTTGCTTCAGCCTTGTGGTCCCTAAAACCATTGCAAGGCTAGTGAGAGTTGACAATAGTTAAGGATGTACTGCCATATCCCTTAGGATGCTCGAGTTTTGCTTTTGTATATTGTTTGGGGTCACTGCTAGTAAAAACAATGATGGTTGAAGAAATGAGAAAGGCTCAGAATTCAGGAGTCAGTTGTCCTCAGGTTATGAGAAGTCATACCCACAATGAAGTGTAGATGCCTGTTGACTTTTACTGGTGTTGGGAGTACCTGTCAGATTGCTGTCCATGACTTATCCCTACCAGCAGAGGCCCGGGAGAAAAAGCTTGGGTAATCATTCTTGCCATGCCGAAAGTAGAATGTATATGTAATAATGAAATTTTTCAGAGGAAGCGTCTTTTCAGAATGAGGCGGTTGAGTGCATGGAATGTTAGCAGTGAGGATGTGTAAACTTTCAAAATATCCATGGAATGTTACATCTTAGTCTAGATATTTAACTCATTTCTTCCTTCTCGTTTGTATTGTGCGCTTTGATAGTTTGCAACTGGAATTGAAATGACATACAGCCTGCTTCTGTTGTTTTTTGTTTTTTCGACATGAAATCCTAACAACATCATGGCATGCTCTTCTGATTCGTATTGAACGGGAACATAACTAGTGCATCCTTACTTTATAACGGGTATTAGTTATGTAATTTATTTATATATTGCCTGTCTTTTTGTGGTTCTTTCAGTTATACCTGCTTATTATTTCCGCAGAGACTGGTTTTTGTCATTATCTCTTGACCAACTACTAACTCTTGAAAGATGCATTTGTTCTTTTGTCTTATGTTGTAGTCTTCGTGCTGCTTTCTCTTTGTTCCTTCGTTATGGCATTTTCCCGCTTGTTGGGCAACTATTTTGTATCCTTTTGTTTGTCGCAGTGTTTCCAATACTTGGCTCTGTTTTTCATGGTATAAATTTGGCATGCGTTTGTTTTTCTAGCAAATCTCATGTGTGAATTCTGTGCTTCACAGAATTATAACGCTCTTGGCTATGATGACAAGATCTTAGACGGTTTTTATGACCTATATGGCATCTTGACGGAGTCCACTTCATCGAGGATGCCATCCCTTATTGATTTGCAAGGGGCAGTGGTGTCTGATAACATCACCTGGGAAGCAATTCTGGTCAGTAGGGCTGCTGATTCTAACTTGTTAAAACTTGAACAAATGTCACTGGAGATGGCTGTCAAATCAAGATCAGAATCTCTAAATGACATTGGTGGTGATTTGGTAAGAAAGCTAGCTGCTTTGGTTTCTGATTACATGGGGGGACCTGTTGGGGACCCAGACATTATGTTTAGAGCATGGAAACATCTTAGTCATAGTTTGAAGGAATCACTTGGGAGCATGGTTTTGCCGCTTGGTTCTTTGACAATTGGACTGTCCCGTCATCGGGCATTGTTGTTCAAGGTATTTTACTTGCTTTTACTTATTTAAGTGGACAGAGAAAAGGTGTCAAGAAATTTGTCAGTGGGACTTATCCAAGCTTGACAGTGCTCAAATTTTAGATCGGGCTCTAAGACTTTTGTCCATTCTTGACTTGTATTCCCATTTATGTTGCCTATATAGGCCAATGCCTAGTATTTATGGTCTGGGCTCGGGTTTGCCCTGCCCAAGTTGGATTCCTCCTCCAATCTCCATTCAACTTTTTTTTTTTACAGCCTCATTATGCTGTATTGTGTACTTATATGTTTCTTAGATCCTGCAACGATCTTTGTTTCTTGTATATTTTTGTTTTTAAGGTGTTGGTTGTGGACATGAGCTTTGCCTTCCAATTTTCTAATTAAATAGAATGGTTTTGCAGGTCCTGGCTGATAGTGTGGGCATGCCTTGCCGGCTAGTGAAAGGACAGGAATACACCGGTTCTGGTGATGCGGCAATGAACTTTGTGAAGTTTGATGATGGAAGGTAATCTTTATTTTATCTTCTGCTGATGCTAGCAAGTTGAAGGTTATAGGGATATATTTTATTTCTTCCACTTTGAAAATATTATCATATCGGTGGTATATATCATGATCCACAGGCTGCTTTTTTTTTTAGTTGGGCTTAGAGTACTCACATGCTACATGTATTTAGACAGCGCTCGAGCCATTAACTTTGCTAAAGATATCTGTAGGAGACAAATCTCTAGGTTCTTCTGGTTACCAGATTATTAAATGTCTGTGGAATTAATCGGGCTGGTCTTGAGGGGTCAAATGTCACCATTGCATTCTCCTCTACCCAAGAGGCTTGATGTAGTGTCGGTTTGCGACTAAGAAACAACATGCGAGTAGGATGAGTGTAGTTGAACTGAGAATATTGAGATGGATGTGGTAAGACTTTGGGAGATAGAATTAGAATCACAAATTTTCGTAGATTAGTAGGGGTAGTACCGATGGAAGATAAAATGAACGAAAATACATTAAGGTGATTCAGGTATGTTTACTGGAGATTGGTCGATGCGGTTGTTAGGAGGAGTGATATGGTTTGTAGATGGGAGTACTAAGGGGAGGGGTAGGCAAAAATTGACTATAATAGTAATAGTTCGAAAGGATCTAGTTTTTTTTGGGGTATAACGAATTCGATGCCCTCGACAGAGCTCATTGGAGAAAATGGATTCATGTAGTCAGCCCGGATTGATTGGGACTTAAGGCTTAGTTTAGTTTGCTTTTGTATTTTGTCATATCGTGTCAATTAGAAAACCCTCACCATTATACTGACGCGTCTCCCCAAATTTGTCACTTAAGTTGACCCCAATTCATCCCGTTAGTAATTGTGTGAGCTTGGATATGATAGAGTTGACATGATTGCATATAAAACGAGGAATTGTTTGCACAAGTCACACTTTTAAACTATTTATGGACTCGAGTATGGAGCCGGGTATGGATATTTGTCAAAATTTCGCACTCATTCAAGTAGATTGTTAACATGGAGACATGGCGGGATAATCATTATCTCTAATAGATTGCGTCTATTTTATTGGTTAGATGGTGTTTACAAGGTGTGAGGCAAGGTTATCAAATGGGCACGCATGTATCATTGTTTTCTTTTTGTGTTGTATAGAGATATCTATCGCTTATCGAGATACATATCGCGTTCTGTGAGATACATAAACAAAAGTACATATAAGTTCAAAAAATAATACCAAGTGCACATATTAAAAAGAAGCTCTGAGAATATAAAATTCCAAGTCTATTGTCACATGGGATGGTCTGACGAATAAATGAATGGAACTTTGAGAGAGAGAGTCTGATAACATATTGTGTCTAATTATATAATGGGAAAAGCTATATAGACTAACACTTTTTTAGACCAACATTAGACCAACATCTAAACTCTTCATTCTTGATTAAATTTTAATGATCCGAACCGTTCAATGAGTTTAGATGTTGGTCTCATATTGGTCTAAAAAAGTATTGGTCCCTTGAGCCTTCCCCATATATAATAGTGTAACAAGTAGTAAAATGTAGGGAATTGGATATAGAGATAGTATAACATTTAGTATAGTCCACATGGTATATTAATATTGTATAGACTACAAAGTCTGCACTGTTTTATATTATTCATATAGACCATAGGGTATAAAAATCAAGAAAAATTAAAGAAAACAGGTTTGACTAGTCAAGCAAAAACAAAGCATGTATATGAAACAGAGCACAAAACTTATCTAAAATGCCTTGATCAACAACTATTATCCTGTTACAACTTTCCTTCTGTACTAAATTTGCGTTGCTCGAATGATAGTAGCAAAGAAGAGAGCCCTTTTCGAATTCATGCTACACATGATCGAAGTATGTTTCTTTCTTCTAGTCGAGCGCTAATGGAGTGAGGTTGGGTTTTCTTCAAATTGTTTGAATGTTCCGATGATTAGATCAAATGATTTATAACTTGTCTAGGATTCTACTGCTTAATACTAGTTCCAATTTGTTTACCAAAAAAGTAAGCGTAGGATGGATACATACCGAATCAGGGTACACTTATATATTGCTGAATGCGTCATCATATCATGGGATTTCTATGCAAAAAGCAATATGGGTTGAGATACATATAGTTATTTGTGGGTATTTGGAAGTCTTTCGCCACTAGACACCTACAGAGGAACTTCCATCCACTAATATAGCTGCGGCGCCCGACATTCATAGAACTCACTTGTCTCCAACAAGGAACGAGTTCACCTAAAAGCTCCAAGAGCCGACTACCTAGAATTATGGTGACTCCATTAACATACAACACCTTAGGTCGGGAGCAGAGTGTAGGAACTTGGCTCGGGACCTAAGGGGGCATCTTGTCTGTAAGTTAGAGCAAGGGTTTGTCAAGGAGGATGAGCCCACCCTCGGGTGAACTCCAACTTGACCGATCTTCGAGAGAGAGAGACCTCACCCGACATTTGACACCTGGGAAGATGTATCAGAATCACCTTTTGACACCTAGGAGGTTGTATCACACCAATCTCCAATGATACAGTCCTATATATATCATCTAAACCATCTTTGAGTACCATGACAAAGAACCCAACTATTGATCATAAAACTTAAAAGAGAAGTCCTGTCAACCTCCACATTGCCCACTTATGGGAAAAAAGCCAACTAGCTGGCTTCCTCCTCCTCCAAGGCTCCTATATACTGATGGATTGACAAATCATACGACAAGCATTCAACACATTAAATGCAAGCCTACCACACTTTCTCTCTGGTTGACCAATCTCCACTGCCATCCCTCTCTCTCTAAGGTCGCCTTAGCTCTCTCCTCCACCTCTGGCGGTCTTGAGCTGATTGTAGGGCCGCCATATTCCCGGAAGGACAACTTTCACTCCTAATATCCACATTATTCGTATCCCGTATCATAAGCTATGACAACCATGTGGCAGAGAGAATTTCATACAGGATATGCAATTTTCATGCGTAGTTCTATGACAAACTCGGTCTACTAACATGCTTCCTAGGTGAATTTCCAACAAAAGTTGTCGGACACGTATTTTATATCCTTTTCCACCATGTAGAGTATCTGACACGGCCACGGTATGTATTTAAGAGTCCATCCAACATAGCTTTTAAATTTATCACTGTAACGGGGATAGGGTTATACGCAGGTCACTTAGGGTCAGACTTATGTTAACAGGACAGAGAATTAACAAAGGGGTTAACCAGGTTGACTTTGGGTGTTGCGGGTCAAACTGAAGTTGGCCCTTTTAGTAACATGGGTGCTCAATTGTGTCGTATATGTGTTTGTGTTGGAAATAGCCAACCTTAACCCACTTTGTGTGGGGTCGAGTCGTGTTATTGTGCTTGGCATATGTTCCCACCCAAATTTTATATCCCCTTCTTTCCCCCCCGGAGCCCACCCCCCCCCAAACCCAAAAAAAAAAAAAAAAACCAACCGCACACTCACTGGCCAACCATTATCCACAAGGGTGAAAGTTACAAAATATAGCTTTTAGACGAGTTTATCCTTTTAGAGGTGTAGATGTAGTTGTTGCAGCTGTTTAGTTTTTGAAGATATTTAGAGAATGGTCTTGCTGGTTTATGTATATTAAAGGTATATCATCATTCTATGTCGAGTTTTAAACACTAATATGTTATTTTAAATTTAGAAGAATGATAATGGGTATTTCAGGGAGTACATTGTTGATCTGGTGGCAGACCCTGGCACGCTTATTCCATCTGATGCAGCAGAGTCGCACATAGAATATAATGACTCTTTGTTTTCCACTAGTCCTTTTTCCAGAGATGTTGACTCATCTCATGTAGCTTCCACCAGTAGTGGGGTTGGAAGTCCATTTGAAGAATACTCAGAGTCTGGTATGTTGGAGAGGGGATACAAGTCAAAAAATCTACCTGTTGCAGAAAAAGAACTTGACGACAAAGGTGAATTTCTTCCTTCTTCAAATTTAATTAGGCCGATTAAAGGTGAGGAATCATGGAAGATGTCGGATGAATTTAGAGACCTTTGTAATGTAAAGGAGCTAGTTAGGGAAATTCCCAGCAGGCCTGCTCAGCCGTACTTGCATACACGATCTCCTTCGTGGACTGAAGGTGTTAGCTTGCCAGCTGTACGCAGAATGAAGGTGAAGGATGTGTCCCAATACATGATTGATGCTGCCAAAGAAAATCCACAGTTAGCTCAGAAACTTCATAATGTGTTACTGGAAAGTGGTGTTATTGCTCCTCCAAACTTGTTCAGTGAAATTTACCCAGAGCAGTTAGATCTGTCAATGGCTGAGCCTAAGTCTGTAACCGAAGACAACAAAAAGAGTGACGACACCAAGAAAACTAAGGATTCTAATGATCTTAATAACCTTCCTAATTATTTGCCACCTCTGCCTCATCATGGTCTGCATTTTAAAGATTCAAGAGAAGTAACTGTAAAACCTGTTTCTTTGCAATTTGAAGAAATTCCACCACGACATTTGAGAAATGTTCCTGTCGCTGCCGCAGCAATGGCGGCAGCAGCAGTTGTTGCATCTTCAATGGTAGTTGCTGTGGCAAAGACAACGGCTGATTCAACCCTGGAGATTCCCGTAGCAGCTGCCACCACTGCTACAGCTGCAGCTGTGGTGGCAACAACTGCAGCTGTCGGCAAGCAATGTGAAAACTTAGTGACTCATGCTCATTTGCCAAGTGGCAAAGCTGTTTTGGGTAGCCCAATGGATGGCACTAGAAGTGATGGTGACTTAGATATTGCAGTTCATGAGCCACAAGGTAGTGGCCAGAAGCATGATTCTCTGGGGGCATTTCCGGAAGGTGAGAGAATTTCGGATAGATCAGCTGATAATGATAGCACAAGATCTGATGTCTCACTTGATGATGTGATGGACTGTGAGATCCCGTGGGAGGATATCGCCTTAGGCGAGCGTATCGGACTTGGTACTTACCTGTATTCTATATTGATTCAGTTTATGTACTTCATGTCATGTAGGTTTCCTTACTCTAGCTTGTTGGGTTTGTTTGTTTGACTTTTATTCCTTGCCTATTAATTTAATGTTGTAGGATCGTATGGAGAGGTATATCGGGGAGACTGGCATGGAACTGTGAGTTCTCTACCCTTCCAGTATTTTTTCCTTGTTTGTTTTCCGAGTCGTTTGGTAATAATTTGCTGGTTTCATGAGTCCTTAATGTCTCAACTCTGCATTCTTGAAGCTGATTTTATTGCCACCCTTTGATTCCTCAGGAGGTTGCTGTGAAGAAGTTCCTAGACCAAGATATATCTGGTCAATCCCTTGAAGAATTCATAAGTGAGGTACAAACTATCTCTTGTTACATACAGTAACCTCCAAAAGCCTCTTGAACTGTTAAGCTCTTCGAAATTTTCATGTTATAATTTTTCTAGTTTTTGCATAATTGGATGGACATGGATGCCAGAATTCTAGAAAAGAGATTAGATTTCACGAGAAATATGGGCTTCTGCTATGTCAAGTTGCATACCACTGGTTTCCACCTTCCAACCTGGGTTTCACATATATAGATGCCCCAGTTAATTTTATTACTTGTTTTGAATGAGTCTGGTACGCATAAATCAACTAGTTGTGGTTTGGCTTGCCAGGTGAAGATCATGAAAAGGATCAGGCATCCTAATGTTGTTTTGTTCATGGGGGCCATTACTCGTTCTCCAAATCTCTCAATTGTTACTGAATTTCTTCCTAGGTATGTTGAAATCATCTATCTTCTATTTTATCTTTTAACCATTTGGTAGGGGTTTACCAAAAAGGAAGGCATTTGATAATTTTAGATTTTTAGCCCTAAGATCATCTTTTCTATGACCTCTTCTTAGGTTCAATAGAATGCATGTAAGGTTCAATAAAGGCAGAATACGTGCTTCCATAGCTTTTGTTTACATTTCACACAGTTCTGGATCCTTGTGTTGTTTAGATTGTTTTGTAACAGGCTCCACTGGGAGATTAACGGATAAATAATCAAGTTAGCCATCAGTAATAGCTTAAGTCTCTAGATGAGTTAGTGGTCAACAATGTCACATGGTGTCAGGTTGATTGACTTAGTTCCAATCATTTGTCCACAACTTGTATTTGCCTCATCATGCATATCAACCAAATCTTTACCCATAAAAAAGAAAGGAAGAAGGATTCTTATTTCATTTTCTCCATCTGTTATTTCTTCTTTTTAATTGCAAAGTTACATTTTTGGGCTGTCAAGCACCTTGTGGCTTTAACTTCTAGTTTTCTGACCAAAGATTGTTTTGTCCATGAATTGGAGTTGGATCTTGGTGGAACATTTTGTTGGTTCATTAGACTTTATTTCTGCTTGATCAATAGAGTTGATGTAGGACAATTGAATCATGGACAAGGTCAAAGAAAAGAAAAGAACCTTGGAAATCTTCACCTAGGGAAGCCTAAGAATCTGCACCTAGTGGAACCTGCATCTACACTGAAAGATGTAAATCATCACCTCCTTAATACAAATATCCTTTGTATACCCTTTGAATAGGCTTTCCAACAATAACAGAAAGATGAAGTTAAGATAGCCCAACAAGTTTTTCGAAGGCTTAATAACAAGATAAATTTTCAAATGGTAACTAAAAGATAAACATAACCTGGCAATATTCACTAACATCTAAATCCATAACCAATTTGTTTGACGGAACTTATATTAAAGGAATATATATTCCCATAGGATATATAGTCCCATAGGACTGATAGTGATGGGATTAATAATACCACATCCCTTGCGGTATTATACATTTCAGAATTTGTGAGATTATACACCTTATCTTATATGATCCAAAGTTTTTTAACAGAACACCAACTATGTTGTCTCCTAGTATAAATAGTCAAATTTGATGCTCATATCTAGTCAAACAAACAGGTCCCTAGTGAATGAGATCCTCGTTAGGTGGTCCTTGTTCCCCGTCATTTCTCCTTCTAAATACAATCCCTAGGTTGGTTTCTAAAATACGTAGAATATGATGTTAGTGGTTGGGATAGAGCTTAAGTGATTTGTTTTTATGTTTTGACAGAGAAGAATAGGCGAGATTGGGTCAGTTAATGATACCAAAAATGATGCAAGACAATCCAAATTATAGAAAAGAAAAGAATTTGCACCTAAGGAGTGACAACTTGGAGATGTGGATGATATATGGAACAAGAGAAGAGTTCTTCTATTCCACTTTATTGAACATTAAATAATATAAGGCTGAGACGATTTATATACGCTAACCTTGTTGACCCTAATGAGACTAAAACACTAAACTACCCTTATAATAAAAGATAAATGAATAATACGCAAATAATGCATGATGAAAGATAAATAAATAATACATAAACAATGCTACTTTCACATCCCCTCAAACTCGAGATGCGATGGCAGAGAGAATAGTGAGTTTGTCAAGTAGAAAACAAAATCAAGATTGCCAAAGGCTGACAAAGGTACGACAAGGGTTGCCGGTGTACGGAAAGAGTCCGGCAAAGTCGCTGGTGACAAGACGGTCGGGAGAGGAACGAACCAAAGGAAAATCAATGGAAACAAAGTCGAACAATGCAGATCTGGTAGAACTGCAGGTGCGAAGACGAACAGAGTTCCTATGAGTGTCAAAGGAGGTTCGACAAGGGCCGCCAGATGTTTGCGGGTGATCGCTGGTGGTCGACGAGGGTTTTAGCTAGTGCAAATAGAGAGAACGATGTAGATCTAGAGAAAGCGATGTAGATTCAGAGAAAACGATGGAGATCCAGTGATAGGAGGGGAGTCGACTGATGCAAAATAGATTGCACAAAGAACGATGCAGATCCAATTAAAGAAGAAGAGTCAACTGGTACAAAACATATTGCAGAGAGAACGATGTAGATCCAGTGAAAGAAGAGGAGTCGTCAGTGCAAAATAGATTGTAAATGCAGATCCCGAAAATTCTAAACCTTGTGCAGAGGAGAGGGTGACTGGTACAAAATAAATTGTAGATGGAGAGAAAATGATGCAGATTTAGAGAGAACGATGTAGATACAGAGAGAATGATACAGATCTAGCGAAAGAAGAGGGGTTGACTAGTTCAAAATAGATTGCCAGGTTCAAAACCCCCAAACCAAGCAGATCTCATGTTCGAATAGTGCCAATGAACATTGATAAAACAAGCAATGGCCTAGGAGACGATAGTAAGGGCCAGGCCACCCGTCGGTGAACTAAAATCAAATAGGTTTTAACCTATGGCTCTAATGTCACGATAGATGAAAAAAGAGAAGAGTTATTCTATTGCATTCGATATAACGCCAAATAGTACAAGGCTGAGACGATTTATATAAGCTAACCCTATTAACCCTAATGAGACTAAAAGACTACACTACTCTTATAATAAACGGTTAAATAATACATTAACAATGCTAGTTTCTTAGTGGACATGTCATGTTCGAAAATTTGGGACACAAATATGCTGAGACATGTTGAATATAAAATTGTCCTTTATAGGCAAGCATCATAACTCCCAACGATAGACATTAGTTCCATCAGTAAGGAATGAACACACAAACAACATGAGTATAATGAAGATCCAAGTGTAATCACTAGAGAATAAGTATTCAAAAACTAACCATCCATCAACATTCTAACCATCTTTATTTTTTATAATTGCTTTTTGACCTTTGATGCTTCCTCACTCTATTCCCCTTAATTGCATGAAGCGGGAGCAAAAGCTTGAGTTGGAGGGGGGGGGGGGGGGGGGGGGAGCAGCGGAACAAATAAGCTTCCAAGATTGGGAGCGCGGAAGGAACGTGTGCATATATTTATGAAAATAATATACCATAGAATATATACTTCAAAAATACAATCATTGTAGGGAGTAAAAGTATGGGCCAAGTCCACCATAACTGTAAAATGGGCTAGTGTTATAATATGTGGTTTTCTTTTGAAGATGTCATGACTTGGGCTAGGTAATTTCCTTTTTTTCTCTACAAAGATCGTACAAAAGCTTCCATCTTTGTAAGGAGCGTGCTCCCGTCAAGCTCCTTAGTTGGGAGTGCTGGAGTGGGCTCCTAAGGTGCGAGCGTCACCACTTTAGGAGCTCTCTCGGGGAAAAATTTATTCTGGGAGAGTAAAGTTGTATTGTTCTGTGTTGTTGAGAGTGTGAGACAATCTTAATTCATGTATGGTCGTAGTTGTTAAAGAACTCCAAATGCAATTCTGTTTTGTTTTCTATAGTCCAGTTTCGTTTTGAATCATTCTGGCTTTAATCAGAATTTTAAGACATTCTTCATATTTTGCAGAGGTAGTTTGTATAGGTTGATTCACCGCCCTAACAATCAATTAGATGAACGGAGGCGTTTGAGGATGGCCCTTGATGCTGTATACACTCTACCTTTTGCTTGAATATAAATCACTAAAGCATTTCTCATGTAATGTTGATGACTTGATGTCACTCGGAATAATGCGTCATTTGAGTAATTGCATTTTCAGGCTCGCGGAATGAATTATTTGCATAACTGCACACCAGTAATAGTTCATCGTGATTTGAAATCTCCAAATCTTCTGGTTGATAAAAATTGGGTCGTGAAGGTGGCTTCTTTGTCTCATGGTTTAGAATGTTTGGTGAAGTATTACTGAACCTTCATAGCTAATTCACCCTGACTTGAGTTTTCTTCCTGTTATTAGGTATGTGATTTTGGGTTATCCCGAATGAAATACAGCACATTTCTTTCTTCAAGGTCAACTGCGGGGACGGTGAGCTCTTCTTGCTGATGTCACTTCTTGGCTTTGTCCTTATGTCTGCTTGCTTTTGTCCAGTCCTCCTGTACTTTTTCCTGTCTACAATCATGCTTTTAGCTCTATGGTTTTCTCTGCCCTGCTAGATTACTTTTGCCGCTTTCTAATCTATCTTTATGCGGTTAACAATTGGCATGCTTCTTTGTTGTTCTCTTTGTTCACCTTTATATACATTTAACCTTGCTTATTGCTTTTGTGTGGCATGTTGTCTTACTTGATGTCTTTCCTTATGCGATACAGTAATGGAGCAATACTGGAAATTGGCTAATTTTTTTACATCATTTATCATCAGCCATTTTGGCGAAGATACACAAGTGCTGTTGGTTCTAGTATTCAGGCCTTTGGAGATTTTTTAGTTGCCAACGTTCTCGTTGAACAAGGTGGTAGCTGTGATCTTTGGTTGAAAGATATCTTCCAAGTTTACGTTATGTTTTCCTTGTGAGGAAGATTTAGTTTAGATTGATGTCTTATTGGCCTACTTTGCACCTTCTCTTGGAAATTGTGTTCTCACACTCCCGTTGTGTAGAACAGTAGAATGTTTAAACTTGAAAAGTTTCATGTATAGTGTATGCGGAAATTACGCACACAAAAAGAAAAATTCATTTTCCTTGTCATTTTCCAGTGTGTGGTTGAGGCTTTTAAGATAATGTACAAGAACTAAGATAATTTAATGGCATGCATGTGAGCACAAAGATAACGCTCTGTACTAGCATAAATATTTGCTAGTATGCTAGAAAACATATATAGCAGGATGGCAAATGAAGATTAAAAAAGAAAGAAATGGGGAGTGTGCCCCATGTTGTGCTTGTCAATCATTGGGCAGATACTATAATGCTACTTGCGTGTATAAAAAGTTCTCACTTGAAGGACTGGTGTTGGATGATTTCAGGACTGGGAAAGTTTGTTTATAAGTTTCTTGTCTAGAAGTCTGCATACGGCATATCATGATCAATCAAACCCCAAAGATGATCAAAATACATTTGAGCAAATATCTTTACGTTAGAATCTGTTGAGGTAAAAGTTCATGAAAATTGACATGTCGAGATTGCGGCATCACATAAAACTCATTCATAAAAGATGAAGTCGATTGATTGTTTATAACAATTATGTGAAATGTATAGCTGTGATAATGGAAGTTCAAAGTCTTTTGAAACAAGATTATGAGATGATTATCATGTTCATGTGCATGGATGTACTCTTTACGAGAGGTATCATTCATAGTTTTCCTCATCTCCCATGCCTATGTCATTAGAGCAATACAGGGGTTCAATATTGCTGTTCTGGCATCTGTGAAGGTTAATTGGAAAGGCAGGACAAGAATGTCTTCCTTCTGTATGATCATTTGAAAGAAAGTGACTTGAATGTGGTAATTTGATGGGATTTAGTTTAGGTTTATGTAGTTTATATCTGTTAGAATGTTGTGCCCTGGATAAAAACTTGTTGGAACACAAAGCACTTGGGCAGATTATGGAATTTTCTTGCATTCTCCCGCGCTATATTTTGGTGGTAATATGAGAGTTGTAGATAGTTTCTCTTCTTATATCTGTTTATATCATGTGATGACTGTTGCTTTGGTATTGCATACTTCTTTTAGCACAACCGTCGAATTAAGATGGCATTAGTAATTCTAAACTGCAGTACACTTTGTTCAGGCAGAGTGGATGGCACCGGAAGTGCTTAGAAATGAGCCTTCCAATGAAAAGTATGTTTTTCTTGTTTATTTCTTTTACCAGCTTGAGTCATTACGAGTAGTACTTTAGTATTATCTTTGTGAATTGTTCACCGATGTTTTAATCACTGCAATGAAGGTGTGATGTGTATAGCTTTGGCGTCATATTATGGGAGCTCTATACTTTGCAGCAGCCATGGGGGGGAATGAACCCAATGCAAGTTGTTGGTGCAGTTGGTTTTCAGCATCGTCGTCTTGAGATTCCAAAGCATATGGATCCTGCTATTGCAGATATTATTTGGAAATGCTGGCAAACGTGAGTATTTTCTAAAAATGTTCTTCTACTATTTTGTGTATCAATGTTTTACACCTCTAGTAAATGTAGACTTTCATTGTATTGTATTTTGTTTCTATTCGTTAAAAATGGGTCTGTCCACCTCTTATTAGGGGAAATCAAAGACCTCTCTCTCTCCCTTCCTGTCTGTCTCACGCTTCATGCACTCTTCCACGTTAGTGCTTTATGTCTGAGGCTTAGTTGCATGAAGCAGGAGCTGGTGCTGGGAAACGAGAGGATATAATAGAATATGAAGTTGGGAGGGTCCATAGGAGCCTGTAGCTAGTGAAATATTGATAGTCTAAAAAGATTATTTCTTAGTTAGCCCTGGTATACTTGTTAGAGGTTGCTTAATATGAAGTTTGGAGCGTCTATAGGAGCGTGTAGCTAATGAAATATAGATAGTCTAAAAAGATTATTTCTTAGTTAGTCCTAGTATACTTGTTAGAGGTTGCCCCACATTGGTTAATTATTACTTCAAAAATAGTGTATGAGACTGTATTTTCTCTCCACTAATTGTCAGTTGTTCTAAGTTGGACGGTTTAACATGGTATCAAATCTAAGCTTTCGGAGGTTTCTAGACAAGATTATCTTAATTGATTGCCTGATTATTTGTGCTTTAAGTGCACCTTGTTTTGTTATGATCATCATGTTATGGATCTTTTGTGCACTTGCAGAGGAGTGTTTAAGCTTGTTCCACACTGATTAATTGTAACTTCCAAAACTAGTGTATGAGCCTGGGCAGCCTCTTCGCTCATTGCCAACTAGTGTTGAGTTAGATGCTTTAATCACGTGTCAGTTACTAATGGGTGTCAATTCTAAGTGTCTGTTTGTACCAAGTGCTTGAGTAAATGTGTTAATATTTTCCTAGTATCTTATTTTTGTTTTATATTTTCTCTCGCTTGGTAGTTTTTCTTTTCTTACTTTTGGGATGCATGTACTTGAGAGGTTTCATTCTAGTTAGGAGCATGTTCTGTTTTTTATGGGATTGAGGTTCCTGTGAGGTTTTGGCCTAGGAGCGTGGTAGCATATGATATGTAGATGGTTTCAGAATTGAAGCACCAAGCCCGAACTAGATGATATGATATGTAGATGCTCCGCCACCATCGCCGTATCTCTTCGGTTCGCTCTCTCTACGGCTTCTCTCTCTCTCTCTCCGGCTCACCCTCTCTCTCTCTCTCTCTCTCTCTCTCTCACTCAACCACACCCTTTTCCACTGCCGCCATCCATCTTCCCGCTGTCACAGTTTCCAGCAGCTTCACCAGCATGCATCACCACTACCAAGCTCAGATTTAGGCTCGTCATTTTGCCTAGCTTGAGAGTCACATCAGCTTCCGGTTAGCCACATCGGTCACATTCAGATCAGCAACGTTATAGTTCACGCCTCGCAACCATCAATCTTGGCGAATGTGCGTCGAGAGATGAGCAATTAATAAGATCACTGTTAAGTATCGTTTCCCCATCCCACGATTGGATGACCTGTTGGATATGATGGCGGGCACTACTATTTTCTCCAAAATAGACATAAAAAGCGGGCACCACAAAATCCTAATTTGTCCGGGAGACGAGTGAAAAATGTCATTTAAAACCAAGGATGGTCTTTGTGATTGGCTTGTTATGCCTTTTGGGCTGTCCAATGCTCCGAGTACTTTTATGTGAGTCATGACACAAGTCCTCTACCTGTTTATGGGTAAATTTTTGGTCGTCTACTTCAATGACATACTCATATACAGTGCTTCTAAAGAGCAACATGCCTCTCATCTACACCAAGTGTGTACTGCTTTGCAAACAACCAAGTAGTATGCCAACCTGAAAAAGTGCTCGTTCTTCGTGGACAAGGTTATATGCCTCGGATACGTGGTCTCATCTGTTGGCGTCTCTTTCGATCTCGAAAAGATCAAAGCAATCGTCGATTGGCCTGAACCTCGCACTCTATGATGCTTGGAGTTTCCACGGCCTTGCCACTTTTTACCGATGCTTCATTAAGGGTTTAGCACAATTATGTGCCGATTGCCTCAAGAAAGGTGATTTTGTCTGGACCCTTGCTGCTTCTCGAGCCTTCCAATATATAAAGACCCGCGTGACTGACGCTCCTGTCAGCATCTCCCGAATTTTTTGAAACCTTTTCAGGTCGATTGTGATGCCTCAGGCGTTGGCATCAGTGGTGTCCTCAGCCAAGAGTGTCATCCCATAGCTTTTTTTAGTGAAAAGCTCAACACAGCTAAACAATACTATTCAACCTATGACAAGGAACTCTATGCTGTTATTTGTGCTTTATATCATTGGTAGCACTATCTCCTTCCACATGAATTTGTTCTCTATTTTGACCACGAGGCTCTCTGTTACCTTATCTCTCAAAAGAAGCTCAATTCCAGACATGGTCCCTAGGTTGAATTTCTTCAGGCCTACACATTTGTGTTTAAGCATACTGGCCTTGAAAATAAGGTAGCTGACGCTCTTAGTCATCGTGTCTCTGTACTTTCCATCATGGATGTCAAGGTCACAAGTTTCGACCGTTTGCAAGAGGATTATCGTCATTGTCTCGACTTTGGCGATGTTTTTGAGTGTCTGACGATAGATCCTCGTATAGCCATGGCTGACTATATCCTCCATAATGCGTACCTCTTTCGTAGCACCAAGCTTTGCATTCCCCACACTTCAGTTAGGGAGTTCTTAATATGGGAAGTACATGTCGGAGGTCTCTGCGGCCATTTCGGTCGTGATAAGACCACTGAGGAGGTTGAACGCCAATTTTATTGGCCAAGTCTCAAACGGGATGTGGGGAAAATCGTTGCGCAGTGTCACACTTGCCAACGGGCCAAGCATCGCAAACAAAACACGGGTCTTTACACCCCTCTGCCTATCCCTGATCGCCCTTGGCAGGATGTTAGCATGGATTTTGTCGTTGCTCTTCCTTGTACCTTCAGAAAGCATGACTCCATTTTTGTGTTGGTCAATCATTTTTCCAAAATGGCTCATTTTATCCCTTGTTCGAAAATGTCCAACGCCTCTCGTGTTGCACAACTCTATTTTGATGAAATTGTCAAACTTTATGGTCTTCCCAAGACAATTGTGTCAGATCGCGATGTTCGCTTCATGAGCTATTTTTGAAAAACCTCGTGGCACATGGTTGGCACCAAACTTTAAGTTCAATACTGCATATCATCCCCAAACGGATGGTCAAACTGAAGTTGTTAATCGCAGCTTAGGTAACCTACCGGGATGCTATTTTGCCACCTGCCCAGTGTGCTTACAATAGTTTTATGAATGGATACATTGGTTTGAGTCATTTTGAGGTCGTGCATAGCTATAAACCTTGCAAACCTATTGACCTATTTCCCATGAGCCATCAAGGGCGCATCTCCGAGTTGGCAGAAGCATTCGCTCGCCACATCGATGACTTGCATACCACCATCAGCCAGCGCATCCATGCAAGTAATGATAATTATAAGTTGCATGCTAACTTACGGCGATGACACAGGGAATTTCAAGTTGGTGATTATGTTATGATTCGCATTCGCCCTTAGCGACTCCCATCCACCAATGCTCAAAAGTTGCAATCTCATAATGCAGGTCCTTTCAAAGTTCTTAAACGCATTGGCACAAATGCTTATGTTTTGAACTTCCCTCCCGACTATGGCATTAGCTCCACTTTTAATATTGAGGACTTGGTTGCATATCACGTTCCTGTTTATATCCCTTCCAACCCATTTGTTGATTCACCCATTCCCCCTAGATTCCCCACATATTCCTGCCCCGACTCTCTTACCTATTCTCCCGGCGCAACAAGATACTATTGATGCTGTTTTAGATTATCAAATTGTGTCTACCAGGGTGGCGGAGTTCAGCGTTTTCTAGTGTCCTAGTCCAATTGGTCTGCATCAGATTCTACTTGGATTACTGCCGAGGAGTTACAGTAGTTGGCACCAGATTTACTTGAGTACTGCAGGAGTGGCACCGGATCACACTCGACGGTGTCGAGTTTCGCTCACCACGGGAGAGTTGATGTGGACACCAAATTCTCACGCGTCTATCAGCATCGTCGTGGGAGGACAACTCATCCCGTGTCCTTATGACTAGATGATGATGGGCCCATGTGACATTTATCATCTTTATTTGTCGTTATTTATCTTTATTTAGTAGTTAGGATTTATCCATTTTGGTAGAAAGACTTATCTCATTAGGTTGTGTTTATCTTTTTGTTGTTGTCTCTTGTGGCCTATTTATAGGACCTTTTCGCAAGATGTTTATTTCATTGAATGAATAAAAGTTTTCTTAGTTCGTTGAATTAGTGCGGATTCTAGTTCATCCCTAGTTGCGGATTCCTAGGGTTCATATTCTAGTTCTACATCACGAGGCAAGGGTGATTTGTAGAAAAAACGAGGACAACAAATTATTTATTAAAAATCCAGATCAATATTGAAACAATGTTGTGTGTTTGGTGCAGAAAAAGGGAAACGGAGAAGTGAGAACAAAAGGAGGGTAATCATTACAAAAGACCAGCAATATGTATACAGTTCAAATGGAATGTGAAATTACTAACTGAAGTGCTATATGAATAGTTTGATCCGACCCGCAAGCCATTGGTTGCAAGACTAAGATTCTTATCCTCTCCAACAGTTTACTATTTGAAAAGAATGCTTTGTTTTATAAAAGATCATGATACATCATACATGAAACTGCCCCCACTATTTTTAAGGTAAATTTGGAAATTAGTAAATTATAGTAGGTGTGATTCTCAACTAAGCCAGTTTTGTGCTTAACTTTTAGCCATTTTATCTTTGGCAAACACATTTCTACTGGTGCTGTTAAAAACAGCGGAGGCACCATTGAATAAGCAGCCTCAGACCAACTAAAATAAGCAGGGATGCCATATTATTGTGTCTGCATTGCGGTGCAAAGTTTTTAATTTTCTCAAGATACATCTTGCAGTGATTAATTTTCCTTGCTCTAGTCAGACTTTGATATGGTTGATTTACTTCTATTATTTCCCTGTATTTTTTCGTGTCCGAGTTTCAAAGCATTTGTGCCACTCCGTGAAACTGCTCGCTTAAACAGATTCAAGTCCTACTCATTAACTGTCATTCTGGGTGTTGCATGGTACTAAGATATGTTTATATGGTTTTACTAAGCCAAGTTTGAAACATTTACTTGGCTGCACGACTAAATGTTGTCCCTTATTGTGAAACGCAATCTGGTTTGGAGGTTATTCAAATAGTCAGGGATATATATGTATGATATGACAGCTTCACCTTCGCTACACGTTATAGCGTACACATTTGCATATTTGCGATGGAGTGTGCTAGAGTTTAGTTATATAAAAGCATTATTCCTCTTGTTTTGTGCAAAATTTAACCAAGTTTTGATTAATGTGGACCAGTGAGGGAGTGCTTTTGGAAATACATCTCTTCCAAATGTGATAATTTTATGCAATACAGTAAATTCACACATAAGGTCTCTGTTAAAATTTTAGAGATCCAAAATTGCGGCCTACATTTGCTGAGATAATGGCTGCTTTGAAGCCCCTGCAAAAGACTGTAACCTCGGCTCAAGTGCCCAGACCTAGTGGGCCAATAAGCAGCAGCCAGAAGGCCACCCATCACACGCCTTGAGATCAATTTGGCCTCGATGAAGAACCACAACGAAGTCGAGACTCCTGGAATGCCTAACTATGGAATCCCGATGTAAGAGAAGAGACCAACTAAGGTTCCTGACCAACATATATATAAAAATCTACACTCCGGAGTTGAGATAATTGTAATTTTTTTTTTTTCTCTTTCCCACAATTGTATTCTGTATTCTTGGCTTGGTCGTGCAACCGTCCTCGAAATCATACGTGCTTCTGCAAAAATTTGTTTGAAGTTGTTGTAATTAAGGTGTTTTTTTAAAAAAAATTTAAATCCCCAAGTCTCTGGAAGCTGAAGTGTGCATTGAAGTGACAAGGTAAAGTAGATTTGGGGGATGAAGGGGACTTGTTCTAGTGGTGTAAATTCGGGTGTAGATTCTGCCCCCTTTTTGCTTATTGTAATTATATTTGGGAATCACCACCGTCTGTTATGACCCATCTGAGCTTTGAATGCTCTTCTATTGTCAGCTGTGAGTAATGCGAAAAGAGAGTTTTACAAATCTTTCATTTCCCTCGTTCAGTTTTTCCTGTAGCCAAACACCCTGCATAAAAATGAAAAGGCTAATAGAAGAACACTCGTGTTGTCCAAATAATCTGAGTCTCTGTACTATATCAATCATGGCGATGGGCTTTAGGTAGGTTAATTTCGACGAGAAGCACTGCAATTTGAGCCTCTAAATTCTGGAAAATTCAGAAATAAAATCCTGCCTTTTGCCTTTTTCTTCCCTCCCTCTCTTTCTCCCCCCCTCTCTCTCTCTCTCGTAAAGATTACCTTCTTATTTAGTTATTTTAGACAAACGTTGCAAGAATATACCATTTTAATCTCTACCCAACCATGAACAAGATCATCAGCAACTGCTTCGATATTGTAGTAATTATTGAATTATTGTTTGAGTATATTTGTCTTTATTTGAATTTTTTTACATATTTTGTTTTTTATTAATTTTTTGATGGTTATTGTTTTGTCTCGACAAGAAATTTCAGAAAAATATAAAATTATGTTCAAAATTTTTAAGAAGTTACAGAGAAAATAAAAAATAAATCTAAAACAATGTTTTTTGGGTCTCATTTTTTGTCTTTCGTAAAATCTACATTTCATTAAATTCGCCGGCTTCTTTCTCTCCTCTTCCCTTTGACAGAGTTGAGAAGACGCCCTTGCCCTTGCCCTTGCGACCAGATAAAAACCAACTAAATTCCCATCACACAGAAGAAGGATAAGACGGGGACCATCTAATATTTCTACTTTATATTGGCAGTTATCATAGATTGCTTCCACTTACGTCCCAAAAAATGGCGACCTTTTTTGTATCATCACCACCATTTCTCTCCCAACCAATTACAACAACTCGCCACTTTGCTTCTTCTTCCCAAACACCTCCTCCTCCTCCTCCTCAGCCACCAATTCCGCCGCCTTCACAACCACCGTCTCCTCTGGTATCTCAACCGCTTCCGGTCTCATCACAAGTACAACAGCAAAAGAGTACAAAGCCGACTTCTACTAGTGCTGAATCCACAGACTGGATAGCCTCCACCTTAACCAGAAGGTTTGGGCTCGGAGCTGGGCTGGCATGGGCTACCTTCTTAGCATTTGGTGTGGTTTCTGAACAGATCAAAACCCGCCTTGAAGTCTCCCAGCAAGAAGCTAATACTAGGTAAGTAGATGGATGCAAATTTTATTTATAATTCATATGTCCAGATCACTTTACGCCCATGTCAATGTAAAATTTAGGATTATCATTTGGTTGTTTATTTTTTTTGGATATGTAAATTAAGTTAGGAGATAAAGTACTCCGTGATAATGTGTATGCGAATTGTTCTTCTTGTACCAATCAAAACATGAAATGTGTTTCTCTTTCTACAAACTAATGATTTTTCTTTACTTGTTTGGAAAAACATATACCAAATCCTATATGGTACTTTTAAGTCATGCCATATATATCTTACTTGTCAACTGAAGAATTTAGAAGTTGTCTTCCTGTTATAAGAATCTTTCATAAGCTTGTTTATTGGGTAAGTTCTGTTCTCACTTTGAGATATGTTTTTGCATCCCAATTGATTGAGCACAGTGTTTAAGATGGGCTTATATGCTGGTGTATGACACTTCTAGGAGGTGAATAAAATCTTAGAATTCATTGGGTAAAGTCCGAGCATCAACTAGGAACTGACCTGGGGAGCGAGCCCTGTTTTGTCATCTCGGACAATAGCTGTCTCGATAAACACCATCTTTGACTGATGCCTTTCTTGAATGGAAAGTTGATTCTGAGTCGATTACCTCATGCCTACATTCCTCTGATAACGGGTCTCGGATGATACCATATCAGACCAAAGGCCATCTTGGTCAAGTTTGCCAACCAACACAAGCACATTGATCAGTTCTGTGATGCGTTAAATCACCCCATGTTCGAAGATGACGAATGCAGAAGATGCACTCTAGTGCATCCACCTAAACACTTAATTGATTCCTATAAATAGGGGCAAATGATCCATCACAGTTGCTAACTTAGCCATTAGAGGGTATTTCAACCTATCGTCAGGGTGTCTCTTGTTGTTTGTTCCTTTTGTAGGGGAATTCTAGTCAAAGCAACCGCTGAAACACATTCGAGTCAACCTTCTCTCAGCTCCAGAAGGACTCGTGGGGGAGTCCCATAAAGCAATGCTCCACAATTGGCGACCGAGCTTGAAAATCGAGATTTGCCATGGATGTGATAGTGGCGCACATTTCCACCTAGTCTAGCAACACTAGAGCACACAGGGAAACCTAGCAACCAAAAGGAGAGGCCCCCAATAGAGAAACAAATGGGGTTTACCAGCCTACCCCAGCCAAGGCTAGCATACCAGTGCAAGCAGAGTCTATCAGGCTAAACGAGGCCTTACTGCCGCATTTGGACGAACAAGACAAGGAGTTTCGCCGCCTTAGAAAAAGGGTGGACGAAGTCAAAGCAGTCTCATGGTGCCAAAAGCGGGAACAATAGAGAGGTTGGGGGCATTTTTTATGGAGAAGCAATAGGATTGCTCTGAGGAGAGAGGGTATTCCACCAAAAGGCACCAACAAGATGTTGAGCGGAGGCTCCATTCTCCCTTGCACGGGAGTCTTAGGCTCACAAAGCAATTGGCCAAGCTGAGACTACTAGTCGAAAGCGTAAAATCTCTTATGAGTACAACAAGGACGGCGGGAGGTCTGAACCAAGAGATCTGCACAAAAAGGAGGAAGTCAGGTGAAAGACGAAGGCATACATATGGAGTAGACCCGTGTTGATGAGTTTATCCGAGGGCGAAGGGCCACAAACCGCCCTCACTCGGCACATAATAAAGGAAACTATCGCCGCGAAGTTCAAAATGCTAGCCTTCGCCCTCTATGATGGTGTGAGGGATCCCTATGACCATGTCCAAAACTACTGCGACGCCATGATCCTTTATGATCACGATGAAGCACTCATGTGCCGGGTATTCCCTTTCATTCTTGGACGTCTAGCCCTACAATGGTTCTATTAGCTGGAGCCAGGCTCTATCAGAAGCTTCAAATAGCTTACGTCAAGCTTTACTGCTCGTTTTTTCTCGAGCAAGAAAAACCCCAATAATCATGAAAATGACCAAAGGAGAGTCCTAGAGGGCCTAAGCTCAAAGGTATTGGAATTTCTATAAAAGGTGGAGGACCCCATGGAAATCTTGCTGTTGGCACCTTTAAAATGGGACTTTCAGTGAATTTTGAGCTTCGAAAAAAGATGACTAGGAAGAGCCTAGGGACCTTCAAGCCCTAATAAAATGGTGGATGAGTTTGCTCGACGTAGAAGACAAGCTTTTGGCTGAGGAAGAAGAGGAGGAGGAGGATAAAAAGGTAGAGAAGAAGGAAGAAAGGAGTAGAGATGACAGTCGTAGGGATTGGCGGTCAGAGACCAACGAATTCGAGAAAGGGAAAAACGACTGAGAGTTAGATTGAAGGAGGAGACGAGATGAAATGAAAATTCAATCTGCCGATCTCCAAAATCTTCCAAAAAATCCAAAAGGAAGCCTACTTTCGAACCTTGAGGCTGATGGGACCCCAAACCAAGGAATCAAAAGGTGCATTGCGCCTTGAACAAATACCACGAACACCTGATCTAGAAATGCTTTTCCCTCAAGAGATTATTGGAGGATCTTGTACAACAGGTGTTCTTGAAACAGTATGTGGATGGCCCCTGGAAGGAAGGAAATTAGGGCAAATAGAAAGAAGGAGCCAATAGGTTGGGCTCTGAACCTCTCGGGGTGGTGACAATCATCACGATGGTGCCGGAGCCCAGGAAGTTGGGATCGAAAAGTCTTGAGCTTCTTCTCGACCTTAGAAACTTTAGAGACGGTGCCTTCCAAGTCACCAGCAAGCCAAACCTTCTCAAATTTTTAGCCTCTAACTCAGCCTTGGTTGCCTTCCTTGAAGCCATCTCATCATCGAACGAGACTTTTTGGTCCTCGAGCAACCCCTTCATCATAGACAACTTGTCTTCCAGGACCTTCGCCATCTCCTCAAGGGCCTTTGCCTTGTCGCTAATGGATGCCACCTCACACTGCACCGCTTTCATATCCCAGGGAGCCTCTGTGGTTTTACAGTGGGCCTCGATGACGACGATGAGGCAATTTATGATCACAAAACCGACAGTCGGGGTCTTCAAACAAAAGAAAGCTTAGTTACAAGGATACGTCGCATATATGTTTTAAAAAAAATTCACAAGGATAAAACATTACCATGTAGCAATAATAGTAGAACTGATCAAACAAGAAAGGCGTCTTCATCTTCTCGATCACCTCCATGTCCCTCCTCAGATGGAGTCCATAAAAAACTGCAGGGGCAATCTCATTTTGGTAAAAAACCGAGCTAGTGAGAGAAATGGGGACTCTGACGGCAAGAGAACGGATACCAATCATCATCCCCTGTTGTTAACCCACTGGGATGGGTTGATCTTCCGAGATGGTTCAACGTGTTGAGACTGGATGACCTGTTAAGATAGGTCAATCTTCTGGATGAGCTGACTTGCTTTGACGAAGAAGGAAACACCCCTTCAAATTAGGCCTTCTTGGCAAAAGGGTTCTGGTCAAAATCAAAAAAGGTGTCGGGCAAGGGAAAAAGGGAGGAAGCCTCCCCATTATTGGAGGGGTGTCCTCTGCAAACAAATGCTTCTCCAATCTCTTCAATTGAGAAGGCGGTCAAGCTTCAATGAGGGCATGGAGGTTGCGTTTGGGGCGGCAGTTGCAGGAACAACGGTCCCCACAAGTTTGTGTTGATGTATTATCCTATTGCCGTCTGCAACTTCTTCTGATCTCATAGCAACCTTTACATTTATAACATTCTTCTCCACCGTGGATCCTCTAAAATATGGCCAAAAGAATTGTCCATTTGTTAAGAAAAGGGAGAATAGCCAATAGAGTCTAGTGATGTGGGAAGATTTCTGAAAGGCTGAGCAGCAGGAAGAACGTGTTCTCTCTAAGAAAGCTCTCCCACCTCATTTGCCTTCTCGAGATCGGCGGCCTTCTTCACCTGCTCAAGATCGGTAGCTTTGCACTCAGATAAATTGGAGGAGTCCGACAAAGAGTGTAATGACTCAGGCTCCTCGTATCGAGTAAGATCAAGCTGGAGACAGTTGGGAATCAGATAAGGATCCAAATCCCCTCATCCTTAGAAGGAAGTCCCTCAACAATAGTGAAGGTTCAGATAGAGGGGATGTAGTTCAACAGTACGTGCGATATTAACTTCTTTGCTTGGGTGGACCTGGATAGGCTAGTACTTGGGCAACGTCAGCTAAAATGATTGGACTTGTGCTGACTAAGCTCCGCAAGACTGCTCGATCTGAGAAGAAACGAAGAAGTAGGTCAGTAAGAAAACATTTGATAAACACAAAAAATAATAGTAAAATGGAGGGAATCTTCGGGAGCCCCCTCAAAGCGAAAAATGTGCTCGGCTTCCTGGCCACCAATCGGGAACTCATTCCCCAGACACTTCAATCAGCAATAGGTCCAAACTCTTGGCTGATGGGCCTGGACCAAATTATGCCTGCCACTTCGGGCATGGAGATGGTATTTTTGGGATTTCCACGCGCCCTTTGCCCCGCCGCCTTTTGAGCGGCATGCTTGAGGGAATAGCAATGATGGATGGTGGCCAACCCCAAATTAGTTCCGAGGAAGGCGCTAAGCGCAACAACCCCAGACATCACTCGATAGAAATTACCAAGGCCTGGTAATAGGCATTACCCCAAAAACGTAGGGCCTCGCAAAGAAGGTTGTTAGTAGGGGACCTGATGCTCTACTACAGCCGTTAGGGAAAAATCAGTTGAATTACTAGCGGCATCAATAGTCAGACTCTCATCCTTTCCTAAAAGATGAACCCCAACATTGTCAGGAATCGTGTAGATTTCCCTGAACCTATCAAAGTTATCTACTCAGAACATCCTCCTTAAAGCAGCTGCCATGATAGAGTTTACAAGAAATCGAACTTACAAATGCGGATTGCAATGAACGCACAAGATTAAACTCCTTAGATAGCTCGGAACAAGTAAACCAAGACTTTTAGCCTTACTCAAGTTTTATAAGAGCTGTTAGCGGGATTCAAAAATTGGTTTTTGGAAAAATTACCAGAAAGGACGCCAAGGGGCACGTCGCATTAAATGCAAAGGCACAGTTAGCAACATGTGGATGATGTAAGAGAGATAAGTTGCTGGCTGACCCCTTCAGCTGATTAGCTTACTTCCACTCAAATTAGAACCACAACTGATTGAGCAACAACAAGCTAAGGCGCACTTGTGAAAGGTGAATAAATCTCAAAATAGTCCTGGTGAGCCTCGTTTGTCATCTCGAATAGTGATAAACACTGTTTTCTGACAAATGCCTTTCTTGGATGGCAAGTTGATTCGCAGCTGACTACCTCGTGTCGACCGTCCTCTTACAACGGGTCTCAAATGATACCATATCAGACCAAGGGCCATCATAGTTGGCTCTACCGAGCAACACATGCCCAATGATCAGTCCTATGATGCGTTAAATTAGCCGACGATCGACGACAGTAAATGCAGAAAATGGATTCGAGTGTATCCACCAGAACACTGAACCGATTCTTGTAAATAGAAACAAAGATCCATCAACAAATGGGTTGATCGCTTGTAGAACTTGTGTAAGGTTGATTAGTATGATATTCTTAGTCTCCTCTCATACCAAACCACTGTAAGCAGTACTTTGCAATTTTCTTTCTGTATTCGTATTTGCTTGGTCGAAGACTTATTTTACGAGCTGACCCTCTCATTGTTGCCGACTTAGCCATCGCTGGGCATTCCGACCACTGGTTGGGATGTCTCTGACTGACTGTTCCTTTTGTATGAGACTTCTGATCACAGCAACCGGTGGAACACATTTGGGTCAACCTTGTTTTAGCTCCAAAAAGACCCATTGAAGAATCCTATAAATCAAGAGTTTGCAACACTTCAAAGGGGCGCTTTTGTAGCAAAAGGGTTTGAGGGATAAGCTGGTGAGACCGGTATTGGGTTGGGTCAAAGTGGATAATACTTTCAGATGGGAGGTGGGCTGCGCGTCTTACAAAATGGAAAAGAAGGATGATGTACATTGCTTGAACAATCTTTAACATCTTCAAACTTATGAATTATTGAGAGAGAGAGAGAAAAAAGTTAGGCGATCCCCGATCAGTTATCTATCTGCTAGGATTCACCCAGAGATTCTCTTAGGCCAAGCCTTCAAATTTTGGTGAAGCACTTAAGCCCATGCATCCTTAAAATTGATAGTTAATATCTATTCTTTTAGATTGTAACTATTCGTTGTAGTTGAGTTTTCCATCTTCATGTCTTTATTATTAAAAGAACAAAGTTTATTTTACAGAGATGTGGAGAAGCAAGAAGAGGTGGTCTTGCCTAATGGCATCAGGTAAAATCTCTCGTTGTAGTTGAGCCCTATAACAATTTAAACGTCAAATAATATTATGAATTCAATTAATGGACCTGCCCACTGATCACAACTTAGTCACATAATCTTCTTCCGGCTCTCAATCCTCGCTCTATGGTTGCACTCTCAATCTTCATTCCGAAAAAATTTAGTGGTTAGGATGTTTTCATGCTCCCGATTACGCATTACATGGCTTAGGATCAAAACCTTCATGTACGGCCACCTCGTTAATTAATCAAAAAGTCTAGGAACACATATGTTCCGGACACACCTGGACACAGATGTGTCCGAAATATATGTGTTCCTAGCATTACTCTTAGTTAATTAGGTCCTGGAGCTCAAATATACCCTGCCCGGACATTCCCATCCTAACTAGTATTTGATGCTCTCCCAATAATATCTATGTATAGCAATGATTTAGGAATAGAATTTCATGAAGAAAATCCATTCATGTTGATATGTTGTAAGAGCATTTTTTTTAGTTTGTAAACCACATGGGTGCTTTGGTTTTAAATGAAAGGACAAAGAAAGTCTTTTCTTTCCTATTTTTGTTAATGAGATTTCCATAAAAAAAAAAAAAAAAAGTTTGCAGTATGCATCGTTGTCCTAATATAAGTAACTGGGTAACGGAATACAAAAGTATATTATAAGTAATTTGGTAATGAAATCCAGACACTATCTTTATTAGTATGATGCCCACCATTATAATCTCTAATGTGACTGTCCCAAATGCAAATGCAAATGCCCATCTGTTAAAAAATTAGTTAAACATTGATAAAAGATTGTTGGTGGGTGGTTTTGCTTATGAGTATAGTGTGAATTATGTATCAGGTACTACGAGCTTAGAGTTGGTGGTGGTGCGTCTCCAAGGCCAGGAGACCTAGTGGTGTTTGATCTCAAGGGGAGTGTCGAAGGAAGTGAGCAAGTGTTTGTGGATACATTTGGTGGTGAAAACAAGCCACTGGCTCTTGTAATGGGGTCAAGGCCATTCACCAAGGGAATGTGTGTAGGGATAGATTATGTATTGAGATCCATGAAGACAGGTGGTAGAAGAAGAGTAATAGTTCCCCCCGGTTTGGGCTTTGGGGAGAAAGGTGCAGACCTAGACCCAGATTTGCAAATTATTATTCCACCCAACGCCACCCTAGAATACATTGTTCAGGTTGACAGGGTTTCTATTGCACCGGCTTGATTTGTCGCTTTTTTTTTTTTGGTGGTACATGAATTGGATAATCGTATTTGAGCTGTGGCTTATGGTATGATTCAAACCCTTAAGCTCCTCCTATGCAAAAGATTAATGTGTCTGTTTCTGCCAATGTGACAGATGAATGAATGACCTTAAGCAAAGATCCCCAAACAAAACTGGACAAGGAACAAGCAGCATACAAGTAGAGCTTCCCAAGGCCTAAAGCTGCGACATGATATATTAACTGCGGCAAACAAGACAGAACTGCAACAGGACACAAATCAACAAACAATGTCTAAGGGGAGATAGTCCAATTTACACATAAACCACCTATGAACCAACGGTCCTCTCTGTTGGAAAAATAGTTTTGACAAAAGAATTTTACAAACTTTGAAGCAAGATAAATTGGGTTTCGCACATATTTAGGGGTAGGTTCAACATAGAAGAATGTTCACTAATGTAAGGAGATCACAAATAAAAAATTACTTTTTGAGAAACTTTAATAGATTTGAGTGAATAAAATTTAGCTCAAAAAATACCATTTGAACTTGATAAAATCGACATGAGTTGCACATGAGAAAATTATTAAAATCTTAGTAGGTATATAAACTTCAAATTAGCACCTTGGTTTGTGCCCCAAGGGATAACCATGTGTTTTTTTTTTTTTTTGGGGTGGGGGGGGTGGGGGGGCGTGCGCGCGCGAGATGCCGCCGGACTCCAAATTTGGCTTAGATCTTGGAGTTAATTGTTTTAGGCCAAATTTATTTTAAAGTATTTTATTATACGTAAAACTTGTCTATTTCCTGAATCAATGTAACCTTTTGTTTATACCTGTTCGCTTCCGAAAAATTGTGTTACGCTTCGATTTTAAGAAACATTAATAAAAGAACAAAGTAATGGAGGGGTTGTATTTATAGGCGGTGGGAGGGATAAGGACATAAGGTGATCCAATGGCAAGGAGAAATTTTGGGGAGATCAATGGTGGTGGGATTGAAGTGAGGTCTTGCTGCTGCAAAAAGGGCAGAGGTGAGGGAGTGGATGGGATAGCCATTGTAGGGTGATGGGCGGGGAACACAGAGGTCTGGTGTGCGAGAGAGGGAGTGAACTGAGATTTGGGGATGCATGTGGGGCGGTCTGGCTAAGGATTTGGCTTATATATATTCTACACCGGCCATCAAATCAGGCCTGGATTTTAGATTTAATTTTTTTTTTAAGGCTAAATTTTTTTAGAGTATTTTATTTTACGTAAATCTTGTGTATTTCACAAATCAATGTAACTTTTTGTTTATATATGTTTGGAATAAAGTTTGCTAATAAAAGTTACATCAAAAAGACTTTAAAGAAAGTTAGAGTAACTCTAGGCTAACTAGGTGAACCATAGCTCAATGGCGTCGTCTTCTGAAAAGGTATCCTATTGGTACTTAGGTTCTGCTCTGTCTTCATTCATGCCTGGCACGAGACGCAAGGGGCAAAAAGAAAGATACACCATGAGTTTTGACACTCACTAAGAAAATCCTACCGTATAGATTCTCCTTTTAATGTTTGGAACATCATGTTGTATAATTGTGAATGAACAGTAAATTGGAAACAGTAACACGTACATACTGAAATAAAGTGTCAAGATGTCAAGTCTCTTTTGATTAGTGGTATCGCAATATTCCAGATACTATCAGAATTCTCAATTAAATCCATTCAAGTATGATCATGTTATATCACATTCTATTATTTACTTCCAATTATGATCATGTCATATGATTCTATCTCGAAATCCCAATATGGTACTCCCATCAGATAATGTTGCCAATCGCAATCGCCATGTTGACTGTGCTTCCCAAACCGCAATGCCTCCAATCACCATGTTTTCGTTCATCATGTTCCCAAGCACTACGTTTTCCTGAGATGTCATATATCTCTTACCATGGCAAAATCAAAATATGTTTAATACACTTGGCGACCGATAGACTGAATAAAAGACATGCTAAATTCAGATATAACACGGCGTGAACATAATTTGGCTAAATGCATGATACATCTAAAATGCATAGATTGGCTAATTACATCACTTGGATTCATCATACCTTTGGACAAACTTTGGTTCAAGTCGCATCATGGCTCAAGATAACTTAATAAATTCTTGCGGAGAATATATTCACAATGATATCCAACATTCACGGTTTCCATAAGTTTTCGAAGTCGAGCATCCACGCAACGCCCAAATATCAATGTTCTGAATTCATGAGTTTGCATATTAAATCGTGCTTTTATGGTGATCATGTGATTGATTTTCATAGCATAGGCATATATCATCAGAAAAAATAAGGTAACGAGATGTATTTATAGATAATCAAAATGGAACGGTAAGATGGCTTGGTATAGTATAATGTAACTAGTTTGAAACATAAAATAGAAATAACAGTCCAAGTATGTCCAAGTGTATTAGCATGGATTAAGGTTGAGTAGTCCTAATGTCATAGGCATTTGATGCTTGAAGGTTTGCTAATAGATTTAGTACATGATCTCTAAGGTTAGTCATCAGGTTGAAGTTTAAGTTTCCAAGGCAAGAATGACTTTTAAAGGTGAAAGTCATCTAGATGGGGTATCTAGGTCCATCCGTTTGGATTTGGTGTACACAAGGAAAAAGGGAGGTCATTGGGGGAGGGTCATCTGGATGGATTGTTGATTTCTATGTAAAAATTAATTCTAAAGGTGATCCGGATGGATGAAAAGTTCATCTGAATGAATTTAAGGTTTCTAAGTGAAAGTGGATTCCAAAGGCGCAAGTCATCCAGATGGATGAAAAGTTCATCCGAATGAATTCTGAAGTCATCCAGATAGATTGAGGTTTCTAAGGCAATACTAAAAATAGAAATGATGAATTGAGTTTTTCTAAGGCAAAATTCAAGACAGAGGGGGGTTTCATCCGGATGGGGGGTCATCTTCTACTTATTTTGTTGAGTTGCTTCCTCCATTGTTGCAATCCAAGCTTTTGGTAAACACTATAAACATTAAAATTGGGTTTCTATGATAGGAAGACTTACTTCTAAATGATAATTGAGAATGAAAGGGATGGACAGAGGAATCGAAACGAGCTCCAAACTTTGAATTGTCAAATGAGTCTCTTCTTCTTCTTCTCTCTCTCTCTCTCTCTCTCTCTCTCTCTCTCTCTCTCTCTCTAAATCTCGGGATTTCAATTGAATGGTGCTAGAAACACAAAGATATGGAGGAGGTATTTATAGGCCATTGGAAAGAATTCAATCCAACGCTGCAATTTGAATTAAAGAAAGTGGAGGGAGGAGGAAGCAAAAGTGGGGAAGGGAGTTGCAGAGAGCAAATTGAGGGGGGATGGGATGGCCATGGAAGGCTAATGTGAGGTTGATGATGAGCTAAGAGGAGTAGGCCTGGAGGAGGTGAGGTCAGGAAGTTGAGAGGAGCATGTGGGGATAATATACCAAGATATGTATATACTTATATATCATTAAGTAAAATATTCAATTATAATATGTATTAAAAACATATAACATGTAAAATCTAAAAGAAATTTCTAATATTTACTTATGTCACGAATATATTTTAAGTTGATTACACAATATGCGACTCAAAATGGGGGAATTTATTTGTTAAACGGGTTCTTACGATTGGTATGTTATAGTTCTTCTCCAACTTGAAGCAGTAGAATGGAGTTAAATATATATTACGCTATCTTCGAGGTACAATGGATATGAGCCTATTCTATTGAAATGGCTCGAAGGTAACATTAAACATATATGCAGATGATGGTTATTTGCATGATCACACAGAGTTCGATCATAAACGAGACATGTAACGCCCTTGAATTTCGGACATGCTAATAAAATGAGTGAAGTAACCAAAATATTATAATTATATTGAAATACTAGTTTGATACAAGATGTAGTCAAAATACATTTTAAAAAAGACTGTTTACATCGAAAATACTTTAAAAGTAAAGTCAGAGTAGTCTAACCTAGTCTAAGTGATCCACGGCTCCACTGTGTCTTCTGCGGGATAAGCGTCATCGTACAGTGTATAATTCAGTCTGGCTTCATCATCATCGGTATCTGGTTATGAAACACCAGAGGTAGAAGAAAGTTGCGCCATGAATTTTGACACTCAATAGGTTACCCCACCATTAAGTTTATTTTTAAATATTTTAGCATAATAACATGATATGCAGTGTACAGAGTATGAAAATATTCAAGGTCTAATTATACGATAAGATAAGTGCAGAAGCCGTAAGTACATGCTCTAAATCAAAGTAGCGTAATTGAAATCATCAGAGTAATTATCACAGTGAATATTAGTTGTAAACGTTCCATCAGTTCTCAACATGAATCAAATATTCTAAAGTATGACCACGTCATATAATTCTATCAATTGTTCTAAAAGTGATCTCGTCATTTATTTCGAATAGCCTTCTCTAACATCAATGATTTAGTAATATATTTCGAATAGGCTTTTCTAACATTAACAACCTCGTCGTATATTTCGAATTCAACATTTCTAAATCAATGAAGTCAAGTATGGTGCTCCCGAACGATAACGATCTTGACCGTCCGACTAACTGATGCTTTCCAACCGCCATGCGCCCCAACCCCCTGTTCCCGATCGTCATGTTCCCAATCAATATGCTCTCTCTAACATTATATCTTTTCACTACCGTGCCGGACAATATAAGTTAAAAAGTTATACTAGGAGATCGTTAGATTGAAAAGGGCATGATAAGACGAGATATAACTTCGGCTCAAGCGTAACTTGGCTAAACGCATGACACGACTAAAATGCAGCGTTTAGGTGATACATCGCTTGGGTTTACCACGCCTTTTGGTTAAAGTCAAAACTCGGCTCAAGTCGCATCACAACTACAAGACACGTATAATATTCCCACTAGGAATATATCCACAACAACTAATCGTATGTCATTATCAGTGTATTTAATTTTCGGATACCCATAGGAGACACTGAGTATTAATTTCTAAATAATCATCCAAAATAATCAGAGTGATAATCATGGTAATTCATGCTCGACTAATATTTAAACCATTAAATAGAAATCACATAATAATAAGATGATTGTGTAATAAATAAATATTTAATAATTAATCATAAAAATTTTATTTAATAATACACATTACAAGATAAATATATTTATAAAATGAGTTTATAATAATTTTTATGGTTTTTTTTCGAAAAGAGTAAAAAGGTAGGTAACTGAAAAGACATAAGGTTTTAAAATGACATTTTCTTAAAATTAATTTAAATGATAATTGATAAAATAATTAAATCTATAATAAACTATAAAAAGTTTAATTATAATAATCATAAAATAAATCAAAAATTTATATAGCAAGGGTACAATCTATAATTAACTAAAATATTGGAAAAAATAAAAAAAATTAAACGTTGTTTAATTCCAGTCAAAATCTCTTCCGGAAGTCGATTCAGTTGCAGATCTGGTCGGGGACTCGGTCATCCAAACTGAAATCCCAATTAAAATTCGGATTGGCAACTAAACCTGAAAAAAATTGGCAATCTCTGTAATTCATTGTTTCTCCTCCTGCGAATCTTTGTTAAACCTCTAATTATACAAAAACACTCAAAATGGCTTCAAGATGAGGGACTTACAGTTGGTTCGAATTTTGATGAAAGTTTGGTCATGTTTCGGATGCCGGCTCGGTTAAGTAGTATTTCTTCAAAACTTCTTCTTCCTTCTTCTTCGCAACAACTCTTTCTCTTTCTCTTCTTGCAGCTCTCAGAAGTTGTGGGGGTGAGTTTGATGAGGGGAGGGGCTCCCCTTTTATAGGCAAGGAGGGGGAGCAAGATAGATGGTGGAGATGGGTTGACGAAATCCGACGGAGGGGGTGCGAGATAGGGGTGGCTGGCAGGAGTAGGGTGGTGATAAGGGTGGCTGGGTGCAGAATGATGGGAGGTGGAGGAGTGTTCGATATGAGAGAGGGCTGAGGGTGGTGTTGGGTGAGGGAGGAGAGAGAGATACAAAATATACATATATATACTACTGGTAATATATATACTACATATAGTAAGTCTACATAAAAGGAAAGTGTGTGTGTAGATATTATAATAAATATTAATAAAAGGGGAAAACACCTAATATATATATTAATGTATATACGCACACTTACCCAACAAAATTTGTACATGCATAATATTTAATAAAATACGCTCGAACTATATATTAAATCAATTAAAAATTACGTGTCATTAAGAGACATTTATTCCTATGTGGTGGCATGATAATATCATGGTGCTCGGTAAAGCTAACATTAACAATCACGTATTCTAATCACCGAGAGATTTTTGCAAGCACGTCGAGAATGCATATGATTGAGATATGTGATTTAGCATATTCGAGAAAGAATTGGACTATCTTTAATTAAGGGTAGCCCGATAATATTTTATGAAGATAATTATGCATGCTGCATGCATCATACAAATCAGAGTTGGTTATATAAAAGATGACATGACAAATCACACATCTCCCAAATTCTTTTATGCTCACTAGCTCTATAAAATAGAGATATTGATATCCATCAGATACATTCAAATGATAATTTGATGGAATTATTTACTATAGCATTGCCAGCTATAACGTTTAAGAAATTTGTCCATAATATTAGAATGTGTCGACTCAAGGATCTATCCTATAACATTAAAAAGGGGGAATATGACGTAAAAAAAAAATTAGCAAGTTGTACACTTTTTCCTTGTCTAAGTTTTTTTTTTTTTTTTTCTCAAGTATTTTTTCTTTGCAATGTTTTAATGAGATAATTTGATACATTTATTAACACCATAAATGATAGAAGAATACTTTACTCCTTTTTATTCATCAAAAGTTTTTCACATTGGATTTTTCTTGACAAGATTTTAGTGAGGCATATTTTTAGTAAGAAGTCATTCAAGAAGAAATATAGTAAAGTGAATAACTTCATCCATACAAAAAAAGTTTCTATTAGTTGGATGGCGTAGCAAAATCCCATCGGTTGAATGGCGCAATAGGTTAAATCTTATTGATCAAATGACGCGACACTTTTTAATTGGTCGAACGACATGAAGCTTCTTGATTTGTGGTATTTTTGATTGATCGAATGACATGACAGGTTCTGATTAGTTAGATGACGCATTTCTTTTGTAGATCTTTTTCCATAAATACTGATCTCAGTTCCTAGTTTGAACAATTCAGAAATAGAAAGAGCTACTATAATAAGAGTGAGAAAAGAAGTTGTGAGAAATATTTCAATAATATTATATTAGTTTTGAAAATCAATTTTTTCTTAATAGTTTGTGAAGAAATTATGATGTATATATGTGACATTTTGTACTTTCTTATTCCTATAATTTTTATGATAGACTCCGAGTTTATTTTAGGGGAAATTTCAGAAACATGAAAGGGACAAAAACTTTATCAATTCAGCGAAAGCAAGTTTTCAAATTGTGTAATACCAAAAAAAGTTTTCAAATTGTAGAAACATATAAACTCCTAAAAATTATTAGTCATGGAATAAAAATTTGTGTTCAGATCCTTTTGCCCTTAACACCCAAATAGGAATAACTGAAGTCCAATTTAAGCCCTAATTGCTCCCATGGTTCAAAGAATTGCACTACCCGTGAATCTTAACTTGCTCCCATCTTGGTGTCTCTCTTTCTCTTTCTCTCTCTCTCTCTCTCAATCACATTGCTTCACGTCGTCTCTATTCTCGAAGGTCTCCGCCGGTCTCAATTGCTCTGCTTCTTGTCCATCGCGTCTCTGCCCTTGGTGCTTCCCACAAAACTTGGCCTGTGTGTGTGTGTGTGTGTGTTTCTCTCTTGCTCTCTCTGTCCATGTGCCCCTCTCTCTCTCTCTCTCTACTTATTGCACAAGGTTTGTTCTTTTCTTGAGAGAGAGAGCTCTCAAATTTGCTACAGAGCTTTGAGTGTTCTAATGAGCGCAATTTGTTTTTATCCAACGTGGGAGCAAGTTTATTAAGGGATGTGGGAGCAACTCTGTTTTTACAAGGGAGCAAATTGTACAAGATAGAGAACAAGCCAGTTTACCCTGGGAGCAAGTTGCTTTACCCTCTGGAGTAAGTTTACTAAGCAATGTGGGAGCAAGTCCATTTTACTCATGGGAGCAAGTTGTTCACGCTATGAGAGCTATTGAGTTTACCTTAGGAGCAAGTCAATTTCACCCACTCGGAGCAACTTTCTTAAGCATCTGAAGCATGTCACCTAAGCCATGGGAGCAAGTCAGTTAAGTGTTTGCGAGCAAGTTGTTTCACCCTAGGAAGCAAGTCTTTTAAGCCATGGGGAGCAACTTGCATTTTCCTAGCGAGTAAGTCGTTCAAGCATAGGGAGCAACCCGATTTACCTTGAGAGCAAGTCATCATTTTACCCATGGGAAGCAACTATGTTTACCCATGGAGTAAGTAATTTTTTATATGGGAGCAACTTCCTTAAGCCTTTACAGCAATTATTTTTAGACTCAAATAGTTTTATCTCAGAGAGCAAGTCTTTTAAGGCATTTGGGAGCAAGTCCATTTTACTCATGGGAAGCGGTTTGCATTTTCTTAGGGAGCAACTTCGTTTGACCCATGGGGAGCAACTTCCTTAAACCTTTGGAGCAACTCTTTTTAGCCTTAAATAGTGTTACTCAAGGGAGCAAGTCGTTCATGCTCTAGAAGCAACTCGATTTACCCTGGGAATAAGTCATTTTACCTATGTAGAGCAACTTCCTTAAGCCTCTGGGAGCAACTATTTTTAGCATCAAGTAGTTTTACCCCAAGTAGCAAGTCTTTTAAGTCATGTTGGAGCAAATGTTTTAAGCCACGGGGAGTAACTTGTATTTTCTTAGGGAGCAAGTCATTCAAGCACATGGAGCAACTCAATTTACCCCCAAGAGCAAGTCATTTTACCCATGAGGGGCCACTATATTTGCCCATGGAGCAAGTCATTTAACTTGAAAGGTAAATTGTAATTTAATAATTGGAATTCATGTCTTTGATATCCCTCAAAATCCTTTCATGTCTACTACAATTTCAAAACTTGCTTCCTCTGATTTGATATAGTTTTTTGTCCCTCCATATATCTGAAATTTCTCCTTTATTTTAATTCTGAAAATATCATTTATCAATCAAAATGATAACGTCAGGAGTACCAACTCAATAAAAGGGAGCCCTATGAATAGATTTTGTTCACTCTCTTTTAAAGAGGGTGAACCTTACCTTGATTCTTGTTAGTTAAAATGTTCACATCTTACCAAAAAGTGAATTACAGATGTGGGACCTACACCATTTCAACCAATGAGAATGAGAGTAATGTTTATCTTTTTTAAAACATTGCACTTGAGCACCAGGCAGGCAAATTCCACCAACACTCTTGCATATTTAGCTCTCTCTTCGTTCTTCCGATGTAGGGAAGGTAAAATTTAGACAATATTTTGCAAAGGAAGGAAGAATAATGTATTTGTAAGAACTTTTGGGGGATCTCTGCAATTACCAGAAAAATCAGGAGAGTCAACTTAAGACTTGCCGAAAAAGAAATTTTCTCTAGCTTTCTCCTCAAGTTAGAAACACACCGTATCTTCCCCCGGTTACCTCACCATCCCAATTCCTTCCTCACCCTTCCCTCCAGCAGCCTCTTCTTTGTCCTCAACCATCGCTTCCTTTCTCCAACCAAACCTGTGTAATCTGAATACGTTTGTGGGATCTTCGTCTTCACGAGAAAAGCCGTCTCCCTCGCAGCTTCCTTTCGCCAAAGGTTGGATACTTCTCTCTTAACGACTTTTTAGCTACGATTTTTGCATCATTTCAATGCAACTGCAAGCATTCCGTGGTTCTTAGTTGTCGAACGATGAAGCAAGGGTTGAATGTATAATATAGAAACTGTAGGCTAGGTATGGTTTACCTCCAAATCAGTTTCTGATGTTTGATTTGTCCTTACTGGCAGGTAATTATATTTTTAGGGTATATCGATATAACGAGGCATACAATTTTTCATTTTCGATTAAATTTTCTTGAATAAAATTGTCCTAAATATGCTCCTCCTTGTCTCCCTGTTATCGTTGTTTTCCCCCCTAATCTTAGTTCTTTATTTTGTGCCATTTTCATGTTATGTTGGGCCTTTCTTTGCAGGTTATCGATTTCTTTCTGAGGGTTCAATCTTTTGTTCCCACATTCATATGTTTTTGCTTTATTTAGTTCAATTTGATTACTCCTAGCGTTCTGGCAGATAATCTTTTTGGCAGTTGTTGAGTGTTTTGATGTTATTGCGACAGCTTTTTCTATATAAAAATTGAAACTTCTACGTTTGATTTCTCAATTATTTAAATGCTGGTGAAATTTGTTGTTTCGTGGTATGAAGAAAGACGGATTTGTTTATCACTTTGTAACCATGGGAATTTTGGTTAATTTTCTTGCCTCTCACTTGGTGATAGACTGTGAAATAGGTTCTTCCATTTGATAATATTTTTGTGCTTCTCAAAATGTTGCTTCTCATCGAGATTGGCTACAAGGCATGGAGTTTGATTATGAAATGGTAGATTTGAATAAACAAAGTGCATTGCACTTTTACTGTTTACATATCTCTGGTAGCTTTATTACAGGTAGAAGTTCTTCTATTTTGCTCTTCTATTTTATGCAATCTATCTCATATCAATTGCTAGAGAACAAATACCGTAACATTTCTTCTCTTTTGTCCAGCTTTTTTTTTTTATGTGAGATTTGCAACATAATTGGAAAAGTATGACAAGCAAATCTATTTCAGGAGTCCAACCCCTTTTCTTAAAATTAAAAAGCGAGCATTGTTTGCTGCTTATCGTAAGCCTGAAACTTGCAAGCAACTTGGTTAGTAGTTGCTTATTTTTTGCCTTAGATTCGTGTAATGTCAAAGTCGAATATGCATACCTATATGTTCTGTTCATGATTTTTGTAGTGAAGCTTGCTATTATATTTTGCTGGTGCCCAACTTCACATCTCGGGGTCATGCAATTCCGTTTCTCTTGAACACCAAATTGGTTTTTTTTTTTTTTTTTTTCCAGGTGTGACTGATTTTGGAGTTATAAGAGCCTCTTCTGGGTCCTTTTTAAGGAGGGTTGAATAGTAACACAGGATAGTTGGTTAACTGGGCAAGTGCCTTTAGGCGCAGGCAGTTTTGCTAGCATATAATCTAGTCAAACCAATGTTGAGGGGAAACGGAATGGCTTCGGAGGAAGAAATTTTGAAACAACAATTGGAAGATTTGCAGAAAAGGCTGGGCAAGAAGCAAATGTTTGAGGAGGCAGTCGTCTCCCTCAAATCTCTCCTCCGAGAAATCTATCCTTCTGCTTCTCCATCTCTCCACAAATTGGTTCGTATATTCCAGAAAGCTAAATGTTTGCTTCTGCTGTCGTGCTGAGTTAGATCACCTGCTTTTGATTCATTCGATTGTGATTGTTTTAATTGTTTTCTGAATGGCTTGGTTTTTAGTGTATGGTACTTTGATTTTCTCAAAATTTCGGCTTAGGCACAGCCATAACTTTAAACTGTTTGAATGCTGATCAGCTCAATCGAATGGAACACAATTTTTTCTTTTCCCGTATTTCTTTTGGAATTACCTGTAATAAGGTGTTGAATATTTTATTTCCTTGCAGTTTTATTCCGTTGTATGCCGAGTTGCAACTGTTCTGAAAACTAGATACACTCTGCCGGGATTCTGGAATGCTGGGCTGGGGCTTTTCATAGAGACTGAAAGCTTGGTATCAGAGTCCTCTGAAAGGGAACACTTGAGGAGATGCATTGCTGAAGCCCGTCAACAGCTAGAACATATTCAGTCCGAAGGAGATATTCATTCCAATTCCAGCAGAGGTCAGTCAGCATAGTATTTGTATGATAAAGAGTTCTGTACTTTTGGTGCCCTTCAAGTCCTGTACTCTCTCTGTCAGAGCTTTGTATATCAATCTTTTTTGTTGTTGCTATTTATATTTTCTGATTCAGGATTCCTTTTTGAGGGGCATCTAACTGTGGATCCTGAGCCTCCACGGCCTCAATGGTTGGTGCAGTCAAACCTCTTGACAACTGTTGCTGCTTCTCTTCTTTCGGCCGAATCTTCTTTTCAAGGACCTGTAGAAAACAACACCACACAAGAAAGTGCTGCGGCTGGCGATCTATTACAAGAACTTTTGAACGGAATTGATGATGTTCCAATGGTAATCTTCACCTTCTTTTTTGTCCCTGGTAATAAAGTTGCATTGAAGGTTCATGTTTTGTATTTATCGAAAAAATAAAACCATTAAATGAACATCACACAACAAACTAAGTTACTAAGTAACTAACATCGATAAACCTATTTTATTTTAGTTGGTTATTGAACAAGGTCCATTTGGTGGTTTCGTAACAATATTTTATTTTCAGAGAGAACAAATCTAAATTCTGTTAAAGTCAACTAGATTCCATACAAATCTGACCTCATTGTTCATTTTGGTTTCAAGTTCTTTGAGAATGATTCTGTAGCCCCGAGAGCGCCACCTGCCAGTAAAGAAGTGGTGGCAAAGCTTCCTGTTATCACAATTACGGAGGAAATCCTGGCCAAACTTGGGCCAGATGCAGATTGTTGCATTTGCAAGGAGAACTTGATCGTGAATGACAAGATGCAAGAGTTGCCTTACAAGCACAAATTTCATCCCCCATGTGTTAAGCCGTGGCTGGTAATGTTTCGTAACTCGTTTTTGTGGTATTTACTAATCACATTAATTTATTTGACATCTTAAAAAGTCCTTGTAGACTTACAGTTTCTATTTATTTCTCCATCAATTTGCATCATCTGTGAAGTAACGAAGATCCTTTTGGTTGCTGTTTTTAGAATCAAATTTACAAGATATTTTGAAAGAGGTTTGTGAGAACCAAAACACCTTTTATCCATTTTTTAGCGGAAATGGTGTCTGAGATGTGAAAACATCCTTACAATGTTTTCTAAAAAACTGATTAATTCCCCCAAATTTTGTTTGGAGAAAACAAAATTTGTAAACCATTAACCAAACAAGTCTGTATATGTGTTTCCTAGGAAATAAGAAGAGGAAAAAAACAATGAACAGATCTAAATTTTGGAGAGTCGGAAGCCTTTCTTTTAATCGGTATGTGATTCTACTTCTGGCAGGATGAGCACAATTCATGTCCTATCTGTCGGCATGAACTGCTAACTGATGATCACAAGTACGAAAGTTGGAAGGAGCGGGAGAAGGAGGCTGAAGAAGAGAGAAAAGGAGCTGCGAATGCCGTTCGTGGTGGTGAATATATGTATGTTTAGGTTAATTCACTTGTTTATTAGTCATGCTTCCGCAGTCAAACTGGTTGGTATTGCTTATACATTTTTATAGTACATTGTTCCGTCTTTATGTCGTGGTTGTGCGCTTGATATTGCATATCAGCTTGTGTAATGTGATCTAGTTTTGATGCCTCCTTAAAAAGGTGCAGTGCAAAGCCCATTTGTGTTGAGTAACTCAAGGTAGGGTATTTGGCATACTTTTTATCTGACAATTATTTTTCAGTGATCTTCCATATGACATGGGGCCGCAGGGGATTTCAATTGGCAGAATTCTACGCTTGACTGGTTAGATTGTTTAGAGATATCAAAAGTTAGGCTGAGGCTTAGAATTCCTTGTGAGGAAAATAACTCAAAGGTTCATGACAACTGAGGTAGTCCTACTAGCTCTTTGGATTGTATTATAATGTGAGGGTTTGAGGGTTAAGTTGCTTTTATTCTGAAACAAAACTTATTGAGTATTGGGAGTTGGATGTCTTAAGAATAGCTGCGCGATAAATGACCGGACCGGCAAAGTGCGTGTCGTTAGGGTGTGCCGGCCACTAAGTCAGTGGTTTATTTTCATAAAACTGAACTTATCCTCAAAATATTTAAAAACGAGTATAGGGATAGTCCGGAGTATCGATCCACAGGGAAAAGAACGTTGTAATCAGAGAATACGCAAATTAGTGTTTTCGACGTTTCGGACGTCAACCTTAAAGTTTTGTTTGGTGCGATTAAGCAATTATATCAACTAGAATGAGGATTAAAACTAGATTAAAGAGTGGGGTTAAGTCCTAAGGTTTGGTTTATTCGAAACTTTCGTTGGTCTATCTCTTCTCTTTTATAACTCAATCTAACTCCCGGTCCCGGGTGTTCGATCGGAAAATTCTTCGATGAAAACAAGGATTTTAATTCTAAAAATAGTTTTGACAGATCTTTCAAGTTTAAAGGAAATAGGATTAAAAGATGAAGGACATCGATTCAAGTATTAAATATACCAACTCTAAGGATGGCTATATCTAATCAAGAACTTAACACTTCATTTTTATTTCAAAAGAAAAAGCTTAGAAAGATCCATCAATGGCATTAAAATTTGGAGAAGATAGAGACCAACATGGTTTTTGAACAAACCTCACATTTAGACTTAACCCACACTAAATTAACTACTCATGCTTTGACATAAACATAATGGAATTGCAAGAAAACATAATAAAACAAGTTAATCTAAAGACAATAAGGAAGAACTAAGTAAAACTAAAAAGGAATCAGATATTAAAGCAATAAGAACAGTATTTAAGACAGAAATGTAAATAAAACTTGATAAACTTAAGTGCTTCCAAGAGAATTCAAAGATTCAAAGGGGAAGAACACTTAAGAGATGAAGAACTTGACAAGAATTGAAGAAAAATTGAAGAACAAGACAAGAAATATGAAGAACAATGTATATTAGCTCTCAACAATAAAAAAAACTATATCTTACGTTATGTTCTGATATCTCTGGTGTATTTGAAAAGGGAGGCTACTCCTCTTAGCAAAGAAAACAACCTAGAATAGAATATCCTACCTAACCTTAGTGAAAGTACCAATCTACCCTTTACAATGTCATTAAAAGAAGTTTCTAATTCCCTGATTTGGCCAGAAATCGAGATGAAGTCGGCCCCACAAAATCTGCCGTTTTTGGGTCTCTACCGATAGAGGTTGTTTCTCTACCGGTAGAGATACCTTCTGTCTTCTTTATTTTCTCTTCTCTACCGATAGAAGTGACTTCCTACCGATAGAGAAGTCTTCTGATCTCTTTTGGTTTTCTTCTTTCTACCGATAGAAGTGAGCTTCTACCGGTAGAGATACCTTCTGACCTCTTTTGATTTTTTCTTCTTTCTACCGATAGAAGTGACTTTCTACCGGTAGAAATAGCTTCTGACTTTTTTTCTGGTTTTCTCTTCTACCGATAGATTATTCCCCTACCGGTAGAACCTCTTTGAGTTTGATTCTGATTCCTCCTTGTCTACCGATAGAACTTGAGTCTCTATCGGTAGACAACCCTTCTGAGGTAATTTTCTGGTTTTCTTCACTTTTCAATTCAACTTTATTTCCGTCGTTCCCAGGCCTTTCTTGGTTCTCAAACGAAGTCGTAATTGGTCCGAGCCTTTGGTTCGTGCTTGAGCTTTACAACATTCTTTTAATGCCTGAAAACCTGCAAAGTAAACAAAAACAACTACGCGTGCAATATCAACTAGATAAATATACTTGCCTACGCATAATTGCTAAAATGAGTAATTTGAGCCACATTATTATGCAATATAGTGCGCTCATCAATAAACAAGCTCTAGTTCATAAACAAGACCAGTTTTTCATGCTCCCTGCCTTGGTGTTGACATTGCCTGGGTAGCTGTTGCTATCTTAATAGTCTTGACATATTTTGTTTCCGAAAGCACTTGTTGATGTACTATATGAATGATTTATAAGAGGTTAACCTCATTAAAAATAGCAGGACAATTGTACCCTTTTTTTAGGTGTTATGCTCTTTATGTACGTATGTTTTCATGATCTTCATCAGTTAGGTTCACCTTCTGCAATCATCCAAACTTTTCTTTTGATGAATTATAGTCTCTAGTACAACCAATTGAGGTTAGCTCACTTGGCTATTTTTGTACGCTTCCAAATAGGAGGTCAGGGATCAATCTTTGTCAAAAGCAAGTTCGATTATAGATTGATTTCCTTCCCTAAATGGAGGTAGGTTGTTTATTTATTTGTCTCCTTAATGGGGCTATTAGTTGGACTTGGTATCATTGTTTGATGGAATTCAGATTTTTGTAATCTCTTACGGGTTGTAATAAACAGTATTGTAAACCAATGTTTTTGAATTGATGTTTAAGAAAATTGTGCACTTGTCTATTGTTTTCCTATATTTTTTCTACATGTGGTTGTAGCTTTATGGTCCCTTTCTTAATTGTTTGTACAAGAAATCCAGTAGCTTTCTTGTTAAGTTACACTCAACACCGGTGCAAACATGCTCCTTGGTTATTATTTTCATGTGTTCTTTTCGTAATTCCTTCGCTTTAAAGAGTATTGGCCAATGTTTAGTTTGATGGAATAAACTTTAGAATGAAATGAAAATAAAGATTTGAAATAGAGTTGAATGCAATACAATTGTGCGGGGCATTGTTTTATGGGACTCTTTTACGAGTTTTGCTGGAGCTGAAGAAGGGTTGCCCCTTATTTGTTTCACCTGTTCTTCTCCCAAATTTCCTATCCACGCAAGGGAATAACGAGTCAGAGACACTCTGGCCAGTGATTAGAATGCCTTTCGATGGTTAAGTATTGGATGGGTTAAAACTCGTAGATAGATTTTCCGTTGAGTGCAAATATATATGAGAAACTGATATCTAAAACAATGCTTGCAGTGAGTTTTTATATGATGGTGGTTGGATATGTTCTAAGTAATCAATTTGGCGTGAGTGTTCCAAATGATCTATTCTCTTTTTCATTAGCACGCAACATTATTTATAGGGATTGGTTGAGTGTTTTGTTTTACATACGCGAGTGCATTTTCTACACAAGTTATTCCTGATCGTGAGATGATTTGACATATCACAAGATTGATTAGAAAAGTTGGGCCGATTTTGTTGAGCCGGCTAGAGTGTTGATGTTCCGATTTGATTATGTCTGATCACGGATCGGTCATGCTTGATCGGCTCCGTAGCAAATTGATGGGCAAATATGTTGAGCAGATTGTTTGTGGTTCTATTTGTTTTCGGACTAGTAGACGGACTTGAATTTTATTTGCCGACATAGGAAAGTCTATTCGATTTTCGAAGTTTTTGATTTTAAAAAATGTAGTAGCGCGCCTATTGGCGAAGGGTGAATTTTCAGTCCTATATTGCTAACAATGATCCCGCTTTCTTTCCCCTCGCCATAGTTGAAGGCGTCCACTTCATCTTTTAATACGAGAGGCCTTTTGCTTTGGGGAGATTGCTCCCTTTCAGGACATCAATAACTTTTATCGGGTAACGTTAGGAGTGGTGGAGTTCAATGCCCGTCTAGGTACCAATATGTGGATGACCACAATCCCCCACTATTAGTTTTTAAAACATACCTTCCATAAGGCTGGTGGAGCAGTGGGTGCATTGAAGCCCCAAAGGTATTTTTTGCAGGCCAAAAGTGCTGGCCACAATCTTGTTCAATCTCTTTCGTCCTCAGCTAAGGGCGTTTGGGTTGAGGTGTTTAGGGCATGAGAGTACTCGGTTGGGAGTGAGGAATTCGAGCACATTTCTTGCCTTGAGGGGACTCTCGGTAAGGTTCTCTTTTGTTCTGTTGCTAATTCTCTTACTATTTGATTGTTTATGTCCTGACCCATCTTCTTTTCTTTTCAAGTTTGACTATTACCCGGAGTCGTGGACCTGGTTTTGCTTGAGGTGTCTGGGGCTTAAAAGTATCCGGTCGGCGGTGAGGAATTCGAGCGCATTCCTCGCCTTGAGGGGACTCCTAGTTTTCCTTTGTTCTGTTGCTCATTCTCTTACTATTTGATTGTTTATGTCCTGATTCGTCTTCTTTTCTTCTCAAGTTTGGTTGTTGCTCGGAGTTGCGTATGCTACGTCCCTGTCGTTGTCAACGATGTTAATCGAGCATTGGCATAGATTGGTCCTCAAGAGCTAGAGTGTTGCGATTCTTTGGCGCACAACCTTCTAAACTACTATCCATCCACTTCTTTCATTGCAACATAAGGTCTCCTGATCAATGACGATGGGAACCTGATCCTAGGCGGGCTTATGGCCATCGATCACGCATCCATTCCATTTTGGGAAGAGTGTAGCCGTCGATTTCGGGCGCTATCTATGGGATGCCAGGCAATTAGCAGCATCATCTCCGAAATTTCCCAAGCAATCAAGGGCGCCTTGTAAGGGCTCACATTCGAGCAGGTTGTGACTGATCGAGATGAGAATCTATCGATCGGTGCCACACATGCATGGCTCACTGGTCAGTCAGTCGGACATCCATCTAGACAAGCAGTTCTTGATGGTGTAGAGTGTATACCGACTATTAATCGGTCCTTTGTTGATTAGAGCCAAACTAAGTTCGTCACTACCAAAGTTAAAATTTATCATGTGCAGTCCTGAGTCAGAAGCTTTGCGGATCACACTTTTATTTTAGCTCAAACTTAGCCAAAAATCATATTTTTTCAAAACTATTTTTAATATTCCCCCGCATGAATGGAATTTCTGTATACAGATAGATAGGTTGTGAATTTGAATCTCTATTTGTGATACACTATCAGACTTACTGACTGCTTGTTGCACTTTGATTCGAATCCTACTTCAAAACCCCAAAGTCAAAGTAATTGATCATTTCCCAATCCCTTGTACGCTTTTATGAATCATCCATGGAGCTCCACGGAGTTTCCATGGTAGAAACTCCATGAGACGAATACTAACGAACGGGCGGTTGACTTTGGTCCATTGGTTACCTGTTACAGCATAAATACACACTAGAACAACATGTTTGTTGATCTTCAAAAATACCCTAATCTTCTGTAAATATCCGTTTCACCCCTATATATAGGTGAATCTAGACTAGCATGCTTTATATACATTTCTCGGTAGTCAATGCTTAGATTTTGTATGCCAACCTTTTTTTATTAAGATCACCCAAAAAATTTCCTACATAGTGACATCTCGAGTCTCAAACCTTGACTTGACAAATTCATGACTTATATATCATGATCGCATCTAAAGCAAAGTTGATGCATGAACATCTAGGTAGGATCTAGGTAGGATTATACGTCATTACCTATGTTATAATTGAAGAATGATTGACATAGTACAAAACTTAGATACCTTGTACACTCGGAACATATGCATGATGATATAGTACAGGTGGACTTGACTTTAAGGATAATCACCCTTGTAATGGCTACCTAATGAAAAGGGATTGTAATAGGATGTCTTAAGTCGTGCTATGATTTGAGCTGAATTATATCTTGAGTCGAGTTATGTCTTGAGCCGTGTCATATCTTGAGTTGTGTCACGTCTTGAGGCGTTTCATGTTTTGAGCTGTGTCATGTCTTGAGCCGAGATATGTTCTTGAGCTGTGTAATGTCTCTTTCCATTAAGTCTAGTTGTTGTGGGGAGTTTAAGTAGTCAAGTTGGTGTTTGGACACAATGAAAGGAAAACTAGTGATTGATAACATAATATTTAGGAACGTGACAAACGAAAACTAACGATTGGGAATGTAGGGATCCGGAACACAATGATTGAGAATATAGGAATTGAGATCACAGTGTACGGGAACCTCATGTCAATAATTGGGTAACAGAATTTGGGATTTGATGATTTAAACTAACAGTTGACTTTTGCTATTCTCATTTTATCTTCCATACTGACATGTTACTATTTTCTTAAATTGTACATCATCATCTTTGTCATATATTTGTATTGGGCAATGTGTAGGATTAATTATTAAGGCTCATAACTCATGGTACAACTTTCTGTCCCTGACATTTCACATACTGAAGACGTAATTGAATTGAAATTTCACATCTGGCACTGAAGACGTAATTGAAAACCTGTATTTTTCAGCCAACATCACTGTTGTCGACACTGAATCCACCAATTTTGATTTACTTAGTTTAGATAGCTTTGTTACTTTTTTTTTAAAATTATTTTGAGAATTGTAATATTTTTTTGGATAACAATATAATTTCATAATTTGATATGATTGTAAAATTTTACTTGTAGTATATTTTCCGTTTTAATGGAAAGAAGTACACAGATTTTAAAAGAAAATTCTTAATATTTTTGAAAATCAAGATGTTATAATTCTGACTATTGATCGGGTTGTCTATAACTGGTTGTTTCTTTTCATAGGAGACATTCAAGTGGAATATCTTGTGATGTAATTTCGAGTCAAATCATCTTTAATTTCAAAGACTCAGTGGAGAATCACATAATCTAATACCTCACATTGAAAAACTGAGATTGACCTAACCATGCTTAGTCAGTATCTTACTATTTTTTGAACAATACTGCATATACACCTTTAAAATACAAATACGGATATAGATGTGTGACAAAACTGTCTCAGCGGCATTTGATGATTATGAACACATTTATGTTCGTATCTTTGTTTTAGAGGTGAGTTTGTAGACTCTTGTAGGCTCAGAGAGAAAGTCTAAGAACACAACATTTCAAACAAAGATTCGGATACAGACTCATTCAAAACTTTTAGAACATGTAATCCATTTGGAAAGCCAAACGTGCATTGGACATTCTAATGAATTTGCCTTTGTGTTCCTAGACTTACTGGTTTGTATGTCCTTAAGTCGTCGGTGCAGAAATTCTCACTTGTACTGGTCATGTCTTAGTGAAATACCTTGAGTGGAGTCACGCCTTGAGCCAAATTATATTTTGAGTCGAGTTTTATCTTGAGCTGTGTAATGTCCATTTTCACTAAGTCTAGTTACTGTTGTGGGTAGTTTAGGTAGTTAAGTTGGGTCTGGACACAATGATTGAAAAGCATAGTGATTGAGAACATAATGTTTGGGAACGTGGCAAATGGGAACTAACGATTGTGAACGTAGGGATTTAGACCACATTGATCGAGAATATAGAGATTGGCATCATAGTGTACGCGAACCTCATGTCAATAATTGGATAATAGAATTTGGAATTTGATGATTTGAATTGACCGTTGACGTTTGCTATTCTCATTTTATCTTCCGTACTAACATGTTATTGTTTTCTTAAATTGTACATTATTATTCTTGTCATATATTTGCATTGGGTAACGAGTATGATTATTTATTAAGCCTTATAGCTCATGGTGCTATTTTCTATCTTTGATATTTCACGTTGTATACTTAAGACGAAATTGAAAACTAGTATTTGTCAATCAACGTCAACACCGACGATACTGAATCCTCCAAACCTTAGTTTACTTAATTTAGATTGCTCTTTAAACCTTTTGAAAGTTATTTTGAGAATTGTAATATTATTTTGGATAACACTCTAATTTCATAATTTGATATGATTGTAAAATTTTAATTTTAGTATCTTTTCCGTTCTAGTGAAAGTAAGTCTACCTGGGTTTTAAAAATTATTTTCTTAATATTTTTAAAAATCAGGGCATTACAATTTCGACCTATCATGAATCGGGTTGCTTATAATTTCCTATTATAGGAGACATCTCTTTTGATACACTTCCGAGTCAATCATATTTAGTTTAAAAAAGACTCGTGGAGAATCACATAATACAATACGCCACATTGAAAAATTGAGATCGACCTAACCATGCTTAGTAAGTATCTAATTATCTTTTGAACAAGGTTGTTTGATAATTTATTTTCAGTACTTAAAATAGAATAGGTTAAGTAAAAAAGTATTAAGTCGGTTTGATAACAAAATTTTGAGAAACATAATACTTTAAGTCTTCAGCAAAAATAAAGAGTAAACAATTAAGTAGTTATCCCCTACTTAATTAAAAACGCAGAACACACTCAAAAGAGTTTTATAAAAAAAAAAAAAAAAGTATGTTTACATATTGTCAACTACCACCGCCACTCGCCACCATGTTATCCCAATAGGCAACCAAGAGGCAGAGTGAATTGTGTTGCTAAGTAAAATACCAATTAAAAATTCTAATAATCAATTTATCAAACACCTAAAGTACAATAAGTAAAGAAGACAAGAGAGATAAGAAAAACTTATAGTGGTTCGGCAATCTGTTAGTCCCGAATCCATATTCTATTCCTTGAAGGTAACATCTTGAGTTCCACTATAGTTGAAGTACTGTTACAACCGTCTAGCTTTCCCAATGAGCTAGTGAACCGCTACTTGATCTTCACCAAAGCAAATTCCTACTTTGGTTCTATCACTATTACAAATGGTTACAATGGTTTGTGTATGAAAGTATTTTGTAGCTCAATACAATGGTTACTGCTTAGTTGAGTAGATATGAAAGAGAAAGCTCATACAATGAGATTCTAGAGAGATAAAATTGTAAGTGTGAAAATTTATCTTGAATGCTCTTGAATGTTTGATCTTGCTCAATGAATAGTTGTTGTATCTTTATAAATGCACCAATGAGTTTCCTAAATACAATTCTCTTCAATATATCTGTTGGTGGTAACTGGAGGTGCATTTAATGTCAGAGACAGAATTGCACAGGGCGGTAGACCGATAGGTCAACTGGTTAGTGTTGCTGGTAGTTAAGCCTACTGCCCGATAATTGCATTTTCACCAAATTGTCTTCATTTGTTTTGACTGGACAACTAGTAGGTCGATTGGTCCGGTTTGCTAGTTGTTGAGCCTACTCCGGTAGTCACATATTTTCAAGCCTGTCTTTATTTGTCTTCTCCGGACGACCGGTAGGTCGACCGGTTCGGTTTGCCGATTATTGAGCTTTCTGTCCGGTGGTTAGCTTTTGTCTAGGATATCTGAAAATATTTTGGGTTGACTTTTTCTACCTGAAAAATATTCTTTGATATTTGTTTCATATCCTAGTATATGAACGTTAGATGTTTGAGCGAGTAATGATTTTAAAATGAAAGCTATTTAATTTATAAAACTTGAGTATTTGAAATCAATCAAAATATAGTTTACATTATATTTCAAACAATCTCTCCTTTTTTGACGATAACACAAATACTTAAGTTTAACTAAATCCCTCCCTAAGCACATGCACTCCTCCTAAGAAAGTGTAGGGATTTAGACGGAACATTTTTCACTTTACAAAAGATTTAAAAGTTTAGGCCCTTTTTGAAAGTGGAAGAAGAGATAGTGTTAAGGTTGATAAAGATAAACACTTTTATATTACATCCAATCATTCTAGAGAGAAGGCTTATAAAGTTCAATGAAAAGGCTTATAAAGTTCAATAGTATCTTTGAACAAGGATAAACACAGAGCTAGCGCAACATAATCAGAGCATAGAGATAGTTTTACTGATCATAATAGATGCATAACAGTAATGGCCAAAACGCAACCATAATATCCCCAAAGCATAAAAACAGTAAGGCCAAAACACGACTATAGCATCCAAAAAACATAACTGTCAAGTCGTAATCATAAATCATAAAAGCATAACAAGATCTAATCCGATGAACATAAAAGATCTAATCCATATCCACATTCTTTACCCCATCATCAAAAACAACTAGTGCAGGAAAGGACAATCATGCGGCGGCATCATCATCATCCGCAACACCATCATCGTCACCAATCTCATAATTGTCATCATCAGCATCATCATCGTCACCAATCTCATAATTGGCACCATAATCGTCTCCAATTTCATCAATATAGATTTGTACAATAAGCATGTCTTTATTTTTTGTCTTGATAAAAAGAGTAGTATCCATTTTGCCTCTACAAAATCTATTTTCAAGTAAGAATGTGTTAATTCTATCATACCAAGCACGGGATGTTTGTTTTAATCCATAAAGCGCTTTGAAAAGTTTATAAACATGATCAGGGTAAGTATGATTTTCAAAATTTGGAGGTTTTTTGACATAAACTTTCTCATTGATAAAACCATTAAAAAATACACTCCTGACATCCATTTGATGAAGGTTGAAAATTTTAAAATATGCAAATGCAAGTAGCATGCGAATAGCTTCTAGTTTAGCTACGGTGCAAATGTTTCTTCAAAATCAATGTCTTCTTCTTGATTATATCATTGTGCAACTAATCTAACTTTATTTCTTACAATGATGCCATTTTGATCAAGTTTGTTTCTATAAATCTATTTTGTTCCAATGATGGTATGATCATGAGACCTAGGAACTAAAGCTCAAACATCATTTCTTTCAAATTGATTTAGTTCATCTTGCATGGCTAGAATTCAATTTTCATCATTTTCTTCAATTAAATTTTTAGACTCTATTTGAAATACAAAAGTTAAATTACCACAAATATTTTTAAGAATTGAGCGAGTAAATATACCTTTTGATGTATCTCCAAGAATTAAATCTTTAGGATAATTTTAAACAAACTTCTATTCTTTGGGAAAATTTTGATTGTTTCCATTGTTGTCAAATGGTTGATCGTATTCCACATCTTCATTCACTTGAGTAGAAATTTGCTTATTTTTACTATTTGAATCACCAAGGGTTAGGTCTAACTTCTTTCACAAATTCTACATCATCATCATCAATAATCTTAGAAAATATGAGATTAGATTCATCAAAGAAAACATGAATAGATTCCTTAACTCGCAAAGTACGCTTATTGAAAATTCTATATGCTTTATTGGAGATAGAATACCCAATGAAAATACTCTCATCGGATTCAGAATCAAATTTTTTCAAATGGTCTTTGTCATTATTTAAAACAAAACATTTGCAACCAAAAACATGAAAGTAACCAACGTTGGATTTTCTATCATTCCATAGCTAATAAGGTGTCTTTTTGAGGATTGGTTGAATTAAAACACGGTTCAAAACATGGCAAGCAATATTGACGACTTCAGCCTAAAAATATTTTAGTAGAGAGTTTTCACAAAACATGGTTCTTGTCATTTCCTCAAGGGTCTTATTTTTCCTTTCAACAACACTATTTTGTTGAGGAGTCCTAGGAGCAGAGAAATTATGGTCAATACCATGATCATCACAATATTTTTCAAATAAGGCATTTTCAAGTTCTCTACCATGATCCGTGTGAATGCTAGAAATAACAATACCCGTCTCATTTTGAACTTTTCCATAAAGTTTTGAAAAAGAGGAAAAGTCCTCATCCTTATGAGCTAGAAATATAACCCATGTATATCTAAAGTAATCATCAACAACAACAAGGCAATAGAATTTGCCACCAAGACTTACGGTTCTAGTAGGTCCAAAAAGATTCGTGTGTAATAATTGTAATGGCCTAAAAGTTGAAATCACACTTTTTGATTTGAAATAAACCTTGGTTTTTTTAGAAGACCAACAACTAATTCTTTTCTAACAATTTTAGAAATAACATCCATATGAGCATGTTCAATGTGTCTATACCATAGTCAACTACTATCACTTATGCCCGAAAAATATTTTACATTTGCATTGCCTAAATCATTTAAGTCAACAATGTAAATATTTTCAAATCTTTGGCCAATAGAAAATTCCTTGTTGTCTTTGATGCTCTTAATAATGCACTTAGATTTTTCAAAGGAGACGTGATTACCTCTATCACAAAGTTGGCTAGTAGTAGGGAGATTATGCTTCAAGCAATCAACAAGTAAAACATTTTCAATAGTAGGGAAGAAACATTTACCGATACTACCTATGTCAATGATCTTCCCTCTACTATTGCCCCAAATGTCACATAACCGCCATCTTTGGGTGTTGGAGATTTGAACGATTTAGCATCACCCATCATGTGCCTTGAGCATCTACTATTAAGATATAACTTTCCTTCTTTAGAGATGGATTTGAAACACACATCTTCTTTTTCTTCTCTTGCCATGAGGCAAAGATTTACAATATCCAGAACATCTTTGTCTTTATCCGACTTGCTATCATCACTATTGTCCCAAGCTGCCATTGTCTTCTTCATTTCTCTCTTGAAATTTTTTTTTGGCTTGAGGACATTCGGATTTGATGTGACCGGACTTTTTGTACTCATAGCAAATGATTTGATCACTTTTGCTACTTTCTTCTTTTCTCCCAAATTTCTATTTTTCCAACCCTTTTTGCTCTTTAGGTACTTATTGAAGTCTTTTGTGATGAGGGTCATATCATCATAACTACTTTTATTTTCTTCTACTGCTTCTTTTGACTTTGTTGAGGTAGAGGTTTTGAGAGCAATGTCTTTTTTCGTGACGCTTTCATCTTTTCTCATGTCGTGATGTATTTCTTCCATAATGAGGGAGCCCATAAGTTCATCCATTGAGTATGTGTTGAGGTCTTTGGATTCCAAGATAATAAATGACTTGGTCTGTCATCCTTCAGGTAGAGACCTAAAAATCTTCCTCATCATTTCCGGATTACTATATACGTTACCAAGAGAATTTAAATCATTAACAATGTTAGTAAAACGAATAAACATTTGAGTAATAGTCTCATCGGAAGACATTTGAAATAGTTCATAGCTATAAACAAGTAAATCTATCTTAGACTCATTAACTTGATTTGTGCCCTAATGTGTGACTTGTATTTATCCCAAATTTCTTTAACCGTGACACATGTGGATATGCAATTGTATTCTATGGCAGACTGACTACTTCCTTCAGTTAAGGCCCAGACCAAAAGGTCATAAGTCCAGAATCTTGACCTTCATCACCGCTGCTTTGGCGACCCGACTGAACGAATGCAGTGAGGCGACTTGTGTAGCGAGAGGACAGAATGGCGTAATGGCTTGGTTCTTAGGCTTCTACGATTGAGAACAGTATCAGTCGGGCAAGAGCCACGAGAGAGGTTTTCCTATCATCCGCCGCTAGAAGCAATCGGTAATGAATGGAATAAGAGGAGCAGCCAAAGGAAAGGGGCACCTATTTGCCTCTGAAAAGCGGTACAGTCTAACCGCTTACCGAGGAATAGAAAGGGAAGACAGGTTGGTTTGAGGACCCGTTGGTCAAAGGAAAGGGGGATCCATATTCCGGGACGGAGCCGTATGATGGGCCGGCCTTTCCTATCTCCTTTCTTTGAGTCATTCCCCCAGGCAGTCTCCACGGCGTTTTCACGCCCCTCTATACTAAGAGGTGCCCATTATCGCCAGGTCTTTGAGTGCATCATTCCCTAGGCTGCTCCCATTTCGCTCGCTGCTACTACGGGAATCGCTTTTGCTTTCTTTTCCTCTGGCTACTAAGATGTTTCGGCATTTTTCTCCATTTTCATTTTTTCACTATCGGTCCAATCAATTTTCAGTTTTTCTACAAGAATTCCCCCATTAACAATGACTTTCCATAAGTCCCAATCCGTAGAAGTAACAAAAATTCTCATTCTATTTTTCCAATAAGAATAGTTCGAGCCATCGAACAAGAGAGGTCTATGGGAGGACGAGCCCTTGGAGTGTGAAGGTTGAGTTGCCGTAGATCACTCTTATATTGTTAAATTTTTTCAAGAGTTTAGGCTTTAATACCAATTGTTATCCCAATAGGCAACTAAGAGAGAGTGAATTGTGTTGTTAAGTAAAATACCAATTAAAAATTCTAACAATCAATTTATCAAACACTTAAAGTGTAATAAGTAAAGAAGATAAGGGAGACAATAAAAACTTATAATGGTTCGACAATCCGTTAGTCTCGAATCCCTATTCCACTTATTTAAGAGAACCTCTTGAGTTCTACTATAGTTGAAATCCTGTTACAACCTTCTAGCTTTCCCAAGGAGCTAGTGAACCGCTACTTGATTTCCACCAAAACAAATTCCTACTTTGGTTCTATTACTCTTAGAAGTGTTTGTCTTCCCAAAGACTCAAATGGTTATAGTGGTTTGTGTATAAAAGCATTTTATAGCTCAATATATTGGTCACTCCTTAGTTCAGTAGATATGAAAGAGAAAGCTCAATACAATGAGATTCTAGAGAGAGAAAATTAAAAATGTGGAAATTTCTCTTAAATGCTCTTTAATGTTGATCTTGCTCAATGGAATAGTTGTTGTATCTTCATAAATGCACCAATGGATTTCCTAAATACCATTCTCTTCAATATATCTGTTGGTGGTAGTTCGAGGTGGATTTAATGTATTTTTTTCGTTGAATTTACTGTCAGCGACAAAATTGCACAGGGCAGTAGACCGACAGGTCGATCGGTTAGTGTTGCCGGCAGTTAAGCCTACTGCTCGGTAGTTGCATTTTCACTAGATTGTATTCATTTGCTTTGGCCAGATGATCGATAGGTCAACCGGTTCGGTTTGCCAGTTGTTGAGCCTATTGCCCGGTAGTTGCATATTTTCAAGTCTTTCTTCATTTGCCTTGTCCGGACGACCAATTCATTTTGCTGGTTGTTGAGCCTTCTGTCCGGTAGTTAGCTTTTGTCGAGGATATCTGAGAAAATCTTTTGGGTTGACTTTTTCTACTTGAAAAATATTTTTTGATATTTGTTTCATATCCCTAGATATAAATGTTAGATGTTTAAGCGAGTAATGATTTTAAAAGTACAAGCTATTTAATTTATGAAACTTGAGTATTCGAAATCAATCAAAATATAGTTTACATATATATTTCTGACACACCACACTATCGACCACTGCTATTAACCACCATTGTCATTTGTCACCATGCTAACCACCACTGTCACTAGCTGTTGCCACCATTGTTGATATTAGATTTTGCCCCACCGCTCAAACTATCATGAAACATGCCATCAGAATGGGTTCAGAAGTACTTGTGCACAAAAAAACTATTTTGCCTTTGCATAGACTAAGGCTCAGGAGTCTCATTTGTAAGACAACTTGATCAAGTCATGAGAATCTTATACTATTGATCAGTACGATGATACAAGTCCATTGATAGTGGTTAGGATAAAAACTGACAACACTGATAGTTTTTAGTTGTTCGAAACGAGACCTCAAAAGCATGATTTTTGAGCTGATAAATTCAAACTTCAAATAGCACATATTATTGATTAGCATGTCGATACGAGTTCAATGGCTATATCCGGGGTTCAATATGAGGTCAGTAAGTTAAAAAGTTATATTTTAAAAGTAATTAGCGACCAATCAGTACGATTTGAATGCATGATTTGCGAGATAATATTTTCAAATTTTAAGAGACATATATTATTGATTGCGCATCAATACGAGTTCAACGACTGTGTCCGTAGTCCGATCTGAGTTCGTTTGGAGTTTCCTTGTCAGAAATCAGTATTTCAGTGCACGTACAAGTGAGCGGGGGTATTTTGGTAAATTTCCAGCCATTTGCTGACATCATAAGGCCATGTGGGGCGCATTTAGGCACAGGTAGGGCGCAACTTTGGCGGAAGTGGTGCACAGGTTTTTCAAAATCATATTTTAAATAATTAGTACGTCGATATGAGTTCAACGGCTATATCCGTGGTTCGATCTGAGTTCGTTTGAAGTTTTCTCGTCAGAAATCAGTATTGCAGTACAAGTACAACAACCAGGGGTGTAAGTATAATTTTCAGCCATCTTGGCACATGTACAGTGCAGGTTGTGGTCAAAATTAATTTTGGCGTGGTCAAAGCAAAATAATATTGGCCGAGTGGTTACTTAGTATAAGGGGTTTTAATTCTATTGGTCCCTAATCCTTTATAAATACCTACCATCCTCATTTCGAAAATCAGATTTTTCTTTTGGAAGCCGAACCACCTCCTCTCTCTCTCGAAAATATTTTAGAGTCCTGAACCGAATGCAGAGAGCAAACTTACGTTCTGTTCTCTCCTCTTTTTATTTTTTATTTTTTCCATTTTCCATAGTAAAACCAGAGTGTTTTACTCTCAGATTTCTTTGAGTGTTCTGTATCCGAGTCGTTCTTAGCTTTTTAGCTTCAGATTCTTAATATCAGAACGAGATTAGGATTTTTGGTCCAAATACAAGCATAAACTCTGCCCTTTTTTTATTATTAGAAAAATTTTCAAAAGGATTTTCGATCCAAATACAACCAGAAATTCTGTTCGTTTTTTTAATTATTACAAAGATCCGAAAGTATTTTAGCTTTAGCATAGCCTAGGGTATCACCGGGATTTAATATCCGTTGTTACGCTAGTTTATGTTTTACCTTAGCCTTTCGTGTTTCTTTATTTGTAATTGACGGATCATAATATCAATACAAGGTAATATCGCAACAGCGATTTTATTTCAATTTCTGTTTCGCTTATTTAATCTCTTATTTTCTTTATTTAATTTTTGCTCTCGTCATTTAATGTCTGCTTTTTTTTTTTTTATCAATGTAAATATTACGCTTATAAGTATTAATATTTCCTTTCTAATCCGCAACTCTAGAAATTTCTAGTTTACTTTTAGAGATTTTTAGTCTACATTTCTATAATGTCCGAAAGTCACTTTTTCTGCCTTTTCTTCTTTATTTATACTCTTAGCATATCGCTTAATTACGTTGGCACCTGTCAGAGTTAACTTCTTACTTTTTTCCTTTCCCGATTTCTGTAACTATACTCTCGGCATATCGCTCGATTGCGTCGGCACCTATTAGAGTTAACTCCTAATTTTTTTTTTCTTTTCCCAAATCCTGTAATATTTTTCTATTTTTATCCATTTCCCTCTCTCCGTAACAGTTACTGTTACATTCTTTTTATTTCACGTAAAATAAAAAAGATAAAAATTCGTTACTTCATGGCTAAGTAATATGAATAATGTCGTTTGTTCACACTGACATGCTGTCCATGTCATTTGGTTTAAAATCTCGATAATTTTAAAATCTCGTAAACACACGGGTGACATAGGTAGCCTATGCCAGTGTTTTGAAACGAAAATTTAGCAGGCGATGCACGTTATCTTTTCACGACAGATTATCGTGATAGAAGTGACATTTATTATATTCTGCGAATTAGACCGTCAGTGTTTGTGTAGCTGCTAAAATGTAGGATTGCGGATAAAAAAAATGAATTTAAGCAAATATATGTCTTGCCTAAAAACTGAGAAATATGAATAGCCGTTGTGTTGTTCATGTCTCCCGATCTTTGGTCCCAATCAGTGTTCTAAAAATCGGGAAAATCGGCCTAGTAATCGGTAATCGGCGGGTAAGCAATGGGATTTCCTGCAAATCGTCCAGATTAGTCGGTTCCTATCCTAGGCGGGCTCCAGTCGCCGAATAATCGGGCCAAGAAAAAAATAAAAATGGGCTAACTTGTTTTAGGCTTTTAGTCGACAGTTTATTTAGGTAGGGTTATACTTAATTACTTATAAATACAGTTATCTTCTAGCGACTACAGAACTTATTGTTCCTCTTCCGGCGACTCACAGTTAATTTTTCGGCGAGGAAGAAGAAGAGATTAATATTGTTTGACATTTTTATGTGTAATATGTAACTTATTTTTCTTTAGTTTGGAATCATTATAGAAATATTTATTAAAATTTAAAAAAAATAAAAAAATCGATTAATCCTCCTAGGCTGATTAATTCTTGATTACTAGGCCTAGGCGCTAGAAGGTCCTCCATCGTCCAACTAGCGCCTAGCGATTTTTAGAACATTTGTCCCAATAATCTCAAATTAAAGTATGTTGTGCAAATTTTGTGTGTTGTGCTTTCTCGAAAGATTATCGGAAAGACATTTATACTTTACACCAAATTAACTTTGAAATTCTCGGAGCGCTAGTGACATGGATAGTAGTAAGAAAAGAATGAAAATATGATAACAGCTAACTTTGTTTAGGCCAAGAGGGTATATTGCAATTTCAAGAAAGGTTAATATGGTAATTTATTAATAAAACAGAATCAAGCCATTGTTAAACTTGAAAGTTCCTACTAAGGATTTAAGATACTTGACACTTTGGGAATAGAAATATGGTGTGCAGATACTAGTTTTTATATCATATTTCGATCAAAGTTTAACATATGTCTGTTTTAACATTTTTGCCACCAGGAGCTAAATTGTGTAAGCCGAGGTCTCGCCCTCACACCCTATTTCACTTTTGATCCAATTGTACAGTCAATCACTAGATATTTATCAATTTGACTAAAGATAATAAAATGAAATTAATTGAAAAAACTAAATATCGAAAGGGCGATATTGGATGCCTAACACCTTTCCAACTCGTAACAGTAAATTTTTGAACCCATCTCTATTTTCAAGACCAGATTTCTTTTAAAGGAATCATTTTATAAACAGAATTGTATTTCTGAGTCAAAATTAAAATATTTTTTCTAAAGGCATTTTCTTCGAAAATGGCTTTAGAGAGTGACTTGCACACCCAAATCCCATGTCAAATGGCGACTTTGAGTTTTTAAATAAGTCCCAACTGTTAAACAATTTTTATTTTTCGTTGCATTACAAGTCAAGAAATTATTCTGTCCCGTTCGACAATTCATTATTCGCGAGGGGGGCAAGGAAATTTCCGAACGCGACAACCATACTGTCGACCTTCGCCACTAACCACCGTCGCCACCAATGACCACCACTAACCACCATCACCACCAACCACCATTACTACCACCATTGCCACTGACCACCACCACCACCACCACCACCACCACCACCACCATACTGCCGATCACCACTAACTATCACTACCACAAACCACTACCACAATCCACTACTGTCACTGGCCACCACCAACTGTCGACCACTACCACTAACCACCATCATCACCACCACCACTTTACCAACCAATGCTTCACCGCCTCTGACCACTACCACTACCACCACACCGACAACATCAAGGGGGGCTTGATGTGTCGCAAGCCTTATGAAGAGCTAAGTTGGAAGATCAATAAACTTCAAACTTTAGCTCTTTATGCAGACCAAATAGATTAATTAATTCAGTACTTAAATATTAGTACATAACAAAAAAAATTTATACTTAAAAAATTCAGTATTCAACTTTCAGTGTTTAATTTTTAATTTTCAGTTTTCAATTTTATCAAACAGCACAACTACACCTTTAAAATACAAATACAAATACAAATATAAATGTGTTGAAAACCATCTCAGGTGCATTGGATGATTATGAACACATTTATGTTTGTATCTTTATTTTAAAGGGGTGTTTGTAGACTCATAGAAAAAGTCTAATAACACAACATTTCAAACAAAGGTCTAGACATAGAGTCATTCAAAAGTCATGTGTAGTCTATGTTATTTTGAAAACCTCACGTGCATGTGACGTTCCGATGAATTCGCTTTTTTTGTTTCTAGACTACTTGTTTAATAAAATTGAAAATTGAATATTAAGTACTGAAAACTGAATACTGATTTTTTAAGTACAAAATCTGTTTGTCATATTCTAAAATTTAAGTACTGAATTAATTAAACTATTTGTCCTGCATAAGGAGCTAAAGTTTGAAGTTTACTGATTTTTCCACTTAACCCTCCTTAGGCCTTGCGACATTTCAAGCCCCACCTGATTTTGTAGGTGTGGTGGTGGTCAAAGGCAGTAGAGCTATGATTGGTATAATGGTGGTGGATGTCGATGACGGTTAGTGGCGGTGGTAGTTAGTGGTAGTTAGCAGCGGGGTTGGTTAGCAGCGATGGTAGTTAATGTCAGTGGTGGCGGTGGTGATTGATGGCAGTGGTGATTAGTGTGGTGGCGAGTGGTGCCGGTGGTCGACAGTGTAGTGGTGATGGTGGGTGTCGATGTTGGTTATTGTGGTGGCGGATGATAGTTAGTGGAGGTGGTCGGCAGTGTGGTGGTGGTGGCGGCGACGACGATAGATAGCGGTGGTAGTTAATGGCATATGTCAATGGTAATTAGTGTAGTGGTTGGTGTTCGTGGTCGGCAGTGTGGTAGTGACTAGTAGTGGTGATCGGCAGTGTAGTGGCGGCGAATGGCGATGGTTGTTAGTTGCGGTGGTGGTTAATGGCGTGCGATAGTGGTGGTTATTTTGGTGACGGGTGGTGGTTAGTGACAGTAGTGAGTAGTGTGGTGGTGGTAGTCAGTGACGGTGGTGGTCAACAATGTAGTAATTAGTAGTGGTAGTCAATATTGTGATGATTAGTGGCGGTAATAGGTGGTGATAAAAGATGACAGGTGACGGTGGTGGTTAATTGCATGATAAACACAGTTTTTTCGTAATTTTTTTAAAATGTGTTTAATATTTTTAATTAAATAAAAATAATTATTAAATTAAAATTATTTAAAATTTCATTATTAAACTGACTTAATATCTTTTTATTTTTATATTATTCTCCTTTAAATGAAATAAATTGTCAAACAACCCAGTTTGTACTCTTAGAGCCGTCGCGCAGAAAATCTCACTTGTACCGGTCACTTTTAGCATTCCCTTCACATTCAGGTTACTGATACAGTTTCTCACATTTGCGAACTTAACTCGAAAGCATGAAGGACCACCCCGCTGAAATGCGCCATACGTGACTAGGAACCTCCATGCGACTCCGGTTGCGGTCCCGAGAACGGCCGACAATCTGCGACTATGGCTGGTTGGATCTCCTCCAAAATCAAAGTCGCCGAAACATTCCTACAACAGGCAAGTGATTCCTCAATCTCCGTTTGGTTGCCGTGAAAATTATTCGACTGCTTCTTTGTTGTGAGTTTCTCGGCTACCAAACAGAGCGCATCTCTTTTCTCTGCTCGTTCAGTTAATGTCGCTTGTTATAATTTTAGATTTCTAGGTTTGTGATTTTCGAAACATTTGATCGATTCCTCAGATCGATCAGCAAGCGGCGGAGTCGTTGGGGAGGAACGAAAAGTCGCGATCTGATGACTCGAGTTCTGAGACCCCTAGGAAGAGCACTGAAGTAGTAGTGCCATTGAAAGATCAGCTGAAAAAGAAGAAGGATGTTACGGAAACGAATGATTTGATTGGAAAAATACGTAGTGATCATAATCCAAATGAAATTACTAGTAATAAAAATGGAAGTGATCGAGAAAGGAGTGAGGATGTTGGGGCATTGGTTGTGAATGTGAAACCCTCTGCGAGCCCTCCTAAGTCTGGGCTTACCGACAGTGATTGGACCGAACTACTTAGTGTGCCAAGCGAGGCTACATCGGTGAATAGCAGTAATGGAGTTTCTGGGATGCGTGGGGTCCGGAAGGATGGTCGGAGGAAGGGCATGTCGGGCACAAAGATGTCTGGACTGCAGGTAAAAAGGAACCAGGAGGGTCAGAATAGCAGTTTGAGGGCTTCACCTAAATCTGGCGTGCTGTTGGTAAATAAAGTAAAATGTGGGAATGTAGGTGAGAAGATTTCTTATGGGGATGGTTCTACGGTTAGGGATACGATGCAAATAAATTCAAGATTAAAATTGGGAAGTGAAGATAATTATGCTGTAGGAAGAGAATTGGATAGGCAGGGGATGAGTCCTAGCCTTGTTGTGGTGAATAAGAATGAGGCAAATGGAGAAAGAAATAGTGTTTCAGAAACACCTGGGGATAAGGATTCCTCAGTGGGTACAGTTGGCGATGGGGTTACTGATTTGAAGATGGGAATCGGCGATGATCATAGTAGATTTAGGGGTTCTTTTGGGGGAATTGACGAACTGGCTGTTGGGCCAAGGACTTCTCCTTCTACAAAGAAGGTGTCTTCTTCACTAAGTGATGGAGGGTCTGATTTGGAGACAGATTCATCTTCAACCTCTGACTCAGAGAGTGAACTTGAAAAGGAAGAAAGGAGGAAGAGGAGGGCACACATCCTAGCTGAGAAAGCCGCAGCAAAAGCCTTGGAGGCTATCAAAGAGCGAGAAAATATGGTTGCCAGATTGGAGGGGGAGAAACAGAGCTTAGAGAAAATACTTGAAGAACGAGCCAAACAGCAAGCACAGGAGGTAATACCAATGGTTTTCTCTTATCGTCATATTTTTTGTCCATTTGTTTTGGTTGATATTAGCTTTGAAGCTTTCAGCTATTTCAGGAAAAAAACCAATCGTCAAATTCAGGCAAAAGTCTTAGGAAACATCAATGCCAAACATCTGACTCCATGTTTACCATGTTTTATTCTGCAATGAATGATCCTGCTATGTATTCTCTTGCACAGCTTTGTTTCATACTTTATTTACTCAAATGTCATGGTATTCTGATGTAGTTCGGGTACCAAATTTCAGTACATAACAAGTATACGAGTTATATAAGTGAAAGATAAATATAGTTGCAACTTTTCTTTTGGACGTTCCTAGAGAAAAAGTAAAGTCATTTTCTTCTGTCTAAATTACACAGACACCCCCTCATCTACAAACCCGAACAAAGAGTTACCTAGAATACGGAAATTTATCAAAGAACAAATGACATCCAGATTCAAAATTCGTTTGAGACCGGAAATTTATCAAAGAACAAAGAGTTACATGAACAAATCAAGCTTGAACATATTTTGAAGCTCGTTAAATTTTCAGACCAAGGTCCATCAAGCTGTTATTCGACTTGTTTCGCTTATGATGTTTAAAAAAAAATTCAAACTACATGTAATTGGCTTAATAAAAGCTCGTTTGAGATTAGCTTGCCTCATAAACAAGCAAATCTAGAACATATTTTTGAAGCTTGGTAAGTTTTCAAACTTAGCTTGAACCCGCTGTTTCGCTCCTTCGGCTTGTTTTTCACCCTCTTTCTAATGGCCAGGTTATGGAAGGATTGCATTTGGTTATTTTCTAGATTAGGGGTTCATTTTGTTCACTTTTGAACTTGAGGGGGTGTCAGTGATGCAAAGTGATGTATGAGGGAGTATCCATGTAAAGTGCTGTATGCAAAGTGATGTATGTATGTACATATCTATATATATACATATATATATACATATATATATATGTATATATATGTATATATATATGTATATATATGTATATACATATGTATATATATGTATAAGGGGTTGTCCATTTTGTTCACTTATGAATCTAAGCTTTTTGATGTAGTTTGTTTCCCAGGGAGGCATATGTGAGAAATAAGGAAAAGATATATCTCAAACCCTATTCTATTCAAGCTAAGAGAAGTTAACATAAGGAAAGATAAAGAAAGGAAGGATTTCCCTTGGTCAGAGGAACTTGACTCATGCATATGTAGATTTCATGCTGGGTTGTTCAAACATTGACGATCTGCATAAATTTTGAATTAGGTAAGAAAAGCTCACCTAGGTCCACACAAATTTTGACTTAAACTAGTTTAAGTTCTCATATTAAATGTGTTGCTGTTCTGGTTGAAGGCTTAGCCAAAGTGAATAACATTTTCCTCCTCTTCTCCACCAACATCGCAGCTATGGAAAGTTGCTAGGGTTAGTGTTCTATAAGTAAGAAGAAACATGAACAGTTTCCAGATGGAAAACATGAGATCTATTGGAGGGCATAAACCTTGAGTAAGTTAGTATTGTAAAGGTTAAAAGCTAAGAGAGAAGATTGAATCTGACTTGGGTGTGAGTGACTGGAGAGATTGGGCTAAATGGTGTTATTTGAAGGCTTAATTAGTGACAACAAAATTAGCTGGGTTCTTTGTGCTATAAAAGGAGAAAAAGAAGAGGGCGAAGCAGATGATGGGAAAGGGATGCTTTACCTCATAAGGGTTAGAAAAGTTCATCCAAATTCGACCTCAAAATCTCCTAACCTGAACTCTCTTGAATGTGATTATTACATGCATTTCCTTTGGGTAAGCTAGCTGACATGGATATTTGTTGGGGGCTTTACTTTTAATCCCTATGAGAAATACGACTTGATAATTACGAAGATTGTAACTTTTTACTACTAAATTTTCTTAGATATAAAGCTATGTTATGTATTATTTTGTTTCTGTTATGTGATTTTGCTTTATGTTACATATTTTTTTGTAGTTATGAATAGGTGTATACTGCAGAAAAGTGAAGTTCTTTACATATACACCTATAGAAAAGTGAAGTTATGTACCTTTATGGTTAGTTATGAATTTTATGATTCATGTGTTATGCATATTTTATAGTTTGATTTGTTAGTTTTTTCCACATTTGTTACGACTTTGGTGTTCATTACGCATATTCTGATCAGTCACGAATGAAATGTGTACAATAAACCCCGGAATGTTATGAATCCTTTTGGCTACTTACGAAATTATTTGGTGTTAGTTATGAATCATTTTTGTTAGGTTATGCAAATATTGGTCAAAGTTCTATAAGCTTCTTCTATTCTAAGATTAGTACAAACTCCAAAGACGGCCAGGTAACGTTATATGACCCTAATACGGCCATTGGTTACCTCTGCAATTTAAGTATTTGTGAAAGTGAGAAAGTACTTGTAAACTCTTGGTTCACCAAAACCATAAAAACTTTTAAGTAGTTCAGCAGCATTTTAACTTATATGGCTCAAATTTTTTGGTATTGTGTAGATTCTGAATTTTGCTTGATGTGAAATTCCAAAATTTGGTATTAACTTGCACTACGGTGCTGCTATTTTTCTGAGTTCTTCTGTTACAAATTCTACATGCCTTTTACAGTAGATTGAAAAATTTGATTTTGGCTACTTTGTACTTTGTTTTGTCTTTCACCAGTTGAATTTTTGTGTGAACCAACTAGCTTTTTACTTCAAAATAGTCCATCCCTCCCTTCATTTCAGTGTCATGTCATGTTTGTAATGTTGTTTGTTGTGAATTATGCCCAAAACCTAGGTGTGCCTACAAAGATTAACTCAATTTGCGACCACTTGTAAATGTCACAAGGCTGTATCCCGTATATTCCCCCAAACTGTACAATTCCTTGTCATAATAGCACAAGTAAACCAGAACAATGAAGAGTTAGATCAAGTTTTGTGAAATACTGATTGGATGAATTGAAATATGTTTTTGCTTTAACTTATATTTTCTTCTTCTAAATGGTCCTCGTGAGTGAGCTTACAAGATTGATTTATTTCGATGAACCGACTGGCCAGTTACAAAACCAAACAAGACTCGGAAAGTAAAATTATGCAACTTTTGAATTTTCACTTTTTTAAGTTGTAGGGCTATGAGTACTCGAACTGCAGAAATTCTTGGTAAAACAGATCAAACTAGTTATTATCAATTTTTTTGGGACCAACCATTAACCAAATATGTAATATTTTTGTTTTGCATTGGGCTCTTTCATGACTTCTTAAAATTTTACCTTTGTACTTCTTTGCTCCACATCTCACCTACCTCTGTTCCGATTGTATTAGTTTGAGCATCATCTGATCCTGATTATAAGGTCAATTGAAATTTTCTTGTTTCGTGGGTTTCAGGCTTCGGAGCTGCAAAACAGTATGATGGAAACTATGGAGGCAGTCGATTTGGAGAAGCAAAAGCATAATAGTACAAGAATGGAAGCACTTGGACGATTGGCTAAACTTGAGGTACTACTACAGTACTACTGATTTTAGCATCTTGCTTGTTTTTGGATCCAAATCCTCTAATAATTTTCCCTACGAATTCGACACAAATCCAAAACTACACCGTTTGAAGTGGATTGTCAAAACAATAGTAATGCAGTCCAAGTGAAATTAAAGAAAAGAGAATCCTTGAGGAGTAGAGCAATTGAAATTTGAACCTCTATTACTTATAGCTTGTTCCCTGAAGGAGGTAAAATACCCCTTGAATATGAAGTGCAATTAGTCGTGTTCTATTTGCTTTCTGTTCAAGCACAAGACAACTATTTTTTTGATATTTGCGCTTGTGTAATTGCATCAACCTGTGTGTTCAGGTCACAAGTAGGTAATGATTACTATTTGGAAGACGCAAAAACTAGTTTTAGCACGATAAAAGTGCAACCATATGCTAATATAAATGGGAAAAACAGATGTGCCGAAGTATTATTATTATTTCTTTTTGGAAATTTGTAGAAGTATACTTACGAGATGCATTTCTGTATGATGATGCAAGTTAATAATTCGACTTTTAATTGAAAACGGTGTATTAAGTGAAATCATTTACATATGGTGAAGCAATATGCAGTTTTGGATGTGTATATGATTCTTGTAGAGGATCGGAGACTTATATTCATAATTCATATTCCTTTCCTCGTTTACTCTTTCTCGTTGGGGTGTGGTTGCCTATTCCTGTGTTATACTGTCCAGAATAGAGTAAGGCGGCAGAAGAGTTTCTTCATTTATTGTATTTTGCAGATTGCAAATGCTGATCTTGCTCGATCGCTTGCTGCTGCAGAGTGGAAACTTCAAATAGAGGTATGATCTGATTCTAAATTCAATTGTTTGGTAAATTACATATTTCTATCCATAGTCTTCATGTTTCTGGTTTTTGTTACTAGCAGAATTGTCATCAGATTCTACTTTTTGCCTTTTATTTGCCTCGAAGTTTGTGGAGTGAAAAATGATGAAAGATCTATATGGCAGATGTTAATGCTAGATGCCCTTACCAAAAATGAACTTATTTTGGTATGTTCCACTTTAACTTCAAATAGACTTGACCATCCTTACCTGGAAAAGTACCCAAAATTGGAAGAACAATAAAAATGGCCTCCTCCTCCTTTTTTACTTTCATTCTTACATGTACTTTATCATGTTTGCTTTTTAAATGCAGTGCTTTATGCTAGGTATGCAAAATATTCTTCCATTCATAGTTTGGATCCTTGATTTCTAAGTGTTTACTTGCACTTTTTTCCAAGTTAAGTTATGTTCTGGACGTCTAGTGACTCTCAGTGAAGGTTATAAGGTGCTAAACTGCGATTCTGATAGTATGATTAGGTTGATTTCATTTGTCCAAGTGTACAAATTGTTGACATGGAGATGTATTAGGTTTGGTGAAGGGTTGGCAAGCCTCATCAAGTGCACATAATTCCTGCATTGCTCTTACTGTAAAGCTAAGAAAGAAAAGAAAGGTCTTTGATTTTTACTTATTTAATTTCATTTTGTTGTTGCATGTTAAATGTTTATGTCAGAAAGGTATTAGTATGGAAAAATAGTTCGTTTGTAGTAATGACATTTGGCAGTTACCAATCGTTGGCCACAATTGCAACTGCACTAAGGCTATCTCCTGGCTTAAAGACACGTCTAAAGGTAAACTGACTCAAACCGATACCATCTTGGACAGCTGTCAATGGAAAAAAACTTTTCAGAACAACGCTCAAAATCAACCTAAAAGTGAAAATGAACCATAATAAACATGTATTAGAGACTCGTAGCACTTTCTATTAACAAATTGCCCATGCTTTATGAACCACGTATGTAGCCCTTTTTATATCTATGTTGCTGCATGAAGAAGAACGCAAGTATGGTAACAAAGGAAAACAACACCAGACTTAGGGTCGTCTAATTCATGCCAAACTAAAGGGAAATTCCTTGTCAGAAATGATCCCCACAAAAAATCCTTGTCAGACCTCTAAAAGATGGGGCTATAATGAAGTAACATGATAGACGTTCAAAGTGGAATATAGAAAATAAGTAAGGACTCAAACCGAGAAAAACAAAACCAAATAACTAAACCAAGAGAATAATTAAACTAAGAGATTGATTCGGAATTGCAGTGGTCTGTAATCTCAAATGGATCTCATCCCTTGGGTTATAAAGAATATATAAACAAATGCTATATAGAATTTTTTACTAGGCTATCCTTGTGTAAACGATGTAGTCTAGAGAAAGAAATAACCACCAATGCACCCTCCCGAATTTTGTGTGGAGATCACTTCTTCCCGTATGATTTGAGCATTTAGAAAGCAAAATATGTTCCACATAGTAAAGCACCTTATGCCTTAATTGAAGCATCTTATGTGTTAACTCATTGGCACTAGCCCACAATCATGAAAGCAAAAAGAAAAGTAGAATTCCAATGCCTCAACTGTCATATGGAGAGATTGGTTATGGGCATTAAACTCGTAGCGAAGAGAACATAAGAAAAAATTGCAACCAAGCAATAAACTAATACCCATGCCAACAACATAAGAAAAATTTGGTCATGCACATAATGAACACTTGCCCAGTAGTGATTATTAGTATTGCTTCTATTTATGTTTCTGTCGTCAAACGAACTGTTCAATCAAAGAGCTCCATGAATTCATCGGAAACCATTGTCATTTAAATGAACAATAAGGAATTATCTCGGCTTTATACCTATCAATTCCCGAAGTGGCTTGCATGAAGAAAATCAAAGAGATCTATTTTCTATGTTCACAAATGGTGCCATTGACAAAGGTAGGCAATACAACTTGATTTTTTTTTAACCGAGTTTTTACCATATCAAGAAAGAAAAAGTCCAAATTACCTGTACCTTTTTTTTTTTTTTTTTGCAATATGAAAGAACTAGATTTACGATTATATAGATCATGCAAGTTTAGGAAAGATGAAAAATTCATTTGTTTGCAAAAAGTAGACATGCTTCTACAATTGCAAATGAAAAGTAAGATTTTCCATAACAATGTCACATAGAGAAATTAAAAATTATCAAAAGTATCTCAACAGTGGAAAAATAAAATAAAGAACTGCAAGCATAGGACTCACAAATGAGAGCATCTCCAAAAGAAGTAGCAAAATGAGTTTCACACTAAATTTGAAGAATCATGTTACGAAAAAGCACTCCAAGGGAAGTAGGAAAAATTCTACGGTATTTTAGTTTAGCTTCCCCTCTCTTAAAATTTGAAAATAGACAAATAACTTCAAATTGTTAGCTCAACAAATATTCTCTTAGAGATTGGTCAAAAAACTTTTAATTTACAATGAAGATAGTCTTCAAAAGCTAAAGGAAGATTAAAATATCAAAGTTCAAAGATCCCTTGGAGTGTACATGCTATAAGTGACTCTTCAACTTTCCACATAACTCATCATAGTTTACATTTGGTATGGAAATTTACTTCCTCCCTTGGAGTTGCTCTAAGAGTATGATCAAAATCAATAGACCACGCCTAAAAGACGATGGGAATTGAATGGAGGGAAACAATTGGCTTTTGTCAACTTTTAACTGAAAGAAATTTTTTCCTAAAAAGAACATTTTTCAAGTCAAGGAAGTATCCACGGTTTAGACCATTGCTTATTCGCCTTGACTACACAAATTAAGAAAAAAGAGAAATCTCAAATCAATTGAAATGACAAAGAATAATAGCAAAACAACGAGACAAGTTTAAAAAATTTAATCTCTTGAAAGCATCTAAAACAATCTAAAAAAGGTGGAAATAAAACTCCCTTACCAATTTTTATATTGTAATTATATAATACTGTCTTCTAAGTTTTTATTGTAATTAATATTAGCCCAAAAGTTAATAAATTTGTATTTTTTTCTTTGAAATTAAATTTTTGAACAAAAAATGTTTCAAAAATCAATAGCAAAAGGAAAAGATTTTCCAATTTAATATTCCAAAGTTGATGAAGAATGCGCGGGGTCGACTCTACACTATTTAAATGTGGCCTTCGTTAGTCTGTACACTTCAAGACTTCGTTGACCACTAAAATTACCACGTGCAACAGTGCAAGTCATTAGTGCTTGGGTGCAAGTAACATTTGTGATGAGAACATGTCAAGTATGTATTCAATGCTAGTCTTTAACTGAATATGATGAAAAAATCCTCAACTAACCGAAGTCCATGAGAAGCGATCCCAATTGTTTTGTAAAAATTGAGGTCCTATTTTGACCACTATCTTCATTCAGTGGCCGTATATTATTAGAAGTCGTTGATATGGTTGTATATGCAACTCTTTGGTGAGTAGGGTTGTGGGGCAAGTCATTCATGTTTCAAGTGCACAACACTTGAGTTAAGAGAGCAAGTCAATCTATTGTGAAGTGCTGGTCTTACTTGAAATATGATGAAGAGCTTTCGAATCGATGGATGGATAGATAGCTTCAGTGTGGCAAGGAGGTGTGTACAAGTGACCCCTATTGCTCCAAAAATTTATGGTCCCATTTATGATTACCTTCATCCTTGTTTCATAAATGAATATAAGTGGCTTAATTTGGGAGAAGGGTGCAAATCATTCATGTTGAAGTGCATTATCTACAATATGAGAGTAACTCAGTTACATATGAGGTGCTAGTTATTACTCAAAATTTGACGAAGAGGTTTAAATGGAGGGGAATAGTCAACAAGGAAAATCGAAATGAGTGAGAGTTACTAACTGGCGTAGCGATGGCTCTAGTTGCAGCCAAAGCTAGCGTGGAGTCTTGTGCTCTGATCTCGTTTGAGATGTTTGTGGTTTTGATGCGTGGGTGGGTTTGGCCCGGGGGGGGGGGGGGGGGGGGTTGGAGAGGTTCGTGGAATGAGGTTTTCATGGGATCGTGGGATGGTAAGAGAGAGAGAGAGAGAAAGAGCATGAAAAGGTTTGATCTTTTGAATGGACGATAGAGATAGGGGAAAGAGTGACATGAGGTGTGGGAAGTTATTTTCTCTTTCCATGTAGACGGTTGGATTTGAGTTTGGATTTATGCGCAAACCTATCTCAGCCATCAAAACTTTCCAATTATTTCTCGATTATTGAATAGAGATCTAACGGCCGAAAATATATGGAGTTATAAGCATGATCTGTTTTATTATATAGATTGCATTTCCATGTCCCAGTTCTTGAGGCGTCATGATATCAATGTCTTTTCTTCCCTCTCAGCTGAAGTTATGATGAGAATAGACTTTTTAAGTATCTTTTCGTTATTTTGACACTTAATTCTCATCAACATATAATGGATGTTGTGATTTAGTTTTCTCATGTGTATCATTCCCTTTCTTCTGGAGGTTTTAAACATATTAGTCTTTTATTCTTGTTGTAAAAGTTAAGTTTTTTTTTTTTGTTGCACAATATCTTTGCTAACTGAATGTGTCTATTCAGAACTCGAAAATTTCGGGTGGGTTGACCTTATGAGATTTGTGCACACAACTTATGAAGCTGCAATTTGGCCCCTCCTGAAAACCTGAGAGGTTATGAAATGACCTTATCACATCAAATGATGTTCTTATGTTTTCCTTTTCTTCTTTTCTGGACTAGATGAATCGTTTAGCAGAACTTCGACAACAAGTTGAATTGAAAGAAGCAACCCACGAAGGTATGCTATTGGATCTTTATGAGTTGGAAGGTGCAGCTTCAAAATATTTTTTGCCTTTTTTCTTCTGTCCCTTTTTGGTTATAAATGATAGTGTAATGATTTCAGCAGTTAAAGCTATTGAATAATAGAGCACTTTAGTTTAAGAAAATGCAGTGGTTGTTTATAGATGGGATAGGCTTGAGGTTTGAATTAGTCAATTGGTTATCAATTCAAGACCTTTAATTTAAAAAGATTGGATTGAGAATCTTGCTATATACAATATCAGCAAAGGTTAAGCTCGTTAGACAAAATATAGGTGTATGGTTACAAGATTACAGAGGCCGAAAATTGAGGCCGCTTACTAAAGATGGAAACCAAGAGGTGTTTGTCAATGTAAATAACTTGACCCATTATCCATACATGTACGTGATTTGTATGTCCAGGGTTGGATTGGTGAGGCCAGCGTAGACATGTATGCATCATCTTTACTTTTGGAATTCCATGAATAGCCTCCGTTGAAAATATTCCTAGCAACAAATGTTGTATACAATATGCTTTTAAGTACAATGAAGAACACATGTAAGGATGTTTCTGGAAAAATGTATCCGAAATCAGAATGTTGGTCTTTTTGGTAGCACCTATAAGTGATGTAATTTTATTCCATTTCTAGTCTTCTCTGATTTGCTATGCTGGCCTGTACCTAGCCTTTATCTTAGCCATAGGCCTTTCATTTCGAAGTTTTTATTATTGAGAATAGAAATATTGAGAGCTTGGTTCTTTGTAACTCTTTTGGGAAGTTTCTCTCTATAATTTATCTATCCTCTCATTTTGGTTGTATTATTTGATTATTAAAGCCAAACGTGACTTCTTGTTGGAAAATCCAATGGAGTCTTTCGTAGCCTAATCAACTTTAGATCTTGAATCCCTTTTGCGCATTTCGAGTGTCGTACAACTTGATTTCAGCACTAATCTACCTGTTATGGGTTCGAAATCAAGTGATTTCTTGATTTTTGAACCCTAGGTTGTTCAAAAGGGATTGTTTTCAACATTTATCGACTTTTCAAGCGTTGTCAGAATTTGCGAGCATAATTTGACCAAATATTGCTGATTGTTACTGTTTTTTCACTTTCGATTTGCACTGCAAACTTTGTGACCCTCGTGCAACTCTAAGAGTCAACTTTATAGCTTGATTTGTATTCAATTTTCTGTTCTAATTCCTTTTAAATGTCGAAATTCTTTGGGGTTGCTTGGCTTGACTTGCATATCTTCAAGTTTGGTTCGATTCAATTCAATTAGATTGAGGTATGAATATAGATTGTGGATTGAGTTCGATTGGGTTTTGACACACTTACGAGTTCCCTGAGCCGTGTTGCTTGGATTTCTTGACTAAGTTAGTTTGGTCTATTATTGGGTTTATAGGATTTGTGGTTGAGTTGAATTGTTTAATTTTGTTGACTTGATTGATTGATTTTGCTTGAATATAATGCCAAAGGAAGAGAAGGTAGAAAAGTCGAGAATTTGTGGTGAGTGGTGATGATGATGGGTTGGATTATGACAACCCAGATTGCTAGCGAAATGAGATTGAACAGTTGAGTTAACAAGTTGCCACCTTGAAGGAGATGGTACACATCTTGCGATTGCCACCGAAGCTAGTGGAGGTTTCGAGTACTCTCAAATTCACTTTGAGAATCCTTTCGGTGAACAAAATGGAAGAAATAGTCAAAGGCCACATCCTGTAGACTTTAACTACAAATAGGAGAACAAAACTAGATTTGAGGTTCCTGAATTCAATGATTTGCACCACTTGGGTGAGTTTGTTGATTTGTTGAACACCGTTGAGAAGGTATTTGATTATTTGGATACCACTAAAAAAGGTGATATTGGTGCTATATGCCTTGAAAGGAGGGTATTTGCTTAGTGGGAGCAAGTGGAACTTAGGAGACAAAGGAGAGTAAGGAGAAATCAAAGAAGTGGAGAAATGAAGAAGAAGCTCAAGGAGAAATTCTTGCCTTCCAACTACATGACAACCTCAAGAAGGTTTGCACACTCTTAAGCAAAATGGTAGTGTTGAAGAGTACACAAAGGCATTCCATCAACTTGTTGCTAGATTTGATTTGAATGGAATTGAAAATCAAATAGTTGCAAGGTACATAAGTGGGTAAAAGCTTAGTTCCATGAAGCGGGATGTGGCAGCGGGTGCGGGGAGGAGAGAATATAAAAGAATTCAAAGTTGAGACCGTATATGGTAGCGAATCCATTTAGACATGTTTGTATAAATATAACTACTATAAACAATCCTATTTTTTTCTTAGTCCTACTATACATGCCAATTAATTATTGGGGTTAACTACAAAAGTCTTTCAATAAATATAATTAGTTATTGTGTTTTTCCAGATACTTGAGTATCTTGTCGTTATAACTTATTTCATATTTTGTCTTGTTTGGTGGCTCTTCATTGGTTGTTACTCATAAGGCTTGGAGCCTAAAACCCAAGATGTTCTTGACCTACAACCTTTGTGGTCGGTTTTAGAAGCTTATAACTGAACCTTGGTTGTTGAAAGAAACAAAAGTGGAGTGTTTGGAGATCCGGACAACAATATCAAGGTAGTTCTAAATTCAAATAGCATTTCACACCTATTCTAAGTCCAGGTCATCTTGTAGTGGTGGCAAGAGTGGTCCCTCTAGGGTTGGAAACGAAAACCTAGGGGATTGGCAACGATGCTAAAATCAACCACAATCCGATGCTTTAGGGCTCGAAATCAACCGCAAGGTGGGGGATTCAAATGTTCGAAGTGTAGGGAGCCATTTTGTAAGTCTTTGGATTTTTGGCAAGCTTCCGGAAGTGCAGCAACGTTTTTAGTGAGAAATTAGTGGAGAAAAGCTACTTTAATGGTATTCCAGTTTATGATGATGCCACACGTGACTTTGAAGAGGAAATAGGCCTTGTACTCGTGATCAAGATAAAGAAGAGTCTTCTTACACCTAGCAAGATTCTAATGAAGATTGATTATGCACTGACCTCCTTTACACTTGTTGCAACAATGGGGGACGTGTTTGCTATATTGTAATTGATAGTGGGAGTTGTGAAAATGTGGTCTCCCTAGAGGCAAGTGATAAGCTGCAAGTGGAGGAGCATTCCCATCCTTGCACCCTTTCTTGGTTTCAAGATGTTAATGCAATCAAGGTGACTAAGAGGTGCTTGGTGTTCTTTTCTATTTGACAAAAGTACTTTGACGAGGCTTGGTGTGATGTGGTTCCTTTGGATGCTTTCCCTATCCTTCTTGGGCATTTTTGGCAATTTGGTAGACCTAGTCTCCATGATGGAAAGAAGACTGCATATACAATTTTTAAGGACCAGCAGCAAATTGCTTTGTTCCCGGGAAACAAAAGGTGGCTCCAAAACCTCCTCCCACTGTTTACAAAAAGTTTCTTAATGTATGCAATGTGTTTGGCTATGTTCTAGTGATGATTTATGTGGTGAATATGGGTGTGTTGAATCTTCGTGTGGCCATGTTCTAGTGATGATTCTGATGATGAATATGAGTATGTCGGATCTTCCTGGGCCATTACAAAGCCTTTGATGGATTATGTTATTGTGTTTTGACAAGAATTACCTCCCAAGTTGCCGCCTTTACCATATATCAAACATTGTATTCACTTTTTACCTAGTCTGGATCTTCCTAGCAAGCCCGCCTATCGGATGTCGGCGAGGGATAGAGATGAACTTGGAAGACTAAGTTAAGGACCTTCTAGACAGAGACTAAATACAAGCCATAGTCATTGTGCGTTGCTAGCTCTTTTGACTCCTAAGTAGCATGATTCTTGGTGGATGTGTCTGGTTAGTAGAGCTATTGCAACATCACTAAAAAGTACCGATTTCCAAATCCAAGAGAATGCATATGGGATTACCTTCGGTTCAATTATCTTTTTCAAGATTGATCTTCGGAGTGGGTAAATCAAATTCGAAGCCGCTCAGGGATGAATGAGGCTTTCTAGATTCCTCATGGCTTTTTAGTGGCTTGTGATGTCATTTGGTCTTACTGTGCTCCTAGTAGGTGCGTGTGTGTGCTGGTTTGCCTCAATGACATTTTGACTTATAGTTTGTGCCACAGTTGTAAAAGGCGCGCCTAGGCGCGAGGCGCACCGAGGCGCCCCCCTTGCGCCTGGCATGGTCCGAGGCGAGGCGGGTTGAAAGAGGCGCGGGCTTTAGAAGCTTAGGCGCAAAAGGCGCCAGGCGCGAGAGGCGCGCGCCTCTTGGATCCTGTCCGTATATACTCTGTATATTATCTGTATATGGCATATATGCTCTGTATATATACGCTGTATGTATATATATGCTGAATGCTTCATTTTTACAGAATATAAATATATATATCAGTATATATATGCTGTATTTTTGTACTGATATCTAATGTATATATATCAGAATATGAATATGAATATATATATCAATATCAGAATATGAATGTCAGTATATATATCAGTACATATATCAGTATATATATCAGTATATATAAGGTCTATGTACTGAATCTACTGATATCTAATGTATATATACTCTATGTATGCTCTATCTAGTATCTACTTTATATATCTACTGTATATATACTCTAAGTCTCTATCTACAGTATATATCAGTATATATATATCAGTATATATAAGGTCTATGTACTGATATCTAATGTATATATACTCTATTCTATATATGCTCTATCTAGTATCTACTTTATATATCTACTGTATATATACTCTAAGTCTCTATCTACTATATATATACTCTAAGTCTCTATCTACTGTATATATACTCTATGTCTATATGTATATATACTCTATTCTAGACTAGGTGCGCCTCGCTTCAATAAAGCCCGCGCCTCGCCTTGCGCCTCGCGCCTAGGCTCCAGATGCCCTTTGCGCCTCGGTGCGCCTTTCGCCTTTAATAACTATGGTTTGTGCTTTGAAGATTACTCATCTCATCTTTGACAAGTATTTGACATTTTGCGAAGCGAGAATTCCACTCGAACAAGTGTAGCTTTGCTGTTTACCAAGTGGTATTTTTGGGTTATGTTTTATCTTCTAGGGGAGTTTTCATGGATCAAGACAACGTCAAGGCACTCATGGATTGGCCAACTTCTCCACTGTTTAAGAAGTTTGGAGTTTCATGGGTTGCCTACTTTTTACCGGCTGGTTATTCTATTGTGTTTTGACAAGACTTTTAAATTTGATTGGAATGCGTTAGGCGTGGCAATTGGTGGAGTCCTAAGCCAAGGAGGTCAACTAGTTACGTGCTTTAGTGAAAAAGTTGAATGGTGTTAAGCCCACATTCTCTACGTATGACTTGGAGTCTCATGCCATATTTCAAGCAATCAAGCATTGGAGCTATTATCTTGGCTACAAGGAATTTATTCCTGATATTAATTGTGAAGCTTCTGAGTACCTAAATGGCCAACAACATCTTAACAAGTGGCATGCTAATTGGGTGGTTTACTTGCAACAGTTCACAGTTTCCTTGAGGGCATAAGTCGGGGTTCTCCACAAGGTGGCCGATGGATGGAGTAGAAGGATGGCTTTCTTAAAGGAAATGAAGAATAAAGTCGTGGGTTAACCTGACACTAAAAACACAACAAAACAAACTATTTCATTAGAACACTCTCAAAATACATAGAAAATGGAGGATAAGAGAAGAAAGGGGAGAATCCCCAAAGTCTATTGAAGGCCTTTACCCCCAATAAGGAGAAGAATAGAAGAGGGAGAAATGGAGAACTACTAGGGTTTTGTTGGTTCAGAGTTCACACTAGGAGAAGAATAGAAGAGGGAAGCAGATACGGCCACAACCACTTACGAAATCTCTGATTTCTCACATCTTTTCCTCCTCAAATAAAAGACTTTGAGTCCGATTTATAGATTCTTAAAACCACAGAAATGATAATTATGAAATAACCCTAGTGCTTGGACAAAATGACGGTTTGGACACAACTTTTTTTCCCTGGCGGAATATATCACACGAACCCCTCATTGTGAAGGAAACTCGACCTCAAGTTCGAGTGCTTTAAAGTTTGCGCTAAAAAAATTGCTCCATGCTTGATTTCACTATGTGGTTTGTTTGCAAAACGTGCTCCAAACATGCAGACCGCATAGCGAATAAAAATTTTGCAAAACATGTAGTACTCAAACATGCTCCAATAAGTAGCTTCTTTCTCATGGGAGTTCTGTTGAACATGGTATTCATAGAATATAAGAAACATAAAGTGCAAGGCTAGAAGCAACATCAAGACATGAATAATGGAAAGAGAACTTCATAGTTTTATCCAAACTTCTTTCAAATTCAGGATACGCTGCATTTTTCAATAGTTAACTGACAATCAATAGACCATTCACAGCCATGCAAAGAGCAAGATAATAACCAATCTACTGAACTTATTTAAACCACGGTGCTATAAGAAAAGGGTAGTTCAAAACACACTTAGAAAATTAAGCCCGCCAATGGGACACCAAGCTCTAAGGGAATAAAGGCAGCAGTTGCAGCAATGGAAACATCAGTAGCAGAAACAGCACAACTGGAGGGAAAAGAGAGCTGCAGACAGTATAACCAAGAGAGAAGAATAAGGGAGCAAACGAGGATAAGTAGAACCAACAGATAAACTTAGAAATAAATGATAAACCATTGCCCTTTCAAAGAAAAAAATCATAAACCATCCCAATAAATTAAAAATCAAAATAAAACTGTTATTAAATCAATCCTTAAATAAACAAAACAGGTAAACCTCTATCCAAACCAAGCCCACAAAGCCTCATAAACATCTAAATATAAAAATGCCTAACAAAAATAGTAAACAAAGAATCATCTCGGCCCTTATGCATTTGGCACATCTTTACATGAAAGAGATTTATAAACAATATAAGCCGAAACTCGTATAGGATTGCATGTTAAATAACTGAGTAATGAGGATTTAAAATTTGTCTCATATCAAAACATACAGATTTTCCGTTAATACAAAAATATACAGTTTGCAAAAGGTATTAAACTTTTAATCATACTAATATACTTTTGAATCCACATGCAACACACGAGACCTTGCCACATCCGGCAATTGACACAACCTGTGCTGAAATCTACATCTCCTTTCAGACTTTAGTCCTTTGATGATACCAAATTCCAATTCCAATTGCTAAAACCAAATTTCAGTTCCAAACTTCAATCATTGACGGATTCTCACCGCAGGCATACCCACACAAAGGGCACATTTGTTAGTTTTGCAGGCTATCATCGCCGAAATAAAAAAGATACCCTCATTAGGGTGATCACGACACCGACACATGTTCCCATGAACAACAAACCCAAATGGTATGCAGAACCGACCATAATACCAATAATCGTGCAAGAAATTAAATAATAATTTTGCAATTTTTACCAAACTCGCTCAAGCAGTCTAGAGGTTTCTCAAGCTCCAAAAACACCTTTGCAGTACTGTCTAGAATTGAAAATAGTCTCTGAAAATTTCAAGGAGCTCGCTCAAGCGACCTTAATAAATTGTCAAGTTTCTAGAACTCGATCTACAAGATTTCTACCAGTTTCTTCCAAAACAGTTTGGTTTTACGCGGAAAACAATACCAATACATAGGTCAATCAATACATAATACCGAATCAAATATCCACGATAGAAACAACGAATAGTCGAACTTAACATGAAATCCTGCCTCAAATCAAGAACTCAAGAAAATCCTAGATCTTGCGTTCTCCTTTAGTTTCCAGCGAACACGATCAATTCTTGGCTCGACTCGAAGCCTTTGTTACCGGGATCCACCTTCCTTCTCCGTGTTCTTCGAAAATCCAAGAGATGAATGTTCGATTAAGACCCTACACCAGACCACATGCGCAAAAGAGAGAAAGAGACGGCTGACAGATTTCTAGGGTTTGTTGTGTGGCAAATTTAGAGTTAAGCATGATTATGTCCATAAATTATCTAATTGCTTTAACCTCTCAAATTTCATAAAATCTTAATTCAAACTCTAAACTTTCAGAATTATAATTAGAAACTCTTAAAATTCTCAATTGTTTCAATAATTATCGAAATTGAAGAAAATAAACTTAATAATTAAAATTCAAGTCCTGAAGGTCATCACATGTAGAGAAGATGCTGCAACAATGATAGATAAATTGTTTCAATGATGTTGTACTTGATTTGGTCCCAAGTTTTACCATATAGGGCTCAAGGTGTTATACCAAACTGGTGTAACCTGTGAATTCAAACTACACATAAAAAGCTAAATAAAAATATAACATTCATTACGATACTCTCAAAATATATAGAAATGAAGGACAATAGAAGGAGGAAGGCAAGAAGCCCTAAAGTCTATTAGGGCCTTGAATCCAAAAGGAGAAGAATAAGACGGAGAAAGGTAGGAAGAAGAGGAGGAGGAGAAGGCAAAAAGGGTTACAGCCGCAGCCTCTGACTAGATCCTCACATCTTTTCCTTTTCAAATGACTTAGTGTTATTGATAGACCCTAGAAATCGATATTACAAAAATAACCCTCGCACTTAGATGAATGATCATTTACACAATATATTTATTTCCTGGCAGAATATATTTATTTCAAATGACATGCGCCAATGATCCTTATTTTAGTTAGATTTTCAATGGTTTACGATTTGGAGATTGAGTTGCTTACTTGAGTTCCAGAAGGATAGATTTCTTTTTAGGGACTCAAGTTTTGTTTCCTTGGATGCTCTTTGAGGGAACAACCGTTGGTTGAACATCACAAATTGAGTTATTTTGGCGAAGACAAGACTCTCTGGGTGCTCAAAATTAATATTATTGGTCGGTGATGACTAAGGATGTGGGAAGCCATGTGCAAAGGTGTTAAACATGTCAAAGACTAAGGGGACCACAACTAATGCAGGGTTATACATGCCTTTGCCCTTGCCGGCTGGATAGTCCTTGGTGATTCATTAGTACGGATTTTGTCTTATTTGCCTCCTAAACAAAGGAACAATGATTCTCTTATGGTAAGGACTAAGGTTGACTATTTGTCAAAGATGGCACATTCTATACCTTGGAACAAGGTTATGGATGTGAATAACAATGCTAATCACTTCTTCAAGGAAATCTACAAGTTGCACAGTCTTCCTATCTCCATTGTTTCTCTGTAGATATGCAAACTCACTTCTTCCCTTTTGGAGGACATCGATCTACACTTTAGTGTTATTCATCCCCAAACTAATGGCCAAACAAAGATGGTTAACTGGAGCTTTAGGAACTTGTTTAGGTGCTTAGTTGGTGATTATCCCAAGGGCTGGGATGGCATTCTCCTATTGACCGGAATGACAAACAATTCCTCTATATCTCACCATAAACTCCTCCTCTTTGAAGTTGTTTACTGTTTGAAGCCTTCTAGTGTGGTGGGTTTTGTTGCTTTACCAATTTCAAGGAATGGAAGCACCTAGGCGGATGATGTGGCTGCAATTTTGAAGAATACCCATGCTCAAGTCAATCCCAAGTTGAGAAGTCTAATGTTTAGTACAAGGTGTCTGTTTTTTTTTGTTCGGCAAGTACAAGGCGTCTGTCGATGCACATAGAAGTGATGAGAATGAGATTTTGTATAGGTTATCTTGAGCAAGAAAAGGCGCCCTCATGGATCTTACATGAAGCTGAAGGATCGAGATCCTTGTAAAGTTTTGCGTGAGGTCAATAACCACGCCTGTGTAGTCCAATTGCCCCCCTCACTTGGGTATCTTTAACACGTTTAATGTGCAACATCTTGTGCCCTATTTGTCTAATGCCTCTTATGACGACTCTACTGACCTAATGTGAGGACAAGGTTTTTTAAGAAGGGGAGTCCTGATGCGAACATTTTTAATTTATTTCTTTGAGTTGCTTTGTTGTACCTAACCTATTGATGTACAACTCCAACAAGTTGTCCACTACCCGTTATCTTAGCCACAGACCTTTCACTTAGTAGTTTTTATCATTCTGAGAGTAGAGATATTGAGAGTTTTGCTCTTTCCTTTTGGGAAGTTTCTCTGTATAATTAATGCATCCTTCAATTTTGGTTGCATCAATAAGCTAACAAACTAGCTTATTTGCTCAAAAAGTAATGATGTTTGGTAGCAGTTTTCAATGAGCTCTTATTTGGCCTTTTCTAGCTTACTTGACCTAAAAGTGGGAATTTTAAGCTCCAATTTGAGCCTTTTTGCTTATTTAGAGCCATTAAATTATGTATTGGCAAATGACCACATGCTCTTTCCATGCATGGACAAAAGACACAAAGGAGCTTCGAAGGGCATTCTAGATACTTATCGCTTATCAGTGAAGAATTCATCCGACGCTGATTGTTGTGCAGTAGAAAACTGATATCTCCTGGGTTGATGCATCTTCTATTTGCTGTCATTAAAACGTCCTTTTTGTTCTTGTTGCAGAACTCAGGAGGAAGATCTCAGTTGACCATGACACTGGAAACCAAGTGAGTATTCTTTTGTCATTACGTGATTGCAGTCCATAACGATGGGTTATGGGTTATTATTGAAGCAAAGTTTAATCAACTGGATCTTTTCTAACCAGCTTGATTACTAACATTTGATTTTGCCTGGAAATTATTCAGTTGGTTTCTTCAAAAGGAACTGAATTTGAGCATGGGATACTTGAGGCAGAGTTCTCTTTTGTAATTGAGAAAATTGGAGGACTACAGGAAAAGGTGAATTTCTTGTTATTGATGATATATCACAGTACTCATAGTATGACAACCACGAACAAAGGCATTATACCTTACTGCAGTTATAGGTGGGGTACTTTACTCTGCAGTATTAATGAACTTGAGCAATATACTAAGAGGAATTATTAATTATAGGTAACATTCAGAAATAAATGCTATTGGTCAAGTTTTCCTTTGTGATTGTTGGATTGTATGGGTTTGGTGCTAATCAATCAGTTCATTAATTCATCAAATTCAGAATTACCTTGAATGGAAAAAGAGCCTTCATGTTACACCCTTTTCCCTCAACTTAATATGATTGTTTGTTTTTGCATTGCCATTGGCTTCAACTTTATGCTATCACCCATCTGTTATTTCTACAACATACATTTGTTGAATGGTTTCGCCTGCTAGTGCCGTAAGTGTTTGATTGATACCAGGGGTTTTGGTCATAGTAAGAAAGTAAGAAAGTAAGAAAGTTGAACTGCTGCGGGGTTGTGTATTTTTTGTTCATTTTGTTTGTTCTTTCGGTTGGAGTTTACAGTGAGGATTATTAGGTAAGTTTGACGATGTTGATTCCTCATGGAATAGTTTTTGCTGTGTCATCATTTTGGGTTTCAGTATCTTCTCCTTGTAGGGAGATACATTTGTTCTTGATTTCTAGAGATTGGACGATAGTTTGTGGTTCTTTGTTTATAGTTCTGATTTCTTTTTGTGCTTCCCCTCTCAATGGACTACTTATCCTCTAATTTTCTTTTACTATTATTTTTCTTAATGATACTTCTTGTCCAATTTAGATGTTTTTGACCACCAATACCAGATCGATCAAATTCTTTGCGTACAAAAATTCATTTGAATTTCAAGATGAAATTTATTTGTGGAAGCCCAGAGCTTTTTTTGAGCCACTCAAATCCCATGGATAAACTCTTTCACTGATAGTAGGTCTCTATGGTCTCTGTAGGATTCTCTATTATACCAGAAATCTGGTTCACCATTTGAAGGGCATATAACTGATGTCATCCCTGAGATTACCTTTTAAAATGGTTGATGATTACTTGCTTTGACTCTTATCATTTTGTTCTTTTAATTTCCTTTTGTCCAGATTAGGCAAGCCATTGCAAGAAACAACGTTTAATCAAGCAATGCAGCCTTTTTTTTTTTTTTCAACCTCACTATAGAACCTGGGATCCTCAATTTTAGCTTCTGTATCAATAAAAGAGGTGAGCGCAGTGACATGCCGCTACCCCAAATCTTGAACTTACGAACATTGGCACTAACCTGCTCGTAACCACCTTCTTCTTTGGTTGTCCGGAATGGGCTCCTTTTTGTCACTATCTTTCCGTTTTTTTTTTTTTTTTTTATCTCTGACCTTGCGAATGCCCCACGCAAGCAGCAAGTCTCTTGACATACCCATCCACATCTCTCGCTCGTTTTTCTTATTGTCAGCATGACTCAACACTAAACTGAAGTAACATATCTCCATCTGAAATGGACGCTTGAAACTCTTTTGCTTCAATGTTGGAGGAAGATGAGGCGATTCTCACCTTTGCTATCTCTGTCCATAATTCCGAACACCTTCTTTATCACAGCTTTAATCAAGATACTCTACTTCTCCTCAGGTCTCAAGAAGTTTTCCTCTTCATTTCTGGGAAAGGGGATTATGAATGTCTGGAGGTCATTGCAGTTCATCTTATTATCATAGTTGGACCAACCATTTAGCTACTCTTGATGGCCTTATTCTCAACCAATGCGAGAAGTATACTTTTTTTGTGATGAGTACTTAATAATCGTGTTAAATGTGTCATTAGGAAACACAACCCTTATATAGAACTATATATATTGTTCATGGTACTTCATTTTCGTATAATGGTTATTAAGGCCAATAACTTGGCCAAACGAAATAAGTATTCCTGAAATAAAATTGAATTTGATCTATCAGGCTCCACATAATTAAACCCCTTTAAATATACATGCTGTACGGATGGTGATTGTCGAGAAATATATTTTCTGTGTATTCTTCTCCTAAGAGGAGGCACAATATATATAGAACAATGTATAGAGTGAATCCCTAATTTATCTCTAACTAAATCCCTAAATAGGCTCTATTATTCTATATCCCTAATTTATCTCTAACTGAATCCCTAAATAGGCTCCTAATTATATGCCTACTATTTACATAGTCAACACTCCCCCTCAAGCTGGAGAGTATATATCATGAACACTCAGCTTGTGACAAATAGAATCGATGGCGACTTTGGGAAGAGCTTTGGTGAAGATATCCGCGAGTTGAGAACCAGAAGGAACAAAGGAAGTTGTAATTTCCTTTGACTCCACTTTCGTTCGAACAAAATGACAGTCAACCTCGATATGTTTGGTGCGCTCATGAAACACTGGATTATTAGCTATATGAATAGCAGCCTGATTATCACAGTAGAGCGGAGTCGGATCATGAACTGGAAATCCAAATTCTTGAAGTAGTGTGCGTAACCAGGTCAACTCACAAGCGGTATGAGCCATTGCTCGATATTCTGCCTCAGCACTTGAACGTGCCACGATTGATTGCTTCTTACTTTTCCATGTTACAAGATTGCCCCCTATAAAGGTGCAATAGCCGGTGGTTGAACGACGGTCTGCAGGGGATCCTGCGCAGTCAGCGTCAGTGTATCCTTCAATCCGGAGGTGTCCAGAGGATTTATACAGAAGCCCTTGACCAGGAGCATTTTTGAGATACTTTAATATACGAATGACTGCTTCCATGTGAGGAGCTCGAGGATGAGTCATAAACTGACTAACAATGCTGACTGCATAAGATATATCCGGCCGAGTAATAGTAAGATAAATGAGTTTACCCACTAACCTCCGATACATCTCTGGGTCGTTAGTTAATTCACCATCATCAGACATTAGTTTGAGATTAGTTTCCATAGGAGTGGCCACAGGTTTAGAACCAAGGTACCCTGTGTCTTTTAGAAGATCAAGAGTGTACTTCCTCTGGGATAGACTGATACCTGTTTTAGACCGTGCAACTTCAATTCCAAGAAAGTACCGGAGTTTACCCAGATCTTTGGTGAGAAAACTAGAACAAAGATGACTGATCAAAGTCTGGATTGCATGACTATCACTTTCAGTAATTACAATATCATCCACATATACAACTAGAATCACAATGCCTTTGTTGGTGCGGTTGAAGAAGACAGAGTGATCAACCTGACTGCGAGTCATACCATGAGAGATAACTGTATTGCTAAATTTATCAAACCAAGCTCTGGAAGACTGTTTGAGTCCATAGATAGATTTGTGAAGATGACACACAGACTCCCCCTTGGACTCAAAACCGGGTGGTTGAGCCATATAAACAGTTTCAGATAAATCCCCATGTAAAAAGGCATTTTTAACATCAAGCTGATGAAGGGGCCAAGCAAGATTGGCCGCAAGCGAAATAATAATGCGAATGGAGTTGAGTTTGGCAACAGGGGAAAATGTCTCGGTGTAATCAAGGCCATAGGTTTGAGTGAAACCTTTGGCCATAAGGCGAGCTTTGAGACGCTCAACAGTGCCATCAGGATTGTGTTTGACGGTGAAAACCCAACGGCAACCAACAATATGGGCCCCAGAAGGCGGGGTCACAAGAGTCCACGTATGATTCATGTCCAAAGCACGCATCTCTTCTTGCATGGCAGAGTTCCATCCAGGATGAGAAAGAGCATCCTGGTAAGACTTGGGAACAACAACCGAGGAAAGAGACAGAAAAAGCGCGGAACGAAGGAGATAAATGGTCATAAGAGACGAAGTGAGAAAGAGGGTGAGAAGTGCAAGTACGCGTACCTTTGCGGACAGCGATGGGAAGATCAAGAGTGGGGTCCTATGACGGAGGACCTGCAGACGGTGAGGAAGACGGCGGGGGAGAATGAGAAATGGCCTCAGGAGAGATTGGGATAGGTGGATGGTGTTGGCGCCGAACATAGACCCGAGTAACTGGCGGGTGAGCTGGAGGGAGTGCAGGAACACCGGAAACAATAGTTTCAGGATCATCAACGGGGTGACCGGGACTGGAGAGAAGTGGATCCTGTAAGTTGTGGCCTTCTACGGAATAGTAGGGCACATCTTCAAAGAACGTGACATCAACACTAACAAAGTGCTTGTGTAACGAAGGACTATAGCACCGGTAGCCTTTTTGAGTACGAGAGTAGCCAAGGAAGATACACTTATGAGAACGGGGATCCAATTTATCACGACCAGGTTGTAAATTATGGACAAATGAAATACACCCAAACAGGCTAGGAGGGAGAGAAAATGGTTCAATTCCAGGGAACATAACCTGGAAAGGAGATTTGCCGTGCAAAACCCGAGATGACGTGCGGTTTAAGAGAAAACTGGCAGTAAGAACAGCATCCCCCCAGAAAGTTTTAGGAACATGCATGTGTAGCATAAGAGCCCGAGCAATAGCAATAATGGGGCCATTCTTGCGTTCAGCAACCCCATTTTGTTGAGGAGTAGTGACACATGAGGTTTGATGAATGATGCCACGAGAATCAAGGAATTGTGTAAAGGGTTTAGAGGTGTATTCCTGGGCATTATCACTACGGAGAACAAGTAATCTGGCATTAAATTGATTTGTGACTTAAGCATAAAAAGACTAAAAGACGGTAAATAACTGAGAGCGATCTCTAAGCACATATACCCAAGTCAACCGAGAGAAATTATCAATAAACGTGACAAAATATCGAGCACCACATAAACCAGTAGTTCGAGACGGTCCCCAAACATCAGAATGAACAAGAGCAAAAGGTTCCAAACTAGATAGTTCAGTGCGTGAAGGAAAAGAGACTCTACGATGTTTACTAAGTTCACAAGTATCACAATTAAAAGTAGACACTATAGGTAAAGATGGGACTAAGTGGCGGAGATTGGCGGATGACGGATGTCCAAGACGGCAATGCCACTGGTATGGTGTAGTGGTGGAATGAAGAGCAGATGACTGGAAGGAGCCGGTCGGCTGGAGGTAGTACAAGCCATTCTTCTCATATCCCCCACCAATCCTCCTCTTCGTTTTTAGATCTTGAAAGTCACAATAAGAGGGATAAAATGTTACCGAACAATTGAAGGCTTGGGTGAGTTTGTGAATGGACAATAAGTTAAACGGAAATTGGGGTAAGTATAAAACAGAAGAAAAAGTGAGACCAGAGGCGCAGTAAGTGCCAAGGCCGTGAACTCGAGTTTTAGTACCATTGGCAATAGTAACATATGATGGGGTAGATGGATAAGAGATATTAGATAAAAGAGATATATTACCTGTCATGTGATCAGAAGCACCAGAATCTAAGATCCAAGGTGCATGAGAGGCAGAACAGAGACATATGTTACCTGATGCAACAAGGGTAGCAGTAGAAGAAGAGGATGCAGGGGCTCGATGGACTATTGAATCAGATTCTGTACTTTTCTCAGCCATTGTAGATAGTATAAGACGGCAACGAGTATAAAAGAGATCGAATACGGTTACCACTAATATCCAGACCAGCGGATCTGTGCTGACGTGGACAGAACAGGGAGAAAAGTCACAAAAAACAAAGTCCCGATATTCTGGAAGAAATCCGGCGGGTATAGCAAGCTTCGGCGACCTCTGACGGAGCTCCGGCGAGGGCGGCTGATGGTCGGTAGGTGGAGATCAGGTGACCAAGTCGTAGATCTGAGGCGTCAGTGGTCGGGAAGCGCAAAAAAAACGGAGCTCCGGCAATTGGAAAGATCCGACGCAGATCCGGCGAGGCTCGCCGGAATGTAACGAAGCTCCGGCGAAGAGAGACGAATGTCGGAGAAGGTCCGCGGACTGGCGGCGAGGGTCGGCGAGTGGGTGGCGAGGGTCGGCGAGTGGGCGGCGAACGGCGGCTGAGGTCTGGGTTAGGGTTTATACTTGTAACGACCCGCTCCCGACCTGTACAATACTGTCCGGTTTTGTCGCCCAAACCCCTTGGACTTCCCAATAGGTCACCCATCCCTGGATTGGTCCAGGGTGAGCACGCTTGACTGTGAAGTTCCATTTGGTGTTGGCGCTATCACGGCTTTAAAAGGCCTTGTACAAGGAAGGTTCATAATCTTATAAATACTATCGAACTTACATCCACCAAGCGATGTGGGACCCTGACCACCCATCCGGACGTCCCACTGAGACTCTATCTCATGGACTCCGGCCTCACAGCTAGCACTACCGTCTAGCTGGGGTGTCACAATCTCCCTCACTTAGGAACACACGTCCTCGTATGGGGCCAAGATTTTCCACATTTCCGGTTGGTGCAGGCTCTGATACCATTTGTAACGACCCGCTCCCGCCCTGTACAATACTGTCCGCTTTTGTCGCCCAAACCTCATGGACTTCCCAGTAGGTCACCCATCCCTGGATTGCTCCAGGGCAAGCACGCTTAACTATGAAGTTCCATTTGGTGTAGACACCATCACGGCTTTAAAAGGCCTTGTACAAGGAAGGTTCATAATCTTATAAATACCACCGAACTTACATCCACCAAGCGATGTGGGACCCTGACCACCCATCCGGACGTCCCACTAAGACTCCATCTCATGGACGCCGGCCTCACAGCTAGCACTACCGTCTAGCTGGGGTGTCACAATACTGTTCTGAGTTAGGGTTTGGTATTTCTGATGATGGCGAACGAGGTAGACCGAGAAAGAAAGATCGAGTACGAGATATTCGATCAAGTCAGATTAGGGTTTGGAAACCCGCTCTGATACCATGTCGAGAAATATATTTTCTGTGTATTCTTCTCCTAAGAGGAGACACAATATATATAGAACAATGTACAGAGTGAATCCCTAATTTATCTTTAACTGAATCCCTAAATAGGCTCTATTATTCTATATCCCTAATTTATCTCTAACTGAATCCCTAAATAGGCTCCTAATTATATGCCTACTATTTACATAGTCAACATCAAAGTTGATAATGGTTGGAACTGACCTCAATCTCCTAGTCGGTTGGATCAGTCAGAAGTTTGACTTTGGCTGGAGTGTTCGTCCATAATTTGATTGGTTAATTTCAACCCTTGCGGAGCTGTTAATTGCACCGGCTGATGTCAATTACTGATTGATTGTTGTGGATACAATTTGGAATTTATTTTGCATACCGTTGACTAGGGATGCCAACAGGCTCACTGTGTTGAAAGTTAATACTGTTCTGATTAGTTGCTTTTGATGGGAAGGAGGCTGCTGTTGCTTATAGTCACTGTACCAGCTGCAGTGGTCGAAAGTTATGGAAATCCTTGTGACAGTCATAGCATTTGTTGGGTCTAGAACTCGATTTGATTTGTAAATTTGGAAGTTGGATACAGATGAAGTTATGAAGGGGAATGAAGTGCAAGTAAGTAAAGAAAAGAGGATGAAAAAGTTGGAATAGAAGTTGAGACTTAAGATCTCCCTCTCATTATGCTAGATGTTAATACATGCTTGGACATTGTAGCCGACTGTGCCCTATTTGTTTCACTGTGGCTTGAAGACTTGGGATGCCAATTATGATATTTTCTGTATTAGCAATTGTCCAACAGCATAAGAAATGGGCACAATAATGTCTATCAAACTATTCAACATTCCTCCTCACGCGCAACCTCAACTCGTCCATGGGGAGGGACGAAACTGAGTGGTGCATAAACATGCTAAACAAAGGGCACATGTAATGAATTTAAGGATTAGGTCTTACTGGTGCTTTTGTGTTTTGTGTATAGAGCTCAGAAGTCCCTCCTAAAAATTCATGTACATGAATATGCATAGAGTTAGAAATTTATGATCCTGTAGTGAGCTCGGAAAGGTGTGATAGGGGCATGAAATGATGGTCATGTTGGTGGTGTTGATGGTACTGTAGTTGCAGGTCTTGAATGCACCATGGTGGCATGCGGTGGAGAAGGAATGAATGTAGTTTTTAATTACATCTATGTGTGAGTTGATGCCATATGTTATAATTACTTCTGATCCTTCAAGATTCTACTTGATTTATATGAGCCTACTTCTTGTTGGGGTTGTGGTGAAATCTTAAAATAATGTATCAGTATATAATATTTGCATATAATCTTGTGTGTCCTTCGATATTTTTCCATCATAGCCCTTGGTTCCCATATGATGCCACTTTCCCCATTACTGTAGTTTACCACTAGTTTCTTTTTCATTTGGGAACTTCTATTTGTATTCATTTGCTATGAAATTGCTAGACCTACTTTTCTTGTTTGTTGTAGGTCAAGACTCTGGAATCAAATATTGAAATGACCCGACAAGAGGTAGAGAATCCAACTGAAGTGGAAGTTGAGCTCAGGCGAAGGCTTGGTCAGTTGACCGATCATTTGATTCAGAAACAGGCCCAGGTTAGTTTCATGAGTCAACTTGATTTAACTGGTGTTTCCTGTACTAATGAAGCATAAAATTGCTCTCGGTTTGATGGTCAAACCCAAAATGAATCGGACCAGATTAAGTTCGGTGATCAGCTGGGTTTTATTAATGAAGGTATAAAATGCTTTGAAGGGTACGGGGGAGGAGGAAAAGTTCTTAAAAGGATATAAAGGCTGTCAAAATGTTCCTTGGTGCATTTTACCCGGAAAATATTCAGTTCTCCTGCCACCTTTAAACCTGACAGAAAATTAGGGAAGAATCATAACTCAAGAAGTCTGAAAATCCAGTGAACTCCTGGAGACTTATAAAACTATGAAGGAGAAATGTAACTGCTGCGGTAACACCTCTAAGATTCTCAATCTCCTTTATGGAGTAGGGCATTAGTCATTTAGAATTTGAGAAAAGCATATTTCTGTCTATTAAGGATGGAATATATGCACTCATGTAAACTAAGATTATTTTAGAGATCATAAAATCCTGGGGCAGAGTCTTTTTGCACTTCAGTGTTAGGGAAAATTTTAGAGCTTCGAGGTTGGAAAAGAGCTTTGTTTTCAGAGTAGGTATGTACACCTCACCTTGGTGCAGTCATTTTGTGTAGTACTTCCAAGTTACCCTTACCCTGTCTCTCTTTAGGAATCCAGTTGGAGTTGCAAACAAACTTGAAAATATGATGAGAGATTTCTTTTGGGAAGGTGTGAAGGAATGGAATAGGATCATACTGTGAATTGTGAGGTGGTTGCTTTCCCCAAAGACAAGGAGAACTTGCATTTGAATTTTTTTTAGCAAGGAGTGTTGTTCTTCTTGGAAAGTGGTAATGGAGATTTCCTATTGAGATTAATTTATCCCATTAGTAAGAATATGGGGTTGAAATTAATGAAAGAGATCCTGTTGTAGTAATTTGGACAAAGTGGATCACCATGGAAATCAGTGCTTTGCATCTATGATATTTTATCGCCTTTCGGATGTCCAAAGGCAGGAGATGGCGGAGTGTTTGGTTTTTCTTTGAGGATAACTTAGATATCCAGATCAGCATATGTGCAACTCAATTGATTGGTCCCAGGGGGACCAATTGTCGTCCACTAGCAGGGGCCCTAAATTAAAACCTGGGCAAAACCCAGTATGGACTGGCCCAGCAATGGCTGATAGCAATTGAAAAGAGGAAGCAACCCTTAACTCTCAGATCATACCACCAGGCCAACCCCATAAATTGTTTGGTTTTGGGAGTATGCATAGGTGTGTGCATCTTTTGATGTCTTCTTTTAGCGTTTTAATCACCTGGTTCGATCTTGTAATCTCTCCATTCCTTATATGGGTTTTCATGCGGCTGCAGTTTCTTGGACTTTCTAGATTTCATATATCTTAATGATGGCAAATTGAGGGAATTGGTGCCTTATGTTGGTTTTTGATGACTTTTCCTTGTAACCTATTGTTAGCGGCAATGGGAGTGGTCTCTTCATTCTTTGGGGTTATTCTCTTGCAAGTCTTTTGGCTAAAAACCATGGATTAACAAAGTATTCCACAATTTCTCTATCTTAAAAGGCATATGGAAATCAAATGTGCCTTTTAAAATAAGGTTTTTATGTTGACTTGGACTCAAAATAGTCTCATGACTAATGATATTTTAAACAAGGAGACCTAATTGCAATCTTTTCATAGCTACTCTTTCAATTGGAAAATATTTGGTGGGTGGCTGTAGTTTCTTGCTCCCAAATGCTTTTGATCGAGTTTAAGAGCCTTGGTTACAACAAAAATGCAAAACTTCTGTGGAATTGTGTTCTTCTCAACTTTGGGGGCAATTGGTTTGAGCTTAATGGTCTGGGTTTTGAGGATAAGTTCAGGGACATACCTCTTAATGTGATAGATGGTGTTAGGTTTTCCTTTTGGTCTTCAGCTTCTTATTTTTTTAAGGCGATTTGATTATTTGCGATTTGTTGGATTGGGGGCGGTTAGTGGGTTTATAGTTTCAGCCTTTCCTTTTGAACCATTTCCCTTTCTTTTGGGTAATATTTCATTTGATGCGAATTCAAGATAAAAATGTACAGTACAATGTGTAAATGCACCACATTAACCACGTCTGTTATTCTTCTCCACTTCTTAGTGACACAAGGATACCCCTCAAATCTCTCCTCCTCTCTTTCAATTCTCTTTCTCTGTAGTCTTTCTCCCTCTTAGTTATCCTAATATTGGATTCGTGTAGCGCATGCACTGGTTGTAGGGTGTGGCCCCTTAAGTTTACGGAATATGCTTCAAAGCTTTGTAAATCAAGAAGTTTGATACTTGATAACAATTGCCGAAAATAAGAGTCAGAAAACTAAAATGCACTCTGAAAATATGACCTTTAGGGTATTTTCATTACCAAAAACTATCTAAAAACAGAATATGCCTGTTCTGGGTTTATTTTCTGGGTTTATTCATTGTTTGTACTTTGATTGGGATATTTCCACATGCCTAACACCCAAAAATTATTAATAGTAAATAAACAAATAGATAGAGCAAAAAGAATAAGAATTAGGCAAGGTTGGGTTGGGTTGCAAAAGCTCCTTTATTATGAGACAAGATCAATTGCCAACTTCTAGCTCAAAGTCAACCAGCAAAAACCAGGTAAATGTCATGTCTTGTGTTCCTGTTTACAAACCCTGCTGGCACTATTTTTCCCTATAAACTTACATTTAACTGGTCATTGGGGTAAATGCAATGGTTCTGGTTAGAGCGAAGCTCTATATTTAAGGATTTCTTGCCATGGAATAAACTGAGGAACTAAAGACGTTTCCAATGTCACGTGGAAGTGCAGTGTTTGCAGCTGAGGCATCCTAAAAGACTGGTGGACTTGAACTTAGTTGGCATGTTCTGGAGTGCCCATAAAGGTTGCTAGCGTATACCCCAGGGTAATCATCACCATTTGAGATTTTGGAACATGGAGCATTAGATTCTAACCAATGAGGAAAAAGAAGAAACAGATTGCAATTCCATAGTTAGAAAAGTAGGCTCATTTAAAAGTGTGTAACAAGTTTAAAACCCAGGAAAATTTGAAGGAAAAATCAGCTTCTTGATCAACCAGTGGGTGGAGAAACATGAAAGAAAAGAGAAAAATAGACTTAACCAGGGAGTTTATGGATCGTTGTTTTTAGATAAACTACTACCGAGAACAAATTGGCGTACGGCTTGTTGATGCCACGGAATGGGCTGTGTGCAATCGTATATATTATCTTCGTAGATGCATGTACTGTTTAACCGTGGGTTCAAGAGTAGTTCGGGGGAGCCCGACTTGGAATAAGCAGTTGATCATGATGTTGGGATGCATAATTATGTTACCCATTTGATATTGAATAAAGATCTTAGTTTTAAGTCTGATCTTGATAAATGATAATGCCAAGCTCCTGTGGTTCCTTAATACTGAATAAACATCTTAAATTTTGTCTCGTGTCGGACATGTTCTCTCTCTGTTTCCTTGATCCTCAAAAGATATCTTAAGTTTCTCTCTGTCGGACATGGAAACACGGCAGCATGACACTTTCTGGACATGTGGCATGTGCGCCCTATGTTTATTATATTTTTCTTAATCCAACACGTTGGGACACAATAGGACATATTAGGGACAAAGTAGGAGGTCCTAATGCAATTTTAATAAGTTTAGCAGTATTCAAAATTGCCAATGGATTCTTAGTTCATGCATAGTTGTTTAGTGACTGTTGTTTTATATCTTCATTTTGTTAGCGTTATTTGTGTTTTTTAAACCTCATTTGACAAATATAATTTCTTGTATTTTTTCTTAAAAGTTTATGAGATAAAACTACAATCCGAGTTTGTTGATGGTTCAGTATCACCGTATCACCAAGGACCAATCCTGGCATCAATTCTTAAGGATCCAATAGGTCCAACATTGACTCCTCCAGATTTATCAATTGGGCTCGCATAGATCCACGAGAGGAGGTGGTGGATGATTATGCTTCCCCTTGAATATTACTTTTATTGGCCAGTTCATATGCTCTTTACATATTTGTATTATTCAACATATTCCCAACGTGTTTTTCTCATTATTATTATTTTTTTTTGGACAAATTACATGTCTGCTTACCCTTTAATGTCATGTCATTATTTCTGTGCTGCTTAAGTGGTAACTTTTCACAGTTCTATCTTTTTATAAGATTCGAATTTCTGGATCTGTGAGAAATACCTTTCTTCTGATTGTTCTTCCAGGTTGAGGTGTTGTCTTCCGAGAAAGCCACATATGTGCTGAGAATTGAGGTACATCATCATACTTGTACTATTGATAGGCGTAATTGTCTGTCTAGTTGTGTATGACAATCTTTCTGAGATGTTCTACACTCCAAAGAACCGAATTAGTCTCTGCTCTTTTGTGCAGGCAGTTTCAAGGTTGTTGGATGAAAACAAATCTACGGTAAACGCTGTTGATATCGAATCGGGGATTTGGGAGTTCTCTAACTCAAAGCTGAGGCCATTGTTTGGAGAGAGAATCCAATCGGGACGGAAACATTTAGGATCCTTGGTTCAGCAGTTGGACTCCATCTTTTGTGCCGGAGCCATTTTTCTAAGACGAAATTCCACTGCGAGACTGTGGTCTCTGGTTTACATTATATGCCTTCATTTCTGGGTGGTCTACATTCTATTTTCTCACTCTCCGGTGTCCGAGGAGTCCAGGTCAGGTGGTGCTGTTGTTTCCTTGGAGAGTATCAATAACACTGGAGTTGTCTGATTTAGACATGATATCATGTACATTGTGTACCTGATTTTATTTTTGAGGTTCTTGTTGCCTGGGGGTGTAATTTGGGCCGTATTCCCCAGTTCCCAATAGCACACTGGATGCAATGAAAGAGTGTTCACTAGTTTTAGTTCAGAGGGGGCAACTCGGTAATTTTACAACTGTACATCTAGTTAAGAATGCATTTGGAGCATAATTTGTTCGGCTTTAAATAAGCTTATATTGTAAATAAATTAACCTTAGATCATTATTCAGGTATATTAAATTCTTGAACTCTTGTCGAATTTAGCTGATTAATGGGCCTAAAACTCAAGGGCAGCCCAAGGAACGGAGTACCAATTATTAGTAACTTGGAGTTCCGTTGCACTACTGTTTGTATAAACTCTCAATCCACCACCAGTCAGACGTAACATTTTGTAATTTTGATGGGAAGTTTAGAAACACAGTAATTCATGCTCAGATTTGGACACAGAAGTACTCGGAATTGTCTGAGTTGCATGTGGGGTTTGTATCATTTTGGAGGGTTTTATGTACATTGGATGATTTCGGATAAATTTGTGTTCAGAACTGTGCATGAAACAATGTGTTCCTAAACTGTCTCTAAAATTTTTGGAAAGATTATGAGAGTTTTGAGGTGTCTTGATTGTGCAAGGGGAAAAAAAACGAGAATTCATTTCATGAAGTGGGTGTGTGTAACGAGGGTGCCAGCCATGGTTTTGGACCCTTGCCATTTGCAAAATGGAAGGGGTAAAGAGCATGAATGAGGCAATACTGGCATAAGAAGGTCTGTATGGATTGATGACTATGGTGAGGTACAAGAGAAATAGAAAAGTCTTGGAACATATATTATTTGGACACAGATGTGTTCGGAGCTGTTGGATGCATGTAGGCCCTTGAATTATTGAGGGTTTCACGTGCATCCAATGGCTCCAAACACATTTATGTCCAGATGATTTGTGTTCCTAGCATTACTCTAGTAGAACTGGTCAGAAGCAGTTACAGTGGTTTCACTTATAACCTTTACACTGCCATTTCTTCTGTACATAATTTTTTTTTTGTGCAAGTCTTTTCTAGAGCAGTAGCAATACAGAATGATAACCTTATAGAATGTGACCTAAGAATGTTATCAGATCTTAGTTAAATTTCAGCATAGCATCCATGGTGGAGTGTAGTTCTACATAACCATTGGCTCCGTCAAGCTTTGAGGTGTTGGAAGTTTACAAGGAGGTCTAAATCTTCGGAATATTTTTAAAAACTATCTCAATTTTGTGTTCTTTTATTGATGTTATGTTATCGGTTAATTCTCTATTATTTATTTAAAGTCCTGAATCACTGATATTCTTAAGTTATAACTGAATATTATAAAATTAATTTTTATAAAAAATGGTGAGATTGACGTAACAATTACTCAATATATATCAAAAAGTAAATGAAGGCGTGGTTGAGGGGGTGAGACCCAACAACCATTTATGTACCAAGGAGAATCGGGTAATACTTTGAGTGTATGTTTTCTTGTCGTACTGTATACTTCTCTCCTAATTTGCAACTTTTAAGTTTTGGAGTAGATTAATGGCAGCCCAAACGGAAAAGCAAAAAAGATAATGTGATCTTAGATATTTTTAAAAACTAATTTTAGTTTAGGGGCTATCACTCTCACTGAAAGTTTAAATTTTTAGATGAGTCGATGATTAATAATTTAATATGGTATCAGAGCAAATAATAGATCTTCTGTTCGAATTTAACCTCCTATGTAAGGACCCGATTAAAATTAATCGTGAATCATATTTTTTTTAACTGAAATTTAAAATAACTGATGTACATTTTCGCTCGCACATGTATTTTATTCACGTGATACACATATCATATGATACCTTTAATTTTTGCATGCATAATATATGTATATTATAATATGTATTGTATTTTTGTATATATATGTATATGTATTCATACACATGCATAATATACATACATACATACATACATACATACATATATTGTATATGTAATGACCCGTAAATTTTAATCGAAATAATAATACTCCGAGCATTTCTTTTCGCGTATAATTCTTTCATTACATGTACATATATACGAATACATTTTTTTATATATATTATATTATTTATAAACTATATTAGGGTATTGATGAGTCATGATAGGTTGGCTGAGCAGACTTGTGACCTGCTCGGTCGGCACGACCTGCTCGGCTTAGCTCATGTACGGTCTACTCGGCTCAGCCTGCATACTGTCTGCTCGGCTCAGCTCACATGTGGCCTGCCCGATCCAAATATATCCAAACATGATCAGATGTTCTTCAAAGTTAGGACCTCCTACCCTAAGCAGGTCGTCTCCCCACAAGGAAAGAAGGCTCCTGTTATAATCCCTAAAATCTCTCCACTTCATACGGGGAATCTTCATCAGATCCCCCAATTCAGGATAAAGATAGCGATGAAGATATACACTTACCAAAACAGAGATAAGCGCCAGTTATGCGCTCCACTAAATCAGGGAAGGATCTCTATCCCTTCCTAAAAACTCGTCAAAGTAATCTCTATTTAACAAAGGAGCCTCTACGGTACAAGGTACGAACATTCTGCTGAGATTTATCTCCTTACTTTTTCATACAAATTCCTTCACCCTAAAGCTAACTTAGGCATCGGAGGGGTGTTGGTGAGATACCACACTAGTGTCAAGCTCTTTTTGCAGGTCAGACGGGAAGGCGACCAAATCCGTTTCATCAGTTGGCGCCGTCTGTGGGAACGATTTCTTTTAAAATTACTGATTGAATTGGATTTATGGTCTTGACCCGCTCCATGGCTTCCAATGACAATAACGCTCCTCCTGTCCCTCCTGTCGCAACCATTGCTGATTATCAAACCCTGCGCCAGGACGTTCTGACGTTGACACAAGGGATGCAGCGCATCCTGGAGCAAAACCAGGCCCTGCTGCAATGCTTGCAACCAAACCCACCCGCTAGAGATCCTCCACCTCCATCTACTCCAGTGGCTGACCCTCCCAACCACGGGGTGCCTGGAGGAGACATTGACGTCACTAGAGGGCATGGGGAAACAAGTAGCTATCCAGCAGCACCTCCTTATGGGACCTTCTCTGGTTATATGCTTCATGAGAGTCTTATGACTGATCAAATGCGTCAGATGAAAGCACAGCTGGATGGGTTGGCAAAACAGATGAAGACAAATGCCCCTGCTTCTGTGGAAGAGTTGGTGCAGACCACTGAACTTCCTTTCACTGCGGATGTAATGGCAGTCCAACTTCCCCCAAAGTTTAGAATTCCACAGATCGATACGTTCGATGGAACGAAGGACCCACTTGATCATCTGGAGACTTACAAATCCCTTATGCACCTATAGGCTGTTCCTGACGCCATCATGTGCAGGGCTTTTCCCATCACTCTTCGAGGAGCCGCTCGCATATGGTTCAACAAACTCTCCCCCAATACGGTTAGTACCTTCAAGGATCTCAGCCGGCATTTTGTGAGTTATTTCATCGCTGGTCAGCAGTACAGGAGGCCAGCCACCTACTTACTTCATGTCAAGCAAGTTAAGGGAGAGACTCTTAGAGAGTTCACAGCCAGATTCAACAAGGAGTCCATGCAAGTGGATAACGCAGATGATCAGGTGGCCATAGCAGCATACATGTCTGGTCTCAGGCCAGGGCAATTTTTGTTCTCCCTGTCGGCTGAGCCTCCAACTAACATGGCTGAGCTCATGCTGAGAACTCAGTGACAGATGAACGCAGAGGATACCTTTGCTGCCCACCGAAATCGGGAGAGAGAAACCCCAGCAGCTGCTCAGACAGGCGGTTCTCAGTCGAATAAAAGAAGGAAGGAGGGTGGCCAGTCGCGGGCTGAGGACTACTCTAGAGGTAAGAGAGTCGACAGGAGAGACTCCCCCCAGAAGGGACGGCCTGAGAGGAGGTTTCATGATTACACTCCTCTGGTTGCCACAGTGAACCAGGTATTGCAGGAGATCAGCAATTATCCTGAGCTCAAGTGGCCAGGAAAAATGAAAACTCCAGCAGAGCGTCGCTCTTGCCAAAAATATTATCGTTTTCATCGTGATCGTGGACACGATACTGATGATTGTATTGAGTTGAAACAGCAGATTGAGGGGCTGATCAGACGTGGGCGTTTCTAGCGGTTTGTGCAGAAAGAAGGTAAGTTTCACCAGGGGGTAGGACATGCAGCTGGACTAGCTGATCGTGGTCGGGAAAGAACTCCCCCACCGCCTCCTCCCCATCATTCGATGGGGAAGATAAATATGATCTCTAGAGGACCAGGGATTAGTGGGAAAATCAGATCCGCTCGGAGAGCTTATGCCAGGGAGGTGCTCAGCGCGGAGAGACCAGTGAAACTGTAACGATCCGCTCCCGCCCTGTACAATACTATCCGCTTTTGTCGCCCAAACCGCATCGACTTCCCAGTAGGTCACCCATCCCTAGATTGCTCCAAGGTGAACACGCTTAACTGTGAAGTTCCATTTGGTGTTGGCGCCATCACGGCTTTAAAAGGCCTTGTACAAGGAAGGTTTATAATCTTATAAATACCACCGAACTTACATCGACCAAGCGATGTGGGACCCTGACCACCCATCCGGACGTCCCACTGAGACTCCATCTCATGGACGCCGGCCTCACAGCTAGCACTATCGTCTAGCTGGGGTGTCACAATCTCCCCCACTTAGGAACACACGTCCTCGTGTGAGGCCGAGATTTCCCACATTTCCGGTTGGTGCAGACTCTGATACCATTTGTAACGACCCGCTCCCGCCCTGTACAATACTGTCCGCTTTTGTCGCCCAAACCGCATCGACTTCCCAGTAGGTCACACATCCCTAGATTGCTCCAGGGTGAGCACGCTTATCTTTGAAGTTCCATTTGGTGTTGCCGCCATCACGGCTTTAAAAGGCCTTGTACAAGGAAGGTTCATAATCTTATAAATACCACCGAACTTACATCCACCAAGCGATGTGGGACCCTGACCACCCATCCTGACGTCCCACTGAGACTCCATCTCATGGACGCCGGCCTCACAGCTAGCACTACCGTCTAGCTGGGGTGTCACAGAAACGCACGCGAATGGTTGGCCCAGCCATTCACTTCACTGAGGACGATGCTAACGAGGTGCTTCATCCTCATGATGACCCTTTAGTGATCACAGTTCTTCTTGTCAATTGGACCATGAGAAGGGTCCTCGTGGACACAGGGAGTTCAGCAGATATTATCTTTTTGCCAGCTTTTGAAAGGTTGCAACTAGAGAAGGATAAAATCAAGCTCGTGCGGTCCCCTCTTGTTGGATTTTCTGGGGAAACCGCCCATCCCATGGGGGTTGTCTCCCTGCCTATCATGATAGGAGACGAGCACAGGAATGCCACCGCGCTGGTTGACTTCCTGGTGATGGATTTCTATTCGGCCTATAATGTAATACTGGGTAGGCAGACCCTCAACAAATTCAAGGTAGTGGTTTCTACCTATCATTTCAAGCTCAAGTTCCCTACACCAGACGATGTTGGTGAGGTCAGGAGAGACCAGAAGAGAGCAAGGGAGTGTTATATCACTTCCATGAGATCGAAGGAGACCTTATTGGTTAGTGGGATCGACACGAGGGATGAGGAGAAGCTCCAACAAAGGGAACCAATCAAGGAGCTCCTCGAGATACCGGCCATAGAGGGGCAGACTGAGAAGATGTTACGCGTCGGCTCAGAACTGGGGTCAAAAGAGGTGGCCGATCTGGTCAGTTTCTTACGGGATTATGTGGATGTTTTTGCTTGGTCGCATAAAGATCTACCTGGAATTGACCCCAGTATCATCACACACAGACTAAATGTGGACAGAACTTGCCGTCCAGTCAAACAGAAGACGCGAACGTTTGCCCTGGAGAGGAACCCAGCCATTGCTGCAGAAGTGGAGAAGTTGGAGCAAGCACAGTTCATTCAGGAAGCCAGGTATCCCGTATGGATCTCAAATGTGGTGCTCGTGCCCAAGACAAAGGGAAATTTGCGCATGTGCGTGGATTTTAAAGATCTCAATAAGGCGTGCCCCAAGGACAGCTTTCCTTTGCCCAGAATTGATTTGCTCGTGGATTCTACAGCGGGTAATGAGCTGCTCAGCTTCATGGATGCATTCTCTGGTTACAATCAAATTCAGATGCATCCAGAAGACGAGGAGAGGACATCTTTTATCACGGCTAGAGGGCTCTACTGCTACAAGGTAATGCCTTTGGACTTAAGAATGCTGGGGCCACTTACCAGAGGCTGGTCAACCGAATGTTCAAGGATCAGATAGGCCGTAATGTTGAAGTTTACGTCGATGACATGCTGGTCAAAAGCCTGAAAAGATCCAACCATGTGACAGACCTCAGAGAGACCTTTGAGGCTCTTCGAAGGTACCAAATGAAGCTTAACCCCAGAAAGTGTGCATTTGGGGTCAGTTCAGGGAAGTTCTTGGGTTTTATGGTTTCTCAGAGGGGTATAGAGGCCAACCCTGAAAAGATCCGAGCGATTCTCGACATGGAATCTCCTAGGGGAATTAAAGGTGTGCAGAAGCTTATCAGATGCATAGCAGCTCTCAACCGTTTTGTTTCTAGGGCAACTGACAGATGCCATCCATTCTTTCAAGTTCTAAAAAAGCTTTTCATTGGACTCCCGAGTGTGAAATGGCTTTCCAACAGTTGAAAGAATATCTGACGATGCCTCCTCTGCTCAGCCGCACAAGGAGAGGAGAAGACCTGTATGTCTATTTGGCTGTTTCCCCCCATGCAGTGAGTTCAGTACTCATACGGGCAGAGGCCAATGTACAGCATCCTGTCTATTATACAAGCAGGGTGTTGAGAGGAGCTGAGACAAGGTATCCTAAGGTCGAGAAAATGGCCTCTGCCTTGGTCACAGCAGCAAGGAGGCTGAGGCCGTATTTTCAGGCCCGTTCGATCAAAGTTATGACTGACCAGCCACTCAAGAAAACTCTCCACAACCCTGAGGCGTCTGGAAGGTTAATTCAATGGTCTGTGGAGCTGGGAGAATTTGATCTGGAGTTTTGTCCCAGAACAGCCATCAAAGCACAGGCCCTTGCTGATTTTGTGGCAGAGTTCTCTCCCTCAGACTCTGCAGATTCCATGCAAGATGATGAGTCGAAGGGCACAGAAGCTGGTGAGGCAGCAGGATGGATTCTCTATGTTGATGGTTTTGTGAATACGGAAGCCAGTGGAGCAGGCATCATCCTAATTTCTCCTGACAAGATCAAGCTTCTCTACGCCATCAGATTTAACTTCAAAGCCACCAATAATGAAGCTGAGTACGAGGCGCTTCTGATTGGGCTCAAGTTAGCCAAATCCTTAGGGATAAAGGAGCTCACCGTTGGAAGTGACTCTCAGTTGGTGGTGGGGCAAGTGTTGGGAGATTATGAAGCTAAGGAAGACAGGATGAAGCTTTATTTGGACAGGGTAAAGTAACTCCAGAAAGCTTTCAACGCTTTGAAGTTGTTGAGAATCCCCCGTGAAGAAAATGAAGAAACAGATCAGCTCGCGCATTTGGCCACAGTCCGAGAAGAAGCACTGAGCTGTCTCGTTCTGATCCAGCAATTGGAACAACCTAGTGTGGAATTGTCTGTTCAGGAAATGGCTGTAGTCGATTACAAGGACTCATGGGCAGATTCTATTGTTGAATATCTGGAAAAAGGTAGATTACCCACTGACAAAGACTTGGCCAGAAGACTGAGGCTCAGGGCAGCTAAATATTTGTGCCTGGAGGGAGTACTGTACTGTAGAAGCTACTCGCTCCCACTTCTGAGGTGTCTGACCAATGAAGAAGCTAAATATGCTCTAAGAGAAGTCCATGAAGGGTCCTGTGGAAATCATTCAGGAGGAAGAGCTCTAGCACAAAAGCTAGTCCGAACAGGTTATTATTGGCCTACCATGCAGAGTGATGCGATGCAGATGGTCCAAAGGTGTGAGAAATGCCAAAAATTTGGTAATATTCTCCATCATCCTCCCACCTTGTTGATTCCCATCCCCTCTCCTTGGCCGTTTTCCCAGTGCGGATTGGACCTGATTGGACCCCTCCCTATTGGGAAGGGGCAAAACAAATTTGCTATAGTGGCTGTGGATTATTTCACCAAGTGGGTAGAAGCTGAGCCCCTGGCCACCATCACTACGAAAAAGGCGATTGACTTCATCTGGAAGAACATCATCAGTAGATTTGGGCTGCCCAAAGTAATTATCACTGACCGTGGAAAATAGTTTCACAATGACCAGTTTCTTGGGTTTTGCGAGCAGAGGGGGATACAAGTGCACTATGCTTCCAAAGCTTATCCCAAATAAAATGGGCAGGTGGAAGTCACCAACCGTACCATCAAGAAGAACATGAAGAAGAAGTTAGAAGCTACAAACGGGGACTGGCCAGAGGAATTACCCATTGTGCTCTGGGCATATCGCACAACTGCCCGAACGGCAACAGGAAAAACCCCTTATTCTTTGGCTTATGGGGTAGAGGCAATGATTCCAGTAGAAATTGGGCTGCTCAGCCACAGAATTTAGGGTTTCAAAGATGAGAATAACCGCCAGGGCCTCTTGGAAGAATTAGACTTCCTGCAAGAAAAGAGAGAAAAGGCAGTCATTAAAATGGGAACTTATCAACAACAGATGATCAAGTTCTACAACAGCCAAGTCAAGGAAAGAAGCTTCAGAACAGGAGAGTTAGTACTAAAGAAAGTGGATCCCACAGGGAGGAAGGCTGGGCATCCGGGACCGAACTGGGAAGGTCCTTATCAAATTGCAGAACATGTGAAGGCTGGGTCCTATCGGCTAGTCACGTTGTCTGGGAAAAAGCTTCCTCAGCCCTGGAATGCTGAGCATTTGAAGAAATATTTCTAGTAAAATTCATTTCTTTGTCTTGTCTCATTTCTTTATCTTGCCTTTTTATGTGAGCAGGGATTATCTGTTTTATTGAAAGTCCAATAAAGATGGTCAACTTTGTTATTATGATGAAACCATGTGTCTAAAGATAACGAATAAATGGCCGAGCAGATTCGCCTGCTCAGCACCTGTCCTCCGGGACCATGTATCCGAGCAGCTTCGCCTGCTCAGCCCATGTCCTCCGGGACCATGTATCCGAGCAGCCTTGCCTGCTCAGCTCATGTCCTCCGGGACCATGTATCCGAGCAGCCTCGCTTGCTCAGCAAGAGATCCTCAGGGTCAGGCACAAATCTGTCAGCTATGCTTATCTATGTCAGCTTTAATACATTTGCTATATTTTTGGCTATTTTCTCAAAGAGGAATCCTCAATTTAAAAGTGTGTTATTAATGGGGTAACAGAGGCAAACGAAGTACACGCGGAAGTAGGGACAGGAAGAAATCCATTCATTAAAAAGATGAGAGTACAAGGGATGAGCCAGCCATTCCATTCATAGTAAAAAAAAAAAAAAGAAAGAAGGAAAAATGAAGGCTAATTGGTCTCCCCAGCAGGCTCAGGCACAGGAGGCTGATCTGAGGACGGTGGATCGGCCCCTGCATTTTCTTCAGGAGAGCCCTCTTTGAGGACCTCATCTGCTATCTCTGAGAGGAGGGTGTCAGCCACACCCTCTAGAATCCCTTCAACCATGCCCACGACAGGGTCAGCCTCAGTGGAAGGGGCAGGAAGGTCCTCTTCATCAGGAATCTCGATGGGAAGTGCAACAAGACCTTCTCTGCCTTGCTCAGACACGACCATAGGGGGACCTTGATCGGTCGTCCCCTCCACCAGCACACCCTCCTGAGCTGTAGCAAGACTGGTCTCATCCTTATCGTCAGAATTGTCGGAGCCATCTTCCAGACCTATGCTGTCATCCTCAGCATTGAATGTACTCAGGTCCAATTCTGGATGAGCCGCGCCTATCCTCCTCTTCAAGGACATGAAACCGTTGAAGTAATACTCGGTCATCATGTCAATGAAGGCTGGGGAGTCCTTCATCTGGTCCAGCTGAACAGACTGTGCTTGGGCGACCCGGTCTCTCAGGGAGCTGATCTCTCTCTCCCTCTCTGAGAGCAACCTGCTCTTCTCGTCACACTTGACGGCCAGCTCCCTGACCCTTTTCTCCTAGACCTTCAGGGCTAAGTTGGAGTCAGCCAGGGTTTTCCGTAGATCCACATTCGTGGCCTGCTCAGCTGCGAGCATGTCTTCCAGCTGAGAAGACCTCCGCTCATGGGCAGCGGACGCGTCGGTTAAGCTCAAGACCTGAGCCTCCTTGACAACATTCTCCTCCTTCAGCTTATCCACCTCGACCTTCAGCTTTGAGATGATCTTGAATTGCTCTTCTGACAGACGCTCGTGGGTCCTCTGCCTTGTCTTCAGAGCAGAAATAGTGTCTTCATCCTCCAATGAGTCTTGCACCATGACTTCACCATATGCAACTGCCTATGAAATAGAAGATCAAAGGTCAGGAGTTCGGATTTTTCCACAACCTCAGAGGAACAGAAAAGAACAAAGATGGTTACCTTGGCCAGATGGATGAGGAGGCGAGATCGCTTCTCCCCAGGGGCCATCTCCTTCATCAATTCCCAGTCCCTCTCAGTTGGGAGCTCGCTCAGCGCGTCGATGGAAAACTTGTTGCTCATCAGGATCGAGGGCTCTACTACTGAGGCTGAGGGGTCGGCCTCAGCTAGGGCCGTGGCTGAGGAGGAGGCCTCCTTGCTATTCCTCTTCTTTATTTTATGGGCTCCCCCAGTAGGAGTTTTGGCTAGGGGCTCTTCCACCACAGAGATGGTGGCAGCAACTTCTTCAACTTCCATCGCCTGCTCCTCAGGAATAGAGTGCAGCTCTTGCGTCAGGCTCGCCTCGGCCGGGTCCTTTCTGGACTTCTTGGCAGGAGGAGAGGTAGACTGTTGGTCTTGGGAGGTTACCCCAGAGTCCATAAATGTGGGGTCAGCAAGGGCCTTCTTATTGGTCTTCTTCGGCTTGGAAGAAGGGCCCCGGGCGTTTGCACGCTCGGATAAGGCTGCCAGCTTGTTCTTATTTATTTTCACCATTCTTCCCTCTTCCTCTGGCAAAAATGAAAAATTGTGAGATGACATCATAGAAGGGAAAATACAAAGAAGAAGAGATACCTCTCTCTAGGGCAAGGGTCTCACGTGATGGTTCTGGTCCGAAGAGGAATTTGGCTAAGGTCTCTGGTGCGATTAGTACTCGGAAGTCGTGGTCAGGATAGTCCCCTACCACCTTCAGTTGCTTACTGATCTCAACTGAGATCTCAAGTCTCTACCTCCTTGCTCGGAATCCAATGAAATGAACCATCAAGAAATTTCAGAATAAGAAATAATAGCAGAATAAAGGGTGAAAGAACGAGAAGCTCACGAGAAGGATGAGGCTCTCTCCAGAAGCAGTGAATTCTGGAGGAGTCAGTCCGCTCTTCCCAAGGAGGAAGTTCTCATCCTTCTCCTGAAATGAAGAAGAACTTGTCTTTCCATCTCTTGTTGGCTGAGGGCAGACCTTCGACCAGGGGGGATATTCCATCCCTCTTTGAGAAGTACCACCATCCCTGAACAGACATGCTCACTTGGTTGCAGTAGAGGAAGGCTTCTTTGGTCAGAGTGGCCTTCTCCTCTGTCGCGGCTGCCCAGAGCACGCCACAGCTGACCAGGATGCGCCAGGAATTTGGTAATAGCTGCCCAGGAGATAGCCCCAGGTACCAAAGTATATTCCTCACGCAAGGAGGAAAGGGAAGCCTTAGCCCGGCCTCAAACTCAGCTAGGTACAGGCACAGCTCATCTAACCTAGGGCTGTTCGCCTTTCGGTCGGACCGGGGACTCTCATCGACACAGAGTCGGGAATCTGGCATTTCACCAGCAACTCGTCCTCAGTTACGGTCGAAACTATTCGGTCAGCCTCTATAGGCTTAAGGTTCAGCGCCACGCCTGTAGGCGGGGGAAAATCAGTGGCAGTCGCCGGGCTATGGCGAAACGTCTGGTCTACATCTATTTCTGAGGAGGTGGGGGCTGAAGACCTGGAAGGTTGTCATCGTGAGGCCATCCTATGAAAATGGGGAATGGCAGGATGAATGATATCGAAAATACCCTGGTAGTAATGCTGAACGACTGGGGAGTGGGCGAACTCTCCAAATGAAGGACAGTGGGAATGGTAGTACAGGTAACGACACAACCTAAGAAAGAAAAAGGCCCAAGAGTGTCCTAAACCTCTAGGATCTGGGACAGAACTTTCGTCAGCCAGAATCAAGAGAGTAAAACGCAAACGTACCTAAGAACAAGAGTCGCAGGCTTCTGTGTGAGTGGTAAAACGCAAGGTTTTGTTAGAAGCTCACAATCCTTGATGTCTGCTGAAACGATGAAAGACAAGGAAAACCCCTGTAAGTCCCAGCGAGCACCTTTTATAGGCTCTCCATGAAGCTCCTTCAAATACAGGCCGTTGATCATGCACACGTGTCACGCCCAGATTAAACGCCGCGTCCCAGGCTCTCAAACGTCTCTGACAGGGCATTAAATGCAGCGTAAATATCAAGGCAAATCCAGAACCACCAGAATTCAACGTATCAGACTGTTGGTATTTCTTCTCGTAAGGCAGGCCAACCGTTCAGAAATAGGGGAGTAGCTGATGAGTCGTGATAGGTCGGCTGAGCAGACTTGTGACCTGCTCGGCTCAGCTCATGTACGATCTGCTCAGCTCAGCCTGCATACTGTCTGCTCGGCTCAGCTCACATGTGGCCTGCCCGGTCCAAATATATCCAAACATGATCAGATGTTCTTCAAAGTTAGGACCTCCTACCCTAAGCAGGTCGTCTCCCCACAAGGAAAGAAGGCTTCTGTTATAATCCCTAAAATCTCTCCACTTCATACGGGGAATCTTCATCAGATCCCCTAATTCAGGATAAAGATAGCGATGAAGATATACACTTACCAAAACAGAGATAAGCGCCAGTTATGCGCTCCACTAAATCAGGGAAGGATCTCTATTCCTTCCTAAAAACTCGTTAAGGTAATCTCTATATAACATAGGAGCCTCTACGGTACAAGGTACGAACATTCTGCTGAGATTTATCTCCCTACTTTTCCATACAATTCCTTCACCCTAAAGCTAACTTAGGCATCGGAGGGGTGTTGGTGAGATACCACACCGGTGTCAAGCTCTTTTTGTATGTCATACGAGAAGGCGACCAAATCCGTTTCATCAGATACTTTTTGTTTATTATATTACTTAATATTATATAATAGGCATATATTATATCCACATGCAGTAGTATATGTGTATATATATATATATATATATATATATATATATATATATATATATATATCTCGGTTTCTCTCTCTCTCTTGTCACCCTCTCCCTCCCCTGACAACCCCCACCCCCTCCCCCTCCCGTCATCTCCTCTCCCATCACTCCCATCCATTGCCACCCTACACTAGCCTCCCAAACCCCGCAAATTAGACCATCATCCATGGCTATCTTCTTCGCCACCATCAGATTCCTGACAAACCCGCCACAGCTTTCATCTCACCCCCTCATTTTCCTATAAATAGAGCCTCCCTCCCTCTCTTGAAGACACCCCACAATATCAGAAGCTGCAAGGAAGAGGACGAGGAGAAGAGAAGAGGAAGAAAGAAGGAAAAAGAAGAAGCACACCAAAACTCCGTCAGAATTGACTCGCGATGAAAACCCGCCCAAAACTTTGTCAAACTCATAACCAACTGTAAGTCCCTTATCCTTAAACCATTTTGAGTGTTTTGGCATAAAATAAGATTTAATGAAGACTCATCGGAGGAGAACCAACAAGTTACAGAGACTGCCAACGAAACCCAGGTCCGGTCGTCAAACTAGTCTTCAGGCCAAAAGTCTAGACCCACGGTTGGGATCAAGCCTGAAAAGGGTAGCGACTGTAATTAAAAGTTAAGGTCATATATTTCTTATATTATTACTGTAAACTAAGTTTTATTAATTACAGATTGTATCCCCAAGGTTATTAGTTTATAAGTACTAAGTTAGTTACTATAATTAAGGGTAATTTACATAAAACTCCTTTCATCTGTCACTCGGTTTCACTTAACTCTCTTCATCTTTTAATTGTCTCAATGTACCCCCTGATCTTTTCAAATGTAACGATCGATCCCTTTTAGTTTGACACAGTTAGAAGAGAATAAGATGGGTAATCATGTGCGTTAATCCAAAAGAGATCGATTGTTACATTATCAGGGAATACATTGAAACAATTAAAAGATGAAGAAGGTTAAGTGAAACTGAGTTATAGTTGAAGGTGATTTTATATAAATTACCCTATAATTAACCCCCACTAGTTTGTGAAATGACAAATTTACCCCGCTTATAGAAATTACGAATATGCCCTTATTTCATTTTAATTACAAAAAGAACCTAATAAATTTCTATTAAATTAAATACTTAAATCCTATGTTATATTACAATAACATCTTGTCAAATATATTGACCTCGTATTATAATTATTAAATAACTTTTTAGAATTAATTTAATCAATACTTATTTATTACATATCAATCTTATTGTTACGTAATTACATTTCAGTTATTTAAATATTAATGTCTTGATTTTATGATCGTGATACAATAGATGTTAGTTGAACAATATTATGAATACACTCTAAATTATTTAGACGATAATTAAATATTGATACTCAGGGTGTCCCGTGGATATCCGAACATAAAAACACACTGAGATTGGCATGCGTTTAGTTGTTGTTAATTATATTCTTCGTGAAAATATTTATTCGTGTCTTGTAGCCGTCTTGCGACTCATTAATTTGAGCTTTGACTTAAACTAGAGATTTGTTAGACCCAAGCGGCGTATTACCTAAGCGCGCATTTAGCTGTGTCGTGCATTTAGCCAAGTTACGCTTGAGTTGAAATTATATCTAGTTTTATCGTGCCTTTTTTAGTCTTACAACCTTCTTACATAAACTAAAACGTATTCTGTTCCAGAATGGTATGGTTGGGGGCATTGTTGTTGGGAAGCACGGTTGGTTGGGTGGTCGGGATCGTTATTGCTTGGGAGCACCAAATAATAGAAGCACATTTATGTATAGTAAAACTTGTGACTTTTCTAAATAGTCATGAAATAAAATGACATAACTGTTCATCCGAATAGATGTCCACGACTAGACACAATTTTACCCTAATAATAAACCCATCAAAATTATATAAAATTAAAAAATAAATAAATTCTATTTGAATTTTCCAACTAATATTACATGAAAATTAATTGAAATTAATTTTTCGTTCACTGCTTAATAATTTTAAACAAACTAAATATAAAGTTCTAAAATTAATTTTCTAACAATCTTTCGCACTCGAAAACGTTACGAACACGAAAGTAAAAAAAACTCATACTAAGTAAATTTTATATTTGGATCACTGGATAATTTTCGGGGCACTTTTTTAGCGAGGTTTGTATATTTAACATCTATGAGCATTAAGTTTTTCTGATTTTCATATGCTCAAATAAAATCATCAGGTGACGATTGTGTATTTATTTTTCTTTTCAACACTCCCATTGGATTGAGAGATTTTATGAGAAAATAAAAGAAATGGATGGAGATATCATTTTCTCCCATGTTTGGTTTGCAAAATAGGTGGGAATTGCTGGGAGAAGGTGGGATTTCAAAACCCTTTATTTTCTTTTCTCACCGATTTTGGTCAGATTTCGAGAAAAAAGATACCAAGCGATGACCTAATTTTTGGGTCATTGTGAAAAAAATACATCATTCTCCTAGAGCTTAGAATAATATATCTTTTGTTCTTAATTTTTTCCATATCCCCTCCCTCATTCGACTTTCCTTCCCTTTTTTTTCCTCCACCACTCTCATAAGTCTCTCCCCATGTCCTCCATCTCCAATGAAAAAAAATCTCTCCCTTTCTTGATTTGTGTAGTGAAGGCTCTATTTTGATTTGGATAAAAAAATCTGTGCACAAGAGCATCTCGTCTTGCTTCAGGTAAGATCCGAAACTCCATCTCTTCTTTCTTTTGCTGTGATATAACTCCTTGCGTATACCTCCTGCAAGTGAGTACATGTGTGTGTAGCACATTGCTTATACATGTGACGTAATATCACATTTATTTAGTTTATCTGAACAACCCCTTTCTTATGCTTTTTGATGGATTTGTCCTATGTAAACAGAAAAAACTGATTATAAACTTTCCCCCTTCGACATTTTTTCTGTTTCTTATGTTTTTTTGATGGCCAAAGGGAAATGTGCAGAAATTCCGAAAAAGAAACTCTTTCGATGGTCCAATTCAACAATTGATGGCTCTACTGACACAATTAAAAGTGTTGATCAAATGGTGTCTCAGAATGAAGCGACATTGGAGAATTTCGTTGATCTTAACGAGCATAATATGTCATGTCCGAAAAATGAACCTTCTTCCAATAAAAAAAAAGAAGAAGATTGCCACGTGGAGGTGTGGAAATTGAGGAAATAAAGGCATCAATGCAAGATATAACATCGGCTATAAGAGAGTGTAATGCAATGATGGAGAAAGCTTATGGATGTGTTTCAACCGGACTACTTCATAAGGCACTAGAAGAAATCAAAATTGAGTCATATCAACGCAAGAAGCATACATTTTCCCAGTTCAGAAGCCGTAGATAATGATGACATTTTTAGGTTTTCCGGTGGAGTATCGCAAGAAAACTTTGGAAGGCATGATGTTTGATCTTAAAAAGCATTTCTAAGAGGCCATAACCTAGATGACGCTAGTATTTTAGACTGTTTTTTGGGAAAAATATTGCTATGTGGTTTTGTGAAAATATTTTGACTATTTTGTGTTGGAATACATTTTTATGGAAATATTTTGTTTTGCGGCCCTTGATTGTTTTGTTAAAATACTTTGACCGGAAAAGAGTGTTCTGGAAAAATAAGTATGACGTTTTTTTTTTTCTTTATGTAGGCTAGCCAAACAAGATATGTGAGAAAATGAGAGAAATCACATTCCCTCTCATTTTGTCTACCCAAATGAAATAGTAATCGATCTTATTTCTTTCTTTTCTTTTCTCGTTATTAAGAGAAACCATATTCTTTTCTTTTCTTGTTAACCAAAGAGACTTTTACAACTATCGTGTAGATTAAAATTAATTCTGCAACAGAAATAGAAAATGCAACTGGTTTGAGTCGAACATACGACCTAGAACATATATGACAACGACTTTCTTCTTAAGCCGCAGCAGTTGCACACGCATTGCATTTGCCTCGGCCGCTAGTAGTATACAAAGTACAGATAAATTGGCCTGAATTATAGATAGAAAAATGTAGGTACATTTTTCACCATCAACGATCAGACATATTAACAGCAAACAGAAAAGGAAAGCTAATTATAACCCTTCCTAACTGGAATTAAGAAATTAGTGAAGAGAAACGATGCCCTGTATACGCACTTGTCAAATATACCATGCCTGCTCCATAGATCAATCGCTAATTCCTCAGATTACTTCGACGAACCGTCAGTTGCGGCCGCAGCGGTGGTGGTGTCCATCATTTTCTTGAATTCATCAAAGCTGACATAACCATCGCCGTCTGAGTCGACGGACTTGATCATTCTGGTGCAATCGTCGACGGAGCACTTCTCGCCGAGGCGGCTCAAGATCTGGTGGAGCTCTACAGCGGAGATGAGTCCGTTCTTGTCCTGGTCGTAGAGCTGGAAAGCATCCTTCAGCTCCGAAGCCCCGCCGTCGCATCCTGCGGCGGAGCCCTTGCAAAATTCGGCGAACTCGTCGAGGCTGATGAAGCCGTCATGGTCGGTATCGATCTCCTCCATCATTCGCTTCACATCATCCTCCGTCGATGTTTCGGATCCGAGGGCCTTTATCACGTTCACGAGCTCCGTGAAGGAGATCTTGCCGTCGCCGTTGACGTCGAACTTGTTAAACACCTTACGTACTTCCTCCGTGTCCTGTAGGAACACCGAGGGCTTAGCGTCTGTGTTTGTCGCCATCGTAACTTATGGCTTCGCCGCTTCCCTTTTTGAAATTGATAGAGAGAGAGATTGGTGGCTTTCCTTTGGGCATAGATCGGTGGATGAGGGTAATTTATATTTATAGGGATTAATAATAGCGAGGGTAGAGGCATCGTTTGCGTGTGTGAGTGTGTGTGTGAGAGAGAGAGAGAGGGGTGCTAATTTAGGGGGTGTATGGGAGCCTATTTTTGCATTTTCCCATTCTCATTTTTGGATTTTGGTTGTTTGGGAGCTAGTTCTGAGAACTCATTTTCTATTTTCGACTTTAGGAACAAAAACTCAAAAAGAGGTTTAGACCTCCTTTTTGCATTTTCATTCCCATTTTGCATTCTACTACTTTTACAAAATGCATTCTGCACATTTCTCCTAAACACTACTCTCGAATTCAAAACTTATTCTGGCCATAATCTAAAAAGCTAAAAAGCCAAGAAGTCAAAAATAAAAAGTTAAAAAGTAGGCTCCCAAACACTCCTTGCAAAGAGAAAGATCTGTGCATCCATTGACTTCATTTTGAAGAGGGGATTGAGTTATACTGCTGGGCCGCGTATTTTGTGGTGTGCCTACAGCCATTTAGCTTCTGCCATCTCCCCAAATTGTCCCCTTGCGAATCGGTTATTTCCCACGTGGGTTCTGTTTACAATTAGAGGTGTACATAATCCGGACCAGACCGGTTTTATAAGAAGTCAAGAAGTAAATCATATTTAACGGTTTCAAAGAATTAAAAATTATAACCAAACCGTTACACATATAGAACCAAACTATTAGACCGGTTCGGTTTGGTTCTGATTCCGATTCTAAACCATGTTAGCATTTAAAAATTATCGAAAAAAATATAATTCACTTTTAATGAGGGATCCCTCATTTTACTAAAATGAAAACTTTTTATTTTTAGATTATATCTTGATGATTTGCCATTCAATATTTTTAAAGGTACCCGCGAGAAATCGACTTAAAAAAATATTGGGAAGGGCTTGATCTAAATAATTTTTCATAAATGCTGACATGAACAATTTTATAAGAAATTGCTTGGATCAAGACCTTCTCGGTAATATTTTAAGCTGATTTCTCGCGAGTATCCTTAAAAGCTTATTTTAAATACATTTAACGGTTCAAATCATCAAAATTTGATAAAGAAATTGGAGGTCCTCATTTTAACAAAATGAGGGATCCCTCATTAAAAGTTTACTATATATATATGTTTAAAACATATTTTTAAGGATACCCTTAAGAAATCGACTCAAAAAAATATCGGGAATAGTTTGATCTAAACAGTTTTTCATAAATGCTGACATGAACTGTTTTATAAAAAATTGATTGAATCATGTCCTTTCTGGTAATATTTTGAACTGATTTCTCGCGAGTATCCTTAAAAACATGTTTTAAACACATTGATTGGTTCGGATCATTAATATTTGATCCGAAAATAGGAGGTTCTCATTTTAACAAAATAAGGGATCCCTCATTAGAACCTCACTATATATATATATATATATATATATATATATATATATACATGTACCTATATATATCCGGTTCAGTTCGAACCACGATTTGTAATTATGAAACCATAGACTGAACCATAATATTCGGTTTTTATTTATTTATTTATTTTTGAATGATAACCAATCTACTAAACCATAGAACCAATCCAAAAAGAACGGTTTGATTCGGTTGGTCCGGTTTAGCAATTTTTTTAATTTTTTTGTATTCCCCTATTTACAATCACTTGTAAATTCGATGTTTGAATTATAATTTTTCTATTACTTACTTAAAATATTTAATATAATATATCATCATTTTTAATGTAAATTTTTATAAGTTTGAGCATAATTTAAACCTTGATTAAATAAATTTGAAAATAGCTTATCATTAACTTCGTTGAGCTATTTTTAAAATTAATTACTTTTTGAATTATAATTTCGTTGTTTGAAGAAGAAGTATACATGAATCTTCATCTTGGTTATAAAAGTCAGGGGGAGCATTTGCAGCAGGGTACAAGACTTGTTTGCAAGCTCCACAAACTCATATATGGACTTAAGCAAGCTTCCAAACAAACGTAATTTCAAATTTGCTGATGCCCTTCTCTAGTTTGGTTTCACTCAATCCAAGGAAGATTACTCGTTGTTCACCAAAACATCATGTTATTTCTTTGTTGCTTTAGTAGTGTATGTTGATGACATTGTCATTGCTAGTTCAAATAGTCACATTATTGATTCTCTCATGCAATTTCTTCATAGCCAATTTAAACTTAACGACTTAGGTCTTGTAAAGTACTTTTTTGGTCTTGAAATTGCACAATCTGCTCATGGCATAATTCTCTCCCAACGCCATTATGCACTCCAGTTGCTTGAAGATACAGGATACTTAGCTTGCAAACCTGCTGTTATTGCTTTAGATCCCAAAGTTCCATTGAATAATGGTATCGGTGTATTGCTCCTTGATACTTCTCAATATCGCAGATTTATTGGCAAATTACTTTAGCTCAATATTTTCAAACATGATATCAGGCCAGTTCTTGGCTCAACCTCCCCTCCCACATTTGCAAGCAACTCATTGTTTACTATGATATCCTAAATCCAATTCTGGCCAAGGTCTTTTTTTATATGCCATCTTCACTACTGGTTCCACTTTTGTCCAAGATAGCTGTCAAGAATCTTTATAGCCTATCTTGAGGGGGAGTAGTAAGTATTTAGCTCAGTTAGGTAGATAAGCAATAGTTAGTTAGTTAATAAGTAGTTGGTTAGTCGGCTATGAGTATAAGCTTAGAACAATTTTACCTTTTGAGTATTAGAACAATTGAGTATTAGTCCGTTAGTCTTAACTCTAATAAAACCTACAACTTGAATATTAGAACAATTTTACCTTTTGAGTCAAAGCTAGAAAATTTACATGGGTGATAACTCATAATTACCGATGGTGCTAGAAACTAGTTTAGCGATCTTAAGCTCCTGCATTGGTTCTTGAAAACAAGTCTAGTGATCGATGGTGATTTTCTTGCCAAGTACCCTCTGACGATCAAGTTAGACATTTGTGAAGAGATAGAAGTTGTGCGCATGTATGAAAGTACGATAGTTGGGTCTATAAATGTACATGTTTCCTGGCCAGTGACTCCTTTACATAGGTTAGGTGATAGGCGGTCTCACGACTGTCGATTATGCCCCTTTTACATATTCGAAGGAGCAGCTCATTAATTGCGTGTTTCATCCCCAAAATTTTCAACAATCAAGGGTGTGGATTGTGGGATCTTTATCGAGTGGATCCCGTGATTGGCTCTTTTTTACCGACCTAAGTAAACCTTGTTGAGAGGGAGTCCTTTCGTCTGGGATGAGCATCGATCGACAGTTGTGCAACCATGATTTACCTAAAGGGTCCTCGGTCTGGCTGTAGGTAAGCAATTAGGTTATGTGTCGCCTACAGAGGTGATCGATCGTCGAGCGACTTATGGTAGAGCCAAGCGGAACTGGACTCATTAAATGTCTCCGGCCCATTGCAATGTCTCCCTTGGGTAATAGATCCGTATTTTATCTTTTGACCTATGAATCACATATACCAACTTCAAATGAGAATAAGTATTGTATGGAATTATATCTACGATCATTACTTTGAAACTTACCGCACTACTTACTCTATGCCCTTTCAAATTTTGATCGACTATTATAATGAATATGGATTATGGCCCGTAGTTCATAATACAATTGTGAGTAATTACGAAAACTACCTCTTCTTACAATTATTTGACAATCTAGACTTTGTTCACATAATTATCATTATTTGTGACATATTTTTTATTTAAAAACCATTCAAACAACTATTATAGTCACATTTATAAGTTCATCCTTGTGACAACCCACTCTGTTACTCCATCTCTTTTGTAAAAAGAGGCTAACAAAATAATAAATGATTTTCAAGAGACAAATTCTCACATAGAGTAATTGATTACTCATACAGTCATACGCTTAATGCTTCATGCTTAGTATAGCAAGTGTTAATCTGACCCTTCAATAAAAAGATCTTACATTGTACCATGAAAATCAAATTGTTCCAAACATTGAAATATTAGAATGGACGCCAAAACGTTACCATCACTTCTCAAGACACCAATTTGTAAATTTTTCCATAAAACCACAAGCCGACAAAAAATATAAAAAAAATTGTGGCCAGTCAAAAAGTCACATTGACAATGTTAAATCCTCTAAAGTTTTGATTAAACTCTTAAAAAAATGTTCCCAATCATTCTAATATATGAAGGAAGCCACCGGAAAAATATATGGCATTTCGGCTAATGGTTTGTCCAAAACCAGTGAATAAACTGATGACAAGCACAAGGTCTACAGACCCTCAGAAAGATCTATTAACTGGTGAGAAACATTAAATTTCATGCCAAAATTTTCCAAGAGTTCTGGGTAGCCAGTCCAATTGTTTGCCTTTCGAAAAGGAATCACACTTCACAGTTGACTATTTTCTTGGAAGTTATGACCTTTTTTAATGGTTGTCATTTTCCGATGGACACTTATTTTTCTGTTGCCTCTGATAAAAAGTTGAATTCACATTAAAATTCAATGGTGGAAACACATTAATTTATAGAAATTTTCTTGACTTTTATGAATAGTCACGAAAGAAAGTGACATAAATATTTATCTGAATAGATGAGACACTTCTATACACTTAAAGAAATAACATGACTATTTATCTGAATAGATGTCAATAACTAGACACAACTTTACACTTAATAATTAATCCAACAAACTTGTATAAAATTAAAAAAGAAACCAATTCCTTTTGAATTTCATCAACCAATTTTACATGAAAATTAGAGTCAATTTTTCATTCACTCCTTAATAATTTTGAAATAAACAAAAATATACTTTAAAATTATTTTTCCAACACAAAGTTCGGATGGCTTTGGAAGTGGGTATGTAATGATGATTGATGTTACCAAAAGCCTTGTTACCGTAATTTTTGATAAGAATTTAAAATTTATATGAAGTATTTAATTAGATTTTTATTTACTTAATCTTGAAATTTCAGAAGTTAGGGAGAACGCTCAAGCGAGCTGTCAATTTACAGCAACTTCGAGACTTTTGGAATTTTGTGTGTTCATGGCCATTAACTCATGATTTTTATGGTTGATGGTGTTTACATTGGATTCCATCAACCTTAATATGAAATAATCAAATTTAATCCAAATTTTTATGGCAGTTGATGCAAAATTGAATTGTGGGTTTTATTTGAAATAATGGAAATCAATTTAGAAATTCATGAGGGGTTTTGGTCATTTAAGTCCTACGGTCCTGTATAAACTAGACTTGGGTCTTAATAAACAAGCACAATATTTCGTAATCAGAAATCAGAAAGTATACTGAGAAGTGTTTTTCACGTTCTTCGTGTTCTTGAGGTAATTTTGAAGGAAAGAGGTTTTGTTCATTTTGAATCCACAATCGAAGGATCTCTTCATAGCTAAGTCTTTAGGATCGAGGTAGGGGACCACTACAAACCCTTACATTAGGATTTACATTAGGTATATTGTTGTATTTCGAAACCAAAAGAATGAAATTCGTTGTTGCTATGATTTGATTTAATAGTCCAAGGGGTTGGTTTACTTTTGGGCATGCTTCATTTGCTTTGCTCTTCTTCTTTGGGCACATTTGGCATGGGGCTAGAACCCTGTTCAGAGATGTTTTTGTAGGTATTGATCCAGATTTGGATGCTCAATTTAAATTGATCGAGGGTTAATGATCTAGACTTTATAAAGTTTCCGTTTATGTGTTCAATTTCTATTTTCATAGTTAGAATCACCGTCTGGGGTTTGATCCAAGCACAGTTTGTTAATAGAACAAAAAATCAGAATTTGTTGAAAAAGAAGGCTTGCTCGAATGAGCTCTAGGCCGCTCGAGCGACCTTACATAATTCTAACAAATTCTTGCAAATTTTGAAACCAAAAATCAAAATCCAAGATTTATGCAGACTGCTCGAGCGAGCTCTACGCCACTCAAGCGCCCTATTAAAATACAAAATGTTGGCAAATTTTTGTATGGTCTCTGGACAGTAGATTTAGATCACAACCCTTCGTTGTTTTGCATTTACACTTGGCACATGTATCCACAAATACAATATGTACGATCAAGGGCCCCCGTGGGACTTCGTAAGTGTGTTTGACCATACTTTGACCATGAAGTGTACGGCGTTGTAAGCTATGTGTATGGTTCGACGGTTATTGTTGTATATCTAATGCAATCATGATTAGGTCATCGTACCAACAGTGGATTAATTATGGTCGTTGAGCCAATTATTGAATGATATTGGGCCATCGTGCCAATTTTGGATTAATGTGGCCGTCGGGCCGATAGATTAATGGGGTCATTGTGTTGATTGTTATAAGTAGTATGGCCGTCATGCCATTTATTTAACATAGAAAGATTGACGAAAGCATGTTTTGGTGATTATGTGACACCTTAGAATTCACGTTAGGGACATAGGTTCGAATGCCACTGTAACACGGAAGTAGAGGGTGTTAAGTGAACATTATAAAGTAGTGGAACACGTAGTGAACAATAGGTATGTTTAATGGATAAATAAAATTGGTGGCCATCGTGCCAAGTCTGTTGTCCGTCGTGCCTAAGTGTTGTGTTCTAGACTTTGTGTTCCATGTGGATTTAAGTCTCACCGGGCGTCGTCCTGATTGTTAAGGACCCCAACTAGGAGATGGGTGTATTCAATTGGAGGTGACTTCGTGGTGCGTCTACGTCGACAGCTCTAGTCCTCGAGGGAGTGACGGCCTTGTCTTGGGCAACCTTGAGTTGATAAAGGGAAAGCGACTAAAGATCGTTGGTACCAAACTCGGAGAAGCCACGTATTCGGTCGGGTTTAGTTAGAGTGAAGTAGGTATTGACTCGAGTAAACGGTAGAAAGTCTATGCCTTGCCTCGATAAGGACTTATCAACATCAACCGAGTACTCTACACTAGAGGTTGGGTAAGAAAGAATACCACTGGAAAAAGGGTATTCTTAGAAACTTAAAAGAACAGGAGCATAATAAACCTATGTGAATTTACTTACGCACTTTGTTATTTTTCATGTTTTACACAGCAGCTATATATCTATATCTTCGTGTTTGTTTTCTCAGTGATTTTTTTCTACTGAGTTTAATTACTCATCGGAGCAACTTCACTGCCCCTAATATTTCATACCAGATGTAGTGGGGTAGTTAGAGTATCCATACAAGCATGAAAAGTCCGGACTTGAAGAAGAAGACCTTGGTGCCATTTGACTTCCTTATCTCTAGAAGCTCTGTTTAATTTATTTTCAATAAATAAATGTAAACCCCAAGGGGTATTTTTATCAATTTCAGTCCGCATTGTAAAACTCTGATTTATTCTATTTTCTATTATTTAAATTATCAATAAAAGACATTTTCCTTGATATTACGTTTCAATTGAATAATAATTAAATTAAAAAATTTTAATTAATATTCTAAAAAATCGGGGCATTACAATTATTATTTTTGGTTTTTGTTGAAGCATATTGATAAGACTTGTATAGCCTCAATTCCTAAGAATTTGAATTTCTCTCTCTCACACACACAGAGATGTAGGGTAAATTGTTAACCAATATTTTATTAACTATCCATTTGCCACTGATTTTATCTCTTGTCGTGTTACAACAAGTCGACAATCGTAAAAAGTTGTCATGGTCGCTTTAATCAGTAAATTTAACTTCTTTTCTTATAACTCAGAGTTTTAGAAACAATTTACATGCACTTTGATGAATAATTTTGAAGAATAAGATTTTTACTACAAATTTATTTTTTATGTTGTCAAAATCTGAATGGCTGATCAGAGATCTCTACAGGGGTGATGCAAAAACTTGGATGACTGATTCGAGGGCTTCGCGAGGGTTCTTCCAAAATAAGTTTAGGGATCAGGGGTGTTCTCGGGCATAGATCCTTGGATGATCAAGTTAGTTGGGGATTATGGACGCTCTGTATCTAGAGAATGGGAGATATTGCTTATGTTTAAGGTGACAATGGATAACCTATTTATGGAGTACATGATGGAGTGATTGGAGGAATTAGTTTCTTAAGATATCTTCTCCTAAATTGTCTTCATCCCTCTATTAGCTGCTTGAGTTAAACATTTAATTATACTCATTAGAAAGCCTCCATTTCCGAGGCTGACATTTAAAAATTGGCCAGGCAAAAGAAATCAATTAGATTTATAGCTTTCTAGTGATCGCAAGCTCAGGAGAAATGGCTCATAGATTGTTTGGAGACTGCTCGATTGGAGATTGTTTCAATAGTCTAATCTGGTGGGCATTTTTACGCTTGGAGACCGCTCGATTAGACACTATTTTAGTAGTCTAATTCGACTGGCATTTCTAAACATGGAAACCGCACGATTGAAGACTATTTGAGTAGTCTAATTTGATTAAATTTAAAGACCACTCGATCGGAGACTACTTCAGTAATGTATTCCAATCATAGACTGTTTTAGTAATCTAATTCAATCGGCATTTCTGAACATAGAAACTACTCGATTGGAGACTGTTTGAGTAGTCTAATCTGATCGATCATTGAACTCGCTCGGTTGAAAGCTTCTTGAGTCTGATAAACCGACAAATCGCTCGGTTGGAGACTCCTCAAGTCTGATCCGGCATGCCACTGGAACTGCTCAGTCAGAGACCGCGTGAGTCTGATCCGATCAACCACTAAAATTGCTTAGTCGGAGACTGTTTGAGTCTGATCCGATCGGTCACTGAAACTGTTGATCAAAGACCGCTTTGGTCTGATTTCATCGGCCACTGAAACCACTTGGTTAGAGATTGCTTGAGTCTAATCCGACAAGCCACTAAAATTGCTCAGTCAGAGATCACTTTGGTCTAATCCGACCTTTTTAAGTTGTTTTTAGCTATTCCTGTAATCTTAACAAACACAATGTGTGTCTCATTGAGAGAGGGAGTGACTTTTCTTTTATATTGTTGGGCAATCAGTCAAATTTTTCTTGTCGGTCAATCAACTTTTTTGAGGACGGTAGGCTAACTGTTCTAGGCGATTGGTCAACTATTTCTTCTCAATCAGCAACTTTTTCTACTTGATCGGTAACTTTTTCTTGTGAAGTTTGCCAATTGCTCTGCTGGGTAGGCCGACTAACTACACTCCTGGGTTGGATAACTGAACTTCTGCGTGATTGACCAAGTCGCAGTGAGTCAACTGTTATGTTTTTTCTCGGCGTTGTAGCTTCCCTTTTATCTGAAAAGAACTTCGTGTGGAAGAGAGTATGCTTATATGAACGTACAAGAATTTATGCTCAGATTTTTGTTCTTTATTTTTGTTTTTACCAAGAGAGAGAATACCAAGACGTGAGAGACATCACAAAGTTTGCAATTTTTCAGTATAACCATTGATCATAGTGCACATGCGTTCTATAGACAGGAAAAATAAAGTATTAAGGTGAACCAATCTAGTAGATCTGTACACGCACTTTTTTTCTGCTGGATCCCTAAATCTTTATTTTTAAGACTGGCGTGTTGGTGGGGAGGAGTCTATTTAATTTGGTGAATCTACTAATTGATGGTCTGATCCCACTAATCTCGATCTTCAATTTTGATTAGACTCTCTCCACTAATCTCGGTCTTCAATGACACATCCATTGATTTTGGCTTCTACCGGCTCCCTCGAGTTTGGCTTAATTCCTCAAATCTTAATTCAAGCAAAAAAATAGCGGGACATTCTTTTTTTTAATATCGTACGAGGTTACTTACTATTCAAGTTGCACAAGAGAATCAAGGCCCCGGCTCTGGATTACATATATTCGGATCATCCCAGAAATATCAAGGAATTATCGTAAAAGTCCTTCAAGAAGGGCACTTTTTGGTTGACTATGTCAAATTGATGCTTCAAGTTTGGAAAGTATTCAATAAATTTGAATTGCAAAGTTGCTATTGATTTAATGGCTAATTCACTTTTTGATAGGCTTGGCTTACAGAGGGTTTTAATTTTGTATGTTGTTGTAGATTGTCTCGAATCTGATTTCATATAAACATGCCTTCTAGAAAGTATGGAAAAAGAAGGGATTAAGAAACAAAAAAAATAGAATGCCAAATCGAATCTCAATCAGGAGCCCTTGATGCCAAATTCAATCTCAAATTTTGGTTCGGTCCAAGATTCGGAAATGAAGATTTAGTAAATGAGGAAACTGTTTAACAAGTGAATGAGAATGACGACGATGATAATCATATTTTTTGAGAAGCGAATCATTCGCTAAAAGAAAACAATTGATAAGAGTGTTGGTACAGATGTGATGTTGTCAGTTGAAGAATTCTTTAGAATAAATTACTTCTTATTAGATGTGATGTAATCTCTTTCTTCAATTAATTACGAATTGTTTCAACAATTTTTTAAATATAAAGATGAATTTTAGATTTTTATTTGACGTATAAAATATTTATTCTACAAGTAATGAATGTTTGAAGAATTATTTTGCCGACCTGAAAATGCTTTAAAATATTAAGGGGCTTCTGATACTGATGGGAATGATTTATTTGAAAGTCTGGAAAGAATGTTTACCAAAACAAATAAGAAATCAATTGAAGTTTTCAATTATTTGAGAAATCTTTTATATATGCATCAAACGGGGAATCTGCTGAAAACTAGGGCAGTGCAAAGGGGAGGTTTGTGGTTGATGGGGATGGGGATGGGGATGGGGATGGGGATGGGATGCCTAATAGTTTGGAGGGGAGTATCAACATGGATACAAGCCTCAAATGGTGAGGGTTCTGTTGCTCCAAAAGAAATAGTTTCTATTTTGCTCACTCTTCAACCATAGTGGAAGTGGTTGTACCACACAAAATTGTTGAGTTCTGTAATAAGAACACAAACACAAACACAAAATACGTGATCAAAATATATATTTTTATTAATTTAAATAAAAAATGATACAATACTTTACTATATTCTTTTCAATGAAAGAATGATTCTCCTTATTTGATCTTTGATGCGTTTGTGATCCAGCGGCTGTAAAAGTTTGTTGTTGAATAATTAGGTTGATGATTCTTTAAATAAAAAAACTGAAATAGATTGAGGGCTTGAATACACGATTTGACATGAAGAATGCAATTCTAGACAAATTTGTGTGTCACTTGGGTGCTTGTTGATTCTTTGCGGAAGTTTGAGTTGTAGACAAATCGACACTCTTTTCGTGTGCTTATTGATCCTCTGCAAAAGCTTGAGTCATAGACGCATCGGCATATTGTTTGGGTGATTATTGATCCTCTACAAGAGCTTGAGTCGTAGACGAATGGCACTTTGTTCGAGTGTTTGTTGCTTCTCTTGGCTCAAGATGTATTTCCTCCTTCATATGAGCCTCTATTTTATAGGCCCAATGTAAGGGGGTTAATTTTGGTAATGTAACGCCCCGAATTTTGGAGATGTTAAATAAGTTGATATGATCAGTATTCTTAATCAAGTAATTAGCTTTTATTTCTCCCTTAATTATAGGATATGTAATTACTACTTTTATTCTTTCCTTGTAAATGTCAATGTATGTATTCTATGAGGGTGTTTGGGAGGAATTTTTTGAGGTGTACTTGAATTCTAGAATTTTGATTTTGAAATTTTAGATTCTGAAAACTCATAAATAGAATCTGTGAAGTGTTTGGTAAAATTGTGTAAAATAGATTATGAATCTGTGAAGTGTTTGGTAGTATAGTCAAATTATTAGATTGTGAGTGAGTAATTGTAGGTAGAATAATAACAAAATTTCAGAATTCAAAATCCAAAATCAGAATTTCAAAAGTAGCTCCGGATCTATTTTTGAGATTGTGGCTCTAAATATCTGTTCTGAGAATTCCACAATCAAAATCCCATAAATAGAATTTCAAAATCAGCATTCCAAACACCTAAAAATCCCAAAATGAGAATCTCAAAATCCAAAAACGCCCACACTATATTGTAGAATTACAAGGAATGAAATAATGTGAGAATTACTACATTATTGTGTTTCTTGACATGGTATTAGAGTCTTCTTCAATCTCCCCTTCTTTATCTTAGGAATTGAAGTTTAGTTGTGTAATCACATGTTGTTTTTTGTTCATATCATTCTGCTACGAAGTTTTTTTTTAATGCATTTACGACTATGACTAATCAAACAGAAAGTCGTGATGGTTCTCTAAAAAACAATGAATATTCTACTCAATTGGCTAGGTTCCATATCTAAGAACCTTTTTCCCAAATCACTCTGGAACGACTCATACGGTGGAAACAAGCTTTCAACTCTATGGATATCCGGATTGGCGTCCAAAGTGCAAGAAGGCGTCTCAAGTGTCTTCTAATGCTGAGGAAGACACTAATCCAAAGGGGAATCTAGCCAAATTTACTGCCAAGTCACGTGTATGTCTTTTATTGAAAATAGTAATCGGATAATTGACACTGGTGCAACGGACCATATAAATTGTTATAAGTGTAGCCATTTATCCCCAAAATGCACCAAAACTACCATTACTAATGCAAATGCAAATGGTGTATTATCTCTAGTTATTGGAATCGTTACAATCCTGTTATTCCCCACCTTAGCTATCAAAGATGTCTTATTTGTGTTATCATTAAATTGTAATCTTCTCTTTTTTAATCAATAAACTAAATCTCATGAGTGTGTTGCTCTATTTTTCTCTCTCATTGTGTTTTTCAGAACATCCATACAAAAAGATTGGCAATGGTAGCCAGAGTGAAGAATTGTACTATCTAGAGGATGGGTTTCAACATTCCAACAGAGAAGGACAAGCTCACTTGGTGAAGGAAAAGATTTGGTGATAAGAAAAAAAGAATCTAGAATGTGTTAATTTTAACATTCCAACATTTCATCTTTAACAAATTTAGTTTTTGATCATGATTTTTAATTTTAAAATTTGTTCTTCAAGACTAATTATTAACGCAAGAAATTGACATAAATCTAATGAAATTTCAGGAAAAAACATGTTCAAAAAATAGTTGTAATATTTTTGCCAAATTGATTCTGAAAAATTGTTATTTCTCTTTATATTATATGTTAGAAGAATATGCAATCTGTTAATCTTAAATTATTACGTAAATAAAAATATCAACTTCTCCTTTATGTCACTATACACAGCTATCATCTTTAGGTCAACTATCTCGCAATATTTGCCAAATTGATTCTAAATGAGTATCGAAAAAAAATATATATTTCCCTTTATATTATTTATTAAAAGAATCTAGAATGTGTTAATTTTAATTCATTAAGTCAATAAAAACATTAAATTCTCTTTTTTTAGAAGAATTAAATCTACAACTTCACTCTACGACAGCTATGATCTTTAGCTCAGCTGTCTCACAATATTTGCAAAATTAATTATGAATAAATGCCGAAAAAAATTATTTTTTCTCTTTATTTGAATCTACAATATGTTAATTTTTAATTTATTTCATCAATAAAAATATTAATTTCTCCATTTTTTAGAAGAATTAAATCTACAAGTTTACTATAGGACAGTTATGATCTGTAATGTTTGCCAAGTCAATTATGAATAAGTCATATTGTTTTTGTTTATATTATATGTTAGAAGTATACACAATATGTTAACTTTTAATTCATGTACGTCAATAAAGTTACTACTAATATTTTTGGGGAAGAATTGAATTCACAATTCAATAGAGTGACAGCTATGATTTATCGGTCAACTGCCAGGATTGTGAGCAATTAAAGTCAACGGCCGGCGAGGACGATAGATAATAGCCACAAATGGCATACCTTTCACACAAAGAGACAAACACCCAATTTCTCTCTCACGAGACGGTCACCCAACCACCATTCGATCTTAAACTCAAACCCAAAGCAGATCCTGACCCTCCATCCAACAGCAGCCCAATTGAAATAATATTGCAGGCCTTGGCCGGGTTTTAGCAAGTGATAGTGAGTAGTAGTATAAAACAAAGAGAAAGCGTAGAGCTGAGAGAGTGAAGATATCCATCTTTCCGATCGAGTTGAGCAGAAATGCGTGAAATTCTTCACATCCAAGGAGGGCAATGTGGGAACCAAATTGGATCAAAATTCTGGGAGGTTGTTTGTGATGAGCACGGGATAGACCCGACAGGGCGATACATCGGAGATTCGGTTCTCCAGGTGGAAAGGGTGAATGTGTATTATAATGAGGCGAGTGGTGGGCGGTACGTGCCGCGGGCGGTGCTGATGGATCTTGAGCCAGGGACGATGGACAGCATAAGGACGGGCCCATATGGACAGATATTCAGGCCTGATAACTTCGTATTTGGGCAGTCGGGGGCCGGGAATAACTGGGCCAAGGGACATTACACTGAAGGTGCTGAGCTTATTGATTCGGTGCTTGATGTTGTCAGGAAAGAAGCTGAGAACTGTGACTGCTTGCAAGGTATTTTTATTTGTTGGTTTTTTTTTTTTTGGTTTTTTGTAATTACGGCACAAATAAAGGGCTGTAGCTGCGGTAAACTGTTTAGCTGTCCACTTCTTCATATGGAAAGTGGACCACACCATAATGAAGTTAATTGTTTTACATTTTCTAAATAATATAATAATACCTTATGATATCCATTTTGAAATTTGAATATAGTTCTTGCATTCTTGGCTGGATTGATGTGGTTAACAAAAAATTGTAGCATTTTTCCCACTTGTACATAGATTATACATAATGCCAGAATCAGAATTTAATTTTAAAGTTTAAAAGAAAATCTAGACTGTCAATAAAATCAATTTATTTTATATGTTCAATTAATTTTTCGTTAAAAGTATTATTTGGAAAATTTATTTTATTTTTTAGTGTGATAAATTCAGAACGGTACACCGGTCCACGTCGATATTGATAACTTTGACTATATGTGCTTGCTATTGTGGCGCAAGTTTGAGTCAGAACAAGAAGGAATGTTTTGAATGAAAAGTTGGGGTAAGTGGAGGTAAAGTGATCTACCTTTTTATTTGCTTTTAACTTGTAAGCTAGAGAGGAACGCACTGGAATGCTGGATATTTAAATCTCATACTGAATTACAAAAACCATTCTTTATACATAAGTGAATCAACTAATGGTTCATTAAAACTTTACAAAAACCATTCATTAAAATTTTCTAAAATCAATCCGCGGAAAGATGAATAATATATACAAAACAATCAGTGTTCTAGAATTGATATACAGGATCTAAAAAGTTCGCCGCAAAATTAATCGTGAAAACTGTTTTCATTCTCGTTGGAAATCATTTTCCCGTTGATTTGTTTCCAAGACATCTGTTGTTTCCGTGGTATATAATATCGCAGGGTTTCAAGTTTGTCATTCTCTTGGAGGTGGAACTGGTTCTGGAATGGGAACCCTACTGATTTCAAAGATAAGGGAAGAATACCCGGATCGGATGATGCTTACTTTCTCTGTCTTCCCCTCTCCCAAGGTTTCAGACACAGTTGTGGAGCCTTACAATGCTACACTTTCTGTCCATCAACTTGTTGAGAATGCTGATGAGTGTATGGTTCTCGACAATGAAGCCCTCTATGATATCTGCTTCAGGACCCTCAAACTCACCACCCCAAGCTGTAAGTATAATAACAACCCTCACAGTGAAACAGAAATAAGTTTTCCGAGAAAAATAAGATAAAAAGTGTCATGAGTTTATCATATTACCAATCTTCCTTCATACTTGAAGGTTGTGTTCAGATCATGGAGTTCTATGTTTTCAGATCATGGTTTCTATCAGTTTCCAGAAAGAAAGAGAAAAAAAAGAAAAAGAGCAGAGTGGCCTAATTTGATCATACCTGAAATAGTCTTAAATTATTCTATCCTTCGCTTGTGTTGATGCAGTTGGGGACTTGAACCACCTGATCTCAGCAACAATGAGTGGAGTAACCTGCTGCTTGCGATTCCCTGGTCAACTGAACTCAGACCTCCGAAAACTGGCAGTGAATTTAATCCCATTCCCGCGGCTCCACTTCTTCATGGTGGGATTCGCCCCCCTGACCTCTCATGGGTCCCAGCAATATCGATCATTAACTGTCCCAGAACTATCCCAACAAATGTGGGACTCCAAAAACATGATGTGTGCGGCCGATCCACGACACGGCCGCTACCTCACAGCATCAGCCATGTTCAGGGGCAAAATGAGCACAAGAGAAGTTGATGACCAGATGACAAATGTGCAGAACAAAAACTCCTCCTATTTCGTCGAGTGGATTCCAAACAACGTCAAATCCAGCGTTTGTGACATTCCTCCGAGAGGACTTGCCATGTCTTCAACTTTTATAGGGAACTCAACTTCTATACAAGAAATGTTTAGGAGGGTGAGTGAGCAATTCACTTCCATGTTTAGGAGGAAGGCATTTTTGCATTGGTACACGGGGGAGGGAATGGATGAGATGGAGTTTACTGAGGCAGAGAGTAATATGAATGATCTTGTTGCAGAGTACCAGCAGTATCAGGACGCCACGGCTGATGAAGAGGGCGAGTATGAAGATGATGATGGGAGTGCTGACAACTGAAGCTGCTCGGCCAATTTGCTGCTTCGTATGTTGCGTGCATCATAAAATCGCTAGATTTTTGTTTCCTAAAATGGTTCAGTATTTTGATGCAATTGTCTTGGTCATAAATTTGCCCATGCCTCCCTCTGTTTTTTGCTGTGTTTTCCTCTAATAAAAAGTGGACATGTACCAGACTGCTGCTATGCTGTATGTTCTCTTTTCCTACCTATCTATCCGAATACTAGGAGTATTTGGAATGAATCACCTATATTACTTAAATCTATCACTAATGGTATGGCAAGTGCTTTAGTTATGTTTACTGAGCATTTATTTTGTGGCTGCATGAATTTCCTACTCTTGTAGATCGAGCTTGTATCCATGGGGTTTAGCTCCTCTCCAATCCTCCTAAATCTGAAGGATCCTCCAATTTTAATCAAACAGTCAGGATTTAACATTACACACCACCTCATTAAGAGTTCATCATGAGGTTGAGCGCAGATATAATCATATCCCTCCTCTTTGCCCTAGCCTTGCGGCCATTTATGATAACATTCACAGGCCAATCAAACCAAGCATTGTTGCACGATCTTCTTCCTCCGCCAATAAATTTGATCGCTTTAGTGGTTCTTTAATCGCTTTTGATGATCTAAAACTTAGAGACAAGGGGTTGAGCTAGGCTAGATTTTGGAGAAAGGAAATGGGTGGAGGTAAAATACATGATCTGTCTCTCCACCGGAAGTAGTTGCACAACTTCACTTCAGTCATCTGCATCTTGAATGTCCAAGTTCATGATTGATCTACGTGATCAGCTTGGTGGGTCTAATGGTGGGTTTGGGTTCAACATGGTTCTGGTTTGTTGTGGGCATGGAATTCGATAGCTCTATTGGCTACGGGGAGGGAGGCGAAGGTGGCAATTGTTGATAGTGTATGTGGGGGCTACGAATATTTCTATAGGCGGAAGTAGTTAGTCAGGAAACCCAACCCGAACGACACCTTATGATTACAACCAAAGTTATGTAGGTCAGATCGGCTTAATCAAATATCATCCCAGAATAAGCAACAAAGAAAATGAGAAAAGCACTAGAGTGTGCACTGTGTACAGAGGTGCATATCACATAAACTTACAAATAAGGCTAGAGAGGAGGGAGATGAGGAGAGAGAAAAATGCTCCTTTGGAGTACTAAACGTGAGTTCTAAGCCTTCATCTACAAAAACTTCAAGTTGAATCTCGTTGAATCGTCGAAGGCATTTCAGCAAGAGGCCGAGGTGTCCCTAACGAGCGTTTCCTTGTACAGGTAAAACTCTGAAATTGAGAGAGGAAAATAGCATTTTGGCCACTTCTCTAGCTCAGACAGGACCCATTGTGGAGTCCTGAAAAATCATATCCACACAATTGGTGACAACAATGGGAGCTAGAGAAGTGAATATTGTCATGGTAGAAATTGTGCCTCATAACTTGGCCCAATCTGGTCATGTTGAAGCATAAGGGGAGGTTAAACATGGGACAGAAGAGGCACCAAATGGGGAGACAAATGGAGTTCACTAGCCCACCCCAACGAATCTCGCAACCCCAATATCGATAGAATCAGTAGGGATCAAGGAAGTATTTATAGCACGCTTAGACAAACAGGACAAGGATCTCCTACGCCTAAAAAAGAAGCTGGAGGAACCAAAGACTATTTCCCGACAGGAAACAAGGAGAGTTGAACACGAAAATCAAAAGAAAGAGAAAGAGCAACTCACTTTCAGTCCCGAGACAAACAAGGCGAACTGCGACCAAACTCACCTACGCGGGAATCACAAGAAAACAGAAGTGGTCAGGAGAGATGTGCTCGTAAAAGGAGAGTGACCTATGAGTACATTGAGGATAGAGGGAGCTCGAAGATGGGGGACGGCATGAGAAGTCGGCGCGCACACATAAAAGACCCAAAAGGTCTAGCAGTTCAAAAGAGGAGGCTGACACTCCCTTCTCCTGAAACATCATGTGGGCCCACGAAATTCAAGATGACAACCTTTATGCTATTTGACGGAACTAGCGATTCCTACAATCACATCCAACATTATTCCCAAGCTATGATCCTCCATAACCACGATGAAGCGTTGATGTGTAGGATATTTCCTTCCAGCCTCAAACACCTAGCACTACGATGGTTTTATAGGCTCGGCTCCCGCACCATCAACAGAGTCAAGCAATTGAGGGGAGGATTCACCGCACGATTCTTCTCCAGCAAGAAAATCTCGAAGACAATGTAGAGATTAGTCACCATGAAGTTGGTAAAAGGAGAAACACTGCAGACTTACGCACAACGGTATTGAAACTTCTACAACGAGATTGAGACCCCGTACAGGTATTCGCTTTGAGAACATTCAATATGGGACTACATGTCAAATCAGAGTTGTGATGGGAGCTAACTCGAAAAAAGTCGAGAGACCTCCAATCACTCATGGGGATGGTTGACGAATTTGCCGACGTCGAGGAAGAACTCACGTCCGAGGAACAACAAAAGAAAGAAGTAAGGCAAGAGCAGAAAAATGAGAAAAGGGACGAGAAGAGTCGGACAATCACAATGAAAGAAGAGAGCGGCGTTCCAAAATAAACGAGTTCAAAAAATGTAGAGCGAACCGTGACGGCGATCAAAGGAGAGGTGAGGAGTATAAGCCAAAATTCAACCAACCGTTATAAAAAATTCTCTAGAAAATCGAAAAGGAAGCCTACTATCGTGCCCCTCGGTCCATGGGTGGAGATCCGAGCAAGTGGGACCCAAAGTTGCAATGCGGTTTTCACAAGGACTATGGACACACCACTGTAAAATGCTACTCATTTACGAAATGGCTCGACTACTTGGTTAAACGCAGACACTTAGAAAATTCTTGGGCGAGCCTCAAAGATGATCACCACGCAGAGGAAAAGAATAGCTCCGAGAGATCGGATTCAGATCCGCTTGAGGTAGTAAAAATTATCACAATGGTGTCCAAACTCGAAAAATGAAAGAGCCTAGAAAGCATATTAGTGAAACCCAAAAAAAGTGAAAGGCCCACCATGTCATCACGATGGAGATCAGCCGAACAACCTATACGCAGGGAGGCATCTCCTTTGGTGATGAAGACATGGATGGGGTGAAAACCTCCATGACGAACCGCTGGTGCTAACCCTGTGAATAAATTGGGTATAAGGTACAACGAGTACTCATTGACAAGGGAAGCCTTGCAAACATAATGTTCTACAACTTTTGAGAAAATTAACTCAAATCTTCATATTTGACATCCGTCAACACACCACTGTATGGTTTCAACTATAGCCTAGGGGAGCCACTCAAAAAAATCACGATGCGTGTCAAAATCAAAAGCATGACAAAAGAGAGTGAGTTCCTGGTGCTCGTTGTTCCATCGATGTACAACGTAATCATGGGAAGGGGATGGATCTCCAGACTGGGTGTGGTTTTGTCAACATTTCATCAACAAATAAAATTCTCGATGCCCACGGGATCCACACCATGGAATTCAAATGAAGGCTAGGGAGTGTAAGTTGATGCTGCTAAGGAGGAAGAGAAAGGCAAACAGGTACACAGATCAAGGTTCGTGACCAGCCCATCCTAGAGGATATGGAAGGGTTACCCGAGCATAAGACAATTGACAAATTGCTCAGGGTCGAGGCCGATCCTTTCAACGACAAAAAACACTTTTTAATCGACACCACCCAGGAGCCCTCAGAGATGGTAAGGTTCCTCACAAACAATATTGACATTTTTGCATGGACCCCCTACAAAATGCGGGGGGTGGACCTGGCTGTCACAAGCCACCACATGAAAGTAAAAAAAGAGGCTCGACGAGTAAAGCAGAGGAGCATGCGGTCCACTGTACAACATATAGAGGTCGTTAACGAGGAGGTGTAGAAGTTGTTAGAAGCTGAAGCAATAAGGGAAGTCACATATCCCGAATGGCTGTCAAGAACGTTCAATAGAGGGTCTACATAAATTTCACAAGCCTCAACAAATCTTGTACAAAGGACTCGTTTTACTTCTCGAAAATTGACCTACTTGTGGACTCGATAACCAAACACCACTGAACTAAAGAAACTCACTGGGAGACCCCTCAATGCATGGAACCCGCTCGGCCCCTTCGACACTAACAGGGTACTCCCATGCCTCTGATACCTCAACCATAATACAGTCAATCCCCTTAGCCGAGGACAGAAGCCCCTAAACTAGATTTTTCTTATATTCATAGGGCCGGAGGTAATATCTCCTAGGCTTCCACGTGCCCTCTTCTCTAGCGGATTTGAGTGGAGCCTTCTTTAGGGAATAACAATGACGAATTGTGGCTAGACCCATGTTCATACCCAAGATTTCATTAAGGGCCAAAACTTTCAAGATAATCCTATAGAAGTTCCCAGTGGCCTGGAAGGGGGCTATCCGTAGTGGCACAAAGCTTGGCGGATCAAAGGGTGGAAGGAAAACCTAACAACAACACTCTCTCTCTCTCTCTCTCTCTCTCTCTCTCTCTCTCTCTCTCTCTCTCTCTCTCTCTCTCTCTCTCTCTCTCTCTCTCTCTCTCTCTCTCTCCACAATGGCGATAAGTGAAAAATATGAGGAGTTGCCTGCTACACTAGGGGTAGGAATCTTGTCCGTCAGCAGAAGACGGAGTTTTATGTCATTAGAAATCGCGTATACTTTTCTAAATCTATCCTTAAGTTGTTGGAAAGTATCCTCCTCAAATTTGTAGCCATTTAAGAAATCGAAGAAAGAAATCTGGCACTTGCAAAGATTCAGGTAACCAGCGCAACAGCAGGGACGATGATAAGTCAGAATCCACAAAATAAGCAAACGGCCCATTCGAAGGGACACCCTTGACTATTTATAAAGGACTTGGGCGGGAAAAACAAAAAGAAATTTTGTCACTGTAATTGCTCAAAGATTGAAACCAAGCAGCATGTTGCATTTAATGCGCACAGATTTGGCAATACATCGAATGCAAGAGGAAACGAACTGACCTCCTTTCCTTTCTTTGCTTGAATATGATTTGATATCGTTAGCCCGCTACCCCCATGGATGACCTAAGAGCGTGATCAAGCAATAGTGAGCTAAGGGAAAATTGTAGGGGCTACAAATATTGCGATCGACAGAAGCGGTCAATAAGGAAACCCGACTTGAACGACACCGATCGTGCTCAAATTGGGTCGAGTTACACTTGCAATTGAGGTTACGCAGGTCGGATGAACTTAATCAAGTACAAGCCATCGAGGCCGACCAGTTGGGTGGGGCGTCACATCATCCCAGAATAGGCGACAGAGAAAACTAGAAAAACACTCAAGTATTTATAGATGTTCTAAGCCCTGCAGATGCTTTGACTGTTAGTACATCAACTTGAATCTCATTGAAAATCAACTTGAATCTCATTGAAGATGTAGGTTTTTGTGATATGCACCTCTCTTAGTACATCAACTTGAATCACATTTAGTACATCATATCCATCTGCACTCAAGTGTCTACAAAAACTTTAACTCGAATCTCATTGAATCATTGCATTTTGGCAAGAGGCCGTGGTGTCCCTGACAAGTGTTTCCTTGTGCAGAGGGAACTCCAGAATCGAGGGAAAAACAAAATTTTGACCACTTCTCTAGCTCGGACAAAACTCATGTGGAAACCCCACGGAACCATATCCCCACATTGTGGTTAGAACCTAAAGGCAGTGGTGATACCAAGCTAGGAAAGGCATCGATTGGTGATGTTGGCTGGGTGGGAGAAAGAAGAGGGGGACTATCATGTGTGATATATCGGCATAAGGAGAAGAATTTTACTAAATACTTTAGTAAAGCAATAAAGCATACTGTTCTTTTAATTTTTCAAACACGACATGTGAGCCACTTGAAAAATATGTGAAAGATAAAACATGATCATTATAGACCACAGCTAGAAAAAGGACAACAGCTATTGTACTAACTACTAATCAGTTGGGAAAAAAATCACAATGATAGACTGAAAATTTAATTTTTCAGAGGTTATAGTGATTGGAAAAATAATTATAGGAAAAATATGTTGGGCTCAATTCATACACGTGGACGGCTATTGGATGGGCCATCTTAGATTATGCAGGCTGCTTGTGGATTTCTTCAAGTCAAGATATACCAAGGTAGTAGCAGTGAGGCCTATTACAAAAAAGTTATAGTGATTTTTAGTCTCTCATTGTAATTTTTTTCAAAAGTAGAGGTAGAATCTTTCTAAAAATTCAAATATTTTTTGAGATGTTATAGTGATTTCAAAATAGATTTTTTCGCCAAGACTAAAGTTAAATGACTATTTTCTAGCTTTTATACGTCTATCATTGTAATTTTATTTTTGCTATTGTTTGTACGAATTGAAAAATAAAAATAAATCAGTTCATTTTTTATGCATACACTTCTAAAGCACGCACCTATTACTCATTTGGCCTATACTATCGGGTATTATTATCACTGTCTTTTTTTTTTAATTTATATGTTACCAAATTTGAGTAATTTTTTTGGAGTAATCATTCTTCTGACTTAAAAAATTAAAAAAAATCACTAAAGACTGAAATTTTAAAACTATATTTTTTATTATATTTAGTGTTCTTAATGTCGTCTTATCTGAAATTTTTTATTTTTATTTTTATTTTTAGTTTAACATGCAAGCCTAGTTGGTTTAAGAAAAACTACCCCTAGCTGTGGGCTTCTCAGAGGAGAGTCCAGGGTGCACAGTCCCTCTTAACTGTAGGATTCAGGTTTATCTATTTTCCTAAGAAATCAAAATCACAAACCATGTAAATTATTGAACATGTTTTAAACACCTAATTCATACTTGCCTATTTTCCCCACGAATCCAAAATCTAAACATTGGCCCAACTGATTAGTACAATGGCTGTTGTCCTTTTTCTAGCTGTGGTCTACAAAGATCATGCTTTGTCTTTCACATATTTTTCAAGTGGCTCACTTTTTACATGTGGTGTCTGATTTATTGTTCAGTGCATAATGCACGATGCCAGTTACAACTGCAGTTATTTTTGACATCACCCGAAGCATGCTTTGCACATGCTAATATTGAGACCAAGTTAAGTCCAACTATATATAAGATAATTAAAAACTTAAAAGAAACTTTATCTATCTACTCTGAAGTGTTAAGTAAAATTCTTCTCCTATATCACACATGATAATCCCAGGATTATCCAAATTATAAGAGGAACTCACCGACTGAATGCTGTCACCCACATAGCTAGAGATACATGGTCAAAGAAGGTAAAAGAATACTTAGGAGATCAGCTCAGCGACAGTTATATTACCCCTGCAAGCAAGATTGGTCTAGTAATTCAGATCTAGCAATTGCCGAAGAAGGGAAGCTGAATTTTAGCAATTGCAGAATAAACGGAGCCATCCTAATGTCAACTTGCTCCGTGGGTGCTTGGAAGACAATCACTCACTGGTTCAAGCACACCATGTGAATTCTATAATTTCCCAAAACTGAGCCTTAAGTCTTGATCAATCACTGCTATGTCCATAAAACCAGTTGCTGTAATTAAGAAACAGAGGACAACTTTTCCTACAATACTAAATCAAAATCCCAGCAAAACAATGACTGGATCAAATAGAGGCCTTAATTGCACAACCACAACTTTTATTATGATTAAGCCACAGCAACAAACCCAAAACAACCACATGGTGTCTATCCGAGCCAAGATTCAAGAAAGACATCAGGCAACTGATCTCCAAGAACTGAGATTATTACATATCATATGACCAAATAAAAACCAAAGGACTCAAATTTTATTCTGATGGCAGGTTCCTCGAACCAAACCATTTATGAGAAGCTACAAACAGAGAACAGAGAACACTAAACGTAGTCAGGCATCATTTTTTTTCTTCGCAATAAACAGCCCCCACCTCTGCTCGCCGGATGAAGTTCGGATCAACTTTGCATTCCACCCACCAGCAATTTCGTCATAATCCTCCTGGAGATCATTTCACAAGAGTGAGACCACACAATCAAATAGAGTTGAGTACCAAGAGTGAGACCACACATGTACAATCAAATAAACTGATTGGGTAAAAGATGATCACGCACTTTAGAGAAGTCTTGGATGAATTCTTTCTTCTCCTTCTCTAGTGCATCTAGTTCCATCTGCAGAACACTCGTGAACTGGAGTGGCAAGAAGAAACTTGTTTAGATCGAGAAGCCCTTTATTTCTAAATGTATACAGAAACTACTCATATACAAGGAAAACATAGAATCGTGTAAGAGGAAAACATAAAATCAGTAACCTGATCTGTTCGATCCTCTGCAACAACTTCACTAAAACCAGCATCTCTAAGCATCTATAAGTTATCAGAAAACGAGGACAGGACTTGTCATGTCAGAAAGTTCGATTCCAACAGGCGCCCCCCACACACACAACACCCAGGCCCTAAACCACACACACACACAGAGTGAGTTTCATATGTCAATATACCTGGCCATATGCTTCCACACTGTGGAGATCATATCCTCGTTGATTGATGTATGCAGCAAATTCTGGCGATGGAGGTCCATCACTTTTGCAGTAATCACTAATAAGAACTTCTCCACCAGGCTTTAACCACTTGTAAAATGACTTGAACAATGCAGGTTTGTCCTGAAAATAGAGCATGTATAGCTCAAGATTTGGGAATGACGAAACTAGTACCAGAGAAGTGGGAAAAAAAAAAAATCAAACAGAAAGTAAACTTCAATCTGAAGAAAAAGAAGTCAATTAGTTATCAAATCCAATAAAAAGCAAAAATAAGGTTGGGGCTCAAACTAGCAGGGGAGTTCCTTTTCCAAACTAAGCTACCAAAGCAAACCAAGATTTGAATCAATGAGATGCAAAAATGTTTTGGTTCCGCATCAAATTACGGGCTAAAAGGTGGGAAAGAACACATGTTTTCGTATAAAAGTTAGAATGCCTAACGAAGCAGTTCTCAAGCAGTTTCTTTGTTTCCTCTCAATCTCACTCATGCTTTAACGTATGGAAGGATAAGAAGTACAAAGCCAAAACCCAAAAGTTCAGCAAGCCACTGGAAAATAAATGCATTACAGTTTAAAGCTGAGTGGAGGAAACGAGGTGTATTACTTGAATGTGGAGAATTGTGTCACGGCTGTAGATCACATCAAAGGTGTTGTCTGGATATCTTTTCTTGGTGCAATCAGCAACCTCAAATTCGACTGAACATTTGAGCCCAATTGCCCGTTCCAGAGCAAAAGAAACCATATTTATAGACAGGTCAATGCCAACAACATGTACATCAAAGTTCTCAGCCATGTAAAAGTCACCTCCACCAATGCCACAGCCCACATCCAGGACTTTATGTCCAGGCCTAAGATCCAGCTTCGCAACAAATTCTTTTGTTGTTGCTGCTCAAAATAATATTCAATTTGAGCAAACAAAACTATGCAAGACAATGGCAGAGTTACTTTCCAACAATTAAGCAAAAAAATTGTTGCTTATAAAAACTCATATATACTGAATGATCTTGATCACAAAACACATAAGCTAGAACATTATTACTGCAAATTGACACACAAGCAGCAGGACTACCAATGGGCTATTCGTTGTGCACATGTTTCTTTGTGGTTTATCATCTCCAAATGCAAAGCAAATCCAAAAAAGAAGAAGAAGAAGAAGAATGTGACAACTGGATGGAGAGAGTTAAAGATAACTTCGATAATTGACAATAAATTAATTGGAATTTAAAACACCGTTCAAATCTCTCTCTCTCTCTCTTTCTCTCTCTCCCCCTCTCTCTCTCGCCACTGACATATATTTAGGCATCTACATGATCTCCATGGGTTGTGCATTTTAGGTAATATGTGATTCAGACATCAGAGAAGGAAGCACTTTCACATATGACATACCAATCCCTCCTGTGCTAACAAAACCAGGGCCGAAGATACGTTCATATCGCAATATGCCATCGCACTTATACTGGACATTATCCAAGAATTGCTGGAACCCCCTATCATCCTCGGAACTGACCTTCTGCCATATCCAACAAATCTGCATCACACCCATCACATTTGCATCTTTACCAACACTTTTAAGTGAAGACAAAAAAAACCCCCTCTTCAGAGAAAGCAAGGAAAGCCCCTCCTACAGCATGGAGATGTGCAGCCAATTACATTACCTGATTTTGGTTTTTCTTGTTTCTCACATAAGCCCCAATACATTTGCAGCCAACAAGGGAGAGTTCGAAGGAATTCCCAGAACCATCACGTAGAAGGCATTCCTTGAAGACCTGAAACCAACATGAATCAGAAAAGGAAAATGGGGCAATTAATATAGGTAAGAAGCAATCCAACTAGATAACAAGGATAAGCTCATGTGAACTTCATAATTTACCATTAATCTCTTACAGTATAACCTTTCTATCCTTCCTTTACAAGGTGAAAGGGCATGACAAAATACAGGACTTGTACATGTTCAAGCCATAGCAAAATTACCTCCATTGAGCTTAACAAATCAATTAAAACACTAAGTAAAAAATGACCATCTAAAGAGTGCGGAAGTATGAGAAAAAGTTTCTATTTGAAAACAACTTATTTCCCCGACCAATTGTCTGACAAGCAGTTATTCTAATCACGTAGCAACATGCCAAAAGAGAAACAAATCCACTGAAATAATCACAAGTGGCATATATCAACAACAGGAGCTTCTAATGGGGGAGGAACCTTTGTATAATATCTGGGCTCCCGGTAATGAGTTGGATTGTGCTTTCGCTTACAGTCTCCAGATTGATGGAAACATGATTCTCTGAAGAAAACAAACCCACCGATCTTCAGCCACTTTACCATCCTTTCAACAAGATTTTCAATCTATAATAAGTTGGGAAGGATAAATTCATCAGGTAAATGAAAGCAAGTCAATAGGTAATGCCAAGGCAGTCAGAAGTGTAAAAGACGGGAGCAAACAAATTAGATGCCATAAGTAGAACATTGTTACAATACACAGTTATTTACATATGTCCATTCATCTTCTAACAATAAGTTAACATTTGCATCAGAACTGCTGGTCTTTGGAAAACACTCTTGCAGATCCAAGTATCAAGAAGAATATCGAAACAATGAAGCAGGATTGGGGACCTGGGATGGTGCGGGCAGTGGGGATGGGGCTAAACCACTATCTTAGGTTTGGGATCCAGAATGGCCCAAGTGAAACCCGTCTCAGCCCCGCCCCATTGTCACCCGTTCACGTGGCGGGCACTCATACCAAAGGTGCATTCCTTTTTCTATTTTCTCACTTGGAAACTCCAGAGACAGTAGAGAACATGCTAGGACATCAGTGACTAAAAGAGTGATGAAATGACAAACCTGAATTATGTGACGACACGAGTAACAGGACTTTGTGGTATTTTTATGATAACTAGAGCCATTTTTGTAATATCATTATATTTGTTTAAACATCCTGTTTACAGTAACAATACATTAAAAAAATTAACACGACGCTGATGTCCCGTCTCCATTTTTTTTTTTTGAAGCTTTTCGTGTAGTTGCCCCTGTGCCGTGATTGTTCCATGTCTATGCTTATTTGGTCTACATATACGCTGACAGAATCACGCCTAAGGAAATTTAGAGCCGGAGCCAAATAGTAGCACAACATTACAACATGCTACACAAGTGGACAACCAGCTCGCATAGCCGAAGAGACAAAAAGGAAGAGGCAAAAGCACACTCATAAAAGCGGCGAAGTTGACTTCTTTAGTTCTTCCTGAGCTCAAACATAAAGACTGTCTCCTTTTGTGATTTATTTCACTAATCTTTGCAACAGCTCCTCTCACTTATAGGATGGCTAACACTTGCACAAGAAATGAGTGAAGTTCTACTGCAGCTGGATGCATAAGTGGTTAATCTCTTCTTTCACAGGTACTTGTAGCACTTCACTTTTTGGGCAAATTAATGATCTTGATACTTACTCTACCTATTTTATTATCAAATGTAATGCTATCAGATAGTTAAATAAATAGGTTGGTTGAAAAGAAGAAAAAAGTTCACCTCTCTGTCGGAAAGATACATCAGTAGCCAGTTCGAGAATATCAAGTCCATTGATTCAGCTGATATACATAGATCTGGGGATGTCACATCAGCACACATAAACTTGACATTTTTATAGTGCCCATTGGCGTTCTCATTCTGCAACATATGCAATTAACAGTTAAGAGTAGAACAGAAAAGTAGCAAAGGTCAGGGGGAAGGGTGAGGTAGAACAATCAAAGCTAGAAAATTCATTTCAAGCTACAAGGATGGTCCAACAATCCCTTAACTAGGTAGGGTCTGATTACCTTCTTTATCGCACTTTCAATGAAGTCCAAAGCTAAAACCTGACCAGCCTTCTTAGCTAATTCACCAGTAAAACGGCCAATACCAGCTCCTAGTTCCAGAACTGATTTTCCTTCAAACGGTGGAAGCAGAGAGAGTACCTGAGTATGACTCAAGTTAGATGAATTCCAATAGCTTGACATCATATTCTAGACCTCCAATTATAACAGGGCTAAAGAAATTTTTATTTGCACTTCAAAACTTTAAAAGGCAGGGAAAAAGAGGCAGGACATACATATCCTAGAGTATTCTACGTCGGTCTAAGGTTAATGAATGACAGATAAAATGGGTTTTAGGGGTGATGAGTGAAAGCTTAAAGACCAAAAGAGTAAAACTAAAACACATAAAAGTCCAAAACTATGCATATCCATTCAGATCTAATAAAGAAGAAAGCAAACAGATTATATCATACTCCAGAACAATCAGATTTAGGCTGTGTAAATATACATGTTAACCGAACATAATCTGTTGAATCAGCCACATAATTAGTGGATATAACGTATTATCTCTGTAACATCTGCTGGTGCCCTCGTGGGCACATTCCTCTCTGGGTTGGTCTGTCTGAGAAAATAGCTAAGAGCCAAAGACTTATTCAGCAAAAACGATGGCCCCATTTTCTTCCACTGAGGTAACCGCAAACGGTGACAACAAAAATTTCTCCACATTCAAATGTTACTTATCAGCAAATGAACGTTGGCCACTTGAATAATAAGGAAATCAAGTGCTGAGGAAAGTATCTAATCTGAATCAAAGTACACAAGATTATATAACTTAACTGATACAGTAGAAACCTGTCATGCATAAACTAAGAAACATTAATTCTGGACAAGAACAGGAAAAATACTGCAAATAACCTGCAAACAGAAAGGTCAGGTTCTGAACTTTTGAGGGCCAAAGCGAATCTTAACAGATGAGACCCTTCATTCATTAGAAATATCATAAATCAACTTTAAAAAGCAAATTACTAGTATTCAACAAGATAAAATACTAAAATTGGAAACTTAAAGTACCACATCTGTACCCTTTTCTCTTTTTTACTCAATTTGGGCTCTCTATTGCTTTTATTTGGTATGGACAATCCTAGTTGGCGGGTTTATAGTGAATGAGTTTAGTTTTTTGTGCCTATTTATGAATACTAAAAAAAGTTGGGGGGGATGCCCAAGGCAAAAGTCTTGCTCGCCTTTGCTCAGGATCGGTGTTGCAAACAAACTAGTACCAAGTTTGTGCTGCCAACAGCAAAATAGTAGAATGAGGAACTGTTAATGCTGAATGATGGCAGAGGGTTAAAATATCATATGCTTCACCTTTCTGGAATACCTACAAGCTCATGTTACATTCACTTTGATAAGACATCATACGGAACTTTAATGTTGTAAAATAAATTGTCGATTAAACCCACTTTATTGGGGATTGAAGTCACCAATGATGTTGTATCCTTAAAGACAAATCTGGTTAAGCAGATAGGTTTGGGCACCTGTGGTCGGTTGATTTTCTAATAGTTCTCGTGAGCTCTCCCCATTTTGGGGGAAGTAGGCCCGAGGGAACAGTAATAATAACCCAAACGTTCCATTTGCCAATAATAGCAATGGCTTGCAAATTAAGTAAGACCAATTATTACTATCAGAATAACATAAATTAGAAAGCACATAATATTCACCTACTGCGACCACGAGATCATATAAAGGTTTTGGGCAATGTCTACACAAAAATTGGCAGAAAAAGCATACTAAAGGCACAAACAAATCAAAACTGGTCTAAACTGAATTATCCAAAAGTAACTTATGCTGATGATTTTCGCACCCCTGTTCTGTACACGGACGTGACCTTTTTGTTCTTTTATGTAAGTTACAGAATTACCCTTTTGTCTATCACTTTGTAATCTTGTAAATTTAGACAATATGGGCAATGCAATGAATTCACAGACAACATAGGGACGTGAACTTCACAATTCGCTAACTTTTTCTCACACGATGAGTCGAGAAAAACAATTAACATTAAAAATCACCAAAAAGTTGAATCTCCTCTCAATCGATACAATAAAAAAGGACCAGGTCCACAAGGAAGAAGGAAAAGGATTGGAGAGAGAGAGAGAGAGAGATTACTTCAGGTCTCTCTTCTTTGTCGAGATCAGCAGCTTTAGAGTCAAGCATCATGGACTCGACGGTGAGGTCCACAGAGTGCTCGAGCCAGTAGCTCTTCTGAACCTCACGTTCTTTTCCTACAGTATTTACACACGAAAATATCAAAATCCAAATGCTCATCTGATATATGTATGTCTATATGAATGCAGACACGCACGCAGAGGCGAAGGACTCACCTTCGGCAGCCATTGTTCGCGTTTCTGAGAGATCTAAAAATGAGAATGAGGATGCGAATCGAATCGGTGGATATAGAGAAAGCGAACGTGATGAATATATGAATGGACGATGTCGACGGGGAAAAGAGATAAAAGAGAGGAAAGTTAACGAAGGCTAGGAACCCTGGATGGCAATGCGAGATCTGGAGAAGCTCCTGGATCTGCGGTTGTATGCTTTCCCCTTCTGCTGCATCAGCGCCAACCCTCTCTTCCTTTCTCTCACACTCGCAATGGCTTTCGGTATCTCCTCTCCTTCTACCGAGTGTAGTCTATGGTATTATATAGGGAGAGACGATGCGTTGATCAGCAACAACTCAGATCCAATCACAGAGAGAGAGAGAAAGAGGGGGAGAACAGCGATGCAGAGAGAGACAGTGGGACCCTTTCCTTTATTTATCGGATTTAGGAGGAAACGGGGTGCGTGCTGACACAGCACACGTGCATCCTGCAGTTTGGCTATTAGCAATCAACACCCTACCTAACAATACACGACGTGACACCCCCATAAACCGGCAATTCAAAAAGTATTACAATAATTTAAAATGTCGTTTTGAATCTCAATTTTATTTTCAAATTGAGTCCTAATTTTTTCTTCTAATTTTATTTCATATACAGTGTTTACCGTGCGAGAGAGAGAAGAGGAGGGCAACACACCACTGCCAACGTCCACCACCATAGCCTGCTGCCCAATCACACCGCATCCCGATGCCAAATCCGATGGCCCAACCAAACCCGATCTTACTCAATGGAAGACATAGCCGTAGTCATGGAGAAAACCCAATCATCGGTAGCCATATCTCCCCCCCACCCACCCCCCCCCCCCCTTCTCTCTCTCTCTCTCTCTCTCTCTCTCTCTGTAAAACTAGTATAACATACATGTTTGTTCATATGGTGATCCCTTGATATTCTTCCAGTTCTACACGCCGGTCTTGCTGCCACTTGCTCGATTCCTTCTATCAAAAATAATTATGGAATAGCCATAACTGCCACACTCAATTTTTGATACATTTTACTATTTTTCAAGTGGTTCACTTCATAGCTTGGAATTGAGTTTTATTCAGGTTCCAGTTTCTCAACATCTCTTCTTTGACTCTGCAATATAGTAGATGGTCATCTTTGTTAAACAGCTTTTCTCCTTGAGCGCGTGCATTCGTTCATCACATATTTTAATGTCGTTGTCTTGAAAAGAATATTTTGTTATTTCCCGGTGGAGGGTGTTGAAGGCTTATAGTCTTATGAAACGTTGCCATGTAAAATTGCAGTTGGTTGGATTTTAGGGTCGGATTTTATTAGCAATTGCTGCATCAACATTACTGAGATATGAAGAGTAACCTATTTTAAAAAGTCATGAAACTTCTAGTTTGCATCCTATCTTATATTAGTAACATATTTTCCATTATACTTAAAACTTTTCTTCTGATGCAAAATAGTCTACTGTAACTTGTGAGATATGAAGCAGCAACCTGTGACGACGATGATGATTGTGTGAGATATGAAGCAGTAACCTATGGGATATGAAGCAGTAACCTGTTTATTTGTTGATTGCGACGATACTTTGTACGTATGTCACATATAGAATTATTTGCTAGTAAAATAAAAGGAGATGATACTGTAACTTGTTGTTTCTCACAAAAGTGTGAATTTGTTGCATGGGTATCTGTAACTTTTCATATCATTGAGCTAGTGAACTCCGAGTTTTATACTTGCCAATTATGACAGTTATTTGATTAATTTTAATGGTTTCTATGGTTGTTTTATTTTGCGGAGAGAACAAATTGAGAGTTTCACACCAATGTGATAAGTGGAGTTATGTGTGGAACATGAATAAGAATGTAAGGACCCGAATTTTTTTTTGTTTTAATATTGATAAACCGGAACTCATGTACAGGGCCCGTTTGGATGGGGTATAAGGAAGGGGGATAACTTTTGGATGAAGTATAAGGGTTGACGTGACACATTTGACATGATTTGCGAGGACAAAAATGTAAAGGAGTAACTTTCACCCCTTCAAAAATAATACCCGTTAAAGAGATAGATGGATATTATTTTTGGGCACCCCCACCATGTCCAAAAGTTATCCACTGGTATTAGTAAAGAATAATACCCCCTCTTCCTTATTACAATTACAAAATAATCTTATCTCTCCATTTTATCCTCCATCCAAACCAAGTACTATTTTATCCCTATTTTTTAATACCTCATCCAAACCATTTGCCTTTTTATGCCGCCTCTATAAATATCACATCAATGTGGACTAACCCTCCAAAAAAATACCCCATCTTATCTTATCCCCTGAAAATAATCATTCATCCAATCGGCCCCATAGTGTGTTAACTGTGAATATTACTTGATTTGGAGTACTTATGTTCTATTGTGACTGTTAGGCAAAAATTTAATTTTTGCTTTAACATAATCTCACTTACATAAATAGTAAGTTTTTATTATGTAGGTCGGACCCATTCAAAATATAACATATTTCTTAATTACATCTTTTGATAAAAGAAAACATTTTGATTCCAACTATGGTAGTTTTAAGAGCTAAATGAATAAATAAAATGGAGTTTATTTATTTTGCCAAATGAACATTGGAGTACACAAAAGATTGTGAGAAAACGGCATCACTGCTAAAAAGAAAGCATCCCAACTAGGTTGACACCCAATCCTTAGCCAATCATATGCCATCCACATTCAAATAATGTATACTAATTGTGACTGAACCCATATAGTGGGTTGCTTACGTATCCGAGTCGAGAATGAATCTGGACTGGAATCAAGTCAAATCGTAGTTCTAATATTTGTAAAATATTTTGATATTTGGGTGAAGAATTAAGGTTCACCAATTTAAAATTACGACTGAACCCATATAAATGGATTGCCTACGTATCCGATTTAAATTGGAATCAAGTCGATACGTAGTTCCAATTTTTTTAGCAAAAGTATTTGATATTTGATATTTGATATTTGATATTTATTTTTTTTATGCAAACTTTGACTTGTTTCTCAATTGGCTCATGACCATACATGTTGAGATATGTCCAATCTTTTAAGCAAATTAATTGCAGATATGCTTAAGGTCTTAAAATAGCAAACTTAGGCTAATTTCTTTTTGGGCCTTGAGGGGGGCAATTTCGAGGCCTGTGAAGGGTAAATTTTACAACCCGTAAAGGATATTTTTCTTTTAAGCCACAAGGGGCATTGTGGAGAGCCGAGTGAGCTGTCTATTTATTTTCTTTATATACTTTTTATTTTTTATGGATCCATTAGTGTTTATATTTTTTTATTTATAAACCGTCTATCATATGGCCACTAGGGATGTAATTAACATTCATAAATTTTGTGAGGCCACAAGGGGCTTCAATATTTTTTTGAGACCACATGGGCGTCAATAATTAGTTGAGACTGTGAGAGGTGTCAATAATTATTTAAAACCGCAAAGGGTATCAATATTTTTGAGACCATAGGGCATCAATATTTTTGAGACCACAGGAGGTGTCAATATTTTGTTGAGACCGCAAGGGCGTCAATATTTTTGAGACCACAAGCGGTGTCAATAATTAGTTGAGACTGCGAGGGGGTGTCAATAATTATTTTGAGACCGCGAGTGATATTAATATATATATTTTTATCGCAAGCGATATCGATAATTAGTTGAGACTACGAGGGGTGTCAATAATTATTTTGAGACCGCAAGCGGTGATCATATTTTTTTAATACCGTCAGGGGTGTCGATAATTAGTTGAAACCACAAGGGTGTCAATAATTATTTTGAGACCGCAAGGGGTATTAATATTTTCTAAGACCGCGAGTGGTGTCGATAATTAGTTGAGACCACAAGGGTGTCAATAATTATTTTGAGACCGCAAGGGCTTTTCTTTTATTTTTTTATTTTTTAAGACCACGAGCGGTGTCGATAATTAGTTGAGACCGCGAGGAGTGTCAATAATTATTTTGAAACCGCGAGTGGCGTTAATATTTTTTAAGACCGTATGCGGTGTCGATAATTAGTTGAGACCGCGAGGGGTGTCAATAATTATTTTGAGACCGCTAATGGTATTAATATTTTTTTAAGATCGCAGGCGGTGTCAATAATTAGTTGAGACCATAAAGGTGTCAATAATTATTTTGAGACTGCAAGCAGTGATCATTTTTTTAATACCGTCAGGGGTGTCGATAATTAGTTGAAACCACGAAGGGTGTCATAATTATTTTGAGACCGCAAGCGGTGTTAATAATTTTAATACCGCAAGGGGTGTCGATAATTAGTTGAGACCGCAAAGGGTGTCAATAATTATTTTAAGACCACAAGTGGTATTAATAGTTTTTTTTTCTTGCAAATGTCCATCATGTTGCAACTAGAGGCATAATGAACAATTTTAAGTGTTTTTTTTTTTAACCAACTCACTAAGACAGAATAACTTGTGCTTGAGGATGCAACTTCAACAAATACTGTGACTTAGCATGGATCTTGAGGAAGACCCCAAAAAAATGGCATTTCGAAAATAGACTTAGCAGTTGGCGGGAGAGGGGTGGAATTTTTGACTTTGTAATTGAACGACTAACTCTCACAAAAAAGACAAAAGAGTATGTACTCAGTATTTTGAGAGCAATCGGTAGTTCAAGGTAACTCCCAATTTTAATGTATAAATATACATAATATTTGAAATCAGGAGTATTATTTTGAAAATGGGATAGAAGAAGTATATTTTTTTTTACAACCCGAGAGAGGAGAACAAAGAGAGACCAAATGAGAGAAGGAAATTCCTTACCTTAATCTTCATTGAAGAACAACAGTACGTTTGTTGACAGAATATTCTCTCTTCCTTTGCTCAGAATTATTTTCTCTATTGTATTTTTTTTCTCCTCTAAATTTTTGAACGACAATTCTCCCAGATTGCTCTGCTCTTTCTCTTCTCCTTGTGTACTGCTTGCGCCTTATTTTTCTCTCCCTTTATGCACTGCTCTCTTTCGTTCTTTTTTTTCTGATCTTCTTTTCGAACTGTCTTTTTCTTTCGCACATCCTCTTCTTCCCTTTCTTTTCTCTTTTTCTCTCTGTCTACTGTTCGTTTTTTCTGTGATGCAGTATGCCCTTTGGTTTTATAGAGGGCAAAGACAGATGGTTAGTTTCACCTTGTACCCACGTCTTCAGTGAGTTAGTGGAGGGAAGTGGGTTAGTGGAACATTAAAAGGCCACTTTCATTTTTTCTAATAATATTTTTTTTGCTCCATGCTTGACCGTTCGGGTGTTTACAAAATAAGACTCTAAAAATGGCGTCCCAAGCGTAAGACTCTCGACTGATGTAGCATAATAAATATCCGGAAGTACCGGAGTCGAACCACTGAGACGGACGGACTGTGTTTTAACCCAAGACTGCGAGCACTAGTTTTACTTGGCTCTCAGGTAGCCACCCATAAACTTTGATTTGGTTGATTAATTAACTAGAAACTTGACAAATAATTTGAATAACAATAAACTAAAGCAAGTACAGTCACGGAAACCCAGCGTCCGCAACTAACTTAGCTGATTCCTGCTCGGGCCACAATAATCCTTTTACTAACTTTGGAGTAAGCTAAAGAGGTTTTCGAATAAAAGCCCACCCGTAGGTTTCGTTTATTAAAAGGTTCTCATTTTAGGAATCCCAAAATTGCTGGAAAATATGGAAGATTCGAAACCGAGGCACGAAATTAGTTAAGTCAATCACGGAACGCCTTCGTCCCGCGACCATACTCTGGAAAACTACTCACACATATTGGAAGAAAACGCAGAAGATGAATCGAAATAAGAACTAATCATGCTTTCCATTAATGAAATCTAAAAATAATGAAAAGAAATACCGTATTTGCAAACGCGAACTTAATCTTCAACGAAGTAAACACGAGAATTGCTATTAAACTTGAATCAAATGCTCGAACCACCAAGAAATTGATGAAAAACTTGAACTTGAATCTTCAAAACCTAAGATCTGAAAGAAAGGCAGCTGCTTAAGAAAACTAAACCTAATTAATGAAAAACATCCCCCTAATACACCTTATTACGCCTATTTATACTACAGAATCCTAACTACCTCCTTAAAAAGCTCATTCAAATAACAATTATCTAACTACGAATATTTATACTCCAGAATCCTAACTACCTCCTTAAAAAGCTCATTGAGATAACAATTATCTAACTACGAATATTTATACTCCAGAATCCTAACTACCTCCTTAAAAAGCTCACTGAGATAACAATTATCTAACTACGAATATTTATACTCCAGAATCCTAACCACCTCCTTTGCTGCGTGTCAGAGCCGTGGGCCCATTAGCTGCCGAGAATTGGCTTCGGCCTCGCAAGTCCTTCCACAGATTATAATTAATGGGCCCACCTTTTCCAAACTCTACCATTTTGTTACAGATCAAACAAAATAAATGGCCCAATTCCCAGCCATTAACCACGTCCTGGAATATATTCCAATCTATTCTCCAAAATTCCGCACATGCTAACGGCATCCTCTGAGCCTTGCATGGGATTTGGCCACCCGATGTTCACGACTCCGCTTTGACTTCTCACGGCGCCATCCAAACCGGCCTCAAGACCTCGTAATCCAATCTTTGCGCAAAATCCGCCTTATTCTCTGAAAATTAACACAAACATACCAAAACAACGCATCAAGTAGAAAATAGAGAATAAATTAGATGACAACATGTTAAAACTACCCTATTTAGGCACTTATATCTACGATATTGCGTGCCTATCACTCCACATTCCATGTCAGGAGAGAATCACCAAAAAATTTCCTAGACACTTTGATTTTGGAGTTTGACAAGTCAAACTTGAAAAGTGACTTACTTTGAAAAGTCTACCTTATTAGGCCATGTGTATTATATATAGTAGACAAATGTTGTTTTGGTCTTTTTATGTTATATTGTTGTAGCACCATAAAAACAAGTGCACAAAATAACAATTTACAATATATATATATATATATATATATATATATATATATATATATATATGAACAAAGTCCAATTTTATTTCAGTGTTACTGTATTTTTTTTTACACTAGCTTGAACCAAAGGTTTCATTAGCTGGACGATAGCAACTGATTTCAAGAATAATTGTATCAATTTTTGGTATCAACATCAGTGATGTGTGCCGTTGCAATAATCCTACACCATGCTGGATATCACAAAATTTCATGGTCTGAGTTATTCAATTAACTAACATGAAATTTTCATCTTCAACAGTGACTTTGGGGGATAGTTTGTAGTATGTTTTATTGAATTGGGGCATTGAGGTCCTTTAGAAAACTCACCTTATCTATCTAAAAATCATATTTTTGGGTTAAAGAGATACAAGTCCTTCCCTCTCTAGAGCTCTCCTTCATCTCCCTTCTTATCTCCTTTTAGTTCCCACCTCAAATTACTTGAACCATCTATGTTTTCTTAGCAATTCCTCCTAGAATTCATTGATTGTTGTAGATTGCTTACCATTGGTGGGATACATTTGCTTGGGGAAGGTGTGGATCAAGAGATCTCAACATTTCAAAAGTTAGGGTTTTTGTTCAAGTTTCATTCTTTGGATTTCCAAATTGAGGTAGGGATATTTCACTCTTGTTAGGTGTATAGGACTAGTATTGGACTTATAATCGTGTTTGATTCGGGTGTTGGTAGTGTAATATTTGGATTTGGGGGTTTTGGGAGAACTCCATCGTGAACTGCAGATTTCTAGAATCGTCTTAGTCGCTCGAGCGACTTGTATATTTTTTATGTCGCTTGAGCGAATGTTGGGCAACTTGTCGAGCGACTCTTACTGGATTTTAGTCGCTCGAGCGACTCTTAGCGACTTGGAGATCGCTCGAGCGACCTTTCCTATTTTTCCCTAGAACTTTTCTTTGGGTTTGGTTCATCATTATATGCCAATTATGGTAGGTTATTCGATGTGGAATGATGTCCCTTGTGTTTCAACGGTTTATGTAAGTATTGTGGACATTAAAGTGATTCCTAGACTTATTGTGCATTGAACGAAGATATCAATTGAACTTTGGTCAAAGGAATAATGTGGACACTTGAAACGTGTAATGGCGGACTAGACTCTTTTGAGAATGTTGGGATGATTGTACTAGATTTCATTGGGAATGCTAGGAGTGAAGTGAACTAGACTCCCTTGACAGATTGCTAGGAAGTGAACTAGGAAGACGAATGTGATTATTTGAATGAACTTATTGAGGACACATATGGGTTGTGAAATGAAATCTGTGGAATTATGACCCAATTTGATCGAGACTCACGTTGTCATACTTGTTATTTGCGTTCTTATGTTTGGTCGGATGATCCATGAGTTTACTCATGCTATATCATATTGTAAACTGTTGCTTGTCAATCATTTCATGTGCCCATAACATTTGTATAGATATCTCTATTGGGCTGTGTAACTTACCCTTACGTTATTCAGGTGATGTTCTGGGGCATTAGCATGGTATGTTTGACATGCATGGAGTGACAAATGACTTTTTGAAATTTTATATCGAGGAGTTACTCAACATCTGAAAAGTATATTTTGGAAGATACCTTAACTCCATTTCTTAGATCTTCTTTTGATTCGTAAGATGTAATCTCTTATGTAATTGAATAATATTTTGATATACAATCGGGCTTGGATTGCCTTTAGCATTGTAACAGTTTGGAATTTGATTTATTAACGATGGTTCATGAATGAAAAGCTTGGACATTTGGGTTTATCATTGGTGATTGTGAGTTTTATCAAAAAGTATAATTATGATTTTATTATGTTGAAAATTGAGGACGTGACAATGAAGAGGATTCGGAACATGAACATGAAGTGAAGTCTTGGAGAGGATTCTGAACATGAGTTTTCATAAATAAATAAATAAAAAAAACCAAAACTAGGAGGCCCTATGACTTAACTAAAGACTTGACATGAGGATTTGACTTGTGGGAATGAACATAGGGATATAACTCAGCGGTAGAGTGTCACCTTGACGTGCAGCGAGGCATCATGGCGTATAAATTTATAGGTTGTAATATGAACTTGTATCATATGCACCAATTATTGTCAGCTTTGATATTAACTTGTAATTTGCGTTTGGGCATATCAACTTGTAATATAATATTTATCCTTTATGTCCTTTTTTGTTTATCCTTAGACACTCCTCATTGTGTAAATCATTCTCAATCTTTATTTGTCGCAAACTAGCCGCCATCTTATCAGTCTTGGCATCGGAATACATAACTATATCGGTTACCTCATTGAATAACTTCAACAAACTGTCATAGCGAATGTGGAGCCCTTTAATCCAAGTTGTGATTCCACTCTTGATTCCGGGATTAAAAGAGTGTGTTGAGTACCTAGTCCTGCAACCATAATCAAATGTTAGTGCCTCACTGGCCGGAGTTGGTCCAGAAAACATTATGATGCTTAAGTCAGTACTTGGAAAGTACTGAGTTAGGGTTGCAAGATTGGGCATGTCTTTTTTCCTCCAAGTACTGTACCTTATATATTGCTCCTACCTTGAGCACCAAGCTTAGAATGGAATGGCATGTGTGGAGCACATTCTTGGTTACAGCGACCCATAACCAAATTTTGTTATGACCTCACCTCTCGAAATGATGACTGACAGCTTGTGCTTCGCGTGTTGGTCTAACTAAATGCCAGGTGGGGATTCCATCTTCGAAACAAGTGAGCTCGGCTCGGCAAAGAGGTATTTTCATCCGACTCGGCCCTATGAAAGTGTCTCTTGCACTAATGGAATACTACATGTCATGAGGCCTAGTCTTGGCTTGGTCAGGTACCATGCTGAGGTGTGGGCCAGCTCAGTCCATCAAGTTGCTGACGTCATAGTCATAAGTTGTGGCCTAGGTCGGAGCTTGGCCTAGAGTGAACTTGAGTGGGCTCGGCATATTGCTGAAGGTTTCGTTGAATTGACTTGGCCTCACTCTGAATATGTTTCAACTCGGTTCGACTAGGTGTCATGCCAATATAGACATCCACAATAGCTTCAGCTTTCCATTTGCTCGATAGGTGAGGTGTTTGGCACTCAAAAGTGCATGTATTCTATGTCAAAACCCCGCAACTTGCATGTGTTTGTTGTTTATCGAATGGATATTGATATACTTTGACTATCTAACGCACATTCGAATGGTTAGTGTGAAAATGAGCATTGTGTAGTGCTTTTACGAGCCCAAAGATGTGATCAAAAACCAAGAATCAGGGCATGAAGTGGAGGGAAACAACATCAGACTTTCAAAGACAGTGCCCCAAATTACCGGTAATAAGTCTCAGACTATCGGTAATAGGGTGCTTTGCTTAAGTGAAGAAGAAGTCAGTACCTCAAACTACCGGTAATGGATGCCCAAACTACCGGTAGTAGAAGGCAAAGATCCACATGAAGAAAAGTCAGTGCCCCAAACTACCGGTAGTAAGAACACCAACTACCGGTAATACGAGGCACTGGCCCAATTGAAGAAAGACCAGAAAAGTCAGTACCCCAAACTACCGGTAGTAAGGACACAACTACCGGTAATACGAGGCACTGACCCAATTGAAGAAAGACCAGAAAAGTCAGTGCCCCAAACTACCGGTAGTAAGGACACAACTACCGGTAATACGAGGCACTGGCCCAATTGACGAACTACCGGTAAAATGAGGGCCCAGAAGCGCACAAATCAGATCTTAACTAACAGGCGGGATTGAGGAGATTTTATTTGTGATTTGAAAAGATTTTCAGTTCTAATTTTTAGCCTTTTCTTTAGGGATTCCTAAATGAGATTAGAGAATCTTTTGATGTCTATAAAAGGATAAGGAACCCTAGGGAAAAGGGATCAAGCTTTCCATTAAGTTTTATTCTAGTTTTTCAGCCGCCTTTCATTCTGTTTTTGAACTCCCAGATCTGGGAAGAGTTTAAATAAAAGTTCTCCTATTTTCTTGTTCTGATTTATTCTTCATTCATTGTTTTCTTTTCCTTTTTCCTGTTATTAATTTCTCATGGATTCCCTCATATCCATGAGGAACTAATCCTTCAAGGATCCAATTCGACGGTGAAACGTTGAATCATGGCTTAAGGTAATCCAATCCTCGTCTATGGTGTTCAATTTCCAGTATCCTTTGAATAATCAAGTTATATTCTGAAATCAATTAAAAGTTTTTGTAAAAGGTTTTTGCTTGTGTGTAGACAATCTTTTGGCACACACAATTCTTGGATCTCTACAAGGTTTTAATTCGAAACCCTAATTTCTTACTTGATTATTGAATTGATACCAATATTTCTTAAATCTCCACAAATAAATTATATTTTTCCTGATTATCCGACGAAGGTTCGATGTTATAGAACCGGAGTTGAGTTATGTTATTGAGGATTGGATTATTCCGAGTCACGGTCAACGTGGATCTTGAGAATTGGATCCTGTTTGTTAAACCTTTGTTAAATCGTTCTTAAGTTCACCACAGTATTTTCACCAAAACAAATCTCAAATCCCATCTCTCTCCCTTCCGATAAACTTTCAAATCACTCGTTTCCCTGTGGATTCGACTCCGGACTTCCGGATTTATTATGCTACAACCGAAACCTAATCCTACGCTTGGGATACACTTTATATTAACACCGGTTGACGACAAGCATGAGGAGTTGACTTCGACCGGATCGTCTTGAAGCATTACCGAACTAGAGGTTTGCAATGGGTGGGATGATGGTGCCTTCCCGTACACACAAGGTAGGGTGACATGCGTCGATCATCCACCCATCCTAGGTCAGGCAAAAAGACGCCTGCATGCGTCTGCCTATTCAAGCACGCCAAGATGTGTCGCGCATTAAATGTGATGCCACACATTTTCTTACGATTGACTGATAATTTTGTGTCTCCTCGATTCCCCAGCATACCTTTTTGAACTGATGGCAATTTTTTAAATTCCCTCCATTTAATCAAGCATCCAAAAAGTTTTCATTTTTACTTGCATATTTCCTTTCTCTCTCTATCCTTTTGCACTCACACCTCTGAAACTCAGCCCTTCACTTTCTTTTGATAGCCATTTCTCTCCTACAAAGCTTCTTCCTTCCTCTGGACTTCCAGGCCATTGCTGTTGTCGTATTGAGCCCTTGCCTACATGTTCTCTCCGTTTACTTAACCTTGAAGTTTATCTGGTAAGTTCTTCTCCACTGTGTAGCCTTTTAGTTTGCACATTTGATGGTCAAGATCCTGTATTTGCAGTCTGAACCTCCATGAGTTTGGTAGCGTTACCTGTTGTATGTTACTGTGTTGCACCTTGTCATTCTTTTTCGGGGGAGTTGCACCACACAAACCCTAACCTTTAGATGCATTTCACTGCCAGGTATCGAAGGCACATCGCTGCGATGACAATACAGTTATTCACTCCCTCATAAATAATAATAAATATTTTGTTGTTATAAAAATCTATATTAACGTTATTCGTATAATCTTAGTTCTTTTATTATAAAAATTTATTTATAAAAAAATAAACAAAAGTTAAGAAAAGAGGTGAAACTTAAAAAAAAAAAAATCAAAGTCATGCATTGATAATAAAAATTGATATGGTTATATATTTATTTATAAGAAGTTGTTTACCTTTTTTTTTCTATATAAGAATAAATCTATTTATTTGTACATTCATTTTGAAAATCAACTTCTGCGTAATGTCTTAAAATACTATGCTTAATTACATAAACATATAAATTACATGTGTATATGTATGTGTGTAGATATAAATAAGTAGAGAAAATTATGAAAATAAAAATATCATATATAAAATATGGCAAGCTTTTGAGTTTTAATTCAAAAAAGTTTCATCCAATATTTTTGTTAGGTAAGGTAACATGTAGTACTTAAAAAATTTGATCACAAACCAATTAACTTTTGATACTTGTTGTTCTCAGGGCTACTTTCATGAAAAGTCGCCTTGTAATAATATATAGTATAGATATCATGCTCCATATCTATCTTTGAAAGTTAAGGTCTAAATCATCGGATCCACATCATTACCTGTAAATTATTAGTTTACCGAAAAAACATAAGCTGGAGCTCGGGTAAGAAGTCATATTAAAATATCAACATATTGATTAAAGGCTCGCATCAACAATATAGTATGCACAAACAACAAGATAAATATCCAACTAAATAACCACAATGCTATCATGCTCGACATGTGACTATGCAAAATTCCAACGGCCTTGCAGGCTGCTTACATCGAGGAACCTATCATAGAGTTCACGGGCAGCTTCGACTGTCGAGACACCTCTTTACCCGATTGTTTCACGGTCTTTCAGCAGAAGAATCATAAAGATTTCAAGTAGAGTTCACGAGCTACCAGACTGATTGGTCATTCCATACTCGGTATCCAACATCCATGCATTCTTGTATGAACCCACACTAAATAATTTCATACTTAAACAATAATCATAAATGGACCGAAAGATAAGAAACAGGCAGGGAACCCAAAAAATATTCTATTTTTCAGTAGGTGGACAAAGCTATATAATTAGATTCAACTTTAAAAATTCTAAAACGTTATAATTTGTAAGTAAAGATATTGGTTCCTGTATTAATAGAAACTACACTCTACAAGATTTTAAACCATAAGTAATTGGTTAAAAATAGAATTTGGATGACACCGCCGCGTCGGTTCAAAGTTGGATACCTCATTTTAAAATACAAAACCTGCTTCGTCAATTTCAATCGAAAAATTTAATTTTGGTTGGGTAAAAATAAGACACAAAATATACATTTTTTGAAGCTTTATGTGTCTAGTTTTAGAAAAAATGGTGCACAATTTCAATACTCGTGTTTCTAAAGTGTGTCAGTGCAACCTGCACAGCTGTGAATCTGTTGCAGTTCAGTCACAAATTTTTGCAAAATTTTTTATTTTGAATTAGGCTTCAAAATTTTAACCCAACACAAAATAAACATAAACTAACGCTCAATAAATTTTTTTAGAAATTTTAGAGTTTTAGAATAACCCTAACGAAATGTTTCAAAATTATATTATCACTAGTTTTTTTTTTTTTCAGATTCTGTTATTTACAAATAAAATATGGACAATTCTCGTTTTGGCCTTTGTTTTTGCAACCTAACTATCTAAAATATCTCAAAATCTACATAGAACATGCATGACTCGATTGCACACTAAAATAACACATGTATCATTGAACTAAAGATGATCTATGCAATATCTCAATGTTAAACAATATGAAATCGTACATTGTTCAAGAAAAATGCAATAAATATTGTAATACTTAAAAGACCCTCGAACTCTCTGCGTACTCGATTGATCTTGTTCTCTATGCGAAACTCTTGGCACCATCTATAACTTTCTAGTTGATCTCCCCGCGTGATTCCCCCATCTATAAGCCCATTTGTCTTCCTCAAACAAAATTAGGAAGTTGTCTAATATTAATAAAATCTAATTTTTATATGGTTTACTAATCATTTTATACTCATAATTAAATTAATTACACTAACCCCCCTTGAACTACTAAAAATTCCACATCGAGCCCAACACCATAGATCATTGCAATCGGATCATAATTAAACAATAAACTTAAATCCACGAAACTCTACAATAAACTAAAAATATAAAATAATAAATATCAAACCTTGGGTCCTTACACTGATATTTGTGTTGGGACTCTTAAAATGATTGAATGCGTAACGTTTTTGCGGAGCAGATTTGATTAAATTTTTTAGATCACGTTATTTTCATGTTGTTATGTTTATAATACGCATTTGACTAATTAATCATACCAATATAAGAAATTTAACTGAACAACCCAAGTGTACAATGCAAATTATTTATATTTATGGTTATGGTCAGTGCAATCATTGAGGGGCAATACGTTTTATCATTATGGTAGATTTGTACTGCATATGGTAAATTTTAGGAGAAGATGTGAAGTTGCTATAAATGATGAAATTTACCATCTGATGATACTTGATAGTAACAAGAATCAAGATGTATAAATACATAATAACCCAGCAATTTTTGTAGCAATTTTACCATCAGCTATGCAAAATCCTATCATCATTTTATCATTATGGTAGATTTGTATTGTATATGGTAAATTTTAAGAGAAGATGATGAATTATCTATATGTGATGAAGTTCCCCATCCTAATGGCACTTATAGTGATGATATCCATAACAACTTAGCAAATTTTGCAACAAATTTACCATATGAGTACAAATCTACAAATTTATCATTATGGTAGATTTGTACTGCATATGGTAAATTTTAGGAGAAGATGTGAAGTTGCTATAAATGATGAAATTTACCATCCGATGATACTTGATAGTAACAAGAATCAAGATGTATAAATACATAATAACCCACCAAATTTTGCAGCAATTTTACCATCAGCTATGCAAAATCCTATCATCATTTTATCATTATGGTAGATTTGTACTGTATATGGTAAATTTTAAGAGAAGATGATAAATTTTCTATATATGATGAAGTTTACCATGCTAATGACACTTATAGTGATGATATCCATAACAACCCAACAAATTTTGCAATAAATTTACCATATGCAGTACAAGTCTATAAATTTATCATTATGGTAGATTTGTACTGCATATTGTAAATTTTAAGAGAATATGATGAAATTTACCATCTTGATAACACTTGATAGTAATGAAAATCAAGATGTGATGATATACATAACAACCCAACAAATTTACCATCATCTATGTAGAATTTACATAATTATCACAAAAATGGTAATGCAACAAATTTACCAAATACTATCTTATTAGGAGAGCGAGGGGCGGGGCTGGGGGAGGGGGGGGGGGGGGGGGGTTGTTATGATTTGAATGTCCACTATGTGTTGACATTATGTAGCAAATATTGATAGTTACTAATGTAGCTTGTGAAACAGTTGTATTGAATTTATGTACTATGATAGTCTTAACCATTTTAGAGGTTTGGTTTAGCTTGTTAATTCGATAGGTTTTGTATTTGCCGACTTGAAAAGCTAATGTTCCTATTTATGGTTATTTGTTCTTATTGAGCTACATTGCAACAGATCTTCTTTTTCTGGATACCCAATCGTGCTTTCCTCACTACCCTCTACTTGGTAGGCCGTGGATTTAATAGAGAAGGAAGGAAAACTTGTTTCATGTCAACATATTAAGTTTATTGTTATGCTATTTACAAAACAAGAGTCAGTAAATTAATACACCATGTTTTCTTGATCACCAAGAAGCTCATGTAGTATCTCAGACCGTATTTCTTGATATTCCTCTTTTGATAGATTGGAAGCTATTACTTCATTGCAAAAGTGTTGTCGAATAATGTAGCACACGGTAATACCATAATCAAGTCTGTAACCAAATGATTTTGTAAATGGTTATGTTAATGGTATGAATTATGTGAAGATCAACAAATAAGGGTGGATTTAACTTATGTATTCGATCCCTATTGTGGACAATCTAACACATGTTCCATAGGATGTCAATCTTGTGTAGTGAGCAATCATTTAGAAGTGCTCTTCTAATAATTCTCACATGTGTTTTCTTTTATCAAAAAGATACGAAACTGATGTTAGCGTATGTGCCACAAATTTCTGAATTTATTTCGTGGCCAAAACAATTTACCAACTATGTTGTAGCCTCGTAGGGATAGTCAACCCCGAACATCGGTCGTAACAAGTTGTAAAACTTCCAAATCCTTTCTCCCATGTCAAGCACAAGCAATGTGTAGTGATGACCTTTGTGGATTGAAAATGAAGGTATCTGGAAGAACAGCCTTGGTCATCTATTTTTCTAGTAATCGTAATTGTTCTTTAGGAGACTTGCATACTATTAGTCCCTGCGTTTGTAGTAAAAAGTAAAAAAATTAATGGAAGTACATCTAAACAAAAAGAAAATGGAGAAGTCTAAGCAAATGATAACTATATATACATAACTCACCAAACAACTACTTTTAAATGCATACGATGTTTCATTTGAAGTATGTGTATAATCAATTGGATTATTAGATATGTCTTTGATCTGCTCCCACTTTACGATTTTAGAATATGCATCAATCACCTGAATGATTAGCAAATTTACCATCACTGCCTAGAAAATTTATTACAATATCATATTGCAACAACCGAGCACATCTCCTATCACACTCAAGCGAATATACCAAAACAACTCCGAAAGTTTACCATCATAACCAAATTTACCATATAAAAGCAAATTCATCAGCAAGAGCAAAATTAGTAGCCAATATAGCAAAATCAACTCATCAAATTTACCATTTAAAACAAATTTACCATCAAAATCCAACTCAAATTTGCCATCAAAACTCAACTCAGCCAATATGGTAGGTTTTGATGGAACATGATTAATTTGTTAAGAATTTGACTTGGCTTCATGTAAAAAATGGTAAATGTTTTAGGAATTTGACTTGGCTTCCTACAGAATATTTGATTATGTTTGCATGTAACATAATCAAACTTAAAAAGTGCACAAAATTTTGCATAAAGAATCTCAGCCATTTAGGTGAACGCATAATATTATTCTACTATCAGTTTCATCATAAAACATTAATTAACATGGAATTTTGTGGTACAAAGAGATAAAAACTCAACTCAAAAGCTAGCACAAACCAACTCAAAAATAAATCCTCATCAAAGAACAATTTTTGAACACCAGTCCTCATGAATTTTATCATATTCTTAGGACCAGTAACTTTTGAAATCAATAACCTATACTCCAATCCTCGGTAGTTGTCCCCATCATCATACATAGTCAATCGTCAACCATCGTCTGTCTCCGGTCATCCGTCGTCCTTTGCCGTAGCTCGTCGTACGCCGTGTTCTGCAGCTTTGATTCGTTCCTAACCCTAGTTTAGGGTTTCAGTGAGAGATCCCAATTTTTTTGTGCCTAAACATCTATGGCAGTGAAATCCCAAAATATTTTGGTCTCGCGATTTTTTTCCCAAGAAACATCTACGGCAGTGAATCCCGCAATTTCTAAGAATCAAACGGAATGAATGGGTAATTAGAATCAAAAGTAGTTTTAGTATTTTTAAACTACATAATCCCAAAAAGAAGATGGGATAAAAAACTACATAACACTAATAAATATGACCAAAAATTAAGTTCCCCTTTAAATTATGAAGGAAGATGCTAGTTTCTTACGTACCAATTACCATAAGGCAATTTAAATCAGAGTCCTATTTACCCTTGCGGCTTAGGTTTTTATCTCATCCACTTTTTAAATTTATGTTTTAATGCTATTTTTGCATGGTTTGACAATTTTGCCATTACTTTTGAGGGGTAGTTTATCCTCTTATCTTTTGTTAAATTAATTCTTGATTTCTTAAATTTAAATTTGTAGCATTAACTTAGGCTTAAAATATGGAATCATAATTATCTTCACTAATTATCTTTATCGGAATGGCAGTTGATATTCACTAAGGGTCCATTTGGCCTGGCTGAATTATTGGATTATTCACTGTTTAGTTTTTTGTCCTTATTTGAAATTTTTCTTTAATTTTTTGTTTTTCATCATTTTTTTGATGATTGTTGGTTCGTCTTGACAAGAGCTTTCAGAAAAGTTCTCAATCATCGGCTAAATTTGAAAAAAGTTCAGAAAAGACAAAAAATAAGCTAAAAACAGCGTTCGTGTTAGCTTATTTTTCGTCTTTAGTGACTTTTTTTAACTTTTAGACATAATTTTATACTTTTTAGATTCCTTTCGTCGATACGAACCAATAATCCACGAAAAAATGACATAAAAATAACAAATACAAAAAAAATTTGAATAAAGACAAAAAAAAACCGGATAATCTAGCCTGGATTAATCCAGGCCAAATAGACCCTAAATATCTCTAGCTAGATCTATTCTATCATCGAACCACCAGACAAAATTTTGGTATTTGGTAAGTTCTGATGCTCCATAGTTCTTTGTAACCTAATAGTGCTTGAATCCGAAATCTCATAAAGTGTAAAAAATCTGGTAGTGATTTACGAGATTGTTGGTCACATCTTTGGATTTTTTACAAGAAATCTCATAAATATTCAGTTCTTGTATCACTCATCATGTAGCATATAGTCACTCCATTTTATGTTCTTGTTCACTAGAAACCGAGTGTTACAAGTTAAGAGGAAGATTTCATCGTTACTTATAAAGAGTTTTTTTTTTTTAAATTGTTCGGATTACACAGTGAGGGGAAATTTACCATGTTCTGCAAATTTACCATGATTTGCAGGTGTCGTTTCTTACTTGCAAATTTACCATGATATCTACAAATATATCATGATCTACAAATTTCATACTTTACTCGCAAATTTATCATTTGATATGCCAATTTACCATGACCTGCAGGTGTCATGCCGTACCTGCAAATTTCTCATGTCCTGGAAATGTCGAGTTTTACCTGTAAATCTACCATGTTCTCTAGCAATTTACCATGACCTAACTTTACCCACAAATTTACTATGTTTTTTGCCAATTTATCATACAATCTATGATCAATCTTGCAATATTATATCTTGTGCTTACTTTTTATTGATTACCTTTTATCTTTCTGTATGTTTAATTTCAAACTTGAGAGAGAGATAATTCCAATCACGATTTTGTAGGGATTGCTAATCGTGGGTAATGTCAAAATAAGGGTAAATTTCATATTTTTTTTAAAAAATGACCAAAACATAATGTTTTAGAAGTGCATAGGATTGAAAAATAACATACACGTAGCGATGAGACTAAAAATCAATTTTCATCACAGTAGTGAAGGAAAGTTTTGCCAACAATTCTATTAATTTTTAACACATTTTAGCTAAACTTTTATAGTAAAATTAACCGCTAATTGGTAAACGATTTGTTGGTCATATAGTAATGGTAAATTTACGGAATGCATATTATGATATGGTGATAAATTTAGAAATCTGGTAAATTTAGACATAGGATACGTTAAACGACTTTTTTCGAGTGATTCTTGTTACGATGTGATTATTTTAATATTTTTTGTCTATATTTTTTTTTTTTTTTTTGCATTCGATCAGGGTGATAAATCGTTAAACACTTGAATGGTTTGCACTAAAAATATGATGGAGATGAGGAAAAATACTTAATTTGCTAGTAATTATTTCGACAATATATTTACCGATGGTTATAGGTTTAGCATGTACGGTAAATTTGCAGAGTGCAAATTTAGATATGATGGTAAATTTAATTATCATGTGATGGTAAATTTTCCGAATCTATATTATGATATAGCAATAAGTTCGGTGATCATGATAAATTTGGTAATCATGATGGGATGTTAAATTTGTTGCTCTGATAAATTTGCCAAGTCATATTATGATATGATGATAAATTTAGACATATGATAAATTTGAATGTATGATAGAATTAAAGTCGGTTAGAATTCTTAAGATGGATCTTAACATTTCAGTTATTATTATTTGAAATTTTTATGGGACTACTAGTAAAGGAAGTAAATATTTAGCGAAATATAAAAGAAAAGTGTTTGCGTGGGGAATGAAACTAAATTTCAATTTTAAGTTATTTAGGAACTAAAATATGAGGGGCAAATTGCACTTATCTCCCCTGAGGTTTCTAACAATAGTAATAATTTCCCCTCAGGTTCCAGAATTTGCATGTACCTTTTCTGCTTTTGAAACTATTATACATTTTGTCCCCTCTTGTTAGATTCCATTAGTTATGGGTTAATATTTGATGAGGTCACTACAATACTTTTTTAAAATATCTAAAATTCCCTTGGTAATGGCTCTATAAATAGCTGAAAATCTCTCCAATGCTCACAATACTTATTTCTCTTCTCACCTCATTAAAGGTATTTAATTTATTTTGTTTTAGTCTCTTTTACAAATGCATTAGTTAATTATTTATTTACTTATTTATCAATGTAATTTATTTTTCCCAGTTATGGACATAAAACTAGTACTAGAAGCATCCTTAGGGCTTGGAACAAAATATGTCATTGCAGAACAAATGTCATTCTTAGAGTCACCAATAATAAGAAAAACAAAAAAAAATCTTTTTTATGCATGTCCATATAAAGAACGTGCCATGCGGGAATGGTGCAAAGAAAAAAATGGTAGTGCATGTACCTCTCGACCAAAGAATGTGCCAACAATTAAAGTTAAAGAAAAGAGTAAATTGGCAAACCTCTCAACAAGGGTCTAAGTGCTTGAAGTAAACATGGCTAATCTTAAGACGTGTTTCATTGTTTCCGTTGTAATTAGCATGGTGGCCTTGTTCACAGTGTTACTTAAGTAACCGTAATTTAAATGTTTAAAAAAAGGAAAAATATGTTATGAACTCCATTTTCTTATTGGTATGAAATCCATTTCCATTTCCTTATCTCAATATCATTAACATTACGACTATGGAATCCATTTCCTTATGTAAACTATTTCCTTTTGTACTGTCTTCCGTATGCAAATAGACAGTAGAAATAGTTAATACAAAAGAAACGAATTCCATAGTCGTAATGTTAATGACACTGCGATAAGGAAATGGAAAGAGAAATGGATTTCATAGCAATAGAAAAATAGAGTTCATAACATATTTTCCTTTTTAAAAAAAAAAATTTAAATTACGGTTACTTAAGTAACACTGCGAACAAGGCCACCATGCTTATAACGTTATGATTTCTCGGAATATTAATTAAACCATAAACTCCTATTTTAATGTGAAAAGAAGAATTTATTTGAAATAAAACCTTAACCATTAATTAATTATTATAAAAACCAAGTTTCGAGAGTGCATACTAAAAATGAACAAATTACCCCTTGGGTTTATATTTGTATCATGATATTAAAATAAGTGGAATACAGAGTGATAGACTAAGGGTGTAACATCCAGACAAACAGCTCCTCTCCATCGACTCCAAGCACTTCTTGTGTGGGTGGCTCCTCTGTCTGCATATCTCCATCTGGCATGAAATGCTAGTGGTCGAGAAGTTGCACCGATGAGTAATGAAACTCAGTAGATAAAGTTACCCAAAAAATCAAACCTACAGGTGATACAACATGTAATAGATGTAAACGCTAAACAGTTGAAATATTGAACATGGAATTTGATATACAGCAAGTAGTGTGCGTAAACACAAACACTTTGATAAGTTTTATTAGATATTTTTAAGTTTCTAAGTATACGGTAAGGAATACTGTATTCTCCCTTAGACACTAGCATAGAGCCCTTACTTGGCATTGACTAGTCCTTGCCTACAAAAAGTTATAATCAAACTATAACCTAACAAGAGAAGAACCTTCTATCGTTCTCAAGTCAATACCTACCTCAGCCTATCTAGATCCCGTGAACATAACGTCCCCAGGTCCAATCACAACGTATTTTAGTCACTTCTCCTTATAGACTTAAAGATACAAAATACATTAGCCGTCATTCTCTCAGGGTCCGGAATTGCTTTCACAAGTGCCCCCAAAGTCACCATCTACCATCTCCAACTCCTCCTAGTAGGGGCCCTTTAATCAATATATCATTCTATTTCTTAAATCACAGCATCATGTCACACCATGCCAACCACAACATGTTATCAATTTCTGTTAATCCTTTCTCACAGGTTTCTACGGTATTCACTACTTTATAATGTATACCCAATATGCTCCGCTGCCTTATTCAGGTGTTGTTTGAATCAGTATCCCTAACGTAACTCTAGGTTTTCCCCATAAAATCCAAATTCACGTATTTTGTTCATTATCTATAATCTTCAACTCTATTTATGTCACATTGTTTCCACATAACTGAATCACAATCCTCGGGCAGCATAATGGCTGAACTCGAAACAAGAACAACAACCACAGTAATCTTTTCAATGACACATCTCATGTACTCAATGCCTATTATATTCACATCACGTAAACATGCTTAACTTTTGTAGATTTACAACAACAACTTCGTAATCATAACATCTATAAGTGGATACATGTGCGATGTGAGTGAGTCCATAAACAGTTTGTAAAACAAGAACTGGAAGCATAGAACATGTCTAAAACTAATATGAACCTTCTGTCAAAACTGTTTGTTTTCCAACAGATCGTTCGAGCGGCCTATAACTTACTCAAGCGAGCTACTGAATTACGGGCACTAGAAAATTGGATCACTAGTTAGAATCTGACAAAATTCAAAGAGGTTGCTTGAGCTGCTTAGAACTCTCTTGAGTGAGCCTTCATTTTTTCCAGATTCTAAGTTAGGATTTCTAAACAAAATTGACTCACCCAAATAAATCAATACATGAGCAAATCACAGATACAGTAAAGTTAGCTATTGGACATGTTAATAATAGTACCTATCATGCTTTTCCCTCAATCAATTGATCAACACAAGCCACAAAATGCATGGAATCAGATGTTTCAACAAAAATATAATGAACAAAACCCTAATCATGTTATTCTACTCAAGCTTTCGAATCTAAAATTAACAATAGAGAATCAAAACCTAGGGTTGGTAGATTGCTAATCCTACCTCAATCTGAAGTAAAATGTGAGCAAAACACCCCAATCGCTAGAAATAGAAATGGCAAAACCTCGTCTGCTTAAACTTGCAAGAACTCTGAACGCTCAGAGAAAATTGTACAATGATTTTCGTAAAAAGGTTTAGTTTTACCCTTAGGTTTTTATAATCGATTTTCCTCATCAAATGTGTATTAAACTCCATCAATTTCTCAAATTAAATTTGTAAAATGACGATCCTTCAATTACTCAATTGAAACTCTCAATCTGCAGTTACAGAATTTTAAACGACCGCTCGAGCGAGGTAGCAAATTAAAAATTCGATTTTCTAATCTAAAAAAATGTTAAACAATAACAATAAAATAATTATTCAATATTTACATAATTAAAAATAAATTTAAAATTTTAGGGTTATTACAATGCTAATGACCACGAAAATGATAAAGCACATCATAAGCATAACCATGTTTGTTTCAAGCACTTGAACCCTTGTCAAGAGGTTTGCGGAGTTAATTCTTTTCTTCAGCTTCAATTGTTGGCACATTCATTGGTCGAGAGGTACAGACATTACCGATTTCTCCTTTGCACCATTCCCACATAATATATTCTTTTATATGGGCAGACATGGTAAAACTTTTCTTAGTTTTTCTCATTATTGGTGACTCTAAGAATGATATTTGTCCCACAATGACACAATTTATTCCGAGCTCTAAGGACGCTTCATGTACTAGATGACGTGTCAATAATTGAGAAAAAATAAACTACATTGATAAATAAATAAATAATCAAAGTAATGCATTTGTAAAAAAAATATAAAACAAAAGAAATTACATGCCTTTAGTGAGGTGAGGAGAAAAATAAATATTGTGAGACTTAGAGAGATTTCGTTCTATTTATATATCCATTGCCAAGGGTATTTTAGGTATTTTAGAAAAGTATTGTGGTGACCTCATAAAAAATTAACTCATAATTAACAGAATCTAGCAGAAGGGGCCAAAAGGTATAATAGTTTCAAAAATAGGGAGGTAACTGCAAAGTTTGAAACCCCGGGGAGGTTTCGGCCATTGTTGGAAACCTCAGGGAGGTAAGTGCAATTCACCCTTGATTGAAATGAATCCCTTATTCGTTGTTTAAATTTAAGAACTGAAAGGCAATACCGGTACAAAATTCACGCCTATCGATTCCTTTCTTCACTGTTTGCTTATTTTCTCCTGCTCTGTCTTCTCGTCACCATGTCTGTCGAGCTTAAGCTCTCTCGATCGAACCGTATATATCGCTCCAATGTAGTTTTCTCTCTCTACCCTTTGATTGCTGTGTGTCTCTATATTTACACACATATTCTACGTAGATACGCGGGTGTAGAATTATACTGTAACTAATCGCAGGAACCACTTGAAGGCAAAATCGTCACGAAATTTCCATCTTCGATCTCCCACACCGCTATTCGTCTCACTGTCAATGGATCTGTCACCTTGCAGGTTCTTGTTCCCCCTTTTGTTTCTGAGCAAAAATAAGGAAGGGTATAGTAAATGACAAGGTATTGGACGTGTTACTCTTTGTTTTTCCTGAATTTTCTCCTTGTTTATGTCTTTTCAGATCCGTGGTGGATCAGCTGGAGTGATCGAGTCTTTATATGGTGTTCTCAAGCCTATCTCGATTGTGTATGTCTCCTCTCTTTTTTCCCCTCCCTCCCTTAATCCTTTTTGCCCCTTCTAATTGCTTGAAATTAGGATAAATGGTAAGGAATTTAGGTAGGATAAACAGTTGAACAAAGAAGGAGAGTTGGTTTATTTTAGGATGCACTAAATAGGATAGGATCAGGAAAGTTTCTATTGCTCATTGTAGATTTTATAGTTTGTAGTTACTACTTAATTTTTAGACTTAAAAGTAGAATGTTTTACACTAGGCCTCAATGTAGGGGCAAAGGAATTAGGGTTTGGGTATGTAAATATCAAGGATGCAATGAGGCTTGCATTAACTCTTTTGGTAGTCAGAATACCGGCCTTCATGTCTATTCCAAAATTAAATCGTTCTCATTACAATCTCATTGAAAATAAACCTTCCTACAAAAAGTAAATGTCATGGGATTCTGTTAGTGTTGGTCGACATATTACTTTAACTAGTTATGAAGTTGACAAAGAAGAAAGGCTGTTCACAGTAATATCGGTTAACGAATGATGAAGAACTATGCAGGGATGAATTTGAGTAAGTAGCAACCATAAATTGCACAGCTGGTGCAGATCTCATGTCGGAGGTGGTGGCTAGTCGCAATGAATCGTTCTTGAATTTCTTCATGGGGCCATTTGGTTTTAGTAGTATAGTTAGGGTTAAGTAGTCTTATCTGTTCGGAATTTGTTATGGCAATCTAAATATGGTTTCTTTTGCCACATGGATTGGGATTCTTTTTATTATTCACTGAATATGCATGATTTTCTTTTTTCTGTTCTTGTTCCTCATGTGAACTTTTTCACTTGCCCAGGGATAAGAGCGTTGAGGTCAGATCTTCTGGAAGGATAGGTTCAGGTACAACAGAGGTATGCATAGGAGTAGATACCTGAAATACATAAGGTTGCTTACTGTGTGAAAGAATCTTGGTATGTTGTTGATAGACCAATGGTTCACTGATGTTTCAACTACTCGGATTGAAGGTCCAGCATGCAGGATTAAACTTCCTTTTCCTAAACCTTAGTTTTGGGAACGTACCATACTGTCTACCTATCCAACAACTATAGTTCTGCTTGCAATTGTGTAGGTCCCTTGGCATTCTACCACTTCTCACTTTTACATTTTTTTGTTAATGATGTTGCCCTAATTTTTTATATACGATGGTGCCAAAAACTGGATAGCAATTCCCAAGCTTCTCCTGAGGTTTTTGCACACAAGTCCAAAGACGGGGGTGTTTTTCGGCCAAGGACCCTCCTGTGATCAAGCAGATGATTGGTATAGGAGAGTATGTATGAGTAAGTGCTTAAACAATGGCTAGAGAACATACTTTGGTCTTGTTCCATCACTCCCTTTGGTCTTGTCGAGTGCCGAAGTTAGAGAAATCAAGTGTTGAGCGACCCAGTGCTACGCTAATTTGGGCTAATCAGTTATCCCTCATTTCCAATTCGAGCATGTGCCTAGAAGCAGGGAATCCTTTTTCCCAAGAAACAACTGTTAAATAGGTGTCCTTTCGTCTGTTAGGCTTTTCACCTACCTGCAACCCTTTCATAGTCTCAGCCGGTCATGTCTTCCATTTTCAAAAGACACTCGTTTCTCTAGACTTCCTCTCTCTTGCACCATTGCCTTCTAATTTGCTCGAGTTTCGATTGACCTTTGCTTCCTATTTGCTTCCTCTTCCGAATACACTTCCTTTCACTCGTGCTTTTGATTTAGTCATCCTAGAGTTCAGTTCACCAGTCCCTCCACATAGGACATTTTCAAAGATTTTCTTGGTGTCTCGGCTCTACGCCTTCTGTGGATCTTTAGAATCCTCTTCTGACCATTCCCCTATCAATTCTCGGTACCTAGGTCTTTTATTCTGCATATACTGTTAAGCTTTCTTGTACCATTGGGGACCAATAAACTCCCCCATTAAAATAGACTCTGTGGAATCGCTTGAGGATTCTATGATGTACAACCAATCAATTGCCATGGCTTTTGCTAGGGCTGCTACTCTTGTCCCAGTGTTTGATACTAAAATCTTTGAGCACCATTCGGGGTACATATGGGATTCCAGACACTATTCACCTTCGGCCCCTTGGGCTTGACGATAAGGTGTTTACGGGGAGGCGTGTTTATACAAACATGCCTTTCAGTGTGGATTATACGGTTATACCTCCCTTTCTCTTCTTTTGCTTGGGAATTGCTCCACTTCTTGGGGGCCCTGGCCAACTGATGCTGAATGCTTGGTGATTGATTTTTGCTATGTTGATTTTATGGAGGCAGGCCAACAAGGTTGTTTGAGACCTATCAATAGTTGAGTTCCTCATATGCATCAAATTCCAACTCCTGTTCTTAGGGATCCTTCTTTGACTCTTCTTCCTCTTCCTCTCGTCTCATAGCTTGTCTAGAACTTTGCCCAATGTCATGTGTCAATCGACTTTCATACCCATGTGGAGGCCACTGTCCAATATCCCCTCTTTGAATCATCTCACCCTGAATACTATTGTGCCCTCATTGACTGCCTACCCAATATATGGCTCGATTATATGCCTCTCGTCTTATATGTAGTCGTTGCAACTTTAACCGCTGTTGCATTCAATCTGTGTATAATGGTTTGGCATTTGCTACTTCCTTAGACTTCATGTATGCTAAAGCTCTAGCTGTCTTGCAAATTCTATTATTCAAAGTCACCGGTTCTTTTTCTCGTATACCTTTAACACTAATCCGATAAAGCTATCCTCACCGCTCGTGCTACCTGCCATATCTACGTATGTAAGATAAATTCTTGTAAGTACCAACTCACTAGTTTATTGTTAATAACATTATAAAGCATAAATCATTAACGATTAATATATAAATTATGCTCATGCATGTTGGGTGCAACAATTGTGTTCTAGCAACTACATCCCTGCTCTTGTTTTTATACATCCAAAAACCTTGACTCTGAGACCACCTCCTTTCACGACCCATCCCGATGTAGGGTGGATTAGTGATCGGCCAACGAGTCTAACTTATTATGGCCTCTAACACAACTAAGTTTAAGGATTTACAACCTGTCGTCCAATAAGTATCTTAAACATAAATAAGAGTTTGCGAACATATTTAATATTAAAAACCCCAAGGAAGTGAACTTATACAAAACATAGATATAACAAAAGCTCGTAACATGCAATCCAAATATATACAATCATCACTCAAAATCCTTGTCTAAACATGGCTTGCCTGCTCACCAACATCAAAATATAGCTCACTACCTCACTAACTAAACAGAAGAGGTAGATAAACTGAAACCTTCTCACTGCCTGTTCGCCTCAACTTTGTGACCTGACATGTTCCATAACGACGTTCATTATCATAAAGTAAGTGCAAATTTAAATGTGAAAATCTTATAGGTTTGCCATGATTTAACCACGCACACATGTAACAAAATGATTCACAATATTATAATCTGGATTATTTGAAAACCCACGTTATTAAAAACGTAGTCTAGGATACTAGCTAAGGGCAAATGTCAAAACGTTCACGATATTAATGTTCAATTCAGTGGTTGCCAATTATCGAAAGTGGGTGTGACCCCTTCATCAATGGTATGACGTCATCCAGTACCACAATGGCCGTGGCCACCTTTCTTATTACATCATCTCGCTATATTCTGATCCCCTAGCGGTCATGGGTACCGTTTGAACGTTATATTATTTCAAAAGCACATTTATCAGCGTTTTCTTGATTAACTCATGGCTTATGAAAAATCAAATCATTGAATCATCATGTTCGAGTATGGTGTATCATGCTTTTGTAATTACGCAAGTAAGAAAATATATTCGAACTCACATTTGGTTAAGTCACGTAGCGTACTAGCTAGAGCGTCACGACCTCCTCTCCTCGTGATTGGTCACTTCACAGTGACAAACAAAAATTGTAAACCACAATTTTTGCACTCCTAGGCTTCAATCCTTCCACATAAACTTCAACAAGAACATAATTCAATACTACTAAGGTTTAATTACTGAAGTTATCAACTAAGAATTCCAATATCAAAAGCTATAACACTTACCCAACAAACTCTCTCTCTCTTTATGGGTTACTCTAAATTGCAGCTAACGTGAAGTAAAATGGGAAGGAACACCCCTGCTTTATCAGATAATAGGGGCTAGGGAATGCCAAGTAACACCTTGGTGTCAACATGCAAGAAGACTTGCTGACAACTCACCTCATGCAGCACCAACGTTTAACAGGTAATGCTAAGGTACTCCCTATCCCATTGTATTAACTTACATCCAATACCCTAAAATCGCGCAATACCCCCTCAACGTTCGATCAAATCTCGAAAATCAAAACACGCACCTACTATGTTTCCAAAATCAATTCTCGACCCCTGATCAAAATCCCAAGAATATCCTGAATTTTACCTTGAGAATTATGGTTTTGCCCTTAATCATCCGGATTTCGGGTCGAGGTTTCACATTTGCACACATAAATGCCCAAATAGAAATTTAACTAAAACGACCTAACTAAACTCAGTTTAAAAGCTCACTAGGCAAATAACTTAATCTAGAATGCCAAATATAGAAAGGGAAAAGATTTTTTTATTTACACAAAGGGACAACATGATAGTGGAAGTAGACTCTATAAGGATGTGGGAGCTCTCCAGAGTATAAGGACCACCAACTCTAAGCCCGATCTAAGTTTATGGTTTATGGTTTTCGGTGCTGGGGTGTGCTGTATGTGAGGAGGAAGGATTTGCTATGAGTAAGCTTAGGTAGGGGAGAGAACAGATTGGTGGGATTGGGGATAGAAATATTGACAAGATCCATTCTAGCGATATTGTTGAGCTAACAAGCTATCAAGATAGCGGCTTTGATGCCATATTGCATTGGAAAAAGTAGAAGACAAAAGAAGCGTGTTGCTACAAAAAGAGATCACCTACTACATGACTGTTATGTACGACACTATGAGGCATAATGTTTATGGAAACGGGACTAAATAAACATTTATAGTACCAAGTTAAAATACATTCAGAGCACATCATCATACAAATAAAAGACAAGTTTGCCATGTGATCAGTTGAATATAATTTCTTAAATAATAAGCTGCCAAACACGAGTCACTCCATCCATTGTTGTTTTGGTTGACTGATGAAGAATTGGTCCACGAAGAAACTCAAATTGATGACAAAGAGCCATAAGAAATTGAACAAGGTGCTGGTTGTCACAATGTTGGAGATAAACAATCTGATAGCAGTAATATGGTGGTTCCAGAAGAGCCAACTAAGCCCAATAGGTAGTAATCTCTCTGGAAAGTTCCTTTATAGGCTTATCTTGCTGATGGTATGCCAAATAGACATCTCAAGTTCCTACTGCTTATCAAAGTTTGGACACAAGATACATACCCTTCATATGGTCCACACTTCCTTACAATTTTAGATTTAGAAAAATACCTTCCTTTACTTGGTTGTGCATTATTAAACCAAGTAAGAATGTGTGCATTTTCTTTTTTCTTATTATATGTCTGCCCCGCTTGGAACCGATCCGTATGTATTTTAAAAAGAAGCAAACTCTTGTTCATTTTTATATGTAAATGTATACCTTATATGTATATGTATATATTCTGTACCATTTCTAACAAACCATATACACACACGCACTCTCTCAACACTTTCTAAAATCTTGATGGTTTTCTGGAAAATACAATGCTACTAGAAATCAATTCAGTTCTGATTTCTGTGTAGAGTGGGAAAAAGTGAATATCAGATTCAGAGGATAAAGGGTACAATTATGTTTGATATGGATCAAATTGTACTATATGTGAATATATACGAGAGAGAGAGAGAGAGAGAGAGTGGTGACTGGGAGGCGGCAAGAGGAGGAGGCGGGAGCAGGATTGTAGGGGCGTGGACTGTGGAGTGGAGGCGCTACACACGCACAACTACACAAAGCCTGAAGTGAAGACCTATTAGAGTTTTTCTGCTTCAGACTTTATTTTGTATTTACATGTATAAAGTATGATACATGTGTGTGTGTGTGCATATATGTTATTTACGTGCACATGACTGTGTGAGGGTAAGTTTGTATATAAAATATTATATATACTCACATATATAAAATATATAATTAAATGAGGGTAGGTTTGTAATTTTGAATGGTTTGGTAACGGTAACGGTATCGGTTCGGTTCAGGTATTCTAGTGGGGTCTCAGTTGATTTTCTTTCCTTTAGTTACTCTAACCGTGGTTTGAGCAATAATTTAGTAAACATATCAGTCAATTGAGCATCCGTAGATACGAATAGAGTAGCTATTACACCATCCGTTAATTTCTCGTGTACTAGATGACAATCAACTTCAATATACTTGGTCCTCTCATGAAATACAGAATTTGATGCATTGTGAATCGCAACTTGATTATCATAGTACAGAGGCATAAGCAAATTGCACACTAAATTCTATCTTTTCAAGAAATGATCGCAGCTATACAATCTCACACGTGGTGTGTGCCATTGCTTTATACTCTATTTTTGTCCTAGACAGGTCAATCACTATCTGCTTCTTACTCTTCCAATTGACAATACTTTTTTCTAGAAATACACAATATCCAGTAGTGGACCTTCTATTAGATGGTCCTCCAACTTAGTCAGAATCAGTGAATGTCTCAACTCGCAAGTGTCCACTAGCTCGATAAACAAACCACTTCCCGGATGTGACTTGAGATACTTTATAATCTGGATAACCACCTCCCAATGTGGATGTGGGGAGCTGACATGAATTGGCTTACCACGCTGATTGCAAATGAGATATAAAGACGTGTAATAGTAAGGTAATTTAACTTACCAACCAACCAGCGATACTGATCAGGATTGGGGAGTAACACTCCCTGGTCAACACATAATTTGACGTTGGGATCCATAGGAGTTTCAACGGGCTTAGCTCTTAACAAACTAGAATCCTCAAGAATGTCTAGCACATACTTTCGTTGAGATAAGCTAATACTGTTCTTGGATCGCGCCACCTTGATACCTAAGAAGTATCGTAGTTTTTTCAAATTCTTGGTGTGAAATTGTTAGTGTAGGAAGAATTTGAGTTCATCAATGCCTCGTTGGTCATCACCAGTAATAATAATGTCGTCCGCATAGACAATCAATAATACTTTCCCTTGATCAGAATTGAGAGAGAACATAGAAATGATCAGATTGATTGCGATGCATGCCTAATCGTAATACTGCATCACTGAATTTTCCAAACCAAGTTCTAAGAGATTGTTTAAGCCCGTATAGTGCTTTGCGAAGGCAACAAACCTGGTGACGCTCCCCTGGGTAACAAACCCAGGTGGTTGCTCCATTTAAACTTCCTCCTGAAGATTCTTGTGGAAAAACATTTTTGACATCCGACTAAAATAATGGCCAAACAAGAGTCGCAATAAGTGAAATAAGAACCTGAACAGAACCATGTTTGACAACAGGTGAAAGTGTCTCAGAATAGTTAACACCATAAGTCTGGGTGTAACATATGGCAACAAGGCGCACTTTATAGCGCTCAATAGTACCGTCGGGAAGATACTTAATAGTGAACATCCGACGACATCCAACAAGAGTTTTACCAGCAGAAAAAGGAACCAACTCCCATGTGCCATTATGATGAAAGGGCTGGCATTTCATCCTCCATAGTTCACTGCCGCTCAAACACAGACAAAGCCTTCTGAACAATGTTAGGAACAAAAATGGAGGAACCCAAATAAGTAAAAGCGCAAAGGGACGAAGACAGATGATCATGTGAAATAAATTGGGCAATAGGATGAGAGGTGCAAAACTGAATACCTTTGCGAAGGGCTATAGGCCGACTGTTTGGATCTCGCAATGGAGGTGAAGACGGAGTGACAGGCTGAGGTGGAACGGCAGACTGCAATAGCATTGGCAGAACGATAGGATGACGAGCATATACCTGTAAGGGTTTAGGAGAAGGGGTACCAGAAGGTACAACGACAGGGAACACAGACTCAGGCACGGGGAGATCATCAGTAGTGATAGGACTGGAAAATAAGGGCAATGACACATGAAATGTAACATTAGCACACGAAGTGACACCGTAAGGATGGCGAGTAACATTTATATCTTTTTGAGTGCGTAACCAAGAAAGACACACTGAATGAACCGAGGATCAAGTTTATCTCGGCCAGAGTCGAGAGCACGTGCACCCAAGCACCTGAGGGCATAATGAGTGGAGAAGATGACCAGGAAGCAAAACTGTGTTAGGGTGAACCGTGTAGTGTTTTTGACCACCAAGAACTGTAGAACGCATCTGATTGATTAAGTGACATGCGGTAAGTATATAATCTCTCCAGTAAGACTTTGGAACTTGCATTTGAAACAAAAGGTCCTCATAACTTCGGAAAATGCGAATCTTGGGTTCAGCAACTCTATTTTGTTGTAGAGTACGAGCATAAGATGACTATTGGAGAATGCCATGATCATCAAAGAATTGAGAGAGGGTAGTATGAAAATATTGCCGTGCATATTAGATCGAAAGATACAAAGCAGACATTAAGTTGAGTCTTTATTTCCATATAAAAGGATTTAAAAATAAATTGCTATTTGGATAATTTTTTCATAAGACAGAGATAAGTAACACGAGAAAAATCATCCACAAAGATAACATAATACTGAAATCCAAAGATGCTAGGACCACGCATTGGACCCCATATGTCTGAATGTACTAACTGAAAAAGTTGTGACACACGACTCTCAATTCGAGGATAAAAAGACAACCCTACGGTGTTTACTAAACTCGCTGACTTACACATGGTAAAAGCTAAACACGATGACACGAAGGCACTAGCTGTGTCAAACTTTGCAGCGATGGGTGACCAAGGCGACAATGTTGTTGATAGGGTGACTTTGATGGCTGGAGAGCAACAAACTGAGAATGAGCACCATCAATGAGGTAATATAGGCCATCACGTTTAGCACCGCCACCAATCTTCCTCCCCATCTGGAGATCCTGAAATACAACCATGAGGAAATAATGTAACTGAAAAATTCAAGGACTTTGTAAGTTTACTAACAGACATAAGATTAAATGGAAAATGAGGAACATGTTATACAAAGTCCAAAGTAATAGTAGAAGTGATAGGTACTGAACCAAAAAACAGTAATCTTAGTGGTGGAACCATCTACATGAGATTGTTTATCAACAGATTGTCATGTGATTAGAGGCATCTGAATCAATAACCCATGGAGTAGAGGTGAGGGAGGATGCAACACAAGTAATGGATGGACCGGTCTGAGCAAGCGTAGCAGTGGAGGAAGAAGCAGCCGATGGAGACTGAATACACACAAGGCGCTGATACTCTTCCGCAGAGATAGTCACCACACTATCAGCGGAGATTGGAGTAAGCTGCCTAATATCCTGAAAAGTAGCAACCTGATGAGCTTGGGGGAACCCATAAAGATCGTAACAATGCTCCACTGTATGATTGGTACCCCCACAATAAGTGCATAGTCGAGGACTACGACCACGACCAGAACCACCTCCCATTGTTGTATGACCACCAAAACAAAGAGTTTTGACCACGTCGTCGAGATCCAGAGTTGTGACCACGACCACAGCCACGACCACGTATGAAAAAAGGTCCACCATAAACACTGGAACCTAATGCTGAGCAATGAGAAGGCGGCGCAGATGAAGCAGATCCAGATACAATAGACTGATAGAGGCGACTGAAAACCTCACTGAGGGAGGGCTAATCGCGAGACCCCTAAAGCTGGTTGGGTCACAAGTGGACGATACACCCCATAGAAACAGAGCAACCTGCATGAGCTCACGCTAACGCCGCATGACCTAAAGATCAGCGGAAATCGGATCACAAATATTGAGCTCGTCACAGATGCTTCAAAATTTGGCATAATAAGCCTTCAAAGATAAATCACCCTGAGAGAGAGGAGGAGGACCAATGAAGATCGTATGTGTGACGGACATTGTTGACACCAGAATACATCTCTTAAGCTTGTGTCCAAACTTGTTTGGCCCTGGGTAAGAAGACCAATGAGCTAGCAATATGGTCCTCTCTACTGTTCCATAACTCAGAATGAATATGGGCATCCTCAGCTACCCATACTAAATATCCGAAGCAGTTGAGCCAGGAGGATCATCGGTCAAATAGTGATATTGGGACTCACCCAAATAATAAACCTCAACTGCTTTAGCCCACGTAGCATAATTCCTCCTATTCAATAGTTTGGAGGTAATAGACAACCTTTTCCGATACCGAGAAGGACGAGTCGTGCTAGCTGTAACAATATGACTAAAACCAGTATCCGAAACCACCGCAAACATTGTAGTGAAGAAATATCAACCAACTGATCATAAACAACTATTGTTGGAAGCAAGACAACAAATATCAACTCCAAAGAATTGCAACAAGGGCCAAAACTGTTCCATTACACGACTCAAAAAAGCAAATATCAACAATTTGTGAACACGGATCACAACAAATGGAACAGGAATCATCATCTACCAAACAATAGCAGAAGCAAACAGATCTACCACAAATTGATACCATCAAACTTAATCAAACATAGCGAACCTGGAGCCCAAGGGATAGCGAGATCAGCTTAGAATAATCTGAAAGTCCGGAGATACGAGAGATCAGATATGGAGGCTTTACATCTGAGGAAAGAGTCAGAGATATACTAGCTGTAGCAGCGACTGGGGCTTATACCACTTATGTGATGGAAGGAACAATTGCAGTGGAGACCTGAGCTTGATCCCAGCAGCTTATTTCCTTTTCTCGAAACTTTACCAAGACCTAAACCCTTACCCAACGGATATGAGAAATACCTACCAACTACTAGGCATCAAGTAAGACCAGCGAGAGAGGCAGCGAGAGAGAGAGAGAGAGAGAGAGAGAGAGAGAGACCAGCGATGACGACAGAGGTATATCGTGATGCTGCTGGCGAGATCAATGTATAACCGCCAACGACCGGCAGCGGGGAGAGAAAGAGGCGGCAGCAGCAGAGATCGAGAGAGGACTGTGGGACTGACCAACGACCCCGACGTCTACACAGATCCCGACGACGACAGGTGGATTGCGCCTTTCGCCAGCGAGATCAATGCATAACCGGCGGCAACGACGGCAACGATGACCAGCGGCAAATAAGTATAGGTTTTAGGTGTATGGCTCTGATACCATGTAATGGAAGAGAATAAAAAGTGTGTAGGGTTTTGTTACTTAACTCTTAACACTAATTTGTATAATTTATATTACATGACGATGTATTACAATAAGTAACTACCCAATGTGGGGTAATGACTAATTACTATTCTAACAATGATGGTGTTATGTTCGATTCCAGTGTTCTAAGTTTACCTCTGATGTAATTGTTTTCCATTATGAAGATACCGTTTTCCCTCATTCTGAGAAGTCCTGGAGATAAAAATTCGGAAATGTTTTATGAAACCTTCCATGGAGCAGATATCAGCATCCAGGTAGATTTTTGCTCTCAATTTGGTTTTCTGGTCTCTGCCTGCTTCCACCTTAACATCCTGTGGTAATCTTCGTTGTGATATTGACCTCATGCTTGTCTAATAACTCCCATGACAGTATCTAGTAACTGTAGAAATAGTCAGGGGATACCTGCATAAATCTTTGTCTGCCACAATGGAATTTATAATGGAGAGTGAAAAAGGTATATGCGCATTCCTTGTTAATAGTTCTCTAGTTAAAAAAGAAAAAAGATCAATGCACTGACTTAGCTTCTTTTTACTGTTGCATGTCTTCAGCAAATCTCCCTGATAAAGCAGTTTCTCCTGAAATGGTGATATTTTACATTACTCAGGACACACAAAGACATTCATTACTTCCCGAACTAAAATCAGGTTGCTTCTTGTTCATTTTTTCTTCCTTTTCTTCGCTATTTATATTTGATACAAGGGGCAAGAAAGATACCTTCAGCTTCCTTGTCAATGTTGTGCTCCTTACGAACCTCGTTTTTTACTTTATTGATTTTACTGATAAGCAACAGAAGTAGAAGGGTCTGCAGAAACAGTTGAGTAAAACAAAAACAAGATTTTTTCGCATTTGGTCGTGGCCTCAAATTTATCTCATAGTCATAGTACACCAAGGTTATGATATTTAACGTTGGCAATTATTTTTGCTGACTAGGTGGTTTCCGAGTAACTGGTAAAATATGCACTCAGTGTTCATTGTCAGATCCCATAAGTGGCGAGCTAACAGTCGAAGCATCTGCAGTTCCTATTCTCTCGATTGATATCCACTTGCTTCGTGTGGAATCAATTCTTGTTGGAGAAAGAATCAAAACGGAAACCTCTCTAATTCAAACTACGCAGGCAATTCTTTTCTGTTATGTGACGTTCTATTTATCTTCCCTTTTTCCCTTTATCTGACAAAGTATTCCCTTCATAAATTAGATAGCAGATGGAGATGTCTGCAGTCATATGACTCTACCCATTTACATAATAGTTCCCCGTCTTTTGACTTGTCCGACAATTTATGCTGGGTGAGTTTTCTGATTCCTTTACTCTTGTGTGCCTTTTTATTTTTAGAGCGTTTCCATTGGAGATGTTAAAAAGCTTGCCTTACATGACAAGAAAAGACACCTCGACTTCAATCCCGATCCTAAGAGAGAGAGAGAGAGAGTGTGTGTACCCAGCGGATTTCCTTCTGAAGTGAAAGGTGCTCTAACACCTCTTCTCCCACCACGAAACAATTGTTGCAATGTCTACCATTTAAATACCAACAGCGTTCTCTTTCCTTTTGGGGTGTGTGGTATGGAGAAAATCCATTGTCACCAATTTGATGACTTAATATGATGTGTTAAATAAAAAAGTGAAATGTGCACATGCCTAAAGTTAAAAGCAGAAATATATTAGAAAAAAATCATTTTTAATACAAGAGTACGCTATCATGTTCTTCTTGTGGTACTAGAATGGATTTCTTGCAAACATGTTTCTTGTACATATAGTCTTGTTTGTCAAACTATTTTCTTTCCTTGAAACATAAGGACAAATACAGGAGTACTGTAAAACAGCTGCGAACACAAACCAAAAATCCCAAATCCATTTCATTGTTAAAAGAAGGACGAAATGTACACGAAAACAATTCAACAAAGAGAGACAAAAAGCAAGAGTGACAGAGAGAATATGAAACTTCTGTTACTTACAAGACAAAAGGAAAAAGAAAAAATAGCTTGAAATTATAGCTTCGTTTGGTTTTGCTTATCGTCTACTATCGACTAACTTGTAGACTGATTTGGGTTTGAGATTTGATGGCAACCAAAAAATCGTCACTATTTGACCAAAACAGCTAAAAGACCTAAATATACATCACAGAGAAAAGAAAGTTGATTGAGGAAAAATATAAGGGTAAAAGAGAAATAGAAGAGGAGAAGAGTGAAGGACAAACGAAAAGTTGTGCACAGAAGTAAAAATTGAATTATTAACTAAAATTTAGACCACATGGTGGATACAAAAGCACGTGAAAAAAACTTATTAATATACATGAAAAAAGATTTTTAGAAACTCAAAGCGTGAAAGATAGAAGCAATACTGTTCTGCCGGATGTTGAACTTTGTCTGAAACCAAAAGGATCTTTGATTTAGAAGTACAAATCTTAGATCAAATATGTGGACAGAGATGTAGAAGAAATCATAAAGCAGAAACTATGAAGCACGGATACGGATGCATTAAAACTCAAAACTAAAAAAAAAAAAAAAAGATACAGATACATTGGAGATATATTTGTAACAATTAATGTTTTATAATTATTTGTCTTTTACTATGCACAAAGAAGAGTCAAAAGAAATAAGAGAGTAGTTGATGTACAACGTGGAATTGCAGTAGACATTACTAGACAATAGATCTATATATGCATAGATTCATATACTGATATCATCCACTCGAAAAAAGAGAAAAACGAAGACTACAAAGTTTCAATATGACTATACTATATTGTTAGATTTAATAAAATCAGAATAAATTTTTATTCATCAAGAGTACTATTTATACAAGCAAAACGAGTCCTAATTTAATTAGATCTCTAACTAATTCTATTTCTATTTTACATAGGAAAATAAGTCCTTATCCTAATCTAATTAGAGTTCCTAATCACATAAGACTTCTAATTCTCCCTCTCAAGTTGGTGTGAAGATATCAATTAGGTCTAACTTGAACACAATAGGGTGAAAACTCTTGCTGTCTAGCCCTTTTGTGAAGATGTCAATTAACTGATCTTCAGATTTCACAAAGGGCTTACATATTGACCCATCACTGAGCTTTTCCTTGATAAAGTGTCTCTCAATCTCAATATGCTTCGTTCTGTCATGTTGAACAGGATTATGAGTAATGTTGATGGCTGCTTTATTGTCATAGTAAAATTTCATCGGCCCATTATTAGATATTCTCAAATCACGGAACAAGGTTTGGAGCCACAGAAGCTCACAAATGCCCTGAGTTATAGCTCTATACTCATCTTCTGCGCTAGACCTGGTGACCGCAGATTGCTTCTTACTCCGCCAAGTAATCAAATTTCCCCCAAGGAGAGTGCAGTAGCCAGAAGTAGAACGTCTATCATCTACAGAACCAGCCCAGTCGGCATTAGTGAATGCCTCTAACCGTAAGTGATCGTGATTAGAAAACAAGATCCATTTTTCTAGAGCTGATTTGAGATACCTCAAAATACGATAGACTGCATCCAAGTGTAAAGCACGAGGATCATGCATGTATTGACTAACAATACCCACTGCATAAAAAACATTTGGTCGAGTGTGGGCTAAGTATATTAGTTGACCCACTAGTCGTTGATATCTCTCTTTATCAGTGCGTTCCCCCGAGTCTCCACTGAGTTGATGATTTGCTTCAATAGGGGAAGTTGTAGGTCTACAACCCAACATACCTGTTTCTTTCAATAGATTAAGGATGTATTTCTGATGAGAGATAAAAATATATCGATCAGACCTTGCTACTTCCATTTCCAGAAAGTATTGTAGTGATCCCAAATTCTTAATCTCGAATTCTTAAGCCAGACTAGACTTGAGACTAAGAATTCCATCCATATCGTTGCCTGTCATTATTATATCATCAACATAAATAATAAGGACAACGATCTTACCAGCACCTCCTTTGATAAACATAGTGTGGTAGGCATGACTTTGTTTGTATCCAAATTGTAACATGGCCTTTGAAAATATGTGAAACCATGCTCTTGGTGACTGTTTCAACCCATAAAGGGTCTTCTTCAGCCTGCACACTTTTCCTTCTGTCTCATAGGAAAGAAAATCTGGTGGTAATTTATATATACCTCCTCTTCTAACTCACCATGAAGAAATACATTCTTCACATCATACTTATGAAGAGGCTAATTCAAATTTGCCACACAAGAGAGCAACGCTCGCACGGAGTTCATCTTTGCTACTGGAGCAAACGTCTCCTCGTAATCAATACCATAGATTTGAGTAAAACCTTTGGCAACAAGTCGCGCTTTGTATCTCTCAACTGTACCGTCAGCATTCTGCTTAACAGTAAAAATCCACTTACATCCTACTGCTTTCTTTCCCCCTGGAAGTGATATTAGCTCCCAAGTGCTATTATTTTTCAAAACTGTCATCTCCTCCACCATAGCTCCTTTCCACTTAGGTATCATTACTGCATCCTAACATTTCTGTGGAGTAGATATAGAGGATAGAGACGAAACAAAAGCATGATAGGAAGGAGATAAACGATCATAAGAAACAAACTGGAAAATGAGATGTTGAGTACATGGCCTAACACATTTTCGAAGAGCAATAGGAAGATTATCAGTATCAATGTTAGAATCAATAGAGGGAGTTTCAATGAGAGGAGTCGTTACCAGATGGGTCCGCCGAGGAATCTGGAACTGAAGTAGGTGATTGTGATGGACAATGTAGTATCACATATGATGATTTTCGGTTCTTCCAGCTAGTGTATATTTTCAAGTTCGCCGTTTGTAGTTGGTGTATCCGTTCTTCCATATCACCATCAATTTCATGTGTTCGTGCCGCTTCAGTAGATATAGGCTCTCCCTCATTATGGTTAGATATAGGCTCCCCCTCATTATTCTCCCTCATTATGGTCATTATGGTTATAGAACAGTGGTTCCCCCTCAATGAGATTATACCAGGTAGACATCATTTCTTGCCTAGACTTCCATTGAAGAGATGGAAGGGAAGAAGAGTAAAAGGACTCGGACTCCTAAAAAGTGACATCCATAGAGACATAAAATTTTTTAGAGGAAGACTCATAGTATTTGTAGCTCTTTTGGGTAGGAGAGTACCAAATAAAAATGCATTTGTGGGCCTTGGGATCTAACTTGCCACCCAAGGGATGATGGGCATGAACAAAGCGCACACAAGCAAAAACCCGTGGAAGAAGTGTCGTGACACGGAAGCTGTTAGGAAGACACTCTAAAGGAGTTTTGAAGAGGAGAACACTGGATGATAAGGGGTTTATAAGGTAGGTGGTAGTTAAAATGGCTTCATCCTATAAAAATTTATAAACATTCATAGTGAATAAAAAGAGAGTGAGCGACTCAGCAAGATGGCCATTTTTGCGTTCGGCAACTCCATTTTGTTGTGGAGTGTCAACACAAGTTGTCTGAAAAAGAATACCATTCTCATCTAAGAAGGCCCAAAAACTCCTGTCTATATACTCAGTGCCATTGTCACTACGGAGAATTTTGATTGGTTTATCAAACTAAGTGCGTAACATAGCATGAAAAGATTTAAAACAAGAAAAGACTTCTCCTTTGGACTTAAGTAAATAAACCCAAGTGACACGAGAGTAACAGTCAATAAAAGTTACAAACCACCGATAACCTTTGAGAGATGGAATAGGAGAAGGACCCCATACGATAATCTCAAACGAACAATCACTCCTTTTATTAATAGGTGGATAAAAAGAACATTTATGTTTTCCAAACTCACAGGCTTCACAAAAAAATTGACTCCGAGAATAATATTTAACTAAATTAGGAAAAAAATTCTTTAAGATTCCGAAAGAGAGATGACCCAATCTACAGTGCCACTGATGTAATATAGAAATAGTTGAACTCACATCTGCTTGTAGAGGTAGATCACATGACATGAGTGAATGAGATGGACGAGGGGCAGAGTCCAAAAAATAGAGGCCAGTATGTGCTTTACCATTACCAATCACCTTCCCCTTATCCAGTTTCTGAATAACTCAATGAGTAGGGAAAAAAGTCACGGAACAATTTGCAAAACAAGTAAGACTACTAATAGACAAAAGATAACTGAAAAGTTTAGAATATGTAAAACTGAAGAGAGAAACAAAGAGAGAGAATAGCGAACGGAACCTTTTCCTGAAATAGTAGAGAATGACTCCTCGGTTATTTTGACCTTATTCTTATCAGAACATGTAGAGTAAGAATCAAACACAGAGGAACAACCTGTCATGTGATCGGAAGCATCGGAATCTATAATCCAAGAAACAGCTGAAGAGGTAGTAAATGCACATGTTGAGATACCTGTGTGAATAAAATTAGATGAAGTGGAGGCGACTGTGGAAGCGGAAGCTATAGCAGATGAGAAACGCACAGAAACAGTAATAGTAACAGTAACAGTGCACAACCCGTGAACAGTGCACGATGTGAACACCAACTTGTGAAAGGCGCGCCTAGGCGCAAGGCGTAAGTAGGCGCAGCCATGCGCTCCGAAGGGTGCCGAGCAAGGCGACTTGAATCAGGCGCGGGCTTTATGAGCCTAGGCGCAAAAGGTGCACTAGGTGTGAGGCGCACCAGGCACGCGCTTTGTTTAAATTAGGAATATTAACTCTCTCTCTCTCTCTCTCTCTCTCTCTCTCTGCAATCGACTCTCTCTATCTCTCTCAGATTGAATAAGTCAGGACCCAAGTATATGAGTATATCTATATATGCTTTGTCTATAGTCTGTACATATATCTATATATGCACTGTTTGTATATGTATATATTGTATATAGATGTAGTCGGATGACTCGGCTAATCTGTATATATATCTATATATATGCTGTATGTACTGAATATGTAGTATATTACTATATTACTGTAGTATATAGTACTATATTATATGCACTGGATATGTAGTATATTATTATACTATCGATGTATGTACTATATATTATCGATATATATAACATAATTAGGTTGTACCGCCCACACCCCCCAAACCATTTGGCCTTTGGCCCAACCTCAACAGTTGAACCCATGATGGGCCTTGCTCCGTTCCGCTCCGCTTCGGTCACTTTGCTTTCCTCGATCCGCTCGACTACGCTCGGCTTCTGGCCTGCCCACATGAGCCATAAGTTCCAATAGATATTGTATATGCTATATAATATATACTTTCAGTAGTGCACTACTATATTACTTATTGTGTATGCTATATTTGCTTTTTTTTCTTAACTAGGTGGGGCCTCGCTTCAATAAAGCTTGCGCATCGCGCCTAGGCCCCAAGAGACCTTTGCACCTCGGTGCGACTCTCGCCTTTAATAACTATGTGTGTACAGTAATTGCGCGATGAACAGTGCGCGGAAACAGTGAGCGCGATGAATCGCGTGATGAACAGTGCTATCCGGAAAAATCTAAGTTGGCCAGAAAAAACACTAGAACTACCAGACTGGGCGGTTGCCGCTGGCAAAAGCTGGTCAGTTGGATTTTAATGGGTGACAGCGATATGGTAAAGTGACAACGCTTCAACCATAAAGGAAAAAGCAAATACAACCACGGTGGCCAGTAAATTCTGGCGATGATGGTGGTGGGTGACGGCTTAGATTTTCCATCCCGCTCTGATACCATGTTAGATTTAATAAAACCAGAATAAATTTCTATTAATCAAGTGTGCTATTTATACAAGCAAAACGAGTTCTAATTTAATTAGATCTCTAACTGATTATACTTCTATTTTACATAGGAAAACAAATCCTAATCCTAATCTAATTAGAGTTCCTAATCACATAAGACTTCTAACATATATGTACATTACAATAAACAAAAAATTTATTGCGATTTGCGAATATAATGATATAGTGCCTATGATTTGCCATTCGAATACAAATTGATTTACAATATTCGACAAATCTATGTGATACGCAAGAGAGAGAGAGCGCCTAGAATATAAGTCGATTTACAATAGTCGACTTTCAATTTTCTTCTTTTCTGTCTCTATCGCAATCTGTAGGTCGTATTGTCGATTTATTTTAGGTGTTGCATATGTATATGATGTGTATATACTCTGTTTCCACTGTGCCCCTCTAACTATTACTTCACTTATTATAAAGTTCTATTTTTAGTCCCAAGTATCCCAAAAGTATCATGTCATATTCCTCGTGTATACTAAACGTATTCGAAATTTAAAAAAATCTATTTGAAATACAAGATGCTTATTTTTCGTATCCGATACGTATTGGTGCGTACCAGGTATATCCAATAACTCATACGCGAATAGTTTTGGAGTATCTGTGCTTCATAAAGGAGAAACTAACTCGAAAGGAGAACTCATGATAAGGAGGAGCTCTCTCTTTGTAACGGTACACGGTTCACCAAGATGTTCTTGGAGACATATCTGTAAGGCCAGTTCTGGTTGAGACATCTCTACCAAAGGTTAGCGGCTAGGCTAAACCCTACACAACAAGCCAGGATGAACAGTTTGTTTCGGGATCAATCAATCAAGAAAATTGGTTGCGTTTGCTAGAGAGAGAGAGAGAGAGAGTATGCTTCCTCCCTTCAAAGCAGGAAAAAGAAAGTCTTTTTTCTTGATAAAGCAATCAAGTACAGAGTTTTTGGAAAAGTCTGCATAAAGCCACATATTATGGCTAGTCAATGGCGTGCCGAAGAAATCGGAAGTATGTATGCTGACTCTTGCTTCATAAAAAAGAAAATAAAGATCAAATTAAAATGTTAAATTTATATAATAACCCCATAGGAAAAAGCATGAGAAGTTGAAGATCAGGGATATTTTGGGAAGCTATGTCCAAAACGTGGCAAGACTTCCAATTCCTTCTACCGTATAAGTTTATGGACAATCTGAAGTGATCCACATTATATAACTCAAATTCAAAACCTAGAAAGCACTTCTTGGAGCACTCAAAGTAACCTGCCTTAATAGTCACGGCTACTATGTCAGATTGTGATGTAGACTCGAATATAACCCCTAGGAATCCACACGTAGGGGAGAATTTAAATCCACACTACTTCAAGGAAAGAAGAAAAGATTTAATTCATCCAATGCCTATCAACATCCTACTGGAGGTCCTTTAAATAGGCCCAAGAGATAACAACTAAAACATATCAACATAACCTAACAAGATAAATCTATCTACGGAATAGATAAATCCTAGATAACAAATGAGATACACAACATAATGATAAAATTACAAATGAGATAAATACCATAATGATAAATAAATCACATGAGCCCATAATTATCTAGCCATAAAGATACTGGATGGGCCATCCTCACACGACAACACTAATAGACCTGTGAAAATCTAGTATCCGCACTAACTCTCTTGAGGTGAGTGAAACTCGGGGCCATTGTGTGTGGTTTGGTGCTGCTCCTGTAGTACTGTACCTCATCGACAGTAATCCAAGTGGAATATGAGGTAGGGTAGTTAGACCACCGTACTAGAAAATGATGGACTCGATCATCTCTACTAGACACAATCTAATCATCTAAAATAGTATCCATAAGATCCAGTTGTGTCGGGAGAATATGTAAGGGAACTGGGTCAAGAATATATGGGTAGTTGGGGGGAATGGGGTAATCAGCAAACGGGTCTGAATGAATATATACAGTAGCATGATACGCAACCAGATCCTCAATGTTAAAAGTGGAGCTAATGTCATAGTCGGGTGGAAGGCCCAAAATATATGCATTTGTGCCAACGAGTTTAAGAACTTTGAAAGGGTCTGCATTACAAGATTGCATGTCATGAGCATTGCTAGATGGGAGTTGCTTCGGACGAAGTCAAATCATAACACAGTTGCCAACCTGAAATTCCATGTGTTGCTGACGTGAATGAACATGCAACTTATACCTATCATTACTAGCTTGGATTCGTTGTCTAATGGTGGTATGCAAGTCATGGATGTGGTGAGAAAACACTTCTGCTGACACAGGGAGTCGTCCGTGAGGGCTTATGGGAAGGACGTCAACAGGTTTGGGGGGTTTTATATCTTCGCATGACCTCAAAAGGACTCAGACCAATGGACCGATTGACAGAGCTATTGTAAGCAAATTGGGCAGGCGGCGAGATAGTCCTAGTTTCGAGCATTTGAACTCACTAGACATGCAATAGGTTTCCTAAGTCGCGCTTAACGACTTTAGTTTGGCCATCCATTTGGGGATGATATGCAGCACTAAATTTAAGTTTGGTGGCTACCATGCGTCATATAAGGTTGTTCAAAAATAGCTCATATAGCGGATATCGCGATCTGACACAATTGTCTTGGGAAGGCCATAACGTTTGATAATTTTCATTGAAATAGAGTTGTGCGACACGAGAGGCGTAGACTTTTTTCAGCAAGGGATGAAATAGCCACTTTGGAAAAATAATATACCACCACAAAGATGGAGTTGTGCTTTTTGAAGGTACGTGGAAGGCCAATGACAAAATCCATTCTGATATCTTGCCAAGGGCGATCGGGTATAGGCAGTGAGGTGTAAAGATCCGTGTTATGTTTGCGATGTATGACTCTGAGCAAGGATTTTGCCAACATCTTTCTTGAGACTTGGCCAATAAAATTGGTATTCAACCTCCGCAATGGTCTTATCACGGCCGAAATAGCCAGAGAGACCTCTTGCGTGGACTTTACATATTAAAATCTCCCTAATTGAAATGCGGGGAATGCATGGTTTTGTGCTGCGAAAGAGGTACCCATCGTGGAGGATGTTGTCATCTGTGGCTATATGAGGATCTATCGTCAACTACTTAAAAACATTGCTAAAATCAAGACAATGAAGATAATCCTCTTTCAAATGGTCGAAACCCGTGACCTTGAGATCAATGATGGAAAGCACAGATGCGACGACTGAGAGCATCTGTACCTTATTTTCAATGCTAGATTTATACTCAAGCACAAATGTGTTTGGAATTTACTTTCTTTTGGAAGGTAAGGTAACAGAGGGCCTCGTGGTCAGAGTAGAGAACAAATTCATGTGGAAGTAAGTAATGGCGCCAATGATGCGAAGCGCGAATAACAACATAGAGTTCTTTTTCATAGGTTGAGTAGCATTGCTTAGCTGTATTTAGCTTTTTGCTAAAGAAGGTTATGAGATGACCCTCTTGGCTGAGTACTCTGTCGATGCCAATGCATGAGGCATCACAGTCGACTTCAAAAGGTTTGAAAATATTCAAAACATGCATTACTAGATCGTCAATCATTTTGTCTTGATTTTTTTTGAAAGGTTTATGAGGCAGCAAGCATCCGGACAAAGTCACCTTGAAGGAATTAGTGATATTGGACATAATTGTGCTAAACCCCTTAATGAAGCGCCGGTAAAAGATGGCAAGGCCGTGGAAACTCCGAGCATCATAGAGCATACAAGGTTCCAGGCCATTCGACAATTGCTTTGATCTTTTCGGGATCAACTGATACTTCCCTAGAGGAGAGCACATACCCTAGAAATATGACCTTGTCCACGGAAAAAAGCATTTTTTGAGGTTGGCATATAGTTTGGCTGCTTGCAAAACAATACACTTGATGAAGTGGGAGGCATTTTGTTCTATGGAACCACTGTATATAAGTATGTAGTCGAAGTAAACGACGAGGAATTTACCCATAAATGGACGAAGGACTTGTGTCATGACTCTCAAAAAGGTAAAAGGGGCGTTGGACAGTCCAAAATCATGACAAGCCATTCGTAAAGGCCATCCTTGGTTTTAAATGTTTTCCACTCGTCTTGCGGACGAATTTGAATTTGATGGTAGCTGCTCTTTAGGTCTATTTTTTAGAAAATAATTGCAGCTGTCATATATTCAACATGTAATCATGGTATGGAATGGTAAAATGGTAGTTGACAATGATCTTATTAATTTCTCGACTATCGACACATTCTCCATGAACCATCTTTTTACCATTTTTTGGGGGGTGAATAATGCTGGCACTGCACAAAGGGCTTGTACTTTCTTGGACGCACCCTTTTCGGAAGAGGTCGGTTACTTGTCTTTGGAGCTCAACATGTTCGTTGGGATTCATACCACAGTGTGGAAGATTTGGGAGGAAAGCACCTGACACCAAATCAGACGCATGTTAACTATCACACGAGGGTGATAAGTGGTTTGACAAGTCATTTGGAAGTATCCTGAAATTCAGAAAGAATAGAGGTGACCTGATGTCGAGCGCGTCGCGTCCACATTTTTGGAACGCTTGGATTGGTCATAGACCAAACGAACCGGTGGCAGATTGACCCATGGGTCTTATGGTTGAAGCAAAACATCGTTCTAATCAAGGCCTATTGATCTATAGTATTGATCTATAGATCATGGACACCGGTGGATTTCGGCCTAATTCCCTCGTTTAGGCCTCCGAATCAGCGAATTTGCTGTTATAGGAAAAAGATTTGCTTTCTTTATATTTTTTCGTAAGAATTTTCGTTTTACTCACCTTTTGTTTTGGCAATCTTATATTTCTTTCTAGTATTTGATTTCCTAATCAAACTAGAATTTTCTGTTTTTGTAATTTTCTTATTTTCTTTTATTTATGCTAGATTAGCAATCCTAAATCTTTGTTATTTTGTTTCCTAGTTGGTATAGGGTTCTATTTCCCTATAAATTGTTTTGCAAGCCTAAGGGCTAAGTACTTGATTATGATTAATAAAAACTGAGTGTGTTACTCAATTCGTTTGTTCAAGAAGGGAGTACCTCTAGTTCAAATAAGGTTTGGGATTGTCCTCGTGTTACACTTATCTAATCATATGCTTCGCTGCATCACGACCTCTGCCGGGTGGTTTTGGGGAATAATAGCATGACCTCTCTAGATGTGACAAGAATGACGAGAGGCTCATTGCATTCTTCCCATTCGAAGGCTTTCGATCCAAGGAGGTGTAATGCCTTCCATAAGGCAGACTCAAGCTTTGCATTATTAATGATAGATTTAGCCTTCTAATGCTTAAAGGAGAATCGTTTGGCCATTAAACTCAGAACAGCAGGAGTTCATATGACCATGTAATTTGACATCGAGATTATAGAGCCAAGGCCCAAGATAATATGACCCACATCCATGGGCATTACATTGCACAAAATGTTATCTTTATAGGAAATGAATTGGATGGGAATAAGGCACCTATCTTTGACATTGCTTGAAGAATTGTTAACCAACGAAACTTTGTATGGATTGGGATGGAGAACAAGTTTAAATCCTGATTGGGTGAGGTACGATCGCAGACAACATTGATACAACTGCCTCTATCCATGATGATTTTGCAAACCTTGTCTCCATATTTGATGTAGGTATGAAAAATCCTGGTTCGACGCCCATTGTCAGTACTGTTTGGTTGTGTAAGGACACACCTAACAACATCCGTTGTAGGCGATTCTATACTACCTAGTAGGTCATCTACCTTGTACTTGACCACTGGATCTTGGGTGTCATCAAAAGTTGGGTCATATACTTGTTCGAGAAGGCCATTTTCAGCACAATCTGAGGATTCCTCTTCAAGGAAAAGTGCTTGGTGGGCACACTTAAAAGCAAGATGACCCAAATTGTGACACTTGAAACGCTTTATGTAGGGTTCGAACAAGAACCGTCAAAGGTCGTCCCTTCGCCTTTCTCGTCCTGTCGTATGAGATTTGGGCTATGTTTGCTCAGGTCAGGATTAGATGGAGATCTTGTATGCCAGGGTTAGGGGTTTCCTTTTGGGACTTAACCCTTGGTCACCATTTCATAATGTTGGATGAGAGTACAAGCCTGGTCCAAGGTAGTAACCTCACGAAGGATTAGCTCACGACGGAGGTCATCATTAAGTCTATTATGAAATTGACTCAAAGTCATGTGCTCATCCTTTGTGACATTATAATGCATAAGATACTATACAAATTGTGCCACATACTCAGTGGCATGTTTGGACCCTTGTTGCAATCTATCTCATTGATCGAGAAGATTACCCTAGTAAGACAATGGTAGATACCTCTATGTGAGTTTCTCCATCATCTCCATCCAATTAGTGATTGTAGGTTGGCACCACATCGGAATTTGTTATGGTGACTTGCTAAAATAGTTAAGCCCTACCAATAAGCTGTATTTTGGCAAATCGGATTTTCTTGTCAACGAACATATTGTCACTCAAAGAAATGCTCTATTTTTGACAGCTAGTCAGCGAAGGTTGTAGGGTCAAAATGTCCATCAAAAGTAGGCGCATTGGCTCGAATATTCTTCATGGCTCGCTCATCTGGGTCTGAGCGTCCTTCGTTCAGAGGATTCATGGAAAAGTTGGTATTCATGACAAGCAAGTGCAGGTTGGCGACAATGATGGTCATGATGTTCAAGAGATTCACGGAAAAGTAGGTTTGTAGGACGAGCAAGCGCAGGTTGCTGACTAGGTTCCACCCATGTGGAAGGTTAGACCAGGGAACTTGCTCAACCTCAACGTTGGGACCTACTTGTGGATATGTTTGCAACAATAGTTGGACAGACTCTTCTAATGTGACAAGCCGAGCATTGTGCAGAATGTTATACTCGTCCACCTTAGTTGATAGATCGCTAATGAGTTTGGTATGACCCTCTATGGAACGAAGGTCCATATTGGACGAGTGATGAGAAGATGTCGAGATGGTTTTACCACTGCAAAGACGCATGCACTACAGTCAATGAACCAAGGAATAATGGCTCAAGAATCAGGTGACTAGGATAGTCCATAATAACATTGCGAGCTCGTAAGATAAATGATCGTAGCATTTAACGCGGCCACATAATATGTGAAAAGAGTTTCCACTGTCCAAACGGAGCTCCGGAGTCAATATTGAGGGTAGGAAAAGGGAGAGAGATTAGGGTTAAAAAGATCAAGGTAAATAAGGGGGTATGTCAATGGGTAAGTCTTGGGAAGGTAGAACTGTATAGTGTGGCTTTAGAATGTGACGCGTTAGGCTAAGAACAAAATACCATCGAAGCTATTTTAAACAATTAGAAAGATTCTACAAAGGTAAGAGGCATCTGGATGAGCTGAGTTGAACTGGGACAAAACTGCACTAGAATTGGACTGATCGTGGCTGGATCTGAAATTCAGAGTTGCAGAACTGAAATTGGACTGATCGAAAGCTGAATCAAATCCGAATCTGGATTAAAAATGGCTGCGAGGGTGGGTGGGGATTGTGGCGAGGGCAAAGGTTGGTGGCAGTCGGTGTAAGATGCTGGTGGTGCACCTAATCTGACTTGTCGGGTTTTGATGATGACGGAGATGGACATGGTGGTGGTTTGTAAGATGGGTTAGAGTGTGGTAGTGGTGGGCTGGTATAGGGTTTGGAGTAGTAGGCTGGAATACGGTTTGGGGTTTTGGGCTGGTATAGCCTAAATGTAGTGGGCTGATAAAAGTATACAGAGTAGAGGCTGGTTCTTAGTCTGGGTTAAGGTGCTTGGACGTTGAGTGGGCTAGTTATGGATGAAGACCAAAGGGTATAACATACGGCTTTGTGGGAATGGGCAGTTGGGCTATGATGTGGATAATGGGCTATAAGAGATTGGGTGGGTTCAAAACATGGAGGATGGTTATCAAACTCTAAACCCAACTTGGAGCAATTGCTCTTTTATTCTGCAAATGCCTTCCCAATTCTTACTGTTCAAGTTGTGTTTAGGACGTTCAACTCACCAGGATTATGGTTGAATATCCAGCATGATGCATTATTCAACCAGCAAAACTTGAGTTTGAGAAGATTTGTATCTGTTTTTAAAACAGCTGTAGTTGATTATATATCCTTACCAGAGGTGAACTTCCTCAGGAGTATAATTCCTCGCTAACCAAGCAAAACAAAACCAGTCTTCATGTTCTTGGTTGTTTTTTGGTCCGTCTCTCTCCTTTTTTTTTTTTTATAAATCAAAATAAACTAAATGAAAAACAACTAAGATAGTCTTGGAAGGAAGAAAGAAAGAAGAATTACATAAACTAAGAATGAAATCTAAAGTTTTGGCTATTGAATGACGAGTGGAGAACAAATTGTAGGTGGAGGTTTCTTGATTTCGACTTTAGTGCGAGTGGCCGCAAAGACATGATGCAGTAAATATGAAAAATTAATGACGGAAATTGATTTCTCTGCACCTCTTGAATTTATGGTAACAAAATGAGCAATGAAGTAAGAATCAAGGGTTGCTCTGATACCAAAACTGATGTAGAACTGGAGTGTAACATTCTAAGTCTTAAAATCGAATTTTTAGGCTTATTTTCAATTTTAAAATTTTCAGCTTATTGAAAATCGTGAGAGTGAATTCATACCAATTCAAGGAATCAAGAAAATCTTTATTCATTCAAGGCCCATAAACATCCCGTTGGAGGTCTTTTTAAATAGGTCCAAAAGATAACAACTAAAATATGTAAATGTAACCTAAACTTGTCTACAGAATAGATAAATCCTAGATAATAAATAAAGATAAATTCTACATAACAAATGAGATACATGTCATAATGATCAAATAACAAGTGAGATAAACATCATAAGCATGAGCCTATAATCATCTAGCCATAAAGACACTAGATGGGCCATCCTCCCACGACGATGCTGATATGTGTGAAAATCTAGGGTCTGCACCAAATTTTGTTGCTAATTCTAAATAAATCACAACCCCAATTGATTGATGTTGTATATATTGAGTCGTGAGATGTATTTATTATTGTCGTTTGAGCTAGAAGTGAGTATATTGGAAAGATCATAAAGTAATAAGATGAAGCAACCAATTGTTTTGCTCTTGAAGATATGGAAAATTAGATGAGTCTTGTGGGCTTCAGTTCAATTTGATTAAAGCTTTTATTCCGTTTTTGGTTGTACTTCCAACTCGTATAGTTGTATCAATCTCATTATTTATTTGAAGAACGATTAGTCTCGCAGTTCTGAAATAGCTTTGCAGCCATATCTATGCATATGTCAATATGTATAGTTATTGTCTTGCATATCATGTTCATGATACACATAAACATGGATCTTAGTTGATGGCCTACGCTTTCTGCTTCTGTTTTGGGAACCATTTTTCATGTCCTGTATATTTCACATGAGACCACTTAAAATTTTATGAAGAGTCAAAGTCCATTTTGGCTGTATCATAAATTGATCGCCAGTCATGTTTCCATCTGTGTCGAACGTGAGACATGAGTATCCCCAATGTGTTCCCGTGTGACCCCTGATTTAAAATAATTAAAACTTATTAGACACCCCATGTGGCCTGTCCTTTACGTGTTCCCGTGTGTCGCGTGTCTCCAGAATGTCCAACATGGACAGGGTGCTTTGTAGGCCCAGGTCTTTTGTGTCAATAGGGCCTATGGGCTTATGGGCTATTCCTGTCTTACTTTTCAAGGAATTGGTGGTTGGAAACGATTTGCTTTTTGTCTAATAGGATAAGTTGTTCTCAATGGTGGAGAGCAAACAGAACACGTATTCTCAATGGGCATGCTAGTGATTTGGTTCAACTCGTCTTTATGTTTTGTATGCTTACTAATTGTTTGTCGGAACATGAATTTAAGGAGAAATCATTTCCAACCTACTGTAACCAGTGCTTGTTTATCTTCAAAAGAATTTTTAATGCATGCTGTTTGACAACGTTCATTAGGTTTTGTGCTGTGCTTGAGTTTTCTTGAACTTGAGGTCGTCTCTATTCCATAACTATAGTGCACGTGTGATGGGTAATTGTAATTGCTCCGCAGGCCATTTTCAATAGAATTCAAAGTTTCAATTTTCATTACCTTTGCGTCCGAACTATCAAAGTTGCATCCAAAATCAGATCCTAGAACTCCTAGACCGTGGGTAAGCATCAATTCAGATAGTCATTTTTAGCAGCAACTATCTTTGTATCTGTTGTTATTTACATTCAGTTTTCAGATGGCAATGGAAAGTGTACTTCTGGAACTTGTTCGGACGAAGTAAGATCATCCCTGATGTAGGTCAAAGTTTTCTTCCTTGTACAGAAACGGAGGTAAAAACTCGATAGATTGAATAATGGCAAATGGAGTTCATAGGTTTTGTCTGAGAGTCTCCATTTGTTACCAACAGGTAGTGTCAGTTGGTCCGTGAAGGCTCAGCAATATAGGAAGGAAGAGTATAGCATCTGCAGCCTGCACTTGTAATGAGGTTGTTGGGTTGCATTACAATATGGTGTCTTTTCTGTTGAGGAGTTGTTTGTCAAACTTTGAAACGTCAGATTGCTGGATAATATACTGGAAATCAAGATATGCGTCTTCACCTTACAACTTCCATATAAATGACGACCTTGGATATCTCCATAGACCGACATGAGAAACGAAAAGTATTAAAAATTGATGGGTATTTTACCCTGTGTATAACTGAAGAATCAACTTCAATTATTGAGACACTACAGAACCAACCGTGTTACTGAAAGTCACCATTTTTTTATTATATTGTTTTCTTTCTTTTTTCTCCATTCTGTCAACCTTCTTGTTGAGAAGAAGTTTAGTAGAGATAGCTGCAATGGGTATAGTATGGTTTTACAAACTACTTTGTTATTGGATTTGAGTCAAGGTCTAAGAAGCATGAACATATCTACTGCCCTCACGCATTGTTGTTTGACAAGTGCAGGACACGCTCTTGGACGTGTCTGTGAACATGACCAAAATATGTGATTGATTTTATTGTACTATATGTCTATACTATAGCAACAAAATGTGCAACACTTAATACAGAATGTGGAAGTTATTGGGCCCACCGATTCACACAAAATAACAAAGGGTAGATAGCTTCTCACCCTTGCCACTCACACCCCAAGCGCTCGTGCATACACACACTCTCTCTTTCTCGCCCCCTTTGTGAATTTTTCTAGAGATAATTCAGCATAATTAATTACTAAAAAAAATCAAAAGGTTGGCTATATTTCATCCTGTACCAAATTCTGTCGATACTCTAGAAGTTGCATACATCTCCATATTTTTAGAATAATTCAGCAATAAGTAATTACTATTAAAAAAATAAAAAAGTCAGCTATGTTTCACATTGAGTACCAAAATTAGCCAGTACTCTCAGTAGTGATCACATACATCTCCAAAACAGCACACATCTCAAAAAAATTAATTTTATAACTTGTTTGCATAAGCTGCTTCTAAGATTGCAGGTTCTTTCAATTTTGAATTTCCTGTTTATGCATGCATTTCCAACACTTAATAGAACCTAGTGAGATAAAAAAGCTAGCTTTCATCACGTGGTCTGCTCTCCATGATGATGGAAGGAAGCCCTAAAAAGATACAACATTCCTTGAAGTAGCTTTTCGTCTATTGCCTTTCTTTATCTTTAGACTGTTTACTTTTATGTGGTGGGCTCCCCTTCGACTGCTCAAGCAATGGATCAAATACCTTTGGTCTCCCTTTTGAAATAATAGACACAAGGTTCAATAATTGTGAGCACTTATGGACTCACCATTTCCATATCGCGTTACTGTCACACAGAGTTTAAAGTAGCACACCCCCTCCATCAGCTTGTCACTCCAACCTTCAGAATCTCTTTACCATTTTAGCAACTTCATAGAAGGCATTGTACAATTTATCGGACAGCGTCGTGCTTCTGGTTTAGTTGTCCGATTGTCATAACTAATTGGTTCTCTTGTGTGGCTCCTTTTAACATTTTTCTTCCATATTTTGCTTGTCCATGATGGTTCACCCAGCAAAAGGGGCAAATGGTATGACATATCTATTGAGCAAATATGTTGTACCAAATGTACCAACATAACCAAAACCTTTGAATGCCACCCTACTCCTTTTATCTGTGTTTGGGAGCCATAAGATCCGGGTTGGCAACACAAAGACAACTCGCTTAGCCAGCCCGACCAAGAGTAGAACCTCAGGCCATAGGCTCGGCCTAAGACTCATCAGACTTGAGCCAACCAAACAAGTTGAATCCATAATATGATCAGGTCATCTCTGCTTGGATCGCCATACGCGTAAATCTCATCGTGCCTATTAGTCCCATGATATGTCAAATTAGCTCATGTTCGTGAATGGTCTATGCAATAATGAACTCGAGTTTGAATAGAACACTCAATCTATCCCTATAAATAAGAGTGAAAACCATTAAAAAGGGGATCGATCACCTAGTAATATTCACGCCAAGTTGATCACTTAAGCATATTTTTAGCCATATTCATATCGAAAGCCATTGTAAGCTTGCTATACGTATCAGCTTTCCATTCTTGTGCTCAACAGTACTTCTATGAGGACCTACGGTCCAAACTTTGTTATTTATGTTTTTTATTTATTTAAGAGTTTAGTGGTTTCAGTTTAATTAAGTAATTATGGCCCATTTGTTAGGATTTTAAGTTTTGGGCTTGATATGGATTTGTCAGAACTAGAAGAGGGTTTGTGCAATTAACCTTACTCCTTGTATCCCTCCCAACATTCACAAAAGGATTCATTAGGTCATTTTTTATGTTTTGAATCCATTTCCTTAAAGTGGTAGTGCGGCGTAGGGACAAGAACTTCTTATCGAATTCTAGTTGCATCTCCACCCATGTGGATACCGAATGAGATCTTAAAGTAGAAACCAACTTTTGGTTTTATCTTTGAAAGAGAGAGGGAAAAGCCTCATTAGGACCATCTCAATTTGAGCGGCCACATTAGTGAAAGTACTTACCACCTACTCGAACTCGCTAACATGCACATAACAATTTTCAGACTCCATCCCATGAAAAGTAGGAAGCATGTTGAGCATGTTAGTTTTCACATGGAATTGTTGCTCATCGATTAAACCAGCGGATATATTGATACAAGAGAAATTGGTGGTTCGAGTATGATGCATTTAGTCCTTCATGGTGCGGACATCGGGAACATCATTGGCCCCTTGGTGGGCGGCCATGATATTGTTAGGAGGGTCGTGTGTGCAAATAAGTCTACGTGTAGAGTCTCGAGTGTAAACATTTATACACCAAGACAACTCTCCTAACAATCAAGTATAAGAAAAATGAAGATATATATTTGTAAATTGCACTTCTCTTTAGCTTGCGTTACAACTTAGGTTTACCAAAGTGGTAGATTAATTGTTTCCGCTAAAAAGAGTTGCAATTTGCAAAAATCTATGATTTTTTTTTTGCCTAACTAATATTTCCTGGCAACGGCGCAAAAAACATGATCGGCCGGCAAAAGTGAGTCGTTGAGGTGCCGACCAAGTCATGGTTTAATAATTGAAACAAGAATTCCCTCAAGGATTAAAAAATGAGGTATAGTGGAAAGTTTAGAGTATCAATCCACGGGAAAAAGAAATTTGGTTTAAATGATTTTGTAGAGTTTTTGACATTTTGGACATCAAGTTTGATTTGGTCTTCAAGTAATAACTACAACTACACTAAATGAGAGAATAAAACACGTTTAAAATCTAGGCCAAGTATTCGGGCTCGGTTCATCCAAAACTTCTGTTGGACAACTTCTTCTATTTATAACTCTATCTAGAATCATCTAGATTCCGATCTAGGATTCTAGATCGAAAAATGTTTCAAATGAAAATTAGTCTTTTTGGTACGAGAGATGTGTTTTCGGTTCAAGTTCGACACTATTAAGTCAAAATAGGAAGGACATCGATTCAAATATCAGACATATCAACTCTTAGGATGGCGATAACTAAGTAAGAACTTAACACTTCATTTTGTTTTGAAAAAAAGAACTTAGAAATATCTTTTTAACAAACATGAAAACCCCTTGAAAAGATAGTGACCAACTTGGTTTTGAGATAAACCTCACCCTTAAACTTAACCTATTGGGATTTAGCTACTCATGATTTTAACAAAAATAAAATATATATCAAGAAGGACAATGTAAACATTCTTAGCTGAGAGATATAGAAGTGTTCTTACCAAATGAGAGCTCAAAATGTGTAGAACATAAGCAAATAAGGTCAAAAACTAAAATTCCGGTAACTTGACAGAAGACTAAGTAGATAGATTCAATAACAAGAGAGAAATAGAAATAAAGCTTGTTAATACTTACTTGATCACTTAATGTATTGAAACTTATAAGAGAAAAATATATTACAAGTTAAAGAACTCTCTAGCACTTGAAGAACAGAACTTTAAGATTAGAGAGAAGCTCTCCACTTGACTAAAAATCTGAATAATATGATATATGCCAAGACACGAGATTTTTTATCTCTTGTTCCCTCTTAAAATAAACTCTAAAATATATCTGATTCTATTACTAGCTCTATTACAAAAAAATTCATAAAGTTGCTCATTGGCAAAGAGGTCTAATCCATGCAAGATCCCTTTTGTCTCGATGTGGTACAAAACTCAATTTCTAATGGTCCAAAAAGTGTCAGCAAAGTTAAAGTAGATTTGCCCTTTATCGAAGTAAGTGCATCAGTACACTTGAAGAGGGGCACTGGTGCCCTGGCCTTGCAGCATCTCATTTCTTATTCTGGATAGAGGGGTGCACTGGTGCATGTGAATTGGGGCACCAGTTCAATGGATTTGCAACATCTTCGTTCTTCATTCTGACTTGAAGAGGCATTGGTGCAATGGGATGTGAGGCATCGGTGCACTTGGCTCTCAGTATCTTCAATCTTTAGGCAATGTGGGAAGGCACTAGTGCATTAGGTGGGAGGCTTTTATTTGATATGGAAGCTTCGCACTCATTTATATTTGCTGCATGTTTCTTTGGGACTAGAAGCTAAGCAACTAAAGACAATAATGAATATCACATCACCTTTAGGTGGTATAGTGTCTATGGGACTAGTTTGTAAGATGTGTGAACTAAAACTCCTAGGGTTGTGCCTGACTTGTGACCTATGCATCATAGACATGCCCAATTTTGATGTCATCCTAGGTATAGATTGGCTATCTGCTCACTGGGTCATAATCAACTATCATTGAAAAAAGGTGACAGTCTATTCTCCAGGCATAATGTGCTTCAAACTTAAAGGGGATAGACATGAGCCATAATCAGTTATGAAGACAAAATCTAGGTGGCACGGCAACCCAGTTGGATGGTTAGCTAGCTATCACCGATGATTCATTCTAGAACACACTGGCTATTATTGATGATTGATTCTAAATTTTTCAATCCACAAATGACCCAAATTAGAAGGGAATCAAATTCGATTGAAGAAACACTTATAAGAAGTCATTCCAAGAACTAAAGGATAGACTGACCAATGCCCCTATTCTAATCATTTCAAAATGGGACGTAGGATATGTGATGCATATAAGGGAGGTCTGGTTTGTGTACTCATGTAGAATGAAAAATTCATAGCTTATGAACAAGTCAACTTAAGCAGTGAAAAGAATTATTAGACACACATTGTAACGTCTCGATTTCCGGATACGTTAATAAAAGATTAAAGTAATGAAATTCTAAAATTCTCATTTCAGAACATAGAGTTTAATACAAACCAATGTTCTCTGACAAATACACAAGTTTGGAGCGACTCTAAGGCTACTAGGTAAACTAAGGCTCGATGGCGTCATCTTCTAAAAAAGTGTCCTCTTAGAGCTGATACTCTAGTTTCGCTCTATCTTCATTCGTACTGGGCATGAAATGCTAGGGGCAAAAGGAATATGCACAATGAATTACGACACTCAATAAGAAAGTAGGCCCTTTAAATTTCCATTTTAATATTTGGAATGTAGCAATGTATGAATATGCATGAATAGTATACATGAAAGAATTAACACGTAAGTGCGAAAATAAAGTATCAATAGTTGAGTTTAATTCTATCAATCTTATCACAACATCAAAGTTCTAGATTCAATTCATCTCTTTAACTATGATCACATCATGTACATCTCATCAAGGATTCTAATTATGAACACGTCATATCTTTCTTGCTCCTATCTCAATTCAGTGATTCCATTGATAATGATCATGACCTCTTTGCTAATGGTATTTTCCAACCACCATGTTTTCGTTTGTCATGTTCTCAATCAATATGTTCAGCCTAAATGCTATATGCTCTCTGCCAACACAAAAGTGCTCCTAAAATACTTGACAAACCACTAGACTGAATGAAAAACATGCTAACTTTAGATATAACAAGGCATGAGCATAACTTGACTAAATTTATGACGCGGCTAAACGTATAGCTTGGATAATACATAACTTGGGTGATCACAAGTATGGCTTAGTCAGAGTTTCGGGTCAAGTCACATCACAATCCAATTTCAATGATAACCGCATTTCAAGTATCCCACACATTGCCAAGTTACGCATCCAATAGACGTCGGGTTGTCTTTCAATTTCGTATTCTACGCTCTCGAGTCTACGTAAGTGATTTCTACTTTCATGGTGATCATACAAGGGGCATATGTTGTTGTATCAAAATAGGATAGCAATTAAGTTCCTAGATGGCATACTAGCATAATAAGATGACATGGTAATGTCAAGTAATTAATTCGAAGCACAACATAAGATAGTAATCCATTCATGGCATAATCAGTCTATCATGTCAATTGTCCAAGGGATAATTGACTTTTAGGGATGAAAGTCATCCGAATGGGTTTAGGATGCATCGGATGGTGGTATTGAGGATCTGGATGGAACTCATATGTTTGAAACTCAGTTGAGACAGAGAAGCAGTTCATCAGGATGGGATATTGGATCATCCGGATGGGTGTAATGTTTCTCCAGTTAAAGGAATTTCAAAGGGCTAGTTCATATGGATAGGATCCCGAATGGAATGCAGTCTTTCTAAGATAAAAACCCAAAACAGAGGCAGAGTTCATCTGAATGGGATGAAAGTTCATTTGGATGGCAATCATCTTCAAGCTAGAAGAGCTTACTCCATTGATGCATAGCAAGCTTTCCAAACAAGTTCTAAACATTGAATAGAGAACCAAGGATAGGAAAACTTACCTCTAAGCGACAAAGGATGATGATAAGGATTGATGGGGGGCTAGAACGCACTCTGAACTTTGGCACGTTAAGTGGATCTTTCTTCCTCTTCCTCCTTCTTTTACTACTTTTTGCTCCTTCTTCTTCTACTTCTTTCTCCTTCTTCTCACACTCCAACTTTCTCTCAATTCCGAATATAGATGGATGAGTGGTGAATCGACACAAAAAAGGAAGGGGTATTTATAGGACATGAAAGGGAAGACTCATCCAATGGTTAGGAGGAAATCAAGGGAGATGGAAGGATGAAATGAATTGGATGGGAATGAAGATTGGTCTACCATGGAAGCGACTCCCATGGTAGGGTGATGTGAAATTTATGATGTGCTACTAAGTTTAGGCATGGGAAAACTTGGGGAAGAGTGGAGTGACATAGGGTGTATCGAAATACTTGAGAGTCATCCAAATGGGCTATGGGTTCATCCGGATCAAATGTGTCTTGAGAGTTAAGGAATTACAAAGAAGGTTATTGGCCCGAATGAGAGGTTTGGTTCATCGGGTATCCGGATGGGGTTCAAGATAAACTTAGGATACATCTAGGTAGTGTTTAACTAGATCAAATTTAAACGCGAGGTTCAATGGTTCAGATCTATTATGAAAAATTTTGAGTCCTTGCAAACATTTTGAAACTTGTTGCAGTAGTTCATGTGCTGAAATCATGGAACCACTACTTATAGACCTTGTTTGTTAAATTTCTTCGTACTTTGAGATTCGTAAGATGGTGAAATTAAGATGAGATTCGTAATACCAAAGAATTATTAAAATCAATGTTGTATGTTTGTTTGTACTTGAGATAGGATTAATAGAGCATTGTTGATGTTTGCTTACAAAAGGGGGATGCGATTAAAATACATGTTTTTCAAATTTTCTCTCATCTTGATTGTTTATTTATTTTCTTGGTCATTCCAAAAAAAATGAAAAATGAAGTCTATGGCAACAAAATGAAAAGTGAGCAATTGTTTTTTATTATTATTTATTTTTCCATTTTAAATTTGTATTAGCATGAAATCTTTCACAATTAATTATTTATAAAGAAAAATTCAACATGTTTCATAACCAATCAACTTCCGATTGGCATTAACAAGAAAAATTTCACAAGAGAAATTTTGGATTGGCATTAACAATTTAAAAATCTACATTATTGCCTTAAAAGTACAACATATTTGTTTCTGCAAATTACATCAGATTAGTTCTTGAGTTTTAGCAAATCAAAAGGCATTATTCTAATTTTAATCCACAAAGTTTAATTCTAACTATCAGTAAAAGAAAAAGTTCCATACAACATATTGGACTAAGAGGGAATATTGAAACCGAGAGTAAATCAAGCAAAGTTATGGCCACATCGTGACCGTCCAATCACATATTCGTTCGTGGCAAGATTGGTGTTTGTTGCACTTTGTTCGATAATTGGTAACAACGTGACTTGGGTGTCAACCGTCGTTTCAAGTCTTTCAATAGGCCTTGTGGAAGTGAAGTCCGTAAGAAATGCAGTGTCGGCCTCCTCTAAAGTTTCAAATTTCTTGAATAGTGCATGTGGATATCCAGAAACTTACTGGCTGCAAGCTGTCCAAGAGTCATATGTCCCCGGGGTACGTCCCACGTAGACAACATAATAGAATTTCTTGGCAGCCATTCGTAGTTGCAGAAACTTATCCTATCATAATGCTTGCTATCAGAGCAACAGAATGAAATCCAGAGCGTAAACTTAGAATTTGATCTAACAGAATTTGAAATTATGAGATTCAGAACAGAGGCATTTCATTCCATATATTCAGCAAAATAACATTGGTAATGCAAAATATATGCAGCATTTTGGTAATGTATGCAATATGCACCAGCAGAGGATGAGGTATAACTCTCTACAATTGCACTTAGTCATAAAGTAAAAATGATTGTGGTCACAAAATCATGTTAAGACAATTAAAGCAGCCAATCTGAAAGAATAACATGCAAATGTTGGGCAAGATAATAGACTTAATTGGTGCTTGCCAACCAATCTGAAAGTGGTTCAAATAATATATTGTGAGGACCCAAGGTTCGATATATTATTTTATGGCTTTTGGTCTATTTTAAAATTTCATGGTTTCGAGTTTAACCTTTTATTGTGGTTCGATCGTAATGGTTTGGAACGTTGAGATTTGATGTGTAGATGCTATTAACTTGAGAGGGTTAATGTAATTAATTATATTTTTAATATAAAAGGATTAAGAGACCCTTAAATTAGTTTTTTTAATTATAAAAAATAGACAGTTTTTTCTAGAGCTCTCTAAAATTCTAAATTACTTGAGGAAGAAGAACAGACTAGTAGACGAAAGATTTGCGCGAAACCATCAACTAGGAAGTCGTAGAGGACATTGAGTTCGCATCGAGCTCAAGATCAACAAAGTACGCGGAGTGATTAAGAGATTTTCGTTTATAATAACGTTTTCTGTATTTTTAGCACATAAGGTAGGATTTCATGTTGATCAAGCCATGCATATTCTATGTGGCAAGCCCAAAGGAAAAAAGAAGAGCCGGAGGGTAATAGAACTGCAAGTTGAGGGATAAACCGCGGTTGAAGAGTTAGGTTGCAGAAACGAAAGCTAAAAGAGTGCTATCCAAATTTTATTTGCAAAGAACATAATCTAAAAAAACAGAACACGGCGATAATCTGATTTTGAAAAATTTTGTTAGGGTCATTTTAAAACTCAAAATTTTTTGAAATTGTTACTAACCGTTGGTTTATATGGCTATGTGTTGGATTAAAATTTCGAAATCTAATTTGAAGTACAAAATACTATAAAAAAATTGTAATTGAGCTACAGCTGATTTGCACATGTTTTGGCTGTATTGACACACTTTAAAAAAACGAGTATAACTTTTAGTACGAGTATCGAAATTGTGCACCGTTTATTTTATTTGAAACTAGACACATAGAGATTCAAAAAAATATATAGTTTATATCTTATTTTATTCGAGTAAAATTAATTTTTCAATTGAATTTAACGAAATATTTTTGATGTTTCCAAATAAGGTATCCAAATTTGAACTGATACAATAATGTCGTATGAACTTCGTTTTTAAGCTATTAGCTATCATTTGAAAACTTATTAATTGTCTTTCTCAAGTTGCTTAATCGTCTTTCTTATCTTTAATTCAAATTACTTAATCACCTTTCTCAAGTTAATTATTACATTAATTGTGTTTCTCAGATAAAGTAATCGATTATCTGTCGCAGCAATAAACACTTGCGAAAGAACACCCACTCGCCGAGTTACGAATTTTTAAGTTATTTAATTTAAGAAAACTCAATATGATTTTATTAAATTTTACTTCGGAAATTATTTATATATTATTAATAACAAACGAACCAAATGGTTTTACGTACAGAAGGGAATCCCTTCATGATTAAAATACTTTTAAACTTTAGAAAAATCCGTTGGAAAAATACTACAGTTACAGTAAACGAATTCAAAGAAGTGTTGAAATCGTTTTAACATTTTAGCAGGCAATTAGAAGCTGTCACGGAATACGAACAATTACAGGAAGGAACACGGAAAATTACATTTCTATCCTGCACCACCGCTACAGATCCCGGTGAGAGACACCGGGAATCTACAAAGAGCTCCGGCGGTAGAATGCGGCGACTCATCTACTAGCGTCGGCGGTAGGACCCTCCCGTTGGCAAACAACAGTCGTCCGTCCCGCGGCTGAGCACCGCCTAATCCTTCAAGCTCCGTCGAAGCACCAAACAATGCCACGTCGCCGAACCTGCGCTCGACCTCCAGGAACTCGCCGAGCGACGAAGGCCTCGACTCATCGTCTCTGCACAGGCTCCACCACTTCCGCCGCCTCCGCTCCGCCATGGACACCAACGCCGCCTTCTTTCCTCTCCGCCTCCCTCCGCTTCCGTCGACAGCATTCCCCACCGCTGCTTCAGTGGCTTCTCGGCGCTGGGGGGGAACGCTAAAAGCGATTGCTGGGAAGTTGACGCCCATCAGAGTCCCCAATGTTGTGCTTCGGTCATGGAAAAACGAACCTGTTGACTACACATACACAACCGACACAAATACAGATTCGAGTTCGATGAGATATATATATACAATAAAGCACCTGAATATTTGAAATGGATAGATCGGGGATTACCTCAGTGTCGAGATCGGAAGAGGAGACGGAGGAGATTGTTGGAGATGATGGTGGTGGAACCAGAGGATTCGCCGGATCTGTCATCACATCTCTTCCTCTCGCTCCCTCTTTCTTTCTTTCTCCAGAAATTTGGTTAATATAGATCAAACTTAGAGAGATCTGCTTGTGTGAACCTCTGGAACCCAATCGTAAACTGTAATTTGAATCTCCCAAAGGGAAAGTGAAGAATTGGGAAGCTTCTGAAACACTGGCTACACCTAAAAAAGGGAGGGGTAAAATGCACCGACCTCCCCTGAGGTTACTTATAAATACAAAGATTCCTCCTGAGATTTTGAAAAATGAAATGACCACCCCTATTTTTGAAAATATTTAATTGTTTCTTTCCTGCTGCTAATTTTCAATGGATGCCGTTAGTTTTGTTCTTAATGTTTTTTTAATAATTGTTTTTGATTTTTTTTTTTAAAATTTGACACTTTGAACCAAAAGCAAGTATCTCGTACAAATAATAAATATATTATAAAAAATAAATCTATGAAGTTGAAAGTGTAAAAGCTCCAAAATAGTATATGTTTGTTCGATAAGAATATAATAATAAAAGCTTAGAAAAACTTTTAATTTGAGAGTAAATTTATTTTAATTATTTTAAAAAATCACGTAAACACACAATTTTGTGAGCATTATGAGTTATGTCCATTTGTATCTTTTTCAAGTACCTTGTAAAAATATAATTTTATTTTTATTTAAATTTTAATCGAGGTGCACGTAAATTAATCTAAACATAATTTAAAATAAATAAATAAACTTTTATTTTTTTATTGATGCTTGGGTCAAATATTATTTTTTGCCATATATTATAATTATTTTTTCCATTACGAAAATTCATGCTATTTTTTTTGGATTAAAAATATTTTCGTGCATATTTTTAGAAATTTACTTGCACCGTATCAATTCAATCTAACCAGGCACCAACTCGACCTTTTGATCGTTGATGATTGACTGTTGACTATTCTTGATAGACCTGACCGTACAATTTTGGTACTTCACCTTGACCAGTCATGACTCCTACCCTAATCGATCACCTTTTGAAACTGTTCAAAATTTTCCTAAGCCAAAAACACACGAATTTTGGAACCCCAACTTAGATATCATGTCTACAAGTGTCTACCACGATTGAACATTTACATACTTATGCTTACAAGTTCATAATTATCTATATTGCATGATGACCATATAGCCTCACATGATTGAATGATTTTTATCGCATGTATACTCATAAATCCATATCATTATTTTTATTGGTTGTTGATGAAATATCACTAAAAATTTCATTCATTTGAGAATCGGGTCTGGAATGATAAGTTAACATCAGTCTTGGTTACTCACAAGATTTTGAAAGAAAATATGGAATCTTAAGAAATCACGAACACACACATATATAGCTCGAGAAATAAAATTAGTCCTAGAATTGTGTTATTAAACAGTTATTTCCAAAAAAAATAAATTTATTTTTAAAGTAAAAGTTCTCAATAATTTTTTACTATTATACCTTATCGAACAAGCATGCAACATTTTATAATATTAAACCTTTAAATGTTATAGATTTTTTCACGGTTTATTATTTTTAAAAGGTACTTACTTCTAGTTAAAAGTGTTAAATTTAAAATTTTTTGTCAAAAACAAGTATTGAAAAAACATTAAGGGAGTGAGTGCAAAGAAAGGACAAAATGGGAAGATTTAAGAACAAAACTAACGGCATCTATTGAAAGTAACGACAAGAGGAAACAATCAAATATTTTTAAAAGTAAGAGAGGTTATTATAGTTTTTTAAATCTCAAGGAAGATCCTTGCATTTGTTAGTAACCTCTGGGTGATCAGTGCATTTTACCCAAAACAAAAAACAAACAAAACAGAGATAGGTCAGCTAGTCCTTACATCCTAAACTTGGAATAACTTGTACCATGCACTTATAAACTTAAATGAATTTAAATGGAAGACATTTTATTATGTCAATTTGTATGTTTTTTTACAAAAAAATTACTAATAATTTTTTTCATAATAATACAATGTAAAGTATATAATTTTCATAATATGTACCACTTTAAATATCTTTGATAGCTTATTTTAAACTCTATTTTAGTAAAATATTAAAATTAATATCTCAATAAGTAAATTAATTTTATCAAGTATTCTTTCAATTTCACCTCTAAAAAAATTCAGATAAAATATTAAAATTAAATAATTGAGCTAGTTTAAAATAATTAAGAATGACGCTTGACAGAGAGATTCCTAATTATGAATCACTCTACTCATTAGTCTCAATTTTTTTTTTTTGAATAGATAACAAAGTAAATAAAATACTCACAACACAAATAAATTAATGCTATCAAAAGTATTTATCTATCTATACTACAAAACGACAAAAACAAAAATTAATATTTAAAATTTTATGATCTGCAAAAGCTATGATATTTATTAGTTGAATATATATTAGTAGAAAGTAATTTATCAAAGATCTAGTTGAAAATTTAGCTAAAAAGCATATAAAAGTTTCAATTAATAATATAAATGTGAGCATAAAAGTTCAAGTAAGATACTTTCCTACTTAATAAAATTATGAACACACAACGTAATTAAAATTTTTATTCAGGTTAACCTTTCAATAGGTGAATACGAATATGAATAAAACATAGTAAATTAGGTATTGCCAAACTTGATCCATATATCGTAAGGATATTATAACAATAAATCATTCTATATCATACCAAGTACTGCCTATGTAACAAAATTCAACCATACTAAGTATAACCCATAACTTTCGTTGATCTTATTCTCAAAATTTTGTGAACTTATTATATCTTTTACATTAAAATCTGAAAACAACAAAAGAAAAGTCTAAAGAATAAATTTATTTTAATCTTTTAATCTTGCTATTTTATCTTATTTGGCTTTATTTTTTATCGTCAACCTACTTAACCGATTAAATTAAAACTGCCAAAAAAATAACCAACTCGTCACTTTTAAATATGAGTGATTTGCAACAAGTAAAAAATTATAAATCTGCCTACGATGAATTGATTAAAATTTGACCTTAACCTATTCAATCTGACCTAGGCATGCCCTTATAGTGACAAAATCGTCGGTTCACAACTTCATAGTAATAGCAAACACTTTGTGGTTATAGAAATTTATCTTGACCATTATACGTATAATTTTAAAAAAAAATAGTGTAAAATGTACTAATCAAAAAAATAAACAAAAGTTTAAAAAATGGTGATACTTTCTTTTAAAAATTAAAGCCGTGGATAATATAAAATGATATGATCATATATTTATTTGTTTGTAAAAAGTTATGGACCAAAATTTATTTCTATATAAGAATAAGTATATTTATTTATATTTTTATTTTAAAATTAATCTCTATGTAGTTTTTTAAAATACTAGGCCTACTTACGTAGACATGTAAGAGTGTGTGTGTGTGTAGCCTCCAGGAGAGGTCCAAACCATGCCCCCCCCCCCGGCGGCATTTGATGCTCCATCACAGTATAGATTCCAACGGCTGGCTTCTCTGTCTCTACTTGTGGTGGCTCAACTTTCTCATTGTTTTGATTTTGCATCATCCGATTCATCCTGGCTCGAGAGGATCTAGTTGGATTGGGCCTTTCTAGGCTCTTTAGTTCTCATAAATTTGGCAATAAAGTCGGCCAATACTTGGCCCTTCATGGCTTTTGAGGGTATGTAGTTAATAGCATATGCCAAGAAATAATGTTGCAACTTCCAGAAGCGACTAGTAATGCCAAAGCTAGTTTCTCAAGGGGAAGGTATCTTGTTTCTACACTGATTAGTGTTTTGTTGATGTAGTAGATTGGTACTTGGATCTTCTCTTCTTCTCGGAGCAACACCATAATTACTGTGTAATATGATAGTATTAAACATAATATCATGCCTTCTCCCAAGATGGACAAGCAGAGTAGTGGCAGACGAAAGAGGTAATATTTCAGACCCTCCATGACCTGATCGCATTCTTCATTTCATTCAAACTTTGTGTTCTTCCTTATCAGTTAGAAGACTGGTCGGTACCAATCCAAGGATCGGCTAGTGAATCGATTTAGGTTGTTACCATGCCCATTAACTTCTACACTTCTTTGCCTCAGGTAGGGTGCCGCCACTCAGCCATTCCTTTTACCTGCTCAAGACTGGCTTCGATACCTATTTTTGTGATCAAGTACCCAATGAACTTTCCCGACTCACCCTGAAAGTGCATTTAGACGTGTTGAGCTTCATCTTATATCTTTTGAGGATGTTGAATGTTGCTAGGAGATCTTTGAGGTGTGTTCCTGGCTGTTTAGATTTGACCAACACATATCATCAATGTATACTTCTATGCTCCGTTTGAGCACTTTTACGAACATTTTGGTCACCATCCTATGGTACGTTGCCTTTATATTTTTTAGCCTAAACAACATTAACATGTAATGGTATAGGGCCCTTGGGGTGATTCAAAGCAGTCTTCTCCTAGTCTGGGCCTTATATGGCTATCTGGTCATAGCTTATATAAGCGTTGACGAAGCTCATTTAGTGGTGTTTGGCTGTCGAATCAAAGAGTTAGTCAATTTTTGGCAGCGAGAAGGAATCCTTTGGACATGCTTTGTTTGAGCTAGTGAAGTCGACAGAAACTCTACACTTGTCATTCTTCTTCTTTACTACCACCATGTTCGACAGCCATTTGGGGTAGCAACGTCCTTAATGACATGTGTGTCCACCAATTGCCCCACTTATTCATTTACAACGTCTACATGCAACACCGTGGATTGCCTACTTTTCTATTTTACAGGTCGAGCGCCTTTTGCCACATTCAAGTGGTGGTTGGTTATCTCATAATCTACCCTAGGCATCTCATACAGAGCTCATGCTAAAATATCAATGTTCTGGGTGAGGAACATCGCCATTCTTGACATTTCTTCTTTGGTTAGAGTAGCGCCAACCAAGAAAAATTTCTCGTCATTAAGCAGATCGATACTGACCTTGATAAGTTGATCAGTTGTCTTTCACTCGGGCTGGCCACCAACATACTCCAAAACGGGTTGGTCGGGCACCTCAATTAAGCATACATGTTTCCTTTCTCCTCTCTTCTTAGCAACATAAGCATGCACTCCCTGGCGGCCGTCTGACTCCCTTTCACGGTTTGGATCCCCTTTGCCATCGAAAACTTGATTTTCTGATGGAAGGTTGATAGAACGACTTCCAGACTATAGATCCAACCTCTTCCCATGATAACGTTGTACATTGATGGGACAACTAGCTCCAAAAACTTGCATTCTTTGGTTATGCAACTGATCTCAACTCAGAGCATAATCTTCCCAAGTAGCTCTTCCCGATTGTAGTTAAATCCGTACAGTGGCATGTTGATTGGTGTGAGATCCAAGGCTTTAAGATGAATACTCTCAAATGCGTTATAGACCATCACATTTGTAGAACTCCCTGTATCTATAAGCACTCTTTGCACTTTGTACCCGTTGATCCGCAACGTTAATACTAGAGGATCATCAACAGGATACTCAACCCCGTCATTGTCCTACTCGTAGAACGAGATGTTGTCTCTACAGGCAAAGGTCGACCTTCCACTCTCCATTATGATGGACCTAGTGTGCCTTTCTTTTCTTATGGCCTCCAATTATTTATTTCTTGAGTTCTACCATTTTACCAGACTCGGGCGCCATTGTGATGACCATCATAATCCAAGTGGCTTTGAGTCCAATCTCTCAACCCTATCCCTTTCTTGTCCTTGACGATCTTATCTCTGAGGTTCACCCAAGAACTGCTTGAGGTGACCCTTTTGTGCTAGGTCATTCAACCACCTCTTGAGGGAGAAGCATTTTTGTGTCGTGTGGCTGTAGTCTCTGTGGAACCATTACAATACCTCTACCAAGTTAGCTTCTTCCTCAGCTCCGGCTTGACAGGCAGTCCCATCTTGAACGTGTCGATCGCGAATACTTCCACTGGATCCTCCACCTCATTGTAGAAGCTCCAATATTGTTATGCATATGCCCTCAAGGATTCACCTATTGCCAAGCTCATCGTAACTAACCCCTGCATGCTCTTCGAGGTCTTCTTGCTTGAAAATAAATGAGTAGTGAAGGTTGTCTTTAATTGTTTAAAGCTACTAATGGATCTAGAGTCAAGCTTATAGAACCTGCACAAGGCCAAGTGCCCAAAATAGGAGGAAAATATTCCCCACGCCAATGCCTCGTCATGATTGTAAAGCATCATCGCTTACAGTAATGCTAGATGTGATTGTGGGGGTCGCTGACCCCATCATACAGTATCAAAGTTGACATCTTCAATTTGATCGGGATTGGCACCCTCATGATATTTCGATAGAATGGGGTTTCGGTCCTTTCACCCTCAAACTCACTCCTATTTCTTGATTTCCTCTGAACGTATACTTCTGTTCGACCTGTCTCTTCATGCTGACTTTGTGGCTCGAAACTTCCCTTGTTTTCAATTGAGTGTGGTTTTGGCTTGTCCGTCTTCCTTGTTACCAGAGATTCTAGCATGGGCGAGCATCATCTAGGTTCCTTGTACTTGTCCCGGAAATCGCCACGGGCTCGTTCTCCTTTTGTTTCCCCTTTTCGCTTCCCTCTTTTGACGGTGAGAGGCGGTCTTAATCTCTTCCACTTTCTTTTTAAGACGCTGGAGCTCCCTATCTTGTTCGTCTAGGCATGGTATCAGTATCTCGTTAAGTTCAATCGACTCAACCAGTGCTAAAGCTTCGACATTTGCTAGGGTGGATTGACAAAAGCCATTTGTTTCCCTATCTTAGATTTCCTCTGCCCAATACTCAGCTTCTCTTCATGCTCCTACATGGCTCGATTGGGTCGAAACGTGTGGTACAATCTAACATGGCAACTTCTGTTTCTCAAGCTCCCACTGTGGTCGACAGTTGTGGGGTGAAGTTTTACAGGACTCCCCCATGAGTTTTGTTGGAGCTGAAGAAGGAATCAAATGCAGTCTGTCCAGCCTTCTTCCTGATCCCAAAGACGTAGCTACGCAGGGAAACAACCCGTCATAGACACTTTGACATATAACTGAAATGCCCTCAGATAATTAAGTACCGGATTGAGGGAATGCTCGTAGGATAGAAGTACTGCCGAGTGCAAGTATGGAAAACTAATACGTATAGCAAATGCGTACAATGGATTTTGATGTCAATATGGCTAAAAAAATATGATTAAGTGCTCAATTTGGCGTGAATGTTACCGGGTGATCGATCCCCTTTTCAATGGTTTTCACTCTTATTTATAGGGATCAATTGAGTGTTCTTCTGTTCAAACTCGAGTGCATTCTCGCATAGGTCATTCATGAATATAGGCTAATTTGACATATCATCAGTTGATCGGGGTGATGGGATTGACGTGTATGCTGATTTGAGCGGTGGTAACCCGACCATATTACGAATTGGACTTGTTGGATCGGCAAGAGTCTAATCAATCCTGGGCCGAGCCTATGGCCTGAGATTCTACTCTTGCTCGGGCTGGCGAAGTGAGTTGCCTTTGTCTTAAAGACTTGATGTTATAGCTCCCACAAACAGTTATAAGGAGTAGGGTGGCATTCAAAAGTTTTGGTCATGTTGATAAATTTGGTACAACATATTTGCTCAATAGATAACTCATGCCATTTGCTCCTTTTGCTGGGGTGAACCATCATGGACAAGCAAAAAATAGAAGAAAAATGTCGAAAGGAGCCACACAAGATAAACAATTAGTTATGACAAACGGACAACTAAACCAGGAGGATGTCGTCTGATAAATTGTGCAATGCCTTCTAGAAGTTGCTAAAATGGTAAGAGATTTTGACGGTTGTGATGGAAAATTAAAATGCTCGCTTGACCGACCTCCTTAATTTGGCAGTTTCTATTTTGCACGAAAAAAAATGATCAAGCTCTCGTTTCTTCGTTTTAACAGTCCAAAACTCATCTAAAACACATCAGATCATGCACAAACCAATCTCAAACATGAACACACACACAAAAAAAAAAATCAAATCATGCCTTGAACAACATTAAAATGAATAATCTATGCAAAATTCTATCTTGAATACGAAAACTGTAGAAAAATGTTGATATACACATAACTTCTCAACTCCTTTGCGTATTTGGCTGATCCTAGGTTCGAATCAAAGCTCCCAACACTAAGATTAGTTCTCTAATTGAACGTTTCGTGAGCCTATCGCGTCTACTCATCCGTTTACCCTTCTATGTTGAAATTAGGGGTTGAGATTTAATTAAAAACTATCTTTTTTTTTTTCTAAAAAACTGATTTTAGGGTTAGGAATCCTTGTATACTCGTTTAACCGGTTATTACACATAAGGCTTATATACCTAGTTGATTCCACATTCAACCTGAATTTTACCAAGTCTATATATATAAAAAAAGGCCCAATCACATTAAAATCTAACAATAACAGAAAATAACATAAAAATAAATAAAGTATCGGGTCGCAGATCCTCACATAAAACTTTAAGTTACATCTAAGTTAAATTACCAAAATACCCTTACAGGTGTTTCTGAAATAACAACATTTACAAAAGATAAGTACTCATTCTAATAGAGCATCTAAGCGTAAGACATCTATGGCTCAACAAACTCTTGTCCTTCGTCGATCGATCCCCAGTGCTCCTCATGCTGATCCTCTATACTTGACATGATATGCCAGAGACCACAATAGCATCATGAGCTATGACACTTAATAGAAAATATTACCCGACAAAACCAACACATAAATATAGCAAAGATAGGGGTTATTAACCATAGCAATAAAGGGAAAACATCTGATTTATTTCTAGCCTTTAACTTAAGTGAATCTAGGATCTTATCCACGAGAATCCATTTTCTCCTCAGACTCTAGAGTAAGTTCCTTAGTTCAGATAGACCAGTTGTAAAAACTAGTATTTTAGTTCAATAATGAAAAGAATTTTATTTAGTTTCATGCATTTAGTTTGAAACCCATGTTTAAATTAGGTGTATATACGATATGTTTAGTATATGCACATGCTCATATTCATACACACACACATGTACACATACCACACATACTTACCATCTACATCACCATAATCTAACATAACCCCTTTTCCCCACATGGTTTCATTTTCCTTATCATAGTTCCACCCACACCTAATAACTTCTTCAATTTCATCATCACCCTCACCACCTACTATTTCCCTCATCCACGCCAAAAATCCATTGCCACATTATCCATCCTCCTCCTACTGCTTCAGCCTTATGGTTGCCTACCATCTTCTTCCCCTCACTCCATCTCCATCGCCAATCAAATCCTTTGTCATCTCATTTCTCCTTACTCCACCCTACTGCTAACAAACCCTCTTCACTACCATTTTTTTCCAACACTCCACTTCCACCTATAGAGCCTTTGATGAGCTCGTGATATTACATATCTAATGGGTCAACATTTCCATTTTGACATACATGCACGAGTTATTCTAAGTTTATATATTTGATATTGCACGTAAGTTGTTCTTATTTCCATCTCAAGATAAACGAGTTAATAAAGGTCCCAAAGCCTAAGCACCAAGTATTCCCATTCAGTGGAGGCTCAGAAAAGTTATATGAGATGCGGAACAAGAGATCACCATAGGCCGAGGGTTGATGGAGGTTCGGAGGAAGGACCAATGCAAGTACCTTACCATTGTTGGCCAAAGCATCGGTGCCAAGAACCCAATGCCATAGTGCCCCCTTTATAACTCTTGGAACTTCAAGTGCTGCAAGCCATTACTGGAGAATAAGCAGGGCAATGGAGTGGATTTGGCTTCAAAACTCTAGAATGGCATGGAATCTAAAGGGAGACAAAAATACAAAGTTCTTCCATTTATCGCGTCGGGAAGACAGAGAAGGAACATGATGAATTCTATTCTATTTCAAGGAAGGGAAGAACATGATCCCACCAAAATCAAAAAAGGAATATGGGAGCACGTCAAGGAAGCCTTTTCAGAAAAATGGGCAAGTAGACCAACATTGGATTTGCAGAATCACCCTAATGTCTCTGAGATGCAGGGGGAACATCTTCTTATGCCTTTCACCGAAAAGGAGATATGGGGAGTCATAGCCAAAGTAGATGGTAACAAGGCACCGGGTCCAGATGGTTTCAATCTCATGTTTTACAAAGTGTGTTGGAGCATCATTAAAGGTAATATCTTGGATTTTTTCAGTGAATTCCATTCTAACGGTAAATTGGTTAAAGGCATAAACTCTGCTTTTGTAACACTTATCCCTAAGGTTGAAAATCCAATATCATTGGGGGAATTCAGACCTATAAGCTTACTAGGAAGTGCATACAAGATTTTGGCGAAGGTGTTAGCTAAGAGATTGGCTACAGTCCTGCCAACCCTAATTTAATGCATGAATTGAATAGTACTAGATCACTATTAGATGACCGAGGGGTCATACACTTCTTCCTCAACTTCGTAGAGAGTAGGAGTGGAACAACAACCCTTCTAATGATACTCTAGAAAACACCAAACCTTTGAAATATGAATGCTTTACATACCAGAGAAGACATCCTAGTTAAGGCTACTTTGTCCCCATTGTCTCTAACCTCCATGACTTCTAACAGCTTCTCTGTTTTCTTTAACCATGTCTCAGTAGCACTCGGGTTAGTCTCTCTGGAAAAATAGGTGGTTGTCATTCACCAAACTCTTTAAGCAGGATACTATTGTTCGGTTGAGCTCACTGTTTAGCTCCAGGGTAGTGAGGTCTTCTTGCAACAATAAATGTGAGCAGTAATTGGTTGAATTCAATGATCTTGGTGCGGCTTTGGGGTTCAATTGTTGGTTGTTGTTACTACTCTCTGGGTGGTCACACATATTGGCTTTGTTCCTCGTTTCTACCATTCTATAGTTCAACAATAAATATATAAAATTTAGCTGGCAACACAAGTGACAAAAGGATTTTCAATAATAAAGTATGATCATGTTATTACAATACATGCATACATATGTCTACTAGGATGTACAAGATGTTTTCTCTCTACCTGCATAATCACGACGGAGCAAGTACTTGCAATCCCAAGTTGCCTCGTGGATGCCAAAACATCTTCATTAGACTTTACAGCTCCATGAGTCAGGATCCCATGGGTTCAATTGGCGACTTGTCTTCTACCATGAAAGATATCTCGACATTGGTGCTAATGTTGAAAAAGTCTATGTTACTACGGGGGTCAATGATCCAAGACCCATCATATGGCTTCTATTTTTGGACCACTTGGCATGGTACAGGATTCTCTAAGATGCTCACGAATCCAAATGGTGAATCGAGCAGGTACCTAGCCTGAAAGCACTGCCTTGCTCCGGTCTTCTAGCTGTTCGACCATTGCTAAGGGCCCTAGGTAGTATGGCTCACTCTTTGTCTTCCAAGGGAATTTGATCACAATTGCCACCTTCACATAAACCATGGTATGGGAGTTTAGCTATGGATCCCGTTCTATAATCCCCATATGATTGAGTCCATGAATACGCCTATTAGCTTTAGCAATGCTTAGTGCTCTACATCACATAATGGCTTTGCAGCAAGCTACTTATCTTCTTTATTGTCATCGTCGCCCATCATCTCATCGTCACCGTAAAAGGCCATGTCATTCTAAGGTTTTACTGGTATGCCGTCGTCATCCCAGCACAAAAATGGTACCTCATCTACAACAAGTAATGCCTCATCATCGTCGTCCTCAGGGAAGTTTGGTTCCTATGAGTCGTCATCGTCATATTCAACCAACTGCGGTACATCGGCTACTTCGTCATCCGCTACTTGTGGTATCTCATCCATAGGCTCATTTTTTGAAATGGCATCCACTAGGTATCAATCCACGGAGTACGAATTAGAAGACATTTGGGAAAGATATGTATGTCTGTGTGTGTGTGTGTACTTAGGATATTTGTTATCGTTACGTGTAACTGAAATATCTACCCATGATAATAACTCTCAATGTGATCTACCTATTCTACTCAAGGTCTCGAGATGAGGTGAAACCTAAAGCTCTCATATCAAGTTGTAACGCCCCAAATTTTTGGAAACATTAAGAAAAGAATGACAATAAAACTACTCCTTGTATTTCATCAAAAGTAGAACAAGGTAGAACAAGTACATGTTTTGGTTGCTACAAAAATACTAAAATGGAAAATACAACCTTGTACATAAGGATTTTAATTCAAAAGACATGAAAATATATAATAACAAAGCCCTATCTACGTGAACCACAACTCAATAAAGTCTTCTCTAGTTGTCTTGTCGATGGCGGGGTACTTTGACCTTCAACGCCATCTTTGGTACCTGACGTGAAATGCAAGGGGCAGAAAAGTTGCACTAACTATGAGGCTTAGTAAGCTAATCTACCCTCAATTCCATTTACATGTGTTTGACGAATATGACAAGATATTATAAGGCATGACGTGATATGCGCAGTAATACAGAAGCTGTAAAATAAAAGTGCGAGAATTAAATAAGTAAAGCTTGTCTAATAAAATCTTCAAGTGATGTCATTGGGTTTTAAAACCCTAAGTGTTATTCAATCTCCAAGTTTTTCCCAAGTCCTCGATTTACGAATCAATTGATCCGATTGTGATCAATTTCACATCATGCTATATCCAACTCATCTCGTATCTATGATGTTTTCGTTCGATAACATTCTCAACCACTATTCCAACCGTATTCCCGAACACTGCGTTAGGCTCCCATACATCATATCCCACCTTTTCGCTCCCGAACATTATGCTTTTCCATGCATCATTCCCACACCAAAATACTTCCAAAACAATATTCCCATAATGACTAGACTTTACAAGAAAAATGCATGATATTGCTAACGAACATAACACGACTTAAGACACAATTTCGATCAATCATGACATGACAAATGACACAACTCAACTAAATGGCGTAGTTCAACTAATGACACCTCATGGTTTAGGCCATAGCTAGACGCATCACAACTAAATGACATCCATAAATATAATCTATTTTTAAATCATACTCCGGTCTCAATTTTTCTAAAGTTGTACGTACCCCTTGAATTCTAAGTCCAACATATTTATCATTCTTAGAACACTATCATGTGATTATCAATGATAACAAGTACAAATTGAAAGCATAAAAGATCATGGCATAGGATAAAATAATATGCACAAGTTCAGATTAATACATGAGTTATGATTTAGACTAGAAATGGGTAAAGTGTGTGGGGTCAATGCGTATATAATGTGACTTAAGATGGTTTGTAATTTATTAAAACATAAGGCAAAGTTTGAAATCAATTTCATATGAGTTTAAAGTATAATTAATGATAACTAGCGTGAAAGTTATAATAAGGCTTTTAGAGGGATTAAATTGTAATTTGAAAGTTACATAAGGGGTAAAGTTATAACTTTATCAAAATATAGGGTTGTTGGCTGCAAGGTTGAAGGTGGCGGCAGGTAGGGTGGCCGAGATCGTCCGATTTGACGTTCGAACATCGCAATTTCTACATTTTCTCTTCCATGGTTGCATCGTTTTCCTTCGAATTTGGTCCAAAGTAGATGTTTTGGACAGAGGAAGAGGGCTTACATTGAATTCGGAGTTGGGGCGGCATTTTGGGTTGGTTTCGTCGCGAGTTGATTTCCAACAGAGTTTCGACTCGACTTTCTTCTTGCTTCTTCTTGCTTCTTTTCCCTCTCTTTCGTTTGCGTGAGGATTTTGGAAGAGAGCAAGGTTATTTTTATAGGCAACAGAGGGACATCATCCATGGTCTGGAGGAGTTTGCAGGAGATCAATGGTGGAGAAGGGAGTACGCAGGGCTAGGGTGGACGGAGAAGATGCTTGATGGGAGGTTTTAGCAAGTGAGTTGATGGGAGGAAGATATGGTGTAAAGGTGGAAGAGATATTAGAGAGAGTGATGACGTGTATGTGTGTGTGTAGCGTATTACTCGCACCTACGGCATTATGAACGAAATTAAACCAACGAAATCGAATCCATGTTAAAATTTAAATTCAATTGTTATTCAAACTACCAACATATTGCCTTGATAGGATTGAAATTCAACTATTATCCAAAGAACACTATTAGAAGGACAATACGAAATGTAAGACTTCATAAGTCAACAGTTATAGCAGCAAACCCAATCTAAAAATCTAACACCATGTGTCGATGCTGATAGTCCCACAATTTACCCTCTCCTGTGACACAACAAAAAAAATTAAACCAAAAAATTGAATTGATGTGATCAAAATTCTATTATTACCCAAATAAATATTATGTTGCTTTTAGGATAATTAAATCCGAGTTCAACCATAAAATAAAAATAACCACGTAGAATATAAATATAGGTGCGGTAATTATTAAGAAGGGAGATAGATAATCCACAATACCCAAAAGAAATAAAAGCAAAAATAATAAGAAACGTAATTAATAGTAGGTCGAAGGGTCCTCCTCCTCTGTAACCCCACCTTGAGTTCCTTCAGTCTGAGTTGCTGTTCAAATTTTAGAAACATAATTAATAGTACCATTTAGAAGGAGCAAAAATACAATTTTTTTTTTTAAAAAAAGTCGTTATGCATTAACAAAAAATTAAATAAATAAAAAGAGCCCTCCGTCAAGGATTCCCAAAAGTTTGCTCTGATCTGACACTCCTCCCTCAGCAAGTTTCAATGTATTTTCTGCATGAACATTTATTAACAGTCTTATTCAATTAATGAAGAAAAATAAAAAAGGAGAAAAATGACGTTAGATTATTGACTAACCTAATGCCGAGGATAGGAACATTTATTAATAGTTTTATTGTAGAAAATCGTGAGTGAAGCCATTTCAGGAGTGGTTTCAAAATTTCCACAAAAGAAAGAAATACAAATAAATTGGCTTTAAGATTTAATCTACTTCGGGTTACTTAAACCAAAACAGAACAATGCAAACATAATTAAAAAAAACGGTAAGCTAATCAAACCAGAAGGTGGCAAAGGGTGGCCGGCCCGGAGTACAAGCCCACCCGGCCGCTGCCTAGGACCCTCAATTTTAGCCCAATTATAGGTCCCCAAATTTGTAAAAATGGTAATAATTATTTCTATCTATCGTGAGATGTATATAATGCTTGACTTGGTTAAGCGGCACAAAATCACCCTTTTATGTCTGGAAGCGAAGGTATTGTAGTGAGGTCATCTCGACACCAGACGGTTCAAATATAATTCAATATTTATTTGCGCGAATAATTTGTTTGAATTTGAACCGTCCGTTGCCGAGATAAACGGCCAAATAACCTCACCATGTCACCTCACTACAGGGCCCCGGATCCTTTATTTGAGGTTCCAAGTTCAGTCTTTATTTGACCTGACTAGATTATTAGATTATTTTTTCGTATGTGGAATTTTTTTTATAATTTTTTATTTTTCATCAATTTTTTGTGAATTATTGGTTCATCTCGACGAGAACTTTCAAAAAACTTATAAATAATAGACCAAATTTAAAAAAAAAGTTTAGAAAAGACAAAAATAGTCTAAAAACAGAAATTTTTTTTAGTTTATTCGTTGTCTTTAATTACATTTTTTTAATTTTTGAACATAATTTTATACCTTTTAGATTTTTTTCATCAAAACGGTCCAATAATTTACAAAATGTTGAGGCCAAAATAAAAAATATAAATAAATAAATAAATATAAAAAAATAATCCGTATAATCTAGGGAGATCAAACGCATAATTTTATAGGGAGAATTGTTTTTTTTACCGTGAATGAGATTTCAACCCAATCCACACGGAATGACTTCTGATACTTTAGCCAACAAACCAAGTAACCAACATGCTCACTCAATACACGCAACACTTATAATTTAAATATGTAAATGTTTTCCCCCACATTTTTTTTAATGGATTATAATTTCAAACAAATCAGATGTATTACCTAATAGGCTCTTTCTATTTTGTCAAATGTTTCTCATTCTTTAGTTATTTCTTTTTACTTCTTCTATTATTTTTTAAAAGATTTATTAAAATAGATGAAAAGGAGTATATGTTTCAAAAATATATATTAATTTATATTTCTATTTCTACATCAATGGTTCCTTTACTTATAATATTCAAAATTTTAATTTTTCATTGAAAACGAATAAAAAATCATAATTTTGTTACTTTGAGCTGATAAAAAAAATATTTTAAGGTGAGAATTTCATTAATTATGTGACTAAAGATATACATATTACAAAATAATTTTTTATGATATCTCAATTAGTAAGTAAAACTACTTTGATCGAATTTTTAGTATGAAATTTTCAATTAAATTAGGTGAATTATGAAGTAAAAAATATATTTTATATTTCGTAATTTTATGACAATTAAATTTTAAGTAACTTTTTGTTATGAATTTATTAAAAAATATATCTATAAGAGTCCCATTTTTCGAATTCACTTAGGGCGCCCAATATCTTAGGATCGGCACCGGGTGGGGAAGCAACAACAGCACCCAAACGCACGTCTAGCTTTGGTGTTTGGCTTCTCTTCACCATCCAATGAAAGTACTTCAAAGTTGCCGATGGATAAAAAAACACAAAAATATGATTAACTGATTGCTATGGCCGATGGATGAAAAGCACAAAACATTGTTAATTGATGAATCTGGACTTGTTTTTGTTAAAATACAGACTTTTCATTTCCTAGTCAATTTTTGATGATTCGAACCGTTCAATGTATTTAAAACATATTTTTAATGATACCTTCGAAAAATCAACTCAAAATATTACTGAAAATATCTTGATTCATGTAATTTTTATTAAAAATATTCATGTCAGTATTTATGAGGAACTATTTAGATCAAATCCTTGCAGATGTTTTTTTGAGCTGATTTCTCACAGGTGCCCTTCAAAATATATTTTAAAATACATTGAAAAGTTCAAATCATTAAAATTTGATCAAAAACTGAGATGTCCGTATTTTAACAAAATAAAGAATCTCTTATTACAAGGGGATTGTGTGTATATAATTGGGCCGATTCTAGAGACAAAAAAAAAAAAAAAATTTTAGACACAGCATCTCAACCATTGATTTTAATGGCTAAGATTAAAAGTACAATAATACTTAGAATAGGAATTAATGTTAGGATGGGAAAATAAATCTAAAACACCAAAATTATTTTTACTAAAACATTTCCTCCGATGCCAACTTGCATAAACAAATCCTACATAATTATATACCAAAAATAATAATGAATTAGTTGAAAATGTTTATGAAAGAATATTGCATAATTATATACCAACCTGTGTAATTCTTTTCTTCTTGGGTTATTGGTAGCACATTATCATTAGTTCCCTTGACCCTAAAATTTTAGGGCCCTGGTGTTCCCCTTGTGATACTTTTTCAACCAATAGTATGTTTAATCTTTGTATTAATAAATTATTTTGCCGAGGAAAGAAAAAAGATTGTATAAACAAATCTTACATAATTAGATAGAATTGTTAAAATTACGATTGACAAATACACCTCAAAATCGTGTCATCATCACTCAATTTCTCTCTCTCTCTTTTTTTAGAACAAAATAATATTTAAATGTGATGATAGCTATATTAGATAGAATTGTTAAAATTGCGATTGACAAATGGCTAGCTAAAATAAAAAAGTAAATAGTTGGCTATACATTTTAGCTAGAAGGTCTTGGACATGCTCAATGACCAAAAAATGTGGCAAAAGCGTTGGCATACTTTATGGAAGGGATTGATCATTTGGAAGCATCCTTTTCTCAAATTCAGTGATTGGAAAAAATCATTAAGCCCCACCAACATTTTCTCTTTCAGTTTTTCTTTTCTATCGCTACGTACATAAAGATGAGATCTACTTCCCATTCTTTCATACAACTGCTCCCTAACTGGTAGTTGGGATTCATAGTTTCCCTTCCATGCGAAGAAGGGTAGATAGGATTGACTCTTATTAAGCAATTCCCCCAACCAACACACACACACACACATCCCATATTTCTCTCTCTCTCTCTCTCTCTCTCTCTCTCAATTGTAAAAAGTCCTTGCTCTCCATCTCCCCCCTGTATTTAAGTTGCAGACCACAATCTCTGCCCTCCATCCTTCTCCTAGCAAACACGTCTGTCACTCTCTCTCTGTCTCTCTCTCGGAGACACGGGCGCGGACTCAAGCACTCTTATGGCTCCAAAGAAAGTTGAAGGGTCGACTAGAAAGGTCCGTGACAAAGGAGCATGGACAGCTGAGGAGGACAGAAAATTGGCCGAGTATATTGAAATCCATGGTTCAAAGAAGTGGAAAACAGTAGCAAACAAATCAGGTCAATATCTATCAATCCTCAGCTTTAAAGCTTTCTTCAGTTCCCAATTTTTAGGGCTTGACACTAAGGGTTTCCATGAATTTGGCAGGTTTGAACCGATGTGGGAAGAGCTGCAGATTGAGGTGGCTGAACTATTTAAGACCAAATATCAAAAGAGGCAACATCTCTGATGAAGAAGAGGACTTGATACTCAGGCTTCACAAGCTACTAGGGAACAGGTTAGTAGTAACCCGGCCAGTTTAACTTTTAACTAGAGTTATCCAGGCTTAATATTAAACTGTAGGAAACTATGAATTAACCCTTTTGAAGAGCACAGCTTGCTGTTGCTGGACGGACTTTGAATAGTCACAAGTTAACACCACTTTCAATGGTTTTCCTTTTTTTTTTTTTGTGTTTGTTTAGGTGGTCGTTAATTGCTGGGAGACTACCTGGAAGAACTGATAACGAGATTAAGAATTACTGGAATTCTCATCTGAGTAAGAAAATAAACCACAAGAGAAAAACCACGGCAACTTCAACCGCTGAAGAGAGAATGCCCTCAATAACTGTTGAAATGGTAGAGAAAGGAAGAGAATTCATACAAGGAAGTGGAAATGCAAGCATTAACTTCGATGTGAATGAATTCTTTGACTTCTCATCTGAAGGTACCTTGGGATTAGATTGGGTGAATGGATTTCTTGAACTCGATAGCGATCAATGGCTTGTGGGGGAGAGGTAGGGAGTTGGTGTAAATTGTAATGAGTGTGTAAAGTTGGTGCGACTTTCACCTGAACTTGGAATAAATTTCTCTTTGGTAGAGTCAAATAATCATGGGTTACCTGAATGGACAATCTAACAAAACAAACAGTAGAACCCTGAGGTGTCAAAAACAGAAAGCTGAAACAAACACACCCTTTTGCGATTGGTAAATACATGTGTGATCAATTTCTTGGACAAAACTTGATCCAAAAGCAAGTTTCCTTTTCTTTGAAAAAAAAAAAAAAACAACCCTAGATAAAGAGGTTGCAGGAGCCGAGGAGCGCACCAAATTGTGGCAACCCCAACTAGAATGATCACACCAATACCTACTCGATCCGGAACTAGACGTCTCCCTTCTAGACTCCGGAGAGATCTATAGATGCCAGGCATTCGCATGTACTCCCTCAACATGAATCAAGAGCATATCTAAATCATGGGTTTGTGGAGAATTTCCAGAGAAAGTGAATGGAAAATGTGGGGGGGTTGGATATGTAGCAAAAATTTTAAAGATCTGTTAAAAAATAAAATTTTGTTTAGTTGCCATAAAAGTTCAGTATGTAAAAGAAAAGTAAGCCGCTTGGGTTTCCATTGGTCTTGCCTCAAAAAAATCAGTTCCAAACACCTCCTTATGATTTAAGTAATAAACCAAGGCAATGCTATTAAAGCTAACGATTGAAGAAACCGAGCAAAAGTAAAAGGAACGTGAGAAACAAAGCAAAAGGAAAAGGAAAAAAAAAACACTCGTGCATTTATAGCAGCCTCTCATTGAGAGCCCTGTAGCAAAGCAGCATCAAAGTTGGACTAATAATTAAAAAGCTAAACCAGATCTTTAATTTGTCCCTTCTGAAAGTTTATAATTGCAAGTATACAAAGAAAATACTTCTTTTGGATGGTGATTCACCTCCCAACAAGAGGTGAAAGAGTATGTGCCACTTAGTTCGCAGAAACGCATGGTCCCCAACAACAAATAAAGAAGACCAAAAAAACGAGAGAGAGCTGACAAAGCCAGTTTATATTCAGGAGAGTGTTTCTGCTTCTAATTCCTAAAATATTTACCGGAATTGATGCTATATCGAATCAAGTACGCGGTGTCGAGTTCTGGTACGTGGCTAATTTTTGGACTCGACGAACTCACTTATCAAGAAAACGGGTATATTGAAAAATATTCGTGTTCCTTAATTACCACGAGTGTATTGCTTTTCATATTTTTAGGGTAAATGGTTGTGGTCAAGTTCTAAATTTAAAGAGTTTCACGTATAGTTTACATGAACTCAAATAACTAAACACGTTTCCTAAGAAATTGTCAACTAAAACTGTTACTTGACATCCTTTGGCTTTAGCATATGTTCCTGTTAAACTTGAATGCCAACACCGGAAAACTAAAGTTGGTCTAGACCACTAAAGAAAGTTAGAGAGGATCAGCTGAATAGTGGCACTAGACTATATGCAGAACCAATGAACAGAGCAGATGTAGGCACTTGAATCGATGAACTTGGCCGATATCGCAAAAACAAAAGCAAAAGTTTACAAGGCTCAGCTGCTATTAAGTAGACAAAAGAGCTCACAAGGAAAGGAAAGTCTCACATTTAATACATAACCAACAATAAATTTACAGTGTGGTACACTAGAATCATGGAATGAAAGAAAAAGTTTACAAGACCATCAATAAAAAGGCAAAATATAGCGTATTTTCTTTCTTTGTTTCTCAGTTTTAGTTAGATTTTCCCCCGTTGGCTTTATTGATGCTCAAATCAAAGAAAAAACTGCCCAATAGGATCAGAAGGAGCTGTGAAAAATAATTTGGTGCATGTAACTTTCTTTTCCTTTTTTGTCTGTATCTCTGTACATCGTGTAACAACAAAAATGTAACTGCATTTGGTAAACAACCTACCCTGGCTTTTTCTCCCAGTCTATTGTGTTGTAAAATCAAAATACTGAAAATTCTCGCCATACCTGCTGCATTCGAGGAACATGACTGGAGCCCCTGCAAAAACAAAAACAAGAGAACTGGTTAATATATGAACACATTTCATCCTGAATATTAACGTCGCATCAATGTCCTGTATTCCTCTGGCACTTTATTTCGATGTCAACTAAATTGCACACGACGAAGGATGAGATAGAAAACCACACCAGAGAGCATTTCCTAATTGTGTTAGTACTTTATTGCACCGTCCATCCCATATTATTAGTCCCTCTTCTCAATTCTATGTAACGGGACACAGAATAATTACATTGGAATTCAAATTGGAAGGCACTAATTTTCAGCATTGCTCCTTATTTATCACTTCTGGATGCATTTATAGCCTAATTGGAATGATGGCTTTCGAAAGCTCAAGATCTTATACCTTGACTTCGCAAGGAGGCCTAACAATGTGGTACATTCCCAAATTAAAAGATGGACAAACAATTCGGGAAGAAGGGAGTAGATGACTGCAACTGGCAATGGAAAAAAGCTATCTCATAATACCTGCATTGCAGAAATCATCGTTTCTGTCCACACCTTCTATCTGACATTCAACCCTGTTCAGTTCAGGTTCCCTAAATAACAAACAAGCCACCATGCAACGGTCTGTCACATATTCCATAACCAAGACCATGTAGTTCTCTCAATTCAGAAGTTTGTGCTACCACTGCTAGTCAGCTATAATACAGAAGGAAACCCAAGAATTTATGACGACTGTGTTATTTGAATCTGGTTAAGCCTGGCATGCCAAATAGAATGCAGAATCATGTGGAACATATCGTATTTTATCGGCCTCGAGTTCCAATGGAAATGCTTCTGCAGCATCTTCACATTAGTTTGCAATTTTAGATACCGTCTCAAAGGAATAGCCAATAAAATCTCCTTGAGTTTTGGAATATCCTCCTCATCAACAATCACAGAAAAAGCACTCCAATCTAAGACTTCATTTAACGGAGGGACAAAGTTATCGGCAATAATCACCGGAACACACTCATAATATATTGCCTCTACAATCCTTGGGCTGTTCACTTCATAACCCATTGGACAAATGCAAAACTTGCTTGATTTCATGTGTTCAACATAAGACATATTCCGGGAGACTCTGTTGGGTAGAGGCCCATAAATCCTCATATCTTCATCTATGTCGCCCCAGTACTTGAGAAGCGTTGGCCGGACCCTACCATGCATGTTTCCAGCAAAGAAGGCAAGAATGGGGCGCTGTGACACTCTCTTTCCTCCAAGACCTCTAAGAGGTCTTTTGGGAGTCCTTATAGTGGTTTCTGGCAAGGAAACATCCTTTCCAGCAGCAAAGATACCTTCAGACACATCTGCATTGCAGAGAGCTTTTATGGTATTTTTGGTTAACTCCGCGTGCTCTGTCAGTGTATAAGGGCCCTACAAAACAGCCAAAATGAACATCCAAAATATGATTGATCAAAATCTGGTTACTAGAATCAATAAAAATTAGTATTCCAGTTTGATTCTCTCATCAAACAGACCAGCCACCTATTAATCATCACCACACGATGCAAAAGCTTTCCTTTCATCTAGTCCATAATTCCATTGTATTTGATAAGATGAGTGTATTATTAGGAGTCGATATCACTACTACCAACCTACATGTGAGAGCGTATTCAAGCATACTGACTTGGGTAGTTAGAAAGTTTCTGATCAGTTTTGAGCAGGTGATGTTCAATGTTTTGCATAAAAAGCAACTGAGCATATCTGATTTGCTAAGTGTACTGAATGTAGGTGTTTCTATAATTCAATTGCAACTTCTATACTCAACCCTATCGCTATGACGATAGCACAACTATAAGTTTAAGAAAATTCCTCAACTGTAACAGTTGTCCGAGGTGGTAAAATCACATTGGTCATACGACAGTTATCCAAGTTCGTAAAATCAAATTGGTTGTATATGACTTATACCTATGCCTACAAAGACAGGAGATGCACAATGAAGCACTATGAAAACAAAAAGCAATAACATGAAAGAATTTGAAAGGAGTGGAAAAAATAAAGCATTACAAAAATCGAAGTACCTACCCAATCATGGCAAGCAACTAGAAAATGATCTGATCCATGAGTTCGATTCCAAAAAGGGTACTTTGCAGCAAGCATGTTGATATGATCCCTCAAGAATATCGACAGGCGTCTTATATTATGCGAGTCTTTCACATAAAGAGCCATCTGCAGCTGGCGTGCACTGTATGGAAGATAGAATAAGTGAGCCTTTTCCGGTTCCCTGGTGACAAATTGCCTGTTTTCCTCAATTAACTTCATAAACCATCCTTCAGATGAATAAATTCCCTGGAGATTCGGTTCATGGAAAATTGGTCTCTTCCCATCTTGGTAAATGTAAACTTTAAGTATGAGTTCCATCAGCTCATAGCTCCTGGAATTTAGGAGTATATTACAGTCTCAAAAACAAAATGATTGTGCTAGCTATGGTTCCTATGATAGCATGTGTGGCCCCAAAAATATGTTCCATGCAACTATTTTCATCAGTTAATTGAAGTGGCCACAAGGATGTTATAGCTTTCCGCTGATATGAGCTATATGTAAGTTCCTCTAGAATAAACTCAGTCAAATCATTTATCATTTATTGCAAATGTACTTAATGAACACACACTGGCTGGTCAAATTTTCCTTTACATCTACTGGCTTATGGCTTTTTTGAAATAGTGAATAGTCTCCATTCATGTTTCAATTTGAAACTGTCAGGAGAATGTCCAAAGTGAAATGAAACAAGCAACATCAGCTCCCAAAACCACCAGGTTACACTACAGAAATGGTTCTGTTTGAGTGTGAAGGGTTGCTCACCATCACCAGTGTACCTTAGATTTCCTGGCAGTTGATCATATCATGTGTTCAGAGTTGAGACCCACCAAATTTATAAATCAGAAGTTAGAACATGAGGTTCCAACATCCATAAGAAATTTAGCTATAGTAGAAGAATTGCCGTCGATTCAATTATGAAGATTCTCTACTTTAGAAAAATGTTGAACCAACAAGTAAAGTACCACACAAAACAAACACTTTTTGAACTTGGAGATCAGAAAAGTAATCTTAAATCAACCTCCTGAATGCCACAAGTTGAGATCATATGTGAATGTCAACGGTAGAGCTTTTTCTTCTATTTTTCAAGTATGTACCTTAGCCGTGGCATGGAGGTAGCAAATTAATACATATTCCAATCAGAACTCCTAATGTTGACACCAAATACAAAATAATTGTTAAAGTTTACATACCAGGCAAGTACTTACTGCAATTAATGTGTGTAATAGGGTAGCTATTAGTTAGTCTAAAAAGCACAATGCATTCTGCTTCTAAAGTAAATGTAGAAGGCCATATCAACCATTAACCATATAAGAGTAATGATACGTACCTTTGGAAAATAGAAACATTTCGGAACAAAGGGGCATACAGATATGGATCTGAATCATCTATGACAGATGAGATGTTCTCTATCTCTTTCTTAGCATACGCAAGAGCCTCATCTGTGGTCAACGACCGTATATATCCCTACAAAATTGGAGATTATATTCAAGGGGGGGAAAAAAACAAGAGGAAACAGCAGAAAGAAAAGTTCATTGAGTTAAAAACTGCTTCCCAAATCACATTTAGAACCACAACAATCTTACCAGCAACTGATGGGGCACAGGTTTACGGGGAGAAGGTGGAGGAGTAGCTACAATCTTTGGCTTCATCTTCCTCCTTCGCCTTCTAGCTAAGCGATCTCTCTGTCTTGAGGCTTTAGCTTCCTCTTCCATAATTGGCACTGACTGATTTAACTCATAAGAAGTATTCTTGGATATGACAGGCTCAACTAGATGGTTTTCAAGCTGTTCAAACCTCGTTAAGGAATTCTTTTCACTCAAACGCATGTTATTATCGAAAGACTTGTATAACATACGTGTTTCCAGCGGAGAGAGGATCCATATGGTTAGTGGATAAGGAAGTGTGTAAATTTGAACTACAACACCGGTGAAAGTAATTACGGAACCAACAAAAAGCAGCTTTCTCCAATTGATCCTGAACATCAGGACGATAATGATTTTCCGCAGTAATTTATTCATCTCATTCCTATCTGAGAGAACGCTTGTTCTATAAAATTCAATTCTCACCGATAAGAGTAGTAACCTAACAAGCACCGGTGGTTATAATCATGGACTTATCTTCATTACCTCCCCATAAGGAAGAATACTGCACGATTCACTATAGTTAAACAATGCGACTTGCTGCACAAGAAAGCTATCCCTGAAACATGAACCAAACCCAATTCATAAATAGCTCACTATCGTCAAGTAGGCAAGCTGAAAATGCCCAAAGATCAGATATGTAGCTCGTCCAACCGCGTGGAATATTATACGCATGGGTACCCTAATTACATGTCAAGACTTTAGATACATGAATCCTCAACCACGAGTCCATGATCAGACACAGAATTACCACACATGTAAGGCATAACAACCAATATGCCCAACTGGTGTGGTTGCCAATACTACTCCTGCAATAAGAAAAGAATATCGACCTCAGTTTCCAAACAAAAGAAGAAAAAAAGGCATCGGCTAACAAACTAAAATAATGCTTTTTTAACTAACAAGGTGGTGAAGTTTCTTAATAAACATCTTTAAAAAATGAAAATCCATCCCTAATTTTCCTTTTACTATCTTTCCTCACAAGCCAAACAAATACCGAGCTAAATTCCCGGGCAATAAACTAAGGAATCTTTCCTCAAAAACCAAACAGATACTGAGCTAAATTCACGGGCAAAAAACAAAGGAAATAATTATTAAATGATGAATATTTCACGAGTGGTAGCCGGCTGGAACAGAGATAAAGATGTCATCGTCCGTCAATTCAGAGCAATTGAATTTCTAATCAAGAAATCTAAATAGTTTAAAGCTAAGCATATGCATGTACATACTGCATATGGATAGAAATCACATACAGAAATAGGGAAAAAAAATAAGGAAATTTATCCTACTTTTTGTTAAGGAAAGCTGATAAAGGGAGCGAGCCACACGACGTCGGATTGCCGGGGAGGTGAAAAAGTGCTCTGCAAGAATTCGAGGAAAGACAGGGAATTGGATCGGATGATAGTGGATATTAAAATTGGGAGAGGAGAGAGAGAGAGAGAGAGAAGCCGGTAAGAGAGAGAAGCCGGTAAGAGAGCGACGATGACGACGGACGTTAAGAGTGGAGGGAAAGGACAGGCGCTCGCGATATTGACGGCAACGGTTCCTGCATTAATAGTATAATTGGCTGTTTAATTAGATGGGGAAAATTATTAAGTGTTCCTAGCCACGGTTACCTGATGTGGCAAGTTTCTTTATTGGAAAACACTACGCGCCCAAAAACAATTTCCCAGAAACGTCCCAAAATGCTAACGTGGCCATAACCTTGGGTCCCAATTACTTTCTTCCCTTTCGTTTCTTTTGGCCGCCCACCCCCCCCCCCCCCTCCCTTCTTCTTCTCCTCTCACACTTGTTTTTATTTTTTATTTTTTTGTTTTTTGATTAAATTTTTTATAATTTATTAGTTGGACTTAACGAAAAAACTTTAAAGCATGTTTTTATTGTCTAAAAATTTTAAAAGATGAAAAGTTAACAATTATGTCCTTGGCAAATTTTTAAAAATAAATCTAAAACATCTTCACGTGTTTTGATTTTTTTTTTTTTTGTCTTCTATGATTTTTTTTCTTTTTGAACATAAGTTTTAAATTTTTTCAAACATATCAATCAAAAATTATGTTCAAAACTAAAAAATTTCATAAAAGACAAACAATAAGCTAAAAAAGATCGTGTTTAAGCTAAAAAAAAGCTCCCTATGAACAACAAAATAAACCTAAATAGAATTTGTTTCCATTTATTTTGGCGTCTTTTATGATTTTTTTTTTTCTATTTTTGAACCTTAAAAACCATGTTTAAGTTAAAAATTATGTCCTTTGTGAACTTAGTAAACTAAAAAATTATTATATCAAAATTTTTTGTCCAGAAGTGATGAAGTGTTGACGTGGCAATAACCTTGGGTCCCGCCACTTCCTTTCCTTCATTCGACAAAAAAATTTAGCTTACTTAATGCCCGGTTTTACCTGACTTAATTATTTGATTAATTGTTTTGTCCTTATTTGAAAATTTTTTGTATTTTTTTTGTCAGTTTTTTGTGAATTATTGATTCATCTCGATAAGAGCTTTCATAAAAGTTATAAATCATTGACCAAATTTTTAAAAAAATTAAAAAATAAAAATAATCCAAAAACATAATTTTTTGTGTTTATTCGTCGTCTTTAGTGACTTTTTTTTAGCTTTTGAATATAATTTTATACTTGGTAGATTCGTCTCATCGAGACAGACCAATAATTCACAAAAAATTGAGGTAAAAATAACAAATGAGAAAAAAATTGAATAGAAACAAAACTCAATTATAAATAATTGAGTTAGGCCAAACCATCACGAAGGACTTTTTTGTTTTTTTAAAATATCTTGTCGCGTGTTTTGATGCACGACGAGTTGACGAGATATTTTAGAAAAAATTAAAAAATTATGTCCCAAAAAAGAAAAAATCATAAAAGACGAAAAATAAACAAAAACAAATCATGTTTAGGTTTATTTTTGTTCATATTGAATTTTTTTTAGCTTAATCGTGATTTTTTAAGTTTATTTTTCCTCTTTTATGATTTTTTTTTTATAGTTTTGAACATAATTGATCAAGATGTTTTAAAAAAGTCCAAAATTATGTAAAAAACAAAAAATAAATCATAAGAAATGAAAAATAAATCGAAACACACGACGAGTTGTTTTAGATTTGTTTTTAAAAATTCTCCAATGCCATAATTTTTAACTTTTCGTCTTTTAGTGATTTTGTTTTTAATTTTTAGACAATAAAAATATACTTTAAAGTTTTTTTCCTCAAGTCCAACTAATAAATTATACAAAAATTAAAGGAAACTAATAAATATAAAAAATAATTAAATAAACACAAAAATAAAAACAAGTCTGAGAGGGGGGGGGGGGGGGGTGCACGAGGGGGCGGGTGGTGGGTTTTAGGGAAGAAGAGTTTGTATAGCAGACTTTTAATTTTTTTAAAAAAAATAGTCCAAAACAAAGTTGTTTTGAATTAAGTTGTGTAATGTATTGTGCAAGTGTGTTGTGCGTGTAGCATTTTTTGCTGTCAAAAAAGAGAAAAACAACGAAGGAAGGCATAGTAATAAGGGGAGGAGGTGGTGGGACAGAATGCTACCCACACACCCCAAAACACACCTCAAAATACACCCCTCCACTCTCTCTCTTACACCTGCCCCCCCCCCCACTCTCTCTCCCCCCCAACACACAACCCCAGATCTCTCTCACGTCTCACATATTTTTTGTTTTAGATTTTTATTTTTAATTTTTAGTTTTTTAATTTATTATTTTTTTATATTTATTAGTTTGACATTAATTTTTTATAAATTATTAGTTCGTCTTGACCAAAAAATCAAATAAGTAAATTTTTTTTGTTTAAAGGTAATTTTTTTATTAGAGACAAAAAATAAGTCTAAACGTGATCTGTTTTGACTTATTTTTTTTATAAATTTTTTTAGTTTTTTAATATATATTTTTAATTTTTTTAAAACGTCTCGTCGAGAAGAATTAATAATTAATAAAAAATTAATAAGTCAAACAAAAAAATAAGTCAAATTAGGTAAAAAATAATATGTCAAAACAGATTACGTTTGACTTATTAATCTTTTATTAATTATTAATTCTTCTCGATGAGACGTTTTAAAAAAATAAAAAATTATATTAAAAAATCAAAAAAATCATAAAAGAAAAAAATAAGTCAAAACAGATTACGTTTAGACTTATTTTTTGTCTCTAATAAAAAAATTACCTTTAAAAAAATTTACTTGTTTGATTTTTTGGTCAAGACGAGCTAATAATTTATAAAAAAATTAATGCCAAACTAATAAATACAAAAAAATTTAAAAATAAAAATACTAAAAACTAAAAAGAAAAATCTAAAAAAAAATATGTGAGAGGTGAGAGAGATAGAGGGCTTGTGTGTTGGGGGCGTGGGGAGTGGGGGGGAGAGGAGCCACGTGTAAGAGAGAGAATGGGTGGCTTGGGGTTGTGTGTTGGGGGGAGAGAGGGGGGGGGGGGGCCAGGTGTAAGAGAGAGAGTGGAGGGGTGTGTTTTGAGGTGTGTTTTGGGGTGTGTGGGTAGCATTTTCCGGCTTATATAGGGTGTGAGTGGACCCCACATGGTGTGTTTTGGGGTGTGTTATGAGGTGTGCTGGTAGCATTTTCCCAGTTATGGCCGCATCAGCATTCTGGGACGTTTCTAGAAAATTGTTTCTGAGAGCGTAGTGTTTTCCTTCTTTTTTACTAGGGGAAATTTCAAAAACATGGAAGAGACAAAAAAAAAGCTTTATCAAATCACTAAAAGCAAGTTTTGAGATTGAACAAACATGAAGAGTCTTAAAAATTATCAAACTCGTGAAATTTTGTTAGGTGTTCGAACCCAATTACCCTTAAAATCAAAATAGGAACAATTGAAGACCTAGTTGCTCCCTTGGTTCAAATAATCGATTTTTCCCATCTGAACTTGCTCCCGTCCGTGCCTCTCACAACTGCTCCTCTTCCGGCGGTGCCTATCCCGATTGCTCTGCTTCCCATTCGTCCATCACCTCTCCGGTGGTCTCCACTACTGCACAAACCCACGAGGTACCAGGAAAGTTCACCTCATTATCTCTCTCTCTTTTGTGTGTGTGTGTGTGTGTTGCTCTCTCTCTCTCTCTCTCTTTCTATTTGTCTGCATATTGCACAAGGTTTGGTTATACATTGATTGAGATTTTTTAAGATTTGTAAGTATTTGTAGTTTTATCACTACCTATATTGGCAGAAAGCTATGTTATTTGTAAGTATTTGTAAGTATAAAGTATATTTCTTATTTTATGAGTATTTTGGTTGTGTTGGGTACTATTTTACGTAGTTATGAATAAATGTGAATCATAAAAATGTAAAAGACTGATTCTCGTCCTGACAATCAAAAGACTGATTCTCAGTACTATTCACTAGCAAACCCTTTCCGAAACCCAAATCTTCAATAGTTGCTTGAGAATTCATAGCCTGGTCAGTAGGCACAAGATGCCCGGCCCCCCAACACCATAGCATATTTAACCTTTTTGATATTTTTCTTGCAATAGTTTTACGAAAACCACGCGTAATTAAATACAGTAAAGATGTTTTTGAATACTGATTCCTTTCAAACAATACGAGGAATATAAGTTATTTGGGATTTTCCATAGCTTTTGTTTATGAAAACACTTGTGGTCATTCTTCTTTAACTGTATTTTCTAAGGAAATCCTTCCCTGAAGAACATGGCTCTTATTATCACCACTGGTACAGATTCAAAGTTCTTAGACTCTGAATTCTATAGCTGTATACCACCAACATCACAAAACACCAATAAAAATATTAGGATTGATGCTACAGGAATTTGATTGGCTCGTGTTGGGGGACGTATATTGCTTTTTACTCTTCTTAGGTTATGATTGTTGTTGTAGTATTGTAGTTGGTTCCTCTCCAATTTTTTCTCTTTATTGGTCTTCCGGAAATCAAGCGATTGTTGGGCATTTGGGATGTAATGACTTGTAATTTTTAATCGATTTAATATATAGTTAGAGCATATTTTATTTAAATTACTCCGATTATATAATTTTTGTTGCATACGCGTGCATATGTATATTGTTAAATATATTATGTGTATATACTATATTTTTTATTTAAATATTATCTAATAATAGTAAATACTATTTTTAACCATTAGATATATATATATATATATATATATATATATAAATTAATTTTGAAAAAATACCTTTTCAGTTACCTACCTTTTTATTTTTTTGAAAAAATCATTAAAATTATATACTTGTTTTATAAATATATTTATCTTGTAATGTGTATTATTAAACAACTTTTTATGATTAGCTAATTAAATATTTATTTATTTACTCATTCATCTTATTATTATATGATTTCTATTTAAAGGTTTAAATATTAGTTGAGCATGAATTACCATGAATATACTCTTCGTTTAATTGTTTGACTGTTTAACTGTTTAATTTGCAGTTAATATATTTCAATCGTGTGGCAATGGATGTTGTGGTTGAAAAGGAAGGTGCTCCCTAATTTCTAGGTGGACAAAAGATCTCATCGACAAACACATAAAGAAGGAAGTTGATGTACTTCTTGACAGTGGTGCACGTACATCGGAAGGTTTTCTCCCTGGTTGTCTTAGCACATCCGGTAATTCTTATATTTTGTAGCGAAAGCATCAAATTTTGATCGATGTACGTCTATTAGTTTGTTGGAAGTTATGTTAGTGTATTGCACTTGTAGGCGTCTATGGGGGCTTATGAAGCATAGAAGGACCGGGCTCATGCGATGGTCAGCAAGGACTTGGAAGCTAATTAATTTGGAATATGAAATAAATAACGGGCAATGCGTACGTCACAAAACTCTTCTTCACCTACTTTGAATAGATTTTCCGAGCATGGGCGCACAATAGGTGAAAGGATAACTGATGGCCCACCCCATGAAGCCCAATTCAAATCCCCCTCTTTTAGAAGAAAATCAAATGATGGCGGTATGTTGAACTTTTGTCGAGAGCAAGGTTAAAGTTTGTTCATCAACCCAACCATCTCACAAACGAGGAAGGAGGTTGTTGAAGCAGATCAGTAAGGCAAATAGAATACGAAATGAAAAAAATTGTGTATATGTGTATGTATGTACATATAATATATATGTATATCATGCACGTTTGCGAAAAAAATATGCATGCAAATAGAATACAAAATGAAACATGCGCGTGGAAATAAATTTTATATGTGCAAAAATTTGAAATATATGATATTTAAATCAATTTTTCATTATTTTCAAAAATACAAGGCCTTACACAAGGTTAAACAAATCAACAAGGAGATGGTTGATATATATATATATATAGAGAGAGAGAGAGAGAGAGAGAGAGAGAGATATATAGCGCGCGCATTGATGAACGGCATAGCAGTGTCCCGAAAAACTACCTTTGAGGGCATCCAAGTCTTTTACTCAACTAGTGTTAAATAACACCAACCAGAGGGGGTGTTTGGTGCTATGTAAGTAGGTTGTGGAGGTCTTAAAAAGTCTGGAGTTTTATTTAACACTCCTCTATTTTGTCAATCAAACCATGGCTTAAAAAAAAAAAAAAAAAAAAGAGTATTTCTCGTACTTAACACCTATCCTAACACTCCATCTAAATGGACCGTGAAAGACAAAAAGCGGCTTGATAGATTATGGTGGCCTCAGGTGGCCATTCTCCATGTTAGTAACTAATTAGCCTAACGCAATCTTGAAAATTGGCTTGTAAGATAAGAGTTGTTCAAGGCTTATAAGTAAATAAAGGAGAACCAACATAGATGATGTAAGACTTGCTAACACCCCAATTTCAGCAAGTATTTTGTAGCACTATTTTATTTAAGTTGTGAATTTTTTACGTACCTTAGGATATAACATGTTTTTAGATTTTGGGGGGTGGTTTGGATTTGTACTATGGATGAAAGTGGGATTTGTTATAAATGTTTTGTCAAGGTTTTGCGTTTGGTTGGGTCGGGGGTAGGATCTCTATGGGTTTTGTAATTGGGTTCAATTTAGATTGTTGAGATTTGAATTATGCGCAAATTTTGAGGGAATTAGGGCACAGGTTGAAACTTGACAGTGCCTAAATTTGTTTATGAACTTTTGTTGGCTTCAATTAGGACTACTTTGTTTTTCGTTTTCTAAACCCCATACCCAATTTACTCACACTTTGTCTCTAGAAATAGATTTATAATAAGAGTTAATGTGCAGTGAGTGTCTTGGGGTTCATTTAAGCTGCCATTCGAGTTGAGTGGAGCAATATTAGGCTATCTTCCTTTAGATGTGTTCTATAGCTGGACCAGTTGATAATTTAAGTTTCGAATCTGTGCATACTAAGCTTGCAAACCAAACAAATAGCATTAAATAAGTGTGCGTGTGTCTGTGTGATCTCTTATTGCACAACATGTAGGTGATTATTGGATAAACACCTAAATCAAAGTTTAATACTTTTGTCCCTTCTATTGTATTGCTTAGGAACATATGATTTTTCCCACATTATTATTGCTATATTTTTTATTTTTTAAGGAAGGGGGTTTGATTTCTCATCGTGAGGTGTTGTCATCTGTTGCTGAAATAAAACTAGAATTACTATTCAAATATAATTTCTACTAATCATCTTCACTTAAAAATTTAAGCAAAATCAATATATCAATTACTAATTTAATAGGCTATTAACACACACAACTTTATAGTCTAATAAAACTTGACTAATAGTACTTGTTGAGTAAATGGTTAATAAAAAGCATTGGCTCAGAGCATTTCCAACCTAACTCTTTACTTTAAATCTAGTCAAAAGTTTAAAAAAAAAAAAAAACATTATCTCTATTTTACCTACTTACTTTTTGTCCATGTATTTCAACAATACTCTTCTTTTCTTTTAATCTATCCAATTAACTTAACCAATTTTTTTTTAAAATCATTAAATTATTTTAATAAATTGACTATAATTAGATCTCATCTCTGCTTGAATATATAAAAGTACTACCGAAAAAGTTAAAACAAAATACAGACATAAAAAAGGGCTACACCAGCTGAATTATAAACAAACACAAGTAATTGCCAGGTAAATCTGAAGCAATAAATTTGAGTTGGAAGGTCGGATCCCAGCAATAAGATCAAAAAAAAAAGTTGTGGAAAAAAGGGATAAGATCCATATTACTAAGGAACCACATGGAAACATTACCATGTGGACTCCACATCCGAGACCTGCTTACCAAGACAATAGGAAACCCTGATAGAGAGGATTGTAGACTAAAACATAGGATATTATCAATCGATTCTTCCTTTCTATTCGAATGTTAAACAGTACAATTTTGGGATCTTGTAATTGTAAGTATTAAATTGTGTACAACTTGAACTGAACTAAATGTAGGCTTTTACCAAACTGTTTTCACTCTACCTTCACGCCAAGTACAGGATTATCAATTTAAAATGGTTAATTTTGCAAACGCAACCCCTCAAATTTTGCAAATTTAGACAACAGTTCAGTGTTCCATACCTTCAAGCTTATTTTCGGAAAAAAAATTGATGAATGATATGGTAAGTCACGATTCTGAAAAAGTGGTTTGACAATATTATAACTACCTTGATCTTTTGAACGGAAATGCAGTTTAAAGCCAAAGGCACATAACGAGGCGTACAGTTAAACTCCATACTCTGACTGTAAAGCAACGGATTGCTCCTCCAACCCCTTTTCTTTGTTGCTAATTTTTTCTTTCAATTTGACTTGGGCCAACGGTGGCCCTTGCATTGAGCCACTTGAAATCGCTCAAGCCTACCATATTCGAAAACACAAATGCCCGTAACATAATGGCATCGGCATCACAAAGCCCACCAAATTACGTTCTTAATTTTGACCAACAAATAATGTTAGTCAGGTCTTACATGCTCAAACCAATTTAAACGTCAACTCTATGTTCTTTTTCTCGTAAAAAGAACTCTATTATTTGGTCAACCAACTGATCACTTCCATATTGGCCCTTTCAAGGTTTGGCTCGGAAACAGTCCATTAGTCCGTCGCCACATCTTCAACAACAACCAGCAATTCTTCTCTCCAGATCTGAACGCATGCTAAAAATTTGACTAGGATTGCATATGCCACGAGAAACATTAGGTAGATGACCAAAATACCTTAGAAAAAGCAGGATGGATGATATTGAAATAAAACTAGTCCATCAAAATAAACCCAATAATAAGTTAATAACTTTCTAATTAACTATTTAAAAATCAATTTTCCCCAACGAATGAATCATTTTTTATGTGAAGTTCCCCACCCCCTCCCTTACTATCAAAGTGAGAGGAGCACAACATTTGAATCTGCCCAAACTAAATCTCTACACACAAAAAAGAGGCAAATATCCGAGAAGTACTTCATGATCCGCTACAGACTACAAAATGTACTATAAACACATCTTGGATCCATTTCTTAGACTTTATGGCATTAGCCTACCATGTCTCATTTTTATGGGAGGGTCGGCTCTTGGCCATTTCCTGGCCCTCCCAGGGTTAGAAATACAGAAGTGCGCATCCTATGAACTGGCACAATGAGATTTAGACCAAATCATGGGGAGAAATACCCCCTGCCTGCATTGCTTCTGCTGTCTTCTTTGACCTTTATTAGGCCTATATGAATGATAAGTAATTATCTGTAGATGGTCTCTGTTCCCCCAACCCACCTTAAAATGTTATTTCCTTCAGAAACATTGTACCAGAAACTAACTGAATATCCCATAACTAATCCAGTGAGGCATAAACAGAGAATAACCATGCCTGGCCCTAATTGACATCGTACCTGTGCCTGTGCCTGCACATCATCAGGCATGAGTTTGGACACCAAATATTAGTGTCATCTCTTGTTTGCTTATGCCATGTACCTGAAAACATGTGAAGACGCCCCTGCATCCAGTTTAACATTCAGTTCCACACCTCAAAACTCGAGTCCATGACACCAAGCATAGATCTAGTGCCATTTATCTCAAGATTAATTTTCCACGAGGAATTTATTCAATGTGCAAAACACAATTTTGAGATGAGTTTAGAAAATGATGAGCTCATTGAAGTCCCAAATTAAAGTGCAGATGTAAGCGGCACCAAGCACAACGGTCCATAATTTATTACTAAAAAAGCAATACCCAGGCTGCTTCAAACCATAATGAGTAAGGGTTGGGTTGGAGTGACTACAAGAACTAAGCATCACACACCCCAACGTAAGAACTCCCATATTTCAGGCACAGATTAACACCTTACAAAAGGATGCAGATATTTTTTCGAAAAGATTCCTATATGGCAATGAAAGATCTGATGTGAGCATATATATGAACAGGCAAGGACATTAAACCAGCTAAAAAGCTAACCATGCTTGCAAATAGATGACAGAAACACAAGATTGAAGTTTCTGAAAGGTAAAAACCTTTGTCGCGCTCACCAGCAAAACATAACAATTAGACTACAGCTGGATTTCTCAAAACAAGAATGCTTGTCCAATGAGAAATTCGGCAAGCAACACAAATATAGAATTCTGTAATATCTCAACGGACAGGACAAGCTATACGTTTATGTTTGCTACGATACCAAGTTGTATTTAATGGAGATATTTATAAAATTCTAGGACAAGTAATAATGCGACAAGAAAAAAGAACCTAAAATATAAATGAAGACTATTTCTTTAACAGATAATAATAACTATTTTACAAAATGGAGAAACTTCCATTACCGTCTTCTGAGAAAGTAGAGAGATACTGAAATTAGTAAAAAAAAATAAGCGGTACATGCCTAGAAACATAAGGTCATGACATCAATATTACATAGGCAGAAGAGTCAAAGAATAGCAAGCTCAATATCCGATATTGGACCCAAACCTATGGTAGAAACAAATGAGAGATTCTTCCAGTTAAAAGGAGAAAACCCCACCATTAGAAACTAACTTTGTTGCAAAGATAACCATATAGGAGTAAGGAGAAATAGAAGAGGACTCAGTTTGCACTATAGCTCTAACTTAATGAAAGCCAAATTTCACAATGATTGAGCCAGCCACCGACGATGTGATGTGTTCAAGAACCTGCTCATACAAACTGGGAACTCACACCAGGTTAACAGAAGGAATAAAACAGAACCAGAATTTCAGAAAAGTTTAGAAAAAGATAATTACTTGAACATACCCCATGCTAATCAATTAATGCATGAATATGATGGGATCATAGATGAAGCAGGCTTCAGAAGCACAAACCTGACTGTATCTTGAAGGCCTCATCGAGTAAAAAGGCTATCATTGAGAGAGAACAGAAACTTATGTAAAGAAGTCAGATAAGATAATGTTCAATGAAGAATTACAACGCAACAAACAGCAATCGCCTAATCATGAAAGTTCAAACAAAACCAGTGCACGACAATTATTAGCATCCATGTTTGACAAGTCAGTACACCCTGCAGAAAGGAGAAGTGTCGCTATGATTTTAAGATTGTCATTGCACAGCTTCTTCACCACAGTAAGTGGTGATATTCTGAATTTTCCTAGAAGTCTCTGCAACTGTGACAACAGCAAAGCAATATAAAAGAGGTAAGTCCAAACTTCCAACAGTCCAAAGATAGCAACAAGAAACAAAACATGTTGAGAAGAGCTCCAAGAAACCTCATGCCTGCCAAAGAATATTTTCAAGGTTAACATACCAAATAAAGCAGACAGCTTCTATTACAGCATGGGAGAAATATCCAAGCTGCTTTTCCAGGTCAACGTGCATTCAAATTATATTAACTTTATCCAGAATTGACTGCTAAAGTAATTGTAAGTCATAAAAGCAAATAAATTTGAGCAGTATTAGATGCTATCATTTCAGAAGAATCTTGCATGCAAAAGAATATATACATTTTAAAGAGCAGTACCTCCGACAAGAAAGATGGAAATGGGGAGTGGGGGGGGGGGGGGGGGGGGGGCAATAGGGAGAAAATACCGGAACTGATGGATGCCAAAGCCATGACAAACAATATTAAAATGGACTCCAACGGACAAAAAAAATGGGGGGACTTAAAGAGTTCGATTTCAATGCAGGTCACCAACGTCAACTTCGGTCTTAAACGATTGACCACAATAGTGAAGGAGTAAACACATAGTTTGGGCCCCTTGAATCAAAAACAAAACAAGAGACCTTCAAATTACAGTTTAGTGCAGGTTAGTTCGTTGGTCCCAACTCTGTAACTTCAGGTGACACTGGAAGTTTGTTGCAAATTGTTGGATGACCATGTTTGGGAGTCAATTATTTCTTAATAATAATTGTAAAGTAAACATGTTTAGATTATAATAAGAATCTGAAAAAGTGTGGATGATAATAAATTTTGTAGAAGAGTAGAAAGTGAATTTATAAAGAGAATCCATAAAGCTCTTCTAGAGATGATTTTGGGATTCTGCATTCTCCATTTCATTTCTCACGATGCAAAACTGCACAATGCACATACATAATCTAAAATGTGGCTTCCGAAAGCTCTCAAAGAGTCACAAATCACAATGCAAATTTGTACAACGAAAATGTAGTAATATGACTTCCAAATACCCCGAAAATAAACAAATACTGATGCCATTCCAATACGAAAACGGTATCACCCAGAAGCAGCTTAAGATTTCCATCACATAAAATTGATCTTTGTGTGATTAAAAGTAGGATCGGAAATTAATTAAATTTTGGCACAACAAGAGAAGATAGAATGCAGAGTGCTCACCTTTTAGCGAAAAAACACAATCACCACTTGAACTGTGTTATTTCATCTCAGCCATGAACTTCTTGTACTCAGGATCCCCACCATAACTTGCTGGCTGATTTTTCGCTGCAGGTGAAACTAAAGGTGGAGCAGGTGGGTTAGGATCCCTTGGCCCATTTGCACTGTTCCACTGTTGAATGAGACATAGGCGGAGGGGGAGCTGCAGCATAATAAGAAGGATAACCCAAGGAAGATGGATGATACATAGCTTGGTAGTTTGGTGGCATCACTGTCATTGCATTTCCGTAGGCATTGTTAGCTCCAGATTGTGCAGAATCTGCGGAGACACTATTCTGTGATTGCACCCCAGTGGGATAGCTTGGGGCTTCGCTTGAAGCCATATTCTGAGTCAGAGCACTAGAAACAGCAACTTGAGCCGCTGGGGGATACTGTACCCCGTATGGAGGCATAGGCTGACCTTGGACATGAGTGTAAATATTCGGTCCACCAAAGGGATGGGCATAAGGAGCATAATGAGGGGGAACAGGTGGTCCCCAGGGAACAGGGGCACCCAAGTAGCCGCCAGTTGGCATACCCCCAAGAGGCCCACCTGATGTATTTTGCTGGGATGGGTAACCACCAACTGCCTGATTAGGAGGAGGGTAAGAGGACATTGCCGGAGCAGGAGGCCCAGGAGGTACCACAGGTTGGGGTGGCTTACCAGCAACCCTGACTGCTATTACTCTCCCCTCTAGCCGATAACCATTCATGCTAGTGATGGCTTGATTAGCCTGAGCTACATCTGAATACTTCACAAAACCATAACCTTTGCTCAAACCAGTAACCCGATCCTTAATAACCTTGGCCATTACAATGTCCCCAAAAGGCGAAAACAATCTAATGAGAGCTTCATCATCAAGCGTAGGCGGCAAGTATCCAATGTACAGATTTGTATCATCAATTTCTTTCTCTGTCGTATTTACAATGCTGCCCAATCCTAGACGCGATGTGTTCCCAGTAACTCCACTACCGATTCCGCTGGCCCAAGGGGGGTTGCTTACCGATCCGTTGGGACCCATGATAGACAATGTTGAGTTTTGCTTTGTAAGAGGTTCTGGGCCTGTCCCACCTAGTTCTGCCAAGAAGCTCTGGTACTCGTCGTCCATTTTCTTCCCCACAGTTCCACCCTTCATAGGACAATCAATAGTTGGGTGCCCACCATCACCACAAATCTTACACAAAACATCACTCTTAAAAGTAGACATACGAGAGGGGCACGTGAACTGCCGATGACCAGCCTCACCACATAACCTACAAAACTCATCATCTCTTATCGTCCCATTCAAAGCAGCAAGTTCTCTGAGCTGCTGCCTCTTATGCTCATTCAACCCTTCATCGACAGGGTGCAAAAGCTTCTCTACCATACCCGCCGCAGCATCAAGTGCCTGCTGCGTATCAGCCTCAACCAAAACATGCAAGTCCTCATTCTCTGCCGGATCAAACTTCAAGTCCCGTTTTTGCCCAATCCTACCTTCCTTAATCGACCCTTTACCCCGAATCACAATTTTCGCTCCAGTCTCCTTCTCCATTCTCTTCTGTGTATTCCCTCTAGGCCCAATTATAAGCCCGATAAAATTGTACCCTGGGTATTCTTTCATCGGTATATACAGCTTCTTATTCAGCTTTGGCGGCCTATAATCAGCCGGAGGCTTAAAGGCAGGGTTTCGTTTTATAATTTGCGAAATTATCTCTTGTCTCTCCCTATTAAGCCTTTCGCGAGCACGAAACTCTCTGGTGTTTATTCGAATTCCGATATTGTCGTAAATAGGTTCCGGAGAAGGCGACCTACCACCCTCTGGACGATCATCTAGTTGCATACCAGACTGCAAAATACGACTAATTTCAAGCAATCTAGCATTTAGGGCTTGAATTTCAGGGTCCATGTCCATACCTCCGGCGAAATCCTTCATGAAATCCGGCAACTGGAAAGCCGGCTTTGGTTCATCTTCCGCCCACCTCGACTTTCTTTTTTTCTGCCCCTCGCCGCTGTCAGCCAGAGGGTCCCACCGGCTCCGCCGCCGCCTCCGGCTAGCTCCGTCATCTTCGTTTCCATTCGGCAGTTTGGATTCGGAGTCGATCGAGTATGGATCGTCTGAGGCTGATAGGGTTTGGGGTTGTGGAGGGGTGTGATTTAGTGGATTTGGGGTAACGTGTGGGGGTTGAGGAGAGATTGGATCTGACGGCGGTGATTGAGCGAGTGGTGGAGGAGGAGGAGGAGGAGGAGGAGAGTGAGTTAGGGTTTTTGAGCAGACAGGTTGTGGAGGCTCAGAAGGCGATGTTGAGGATGGAAGAGGAGGGTTTGGTTGCAAAGAATTCATGGTTCAGTTCGCAAGCACATACTGCCGCCGTAAGAGAGAGAGAGAGAGAGAGAGAGAGATTTGACTTTTGGTAAAACAGTCGGAACGCGGGAGGCCTATGGCGGTAAATAGGAAAAAATATAAACTAGTCCTTGATCTTTTGATCAAAGTTGTAAATCTCGTACCGTACCGGCCGGTACGTCTTGTACCGCTCTTGTAACGGTACCGGACCACCGGAGTACCGTTCCGGCAAGTGTTCCGGCCTGGTCCGGGCTGTTCCGGCTTGTTCCGGACTGTTCCGGCCTGTTCCGGACAATATCGGCCGGTACCGTACCGTACCGGTCTGTATTTAAAAAAATTAAAAAAATCAATTAATATGTTTTTTTAGATAATTAGACATAATTTGACACTAAAATCATCTTTTTTTTATGTTTTGTGATTTATTTTTAAATTATAATGCTTTTATTTTTATGTTTAGTATGATTTTTTGTTAAAAGATATTATTTAAAAAATATATATTAAGTTTAGCGATAAATCCGAAATGGTACACCGGTACACACCGGTACCGATACGTACCGTACTAGTAACAAAACCGGAACGTCCGCCGGTACGAGATTGACAACTTTGCTTTTGATGCAAATAGATCCCTCTTCTTCAAGTACAGTCAAGTAAACACCAAATTTATTAAAGACTCGTCATATGTCATATCGCACCTTGCCATGAATGTTCGTCATATTTCAGACAAATTGCTTTATGCTTCAATTTTCTCAAAGAAAAGTTGGCATACAATTTGGTATAATGAATAAAATAGTAAAATCAATTACTAGTAAAAATTACAAAACCAAAATTTGCACCAAACAATTGTGTTATTTATTTCTTGCCTTAATCAAATTCCAACTATTATGATCACAAAGGATCAGCTCAAAAGAAACTAGAGCTTGAATTAAAAAGAACTAATCATAATTACAAGTAGTGATATTATATTACCAAGTAAAAGAAACAGATGTGAAGTGGATTAAGTTACTCTTCTCCTAGCTATGTAAATGGATATTCCAACGAAAATTAAAAGTGATAGGAAGTAATTGTGCCGAATAAATGAAGAATAAGTAAAATACTGAATAAATAAAATGTTGGATAGTAAAGATAATTATAAGTTATTTATCTGGTTCAACATATACAATGGACATATTTGAACCTAAAGAACTCGTCGAATCCTTCTAGAAACCTTGTTACCAAATGTTAGATCAATCCTTACTCCTAATCAAATACTTCATTTAGTCAAATACTGTCTTTTCTCATCCACGTGTCACAATCTCATCAAATTTCATATTTTATGGTGTCAACGTACTCCTCGCACTAGCATCTTTTCCAGTTGAATGATGCTAGTGGAGAATCCTCCAATTTAAGCTCTAATCATCATCCTCCCCTATGTAAATGGGTCTTGTGCACCTTGTGTACCTTAGCTGCTTAAACTCTATATTTTATCTTTGCGTTATCATGTCTCCTCCTTGCACCACCTTTGAAAGAATGATTGGGATTCCTCTATGCCCCCATCTCCAGACCATAGAATCTCTTTCTCGGCCAATATTAAGTTGTATTTGCCACACTCCAAACTGCAAAACTATGATATGAGCAATAAAATAAATATTAACACGATCCCCTAATAAACCCATGAAAAATGTAAATCCAATTATATTTCAAATCTCAAATAAATAGTTAATTAAATAAATCAGGCCCATAATGCCAAACAAAACTATAGTCTAACCAAACTGAAAATAAACCCTAAACTACCAATCAGACTCCAAGTTTTATCCCGTAGGATCACTTCGTTTTCTATAAAAAGGGTTAAACACAACAATATGAATTAAAGTTTGTATATGGTGCAAGTTAAACATAAGGTTGATGAAGTTTAAAACATCTTGCATCAAAAACAATATAATTCGGTTTGTACAAAAGTATTATAGTTTACAAAGGTTTGAATATACAACTATATAAGTGAAAATCACATACATCCAAGGGCGGAGCCATGTGTATCTTGGGGTGGGCTGTAGCCCAGGGTGCTTTATTATTTTTGATATGCAAAATTCTAGTTTAATTTATTTTAGCCCCCCTATTATTTAAAACTCAATTCAATTTTAGCCCGATTCATTTTTAGCCCGAGATAGATTAAATTTCTAGTTCCGTCCTTGCATACATCTCATGAGACTATGTCACAACTGCCGACCAATGCAACCTATACCGAGACCTACATTCTACTCTAGCCTTATTTTACGGACTTTCACTATCGGCGTCACAAAGAGACCAATATATGTTACGAACTATCACCAACAGCATCACCAAGAGACCGATAGATTTTGCAGAGTTTCACTATTGGCGTCACGAAGAGACCAATAGGTTTTATAAAATTTCATCGACGGTGTCACCAAGATGACTAGCAAATTTTATGGCAAAAGCAAAGAGACCTGTAGATTTTACAAACTTACACCAATGACATCACAAAGACACGACACTAACCCTTGACCGTATAAACATTACATGCTCCAGACTCGAACAACATGCAAGAATCAAACAGAATAATCAAGAAATGCGTCGAAGATACAAAAAAATATTTAGTTTTACCAAGGTCATTCAAACGGTCTAAAGGTCGCTCGAAAGTTAAAATTGTTCATTATCCGAGAAAAACAAAAGCTAAAATTTTAAGAGCTCGCTCAAGCGACCTAATTTTTTTATTTGTTTGTACTTTTTACAAAATTTGAGAACTGCTAAAGCAGCCTCCACGAACTTTTTGCTCTGTTTATAGAACATGAACATAATACGTCCAGACCATATGTTTCATCAAGATACAAATCAACATATCCCATACCATGCAAAAAAAAATCCTAGAATCACGTACAAATCAATATATGCGCATCAAAACATATAACAGTGACAAAAACTACAATTTAACTCCGAAACTATGATACGAAACATAATAAATAATCCTAAATCTGAGTTTAACAAGAATCCTATCCCGATTTCAAGATTCTAACAAAAATCTTAAATTTAGCAAAATCCTTCGATTCCCCATGAGACTGATCAATCATAGGCTTGAATTAGAGCCCTTATTCTCGGGATCTATCTTCCTCTTTTGCAGTCTTCAAGATTCCAAGGTTCAAACGTTCGATTTACTCCTGACATTAGAACACTGCACGAACAAGTATGAGAGAAAACAACCGCTATAATTTTTCAGAGTTTGTTGTGTGGCTAAATTAGGGTTAAACATGCTTGTATAGCCATAAATACTTAATTACACTTAAATACCTCAAGTCCCATAAAATTCTAATTTAACTCTAAACATATGGAATTTTATCAAAGTTCTAAACACTCTCATTCATTCACTAATTATTTATCTTAAGAAAAATAATTAAAACTCAGGACCAGAATGGTCGTCACAGTACTAGTTGATCCTTCTCACAAATTCGTAGCCGTCCTCATGTCGCGGCACTATAAAGAGTGTGATAATACAGAGGTATACCCCTTTCCCAAGGTCAACATACAACAACTACCTTAGGTCAGAGTCCTTTGTAGTTGCAATCTCTAAATCTAGTTATATTCTTTTGAATAGTGGAGAAAATATTTTCACCATTCCCCTTAATATTTTCACCATTCCCCTTATATTAGATTTCTAAAAGCATGCCAAACTCCACAACGATATATAACTGTCACGACCCATCCCGTAAAGGTTAAGGCACGTGACCGGCCACGAGTGGAACTCATAAGACCCTTAAAAATATACCAGTTTAGAGATTTTCTATCAACATAACTAATATCAGAGTGCGAAAAATAAAATTAACTCCAGAGTTCAGTGCATAAAATAAGGTGCAACAATATAACCCTTATGGGCTTACAAACCATGACTACGGTCCAAATTTCCGACCGGTCAACCAAATACATTACAATCAAGATCAAAGTACATCTAAAGACGCTAAGTCTAGAGATTACAAAAGATACTTCAATCCTAATACAACTTTGCAGAATTTAAGCATGATCAGCATCATTAATTAAGACATGTTGCATCAACAACTTCATTAGCACTAGGCTAGTGTGAGTCTAGATATGACAAGTCTACTAACTTTCTGTATTAAGATAACTCGTATTCTTGAAATTCATTATAATTAAATGCCAACATTATATGATATACGAATCCAACTTTTAGGCTTGCACTGTAACCATGCACACTTATCAATGATCATGTTATGTGACGTATGAATTCAGCTTTTACGCTTACGCTGTAACTATGTATGGTAACGTTATACGATCTACGGCCCACCAGTAAATTAGGGAGCGACCCCAAATATAAGCCGGCGTGATATCACCCGTTGGATTACCTGGCTAATAATCCCCACTCTTATTACTTCACCTCATCGCTAGAATCTTCATCTGCCCCCTAGTGGCCGAGGCGCCGTATTGATCTCATGTCATAGTATTTTCATGTTTTCATGATGTCATGATTCTTTTTAAAATCTTAATGTGACATGCTTAGTCTACTATCCGTTCAGTGGCATAAATGTATATGCGTCAAAGTAAGAGAAATATTCAGTTCTACTATGAAAGTAAGCAAGTCATACGCAAGACTCACCTGAAAATAGTCCGCACTTTCTTTATATCAATTCGACCCGATAACCTCAACTCCCGGATCTATCATAATAAATAAAAAGCACTTATTGCCAATAAAATACATACTAACTTAGTGACTCAAGTTGCGTAACCGCTCGAACTCCTCGATTCGTAAGGGTACAAAAATGTAATTTGGGTTCTAGGGCAAAGTGGTCCTTTTATCTAATTTTAACAAGTGGCCTCGAGGGTTTTCTCGGGATTCGTGTCAATTTTATTACTTAATCCTTAGTCTCGTTTGTATATTCTAAGGCTCGGATGACTCACGTTCGATCGGTTTGATCGCCGGTTACTTAGACTGTAAAAGGGTATTTTCGTAATTTTGCTATCGGCCGTAAAAAAATATAATCGAGGCCCAACCCACTTTATTTTCAGTCCTTATTCACATCAAAATCTAATTCCATGGTCGGTCCGTTCGTGTGGTGATTTTAGTGTCGGTAGGCCAAAAGTAAGTAAGAGTGGCGTTTTGGTAATTATACTCTCCGGTCCCCGAAACCCGGGACCGAGACTTATCCCGTACATTATTTAACCCCAATTTCATCATGGTAAGGTCAACTTCGTGATTCGGCTAACGGGTGTGGCGATTTAAGTGGGTGCGTGAGTGGGGTTTCTAGAGAGAGAAAATCCCAAAAATGGACTGTTTTTTGGGCTGACTTTGGGGTCGTTTTCTGTGAGCTACGTAGGTCTCGAGGACGATCCAATCCATCTAGGTCCAAGATTTAATGTTTTACTACAACTTTCGTGTTTTAAGAAACTGATTTTGACCGTCCGAACATCAAGATTCAAGTGTCCGAAGTTGACAAAAAATCTGGAAAAATCTGGGAAATCTGGGAAAGTCAGTGTTCAATAAGGCCGCGGGTCATTTTCGTAGCCTGATTTTAACACGTTCAAGATGTCATAGAGTAAATCCATTCCATCTATGTTCAAGATAAAGTATTCGTCTCAAACTTTTGTCTTTTACAAAACGTAATTCGAGCAACAAAACATCAAGATCTAAGTCTCCGAAGTTGGCTAAAAATCAGCGAAAAATCTGGGAAAAAGTCAGTTTACTCAAGTTCGCGAGTGACTTTCGTGGCTCGATTTCTACGGGTTCTAATGGTCCGAAAGTCGATCCAATCCATCTATTTCGAATACTAAGTGTCCAACTACGAGTTCTAACAACGAAATCTATATTAAACCATATAAAACATTAAGATCTAAAGTCTCGAATATAAGAAAAAGTATGTGTTTAACAAGAGTGTTTTACCTCCTCTTTGCCGGAAAGCTTGGTGGACGAAAACGGTGGCTCGGGCTACGAATACGGTGATCTAGGAGGAACTCGGGCGTGTCTTAGTGCACTTGGTAATGTAGAGGTGGTGGTGTAGCCGTAAAAAGCGGTGATGTATAAAAACTCAACTTAAGAAGTGGAGGTAGAAGAGGGTTTTGAGAGGAGGTGTGTGTGTGAGAGTTAGAGAGAGAGGGGGGGGGGGGGGGGGGGTGGTTTCTGCCGTGAGAGAGGTCCCCAAATCCCATTTCCCACTTTTCCTTCTATAATACCAAACATATATATATGCATAAATTGGAGTAAAACAAAATAAATTAATAAATTGTAATATCCCGACCCGATTTAATTATTCGAATTTAAAAATAGCGCGGATAATTACAATTATCGCATAATTTAATTGATTTTATTTTATGTTATTGATTTTATCATATTTCGGAACCTATGCTCATTAAAACGTTAAATTTTAAGACATTTTGAGATGTCGACCTACTAACGAATACTCGTATGAGAAATTCGAGCACGCCATGACGATCCTCATAATTTTCTAAGTCACCCGGTCTATTCTCGTATTTTTTTTGAAAAATCAGTACCGGAACAGTTTCTTGGGATCGTGCAGTATTTTGCGCTCGCGGCGCGCGACCAAGCCCTTGACCGATATAAATCCATCATGGTCAAATCAAATCCCCTTTTTCCTTAAATTAAGGGGTGTGTTCCCTAATTTAATAGTTAACCTAGCCTAATCTATATGTATTTACTAATTTATTTTATTTTACTCCAATTAATGCATATATATGTTTTGTATCATAGAAGGAAAAGGGGAATGGGATTGGGGATCTCTCTCTCTCTCTCACGGCAGAAATTTTCCCCTCTCACTCTCTAACTCTCACTTCACTTCTTCACTTCTTCTTCCTCTTCTTCTTCTTCTCCTCTTCATTCTTTTCCTCCTTCTTTCTTTCATCACCACCTTCTACCACTATATAACCACCACATCCACGTCACCAACTATACTAAGACACGCCAGGGTTCCGTCTAGATCGCCGTATTCGCAGCCGAGTCATTGTTTTCGGCCACCAAATTTTCAGCAAGGAAGAGGTATAAACGCATACTTTTGTCTAAGTTTAGGTTGCTAGATCTTAATGTTTTAGACGGTTTAGTCTAGATTTCATTATTTGGAGTTATAGTAGGACACTTAGTCTTCAAAATAGATGGATTGGATCAACCCTCGGACCACTAGAACCCATAGAAATCATGCTACGAAAGTCACTCATAAACTTGAGAAAAACTGCCTTTTTCCGGATTTCCCAGATTTTCGCTGATTTTTGGCCAACTTCGGAGACTTAGATCTTGATGTTTTGGTACTCGAATTTCATTTTTCAAAAGATGAAAGTTTGACATAAACACTTTATCTTAAACATAGATGGAACGGAGTTTCTCTATGACATCTTGAACGCGTTAAAATCATGCTACGAAAATGACTCACGACCTTGATTACACTGTTTTCCAGATTTTTTCCAGATTTTTTTGTTAACTTCGAGCCCTTGGATCTTGATGTTCGGGTAGTCAAAATCAGTTTCTTAAAACACGAAAGTTGTAGAAAAACATTAAATCTTGGACCTAGATAGATTGGATCGTCCTCAAGACCTACGTAGCTCACAAAAAACGACCCCAAAGTCAGCCCGAAAAAAATAGTCCCTTTTAAGGGGTTTTCTCTCTCTAGAAACCCCACTCACGCAACCACTTAAATCGTCACACCCGTTAGCCGAATCACGAAATTGACCTTACCATGATGAAATTGGGGTTAGATAATGTGTGGGCTAAGTCTCGGTCCCGGGTTTCGGAGACCGGGGAGTATAATTACCAAAACGTCACTCTTACTTACTTTTGGCATACCGACACTAAAATCACCACACGAACGAACCCACCATGGAATTAGGCTTCGAATATGAATGAGGACTGAAAATAATTACAATTAAAAATAGTGCGGATAATTACAATTATCGCATAATTTAATTAATTTTATTTTATGTTATTGATTTTATCGTATTTCGGAACCTATGCTCATTAAAACGTTAAATTTTAAGACGTTTTGAGATGTCGACCTACTAACGAATACTCGTATGAGAAATTCGAGCACGCCATGACGATCCTCGTAATTTTCTGAGTCACCCGGTCTATTCTCGTATTTTTTTTGAAAAATCAGTTCCGGAACAGTTTCTCGGGATCGTGCAGTATTTTGCGCTCGCGCGCGCGACCAAGCCCTTGACCGATATAAATCCATCATGGTCAAATCAAATCCCCTTTTTCCTTAAATTAAGGGGTGTGTTCCCTAATTTAATAATTAACCTAGCCTAATCTATATGTATTTACTAATTTATTTTATTTTACTCCAATTTATACATATATATGTTTTGTATCATAGAAGGAAAAGGGGAATGGGATTGGGGATCTCTCTCTCTCTCTCACGGCAGAAATTTTCCCCTCTCACTTCACTTCTTCACTTCTTCTTCCTCTTCTTCTTCTTCTCCTCTTCATTCTTTTCCTCCTTCTTTCTTTCATCACCACCTTCTACCACTATACAACCACCACATCCACGTCACCAACTATACTAAGACACGTCGGGGTTCCGTCTAGATCGCCGTATTCGCAGCCGAGTCACTGTTTTCGGCCACCAAATTTTCAGCAAGGAAGAGGTATAAACGCATACTTTTGTCTAAGTTTAGGTTGCTAGATCTTAATGTTTTAGACGGTTTAGTCTAGATTTCATTGTTTTGAGTTATAGTAGGACACTTAGTCTTCAAAATAGATGGATTGGATCAACCCTCGGACCACTAGAACCCATAGAAATCATGCTACGAAAGTCACTCGTAAACTTGAGAAAAACTGCCTTTTTCCGGATTTCCCAGATTTTCGCTGATTTTTGGCCAACTTCGGAGACTTAGATCTTGATGTTTTGGTACTCGAATTTCATTTTTCAAAAGATGAAAGTTTGACATAAACACTTTATCTTAAACATAGATGGAACGGAGTTTCTCTATGACATCTTGAACGCGTTAAAATCATGCTACGAAAATGACTCACGACCTTGATTACACTGTTTTCCAGATTTTTTCCAGATTTTTTTGTTAACTTCGAGCCCTTGGATCTTGATGTTCGGGTAGTCAAAATCAGTTTCTTAAAACACGAAAGTTGTAGAAAAACATTAAATCTTGGACCTAGATAGATTGGATCGTCCTCAAGACCTACGTAGCTCACAGAAAACGACCCCAAAGTCAGCCTGAAAAATAGTCCCTTTTAAGGGGTTTTCTCTCTCTAGAAACCCCACTCACGCAACCACTTAAATCGCCACACCCGTTAGCCGAATCACGAAATTGACCTTACCATGATGAAATTGGGGTTAGATAATGTGTGGGCCAAGTCTCGGTCCTGGGTTTCGGAGACCGGGGAGTATAATTACCAAAACGTCACTCTTACTTACTTTTGGCATACTGACACTAAAATCACCACACGAACGAACCCACCATGGAATTAGGCTTCGAATATGAATGAGGACTGAAAATAACGTGGGTCGGGTCCCGCTCGTATTTTTGGGCGGCCGATAGCAAAATTACGAAAATTACCTTTTACGTTCTAAGTAATCGGCGAGCACACCGATCAAACGTGAGTGACTCGAGCCTTAGTATATACTAATAGGACTAATGACTAAATAATAAAATTAACCCGAATCCCGAGAAAGCTCTCGAGGCCACTTGTTAAAATTAGATAAAAGGACCACTTTGCCCTAGAACCCGAATTACATTTTGTGCCCTTACGATTCGAGGAGTTCGAGCGGTTACACGACTTGAGTCACTAAGTTAGTATGTATTTTTAAGGAATTATTGGCAATAAGTGCGTTTTATTTGAGTCACTAAGTTAGTATGATAGATCCGAGAGTTTGAGGTTGTCGGGTCGAATTAATATAAAGAAAGTGCAGACTAATTTCAGGTGAGTCTTGTATATGACTTGCTTACTTTCATTCTATAGTACAAATGTATGATTCTCTTTACTTTGGTGCATGTACATCTATGCCACTGAATTGATAGTAGACTGAGCATGATATGTTAAGACATTAAAAGAATCGTGATATCATGGAAACATAAAAATAATTATGGCATGATTATGAGATCAACACGGCGCCCCGTCCGCTAGGGGGCAGATTAAGATTCTAGCGATGAGGTGAAGTAATAAGGGTGGGGATTATTAACCAGGTAATCCAACGGGTGATATCACGCCGACTATATATTTGGGGTCGCTCCCTAATTCACTGGTGTTGCCGTAGATCATACAATGTCATCATATATGGTTACAGCGTAAGCCTAAAAGCTGGATTCACATAATGTTATCATTCGATTATAATTGATTCCAAACCTACGGGTTATGTTAATATAGAAGTTAGTGAACTTGTCATACTTAGACTCACACTAGCCTAGTGCTAATGAAGTTGTTGATGCAACAGGTTTTAATAATGATGCTGATCGTACTTGAAATCCTGCAAGGTTGTGTTAGAACTGAAGTTATATTTTGTGAACCTAGACTCGTCATGTTTTGATGTAGCATGGTCTCAGTTGTAATATTTATTTTGTTGACTGGTTGAGTTTTTGGGCCATAGTCATGGTTTGTAAGCCCATAAGGGCTAGATTACTGCACTTACTCTATGCACTAAACTCTGAAAGTACATTTTATTTTTGCACTCTGTTATTAAATATGTAATAGAAAATCTCTAAACTAGTATATCTTTAGGCCTTACGAGTTCCACTCGTGGCCGGTCACGTGCCTTAACCTTTATTGGATGGGTCGTGACATAAATATAGATTAGGCTAGGTTAATTAGGGAACATACCCCCTTAATTTAAGGAAAAAGGGGATTTGATTTGACTATGATGGATTTATATCGGTCAAGGGCTTGGTCGCGCGCGCGAGCGCAAAACACTGCACGATCCCGAGAAACTGTTCCGATACCGATTTTTCAAAAAATATGAAAATAGACCGGGCGACTCAGAAAATTACGAAGATCGTCATGGTGTGCTCAGATTTCTCTTATGAGTATTCGTTGGTAGGCCGACATCTCCAAATGTCGTAAAATTTAACGTTTTTAATGAGCGTAGGATCCGAAATAAGATAAAATCAATAACATAGAATAAAATCAATTAAATTATGCGATAATTGTAATTATCCGCGCTATTTTTAAATTTAAATAATTAAATCGGGTCGGGGTATTACAATAATTGTCTCAAGTACGTAAACAACTTGACCTACACCAATATACTATACCTACAAAGATGCAAGACTTGCAAAATGACTCAAATTGGCTTGTCCTACTAGAGGAGTTTAGCAATCATGGGACTCTCACCACTTGCTACACCTCTTAAATGTTTGATGACTCAGGGGCATAACCCTTTCCTAAGGTCAACATGCAACAACTAACTTAGGTCAGAGTACTTTATATCTGCAATCTCTAAATCTCGCTATATTCTCTTGTATAGTGGAGAAAATGATCTCACCATTCCCCTTTGGATTTCTAAAAGCGTGCTAGACTCCACAACAATATATGGTTGGCTCAAGTGCGTAAACAAGTTGACCTACACCAATATACGATACCTGCGAAGATGCAAGACTTGCATATTTACTCAAATTGGCTTGTTCTACTGAAGGAGTTTAGCAATCATGGGACTTTCCCCGCCTGCTACACCTCTTAAAGGTTTGATGACTCAGAGGTGGGTCTTTTTAAAGGAAAATCCCTCTCAATCTGCTTCTCATATCTTCCACCCAATATCCTTTGTGAAGAGATCCACTAAATAACATCCTTTAGGGATGTGTTTGGCTCAAAATCTGTTGGGACCAAAAGGCTATTGCTTACTAAGAATTAACTATTTTCGCAAGCAACTTCCTCTCTTAATTAGCTAGGTCAATAACTATACTCACGATCAAAATTTTGGACTCCTTAACTGATGAAATAGAAAATGCCAAGCTCAAGATCTTTGTATGTAGTCCTACATTGAAGAAGCACTCAGTTGTTGTTGATACCACATTTTTTTCCTCAACTCAAAACCCTTAGCCCTCAATGCTAACATCACCTGCTTATTTAAACTTCAAAAGTAAACATTGTCCACACGCCTTCAATGTGCAGACATAATCGAACAAAGGCTGACCTTGACATTGCAGTTCTCATGTTGAAAAGAGAAGTTTGACACCCTCTGAACCTCCATTGGGCTCTATTCATAATTTGGCAGCAAAAAAGTCAATTTTGGATCATTGCATTGCAACAGGAACCAAAATAAGACCCACCCAAACTCGATACCTTGAGCTATTTGCCGTATCTCTTTGCTATCGCATCTATAGGTGCTACAGGTTGCATCAGCCCCCTTAGTTTTTTTTCTACAAAATGCGAAGTCTCCCCATGTTTAAACAAGAAGAAAATGGTGGGGAAAAATCTCTAGTGCAATTGAAACCTTCTAAAATCCTAGAAAACTCCAAAAATTTCGACTCTCCCCAATCTAAAACCCTACAAAATCCCTGCCCAAAAATGTTATCTTAATCCTTTCTAAAGGAAAACTCTCGGATAGGAAAGGCTTTAGCTAGAATAGAAAAAAAACCTAAGCGAAAGATACAATATAGGTTGCAACTTATGTAGCATTGGCTAACACTATCACAAGTTAAGTTTTCGTATAGTTTATAGTCGTATATGTATTTCTAGTTGTCATAATCTCCATAGTAAAAAGTACAAAATGTATGATATAGCAAGGTGTTGCCCCTTTCTATAATTTTAAATTTCAATATAAATATATATTCCTCGTATTATCTTATTTATGCATTCTGATAAAAAAGAATATAGATATATGCATTGCCAAAGTATATGGATTGCAAAAGTTAGACATTGCCAAACTGCTTTCTCTCTCTTTGGCTTAAGATATATATATTTAACTTCTCGTACAGATACTCAAATAACAAAATCTAAATATGCAAATTACTGTAGTATGGCCTTGCCAACATACGTAATTCATAATATTCGGATTCTACAACTCCTCGTACAAAATAAATGCAAAAATATGAATGGAAAAAACTGTATGCTATGCCAACCTTTACCTTTCCTATTTAGCAAAATTGAGGTTCCAACATTTTACTTCTTTTCTATTACAATTGTTGTTGAAATCTAATTATTCATCATTTCTTAAGGACCAACAATAAGGTTCATGCTTGTTAGGTTCTACCTATTCGTATCTATTATTTGTAGAAAAAGAAAGAGAAATACTATAGACACCCCAATTTGGATCTCGAAGAAACTCTAAAAGCAACAGTTGGACTATTCTGACGATGAAAAAGGGCACTCTTATTTTTAAATTAATATTGAGTCACGTTAGATATTGATAAACTTGCCCATGGATACTCTAGCTTCATTTTATAGCAAAATATTTCCGGACCAACATACGTCTTAGATCGACGCGTGTTAGTTCTTAAAGATTGGTGCATGCCAAACTAGTCCCAACGTGTAACGCCCCGGATTACGGAGACGTTAATTTAAAATAATTTATCAAAAGTCAATCATACTTCCATTACTTAGTCAAAATAAAGTTTGATTACAACATTCGAATTTAAAGAAATTACATTAAAATTTGAAATTAAGAGCTCAAAATATATCTAGGTGAACCACGGGGTTACGACATCCTCCTCGAAAGTACCGCCGTTGGTATCTGGATAACTGGGCTCAGCAACGTCATCTTCGACACCTGGCATGAAAGGCCAGGGGCAGAGAAGTTGCACCAGATGAGCGAGTAACGCTCAGCAAATAAAACTACCCTAAATCTTAAATCTATGCAATGGATCAAATGATGCATGATCATGAACATAGTATGAGCAGTTAATCATATAATATGAACATGACAAAATAATCAGAGTTGACATAATCAGATTAAATAATAAGCGGAAGCAATAAACAAGTAAGTACATTAAATGAATGAAATGTCGACAATATATCCTTAAGTCAAACCCTATGACTTGTTTCTAAATTTCTGACACACGCAACCGACTTATATCCATAAGTGTCTGTCGTTGTTCACAAGTGTCCAAAATTTCTTTCAAAATACAAAGTTCGGGTTGACACAAGCATTGCCCGTCATCAAACTTTCATTTATCAAAGTGGTGTTATGATGTTCCCGACCAATATGGTCCCGACCCCTACGCTGACCTCGTATCTGGCGCTAGTGTACCCAAACATCGGCTCCCGTATCCCATGCTCCCAACCGTTATGCTCCCAGCATTATGTCTCCCATATGTCGTGCCTTGACTCGGAAAATATCTAACTCCTCCCCTTCAACTATATTTTTATTTTTGAAAAGACACGACACGGCTTACGAACATAACCGGCTCACGACATAACTTGGCTAAATACATGAGACGTGACCGACTCGGCTCGAAGACACAGCCCGGTGGTAACAGACGTAGTTCGGCTAAAGACATCCTAACACATCTCTCCCAAGGAGTAAGTCAAATCTCGAGTCACCAAACATAAGAGTTTATCAAATTCTCGATTTTCGTTACAAAGCTCGTGACTTTTATGACTCGTGTCAAAATCTCGAGTGTCATCTCCACTAACCTCAAACGTTTCTCATTGACTCTATATAAGTTTCGTTTCAACGACTAGACTCATGATAACATGATGATGTGTTGGAGATGCAAGAGTAATCAAGCGAACAAGATAATACAAATAAGCAAGCTATGGCACATAAACGATAAGCGCATACTTTCATTTCGCAAGAAAACTTCTAACACGCTAATTTTTGAATAAGATGTCATCTCCTAATGATATAGGTTACCTAAAGTTTCAAAACGATAATCGGAACTTGATTATAGGTGTAGTAGTCATTATGTAAGAGTTTGGGCAAAGTTCAAATTTTCTGAAAAATTCTACTGTCTGAAAATTTTTCTAAGTATAGAAAAAGTTGAATTTTTCAAGTTTCGAATTAGGGGATAAAAAGTCCCGGAAATGATTCCTTGATTTTTTCTAAGCACAATGGTATATTCATACGCGTCAAACGCATAAGTTTAGGGTGAGTTTCGGGCCAAAATGTAGGAAGAAAACGGGTGATTTTTCTATTTTGTACTAAAATAGGGAGGACGACATTTTGATTCGAATCGAATTTCAATTTTCTGTAAATGCCATTGTTTCCAAATGGGGGGTACTTCCTTATTTTCATTAAATAAAATTAAAGTAAAGAAATCTAGAATAATGGAAATCTAGAATAACACATGCCATGCCTTAACAAGCCTTAAGTCAGAAACTAAGTGTCAAATTTTCATAACAGAGGCACCGGTGTAAGGTTTCAGAGGCACCGGTGTAAGGTCTGTTCTGTAGTGTAATACTAAGATACAGAGAGTTAAAGGCACCGGTGTAACCAAAACAGAGATACCGGTGTAAGGCCTATTCTGCAGTGTACTATTGAGATACAGAGAGGTATGACACCGGTGTAACCAAAACAGAGGCACCGGTGTAAGTATGAAACTACAGGACATTGTAAAATACAGAGAGCCAAGGCACCAGTGTATCAAAAACTAAGGCACCGGTGTAACCATGAAAACACAGAACACGTTAACATACAGAAAGCAAAGACACCGGTGTAACAAAAACTATGACACCGGTGTAACCATGCAAATACAGAACATTAAAACATACAGAGAGCAAAGGCACCGGTGTCACCAAAACTAAGGCACCGGTGTCAACATCATCTTCTACGAATTTACAGTTCTGGGTTTCGTTTTCTCCGAGCTCCGTGGAGCTCAATATCGATCAATGGCATAAATTAAAGGTTAGGATAGAATCATTCACCTTAGTATTGAAGAATCAAGGCTTGAATTCAAAGGTTTTGGCTTGAATTTTGGTGATCGAAGCTCAAACGAAGTTCTCTCTCTTCTCTCTCCCTCTACTGTTTTTTTTTCTTATTTCTCTCCTCTAAACCACAACCATGGCACTCTCTAAACACTCTGAATGCAGAAATTCGTTTTAGGAATGGTGAGGATAGAAATATAGAAATAGAGAGAGCTTGAGTGTAAAAGAAAGCTTTGCATGGAGCTCCATTGGAGGGAGGAAACTTGTTGCAGATTTTTGGAGTGGAGTGTTGGCATAGCTCAGTCATGATGAGATTTGGAAGGGAGATTTGTGATAAAACAAGGATACAAGGTGGTTTGGTGGGGAGGAATGGAAGTAAACGTCTGTTTTTGGAGAAGGGGGGAATCATTAAGGGAAAATTATCCCATGTGACAAGCTCCATGGGAATTGGCTGATCAAATGGGTTTTGGGTCAAGGCAAAAGGGTTGTGGACCATGGATCGGGTTAAACAAAGCTGGGCTTGGGTTAAGATTTAGTCCAATGGGTTTGGTCCAAACACACACATGCACAAATCCAAGTATAATGTACGGCTAAAGATAAAAACGCGCAAACTTAATAAATCAATAAATAATTTCATACATCAAAATTTATTTATTTATTTTTATTTATTTATTTTTAATTTTCTTTTTTTTTTCATTTAAAATTTTAGGGTCTTTACACAACGTACGCCAGCCCGTATGACTTATCAAATCACTCCGACTCATAGCACAGCCATACCACCCAACATCCAGTTGCGTGTTCCTGAGCACTAGTACTGTACGCTAGTCCTGGAGTTGGTGTATCGCTTTATATATCTACGTATGTCAGTTTAAGCTGGGCATTTTTGGGGCTTGTATGAGGACTCCCAAGGCTTGAGGGAAAGAATAGGAGAACCTTTCCATGATGAAGATATCCTATAGAGAGAGAGAAGTCCAGGTTTTGTTCACGCGCCTGTGAATAGTTTATTTATGTTTGATTGTGTGAAATTATTTTAAAATCATGTTTCGATGATAAAAAATTTCTATTTTGTTCAGATTAATTTCATAATCTATAACAAAAACATTCAACTCGGTTGAAAATTAGCAAATACTTGACCTAAAAATCGAAACTTTAGCCTAAAAAATTGAAAGTTTTGAAAGTAAAAAATTAGATTTTTAGGTAAAGTACTTATTGATATTTGATTGAACTGAATTTTTTTATGAGATCTTATAAAATTAATCTGAATAAAATAGATGATCTCAATCATTGATGTAGAATTTCAAAGTGGTCCAATATAACTGAGGATGAACAAAATTTATTTACTCCCAGATGTATAAACTTGTACTTAGAGAGAAAACCCAAACCATACCTGACCGACCCAATCAGTATATGTGAATGAAGAATTTCGAAAAGTTTTAATTCTTTTATAAATGCTTATGTTGGTAATCCCATTATAGTTTTAATCATTATCAAGTTTTTTTCATAATTACCATACTACAGAGTTTCATATATACTGCATGCATTTGAGTAAAAAAGTTTGGAACGAACTAAATGATTGTCCTTTTGACACTTTGCCCCTCTTTTTAATTAGTGGATAAATCAGCACCGAGCATTTCTATTTATTAGTTAGGGCGAGAAATGTATATTTACGCTCAGTTTATTTTGGATAAAAAACTTTTTTAAGACAATATTTTCCATGAAAAACTTTTTTTTTTTTTTGAAAATTAAAACGTTCAATGCTTAATTGTGATAAGAAAAAATATATTTTTCGTTGTTTGATTTGCGCAAAAAGCGCTTGTATGATATGATGGCCAAATTATTCATACATACATACATACATATATATATATATATATATATATATATATATATAACACTACAAAAATATGCTTTCATGTCTAGAATGGAAAGAAATATACCGTTACTTCGTAAAATGACTAAAACACTCACTTATACAAAAAAAAATACCTATATATACAGTCAACTTCTCCTGTGAGATTCCACATTTTAGGCCATTTGCGGACTTTGTTGTAGGCCATTGGATTAAATTGAACGGCATAGATTAGAACCACTTAAAATGCAACTTGGGCTAAGAATAAAGGGTTCTGGGTCTTGTTATAAGGGTTATATCAAAATAAATATTCCCCAAATTCATTTACCCCCCCTCTCTCTCCTCGACTCCCACTTTTCTCAAATCATTTTCTCTCTCTCTCTCTACCCAGCACCAAGTAGCCTTCAATGGGAGTCCAATAATTTCATGTCTCAGATAAAAAATCTCAGATAACTTCATATGTCACTATCTGAGACAAACCCAGAAAATGCTTCAAACCTTTCACATAATACAAAAATCTAGACCAAGCTTCCAATTCCCTTTGATTTTCAATACAGAACTATGGTGGGTGGGTCGTGATGTTACCTAGTTGCTTATACATTCACGGATCTATCTCTGTCATCAAATAATCCGAATGGAACAAAAAAATGCTCTGTTATTGAAGGCTATTAGGTGCCGGGCAGAGAAAGAGAGAGAGAAAACGATTTGAGAAAAGTGAGAGTCAGGAAGAGGGTAAATGGATTGAGTAATGCTACATACACAGAATTACACACACAGATGTTACACAGATGGTCCCGGAGCTGTTGGATGCATGCGGGGCCATCTGTGTAACATCTGTGCGTGTAAGGTTTGTGTTTCTAGACTTAGGGAAATGGATTTGGTTTACTCTACTATAATCGCTTTAAACAAGTCCCGGAATCCGTTTATCCCTAGCTCAAGTTGCATTTTAAGTGGTTCTAATCTATGCCGTTCAATCTAATCCCATGGTCTACAATAAAAGTCCACAAATGGCCTAAAATGTGGGGTTCCACAGGAGAAACTGACTCTATATATATATATATATATATATATATATATATATATATATATATATATATATATATAAAATCACGAATATATTCTTGCAAGTTGCAACCCTCAAATTGTAGAAATAATTAAATTACCCCTACATGTACATATATATATATATATATATATATATATATATATATATATATATATATATAAAATCACGAATATATTCTTGCAAGTTGCAACCCTCAAATTGTAGAAATAATTAAATTACCCCTACATGTACAATGGGCCGCAACACGGCTACATGTCTAAAAAGACCAAAGTAACACCTACATAATAAATGACCAAAGTGTCCCTTTTTCTTTTTTTGATGAGCAAAGAAAATATATTAAACTCTCGAAAAAGAAGACAAAGGATAACAGGAGAAACAGCAACAGACACTATACAACAAAAATCCCAACTAGGATGGCACCCAAGATGACGACAATAATATGCTACTAGACCCCAAACAGGCTTGCAAGGAGCAAACTAACAAAAGACACCAACTAACACAATTTGACAAATCCTAACACCAGAGGGCAGGAAATCCACAACCAAACACACAAAAACCAAAAAAAAAACCAAAACTTAAGCTCCAAAAAGCTACGATCAGAAAGGCGCAAAGCTGGACTTCGCTCCAAGCTCAAAAGCTCCAAATATGATTCCTTGAAATTACTAGCAGCGACACAAACTACACCAACACAAAGAACCAGCAGCAAAAGGAAGCTCCCAACTCTTGACAAACCAAAGGGGTACGAACATCATGGAAACAAGCCTCAAAACGCAGCCCCATTCCCATCTTTATACTTTCTCTCAAGCCTTCGAATACCTGGAAGGCATCTGATAATGTCACTGATAGAATAACCCTGCAAATCAAACCCGGCTTTAACCCATAGAGCCACTCTTAGCTTTATTAAATCTATAACTAAATCTTCTGATACCATCTTATCTTGAAAAGTAAGTTGATTCCTTGCAAGCCACAGAGACCAAATAGTAGCGAAAAAACAAGACATCCATAAGCCTTTTTCCACTGACTTGAATTTATAGAAAAGCCACCAGCATATCAAAGAGTTTAAATCCCGAGGGCAAGCCCATTGGATCCCCCACCAAGATAGAATTTTTGACCAGACCAACCAAGCATATGGACAATGCATCAGAATATGAAAAGGAGTTTCAAAACTATTGGAACACCAAAGACATAGAGCAGATTGATCATTCAAAGAGGTCAAAATACCTCTCTTGAACAATTTACTTTTAGTAGAGATTTTGCCTTGCAAAGCCAACCAAACAAACACTGCCACTTTCAAAGGGCAAAAAGAATTCCATGAACTTACAGTGTGAACCAATGGGGTTATCATTATTATATAATTTTCCCATGCATCATAGAAGGATTTGACAGTGAAGTTTACCTTCAAGGAGTCCCACTTCCAATGTAAATTATCATTACCTTCGCACTCCTTGGGCTTAGAATCAATGGAGGATAAAAGGAGCTTTAAGACCTCTTCTTCCCATACAAAAAGATTCCTCCTAAATTTCAAATTCCAGTATTGCCTCGAGAAATCAATATAGAGGCAACCACGTCCTCCTTTTGATCCGAAATCAAAAATAATCTGGGGAAAGATATCCTAAGAGTATCATCCCCCACCCACAAATCATGCCAGAAAGAAGTTTGATTGCCAGAATTGATTTTAACCTGAAATCCTTTTCTAATGATACAACCAATTTGAGGATTAACTGAATCAATAGAACAAATATCAGCCCATAATCTAGAAGGGTTTTTATGCTTGATTTCATTAGGAAGTCATGAATTAGAACTATATCCGTACTTGCTCTAAAGAAGTTTAACCCATAAGGATTGTTTATCAGTCCCAAATCTCCACCACCACCTGCATAAGAGAGCAAAATTTTGAACTAATAGTTTCCTCACTCCAAGACCTCTTCCTGCCTTACTCCTATGACCAAAGTGTCCCTGGATTATAAAATGGCCAAAATAGCATCACACGTATCAAATGGCAAAACTTACTTACATATATGAAATATTCAAAACATCCACACGTCATTAAATGACCAAAACACTGTTTCATAAACAAAATTGCCAAAATGTAATATATTAGAAAATGACCAAAATACTCCTATGTCACGAAATAACCAAATACCCTTCATAATCAAAATGACAAAAATAATCGTATGTACAAAAGTACATATCAGTGCATTTAAAAGTCTTAGATTACAAAAGATCAAAATACCACTACAGATACGAAATGAACAAAATACCCTTGTAATAACCTCAAAAAAGGAGAAAAAGATTCATTTAATCTTCAAATAAATTTTTGTATTTGATTGGAGACCTTAAGTTCTCTTCTTATAAAATAAAATCGTTCTTCAGCAGGGGTTTTGTGAAAATTTCCGTCAATTAATAGTCGGTGTTTAAAAATACAAGATCAATATCTCACTTTCGAATATGGTCTCAAATAAAATATTGTCTAATCTCAATACGTTTAGTTTGAGAACATTGTACAAAAATTTTAATTACACATATTGTCAATTTTTATAAGAATATGATCATAGGGCAAGTTGTAATTTTATATTTAAAGTTTAATCCATAAAATTTGAGCACAATAACTATTGACCGTTGCATATTCTGCTTCGGTGGTAGATAATGTTGTAACGACCTGACTTTTTAAACATATAATAAATATTTTTAATTAGTTATAAGTTCTTTTTGATTCATTTTAATTAAAACGAAATTTATCTATATTAGATTTATTTATTTTTATCATTATTTAGTAAATCGAACGATTGGTCGAGAACGCGAGTGCACGTGTGAGTGCGTGTTGATTTTTCCCCTAATATCTCACAAAACTCCTTGATTTTTCCCAAAACTCCTTGATTTCCTAAAAAACGTTTGTTTTCCTAATTGGTTTGACCATTCCACATTGTTCCAGGTTCATAAACTTTGACAACTAGGTGTTTGAGCTGTTGGAATCTATCCCTAATTTCTACTTGGTACATTATGAGCTTACAACTTTATCCTAGCTAGGTGGCCTAGCCTCCTTGATTTTTGATTCCCATTAATGAGACCTCAGCCAACAAATGCTTATACAAGACATCCAATCTCCATTTTCATTTGCACGTCTAAATTAAAATCACAAAGGGAGAAACATTGGGTTTTAGAAAGAGAGAATTTTTTTAGACACGGAGGCTACTGCCAAGAATAGAATCACCATCATTTGACCACAAATCTTTGTCGAAATCGCACAATTAAGGTAGAAACACATACCTTACAATCCTAGTTTCGTGTAATTTGTAAATATTATGTGTAATTTTTTTTTAGAGAAATCGCATATTTTTATTGGGTCATGACCCAAATGATTAAATATTGTCCAAATTACACAACACTTGCACATGCATACGCTTTTTAATGTATTATGATGTCTACAAATTCCCATGGAATCTCGTTAGAGCAAGAATACCAACCTGATATATTTTGCCATGTTGTTTCAAGTAAATTAAGTAGAAATGTTGTTGAGATTTTGAAAGATATGTTAATGGAATTTATGACGTAATCAGGTCGTGATGGAATTTTGGTTAGTTCATTTTATAGCCGTTATGTTGTCGATTTTATTTCTAGAATATAGTGTATTTTAATGTGGGAAAATCTAGAGTAATACGTTAGTGACACTGGATCAAATGGCGTTGTGACATGGCAGCGGAGGATGTTGAGCGTACATTATAAAGTAGTTCATGTGTAGAGACAAGTAAATGATTCGTTAAATGAAAGAATGGAAATCAATTTGGATGGCCTGTTGTGTCAATGTCGTTATTTGAATTTTGACCCATGTGTTTATGGCGTAATTAATTATGCCAAGTTGATTATGATTTGTTTATAAGGACCCCAATTAGGAGTAGCTGAATATGGTTGGAGGTGACTTCAGAATGTCTGCGATGACCGCTATAAGCAGGTCTTGGTGGAGTTCACCCATTTTCTGGCATCATTAACATTGTTCGGAAAAGAAAAAAAAATTGAACAATCGGGTTACCGTAATTCACCTTGTCTCCCCTTTTTTGGATGTAGTGTCATATATATATATATATATATATATATATTACAGTATATGGTGGTGTTTGTGAAGACCAATGAGCGGAGTTAAGGAGGTTGATGATAACATGTCAATTTGACTACGTACCGGCCACGAAATTATGAATGCATTTGAATTAGAAGTAGTTGGTCCGAAACGTCAATGCAATATCCACCCTCTAAATCTCTCTTCATGTACGTACATACAATAAATGCACGTTGATCCACACACAGCTTCATTCAAGGCCTACAATACACACACCCAAGAAATATATATATTTATATTACCTACGTACAATGTTTTATAATTTGTATACTACTAGTAGTTTCAAAAGAAGGTAGCTACGAAAAAAGGCTTTAAAACATATGAAGCTTTTGTGGCTTTTTATCGCCTTCTTTTTTTTTCTTTTTTTAATATTTAGAGGTTTGATTTCAATGTCGTTGTAGTAGTCCTTGAAGCCATATTTGTGGCCAAAGTCATAATGGTATTCAGTTCTTGCAATGAAAAATTATATAGAGTTTCGATTATTTTTTTTAGTCATTTTTTAAACTTATCAAAAATTTTAAACTTTAGATTTAGATCTTATCCAGATACACTTCAGAATATTAACAAATAATAAAAACTTATTGTAGTTTTACTAAAACTGAATCCGATTATGAGTTGCCTTTTTGACATTTTGAATTTTTTTGAGTATTAGTTTTATTTTTTGTATTTAATTCAATTTTCCTTTTTTGTATTTGCTATTTTTGCATCATTTTTTTCATGGTGTATTGGTTCGCCTCTGTGAAAGAAATCTAAAAAGTATAAAATTATGTTCAAAAACTAAAAAAATTTACTAAAAACAAAAGAAAATTTTAAAAGAACGCTATTTTGATCCTGTTTTTTGTGTTTTTTTAATTGTTTTAGTTTTTAGACATTATTATATATATTTTTTGAAATCAAGATGAACTAATAACCATCAAAAAATTGAAACAAAATAAAAAAGTTTAATTTTTTTAAATAACGGCAAAAAAATCAAATAATAATTCATTAATTACTATATATTAAATAGATCCTAAATAAAGAAAAGACTCCAATAAAAATTACATGCAATAATTTATTATTTATAAAATCTTACAAAATTTTAATTTTTGTTGGAACATTTCCTTTATTTAAGATCTATTTAGTCTGTAGTAATTATTAAATTATTGTCTGATTATTTTTTTATGTTTATTTGAAAAAAATTAAAATTTTTATTTTATATTAATTTTTTGATAGTTATTAGTTTGTTTTGATAAAAAAATTTAAAAAATATAAAATAATATCCAAAAATTAAAAAAATTCAGAAAACACAAAAAATAAGCTCAAAACAACGTTTTTTAGACTTATTTTTATTTTTAGTAATATGTTTTTAGCTTTTGAACATAATTTTAAATTTTTTAGATTTTTTTATCAAGACGAATCATTAAACCATAAAAATAATGCAAAAATAATAAACAAAAAATTAAATAAAGACAAAAAATAAAGATTATTTACTTATTGTGAGGATAGTATAATAATTTAAATACAAGAGAAGAATAAAAATTATTTAATAAAATGATATTTTAGTAACTTTGTATAATAAAGACAAAAAAAAATGTATGTGACTAAAATAATCGTGTGAAAGTCACTTTCCATAAATTATTGTAGTTCTAATAAAATTTACTTGAGAAAAAAAAAAGCATAAATCAAGAAACAGTCAAATTAAAATTTCTCAAAATGAATTTTGTGAAAAATGGAACCTGAGAGAAATTGAATTGAAATTTGTTTATACTTTTCGCAGTTTTTCCATATAATCCATTTGGACTATAGTATTTATTGAAAAAAAATTTCGTCCTTATGTAAAAAAATTTTACAATTTTTTTCTTTAACTTTTTGTAATTTATTGGTTCATCTCGACAAGAGCTTTCAGAAAAATTATAAATTATGGGTCAAATTTGAAAAAAATTTCAAAAAAGACAAAACTAAATAAAAAATAAAAGTTTTTTCAACTTATTCATCGTCTTTAGTGATATTTTTTAAACTTTTGGATATAATTTTATATTTTTTAGATTTTTTTTATCAAGACGGACCAATAAACTACAAAATATTAAGATTAAAACAATAAATACATAAAAATAGAGACAAAAAATAAATTTAAATAAATTTCATAGTCCAAATCCACGTATAATATATCTGGCCAGGGTTCTTCCATTTCGTTATTTTCCAGCTCAAAAACATTTTGGAACGAGAGACGGAAAGAGAAACTGAGGAAATTAATCATTTATCTAGTGAGAGAGAGAGAGAGATATCTGCAGTGTCGAGTGTTCATGGCGACTGGGTGGGTCAAATCATTACAATGCAAATCAAGAGCATCAGAAGACGTCGTTCACCAACACCACAACCAAACAAATCCAAAACACCATCTCATCTCCTCTTCAAGTTGCAGAAAAAACGTCCGAAACCTCAAAGACGTCATCGAAACCGCTAAACACAACACGCCCAGAAACAAGAAACCCAAACAACGACCACCACCACCCTCACAATCAAGGCAGAAAACCGAGTCCAGCGAGAATCCCACAGCCACGCGCCACTCACGTGCCCCTCATGACCCTTTCCTTCCTGCCCTCATCGAGCTCCCGGTGGACCACCCTTCACGCAACGTCGTCGAGATAATCTTCCACACGAGCTGGTCCCCCAAATCCTTCTCGGGTCGGGTTGAAATGGTCTTCAAGGTCCAGAATTTACCCCGAACTGTGACCCGCTTCGAGGAATACAGGGAGAAAGTCAAGTCCATTGGCGGTGGAGGAGAAGACCACGCACGGTGCGTTGCGGATGGGAATGAAATGATGAGATTCCAATGCTTGGGCCCGTCTGCTGGTGCTCCGTTCTACGACTGCGCGTGGACTTCCAACCGTGGTAAGGGGGCGATATGTACGTTTTCCGGGAGTGGAGAGGCCCACGAGAGCGCCGGCGGCAGGAGGGGGAGGAGGGCAATGTTGGTATGCCGGGTCATCGCGGGGCGGGTGTATAAGCAACTCGGGTTTGACTCATTTTTGGAGGGACGGATCGGGTTTAACTCGGTGGGTGGGGACAACGGTGAGTTGCTGGTGTTTGATTCACGTGCAGTATTGCCTTGCTTTCTTATCATCTACCAATTGTGAAAACCAGATTGACAATTGACGGTGACGGTAGTAAGAACCGTCTTGAGTTCATCGACGCCAATTATCCTTTTTTTGCCTGTTCATTTTTTTAGGTCTCATTTTCTCCCCTTTGAATGTTTTTGCTATTACAGAAAAATTGGGGTTATTTTCCATTTCTGTCATTTTGATGGAAAAACATGTCGTGCATTACGTAGTTCTATTTACATAAACATGTCTTTGAATGTGTGTTTGTTAGCAGTTAAAGGATGATTAGTTGGTTATCCTTCCGAATATGCATGGCTATCTTAAATAATCATCTTTGGTGTTTGTTTTTTATTCGGACCGGAAAGGAACAAAATTATCTCACCCCTCATCCTATTCATATCTTATTTCTCTTCTCTATATTCCTTTTTATTTACGCAATTCTTATTATTAATTACAATAATATTATTATTGATTATGAATATGGCTCTATTTGCCTTAACTAGATTATTTGGATTGTCTGGATTATTCGAGAAATAATCTAGCCCCATTTGGCCTAAATTATTTACCCAAATAATCTGGATTAATCTAACTCCAAACACAACATAACTTCTATATCCACAAATAATTTAGTCCAAACACTTTGAGCTAGATTATTCCGTCCGGCACCCAACATAATCCAACAATCCAATAATCCCATAATCTAGTTACGCCAAATGGACCCTATATCATCCACCTACTCATATTCATCATAATTTTTCTTTAAAAAAATATTTAAACAAATAATTCACCATTTTATAAAAAATATGTTCTTTTACTATATTTCTATCTTACTATATCCATCATATTTTTTCACAAACGAACAATAAAGAAATTGCTTACTCCATGTAGGATTTCTTAATACAAGCAGAGCTAGTTTAACCACCATTGTGTCTGCAAAAAGTTATCGGCAAATCAAGGGAGCTATATTTTTAATTTTTTGTATTAGCATATTCCTATTGTGTCATATTTATATCATGCATTCGACATTCATAGTTGTGATTCATAGGCTATGCTAAAGAGAAGAATCCTAAAAGAAATTCAAAACCAATTCGATGGTTGGAAAATCAAATGTTTCATAATCAGTTCTATATTTCTAGAGATTTTATTTATTCAGCCTAACATGAAGTGGTGGAAGCATGAAGTTAATAAAAGGGATCAATTATACAATTATTTAGGTTGTATAGATTTTGATTAAAAAGAAACGTTTCACAGTAAAGTAGAATTGTTAAGATTTCTGCCACTGCTAACAAGCATGCCTACCATAGCCATTTACGGGCTTCAAGATTGAGTGTGTGGATTTTGGTGGCAAGAAAGTTTAAAACATGATCTTTTTCACATTTTTATTGGTTTGAATTCCTTACTTATATTGGGCTTGATTAATATATGATTGTAATACCTTGAATACGGAAAATATTGGGCCTTCAGTCTAAGTACAAGCTCGGCTCATATGTATTGGGATTGAGCTGGGTTTAGGCTTAAAGATGGATCCACTTGTACCGGCCTGTGAGGTTCGGCAGGCCTGTTTGGCATTTCTCAAGTCCCGTCGAGCACATAACTTCAGATTGCGTCGGACCTCCTCCATGGTCAACATGCAGGACAAGCCTAAAGCTAGCTATCATCAACTCATAGTGTTTGGTCGTGCTGTCGAGGCATATGCTTGGCACGGCTAGGGCATGTTGTGTCCCCCATGCAGGGCCAAACTTGGGCACAAAGCCACTAGGCCGACGCATAGGGCCCCCGATTTTTGGCCCAATAACAAAGCCCAAAATCTGTAAAACATGTGAAATTATTTTATGCGTACCAATATTAGAATTATGCTTCTCTGTGGCGCAGTGGCAGAGGGGTAGTTCTTAACCCTTGCGTCAAAGTTATTAATCTCGTTCCGGCGAGCGTACTAGTTTTGTTATTGGTACAGTACTGTAGTAGGCCAGAATAATCATTAATGGGCCCCCGGCCCATGATCAGCCGCATCATATTCAGGGGCTCCAGGATGCCCAAACTTACCTGCGATTGGGCCGAACAGCCTATCGGCCGGAGCCTATGCTCGGCCGTTCCGAACAAGCTTTGTGCTCGGCCTTGCCGATCAGTGCAGTCACAATCCGCACCGACCTTCGGCCAGAATCCCCTTTGGCAACTTCTTGACCAGGTCGTCTCAGAAACACCCGATAATTCAGTTTCCAAAGCGCGAACACACGTTCTCCGCTTTCTAAGGGACGTGCAGGCGCACCTTTCCAACTCACTCGGACGTGGGACACGTGGTAGAAGACGTGCAACGCATATCCTTCCGATCCGCTTCGGCGTGGGACACGTGGCAACGTTCCCGCACTCTTCGGACCACGTCCTACATACTGGGCCGGACGTTCCGGAGACGGTTGGACTCCTACTCTATAAATACCCCGGCGGCACTCCAATCAAAGGTACATGCACACTCGCGCTTAGAGCTACTTTCAAGTTATTTCATCTCTTCCTAAAGAGCTAACTTGATCGTCGGAGTGCCCACCGGAGATCCAACCCCCCGGTGTGCACTAACTTAGTGTTGAGTGTTTTGCAGATCATCTGAGAAGATCCGATTCTACAACCCGAGAAGTCTAGAGTGGATTCCAGACTCCACAAGTACGTACTTATACCAATGTATATCAGCGTACCGTTTCAAATTTATCGTTAAAATTAATATACATATTTCGAATAATATTTTGTAACAAAAATTATATTAAACATAAAAATAAAGCAACATAATTTAAAAATAAATTATCAAATATAAAGAAAAAGATGATTTTAGCCTCAAATTATGTCTAATTATCTAAAAAATATTTTTTTAATTTTTTAATTAAAAATACAGACCGGTACAATATTGACTGAAACAGGCCGAAATGGTACTCTAGTGATATAGTATCGTTATAAAGGTGGTATGAGACATACCGATCAGTACAGTACAAGATTGACATCTTTGCCTTATGTCCCATGTTCAACACTTGTCGGCTGCATTTTTCAAATAAAAATGAATCTTTTCTTGAAAATTGTGCTGTTGTGCATATTTGAACTCGAGTTTAATTTTGTTCACCCTCTGCCGTTTGAGAGCACTTTGAAATCCTACTTCAAGGATCGAAATCGTCTATTTTGTTTTAATTTACTTTTTTAGTTATCACAAAAAAATTTAACTCAATCGAATATCGGTAAGAGTTTGATCTAAAAATCTAAATTTTTACTTCAAAATTTTTAATTTTTAAAGTTTAAAAATTATATTTTTCAATAAAATAGTTGCCGATATCCAATAGAGCTAAATTTTTTTGTGACAACTAAAGAAACTAATCAAAATAACATAGACGATTTTGATCATCGAAATAAAATCTCGAAATAATCCAAACGGTGTAACACCCTAAGGTGAATAAAATTACACTCTTTGAACTCAACCACGTTGGTTAGACTCAGAAGATTTACCAACTAAACCAACATGCTCATTATTAATCTCAAGCGAATTTATAATATATCAAGCTTCCCTCATATTGTTAATTATTGTTTTTTTTTTCTTTTTGCAAATATCATTTTTCTTTTCTCTGTTAATTATGAATATATTAATTTAAATATTTTAAATACTTGAAAAGAATTATATATTTCAAAAAAATAAATTAATTTTTACATCAATGATTTATTTACTGACAATAATTTATATTTAACTTTGCATAGATGAATAAAAAAAATAGCAAATTATAAGATGGGGATTTTGTTAATTATGCGATTAATGATATACATGTCATAAAATATTAGAAAATATTTCTTTTATAAGATCTCAAGTATATTAACTAAGTAAAATTACATCGATCGGACTTTTAGTGTTAAGTTCTAAATTAAATTAGGTGAATTGTGGAGTAATAAAAAATATTTTATGTTTTATAGTTCAATGACGAACTTATTTTAATGTAACTTTTTTTTTTTGTGAATATGTAAAGTAAATATATATAGGTTCTATTTTTTGAACTCGCCTAGGGCCTCAAATATCTAAGAGCCAGCCCTGCCCCCACGTTGCAGGTCACTGCTTAGAAAGACGTGGGGATGACGAAGTTGTCTGCATGCGGACATTATCATTTGATTCACATAGAACACGTAGCAGAAGCGCTATGACTTGCGGTCCACAACGCCACTCGTTGGTATGCGTCTAGAGACTGCAATTGTGAGAATTCATGCCCGAAGTGTCATCGATGACGACATTTTTATAGTTTTAGATGCTGTCAATTTCCCCATGTTAATGTTCTGCCTTGACAAGGAAGCCGCCTTTTTTTAGTTGTGCGGTCTTTCAAAATTGTTGCATTCTTTTCTTACCTCACAAATATTGAAGAGCTCAACTTGACCATTTCAGTATCTAAGTGATCGGAGAATTACCATTCGAACAATGTTATCTGATGATCATATTTTATTGTCCAATTTATCAGATTAATCCATGGACATCTCGCAGATCAAACATGTTCCAAGCATGACATTTCCACACATATGAGCATCAAAATACTTGCTTGTTTCAAAAATGAATTCATGCTTTAACACATTACTTCAAAGTTCAAGTAAGAATGACATAACTAGACTCACCTTTCAATTGCATCACATATAATGATTGTCCACAAGTTTCTGTTATCACATTTGAATCCTATATATCAAAGAATGCAACATTTCAAATTCCTATACAAAATCAACATAATTTTTAAGCCCGGCTCATTAATGGTACATACTTGACCTCTCGTTTCGTGAAAGATCTGGGACAATTAGGTTACGTGTGGGGTCCAAGTTTAAGTGCCAAAATATGCTAAAAGGAGGGTGTTTTGGTTTCTAAGTGGTTCATGGAAGAACCTACCCAGATATGCTTCTGCCATGCTTATGATCTTCCAGTTAGGCAAGTGGTCAACTGCTCCGATCAATTAGTCGTAAGACACCTTTCGCCTCTTATTAGTGGCCTCGACTTGGCCATTTTTTTCAAGCCCTTAGTGAGCTCGGGACTCACACACCTGAAAGAAAAGGTGTCTTTGTTTCTCTTCCCGTTGGTTCCTTTCTTTGGAGCCTCCTCGGTTCTTTTTCGCTTTCCACCTGTCGCGTCTCGATATTGTTTTAACCTCATCCACCCTCTTTGTAAGGCGTTGAAGCTTTTCTTTCTTGCCTGTCTAGTCGAGCCAATAAAACCTCGTTCATTTCTGGATTGGGGGCCCTTGCCTCCTGGTTCTGTACTCTCACTCATGCCTTTGTGTATCTTGATTGAGTTAACTGTGTGAATCACGACTCCCATGTCAACTCTTTATTTCTTATGTTCCTAGTATGGTTGCTCATTTGTCGGGTGTTGAATTATGGACTCCCCTCATGAGTCCTTTGGAGCTAATAGTGACCATCTTGGAAGTCTCAAACAAGTCATCCTACTCAGATTGCTCCTACCAAAAGGAACAAGTGGTCAGAGACACCCCAACCAGTGATGGGAATGTCCTTCGATGCTTAAATTAGCAATTTCTCGAAGGAGATCAGAGAACCAAGTTGTGTTGAGATAGTATGATATTTGGATTAAGAGTTCATTTGGTGGCTACTTATGTGTATGTGTTGACGCCCTAATGTGTCAACCAATAAGGATGTAACGCGTGACACTACGCCATGGAGGTGTCCGCACCCAATTAGAAAACATAAGGAATCCAAACGATGTTGTTTGAGCTTCTAGGGCAGTTCTTTAATTGCTAGAGAGCTGACGTATGCATAATATGAAGTGACGATGTTTTATGTGCATGAGCGATTATCCCAACTGCCATGCATGCCCACATATCAATAAGGGAAATGTCAGGAGACGTGAACTATGGATGCAAGAGGAAAAACAGAACATGGCTGAGTGTAACGATCATGGTCGAGCCCTATATCGAAGGAGAAATAATGTTTGAGGATTTAAGCGGGAAATCACGAGGAAGAAAATGCATCAAGTATTGGATGGTCAACAAATAGGAACAAGAGTGAAGAGAAAAAAAAAGAGACCCCCCCCCCCCCCCCCCCCCCCCCCCCCCCCCAAGGAAAACTTAGGGTGTGTTCGTTTAAGAGTTTGAGAAATTTTTTCCCAAACAAGTTTCTCAAACATTTTTATTTTTTCCCCAAATAACTCATCTCTCTACTAAAATATTTTTTTCCCAAATAAGTTTCTGAAACACTTATACCAAATAACATCTCAGAGTTTTTTTTTTTCAAACATTGTTTCAGAAACACTCAAAACGAACACACTCATTGTTTTTTCATACTGGTCCTTTCTTTCTTTTACTTAGAGTACCAATAGCAGTAGAAGTAGCAATAACAATAGCAAATAGCTGTACTCGTAGTTGTACTTAGTAGATATAGCCATTACTTGTAATGGTAGGAGTAGCTCAGTTAGCAAACTGGTTCGAAGCAAATTAGATCTTGTGTAACCCTCGAATATAAGTTTGTTTTCAAATTTATCATTCGAAGACAATTCATTTTGCATTCCTTATGGTTATTCATCTTCTGTTTCTAGTTTTGCGACTTCACGTGTCAATACTTAAGAAAAATTCTCTAATTTTACATAAGAGAACACATAACACAAGTATTTGATAGTTGTTGGTTGTAAGTATCACATTTAATATTTTTCTAAAATAGATAAATTACAAGCTTTTTTTCTGACAGACTCGTACACGAATTTAACTCTGAAGAATATTTGAGCCACGAATACGTAATCAATGGTGATATCTCTCCATAAAAATTCCCTCGAATCTTCACTCATATTTCCAATAACCATAATCAAATGTATTTGCAACGAACATCCCTTTTCGTAGATTAATTTGAAGTGTCATGAGACTAATTATTGTGACCGAGATGATTGTCATCTGAAGTCTAACCTCGATAAAGCGGTGGTCTGAGATGATAGAATGAATGGATTGGTTATTTTTTGCAAGTCAGCAATCTACTACTAATGCTATGATCTTATTACACGATCGACAATATGATTTATCCACCTCTCTAAAAAACATACCAAATCGGAGTTGTGTGTTCACCATTTCTTGCACATACGACAAAGTAAAGATCCAGCAACGGAGAAGGATGGAAGTCAATTGGGATTAAGTTGAAGGGGGAGGAGGGTTGCTGCTTGCCTTCACGGACGGGTAACCAAGAAGGTGGAGGGGAATGAATATTACGGCTGGAACTAGAAGGACTAGTTTAGGAATTTGAGGGTAAATTTATCCTGCCAGTACTTTGGTTCATGTCATGACATTGGGAGTTCCCAAACCTTCATATCGTGTGCGCAGCTGTTTCGAATTATTAGATTATTACTAAATTATTATTTTATTTATTTGACTTTTTATTACAACTAGCGGTTAGAACACACGCAATGCGTGTGTACGTCGAGCATTTACAATATATAAAGGTATGATTACAATTTTACACATAAGATTTGTAATGCAATATAAAATTAATTGTTATGCTCTTTCAGATAGGGATGTCAATTTGTACCGAACCGAACTGCTTAATTTTTTCCGAACCGTAACCGTTTTTTTTCCCGTTGGTGTGGATATGGTATGGACGGACGAATACCCATTCGGGTTCGGTTCGGTTATGGTTAGCAGAATAACCGAACCGTTACCCGAACCGAACCGAACCCGAACTGAACCGAAAATAACGTCATTATATATATATATATATATATAATAGATATTGAAGGATGAGAGAGAGAGAGAGAGAGGGGGGGGTTTAGAGAGAGGACGGTTCAGTTTGGTTCGGATCGATTCGGTTCGGATCGGTTCGGGTAATTAATAACCGAACCATTTGGTTCGGGGAATAACCGAATCTCGTTTGGTTCGGTTATGGAATATTCTCTCTCCCTCCGTTCAGTTATCGGTTCAATTTCGGTTCGGGTATTTGGTCTTCGGTTCGGGTTCGGTTATCCGAATAACCGAATCAAACTGCCCTGTTGCCATCCCTACTTTCATATGTTCTTCCCTAATAATTTTTTTGTTCGCCTCTTCTATATGTATATTAAATTTTAGCAAGTTTTTAGTGGAAGTTGAAGATGTTTTGGTGGGAATTTTTATGAAAATGAGTGTAAAGGGGAGTAGTATTTTTGTACTATAAAGATTAGCACTTTAATTAAGAATGCGACTATGTTGAACGCAAGAAAAATAACAAAAACAAAACAATTGATTTGAATTTTAGAGGGAAAATGTACATAAAAATGTCACAAATTTATATAGAAGCGAATATATCACAATCACGGCCCAAAAGGGCTGGACTTTTCCTTCTCTCTAGGGGTAGGAAAATCCTGATCGGGATAGCGGACCAAAAGCAAAGACAAGGAAGGGGTTACCGACTCTTAACGGTCAAAGCGAGCTCTTTCATTCTTAATTAAAGAATCACAATGAATCAAATCCCCCCAAGTAGGATTGTTCTAATACCGTATCGGCTTGAATACTAATTTTTTATTGGTACAGTACATACCGGTACCGGTTATATACCGGGTACCGTGTTGAATTTATTACAACTATATATATATATATATATATATATATATATATATATATATATATATATATATATATATCAAGGGACCAACACTTTTTTAGATCAAGGGACCAACACTTTTTTAGACCAATATTAGATCATCATCTAAACTCTTCATTCCTAATTAAATTTTAATGATCTGTTCAATGTATTTAATTTAAGGGTACCTGCAAGAAATCAGCTCAAACTATTATCTGAAAGGACTTGATCCAAACTGTGGTTAAAAATACTGACAGGAATTGCTTTATGAACCACTGTTTCAATCAAGTTATTTTCGGTAATATTTTGAGCTGATTTCTCGCGGGGTACCCTTAAAAACATATTTTAAACACATTGAACGGTTCGGATCATTAAAATTTAATCAGGAATGAAGAGTTTGGATGTTGGTCTAATATTAGTTTAAAAAAGTGTCGGTTCATATAGCCTTTCCCTATAGAGAGAGAAAGAGAGAGAGAGCTTCTAATAAGGGATCCCTCATTTTGCTAAAATGAGGACCTCTTATTTCTTGATTAAAATTTGATGATCCGAACCGTTCAATGTGTTTAAAATATATTTTTAAAGATACTTGCGAGAAATCAGCTTAAAATGTTACTGGGAAGGTCTTGATTTAAGCAATTTTTCATAAAAACTGTTCCTGTCAGCATTTATGAAAAACTGTTTGGATCAAACCCTTCCCGATATTTTTTTAAGCCAATTTCTCACGGGTACCCTTAAAAACATGTTTTTAAAATATTGAACGGTTCAGATCATCAAAATATAATCTAAAAATAAAAAGTTCTCATTTTAGTAAAATGAGAGATCCCTCATTAGAAGGGATATATATTATATATATATATATATATATATATATATATATATATATATATATATATATATATATCTACAGTAAGTTTCTAAATGAGGACCTCTCATTTTTCGATCAAATATTGATGATCGGAACCGTTCATTGTGTGTAAAAACATGTTTTTAAGAATACCCGAGAGAAATCGGCTCAAAAAAATATCGGGAAGAGTTTGATCCAAGCAATTGTTCATAAATGCTGACAGGAACAGTTTTATGAAAAACTGCTTCGATCAAGCCACTGTTGATAATATTTTGAGCTGATTTTTTACGAATATCCTTAAAAATATGTTTTAAATACATTGAACGGTTTCGATCATCAACATTTGATCTAGAAATAGGAGGTCCTCATTTTGTTAAAATGAGGGATCAATGAATAGAAGCTCTCTCTCTCTCTCTCTCTCTCTCTCTCTCTCTCTCTCTCTCTCTCTCTCTCTCTCTCTCTCTCTCTTATATATATATATATAAAGGCTATATGGACCAACACTTTTTTAGACCAATATTAGACCAACATCTAAATTCTTCTTTCTTGATTAAATTTTAACGATCCGAACCGTTCAATGTGTTTAAAACATGTTTTTAAGGGTACCCACGAGAAATCAGCTCAAAGTATTACCGAAAAAGATTCAATCCAAACAGTAGTTCATAAAAACAGTTCCTGTCAGTATTTTTAGCCACTGTTTGGATCAAGCCCTTTCCGGTAATATTTTTAGTTGATTTCTTGCGGGTACCCTTAAAAACATGTTTTAAAAATATTGAACGGTTTGGATCGTTAAAATTTATTTAGGAATGAAGAGTTTTGATGTTGATCTAATATTAGTTTAAAAAAGTATTGGTCTATGAAGCCTCCCCCTATATATACACTAGCAAAAAAACCCGTGCAATACACGGGAAGAATTAAAGTATACTCTACTTTATTAATACGAACACAAAATCACACGTTATTTTAGTATTTTAAATAATATAAATACAAATATATATAGTATTTTATTATTCATAGCATCAATCAAATATAATTTGAAAGTAAATTACTTTTAAGGATTTATCGAGATCAACCGAAGTTTGGAAGTAAATTACTTTTAAACTTCTGGACTTTAAATTTTATATTATAGTTTTTTTAATTTTAAAGGAAAGTGTTTGGATAATAATGGTAGGATATGTTTAAATCTGTAAAAAGAATAATATGTAAATTTTCTATAAAAAAATATAAAAAGTTCATCTTAATGTGATATAGTTTTTTTTTTTCATTCTTATCTATGGATCATTATAGATTTTTTTTTTATAATTGTCGTCACTCTTTACAGATCATTGAATTATTATTTTTATGCCCAACTCTATAGCATTATAGTTTTTATTTAGTTGATAAGTTTTAACCTAAATAACTAATTTAATAAAAAAGAAAAGTATGCACAGATATTTAAGCGTAGCTACCACACCTAAAGTTTTGAATAATAGTTGTAATTGTTGCACAATATTTATGAAAAAATAAATTTTATGTTGATCAAAATACAAAAATATGGTTAGAGTTTCAAACATATAATAAAATAACCTTCAAAGAAAAAAAAAAAAACCAAGTTGGAGGTCATGAATAATGATTGCAATTGTTACAAAATATTGATGAAAAAATAAATTTTACGTTGATCAAAATATAAAAATATGCTTAGAGTTTCAAACGTCTTCAAAGAGAAAAAATCAAGCTAGATATTTTGTCAAATATGTGAAAAGAATAAATTAAGTTATAGTTATATTTCCACTTCAAAGCCAAATGGGTCAATGTGAATATATGAAACCAAACTTGATATTTGTACAATGCAAATAAAAATATTAACTTCAAAGAAAACTAAGTGTATAAAATTCCAAGTATCAAACCACAATACAATAGTTGTAGTTGTTATCCACAACAATGTGCTTTTAATTCATTTACAAACACTCTTGCACAAAAACTTAGCATCACATCAAATTCAACAATTCAAATGATCATCTATGTAATATTCTTTCATCAATAGAAGGTTTGACACACGACGTCTTTCTATCATTTTGTTCACACAACTACTTTGGTTGCAACTCCTCACCAAACATCCAAAAATATCTTGAGCACCTCCTCCCTCCCAATTGTTCATTGTCTTCCACATATGTGATATGCAAGCAAATATATCATGTTAAATGAATTTAATTTTTTATTCATTTGAATTTAATTTGTTAAGAGGAATTGGATTATTATTTGATCAAAAGGATAAGTATTATTTTGAATTTGAACTGTTTAGAAGGATAATTATTCTTTTGAATTTAATTTGTTTAATTAATATTTACACTATATTAAAAATTTGATAATTAAATTTTTAATCTAATCATGGCCTCAGTTACATTAGTTTTTATAGATTAAAAGTAGTGAATTTAATCTCTAACTCAATTGTCTCGCGCCACTTGGCGCACGCAGAGTGACTCTCACGAAAAGTCACCATATATATATAAACCAGATACAGAGTGTAAAAAAAATTAATTTTTTTTGCACCACTATCAATATATATACTGGTACCCGGCTGGTATTTAAAATGATACGGTATTAAAGATATTTTGTACTGTTTTTATGCCAAAATGGCCGATACGGTACGATATTGATAACTTTGATCACAATTATACAAAACAGTAAATTTTCCTAAAATCAAAATGGAAAATAAAGAATTGGTCTGCACGAATAATAGCGTTCAGTCCTACATTTGTATACTCTGAAGATGTTTACACCTGTAAGAATAGAAAGGAAACAGTATATTAGCCCACAAATATTGTCTTCTCCAATTTGATAAACTGCCACTGAGAGACAGAGATGGAGAAGATACCTTGGATTTGTGGAATAAACAACCAGAAACTGCACAATACTTGGGGAAACATTTACAAAGTGGAACTTTGTTTGACAGTGAGAGGATAAAACGGATCTTTCAGTTAGTGGGGCAAATCTATTTGAGGGTGCAGAATTATCTAGTTGTTGGGTATTTAAAATATTTTAAAGGAAATTAAGGATTATTTTTTTTGACCATTTTGAGAAATCTAAAATTGGGGACAATAATAAACTTGGGAGACATGTACTAAATTATTAAAAAAATTAAATAAAAAACAAAATAATAAGAACAAGCGGCTAAATAGGAATCAAATAAACTGCCTCCCGATCAAATTGACTACTTCGTAACTTCTCCGACAAAGAGAACCCGACTAAAATTTGCCTCCCCAGATTTATAAGTCTCCCAGTCTATTGCGAGCGAGCAAGACAGAGGGGGGAAGAACGAGGATGGAAGACGGGATCGACCAAGTATCGGCATCAAGGAAGCAACTAGTGTTTGCCTACTATGTGACTGGCCATGGCTTTGGCCACGCCACTCGTGTTGTTGAGGTCTATTACCTCCTCCATTCTCTCTTTCTCTCTCTGACTCAGACGTTGCTTTTCCTGTTATTTGGTGACACTGGATTGATAACTTCTACTGTTTTTGAGTAATTTTTTTTGGGTTCAATTTGGCTAATTTTTATGGCTGCGATTTTTGTGTTTACACCTAAATTGCTTCAATTTTGAAAATTATGTTCACAGTATCCTGGTAATTTGGTTAGGTTAGTAACGATAGCCGATGAAGACTACGAATCCTTTAATTGCTAGAAGCATATCGAATTAAACTGTATTTAGACGGTGATAATTATTAAATTAATGTCGGATTATTTTTTTCTTTATTTGAAATTTTTATAATTTTTTGTTTTTTATTAATTCTTTATAGTTATTAGTTCGTCGCGGCAACAGATTTTAGAAAAATATAAAATTATATTTAAAAACAAAATAATTCAGAATAGACAAAAAATGAGCTCAAAACAGGGGTCTTTTTTGGCTTACTTATCGTTTTTAGTTTATTTTTTTAACTCTTGAACATAATTTTATAATTTGTAAATTTCTATCGTCAAGACGAACCAATAAACCATAACAAAAATAAAAATAATAATTAATCTACATAAGTTAGCCAAATAGAAGGAACTGGTTTTCAAGAAATTGGGAAGTGTTGAATATGAATGAGATTGAATGAGCACCTTTCCAAAGTTTTGTACTTCAGTTGATTTGGTTTCCTGGAAAAAAGAAAAACTGATTGCCTAAAACCATGATTTGTGTGTATTTTTGTTCAGTTATATTGGTAATAAAACAGAGGGATAAATGACTATTGGTGAATTTGCTATTGATGTAATGAGTCTTATGATTCTTGCATGTTCTACCTTAGCATAAATTAGTAAATTGGATTGCTTTCTATTGGTTGTTTACTGGTTGAGCTCTGGTGCTGTTTAGGTAGTTCGACACCTCATTCTTGCTGGACATGTTGTCCACGTAGTAACTGGTGCACCCGACTTCGTCTTCACAACTGAAATACAGTCTCCTCAACTATTTCTTCGCAAGGTCTGTTTATTTCTGGGTTCTTCGTGTTGAAATAATCTTTCTATTGTATACAGTCAGTTGACCTCTATTTTTTCCACATACTTCTTTGCTTTGGCGAGTCTACAATCTACATGTATGCTACAAATTACTGAAGTAAAAACCTTCGGGGGGGTCAACATTCATAATGAAGAAGAAGACAGATACTTTTTGCCTTATTTGTTTGCTTTTATCCCTCAACTTTGTATTCTATGCACTCCAGGGTTTCTAACCTTTAAATTTAGACGCAATTATTTTGAAACCTTGCGCATGAGTGAACATATATTTCTTATAAGCCTTTCCATTCATAACAATTTACGTTGGGGAAGCAGCTGGTACTAGACTGTGGAGCTGTTCAAGCAGATGCTTTGACAGTGGATCGCCTTGCCTCCTTGGAGAAGGTATGGCTGATTACTGATGATAAGAGCTAAGAAAATTGTTATCCTCTATCAGTTGTCAGATTTAATTAGAAACTACTGCTCCTTTGTGCATTCTCCTTTTTCGGTTTCGGCTATAAGGTTTTCTGTACTTTTTTGTTATGTCCCTGATTGCCTTGCTAATGACTTTTTTTTTAATTTTTATGTCCATTTGGTTAAACCAGTATTCTGAGACAGCTGTTGTACCTCGTGCTTCCATTTTGGCTACAGAAGTAGAGTGGTTGAACTCCATCAAGGCTGACTTAGTGGTACGGGATGTTTTGTCTTATGAACTATTTGGATGTGTTCTTTTGATTATTTTGATTGTATAGTTGGAAAGGGTGACTTCTGTACGTAATTGAATGTTAGTGCAGTGTAAAAAGTTATTTTCTGCTGTAGTGAAGTCTTTTCTTTGTATAACTGGAGTGAGATTGTTGTCCCTTTGAAGGTAGGTTCTTATGTGATGATTATGAGTATTCACATGCAAACAGGTTTCAGATGTTGTTCCAGTCGCATGCCGTGCAGCAGCTGATGCTGGTATTCAGTCTGTTTGTGTCACCAACTTCAGGTACCTTGTCATTGTCAGTATCAAACACGATTTATTTAGGCAAAGGTGCTTATTTTGGACAATGAAACAGAGACTTCACCATAAGGAATGTACTCAAGTATAAAATTTCCCAATTTTCCTCCGTCTGGTGGCACAATAATGGTGGTTTGGGAACAGTATGCCTTTTGAGTCAAAACTCAAGTATTTCAGTTCCCCTAATGGATATCAATTGTTTTTCAAACATGTCAGAACTCAAACTAACCTTAAATGGGTCGAGTTATTCTTTTAATTGAGGAAGAGAGAAGTCTACAAGCTTGCTTTATCTTTGGTGGCATCACTTGCTGGTGTTAACTAAGTGATGGAGTATGCGTATTGAGAAGAGGAAGAAAAGAATCACACAAAGGTCCACAACCCTAATTCTCAACAAATACTCTCAATATTATAAGTCAGAAGTGATTCCATCATGGAAATTCCTATTTGTAGTCTACGAACCTTAATGGAAATGTCTAATCAAATATTAAAATGAACTCGTAATAATAGAAATAACTATTGATTACATTTATCAAACCGAAAAAGGCTGCTTTATTTGTGTTGGACCCCTTGGGCTTCACTTGAGGCTCCAAAGTAGATAATTATGATCCAACCAATCAAGCAATGCACCATTAATTCTCCTCCATTGAAAAGAATCCGACTTCGGCAAACTAGGAGCATGACCAAGAATTCCATATGAATTATTACACCAAAGTAACATAGAACTAGTCCTCAACTTGACGACAAGTGAATCGGTAGGACAAGTAAGGGTATACTTTGTGTTGCCATCGACAAAATAATAAGTATCGGCATGCCTAGCATGCTCAACATCATGATCCCATATCTATGCACATTATTGTCTCTTTCAGCTGGCCAACGTTGAATGTCACGGGTCATTGCTTGCCCACTTTCAGCTTTGTGATGGTGATCCATGTCACATGACAAGGCTCAGGATGTGGCTAAACTTTCAAATCCAATTTCTTCGTAGCGTCTTCAGACATTGCATTTGTACAGCTCCCATTATCAATCCCTAGTGACCACACTTGGTCACTACAATTTCACCCTTGTATAAAGTATTTGTCCACGCTACAACTTCTTAGGTTCCTTTTTGTCTTCCTTCATTGTAGCAAGTGAAGGACGAATAATGCCAATCATATTATCCTCAAATTCCTCATTGATCTCGGGATCAAGGGTATCAACAAAAGGAACATCCATTCTTGGTTCCCTCAGATTCTTTTTCTTCCACTGTGTTTTCATTCTCGATTGTGAGTCTGTGACAACAAACTTAACAGTGCTAAGTTTGGGAAGAAGGAAAGTCGATGGCTGATGACCAAAATCTTGACTATAAAACATTTGGACTGGTTATACCTTCGTAGAAAGTTGGAGGAGCATGAGCAACACGTAAAGGGCGCTCTGGGATCTTGCTTTGAATGGAGTTCAACTTTTTGACAACATGGATAAACCAAAAGCTCTGCCCTTCCTCTCTGTACCGTTGGTTGGGATTGTTTGGGCTAGGCTAGGTATATGGGCTAGTTTAGGTTTTGGCTTTAATTATGGGTTGGGCTTAACAAGAGGATAAAAAGGTCTGGATTAACAGGGGAATTGAGTTGGGCTTATGATATGGTCTTTAAGGGATTGAGTAATGGACTGGAATGGGATTAGAGTTTATTTAATGGATTCAGAAAAAAAAAAGATGGGTTTACTTGTGCTGCTTCTTTCCCGTAAAATAACTAGTAGCAATGGGTTATGGATTACTTCCATTATTGCATGTTTGATTGATCAACCATGGAAGCTGCTAGAGTTTGTTCTACATTACTTAGTTGTTACCTCCAAAACTAGTTTAGGAGCCTGGGTTGTGGGGGACAAAAATATGGTACTGTTGAATTGTAGAATAAGATTCTTATTTAATAAGTCACCTAGAGGGGGGTGAATAGGTGGACTTTCCTTTTTTCCTGTTTTCAATCAACTCACACAAACGATTAAGCACAACAAGATAATAGAATGAGAAGAGGATACTGGAAATAAGTAAATAAGGAGACGGAGATTTTTATAGTGGTTGGGCGATGTGCTTAGTCCACTCTTAGTGATTGTTCCCTTGAACAATCACCGTTTCCACTATGATCCAATACTTACACAAGGTTGGTTTATGAGGCCAACTCCTCTTTTACAATCACTCTTACCGATACACGCAGACCGGTACACCTAACTTGATACACGCAGACCAAGCACTCAACTTCTCTTTGCAATCGATACACGCAGATCGATGCCACTCCTTGGTACACGCAGACAGGCTCGATGCAATAGCTCACACACAGATCTCACTTTCCTCTTCTAATCGAGTCTTGCAACTAGTCCCAATGACTGTTGCAGGACATACTCAGTTACTCTGGACTATGAGAAAAAACAGTCAATCGACACACACAAAAGGGCTTTGAAAGAACTCCTAATCGAATCACAGTGGAAGGCTCTCTCTCTCACCAGGTAGATACGTGATGCGTGTGACTCTCTTCAAAGAGATTTTACAGGTGAAAGGCTTAATAAGGCTCTGAAGAAAAGAACGTTGCAAGTGATAGCTTTAGGTACTGTTGATGGATGCTCTGTAACTTCTTCAGACGTATTCAATTATGTGTGTTCTGTTCTTGGTCTTTTTGAATCCTTTTTAAAACAACTCTAGCTTCATACCAGTTTGGTAGAGAGATCGTCAAAGGCTCTGATTTGATCTCGTTGAGCTTTCCATACCAGAGGCCAGCGATTTCTTCCCATGTTTGGACCAACGGCTGTGAACTCAGAGGGTAATACATAGCATCGAATTAGTACTGATTTTCTCAATCAAAATACTTCTATAAAAAGATAATTCAATATTTCGGAGAAGATACGATCAAACCGTTTGCGGTCGTTTCCTAAATCCGATCTTGGGGCACCCGGATTTCTAGCCGGATTTCTTTCCGGCTTTCTAGAAGGACTGCCGGACAGGATGCCGGACAGCTTTCCAGATGGCATAACTCTGTCCTGAGAAATTTCATCTTCTCCTGTATACTCATAGGCATATGTTTGTATTACGTAAATCAAAACACGAGTTTCAACAGAATGCATTTCGGTTGACATATTTTAGCATATTCATTTTGGGTCACTAAACATCATTAAAAAACCAGTTAGACTTTCAATCTCCCCCTTTTTGATGATGTCACCTCCTGGCATAGAAAATGAATACTTCAACTATATATAACATGTTTAAGGGAATGCATTTGTTAGGCTAAGGAAATCAATATGAGATATACCCAAAGTTCATACAAGTGGTGTGGTATCCACATAATTAGCATAAGAAATAAAAAGACATTCATGCTCTACAATATAGTCAAAAGATTGAAATGATAGATGGTTAAAAAGACAAAATGTAAGCCTTGGGTAGATCTCACGTCATTATATGCCTTTTCTCCCCCGGTGACATGGTCAAAAAGGAGTGAGCGCAGGGAGCTAGGGGGGTGGAGAGGAGGAGTTGGGGGGTGGCGATCAGGGGGCTAGGAGGCCAAGGAGGGAAGCAAGCTTGTCGTCCATACGGGTGATGGTTTGAGAGACTTCATGAAATTGTCCTTGAATAGCTTGAAACTGGGTTTGAGAGGTAAGATTGAGCTGGGTAAATTGATCCTCCAGTTGGTGAAAGTGGTGCTGTACAGTATCCTAAAACTGCCCAAACTGAGCTTCGAAGGCCACTTGCCGGTTGTACAAATCATCGACGGAGTGGGTGGAGGTGGGAGGACTACGGAAACGTCCAAAGCCTAAGGTGGAGGGCTCCCCCGGGGAAGGTGCACTGGGTGCAGCGGGAGCTAATGGGGTGGGAGCAAGAGCAGGAGCAGGAGCAGGTGCAAGCAAAGATGGTGAGAAGGGGAAACGTTTAGGGTGAGAAGGTGAAAGAGGGATGAGGATGTCGGAGAGGGAGAGAAGAAATGAGGAGAGAAAAACCCGCGACTTGAGTTTTTAATGTACGCAGATCTGCGCAAGCCGGTCGGCTTTCCAGTCGTATAGCCGGTCTTCTGGAATGCCGGACAGAAAGCCGGGTAGAAAGCCGGTTAGAAAGCCGGACGCTTTGTTTAAAAAAAATACTGGGGGATGTATGGTAAGATAACATGATATGGCCCTATTATGGCAAAAAATATGAATTCCTGATTACTACATGCTTAGAACTGATTACTACATGCTTAGAAGAGGTGAAAATTAAAAACAAGATTTGATGCACATTCATCATAAAAGCAGAAACCAGTTCTCGACAGACCATTACTTACTGAATAGGAATTTCTCCAATTCTTAATTCCCGACGGAGCGTGATGAATTGATCTTCACCTAAGGGTTTGGTGAATAAGTCTGCCAATTGATCGTTAGTACGAATATACTCCAGTTTAACAATATTATACGACACCTGTTCTCGAAGAAAGTGGTGACGAATATCAATGTGCTTAGTTCTAGAGTGCATGACCGGGTTTTTTGAGAGATTTATCGCGCTTGTGTTGTCACATAGTATTGGAACTGTATCAATATCTTCCCCGTAGTCTGCCAGCACTTGCTTCATCCAAATAATTTGAGCGCATGAGCTCGCTGCAGCTATGTACTCGGCTTTAGCCGTGGACAGGGAAATAGAATTTTGTTTCTTGCTCATCCGCGCCACGAGACAATTTCCTACCAGAAAGCAATTTCCACTAGTGCTTTTTCTGTCTGTTTTGCTACCTGCGAAATCAGCATCAGTATAGGCAACAAGATTAAAGGTTGTTTCTCTAGGATACCATAATCCTAAATTTGGTGTCCCTTTGAGATATTTCAGGATATTCTTGACTGCGTGTAGATGTGATTCCTTGGGATTAGCCTAAAACCTTGCACAGATTCCTACACTTAAGAGAATATCTGGTCGACTAGCAGTGAGGTACAATAGTCCTCCGATCATACCTCGGTAAAGTTTTTGATCAACATCCTTACCAGATTCATCTTTGTCAAGTTTGACGGCTTGTCCCATAGGAATTTTCTTTTCTTTGCACTCCCCCATGCCGTACCTCTCGAGGAGCTCTTTGGTATATTTGCTTTGATTGACAAAGGTGCCCTCAGTTGTTTGTTTTATTTGGAGACCTAGAAAGAACTTCAGTTCTCCAATCATGCTCATCTCGAACTCATCCTGCATCATCTTAGAAAATTCTTGGCAGAGTTTATCATCAGTAGACCCAAAAATAATCTCATCTACATATATTTGAACTAATAGGATATCATGATGATTTCTCTTAATGAATAGAGTTGTGTCAACGTGTCTGCATGAGAAGCCATTTTGAATAAGATAGCCACTTAGGCGTTCATACCAAGCTCTAGGGGCTTGTTTTAGTCCATACAAGGCTTTTGATAATTTGTACACTTGATCAAGGTAGTTAGTGTCAGTAAAGCCAGGTGGTTGTTTAACATAAACCTCTTCATTTACGTATCAATTTAGAAATGCACTTTTTACGTCCATTTGGTAAAGCATGAAATTTTTGTAACAGGCATAAGCAAGTAACATACGAATGGATTCCAGTCGAGCAACGGGGGCAAATGTCTCTTCATAATCTATTCCCTCTTCTTGGTTATATCCTTGAGCTACTAGCCTAGCTTTATTTTTGGTTATAGTCCCTTTATCATCTAGTTTGTTTTTAAAGATCCACTTAGTTCCAATGATAGGATGGTTTGTAGGTTGGGGGACTAAGTCCCAAACTTGATTTCGTTCAAACTGGTTTAGCTCTTCTTGCATAGCAAGCATCCATGACTCATCTTGTTCGGCTTGCTCGAAGTTTTTCGGTTCAATTTGAGATACGAAAGCCAAGTGTGAGCAAACATTTGCTTTTGACCGAGTAGTTATCCCGGATTGGGGATCCCCAATTATTTGGTCGCTAGGGTGATCTGACATAACCTTGGGTTGTTTTTCTTGTTCTTCAATGATCTCATGCGAGACTAAAGGGTACATCTCGTCATCATTGTTGTGTAGATTATGCACGGTAGGACTAACGTCATCAATCTCGTCAAATGTGACATTTGCTGATTCTTCTACAACTAGTGTGCGTTTGTTAAAGACTCTATATGCACGACTAGATGTGGAGTATCCAAGAAATATACCAATGTCAGAGCGAGAGTCTAGTTTTCCTACATTATTATTAGTGTTTAGAATATAGCATTTGCATCCAAAAGCTTTGAAATACGATACATTTGGTTTTTTATCATACCATAGCTCATATGCAGTCTTATGAATGATAGCTCTAAGAAAAATACGGTTACCAATGTAGCAGGCGGAGTTCACTACTTCGGCCCAGAAGTAGTTTGGTAGTTTATTTTCTTTGAGCATTGTTCTTGCCATTTCTTGGAGTGATCTGTTCTTTCTTTCTGCTACTCCATTCTGCTGTGGAGTCCTTGGAGCTGAAAATTGATGATGTATTCCATATTTGTCACAGTAAGCCTCAAATTCTGAGTAATCGAACTCCTTTCCGTGATCACTTCGGATTTTGCAAATCTCGTACCCCTGTTCTCTTTGGATTCTAATCACAATTTTCACAAACATATTAAATGCTTCATTCTTGTGAGTAATGAAGCTCACCCATGTATATCTCGAATAATCATCTACCATGGTAAGAAAGTATTTCTTTCCCCCAATACTAGTAGTTCTTATTGGTCCAACTAAGTCCATATAAATTAGTTCTAAAGGTTTTGTGGTAGAGACAACATTAATGGGTTTAAAGGATCTTTTAATTTGTTTGCCTAATTGACATGCTTCACAAACTCTGTCTTTTGAAAAGTTTAACTTAGGAATGCCTTTAACGAGATCTTTTTGAGATAGTAATTTTAGAAGTTTCATGTTAGCATGTCCAAGTCTTCTATGCCACAACCAGCTTTCACTTTCAAAGCTTGCGAGACATTTTACGTTATCTTTTGTGATATCACTCATGTTAACAATATAGTTGTTGTTTGCCCGTCTTCCAGTAAAGATAACTTCGTCGGTGGTTTTATCTTGAACAGCACAATAATGTGTATCAAATATTACTCGATTTCCTTTATCACACAGTTGACTTATGCTAAGTAGGCTATGTTTTAAACCATCAACCAGATATACATCTTTAATGCAAGAGGAGTTTGGGTTACCGATAATACCTTTTCCTATGATCTCACCCTTGCTATTATCGCCGAACGTAACAGTTCCACTCTTATGTTGACTGAGAGATGTAAACCTTTCCTTTTCACCAGTCATGTGCCGGGAACATCCACTGTCTAGATACCACATAGGATCATGAGTCTTTGCCTGTAATCCCATGATTCCTGCAAAAAGACATCTTACTTTTGGTACCCATTGCCATTTGGGTCCTGACTTGTTAGCTTTCCTTTTAGGACAGTTTGTTCGAATATGACCCAGTGTAGAGCAATAATAGCACCTAGCATTTGAGAGGGACTTTCCGGGTACGAAATAATCAGACAGTGTTTCTTTACTTAAGGTATTTTTACTTAATGCATTCGACCTTGCAGACGCAATGAAGCCAATTCCGGATCGATTTCCAAAGTTTACTTGCTTTCCCATTAGTGTGCTTAAGTTCTTTGACCCTCCAACGAATCTTTCTAATTCATCCTCTTTTTGTTTTAAAGAAGTTTCAAGAGACATGATTCCCCTTTTTAAAGTGGTGACTTCAGTTTCCAACACCACAATCTTTTTCTTAAGAGCAATATTTTTTTGAGCAAATTTTTTTGATTCATTATAAAGTTCATCGTACGCATCTTGTATGTCAATATTATCCAAATCATCATCAGCATTATCAAAATCTTCTAAGTCATCTATGGAAGCAATAAATCCGAAATCACTCACCTCGGAGTCAGAGAAGTCTGACTCATTGTCATCCCATGTTGCTAACGCTTTCTTTCCTTTTTGCTTTATCCGGCAGTTGGCGGCTATATGACCAATTTTATTGCAGTTGAAGCATTTTCTTTCTTCTCCTTTGTTGGTGAATTTTGAGTCCCCTCTTCTTCCTTCTCTACTTCTTCTCACTAGTCTTTGGAATCTATTTGTAAGTAGAGCCATCTCCTCATCATCGTCATCTCCTTCTTCTTCCTTAGTTGAGGCTTGTAGTGCTATGCCTTTTTTCGGTTTTGTTGCTTCTTCCTCTTCTTCCTCTTCTGCTTTTAACACAATTTCGTGGGTGACAAGAGACCCAATCAATGTGTCTATTGTCATTTTTCTTAGATCTTTGGCCTCCTCAATCGCAGTGACCTTTGGTCTCCACTCCTTTGGCAATCCCTGCAATACCTTTCTCACAATTTCCACAGTAGGAGTTTCTCGCCCAAGCGAGCTTAGTGCATTAATAATATCCGTAAGACGTGTAAACATTTGAATAATTGTTTCTCCCTGTTTCATTTTGAACATTTCGTATTTGTGAACAAGAGTACTAATTTTGGAATCTTTTACTTGATTGTTTCCTTCATAGGTGATCTCCAGAGTTTCCCAAATTTCTTTAGCAGTTTTAAGGATTGATATTCTATTATACTCTTCTGGACCGAGGGCACAATAAAGGGCATTCATAGCTTTGGAGTTTAGAGTATACCTTTGTTTTTCTTCCCTCGTCCAAGTCGATCTTGGTTTTACCTTTGTTTCTCCTTCATCATTGATTATAGTGGGTAGCTTGTAACCCTCCTCCACGATACTCCACAGGTCGAAGTCCATTGAGTCAATGAATATATGCATCTTGTTTTTCTAGTAAGCGTAATTATTCCCATTGAAATACGGTGGTCTGTTTACAGAGCCTCCTTCAATTTGCATCGGGTTTGTGGCTACCATAGGATCTCCTTCCGGTTGTTACGCCGCTTCTTGAAGGTGCCAAGCTTTGATACCAATTGATAAGTCACCTAGAGGGGGGTGAATAGGTGGACTTTCCTTTTTTCCTGTTTTCAATCAACTCACACAAATGATTAAGCGCAACAAGATAATAGAATGGGAAGAGGATACTGGAAATAAGTAAATAAGGAGACGGAGATTTTTATAGTGGTTGGGCGATGTGCTTAGTCCACTCTTAGTGATTGTTCCCTTGAACAATCACCGTTTCCACTATGATCCAATACTTACACAAGGTTGGTTTATGAGGCCAACTTCTCTTTTACAATCACTCTTACCGATACACGCAGACCGGTACACCTAACTTGATACACGCAGACCAAGCACTCAACTTCTCTTTGCAGTCGATACACGCAGATCGATGCCACTCCTTGGTACACGCAGACAGGCTCGATGCAATAGCTCACACACAGATCTCACTTTCCCCTTCTAATCGAGTCTTGCAACTAGTCCCAATGACTGTTGCAGGACATACTCAGTTACTCTGGACTATGAGAAAAAACAGTCAGTCGACACACACAAAAGGGCTTTGAAAGAACTCCTAATCGAATCACAGTGGAAGGCTCTCTCTCTCTCACCAGGTAGATACGTGGTCAAAGAGATTTTACAGGTGAAAGGCTTAATAAGGCTCTGAAGAAAAGAACGTTGCAAGTGATAGCTTTAGGTACTGTTGATGGATGCTCTGTAACTTCTTCAGACGTATTCAATTATGTGTGTTTTGTTCTTGGTCTTTTTGAATCCTTTTTAAAACAACTCTAGCTTCATACCAGTTTGGTAGAGAGATCGTCAAAGGCTCTGATTTGATCTCGTTGAGCTTTCCATACCAGAGGCCAGCGATTTCTTCCCATGTTTGGACCAAAGGCTGTGAACTCAGAGTGTAATACATAGCATCGAATTAGTACTGATTTTCTCAATCAAAATACTTCTATAAAAAGATAATTCAATATTTCGGAGAAGATACGATCAAACCGTTTGCGGTCGTTTCCTAAATCCGATCTTGGGGCACCCGGATTTCTAGCCGGATTTCTTTCCGGCTTTCTAGAAGGACTGCCGGACAGGATGCCGGACAGCTTTCCAGATGGCATAACTCTGTCCTGAGAAATTTCATCTTCTCCTGTATACTCATAGGCATATGTTTGTATCACGTAAATCAAAACACGAGTTTCAACATAATGCATTTCGGTTGACATATTTTAGCATATTCATTTTGGGTCACTAAACATCATTCAAAAACCAGTTAGACTTTCATTATTCTTCTCCCTTTAGGAGGATCAATATATAGAACGAATCACAAGTCTAATAAGGGAAATATAAATCAATTACCTTTACACATTCCTGGATTAATTCCCCAGTCAAATCCCTAAGAATATGTACAATTAAATTCCAAAGATTACGTTATACAATCAACACTCTCCCTCAAGCTGGAGAATATATATCATGTACTCCTAGCTTGTTATAGATAGAATCAATGGCAATCTTTGGGAGAGCTTTGGTGAAGTGACAATCAACGTCAATGTGTTTGGTTCTCTCATGAAAGATTGGATTATTGGCTATATGAATAGCAACTTGATTATCACAGTAGAGAGGAGTAGAAACCTTTACTAGAATCCCAAATTCCTATAGGATTGTGCATAACCAAGTTAGCTTACAAGTAGTGTGAGCCATTGCCTGATACTCTGTCTCACCACTAGAACGGGCCACAACCGACTATTTCTTACTTTTTCAAGTCATAAGATTACCTCAGATAAAGGTACAATCGCTAGTGGATGATCGACGATCTATAGGAGAACCTGCCCAATCAATATCTGTATACCCTTCAATATGGAGATGTCTAGATGATTGATAGATAAGTCCACGTTTTGGAGCCTTTTTAAGATATTTCAAGATACAAATGATTGCCTCCATATTGGGGGAGCTCGAGGATGGGTCATGAATTGGCCGGCAATACCAAGTGCATAGGAGATATCTAGTCGAGTAATTGTGAGATAAATAAGTTTGCCCATAAGTCTACGATATATCTCACGATCATCAATCAACTCACCATTTTCAGGCATCAATTTTAGATTAGTTTCCACAGGAATGGCTACAGGTTTAGAACCATGATAGCCATTATCTCTTAGGAGGTCAAGAGTGTACTTCTTTTGTGACAAAATGATGCCTACTTTAGATCGACCAACCTCAATGCCAAGAAAATATCAGAACTTGTCCAAATATTTAGTATTAAAGCTAGAACCAAGATGACGAATCAACGTCTAAATCCCAATACTATCACTGTCATTGATGACAATTCATTTACATAAAACATGAGAATCACAATACCACTGTTGGTCTTCTTAAAGAACACTGAGTGATCAGTCAGACTCTAAGTCATGCCATGAGAAACGACGGAGTTGCGGAACTTATTAAATCAAGCTCGGGGAGACTATTTGAGGCCATATATAGATTTGCGAAGATGACACACACATTCCCTTTGGACTCAAAACCGGGTGGTTGAGCCATGTATACAATTTTAGACAAGTCCTATGTAGAAAAAAATTCTTGACATCAAGTTGGTGGAGCGGCCAATCAAGATTTGTAGTGAAGGAGATAATAATCCGAATCGAATTCAGCTTTGCAATGGGAGAAAAAGTCAGAGTATAATCAAGGCCATAGGTCTTAGTGAAGCCCTTAGACGCAAGACGAGCTTTGAGCTGATCGACAGTGCCATCAGGAGATATTTCAATGTGCGAGTGTTCATTGTTCGGACAGGAATTCCAGGATGGCCCGCAACACTGTCCGGATGGCCCTTTGCCAAAAGGCCCCAAAGAGCTATGCAAGCCATCACTCAACAATAACGCTAGTTGGTAGCTCTCTCCAAAATTGACTTGAGCTTGAAATGATCTAGTTTTTTTGAATGTCGGAATACGATGTGCTCAACAGAGCTCAATGGAGAAAATAAATTCATGTATTCGTATAGCTAGTTAGTTCTATACTAGAAAGAATCATGCTGTCAGAGAACAATTGCAGAATTACCATAAGTATGAGGTCCGTTGGTTCTTTGGAGCACCGCAATTTTGAACTGGATAAACTAAGATTTTGCAATGAATGATGATGTATACTTCCTATAACAGTGTAATGAAAGTGGGGGATACTGTATCTGTTAGCTTGAACTTCAATTTCATGATTGCTTTGCTTGACTTGAGGGTTTGGCTACGGTTTCTGTAGCTGAGATTCTCTACTTACTGATACGCAAGCTATGTTGATGAAAGATTTGATTTGCAATATCTAGATGATTTTTGCAGTATTATGTCTCAAGTTTCCCATGGTTTTTTTGGTCCACATTCTGTTCAGTTGTAATCAGATTTTGTTCCACCACTCTTAAAGTACTAGTTTTCCTATTTTATTCTATTTTTTTAGAGGTTTCCTCAATGTGTTTGCATCTCGAATTCTGATCTTATAGAAGGTCAACTTCTGCACTTCAAATGCTGGGCATCGTGAATTCAGATGCCCAACTTATGTAATTTAAATGTTGGTTAAGTTCTGATGAATTAGCCTATGTTGTGTACTCTTGTCCTAATTGAAAAATGACTATTCAACAGTTTATTATTTGAATTAATATTTTTTCCCTTGCAGTTGGGATTTCATCTATGCGGAGTATGTGATAGCAGCTGGTAATCATCATCGATTGACAGTTTGGCAGGTGGTCCATCTTTTTATCTTATTGTTTTGTAGATTTCTCTTTATCCAGTTTTTCATTCATCATCTTCTGGTGATAAATGATTGCAAATAGGTCGTACCTAAGTGCCCCTTTCTGGAAATAGCAAATTTACTTCCGTTCAAGTTTCTTTCCTTGATTAATCTTTTCTTTATAGCATGCTAACAGTCGCCTGGGCGTGCCAGAAAGGTTACTGTGCGTGCCCAGTAACTCATTTGTGGTATTTGAAAAATGTCTTCCTATTGATATTGCCAATCATTTAGATAAATTCAGAGAATTAGGAGAAACTATCCACCCATTTACACCAATTTTGAAGAGTTCCACTACACATTTTTGATCCGTTCTCCTGTTATGTATTGGCCTTTAATTCCGAAACAAGGTCCACAGCAGTAGCACATTGTTAAGAGTTCCAGCACAATGGCCAGCAAGCAGCTTATGAAATCCAAGCAATAAAAATCCTTTCCGAGTGGGAAGCATCTAACTTAAATATTTTAGGCTCGTACCTAAATAGATTTATGGTTCCATTTGAATGGGGCCACTGTTGTTGTACCTTCTAGTAAGCCAAGCATAAGGATTTGCATGAGCTCCACCTTTGTGGTCGCATTAGTTGTCTTCTGTTCTGTCACTTGTTTTCTAGCATAAGCATATGGCAGATGAAACACTAAACGTTTGTATGAATAAAGGAAGGATCCCAAAGAATAGGTCTTACTTTTGGCGATTTTGTTTTGATTCTGTTGTAGGTAATGAGAGGAGTGCTTCTTAATTGTAATATACTTTCACAAGTAGCTGTACTTAATGAGAATCGTCTTATATAATGTCTAACAAGAATATGATTTCCAACAATATCATAAAAGTACATTACACGAACTCCACCCAATTTATTGCTTCCTCTCCGTAAGGCGGCCTGGCTCCTCAACTCAGAATCTCATATTAGATTTCGGTTTTTTTTTTTTTTTTTTGGGGGGGGGGGGGGAGGGGAATTTTGAAAATTTCAGTTAGGTGTACTCTTTCCTCGTTCTTAACACATGGCTTGTGACAAAGAGGATAAGTAAAAAATTTGTAGAAATTTTCCGTGCATAGGAGTTTAATATACTAGTGAAATCGCCACTATTAACTCTTCTTTTCATTTTTAGCTATTCAATTCAGAATTAATATCTATGAGATGTTTGGATTTTTCAGAACTCCAAAGAAGGAATATCTGTAAACAAGTAGAATTCAGATTTGATTGGAGTTCTCTTATTGAATTGCTCATTCGTTGAGCATTCTCAACATATGCCCTTCTCTGTTCATAGTTTGATATTCTGGTGTCCTAGGCATGTGGGAGGAACCAAGATTCCAGATTCGGTATCCACCTATTTCATAAAGTCTCCAATTTGGTTTTGACAACAGTTACCCAACATTCAGGACATCCTTTCCCCGAACCCAGATTCCAGTCCAACATCCGTTAAAAAAAAGGATCTTTTAGTCTTTTATTTGTTTCTTTTTGCCCTTTCTTGAGTGTCATATGCCCATAAGCTAACTTCTGAAGTATAAGCGTAGATAGATTGTTGGGAACAACTTTCACTATGCTCTAATGTAACAAGCTTCACTTTGATCTTCAGACCTCTAATATGTGCTATTATTTCAGTATCTTTTCTTTTTTGTTCTTTCTGTATAGTTAAGGGATTATATTGTTTTTTGTGGTTGATGATTGAGACAGATTGCGGAGGATTATTCTCACTGTGAGTTCTTAATCCGTCTTCCCGGATATTGCCCAAGTATGTTGTCTACTTTATTGATCAGATACTCAACATCTATACGGAGATCGAAAGTTTGAATGATGTTCTTTTGGCAATTTGTTTCCTTAACAATGCAGTGCCTGCTTTCCGTGATGTTATTGATGTACCTTTAGTTGTGAGGAGGTTGCACCGATCCCGAAACGAGGTTTGGACTATTCCTTTGTCTCTTCCATGGAAAAGTTAATTCAATATGTAGGTTATTGATGATTCAAATGACAGAAAATTGAGAAGCATAAATATTGGAGAAACACAGGCCACTAACGTGAAACTGGTAGGTACATTTAGAATTAGAAAAGTAAAAAGAAGGCTTTTAAACTAATATAAATTTGAAACATAAACAATACCACACATCTAGCAATCCTAAACAACGTGGTGAGCATGGATAGTTTGTCCAGTAAATTGAAATAGAGCAAAAGTAAACTGTAAAAAAGAGAAGACAAATGATGGCAAATCAACTGTAACAATAATTTTTACGTGCTTTGTACGCTCATGGAAAACAAAGTTATGTGCAATCTGACACTTTTTTATCAGGAGATGTGAGTGAAGCAACCAAATCAGAGAAAAGTCAATAGCCCGGAAATCTTAACCATAGCATAAGCGATAGCACAATATTTAAATAACTTCTTGCTTTTCAATGCGGTAAGAGAATCATGAAGGAGAACATAGAAAATAGCAATGGACTTGAACTCGACCCTGCCCAACATACAAGATTGGCTGCTTTGTCCACCACTCGAAACAGACACGCCTATACATGCAGTACGTGACAAGCGCACACTTTTGTTCTCCCCTTAGTTTTCGTGGATAAATGTCTTGTTCCTATTGTGCCCAGATCTCTTTCCCTCCAAGCAGTGTGGGACAATTTGAGCTCCCATCTACCATATTATGTGGCCTGACCATAGACCTCACAATCACCCCACCATAGTGAGTTATGTCTCTCTGGCTTCCATGGACCACACAAGGGCACTGCATGGAGTTTGGCTCTTATAAAAGACCCAGCTGTTGGACAAGACTGCAGGGACTCTGGTCACTTTGGAATAGCCTCTATATGCAGGTGACCCTAGTGCTTGACCCCTAACAAGTCTCCAAAAAGTCTCCAAAGGTGGGGAGTTTGGAACACCTTGTCGCACATTGGAAGTTAACATAGGTGATTTTTGGTAAATATGATCGATGTAAGGTACTACCGGTCAATAATGGGCAATGTTATTAGGCTTCAAGAAGTTATTGGGCTAGTGATCTAGTTGGAAATGACGAGACTCGTGGCATTTCTCTGTCACATTCCCAATCTGCATTAGCATAGGCTTCAAGAGTTGAGAGCAAGCAGAAGATAAAAATGATCCTTGAAAGAGAGATCCGTAACAAAGAACCCCCTCAAGTAGTTTGGGACAACTAACCACATGACAACAACTCCCTACGTTGCCCTTTGTTAGTCCATTTTTTCACTTTTGGTTGCCTCTGAAGAATGTCCACTTTGAAAATTCAATGAGCAAACTTTAGTGACAATAAAGTCTTGCACTTTCTTTTGAAATTGACTTAGGAATAAAAAGAGGGACAAAGGGTGCTTTGGAAAGTCAAAAGCTATGATGGGAAAGTTGTAACCTACAAAGTATTATCACCATGTCTCCTTAATCAGTTGGAATTCGCAAAATGGATCATCAATGGGAACACCATCATAAACAAATAAACTTGGCATGGAACTCTGTAGGACTGTCAACAACCTTATCATTAGCCAGTCTAGCAAGGTCTGTAATCTCACTATCATAGTTGGTTTGTGGCAATGGACATCAATGGACAACGTCTACGATAAAAGGCCATCTTGATTGTAGAAATTTTTGCAAATGACCCAAATTTGTCATTGCAAACTCTAGAAAACGGTGTGTCACCTCTGCAATAGCAATAGAGTTTGAACCCATAATAACCATACCGTCCACAGATAATAACATAGTGACTAACAAATGTATGATGATAAAGAATAGCAGAATCATTGGGATAGCATAGTCCGAATTAATAATAAGCATTATAGCACATATTGTAACATTGTGACTAACAAAGTATGATCATAAAAAATAGCAAAATCATTGTGAGCACAAGGATGAAAATTAATCTGTGCAAGGGTCAACTAATCCGCGAGAAGGATATTATCAAGCTGTAAAGTGCAGAATACAATTGAAAAATATGATGTGTTCACGAGAAAGCCTTAGAGGATCAGATGTCGATTGAGGAATGCGTCCTAGACAACAAAGTGATAAATTGACAATTGACTCACTCCGACTCAAATTACACTGTGGCAGGAGCGTTCTTGCGAGAATAAACCAAAGGGATGCAAGGGACATCTGAATAACTAGAATCAAGAGACACACCAGTAGATGAGGGAAGCTTAGAACATCAAGATCGAAGTAACTTCTCACAAAACACATTTTTGGAAAAATTTTCAACACCAAATCCTCTTGTTAAGATGTGTGTAATTTTAGGAGAAAGACTAAGGTATGGGATTGCTCGAGGGGCTGTATGCTTGTAAGAAATCTATAAATATGGTTAAGATATCTGACACCAGAATAAAAAACGAGAATCAATATACTAGTAGAAAACCGAGTCTGAGCCATTGAACAAAGGTGCGATAGATATAAAGAATAGTCATATATTTATAACATAAAGTGATCCATGTGATTTGATTAGGATCATAGTATGAAGATCCACTTTGCTAGGAATCCAAAAAGCCCCCACACATCAGTATGGTTTCAAAGATGGGAAAAGTAGAAACATATTCGCTTTTAGCTAAATATGTCACTGAAAGACTCTATACCCTAGAAAATGCAATTGAACTAAACTCTCTAGATGTTAACTAGATAAATAACCTAAACTAGATCATCGAAGTTGGACCGGAGATGAACTCTAAGCTAAATAAAATGTGGATAACTTTTTTAGTAGGAGGATACCCCAAGAATAGGGACTCACTGTCATTGTGGCTCGAATACCACAATACAAAAGAGAAACTTAATATTATTAGAATTTTTTTGACTGATACTGCTTTTTAGACTTGTGCTCATCATTCCGTTCAAAAAGTTCGACCTTGAATAGGTTTTTTTTGTTTGTGTCCTATTTTATCCCTATCTAAGAGGGAGCTGTACATAAAATAATTAGTTTGGCTTCTTCTACCACCCCATGTGAAAATCAAGTTTTTACTTTTTATACTTCAGAAGCAATTAGTACGTAGTATTATCTTGAGATATTGTATTGAGCTGGCTGTATGCATCATATGTACGAAAAGGTGGTAATGACAACAATAGTGAAGAACATATTGGGGGCCCTAAAGTAGGACCTGGTTTATAAAGGACTGAAGGATAATTTTACACACACACCCCCCTGTGTGGGTGTAGGACATATATATATGTGTGTGTGAATCCATATGAAATGAAGGATGCCTCCCTTCTATCATAACCCTGACCAATCTCTTTGGTATTTCTGCACTGTTTATTGGTGAAAGGTATACTTGGAATAATTATATTATTTGGAGTTTGTCAGGCACGCTCATTGTACACGTGAGGACTAAAGAATGAACTCATGTCTTGGGACTGGTCTTTAAGAACCCCTATATTATTGCATTATGCAACTGACATAAAATTTCATAATTGTACACTAATTAAAGTAAAAGAAATCTTTAGAACTTACAAAGGACAAGATTACCCTAAACCAAAACAAACCAAACCAAGCCAAACCAAATCGCTCCTTAAATCCCAATAATTGGGGTTTGTTACATGGATCCGTTTTCTCTATTGACCTCTTTCACAGGCATCGTGTTCCATAATATCCAAAAAAAACCTAGTTCTTTTCGAACTACCACCGTTAAAGTCAATTTTGGTGTACCTCTCCCTTCAGTGCTACCATTTACCATAACCATGTCACGCTTCCTAACTACTGCATCAACCGTTCTGCGATACACATGTCCAAACCACCCTCATCTGTTTTCTCTCATTTTATCTTCTGTTGGTGTTACCACTACCATTCCGTGAATGTTTTGATTCACAATTCTATCTTGCAAAGTTACAGGATTACCCTGAGTGGTAAAACTACAACAACAATTCTACACATCTCACGTTTTTATTTGCTGTTCTTAGTTTATTAGTTTTACCTTTGGTATTCTAGGTGAGAAAGGAGCTTGGCATTGGAGATGATGTGAAGCTTGTTATCTTGAACTTTGGTGGCCAGGTGCGTTATCTGTTTTTTGTTCAACCGATGCCATTGTAACTCCTTGCTTTGTTATCTTTCTTTCTTAGGTTAATCTGTAAGTGAAATTTTTGTGTTTATGTATTTGACTAGTTACCATGAACAGTACATGAGTTCAACTGCTCATGATATGATGTGCTTGATCTGTATTCTATTTCTACACCAGACTCAAGTCTTTGTGGACATTTTCTTTTGTTTTTTGGATGTATTGTTTTCTCTATTATAGTTCAATAGGTCAACTGCTAATGGGAAGGTAAATAACATTATATTGTACCATTGTTTTACAAATAACCTAAAGACAAAAAACTCATCGTTGATAATCTGACGTCTAGGGAAAAAGTAATGAACAATCTTGGAGAAATATAGAAAGAGAAGAGGCCCATCTAAGCTTCATAGCAAGCCAAATCTTGTAAAACTTGAAAATTGAATACTCAAAGCATGCAGGCCTAAGATTTTCGTAACATTTCTATGCAGTTTTGTTTGATTCTAGAAATTGGATCAAAGTTAAAAGTAATGGGAAAATTAGCTATGCATGCAGAATCTGCTGTAAAAGTAGATTTTACAGCCGTAATAGAGTTGTAACAGTGTTAGTCGATATGGGTGGCATTAACCATTAATACTGGTACGTGACTGTGGTACATAGTGGTTCTGGCCTATTTTGAAAGCGTGCTACCAGTGTACCTAAAGGGTTAGCGAGAGATAATTATCATTCCTTAGTGGTTGTGGGTCGATTCTTATTTCAAAACTACCATTTATGTCTTTTGTGCATAGGTCACACCTGTTTGGATCTCTATTATTTGGTGAATTTTTAATAGCACTTTATATTTCCATATACCATTTGCAGCCAGGAGGTTGGAATTTAAAAGAGGAATACCTGCCTTCCGGGTGGCTGTGCCTGGTATGTTGTGTTGCTATCTTCCGTTTCCAGTCAGGAGTTGGAGATATGATCCATTTCGTTAAAAGTGCAGCTTTTTTCTGTTGTTTAGGTTTGTGGTGCTTCTGATGACCAGGATCTTCCTCCAAATTTTGTAAAGCTTGCAAAAGCTGTGTATACTCCTGATCTTATAGCAGCATCTGACTGTATGCTTGGTCAGTAAGATTGCTTTTTAGCTATCCGTAATCATTAAGGAAAGCAAGCATTGGAGCAGCATTATCATAATTCTCGTTTCAGGAAAAATTGGATATGGCACTGTCAGTGAAGCCCTCGCATACAAGCTGCCATTTGTCTTTGTACGCAGAGATTATTTCAATGAAGAACCTTTTCTAAGAAATATGCTGGAGGTACAATAAATTGCTACCTGGCTTCTTGTTGGGCCCAGTCTCCCATTGATTCCTTAATGTGGTTGATAAACAGTTGATAGTTGTTGATTTATTAACAGTATTATCAAGGTGGCGTTGAGATGATTAGGAGAGATTTACTTACTGGGCACTGGAAACCATACCTTGAACGTGCAATGAGTTTGAAGCCATGCTATAAGGGAGGCATAAACGGTGGCGAGGTGTGTTGCTTCTCAATTTTTTACTTTCAGCCATCATTCTTTTTTGTAAACACTGAAGGATTAAAAAACATAAATTGTCCATTTCAAATTCAAATTGGGTGAAGCCAGTGCCAAAAGTTAGATAACACGTAGGTATAACAACAGTAAAAATTTTAGATTGATACTCCAAGAGACTTAATACAATACCCCGACCTATTTTAGCTTTTTATTACTGATTCTAGGTAACACAAAACGAAGCTTGGTGGCATGTTTGTAAATTTTGAAATTAATGTATGGGCTTTTTGCTGTAGTAGTTAGACTAGCGCTACGGAATGTTCTGGTTGGTGTATTTTAGCAAGGTTTCAGAGAATTTTTGGACAGGGAGCTCTGGAAATTCTAGAGGATTCGGAAAGTTCTAAAGAATTCCAAAACTCTAGAACAATCTAGAAGAGTCTAGAATGTGGGAGAAAGAATTCTAGAATGTCCTGGGATGTTCTCGAAGAGAGAAGAATCTCGAAGAATCTGAAGTGTTTTGAAGGATTAGGGAATGTTCCAAAAGTCTTGGAGATTTGATGAGAAATCAACCATGTACTAGACTAGTGTGGAATTTTCTAGAGACTTGTATAGAACTTGTGTAAATATCCTTTCGGGAATTATAATAGTCTTTAGGAGGTGGAGGAAGCATCTAAGAAGCTTCCCTACACCTTTAGAACGTTGACAGTCTTAAATGTTCTAGAATTTTCTGCAGAGGCATGGAGGCCTATAAAGGTATTCCCTTATATACTGACATATCATTGATCTTGATAGAGATAGAGATATGGATAGATGAATGCTTCACAAAAAAAGAGATATTAAGTCATGGGAGATTGAGGTATGAGTCGGTTTCTAATTTGATGCGGAATAATAGAGCATTAGATCTCGTAATCTTTTGGCTGCTTTCCTTTTTTTCATTCCTTGCATTTATTGTCTGTTCTTGAGATACCATGCCCACTCCCTTTGTTCGTTATTTGGCGTGCTTTCCTTTATATTAGGATTGCTTTTGTTCTTTATTGTCTCCCATCTTGGCTTGTATTTTTCTTGGGATTGCTTTTGTGTTCTACCTATTGTTCTTGTATGTTGGACTTGTACATAAGAATGATGCATCTTTTGGGCATATGGTTATATCTTCTTTTGATGCACTCTCTTTTTTATTGACCATTGTTGATTTCTTTTCATGTATATGGCTAGACCATTGTGATTGTGGATTTGGACCATGATTAAGAGTCTTGGAGATTTCATGCCCGTGTGTGGGTGACACTCGCCACTAGGGAAAAGACCCGGTTAAGGTTCTGGTGACCCAAGTGCTCAGGTTCAAGGAAAAGTTCCTCGTGACTCTTGATGACCTTCACTCGATTGTCATGGGGAAAAGTTTCCAGGCACCAACCTGTAGTGACACGAAGTACGAACTTGGATCTAACCTCACTGCACTGCCGTAGATAATTTGGTAATTGACACTTGTATGGCTATGGTTCACGATGATTATGGGATATTGTGTCTCCACCAGTGTGAGATGATCCGGTGATTCCTGAAATATTAGTTATGGTTGGAACCTTGTTCCTGTATGATCACTAGTATACAGTTATTCTTCGTATGGCATGCGTATTTTCGTATTACCAATTATTTAAAACTCCTTATGTACATGCCTTTCCATTCACCGAGCTTCGTGCTCGTGCCAAAAAATAACTATTATTTTTAGGTGAGCATTCAGAGAGTCAACAGAGGGCTCTGGAAATATTTGGTGGACCCGGGATTGTCGTGACCTCCATAGAATAGTTGACATATCCAACACGTTGATATTTTTCTTTGTGAAAAAGCCATTTTTATCCACTAAAACTCATTTGTGACCTAAGATAAAATTTAAGGAGAGGTAGTTAGGACCTTAATAAGGGGTCATTATACAAACTTAGATCGCAATTGCGATCGCGACGACCGGCGGCGGCGGCGCGAACGGCGATGGCCAGCGACGTGACTGATGGCAACAACCGGCTACGATGGCAGCTACGGCTAGGGTTAGGGTTATGGTAGAGATTAGGGTTAGGGTTTTAGTTGGTGGTGAGAAAAACTCAACAGAACACTCAACGAATGAACACTCAACAAAACATAATCTTTTTAGGGTTTCAGTTGAGTGTTGAGAAAATTCAACGAAAAAAAGGAATCGTTCAATTAGGACAAAAGCACTAATCATCTTGGATACCATGTAAAGTTTTGGAATTCCAAAGTTAGGGTTTACCTTTCATTGCAATCAATATATAAGTATAACTAGGAATATAATTACCCTACAACCCTCTAACACTAAGCTAATTACTAATTGCACAATTAATCTACATGTGGGCCCATATCTTAACAGATATGTATGCTTTTTGTGAGATTTGAATATCAATTAGCTAACATCTTCACAAAATGGCTGAGCAGCAAGAGTTTTCACCCTATTGTGTTCAAGTTGGCCTGATTGACATCTTCACATCAACTTGAGGGGAAGTGTTAGGTTATATGTGTTTAGGAGTGTAATTGGATTAGATTTAGGTTTTGATTCTTTATGTAAATAGAATAGTAGTTGAGTTAGAATAGTATATGAATTAGGTCTCTTTTTGCTTGTATAAATATTACATGATGAATAGAAATCAGATTATTCGGGGTTATTAAATTTGTCTTTAGCCTTTTAAGTGTAAGTTTCCTAATATGTACTGTTAATCTATCAGGTTGCAGCTGGCATTTTACAGGATACTGCTGTTGGAAAAAACTATACTCCAGACAAGGTGAGCACATTTATCTTGTTTTTATCTTTTGAGTTAGTTTGTTTTTAGATTTTTTTTCTCAATTAAATTATTTGGCATAACTTACCTTGCTTCTGATGATATAAATATGGACGGTTGTTAAATCAATCTACAGTTCATAGAGGAAGGAACTTCCATATGTGATATTTGATGCTTGATACTAAGTGTGATATAAGTGTTATTTTGCAGAACGTAGCATACACTAGGATATAACAATCTTGACAAATCTGAGACAATCTGATACTCCCTCCGTCCCGGTTTGTTTGTCCAATTTTGACATGCGTGCCGTTTAAAGAATTATCTAGATTGACTGATTAATAATGTTGTAGATGATTATGAAAACATTGTTTAATAGAACTAATTAAGATCTATTAAACAAGATCCATATTGAATATAAAAAGAGTGATAAATTAAAAGATATAAATCTTTTTTTGAGAGGTCTCAAATAGTGAGAGTGGACAAACAAATCGGGATGGCGGGAGTACATTAATTGACGTATCATACGAAAATATGTAGAGGGGAAATTTTTGTAAGAGTTGTGTGAAACTGAACCTCAATATTAATATTATCGATTTGAGTTTCCTTCTCATTAGGGGTTGGGCTTTTTGGAACGGGAAAAAGTGGGATGGACAAAAGATTTGGGTGGACATATGCAAAGAAGAGAAGATATGTGGCCTTTGTCAATTCGTATGCACCTTGCTAAGGATGCACAGATTGCTTGGAGGGTTAAAAAGTGATCGAGGTTTGGAGGCCGAAGATACACCTAGAGACGAAGCAGGAAAGTGGCTAGAGAAGAAAAATAATGGTTTAGACGCAGGGTTTGAAGTTCTGGTATCGGGAAAGGTAACCTTAGTGGTGATACGGCTAAATATCAGCCAATATCAGACAGCACTGGCTGGTAATAAATGAAAAATTGTATTGGAGACCAAAACCCCATTACGTAATGGTCAATAGGATATGCAACAACCTAAACTTAGAACCCTAGATGAGGTTATTTTTCATTCTATTTGAAGGGATATCCTTGGAGCTCGAAACCTCATTACGTAACGGTCCCTAGGATATGCAACAACCTATATTTAGAATCCCAAATGAGTTTATTCATTCTATTTCAAAGGATATTGTTAAAATTAATAATCCAGAATATTTTTCTATTCATCAAGTGTACTATTTATACAAGTAAAACGAGTCCTAATTTAACTAGATTTCTAACTAATTATACTTCCATTTTACATAGGAAAACAATTCTTAAACTTAATCTAGTTACAGTTCTACAACATAAAACTTCTAAGACTCCCCTTCAAGTTGGTGCGAAGATATCAATCAGGCCCAACTTGAACACGATGGGATGAAAACTTTTGCTGTCCAGCCCTTTCGTGAAGATATCGGCTAAATGATCTTCAAATTTTACAAAGGACATACATATTGACCTATCACTTAACTTTTTCTTAATAAAGTGCCTGTCAATTTCAATATGCTTCGTTCTGTCATGTTAAACAAGATTTTGAGCAATGTTAATGGCAGCTTTGTTGTCACAGTAGAGTTTCATCGACCGTTATCAAATATTCCCAAATCAAGTAACAAGGTTTGGAGCCACAGAAGCTCACAAACTCCATGAGCTATAGCTCTATACTCAACTTCTGCGTTGAATCTGGCGACCACTGATTGCTTTTTACTCCGCAAAGTAATCAAATTTCACCCAAAGAGAGTATAGTAGCCAGAAGTAGAACGTCTATCATCCATTGAACCAGCCTAGTCGGCATTAGTGAATGCCTCCAACCATAAGTGACTGTGATTAGAAAACAAGATCCCTTTTCTTAGAGTTGATTTAAGATACATCGAAACACGATAGACTACATCCATGTGTGAAGCACGAGGATCATGCATGTATTGACTAACAATGCCGACTGCATAAGACACATCTGGTCGAGTATAGGCCAAGTATATCTGTCGGCCCACTAGTCGTTGATATCTCTCCTTATTAGCGTTTGCCCGAGTCTCCACAGAGTTAATGATTTGCCTCAATGGGGAAGTTGCAGGTTTACAACCCAACATATCTGTTTCTTCCAATAGATCAAGGATGTACTTTTGTTGGGAGATAAAAATATTTCGATCGGACCTTGCCACTTCCGTTTCCGAAAGTACTATAGTGATCTCAAATCCTTAGTCTCGAATTCTTGAGCCAAACTAGACTTGAGACTAAGAATCTCATCCATATCATTGCTTATTATATTATCAAAATAAATAATAACAACAAAGATCTTACCAGCACTTCCTTTGATAAACATAGCGTGGTCGGTATGACTTTGTTTGTATCCGAATTGCAACATAGCCTTTGAAAATTTGCCAAACCATGCTCTTGGTGACTGTTTCAACCCATAAAGGGTATTTTTCAACCTGCACACTTTTCCTTCAGTCTCAGAGGAAGAAAAACCTAGTAGTATATCCATATACACCTCCTCTTCTAATTCACCATGAAAAAATGCACTCTTCACATCAAACTGATGAAGAGGCCAATTCAAATTTTCCACACGAGAGTAAAGCTCGCACAGAATTCATCTTTGCTACTGGCAAACGTCTCTTCATAGTCAATACCATAGGTTTGAATAAAACCTTTAGCAACAAGTCGCGCTTTGTATCTCTCAACTGTACCGTCAGCATTTTGCTTAACAGTAAAAATCCACTTGCATCTTACTGTTTTCTTTCCCCCTGGAAGTGATACTAGCTCCCAAGTGCCATTCTTTTTCAAAGTTGTCATCTCCGCCACCGTAGCTCCTTTCCACTTAGATATCATTACTGTATCCTGCCATTTCTGTGGAATAAATATAGAAGATATAGATGAAACAAAAGCATGATACGAAGGAGATAAATGATCATAAAAAACAAACTGGAAAATGGGATGTTGAGTACATGACCTAACACCTTTTCGAAGAGCAATAACAAGATTATCAGTATCACTGTTAGAATCAATAAAAGAAGTTTCAATGAGAGAAGAATCATTACTAGATGGGTCCTCTAAGGAATTTGAAATTGAAGTAGGTGATTGTGATGGACAATATGGTATCACACATGAGACTTTCCGTTCTTTTGACTAGTGTATGTTTTTAAGTTCGCTGTTTGTAGTCGGTGTATCCATTCCCCTATATCACCATCAATGTCATGTGTTCCTGCCCCTTCAACAGATATAAGCTCCCCCTCATTATGATTACTATAGTTATAGAACAGTTGCTCTCCTTCAGTGGAATTATACCGGGTAGACATCTCTTCCTGTCTAGACTCCCCCTGAAGAGATGGAAGGGAGAGAGAGTAAAAAGACTCGGACTCCCAAAAAGCGACATCCATATAGACATAAAAATTTTTAGAGAAAGGCTCATAGCATTTGTAGCCCTTCTGAATAGGAGAGTACCGAATGAAAATGTATTTGTGGGCTTTAGGACCTAACTTGTCACTTAAGAGATGATGGGCATGAACAAAACACACACAACCAAAAATCCGTGGTGAAAGTGTCGTGACATAGAAGCTGCTAGGGAGACACTCTAAAGGAGTTTTGAAGAGGAGAATACTGAATGGTAAGCGGTTTATAAGGTGGGTGACAGTTAAAATGGCTTTGTCCCATAAAAATTTAGGAACATTCATAGTGAATAAAAGAGAGCGAGCGACCTCAGCAAGATTGCGATTTTTGCATTCGGTAACTCCATTTTGTTGTGGAGTGTCAACACAAGTTGTCTGAAAAAGAATACCATTTTCATTTAGGAAGGCCCGAAAACTTCCATCTATATACTCAGTGCCATTGTCACTAGGAGAATTTTGATCGGCTTATCAAACTGAGTGCGTACCATAGTATGAAAAAATTTAAAACAAGAAAGACTTCTTTTTTGGACTTAAGTAAATAAACCTAGTGACACGAGAATAACATTCAATAAAAGTAACAAATCACCGATAACCTTTGAGAGATGGAATATGGGAATGACTCCAAACATCAGAATGGATAATATCAAACGAACAATCACTCATTTTATTAGTAGGTGGATAAAAAGAACGTTTATGTTTCCCAAACTCACAGGCTTCACAAAAAAACTGACTTCGAGAACAATATTTTAACTAAACGAGGAAAAAGTTTTTCTAAGATTCTAAAAGAGGGATGACCCAATCTACAATGCCACTGATGTAACATAGAAATAGCTAAACTCACATCTACTTGTAGAGCTAGATCACATGACATTGGTGAATGAGATGGATGAGGGGCAGAGTCCAAGAAATCGAGGCCACCATGTGCTTTACCACTGCTATCGTCTTTCCCGTATTCAGTTCCTGAAAAACATGATAAGTAGGGAAAAAAGTCACAGAACAATTTGCAGAACGAGTAAGACTACAAGTAGGCCGATTAATATACTTAGCCTACACTCGACCAGATGTGTCTTCTGCAGTGTGCATTATTAGTCGATACATGCATGATCCTCGTATTTCACACTTGGATGTAGCCTATCGTATTTTGAGGTATCTCAAATCAGCTCTAGGAAAAGGGATCTTGTTTTCTAATCACGGCCACTTACGGTTGGAGGTAGTAATATGATAGAGCGACAACGCTTCAACCACAAAGAAAAAAATGAACACAATCACGGCGGCTAGTAAATTCCGACAATGATGGTGGTGGGTGGCGGCTTAGGGTTTTCCATCCCGCTCTGATACCATGTTAAAATTGATAATCCAAAATATTTTTCTATTCATCAAGCGTACTATTTATACAAGCAAAATGAATCATAATTTAACTAGATTTCTAACTAATTCTATTTCTATTTTACATAGGAAAATAAATCTTAAATCTAATCTAGTTACAGTTCTGCACACATAAGACTTCTACAGATGTCCTTGGAGCGTTCTTCAGTTTGTGAGTCGAATTTGGGTGAGTTATTCTTGGGCTGATCGCTATTACATGTTTTCGGTGGACTAGAGAGGTTTGGTGCGTGATATAACCTTGGTCCTTAGATTAGATGAGGATGAGGGCCTTTTCATTTTAGTTAGTGGGATATGTGGCTGCGTCAAATGCTTTTTGGAAGGGGAATGTTGTGTTTTGTAGGGGTCATTAGTCTCTTGGGGAGGGTCTGGTGTTATGAGGACGGGAGTGGGGAGGAGGCCAGAATGGACAGTGAGGGCTTGAGGGATGTGGACGTTTTTCACCAAATTCTTGCCTGTGTAGAGTGGATGCAGATTGAGTTTGACAGTCCTACGAGAGTGAGGAGCAGATTGAGTTTGACAGTCCTACCGGAGATGGTGACGGCTTCAAGATTTTTGACTAGGGTGGTCATTAGAAAGTTCTATAATCTTAAAAATATCTAAAGAAAATCTTGAATATATTTGATATCAACTATTTCACAAAAAAGAGATGCGAAATACTTAAACTATAAATTCTGTTGTCGAGTTTATGTATTGTGAAATGGTTAGAGAACAACTTTGTTATCGATGCTTTGAATAGTTTGTTTTCAAAGGTAAAAATTAAACCACCATTCATTAGTTGATCTCCTATCGTGTTAGAAAAACCATTCATTCATTGTTCTCCTATTGCGGGCGGATAGGTGTAAACAGTGGTTTCACAACCAAATTTAATGACCCACCCTGTATTAGCCCAATAAACTTTGGAAATTGCGACTCACATGTGATCCAAAATGTTTAAGCTATGTGGTAGTGTTTGGTGATCCATACAGTATTACAATTGTTAATGGGTATATGATTTGCTTCACTAGCTTACACAAAAGACAGGAATTACTTGACCTATAATAAAATCATGTGTATTGGGTTATAATCTCAATTATGCATGGACTGATTGAGTGTTTACTTGAACTATAAAATAATCATAGAGTGTGTTGCGTTTAATACTAATTATGCATGGACTGATTGAGTGTTTACTTGACCTATAAAATAATCATAGAGTGTGTTGAGTTTAATACTAATTATGCATGGACTGATTGAAGTTATATGGGTGTTTAAAGTGATGAAATGAGTTAAAATGTCAATTTGTTTTCCTTTGAATATATTTTTCATGACATAAGAGAGTTCATTAATATTTTTAGGGAAGTCAAAGTGAATATAAACTGATAAACCATATATAGCTTTTATTCTTTTCGCTCCTCTTAGGATATTCAGACTATTACATGGAGCCGGCTGGAGATAGGGTTTTTGTCTTGGATAGGGAGAGAAGAGTGTGATTATGAAGTAGAGTTTCGGCTTGAGAGGCCTGTTAGTAATTACTTTGTGACTATGGAAGAGTTCAGAAAGCTTTTCAAGTGTAGTCACTCAGACAAATTTTTGACAGTTGAAGCTAGTAAGGTGGGTGGTAGTTAGTGGAGATCGATGGCTGATGTTGAGCTCCCTACATGGCATCGGCAACAAATGGAAAGACAGAGCACAGTTGATTTATGAAGGAATTAATGTGGATGCAGGATCAAAGCTGGAATGTTCATATTTATTTTGTAGCTCAAAAGACAATGAGCGGAAGGACGATTCGTTGATGGTGACGCAACTTAGAATCGTGACCCTGACGAGAATCTTTGAATCTCTCATCACTAATAAAGATGTCTTCTATAAATTTGTTGAATCCTAAGATTACCATTATCATCCAGGGTGAACAAGAATTGGAGATCCGATGTGGGTGAAATTCCTGCCAATGGCTGAGATGTTCAGTTGACTCCCCCCCACCCAAAAAAAAAAAAAACTTGTGGGGGTTCAGACCCTACGAGTGAGCAAAAAAGGGAAGAGGGGAGGAAAGAGACCCTGGTGGAACTGTTATAATTAATGAACAAGTGTAAGCTTTGCTGCCCGACAGTATGGAGTACTGACCACACCGAGGGATAGGCCCTGAAGCGAAGGACAAACGAGCGGAATCAATGTGTGTCAATTTCTGGTCTTGCACTGACCACCAATGACCATGGACTAAACGGCCAAAAGGACTATGTCCTCCAGAGGACAAACCAACCCTCCCCACCACACACAACCACCACGAACACAAGGTACATCTCGCGCCTATGGGCCGCTATAACTATCTAAGAAGACACTATAAATAAACTTATAGGAAAATTAGAGATGCTCTCTTTAAATAAACTCAAAATTGTTCATGAACTAAGCTCTCGCAGCGAAGAGACTTTTATCCTTATTTATATGGGTAAAGTGCATTGATTGAGATTTCTGACAAATACACTTACCTCCTGTTGGTTTTAAAAAATATTTTGACCTCCCTTACTTCTATAACTATTATATAGATTCTCTGTTGCCATTAAACAAGTCTCAACGGTGTTACTTTGGGAAGTTAAAGACCAAAATACCCTTAATACAATGAATATTCAATTGTACTTACCTCCCTTGTTATATTCGCATTATTTTATAACGAGAATAAAAAACTTCAATATTTTCTGAATACGAAGTATATAATAAACTATAGGAAAGTAAAAATGTTTGAACTAAAAATATGTAAAAAACCAAATATAAAATAACTTAATAATTAACAAAAATTTTCATACATTTCATTATTTTAGAAATCTTTTAACCTTTAGTTTTTTCACAAGAACTTGAGCACAAGTGCATAATTTGTGTATTTGATTATTGAAAGTTGAGTTTAAGTTTGAGAAAAAGAATACATACTATGCAGTACATTCACAGTTGACAACGAGTGGATAAAAAGAAAAAAAATGAACAAATGACAAGCACTACATTCAACGGATCATAAAATTTATATCTGGAATTTGTAATGTGGTAAACTGTTAAGATATATATATGTATATGTAAATGTATTCATTTTTAGTATTAGGATATGAGGGTACGTTAGTCATTTCCTTTGTACTTTGTCTTTCTATAATATAGATTATGTATATTACGGTGTGATTAATAAACCTAAAAACTTTGACCAACTCCAATAACATGATATTAGAGCTAACCTAAAGAAAACCTTAACTTATAGCCGACACCCTCAAAGCTGTCGTCGTGGTCCTCCACCGCCTTCGCTGTCGCCTCCTCTGACATCGCCAGTGTCGTCACCATCACAATTGTCGTTGATCTTAGAGACTTCATCGGTGAAGATTGGGCCTTTTGTCGTCTTCTGATCTCACAATTGTCGTCTTGTCGTTGATCTTAGAGACTTCATAGACTTATGCTGTCGCTGCATAACCTGAATATCAGAAAAAATAGGCTGGCTATTAGATTTAATAAAACTAGAATTTTTTTTTCTATTCATCATGCGTACTATTTATACAAGTAAAAAGAAGACTAAACTAACTATAACTTTAACCAATCTATAATTCTATTTACATGTGGAAATAAAACTTAATCATAATCTAATTACAGTCCTACACATAAATATAGCTTAACACTGGCAAATATTGACCTCCTCACATATACTGCAAAACTGGGCATATTAATCTTCTAAAGATCGCTCACAAAGAGCAAGAGAATAATACATCTAATGAAGACAATATGTTCGTCGTAGATTATTAACACCGGAATACAACTCCTGAGCCTGGCACCATACATGTGCGGCAGTAGGCAAAAAACCAAGGATCTGTAGCTCCGTATTGTTCTACAACCTAACACGAATCTGAGCATCTTAAGAGGATCATCTGTTAAGAAATGATACTGTTTCTTACCCATAAAATGCACCTCAACAACCTTCGTCCACAAAGTATAATGTTTTTCATTTAACAGTGTGGAAGTGATAGACAAGAGATAAGAATTAGATAAACCAATCAGAGTAGTAGAACTCATGGCCATTGTGAACAAAACACAATAATGGAAGCAACCCAACTAACAAGGATCAACAACAACATACTAATAAATGAGCATAGGACAAGACGGACATCGAATAAGAAGATCCATTAGCAACTAGTAGCAAGTACGAGAACAATTGATTTGGATTGTGCTGTTGCGTTACAACCTCCAACAAAGGAACTTGAACTAGACATGAGTAGAAAGTTGATCCAAAAGCTTCAACAGCGTGGGCTACACGGGAGTCAACTCATTTGAAAGTCGATCCAAACTGAAACGCGAGGCAGGGTTTCGATCATAGTGAGTGATCGAATTGGGTTCCAAATTGGATTTTGATCTTTATTTAGGGTTTAAAATTGGGTTATAAATTGGATTTCATCCTAGGTCACAAATGTGACTAGATTTCAATCTTGGTTTAGGGTTTCAAATTGGGATACTGATTGGACTGGATTTTGATCTTGATGTAGGGTTTCAATTTAAGGGTTTGATGTAGGATTGTGATTCGGGTTTTTCGATCTGGGGTCTTACAATTTGTTCGATCTTCACCAACAAAGCCGACGACGGTGATAGTGGCATAGTCGTCTCTCGTTGCCGATTGTAGAAGGTGGCGGCACCGCCTATTGGTTAGGGTTAGCTTCGGGTTGGGGTTTGGCTGTTATACCATGTTATAAGTGATTTATCGAAGTGTTTAGGTTTAGTGAATCACTATATCCCAACACACGTATTTTATATGGAGAATGAGTAGAAGGTAAAGACAAAGAAACCCTCACACCCTAATACTAGGAGTACTAAACAGATATTTACGACAATAACTTTTAACACTACTTAACCTCTACTAAGATCTACCCTCTGTCCTGTTTTGTTTATTCATCTTTCTATTCATGTCCCTTTGAAATATCAAGGCATAGAACATGATATTTCCCTAAAATGTTCCTTACTAATGGTAATGAATACCTCAAAAGTGGGGATAAAGTGGTAACATTGGAAATGGATTTGAGGGCATTAAATGAAAATGGATTTGAGGGCATTAAATGAATGTCCCATTAAAAGGTTGGAACAACTGAAAGGGGCTAATATTGGGGGAATGAAAAATTATATTGTCTAGGTTTGTGCCCAGTTCTTTCCCACCTTGTGTGGGACTCCAAGTAACAGCAGATCTATAAGTGGGACTCCACTTGTTCTACTGTGTAGTGAGGTTAGATGCCTTCTATCTGATAGAAGGGAAAATCATATTACTATTCTATTCCGTAAGTTTATTGTACAAGATTATGTGGTTAAATAGGCTAATCCTAGTAACCCTAATAAGATAAAAAGACGAGAATACCCTTAATGATAAATAAATAAGAATAACAAATAAAGTATGCTACGTTCACATCCCTCTTCAAACTCGGGATGTGAGGGCAGAGAGCATCGTGAGTTTACCGGAAAAAAAACGAAAACGTGCAACTGTGTGAGTCTTAGTAAAGAAATCAGCTAATTGAAGTGAAGATGGAACGAAAGGGAGATCAATAGTGCCGGACTAGAGATGCTGGCGGATGAAATGACAATCAATCTCAATATGCTTCGTTCTCTCATGGAAGACAGAATTATGGGAGATCTGAATAGCATTTTTGTTATCGCAGTAAAGAGGGGTGGGAGAATCAAGTGCAACACCCATATCAGACAAAAACTGACGAAGCTAGACAATTTCGGCAGTCGCCTGAAACATAGACCGATATTCAACTTCAGCAATGGAGCGAGCAATAACAGACTGTTTTTTACTTTTCTAGGAGATGAGTGAGTCGCCAAGAAACACACAAAACTCAGAGGTGGATTTGTGATCAGTGGGATCCCTGACCCAGTCAGCATCAGCATACGTCCGAAGAGTCAAACTCAAAGTAGAGCAGAGCAGTAAGCACTGGTAGATAGTACCACGAGTGTACCGCAAGATGCAGAGCAGGGTAGCCCAATGGGTAGATCGAGGGGCAGATACAAACTGACTGATAATATGGACAACATAAGCAATATCAGGGCGAGTTACAGTGAGATATACTAAGCAGCCACCCAATTCGCGAAACTCAATAGGATCATCAAGATCATCAAGGACAACATAATATAGAAGGGAAAATCATATTGCTATTCTATTCCATAAGTTTATTGTACAAGATTATGTGGTTAAATAGGCTAATCCTAGTAATCCTAATAAGATGAAACCAGAATAAGATAAAAAGATGAGAATACCCTTAAGGGATTAATTTACAAGAATAACAAATAAAGTATGCGAAGTATGCTACGTTCACACTATCAACCTATTGTGTCCGCATGTATGTGTTCTCTTCCTTTCTCCTGTGAGACATGAGACAGGGTGATGGGCCGTGCTAAAGAGTTGTGAGAAAGTTGGAGATGACATTATCTACCAATGGACAACAATTAATACCACTTGAAAAGCATGTTGTGCTTTCTCATATATTTCCTTCTATTCTATCAAACAAGTAGGGAAAGACAGTTTCCTTTTTCTCTCTTTACATATTCAACACCCCATCCTGTTCTTTCAAGCTTTACATCATCTCTGACCATTTTGCATAGTGTCTCTCTTTCTTGCATGCCGTTCTTTTTTTTCCCCCTCTTCTCTAGATCTCTGCTAAGGCTTTGTAGTTGAAATCACAAGTAGTCACATTTCCTGTCATTTCTCCAGAAAATAGGCATATAGTATTCCTGATGTTTTGTATTCAATGAGAGACAAGCCCGCTGATATTTCAGTCACCAGTTCAATATACAACATTGGCAACTGGCATCAGTGGTCCAATTTATATCAGCACTAGATTTTGGAGTTTGGTATTGATCGCTAAGGCAAGAAATTCATGAGCAATTGATTCTCACTCATATAGTTGCCATCAACTAAAGCTTTAACCTTAACTAACAGGACACGAAATAGAGTGAGTGTTGCTAAGAGTTGTGGATGAACTTGAGCTGAGTTGTGTTTTTGTGAAACTAGATGAGAGGTACAAGGATGCAGTGTGACAATTAGAGCAGGGAAAAGAGTCTTTGACCCGAATTTCCATCTTCAAACACATGATAATGGCAATTTAAATCAAGTCAATGACTAACTGCACTTTTTAACTTTTGCATGGATTAGGCATAAAATTCTGGTTCATTCTTTGTCTTGCTTATCTAACTAAGTTTGAGTTGTTTTCTCCATTTTATGTTACAACTATGACTAGTTTTTGGCTTCATAAAGAATATATGGTAGTGTTATTTTGGGTTACTATAGTTTCACGCCCCTTTGAGTCCCCAAAAAATGGACAAATTCCTTTTCTGATAAAGCGTGCATAGCTTGCTGTTTGCCTTTATAGAAGGATGATCTTGGATATCTAATGCGAACTAATCTGTCTAAAGTACTGAAAATAGTTTGTGATACATATGGAATCCTTTGTAGAAAGTAAACATGGATTACAAATTTGAAACTGTCCAATGCCCTTGTTTACCTCTGACTTGTTTTCTCTCCCCTCATGGAATGTAGCTTAGTGGAGCAAGGAGATTGCGGGATGCTATAGTTCTGGGGTATCAATTGCAGAGAGTCCCTGGAAGAGATATTTGCATTCCCGAATGGTATGCAAATGCTGAAAATGAGCTTGGTCTTCGTACTGGATCACCTACTGCTGAAATGACTGAAACTAGCTCCCATATAATGTCGTGAGTGTCTATATTTTATTTTAAGAAAGTTGAGAAAACTTTCACTGAAATGCTGAACGTGAACTCTTTTTTGTTCTTTGCCCCTTTTTATTCTCTTTCCTAGTTACACTGAAGACTTTGACATTCTTCACGGAGATCTTCTAGGGCTTTCGGATACAATGACTTTCTTGAAGAGCTTGGTAGAACTTGATGCTGCCTACGATTCTGGAAAGAATAGCGAGAAGCACTGGATGCGGGAACACATGGCTGCCGCTGGTATCTTCAATTGGGAGGTGCTTTTCGCGATTTGGCTAAAACTCAGTGCATTTTCTGACTGACTATTGCTTGGGTAGTTTTAGTAGCAGTTTAGTAGGCGGTGGGATACTTTTAAAACGGGTCTGGTACTTGGAAGAACAATAGCAGGATCACCTATGACCAGTTTTTGTATTCTATCTTCATCGCACAAAATGGTTGCTCAGTGTTTCCATGTGAGGGAATTTGTCTTGAGCATTGCACATCAGGTTGCAGTTTGAAATGTTTGACGTATGATGACTATATTATTTTGCTTTTCTTTGTGGGTAGGGGTGGGGGATAAACATAAAAAATTAAAATTTGAAAATCTGTTTTAAATAAGTCTTTGTATTTGCAATTCTTTTCATATAGGATGTTCACTTATTTTCATATATTCTCTTCTTCTTTTCTTTGTCCCTTCAATTCTCATTTCTGGACTTTCACTAAGCTATCTTTTGTCCGTTCTTTTGTTTTTTCTGGGTGTGGTTGGGTTTGAATAAACTCAGGATTCACTTTCATTTGCAAATTATTTTTTCCTCAACGTCATGTCATGTAGCAACAATATATGATTTTTTGAGTTGTATTTTGTTGTTATATTTCCTTTTAGGTGTATTGTAGTCTATTACTATGGTATTTGTTTTTAATTTCTTGTTAGGATTATGATTTGATCTCTTTCTACTTGGATAAACTATGTATTTATCCAAAGATAGTATTGCAATTGTACAAAACAATGTTTTTTTTATGCATTATCGAACATGGGTTGTTCAAGCTCAGATTCGGGAGAAGATTGCCTAGTCATCAGTCTTTATTTGGATTTCGGAATCGTTGAATATCTGCCGGCTTTTGTCCAACTGGCTTAAGTACTACGGCCTTAAGAAGTTTTGAAATTGGAGTTTACTCACTCAGGAATGGACTTTTAAATTAGGCTGTTTCTCTACATCTAGCGTTGATTGAATGGCCCTAGTTGTTGTCGCATTTCTCGTTAGGATTCACAGACAATGATACTGTGCTCAATAATGTAGTCGTATAGAGGTGTATTCTGAAAGCTTTACGGCCATCACATTTCCATTTTGAACCCTGGCAGATCCCTTCCACCATTGCGGACGTCTTACAGATTCGATATATTATAAACTACTGTATGATGTCTCTAGATTGATCATTTAATTTTGATCCCCTCTGTATCTGCTCCGGCATGCATACTTATGAATTTGAAGGGGATTTAAACTCATTTTTACTTGAAAAAATATGGTTATTTTGAGGTTTCACTGGAGAATTTTACGGATATATAGGAAGAGATTTTCGTGGCAAGAGCACCAGGAAGATTGGATGTTGTTGGAGGAATCGCAGATTATTCTGGAAGCCTTGTCCTACAGGTTAGGTTCTTGTATTTGCTGGGTTCCCTGTTTCAGCATCTCTACATAATTGTTGCCATCTTTGCACGTTTCACAAAAGATAAATATTCCTGGGAATATAACATTTCAGCCGCATTGTTTGACTAACCTAATAAATATAATTCGGTGTTCAAACCGATAATAATGCTGAATATTATTTCATAACTGCTATGAACTACTGTGCTCTATGAAGCATGGATACGGATACGGGATACGGATACGATACGATACGGATACGGCGATACGGCAAAACTTAAAAACGTAGGATACGGATATGTCGGGGATACGGCTGTAAAAATTAATTTTTCTTACAATTATTAATCATGTACTACGCATAAAAAATGAGCCAAAAAATTAAAAGTGTAATTGAATTACTAATACCATTATACCAAACATTAAGTACAAGTTAATTATCATTTATCAAAACTCAAGAGTCATTAACCACTACCAAGTGCCTATAAAAAAAAAACAGAAAACATTAAGAATGACTGAGCAAAAACGAAAACATCAAGAAACATCAAGAATGCGAGAGAGATAGAGCAGCGAAGAGGGAGAGAGAGAGTAGTGAAGAGAGAGAGAGAGAGAGAGAGAGAGAGGGAGAGAGAAAGAGAGTTGAACCTAGTGGAAGATTGCAATGAATCCTGGAGGTCATTAGAAGTGCACAACGGTAGAGAGTCGAAGTAGAAGTTAGGGTTTTAAACATTTAATTTTTTTTGTCCGACTATATTTACACATATTAAGCTATAATTACCCATTTTCCTTTATCTTTATTCTATTTTATTTTAAAAAAAAATTATTTTTAACCTCTGCCGTATCGGAAACGTATCGGTCGCGTATCGGAGGCGTATCGGTCGCGTATCAGAGACGGGAGACGTATCGGTTGCGTATCGGTCGCGTATCGGAGACGTATCGGTCGCGTATCCGAAACGTATCCGAAATTAAAATGATTTAATTTTAATACCCGATACTTTTCAGCCGTATCCGATACGTATCGGGGCGTATCGGGCGCGTATCGGTATCTGGTAAGTATCCGATACGCGTACGCGATTAGTTTCGGAGTATCCGTGCTTCATAGACTGTGCTTGAATCATAATACAAGGGTTAGGGCTTATTAAATAGAACCCTGATGGAAAAGGAAAGACGGCTAAGCCTAGAAACCCTAAGTAATAACAAAAACTAAGAAAAGATCTAGGAAACCCTAGTAATAAGAAAAACTAAGAAAAGATCTAGGAAACCCTAGGAAAAAGAAAAGACTATAATGCCCTTAAATGTGATATGCTCACACAAACAAATAGGATATGTAATCAAGTCAGACTGATAGTGGGGGGATTATTATTAACAAATTTCCATGGTATTGTATGCCTATGTTTTGTGGAATTTGACATCCGATAAATATATAATCATCCTTGCCAATGTTTTAACTAAATGCAAGATATGTGGTCTCCTTGAATTTATAGTATAATATAACCCTATGCTTTTAATCTGGACAAAAATCAGGCTGTAGATGATAAATATTATTTTGATTACTCTATGCTTGTGAGAAATATGGATTATATGTAGTGATAAGGACAAATAGCTTGAATTCCAATTTCTAAAGACCTATTTTTTGATTTTTTGTCTGTTTAACTTGATGGCTCCATTGGCTTCATCAGCTTTGGTTATGATGAATGCCAGATGCTTCCATCTTCTGTAAGCGAGTGCATGAAAGATAATTTTCTCCATGTAGACACGTTGAAATGTCTCAAGGAGATATGGGTCCTCAGCTCATGAATTCTCTGTCGTCTTCGCATTTGTTCGCGACCCAACAATTGAGCATTTAGCTTTATCACAAAGGGTTTATTTTATTTATTTATACTAACAACCACAATCCACTGGAGTAATCCTTCTTGAGTTATTGTCTTTAAAAAGTTATGAGGAGGTTGTTCAACCGTCACATGCAATACTTCATTATTGGTCTTCTTGTTTTCTGTAGTATATGACGTCTCATTAGCTCTCCAAATTTAAAGTTATTCTTGATGATTGAAAACCCATGAATTCTAGCTTCATCATGATTGTACTTTGGCCGGAGGTCCTACGATTTCGTTGCATTTGTCATATTGGACAGAACTTATTACAGTTTTGATGTTTTCCAGCAGATTAAAAATGCGTTTTAGTTTTTGATTGTTATCATTTTATAATTTTGTGTTGAATTCTTGCAGATGCCTATCAGAGAGGCATGCCACGTGGCTGTCCAAAAAAACCATCCGAGTAAGCACAAGCTTTGGAAACATATGCAGGCTCGACAAAATGCCAAAGGAAAAAGCTCAACACCTGTGCTGCAAATTGTGTGTTCTAGGCATTCAGTGCATTTTATTGTTTATTACTTGTTTAATATTTCAATAAAAACTTTACACCTCATAAACGGAACAACTTATAAACTTTGACCGACCTGGTCACTCATGAAACAATCAAGCCTCTTGCCGTGCACTTTCTAACTATGAAAAGAATGAGGATTTTTTAATGTGTTTGGACACCTAAGTGTGTGTTGGTTTCTCTTATAGTGTAATACATACTGCACATGAGCTTTAGGTATAAGACCCAGAACCGTGGACTCTTGGCCCATTGGACAAGCAAACCTACCAACAAAATACGTATTAGCATGTGTCAGAACTCTACAGAAGGTAGCCACACAGAGGGAAGTGATGGTGTGGGAGGTGAATAAATCTTGGTGAAATTCGAGCATGGTTGATCACCCCTTGCCAACATCTTTTCTGACGTTGGATCTCGGACGGCACCTCGTCGGGCTACGAAATATCCTGGTAGGCTCTGCTGACTAGCATGAACATGATGGCCAGTCTTATGATATGTCAAATCAGCCACCAATGTAGAAAAAGCACTCGAGTACATTCTTCAAGACACTCAACCGATCTCTATAAACAAGGGTGAAAACCAATCAGTAAAGGGGTCGATCACTTGGAGAGCTTACGCCAAGTTGATGCGTAAGAACTTTCTGAGCCACTTTTCATATACCAAACCATTGTAAGCAACATTTACATATCTTCTTTCTAGATACACGTGTGCTCGGTAGAATAGTTGTTCTACGAGCTTTCCCTCTCATAGATACACAAATTGGAGGGCATTTCGACAATTGGTCGGGGTGTCTCTAATTGGTTGTTCCCTTGTGTAGATAGGACTATCGATCGGAGCATTAGGTGAAATACATCTAGGTCAACACTCTTTTAGCTCCAGTAGGACTCCTGCGGGAGTCCCATAAATCTGTACCCCACAACCGATGACCATAGTGGGAGCATGGACCCGAGAGTTGCGATGAATATGATAGTACTACATATTTCCACCCAATCAAGCAATGTTGGCGCATTAAGGGAAGCCCAGCCACTGGGGGAGGAGGTCCCAATAGTAGAGACAAACAGGGTTTGCCAGCCAACCCGGTTGGGGTCGATATATCATCATAAGTTGAATCTGTAGGATTAAATAAAGCACAGCTAGCCCGATTAGATGAACAATGCAAAGTGCTCAAGAGGAAGATGGATGAGGTCGAAACAACCTCCCGACGAAAAAGGCAGTAGCAGGATAAGGAACGAGGGCAAACGGTAAAGAAGAAACAAGCCCGAGGTCATTTGTGAGAAAGATGCTAAGAAGACGAGGAATGGAGGCACCAATCTCTCACGAGAGTGTCACGAGGCCACAGGGTTGTTGGACAGGTCGAGGTGACCAGCTGAAAACGCAATCTCACTTATGAGTACACTGAGGACGGTGGAAGCCCGGAGCTAGGAGGTTGGCATGAAAAGGAGGAAGTAAGACGGAAGACAAGGACACACGTTCGGAGCAGGCATGAGCTGACGAGCAAGTCCGAGGATGAAGGCCTACAAAATCCCTTCTCTCAGCACATAATGGAGGCGACAATCCTGACGAAGTTCAAAATGCCAGCCTTTGCACTCTATGATGGGGTTAGCGACCCCCATGACCATATCTAACACTACTACTGGACTATGATCCTCTGTGATCATGATGAAGCGTTCATGTGCTGAATATTTTCTTCCAGTCTTGGGCAACTGGCCTTATGCTAGTTCTACAAGCTGGAGCTTGGCTCCATCAGCAACTTCAAACAACTGAGGTCAGGATTTACCGCTCATTTTTTCTCAAGCAAGAAAACCCTAAAATCATGCGGGGTCAGTGACAATTAAACTAGCCAAATGAGAGTCCTTGAGAGCTTACGCTCAAAGGTATTAGAATTTCTACATGAAGTTGGAGGACCCTGTGAAAGTCTCTTCCGTTGGCACCTTCATAATGGAACTTCCAATGAGCTCTGAGCTCCATAAAAAGCTCACCATGAAGAAGCCAAGGGACCTCCAAACCCTTATGAAAATGGTGGAGGAGTTCGCAGATGTGGAGGACGAACTTTTGGCGGAGAAGGAAGAAAAAAAAGGAACAGGAGGAAAAAAAGGTAGAGAGGAGAGAAGAGAAAGGAATAGACGATAGTTCGAGGTATTGGCGATAGCGAACAAACAAATTCAAAAAAAGGAGGACTGAGAAGGAGACAAATTGATGCACTCCTTTCTTCCAACTGATGAAAAAAAACGCAAGGTTCCAATGGAACTAGGAATTTGTCCAAGCTATGGAGGAGCTCAAGCACTATCTTTCCATGTCGTTGCTTATCTAAATGCCCGTCCCAGGAGAAAGCTTATACATATACTTGGTAGTGTCAGACTACGCTATAAGCCCCGCCTTGCTCAGAGAAGAAGAAGAAAAAACTAGTTGTTGATCTACTGCATCACCAAAACTCTCATCGATGCCGATACTAGATATATCCCATTGGATAATTGGGCCTCTAGCACAGCTGGTGGTATCGAAGAAGCTACAACACTACTTCCTTTCCCACTCATGCGCAAGGCGGACATGACGAGACATATACCGAAGTGGGCAGTAGAAGTTGAGCAATACGAGATTGAATATGTGCCGTGAGCGACAGGAAAGAGCCAGGTGGTGGCTGACTTCGTGGCAGAGACTACAAGGACTAAGGAGCCCACGCTTGACTAGACAAGTAATCAAGGAAACAAGGGATGAGCTGTGGCTCGAGGCCTCACTGGACAACCACCACCAACAAAGAAAAAGGAATGAGGGCCAGAATGGAGCCTGTACTGCGACGGATCGTCAAATGTGCAGGGAGGAGGGATCAACATAGTTCTTACTTCACCTGAGGCGACAGTGATTGAGCAGTCGATCACCTTAAGGTTGCAGGCCTCTAACAACAAAGCTGGATACGAAGCTTTTATCTTAGGATTCAACCACACCTAACCTTGGGAGCACAACTGATCACCATACACTGCGACAACCAATTGGACGTCAAACAGATAGGAGGAGAATATGAAACAAGAGACAGTCGAATGGCAGCATACTCCTAACTAGCCAGACGTCTGATCAACAGACTTGGGAAAACAAAGATCAAACAATTTGTATAGGAATAGAATCACTACGCGTTCCGGCACTACGTGCTATGGGGCTAAACGTTTTCGGCTCTATAACAAGTGACATTAGTCATAACCTCTGACCCTTGACGAATTTATGCAACCATTTGTTTCAAATGAAGTACATGCTATCGACACACAATGCCCACCCACCCTGCGACGAGTAGAGGTCTCGGCACCTTGTGCCCGAGTAGCAAGCATTCGATTCGAATGAAGTACAAGCTATCGGCACACAATGCTCAGTCACCCGGCATCGAGCAGAGGTCTTGGCACCATGTGCCCGGAAAGCAAGCATTCGTATCAAACGAAGTACAAGGTCTTGGCATTGTGTGCCCGGTGAGCAAGCATTCGTTTCAATCGAAGTTCAATTAATTGGCATACATTGCTCAGCAGAGGCCTCGACACCATATGTCCTGGGGGCAAGCAATCGTTTAAACATAGAAATTATCGGCCATCCCGACCAGCGCGTGGTGCAAAAACAGACAACCGTGCACTCTATTTTAAATGAGTATTTACAAAAGTAAAAGGAACAAGGTTCCAAAGAAACAAGAGTAAAATGACAGACTGTATAATAATACATAAAATATAAAGTTCTTCTACTTGGCCTCCTCATCATCCTCATCACTATCGAACGACTCAAAAGGAGAATCAAGCTGGGGAAGCTTCTGTTCTTCCAGTAATGGGGGGAAACAGGCCGGTCCACCTTAGTGCTGGCATCTTGCCAATCATGTCGATATAAGCTATTTTCAAAACATGCAGCTACACTAGTGTAATTCCCCCTGGCTTCATCGAAGCCTTCCTTGTACTTCTTCTTGCCACCTCTTTACATATCTGCTTTCTAGATCTGTATGTGCTCAGTAGGACACTTGTTCTACGAGCCTTCCCGCACAAATAGTATTGGAGGGCATTCCGATCATTGATTGGGGTGTCTCTGACTTGTTGTTTCTTTGTCCAAACGGGACTTCCGACCAGAGCATTAGGTGAAATACATCCGGGTCAATACTCTTTCAGCTCCAGCAAGACTCTTGGGGGAGTCCCATAAGTCCATACCCCACAAATGGAAATTGCATTTGTACCCTATCACCCTCGTGAAATTAGCAAAAGCGAACTGGCAAGATTCCACTTCGATATCAATTTGGCAATATCAATGAGACAATAGGTAGCCGATATGGTGGGAAGGAAGCACGCCGTCAGGCATGAAGCCCTCCCCTAGATCAGCCGCCTCAAGGTGATTGAAAAGGATCCCAGCCTTTTAGTGGTTGGAAGAGTAGGAGGTAGACAGTTTCCCCTTAAAATACGGAAAGCTAGGGATGTCAAACAAGATGGCCAACCACGTGTTTGCATTGAGGAGATGCCAATGTGATGACCATAAACGGGCACGCCGTCACGATGAAAGGTCACACGAACGGTAAGAGGGTGACATTCGAAAAAAGGTAGATACTGCGACACAATACTCGGGATATTGGAAAAGTGAAGGCGATATTTGACTTGCTCGGTCATAAATCAGAATTGATTTAAGAGCACCTTGTCTCCTCGTTATTCACATAAAAGATTGAAGTGGTTAAACCAACAAATGGTCTTGCCCGCCCAAAGTTCAACTAGTATGAGCTGAAAATCAATTCCTATACAGATTTGGTGCACTATCGGCAACTATTCTTGCTATATTCCTCAAACGATAGTCATGTAGAAGTTCTTCCCATAAGAGTTCTGCCCTTTCTGGTTTGATATACTGCCAGAAGGTTCGACCTCTTGCTAGAAAGAGTTGTCAATGGCATCTGCAACTTGCTTTTGTCATGAGCACTAAGTCGAGAGGCTAAGACAATACATCGGCCAGTATTTGGAGCTCCACAGTGAGATCGAGGAATGTGATCCCACGATCGTTGTTACTTCGTTAAAGCTCGGCCTTGATCTAAGAACCAGATCTTTTAGGATCTTGTGCTTGTTCCCCCTGCCGCCATGGATGAGATATGAACTGAATATAGCTCCATGCTTGACTGAAAGAAGCAAAGGAGAAAGGCCATACAAAACACGCCGGATGGGCCGAATAGTGTGTCAAAAGGAGGCCAACAGTATCAAAACTAGCGAACAACGCACATCTCGGCTCCACGAATATGTTGCAATTACAACATTATTTAAAGAACCCATGTATCATCTCATATTGAAGATCCAAAATGAGCCGTTCTTCTAGTGGCGGAGAAACAAATGGGGGACCCAAAATTGAGGAACCAGAAGTTGAGATGCTTGTACCACATGGACCAGAGGCACATGACAGCTAGCTGCAAGCCCTCCAAGCGGGACTTGGAGGACCTAGTTGTCGGTCATCTGAAAAAGTTCATAGATGGAGAGAAAACGAAGGCAGGGCCAGCGAAACAAGATCAGACCGATGAGGTTAGTGAGATCTATACGATTCATGTGATCCATGGTATGGTGAATTGGCTGCCGAGGAATGGTTGTGATAGGTGAACTAAAGCAGGCTACGGCTGCAAAAGAGGTAATGAGAGTAGAGCCAGCACTGAATAGTAGCCGAACCAATGGATTAGATCTATTCTCCGACAAAGACCTGAACAAAGCGCAGTTGCCGCACAATGACATATCGGTGGTGCCATACCTGAGATTTGGGGTTTATGGTGTCAGGCATGCAGACATACTCCTTCACCTGGTACTCTTGCCCAGTTTACATGTAGTATAATATTGTCTATTATTCGTGTGGAGAGCTGCATATTAGTTCTCAACTGATTATGTATAGAACATAACATTATAAGGGAACTTCAGATTCTTGGAGACAGCTAAAAAGCTGCTCAAATGGACAATATTTGCATAGAGTCTGTATTAGTCGGTTGTTGCTTTTCTAATTGATCTCTTAATTCATTGGCACCTTTTGGTCATATCAGGTGTCATATGGTTCTGAATTAAGCAATCGCGGCCCTACGTTCGACATGGATATAGCCGATTTTATGGATGGAGAGCAGCCAATATCTTTTCAGAAAGCAAAAGAATATTTTGCCCAAGATCCGTCGCAGAGGTGGGTTACCTTTTTGCTTTTTATTTTTCAGATATAACTTACTTCATATCCTCTACTTATTTGGTTCTTACTGTAGGTGGGCAGCATATGTTGCAGGGGCAATTCTGGTTTTAATGACAGAACTAGGCGTGCGCTTCGAGAATAGTATCAGCATGCTGGTACATCTCTCTCCCTCTTTGCAAAGTATGGTGAACTTACTGTGCCTAATGCTAGGAATCTTTTATTCTTCTACATTTAAATCAAAGGATTTCTTTTTCTCTTTTCCCTTGACCCTTTCTATGTCAAAGCGAAGCCTTGATCGTGCTTTCCTGAATTTACCATATGATCTTGAACCTTATTTATACGAATAAAGAAAAGGATGAGCTTGGTCTGTCTTTTTGTATGCATTGGCTTAATTCACTCCTAACCTCTTGGTACATCTCTCTCCCTTTTTGCAAAGTATGGTGAACTTACTGTGCCTAATGCTAGGAATCTCTTATTCCTCTACATTCATTTCTGTTGACAATCGTTGGATTTTGTATACCTTTCATGGGATTCACCATGGTAAGACCTGGCATTAATGTCCATAGCACCCTTAAGTTTGAGATGATTGAAAAAGGATATAATCACAATCATTGGAGGTGATCCTCATGCATGTCCAAAATAGAATCATTTGAATTCAGTGGAAGTTACGTTGTTTCCCATATATTTGATACTTGATGGGGATTTTGATTCACCTCCACCCTATGTTATCTCTACAAGGGTAAGGGTTTGTGTGTATATAGGAGTCAGACTCCTCAAACCTCTATTTACATTGTACATAGACTCTGAAAAGAAGGGATAATTGTTTTTATGATTTTTGATCCATTTAGTCAGACATAATTGTTTTCATGATTTTTGATCCATTTAGTCAGACAAAAATGTGTAGATAACATAGAGTCTAATAAAAACCACTTCACTCATTTCACTGCCGTAACACAGCAAAATTTATGTAAAATGACAATGTTAAATGTTGTTAAATAAAGAGTCTGGGACATGTATCCCAATCTTTTCTGGGTGTCAAGTGTTGGGGACATGGCTACTTTATTTGATCAGTGGCTTCTATGTTCCAGACTTTCCACCCTAACTCAGGACACGATACATTTATATAGCACAACAGTATTAACCCTCTTTAGAACGACCTTGGGATTTTTACTAAAATGTGGCTCTTTAATGTGAGATACTGCTAGGTAATTTTGCAATTTTGCTATTCACGATTTATTTTAGAGACTATGTTCACACACCGCTACCAGTGATATGTGGTTGTGAACTACATTCTGCTCTGCTTTCTTTCTTACTCCTCTATTTGATTCTTAACAATTGGGGTATGCCCTTGATACTTAAAATATTAACATTTTGAGAGGATCCACTAGTCTAGTGCAACGTTTTGATTGTTCTTGTTAGAGTTTGTCCCGCGTTGATTAATTTTTACCTCCAAAATTAGTCTATGACCTGGGCTGTCTCCACAATCATTTCCATTTGGTTTTGACTAGGATGCTTTAATGGTTCTTTGTGAGGATGGCATTTCAAGCTCTCACATGAGCTTAATGTTGCTAGTAATTTGAATAGAAGGAATTTTCAAGTTTTTGCTGCACAATTTCCATTTATAACATTTGGCACACCTTTTTTTTTCTTTCTGTGATGAGCTTTCAGGTTTCTTCAGCTGTCCCAGAAGGAAAAGGTGTATCTTCTTCCGCTTCTGTGGAGGTTGCTAGCATGTCTGCTATTGCAGCTGCTCACGGTGATTACAATAGTTCCATTGCATGACTTAAAATTCTTTGATATTTGATTACTTTCTTTGGTTAGCTAGTTGATCATTACTTTTATTTTATAATATTTCATTCTAATCCTTTTTTGGGTTGCAAAGATGGTTATGACAATATGAAGAACTTTGAACTTGGGGGACGCCTCACTAACTGGTACCTAAGTAGTTTTTGTTCGACTAGATGAGTAAAGTTTTGTCGTGCAAATGTAGAAAGTCTAATTTGTTGTCAGAAATAGATGACATGCTTTAGAACCGAAGTATTTACTGTTTTAGATACTTTTCACATGCAAAGGTGCATTAGAACAAACTAGAACAGAGAATCGTGCAAAAAACCAAATAACTGAAGAACCCAACCGCAAGATGATAAGAGATAGCTCCTACAACACTGAAGAGGTGTGTTTGACTTGCCCCGTCTGATGCCTATATTGCAAAGCAGTTAATGTATCCCTATTTGCCTATTAAAGAGTTCATGATTTGGCGAGCCCTTCTTGTATTAGTAGCCAATTGCCATGGACCAATGCCCATACACGAATGGCTTCTTCTCATACTGAACCCATTGTGAATCCAATTTTTGTGTGGCTCTCAAGTTTTCCATGATGGGAAACCTGGTATTGGAATTAGAAGCTTATGCTATCATATTATTTCAGTTAGTTGTTTTATTTGGGGAAAACTTCATTTCCAGCCCCTATGGTTTAGTTTGTTGGTGTGCGGACTAATCCCTTGACATTCATTTATTAGCATGCAAACCCTCATGGTTTGTGGGCTTACATGCATAGTTAATTTTTCCATCAAACTTTGACAAAATTCAGACTCCAAGCTCAGATTTTAGGTTGCAAGAGATAAAATATAAGGTGAAAATACGTTCTGCCCTTATTAAATCTTCCTCCTCTAAGCTAGCTTGCCCTAACTCTAATCTTCCAACAGTCACCACTGGCGCCCGCCTCAGCAGCCACATCAGCGACCTCCCTTGTCATGCTAGTATTCCCAACAAGCACGACACCTGGCAGCCTCCATTGCCCCATTGATATTTCCAGCCAACACGACACCCACCTACACCCTTGGCAACCATTTGCCTCTGTTCTTTTGTGATAATGTTAGTTAGACATTATGGTGGAAAGCAAGTTGATGGAATGGTATTCTGAATTAGAGAGCACCGTGTTTTGCAAATAGAAGCCGTGGCCGTTTGATCGAAGAAATATATATTTACATTTTGATGTGCAAAAAGATGAAAGTTCGTCTAATGGGATTTGCAGTAGTAGGCGTTGAGGTGACCCCTCTGATTTTAGCTTCCTTTCCTCCTTGGTAATGATTTATTATGGATAGGTCAAAGAAATTTGGGATTCCCACAGAAATCATTGGTCATGGGCTGGGCTTATGATTGTAGTGTTTTGTACATAGAAAGGGGAGAGAGGAAACCATTGGGCACTTCTTCAAAATGGTTGGATACTTTGTATGCCCATACTCTTAAGTGGCAACTAGGAACAATGAAGTGGGCAATGGGGGTGGGGGGAAGTGTGGGACTGAAAGCTGTGATAGTTAATATCTGTTTGTCTGTCATTTGTCTATATATGGACATCTATATATACACAAATATATATGTGTGTGTGTGTACACATACGCACAAAGATAGATCTATTTCAGATGATCAAACGAAGAAGGCGAGGAGATTAATGCCAATTCACAAATTCTGTCATGCAGATGGAAAAAATAACAGTGCGCTTAAGTTGGTAAACCGCAGGGGTTTATGTGCTAATAAATGAAGGTTAGGGGGTCAGTCCGCTCATCGACGAAGTCACATGCGGTGTAAGTTAATGTTCGCCCTTGTATTATGCCAAAGAACGCTGACTGAACACTCTATTTTACATTGTGATTGAGATTACTGTCAGTTTTTGATGGGTTGAGAGATCATCCATAAGTTTTCACACACATAAGAGGCAATGCTTTATATTGAAGCCCCTTCTAACTTGGGGAGGTGAAAACACCTATGACACACTCCACTGATATGTAAATCAAGGTATATCTGAAAAGGTATCTTATTCTATATTGAATTGAATTGAAACGGTACAATGAATATACCGCAAGACACACAGTAAAGCAGCCTAGTGGGTAGAGCGTGGGGCTGAAACAAATTGACGAAGAATGTGAACATCATAAGTAATATCAGGGCGAGTCACTGTAAGATATACTAAGCAACCAACCAATTCGCGATACTCGGTAGGATCATCCAACGGTATACCATCGGAAGAAGAGAACTTGACATGCAATTCCATAGGGGTATCGACAATGTTGTCATCAGTAAGATGAGAACGATGGAGGACATCGTGGGCATACTTGGTCTGGGATAAAAGATAGCCTTTGGGAAATGAGGCCACCTCAATACCCAGGAAGTAACGGAGGGGTCCTAAGTCCTTCATTTCAAATTCACGAAAGAAATGGGTTTTCACCTTAATAATTGTAGCAGAAACAAAACCTGTGATAATCATGTCGTCCACATATAACAGTAGAAGAACTAACCCTGTAGAAGTACGACAAAGAAAAAGAGAGCCGAGTCATGTTGCTAGGTTGGAAACCGATCTGGAGAGCAACGGAGTGAAATCACTCATACCACGCACGGAGAGAGTAGTAAGTTCATAATTCATGGCACGCACCCAATGAGGATCATGACAAGCTTCTTTATATGACGTGGGTTCAAAATATGTATGGATACGAGAGAGAAAAGAACGGTAGAAAGAAGAGAATAAGTATTAGTGAAACAAAGTCTTATCGGGGGATGGCGATTGCGAGGAGGATAACTGGGGTCAGACGGATCTGGAGCCGAAGATGCAGGTGGAAGGACCATAGAGTTGGGAGCCGGAGCGGGGCCAGGAGTAGTGGTATGACGACGAGAGTAAACTAAAGGAAAGAGGGGAATGACGGACTTAAAGGGAGGAGGAGAGGGAGTAGGGGGAGTAGGGACGTCGATAGTAGAGATGTACTCATCAGGAGGGACATCAGCCAGAAGGGATCAATGAGAACTAGGGTTTCCTTAGGAAAAGGTGCTGATTTGGGGGAATGGAGAAATATGACAAACGCTCAAGAAAGGTAACATGCCGAGACACATAACTTTTTGGTCACAAGATCATAACATCAGTAACCATTTTGGTTAATGCCATACCTGATGAAGACATAGAGAGCACAATGAGCACTAAGCTTACTACGGTCCTTCTTGGAAAGGAGAACAAGGCAAGCAGAACCAAACACACGAAGAAGGGAATAATTGGGATGCTGACCGTGGAGACTAAAACTTGATTTAGGATAAAATGTATAGGGTTTTGTTAATTAACCCTACCACTCATTGGTCTTATTTATACAATGTGAGGATAAAGCACAATACATGATTATCCAATGTGGGATAATACTAAACTACTACTCTAACACTCACCCTCAAGCTGGAGAATAAATGTCACAAAGACCAAATTTGTTACATAGAAACTCTAACTGTGGTTTGAACAAAGACTTAGTAAACATATTAGCTAATTGAGCACAGGTAGATACAAATGGAGTAGCTATTACACCATCTGTTAATTTCTTACGAACTAGATGACAATCAACTTCAATATGCTTGGTCCTCTCATGATATACTGGATTTGATGCAATGTGAATTGCAGCTTGGTTATCACAGTATAGAGACATAGGCAACTGGACACGAACTCCGATCTCCTCAAGAAATGATCGCAACCATACAATCTCACACATGGTATGTGCCATTGCTCTATACTCTGCTTCTGCACTAGACCGGGCAACTACTGTTTGTTTTCTGCTCTTCCAATTGACAAGATTTCCACCCAAAAATATACAGTATCCAATAGTAGACCTTCTATCAGATGGTCCTCCAACACAATCAGAATGTCCACTGGCTCGATAAAACAGACCACGACCCGGATGTGCCTTAAGGTATTTCGTGATCCGGAGAGCCACCTCCCAATGTGGATGACGGGGAGCAGACATGAACTAGCTTACCACACTAACTGCGAACGAGTAATAATAAGATAATTTAACTTACCAACGAACCGACGATACTGATCAGGATTAGGGAATAACTCCCCCTGGTCAACACATAATTTGACGTTGGGATCCATAGGAGTTACAATAGGTTTACTTCCCAACAAACCAATATCCGCAAGGATGTTTAGCACATACTTCCGTTGAGATAAGCTAATACCGTCCTTGGATCGTGCCACCTCGATCCCTAAGAAGTATCGGAGTTTTTCCAAATCCTTTGTGTGGAATTGTTGGTGTAAGAATGATTTGAGTCCATAAAGTACCTTGCTGGTCATTACCGGTAATAATAATGTCGTCCACGTAGACAACTAATAATACTTTCCCTCGATCAGTATTAAGAGAATACAGAATGATCAGATTGACTGCGATGCATGCCAAAGCGTAATACCGCATCACGAAACTTTCCAAACTAGGCTCGAGGAGATTGTTTAAGTCCGTATAGTGCTTTGTGAAGACGACAAACTTGATGAGGCGCCCCTTGAGCAACAAACGCAGGTGGTTGCTCCATGTAAACTCTCTCCTGGAGGTTCCCGTGGAGGAAGGTATTTTTGACATCCAACTCAAACAACAGCCAACCAAGGGTTGCAACAAGAGAAATCAGAACCCGAACAGAACTGAGTTTGGCAACCGGTGAAAATGTCTCAAAATAGTCAACGCCATAGGTCTGGGTGTACTCTTTGGCAACAAGACGAACTTTATAACGCTCAACGGTACTGTCAGGAGCACCATCCGTGAGGTAATAGAGGCCACCATGTTCAGCACCGCCACCAATCTTCCTCCACGTCGTGAGATCCTGAAATACACAATCATGAGGCAAGAAGGTTACTGAACAATTCAAAGACATGGTAAGTTTACTAACAGACATAAGATTAAAGGGAAAACGAGGAACATATAAGACAGAATCCAAAGTAATAGTAGAGGTGATAGGAATAGAATCAAAACCGGTAATGGCAATGGTGGAACCGTCGACTAATGTAACATGTGACGGTGTAGCAATAGATTGGCGTCCAGAAAGGAGAATAGATGTACCAGTCATCTGGTCAGAGGCACCTAAATCAATAACCCATGGAGTAGAAGAAAGAGATGAGGCAACACACGCAACAGGGGGCCCTGGCTGAGCAAGCGTAGCAGTGGAAAACGAAGCAGAACCAGCCAATTGAGACTGAATGGACACAAGGCAATGGTATTCTTCCGCAAAGATAGTCACCACACTGTTAGTGGCGATGGGAGTAAGCTGCTCAGGATCCTGAGAAGTAGCAACTTGATGAGCTTGAGGAAACCCATGAAAATCATAACAGTGCTCCACGGTGTGATTAGTACCCCACAATAAGTGCATAGCGAGGACCATGCCCGCGGCTAGAACCGCTGCACACACGCGGACCACCACCATGACCACCAAAATTAGGAATGCGACCACGTCCGCGAGAGCCAGAATCGTGGCCACGAATGAAAGGAGGACCACTAGATATACTGGAAGCTAAGCCGGAACGATCAGAAGGAGCCGCAGAGGAGGCAGGGCCAGATACAGTAGACTGATGGAGGCGACTAAAAACTTCACCAAGGGAGGGGAGATCACGCGACCCCAAGAGCTGGTTACTAACCGGGTCATAAGTAGACGAGACACCTGATAGAAACCGAGCAACCTGCATGCGCTCACGCTGCCTGCACATAACCTGAAGATCAGCAGACAGTGGCTCACAAATATTGAGCTCGTCACAAATGCTGCGAAACTTGGCATAAATATGCCTCCAACGATGAATCCCCTTGAGAGAGAGAGAAGAAGAATCGATGAAGATCATACATGCGACGAAGGTTATTAACACCAGAATACATCTCTTGAACCTGAGTCCATACTTGTTTGACCGTGGGCAAGAAAATCAGGGAACTAGCAATATGAGCCTCCATACTATTCCACAACTCAAAACGAACACGGGCATCTTCAGCTACCCATACAGAATATCCAGGAGTTTTGGAGTTGGGAGGATCATTAGTCAAATAGTTATATTGGGACTCTCCCAAATAATAAACCTCAACTGCTTTAGCCAACACAGCATAATTCCTCTCAATTAATGGTGTGAAGGTAATAGACAGCCGGTCCCGATACCGTGAAGAACGAGCTGAGTGTGTAATAATAGGAGAAGGGGTAATAGTGGGACTAGAGTCGGTATCTAAGGCTGGCACAGACATCGTAGAGAAGAACTCCCAATCAACAAAACAAATATATAACGGTTACTTGGAGGAAAATCACCACTATCAGTTCCACGTAGTTAAAAAACCAAAGCTATTTCGCAAGCAGAAAATACCACGCATAACAATGATATATGCGACTTGAGTCATCTACCCAACATTAGCGGAAGCAAATACTACTGTGTTCATAACAAAGTATCAAAGAATGATGAGATTTATGGCACACAATACCACTGTGCACATAACAAAGTAATGTAAGTGTGCACTGTAGATCTATTGTTCTGACTGTAGGCATCACAAATAACAACTCACTGTTAAACTAACATCACAGATCTACAAACCCAATAACCACAGATCCACAAACGTAGAGAGACACAAAACTACAGATCCACTAAGAGAGAGAAACGAACCACAGATACAGAGAGGGAGAGACTATTGATCCATGGACTCCACAGATCTACAGAATCCAAAACCTCTGGATATGGCGACGGCCAGCGAGCGGCGGCGGCGGCGGCTAGAGAGCAATGCGCTAGCAGCGCCTGCGAACAAAGCGCGGTGGCTGGCGAGCGACGCGCGGTGGCAGCGACGGGTGTTGGCGGCAGTAGTGATGGTAGGGCAACAGATTTTAGGGTTTAGGGTTGTGTGGCTTTGATACCATGAAACTTGATTTAGGGAAAAGTGTATAGGGTTTTGTTAATTAACCCTAACACTCATTAGTCTTATTCATACGATGTGAGGATAAAGCACAATACATGATTATCCAACGCGGGAAAATACTAAACTACTACTCTAACAGAGACGTTCATACGGGCAAGAACCAAAAAGGAGTGCAGCAGGCATGCGGTTCAAAAGATACGTTGCAGTCAGCACAGCTTCTCCCTAAAACATAGAGAGAACAGACGATGAGAGAAGAAGAGAACGAGCAGTGTCCAAAAGATGACGGTGCTTTCTCTTAGCACGACCATTTTGGACGGGAGTATCAGTACACAAGGATTGATGAATAGTCCCGTGAGTGGCTAAAAAATTGGTAAATTCAGAAAGAAAGTGCTCCCCATCCAAATCTGACCGAAGGATTTTGATAGAAGTAGAAAATTGAGTATGGACCATGCTGTGAAAATTACAATAAATTTTTAAAAAATTAGATTTGTGGGTCATTAAATAAACAAAGGTGCATCGACTGTAATTATCGACAAAAGAAACATAATATAGAGAACCACCTTTGGTTGCAATTGGGGAATGACTCCGCAAATCAGTATGAATCATATGAAAGGAAAAGTAGAAGTAGAAATACTTTTATTAAAAGAGAAAGTAGTCATTTTAGCAAATTTGCAACCACTGTGTTTAGAAATATCACTAGCAGAAATGGTACCCAAAAGACTATTTTTAACTAGAAGTTTCAAATGCTCACTAGATAAATGCCCTAGAATGCTAAAGATAAAAAGGAGAAAATTTCTCATCCAAAGAGAAAGATGAGAAGGCAGTGGAAAGAGATGCTATAGGAAGGTGTAGGTACTCCAGAATGTAAAGATCACCAGCTCTATGGTCGGTCCCAATCTGTTTCTTGGACACCCGATCTTGTACAACACAATCAGAAGAAAAGAACAAAACATCAAAACTCGAATAAGATAATTGACTTATTGAAAGAAGGCTTAAAGACAATTGGGGCACATAAAAGATATTGGGGATAGATAGTAAAATGGATGAGGTGGGAAGAATAGAACCAATAGAAACTACATGCATCCGTTGGTGGTGGCAATTGTAATAGGGGAAGTAGGATAAATGCAATTACTAAAGAGAGACAAATTGGGGCTCATATGATGTGAAGAACCAGAATCAAAGATCCATGTGGTAGGAGAGATACCTATGGGGTTGGAACCATGCAAACCTGAGTGAGTAGTAGTCATAGCAGAAGCTTGTGAGTAACCCTTTTCAGTTGCGGTTAGGAATGCCTGAAACTACTGATACTGCTTAAAAAAGAGAGAAGATGAACCACTGTCAGGGGTAGAAACCGCAAGGGCCGTTGGAGGACAATGGTAGTGTTGTGATGGCCGTGGTGAGTGAGAAGAATTACACACCTTAGGTTGTGCAAGCTTAGGGCACGCATTCTTCCAGTGTCCCTTTTGATGACAAAAGCTACATTCATCCGGAGTAACTTGTGGTTTTGGCTTTCCAGTAACTTGAATAAAATGTGATGATGGAGTTGGTAGGATAGGTGCTGAGTTCTGATTGGATAGAGCTACTGGGGTAGCAAAGACAGATTGAGTAGGAGAGGCGACATAAAATACTTTAAATCGAGTTTCCTTGGCAATAGTTCACGAATTGCCCCATCAACAGAAGGTAAGGGAGACCGATGCAAAATAGCCAATGTTCTAAAAATCGCTAGGCGCTAGTCGGGCGGTGGGGGACCTTCTAGCGCCTAGGCCTAGTAATCGGAGATTAATCGGCCTAGGAGAATTAGTCGGTTTTTTTTTTTAAAAAAAAAAATTTAATAAAAATTTCTATAAATGTACCAAATTAAATAAATATAAGTAACACATTACACATAAAAATTTCAAACAATATTAATCTCCTCCTCTTCCTCTCCATATCCCTCTAAAATTTGATCCCCATCGGACTCAAAGTCAAAATCTTCATCTTGCTCTTCTTCCGTGTCATCTTCTGATTCAAAATCTTCTTCATGTAGTTCTCGTACTTCAATATTTCTTGCACTTCTTCTAGGTTGAAGGGCTTCATCTGCTCCCATAGCTTCTCCAATCAACTCCCATGTAGGTCCCGAATTAGGCTCAACTTCTTCATCACCACCATCAACAATCCATCCTTGTGCATGCGTTGCTTCGCTTGTAAGCAAGACATCTCTCCCCTTCTCCCTTCTTTTCTTATTGATGAGTTTGGCATTGAATTGGACATACACTAGATTGCTCAATCTTGTTGTATCAAGTCTATTCCTTTTCTTCGTATGTATCTATACATAAAAGAAAAAATCTCAAGTTAATATAATTATTTTTCATTTTCTATGGAGAGAGAGAGACTATAGAGAGAGAGAGAGAGAGAGAGTATATGCTCACTCCTTCGAATGTGCTCCAATTTCTCTCACACCCGGATGAACTTGTAGTCAAAGAGAGAATTCTAATGGCCATTCTTTGCAAATTAGGTGTATGATTGCCATAGTTAGACCACCATCCAACTAGTGATGAAAGAAGCACAAATCAAATAAATTAGTATTAAGATATATTCAATTTAAGTAGCAATTATATTCATAATCAAGAAAAATAAAATAATTTACCTGGATCGTAATTGTCATCATTTTTCTCACATCCTTTTGCGGCCAATGCTTTTCCAAATCCACCCTCTTTGCTCTTGTACTTCAACAAGTCCTTATTGATGACTTGATCTTGGATATCAAAATCATTAGGGTAAAAACATTCAACGCAATTTAAAACCCCATCCATGATAATTGGATCATGTTGAATGGTATTATCCTTAAAGTGGTAAAAAGGATTTAACAAATAGTCCGTCAAATGCAATGGACTGTCTAGTCGACCCACGGCTTTTACATCAATGATTTCTAGTATTGGTCGGTAAGTAGTCTCATTTTGTTTGAATGCTTCCTTGATATCTTCCTTTGCTTTTTTGAGTTCTCCATAAATAAAGCCCATTGAGGGCTTTCGATCCCCATCAACAATACGAAGCACTTTTACTAGAGGAGCAAACACTTTTAAACATAAAATTACACCATTCCAAAATGACAAACTCATCACTGTAGCATATGCTACTTTCCCTTTCGTGCTCTTAGCCCATTTACTATCTCCCCATGCATTGCTACTAAACATTGTCCTTAAATCTTGTTTCTTCTCCATCAAACTTTGTAGAGTTAAGAATGCGGTGGCAAATCTAGTAATACCCGGCCTCACTATGTCTCTCTTTTTTGTAGCTTTTCGCATCATTGACAATGTATTATGGTGAGCATAAATAAATATTGTGAACGCCTTTGCCTTATCTATAACTCCTTTGAACTTAGATTGCTTACCAATCCCTTCAAGCATGAGATTTATTGTGTGGGTGACACATGATGTCCAAAACATAGTAGGCCTCTTGCTCTTCAACAAATTTGCCGCGGCCATATTATTTGAAGCATTGTCTGTGACAACTTGAATTACATTTTGTGGCCCAATATCATCAATGAATTTGTCAACATAGGTGAATATGTATTCCCCCGTGTGTGACTCCTCCGATTCTTCCTTAGAAGAAAGAAAAGTAGTCCCGAGCTTACAATTGACGCACAAATTCATAATGCATCTCCTCTTTCGGTCGGTCCAAGCATCGGTCATAATAGAACAACCCGTTAAAGCCCACTCCTCTTCTTGCTTCTTGAGTGAAGTTTTTGTTCTCTCCACCTCCTCCTTTAGTAGTGGCTCCCTTAATAGGTATTGGCTTGGAGGTTGGTACCCCGGTCCAAATTGACCAACCGCTTCAACAAATCGTTTGAAGCTATCATTGTCGATAGCATTAAATGGAATACCAGATTCATATACCCAACGAGCCAAGAATTGATGCACATTATGAGTTCTTTCCTTCCAAAGTGCTTCACTTATGTTTTGTTGTCTCATCTTCTTGTTTGCATCGGTAGAAGAAGAATCGGGATTGATAGTAGAAGCAAATTTGTCCATGGGACCAAGATAATGGGGCCTTTTCCTTGACCCTACAACTTCAACTTCATCATCTTCTAATTGTTGATCACCAAATATATCCACTTCCTCCCTAATTTCCTTGTCATCTTTCTTCTTCTCTTTCTTTTTATCTTTTGTTGCAAGAAGTGCCTCTTGATACTTGCCTTGATCTTCTTTGGTTGACTTGGGGCATGAGGCAACGTTTCCCTTAATATGACCTATGTGTTGTTTCATTCTATAAATTCCTCCACTATAAACTTTTCCACACAATTTGCATTTCAAACGATCCAAATTCTTAGCATCCACCAAAACTCCATAATCCCATCCAACATCGTTCGACCCTCTTTTCAACAATTGACTTTCGGTGTTGGCATTAGAGGCCGCCGAAGAATTAACCGGATTCTGAGACCTTGATAAAATAATATACCTATTACCTGGATCATATGACATAAAAAATACTAAATTACCAAACAAATAGTGAGGGAGAGGTAAATATACACTATTATTGATAACTAATAACTAATAATTTTAATATATACAATCTGTCAATTCACATACAGTAGCCATGACTAATAGTCATAGTCTATAGATTAATAGTATAATAGATATTCAGCTATTATATTATATAATAGATATAATAGCACCGACTACTGAATATTAGTCAGTGGTGTCGGTATTACTGTATTGGATATTATAATATTACTGTATATACTAAATCACTGATAATATAAACATTAAGATCCAGAAACAGAGAGGGAGATGAGAACCAGGAGAACACCGACTCACCGAATGGAGGCCAGAGACGAGAGAGCGATAGAGGGAGGGTACGAGATTGCTGCTGTATGGAGATTAATAAACGCTGTAGTCGCCGGAAGATGAAGGATGTTCCGCCCGAAGATGAATGGTAATTGGTAAGTTCTATAGTCGGTGGTAGTCTGGTATATAACTGTCTATATATAATGATAGCCCTACCGAAAAAAACGGTCGTCTCCCTCAAAAAATTGGCCCATTCATTAATCTCCTCAGCCCGTTTAGTCGGCCAGCCCGATTCATCGCCGCCTAGCCGATTAGTGGGCGACTGGAGCCCGCCTAGGAGAGACAACGATTTCTGTGGAGGATTTTCCAGTAATCCCATTGGTAACCCACCAACTACCGATTAGTCGGCCGATTTTACCGATTTTTAGAACACTGAAAATAGCCCCACGAAGAGGCTCAAACTGATCTCGAAGAGCCATAAGGAACTGAACAAGACGTTGCTTCTCACGGTATTGCAAATAACTAGCAAGCAATTGGAGATCGGCAGGTTCCATAAAAGCTAACTGATCCCAGTAATTAGTCATCTCGTTATAGAATTCCTGAATCGACTTATCCTTTTGAGTGGGACTCCAAATAGACATCTCGAATTCATATTGTTTGGCAAAATTTGATTAAAGGTACATGATCCGCAAATAGTCCCATACTTACTTTGTTGTATCATATTTGGAACAGTTCATACCAATACTTGGTTCTACTGAGTTATGAAACCAAGTAAGAACTCGAGCATTCTCCATATTCCATTTTGTGAGAACAATAGCATACCCTTCTGGTTTGGCATCAGTGGGTTTCAGTATTAAGCCATCTACATATGCCCAAAATTCCTTACCAACAATGAAATTTTTCATGACATTGGACCAATATAAATAATTATGGCTCATCAACCGAATACTTATGGCTTGTGTTTTATCCTCAGACACGATGAAAAGACAGACCTGAGTTCACATAAGGCTAGCGAGAGTCACTGGAGATGCAAAGAATGGTGTGGCAGTACTTGTCGAAATCGGTCCAATCTGATAGAAAACAGCCAAAGACTGTGTAAACCAATTGAGATATGGTCTTTTGGAGATCCAACGAGGGTCGCCGGAATACGAGACAAGTTCGGCGAGGGTTGCCGGAGGGTGTAGATGACCACTAGTGGTTGCTGGTTGTCCGACGAGTGAGAGAGGGGAGAGAGAGAGAGAGAGAGGAATCTACTGTTGCCCAGAGAGAGAGAGAGAGAGTCTGCAAGAGAGAGAGAGCGCTGCTATTCTGACTAAACCAACTGAGTTCAGATCTTGCGGAGGTTCAACGAGGGTCGTCAGAAGTCGAGGGGTGTCCGGCGAGTGAGAGAGGGGGAGATCTATAGTCGTCGGAGGTCGGCAGAGGGGAGGCAATGAGAGAGGGTTGTCCGGCGAGTGAGAGGGGGAGAGAGCAATGGTCGCCGGAGGTCGACCGGTGTTCCGCAGTGGAAGAGGGTTGTCCGGCAACTCAGAGAGGGAGAGATCTAAGGTTGTCGGAGGTCACTGGTCCGGCTGGCAAAAGTTCAGCAGTGAGAGGAGTGCGACTAGGGAAGGTGTAAGAGAGAGAACGAGATGCTACGGCTGTTTGCAAAAAAATGCTAGGGTTTTTGCTATCAACCTGGCTTTGATACCATGAAAAGGTATCTTATTCTATATTGAATTAAATTAAAATGGGTACAAGACATGGATTAAATAGACTACAGAAATAATAGATAACTACTATCCTAACTAAGAGATAAATATGAAGACAATAAAAAACGGAAAAGATAAATACTAAATATTGTGGAAGACTATCCTATTCCTATTGCATTCACAATATCTACGAACATCTCACACTCAAGATATACTCAAGACTCATAGTACTTTCATTGCTTTGATACCTATCCCTGTCTGTTGAGGTCATGCTAAAACTTCACCAGTACACAAATCTCAAGCACATTACAGATTTCAGGCCTACAAGTGCATCTCCAATCCATACTCCATTTGTTCATTTTTTATTAGAAAACTTACTCCAACCAATACTGTAGTCCATTTTTACAGGATGGACATTTGATCCTCCAAATATGGTGTGGGGATTGAAGTGTAGAGGATGGTTTTTAGGATGAGAAGTTGATCCTCCAATAGCTATAACACTTGATGCATTCATCGAATTTTTATTTCATTGTAAATAACTGAATGTGGAGGACAAAATGTGGGTACATTATGGAGGCAAAGTGGCAAATAATTGAGTTTTGGAGAGGACCGAGTGAATTATGAAAATATGGGGATATGCAGTTGGAGTCTGTATGAACAGTAAATTCATCTGGACCTCTTTTTTGAATTGGAACTAACACTTTTACCTAAAATTGAGAGAGAGAGAGAGAGAGAGTTGGATTTGCTTTTACGAATTCACTTTTGCTTGAACTAGAGAATTATTGAGCTGTACTTTCATATACTGTTTGCAGGATTGGACATTAGCCCCAGGGAGCTGGCCTTGCTCTGCCAAAAGGTAGATCAATTTTTTCACTTGTTTCCCCTTTGATGAATTATTTCTAACATCTCATTTGCAAAATTCATTTCTAAGTTAAAGTTATTTCATAGGTAGAGAACCATATAGTTGGAGCTCCCTGTGGTGTGATGGACCAGATGACTTCAGCATGTGGCGAAGCCAACAAACTTCTTGCTATGATTTGTCAGGTACTTGTCATTGCTAATCTTAAAACAAAAGCTGCTGAAGTTATTTTGATGAGAAGACTCTGACCAAACTTTACTTGTGCAGCCTGCTGAGGTAATAGGGCTTGTGGACATTCCTAGTCATATACGGTTTTGGGGAATCGATTCTGGAATAAGACACTGGTACCTAATTTGGTCTATTTGAGGATTGATTGTATATAATTCAACCAACCTTTTACCTATTTTATTATTCTACAACTCTAGTATTTACTATGTGCTGGTATGCTGTGAATAATTATAAGTTTTTACCTATGAATCTTACTAATTATTTGTCCTCTTCGAATCCCAACTTTCTTCTGCACAAATTGCATTCTTAGATGGACCGGATCATTCTGTTTTCCGGTTTACAAGGAACTCTTTTCTCCATTCTTTTTATTCTATTCTTCTTCTTTTAGATGAACCTCTTATGACTAACTAGTGCCTGACATAGCTCAACTTTGAACACATACCATATTCACAGGCATAACGTGAATATTTTTTTTTTCTATTTTCATTATGGTCTTTGTAATTTGTATGAACCGGAAGGCTCACAATGCACTAGTTCTGGAATTTTGTTGAGAACATTACAGCCTTGTGGAGGAGTTCCTCTATAGTTTCCTTGGGAGGCAAGGTCCATTAGGTTATTTACAATGCTGCCTTACAAAAATTGAGGAGCATCACAATATTGTTCTTATTGAAATGTATTTCCTGCTCCATGCTTTGAATGAATAACATGTACTCCATGTATGTGTTATTCCCCTTTCCTGCACTACAAATAGTGAAAATGGTTCATCAGCTTATTTTGTTTCTCTTCTTCCTGGTTTACTCTCTTAACTCAGGTGGTAATTGCAATTGTTTTTGCAGCATTGGCGGTGCAGACTATGGATCTGTAAGAGCGGGGGCCTTTATGGGTCAAAAGATGATAAAGTCTGGCGCGTGTGCAATGCTGACCCAATCATCTTCTAGTGCAAATGGAAACACTGATGAATTGGAAGAGGGTGGTATTGAACTGCTCCAGACCGAGGCTTCATTAGATTACTTGTGTAATCTGTCACCTCACAGGTTGAAAAGCTTATCTTTTGGACAGTGTTTCACTCATAGGAATGATTGTTGGTTTCTTTGGATTTCCCATTTCCATTTTCGGTTCACAACAAAGTAACGGAATCTATATTCCAATGGCGTCACCATTCATCTATGTAAGATAGAATAAGTGTTTATGGTTGTTAATTACCCGAACACACATCAATCATATATAGAGCGTGAGTACGATGATAAAAAGACTAAGATACCTTCACAATTCAAGCCCTAACACTAACCATATTTATCTTACATTGCCTCTCAAGCTAGACAATAAATGTCACACAGGTTACACAATAATTTTAATCGGGGTTTCAACAATAGCTATTGAAGATTCACCATATACTGACTTATTTTCTTATATTGGTTTATTTCCTTTATTGGTGTATTAGTTGTCATATTATTGTCTTTCCTTATTATTGTGTCTTTCCTTATTATTATTTTTCTATATTATCGTCTTTCTACGTTGGGAGGAGCCTAAGGGCCTTTTTCTGTAATTGTACTCATATTGGGATTACTATATAAAGGGTTAGAGTCATAATCTCTAACCAAGATTTCACACAATATTATTTAACATGGTATCACAGCCGCCCTTAGTAGGGTTTGGCTAATTACTATAGCCGCCACCACCAACCACCATGGCAACACCAGCCACCACCAAAAACCCAACCCTGGCCCCCTCTCTACCACAACCACCACTAGCCTCATCATTGCTGCTCTCTGCTCTCGCTAGACTCTCTCGTGTTCCGGATCCTTTCTTTGATGGGTTTCTAGATCAGCCTATGATCCTTCCATAAATTCCTGAATCTCGTATGCCTTGTTCGTGGCTTCCAGTGTTCCATCTCTTATCATGTGATTGTTAGGAGTATTTGTATTCACTTGTTATGGGAGAGGAGAAATCTACCGCAAGCTCTCAGCCACTGGCAGAGAGGGGGAGTATTATCTCCAGAGACAATTCTAACTTGAGAATCACTACCACCCTATTTAATGGCCATAACTACCATTCTTGGTCATGCTCGGCAATCTTGTCTTTGAAAAGTCAAGACTGCCTAGGTTATGTCGATGGGACAACACTGTCACCACTTGTTAAGGATTAGGGGTATAAAAAGTGGGATATAGAGAATTCTCAAGTGATGAACAGACTAGTACATTCTATGATTCCTTCGATGGGAGAGGGATATCTGATTTTGGATACCGCCAAGGAGATCAAAGATGTCCTTGCGGCTACCTATGCTCGCAAAGGGAACATGACTCAGATATATGACATGAACTGCACCACCGAACGATAGAAATAGAATGAGATGAGAGTTCTCCAGTACTCACTACCCTTACTAACTTATGGTAGTCTTTTGATCATTATCAGGATTGGGAACCCAATTTATGCTGAAGATATTGCAAGTTATAAGAAGTTGGTTGACAGAGACCGAATATTCAAGTTTCTTGCTGGTCTAAATCAGGAATATGATCCCATTATAGTCGAGTATTGGGAATGGAGCCACTTCCATCTCTTCAAGAAGTTTTTGCCTATGTTCAGAATGAAACCGACGTGCTACCATGTTGTCTATTGTTCCTTTTGACCGTTCTGCTTTGGTCTATGCTCCCTGCAATGATGGTAGGAACCAACCTTGAAACCAAAATAGCTTTACTGAGAGACCTCCTGATGAGAAGGATTAGTTGTTTTGCGATCATTGTCAGGACGATCGCCATACCAGGGAGACATGCTGGGAACTCAATGGGAGCAAAGGCAATCATGGGAAAGTTGGCTGCTCTGGGCCTTCGTGTGGCAGGTTTGGGAGTTATGACGGTAGAAGGAGGGGGGGGAATCCCGTGCCTCACACACAGAGGTTGTAGATTCACTAGCTGCTAGTTGTCCGACTTCATCTTCATCAGAACCTCTTTCTTTACCAGAGGTGGAAACTCTTCGCCGCTTTATATCGCGGCTTGATAACCCCATTGGTTCTTCGTCATCTTTTGCCCGTTCAGGTAACATAGTTAACTCTATGAGTGCAATACATTCTTTGTCTAGTATTCTTTGGGTTATTGATTCCGATGCATCTGATCGCATGACTGGTGTATCCTCTGTGTTCTCCACCTATAAACCATACTCAGGTCCAGATATAGTTAAAATCTCTGATGACACTTTTTCATCCATGTCAGGCAATGGTTTAGTCCATGCTTCCCTGACCTTACCATTTTCCAGGACCTTATCACGAGGAAGACAATTGGTAATGGTAGACAGGAAAATGGTCTGTATGTCTTGGATCTCGTGGAAGGAAGTTTGAACAGTCACCAGCAGGCTCATCTCATGAGGGTTTCTGATTCCTCTACTGACACTATCTGGTTATGGCATCACCGTTTTGGCCATCATTCTTTTTATTTATTACAACACTTGTTTCCTTCCTTATTAAACAATAAAACTATTTCCATTTTTAAGTGTGAATCTTGTGAACTGGGAAAGCATTATTGGGCTTCCTTTTATTCGAGTAATAATAAAAGTTATGTTCCATTTAGTCTTATTCATACTGATGTTTGGGCCCTTCATGGGTTCTTTCTCTTAAATGTCATAGGTGGTTTGTCTCTTTTGTGGATGATTTTTCTTGTACTTCATGGGTCTATTTGATGAAAGACAAAAGTGAAGTTCATACTATTTTTAAAGATTTTCATAAAATAATTTACACTCAATTTAGGACACTTGTTAAAATTGTCCGTTCTGATAATTGGGGGGGGGGGGGGGGGGGGGGGGGGAGTTCTTTAAAGGTGGTCTTGAAACTCATTTTTGGGACCATGGCATAATTCATCAAATTTCTTTCATTAACACGCAACAGAATGGCGTTGTCGAGTGCAAGTATCGCCACCTCTTATATATGGCTCGAACCATGAGTTTCTGGATGCATGCCCCAAAATAGTTCTGGGGTGAGACCATCTTGACTGCTGCATTCCTAATCAACCATCTTCCTACCTGTGTTCTCAATAAACGTGCACCGGTCACAGTACTTACTAGGTCCTCTACGTTGTTCTCCATCCCTCCCCGTGTCTTTGGGTGTACATACTTTTTTCATAATCATTCTCCTATCCGTTGCAAGCTTGATCCACGAGCGCTTAAATGCATATTCTTGGTTTATTCTTTCATCCACAAGAAAGACACATTGAAAGGGATCAACAAGATGTTTTGTGCGCGAAAAGTAATGCCAATGCCTCATTAAATGTACCATATGCATAGACAAACTGATGATAAAGAAGTAGAGAGTAATACGTATATCCTTTTTTAGTGTGGGAGTAACTGAGAAAGACACGGAATTCTGCAGGGATCTAGTTTGTCTCGGCCGGAGTCAAGAGCATGAACATAACACGTGCACTTAAAATTTGCAACACTAAGTAGTAGATGGGGTGGTTGCTCTATGGGATATCTGACCACCAATGATAGTAGAAGGCACATAGTTGATTAAGTGGTATGTTGTAAAGAACAACATCACTCAAATCAAAATCTTGCTTTCAACAACCCCATTTTGTGAAATGCGAGCATAAGAATACTGATAAACAATACCACGGTCAGCAAAAAATTGAGATAAAGCAGTATGAAAATATTCATGTGCATTATCTTAACTAAATATACTAATGCTAATATCAAATTGACTTTTTATTTCTATGTAACATGATTTAAAAACTGAAGACAACTCTGATCTCTCTTTCATGAGCAAGTTTTAAAAATCGCTAAGTGTTAGTAGGGCGGTGGGGGACCTTCTAGCGCCTAGGCCTAGTAATCGGGGATTAATCGGCTTAGGAGGATTACTTGATTTTTTTTTTTTAATAAATGTTCCTACAAAGTCTAAGATTCCAAACTAAATAAAGAAAATAAGTCACACATTACACATAAAATCTCCAATAATATTAATATCCTCCTGTTTCACTTTATATCCCTCCAAAACTTGATCCCCATCAGACCAAAGTCAAAATCATCATCTTCCCCCTTTTCCGTGTCATCTTCAGAGTCAAAATCTTCTTCATGTAGCATTCGTGCTTCAACATTTCTAGCACTTCTTCAAGGTTGAAGGGCTTCATTCGCTACCATAGCTTCTCCAACCACCTCCCATGTAAGTCTTGAACCGAGCTCAACTTCTTCATCACTACCGTCAACACTCCATCCTTGTGCATGTGTTGCTTCGTTGTATCAAGAGAGAGAGGGAGGGAGGCATACGCGATCGAGATCGTTGGAAGTTGATGAAACTATAGTAGCTAGAAGATGAATCATAAGTTCTGTAACTATTATTATAACTCTTGTAATAACCCTACTTCAACGGCTAAACTATGTCATTTTCTTTAGGCCGATTTACTTTTCTCATCGGCCGATCCGATTAGTTGGCGCCTAAGTGACCAACCGATTTCTCTGGGAATTTGGGGGTAATCGCATCGGTGGGTAGCCTACTACCTACTAATTACCGATTAATCAGTCGATTAGTCCGATTTTTAAAACACTGTTCATGAGTAAAAGTACGCAACACGGGACAAATCATCAACAATAATAGCATAATACCGAACATCAAAAGCATTAGGAACCCTCATGGGACCCCAAATATTTAAATGAACTAATGGAAATGGACGCGACACACAACTCTTAGTTCTAGGATAAATTGGAACTCTATAATATTTATTCAACTCACAAAATTCACATGAAAATTCAGCAAGGCTGCTACACGAAGGAACTAGCCATTTAAGGGTCTATAGGGATGGATGACAAGGATGCTGATATGGTGACATTGACGATTGGGAGCGATAAAGCTATGGTGAATGTAATTGGCAAAGTAGTACATGCACCTCCAACACTTCCACCAATCTTCCTTCTCGTCTTGAGATTGTGAAATATACAATCATGAGGGAAGAATGTGACAGAGCAATTCAAGAACTTGGCATGTTTACTATCAGACGTAAGATTATGTGTAAACGCGGAACATGTCAAAATCGAAAGTAACGAAAGAAGTGTCAGGAATAAAAAACCCAAACCAGTAATGTCAGTGGTAGAATAATCTGCTAAGGTGACTTGAGATGATTTACCAATAGATTGACAACTAGAGAAAATAGTAGATGTTCCAGTAGTATATGATCAGATACGCCAAAATCGATCGGCCAAGAAGTTGAAGAAAGAGAAGGCGCATTCACAGGCAACGGAGAGACTTGTCTGAGCGAGCGTAGTAGTAGAGAAAGAACCCACCTAGGGAGTTTGAATCGACACACGACATTGGTATTCCTCTGCAAATGTAGTCACCACAGTATTGGTAGGTAACCCGTGCAACATCCTTTGAATCACTCCATTTGACAAGTTGTAGCTTGGTTGGTCTGACTGGAGATACTCCATTCAAGTCCACAATGGAGGATCCAAGACCTGATTTGGCATGGGGAGAAAGCAAAATTAAAAGGTGGAGTACAAAGTGCTGAAAGTGTTTCGAAGTGTTTGCTAGATTAAGATTACCATGTATCCTGCGATAACAAGTCCTACACTCCAGACAGTCATGGAAGGTTGTGATTGACCAAAGATGTACTAGATGTTGATTTCAGAAATAACTCGTTTCATTTACTGTGGTTTTCTTTTGTCCAGGAAACAGTGTAACGACTATATGCTTTTGTGTCATAGCCATCTGGCAATTTCTCGTATCTCTGTATGTTTTGGTTGCACACACCTCTATATGGTTGATGAGCTTGAGAAAAACCATGGAGATCATAACAATACGCCAGGCTGTGACTGGTTCGTTCACAATTTGTGCACAATCTTGAACCTGACCCTGACCAGGGCAACCTCTCCCTGATTGATGACCTCCATAACTAAAGCTACAACCTTCACGACCAGAGCCACAACTACTATAACCACGACCACCAAACCCAGACTCAAAGTCACGGTCACAAAAACAGTTCATAGAAGAACTAAATCCACCTGAGACATCAGAGGCCAAAGCAGAATGCTCAGGGTTAGCCAAGATAGCAGAGCTAGCAGCAGAAACATGTAACGATGTACAAATAATGTAGCCAGATGTTCAAGGCGAAAACTAACGCTGCTAGCTCCAAATTGTGGGTCGATAGTTCTTCTCATATGCCTTCACTTGTCATTACGCATAGGCAATGACTCTTCCATGTTGCATCAAGACATAGCCAAGACCTTGTTATGACTCGTCGCTATAGATGGAAAAACCTGCCGTCCCTTTTGGAAGATGTCAAAATGGGTGTTGTTGTAAGCCTTGTCTTTAGTTCCTAGAAACATTCCGCGCGTTTTTCTGTCCAAATGAATAATTCGCCCCTTCGTGTTAATATTGTCAATGGCACAGCTACAACAGGGAGAACGATTTGCAGCAATGGGGGATTTCTATAATCTCCTTCAATTTGCAAGAGCAATCTCCTCAGGTTAACTATTCACCCTGCAGTTTTTGTCTACAGATAGATTTTGTTTATCTTTTTGGGGTTGGAAATTTGCTCACTCAAGTAATCTGACCGACACCCGAATGATCTGACGTGTTTTGGTTTCAAGCGTTTATCAGTCGACGTTGGATGCTTGGTTTTGCAACCTACCTTGCTCGGATGTGGTGATGGATGGACTACAAACATGGTCCGAACTGACCTGTACTCACCCTTATCTGTAGTTGTCCCCCTTTGAAATCCGTCCATCTGTAATTTTTACACCATAAAAGACAATATTTCTCAACCCGATTCAAGATCCAAATGAACTTAACATGAGTAAACAAAAGTGAAAGAAAGGATCTTAGATAGATGACTTTGTTTTTTGGCCCCTATGGCTCCTTGCAAAATGAATCTCAATGCTATTGAAATTTGACTACGAAACGTTGATTTACTGTTGTGAGTATTCATATTTTTTGGAGGGTAGGAACAAAGATGACAATGACATGATCAACTTGGGGATGTACTCCTTCCTATTTGACATTCATATGTGTTCTGCAAGGAGCTATAGAGGCGAAGAAAACAAATTCATCTATCGATGATTTATTCATATGAATTTAGATGTTGAATCGGATCCAAGGGAACTGCCTTTTATGGTATAGAAATTATGGATGGTTAGATTTCAAAGGAGAATAATGGGAGAGGTCAACAATAGTCCAATGAAATTGTACGTGGAGAAGAAGCAAAGAAAAAGAACTAGAATGACATGTTTAAGGGATTGAATAATGATAGCAGTTTAACAATGGACAGAGAGAGATAGAAGACAAAATGTGGAATTTTAGGGATGGTGAGTCACTCTGTCAATCGATCTATATGTGAGTAGCTAAATCGGAACCCACACGTTGTGTGTGCAGCTCTGAGTTATGTATACACATGTATTATATTTTGCAAATTGTATTTAGGTAAAGAGATATGCAAGGATCACATAAGATCTAGCAATACAATTATAATCTCAAAAATTTCAAGCATTGAAGAGATACAAAATTGACTAAGTTGATAAGCTATGAAAGAATTCTGCTAGATTTATTTTGATAACTGAATATCCAGTCTGAGAAACCAATCCCACCGTCCACTAGCGGGGGGCTAATTATAGTGGGGCAAAGCCCTTTATGGCTTGCTTCGACACATGAATTGATAACACGAGTGGGAGTCAAAGCTCAAACAAAAGGTAAGGTTTCCTTCTGTTGCTGGTTACTACGTGACTACCACTCTACCAACCCTGGGGTCAAGAATTACTTTAGGTTTATCACCTTCTATCTGAAAGTAGTTGTTGAATAATATTGTGTGAAAGTTTGGTTAGAGATTATGATTCTAACCCTTTATATCGTAATTCCGATATGAGTAAAATTACAAGAAAGGCCCTTAGGCTCCTTCCAATATAGAAAGACAATAATAGAGAAAGACAATAATAAGGAAAGATAATAATACGGCAGCTAATACACAAATAAAGGAAACAAATCAATATAAGGAAATAAGCCAATATATGGTGAATCTTCAACACTTCCCCTCAAGCTGGTGCGAAAATATCTCTCATGCCCAGCTTGCCAAGAATGAAATGATGAGGTTGGCTTCCAAGACCTTTGGTGAGGACATCTGTCAGTTGTTCACTAGATTTCACAAATAGAGTGCAAATAATCCCACTGTTCAACTTCTCCTTGATAAAGTGTGTGTCAATCTCCACATGCTTGGTTCTATCATACTGAACCGGATTGTGAGCAATACAAATGGCCACCTTATTCTCACAATATAACCTCATGGGTTCTGTAGGCTCAAACCTCAAGTCTCTTAGTAGGAGTTTTATCCACAACAACTCAAAGATCCCTTGTGACATCTCCCGAAATTCTGCCTCGGCACTGGATCTAGATACGACAGCCTGTTTCTTGCTCCGCCATGTGACAAGATTACCTCCTACAAAAGGTGCAGTACCCTGAAGTAGATCTCTTGTCACAAACTGAGCCTGCCCAGTCTGCATCTGTATATGCCTCTACTTGTATATGATCATGGTTCCCAAAAAAAAAGCCTTCTCCTGGGGTTGACTTCAAATATCTAAAAATTCGAAGAACAGCATCATAGTGAGACTCATGAGGAGCATGCATAAACTAACTTACCACACTCATAGCACAGGCAATATCAGGACGAGTATATGACAGATAGATTAACTTGTCCACCAGTTGCTGCTATCTCCCCCTGTCTACCACTGCTCCATCTGTGTCATCTCCTAATTTTTTGTTAGGCTCCATAAGCATATCACATGTCTTGCACCCGAGCAAACAGGTCTCGGTTAGAATGTTAAGGACATACTTTCTTTGTGAGATAAAGATTCCTTGATTGCTCCTAGCAACTTCAATTCCCAAAAAATATTTGAGACTTTCCAAATCTTTTATTTCAAACTCCTTTGCAAGGTATCCCTTTAACATCTGCATGCCCTCCACATCATCACCTGTAAGAACAATATCATCCACATATAATATGAGGGCAGTTAGCTTATCCTGTGAGGAGTGTCAGATGAAGAGTGTGTGATCACCGTGGCTTTGCCTAAAATCATATTTGATCATTGCTTGAGTAAATCTTTCAAGTCATGCTCGCAGATATTGTTTAAGCCCATATAAGGACTTTTTAAGTCTACAAACTTTTCTCACTGTCTTGGGATCTTCAAAGTCGGGAGGAATGCTCATGTACACTTCTTCCTTCAGATCTCCATGCAGAAAGACATCGTTTACATCAAGCTGATGAAGTGACCAATTGTTGTTTGCCGCTAGTGACAGAAGAATCCTCACAGTGTTCATTTTTACAACTAGAGCAAAGGTCTCTTGGTAATCTATTCCATAGGTTTGTGTGTACCTCTTTGCCACCAACCTTGCCTTATATTTCTCAAAGGATCCATCCGCTTTGTGCTTGACTGTGAATACCCACTTGCATCCCACCATCTTGTGCCCATTTGGTATCTCGATCAACTGCCAAGTGTTATTTTTATGAAGAGCTTTCATCTCTTCTAACATGGCACCTCTCCACCTGGGGTTAGTGAGTGCATTCTGAACATTATTCTGAATAGACACAAAAGCAAGTTTTGAAGGCTTTATGAGAAGGGGACAGCCGACTATACGAGACAAATTTAGACATCAGATGTTGGGTACAAGCCCGGACACCCTTGCGTGTAGTAATGGGTTCATCTAAATCATCTAATTCATTGTCAGAAATAGGAGAAGAGAAAGTAGGAATACCTGAATAATACTGTGTGAAAGTTTGGTTAGAGATTATGATTCTAACCCTTTATATAGTAATCCCGATATGAGTACAATTACAAGAAAGGCCCTTTGGCTCCTCCCAACATAGAAAGACAATAATATAGAAAGATAATAATAAGGAAAGACAAGAATATAACAGTTAATGCACCAATAAAGGAAACAAATCAATACAAGGAAATAAGCCAATATATGGTGAATCTTTAATAGTAGTGCAATAGTATATTGTAGGCTAATCAAGGAGCAAATAGCATCCTCTGTTCCCAATGTAATCATGTAAGTTGCAGGAACAAATTAATGCTGCTATTCTTTCCTCCTCTCCCTTTTCTATTTTCTTCTTCCAAACCCTAAATACACATTTCACACTTATAGCTATTAGAATAGGAATTGCTATTCCTTTCTCATTCCATTAAGACACATTCCAATCTTAATTGCATTGCCACCCTAATCATTCCACTGAACAAAATACTACCTCGGAGCTGTTGCTGATTATGGAAACATCTTACATTTTGCAGTACACAAATTCAGTCTGATATGTCTTTGTTTGATAGCTCCACCTCCCCTCTATTTGTTTATATATTAAACCACTTTTGCTTTCAGCTTGTGGTGGTATCTCAAAATTTATCTCCATGGAAAGATTATTCTTTAGTACTAAGTTAAATCTGGTCCTTTATATGTATTTGAATTTGTATTTCCTTTTATTTATTGCAGATATGAAGCACTTTACTTTAAGATGCTTCCAGATTCTATGCTTGGTGAGGCTTTTTTGGACCAATATGGTGATCATAGTGATCCAGTCACAATCATTGACCGAAAGCGTAGATACGGAGTTAGAGCAGCTGCAAGACATCCTATATACGAGAATTTCAGAGTCAAGGTTTGTAATTGTTTCGACCCTTTTTTATTGTTAGGGGCCTTGGGCATTGAATTTACACCATGAGAATTATTGTTCTATTTATCCTTGTTCACTTGAAGAGAATGTCAGGACAAGCTATTGACTAACAAATTCGAAAGAAATGGCAAGAAGAAGCAAACTCAATTTTTTTTTTATTTTCAAACATTTTTTCTTTTCCCCTTTTATCGCTTTTCCCTTTATTTTTTTTTTAATTCCATGTACTGTTGTTTGTCTATATTCTTTTCTTTTTTATTGTTTTTGGTGAGAGAGAATAGTGTTGTATTCGACTTGGTCTAATTTGTGTCCAGAACTGGAGAATAAATGCTATTTGTTGTAAATTGCATGTAGTGGGGAAAGAATTTGTCAGGCGGATGTATAGAAACCTAACGTCTTGATTTATCCTCTTGAATCATTTTCCTGTCTTTCTATGCCTATAGGCAACGCTAGATAGTGTGTAATCTAAAAGTTTTCTATCATAATATATTGTGGACCCTATCTCCTAAAAGTTTGCTAAGCTAATATGCTACTTACCGCCGATCAAAAAAATATGTGACTTATCCTTTGGTTTTGGGTTTCGTTGCAAGAACCTCCTCCCGGGGTTGGCGAATCAGCTTTGGAACCTCGTTTCGCAATTTTGGGAAAAAGTGTAGTTAAAACCTCGCTAAATTGAGAAAGTTATTCGTTCAAAGTAAAAGAAAATTTGTAGCTGCCATCAGATTATAGGAAACTACCTCAAATTTATAATAGTGCTTTGAACATACTTAATATTCATTAAGGTGTAAATTACTCTTTCCAGTTGACTTCAATCTCCAATATGTTTTCACAGTTGAACGCATATAATAGAATCAAGCAAAGATGAGATCTTCTTTCAATGTGGATACTTGCATACTATGCGGATGCTCCTGTAGGTGTAGGTGCTCCCAACTGAATTAACCCCTTTCATAACAACTTAATCTTTGGGATAACTGATGATCTAACATGGCGTGTATCAGATGTGTTGAGAGTTCATGGATTTTATATTTGTAATGTTTTTGCTCCCACGTGTTTGCTAGTGTGATACTTTGCTCCTTGTATATTTGTCACCTTATTTGTCTATCTAGCTTTTCGTGTGGAAGGCTCGCACATGATTGAGAAAAGAGTTTCGCATCTCTAACAGCTTGTTATTTCCTTGCGTATCAGCATTACATATGTACAAATTATGATTTTCTGCTAATTAACAATTTTAAAGGAAAATACTTCTCGCCAAGTATCCATAAATCATAGGTCAAATACGCATAACAATATCATGGTCTTCGTTATCGCATAGTTCATTGCAAGCCTGCAATTGTGGAATCCAGTTAGTCCTAGCATTCTACTTAATTAATAGGTGGAGGAGCATTCTCTGGTTCCAATCATTACAGATGAGGCCCACTTATAACTCCAAAAGTGTGTAAATCCTTTTCTTGCACATTATTCAGAAATGAGAACCATCTAAATACATAAAATAACTCTGCTCTTGTGTTATATTGCCTATCGATCATCGTCACGTGTAGGTGTTGCATTTTGAGTATGAACTTTTTTGAAAATGATGTGGATTACAGATGCAATAAATTTTCCCTGGTATGGTATTTGTTGTGTAGGCCTTCAAAGCTCTATTAACCTCTGCTGCCTCAGATGAGCAACTAACTGCTCTTGGGGAATTGATGTACCAGGTACTTGGTTTTTTATTGTCATGCATGCTTTCCGATGAGTACATAAATTAATGTTGGTGTTTAATTAATGATTCAACTTGAATGTTTATTTCTTTGCTTAAATTAGCTAAGAAAATGTGATGGAAGTTATATCAGCAGCAATATAAAATATTCAACCACATATCATACTGTTTCTCTGTGGAATTCATTCAGGCAATCGACAAGGAAGTTATTTTCTGAAAGCCTCGTCCTTAGACCGTACCTTTATTTGGGATCTTTGTAGTTGGTTTATAAGTGGATAATGCGTAAATTTGACCGAATCGAATTTCATTGGAATGACTTTAAGGATGTGGAACAGGTGCTTGGCTAATAGGCTGGTGCTTGTGACATCTGTAATCCGATTATTCGGTGATCAAGTCCAAGAAATAAGTGAGTAGGTTCCTTGTGCTCATGAGAAGCACTGTATTTCAAACATACAAAGGGTGTGTACTGAGAAACCCAGTTACATGCATCTTTTGTGGATGAAATTATCACAGTTGTTAACTTGTTATCCTTTATTGTTTTGAACCAAAGCCTTGATTTGCCTCTATCATAGAAAGAGAACATGCATATTGTGTCTGCTGGGCGGAAATTAGTGACAGCTCTGCATCAAATATCCTTTAACTCGCATTTATCCTTTGACAACCAAGTGCTGCAATTGTGCTTTTAGGTTTTTATGGACATAAAGTGTTTGTGGTAGAAATTTTGAAGGGAAACTAAAATACAAAAACAAAAAATTGATGGTAGCTGTTGTTGTCGATGCACTACCTTGGTCTGCAGTGTCACTACAGTTACAGTGCCTGTGGACTTGGCTCGGATGGGACAGACAGACTTGTGCAGTTAGTACAGGAAATGCAGCACAAGAAAAATTCCATCCTTGAAGACAGAACTTTATATGGAGCAAAGATCACTGGTGGTGGATCTGGTGGGACAGTTTGCGTCATTGGCAGAAATTGTCTTCGGAGCAGCCAACAGATTCTTGAGGTAAATTTTCACATTTACTCGAAAAGAATCCATGAAAAGACAGTTATTTTGTGAGATGTACGGCCTGTCATTCTAAAGGCTATTGGTTTGAAAACAAATTATCATTTATTTCATGCATGATGCATGTATAGCTCCGGAAAGGTGTTTGCACAAATTAACAAACAAATAAATAAATCTGAAAGGTGTGGTTTCTAGTCAATGTATTATCAATGGTTTCTTCACAAGGTTGAACTCTTAAGCAGAAATAGATTAAACCTGATGCTATTAATTAGTACAACCCCAAAAGTTGTTTTTTTTGTGTGGTATGTAGCCATATCCAAATAGTTTACAGAAATAATTGCTGCAAGGAAGGCATTCTCTTGTATGTACTATCAAAATTTGAAACTAAATTTCTCACTCTCTAAATGAGTGCCATTCAATTTGAACAAGAAGTGTGTAATATCATTACTATGCACAACTTGGTAAATATCACTTATTATGTTGCATATAATGAGCCATTATATAATCTTTGAAGCATTAATTTTAAGGTCATCATAAATATCATGTCAAAGAGAAAATTCAAAAAATTAAAGAAGTACCTAACCCATGTGATAGCATTTCTTTTCTAAAAATTGTGGTAGAGCAATATTGTAAAACACCTTCCCAACCATAGATAAAAGCGGAATATTTCAAAAAACAACAGGGACAAGTGTACTGGGTTGATGTTTTCATTCTTCATGCCTTTGTAGTAGTTTACTTGGTGGTTGTTTTCATCCTTTGTCCCTTTATAGACATGACTGACATTGTACATATAGTGCCAAAATAATGGCTTTTTTGCATTTTGAAACTGCACAGATTCAGCAGAGATACAAAGATGGCACTGGCTACATGCCATTTGTTTTTGAAGGTTCGTCGCCTGGTGCAGGAAGGTTTGGGTATCTTAGAATCCGTCGCCGCAACCCTCCTAAACTTAGTTAAATCTCTTGTTAAGAAAAATGTTTATCCTACAAGAGAAAAATAAGATATCATTCTGGTTTTCTTATTAATGTAGAAACTCCACCTCAGGAGATGAGACCAGCTGGTTTTTTATTTTTTATTTTGGTCTGTTGGGGTAAATAAGCAGTTATTTTGTTTGTTAGGAATTATGCAATAAGGAAGGACATATACTCTATTTGGCCCAACTTATGTAGACTAATTATTTTTTATCATTATTCAATTTTTTTTTTTGTATTTGTTATTTTGCATTATTTTTTTTATAGTTTATTGGTCTAAAAAATTATAAAATTATTCAAAAGTTAAAAATAATTCACTAAAGATGAAAAATGAGCCCAAAAGACGCTATTTTTGGTTTATTTTTTGTATTTTCTGATTTTTAATTTGGAAATAATTTTATAATTTTTTGAAATTGTTTATTGAGACGAATTAATAATCATCAAGAAATTAATATAAAATAAGAAATTGTAATTTTTTTAAAATAGGCAAAAAAATATTCAAACAATAATTCAATAATCTAATAAACTTAGGTGCCATTTCCATCTATACAAATACGAAAAACAAACCGGCATGTTAGATTAAGTGATGGACTACTGAATTAAGAGTAGGACACTTCATTGAATAACGCACTTTTTTAGAACTCGGGGCATTTCTGATATCCCATTTGGACAACACCCTCTAAAGGTGAAACAAATTATTCGCTGCAAATAGGTTGATAAAATTCCATGGGGTCACCTTCCAAAACAAGCAATGCCTCTAGCTGCAATGGAGGATGAGATAAATCCATTGACATGGATCCAATCCCTTCCCAACAAGGCATTATACTTTGTTATAGAGTCCAACATAAAGAAAGCAGTATCAGTCTTTCTTTTTCCCACTACTAGCATGACTCAAATGATTCCTAGTATACTGCTTCCTCTAGTAAAGCCTGCAATTGCATGGTGCTTGTGTGGATTAATTTTACCTTCTCTTTTCCTAACTTCTTCAAAGTCTTGAAAGGAAGAATGTTAACTGTAGCTCCATTGTTTACCAACACCTTGTTAAGAAGGATGCCATCACAGCAAGTTTTGATATAAAGAGGTTTTAAGTGCTGCCTCATGGCCTTTGTAGGAGCTCTGAAAGTGTACGAAACACTAGCATGGTAGGATTCTGTCACCAAAGGACTCTGTACTTGTGGGCCATTGTTATGAATAAAGCTATCACCTTTGATAGACTATGGAACGACTACAATACCTCATCACCGTGGTCATTCCGAGTTGCTACTTATTTCGATTCATGACAAGTTGCCAATATGTGCTCATCCCTTTCTTCTGATTTTGAATTAAGGCTAGAGCAATATTCAATTGGGGACCAATTTTCCTGCCCTGGGAGGTCAGAAGGGATAATATGGACCATGTTTGTAGACACTTCTGATAATGTCCCAAGCTGGATGGTTGTTGGTTGAAGTGGTGGGTTTTGCCCCACCTCAGTACCCTTTCTCTTCAGCGGATCAAACTTCTTGGGTTGATACCTCCATGGGTGAAGGATCTTTTTGGATTCTCCCTTGTTCTACTATTATTGCTTCAAGTAAGCATGATTGATAACTTGCTAGAGTATCTAGGGATGTAGAAATGTTTTCCTCTTATTCATCATCATGATGAAGAAGTGATGATTCAATAGCTTTTAAGTTCTCCAGTTCTTTATGGTGAAGTTCCCTTCGAAGCTTTTCCTTTGGATCTTTCCTATGTTGCCTAGAAAATCTAAGATTGGGCTTCATATAGTCCATGCATGAATCTTCCTCTGGAAGTGTTTCCCCATTTTGAAATAGGGCATATCTTTTTTGTAGCTTCCTCTTCTGTGCCCTGGATAACATATATACCATCTGAAGAATCTTAGTTTTGGGGTTTCTAAGCTATACCCTTTGGTTTGGAGCTGATTGTGGAGGTTTGGAAGTTCTGTTTCCCATCTTCAATAGTTCCCTATGCCCATGAAATAACTCAGGCTTGATTTGCATTAGGAACCAACTTAGCACCCTCTTCACAAGAATGAACTCATCTTGGCTTTATTCCTTGTTCTTTCCAGCATCTATCCTCTTTGAACGTGGGAAATCCCTCTTTAGAGTTGGTCGAACTTGACTTGGGTACGTTTCTCTTCTGGAAAACCCAAGCCCTAGTAGTACCCTCTCTATAATATCTGTTCTTGTTCTTGAAAGTTTAATTATTTAGTGATCTCTCATTCCCCGACTTATTTGGGAAAATCTTCTCTTCCCTCCTAGCCAAACCCTAGAATAACATATAATTTTCCATGCATTCCCTACATAAGCATTTTAAGAATGAAGCTTCCAAAAGTAGAGGGATTGTGATCTTACTCTCTGGTATTGGTTCATTGGATGTAACTCAGTGTCCACCTGAGCATATATATCAGTCTTTGCTATTATGCTTCTAGGTCTAGTTTGATAGGCCATCTTCCCCTTGAAACTAGGGGTCTTCATGTTCATTTAGAATTCCTCTCTTGTATGCTATTCTTCACCCTTTCATTCAATGATAATGGTACATTTGTGTTGATCTTTGAAAATGGATACCTGCATCCTCATAGTCTTTTCTAGAGATATCAGCCTTCTCTTCTTGATCTATTCATGTAACATTGACGAAAAATATTACAATTTTTTTAATTGAATGAGACTAATAATCATGACACTTACAATATGTCTTCCCTTTTCTTTCTTCCATAGTTGGAATTTTAAAGCCTGGTGAAGGCCTAATAACTCTCTTCGCCAACAATAATTCAAAGATTTTATCTGCCTTGTACACATTGAAAGAGTACACTTTCTTAATTTCCTCTCTTAAATATCTAATTAGTTGTTGTTTCTTTTCTAATCAAGGCCTCACAAACACAAGGGTCTTGGCCTATATTTCAGAAGCATCAATCTCATTGTTTGGATCTTTGTAATAAGTTGAGTAAGAGGAATTATTTCAATCTTGCTCTTCTCCGAGTAAGGACTCACATCAAGAGACCTTATAAGTCAAGTCTACTAAGTACCTAAACTTATATAATCTGTAACTTTATGAATTTCAAAGACGTTAGATAAAAACAATTTAACAACCCAAAAACCGACTTTTCTATTTCTAGAACATAATAAAATAGAGTTTGGCTACATTAATGGAAATATAGTGAAATTTAAATACTAAAACTAAACAGAGCTCAACAACAACTAAGTGAACCGAGGTGATATAACGTCTTTCTCTTAAGTGCTGCTATTTGCACTTGGGAATGAAGACTCGGCTACGTCATCATCGACATCTAGCATGAAAGGCTAGGGACAGGGAAAATTTGTACTATCAACGATAAAACTCAGTAAACAAAACTTACCTGTAACACAATTTATGCCACAGATCATATGATGCATGAACATGTCATGAAAAATTAATTATAATAAGTGGAAGCAATAAGAAAACATGTACAAGACATAATCAGAGTGTGATGTGTGCAATATAAATCCAAATGAACTGTCTAAGACTTGCTCTTAGTTCTAGACACGTGTATCATTGACCATTTCTCGTACGTGTCAAAAGTCTATTTTAAAATTTTCAAGTTTCGGGTCGAGACCAGTATTGCACATAAGTCAAAATTTCCAAAATAGTGTCATGATGTTCCTGATTGATATGGTCTTGACTCCTAAGCAAAACCTCATTCCGACGCATACATACCCATCCGCTCCCGTATCTCATGTTCTCAAATGTTATGCTCTCGGACATTATGCATCCCATGTGTCGTGCCTGATATAAAACAACTCTAACCCCACCCTTCAACTATGGTTTTATAAGAAGACACGCAACTGCTAAAGAATATAATCAGCTTACGACATAACTTGGCTAAATACATGAGACGTAACCGACTCTGCTCTAAGACGTAGCTCGGTAGTACCAAACATAGTTCCGCTAATGACATCTAAACACATCTCCCCAATGAGTAATACCACATCTCAAATGACATGTCTTAGTGATTTACTCAAAAACTCATTTGTCTTCAAAATTTCACGAGTGACCATGCTCATAGGTACATGACGTGTACTTCGACCCACGTTTCTAGGTTGAACACACTGTTCATAAAACCAGTAAGGATCATTAAAATGACATGAGAATAACATGGGTTTACAATATCACATGTAATATAGAACCATGTACGCATTGTGCGAGAGACAAACATGATTTACGATGTCTAGTGAAATATGGAAACCATATACTCATACGTCATACGTGCGAGACATGTACATGACCTTGAAAGACAAAACAAAATATGGTCAAAATGAATAAGTCATCCGCTTGGTGTCAAAACAAAATTCGATTGGGTGTTGCATAGTCATTCACATGGATCAACCTTAGGCATCCGATTGGGTATGGTATTACAGTATAGGAATAAATTAGAAAGGTTGGGTCTTCCAGTTGCTCATAGTGTAAATGATACTGTCACAACCCATTCCAAACTGGAACGGATTAGTGACCAGCCAACGGTTCTACTCGCTGAGGCCTCCTACGTTAATTAAAGAGTTTATGAACTTTATCGAATTATCTTATTTAACCCTTGACATGCTGCAGAGTTTAGCGGAAGCGTTGTTTGTTCAATAACAAAATAACATCAAGGACGTGTAAACCTGACAATCGTTATTGAATTAAAAGCATGCTTATCCGATACTTATTACAAACCGTAGTACTGGCCTAGCATGGCCTCAACATAACGAAATAGAACTCTATATGTACATAAGTTTCAACCACAAAATTCAAAGCATAAAATTAGCTGATTAGTTCTTTATTGTCCGCTAGGTCCTGCCACGGACCCTGTTGTGTTGCAAGGCAACACCCATTAGCTTATAGCTAGTATGAATCTAAATATACCATTTTACAGATTTTACACGACATAAAAAAAAAGACAATTTATTAGTATATTGACAATACTTATGATTGGGTCTATAGGATGTGGCCGAAGACGTATATATAAATAATATATAGTTTCCATAACCCGTGGGTTATATCAATACTGAAATTAACAATTTGTGTGCTTTGAACGGAAATAATCAATGAAATATATTCAACAGTTGATTCTTCAGTATATATGCCAGAACTGAATTAAGGGAGCTACCCTTTGAAATATAACATATATTTGGCATGACGTCATTCAATGCCACCTAGCCGTGAGACCCAACCTTGTATTGAACCACCGCTTGTCACACCCCCAGCGGTCAGGGAATCACCGGAATTCACATTTTATGAGATGATGTTTATATGATCATCATCAACAATTTTAATGATATCTCATGCATACATAAGTTTATTATATAACAGTTTTCTCTTCTCTTTTCTTTTTCTTTTCTAACAAAATATAGCAAATTTTTATTTTTGGGGCATATCTTAAAAATTTACAAGTAAATGGGTATATCCGGACTCACCTTGAGTGACGTAGGGTATTCAATTTCGTGTCTTGCCTTTGATGTCGTGATTAGGACCGGTGAGTCGTATATTCTTCCAAAATTTCTTGTCCCTTTCTTGTCTCTTCCTTGCCACCTTCTTTCTCTTTGTTCTTGCCTTCTCTCTCTCTCAAATTCTCAGGTTTTGATGGAAGTGTGAAAAAAATCGAATACTAGCAATGGCTTTATATAGGATTTGCCAAGCAAGAGGTGGCAACATCCTTTTTCCCGTGGCAGCTAATTAAAGAATTCCCCGTGCAAATATCTGTTTATACTTATCTACAAATTGGATAAAGATCATTAAGTGTTCTTCACCCATTTATTGGTTGTCACAGCGATACACTAAGTCACACCTCACGCATAAATTGTCCAATCCAACTCTGGGGTTTTGTACACGAATAAAGTTTAAGACTGTGATCACTTTCTGATTTTTGAACCGAAACCGATTTAGCGTCGAGCTATCATTTCTTTACCAAATTAACCCTTGTAAAAAAGAGAAATGCTAAACAAATAAATTTATTTTAAGAACACCTAACCTCGTCCGGTTGTCCCCTAGAGTAATATCGAGGTTAACCTCCAGTTACCATTAATGTTTAAAATAATTTATCAAACTATTCATCGGCCTCTGTTTATGTTTTGAACCAACTTCATTTATCCCTAAAATAACTTTGGAGTATTTCCTCATTTGTTAAATAATCTACCTAGTTGACCTAAAAAGTTTCCGTTTCTTAATTCAATTAAAATTTTAATTTATTCAATACTATTTTCTATTATTTTTTATTTTTTATATTACTATTATTATTATTATTATTTTCCAAATTGGAGTCTCACATCCTTCCTACCTTAAGAAGTTTGGTCCACCAAACTTGCTCGTAATCGGTCTAAATTGAAACATCATAGATAGAAGCTTAAATGTATTAATATCATATCTTAGTCGAACAGCTTTGGGTATTTCTGCCGTATATCTGACTCCTTCTCCCATGTCGCCTCTCCTGTTATCTGGTTCTCCCATCAGACCTTAACAATGGAATTCCTTTGCTCCGTAGCTGTTTGACACGTGTGTCTAGGATTCGAACTGGTCGTTCCTCATAGCGCAGTCCTTCCTCTAGCTCAATAGGTGGTTGTTGTAGAATGTTCGTCAGGTCTGATATGTATCTTCTCAGCATTGACACATGAGAAACATCATGTACATTGGCAAGCTCTGGTGTTAAGGCCAGTCGATATGCAACTGGTCCTATTTTCTCGATCACCTCGAAAGGTCCCACGTAGCGTGGATTGAGCTTCCCTCTCTTCCCGAATCGTACAACTCCCTTCATAGGTAAAACTTTGAGAAACACAGATTCTCCTTCTTGAAATTCTAGCTCTCGACGATGTGCATCTGCATAACTCTTTTGTCGATCTTGAGCAACCTTCAGTCGTTCTTGGATCAATTTGACCTTTTTCGTTGTTTCTTGAACGATATCCGGTCCTGTGAGCTCAGTTTTCCCGACAATCGTCCAACATGATGGCGATATGCACTTCCGCCCATACAGTGCTTTAAATGGTGCCATGCCGATACTAGCTTGGAAACTGTTGTTGTAAGTAAATTCGGCTAACGGTAGATGTTCTTCCCAGCTACCCTGAAACTCCAGTGCGCATGCACGTAATAAATCTTCTAACGTTTGTATGGTCCTCTCTGACTGTCCGTTTGTTTGAGGATGGAAAGTTGTGCTGAAGTTGAGTTTAGTACCCATAGCCCTCTAAAGAGACTGCCAAAACTTTGAGACGAATCTCGTATCTCGATCCGACGTAATGGTTATAGGTGCTCCATGTAAGCGAATGATCTCCTGTACATACAAGTTAGCTAGCTGATCCATTGAGTATGTATTTTTGATTGGTAAGAAATGAGCCGTTTTGGTCAAGCGATCAACTATTACCCATATCGAGTTGTTTCCCTTCGCCGTTCTGGGAAAACCAATGACGTAGTCCATTGTGATATCTTCCCACTTTCATTTGGATATTGGCAGAGGTTGTAGCAGTCCTACTGGTTTTTGACATATAGCTTTGATTTGTTGGCATTGTAGGCATCTGCTAACATAGTCTACCACATCTCGTTTCATTCCCATCCACCAGTAGGTCTGTTTCAGGTCCTAGTACATTTTCATCATACTTGGGTGGATCGCCAATCTTGTTCTATGACCATCGTCAAGAATTTGTCGCTTGAGTTCCTCATTGTTGGGTATACACACCCGACTTCGAAATCGTAGTAAGCCGTCGGCTCAGTAAATTCTGTAGTTAGATTGGAGGCTACCTGCTCGTGAATTTTCTTCAACTTTGGATCTGCCATTTGTTTCACTTTGATTTCTTCTAGAATTGCTGGTTCGGCAACTAACAACATACAGACTTCTTCTTGTTGTTTATTGAGGCACTGTTGTTCTACCTGTAGAATATTCAGTACTTCCACCTTCTTGCGACTAAGAGCATCTGCTACTACATTTGCTTTTCCAGGATGATATTGAATGTTAATGTCATAGTCTTTCATCTGCTCCAACCACCACCGTTGCCTTGAATTCAGGTCCTTCTGTGTATAGATGTACTTTAAGCTCTGGTGGTCGGTGAAGACGTCACATGTGACACCGTACAAATAATGTCGCCAGATCTTCAAAGCGAAAACCAATGCTGCTAACTCCAAGTCGTGAGTAGGGTAATTCTTCTCATGTGGTTTCAGTTGTCGTGATGCATAAGCAATAACCTTTCCATGTTGCATTAGGACACAACCAAGTCCCTGATTTGAGGCGTCACTATAAACCGCAAAGCCTTCCACTCCTTCTGCCAGTGTCAGAACAGGTGCTGGTATAAGTCGTCTCTTCAATTCCTAAAAGCACTGGTCCCATTGTTTTGTCCAAACAAAAGATTCGCCATTCCGGGTTAACTCCGTCATTGGCACAACGATCTTGAAAAAATCCTGGACAAATCTCTGATAATAGCCCGCTAGTCCAAGAAAACTACGAATTTCAGTTACAATTGTCGGTCTTGGCCAATCCACAATTGCCTTAACCATCTGACTGTCCACCGAAATTCCTTCTCCTGAAATAACTTGACCCAAAAATGTCACACTTGTCAGCCAGAATTCACACTTTTTAAATTTGGAATATAATTTTTGGTCTCTCAATATCTGTAGTATAATTCGCAAATGTTGTGCATGTTGCTCCTTGTCCTTTGAGTAGATCAAAATATCATCAATAAAGATGATAACAAATTTGTCCAAGTATTGTTTGAACACACGATTCATAAGATCCATGAATGCTGCTGATGCATTCGTCACCCCAAATGGCATTACAAGAAACTCATAATGTCCATAACGGGTTCGGAAAGCTGTCTTCTCCACGTCCTCCATCCTTACTCGTAGTTGGTGATACCCCGAACGTAAATCAGTCTTTGAAAACACTCTCGCTCCCTGTAATTGGTCGAATAGATCATCGATCCGTGGTAACGGAAACTTATTCTTAATGGTTACTTTGTTTAACTCTCGGTAGTCAAGACAAAGTCTCATCGTCCCATCCTTCTTCTTAACAAATAATACTGAGCACCCCATGGTGTCGAACTCGGTCTAATAAATCCCTTATCCAATAACTCTTGAAGCTGAGTCTTTAACTCCTTTAGCTCAGCCGGAGCCATACGGTGTGGTGCCTTCGAAATAGCCTGAGTCTTGGGTTCAACTTCAATGACAAATTCTATCTCTCTCTCTCGATAGGTATTCCAGGCAAGTCCTCAAGAAATATTTCTGGAAACTCTTGGAATACCAGAATATCATTCACTTTCAACTTACTAATTTCAAACATCAACATGCTACCTAAGTATCCCTGACAACCCTTCTGCAGGAGTAGTCAGGCTCGTGTGACAGATATTAAATAGGGTGGTGTCGTGATACTCTCACCCTCAAATATAACTAGCTCATTTTGTTTCCGCAACTTTACCCGTTTCTGGGCACAGTCAATGGTAGCCCCGTTACTGGCCAACCAATCCATACCGAGAATTAAATCAAATAGATTCATATTCAATGGTATCATCTCAGTCATTGTGTCAACCACACCAACGTGTACACTACAATTTCGTATTACAGTAGAGCACATCGTGCCTTTGTTCATGAGCTGAGTTACATATAACTCATATCCCAACGGTTCCACTATTCTGTCAAGTTTATCAATAAAAGATTACGATACGAAAGTATATGACGAACCGGAATCAAATAATGCATATGCAGGTATAGAACACACAATTACATTACCTGCCACCACGTTCTCGTTGTTTCTAGGATCACCAGGCACGACTGCGTAAGCTCGCCCTTGACGTTGCCCGTTGTTATTATTTCGGTTCCCTAGACCCCGCTGTCTGTTATTATTATTGTTTCTCTGGCCTCCTTCCCTTATTCCTCACATTATCCTACCCCCGATTCTGTCCTCCCTGAGACCCTACTGGTGTTGCGTTCGCCCCTGTAGCCATTCCCGCTTTCGGACATTCACGCCTCATGTGTCCTGTTTGCCCGTAATTAAAACACTGGTTGGATCCACTCCTCCTCCAACACTCTCCATGGTGCCTCTTATCACAAATCCAGCACACTGGCACAGACCCTTGTGTACCACCCTCGTTTCTATTCCAACCCCCAATATGTTGACGCTTTTGGTTATTTATTCCACCAACTGGCATTGGCAGACGCCGTTTCCCCTCTTGGTATCTTCGGTTCTCATCCACATCCTACTTTACTAGCAGTGCACGATCCAACACGATAGCATAAGTTGGCATCTGCAGTGGTCGCACACTAACCTCTTGATGTCATGTCTAAGCCCTTCCTCGAACCTTCGGGCTTTTATCTCATCTGTCGTTATCAGATGTGGTGCATACTCAGCCAAATTAGTAAAGGCAACTTCGTATTCTGATACAGTCATTGTCCCTCTTTGTTTGAGTTGCTCAAACTCCTGACATTTTGCTGACTGCATGTACTTCTCCTTGAAAACAACCCCGAATTGTTCCCAGTCATCCTTGGCTCCCTGGCCCTCATCAGATTCCACCAACGATTAGCCTCTCTAGTTAGCAGATATGATCCCATTTCAACCTTCTGATACTCGTTACTCCTAACTAGACGAGAACTCTTGTCTAGTTCCTCAATCCATTCCTTAGCCTTCATCGGATCCATACCTCCACTTCAAAAATTCTCAAATCGCTTCAGCATCAATTCCTGTTGGGTTTGGTTGCGAGGCAACTTCTGGTGCCGCTGGCCGTATCTCGACATTTCCTGTTGTTATAGCTTCTGGTTGTGGCGCGAGTGGTTTTGGTTGCATCAGATGGGCGTGTAGGAACTGTTATTGGGTTTGAATGGTCCCTACCAATTGCTGCAAAATGGTTCTCAATTCTGCGAATTGGTCTCCCGCGCTACTGTTCCCATCGTTGTTTGTTTGGTCGTTATTAGTAGTGTTTGTTGATCCTGTGGTGGCATCCATTACACTGTATCCAGTAATATTAGTGTTCCCGTTATAAATTCATACGACGTTATATATAACAATACTAAGAGAAACAACCCATTTATAACGTACTCATACACAACATGCTTGTATAATATTAAACAATATTTAAAAACCATGCCGATAGATCATAACTAAGTTCCAGTTACAACAAAACGATATGTTAGCTCCAAGCCAAAAAATATTTCCCCCCATAACCCATCATTCTATCTGATACCTCCTTACTAGTCACATACTACTACCTATATACGTGTGAATCCCCAAAATGAATTCCTAGAAGCAAAAAGAATTCTTTTTCCCCCGTTACTCCCAAGACTTAACACCCTTATTTACAGCTATCCCTAATCGACACTTCATTTTTCTTCTGGTCCATTAACTGACTCTTCAGATCCGCTCCTCCTTATTCCCTGGGGTCCTACTGGGGCCCTCGGGGTCCCTGGTTCTTTTGAATCTTCCTCATCGTCGCTATTTATTTCCACCACCTCATACGCACCCTTTGTCTCTAGTTTCCCTGACACTCTACTTTCTTTTGCTCTAGGAACTTCATTTCAAGCCACTTTTTCCTCCACTTGTGTCTCAACAACCCTAGAACTTTCGCCTGCCTCAAATGTAGTTTGCCCTTCACACCTGTTAGGGTCACTGCTTCTCAGTATCGCCTCTATCATGGCCTTAAAACCTTCCTCGTTCCCTGTCCACCAGATAGCTCACTTTAACACTTCCGATCCTATAGTCATACGGCGCAAGGCTTGGAATTGTAGCATCCTATCAGTATAAAAAGGCTTGGTATCTGCCACCCTCTTCATTTCATCGTATATGATATCTGCAGCCAGATTACAGATCTTGTTGTCCAACGAGTCACCTCCATTGTCTTTGATACCACGAGCGTTGATCCTATAATGCCCCATGCTGTCTTCACTGCTATCTATTTTAGTCATACCTATGGCAAACAAGATATAGTCTTGTCAATACCAGTACATGGATCCAGCATTAAATAAATATAAAGAGTAATTCAAGAACCAATAACATATAAATTAAACATGTCGTGTGCAACGATCGTGTTCCAATAATTTTGTCCTTGAATTTTAAGTTTTAAAGTTCACAAACTAAGGCTCTGATACCAACTCTTGTCACGACCCAATCCAAACTGGAACGAATTAGTGACCGGCCAACGGTTCTACTCACTGAGACCTCCTACGTTAATTAAAGAGTTTATGAACTTTATCGAATTATCTTATTTAACCCTTGACATGCTGCAGAGTTTAGCGGAAGCGTTGTTTGTTCAATAACAAAATAACAGCAAGGACGTGTAAACCTGACCATCGTTATTGAACTAAAAGCATGCTTATCGGATACTTATTACAAACCATAGTACCGCCCTAGCATGGCCTCAACGTAACGAAATAAAACTCTATATGTACATAAGTTTCAACCACAAAATTCAAAGCATAAAATTAGCTGATTAGTTCTTTATTGTCCACTAGGTCCTGCCATGGGCCCTGTTGTGTTGCAAGGCAACACCCATTAGCTTACAGCTAGTATGAATCTAAATATACCATTTTACAGATTTTACACGACATAAAAAAAAAGATAATTTATTAGTATATTGACAATGCTTATGGTTGGGTCCATAGGCCGTGGCCGAAGACGTATATATAAATAATATATAGTTTCCATAACCCATGGGTTATATCAATACTGAAATTAACAATTTGTGTGCTTTAAACGGAAATAATCAATGTAATATATTCAACAGTTAATTCTTCGGTGTATATGCCAGAACTGGATTAAGGGAGCTACCCTTTGAAATATAACACATATTTGGCATGACGTCATTCGATGCCACCTGGCCGTGGGACCCAACCTTGTATCGAACCACCGCTTGTCACACCCCCAGCGGTCAGGGAATCACCGGAATTCACATTTTATGAGATGATGTTTATATGATCATCATCAACAATTTTAATGATATCTCATGCATACGTAAGTTTATTATATAACAGTTTTCTCTTCTCTTTTCTTTTTCTTTTTCTTTTTCTTTTTCTTTTTCTTTTTCTTTTTCTTTTTTAACAAAATATAGCAAATTTCTATTTTTGGGGCATATCTTAAAAATTTACAAGTAAATGGGTATATCCGGACTCACCTTGAGTGACGTAAGGTATTCAATTTCTTGTCTTGCCTTTGATGTCGTGATTGGGACCGGTGAGTCGTATATTCTTCCAAAATTTCTTGCCCCTTTCTTGTCAATTCCTTGCCACCTTCTTTCTCTTTGTTCTTGCCTTCTCTCTCTCTCAAAATTCTCAGGTTTTGATGGAAGTGTGAAAAAAATTGAATACTAGCAATGGCTTTATATAGGATTTGCCAAGCAGGAGGTGGCAACATCCTTTTTCCCGTGGCAGCTAACTAAAGAATTCCCCATGCAAATATCTGTTTATACTTATCTACAAATTGGATAATGATCATTAAGTGTTCCTCGCCCATTTATTGATTGTCGCAGTGCCACACTAAGTCACACCTCATGCATAAATTGTCCAATCCAACTCTGGAGTTTCGTACATGAATAAAATTTAAGACCGTGATCACTTTCTGATTTTCAAACCGAAACCGATTTAGCGTCGAGCTATCATTTCTTTACTAAATTAACCCTGATAAAAAAGAGAAATGCTAAACAAATAAATTTATTTTAGGAACACCTAACCTCGTCCAATTGTCCCCTAGAGTAATATCGAGGTTAACCTCCAGTTACCATTAATGTTTAAAATAATTTATCGAACTATTCCTCGGCCTCTGATTATGTTTTGAACCAACTTCATTTATCCCTAAAATAACTTTGGAGTATTTTCTCATTTGTTAAATAAACTACCTAATTGACCTAAAAAGTCTCCATTTCTTAATTCAATTAAAATTTTAATTTATTCATACTATTTTTTATTATTTATTTTTTTTATATTACTATTTTTTTTTTTTTTTTTGAATTGGGGTCTCACAGATACAGAGTCAAAGTCGATCCGATTGGGTCAAAATAGTTGATCCGGTTGAGTTCTATCACAAAACCTAATCTGGTTTCAGGACAACTGGGCATCCAGATGGGTCAATGGAGGCAACTGGTTGGGCAGTATAAGATTTTAGTGTAAATATCTGTTGTTAGCTAAGTGATCGGATGCGTTAAAAAAATTCACCCGATTGGATCAGAGATTCCACAATTTAAAATAGACATAGAGAAACATTTCATCTAGATGGTCAGAAAAATTCCAACCGGTTGGGCAGTTGTCTTCTCCGAAATCCTGAATTAGGTTTTGGTTTTTCAGGCTTCGTGAAGCTTAAAAGTAGGACCAATAACATTAATTAGAGATAGGGGTGAGTTTATATACCGAGAATAGTTGTAACGCAAGATTGAATTTGGAAGGAATTGACTTGGTTTGGAATGATTTGAACTCGATTCAAATAGTTTCCCCCAACATGGATTTCTCCCTCTACTATCTCTCTCTCTCTCTACTAAAAATATTGAATTCCACCTCTCATTTCCTAACCAATTTGAAATTCCAATTTGTGGTGCCAACAAGATGGTTGAGGAGGCCATATATATAGTGGGGAGGTGGAGTGTAGAAACGGCCATAAAATCCTTGGATTGCAAACAACCATGAGAGCTTGAACGGAGGTTTAAGAGCAAAACCATGGAACGCTAGGAGGTTTGGATGGAGAATAAGGAGGTTTGAAGATGAAAACCTTGGCCTAAGGAAGTTTGAGATTGGTTGAGGCCCAAGGGGAGGAATAGCATTGGGGAGGAAGGAAATTTCCAAAGATTTCTCCATGTGCAAACTTGAGGTATGGAGATACAACCTTGTGCAAAAATTGAACAAGAAAGATACTTTGTAGTCCCTGAGATTTTTTCTAACATGTATAGATGTTGTGAACTCGATCAAGCTATGACGGCAGAACTAGGCAGTAGGCGGATTCTCCAACACATTGTAGGATCTCGAATAGCCCGTAGAATCTTGGAGATAGCTTTCCCTTCTTGCCAAAACGGATGATTCCTCGTCGAGGTGAAATCTTCAAAAATATGTGATCCCCAACATTGAAAGTCAGCAGTCTAGTCCTCTTATTGACATAGCTCTTCTGGTTGTGCAAGGAGTTGTTGTCGGATAATCTTGACCTTCTTAGTTGTCTATTGCATGATCTGGGTCCTAATAAACGTTTCTCTCACACATCAGTCCAACGCACTAATGATTGACATGGTTGTCCACAAAGTTTCTTCATAGGGTGCCATCTCGATGCTAACCTAATAACTGTTGTTGTATGCGAACTTGACAAGTGACAGATGTCTCTTCTATCCTCCTTGGAAATCTAATACGCATGCTTGAAGCATATCCTCAAGATACTAAATTGTCCTCTCAAATTGCCTGTCAATCTAGGGAGAGAAGGCCATTCTAAGGCAAAGCTCGGTCCCCAAAGCTCTCTATAAGCTCTTCTAAAAAGTTGATGTGAAGTGCGTGTCCCTATCAAAGATGATAGTCACTAGCACACTATGAAGTTTGACAATCTTCTTGATGTAGAGACAGCTATAACAATCCATTGTGTCTAATACTCGAATGGATAAAAAGTGCGATGAATTAGTCAATTGATCCACGATGATTTAGATGACATCGTGTCCCTCATACGATCTCAACAATCCCATCACGAAGTCCATAGCAATGTGTGTCCATTTCCAACTCGGTACAGGTAACAGCTGAAGGGTTCCTCCCAGCTCTGGTGTTTGGCCTTGACTTGTTGGCAAGTGAGGCAAGTAGCTACATACTTAGCCATATCCTTCTTCATTCCACTCCACTAATAAGAACATGTCAGGTTCTAGTACATCTTGTTCCCTCTGAAGTGAACAGCAAAATTCGATCAATGAAATTCTCTTAGAACTGATTCTTGTAGTGTCCCTAAGTTTGGTACAAAAATTCATCCCAAAAATCTCAGTCTTGTCGGAATTGATAGTCCATCCTGCCTCAACCTCTCCTAAAGATAATCGACGTCTAATTAGATATGATTCGTGATCGAGTGTCTAAACCTTCAAAATCTCTCCATGTAGTCTAAGTGTTGTTGTTAATGCGTATAAACATGCTCCTCCCATGATCTCATTGTGTTGGAGACCGAACTCTTAAATCTGTCCAAGCATCTTCTGTTCCTGAACTGCTAAGCTGGCCACGTTTCCTTGAGACTTGCGGCTAAGAGTGTCTACCACAACATTGGCTCTCCCTGGATGATAGGCAAGTGTAAAGTTGTAATTCTCGAGATACTCCATCCAATTTCTCTGTCTCATATTCAAGTCATTTTGTGTGAATATATACTTGAGACTCTTGTGATCCATGAATACTTCAAGCTTCTCCCCATATAGATAATGATGCCAAGACTTCAGCGCGTGAACCATGACAGCAAGTTTCAAACCATGCATCGAATAATTCTTCTCATGCGGTGTCAGTTGTTGTCAATCACAAGCTATAACCTTGTCGTTCTACATCAGCACGGACCCAATCCTACTTGGACGCATAACAGTAAAACACATATCCCACGTCATGTTCTGGAGTGGTGAGTATCGATGCATTGGTCAACTTATCTTTCAATTCCTGAAAAGACTACTCACAGGCTTCGTCCCATTCAAACATAATTTCTTTTTGAGTCAATCATGTTATTGGTCTAGCCAACGTTGAAAAATACATAATGAACCATCTATAATATCCCGTGAGTTCCGAGAACCTCCGAATATGTAACGCCCCAATTTTTGGACACGTTAATAAAAGTTTTAAAGTAATTGAAATTTTAAATCTTCTATTTCAAAACATGTAGTTTAACACAAACCAACATTTTGTAACAAATACATAGTTTGGAGATGAAGTTTGCTAACAAAATATATTTGAAAGACCTTTGAAGAAAAGTCAGAGCAACTCTAAGGCTACTAGGTAAATTGAGGGTCAACGATGTCGTCTTCTATTAAAGTGTCCTTCAGGAGTTGATAATCTAGTTTCACTCTGTCTTCATCCAAACCTGGCATGAAACGTTAGGGGCAAAAGAGATATGCATCATGAGTTGTGACACTCAATAAGAAAGGCCTACCCTTTAAATTCCCATTTTAATGCTTGGAACATAGCAATGTATAATTATGCATGAACAGTATACATGAAAGAATTAACACGTAAGTGCGTAAAGAAATTATCAACTGTTGAGTTCAATTTTATTAATCTTATCATAATATCAGAGTACTAGATTCAACTCATCTCCTTAACCACAACCATGTCGTGTGTATCTCATCGAATATTCTAATTATGGCCATGTCATATCTTTCATACTCCAATCTCAATTTAGTGTTCACATTGATACCAATCATGACTGCTTTGCCAACCGTGCTCCCCAACCACCATGCTCCCATTCATTATGTTCCAATCAATATAGTCGGCCTAAACGTTATATGCTCCTTTATCATGCCAACACAAAAGTACGCCTAAAACACTTGACAAACCACTAGACTAAATAAAAGGAATTCTAAGTTTAGATATAACAAGGCATGAGTATAACTTGGCTAAATGCATGACACAGCTAAATGCACAACTTGGGTCATCACATCTCTGGCTTAGTCACAGTTTCGGCTCAAGTCGCATCATAAATCCAATAACTAGAGATATTTCCAATGATATGCACATTTCAAGTTTTTCACAAGTTCCCAAGTTGGGCGTCCAACAGATGCCCGGGTTATCTTTCAATCCGTATTCTACTCTCTCGACTCTACATAAGTAACTCATACTTTCATGGTGATCACGCGGTATGCATACGTTGTTGTATCAAAACAAGATAGTAAATATATTCCTAGATGACATACTAGCATAGTGAGATGGCATGTTATTATGTCAAGTACTTAATTCAAAGTATGAGATAAGACTAGTTATCTATTCATGGCATCAACAATCTAACATGTCAAATGTTTAAGGGGTTCCATTATCGTAGGCTATGAAATGCGTCGAGGTTTGTATTAGGTTAGCACACGCTTTCTACGTTAGTGAAATCGTGCGATCGGAATAAGCAAGAATGACTTCTAATGGTGTTTGTCATCTGGATGTATAGAACTTTCATTTGGATGGGGTCCAAGGGGATCCGGATGGAATAAAGGTGCCCCAATTAAAGGTTAATTCATTCGGATGGGATGAAAGATCATCCGGATAGGACACTACAACAAAGTTGGTCTATTGCAACAAAAACTGGAGATGAAAATCTAAGTAGAGATAACTGGCAAGGAAAAAAATTATTTCATCGTCATTAATAAATGGTATTCAACATCAGGCACCGATATTGAGTTTCTTTGCTAAACATAAAATTTTAGCGACAAAATTTTAATTTTCGTCAACATTAAATTTGGATTCTTGTTACAAATCTTATTTGTTGTAGTGGGATAAGACTCTCTAAGGTAAAACCAAATACAGAGGCAAAGTTAATCCAGATGGGATGAACGTTCATCCGAATGGGTAGTGATGATTTAGAACTCTACTTAAGGCAGAGAGGCGTTTCATCCGGATGGGATCCAAGGAGATCCGGATGGGCAGTCATCTCCAAGCTTGAGAAGCTCACTCCATTGATGCATATTGTTGATACCAGATTTTGGCCTCACCGCTCAAATAATTATGAAAAATGCCATCGAAATGGGTTTAAAAGAATTTGTGCACAAAAAAGCTATTTTGCCCTTGCACAGTTCGGGATTCGGGAGTACTGTTCACGAGACCACTTCATCAAGTCATGAGACCCTCATACTATTGATCAGTACGACGACACGAGTCCAGTGACAGTGATTGGGGTGAAATCGGACAACGCCGACGATTTTTGATTGCTCAGAACGGGGTCTCGGAGGCACAATTTATGAGCTGATATGTTCAGACATCGAGAGGCACATGTTATTGATCAGCACAGAAATACGAGTCCATCGGCTGTATCCACGGTCAAATCGGAGTTCGGTAGCTCAAGAAACGGCATTTTAAAGAATAATAGCAGTGTACCGGTGATTATTTGGGAGTTAGGATTGCGAGCCGACGTGCCCATAAATCAAATATTAGGCTCAAAATGATCCTCTCGACGATACGAGTCCATTGGCTGTATCCGTGGTCAAATCCGAGTTCGTTTGGACGTCCGAAGATTAAAAATAGCGCGCGAAAGCATTTTATAACACAGGGGCATTTTCGTAAATATCAAAAAAGGGAGGCTGACGTCTGCTGACACACGCATTCACGCGCGCGTGTAGTCCACGCGCCATAAAATGCCGTGCACGGCTCTGGCGCCGTGCCCGACTTGGGGATAATCCAGTGCGGCTGTGCCCTTGTGCATCAGACGCGTGGCCGCTTTCCGTTGGCTCGGACCACCGCCCTCTTTCTCTCTCTTCCAGCGTGCAACCTCTCACAATTTGCCACGTGTCTTCCCTCTCTCTCACACCCGCACCCAATCTCTTCTCTCCCCAGCGCCTTTTTCTCTCTCCACTAAGACGCTGACACGTGTCAGCCATCCTCTTTTCTCTCACCTCCCTGGTCCGGATCCAGTGTGACGCGCACATGGTTGTCATTGACGTGGCTGAATTTCATTAGCCATCAGTCACCGCCTCTCTCTCTCCTTCCAGCGTGCCCCCTCTCATGCTCTGCCACGTGTCTCCCTCTCTCCTCTCACCCGCACCCAATCTCGTCCTCTCTCCCGCCTCTTTCCCTCTCCTCTCTCCTATTGACATGTGTCACTCTCTCTCTCTCTCTCACAGCCCTCTCTCTCTCCTCTCTCTTAACCGCCTCTTTCTCCTCTCTCACGAAACCGCCTCTATTTTTTCTATAAAAGGAGTTCTTCGACAATTGAAAAGGGGACGAATTTCTTAGAGACGGATTTTTTTGGAGGAGAGAAGAAACCAGAGAGGAAAAACCAGAGAGGAAGGAAACCGGAGAAATTTTTTTAGGAAACCTTCAGACAGAGGAAAATTTGCAGAGAGGGATATACAGAGAGAACCTGACTTCAATCATCCGTTGTCAAACATTTTTCGACTCTGTAGTCGTGAAATATTTAACACTTGGAATAAATTAGAGTTAGGGTTTTTAGATAGGACTTTAGGCCCAAAAACAAGAAGGGGTTCTGTCCAATTATTTTTAGATTTAGAAAGAACCGGACGCGCTATTATATTAGCATAGCTCGAGATAACAGGGCTTTAAAACCCAATGTTATGTCGGGTTATGGTTTTACTTAGCCGTTCGCGTGTCTTTCTTATTTTCATGTAACCGGTTGATTCAAATATCAATACAGAGGTATAATTGCAACAATCTAATTTTATTTCAATATCTGTCTTTTTTTTTTTTATTTAATTTCTGCTCTGTTCATTTAGTTTCTTTTTTTTTTTATTTAATGTCAATACTAATTGGGCATCCGCATCTCTAGTCCGCAGTTCTAGAATGTCAGGATTTAGCCCGCTAAATCACGAAAGTCGATGTTTGGCTCTGCCAACTACTTTTCTTGATTTTATTAAGATTAGGCTTATTAAGCCATGTTCGCATCTCTAGTCCGTGGTTCTGAAATTTCTAGTCCTTTTCCTGAAATTTTCAGTCCACACTTCTAGAATGTCAGGACATCTTTGTTTATTCTTTCTTCTTTTTTTATGTCAATATTAATTGGGTATCCGCATCTCTAGTCCGCAGTTCTAGAATGTCAGGATTTAGCCCGCTAAATCACGAAAGTCGGTGTTTGGCTCTGCCAACTACTTTTCTTGATTTAAGCAAAAATCACTTTAAATAAAAATAATACTCCGGCATATCGCTCGATTGCGTCGGCCCCTGTCGGAACTAACTACTAACTTTTCCCTTTCCCCGATCTCCCGTAACTCTTTCTTTTTTTACCCCTTTCCCGTTTCCCCGTAACAGTTACTGCAATTTTCTTTTTTATTTTTATTTCACGTAAAATCAATAAAGAAAAAAAATCGTTACTTCATAGCTAAGTTATATGAATAGTGTTGTTGGTTCACGCTGACACACTATCCATATCACTTGGTTAAAAATCCCGATAATCTCGGAATTCCATAAACACGCGGGTGACATAGGTAGCCCATGTTAGTGTTTTTGGGATGAAAATTTAACGGGCAATGCACGTTATCTTTTCACGACGGAATATCGTGATTAAAGTGACATTTATTAAAATTTGCAATTTGGACCGCCAGTGATTGTGTAGCTGCCGGGATGAAGAATTGCAGATAAATAAAACCAGTTAAAAAAAAAGTAACATTTGTTAAATTCTACAATTTGGACCGCCAGTGATTGTGTAGCTGTCGGGATGAAGAATTGCAGATAAATAAAACCAAAAAAAAGAGTTAACATGGTAATCCATTAACATATACCCGTTCCAACCTTTTTGCCACAAAAAACTAAATTGCATAAGCCGGGGTCTTGTTCCCGCACCTGTTTTATTTCAATTGTACAGCAATCACTAATTTATCAAATTTGGCCAAGGATAATAAAATAAAATTATTTGGGAAAATAAAGTACCGAAAGGGCGATGTTGGGTGCCTAACACCTTCCCAACTCGTAACAGTGAATCCCCGAACCCATCTCTGTTTTCAAGACCAGTTTTCTTTTAAATGAGTCATTTTTTTTTTATAAACAGAATCGTATTTCTGAGTTAAAATTAAATTATTTTTCTAAGGACATTTTCTTTGAAAATGGCCTTAGAGGGTGACTTGACACACCTAAACTCATGTCAAGTGGCGACTCTGAGTTTTTAAATAAGTCCCAGCTGTTAAACAATTTTCATTAAACGTCGCATTTAAAAGCAAGGAATTATTCAGCCCCGTTCAAACAATTCACATATTCGCGAGGGGGGCCGGGAGATTTCCGGGCGCGACAGCTGGCGACTCCGCTGGGGACTTAGGGATTAATAAAAGAATTTACAAATCGTGACTCTTTTTAGCGGAAACCATTAACCTACCCCATTGGGTAAACTTACGGTGTAACGCAAGCTAAAGAGGGGAACTATTTGCAAACCTTTTTATTTTTCCTTATCAGTGGATTTCGGCTTTTCAAATTTTCCCAAATTTTTTTTTATTATCCTTGGCCTGTTACTAACATCATTCTTGTGGTTGTCTTTCAGGTGCGCTTTTGCCAAAAAAAAAGAAATAGCCATGCATAATATTTTGTTACTAATATTTGTTTTGCAGGGCATTGCATTACTCTGAAAGGAATCTCTCCAAATATTTACAAAATAAAAAAAATATTTTCCAGCATATGCATACATTACATTCAGCACAACATACCCAACTCTCTTCTCAATCTCCATTCTACCTTTTATTTTTACCCATAGGATTAGGAGGGGGTTCGAAGTACGTGACGATCGTCAATGGTGCTTTTTTGTAGCCAAAGATGGTTTTCACTGAAAAGAACACTCCAACCAAATCACCAACCAAAGATGGTACCCTTCACGGGGGCCGGAGGTTTGAAGATTTGGGAACCGTGAAGCCATGCTAGAAATGCATTAGCAAAAACCAAGCCGTCATGCTGCATGTAGTTTTCCTCAAAAAAAGAGTCAAGCCAAAACCTTGATAGGGACATTCATGAAAAATGGAGAGAATTCTCGTTGATTATGTAAAGGACAAAATTTTTCAAAAATTGCCAACCAGATTTTTGTCCTAACACGCTTCAATTTAGTGTCCAAAATATACAGTCAAAGTGTAGGACTATTCTCATACGGACCGGATATTCTCACAATTTCAAAAATCATATGCCGAAGTCATGCCGAACCTCTGGCTAAAACTTTGAAGGATATGAAAAATCCGTATGAGTAATAGGATCCTTATATACGCACTTGTCATCCTTTGACTGTATGTTATGGACCAATCCATTTCAGAAGTACAAACTGACATATTTCCCTGCAATACAAAGGTACAAGCGGGAAGTAGGAGTCTCACCCAAAGACTAAGCAACTGTCAGTTCAAAAGCCATGGCGGAAGAAACAAACTGCCAGTCTCTCAGCATTAAATCTGACACAGTCTCTCGAGAAGAATACAATGCTCTCCTCAAGAAAATGGAGAGCCTCCAAATCAAAATCCAAGCACTTCTGGCCCCGCACCAGACACCACAAAGTGCATCAATGCCATTTTCCTTCAACACAGGGGCAGGGACATCAACAATACCAAACTCTTCCCTGACATCAGTCCAGACAGGGGCAGGTCATGTCCAATCAGTAGCCGATATTTCAGTGGGACAACATAGACCCCCTCCCATAAATCAAATTCAGTTGGTCAGGCCAAGTGCCCAGGGTAATGTCGGAAGCCTAAAGGGAAGGCCAGACCCAATATTTATCCAAAAAATTCAAAACATTGAGAGGGCCATTGAAGCTATACAAGGGGCAAGTTCACAGGTGTCCACTAACCTCTCAGATTTGTGCGCTTTTCCAGACTTGCAACTGCCAAACAAGTTCAAAATACCGTGTTTTATCAAATTTGATGGAACCAGTGATCCAATGGCCCACCTGCGCCTTTATGCTGGGGCATTATGTGGTTATCCAGATCCAGAAAAGCTGATGACACAGTTATTTCAGCACAGCCTAGTAGGACCCGCAGCACAATGGTTCGCTAGGAGTGATGTCTGTCAGTTCAGAACATGGGCAGAGTTGTCACATGCATTCGTAAAGCAATACAGACACAATTCAGGGTTGGTCATAGACCGACTTTTTCTAATCAGAATGGAGCAGGAATCTAGAGAGTCTTTTCGAGCCTACGCATGTCGTTGGAAAAATCTGGCTACGCAGGTGGTGCCACCGCTAGCTGACTCAGAATATGTGCATCTATTTGTCCAAACTTGCAAAGGAGTCTACTACGAAAAGTTTTGCACTTCAATAGGCATATCCTTCGGTGAAATGATCAAACAAGGAGATATGATTGAAGACGGAATTCAGACCGGACGGATTATGGATCTCTACCCCCAGGACTAACAAAGTCTCCCCCCGAAGTTGGGTGAACGACCAAGAATGGTCGTACCATTTCCTAGTCGGAACGGCTAATCTGGCCAGAAGACTACACTATCTTTTCCCTTTTCAAAAAAAGAAGAAAAAAAAAAAGAAAAAAGGCAAAAAAAAAAGAAAAAAGAAAAGAAAAACAAAAAAAAAGAGAAGAAAAAGTCAAAAAAAAAATCAAAAAAATACCTCCACCATATCAGCCACCCTTATTCCATCACCAAACCTTAGCCGGCCCATCAAGGAGAATCCTGACCGTGTCTCTCCACCAGAGTCACTGCAACTGGGGCAGATCTTGCTGATTCAAGAAATGATCAATTTATTTTCGCAGAAAGCGTCAAAGACTGGGAAGTCCATTTTGAAGTGAAAAACAGTACAGAGACTCAGCAATGCCAACTCAAATCATCCTGAATGATCCATGAGATTGTTTAGAGTTCTCAAGTTTTGGTAGACTTGTCTGAGCAGAGTCTATATTCACACTTTCTATGTTGCTTTTGTTGTTTTAAACTTTCACTATGAAAATTTGTTTCTTTCAAAACCATGAAAAATCTTGCAATGGTTATCCAGCTTTTAGCAGATTGATAAAATTAGTGTTGTTGCTTTCATATATGCTTCTCTGTCAAATCAGAAGAACTAATTTCTTGCAAAACTTTCTATTTCAGGGATCTTAAAATTTGTCATTTCGATCCAAGTAGCATAACAATCTTAAGCACAATGCGAGCATGACCTTGTCTTCAGACTACATTTCGAACTCATGGGGATTGAGATTGGTCTGTACCAACAGTGAAATTTCCAAACAAGCAAGTGAACTAACAGAAAAAAATCACATGATAACTGGCAAATCCCGAATGCCAAAGAAACAGAAGCCATCAAAGGAAGCAAGAATGACTGAACTTGGACAGATGGTAGAAGGACAAATTCACTTCATTATCAAGAAGAACACAAGGATGTGTTTCCTGGTCCTAGAACATGCAAGGATCAAAGTTTAAAAACCAAAAGTTCAGAAGCCTGAAGCAAGAAGCAATCTCTTATCTTGAGTAATTGGCAAGTGATGAGAACAATCGCCATCCGGGTTTAGGCAAAGAAAAAACAGTCATTTAGTTAGGATAATCAAAGAAGATCAGAACAATCCCAAAGAAATGACATTCAAGTTCACCGAAGAGGAACTCTGAAAGATCAAGTGCAGATAATGCCTATTCATGAGTCTCCTTATCAGCTACTCCAAAGAGAACACCGAAGGGTTGGAGTTTGACTGTTACATAGCAATCAAAGGAATTTCACAAGGCCTGATGTGTCCACCAAACTCATACCGGTCGTGGATGATGCCTCAACACTCGAAAGTATTGTAGGCTACATACTGGGGCAACTAGAAGAAAGAACAATTTGTGAGCAGAACATTTGTTTCGATCTAATTTTAATTGAAACACTTTTTTTCGAGTGGCTATTTTGATTATCGAGCATTAAAATTTCTTCTCTCTCTTCTTTCATATGAATATTCAGAAAAACAAGGGGCACAAAAAGAAATAATAACCCCGCTGCCCAAAAAAAAAAGAAAAGAAAAAAAAGAAAAGAAGCCAAAAGGCAAAAATAAAGGCAGAAAGGCCAAAAATAAAGTGCCATTTGATACTCTTCCTCTTTCTCTCATGAAATTTCTGTCAATGCTCGACGGATCAAAATGCGCAAAGAATATTTGTTTCAGTTGAAATTAGGTTGAAATCCTCAAAAAAAAAGTACAAAAAGCCAGCATAGTCAAAAACCTGAAAGGGGGCTATGGCAAAATCGGCTAAGTCAGCATAGTCAAAACCTGAAAGGGGGCTATGGCAAAATCGACAAAGTCCAGCGTAGTGAAAACCTGAAAAGGGGCTATGGCAAAAATGGGCAATCAAGGCACAGTCAAAACCCGAAAGGGGGCTGGAGCGCAAAAAAAAAAGGCCGGCATCGGTGAAAACCCGAAAGGGCAGTGGTGGCAAAAATGGCTTAAAAAAAAGAAAAAAAGAAAAGAAAAACGACAACAAGGAGCTGAAGCCATTTGTCCGCATAAGTCAGCAAGACCGAAGTCTGAAAGGCTGTTTGGAGCAGACTCAATTTAAGTTCCCATGAGTTTAGAGATTGAAAATCACGAGTCAAACTATGCGATGCGCTTGTGCTAAGATTGTGAAGCTTCATGGATCGAAAGAGGCAAAGCCCAATAAACTGTTATTTGCTATCCAGTAAGTATTTCTGATAATCTACTGGCAAGTAAGTACAAATTTCAAAATGAATTTTTAGAGAAGCATACATGTTCATACAACACTTCTTTTACATGCTAATGTCAAAAAGAGAACAAAGCTGCTTAACCACGCAGGATACATGTATTGAAAGATGCAGATGTTCAAGAGAAAGAAAAGAAACAACAATCTGCAAACAGAAAGTCAGACTCGCTTAACTGCAGTCGCTATTTCTTGTGCTGCTACACAGAAGTGGATCAAAAAGGGCTTGAAAGTCCTGACCCCATGATAAGGCATACACTTGAGCGCAGTCCTCAACAGCCAGATGTCAAACTCCCGTTGAAGCTCAGACTACAAAAATCTGACATACATGAAGGGAAAGCTAAAGGGGAAAATCCCACAGAGTTTACGAACCTCTCAAACACAAAGACCTAGAGGGTCCAATTGATAAAGCGTTTTCATTATCCAGCCAACAAGGCGACATTGTCCCGGAAGCATTTTCATTATCCAGCCAACAAGGCGACATCCCAGAAGTCAACCAAGGGATAACAGACAAGCAGAATTTGTGCAAGAGCAAATTGGGCAAAGAGCCAAAGAAAATTTCCTGTGTAAAAGGAGACAGACAGCATGGAAAGTCTTGGGATCAAATTTTCAAAGACTCTGCTTGGAATTGAATTGCCGAGAATTTTCAAATTTTCAGCTTAGAATCGAATTTTTAAGTCTCTCAAACCCTGAGATCGAATTCTCAAGGGTTTTCATCAGATGTCTTAGAGTCGTAATCTCTATAGAATCATCAAATGTTCAGCTTAGAATCGAATTTTTAAGTCTCTCAAACCCTGAGATCGAATTCTCAAGGGTTTTCATCAGATGTCTTAGAGTCGTAATCTCTATAGAATCATCAAATGTTCAGCTTAGAATCGAATTTTTAAGCCTCTCAAACCCTGAGATCGAATTCTCAAGGGTTTTCATCAGATGTCTTAGAGTCGTAATCTCTATAAAATCTTCAAATTTTCAGCTTAGAATCGAATTTTTAAGCCTCTCAAACCCTGAGATCGAATTCTCAAGGGTTTTCATCAGATATCTTAGAGTCGTAATCTCTGCAGGATTTTCAGATTTTCAGCTTAGAATCGAATTTCTAAGTCTCTCAAACTTTGAAATCAATTTTCATTTACAGTTCAAAATCAATTTATTTACCTGTCATTTACAGTTCAAAATCAATTTTCATTTGCAGTTCAAAATCAATTTATTTACCTGTCATTTACAGTTCAAAATCAATTTTCATTTACAGTTCAAAATCAATTTATTTACCTGTCATTTACAGTTCAAAATCAATTTTCATTTACAGTTCAAAATCAATTTATTTACCTGTCATTTACAGTTCAAAATCAATTTATTTACCTGTTATTTACAGTTCAAAATCAATTTATTTACCTGTCATCTACAGTTCAAAATCAATTTATTTACTTGTCATTTACAGTTTCTTTGTCTAAAAATTCAAAATCAAATTTATTTACTTGTCACTAGTATGTGAGGAAGTTTCTCCCATTAGACTCGGATGTCCCAAGGGAGCCATTACTTCTTTAGCACTTTCCATCGAACTCGGATGTTCCAGGAAAATTCTTACATTTACAGCATTTCTTATAAACTCGTATGTTTTGAGAAGTCTTTGTATTTTTAGTATATCCAATTGGACTCACATGTTCCAGTGAACCTTTACATTTTTAGTACTTTTCATGAACTCGCATGTTCTATAAAGTTTTTACATTTTCAATATATCCCATGGTCTCGAATGTTGGTCTCGAATGTTGGTCTCGAATGTTCCAGGGAACTCTTACATTTTCAAGCACTTTCCGTGTTTCTCAAGTTTTGAATCCGAATTTTCAAAAAATCTCACTCTCACAGGCCTTGGAATCAAATTTCCAAGAATTTTCAGGTCTTATCACTGTTTTGCAATTGAATTTTAAGGCTCATAGGCTATGAACCTTGGAATCAAATTTTCAAGAATTTTCTAGTCAAAATTTCCTGATTTACAAGTAGTCTTTTGAAATCGAATTTTTGAAAGTCGTTTTGTTCTAGTAAATTTCAATGTTTTCAAATAATAATCCAAGCTATTATTTTCAGGGCAGAATTTTCTCGAAGGATGCTACGGAGATGCCAATAGAATTCACAGCCTACACGAACTCGGAACGAAGCATGAAAGAGAGAAGACAAGTACATCAGTTTTCGAGATAACACAGATGTTATCTTGGAATATTCAGAGCGAAGCAGTCATCACTGGCAATTTTAAACAGAGCAGCATGACCTGATTTCAATCGCGGTGAGACAAAATCCCGCATCTCATATTCTTTGTCTACCCTCCACTTCGCCAAGTGCAGACAAAGAGGGGCAGCTGTTGATACCAGATTTTGGCCTCACCGCTCAAATAATTATGAAAAATGCCATCGAAATGGGTTTAAAAGAATTTGTGCACAAAAAAGCTATTTTGCCCTTGCACAGTTCGGGATTCGGGAGTACTGTTCACGAGACCACTTCATCAAGTCATGAGACCCTCATACTATTGATCAGTACGACGACACGAGTCCAGTGACAGTGATTGGGGTGAAATCGGACAACGCCGACGATTTTTGATTGCTCAGAACGGGGTCTCGGAGGCACAATTTATGAGCTGATATGTTCAGACATCGAGAGGCACATGTTATTGATCAGCACAGAAATACGAGTCCATCGGCTGTATCCACGGTCAAATCGGAGTTCGGTAGCTCAAGAAACGGCATTTTAAAGAATAATAGCAGTGTACCGGTGATTATTTGGGAGTTAGGATTGCGAGCCGACGTGCCCATAAATCAAATATTAGGCTCAAAATGATCCTCTCGACGATACGAGTCCATTGGCTGTATCCGTGGTCAAATCCGAGTTCGTTTGGACGTCCGAAGATTAAAAATAGCGCGAAAGCATTTTATAACACAGGGGCATTTTCGTAAATATCAAAAAAGGGAGGCTGACGTCTGCTGACACACGCATTCACGCGCGCGTGTAGTCCACGCGCCATAAAATGCCGTGCACGGCTCTGGCGCCGTGCCCGACTTGGGGATAATCCAGTGCGGCTGTGCCCTTGTGCATCAGACGCGTGGCCGCTTTCCGTTGGCTCGGACCACCGCCCTCTTTCTCTCTCTTCCAGCGTGCAACCTCTCACAATTTGCCACGTGTCTTCCCTCTCTCTCACACCCGCACCCAATCTCTTCTCTCCCCAGCGCCTTTTTCTCTCTCCACTAAGACGCTGACACGTGTCAGCCATCCTCTTTTCTCTCACCTCCCTGGTCCGGATCCAGTGTGACGCGCACATGGTTGTCATTGACGTGGCTGAATTTCATTAGCCATCAGTCACCGCCTCTCTCTCTCCTTCCAGCGTGCCCCCTCTCATGCTCTGCCACGTGTCTCCCTCTCTCCTCTCACCCGCACCCAATCTCGTCCTCTCTCCCGCCTCTTTCCCTCTCCTCTCTCCTATTGACATGTGTCACTCTCTCTCTCTCTCTCACAGCCCTCTCTCTCTCCTCTCTCTTAACCGCCTCTTTCTCCTCTCTCACGAAACCGCCTCTATTTTTTCTATAAAAGGAGTTCTTCGACAATTGAAAAGGGGACGAATTTCTTAGAGACGGATTTTTTTGGAGGAGAGAAGAAACCAGAGAGGAAAAACCAGAGAGGAAGGAAACCGGAGAAATTTTTTTAGGAAACCTTCAGACAGAGGAAAATTTGCAGAGAGGGATATACAGAGAGAACCTGACTTCAATCATCCGTTGTCAAACATTTTTCGACTCTGTAGTCGTGAAATATTTAACACTTGGAATAAATTAGAGTTAGGGTTTTTAGATAGGACTTTAGGCCCAAAAACAAGAAGGGGTTCTGTCCAATTATTTTTAGATTTAGAAAGAACCGGACGCGCTATTATATTAGCATAGCTCGAGATAACAGGGCTTTAAAACCCAATGTTATGTCGGGTTATGGTTTTACTTAGCCGTTCGCGTGTCTTTCTTATTTTCATGTAACCGGTTGATTCAAATATCAATACAGAGGTATAATTGCAACAATCTAATTTTATTTCAATATCTGTCTTTTTTTTTTTTATTTAATTTCTGCTCTGTTCATTTAGTTTCTTTTTTTTTTTATTTAATGTCAATACTAATTGGGCATCCGCATCTCTAGTCCGCAGTTCTAGAATGTCAGGATTTAGCCCGCTAAATCACGAAAGTCGATGTTTGGCTCTGCCAACTACTTTTCTTGATTTTATTAAGATTAGGCTTATTAAGCCATGTTCGCATCTCTAGTCCGTGGTTCTGAAATTTCTAGTCCTTTTCCTGAAATTTTCAGTCCACACTTCTAGAATGTCAGGACATCTTTGTTTATTCTTTCTTCTTTTTTTATGTCAATATTAATTGGGTATCCGCATCTCTAGTCCGCAGTTCTAGAATGTCAGGATTTAGCCCGCTAAATCACGAAAGTCGGTGTTTGGCTCTGCCAACTACTTTTCTTGATTTAAGCAAAAATCACTTTAAATAAAAATAATACTCCGGCATATCGCTCGATTGCGTCGGCCCCTGTCGGAACTAACTACTAACTTTTCCCTTTCCCCGATCTCCCGTAACTCTTTCTTTTTTTACCCCTTTCCCGTTTCCCCGTAACAGTTACTGCAATTTTCTTTTTTATTTTTATTTCACGTAAAATCAATAAAGAAAAAAAATCGTTACTTCATAGCTAAGTTATATGAATAGTGTTGTTGGTTCACGCTGACACACTATCCATATCACTTGGTTAAAAATCCCGATAATCTCGGAATTCCATAAACACGCGGGTGACATAGGTAGCCCATGTTAGTGTTTTTGGGATGAAAATTTAACGGGCAATGCACGTTATCTTTTCACGACGGAATATCGTGATTAAAGTGACATTTATTAAAATTTGCAATTTGGACCGCCAGTGATTGTGTAGCTGCCGGGATGAAGAATTGCAGATAAATAAAACCAGTTAAAAAAAAAGTAACATTTGTTAAATTCTACAATTTGGACCGCCAGTGATTGTGTAGCTGTCGGGATGAAGAATTGCAGATAAATAAAACCAAAAAAAAGAGTTAACATGGTAATCCATTAACATATACCCGTTCCAACCTTTTTGCCACAAAAAACTAAATTGCATAAGCCGGGGTCTTGTTCCCGCACCTGTTTTATTTCAATTGTACAGCAATCACTAATTTATCAAATTTGGCCAAGGATAATAAAATAAAATTATTTGGGAAAATAAAGTACCGAAAGGGCGATGTTGGGTGCCTAACACCTTCCCAACTCGTAACAGTGAATCCCCGAACCCATCTCTGTTTTCAAGACCAGTTTTCTTTTAAATGAGTCATTTTTTTTTTTATAAACAGAATCGTATTTCTGAGTTAAAATTAAATTATTTTTCTAAGGACATTTTCTTTGAAAATGGCCTTAGAGGGTGACTTGACACACCTAAACTCATGTCAAGTGGCGACTCTGAGTTTTTAAATAAGTCCCAGCTGTTAAACAATTTTCATTAAACGTCGCATTTAAAAGCAAGGAATTATTCAGCCCCGTTCAAACAATTCACATATTCGCGAGGGGGGCCGGGAGATTTCCGGGCGCGACACATATCAAGCTTTCAAACATGTTCTAAACATTGAAATAGAGAACCAAGAATAGGAAAACTTATTTTTAAGTGACAAATGAGGATGAAAACGATTAATTGAGGGATTGGAACGCACTCCGAACTTTGTTGCGTAAGTGGGTCTCACTTCTTTGTTCCACCTCCTCCTCCTTTTTCTTCTTCTTCTTGTTCTTCGTCTTCTTGCTTCTTTTTCTCACACTCTAGTCTTCTCTCGCCAGAAATATAGATGGATGAATGGTGAACTGACACAACCGAGGGAGGAGTATTTATAGGCCATGGAAGGGGAAAAGTCATGTATTACCTAGGTGGCAACCCAAGAGTGGGGTGAATTGGGTTTTTGAAAAATATTGGCTAATAAAACTTATGCGGAAACAAGCCAATATAAACGAAATTAGATGCTATAGCAAACAACACAATATGATAAACAACAAATAAAGGAGTAAGAGAGAGAGTACGCAAACGATGTATAGTGGTTCCGTCTGAGCGTGTTCACTGCTGAGCTTAGTCCACTCCCTAAGAGTCACGTGATCTACTAGAAACATGAACGACTTTGGGTGTCGCATAAACCCTTATACCCTTTCCTTCCCGTTAACTTTTCCGAGGAACTAACCAAACCGCCGAGTTTTATCCCCAAACTCGTTTCTTCAAGGCTATACTCACAAATCTTACAAACAATTGACTGATACAATTTGATGAAGAAGACTACAACTGATTGTCTTCAACAGTGTAATAAAGAAGAAGATGAATAGTGAAATTGAACAGTACAAAGCCTCACTTCTTCTCTCTCAATATTTCACTCAAAAATCAAATACAAATTTGAACAATGTGAGATGATTTCGAACCTTGCAGAGGGTAGCTTTTGGTTTCTTGGGAATCAGAATGGTTCGAAGTAAAAAGCTCTCTATATTTCGTAGCCGAAGTATATATAAAACCCTAGAGATCCAAATCAAATATTCAAGGAGGCTTGACCGTAATCGATTCAATCAATCTTCCAACCTTTCATAAGCAGAAAGTCAAACGTTTATAACCCATAAGGAAAGGTTGAATCAAATCAAAACACTGCAGAAATTAAGTCAGAAAATTTTCGAACAAACAGCGACCGATCGACCGCACGATGGTCCCGGTCGACCGCCTGGCCGGTCGACCCCATGACTTGGCCGATCGACCACCCGCCCGGTCAACCGCCTGACAGTGCTGATCAACTGCGACCTGCATATTTTATTTCCTGTGATCTGTATTCAATTCAGATTGTAATGAAACTTTGCAAGAACACTATTCAATATGTAATACATCAAAATATGTGATAAAAACTATTTCCAAAATGTATTACATGATAAGTGCATACTTGGTGGATTTCGTCAACCGACGACATAAATGATAAGTTTCAAACTCAATCTACTTTTGTCAAATTACCATCTTCAATCCAGGCAATATCAACAACATAATTAATGGGATATTTCTCGCGATGGCATATTCTGATTAAGGCTATCTTTCATGAACCATTGCAATGAATCATGCTCCATATTGCATAACCATCAATAAGAGTTCGGATCATGATATTAGATTTTCAATGACAAATGTTATTCTCAATAATTCAATTCTAATTCCTGTTTTATAAAAGGCATAATCAAAATATAATTAAGTGAATATTTAATATGACAGCATTATTTCTAACAATCTCCTCCTTTTTGATGATGACACATATATGCATGGATATAAAATGAATTAGATCAATGTACACATCTCTTGAAAAATATGCACCCCCTCAATGTATGCATTATGGAGTGAATAAGTATAATATCAAGTGATGCATGAGCATAGCATATTCAAAACATATACAGGATGCAATGTCTATCAATATCGCACTTAGTTTATCAATACATAATCCATCAGTACATATGCAATGATATCATTTATAAAGTCATTTATCCAAGATGAGTCAAATTTCAAAACAACTATGCCATAAATATGATAAATGAATATTAATCATACGTAAACAAGAGTACCATAAAGATAAGACTCTCTCTTAACTCTCTATCGCTCCCATAATAAGTCTATCGCTCCTATATCTCTTCTATATGCATATCTCTCCCCCTGTGGAATCATCAAAAACAATGTAGCCATATGGAGAATCACTGCTCAGGTGCAGTTGGCTCCCACAGTTGACCGCAGGGTATAGTCGGTCGACTGTAGGCTGGTTTAGATGATAAAATATGTTTCGCTAAAGACTTGGAACACTGTGAAAAACATGCAAATGATATCTAAATGAAATATAGGGGTATTTTCAAACATATCATGATATAATATACTCTTTTTCAATATTATTACACGCCCTGTTAAATCTTGTAGAATCCTTAAAAATTTAGTTAAGAAATCATCAATTATTCTAAGTTCTCGACATATAAAGGTGAATTGATCTTTATTCAAGAGTTTTATAAATATATCCGTCAAAAACTTGTCGGTATTATAAATTCAAAAACAACAATACTCCCTTTTGAACATGAGCTTTTATTAAAAAATGTCGAATCTCAATGTGTTTGGTTGTAGAATGTTGAATAGAATTTTTAGTAAGATTTATTGCACTAGTGTTGTCACATCGAAGTGAAATATGATCATAATATAATTTAAAATCTTTCAATTTCTGTTTGATCCATAGTAACTGTCCACAACAATTTTCAACTGTTATATGTTATGCTTTAGTAGTGGATAAGGCAACAAAATTTTACTCCTTGTTGGACCATGATACTGATGCACATCCTAGGGATTTATATGCGCCACTCGTGCTCTTATGATCGGTCTTATTACCCGCATAGTCAGCATCAGAGTAACCGATAAGATCAAGAGACGTGTTTTTAGGATAGAATAGCCCCAGTTTTGGAGTTCTAGCGAGATATCTAAGAATACGCTTAATAGCTCCTAGGTGTGACTACTTAGGGTTAGATTGAAAATGTGCACAAAGATATACGCTAAATATTATATCAAGTCTACTAGCAATAAGATAAAATAATGATTCTATCATACCTCGATACATTTTAGTATCAATTGTTTTACCATTTTCATCTTTATCAAGCTTCATTGTAGGACTCATTGGAGTCTTCATTGTTTTGCACTTCTCCATTTTTAATCGTTTGAACAACTCCTTTATGTACTTGACTTGTTTTATAAAGATACCTTCCTTCGATTGTTTGATTTGAAAGTCAAAGAAGAAATTTAGTTCGCCCATCATGCTCATTTCAAATTTTTCCTGTATTCTTTCAGAAAATTTCTTGCAAAGAGATTCCTTAGTGGCACCGAATATGATATAATCAACATATATTTACCCGATAAGCATGTCATGATTTTTAATTTTGATAAAAAGTTTTGTATTGTTCGTTCCTCTAGAAAAATCATTTTCAATGAAAAACAACTGCTTAGCCTATCATACCATACACGTGGAGTTTATTTTAATTCATATAGTGATTTTGTAAGTTTGTAAGAATGATTAGAAAATGCATAATTTTTAAAGTCTGGAAGTTGTCTATCATAGACTTCCTCTAGAATGAAGTCGTTTTAAAAAAAAAACGCTTTTAACATCCATTTGAAACAATTTAAACTATTTAAAACATGTGAAGGCTAATAACATGCGAATTGCTTCTAATCTAGCTACGGGAGCAACATTTCATCAACATCGATGCCTTCTTCCTGATTGTAGTCTTGTGCAATTGGCCTAACTTTATTTCTAATAATGGTACCAGATTTATCAAATTTATTTTAAAAAAATTTAGTGCAAATTATAGAGTGATCTATTAATTTTGGGACTAAAGTCCAAACTTCATTTCATTCAAACTGATTATTCATCTTGTATTGCAAAAATTCACCTTTCATCATTTTTTGCTTATAAAAGAATTTTAGATTCTAATTGAGATAGAAAAGCAAAATTACTGCAAATGTTTCTAAAAGAAGAAAGAAAAATATACCTTTTGTTGGATTACCTATTATTTGGTTAGTTGGATGATGTTGGATGAGTTTTCACTCATTTTAGACTTGGATCTCCAACAAACCTATAAGGATGAATGTTCACTTGGTACCCAATTTAGGTGGGTACTTGAATGTTAGTGCCAATATATTTAGAAATCCAAACAGTCTTCTTTCTTTTCTGAACATCTTTTTTAGTATCACAAAAATATTACGTGTGTCCTTTTTGGTTGTAGTAAGTGCAAGTAGAATGTGGTGCATTTAATGTAGAACTTTTGATAAATACATTCTTGAAATTTTTTTATTTTTGGAATGGTCTATAACCAATACCGACTTTGTCAAACACACATTTTTGTGCACCAAATAATTTGTTCAAATTTTCTTCTCCTTGAGTAAATTTAGAAATCGTTTTGCACAAATTTTCTTTCGTTTCTTTTAGTACTTTGTTTTCAATTTTTAAATCATCTAATTCTTTAGTGAGTGATGCAACATATTTCTTTAACTTATCATGTGAGGTTCCTATTCTTATAGATTCATCATATAATTCATTAAATGATGCTTGTAGTTCATCAAAGTTACTTTGCAGCTCTTCATAAGAAATATGATCGGAATATACCTCATCGTCATCATCGAATGCCATAAGACATAATTTGTCATTGTTGAAACTATAGCAAGTATCAAAGAATTCTTCTTTTTGATGTTGAGCTGTGAGACATAAGTTTGCTATTCCATTTTCGCTTGATTCCTCATCTGAGCTGTCAGGATCACTTTCTCCCCAAGTTGCTACCATAGCGTTTTTGCTTTTGTGATTCCTCTTATATCTCTTTTCTTTTTTGACAAGTCTTGGACATTCTGACTTGATGTGTCCTACCTTTTTGCACCCATAGCATATAGTCAGATCTTTATTGTTATAATCCTTGGTTCTATGAGGTTGCTTGCCATATTTTTCTCTTTTGATCAACTTGTTGAATTTGTTGGTCAAAAAGGGTTACTTCCTCATCAATTTCGTTTTTCTCTCCTTCCTCATCTTCTTCTTCTTGTTGACGGGTAGATGTCTTGAATGCTATCGTTTTCTTTTTCTTACTTTCATCATCCTCTGTGCCCATTAGGTTTATCTCATGTGTCGTGAGTGATCGCAATAGTTCATCCAAGTTGATTACATTCAGATCCTTTGTTTCGTAGATTGCTGTGACTTTTGGTTCCCAATTCTTAGGCAAACACCTGAGAATCTTTCTAACCATTTCTGCATTAGAATACACTTTACCAAGAGATCTTAATCCATTAACAATATCAGTAAATCTTGTAAACATAACAGATATTGTTTCATCAGAATGCATTTTGAACAATTCATATTTATAGACTAGCATACTAATTTTTGTTTCCTTAACTTGGTTTGTTCCTTCATATGAAACTTCTAATTTATCCCATATTTCTTTTGCAGTTTCACATGATGATATACGATTGAATTCTTTAGAATCTAATGTACAATATATAAAATGTTTAGTTTCAGCATTTAATTGAATAGCACGTTTATCAGCATCATTCCATTCATCTTCTAGTTTAGGTACTCTGGTTCCATCTACTACCTTAGTGGGTATAGTAGGTCCTCTAGTTATAATGGATCATGCTTCAATGTTAGTGGCTTGAATGAATATGGTCATTTTAGCCTTCCAATAGTTGTAGTTACTACTGGAGAATAATGGAGATCGGTTACTAGATTGACCCTCGGCTAGAAAGGTACTCATAATTGCCATAAAATTACTCTAAGATAATGAAGTCTGTATGCTAGAGCCCTTACTCTGATACTAATTGTTACGACAACCCAAGAGGGGGGGTGATTTGGGTTTATGAAAAATAGATCCAAAGCCATCACCCCGCCCAGATCCGGGGGGTTCATACCCTCAAGTAGCAGAGGTAGAAATTTCAGAGGAAATAGAAGCCGGGGTGGGTATTGGCTAATAAAACTTATGCGGAAACAAGCCAATATAAACTAAATTAGATGCTATAGCAAACAACACAATATGATAAACAATAAATAAAGGAGTAAGAGAGAAAGTACGCAAACGATGTATATTGGTTCGGTCTGAGCGTGTCCACTACCCAGCCTAGTCTACTCCCTAGGAGTCACGTAATCTACTAGAAACTTGAACGACTTTGTGTGAGGCCCCGACCCGACAATTAGGCAATTAGGGACATAATCGAAATAAAATCGGAACAATTTTGGTCAATTCAAATCCGAGTTTAATTTTATCTAGGGTCGGTTAATGATTTCGAAGCCTGATTTGACGTTATGTATGTAGGATGCCATCTGTAAGTGGTTGTAAATTAGAACCAAGAAGGAGAAGCACCATATAATTTTTCTAGGAAGCCTTAGATTTTTCTTTTTTAACGTTGCCTGACCAAGCTGTTTTGGATAGTCATCAGCTTGGTTTATGAGAGACTGCCACCAAGAAGCTTGACCCACCTCTTGTTTGACCCTCCAACTCACCATTTAATTCATACAAGCAGCTTCCACTTTCCATTTTTTCTGCTGCCATCGTGAGAGAGAAAGAGAGAGAGAGAGAGGGAGAAAGGAGAAGAAGGACAAACAGTTGAACAAGATGCTCAACCCAGGATACCAAATTAGGTATTGATCTTTAATTTTCTTCAAGAATTGGTAGGTAGTTCTAGTTTATGTCACATATTGAGTTCCATATAGCCTTAGTTTACTGTAATAAGGGTGTAGTCTAGGGGTACAGAGGTCTGTCATGGCTGAAATCGAGAAGAAACCCAACTGCTATACAAAGGTCCACCCTGACATCCGGCTCAGTATTTATTAACCGGACAGATTTTGACTCGAAGTTTGTACTGACCCGTAGGAGGCTACAAACCTCAGATTAACCTCAAATTTGGTATGAGCATAGGCCAAGATGTTAGCTTTCATTTTCAATTAGAATCAACTCAATTGGAGCTCTAGAACTCCTTAAATTGATATTTCCAGAGGCTACGTACGTTTTTTACCAGTTTTGCTCAACTGAGATTTTACCCCATTTGTAGGCCATTTCAAACCTTGTGTTCTTCATCTAATGTATTCCCAAGATCCTAAACTACTACTCTGTAAATTTTGGTAAATTTTGGACCCGAATTGACTAGGTTTTCAAGCTGATTTTCATTGGCGTAAAATTCAGCAAGGGGCTGGTTTTGATGCATTTTGGAGCTTTAATTCGGGCCTCAATTCAACCCTGTCCCGGAAAATTGTGAACATAACATAGGCCTCATTTGGATTCTAGAACAAGATGTGATAATTCTGAGGTCATTCCGACATTGGGAGATAGACCGACGGCAGTGCAAAAAAGGCCATCGCGATAAGGATTCTACACTTGGCCTACACTTGAAAATTTAGAATTTGAACTAGTTTTTTTTCAAACCACCGCAACCGAAGTTCAAGTCATTCATTACTTGACCCGGAAACTACCTTGGCATGGGAACGGGACCTTAGAAACCATCCCGAGGCCACTTCAATGATTAGAATCGAGTCATGCTTGATTAAGCTAAACTATAACATTACTTTAAGGTATAACTTTTGACAACCTTTGGAACACCAACCATTCGACTTGGTTATTGTTTTACTACTGGAATAGGATGTAACGTGGCCAACCCGAGCTCGCTTCAACACCGAAGCACAAAACTACACTTATATGACATTAAGCTGGAAACAAATAGGAAATAAATAGGAATGTTAAATCTAAATTCTAGTTGAACGCTAAAATCGATTATTGAGTGACAGTTATCTTTGATAATTGTAGGAGACGAGGCATAAATTGTGACGGATTATTCGGTTCACAAGGCAGTATAAGAAGGTGAATTCAAATACGATGTTATTACATGTATATTTTTCATAGCATGAAAGCGTGAGGTATTTTGATGATTAAAGGCATTGTTTTATGTATAAATACCATGCTTGATCATAACGAATGATTGTTGTATAAGCCATGTGATAATCAAGAAAATATTGATACTTGTGACGACGAATTGTTCAAACGGTGATCCCTGACCGCTAGGGGTGAGAAAAGCGGTGGTTTGGAATAAGGTAGGCGGTGCCATGGCCAATTTGGCATACGGATGACGTCATTCCGGTTTATGCGATAATGCATAAGGGGTAGCTCCCACCTACGAATTATTGGCAGCCATTGAATTGAACGTAAATGGGACAATCTTGAATATTTGTCCTCGGCTTTGGCCATGGACCATAACGTGTTTTTCCGTTTATTAAGATAATCTTGAATGATTTTCCCGGGTTTTGACCTTTGGACTATGCCATGAATTTCGTTTAAAATGATCATTTGGTTGCATGCATAAATGGTTAACATGGCAAACTCGTAAGATTTCATATTTGAATTCACTCTAGCTTTATGCTTAAGAATGTTGTAATACAACATTACAGGTGATGATAGATGACATGAAGGCCGTTATGTCACGCCTAGCTTCCTATACATAGAAGGTGTTGAGTTGATTATATTTGAGCCGGTTCTGATGACCGTAGTAGTAAGTTAATGAGTAAAGTAGTTACGCATTATTTGTGCTTATAACTATCTACACACACAGCTCTGGTTTATTTCGTTTATGCAACCGTACTCTGATAACCTTTAACTTTTATATACATTTGATTGATGAAAATCCTTAAACTCATTGTGTTAGAGGCCTTAGTGAGTTGGACTCACTGGCCGGTCACTAATCCTTCCTATATAGGGATGGGTCGTGACACTTTGGGTGTCGCACAAACCCTTATACCCTTTCCTTCCTGTTAACTTTTCCGAGGAGCTAACCAAACCGCCGAGTTTTATCCCCAAACTCGTTTCTTCAAGGCTATACTCACAAATCTTACAAACAATTGACTGATACAATTTGATGAAGAAGACTACAACTAATTGTCTTCAACAGTGTAATAAAGAAGAAGATGAATAGTGAAATTGAACAGTACAAAGCCTCACTTCTTCTCTCTCAATATCTCACTCAAAAATCAAATACAAATTTGAACAATGTGAAAGGATTTCGAACTTTGCAAAGGGTAGCTTTTGGTTTCTTGGGAATCAGAATGGTTCGAAGTAAAAAGCTCTCTATATTTCGTAGCCAAAGTATATATAAAACCCTAGAGATCCAAATCAAATATTCAAGGAGGCTTGATCGTAATCGATTCAATCAATCTTCCAACCTTCCATAAACAGAAAATCGAACGTTTATAACCCATAAGGAAAGGTTGAATCAAATCAAAATCCTGCAAAAATTAAGTCAGAAGATTTTCGAACAAAACAGTGACCGGTCGACCTCACGATGGTCCCGGTCGACCGCCTAGTCGGTCGATCACCCGCCCGGTCGACCACATGACTTGGCCGGTCGACCACCCGCCCGGTCAACCGCCTGACAGTACTGGTCAACCGTGACCTACATATTTTGCTTCCTGTGATCTGTATTCAATCCAGATTGTAATGAAATTTTGCAAGAATACTATTCAATATGTAATACATTAAAATAATAAAAACTATTTCCAAAATGTATTACATGATAAGTGCATACTTGGTGGATTTCGTCAACCGACGACATATATGATAAGTTTCAAACTCAATCTAGGCAATATCAACAACATAATCAATGGGATATTTCTCGCGATGGCATATTCTGATTAAGGCTATCTTTCATGAACCATTGCAATGAATCATGCTCCAAATTGCATAACCACCAATAAGAGTTCGGATCATGATATTAGATTTTCGATGACACATGTTATTCTCAATAATTCAATTCTAATTCTTATTTTATAAAAGGCATCATCAAAACATAATTAAGTGAATATTTAATGTGACAGCATTATTTCTAACATCATCGAATGGCTTGGAGGAAATCAAAGAAGATGGAAGGAGCGGAAAAGATGGAGTGCTGATAGAGTTTGGTCTGCCATGGCAGACTCCTACGGTAGGTTGATGTTAAATTGGTTGCGGGTTATGAGTTTAGGTGTGGGGTGGGGGAAGAGCACAGTGACTTAGGGTGCATCGAAAGACTTGAGAGTCATCCGGATGGGCTGAGGATTCATTCGGATGGAATATGCCTGGAGGGTTAAGGAATAATAGAGGAAGTTATCGGGATGAGAAGTCTAGAACATCCGAATGGATTGCATAGCATCCGGATGGGACACAAGATATAGTTGGGTAAAAGTAGTGTTGTAGTGGCAGTTTTAAAAAGAGAGTTAGAGAGGTCACGATCAAACAAACCAAATAAGGTTTTGTAAAGTTTTTTCCTCAAAAAAATTCAGAGTAAGTTCTCCAAAAAAATCCCACGAGCACAACCTTAGGTTGTGTTTGGTTGAGTGTTTTTAAAAAAAAAAAATTAGAGTAATATTTGTAAAACGTATTTGGGAAAAAAATTCTCAAACATTGTTTATTTTATTTATCAATCATTGATTATCATTACATCATCATGTTTGTCAATGATTAATTCATTAAATAGTCACATTTGATCGTGTTCAATACTTTTTATTTGATCTTATTTTGGTCGTGTTCTTTAAATTTTATTTTTTAAAAAATTAAAAATTTATTGTTTTTGACTTAAAAAAATAATTGAAGATTAACTGTGAATTCAAAATTTTAAAATAAAAATTTTTATTAACAGAATATGTGCACAAAGCATACAAAAAAAAATTTTGTTTTACAATACAATATTCATTTCTCTAGAAAATAAGAGAGAGAAAGAGTCTTAAAAATATCAAAAAAAATTTAACTCCTAATTTTTTGTAAAACACTTACTCCAAATAATATCTCAAAATTTTTTTTCAAATATTATTTTAGAAACAGTCAACCGAACATAGTCTAAGCAACATAATAAAAAAAATATACCTTTATGGATTTTTTGTCTAGAATCTTTTTCTTCGATCATCTTCACTGTTTATAGTCAATAATAGTATGCTGAACATTGCCTTGTTTTTTCCCACTTCAATTTTAAATCAATTAATTTTCCACCTTCAATACATGACTAGATCATGACTGTTTGCCCACCAAAAGCGCGTAATTCCCCTTCAGAAATCTTCTCTCTCCTCTTGATATTTGAAGTGCACTAATGTTTTCCTTGTCATTTCAACTCTTCACGGTAGATCATATTGTAAAAGAAATGGTTAAACCAGATAGAAAATTAGTTGCTTATAATCCAAGTTTTGAATGAAAATCTTCATTTACTTCTTTCAATAATATTTCATGATTGTTGCTAATTCTATTTAATATTGATGTCCTCAGTTTGGCTCTAACAAAAGACTGGTCACTAGTTGATATACACTCTCCTCCAAGAGAAATTGCCTAATATTGGGGCATTTCTGTCCAATAATGAAAATTTTAGTCTCTTTGAAAGCAGAATTCATTGCACAAAGTTTTTCGTTTGCATTTATCTCTACAGAAAATGAAGTCAAATACAGAAGTTAATGCATCGTTCCAATCACGTGCTCTGTGGCACAATCAATCTTTAATAACCGGGACCAACGATTAAACTTCCATTTAACATAAAATAGAATGCATTTGTTTTATTACAATAACAAAACGGGAATATAAAAAGCTAGTCCCACGGATTTCTTCTTCATATGACATAAAGGGGCTTCCCCTCCAATTGCACCGCACCACGTTTGCACGTTTCCATTTGTGAGAGAGAGAGAGAGAGAGAGAGATTTCATTCGAATCATTCCCTCTCTCCACCAGAAACTGGAGCAGTTTTGACCGACAAGCAGAGTAAATTGGCCACTTGTAATAATTCCACTATCTGTGCTTACTGTAACCACCACGATCGCGTTCTCTCTCCCTCGATCTCCTCGAATGCCTCGCCGTCTCCTCCTCATACTCCGTCGCCGCCACAGCCGGCGGAGGCGACGACTCATACCTCGACGGCCTCCTCTTAAAATGTCGCTCATCGTCACTCGACTCGTAATCTACCTCAGCAGCAGCAGCGCTCTTCCTTGACGCAGACGCCGCCGGCTTCACCTTCCCCGACGACGACGTCGTCGTCTTGTGTTCATGGTATCCATTTGCTGTCGCCCTGTGACTGTGGTGACCTGAAGACGCGGCCAGTGTCTCTGACGAAGAAGAGTGCTTTCGCTTCTTAGAAGATGCCGTCGTCGCCCCCGCCGGTGATTCTTCGGCCGGGAAGCTTATTCGAGAGAAGACGCTCGGCTTCTGCTTCCGATCTGTTGCTGATGTGGACTTCGAAGGTGCTGGTACTGGTGCTGGTGCTTGTGCTTGTGCTTGTGCTTGTGCTTTTAAGGTCGACTTGGGCGGTGGTGGTTCTAGTGATGATCTCGCAGCTGAGGACTCTGAACGGTGGCTCTGGTGGTGGTCACGGCGGTGGTCGTCGCGGTCTCGGTAATCGTAGTCGTAATCGTAGTCTGACTTCCTCTTTGAAGATGGACGTGGAAGTTCGGGATCGCGGGCCGGCCGCTCCGGTGACCTCTCAGGCCGGTGGATGTGGCGGTGGCGGTCGGCGCTGGATGGTTGTGGTGGAATGAACGCCGACTTCTGTAATCCAAACAAGTATTAGAATATAACTAAAAACAAATTGACTTCGTAGGACCCAAACTATTTTCATTCCCTCGGCAATTTGTGAAAAGAAGGTATAATAACAATCCCGAAACAGATGGAACAAAATACACCAAAAAATTAAAGCACCTTAGATATTCTTTCCGCCCCTAATTATAATTTATCCTCTCTTTAAACTGATTTAAATCCTAATACATTTAATACTTACCATTGAAAATCTTAGATTTACTTGCACAATTAATTTTTCCCGACACAATAAAAAAAACTCTGTTGTTGCTTCAAACATTCATTCTCCTCTGTTTTTCTGTGTTGAATTTTTTCTATACACCCTATTAAGACGATGTGTTACAAAAAGACCATTTGATCGTGTAGAACTACACGAATACAAGAGATACTTTTTTGTAAATAAATAATGAGACCAATTAGCAACAAAATTTTGCTCCAGATAAAAGTGATAACAAAATGAACCTAAAATTGCAGTTGATAGGGGATTGTTTCCAAATTACCATAAAAAGGAAACAAATACACCTCACTCACTCTCTCAAGCTGTATTCGAATTTTGAATTTGCAAAATAATTAGTAAAAGAGAAAAGAAAGACTTAATTCAGCATCCTTGTCTTTCCTTGTGTGATTAGTCTTTTTTTTTTCCCCTCAACAAATTTCTGAAGAAATCCAAAATCCAAGCACACGTTATAAGTCCTGGATAGCATATATAGAGTTCCAGCCACAAAACCAGATATTTCAAATCAACCAAAAATGGTTATTCTCTGGAAGAGAGGGTAAAAGATATTTTTCCAGGCAATCAGACGGAGAATTAAAGAACATGACTTTTAAACAAGATTTTCGATGTTTAATCTCAAATGCAGCAACAAAACAACTCCTCTTTTCAATTTCCTGGGAAGGAGAAATTATAAGCACTTTTTTTGATAGGTGCCACGTTATCCTTTTCCTTCCACAAATTGGTGTTCTACCAAGTGTACCTGATGCAGTACAGAAATAATGAAGCAATAACAAAATATTTTCAGACAAAAAACGTACAGATTTTGATTTCAACGAAGAAACATCCGTACTGCTGCTGACTTCCCTGCTGAACTCCCTATCTTTGGAGAACTCCCTGCTGCAAGAGCAAGCTGAATCTTCAGTCCAATTACCGAACAAGAAATCCCACTTCAATTCCCAATACAAAATAACTGATCATGCACCATAGACAACTACAGCAATTGGGATTGCAAGTGGTTTTATAGCTCACTATAAATAAATGAAACCCTTTCCCTCACTATGGTGCATGTGTAACACACTTGTACTCTACTACTACATTAAAAATAAGAGTACAAGCAGCTATTAGTTCCAGGTAACCTCTCAAATAGACGTACTATAACAAATCAGTCTCGTCTCTTTGCGCGCACCAAAAAGAACAATGAACATTGAACAAATAACAAAGAAATGCATCAGCAATGAGGAAGCTTGATGCAATAGTTGGCAAACTAACCACGGCACTGTCCAAAGTTTTTGGAAAGGAAAAACCAAAGTTTTTGGAAAGAAAAAACCTAGACTATATATGCGGAAATGGATTCAATGAGCACACAAGTTCTGCATGATCAGAGAAATTGCAAACGAGAAAATGGCATGGTAATAACTTTTTCTAACTTCCTCCCCAACCTAGGATTCATGAAGATCACCTTAGGGTAGTCTAAATCAACATTTTGCAGCAAATAGCTGCTCAATGTGCATTTTATAAAATCTAGTGCGCTTGCGCATCAAACAATCTAGGAAAGCTTTCTAGCTCAACAATTACTGTATAACTTGAATCGATGAGAGTCCAGCACAATATAAAGTTCAAAAGCACATTCAAGCACCCAGCACGTATGTTCTAGCAATCAAAATAGACCAAATTACCACGTTAGAACAAAACAAACGAGACCAAGGAAACAGTATCATAGCTTGTTCTTGTTATTTCTATAACTACTATCCGGGAGAAGGTTGATGAATGCTTTACGGAATAGATTTACCAGTGGTAAATACAAAACTGAAATATGCAAGATAAAAAAATTCAGATAAATGAGAAACTTGGGTATGAAGTTCTCAAGGCAAGCTGACAAACCAAGACTACCAAACCTAGGATGACACCACGTTGCTAGAATTGTTTCAGTCAATACACAACAAATCTCAGGAACAGTACAATCACTAGAGAGTTACCTTTCACTCCGCCTCTCAAATTCGCGCTTCCTCCTAAGATCAGCGTTCCGAGCTTCAATTTCCTCTCTGCGCATAATGGGAGGTCCAGCATTGAAGCCCATACCAAAATCGGCAAGATCCCTGTAATTCGCAGAAAATTATGATCCCATTTAGTAAAACTACCATCCACCTTATCTCACTTTTCCCCTTTCACACAGCTACAAACTCCATACAGGGCACATGGCAACTATGTCACCACAAACTAGGGTAAGGGTGACAACCTACCTTCCGGATAAGGTTACGAGTGTCAGATTGATCTAGTTCTATGTCTAAGAACACTGGGAAGCAACAAAATTCTGATACTTTCAACAGAATTCTTTTATTTTTGAAGGCAAAATAGTGTTTACAAGGTGCCAACCGTGTCATAGAACATGTCATCCATGTGTGTGAGTTTTATACACTTAGTATGACCAATGAAATAAGTTTGCCAGGTCTAGGTCCAAACACGAGCATATAAGCTGTACCATTATCTGAGTGTCCACTGTCGGACAGGTACAGGTACTCAATACAAGTGAAACATAATATTTGGTACCAGACAGAGCTTCAGATAACAAAACCGCCTCACCCTCTTCCGATGACAACTCATTCCATCTTCCCAAATTTATTTTCTCATATTACTCGTGTTTGCACATTGAAAAATGAATATATGCATATCTGTAACATGGAGAAACAGAGAGAAAGAGAGCAAAAATACAGGAAACGCGGCAAACCTCTGAGGGTGGACAGGAGGCATCATAAAACCTTGTGCTCCAAATGGGTCCTGAGGTAAAACGCCAAATGGAACGTCAAAAGGACCAAGCCCATAACCCATATAGGGCAGCGAACCACCATATGGGGTTACATATCCTTCCATGCTAGGTTGCATACCCCTCCAAAATGGAGTAGTATATGGAGAAGGCTCCAAAGGCATCATGTTATAGTTCTCAGCTTGAAGGTGGTCTTGGGGAAATTTCCATTGCATTTCCACAGCTGAAAAGAATCCAAAAGAGAAACAGAACGATATCATGATCACGAAGGCTAAGCAGATATTCTCAACAAACTTCCTCCCTCAAAGGTCCCAAGGTAAATTGGAGAATGTACCATTCATAGGCAAACGAGCTTTCTTCTTTTTCTTCTTTTTTCCTGAAAAGTTCAAATAAAAAAATAACTTGTCAAACAAAATGATGTCATACTCTAATGAATTAATGTGTGACAATGAGTGGGGTTTTCCTCCTAATGAAACTAATCCCCAGAAGGTTCATATTTATGTCCATTTTTATGCCAAGAATGGATCCACAACTCCAAACATGAAGCGAAGCCAAGAGCCTAAGGAGTACAACTGTAAAAACTATAAGCAGCACAAAAAACAGTAACAAACTGATTGCAGACTATTAAGACTATCAAACCAGCATCAGCCACAGAATCAGACAAAATACAACCTTCTAAAACATCAGAGCCTGGAGGCATTACCTGCGTCGCCAGGAACCAGCCGCTGATGTACTTCTTCATCAGCCACAGGAGCACTCCCCTGAGATGCAGGTTCCTTCACACTGATAGAATCATGCGTAGCCTCAGAAGCATCAGGAACATTTCCCATCCTCCCTTTCTCCAAGGTCTTTTGTGGAGCACTGACAGCCTTTCCCTCATCTGAAGTCTCTTTTACCTTTGGCATCCCTTCACTTATAGCTTGTGGTACTTGCCCTCCCTTTGATGTTGCAGAAAATGTAGGGGACGGAACCCTGGGCTCTACCTTAAGCTGAGGAATCTTAGACTCCATATCTGAAAGAGAATAGTTTAATATTCTCATAACAATGGTTGTAACTTGTAAATTAACACATTGATGAAGTACAAACCTTGGACATGGAAAGCACTGCCAGCATTTTCTGCACTGCTATTATTGGACTCCAAAATCCTATTAATTGTATCTCTGAGAGTCTTGTTGGGCAAAAGATCATCTGCTAGAACGTTTGTGGCCCCACAGACGCACATTGACTTGGACATTATGTGGTCTCTTATACCTGCAAGTGAACTTTGCTAATGAGACAGAGAAAACATAGAGAACATCTAACAATGAATTTTTGAGCAAGTAAATATTCATGGTCACAAAATATTCATGCCAGCCAATCATGACTTCAACATGCACACTCAAGAAGAGAGAAAGATAATGAATCAGAAGGGAAAACGGTAAAAATTCAGGTCAAGTAGATCCTCGCAAAATCATAACTACTGTGCATAGAACTTCAACATGAATAAGAAGCACTCATGTATAACTTCCTTAGAAAATGTGTTGTTGCCCAGATGTAGAAAGAACATGCAGGTGGAGTGCGAAAATAAAATAGAAACAAACTACATCCAATGCACAAGGCAAATATAACAAATGAAATCTTACATTTATCACAAAAACTCTTAAAACAGCACTTGCTTGTCAGAACTGCATCTTTCATAACGTCTTTGCATAATGGACAGTGAAGTTCAGGCGGAAGATCACCAACAGAGCGAGTTGAAGGCATTCCTTCAATTTCTTTTTCAAAAGCAGCCCTGTACAAATACAAAAACCAATAAATCAATGGTAAATCTCCTTACATATAAGGGAGTCCTCAAACAGTACAAAGAATTAAGATTCCTAGAAAAAGTAAGAGATCGGATTACTCATTTGGCTTCAAAACAGCAACATCACCACTTGGTAATGCATAAGAACCATCTGGGGTTGCCATTAACATAGACCTCGGAATGCCAGTCGGAGGTTTCACTCTTTTGATGTCATAATTCGGATCTCCATTTGTGGGGCAGTGCTGAATAAAATGCCCTGAGGAACACAGTTAAACAATTTAGTATGTATACACTGCCATGTGATTACATCCACAACCAAGAAAGAATTACACCTTCCTTTCTTCTTTTTCCTGTTTAAACTTAAATCTAACATCAAGGACATTACGTACCAGGAACCTTACACCTGTGACATATATAGCCATGTGGAGGTGTCTTCCGCTCCAGCCCCCCACCTCCTCGACCTCCAAAAATTAAATTACAAACTTAGTCTTACCAAAATCATAATGCTTGATTACCAACTTAAAAGGTCAACCATTGACAGACAAGAAATCATTCCATAAACACTTTTGACACGGACAAATCTAGTGGACAACATGATGCTAGTGCATCACAAACAAATAGATGAAATTGTAGAAATAAGAAAATCACCAAAACCACGTCCACCCATCATTCTGCCACCCATACCACGTCCAAAACCTCTACCAGCACCAAAGCCATCGGAAGTTTGACTGCAAAACCAACAGGACGAGACCACATAAGATTCCATTCGCCGATCAACCACCAGAAACTACCCATCCCAAATTCAGAGAAAGGTATGAAAGCAGAACATCTCACCGCTGCCAATCCAGGGCTGGAGTATCAATTAAAGCCTTGATCAAAGTGTCCTCGTCAGCTTTACTGGGAGGGGGAGCATCCTGAATCAGATTGCCAGCCTGAACGTGTAAAACCTCGGGAATTGCATACAAATCATTTCCAAACTCATCCCATTCTGAATCTTCAGGCTGCAACGCCCGGAAAAAGGTTAGGTCATTGGGCCAAGTACTATAACTGGCACTCAAAACCATCTGACAAACCTAATATTTTGAAAGGCAAGGACAAAGATGATTAAAGCTTACATAGTGCATGACAGAATCAGCTCCTAGAAAACTACTCTTTGCTGGTTGACCATCGTCAGACTTATTAGTTTCCACCAAAGGCCTGCAGTACAATATACACTCACCAATCTGAACGAGACTCTTAGAATTCTCACCAAGAAGTAAGGGTAATAGAACTTACAAAAAGATTCTCCGTGTTAGATGGACTCGGATACAGTGTGGGGGTACATGTACATACACAAGTGTCGGATTCATTTACTTCTCATGTCAAGGATGTGGGGACAATGCAAAAATCCTTAATATTTTCCATTATTCTCAGTTATGAATTGTATTTCCAAGGTGCCATAGACCATTTCATGCATATATGAGAGTTTTATGCATAGTTTTGCAGTAATGAATCCTGGAAACGCTTCCTCAATGAATCGTCAACTAAAAATGCTAGACACATCCATCCCCTTTGTCCGACATGGTTACTTCATATATTTTGGAGAGTCCATGTAACACAGAAGGTTTTAACATCACAAAATAGTTTATGAATGAGAAAAAGAGATGACGCCACGCCAGAATATACACTCATAGAAATATTGCAAACTTAAGGTACAACTTAACAGGAAAAAAGAAAGGGAAACACAACAAGGTGGTCAAAAAGCTTTAAGGATTGAGATAGTACTCGTTTTGTTCAATAACTGGTTCCGTAACTATGGGCTTGCGAGGCCGTCCAGGAACTCGACGAATTAAAACAGATGTATTTTTGGGAATCAACATTGCCTCATCAAGATACTCTGAAATTGCAAAACAGAGAAACAGTCTGTAAAACATAACAAAGAGATCTATCTACATTACCAAGCATACAGCTGATTAAATTAAAGCGCCCAAACATGTTTGCCATTGATTCTATAGAAACAAATAAACTTATGTAGTCAAAATACCCACTCATCCAATTCACCACACCCATGAATACAACCGTACACTCAAGGTGCCAACTCAGCCCTCAAACCTAATCCAGGCAAACCTGACCTCTCACTCTTGTCCTCCTAAAAGGGAAACTTAGGGTGTGTTCGTTTTAGGGTGTTTCTGAAATAGTTTTAGAAACATGTCTCTGAGACGTTGTTTGGTTATAAGTGTCTCAGAAACTGTCTCAGAAACTGTTTCTGAAACTTTTTCTTTTATAGAGAGAAAAAGTTGTCTGGGAGAATGTTCCAGAAACTGTTTCTGAAACTGTTTCAGAAACTGTTCCAGAAACTTGTTTGAGAGAAAGTCTCTCAAACTCATAACCGAACACACAACCTTCACCAAAAATGGGCCAATGTGACAGTACATTATGAACAGAAAGTTCTTCTAATAACAAAATCCATCATCACTCATGGTTCTGTTCACGCAGCAATGCCTTCAACATATACGGCAACCCATATTGCCCGTTAACTTCTTTTTAGTTCTGGTTCCATAGATTAGGTCATGAGCCAATCCACATAAAGAACGAACCACTGACCTAGAAGAATTGAAGAAAAAATATAGTGTAATTACATAACCAAGCAGGATACGCTAGAAACCATAAATCAAAACAGGAATGCACTCAACATAGTTATAACTTTTGAAAATAGAATTGACTTCTCCTACAGAATCAAACCAACCTTCGTTAGTCTGGGCGTTGGTGACCACGAGGTCAAAATCTGTACCCCTGCCCAAATGCTTGGATTCAAATATTTTTTCTTTCAAATTGGCAACTGATATGAAATGACCGTCAATAGCAATTGAGTCGTAATCTTTTGCACTTTTAAACTTATAATACACTGCCATATTGAAATTTCCTTTTTTTCCCTCTCCTCTAAGAATATATAGAGATGAAGCAAAAACAAAAAGCCCTAAAAAATCAGAGGCCGCTGAATAAAAATTAAAGGCCTGATATTGAACTCGAACAACAATATGTAAAACAGTACAACTACAACAACACTTGTTTTCTTTTTTTCTAAATCTTCAATAACTCGAAAAGATCAAACCAAATCAGCAATCCTTTCAGCACCGCAATCTCTTTGAACCGGGCCTTCAATTGCAAATAATCGGAAAAGTGATTTTCCCAGATACGAGAAGCCTCCGATGATAAGCGAAATCGTAAAGAAAACTTTAGGCACACCGATCGTAGCGATGTCAATCAGATCTGACGAGTCGCGCCGACGATCAAGAAAGCCCCTTCCTTCAGACGCCGAACCGTAGCGAATAATTGGTTGAATCAGAGAAATATGCACGGACTTGAAGCTTCACGAACGGATACAAGCCATCCAGCGAGAACCACCACTCCTTCGAATCGATCTGCGTCTCTAGCAAAAAATACACGAACTGAATAAAGTACGCGACAAATTACAGATCAATATGCACCGCGCGATAGAGATTTTGTTAGATAAGATTGATGGATGGAAGGAATATCGAATGAAACGCAATTGGGGTTAGGGTTTCGAAGGTTTCAGATAGGCTGAGAGAGGAAGGGTACGAAGTTGAAGAGGAAAAACGCATCTTATATAATACGATTTTGGGGAAGAGTGATGAATGAATATATATAGAGGCTGTAGCTTACATCGGTCAGAATATCATAATCGGGTGAGGTGACACGTGTTTGTTTCTGATTGATTCCTCACCTGGTCTCCAGTCCAACAGCCCGTATGAAATTGATGAGAATTTTCGTAAACTAAAAGAGCAGCTCCGAGCTCCTGTTTCTTTGAGGTATAAAGAATTTAGGGGTCGATTGTACGAGAAATTATTTGCAGGGGATAAATTATTAAGAGGATATAAAATAAAAAGGGGTATTATTTTTAAAGGGTTGACCCATATTGATGTTATGTTTATAGATGGAGTAATAAAAAGTAAATAATTTAAATGAAGTATTAAAAAATGAGAATAAAATAGTACTTAATTTGGATAGAGAATAAAATATGGGATAAGGTTATTTTGTAGTTGTAATGAGGGAGAGAAGGTATTATTCTTGGATAATACCCCCTCTTATTTTTTGGGCACCTTCCCCCTAGCTCAAAAATTATCCGTCTTTATCCCTCTTCGGGAGATTATTTTTAGAGGGGTGAGAAATTATCCTCCTGCATTTTTTGCTCCCAAATCATGCTAAACATGTCACGTCGATCTTTTTACCCCCTCCATAAATTATCTCTCTTCCTTTTCCCTCATCCAAACGAGCCCTTAGGAGATTGTAGTGCCGTTTTTTTAGTGCGTATATAGTGCGGATAAAATAATATAATTTTATTTATTTTACACTTGATATTATATCATTTTGATTTATATATATTTTAATAATAATTGACGTGATAAATCTAAATGATGTAGTTTAAAGAGCAAAATCGACAAAACTATATTATTTTGTCCGCACTATACCAATACTATAAAAAATTGCACTACAACTCCCTAAATACATAAAAATAATAAGATAAAGATATAAAATTTTGGAACTTGTTTCGTTTATCCAACTTTGTATTAAATATCTTGAAGAATATTAAATTTTAAACGAAAAGGGATATATAATATCAAGGAGAGTTGGTATTATAAATTTACGATTACCCTAAAAAACACTTTACAAATTTACTCCCTTGATATTTGCATTTTTTTTAAATTATTTGTAATGCTATTTTTCATAGTTGATTTATTAGTTTTACTTCGTAAAAATATTGTATGTAATTCAATTTATCTACTTAATTGATAAATTAAATTTATTCTTTCTAAATTATTTCAACAAAAATTGTAAAAGATTGTATTTTAAATTAAAATTCATAAAAAAAGAGAGAAACCCCAATCTAGTTGTAATCTAATTTAATTATAATTTATTTATTTTCTCGTGTATGAATCTAAAATACCATATATACATAGAAACACGATCATGGCCAGGCTTGCTTAGCTTACAAAGCTAGCTTACTATCAAGAAATCCAGAGTTCTTTGAACACATATTTTCATATAGATCCGTGTAGGAGTCAAGTTTGAAGAAACAAGCTTGTGAGACTGTCGATGAAAACAGTCAAGACCAAGAAGAAGTTGATATTGAAGAGCCTAAACGTAACAAGAGCCAAGAGGGCTAGAATATCTACTTCTTTTAGTCGCGATTTTTTAACGTATCTTTTAGAAAGTGAACCTATAAGCTATCAGGAAGTTGTGAGCTCTACTGGCCATAAAAAATGAGATAGCTTTTATCTTACAGAATCACACCTGGGAGTTAGTGGATTTACCTCAGGCTCTAAGTCATTAGGGTACAGGTGGATCTTCAAGAAGAAGATAAAAGCAGATGGGTCTATTAATAAGTACAAGGCTAGGCTTGTAATCAAAGAATATAGAAAAAAGGAAGGTCTAGATTACTTTAATATATATTTACTTGTCACCAGGATGACATCCATTTGAATGATAATAGCGATCGCAGCTTTGCGAAATCTTGAGATACATCAGATGGATATTAAGATAACTTTTCTTAATAGAGATTTAGACAAAGAAATCTACATGGAGCAACTCGAGGATTCTCAATCCAAGGGCAAGAATGGAAAGTCTATAAGCTTTTGAGATCATTGTATGGTCTGAAACAAGCGTCTAAGCAATGGTATGACAAATTTGACTATGTGATGTTGTCAAATAGGTTTAAGATCAATGAGTGTCACACCATAAACTTCTATGGTATAAAATAAGCAATGGAATAACTCAAACCAAAACTTAACATAACCATAATTTCAGTAAATTGATATAAATCTCAATTAAAGCAAGCTCATAATGCCCAAACAAATAAATCTCAGTAAATAACTATTAAATAACAAATAATTCATTCTGACTAATCCAAATTCAAACTAACAAAAACAAGCTCATAATGCCCAAACAAATAAATAATTAAAGCCTAAAAACTTCTAACCGAACTGCTAAACATGAAAATATCTTTAAAATAGAAAATCTAACTAAGCATGTTGAATCATCTTCATAAGAAAAGCTTAGGTATTTGATTCCATATCATCACCTGTAATTTGTTAGTTTATAGAAAAATATAAACCGAAACTCGAGTGAAAAGTCATATTAAAAACATCGACATATTGAGTAAAACATGTTTGTTTCAACAATATATTATCATGCTCTCGTGTGATTCATGCATAATTTTGATGGTCTTGCACCGTGGGCAGCCCACATCAGGGACCCTATCATAGAGTTGACGAGCTACCCCGACAGTCGTTAGGTTGAATAAAATGCAATAAACACTTATGTGATTGAAAATCTCTCGAATACTTCACGTATAGGTTGATTCCGAACTCCATGCGAAGCTCTCAATGCCCTCTACAACTTTTTAGCTGATCACGTGATACGAATCTTTCGTCTAGGAACCCATTCTCCCTCGTCATGCTTTTATGGTTAGAAATCTCCTAATAAAAAAGCTACATATTTTATTAAATAATCTCAATGAGGGTTTCCTAATCCTTTTATAGTTAAAATTTGATTAATTACACTAACCCCCCTCAAGTCCCTAATACCCCATCTCGGACCCTAACGTTCTAAACCATTAAAATACGGCCACTATTAGAATATTAAACTTAAAATAACGAGTTCTCGAATAACTAAAATAATAAAAATAAGACGTGAAACCTCGGGTCCTCACAACGAGTGTGACAAATGTGTATATGTCAAAAACACAAGTGATGACTATGTCATCTTATGTTTATACGTTGATGACATGCTCATTGTGGGTATTAATAATATGATTATCATTTCTACCAAGAAAATGTTAAACTCGAGATTTGACATAAAGGATGTGAGACTTCCTGATGTTATACTGGGAGTGAAGATCTCCAGAACATCTAATGCACCTGCGCTCACTCAGTCTCATTACACTAAGAAGATACTTGGAAAGTTCAACGAGACAGATACGATTGTGGTCAAAACCCCAGTGGATTTAAACCTCTATCTATCGAAGAACGCCGATGAGGGTGTATCTCAGTTGGAGTATTTCAGAATTATAGAGAGTTTGATGTACTTGATGACATGTACAAGACTGAATATGGCCTATGCGGTTAAAAGACTGAGAAGGTATATTAGTAACCCAAGAACCAACCGCTGGAAGGCGATAATTAGGGTATTACGGTATTTGACGTACACCGGCGACTTGAGACTGCACTACACTAGATATCCAGTGGTACTAGAAGGTACGCTAATGCAAATTGGATATCAGATATTAAAGACTCGAAATCCATGAGTGGATAAGTTTTTACTCTTGGTGGTGCAACGATTTCTTAGAAATCATTCAAATAGACTTGCATTGCAAGATCTATAATGGAATCTAAGTTCATTGATCTACATAAAGCAACTGAAGAAGCAAAATAGCTTCGACAGTTCCTTGAGGATATTCCAAGATGGCCTAAACTTGTGCCAACAATTTGCATCCATTGCGATAATCAATCAACAATAGGAAATACAGTAATATATATAATGGTAAGTCTAGACATATATGTCGTAGACACAATACCATTAGACAACTGCTCTTGACTAGAGTTGTCACTGTAGACTATGTGAGGTCACAAGACAACATAGCGGATCTACTAACCAAAAGTTTAAACGTAGAGTAAGTTGTTAAAGCATCGAAGGGAATGGAACGTAAGCCTATGACACTAAAAGCTATCATTACGTAAAATCCAACCTAGTTGACTGAAAATCTCAAGATCTAGCTTCAAAGGGACAATCTAATTGCATGTAGTAAGAATGGTCACTGAGGAGATTAACACTTTTACTCATTCCTATGATGCAAACAGTGATGCATGTAAGAAACTAGAGAATAAGCTATGCTTTTGATGATTCATATGCATTGGCTATGCCAAGTAGAGTATAGCAAGATACCTCAATTAAGAAGGTCACCTATGTGAGTATGAAATGAAGCCGCTTCTGTGAGAATTGATAGGCGAAATTCTCTAAAATACTCACTGAACCAGGCGAGTTTCTAGGGCCAAAACGAACATAATAGTGAGAATAAGAATTGTGGTAGGAGAAGTCCTGTGTGGAATCTATTGTTTCGGTTTACATAAACGGCAGAACAGTTCAAGACATTAAGTTCACTGATCAGCCAGTAGACCCGATAGATTTTCACAAGGAGAAGGTTCAAGACCAAAAGTTACCTACCCTATGCAGGAATTATCCGTGTTACTCTCTCTCTCTCTGAGTCTTCGATGTATTTTGTGTCGATATTCTACCAATTATATTCATGTGGGGGATTGTTGAAAAAATAGAATTTATAGATTTTTTTTTTGTATTTTTGAACAAAAAGTCAAGTGGTTCTCAGACAACTTGTAGAGTGAGTCCGAGTAGGTTTAGATACACCTATGCTAGGAGTACGAACCAAAAGAAAAATATACAAATTCTATTGAGGAATGAATGTTTAATTGACATTTAAAGTACGGATAGTTGAAAGGTGAAGAGTCACTTTACACATACCAAAAAAAAACACCTGATCCCCCATCAGTTAGTTCAGGAACAATGCGTGTGCATATAAATTCCAAGTTTCGCACAAAGTGTTGGTCCTTTGGGTTATCCAAATTTTACGAGCGGGCAAACACCTACCCAATGGCCGATTTAATATTCACACACACATGTGTGCATGCCGCCACCACCGTTGCCCGCCTGGACCGGACTAAACCGAACCGAGATCGGGGCTCGTGGGCCCGAGGCTCGAGGCCTAAGGTACGTGGTTTGGTCTTGGCCTTGGCCTTGAATTTGGCTTGGGATTGGGTCATTGACCTAATTCCTTTTACATAAAAGATATTTGGACTTGTTGACTGAGTTAAGTAATTGGACTAACCAATAACCCAATCCATTATCAAAATCCGCGACTCTTAGAATTTAGCAAGAGTTAAAATTGCATTGGTTTGCTGTCAGGTGAAAACCTGAAAGGTCCCCTTCTGTTACGCCTTGAATTTCGAACACGTTAATTTAAAAGAGTGAAATAACTAAAATACTATTATTTCATTGAAATACAATTTTGATACAGGAGATAGTTGAAATACGTTCAAAAATACTATTTACATAAAAAAGATTTAAAAAATAAAGTCAGAGTAATCTAAAACGAATCTAAGTGAACCATGGCTCCACTGTGTCTTCCTCAGGGTAAGCGCCATTGTGCGTTGGATAATCTGGGCCAGCTCTGTTGTCGTCGATACCTGACATGAAATGCTAGAGGCAGAAAGAAGTTGGACCTTGAGTTTTGACACTCGATAAGTTACCCTACCCTTTACCTTTTTAATGTTTTAGAGCATTAATATGATATGAAATATGTAAATATATAACAGTAATCAAGGTTTAATGACATCATGCAATAAAATAAGTGTGAAAATAATAAGTACAAAAATTAACCGAAATAGTGTAATTAAAATAATAACTATTACAGTGTATATCAATTCCGAATGTTTGATAAGCCCTTGACTTAAATCAATATATTTTAAAGTATAACCACGTCATATAATTTCATCAATCATTCTAAGAATGACCTTGACATTATAATTCGAATCAATATTTTTAAATTAATATTTCAAATATGGTGCTCCCCAACGATAATGATCCCAACTACCCCACCAACCGTGCTTCCCAACCGCTATGCCCCCAACCATCCTATTCATGTTCGTCATGTTCCCAGTCAATATGTTTTCCCTAGTATTATATCATTTTATTACCGTATCAGACAATTTAAGTGTGGAATTTAGGAAGGAGGCTATTTAGACTAAAAAAGGCACGATAGAACTAGATATAATTTCGGCTCAAGCGTAGCTTGACTAAATACATGACACGACTAAATGCAGCACTTAGATCTATTACACCTCTGGTTAAAGTTAAAACTCAGCTCAAGTCGCATCACGGCTATAAGACACGTATAAATATTCTGGCAGGGAATATATCCACAGCAATTAATTGCATGTTGTTATTTACGTGTTTTAATGTTCGGGTATCCACGGAACACCCTGAATATCAATAATTAAAACATTTCAAAGTTCATTCCTCGTTCTTAATCATGAATCATATAATTGCATGTTGAAATTGAAATAATTAAAAGCATGATGATAATAATGATATGCGTATATAAAAAATAAAAAATTAGCATACATAATTATCATAGTTACAATTGTTTAACGTTCCTACGAAGTTTAGTATTAATCAACCTAAATCTTATTATGTAAGTATATCACACATAAAAAAATATAATTTAATTTAAGAAGAGTTATAAATTTAAATAAAATTTATTCAGATTTTGTAATTTTAATACTAAGATAACATCATAACTAAAACTTTTAAGGTGCATTTATAAATTTAATAAAGTTTGATATGAGGTTAAATTCATAATTTAGAAGTAAGTTTAAAAGAACAACATCGTGTTAAAAAATATATATGAAGAGGTAAAAAAATAGTGATTCGGATAAATAAAGTGGTATAGTAATAATTGAGAAAAAAATCTAAGATCTAAATTATATTTATTAAATTATAGTGGGACTTTCTTGTAATTAAAATATATCAAGGGTAAATCTGAAATTTTACATAAACTGGGACAAAATTGTCATTTAATAAAAATAGTTGGATTGTAGTGTAATATAACAATTAATAAAATTAAAAACTTTATATAAAAAAAAAATCTAATTTAACCTAATCAAACAGCATAGGGGGTAAGTATAATTTTTGTTATTAAAATTTAAACAAAATAACTGAAGCGTCATCTTCCTTCCTGGGATTTTTCCAACGGGACTACCGGCGCATGTCTGGTATAGTTTTTCTTTCAACGGGACCTCGTAATACCCCCAAATATTAAATCGGAAACTCTAAGATAGGAATCTTACATTGGTTTAAAACTTCAAGGAGTTTTCGTCACGTTTCGTTCCCGTTTCAGCTTCCGGTGATTTTTGGCTTGTAACTCCTTCTTCTCCTTTCTTTCTCCTCCTCTTGCTTGTTGTGGCTTTGGTGTGTAAAAACAGAGGGAGATGGGTTCATTGCAATGGCAGGTTTGGTACCGTTTTTCTTTCGACAGGACCTCGTAATACTCCGAAACATTAAACCGGAAACTCTAGGATAGGAATCTTACATTGATTTGAAATTTTGAGCGGTTTTCGTCGCGTTTCGTCTTCCAGCGATTTTCGACTCTTCTTCTTCCTTTCTTTCTCCTCCTCTTGCTTGTTGTGGCTTTGGTGTATAAAACCAAAGGGAGATGGGTTCCTATTTATAAGAGGAGAAGGAGGAGATAAAATAAAGGATAGGGATGGCTTGTTTGGATCCAATAGTTGGGGCTTGGGTAGGGTGGCCATGGATGCATGGGAGGTTGGCAGGAATAGAGGAGGCTGGAAGAGGTAGGGGATGAGCTGGTGGCTGAGTGCTGATGGGAGAGATGACGGGGAAGCAGAGCCGTGAAGGTGAGAGAGAGGGCTAGAGAGGGACAATGTAGCATATATATGCATATGTACTTTGTGTGTGTGTTTACTATATATTTATATATAATATAGGTAATCTAATGACAAATAAACATATAAATATTGTAAAGTATAAATATTATATAATACAAATATAAAAAAATATAAAAAAAAAGTAACTATATACACATAATATAACAAAATGTAACACTACATCTATGCACGCATAAAAATAAAATTTTTATGCACAAAGTAGTATAATTAAAATGTTCGAACCGATAGCGGAAAAGAAATAGATAAAAGTATGTAGAAAAAAGTTAACTAAACCCTTCCACACATTACTTTATTTATATTGAATGGGAGAGTTACACATACATAGAATAATCAATGTGGGACGAAACACTTCTAACACTCCCCCTCAAGCTGGAAAGTAGATATCATAAAGTACCAACTTGTTACATAGAAATTCTAAACGAGGTTTAAACAGTGATTTAGTGAAAACATCTGCTATTTGATCTCCCGTAGCCACATAAGGTGTATACAACATACCAATGTCAACCTTCTCCCGAACGATGTGACAGTCTACCTCAATATGTTTGGTTTTCTCATGAAACACAGGGTTTGAGGCTATATGTATCGCTGCTTGATTGTCACAATACATAGGAATGGGTAATTGCACCTGAAATCCCAGTTCCTCAAGAAAGGTTCTCAGCCAAACAGCCTCACATGTAGTATGAGCCATAGCACGATATTCAGCTTCTGCACTAGATCTTGCAACAACAGTCTGCTTCTTACTTTTCCAGGTGATTAAGTTGCCACCAACAAAAGTAGAGTAACCAGTTGTCGAACGTCTATCAGATGGTGATCCTGCCCAATCTGCATCGGTGAATGCTTCAATACGCAAATGACCATTAGAATGATAAAATAGGCCACGTCCAGGATGAGCCTTGAGATATTTTACAATGCGAATGCAAGCTTCCCAATGTGGAAGACGCGAAGTAGACATAAACTGACTCACCACACTAATAGCAAATGAGATATCAGGACGTGTATTGGTAAGATAATTCAACTTGCCAACTAGGCGACGATACTGATCTGGATGTGGAAATATCTCCCTCTGGTCAGTGCAGAGTTTGACATGATAATCTATTGGAGTCTCCACAGGTTTGGCTCCAAGCAAACCTGTCTCCTCTAGAATATCCAACACATATTTTCTCTGAGACAAACTAATTCCATCCTTGGACTTGTTACCTCAATACCCAAGAAGTATCGTAGTTTACCCAAGTCTTTAGTGCGAAACTGACTATGTAGGAATTGTTTCAACTCGTCAATTCCTTTCTGATCATCTCCAGTGATAATAATGTCATCTACATAGACAATGAGCAATATTTTCCCTCAAGTTGACGTAAGAGAGAATACAGAGTGGTCTGACTAACTTCGGCGCATGCCAAATCTCAAGACGACCTCACTGAACTTGCCAAACCACGCTCTAGGAGACTGCTTGAGTCCATAAAGTGCTTTGCGTAGACGACACACTTTACGATGCTCCCCCTGAGCAACAAACTCAGGTGGTTGCTCCATATAAACTTCCTCTGATAGATCGCCGTGGAGAAAGGCATTTTTGACATTAAGTTGGAATAACGGCCAACCAAGATTGGCAGCAAGAGAAATAAGAAGCCGCACAGAGCCAAGCTTGGCAACAAGAGAAAACGTGTCGAAATAATCAATACCATAGGTTTGAGTGTAGCCCTTGGCAACCAGACAGGCTTTGTAGCGCTCAACAGTGCCATCTGGAAGGTACTTAACAGTATATACCCAACGACAGTCAATAGGAGTCTTACCAGCGAGAAGAGGAACCAATTCCTATGTGCCCGTATTATGAAGGGCAGAAATTTCATCTTCCACAGCTGTCCGCCACTCAGACCGGGTTAAGGCCTCCTGAACATTGTGAGGAACAAAAACGGAGGAAACGGAAGTAGTAAAAGCATATAAGGATGGAGAGAGATGATCATAAGACATAAACTGAGAAAGAGGGTGAGAAGTACAGGAGAGATTAGAGAAACGATATTTTACCGGAGAACGGCGATTCTCACGAGTCGGATATCGGGGAACAGGCGGATCTGGCGGCGGCGGCGGGGGGGGGGGGAGGATGGAGAAGGATCGGCAGACGGGAATGGGCCGGTGGTCTCGGATGGGCCAGTAGGCGGTGGAGTCTGAGATGGTGGGAGATGGTTGTGTGGTGCCAGGGTGTGAGAGCGGCGGACATAAACCTGCAAGGGTTTTGGTGAAACAGTACCGGTAGGGACAGCCATAGAGTGCTGGGAAACAGTACCAGTAGAGATGGCCATAGAGTGCTGGGAAATAGTACCGGTAGGGACAGCCATAGGTAACACAGATTCGATAGTAAGAAGATCGTGGGTTGAAACTGGGGTAGAGTAATATGGTAGGGATTCATTGAATGTGACATCAGCACAAACAAAGTGACGGCGTAAAGTAGGAGAGTAACATCGATATCCTTTTTGGGTGTGTGAATAACCCAAAAAGATACACCGAAAGGACCGAGGATCAAGTTTACTCATGTTGGGATCAAGAACATAAACATAACAGGTGCACCCAAACACACGAGGAGGTAAAGAGTGGAGAGGCCGTCCAGGAAACAAAAGCGTATGGGGAACCTGACCACCTAAAACTGTTGAGGGCATACGATTGATCAGGTAACATGCAGTGAGAATAGCGTCACTTCAGTATGACTTAGGGACCTGCATTTGAAATAGGAGGGCACGCATAACCTCAGACAAGTGCCGAATCTTGCGCTCGGCAACTCCATTTTGTTGTGGAGTCCGAGAGCACGACGATTGATGGATAATGCCATGTTCATCAAGAAATTGAGAAATTTGACCATGAAAGTATTTGCGAGCATTATCGGAGCGGAAGATCTTAATGCAGGTATCAAACTGATTTTTGACCTCCATGAAAAAGGTTTAAACACAGATTTCAACTCAGATCTCTCTTTCATTAAATAAAGATATGTGATGCGAGAAAAATCATCCACAAAAAAAACATAATACTGAAAGCCCGAAACACTAGGCACATGAATTGGTCCCCAAATGTCGGAATGAACTAACTGAAAATGACGTGATGCATGACACTCAACCCTAGGTGAAAAAGTGACTCGACGGTGTTTACTAAACTCACATACTTCGCAGACCAACTTATTAATAGAACGACAAGAGGCCACAAGATGCTTCAAACTTTGAAGAGATGGATGACCCAGACGATAGTGCTATGGAGACTTGGATGTCTGAAGGGCTACAAGCTCAGGAATAGTTAGGTAATATAGGCCACCTCGCTCAATGCCCCCACCAATCTTCCTCCCCGTCGTGAAATCCTGAAAAACACAGCCATGAGAAAGAAATGTGACGGAACAATTTAAAGATTTGGTAAGACGACTGACAGACATAAATTAAATGAAAAACGAGGAATATATAATACAGAGGTCAAAGTAAGAGAAGAAGTGACAGGAACTGAACCGAGGCCAGTAACAGCAGTAGTAGAACCATCAGCTAAGGTAACATGGGATTGCCTACCAATAGGTGGACGAGCAAAGGAAGCAGGGGTACCCGTCATATGATCTGTAGCTCCTGAGTCAATAACCCAAGGAGACGAAGAAGAAGAGGCAACACAAGCAACAGATGGACCGGTCTGAGCGAGCGTAGCAGTAGAAGATCCTATCGCATCTCGAAATGACAAGAAGCGCTGGTACTCCTCAGCTGAAAGAACCACACTATCGGCTGAAGGTTGAGGAATCTGTCCAGTATCCTCAGAGATAGAAGCCTGATGAGCCTGAGGGAAACCATGGAGCTCGTAACAGGTATCAACCTAATGGTTGGTGCCCCCACAATAAGTACATAAGCGAGGGCCACGACCACGACCGCAACCTCCCTTGGTCGTGCGACCACGGCCTCCCCCTGGACCACGACCATGACCACCATGGGTGTCGATATGGCCACCTAAACCACGACCACTCACTCCAGAAGCACGACCACGACTGCTGAAACCAGAATCACGACCGTGACCATGGCCATGGCTGACAGAAAAGACGGAACTATCAGAAACCGTAGAAGTCAAAGCAGAACGGCCAGATGTCGAAGCAGAAATCGATGATGATTGATGGAGACGACTGAAAACCTCGCTGAGAGGAGGTAAGTCACTAGTCTCCAAAATCTGATTGCCCACAGGGCCAAAGGTTGGGGATGCACCGGATAAAAATCGAGTAACTCGCATACGTTCACTCTGGCGCCGTATAACCTGTATGTCAGCAGATAAGGGCTCACAAAATTCATGACAAATGCGCCGAAACTTAGCATAATAATCCTCGAAAGAGTCATCACCCTGAGAAATAGTAAAAAAGGACTGATGAAGGTCATAAGTGCAACGGAGATTTTCGACACCTGAGTATAATTCTTTGTCCTGTGTCCACACCTCTTTAGCTGTATCACAGAACATCAATGTACTAGAAACTTGTTCTGTCATACTATTCCATAGCTCAGAATGAATACGGGCATCAACGGCTTTCCAGGCCCGATATGTGAGTGCAGTAGCAGCAGGAGGATCATCAGTCAAATATGAGTCCTCGGACTCACCGATATAATACACCTCGATGGCTTTGGCCCAAAGAACGTAATTCCCTCCATGTAAAGGACTGGAGGTAATAGAGCGCCTTTCGCAAGACCGCAAGCCAATAGGCAAAGAACTAGAAACAGATGTAGGACCAACAACCGTAGAGATAGGGCCCGAGTCAGAATCGGATTTCTCCTCCAACATGTCTATAGGAGCAAACAAGTCAATACAAGAGGAGAGAGAGATGATCACCAATAAAAAACAAAGGCCATATAAGAAAGGACCAATCATTGCTCATAAGAATAACCACATAGCTGAACCAAAAATCGAGACAACGCATCCAGCAAACCAGAAACAATGCAGCCAACAGAACTAGAAACAACGCAGGACAGCAACATACCAATATATGTAAATAGTATGACCAAAGAATCCCTTCAAACCATGGAAGGAATAATCGATGCAACCTTCAAAAAGGGAGGCAGCAGACAAAACAGAGACAGAAAAGCTGTAGATTGGGCAGCAACAGTAGGCGAGAGAGAGAGAGAGAGTGGCTAGCGGAGATGGTGGCTCGTTGCGACAGGCTGTGGTTGGTGGCGGCTGGCTGTAGATTAGGGCTACCGGCTGTAGATTAGGGTGAGGGTTAAGGGTTAAGGTTATAAGATGGGGATTAGGGTTGACGGCTATAAACTATTGTAAGGTAGGGATTAGGGTTTGAACAGTGGTTGATCTGTGGTTGGGGACTGATCTAGGGTTAGGGATTGTAGTGGCTAGGGTTAGGGTTTGATCTAACCTTGCTCTGATACCATGATAGCGGAAAAGAAATAGATAAATGTGTGTAGGGAAAAGTTAACTAAACCCTTCCACACATTACTTTATTTATATTGAATGGGAGAATTACACATACATAGAATAATCAAGTGGGACGAAACACTTCTAACACGAACTATATATTAAAATCTCGGATCATTACAACAGCCCTTGTCAATGGCTGAATTAAATCAGTCTTTATAATCGAAATCAAAACTGAATTCCCAAGTCTACAAATGGGCCCTCTTATCCAGCCATAGAAAATCTTACTCCTCTATGTAGAACTTGAGAGACATTTGCATCACAAGGCATGCCAGGCAACTTGGAAGAGGAACACTCTGTCCCTCTGTTCTCGCTGGTGATTTGGCTGAAGACTGAGTTGTTTGTTGTGCTACCACTATTACTTGGGGATTCTATTTCGGAGGGTATTTTAGTGTTGGTGAGAAATCGGAGTCACGCAAGGGAGAAATTACATGGAGACTATGGGGGAGTAGATCTCCCAAAAACTTTAAAAAAATTTAAGACTGAGGTATAAATTTAAAAAATTATATTTCGGTCCCTCCAAATTATATTTGGCTCCCTCCCTTTCTAAAAATATCTCGGCCCACAAACCTCGAATCCTAGTTCCACCCCTGAGTCACATCTCATCTTTTTAAAAAGTTAAGGGTTTAAGCTCCAGAGATATATGAAGTTGCTTGTGAAAAACTGTCTTTTAATTCGTACAAAAACCTCTCAATCTGTCTTTCTTGCATATCATAAGCAATAGTACCTGAAGTAAGAAGCTGTTTTGTGGGACTATGGGATGCTGTAGCGCTTCCCCATGCCATAGCCTTGTGGTTATCCTCTTGATCTATTTTCCACATTCCTTGAACTACATACATTGCAGTTTTAACTGTCCCTTGTTCTCTTTAGTCCACTTAAGAATAATCCTATACAAATCATTTGTTCTTTTAGTCCCTCATTCATCAATTTAATTTAATACAAGGAATTATACGTGAAAATAGCAATAATGCTTAATTAATGCCGCCCAATCCAGCTTAATCTTTTTTGAATTATTACTTTATCTTCATTCCAATAAAATCGCATTTGCTAATTTTTCGTCAATTATTTTTTAAATCATTGATTTCTCGTGAAGAATTTAAAAATAAAAAAATATTATTAAAAGTTTTAAAAAATTACTAATGACAAAAATAATTTAAAATAAATCAATATTTTAAAATTACTTTTTTTTATTTTGAAACTTTTTTAAAATTTAATTTAATTTTTTTATTTTTTTAAAATCTCTCGTGAAGACGAACCAATCAATATTCGGTAACCTTGTGTTGCCCTTGGCCTTCCTACATCAATACTAGTTATTTAAACTTTCTATGAAATATAATTTTATATCTTTCAATACTAGTTGGTAGCACCAACTCAATTGCTTGCAACTAATCACCGTCCACCCAGAGAGCCAGAAGAAGAAAGACGGGGACGCCACGAGGCCTTGTGTTGGAAGGAGATTGAAATCATATGTGCTCACGCCCAACATAGTTTCGCAGGGGACTTTCTACATTCCTAACGTCTTTTAAAGAATCTAGTTAGTCTCCTCTAAGAGCAAGTGCAACAAAGTGAACAAATCCATCCCCCTCCCTATTTTACTCAGTTCAACTCAAAAAACAGGCTGCAACAAACTCCCTAAACAGGTTAACAAAATGGGTTTCATGAATAGTGCCTCCCTAAATCAACCCCCATTTGGCTAGCTACTGTTCATGACCCTTTTAATTTTTTATTATTTCTCTCTCTCTCTCTCTCTCTCTCTCACATTAGCAACAAAATGGGTTCTTTATTGTAAATATTTTAAAAAAGTAAAAAATAGTATTTTAATAGTAGAGAGTGAGTATAGGTAGTATTGTTGGAGTGTTGAAAATGACATGGGTGAATAAAGAACTGTTCACTAATATTTTTGGCTAAAGATTTGTTCACCCTTGTTGCACTTGCTCTAAGGTCCCATTTAGTTATCAAGAAATGATGAAAAATAATAACAAAAAATATATAATTTCTATTTATTAATTTGTTCTCAAGTTTTTACAAATTATTAACTCGTCTTAAATGAAAAAAAAAATTTAAAAGTATAAAATTATATTTTAAAATTTTAAAAAACACTAAAGACAAAAAAAAAAATCAAAACAGACTCTATATTTATTATTTTATTTTTTTGTATTTTTCTCCAAATTCGCTTATATTTTTAATTTTTCTGAAATCTCATCACCGAGACGACTTATAATCTACAAAAAGTTAACGCTTGCCAATTTTGTCTCAAATTTTTGTAAACTATTAGCTCGTCTTGAAAGAAATCTGAAAAAGTATAAAACTTCTATTCAAAAGCTAAAAAAGTCAAAACAAATCATATTTTTAGGTTATTTTTATCTTTTCTGAATTTTTTAAAATTTGGTTCATATTTTTTTACTTTTTTGAAACCTCTCGTCGAGACAGACAAATAATCAAAAAAAAAAAATTCAAACAAGGACAAAAAATAATCCAAAAAATAGTCCACATTGGACAAGATTTTGCATCTCGAAAATACTTAAGATAAATTGACTTGATTATTAGTCAAATTCCGTAAGATATAAACTGTCAGTGATTTAAACAAAAGAGGTAAAATTGAGAATGCTTCCTCAAGGAATTCCCCACTAGGAAGAAAAAAGGAGAATCTATCTCGTTTTTTGGCTCGCAATAATACTAGGGCCCTGATCATTACAAACAAAATAACAAAAAATATATATACTTCGTAATATACTAAATAAAAGTTGATAGTGAAGTGATAATAGTTACTTTTAATTTTTAAAAACTATTTTTTAATTTTATCAGAAAAATAATGAATGTAATTTTTTTTTTTTTGCGCTTTTAAAACTATGGGGAAAAATCCCGCTTTTTTATTTTTCTTGATAAATGAATAAATAATTTTTTATTTTCTTACAATATTTTTTTTTTAAATGAACACATGCAAGATGATTGGTTTGTAAGTTGTATTTCCACCCATAATTTTTAGACAAAGAAATCAATAGACCTTCAAGAAATAAGAGGTTTGTTGTTTAGAAGAAAAGCATATAAGAGAAGAGGCATGAGTAGAGCAGCAACTAATCCGATTGGGTTGAGCTTTGGAGTGTTTGAGCTTGACTCATTCATTTAGTAAATGAGTCTAAAACTCGAGCTTGAGCTTTAGAGACTTGAGCTCAACTCGTTTATCAACAAGTCTAAACTCGAGCTCAAGCCGAGTTGAACTGAGCCTTTACTGAATCAAGTTCGCAAACAGGTTGGTTTAGAGGTGAGGACAAAAGAGAGGGAAGAGAGAAACATGATAGGAGAGTGGACTAAGCAGGATGATATAGCTCAAACCATAATACCTAATGTTCAGTGAAACTGTTGAACCCCTTTTTTTTATGTTAGTTAGGCAAAGTAGCTAAAATAGCCTGTTTGATAAACCTCTATACAATTAGGGTTGGACTATATATCAATCTCAAGGGTTCCCTAATATTTTGTTTGGTAACCAAATAAGGTTTGAACCAAAGTTCTGAATACCGGATCGGTTTGGGTACCAGTTTTTCTACTGGTACGGTACGTACCGGTACCGGTCATGTACCGGGTACCGTATCGGATTTATCGCAACTATCAATATATATCTAAATTATAGAGAGAAAGTCCAAAAAAATTAATTTTTTCCGCAATTCTTAAAAAAAAAAAAATCTGGTACTGGCCGATATGGCCGGTATTAGCCGGTACGGCCGGTACCCAGCCGGTACCGACCGGTGAAGACGGTACGGTATTAGGAGTACTTGGTACCGTTTTTATGTCAAAACGGTACGTACCGACCGGTACGGTACGGTTTTGACAGAGGCGGACTCATTTGGAGGGGGGGAGTGGCACATGCCACCCCCCAGTTGCCAACTTCAACCAAAAAAAAAAAAAATTTAATTAGATTGCAGAGATTTCTAATTCCGTATAGAACTGTTCACGTTGCCACCGGCAGAGTGGGAACTTTCCAAAAGAAGAAGATCACCCCCTACACTCATCATCGGAACTGTTGCCCATTGAAAAGAACCCGCCATCCCTCTCTCTCTCTTCGTTTATATTTTCATAATTGATAGTTTCAAAGTTCTCTTTAGAGATTCCGGCTGTTCCTTAATATTATTACAAGATTTGTTATTTTTTAATTGTCTTTCCCCCGCTACGTTCATGATTGCTTGCTTTTGCCGACTGCTGTTTTATTCCTTTGTATCTGTATTTTTCATGCTCTATCTCTCTGTCTAATTACATAGATCTTCCCATGAGATAACATTGCTATCCGTCACCGGTTACTCCTTTATAAGTTGAGATGAGGGATTTATTGAATTTTGTCGTCTATTTTTCACACTCGTGAATAGATGGTAAAAACTAAGAGAGCAACAACTTAAAACTTAATTTTTTGTTTCTAGATGAATGAAATTCACACAAAATATTCGAATGTATTTTTTATTTTTTGTTTGCGTTATTTTATTTCTAATTGAATGAAATTCACACAAAGCAATTGATTAGTAAGAAGCGATTGTGGTTGGAACACATGTATTTTTTTTATGTTGAATATTATAGCTTTGTTGTTAATAGTGCCACCTCCGATACTAAATCCTAGGTCCGCCCCTGGGTTTTGACAACCTTGGTTTGAACTATTATTCTATTGGTATTCTAATCCGAAAAACTGGGAATTCATAATACCCACTATTATGTAATATTCTAATCCAATCCTAAGGCATCCATGCAAAAAGACAAATATATCCTTAATTAATCAAGACCAAGCTTTGAAACTAACGATTTTCTTGAACATGAGGACTTACCCATGTTTTGGATTTCAGTTTCCATAAAGAGAGAGATAGAAAGGAAGATTCTATTAGGAAGTTATGTAACCTAGTTTTCGGAAAACTTTTCTGAAGAAAATCTTTTATAATTTGTATAAGTTTAGCATCACTTAAAAGAAAATTAGTTGAGATTATAATTTTTTCACTCGTTATAAATGTGGAAGTAAAACAATCCACGAGATAGCAGTGACAATTGAAAGAAGAACAGACCATATAAAAAATGTACTCACGTGAAGTGACTTTCAATTTATGTATTTAAAGGTATTTTTTGTGATTTAAACTTGAAATTCGTACCAAATTAGTGAATTGGAAAGTTGGATGGGGTTGGGTTAGCTACTTGTTCTCTATTGTGAATTTCATTCGTGAATTGGAAACTTGTCCTCTATTGCAATTTTGTGAATTAAAAACTTGAATTTGTATTTATTTTACACTTGTTCTCTATTGCCATGTTTTTTTTTTTAACATATGTTCAGTCAACTAAATATGTTTTGCTGTAATTCTCTTGATGATGTTTGATGTTGTTTTGCAACTACTGTTTTTCTAGAATTTTGTTTGATGCTGGTGAAATTTGATACATTCAAAGACAAAAAGGAGAATCTCGTTTTTGAATCTCATCCTATGATTTGCAAACAAACATGTCACGGGACTAATAATTCAATCCCAACTATCCAAAACAAATTAAAAATTAGACTAAAAATGAGTATTCATATCCCACGACGTTATGAATATAATCATAATCTCATCACATATAAATTTCATCATTTTCAATTAGATTATCAAAGGCCTAGATAGGTACACTGTTGTACCTGCTGGTAAAGGGTCATTTTGGTACACCCAACTGTCCTGCCAAGCAGTACTTATTAACTGTTGATCTTCAACTTCCATGAGTTTTAACAGATGATGGCTTATATCAATACAAAAGTGCTACATACACATCATTTTAACACATCACTTTTACACATCACTTAAAATTACGTCGTTTTATGTTAAGAAAGACCCAAATATGTTTTCACCGATATGGGTCAAAAATAAATATGATTTTTTTCCAACACAAAACTATATAGTTTTGAGTAATGTGTGAAAGCGATGTGTAAAAGTGGTGTGTCTTTAGCATTTTTGATATCAATAAGTCTTGGAACACAGATTTTATAGACACAGATCTATACAGATGCTTCTAGAATCGTTGGATGTACGTGGAACCCTCAATATATATAGGGCCTCACGTATATCTAATGGCACCGGGAGTATTTATGTAATATCTGTGTGTAACATTACTCGGCTTATATTCCATTTCACATTAAAAAAACAACTAATGATGGCTTCAATTATAGTCGTTGGGTTTAGGTATAGGCGACTGTTAATAACTTAACATTCAGTGAACTCCATCTTTCTAGCTTCCTTTTCTCCGATCCTAAATACATTGCATGCCGGTTCGTATCTTCAACTATTTTTTTCAATAATAAAATTCAAATGAGTTATCTATACTATATATTATTGTAGAGCAATTTTTTGTGAGAGTCGCCTTGAGTGCGACAAATGGTATAAACTGATTGATCCTTCAACATAAATTTAAGGAGCACATGTGAGAAATAAATATTCAAAGTACATATCTAACAAATCTTTTTCAAATTTCAAATCTACAAATCTTATTGTTTCTTATTATAATTTTGTGTTTCAGTAATGAGATTACAAAATCTTTAAAATTGATATGCATATTTATTATAAGAATGAGAATAAAAATAAAAAATTTCAACAATGTTAGTTATAATTACAGAAATATTATACCCAAAATAATATTTAGTGCTTTTAGTTTTTGAAATATTATTTAAGTACAAATAATAAAAACAAATGATATTGTATTTTTTGTTGGCATGAATTTATTTATATATTACGTATCTATCTATACTATCTATTACTGTAGAGCGACTATTGTGTGGTTGCTCCAAAACTTCTAATATAATTCTCAGTTATTCAAAATATTACAAATACAAATGATAAAGTTTGTCACAATGTTTTTTTGTCCGGACTTGATGGATCTCTCAATTATTTTACCAAGTAAAGAACTTATTTTTTTCAATCGGTGTTGCATAAATTGGGTGATTTTTCATAGAAATTTTAAATTAGCAAATATTTCACTATATTTGTTCTAAGCTTTCTTTTTATGAATTTTAAATGCAAAAATCTTACTTTTCCTTAGTACAACATTCTTATTTTATAATAAGATTATTTTGTAAAATCTCTAAGTTAGTTGTAGTTATCGATGAGAATAAAAAAAATTACAATCATGCTAAATTAAACGATTCCAGGTAAAAACCCTACTATTTAAAATAGTTATTCAATATTTTTAGCTATCTATATATACTAAATAGTATTGCAAAGTATTTTAGTAAGAATAATCTTCAAAGCAACAAATGGCATTGCCAATGTCTTCCATTAAAATTTTTACAATAGGAAGCGTGAGATATTTTATTACACATATTTTATTGGTATCGTTCTTCAAATTTCAAAAAAAAACTTACTCTATCTCATTAGAATATTGCTATTCCTAATGAAATTAAAAATTTTTAAATCTCTAAATAAGCTGTGATTATATAAGAAAAAAATAAAGATTCACAATTATGTCAATAACTAAACTTATGTTAAATAAAATGACTTTAAATAAAAATATTATATCAAAAATAATAATTCAACATCTTTTAGTTATTGAACGTATTTCAAATGTAAATGATAAAGATTGACATAATGAATGTTTGTTGGCCTTGATTGATCTCTCAACCATTATATTTTTAAGAGCCGTTGCGTGGTTGCTCCAAAACCTAAAATATAATTCTTCATTTCTTCAATTTTAAATAATTAAAAATGACTATTGATTTAAACATCTCATATATAATAGTTCATATGATTTAAGAAAGTAAAGTAGCGTACATCTATCAATATAATTTTCACAAAATGTAACAATAATTTGTTCTACTATAATCATAGGGTTGCATTATTTATGATTTTAAAATTTTTGAAAAGGAAAATTATTTTAAATTATATATAATTATTTTTTGGCCATTTTTTTCTTTCTTCTCTTAATTTTTTTTACTTACCAAAATAAATCTCTACACATGTACTACAGACTAAAGACAATTTCTTTATCACTATTTGTATGCTAATTAATTCTCTATATACTTCATCTTTTTGTTCTACCATTGAATTTGCATAAATATATAGTACTCCCTCTATTTTAATTTATTTGTTAACTTTTTTATTTTTACAGTATCAAAATATTTGTTCAATTTTAAAGTTGAATTTAACAGTACTCTTAGAAAGTTAAATTTTTTAAGATTAATCATTGTGTTTCTTTAATAAGTTGAAATTTGAAGAATCGATAAACAAATTGGGAAGAGGGAGTATTACATTTATTTTTATGATATTTAATTTATATAGTAATTAAGTTGTACATTGAAATAATATAAATTAGAATAAATATATGTATCTTATAACTTATTGTCCCGTGCATAGCACGGATTTGTTGCTAGTTGTTTAAACAATTCAAAATATATAGATTGAATATATTTTTCCCAGCAGAACGTTTTTGCCACAAAAGTAGAACAAAAATGGAATTTGTAAAAGTATTTTTTTAATTTTCCTAAAAATTGGAAAGAAGAAAACTTTGAAAAATACGAAATTTTCGTTTTCAATTATTTTTTTTATGTGGAAAGTTATTATAGAAAGACTAAACAAGCAAGGTAAAGTCGCCCTATGCACAGGATCTGTATCATTGCAGATGAATTTAAAGAGAATCTTCTCGCTGTTTTGGTTTGGAAAGATTATACTGCCCCACTAGCGAGAAACAGTCATCTTAAGCTTTATACAATCACCATAAGGATAGTGTTGGTGGATTTGTTACAGACCTTTTAGACGCTTCCATTGGTATAACTCTCTTTAAGATTCTGCAATGCTTCTCTGATTGAATCTTCGTCTTGGCTAGAGTATTTCAAGCATATCAGTCGTTGTGCAGCACGGTAGACCATCTGGATATCATGATACTGCAGGCAGTTTACTTCCATTCTCTTCACTTCCTATATACAAGGCAAAAGAAAACATCGTTAGCAAACTTGTCATTATATCTCTTTGTACCTGTTTTCTTTCACCAAAGCAACAACAGAGGGGAAACGCTGACAGTTATGATAAGCAAATGATTCCATCGATTTCATGAGCTAGACCAACACCAAGGGAAAGGGAAACTCCAAATACGGGATACGCACTCATGATCATGCAAACCCCTATAGGCTTAAAAAGTAACTGTACAAACAATTATCAAAGGAAGAGCCATACCTATTCTACGGAATTCGCCTGTTTGAAGTTGGGACATGGCTCTCAGAAATGTTGGAATGAGTGGCCAAATAGCCCTCAATATTTTTATACAACTCATTGTTAATTATGTTTGTTCTATTTATTATTGGCTGACATTTCTTTTTGGTTGATATGAATTTATTTTGTGTGTTTGCACAAGAGAAAACAATGGGTGTGATTGGCCAAGTTGGCTAAGAGATTGATTTGGTAAAACCACTGTTAGGTGCATCCCACTTGATAAGAGATGTGCATGCGGATGGGGTGATATGGTTATATCATAGAACATGCTTTCCTAAATAAAAGGGATAGTTAGAGAGATATGGATGAGTGAAATAACCTCCACTATTTAAATAATAGGGAGCAGTTTTTAATGTAACGTTACATGGGTATATGCCTATATAAGAAAACCCAAGAGGAGGGGAAATCCTATCACGACCCAAGCACAAATTTTGCTCTATCTCTACAGTGTTTTCTACTGTGCAAACACATATGTTCGCACATATTAATTGAGAAGAAAACCTTGAAGTTTCAGCAGCTTTGGAAATTCACGGAGTGAAGTTCAAGCCTCAATTTCCCATCACTGGTATTAGAGCAAATCGAGGCATCAAGACTTTCCTCATCCTCTCTTCCTTGCATTTTTTATTTCCTTGGCTCAAGTCACTTTCCACTTTTCAAGAAAGCATAGCATTCAAGGGTTTTGTTTCCATTACAACTTTGGCTTTCCACCACTGATTTCATCCACCAATTGGTTCTTGGTCCCACCAATTGAAGTTTATTCAATAAAGCTTATATAAAGGGATTTTTGGAGAAGAAGGATTTCGGAAAAAATCAGTATGGCAAAAGAATTCGGTACACATTAATATTTTTGTGCGCGTTCACAATCAGCCTTTTTTCAAGTTTAACTTTTATTTTATCTTGTCTTTCATGTCATGGCTAGCAAGGCCGCTAGACACTAGTCAAGAGCTTAGTAAAACCGAAAAATTTAATGGTGCTAATTTCTCGACTTGGAAGCATCGTATTTGTCACATACTTTTCCATGACAAGGTTGAGCATGCGATTGATATGAATGTGCCTACTCAACCACTGGAAAATTCTAGTGCTGCCAATAGGAGGATGTATTAAAAATTTCTTGAAGATGATAAGACTGCTAGGCACATAATGCTCACTTTTATGGAACCCAACATCGAAATTTTATTTGAAGAACATGAGCATGCTAAGACCATGTTTGATGCTATTAGTGATGCCTATCGTGCCTCATCTGAAACATAAATTCAATTGGTAATGGAAAGATTTACTGGCACTGAGATGAAAGAAGATGAAAATGTCATTGATCATGCCAAGTGTCAACAAATTGTCTGTCATTGCTAAAGAATTGGCCACATTCAATAACCCTCTTCCTGACCAAATGCAAGTGTCCACTATTTTGCATAGTTTGCCAAGTTCTTGGGATTCTGCTATTGTTGCTCTTAACTTTTCCTCTACCAATTTAAGCATGAAAAAATTACCTATTTTATTGGGTGTAGAGGCTGAAAGAAGAGCTAAAAAGAAAACTACAAAATCATTTTTTACTATTGCTCCTACTGCCACTTTTGAGCTGCCACAATTTGAAAAGAAAAATTTTCATTTGTCAAAGTTTGAAAGGGTAAACAATTTAAGCATGGTGACAATTTTACAAGGAACAAGCTGATTGTCATGCTCCTAGAAATAATAAGAAAACTAATTTAGGAGGCTCCAAAGATATTATCTGTGTGATACCTGAATCTCTTTTGGCTGATACTGATGTTGGAGCATGGTGGATTTTGCTTCCTCTCCATGTGGCAAAGAATAGAGAGTTCTTTGCGGAATTGAAAGAGGTTAAAGCCGGTGATCATCGCATATGCATGGGAAATAACAGTTATTGCGATGTCATTGGCATTGTAACTATGAAGATTATGTTACCTGGCGATAAAAACCTCTACTTGACTGATGTTCTGTATTCACCCACCATGAAGCGCAACCTTATCTCAGTTCGTCATCTGGATGAGAAGGATTTTGAAGTGCGCTTTCGTTCTAGAAAAGTCTCTATTGGGAAACATGGTAGGATTTTGATGTGGGATAGTAAAGTTGATGGTTTGTACTATTGGAACGTTGTTTCTAATGTTAATTGGTAATGCATTCGCTGGTTGTTCTACTTATACCGTTGATTCTACTTATTGCCATGATTCTCTTTATGTTGATGATCCTTCTATTTGGCGTTTGAGATTAAGACACATAAACAAAGATAAAATGAAATGAATGATGAATATGGAATTGATTCCCAAAATTGGTATTGACTTTTCTATTTGTGAATCATGTTTGTCTGGAAAAATGTCTAGGCTATTTCCTAAAGGGCAACAAGCAAATGAGTTACTTGCTATAGTTCATTTGGATGTTTGTGGTCCATTAAATATTAAGTCATAAAGGTATGGAATATTTTGTGACATTTATCGATGACTATTCTAGGTATGGTTATTTGTATTTGATGCGAAAGAAATTTGAAATATTTGAGAAATTTCAAGAATTTAAAAAGGAAGTAGAAAAACAGCTAGGAAGAGATTTTAAGATATTGAGATCTGATAGGGGTGGAGAATATATATCTCATTTGTTTGGTGAATTTTTTAAAAATGGTATTATTCATTAAGTTACTATGATTTTTACGCCACAACAAAATGGCGTTGCTAAACGTTGTAATAGAACATTATTAGACATGGTTAGGTCTATGCTTAGTCATTCTTCACTTGGTTCACAATTTTGGGGTGATGCTATTGTTACTGCTCTGTACCTTCTTAACTTAGTTCCTAAAAAAATAATTAATAGGATTCCACACGAATTATGGACGGGTAGAAAACCTAGCCTAGACCACTTAAAGGTATGGGGTTCTTCTGCTCACATATTAGTTCCAACTCAACAAAGAGGTAAATTAGATAGCAAAACTATCAAGGGAACATTTATAGGATATCCTGAAAATTCTAAAGGTTACAGATTTGTTATTCATCATAGTAATGGTAGTATTAGTATTATGGAAAGTAGAGATGCAAGATTTTTTTAGAAGAAGAAATTGACACTAGAAATTCTAGAAACTTAGTTGAATTATTTGAGATCTCCAAAGAAAAAGAAAGTTCGAATGAGTCTGAAATTCCTCATGTAGAAATAATTTCGGAACCCTCTATTATATCATATGACACTGTTGGAAACTTTCAAAGAGAAAGAAATCCATCCTCAAGGTTAAAAGACTATCTCACGTTTATGATAGATGAAAATATTGATGATCCATCAACTATTCAAGAGGCTTTATCATCCCGAGATTCAAAGAAATGGGTAGAAGCAATTCAAGATGAATTAGATTCTATTATTAAAAATGACATTTGGGAGTTAGTAGATTTACCTAAGGAAAGAAAAGCTATTGGGTGCAAATGGATTCTCAAAAAGAAATATAAGTCTTATGGAACTATAGAAAAGTATAAGGCTAGATAAGTTGCCAAAGGCTTTACGCAAAAACCTGGAATAGATTATGAAGAAACGTATTCTCCTCTTGCTGAGTTCACTTCGATAAGGATTTTAATGGCTATTGTGGCATCATTAGATGGAACTCATCCAAATGGATGCAAAAACTGCGTTTTTGAATGGAGAATTAGAAAAAGATATTTATACGCATCAACCTGAAGGATATATTGTAGAAGGTCATGAGGATAAAGTTTACTAGCTAAAGAAGTCATTACATGGACTCAAGCAATCATCTAGACAGTGGTATTATACTTTCGATAAGGCTATAACTTCATATGGATTTAAAGCGAATGAATATGATCCTTGTGTATATCAGTGGAATAGTGGGAGTAGCTTTATGATTTTATCATTGTATGTAGATGATATTTTGATTGCTAGCAATGATATTGTGTCAACAGAAGAGATTAAATATTTTCTCAAAAGTCAATTTGAAATGAAAGACATGGGTGAAGCATCTTATGTATTGGGCATACAGATAATAAGAGAAAGGAAAACAAAGAAACTGAAGTTATCTCAAGAACAATATTTTGAGAAAATTCTCAAAAGATTTAACATGGAAGGATCTAATTCGTTAGACACACCTATTCATACACAAATTGTTCTATCGAAAAGAATGTGTCCAGCTAATGAAGAAGAAAAGATAAAAATGGATAACAAGCCTTATGCTCAAGCTGTCGGTAGCCTTATGTATGCAATGTAGTTTACTCGACCTAATATTAGTTATGTTGTAAGTGTAGTATGCAGGTATCAAAGTAATCTTGGTGAACTTCATTGGGCAGTTGTTAAAAGGATACTTAGATACGTTCAAGGCACTAAAGAATACAAATTGACCTATCAATGCAACGGTGAAAACTTGAAAGTTGTTGGATATTCAGATGCAGATTTTTCTGGCGATGTTGATGACGGTAAGTGTACATCAAGTTATGTATTCCTCCTAGGTGGAAGTGCAATCTCATGGTCTAGTAAAAAGCAATTATGTGTGGCTAAAAGTACCATGGAAGCTGAATATATATCATATAGCAGCGCAGCTTCAGAAGCTGTATGGATTAAGATGTTTCTTGAAGATTTAAAAATAAATGAAATAGCTAATGAGTAATGAGCCAATAGCTATTATGTGTGATAACCAAGCTGCTATACAATCCATTAAAAATGGTGAGATTGGATCAAGGGGGAAACATATAGATTGGCAATATCATTATGCTGTTGATGTATTACAAAGAAATGAGATCGCAATAAATTCTCTCTTCTAAAGAGATGATGATCCCCTTGCAAAGCCTATTGCATCAGTTGATTTTAGAAAACATGTACATCTCATGGGAATTAAAAATGATTAAAAATATCTCGGTCTATTGGCCAAGTGGGAGATGTTGGAATGAGTGGCCAAATAGCCCTCAATATTTTTATACAACTCATTGTTAATTATGTTTGTTCTATTTATTATTGGCTGACATTTCTTTTTGGTTGAGCATGAATTTATTTTGTGTGTTTGCACAAGAGAAAACAATGGGTGTGATTGGCCAAGCTGCCTACGAGTTTGATTTGGTCAAACCACTATTAGGTGTATCCCACTTAATAAGTGATGTGCATGTGGATAGGGGTGATGTGGTTATATCATGTAACATGCTTCACTAAATAAAAAGGGATGGTTAGAGAGATATGGATGAGTGAAATAACCTCCGCTATCTAAATAATAGGGAGCAGTTTTTAATGTAACGTTACATGGGTATATGCCTATATAAGAAAACCCAAGAGGAGGGAAAATCCTATCACAACCCAAGCACAAATTTTGCTCTATCTCTACTTGTTTTCTACTGTGCAAATACATAAGTTCACAGATATTAATTGAGAAGAAAAGCTTGGAGTTTCAGCAGCTTTGGAAATTCACGGAGTGAAGTTCATGTCTCAATTTTCCATCAAGAAACTTCTTACAAAACAGAAGCATCTTACAAACTTTGTTTATGAAATCTACAACAAGTACAGAAGTTCTGACAAGTAGTTTGTGTTAAACTAGTAGAGAGTCCCGAAAAGTGGTCCGTTTGCCATAAGAGCGGTTGCATAGGGCATAAACTAGGCGGTGGGAAAGCCGAGCTGAATTATGAACGGTATTCCACACAAAAAAAAAAAGCTGAGCTGGAATCAGCCAGGGATTACGCTGTGGTAGCAAGTAGATCTCAGAACCGAGAATTAGGAGATAAGCAGATTTCTTTGGATATATGATTTAAGAGCCTCTGGAAATTTTGTGCCTCTGGAAATTTTGGAGGAGCTTATATGGAATTTGGTTGTCAACGATGTTTTCACCATATTTTAACTTTTACCAGCAGGCCAACTCAATTATTCAAATGACCACGCATAAATTCTAGATGAAATTCATACCTTTGTAATAGCCCTCTCACTAGTTTTATTACTGTTGCAAACTATCACCTTTTTTGTTATTCTTGCTGTGATGCTTTTGGCTGTTTCAACTACTGAGATCGGTAGACCAGCCACTCCAGCTAACAGAAGCCCATAGTGTGGTATACGTCGCGATCCATCCATGAGTTGAAACTATTTAATTCAAAATCAGAATTTTGATCATAAGATGCTGATCTACAGAGAGAAACTTTTCCATCAAAAGGAAATTCAGAAATATCACCTTGAAATCCAAGTGATTGCTTTTGATATCAACATGAAAGTGAAGAATTTTGGCATTTGGGTAGATGGTAGCTAATTCTGACAGGTTCTCCATGTGAGTAGAAAATATGATATACCTGAAAATCAACCATGAAGATGTGTCAGATTGTAGAAAATAATGCTGCTCTAGACAGGAGGGAAACCAGAAACAAAAAAGAACCCCACTAGAAAAGCTGGTAAATCCAAAACAGCAGGACATTCTTAGTTATCGGCCAGAATTTCAGATATAATGGAGTGAAGATGAAAAGAAGAATTTAAGCATTTGACAGTACTGTTCATTTCCATTGATTTTAGGTGTTTGATTTTGATCAAGTTGAAACAAGGGGTCCAGACTCCAAACTGTTTGTATCCACCCATGTTTTGGGTCTTTGGAAAGTCAACGTAGGGACCTGGAAGCCGTGTGGGAATGTCTGACATGAGGAAGAGGGTGGGTCACTTTGGGACTCTCCTTTTTTATTTCCTATCTTCTTTGTTTCTCTATATATTATGAGGGTAAGAACAGAGAATGATGTATAGGTGAGAAGTGTGTGAACAGTGTAGTGAGAGATGCAAGAGTGGTTGGTGGGGTAGAAACTGTCCGTGTGATATTTGTTGTAACTCCTCCTATGTCGTGATTGCTTCCTCTTCTCTCTGTAGAATAGTACGCATATGAGGCCAAACCGAGGACATATCTGTGCTTTGTGTTTCTTTTTGTTTGTGTATGTTAACATCTTAGGTGAAGAGAGGGATAACGCAGAGCACAAAAAATGGGACCTTCAAAGTTTAAATCCAGTCAGTTAATTGTCTACAGTTTCCTTTTAGGCTTTCCTGCCATTATTTTTATGACATCTGCTAAAATAGTTCACGCATTCAAAGTCATCTTCCACTATTGTCATCATTATAGGAAAGCTATTGTTGTACGGACAACAGCACTGCCTATTACTAGGCTTCATCTATATCATCAAGCTATATAGTCAACTTCGTGGAAAGCTACTAAATCAGACACTCTTGACAATTCTAATTGTGAAGAACGGTGAGAGCATAGAGATCAAAATGTTACGCTTTGAGTGGTAAAAAATGCTCACAGCAGCTCCATGCAATTGCAAATCCATCAGAGGAAGAAGTGGCCCTTCCCAGTTCATCCATAACGATTAGACTCCTGTGGCCACCACAGAACATAGAACAGTGGATTGACTGATGCTTATTCCAACAACCAGAGAGCAATTACTGTAACTGTACCTTTGGGAGACATTCTGCATGATAAAAGCCGTCTCTTTCATCTCTGTCATAAACTAAAAAATAAACAACCTTTTAGAAACCATGATGCTTCTCCCTTGTTGATTCCTAAACACAACCCCTTAATGTTCGAAACCACAAGGATATATTTGGAGAAGTTGATACCCCCCTAGAAACCAAGTCATACTCTATTACTGCCATTGATACCATTTAGTAAGACGGTGAAATGTATTTTGATTCTTTAGAAACACTCTCTGCTTGCGGCAGTAAAGCTAAGTAAATCCCACTCTTCCACGGACCCTCCAGTAGCAAGAGCCTCGTGTACTGGGTAATTCTTTCTTATAAAAATAGCCAACTAGTCAATACAGCTAAGAAATAAGGTGAGTCGACTTAAATTCAATACTTGGTTCGGAAAGAACATGAGTTAACACTTACTATCTCACAAACCAACATCATCTTGACCCATCTGGGATTGAGACACTAATAAATTTTGTAGTCTAAAATGACCTTTATAAGAGCTAAAAGAGTGCAGATATAGTCTATCTACCTATATATATGCATATATACTACGTCGAAAACACAGAGTTAGTATGTACCGTGCTAGAGTTCGACTCAAGATTGTCCAAAGCCCCCATCCGTGTAAATATACGATCAACTACCCTTATGCTTCCAAACCGGGCAGGAATATAACAACCAATCTGAGCAAGGATGACTATCAGACACACCTGTTGAAGATAAGTGCTTTTTCCACACCTGAAGGGGAAAAAAAATACAACAAACAACAGTCGGCAGTATCCTATTAGCAAATGACTTATGAGTTAGTATGAATTTGTGCTCGAGGATCTGTTGTTGATCTGAATGTTTTAGACTTCGAGAACTTTTCAGAAAAGAATGTTTCTTTTTTTCCTATGGACATCATACATTCCCAAACAAGGGTTGTCAGAACCAGGGAATTGTAGAGAAAGAAGTTATCCCATGGAAGTCGCAAAGATTTTTTGGCGAGTAAAGGAAACATAATGATGCATGGTTACTAAGGATCCAAATGTACTTATTCATAAACAGCTAAAAATGGAACCAATTTTTAGCCATAACGTAAATAAAAGCGCATCAAAACTCCTATTACTTATCTCTAAAGTTTCCCCAAACACTCAGACAAAAAGAATAAATCTTTGAACAATTTGGTAGCTCGATTAATAAATTTGTTAGAAGGGAAGGTCTGTCAGGTTCGGTTTCTTAATCAGGCAGTTTCTGGGATACCTTTCATTTCACTTTTACATCAAACAACCAGAGCCCAAGAGAAGAAGAGTATCGCCTGAGAACGATATGACCATCAGTTGAAAAATTAGATGGAAAAAGCAGCGAAGTTTGAAACCATTTGAGTAAAAAACAGCCAAAAAAAAAAAGTAAGGCCTACTCAACGCAACAATTTTGGGGCACAAGTACATTGTTCCGAGGCCAAAAGCACAACTCACCTCCTGCACTTCTGTGTAAGATCACTTCAAGGTTCACAGAAAATCCTTTCTGAGAAAATCTAAATTACTGTCTTCAAGAAATCCATATATCTAATTTTGCTATTTAGTATTTCCACAAGTTAGAATCCACATCTACAAGTCAAGAAAACATAGCAGAGGGGGAAAAGTTGACTAGGAAGAGCCATGAGCAACGAGGCCAAGTCATACACCAAAAATGGTTCAAGAAATAAACTTGTATTTAAGTACATTCCAAAATGTTAGCCTTTCTTACATGTTTGGGCCCATGACAATTATCATGTTTGATGCTTCTGAAAGGAAGGTATTGTTGGCCTGCCAAGAGAAGATAACCAACTAGCTTCTCAATGCAGTCATAATTGTGTGAGTGGTTCAGAAGTTGCAATTTTGTGATTCAGAAATAAGTAAGCTGATCAGAAGAAAAATGTAACCAACAATGAAGTCACTGTGTATGCTTTCCAAGATAGGGTGTCTTCCAGCGTCAATTGCCAATGGGCCATTTTCTGGCAATAACATGACAAGATCAAGCACTCATCTACTGCTACTCTTACAAAAAAAAAAAGATATATCAAAAACAGTACCTGTAAATTGTGGTCTAATATACCGATCAACAGGCTTAGTGGAAATGGTATGAGCAAATGAGTTCACAATCATATCTAGAAGGCATAGGACCTCAGCAAGAAGGGTAAGCACAGAGACATCCTCCCTTATGGCATCCACTAATGCTGCATTAGACATTCATAAGTTCTTCTGGCTCATAGGAGGCACAAGAGCTAATGAACAACAGAAATTCATGTCCAACAAAAACATTGCAATTCATTGAACTAATAAAAGTCCCAAGCTTTCTCCTCTCCTAATAGGTACACATACAATATGCTTAATCATCCAAACATTCTGCCAATTCAGAAAACAATTTGTACGATAGAAGAAGAGGGGAAATACACTGACTCATACTCCACAAAATGTATGAATCCAAAGTTTATAAATGGGACCTGTGATATTCATGTGATGCAAAGCGATGCACTTTATATGCAAGAACGGCAAAGAAGAACATGCACAATAAGATTCTACTCATATTTCGTCACAAAAATTGTCTGAGTATGATGATCACAGTCATGTGTTATTGCCATAGTATGATTAAACTTATCTTCCACAATCATGCAACAGAATAACATCTTTCCTAGATTATGTATGCCAAAATTAGGAAATGTCCAGTCAGAGGACGATGGTTAATTGCATGCCATGAGGCAAGGCAGCGAAGCAAAATTTACCTAGCAAGCGCCCTCTCCTAGTTAATCACTGAGATTCAGCTAAAATATGCAAGGTCACCATATGAAGATTGTTAAAATACTAGGTTTAGAATATAGTCTAGTCCCACGTTGAGTATGTGGAGTCTCTTACTTAGATGAATGTTTATATAAATAAAATCTTTTATGTGGTAGGGTAATTAACACCCGATACACTTTCACTTCCTTCTCTCTTTTTCTTCCCGCTAACATGGTATCAGAGTGGGTTCTGATTTCACTGTAAACCCTAAGTCTATTTCATCTCAACCCTAACCCTCATCGTATTACACTCTAATCCTATTAAACCCTAATAGCCACCATAACCCTAATCCTATAAACCCTATCTATTAAGCCCTGCCAAACCCTAACAGCCGTCAAACCCTAGCCCACCAATCTGTCGCAGCCACCAGTCGCAACACACTGTAGCAGCGAGGTACTATAACAACATGCACTATAGCAACGAGTTACTGTAGCAGTCGGCCTTCTTGTTAATGTAAGCAGTCACTTTACTACTGCCTCCTGTTGCACATATTTCTCCATTGCCTTCTGCTAGCCTCCGGCTCTCTATGTTTGTCTCCGGTCAACCACCACCAGCGACCCACTGCTTTCCGCCACTACCCGCCATTGCTGTGCTTGCCCAATTTTCAGCGAGTTCTCTAGTGCTTGATCCATGTGCCTTTAGGCCCTTCGTTTGCTCTCCTAGATACTACTATGTCGTTTTTTTTATGGTTTTCGGGCTCTTATATTATTTGCCCTCGGTGGTCTTTCGTTATGTTGACAGCATAGGTGGCTATTGATCCTTATTTTGGTTTATTTTGGTTGGAGTTTCGTTGGTTATCTTTGATCTATTGGTGGGTTTGGCAAGATGTCTGAAAAGGAGTCTGAATCTACTCCCTTCACTGTTACCCATCCTATTGCTAGTTCTTCTCGCTTCCACGACAGAAGGCCTATTACTTCCATTCTTTTAAATGAGAAGAATTATACTCTTTGAGCCAAGGCTATTGAGGTCTATTTTGAGGGTAATTCCAACTCACTGTGGCTCAGAGTATTTTATTCGAATATGAATCATGATAGAATCTACTAAAATAAACAGTTTCGCCTAAAAAAATCAAAGATACCCTTTTAGTTTTAGTTAGTTTATTCCAAATCATTAACTAGTCCATTATGCACTCAATTAGTTTTTATTTCAATAAATTTAAATTAAAGGTAAGGATTATATTATATTATAATATATGTGAATGCTATTTATATAAACTAAATAAAAAATTAATTAATTTAAATAATAAAAAAATTAGTAAAATTTCATTTATCAACCTCTGTATCACCGATGATCCTCCTGCACCCTCCAATTCCACTTTTGCAGCTTGAAAATCTGAGGACGCACGCATTCGCACCGACCTATGGAATTATATGGAACCCCAGATTAGTGGTCCTTTGATGTTTCTACCCACCGCCAAGCAAGTTTGAAAACAAGTTCAAGAGATGTATTCAGGGATTAACAATTTTCGCCGGACTTATGATCTTCATCAGGCCTTTTTCTCGCTAACCATGGCGAACAATCCTTGGAATCTCATTATGCTCGCTTCTGTGGTCTTTGTGAGGAGATAAAGATTGCGGAGCCTATTTCTGTTGATATTCAGGTTATGGAGCGTCAGCACCAGTCTTTGTTTGTTGCTCGCTTTCTGTCCAGTTTGCCTTCTCTCATGTATGATTCCGTTCGTTTGCAGCTTTTGGGTGACCGGACTTTACCATCTCTTGGTGAGGTTTTTTAGTCGCATTTGTCAGGCTTCCATTTCGGATAGTGGACCTCCTTCTGCATCTCCGTTATCCTCTGACCGTTCCGCTCTAATCACTACAGTTCCCCGTGGCGGTTTTTCTCGTGGTGGTTCGACGTCAGAAGGAGTTCGTCATGGTAGTATCAGTCGAGATTCGGGCCGAGGTAGTTCCAATCATGGACGTTTTGGTCGTGATTCTAGCAGTAGGATTTCTCATCGGGTGGTGGTGGCCCCCAGCTGTGGGCAGTCGTCTCGCACTGCACTTGGTGCAATGCTGATAATTATACTATTAACTATTGTTGGGTTCTCCATGGCCGTTCGTCCACCCACCAGGTCACCGTTTCTGAGGATGATGGTTCACAGTTATCCTCTGGTGCCGCCCCTCATGTAGTACTATTTCCGAGAATGAGTATCAGCAATACCGCCAGTCCTTTGCCTCCATTGCTGTGCTTGCTCAGAACGGTCCACCTTCAGCCTCTCTTGCTTCCTAGACTTCTTGGGTCATTGACTCTGGGGCGTCTGACCATACGACCGGTACTCCTACTATCTTGCTGATTGTCGTCCCTTTGGGACATCTTCTGGTGTCACTTTGGCTAATAGTTCTACTACTTCTATTGCTGGTTTGGGTTCTGTTCCATTGACTTCTTCTCTTCTTTTAGATACTGTTTTATATGTTCTCCGCTTTCTTTTTAGTCTTATGTCTGTTAGTAAGATTATCAAAGTCTTAAACTGTTCAGTCATTTTGTTTTCCTGATTCTTGTGTCTCTCAGAATCTCTAGACGAGGACGAAGATTGGTTGCGTTGTTGAACATGGTGGTCTCTATTTTTCTTGGATGGCGAGCCCTCACCTCTATTGCCTTCCAATCCACAGTTTTCCCTTACCAGCATCATTGTCGCTTTGGCCGTCCGTCACTTCCCAACCTTAAACAGATGGTCTCATCATGTAGTCAGGTTGAGTCGCTTCCTTGTGCAGCATGTGAGTTTAGTAAGCATCGCCGTATTTCCTTTCCCCCTAGGGAAGACCGTCGTGTATCGAGTCCTTTTCTTTTGGTGCATTCAGATATTTGGGGTCCTATGTAGGTCCCGTCCCGTTCTCACTTTCAGTATTTTGTTATTTTTGTGGATGATTATTCTCGTACTACTTATATTTATCTTATGCAAAACCGTTCTGAATTACTATCCATCTTTACATTTTTTTTATGAGGAAATAAAAACACATTTTGGTGTCCCTATTAAAAATTTTCGTCCTGACAATGCACATGAATATTATCATCATGCTTTATCACAGTTTTTGGATGCCCATTGGGTCTTACATCAGTCCTCTTGTGCTCGGACTCCACAGCAAAATGAAGTTGCCAAACGCAAACTGTGCCACATTTTGACAGTTACTCGTGCTCTCCTATTGCATATGCATGTTCCTAAATCTTACTGGAGTAATGTCGTTCTTACTGCTTGTTACCTTATTAATCGCATGCCATCTTAGGCGGTCAAATACCATATGCTCTTTTGTGCCCTAATCGCCCCCTTTACTCCCTTCCTCCTAAGATTTTTGGCTGCACCTGTTATGTTCATGTGTTAAATCCTGATCGGGACAAACTTGATTTCTGGTCCATCAAATGTGTATTTTTGGACTATTCGCGTACTCAAAAGGGCTATAAATGTTATTCGTCCACTCTCCATCATCAGTTTGTGTGTGTTGATATTACTTTCCATGAGTCTATCCCTTTTTTTGCAAGTGCTCCTTCTTCTTCTGAGCTCTTACCCACCTTTGTTCCTCATATGGCACCCCTTCCTTTACCAACCACACCCAACCCACCGCCCTTGCAGGTATATGTTCGCCTTCCAAAAGACTTTCCACCATCACTTCCGTCCACTATCGATTCTTCCCCGTCGTCCGAAGATCCGCCCCCACCTTCGTCTCCTGCTCCAGCGCCTCCATCTCCCGCTTCCTTACCCATTGCTCTCCACAAAGGTACTCGTACTTGTACTACTTATCATCTGATTGCTCAGTTCGTCTTATTCTCATGTTTCCCCCTCTCTCCGCGCCTTTTTCTTCTTTTATTTCCTCTGTTTTTGTTCCTAATACTATTCAGAAGGCCCTGTCTATTTTTGAATGGAGGACAGCTATGGAGGACGAGACGACTGCTCTTCATAACAATCATACGTGGACGTTGGTTCCTCTTATTTCCAGAAAGACTACTGTTAGGTGTCGCTGGGTATTTACTGTGAAGTATCATCCCGATGGCACTGTTGAGCGCTATAAAGCTCGTCTTGTGGCCAAGAGCTACACTCAGACTTATGGTGTTAACTATGCTAAAACCTTCTCCCCAGTTGCCAAACTCAGCTCTGTTCTCATTCTTATTTCTCTTGCTGCCAATCTTGGTTTGCCCCTTTTTCAGCTAGATGTCGAAAATGTCCTCCCGCATGGCGATCTCCTGGAGGAAGTTTATATGGAGCAACCACCTGGGTTCGTTGCTCAGGGAGAGTCAGGTATGTCACCTTCGAAAAGCCCTTTATGGGCTTAAACAATCTCCGAGGGCTTGGTTTGGTAAATTTAGTGATGTTGTTCTACGTTTTGGCATGAAGCGGTGCCAATCTGATCACTCTTCTTTCTCTCTCACGTCCGACCAAGGGAAAATCGTATTGATTGCCTATGTCGATGACATTATTATTATAGGTGATAACAAGAAGGGTATTGATAATCTGAAACTTTTCCTATAGCGCCAGTTCCATACCAAAGACTTAGGAAAACTGAGATACTTCTTGGGCATTGAGGTTGCAAGTTCTAAAAATGGTATTAATTTATCACAGAGGAAGTATGTACTGGATATTCTAGAAGAGACTAGCTTACCAGGATCAAAGCCTGTTGAGACTCCTATGGACCCTAATGTCAAATTATGTGTTGATCAAGAGGAGTTGTTTTCTAGTCCAGATCAGTATCGTCGTTTGGTGGGAAAGCTAAATTATCTTATTGTTACTCGTCCGGATATTTCGTTTGCCGTTAGCCTGGTTAGTCAATTTATGTCTGCTCCTCGTATTCCCCATTGGGAAGGGGTTCTACGAATTGTGAGGTATCTCAAGGCTCATCTGAGACGTGGTTTGTTTTATCATATTAGTGGACACTTGCAGGTTGAGGTCTTCACTGATTCTGATTGGGCAGATAGTCCATCTGACAGGAAATCCACTACAGGATACTGTATCTTCCTTTGTGGAAATCTTGTTAATTGGAAGAGTAAGAAGCAAACGGTAGTTGCACGATATAGTGTCGGGGCCGAATATAGAGCTATGGCTCACACGACTTGTGAGATAGTTTGGATACGTTCATTTCTTGAGGAGATAGGGTTTCCAGTACTATTGCCAGTAAATCCATATTGTGATAATAGCGCAGCCATTCATATAGCTTCCAATCCAATATTCCACGAGAGGACTAAACACATCGAAGTCGACTGTCACCTTGTACAAGAAAAATTGACTAGTGGTGTTATTGATACCCCGTTCGTTTCCACCGATGCTCAGTTAGCTAATATGTTTACTAAACCATTGTTCAAACACGGTTGTAATTACTTTGTAACAAGCTAGGACTTATCAACATTTACTCTCTAGCTTGAGGGGGAGTGTTAAGATACTAGGTTTAGAATATAGTCTAGTCCCACATTGAGTATGTGGAGTCTCTTACTTAGATGAATGCTTATATAATAAAAGCTTTTATGTGGTAGGGTAATTAACACCTTATACACTTTCACTTCCTTCTCTCTTTTTCTTCCCGCTAACCAAGATGATGTTTCCGAAGCAGATATGCATAACAGAAGTCAATTTTAGTCCAACCTTCCAGACAAAGTTCTGTCCGTATATAGCATTCAGCAGCTGCAGACTTGTTCCTCACATTTAACTGCAGTTCACATACGTATACATCTGAATGAATATACTACTTTCTAAACCTTATTCAAATGCAATTGCAACCACCATAAAACACTATTGAGAGCAAAGCAATAGGATTTTAGCTCAGAACTGTGTAGCTTTCTGCCAAAATAATGGACCGTTTACTTGAATTTTATAGTCTCAGACTCCGAATAGTTCCACTCCAGGCCATAGACTAAAAACCATGTATGAAGGATATGATAATTGGCTGTAGGCTGTAGCAACTCACAGAAGCAAGTTCCAGAGTTGAACAGTGCATATTGTTCCCATGTTTCATAACCTGATTTCATCCCACAACCACATTAAATGAAGCAAAAGGTCACCACATATATTTACTACAAATAGAAGCAAAATATCTCCTGTACAACCTGCATGAAATTGCTTGGAAGCTTTCCTTGTATGTCCTTCCGTGGAATGCTAAAGTAAAATCCCTGCCTCTTGTTAAATGGGATCTTCAAGTTTGGCAGTTTGAAATCTACACGATATTTGTTTGCAAGGTTGTGTATAGCTGTCAATTCCATGTTGCCATGGTGATTAGGGTGCAGGCATAAAAATCTATGTGCCCACAAAGCAGGGCGAGATATGATGAACTAGTTAACTAGTAGAAACCTTCACTGGTGTCACAAAATGACCTCCTTGCAATATCAAGTAGTCCGTCTATTCCAGCTTTAACAGCAAAACACTGCTGTGTCTGGGCAACAAAAGGGATCCGTGCATGAAGCACATCTTCATCAATCACCTCTCCAATCCTTCATTTAAAACATCTTTGTAAGAAAGTCAAATAACTAAAATCTCTTCATAGATGTTCAATATGCACACTGCATTGGTAATATGCATGCATCATAGGAGAGCCCATAACAACCATTGAAGTTCCTATTCCACATGCCCTGGACATAGTTAGATTTCCTATAGCTTCCTTGACACAATTTTTCTGTATCAACAAATTTTTCTCAGGTTGAATGAAATCTGCATACATCGTCAATGTTTTCCTAATATGTTCAGCATTGAAAAACCTTTCACTTCATACCCCTTTGCGCAGGTCCTCCTCGTCTGCCATGTATGTACAACACAATGCAACACTAATCAGGCATGGACATTAATTATGACAAGGACTCTTCCAAATAATATAAGATAAAAATCAAATGGTTCGTACGAAGTCAATGTCCTCTCTGACTTTTACAAATGCTTATCCAGAATTACAAATTTCTGCACTAACCACTGGCCTATCGAAGTCTGTCTGGATCAAATTGTATCAGTGACTCTCATTGATCTCTTCCTCGTACAAAATTGAGGGTATAACCAAGTTGAAACATTTTTCACAAGTCACATACGCTTTTTGAGCTATCAAAATCCAAGTTTTCAATCATCTAAAGATATCCAAGAAGCGGAAGCAAACATGCAACTGTACCTTTTCCTCATCGAAGCGTATTTTTCATTCTCGCACACTGATCTGTAAACATTTCCAAGAAGAAAACTATTTGCATCCTTGAGCACCTGAGATAAATAAAACTGATCTTCAAATTACATAACTCTCAGAGAATTACAGAAGCTTAACATGTAAAGGAAATTAACCTAATGTACCTTTGACAGTTGTGGCAAGGTTTCAAGAGCAGTTTTAAGGAGAATAACACTAGAGATCAAAATTTGGCTCTTTCTAGAATTATCAATGCCCAAGACCTCATTCGTAACTTTCTTTGGCTTGAAACAGAAGTGACAAAGGACCCTATCTGAATGAAAAGCAGGAATAAATCAATTTTCAGTCCATCAATAAATGTAATGGCTCTCAATAAATGGAGAATACAATTCTCCATGCCTCTTCCTCTTCCACTTACCAGTTTCTTTCGGAAACTTACGAAGCACCTGGGAGAGACCGAAGAATAGTTGCTCATTGCTCATCAATTCATCCTGGAGTTTAATTTTAGAAAAGAAGTATGCTCATGCATCTTTATCTCAATTCATAACTGGACTAGCATTAATCTATGTTTAGAACAGAACCATAACTAGAAGCACCAACGCTTCGCCGGACACAGTCCAGACAAGTGGCAACACTTCATTTCAAACTTCAAAGTGTCCAGATCTTTTTGCATCATTTTCAGTTGGACACTCGCGGACACATTCAAACACCCACAAGACACATTTCGAACATGCAAGGGTATAAAAGTGCAATTGCGATAACATTTTAAGTGGAGTAAAACTATAGAAATAAAAAGTTTAAAATAGGGGTCAAATAGTGATAATGATATGTTCTTTTTATAAATAAAAAAAACATAAATATTTGGTTATGACAGGATTAAAGGTGTATCTTATTTAACAAATCTTTTTTTTTTGGTTTGACACTATTCCTATTAAAACATCTATTACATAACGAAAATAATTAAAAATTAATGTGTCCTTCACTTTTTGGAAATTTGCATGTTAGCATGTTCTTGTTGTGTCCATGTCCCTATTACATAGATGCACCTTCATGTAAAAATAAAGCTGAGATCATGGGGATAATATTCCCTTTCAATATGTCCTAGGTATGTTCCCCCAGCGCACATTACTTTTTGGATTTTATGTGCTACTGAAGGTAATATGAGCACAGTGCATATGGGATTAACAAATCAGAAGAACATAGATGTCGAGACAGATAGATCCCACAAGGCAAGAGTAACGTGATCAGAATGATGAATAGAAACTAATCTAACTCTTATTGTAGCTCTGGTCTCTACCTCTATTCTAAAACCAACTTTACATATATTCAGTCATGGTCCGACCGAACAATATTAAAGACTCACCAGGCAATCAAGTCGAGCATTGATAGTTTCACTATCTTTTAGCGGCTGCAAAAGATTGGCCCGGAGAAGTCTAGTCCTACAGAATCAGATTTCAGGTCAAACAGCTCTTAAAGAAAATAGCACATTTGAGAATTGATGAATGTTGTGAACCATAAACTGTAAAAAAAGAGGTGGTCACAAATATATCTGAGGAAGAATGAAAGATATAGAGTTCTTTTCTCTAAGATATTCTCCTCTCGACTACCAATTCTATGGTTTGCTGCATCAGCATACTGATAGGTGCATCGACATACCCTCCAATAGTTCTTGTTGTCTTCAGCATGTGGAATAGACTTCTCTTTTTGTTGCTCGTTCCCCATAGAGCAGAACTCAGTGTATCAATGATTTCCAAGTTTTGGACGCTGTTGTCAAATTGCAAGTATTAAATTTGTCTCCTATTAATTCACATATTGATTAGAAGTTTAAATCCATTCCCATGGAAACACACCACATACTTATTACATATTAGATACATAGTGGCAAATGTGACGTGATGGTATTTAGAAAATGACAAAGAAAAAGAACATAGTTGACTTTCAGAATTGGCCTGAAGGGTACCTAGTGGCATCAATGTTCATGTGGTCAAATGATCCGTTAAAAGTCACCTGGTAAAAGCAAATACAGTGGAAGAGTAAAGGTTAAAAGGTTCATAAGACAACATCATGATCTGTTATTAGCAAGATAGAGTTCTTTACTTCTTTGAGGAGGTAGAACCAAAATCGCATTTGCATTTGCATTTTTTTGTAATACCATGATTAAAGCCATCATTGCACTTCTAAAGTTAGAATCACTAGTGTAGAAAAATGAAGAAATCACTACTAAGAAATATTGCCTATTCCCCTTTATGGACATGATATATAAGAGAACACTTTGCTGCAGTAGAATCTACACCTTGATTTATTGGACACACCACCAGGGATGCTAGAAGAAAGTCAAGTGGCTTGTAGAAAAATAGTGTATGTTCAAGTGGAATAGGGAAAAAGAAGAATACTCCAAGAATGAACATATCAGTCCACAACTTACCACTTCCAGGTGACATTGTTCTATTAATAGAAGTGATATGGTCCTCAAATTACCTACCACTTCTTATGAATTACACTTTCTAATAAGTCCCTAAGCACAATCATGAACCTTGTCAAAGAACAAAGAAATCCCACACATTATTTTGTGACGAGAACTCGAGAAGAATCCTTCAGAGAAGAGAAAGACAAAATGCTAAACGAAGCAACACGTAAGTTATATATAGAGATATAGCAGAACGCCACCATGCCAAGGAATAAACCGCACTAAAGAACTCCAAAGACAACAAGACAGTGTTTGCAAGAAAATAAACCTATTAGATTCACTGAAATAGCTATATTAAAAAATTGCACTATGGTTCCCTAGAGATCAACTATCTGTTAGCGCCTGGTAAAGGGCTTCCAAATCCAACTCTGCACCCTTTTAGTCATCAATCCCATACAGGTCCTCAATTGCTTACTGACATTTACTTGAGCACAACAAGTTCTTTCGTTTAAAGAGATACCAAGGAGGAAGAGTCCTAGAGCATCATTCTGAAACCAAATGAGATGCTGCAAAGTAAACCACATGTTGGTGTTGACTTGACAAATGATAAATGACAAAGAAAGTGGAACAAGTAACAGAATTTCAGAATTGCATTTGTCTTTCATGTCTTAGGATCCCAAACTCGACAAACAGTAGAAAGCTGCAAAGCAAACACATACCAACAGTGAGTGGTTTGTAATGATGACGCCTTTCTCTGCTTCAGTCCTGTACATGATACAGTTGAAACAGGTGTTTCAAGATTGCATAACTTAATACAGAACAACCAAACACCACGAAACTCCATAAAAAGGAACACACCTCTGATGATCAATTCATATCTAAGACAAGAAACACACATTTTGGTGGTTATGTGTTCTTCACTTGCATATGATCAAGGTTGAAGACTTGAAGGCCAAAGACATCCATGAAATGCCATGAATTCTTCGACTTAGTGATGTTTAGGCCCAAACATGCAGGCCTTAATAGTAATAAACTACTTGGGGTAACATATTTGATACAGCTAAAGTCAAACCTCCTCTGTAAAAAAATATGTCGGCTTCAAGGTTAGCTAATAGTCAAGAGAAAGAAAACCAGAACTCCGTAGCTCCGAGACTAAGAGTGTAAGAGGTCGGAGAAAATACACTCCTCTCTTAATTGAGCACTTTCCTTCCAAATTAGCAGGTACAACAGACCAAGTAAACCAGCATAAAGCATTCCCAACACCAAAGACAGAGTTAGTTAGAGGTAGCGAAAAGGCAAAGAAAGTCCTCCCCCCTAATCTGGTCATTGAAATAACATGTGGCCTCTTGGGACAGTTTTGTCAACCCACTCACCACTCCACAACAACGCTGCTTGTAACTGATTAACAATTTTGTCTCCCTAACAATCAACAGTTTTCAAACATAACAACTTCTTAATTACTAGTCCACCAACAATGTTCAAAGAAGAACAAGTCCACCAACAATGCTTGTTTCACAAACTGATTTTCATGAAAGCAACAGCTAGTGAGCTTTAGTACATGATTTTGAGCATTCACCTAGGATGATCTAAACAACACATAATTCTTCTTTCATTCCAAAACTCACAAGGTTAACTTGTCGTCATACCACTTAATAGTTGCAGAAGCTGCAGCCAAGCAAAGATAATATTGCTTGTAGTAAGTATCCAAACCAAGTGCTGATGGTTCCTTGGCTGCTAAATTTTTAACCAGCACAGCTCCCTTTAATGTTGAGCCGCAATGGCATTTGAAGGAAAGACACATTAATGAGAATTACGGAACATAATAAAGAGACAAAACACGTGAGAAGTTTGGCACTACCTTGGTGTCATCAAAGCAACCACGGGCCATTATGACCTGCTCACGTCAGCACAGAACCCCATATCATAATTGATTTCAATGCAAATAGCATTTGTAGACGCTTACACTACAAATAAGCGTGGGAAGAGGGAGACTTCACCTTCTTAACTGGTGAATAAAATCTGTCCACTAGTATGGAGACTCCAACCATACCATCAGGCGCAAACTTATTAGGTGGAACAATAATCACCATTGGGTCATAAAATTGCAGTAATGTCTTCGTGTTCTGATATGAACTGCTAGTCTCAATGTATTGAGAAAGATGGAGCGAAGCTGACCTCAAGTCAAAGGCAGCCACTCCAACCTGCCATAAATTACTTGTTAGTTGTTACGAAGGATGAAGTTCAGTGGTCATCACCGAAACAAAGTGTGTTAGATTTTTCAATTCCTTGTTGGTGAGTAATGGTGCATTGAAACAAACAGTATTTACATCCTTTGCACAGTTGATTCGACTAATTGCACAAATTTTAAGTTATCTATTTGACGGAACTAAAAAGTTTCCACTAATAGTTGAAAGACCATAAAAATCCCGTACAAAGTTTGGAATTCATCTTAGTTTCCTGCTGCATACTCTGTGCAAGCAGGAATGTTATGCATGGCAACAGGGGGATGCCATTCAAGTATTGCTGATTACCCCATCCCGGTCTACTTCTGCAATACCGTTAGTCCAGAAAATCAATATCCGTCGTAACTCGTAACAAATCTCTCCCGACAATATTTGATACTAATTTTAAAAAAAAAAAACTAATTAAGGATGTACAATCTTTAATAAACAAAAGACTTAAGGAGAAGGATGACGTCCATATCTAAACCCGAGAGATTGCCGAAACATCAAATCATATGAAAATTATGAAGAAAAAGCACATAAAGTTGACATCATTTATCAATTTCAGTTACTCCTTCAATACATCAAAAAAACTGAGCCAAATCATTACCATTGCCATCTTCTTCGGATGAACCCTAAAACACAAGGATCGATTATCTAAATCTATACCACATTTGATGTCGATGTTACGATGTAGATACATGCATGCATCAATATCATAAAGATGTAAGCAGAGACAGATTCGAGAGGGTACCTCCTTAGCTCTATTCTCAATCAAACTGATTACGAAGCTCGATCGTTCCGCTGCGGTATCTTCCATTGCACTCTATTCTCTGCAGTGAACACCGGCTCTACAATATTTAAAAAGCGCGCCAGATTGTCCGATTTATAGAGAGAGCGTTTCTACGGAGGCGGAGGCCTGTTAAACGACCGCATTTTAAGACGTTTTCGTTCAAATAATTTTTTTACAAAACTACGTCGTCCTGCTAAATAAAATTAGGAGAAATTATTTGAATAAAAATAACTTAAAACGATGTTGGCTTCCCCGTCTTTACAGGCGTACATAGCTGCTGAAAAGGGGGTTAATTACATTGTTAATTACATTTCCTCCTCCAACTATAATTCTTTTTCACGTTATCATCTTTAACATTACAACTTATCCCTTGAACTAGACAATGTGAGAACCCTACGGCAATAACAGAAATGAGGTAAAGTTTGATATTGTCCTTTAATGTTTTTAGTACGAAACAAAATAACCAAAAGATCCCTCAAATAAAAGTTAATTACAGAACAACTCTTGCGTCCTTTTATTTTTTAGTCCGTGGAACGCTTTTCTCCTTCCTTTTCTTCCCATCATAATTTGTTCGAACCCTAAGCAACAATTGAACCCAAAAGTCCAAGAATTTCTTCCCATTTTATTTCCCTACGCAATTTATTAGAAAACCAGTACTAGTACTTCTACCTCTCCCTGTCTTTTTGTACAAATTCTTTCAAATATCACATTCCTAAGTGCAGCCGCAGGCAAGTCCAGTTGCCTCTGGCGCTGCCTTACTTATACATTGATAAGTTCGTCACACCCTATTTTCAAGCTTTTTGTCCCAACTTCCCAATACCAATTAGTTGCCAACAATGATCATAAGAAACATTCTGAATCAGTACATGTTCAATTCCTCTGATTGTTGCCAATACAAAATTGTGCAATTTGTTCTTTAATTGAGGAAGATTACTTAAGTTTGGCTTTGAAATCATTCGACTAGTCAATCTCTCTAATTTCCTTCAACTCTTTTAGTGATCGCCTTACTATGTTGTTGGCTCCAATATCTTCCACGACTAAATATGTGTGTGAGCTGCAAAAAAAGACTTTGTACTTAATCATTTTCATAAAACTTCAAATGTGACAGTTAAACCAATAATCACAAGACACATGAGAAACAGGATTTTTCTCACGTGATAGCTCAAAATTAGAAAACAAACACGAACGGTCACAAGGAATGTGAAACAAATTGATTTCAAACTACGGTTAAACTAAGTACAACTATGAATACAACTACTGCTACGGTTATGGGTATGCTAACTAAGTACGAAAAAGAAAATATAGCTACTTATGAGCCCGATTTGGACTCAGAACCGATCAGCAATTCACATATGCCACCCGCTTGGTGGAGCCCACAAACCCAGGGACAGCCGATTAAGCGAGCGAGCTCACCCCCAGTCGACCAGTCACTAACCAAATCCGTTTGCTACCATTCATTTTCTAGCATCATTAGTTTGACGTCGTCAGTGAGAACAACTTTCTCACTACAAAACAAATTCAATTGTCTAATAGCTGAAAAGAATGGTGACCACTAGATTGATATGGAGAGGTTGGCAGCAGGGTAGTGCCTCTTATAACAGGGAACAAGGGGCTAGAGCCCCACATGACACAGATCCCTTAGAGACACAAATACAGAGCATCACTCAGTTGGTTGCGACTGTGGTAGAGCAAAACTAGACGTTGGCGCGACAGTGCACGTTGGGGTGCCCCTGCCACCCGACGTCCCGGTGGCAGGAGCCCTAAGAGAGGAACCCAAACCTCAGGAACTCTTGGCCATCGATGGGTTGGAGTTGCGAGACAAGAAGGATGAAAAATGTGGAAAACCATCCGAGTATTTAGAAGAGGTGCAATTGGAGGGGGAGGAATGAGTGGTGCGGGTTGGCAGAGGGCTCCCCATTAATCTAAGAAGATCGATGATCCAATTCCTTAAGGACAATATGGATGTATTCGCATGGACTCATGAAGACATGGCGAGGATTGACCCCCGGATAACATCGCACTTTCTCAATGTCGACCTAAGCTTTCATTCGATCAAGCAAATACTCGGGTATACGAGGGAGAAAAGCATAGCGCTAGAAGAATAAGTGGATAAAATGGAAAAGGTAGGCTTCATTCGAGAGGTTCAATACTATAAATGGCTCGCCAATATGGTGTTGGTGAAGAAACATAAAGGGAAGTGGATGATGTGCATGAATTTTACTAACCTGAACAAGGCATGCCCGAAGGATAGTTACCCACTACCAAAAATAGATCAGTTGGTCGACTCAACCTTAGGTCACGAGCTATTGAGTTTTATGGATGCATTTTCAGGCTGTAACCATGTTCTAATGAATCCAACCGATCAAGAAAAAAACAACGTTCATTATAGAAAGTGGATTGTTCTGCTATTGAGTCATGTCATTCGGCTTAAATAATGTAGGGGCCACCTACCAACATATGGTTAACAAAATGTTCAACCATCAGATCAGGAGGAATATGGAGGTATGTGTGGAAGACATGCTGACGAATAGCAAGATCACGGAGCAGCATCTAACCATATTATGATAGACCTTCATGGTGTTGAGGAAGTACATAATGAAGTAGAACCCGACCAACTGCGCCTTGGGGCAGCGGTAGGGAATTTCTTGGATTTCCTGGTCAGTAAGAGAGGGACTGAGGCTAAATCAAAGAAAATACATGTTGTCATTGACATGCGACCACCCAGATCGTGAAACAGGTTCAATGCCTTACTAGTCGAGTAGCCTCACTGAACCAGTTTGTCAGTAGGGCGATAGACAAGTGTCTCTTGTTCTTCAAGACCTTGAGAAAAACCTTCGAATGGACTCAGGAATGTGAAGAGGCCCTCTGCCAGCTGAAAAAAATACTTGATTTCCATTCTGCTCCTGTCACGAGCAGTCCTGGGTGAGAACTTATACTTGTATTTGGCTACCTTAGACTCGGCAGTCAACGCAGCCTTGCTCAGAGCAAAAGAGGGGGTTCAATGACTAATTTACTAAGTTGTGCTTACAAAGAACTGAAAAGCAGATACTCGAAGATAGAAGACTTTTATTTGCTCTAGCGAAGTCTGCACAACAGCTCAGGCCTTACTTTGGTGCCCATTGTATAATCGTATTCACCGACCAACTACTAAGACAAGTCTTACAGAAATCCAAAACCTTTGGGAGACTGGCAAAGTGGTCGATCGAGCTCAGTGAGTTCAACATCAGGTATCAACCCCAAAATTTATTAAGGGGCAAGTAGTTGTTCATTTTTTAATTGAGACGGCGGGGAGAACCAAGATGGAACTTGAACTCGAGGATGCAAAATCGTCAATGGAACGGACAATTGTGCCTAATGCTGACGAGCTATGGATAGTGCACGTGGATGGGTTAGCAACTGAAAAGACGAGCGAGGCCGGGACAGTGCTCAATTCCCCATAGTAGGCCAAATTTGAATACGTCCTTAGATTCCATTTTAAAGCCATCAGCAATGAGGCAGAATATGAAGCGGCTCTTGCCAAGTTACGTCTATGACTGAGCTTGGAGGCGAAGCAGGTGATAATGTGCAGTGACTCTCAGCTGGTTGTCTCTCAGTCAAAAAGGGAAGCTAAAATCAGGGGGGACAGGATGTAGAGGTACAAAACAATACTAGACTAGGCGAATGAAGCTTTCGAGCTAGTGCGGATTTCCTAAGAGCAGAATAGCCAAGCCGACGCGCTGGCTCGCTTGGCTAGTGTGATAGAAAGAGTCCTTAATTTACCGGCACCCGTTGAATACCTGTTGGAGTTGAATATCAACAAATTACAAAATGTGGTCCAAGTGTGCATGGTGTGGGCGAAATCCATACTCTTATATTTGAAGGATGGGGAGTTCTCGACGACCGAGCAGAGGCAAAAATGGGTTGGGGTCTCACAATAAACAATGGACTTAAGCCATGATTCAACCTCCTCGCGTACATCCTTCAAGGTCCGTTAAGTAGGACGTGACATGTATGACTTTGATGATCTCAACACCCACATGCATAACTAACTTGTTGTAATTTTTTCGCATACTTATTTAATTGTTAGAAATAGTGTCTTCACATTATTTAACCTATTTATTATTTTGATGATGCCAAGATTAAAAATGAAAATTATATATAAACAAATAGATGCATGGAAAGTTGGTACTCGCACGTAAGAAAACTATAGATCATAGTCTAAGCGTACCATGACCATGGAACAATCATCGAACGATATCCGTGTTGAAATTGCTATTATATTTATGATGATCATGTTTGGTGTTGATTTGGTTGAGCAAAGAATAGGTTTTCAAAAGCTATAGGGTGCGGTTGACCGGCCACTGTCTGTGGTCAACCGGGCTATGCGGTCGACCGGAGCCAACAGGCGGTTGACCGGACCAGGCGGTCGACCGGGACCATCGTGCGGTCGACCGGTCGTTGTTTCGTGCGGAAAATTGCAAATTCAAGTTTGGCAAAAATTTATTTGATGAGATCTTTCCCTAAATAGCTCAAACGGTCGATTGAGAGGATTTTGGAAGGTTTGCAGATCGTGCAATCATTTTGGAAACCACTAGGCTCCTCCAAGATTCGGGATTTCGCGTATTAGGGTTTATATAACCTATTGGCTGCATTTACAGAGACAACTTCGTATTTTACAGAGCCTAAAAGCATAACCAAGTTATTATCAACCATTGAATCAACAACTCTCACGTGGCTACATATTCTATTGATTTTTGGAGTGAGTTTCTTTGAGAGAAGGAGTGAGATAAGCTAGCATAGTTCATTCTTCTTGTTCTTCTCCTTTCTGAACGAATTGTGTGAGACCTTGTGTGAAGTCTCCTTCATTAATATTGTATCGCTGATGTATGTGTGAGGTTTGCGAAGAACAAACCTTGGGTAATCGAATCTGGGTATAAAGATTCGGCGGTTCGGTTAGCTCCTCGGGAAAGCTAACGGGAAGAAGGATTGTAAGGGTTTGAGTGACACCCAAAATTGCTCGTGTTCTAGTAGATCAAAGTGACTCCTAGGGAGTGGACTAGGCTGGGCAGTGGACAAGCTCAGACCGAACCACTATACATCAGTTGCATCTTCTCCTCCTTATCTTTATTTATGCTTTGATTGATATATTGTGTGCTTGACAATTTACCTGATTACATTTCATATTATTTTAGATCTAAGAATTTTTAGTACTTATTTCAAAGTGCAACCCAATTCACCCCCCCCCCCCCTTTGGTTGCTTCCTGGGTAACAATTGGTATCAGAGCAAGGGCTCTAGCTTTAGACCTCACAGTCTTAGAGTTTATTTTCGGCAACCATGAGTTCTTTCTTAGGAGAAGGGCAGTCTAGCAATCGACCACCCTTGTTTTCTGGAAACGACTATAACTACTGGAAAGCTAAGATGACCATATTTATTCAAGCCACTGATATTGATGCCTGGTCCATTGTGACTAAAGGACCCACTATCCCTTCTAAAGTAGTGGACAGTGCTCGTGTTCCAAAATTGGAACATGAATGGGATGAAAGTGATAAACGTGCTATTCAACTTAATGCTAAGGCAAAACACTTCTTATACTGTGCATTAGACTCAAAAGAATTCAATCGCATATCAACATGTGAAACTGCTAAAGAAATATGGGATAAACTAGAAGTTACACATGAGGGAACAAACCAAGTTAAAGAAACAAAAATCAGCATGTTAGTCCATAAATATGAATTATTCAAAATGCATCCTGATGAAACCATATATGTCATGTTTGCAAGATTCACTAATATTGTTAATGGACTAAGCTCTCTTGGTAAAGTGTACTCAAATGCAGAGATGGTCAGAAAGATTCTCAGGTGCCTGCCTAAAACTTGGGAACCAAAAATCACAGCAATTCAAGAAGCAAAAGATCTAAATGTGCTCAACCTGGATGAACTTTTGGGATCACTCATGACTCGCGAGATAAATCTAATGGCCACAAATGAAGATGAAGGAAAGAAGAAGAAAACTATAGCCTTCAAAACATCATCATATCAAGAAGAAGAAGAAGAAGTAAATGGAAGTGACGAAGAAGTTGCTTTCTTGACCCGACGGTTCAACAAATTAATCGCAAGAGAAAAATATGGCCGACAGCCTTTTAAAAGAAATTTCTCCAAAGATGAAGGAAAAAGGGATCCGATCATATGCTATGAATGCAAGAAGCCAGGACATATCAGGTCTGAATGTCCAAAACTGATTAAAGAAGAAAAGAGGTACAAAAAGAAAGAAAGAGGGAAAAAGGCCATGGTAGCAGCATGGGGAGAAAGTGAGAGAGACAGTTCAGATGATGACTCCAGTGAAGATGAAGCTGCTCATATATGCTTAAAAGCTCAACATAAAGAAGATGAGTTCTTTGATGCCGAAGCAAGTTTTGACAACTCCAATTTCTGCCTAATGGCGATAGACGATGAAGATGAGGTATATTCTGACCCTATCTCTTATGAAGAATTGTTGAGTAATTTTGAAGAGTTACAAGCATCTTTCAATGACTTATATAATGAGTCCATAAGAATAGGAACTGCACATGATAAGCTAAAGAAACATGTTACCTCTCTTACTAAGGAACTAAACAATTTAGAAAACGAAAATAGAAAGTTAAGAGAGAAAGATGAAGATAAGTCCAAGATAATATTGAAATTTACTCAAGGAGAAGGAAACTTGAACAAATTACTTGGGGCACAAAAATGCGTTTTTGACAAAGTCGGTATAGGATACAGACCTTTTCAAAAACAAAAAGATTTAAAAAATGTATTCATTAAAAAACCTATATCAAATGCATCTAATCTTACCTGCACCTATTGTAACCAAATAGGACACACGCACTATTTCTGTGGTGTTAAGAAAAATGTTCAAAAAGGAAAGAAAACTATTTGGATTCCTAAACTAGCTGGTACTAACACCCAAGGACCCACTTAGACTGGGTACCAATATCAACGCACATCTATCTTTGTAGGTTTGCTTAAGATCAAAGTTCAAAAAGGAAAAATGGTATCTCGACAGTGGATGTTCGAGACACATGACTGGAGACAAGTCAATGTTCTCAATGCTCACTGATAAAGACGGAGGGTATGTGACATTTGGTGATAACAGTAAGGGGAAGATCATTGGTATTGGTAATGTCGGTAAAAATTCCTCCCCTATAATTGAGAATGTTCTGTTTGTTGATGGGTTGAAACATAATTTACTTAGCATTAGTCAATTATGTGACAAGAAAAATAGAGTCATCTTCGAAAAGTCTAAGTGTATCATAGAAACCATTAAAGACAACAAGGTATTATTTGTTGGGCAAAGACATGAAAATGTCTACACCTTTGACCAAGACGATATGTCATCATCTAACGTTAGTTGCCTTTCTGCAATTAACAATGATAGTTGGCTATGGCATAGGAAACTTGGACATGCACACATGGATCTAATTTCAAAACTTTCTAAAAAGGAACTTGTCATTGGTCTATCAAAAATCGTTTTTGAAAAAGACAAGTTATGTAGTGCATGCCAGCAAGGAAAGCAGACAAAAGTTTCTTTTAAATCCAAAAACGTTGTTTCCACTACTAGGCTATTACAACTACTTCATATGAACTTAATTGGTCCCTCTAGGACCCTCAGTCTTGGTGGCAAATCATACATACTTGTTGTAGTTGATGATCTTTCGAGATACACTTGGGTTGATTTCCTAGCTCATAAGGACGAAACTTTTCCAGCTTTTACTAAACTTTGTAAACGCCTTCAAAATGAAAAAGGTTTTGCAATTTCAAATATTAGGACTGATCATGGACGTGAACTTGATAACACTTCTTTTGAAAATTTCTGTGATAGTCATGGTATTGGCCATAACTTCTCTGCTCCTAGAACTCCTCAACAAAACGGTGTCGTTGAGAGGAAAAACAGGACCCTAGAAGAAATGGCTAGAACCATGTTATGTGAAAATGCTCTTCCTAAATATTTTTGGGCTGAAGCTGTAAACACAGCCTGCTTTATCGTAAATTGCGCCATGATTAGACCCATTTTGAAGAAAACTCCATATGAGCTTTGGAAAGGTAGAAAACCTAATGTTAGCTTCTTCCATGTTTTCGGATGCAGATGTTTTGTCTTAAATAATGGAAAAGATAACTTAGGTAAATTTGATTCAAAATCTGATGAAGCTATTTTTGTTGGCTATTCAACAAACAGTAAGACTTTTCGAGTCTTCAATAAACGCACTTTACTTGTTGAAGAATCAGTTCATGTTACATTTGATGATAGTAGAATTAACAGTTCAAAGGAATTGGTTAGTATTGATGATGATACAGATTCTAGTCAACAAGGTCAAGCATGTGACAAAGATATCTCAAAAGAATATCTCTCCAACTCCACTGTACAGAATGAGAAAAATCAAGAACAAGGAGGTAACAATGATGATCTTCCAAAAGAATGGAAATACATCCAGTATCACCCAATGGAACAAATTATAGGTGATCCATCGAAAGGTATAACCACTCGTTCATCTCTTAGAAATATATGTGGTAATTTGGCATTTCTATCTCAACTAGAACCTAAAACATTTTTAGAAGCAGAAAATGACGAAAGCTGGATCTTGGCTATGCAAGATGAACTAAATCAATTTGAAAGAAATAAAGTTTGGACTTTAGTCTCAAGACCAGTAGATCACACTATAATAGGCACTAAATGGGTCTTTAGAAATAAATTGGATGAATCCGGGACTATTGTTAGAAATAAGGCTAGGCTAGTTGCACAAGGCTACAATCAAGAAGAATGGATCGACTTTGATGAAACATTTGCCCCAGTAGCTAGATTAGAAGCTATCCGCATGTTGTTAGCATTCTCATGTTTTAAAGGCTTTAAATTGTTTCAAATGGATGTTAAAAGCGCCTTCTTAAATGGTTTTATTCAAGAGGAGGTGTATGTTAGACAGCCCCCAGGTTTTGAAAATCATGCATATCCGGATCATGTTTACAAACTTACAAAAGGTTTATATGGATTAAAACAAGCTCCACGTGCATGGTATGAAAGGCTAAGTAGCTTCCTCATAGAAACTGGCTTTACTAGAGGAATGATCGACACGACACTCTTTATCAAAACAGAAAATCTTGACATGCTTATCGTACAAATATATGTTGATAGCATCATATTTGGTGCTACTAATGAATCTCTTTGCAAGGATTTTTCTGAAAGAATGCAGGGAGAGTTCGAAATGAGTATGATGGGTGAGCTAAACTTCTTCCTTGGCCTTCAAATCAAACAATCAAAGGAAGGCATCTTCGTTAATCAAGCCAAGTACATAAAGGAACTACTAAAGCGATTCAAGATGGAGGACTGAAAACCAATGAAGACTCCCATGAGTCCTGCAACCAAGCTAGATAAAGATGAGAATGGTAAATCAGTAGATACAAAGCTATATCGCAGTATGATAGGATCTTTACTTTATCTCACTGCTAGTAGACCCGATATAATGTTTAGTGTCTGTCTATGTGCACGGTTCCAATCTAACCCTACGGAGTCACACCTAGGAGCTGTTAAGCGTATCCTCAGATATCTTACTGGTACTCCTAAATTGGGGCTATTCTATCCTAAAAACACGTCTCTTGATCTTATCGGTTACTCTGATGCTGACTATGCGAGTAGTAAAACTGATCGTAAAAGCACAAGTGGCACATGCCAATTCCTAGGATGTGCATTAGTATCATGGTCTAGCAAGAAACAGAACTCAGTTGCCTTATCCACTGCTGAAGCAGAATATATAGCAGCTGGAAACTGTTGTGCTCAATTACTTTGGATCAAACAACAATTGGAGGATTTCAAATTATATTATGATCATATTCCAATTCTATGTGACAATACGAGTGCAATAAATCTTACTAAGAATCTCATTCAACATTCCAGAACCAAACACATTGAAATTCGACACCACTTTATTAGAGATCACGTTCAAAAGGGAGATATTGTTCTTGATTTCATAAATACCGACAAGCAATTGGCGGACATATTTACAAAACCCCTGAACGAGGATCAATTCAACTTTATTTGTCGAGAACTTGGAATGGTTGATAATATATAAAATCGTTTTCTAAACGGTTCTATAGGATTTATTGCTCTCACTGCTCATATCGAAACAGAGTATATTATATCATAATGTATATGATAAATACTCCCACATTTCCCTTTAAATCCTCCCTTAAACACTCAACCTAGATAGGCTTGCCAATCATGTTGCTGCTCTGCAAAATTGTCTCTGGTCGACCGGCACCTTCTTGCGGTCAACCGGACGGGCGGTCGACCGGGCTCCATCGGGCGGCCGACCGGACTCGGCATTTTAAAATCCTTTTAAAACCGTCTGAACAGTTCATTTCCCCCCTCATCCGCCTCCTTCTAGGTCGACCGACGCCTCTCTCTTCCTCATCAGGTACTCTCTTATTCTCTCTCTCGTTTAATCAATTTCACCCCCTTTAATCCAATCATTCTCATCCATTCATGCCCTAAAATCGTTTTTCAAGCCCTAGAACCCTCCTTTCGCCTCTGTTTTTATAAAATTCGTCATCCACTTCACACATCCACTTCAATGGTTCGATCTAAACACGCTGCACCTAGTCCTAGTTCGTCTCGCCAACCTCCACAACCAACCCAACCAACCCCTCGTTCATCACGTCAATCCGGAGCCCATGCATTCGATATGACCCTTTTTCGCACTCTCTCTGTTTCTCAATCATGGAACAAATTTGTTACACAATCCATCACCACGGGGAGAGATGTCCAACAAACCCCTGAACTTGTTGAAGGCATCCTCAACCCATTGGCTCGCATGGGTTGGCAAAACCTCTTTCCCCTTCCTGATCGCTATTACCCTACACTTGTGCGTCTCTTCTATTGCAATCTCAAAATTAACTATCTCGATGAGTCCGCTGACACATTCACTAAACGCGTTCACCACGAATCTTTAGTCAATGACGTCACCATTGAACTTGACATTGACAGATTAGCCCACATTTTTGATGTTCCAAATGTCGGTCACATGTTACATTTCACCACCGACTCTGAGGTTTTTGATCACACTCCCACCTCTGTCATAATGCCACACATTGCCCGGCGACGATCCACCACCGGTAGTGTCCTTCGCACTGATCTAAAACCTGAGTTGCGGCTTTTCCACCAATTCCTTAATGCAAATATCATTCCCAAGAAAGGCCATTTCGAAGCAGTCTCTCCCATGGAATGCTTCATTCTTTACTGCTTACAGACCTCCACTGAACTAAATCTGCCTCACATCATCCTTCGTGAAATGGTCTATGCCTTCACCTCTCGGAACAAAAGTCTTCCATTTGGGGCTCTTCGTACAAAAATCTTTGAGCACTTTGACATTCCGCTTCCTGATGATGGCAACCGTATTGCCGGCCCATTTACCTCTTTCGTTGTCACTCGTGGGTCCAAACGTGTTGCCCGGGCTGTCCGAGACTCTGAAGAAGAAGAAGAGGCTGATGAGGACACCGAAGCTGATGAGGCCAGTGAGGAGGGTACTCGTGTCCCTGCAGCAGCGGCTGACCCACCTCCACCACCCCCACACTATCCTGAGCCACCACCCTACTACCAGCAGCCTCCACCATACTACACTGAGCCACCCTCCTACTACCAGCAGCCTCCACCACACTACACTGAGCCACCCACCTACTACCAGCAGCCTCCACCTTACTACACTGAGCCACCCTCCTACTACCAGCAGCCTCCCCCTTACTACACTGAGCCACCCTCCTATTACCAGCAGCCTCCATCATTCTGGACCGATCTCATGACCCGCTTCGACCAACTAAGTGTCCAACAAACCACCATCTCCGACCAGCTCTCCTCTCTCACCCAACACCACACCGACCTCGCTCAGCAAGTCACCCACCAGTTCGTCGGCGTTTATGAAAGGATAGACACCTTACAGACTGATGTGGCTCACCTTCATGACCTCTACCGCAGTCAGTTCCCGCCACCAGACCCTCCTGCTCAGTGATGCCCTCACTCCTTTTTGATGATGCCACAGGGGGAGAGATATCGTATCTTTAGGAGTTAGATAGTATTGTCTTTAGAAGTTAAATAGTCCTATATAGTTGGATGTTTGGGAGTGTTTGCTACTTATGGGAGCGTTTTTGTTTGCTACTTATGGGAGCGTATTTGTTGTTATCTTTGTTGTTATCACCCTCACTATGATGTTACTTTGTTGTTATCAACCTTATTATGATGTTACTTTATTCTCTTTGATGTCATTATGCCTATCATGGTTGATGCACTTTACTATATCTAAGAATTGCCTTGATTCCTTATGAGTTGTGAAAATGTCTTTATGATGATATTGCCTGCGCGATATGGGATAATTTGATTTGCATCATGCATACTTGTTATCTCACCTCCTTGGCTTTGTGACATGATTTTGCATAGTTTAGAAACTATTAACATGTACATGCGCTGTATTGGAATATATATCAACGATTGCACATCACCTCATCATCCTTGAACTAAAAGCACCCCGGGATAATCACCACTCTTACTTATGATGTAGACATACTATCTCGTCACATCACTGGACCATGATCATCCTGTAACCGATGCACATATTGAGGGGGAGCATAATTCCATAAATAGAAATCTTGTAACTTATCATCTTTAATCCATACATATTAGTGTCATCATCAAAAAGGGAGAGATTGTTAGAAATAGTGTCTTCACATTATTTAACCTATTTATTATTTTGATGATGCCAAGATTAAAAATGAAAATTATACATAAACAAATAGATGCATGGAAAGTTGGTACTCGCACATAAGAAAACTATAGATCATAGTCTTAAGTGTACCATGACCATGGAACAATCATCGAACGATATCCGTGTTGAAATTGCTATTATATTTATGATGATCATGTTTGGTGTTGATTTGGTTGAACAAAGAACAGGTTTTCAAAAGCTACAGGGTGCGGTTGACCGGCCACTGTCTGTGGTCAACCGGGCTATGCGGTCGACCGGGACCATCGTGCGGTCGACCGGTCGCTGTTTCGTGCGGAAAATTGCAGATTCAAGTTTGGCAAAGATTTATTCGATGAGATCTTTCCCTAAATAGCTCAAACGGTCGATTGAGAGGATTTTGGAAGGTTTGCAGATCGTGCAATCATTTTGGAAACCACTAGGCTCCTCCAAGATTCGGGATTTCGCATATTAGGGTTTATATAACCTATTGGCTGCATTTACAGAGAACTTCTTCGTATTTTACAGAGCCTAAAGCATAACCAAGTTACTCTCAACCATTGAATCAACAACTCTCACTTGGCTACATATTGTATTGATTTTTGGAGTGAGTTTCTTTGAGAGAAGGAGTGAGATAAGCTAGCATAGTTCATTCTTCTTGTTCTTCTCCTTTCTGAACGAATTGTGTGAGACCTTGTGTGAAGTCTCTTTCATTGATATTGTATCGCTGATGTATGTGTGAGGTTTGCGAAGAACAAACCTTGGGTAATCTGATGCAGACCGGGTTGCGTCAACGTGGTTGGACCGGTTGCGTCCACGTAGGCCTAAAAAGGCCTAAGAATCGACGTTGGCAGAATGGGCTGAATTTCGCACGGTCCATTGGAATCGGCCCAAGGAACAGAATGCACGATGGATTACGGGCGTTCGTCGCTGTTTAGGCCCCGAAAAGGCCAATTTTGTCGTTTATAGTAATATTTAGATCGCTAATAACTTTTGTTAGGAAACTCTGTTTCATTCGCCGTTTGTTTTGGCAACCTTATATTTCTTTCTAGTTTCTGATTTACTAGTCAAATCAGAACTTTCTTTTTTTGGTAATTTTCGTATTTATTCCGATTTAGGGTTGATTAGCGACCTTAAAAGGTTTCCTAAGTTAATTAGGGTTTCTTTCACCTTATTTATATGCTTGTAAGCCCTACAGCAGGGGTGGTTGTTATTGAATTAAAGAAAACGAGTTTTACTCATACTTTGATCGTTTAAGGAGGGAGTACCTCTGGGTCGATCTTTTTGTTCGTGTTTCTCTTGCACGATCGATTTCGTTTCCATAGGCTGCGCTACATCATAATCGAATCTGGGTATAAAGATTCGGCGGTTCGGTTAGCTCCTCGGGAAAGCTAACGGGAAGAAGGATTGTAAGGGTTTGAGTGACACCCAAAGTTGCTCGTGTTCTAGTAGATCAAAGTGACTCCTAGGGAGTGGATTAGGCTGGGCAGTGGACAAGCTCAGACCGAACCACTATACATCGGTTGCATCTTCTCCTCCTTATCTTTATTTATGCTTTGATTGATATATTGTGTGCTTGACAATTTACCTGATTACATTTCATATTGTGTGCTTGACGTGGTTGGGTTCCAACAAGTTGTTGAGTCAGTGATATTTATGAGGCATTACAATGTGCCATGCATTGCATATATATTGTGAGAAAAATGATGTAATTTGATATATTTTGTCCTTGAAATTATATCGTTTTGACTTATCACGCTAATTGTAATAAAAATATATAGGATGAAAACTATGTATTTTCAAGAGTAATATTGATACAATTATATTGTTTTGCTTACACTACAGGTATATTATAAGGATTGCACTATATCCTTCTCAAATCCGTAAATTTATGGTAGAGAAGAATGTTAGTAATTTTGTCTGCAGCTAACGTTCGAAACGATAAGCTTTTTTTTTAGAAGGAAAAGTGGTAGGTGACAGTGAACAAACAGTAAAAGTTACAAAATAGTATTAAAGGCCATGCTTGGACCATCATCCACCAACACCGCACGCCACACATTATATATAGATATATATATATATATATATATATATATATATATATATCTGTTGTTTGGCTGAAAAGATGACCGTTGTTTTTGTCTTTTGTCCCAATGCTAACGACACAAACTATCCTTAACAAAAAAAAGTATAATTACAAAAACACTTAAACAAACAAAAACAAGAGAGTATGGTGAAAACCACTGTCCTAATTAAGCTTATCCAATCTTAATTTTGAACAGAATTAGCCGAAAAGCTCCTCAACTCCTCTCTACCGGAATACTCCTCTAATTCTGTTGCACTCTATTTTTTATCGTTGAGCCGCGGGAAAATTTTATTATCAAAAAGATATTCGATTGAATGAACGGATAAGAAAATTAAGCTGTTGGGTTAAAAAGAAATTCCCGATATTTGTACATTGCCAAAGCTACAGAAGACTCAAGTCAGGATGGGAAATTCGTACTGCGTATTTTTTATCGCTTTGTCCTCGAAACTACACCGTTTTAATATCATTCATTTTGATAACAATTCACATAATGAGTCAAAATGGTGTAATTTCAAGGATAAAACGGAAAAAACTATGACTTTTTACCCTCACTACAAGAAACTACATTACAACTCTTCCAAATCCGTTGAACAAAAGTTCCACTCATTTGACCTTTAAAGATAGGAGACTATATATGGCTGCTTTGGCCATGGCCATAGGCTCTTGATGAATTAGCTTAAGAAGACGATTAAAATTAGAGCATCTCTAATGATTAGTCAGTTATCAAGTTAAACTTATTATCTGCTATTTTGTCTCCAAAAAATAACGTCCAACGGTGAGCTATTAATTTCTCAAGCCAAAAAATGACTAGTATGTCAAGCTAAATTGGGCACAAGAATAATAGGTGGTTATTTTTTTTAATCCAAATCTTTATGAAATAATCCAAGTGACTCAACGGCCATGGAGAGTTAAGGTAAAAATTTACTAGATTCCATCGTAACAACATTGTTAAAATTTGACAAATTGCTGTTATAACAAACTAAGGCCCCCTTTGGCCTATGGTTTTTATTTATTTTTTATTTTTGTCTTTATTATTTTTTTTTTTTGCATTTGTTGTTTAAATCTCAATGTTTTGTAGTTTATTGGTCCGTCTTGATGAAACGAATCTAAAGTGATAAAATTATGTCCAAAAGTTAAAAAAAAGTCACTAAAGACGATGAATAAGTACAAAAAACTCTGTTTTTTGATTTATTTTTGTCTTTTCTGAACTTTTTTCAAATTTAGCCGATAATTGATAATTTTTCTGAAATACCCCAGTCCAAATGGACCATAAATAACAGCTTTGGCTTAGAAATAAATGACACAAATCATTAGAGATGCTCTTACAATTATATTTGAAGTTTTCAGCTCTGCTCTAATCTTTTCCTAATAATGGGAAACTACTTATACCAGATTGGGTAAGATTGGTTACTAATTATGTGAATCTCTCTATTAGTTGATGCATTTAGACGCTAATGATTAAAAAAAACACCAAAAAAGATTAAGGTGCATAAAGTACAAATCAGGTCTTTGGATTTTGACTTTGAAGGTTATCATGATCACCTCAACAAGTTATTCGGTGGTCGTGGACTCCTTACAATACTCCTACAAGTGCATGAGATATACGTATATGTATAATGCTCGCGTACATTTGTGCGTTTATAAAGAGTTCACTATTAATAGTCATATAGTAACTATTAAACGTTATCGGAGTACTACCATGAAATATTTTTGCGTACTATTATTAGTAGATGACGTAACGATAATTGCGATTGTTGAAATATCAACACCTACTCATGTTTGATTGTTGGAGATAATCGGTGAATCAAATCATGTGCGTTGCGATAATTTATTGACCGGAACTATTAGGTAAGCGTTGTCACATAGCGCGCTGCGAGAAACATTGTGAGATCTCAACCCGTAATTAGGACGAATTAAATTAGGGATCAAGTTGGGTAAATTAGTCATATTGTAACCTCTTAATTACAGGAGACGTTAATAAAATAATGGAGTATCGGGTAATTTTCTCAAAACTTTCTTCTTCTTTTTTCAAACCCCTTTGAAATAAGTATGAATTAGGCGTATAACCAATGTTTCAATAGCTATACACTAGTTTAAATAGCTTTAGGCCGGCAACAATGGAGTTTTGAACAATTATTTCACCTTTTCAACTCTTCCGGACTTCACTCCATATCTCAGTACCGATGTCCGGCCAAACATCCGTTACATCATCCTAACGTTCATATGATCCCGAATGATGTCACACCATTTTATATGTTAGGTTTGTGCTCCTTACATACTGGTGACTGTCAAAAGTAGCACCCTGGTCAATGATAGAATAATGTATTTTTTATACTAGGTTGTTACAATCTTTGGACAAATAATGGATGGTTGCAACATATATAAGCCTAAAATATTGAATGACTTTCTTATATTACGAATATACATTTTGATTACATAAATAGAGATACGATTAATACATGACAAAATAGTAATCTTGGCATATCGTGATTCACACTAGGCTATTCTAAATATGTAACATTGCAGGTTTTTAAGCCGATAATTGAATGAACATGATGACCCTTTGTGACATGGAATATCGATTTTACTGCATTTTCGATTATTTTTATTATGTTAATTTGTTTAATGATCGTGCTGGACCTTGTTGCTAGCCACGATAATAGCTTAGCAAGTTATTTTTTAATAAATGCAATAATATTTTATTTGCACGCTGATTTCTTTATTATGTTACTTGATCTTCTGTAAATTTGTATTATTTTCTTGCTCAAGTATGAGTCAGATAATTCAAGAAGAAAAATTTTTAAACTTCCTTAGTCAGCAGGCTTTAATGTGTTAATTTCACAGCTGGCAGGTCACGGAACTGGATTCGAGAGAGCTGTAGTGGAGTTCCCTATAATGCGGACAAAATTATACAGTTTTATCCTCTTTGCCCTTGAAACTATATCGTTTTGACTTATTACGCGAATTATTATTAAAATACATGTGATTAAAACGATTTAGTATCGAGAGTAAAACGGGCAAAACTACATCGTTTTGTTCACACTGCACGCGCACTATAAGAGGCTACACTACAGCTTCCCTGAATCCCACGAACCTATATTTTTTCGGGTGAGGTGGTGACAAACTCATGGTGTTCAGTTCATTTGTTCAAAAGTGGAAAAAAAAAACAACCATATGACCGTTGGAATTAAGGACCATAATTCTGCTTAATTACCACGGTTTTTTTTTTTTTTAAATAATTAGTTAGTTCAGAGTTGTCTACATACGCTATATAAATCTCTACCTCACTCCTACTGTCTCCGAAACTCATCCCCACATTTCTCTCTACCCACGACTCTCTTTCTCTCTCACATACACACACACACTGACACACACAGAACATTCCCTCGAGTATACTCATCTTTCATTCCGTTTCTGAGTAGTTAATGATAGTATTTTAATGGTTTCGTCAAACAATTACTCCCTCTTTCCTATCTTGATGTTTCTTTGCGTACTACATGCACCATTCAAAGCTTCAGGCGTCTCTCCGCACTACGGATTGACCGACATTGAAATTAGTTCAAACAAAACAAAGCAGCGTCACAAATGGGTGGGACCCTCCGGCCACCGTCTCATTACCGTCGACGTCAACGGCTTGGGAGATTTCCGTTCAGTTCAAGCTGCCGTCGACTCGGTCCCTATAAGCAACAGAAAGAACGTCTTAATTCAAATCAGCGCCGGCTATTACGTGTAAACTTCTCAGGCCTCTGCAATATAAGATTGCATGTATATTATATCCATCATCACTGCTTATTATTTTCAAAATATTACTGTCAGTATTTTCTTCCCAGAGAATTTTGTGTTTTTGCCATGTGCATGTATATGTTGTCTTTTTCAGTCATCATCATCAATTATTGGCTTATTGCATGACGTTATTCTAAGTTATGATACGGTGCGATGGGGGAGCAGAGAGAAGGTGGTGGTTCCGATATCAAAGCCGTATATCACGTTTCAAGGTGCAGGGAAGGAGGTGACGGTGATAGAGTGGCATGATAGAGCGAGTGATCGTGGGCCCGACGGACAACAGCTACGTACTTATCAAACAGCTTCTGTTTCCGTATTTGCTACTTACTTCTCTGCTCGAAACATAAGCTTCAAGGTGAGTACTCTCTCAAATTTTCTCCTTTCAATTTCACCCTTTGTCACCTCACGTCTTTACGAAAACTCCCATTAAAATTTGAGAAACCTTATTAAATTGCCATTAGGCCCCTGTAGTTTTTATTTACTGGTGAGGTGAGCAAAAATAATCGAAATTATGCAAAATAAATATTGAGAGCGCTGAGTGTAAATGAGGATTAATAGTGAAAACAAAATATCCTACGGAAAGATTATTTAATTAAGGCTCTTCTATCTACATAAGAATGTGCCATTATCGAGAAAATAATTAATATAAAACCTGTAGTATAATATAGATGTCATTTGGTTGGCTAGGTTATTGTCTGAATTATTACTTTATTACTATTTCAAGTTTTTTCAAAATTCTTGTTAATTTTTGTGTAAAATATTTTTGAATTATTTACAACTCTCGACAAGAGGAATGTAAAAAGTCAAAAGTTATATCCAAAGACTTTTAGAAAATTACTAAATACAAAAACTATTTTATAATGGAAAGATTTTTTAAATCATATTTTTCTTAATTCATATTTTGCTTCTCTTTTTTATTCAGCTTGTTGAGTTGAATAAATAATTCACAACAAATGGATGAAAAACTAATAAAACTTTACAGAGAATAAAGATTTTTAATTAAAAATTAAGTAAATTATAATTTTAATTAGTCTAAACTCAACTCGGTAGTGTCAATGTATGGCATTGCAACTAATTAATATTCAAATAGTATTGCCGTTATTTGAGTGAGTATTGGATTTTAGTGGCGGAGAGAAGAAAACATGATAGAGAGAATTAATTCGAAAATAGGTAGGTAAGGAATTTTAACTGAATTGGATTGGGCATGGGTTCAGAACACAGCACCAGCACCGAAGCCGGGAATGCATGGGTGGCAAGCGGCGGCATTTCGTATCTCTGGAGACAAGGCATATTTCTTAGGATGTGGCTTCTACGGTGCACAAGACACTCTCTGTGACGACAAGGGACGACATTATTTCAAAGAGTGCTACATTGAGGGCTCCATCGACTTCATTTTTGGTAATGGCCGATCCATGTACAAAGTAAGCACAATGTCTCTCTCATTTTTCTAGTCTTTTGGAACACAAAGAAAAAAATTGCAAATTTTGAAAAAAAATATGGTGTCCGAAGTTGGTTCGGAGATTCTATAGTGCATAAATATTGTATTTCGCGACAAATCAAAATAATTATGTCTTAATTTAAAATTTGTTTAAAACTTAATTAAATTTATATTAATTTTTTTAAAAAATTAAACTAATTTAAATATAAAAAAAGACGTCATTTTAATGTATTAGAATAATGTAATGCAACGGTGCCGATCGACAACATCCCTATCCATGGCAAGTTGGCACCAAGAAAAGGCTGTTGTGTTTGTCTGGTAATGTGGTAAAGTTAAAAGAGAGGTGACTTTTTCAAATATAAAACAGTTGTGTTCTGCTACTAAAGTGTTGCCTAAGCCCTAGTGTACTCACACACATCAGAATTCAGATAGATAAATTCATACATGAATAATACAAATTGAGAAAAGGCCGTGACTACAAAAATCAGTACTTAAACTTAATTTCTATTAAAAAATATTACTATGAATCTAGAGGATGGAAAATAGAGTGACAGATGGGTTGTAATTAATTATCTCTCAATTGTGTTAGTTATAAGATATATAATATTGTTCACTTGAAGACGTGATACTACAAGTTAATATTTGTAAACGCAATGTACATATTTTTTTACAAAGATTATAGGGATCACAAGTACAACGGCATCACAATGAAAACGGAAAGATTTCAACTACATTAGCATCCAAATATTCTACAATCATATGTCATCGGTGACACCATAATAGAAATGAACATAATTGAGAACATTTACAAGCCCTTTTCCACCACGGGTCTTGCTATCCACCGCTCACTAAGCGGTGGATATATAAAATATATGTAATGACAAAAAAATACGGATATCAATGCACATTTTACGGATATCAAGGTATATTCACGGATATTATTAATACATGATATACACAGTTTCTGAATATCAATGCACTTTTTATACATTATTCACTGCCTAGTGAGGTAGTTAGCATTGTCCTACTACTAATATTCTATTGTGGAGATTCATAAATGATATTTTATTTGAAATATGTAGGAATTTAATTTCGCCATCTTATTTTACAATCACTTTTTTTCTCGTATTAATGTGAAGTTACTACAATATTACTCTTTGATATGCGAATGAACTGATGAAGTTTAAAATTTATCATGCACAATTAAAAGTAAACTACCCCTCCAATTGTGCATATATGTAAATTGAGACCGTTAAATTTTTTTACTTATCAATTTTGTTTTATTTCTCCCTTTTTTTTTTTTTTTTTTTTGCAAGGCACCCATCGGTATAATAAATACGGATTATGAAAAACATAACAAAAAGAGAACTCTATGCTCTGCAATGCAAGAAAAGATTCAATGTTCGGATCACATAAAGAAAAATACGAAACGTGCAATATAAAGATGTTTTAGAAAGTAACTTGTAATTAAGACCTGCTTGCCAAATTAAAAAAATAATAATAAGAAAAAACTATAAAATGTGCACGAAAATATGGATACACATGCATGTACATGAAAAACGAGAATCTTTTCTTTTGTATGGTGAAAGAGCACTAATCGAAAAATATTTTTTAACTGAAAAATATGGGCAGGAGGTTAATTAGTAGCGACATGTCAATAAGTTTTTTTACGTGTAATAATAATATAAAATTATATACGAAGAGATATAGGTTATGTGATTACAAAGGAAAAAACGAGGTAATTGTAGAGTAGCATTTATAAATGTAGTTAGGGGGGGTTTTAGTTATGAGGAGTGTTGTGGTCCCAGAAATTTTTCTACGAAAATATTCCTAAATTCAAAATATATAGAAAGTTAAACTTGATTGAGATTTAAAAATTTATAAATATAAGTAAATTTAGTTTATTTATTTTGAATTTTTAATTATTTGAATGAATGGTTGATTTGGTTCAGGAGTGCGAGCTCCACTCAATAGCGACAAGGTTCGGTTCCATCGCGGCACAGAACAGGAAGTCCCCCTATGAAAAGACTGGTTTCGCCTTCGTGGGTTGCAGGGTGACAGGTACTGGTCCATTGTATGTGGGGAGGGCCATGGGCCAGTATTCGAGGATCGTCTTCTCCTACACCTATTTTGATGACGTGGTCGCACATGCTGGCTGGGATGACTGGGATCATACCACCAATAAGAACAAGTAAGACTAAAACCCCTTTTTTTCTTTTATTTTTTTTCCTCTTACCAATATAAAATCCTTTTATATTCTACATGTTAGTGTTACTTGTTTATAATTTAATAAATTATTATCAAATACGGCTATAATTTATTATTCACATACACGTTTATCAAATTTATCACCAATAACAAGAAAACTCAAAAAAAAAAAAAAATTTATGCTTTCCTAATTTGTCATAAAAATAAGGGTGGTAAGTACTTCATTCCCGCCCCACCGACAATCACAACAACTTTCAATTTTCCTCATGATAAAAGTGGATGAGACCGCAACTTACGTAATCATCAATTAATTTACCAAATCTTGAGTATCTAACCACAAGACAAACAGAAGTTCAGAAACTCATAAAGTGTGTTTATGTGAATTGAGGGTTAAAGAGACAAGACTTTTAGCCTTATAATAATGTGTTTTTTTAATTCCATCTCTCTCTGTGTCTCTGAATTTGACTAATTGTGTGTGTAGGACCGTGTTCTTCGGAGTGTACAAGTGCTGGGGTCCAGGTGTAGCGGAAGTGCGAAGGGTGTCATGGGCTCGAGAGCTTGATTACGAATCGGCTCATCCATTCCTTGTTAAGAGTTTCGTCAACGGAAGGCACTGGATTGCACCCCAAGATGCTTGACCAAGTCCCACCACCTCATTACACCTCCATCCCTGCCCTTACTTTTTCAGATTCATTTCTTCATTCTTTCTTTTCATTCATTTATATTTGTACGTTGAATAAATAAGTTTTATGAGTTTAGTTCGACATCGAGGAACTTTAGCGTACAAGCATGTTGCCGAGCATTGAATGATATTTATCGACATGCATAATGAAAAGATTAATTAAAGATAAGTAAGTATTGAACTCGAATGTCGAGGAATTAGTTCTAAACAGACAAGAATGAAAAATCTCTAGTTAATTCAACTTATAACGATAAGTTAATAGTTTTAGATACACCAAATTAATAATACTTTTTTTGTTAGTTCAATTATAAACCATCTTTAATGAGGAGTTAGGAGATGGGAAATGGGGGTGTAATCAGTTCGGTTTCGATCGTTTTCTGGTTCAAAATTAATCCTGAAATCGAAACCGATCAGTTTGGAACATAAATTACAACACCCGATCGCGATTGATTTTCGTTGAATCGACATCGGTTCGGTCTCAATCAAGTTCGGTCATTTTTTGATTTCTTGAATGAGCTTTTTTTTTTTTGGCCCTGAAAATTATAATTGAATATGACAATAGCAAGTGAAAATCTTCATTAAATGGCCAACAAGAGTTTCAAATGTTTCAATGGCCGGATTCAATAGCCAACACACACCAAAAACAAAAAAAAAAGACAAAATCAAACAATATTAAATGCAAGAGTTCCAAGTAATATCTGACAAGCCCAATTACACAATCATAAACAATCACTACTAGAATAATAGATAAAGACTATGCTTAAAAAATTGAAACGATCATGCTTTTTGAAAAAGTGTGATAAAAAAATAAGAAAGGGATTTTTAATTACACTTTTTAATGAAACCGTGCTAATTATTATATTTTAACCACGCTTTCAATAGAACCGTGATTATAAGTAGTTATTTTAACCACGCTTTATTTGTAAGCGTGATAAAAAGTAAATGTAATAGTCATTTTTTTCTCACGGTTTGGTTAACAACCGTGATTAAACACTTGTAGCCATTTTTAATCACAGTTTGTTTAAAACCATGATTAAAAAGTGTAAATTTTTTATCACGGTTGGGTTAAAAACTGTGGTTAAACAGTTGTAGCCATTTTTTATCACGTGATAAAAAAAGAAAAGAAAAATATACCTATTTTTAATCACACATTTTTTAAAAACCATGATAAAAAAGTACACCCAAAAAAATGTTGCATTCTGAAAGGTTCCCTCCCCCGCGTGCAAAACCCTCACCAAAATTTAAAAAGTTCCCTCTCCTCTCTCCCCTGCACCCGAATAGAACCCTAAGGGGCCGATTGGATGCCGTTTTAATTTTTGGTATGTTAAGTAAAGAGGGTGTGTTAAATAAGTTGGTGTGTTAAATAAGATGTGGTGGCCCACATTGATGTGACTTTTAAGAAGGGTGTGTTAAATAATATAGTGATTGGATGAAAGGTATGTTTGAAAAGGAAAATGTGTATTAAACTATCAAAAGACATTTTTGCCCCTCGCTATGGATTTAATGAATTATTTCAAAAATAACATATATATGTATACATACGTATATTATAAGTACATAACTACACACACACTTACATATAGTTATATTTATATATCCATATACATTATAATTATATTATATATGTATATATTATACTTATATATGTACATATAGTTATACTTATATATATTGTAAGTATAATATATACATATATACTTAATATATATATATATATATACACTTAAAAAAATATATATATATACACACACAAACACACACTATATATACTTAAAAAATATACATATATGTATATATACTTAAAAAAATATACATATATACATATATATGTATATATATTTAAAAATATACGTATATATATACATAAAAAATACACACACGCTTATATATATATATATATATATATATATATATATATATAGAGAGAGAGAGAGAGAGAGAGAGTGTGTGTATACTTATATTATACTATAAGTATAATATATATATATATATGTATACGGATAATATATAGTGTATATATATGTATTATATATATATGTTTATATGTTTATATGTATGTATTTATATTTATACTTATGTATATATATTTAAAAATATACGTATATATACATAAAAAATACACACACGCTTACATATATATATACACTTATAATATAAGTATAATATATATATAGAGAGAGAGAGAGAGACATATATATATATACACGTATAATGTATACGGATAATATATAGTGTATATATACGTATTATATATATATGTTTATATGTACGTATTTATATTTATACTTATGTATATATATTTAAAAATATACGTATATATACATAAAAAATACACACACGCTTATATATATACACTTATAATATATATATATATATATATATATATATAGAGAGAGAGAGAGAGAGAGAGAGACACACACACACACATATATATATATATACACGTATAATGTATACGGATAATATATAGTGTTTATAATGTATACGTATTATCTATTATATAAGTATATATGTATGTGTGTATAAATATTATCAATATATATATATATATATATATCTATAATAATAATATAATATACATCTATTATTTATACTTACATTATGTTTAATAAAGATAAGTGTGTATATAAAAGGGTGGGTATTTTGGTAATTGGTTAAGGCTAAGGCAATACCTTAGTTAGCCTTAGGGGGGGTGAGACTAATTAAGACATGTCTGGGGGCTTTAATTAGCCCACGGGCTAACTAACACACCTCAGAATTTTTTACCAATCGACGGGTTAGAAGTGGGTCCAGCCTTAACTAAGACTTGTGTTAACTAATACACCAGCTAAAGCCCCATCCAATCAGGGCCTAAAAATTTCTCTCTTGATGCCAAAACTCTCTATCTTCCTCTTAGCCATTTGCGCCTCTTCTTCCCTCTTCATGGGATTTCATTCACCAATTGCGAAATCTAAACCCGATCGCCAATGCCACCTGCGCCTCTGCCCAACAAGCTGATAAAGTTGCTAGCTATGACAAACTCCAATCACGTTCCTCCCGTTGAAAGATCTACGTTACGCTCAAACCGCATTACAAGGCCACAATGGCTTACGCATCGTCAACCGAACTAACCAATGAGAAAATCCTGGCACTGTGCAGTTCTTGGAAGTCTCCGCCGACTCTCCGGTCACCGCCGACATCGTCTCTGGCGCTGCGAAGTGTCATAGCGCGCTGAGAAGTGCCGTATCGCGCTTCGACAGTTGACGACCACAGTTGCCTCTTCTGGCTCGAGTCTTGCCTCCTCAAATCAAGGTATCTTGACTCATACATCCATATATGTGTATATAAACCTTATGTTTTGTCGTAGTTGATTCAGCTTCCAGTGTTGCTTAACAGCCCCTTCAGATTGGTCGATTTGGTTGAAAAGAAAAATAAAAGGGAAGACTGGAGTTTCTTACACAATAATTCATTTGGATTGAGTGATTTGGTGAGATATGATAAGAACGTAAAAAAAAAAAAACTTTTTTAATTGGTTCCTTCGCTTCTCTCACTATATTTCACGTTTCCCCCTTAAAGGACGTAGATTATGTTTCCATGTCGAGTGACTATGTTTCACGGTGGTCCTCGGATGTCTCATGTTGTTGCCTTTGAAATGCTCGACGAAATGTCCGACTAAATCATGGTAGCCGTGGCATTGATTGTCCACCTCAAACTGTTTGATAAAATGCGCAAGTAAGTTCCATATATAGGAGAAGCTGCTAGCCATTATAAACAAACCGTTGGACAATTTACGTTGAAGATGCAAGACTCTATTCACTTATTGCCTTGTTTTACTAATGGCACTGCTATATATCAACACCTACTAATTTGGTTACCTATGTCAAATTATCTTACTTCATGAGAGCCATTTCTTAACCTTGATCAGGGTTAAGGCAGATGATCAACTCAGTAGGAGTGCTTCTGAATGAGAAGCTTGCAAGGTTCAGGGAGAGGCTTCGCCTTAGAAGAGAACAATATTCACAGGTTGGCTACCCTACATCTCTATGTGTGCTATTTAGTTGATTAGTACTAACAATTGCGTTTTTGAGCTTGTTAGACTAATTGGTATTCTCAGTAGGAAACACCAAGATTGAGAAGTTGTCACACAACTTAAAAGTTAAATATGAGTTGCTTGAATCATCCATGACGACGGTGTGATTGATTTTACCTTTTTGTATAAGCATTGTTCTCTAAGTCATAAGTGGATTTTCGTGACCCCAATCTTATTTGTACCTAGAGTTTGGGGCATGTGAGTGTTAGTTCATTAAGTAGTCTGCTTTTTGTTACTTCTTTCAACCTTTGGTATTTGTAGTACAAGTTATTCGTCAATGCAAATAACTATTGACCAAGATATTGCAGTTTTCACATGATCAAAATATATTGCATAGGAAGGTATTCAAAACCTGGCTGGTCTGTCTTTAAAGTTTTCTTACAATTATGATATTTTGAATTACAGATGGCAATTACCTCTGAACGTCTTCACAAACAATCAATTGTTAAACAGGTAAGCAAACATACTCTTTTTCTGGTCTGCTGCTACCAATTTCTTGCCACTGGTTGGCACTTGGAGTCTTATTTCAACAGGCTGCATTAGTGTAGTCTTCCCCAAAAGATTTTGTGTGGTCTTGTTCTTACATATATGTGTTTTGGAGTCTTATTTCAGCAGGCTGCATTAGTGAGCTTCAACATATTTTCCAGTATGTATGTGTCCTGAGCTGTATCTTCTAATGATAATATGTGGTGCAAATTTAGCTTTGGTTAGTCCCTTGTGAAACTTTTAGAAGTGCCCTTTCTCTGAATCAACACAATGTTGTTTATCCACTATGCAGGTAATTTTCAATCCAAAGATGCGCTAGTTGTCTACACCATCAGTAATTCTAGTTAGAGGGGATTCCAGTGAAGTGATCAAGCTATTAGCAGTGACTTGAGCTCTCTTAGTGCTTTTGATTCTTGAAACAATTTTGATAGATTTTGATGTATAAGCACGCTTGTCGGTAGATTTTTTAGATTGGTTTTTTACACATTTTTTTATGTATAAACAAGCTATTAGTAACGGCCTGAGAACTCTTAGTTGTTTACACATTTTTTGACAAATTTATGAATTAATTAAATATTGCTTTCTCATTTTGCGATACTCGATTTTTTTAATGGTTTGATTAATTTTTTTTATAATTTCATATTCTAAATGCATGGTACAATTAAATATTGGTTTACATTGTTCTATTAGAGATTCAACTATGGTTTTTGATTAAAAACGTAGTCTTTTAGGTATTTATAACCACGGTTTTTGGTTAAAAGTGTGATCTTTAATGACTTTTAACCACAGTTTTTAGTTAAAAGCGTGGTCTTTTATGACTTTTAATCACAAATTTTATTGAAAGCGTGGTCTTTTATGATTTTTAGTCACAGTTTTTTATTGAAAGTGTGATTTTTTATGACTTTTAATCACAGTTTTTGTTAAAAGCGTGATTTTTAATAATTTTTAACTATGGTCAAAAACTGTGATTAAATCTCGTGACTTTTAATCACACCTTAATCAATTACGCTTTCAAAACTGTGATTAAAACATAAAGATCACGGTTTTTCTAGTAGTGAATAGACATTATAGTCATAAATAATAGCCAACACATCCAAAAACTCATCCATTATCTTCCTTCAAGAATGGTGGTTCATTTTGCGAATGCTCTCCACGGTTTGCTTTCTAAGTTCATCAGTCCACAAAATATAGCCAAAATTTGAAAAATCAAACGAAAAAATCTAAACAAAACTAGCATATAAAGATCACGAATAATTGTCACAAAAGATTTACTTCAACAAGAAGAATAGCAGAAAAAGCAGCCATCAAAAACATCTTCTACAAGAGGACAAGTATGTAAAAAGAAGTGGTAGCCTACCACTTCATGAATCTCAAATGGGGATTCAATAACAGCACTAATTTTCTTTTGGAGGAGTTTTCAACAATTATTATTAACAGTTAAAAATACAGCTGTTATTATTTGAGATTTTCTTATTTCTTGTATGGTTTTTTGCTAATTAAGAAAAAGTCAGTTTGGTTCGGTTGGTGTAATAAAAAATATATAGGGACCGAAAAAGAATTGAAAAACAAATTTTTTTTTTGGAAAACCGAAATTGACTGATCAAACCAAACCAATTTCGATCTACATTTTTGGTTGGTTTTGGTTTTTCTGTTATGCTTACACCCTAGAAAAGGACTCAGATTGTTGAAGGACCTCTATAAAAAAGAGCACACTCTTGGAGTAAAAGTACGTTGTAATTTATTATTACAACTACTATATTTGAGAGTCATTTTTTGATTAAGTACTGACTTAATCATCGGACTGTCTTCTCGCTGTCTAGAGGCAGATGATTCTTTGACAATTTATAGTCTTCCAGAGATTAGATTTGAGGTGAGATCAAGTGCAATTGTGTTTAGCCACAGTTTGAAGAACTAACTTTTTCGATAAGAAGTTTTACCCATTCATAATCGTCGCCGTTTATGAAAAAGTTAACATCTCATGAAAAAATACTAGAAGATCAAGTCAAGGGCAAGCCGAGGACAATTTCAGGTCTAAATCCCCAACACGAGCCAAAAGAAGGGGAGGCCAGATTTATGAAACATCCATTTGATGGGACGAATCCTGCTCTCATAAGGACAAAAGTAAGAAACAATCGTTGCGTTCTTGAGTTGTGAATTCATCTTTTAAACGTAGAATTCTAGTTAAAACTCAACTTATTAATGCAGTTTAATGTATTATGTTTCATGTTTTGATGTTCGAAATAGGCTACATAGTTTCGTTCATGAATCAAGAAGTTAAATTTAAGATTTTCTTGCGAAGCTGATGTTTTCTCGCAAAATCTACTGTTTCTCACGTAATAGCTATTTACTGGTCATGGTTGGGGTCTGATCAATCAGACTCGTTAAATTAGAATTTTCAATGGCTAAATTTGACCGATCAAGATTATGGAATGTTCGGTCAGGATGTGCACCAAAAAATTCTAGTAATCTGTCCTGACTAGTCAGAGGAACCTGACAAGTAGTTAGGATGAATTTTTAAAAATAAAATAGTGAGCAATCTCGACCAGTCAAGACTATTTCGTAACTAGTCGGGAGATATCATGACCGGCTAGCCCAGCCTGAAATTTTATTTTCTAAAAACTTATTTAATGACTTGAAAACAGCGCAAAAATCTTATTCTTACGGTTTTTTGGCTATTGACTAAATAAATGTCTTGGGCTGATTTTGAGTGTTGGTTATGGTTTGGTGTTATTTCTTGTGCATGGTTTAGTTGAAAGAGCATGAGTTCATATGTGTTGGTTGTGGCCGTTATGATGATTACTTCTATTGGTCTTCATGGGCTCTATAGACTACCGTCGGTGAAATGATGTAGAATTGACTGGTCTTCATAGTCAACTTGGACAGTTGTCGCTGAAAGACCGCAAAAAGATAATGGTCTTCACGATCCTCATGAACAACCGTTGGTGAAAGGCCTTGAAAATATATTGGGAGTAGTATGGTTGCATTGGCCGTCATGATTTGGCAGGTTATATTGTTGCATGATGTTTATCATTGTTTCATACCTGTAAGAATGAAAAATCCGTTTTATTTGACATGTGATCAATTGAATTACCTTAAGCTATGTTTTATCTAGCAACTTATACGAATTTTGGCATATACTTTGTTGTTAACCCTTTTTACATGAACTGATATCTAACTTACATGATAGAGCTTCGAGTTTGGCTCAGTAGTATAGAATTTATATTTTCCATTATGTCAGACTCTTTTTTTTTTTTTTTTTTTAGCATTTTGGGCTCTTTTATAATTATTTCAGTTAACCGATTTGGAAATTAATGTAAGGATAATTAAGTTTTTTGAGATTTTATTTATTTTATGAGATCATATTTGATTTTATTATGCTCATTTCATGTCTTATAATTGGGGTGTGACAATCCAAGGTTCTAAGATGCATTTGTGCAGGGGTGGCCTAGACTCTTCTTAATCCAAAGTTTACTTTGGGGTTGGCTTTCCTTTTGGGTTTGGTGTATTAGGGATTTCGCACATTCCTTATCGACTGAATGACTCATGTTTTTTTTACTTGTAATGGGGGTAGAGTGGTGGATTTTAGGAGGTTGCTGGCAGCTAGCTTCTCTAGTTTGGGAGTCGAGTCCTATAACGTAGATTGACTTAAGGTGCATGTACGTACAATTGTCCTAGACTTTCTACGATCTAAGGTTCTTTTTAGGTTGACTCAATCCTATAGGCTACCTGAGTACGAGATTTTGATCATCTCTTCTCACCTAATCGCAGTTGCTTCACCCTACACCTGAGGCATACACTTTATGTATTTGCATTTTGTATTTTGATTTTTGATTCTTTGTAGTATTTCTAGCCATGCAGACTGTGTATGACAGTACTTACTATTACTCCAAATTTAAAACATTGTAGATGTGTTTTGTCTCATTTGTCCTTCCTTCCTTCGATGATAATTGGGGCATAGACCTAACTATTCTCTCCAGGTGTTTGGACAACAGGGGCAACAACACGAACTACAATCAGAAGGAAAAGAAAATAAGCGAAACAACAAACACAAGCAGAGAAATGACTATTTTACATTTTGCACATTGTACCCACCCATGCGGGGCGTGCATGTAATTTACTATAGTTCTGTCCTTGAGAGTTGTTAAATAATTTTTTTTCTTTATTTTCTTCTCTTGCATTATTTTATTTTGAGTTTTTATTTTTTTATTATTTCCTAAGATTTGTTTCTTGTAAATATGTTTATTCACTAAATCCCTTTACAATTTCAAACTGGTTTATCTACAAAAATAAATATTCTTTTGAATAGTAGAAAAAATTGACTTCCTATTAAAACTTTAGATGCATTTAATTAATTTTATTTTTTTAACCCAAACAAGAAATTTTTTCCCCATACTTTCCCGTATTTACTTTTATAATCAAACAAATAAAAAATAATTAATTTTCCTTGCAATTTCCCTCTTAAAATACTTTATCGTTTTCACATGTCCCAAACAAATCGTCAATTTTTGTTTCGGTGGTATGCTCAAAGCTACGCCAAAACGGATAAAATTCTCTTCTCCGCCACAATCAGCAAACCCGTAGAGCAGCTGAGAAAGACACAGCAGCGGGAAATCCAATGGCAGCTGCTCTATCGTCGGCCTCCTCTCTCCGCATTAAACCCTTGTCATCACTCCGATTCCTCTCCGTCTACCGACAAAATACGAACGCCAACCTCAAAACCCTAACGACCAACGGTCGTCTCCCGCCAAAACATATTCGGTATTATATTCCACTATCATTTTACACCACAACCCCAGCTCTTTCTGTATCCAACCGGCGAAGATTATGCACCATTGCCGCGGGATCTCTCTCCTCCGGCGAGGCCGTAGAGAAAATTGAGGCTTTTGAAAAGCAGGGCGTAGATATTGGTGAGAAAGTCGGCGAGTTCCGCAAAAGATTGAGGGTTGTTGATATAAAGGGAGCGCCCGACGAGGGTATGGATCGACTGGGTCAGACTCTGGTGGTTAAAGGTTGGGTTCGGACACTTCGAGTGCAGAGCAGTGTTACATTCATTGAGGTGATAAAATGATAGTTTTCATTTTTAATCTTTGTTTCCCTCCTCTTTTATCGCAAAGGACAAACTTGGATAATGGGCGTGCTTCTGGTCATTTTGCATGGTCAAAGTACATGAAAAAGTAAAATCTTTGTTTTCTGTTGCCATTTTTCGTACGCATTGCCAACCCTTTTATTTATTTCAGGCTAGGGCAATTTAGTAACCAATGAGAAAATGGGACAGAGGTATTTTCTCCTAGCAAAGTGAAACTGTGTTGGAGTTCTGAAAACAACTCATGGCTGGCTATATTTGCCTAACAGGCCTCCCATGGGAGATCCCATTTGAGATCCTCTTATGTTGGCTTTGAGTTAGTGTCTCGTGAAAAAGTTCTGATTATTTTTGGTAATTAATTACGTGATGTACTACCTGTTTTTGCGGAGCGCTAGGTGAATGATGGATCGTGCCTGTCAAACATGCAATGTGTGATGAATTCAGATGCTGAAGGCTACGATCAGGTACTACGGTGATGGTAATATGTACACATTTGTAATCTTTTTATTAATATAATTGTATGTTGTTCTCAGGGCCAGCCCTGAACTTTTGGGGGCCCAAGGCAAAGTTGTAAGATGGAACCTATCGAAGAATTTTGAAAGGTAAAATTACAAGACAAGAATGAAAAAAGCTAAACGAGATAATATTTGACTTGCTCGATGAACCAAAGTGAGGTTGTTGTATTAGAAAACAAAAAATTGAATCTATTGCAACAAGGAACAATATATTTTTGTAATGTAAATGTTATCAAACTAATGTATGACATTGCTCTTAACAAGCAAGATAATTAATTAGTACAATGACATGTTTGAACAATTGTTTTATGTCATTTATCAACATTTGTGTGGATTGGTGTAAGAGGTTGGAGATAAATCAATTTTGACAAAATAAATGAAGTAATGGAGTCTATAAAAACTTATTTTTGACACTAGTAGGAAAAATAGAATTTTAGTTTGATGAATAAGTTTACCATAGACATCATGCATAAGTAAAGCACACTTGGGCTATAGCTTCCTTTTCAATATTTTCACTCGGAAGTATTTGATATGTACTTTGTATTCCAAAAGACTCAGGAAGGTAAAAATGCAGAGGTGCATAGAGAATCAAACTGTAGACACCGTTAGTGACAATATCCCTTATGCCCCTATAATGGAGTTCTTTTTATAGAATTTGTAAGTGCTGTTTCTAGTTTATATTTTCATCTTTTCCATTATATCTGGGGCCCTACTTTTTGACAAAATATTGCAGGCCCTAGAAGGCCGATTGTCGCATATGCCGCAGGGCCACCCTTGGCTGTTCTGTTGTTCCAAAAAGGAAAATTTCTTGTAAAAAGTGCAAAGGAAAATAACTGCATTAAATGCTGAGAATACAAATATCATTTATTACTTATGGTTTATTGGTATATTGTATATTGCAAAATATATTTGCTATTTGTAGTGCAAGTAGGTCCATTTTATCATGTAAAGATAATTATGGACCGCATTTCAAAGACACTCGGAAGGTGATCTTCTCATATAACTTAAAATCAATCTTTTGACTCTTGTTTGAAATGAGTAGACAAATTCTGTCTTAACAGTCTAATGTGCTGAAGCTACTAATAAAAGAGAGACCGTTATGATCTAGTAGAGTCTTGTTCTCTAAGTATTGGGTTTTTGCAATGCCCTTATCCCAATCAAAAGGAGGCATTGAAAAGATGAAAAACTTATCGCCTAGTACACAATATAGAAACTGGATATAAATCTTGTTGAAGCAGTTTCTTAATGGGTCCCCTAGATATTGATTGGGTAGTTCCAACATTTACTTAGCAATGTGGGTGTATTTTGGCACTTTTCCTTCCTCCGTCATATCACCAGAATGAGTTACAACGTGCATTGTGGGTCCCTATATTTCTTGACTTCACTGGTAAAATCTGCTGGTTTCTTACTATTGATCTCCTGATCTTATTGATAGGTGGACAATGGCTCCATTGCTACTGGTGCGTCAGTATGGGTGCAGGGAATTTTAGTAGCCAGTCAAGGAACGAAGCAGAAAGTGGAGTTAAATATTGAGAAACTCATTATGGTAAGATATTCTACACTAGTTTTGCATTCTTTAATAGTTGGAGTTACAATGTAAACACCCATTGAGGTTGCTAGCATCTATGGAAGCAAGTAATTAGAAACCTTTTCCTTTGTATATCTCTATTTTCTTAGTATCTTTCTCTTGTAGATAATCAATGGACCTTTATCCTTTACTTTAACCTAGTTGGTAGAAGAAAGAATAATGGTTAGAATGGCAGACTTTTCTTGCAGGTTTAGTTCTTTATATACTTGCTATTGTCTTTTCTTTATTTTTGTTTGTAGGAAGCTATTCATATAAGAATTGAACTTTTGGGAGTTGTGTGTCCTATTTATTAAACATACCCGGGCACTGCCTCACTTTAAAAGGATACTACTCAAGTAGTGGATGTACTACTCATGGTTTCTTGTATCACTGCACACATCTCGTTCTCTCTCTCTCTCTCTCTCTCTCTCACACACACACACACACACAGAGCATTGGACATTGGTTTTTCTGTTCTACCTCCCGTTTAAGTTGTCGGGGCCATAGCCTCTCATGCACCTTGAACCTAATTCAAATACAATGAGCTTCATCTGTCATATTTCTCCTTGCTCTGATGTTTGGAGTCACATAACACTTAACTAGTTCACCCCATACAGTTGGTCAAATTTATGGAATCTAATAATGTCATTTTGTACCACTGATTTTGCTCTTTTTAACTGAATTTGGATTCACAAAGTTCTCTATGCCATTACTGTGAAGGAGAAAAGATAAAATATACCTCGTCTCTGTCAATGCTGCCACATGTATAGTGGAAATGTTTTATGTTGGTTAGTGATCACCCATTCGTTCTGTAGGTTGGCAGGAGTGACCCTTCCTTTCCCATCCAAAAGAAACGGGTCAGCAGGGAATTTTTGAGAACCAAGGCTCATCTTCGTCCTAGAACAAATACTTTTGGTGCGGTATGGTTCACTTGTTAAGATGTCATGAGTTGTCCACTTGTCCTTGTGTTACAATTGGTCAGATAGGTTTTATCAGTCTTCATTCCTTGCATGCTTTTTGGTCCAAATATTGTTGTTCTAGGAGTTCTATTTGCAGGACATATAGCATGGAGACTTTAAATACTTGGATAATTTACCCTAATGGTCCCTACACCTTCACATTTGTGTCACTTTGGTTTCTGTGGTTTCAATTTACTCGATTTTGACCCTACACTTTTGATTTTGTGCCACTTGAGTACAATTGTCAACATCCGTTGCTAATCGTGGACGGAAACATATTGTGGGACTGGGATCCATTAACAAGGTTATAGGGGTAAATGGGTAGAACCACCATTAACAGGGGTAAATGGGTAAAACCAAGAGGTATTGTTAATGCGTCCCACAACGTCTTTCCGTCCACGATTAGCAACGAACGTTGACGATTGTACTCAAGTGGCACAAAGTCAAAATCGAGTAAATGAAACCACAGGGACCAAAGTGACACAAAATGTGAAAGTATAGGGACTATTAGGGTAATATATCCTAAATACTTACATGTTTCTTGTCTACTTCAAGAAAATTTCAAGGACTCCCAAGTATCTTTTAGTTTGATATGTGGAGCTAGCATACATTGGAGATCTGGATGAGTACAAGGAGTTTATCTCTCTTCTGCTTGGCCAAACCTATATGACTTATTTCGCTTTGAATTTCTGCTACATCTTTAAATTATTATCATTTTTTCATGTGGAAACATCTTCTTTATCCGACAAAAGAGTTCTACTGCATCTCATTCAGTTTCATCTTCTGTTTCATTCCAATGGTGATGGGTAACACGCTGGTACACGTATCTGCCCCTACCCTGCTCATGTGGGATTGAATCTCAAGTCCTTTGTACAACTACCTGAAACGTTACCAACTATGAGCTGGCACCTTCACAGCAGCTTTACATGAAGTACTATTACTTTCATTTTCTACACCAGATGTATGAAAAAGACTACGTACTGGAGTTTCAGGGAGTCATGCATTACCTCTTACTTCCCTCAAGATCTTATGGAGTATCGGCCTTCTAAGCCTTAGGATTGGGATTTAGCGTCTTCTACACATCCTTAACTTGACTACCTGTACAAATGCAATGTAGGTAGGATGATTTTTCTCGAATCGAATTGTATGTCCTTTCCAATGCAACAACCTTGTCCTTTCTTGCTTTATGCTTCATTTGAACAGCCCAAGATGCATTTGTAACATGCAAGTTTGCCAGCAATTTCAAAGTATCTGCCTCTGAATGATGTTTCTTCTGATGAGTGATTTTAGTTCTGCTTTGTAAATGCATATTCTTTTTTACTATCTAAAGGTTGACATGTTTGACATGGTTTGAAGTTGCAATGACTTTTTATCTTCAGACGTTCCATTGGAGTATATAAATCTGGTTTTGTTTTTGGTGCAACCTGATATTAGGTTGCAAGGGTGAGGAATGCTTTGGCCTTCGCTACCCATAGTTTTTTTCAAGACAATGGCTTTGTTTGGATCTCAAGTCCTATAATTACTGCCTCAGATTGTGAAGGAGCTGGGGAACAATTCTGCGTCACCACTCTGGTATGCTGTTCTAAAGCAGGTTCTCTTTATGTAGACTCTCTTTAATTGCCTATAATGATTTTGTGGGATTGGGATAATACACATAGATTATGGAGTGGATTCATGGTTGTTGGACCAACCTATAGTGAGTTCTGGCGAAGCGCTGGGTTGTTAGTAAGGAGCGTGAACGGGTGGGGAACTCAACGTACAGTATACACCACAGAAGAATTGTACTATGTTTGGATATGTTAAGATGGATAGCATGAGATAAGATGTGAATGGTTATTTGAACAGATTATGTGGCTTTATTCCAGTGTTTAGGATCACCATCACCGTTTTTTTGGCTGGTCCCCAATTTTGGGGGATATGCAACAGTTCAAAGCTGATTCAACAAAAAACACAAGGGCCTCACTTTTTTTCTCATCCGGTCAAACGCAGTGGTCCTCCTAGCTAGCAAAAATGGCCTTAATGGTGATGTCTAATGAACATTCGATGCTTGATGAGTCAACTACAAGAATATGCATTTTGTATGGTTGCTTTTTGTATTTTGATTGTTTAGTGGTAAGCATTATGTGCATTTTGCTTTTCCTCACCATCTTTTCTCCACTAAGGACAAGCATACTTTAGTTTTTATTGGAGAGTTGTCCTCCTTTTCTCTTCTGCTTTTGTTTTCTTTCCTTTTCTGGTCCTTTTCCACCTTGTGTTTCTTCTAACTTTTTTGGCGGATAGATATTCTTGATAGAATACTGTAAAGAGAAACAACCCTAATTCTGTATTGACTTTATTGAACTTACAAAGCATAATACACAAATAAATAGAGAACCCTAAACTATGTAATACGATGTTAGATAAGGCAACACAATATTCTACTAAATAAGGCAACACAAATATTCTATACTAAATAAGGCAACACAATATTCACAATGCCATGTTCTCTTTATTTTATTATTAAGCAATTCAATTTATTACAACTCGCATTATTGTGTGGGTTAGTTTATAATAGTAAATCAAGTGGCCTTTCACTTTTGAACAGTATAATAGTATAAGTAATTAACCCTCTATTGAACAGCTTAAGCTTTTCTAGATGAGTTGATGGTCGAACTTAACAAATGATGTCATTAGTTATCTACCATTAAATGATCTTCCTCCTCTCAAACATCTGAAGCTTTATATGGACTAAACGCGCATTTGTACACACTTCCAAGGTGATTTCACATTAGCAGGGGCACTTTTTGCCGCAAGCATATTTGTAACTGAATAACATGTTTTGTGATTTTCTTTGGTAAGAGCAATATTTCTGTTTCTTCTCAAGGACAATCATTTTCTAAATTCAACTTGTTTATTTTGCTGTATTTTACTATTTCGTTCCAACCTTGAATATATGACGTGAGAGACAAAATGTTTGAGATTTCACCTAATGGCTTACTGCGCAACCATCTGCAATTTTGTACCAGACACCACCTAATACTGTTATATTTTAGTACTAAATTACTATTCCCATGCTCTTGTAATGTTTAGTTTTTGGTGGTTCTGCAAATCTTTTATTGATTGCACAGATTCCAAGCTCTCAAGAAGCTGCTGATTCTCCTGTGGATGCTATTCCAAAAACAAAAGATGGTTCTATTGATTGGTCACAGGTTAGTCAAATTCATATCCAATTGATTACACCTTGCAGCCAACGTATTTTCATTGGTTTATGACTTTATGTACATGACCATCGTGTGATACCTGGCCATGACGCTCAAATACATTTCCACAAATAGTCTGTACTGTCGAGTTGGTATTACATGCATGATGTCTTTTACAGTTCATCATCCATTTGAAAGAATTTTTACACATTAAGGAGCAAGCTGAACTTATTGTTGCCTCCCCCCTCAACTTGTGGCATATGCCTCTCAAGGTTGTAGCCAATAACTAGTAGTCTTTTCATATATTCTAGTAGTCTTTTCATATATTCTTCTTGTGATCCGGAAGGTATGCTTTCTTTGTTTCTAGTATTTGTCTGTTCTTTCAATAATATCTTGGACAAGTATTGTCTAGATTGTTATTCAATTGCTCCACATGCAGATTATATTCTACCTAAAACATTTAGATATTTTATTTGCCTTTGCGTGGCTTTGAAAATTTGGAGCTGTGATTATTCCTTCTCTTCTTTCATTTGCCAGGATTTCTTTGGGAAACCAGCATTTTTAACTGTCTCTGGCCAACTCAATGCTGAAACATATGCAACTGCTCTGTCTGATGTAAACGATCATATCGGATTTTTTTTTAATATTATGTAACTGCTGAGGAAAACTTTGTTGTTTCTTTCCAATTCATCATATTCTCCGTGTCTCATAATTATTTGCTTGCCAGGTTTATACCTTTGGCCCCACCTTTCGAGCAGAAAATTCGAACACCTCTCGACATTTAGCTGAATTTTGGGTACTTCTTGCCATAAATTGTTTGATCTTTGATTCCTTTATTTACGGACTTCTATGGGTTTATTTATGTAGAATGATATCTCATAAGTATTTGCTTTTCCTTAGATGATTGAACCAGAACTTGCGTTTGCTGACCTGAATGATGACATGGCCTGTGCAACTGCCTATCTCCAGTATGTAGTACGTTACCATTTTCACATCTCTTTGAAATATATTGTTCAGTGTATGACTGCATTCTGCATTGATTTGGCATTTCATCATTTCACTAGTATTATTTTCTTCATAAAGTTGGATTATTCAAGTGCTATTATTTCTATACATGTAAGGTAAAGTACGTCCTGGAACACTGCAAGGAGGATATGGATTTCTTCAATACTTGGATTGAGAAAGGAATTATCAACCGTCTGAGTGTATGAATTTTTGCAGTGTAACTTATTCATCAGTCTTTTAAATCCTTGTACCCTTGAACAATGTAAGGTAGTTATTGTATTTTTATCAAATCAACAGGATGTGGCGGAGAAGAACTTTGTGCAGTTGACTTACACTGATGCAGTTGAGCTTCTTCTAAGAGCAAATAAGAAGTTTGAATATCCGGTACTCTCTGTTTTAGGATCAGAAATCTTTTCACGGACATAGTTTGCATCTTGCTCTTTTTCTGTATCAACTAGGTAGTATTTTTATATTCCAGATCCTATCGATCATATAAACTGCAGTATTACATTCTAGATATTCCTTTAGGATGAGCTTGTGATGATCAGTTGGGTTCACTTATAAGCAGAACAGATTGACTATAAGTAAAGCTAATGTTAGTTGGATATTTTAATCTAAGTAAAGCATCCAACAGTTCTTTTACATCACCAGTTTGTTCATGATGCAGGTGAAATGGGGGTGTGATCTGCAAAGTGAGCATGAACGGTATATCACCGAAGAGGCATTTGGTGGATGCCCTGTGATAGTAAGAGACTATCCCAAGGTATGGTTTTCTTTCTCTCTAGTGCTTACGGAGAAAAGTTATTGTAAAACTTAATCTGAGGACTCTTAATATATAACAGGAGATAAAGGCATTTTATATGCGGCAAAATGATGATGGAAAGACAGTTGCAGCCATGGATATGTTGGTGCCTAGGGTATGCCTGACCTTGGAAAACTAGAGCTCTATCTCTGCCATGTCTTGTACCATTTTGTTTAGAAGGAAATAAGACTCACAAGTGGAGGACGATGAGTAAATATGTACTCCATCTGTCCTATATTTTTTTGTCCTCGTTTCCTTTTCGGGACACAAAATACTGCCCATTTGAAAAGTCAAAACAAAAAGTTGTAATTTTACTAAGTTATCTGTTGTCATAATTTCTTTCAGACAGGAAAGTTATCCATTATAAATAGCTAAACTGAGAGACTTTTCAACTCTAGGTGAACTTTGCTAAAAAATGCTTCATAAAATGCCTATTTTTGTGTTAGGTTGGTGAACTAATGGGTGGAAGCCAAAGAGAAGAACGTCTTGAATATCTAGAAAATCGCTTAGACAGCTTAAAGCTCAACAAAGAAACCTATTGGTGGTATCTTGATCTACGGCGTTATGGTTCGGGTCAGTCATTTTTCTGCTCTCTGACACTCAGTAGTGTTTTGCAGTTTTGCAGTTTTTTAGATATTTCTTTGTTTCTTGAAAATCTTGGTTGCCTTTTGTGCGTAATTGTTGTGGCATTTCAGGGGCCTTGTTGAAATAGCAATTGATGTATGGTACTAAATTGGAAAAACGCCTTTGATCCACTGCTTATGGTTTCGCAAGACTCAAAACCCGTTTTCTAACTTGTTAAGCTATTCGTGTTATTATGTTCTTGAACTTGTAAAGAATTTGGGTGGTCCATGTCAAGAACTTCGGAAACACTGATAATGTTAACTTGTTTTTCCTTTCTGGCAGTTCCACACGCAGGCTTCGGATTAGGCTTCGAAAGGCTTGTGCAATTTGCAACTGGGATAGAGAATATAAGAGATGCTATACCTTTCCCCCGAACACCTGGCTCTGCTGAATTTTGATATCCGCAGAATTACTTGCTTCCATACATGATTTTTTTCATTACATTTTTCTGTTTCACTCATTTCAGAATTAGGACAATTGAGGTATCTTTCCTGAAACTGAAAATGCAATATTTTGTGCGGGGTGGAAGTTTTGATATATTAGTTTTGTAATGTTGTTTAGGGTGCTACAACACAGTGCAACGTTTCGATAGGACCGTCTGTTGGTGTTGATAAGGTTATGAATGAAAGTGAGATCATTTTTTCTCAATGACCATTTCTACAAATCTTCCTATGCATGCTCGCGAATTTTAGGTATGCTACGAATGTAACAGGACATGTACCCAATATAGTTGAGGGAATGTGGCTATCGAGAATCTAAAAGTGAAATTTTGAACATTCTTGGAATTCAATAAAAACATTACGCCAATCTCATTTTCCAACAGGATAAACCATCAATTTCCATGAGAAAGATCTGAATTTTTTTTTTGACATTCTACAATGGTCCTTTCCTGAACAAATTAGTTCCCTCCCATCGGTCCGAATGGTGTACAGTATATAAAATTGAAAAAATAACTGTACATTTCATTGCTTTGTATTAAACACCAGCAGCTCCTTAAGCAACAAATGGTGTTAAATTCTGGGAATAAACAAAACCTATCTCCAAGAGTGCACAAGAAAACATAAAAGTACAAGCCAAGTGCTTTTCAACATAAAACTGGGGGAAGAAAAAGGATATCTTGGTCTCTTCAGTCCAATTTTGTGCCAAGCAGCATACGATGAGCACTAAAACTTGATATTTACATCCCAATTTGGCTCAAAGTTCTACTTCATGCAAGTCATCCGCGAAACTGCCACCTTTCGCCGGAATATGTGCCGAAGGAGCTTCACTAGGCATAAATGATGATGGTGGCATACCCAATACCTCCCCAAGAGGTTTTACTTCAGTGCTCTGTTGAGGATTATTCCATGCGTCACTAGAGCTTCCATTCCATGAAGCAGTTCGTCGTGAAGAAGATGAGCCATTCCCATTTACCATTTTCTCCTGGTTTGAGATGGTGTCCATGCTTGGAAACCTCTGCATCGTAATTGATGATGGTGGTGCAGGAGAATGGCTATTATTTGCAGCGAGATTTGAAGGATTCTCAGTAATTGGAGTTTCTTGCACACTGTATGTCATGGTATCAAATGTTTGTTCAGTGGAGGGTACAGGTGAGGGAACGAAAAATTTTGGGTTGCCGCCAGTAGCAGGTCCAAGCGAGGGAGCTGTAGGCGACTGGAATAAATTAGTTGGATTCCCCCCTCCTTTATTGAAAGTGTCAACATACCTGCCAAAAAGAACACAAAAACGTGTACTATCAAATTTGATAATTCCAGGAACCAGATTCGCGGACTCTACAGTTAAGCAGCAAACCGACCCACAAGGGAAAAAAATGCATTCCAGGCCTTTTCTCTTCTCAATCATTAACTTTTTAATAGAGCCAGGAAAATCCTATTCTGTTAACAATTTCAACAAATTAACTTATACCTACAATAACCTTTCTGAAACAACTTTGATCGCAACCACCAAAAAAATTTAAAATCATCAGCCAGGTCAAAAATTGTTGGCCTGATTTGTGAGACGATTGACATGCCCTTCAAAATTGATATTTGCCAAGGGAGATCAAAGACAACTCTCTAAAATGCCATTGCCACTGACTATCATGCATGTCTTTGAATCGAACCTTTACCAAGTAACTTGAATACTACCAGTCTTCAAATGTTGAGGTGGTCAAAAAACTGAAACAAGAACCAGGTGTAGAGAAAAAGCTCAGGAGAGCAATAGTTGCTATTTCTATGACCACTACCACCGGTACTCATATGACAGTCGAAGTATGTACACTTGGGACTTGGGAGACTTCAACAAACAGAAAGTGTACAATCTCCTGCAGCTCCTCTACCAAACTAGCCGGTATCTATATCCAACATCTTTGGCTGGTGAAATATGGGTATCTATACCCCCTAGTAGCGTCCCTTTTCCGACAACCCAATGATAATCCTGTACAAAGAACTATACTAGCATGTATATTTAAATCACAATTGACATAAACAGAAAGTAACATCTTTGGATTTACCTCGACCGGACTCCTGTCCGTCCACGAGCTGAAAATTGGTTTGAGGCAGTTGGAATTGGTGGAATCCCCAAACTAGGATCTGGAGGACTTTTAAAGTCTAGGCTTCCATTGCTGAGTGGCCCATTACTGAGAGGCCCTCCGCTTTTTAATGCACTATTCAAGTCATAACCTAACATTCCATTCTGGAATGCTGCAGTTGTCGGTGGAGGTGGAGGGGTAGCTTCTTCTGCAGGGGGTTCGGCCCCTTCCTCTACCCATCTCTTGAGCTTCTCATCATAGTAAAATTTGTTTGTTTCACCCAACTTTGCCTAAAGACAAGGTGGATAAAAATAGATGAAGAGATATTTATAATGATTCCAGTACGAAAGATCATGAAGGGAATGTAAGTGAAGATACTACCTGCTTGTCCTGACGGGGTTTTAAGACTAAACCAACAGTTTTTTGCAAGAGCTGTGAACCAAATGTGAAACGACCAAAGCGTGATACACCAGATACTTTGCTCGCACTGGATGAGGTAGCTTCTTTGGAATCTACATGATCCTACATCAAGTTGGGAACAGAACACATTCGTTACCAAGATCATGAGAGAACTCAAAACACATTTAGGTGGTATTTGTAAAAACCTTAGATTCCACAGAAGTTAATTCTGTTAATCAGCTCCAGATACATAAGAGATTTATGCTTCTCAGAATCAGCTTTTAAGCAGCTTTTAAAAGCTGTTTTTACACAAAAACAGAAGTAAAAGCTGTTGCAACGACACTGGCACAACTTCTGAGGTGTTCAACACACCCAAGCAATTTATGATGAAGATAGGTTTCTCACATGGACATAAATCACAAACCTGTCTAGGAGATCTGCCAAAATCTGGCTCTGAAACACTTCTGTTATGCATTGTAAATCTATTGGCATCAGCTGCCCTTTCGTTTATGGGTTCCATTGATGCTGAAGGCACAAGTGCTGACACTGCCATGGTTGATTGACTAGTTGATACTCTAGGCCCCATGGTTTGGTAATAATTTTCAGTAGCCTGTAGACCGCCTTGTGATGCTGATGGAATAGGTGGAGGTAGGCCCCCAACAACGCGATGAGCTGTACTATCGATAAGGTTGAACAATTTACCCACTAATTTTGCTGGATCCAAGTTTGTTGAGTACCCACCCTAAAAATCATGGATCAGCAGAGGAACGTAGATCAGTGAGATCCAAATAAAAGAAAAGTGCAATAGTTACCTGTTGATGAGCTCTTATCCTCTCCTCAAGTGACGTCACTAGTTTTCTCCATGAGTCCACTTCGGGTGCTCGACCAGTTTTCAGATATTTTAAAACAGCTTGACAGTACCTGAATTATATTCATGATGCTAAGAGACCAAAAGCTAAAAGGAATGAGTCAATGGGAAAAGTTAGGTATAACATACGTACTTCAATGATTCTGTTACTTTTCCCACTTCAGCTAGCATGTGTGCATATACACATTTATATGGCTGGAATGGAAGCAGGATAAACTGAGGGTTCCCAAGCACCTTGGAATATTCATATAACTCTGTCCTCTGTCGGAAAACCCAATAAAGCACATTCAGTGAGATCTCATTCAAGTATACATCATGAATCTTGCTTAGCGAGACAGATTAGGGTTAAAATAGAAAACCTACAATCCCAGCTGAGGTTCAAGATCCAAGTACATCCGGGTTCAGATTCCTGACAATCTAACTATGATGGGCTGGGCAATAACTAGCGCATCTAAGTTAGGTTAAGCTATACTTGGTTTAAGTGGGTAAAATTCGGAATAAAGGAAAAACATCACCTCAACTATGGTAAAAATGGATCCTGGAATTTCTTCTATCTCACGCTTTGATTTTGGTGACCTAAAAGACAATAAACTATCAAAAAACCCTCCATCACTGTGGTGTGAAGACACTCCGATGGCTAAGTCAGCACTAAGATCACAAGAAACTCTCCGTGTTATAGCACATACCTTGAACCTTGACCTTGAACCTTTATATATAGACTTTTGCCATCCTGTCAATCTGTGTTCTTTCCGTATTCTAATTCCTTATTAGCAACGGATTAGAAGTGCCTTCTGATGGGCCATTAATGAGATAAATCTGACTTGGACTCTAAGGATTTATCTTCTACCATTAGAGTTTCATTTATACTTAAACTCCTCATTCCAAATTGAATTGGCCTTGAACTCCTCGTCCCTGTTAGGTTAGAACTTCTCCCGAGATAATTGGGGTTCTAACTTATCTTTAACTAACCTCCTTTCTTAGCTCAGCCAGACTGCCAACCGCCTTTCTCAAGTTGGCGGACTTCATTGTGATCTCGACACTGCTCACGTGAGCAAGAGCATACTTTTGCTGAGCTGAACACTACTTTAATAACTCATTTCGTGAGAACATAGATATCATCTATTTATGTTTTACCTCCTTCACTTGGATATGGTCAAAGATACTTACAAATAGACCATTCTTTTCCACAAATGGCAATTGCAAGTCTTTATAATCAATCTTCCCACAATTTTTTAACAGTATCATTCTTTTAAGCATCATAAGTATAACTCAAGGTAAAAAAAATGATGAAAACAAATCAACACGCCAAAAAACAACTTTACAAGAAACCCCTACACCCAACAATACTCCACTCTATAATCCAAAAATATCTCTATCATATCAAGAAATTGGTCAAGGGTAGAATTGCACTCCCTCAACTCCCAACTACGCAAACTAGAAAGGAAAACAATCTTAATTCTATACATAGGCCTCTCCACCCCATCAAAATATCTACTATTTTGCTCTCCAAAGCAGCCTCATCAAGATAAGAAAAATCAAATTCCAGAACTTCTCCCTTCACCACTCCAACTCCAAAGCATTCTTGAATCAGTGCTACCGCCGAACATGAGAAAACCCACAACAAGTTCCGCCATACAAGAACCGCCTTGCAACCGGACAATGAGTAATTAGGTGCACCAATTATTCTCCTTCACTCAAACACATAAAACACCGATTAACAATAACCTTAGTACGCCGAATAAGGTTATTTGAGATAAGAACCTTGTCCTTAGTCACACGCCATGTGAAGAGAGAAACTTTGGTTGGAGTCCAAGTGCACCAAATGGCCTTCTAGGAAAAGCATATGTTGATACCTTCAACCAAGACTAGGTAAAAAGATGCCACCCAAAAGGATCCATTTGCCACCAGAATCCATCGCAAAGAATCCATTGAATATATTATAGCCAGATGTCAAAAGATTACACTGGCATTCAATGTCTCAATTTCCAGAAACTCATGCTTGGGAGCACAGTTCATTCATATCTTAAGAAACAACAAAAAGAAAGGATTCAATTGAAGACAATCAGAGTTAATGAGAATAAATCAGTCCACTAGAACTTGTCAAGGAGTAGCCAAAAATACTAACAGGATGAAACTAAATGTTGCTATCACATTAATGCCACCATTTAAACTTCCTATCGTTTTGATAATAGAAAGGGTTTAATTTCCTGTCTGCACAGTTAAAAAAAAAACTTAAGCTCAAACAATATACCACATCACTATAGTTGCATTGGTTATAACCATGGGCAACCTGATGCCATGAAGTTCACAGACAAGTATTGCAGCTAATTTCACTAAAAAACTTAACAACAACAATGGCTTTGACTTTCATTCCATGTAAGATATTATTTGTTACGCTGCCTTCACAAAGCTTACATTTTGTGAAGCCTAATTCTTATAGTTAATCTCGTCTACAAATTACTAGTTGGCAGACAGAAAAAAATACCTTTCTTCTGAAAAACTGAAATAACAAGGTACATAACATCCGTGCAACTTATTTTCTCAAAAAAGTTGGGTGGAAACAGAACATCCTTACATGGAAATGAATGTGATATTAATCACAACTTCAGTTTATTGACAAAGTTGTCCCAACGAAGGTGAAAACAATGATCAAAAGTTCCAGCACAATTGTCCGCCAAATCTCACTGGTTCTGATGAGCTAGTAGCACTTCATAGGATAACAAACCAAATTTTACTATGATATTGACAACTCCTAGAGAAAAAAAGTTGAATAGATCTTCAATGCATGCTTACCCAAAACTTATGTTAGACAAGTGCCAAGACATGCATCTTGACTTCTATAAATATGTAGGCCACACAATACCCTATTTTCTTTGAGCTATGAATTCAGTTTCTGAATCCTAATCACAGAATAGCAAAGTGGAACTCTTAACTCACAAATTAAAGGAAAGCGCATAAAAAGATGAGAACGATTTTGACACTTGGAAGAAAATATTAAAAGAACCAAGTTGGCAGCAATCAGATCTCCTTCATTAAGGAGTGACTCAATGAAGTTAGATGTGCAAAACTGTATGCATTTGTAAAGTATAGAGATTCCAATATCGGAGATGGCCAGACAAGAAAAATCTACAAGAGTAGAACTACTCAAAAACTAGTAAGGATGAATACATGCATGAAGGATATTTATTTATCTTTTCAACAATAGTAACTGTGGTAGGCCGGATACGCAAAGGGATGGGCCTTTGCCCTAAATGCATGCTCAGCCCATCTGTGCTGGGATCAAGCTGGATTAGGCCCAAGATGGATCCAATCATAACGGGGCATGAGGTACGACAGGCCCATTTGACGTGCCTCAGAACTATCAAAGACACGACTCCAGATTGGGCCGAACATCCACAGTCGGCATGCTAGATAGGTTTTTAAGCTATCAACTCACATTGTTCAGTCATGCCGCTCGGGGCTCTATGGTCCGCACTTCCATAGGGTGGTTTGTCCCCCCACGTTGCGGGCAGTTGCTTGGGAGACATGCGGACGAGGTCGTTGCCATACATGCAGACGTTAAGCCCGATTTGCACGGACGTGGAGCACGTGGCGAAAGCGCCGTGACTTGCGGTCCACAGCGCGACATTTCCGGCCTGTGCTCCCAGTGCTCTGTCAGGTTCCTTTATAAATAGCCAAGGGTGCTCCACTTTCATGTACGCGCATTCACTTTACTGAAGCTCTTAAGTTGATTTTCTCTTTCCTCACCAGAAAACTAACTGAAGCATCAGAGTGCCCACCAGAGATCTAACCCCAGTCGGCACTAACAAAGAGTTGAGTGTTTTGTAGAAAGCAAAGGACATTCAAGGATTCTGCGAGAAGTCAAGAAGTGGGATTCCAAACTCCCACCATAGTAACACCTAGAAAACATTAGCTAAGCCTAATCAAAATGAAAAAATTAGACAAAAGTTGTTGCGTGGTACCTGAATAGCATCTGGACTTGCGTACGTTCGAGGAAATTTCCAGTGGTCTGCTCCAATAAGACACAATCTCGCACTATCGGAATATGGCTCAAAATTTGCTTCCGCAACTAAGTAGCAAATATGTGCTGCAATAATCTGAGTAGAAACATACAAGTCTGGCTAAACCACATAAGGAATGAGAAGTTCACTTGAAAACAAGAAAGTATAATATGCAGAACATACCTGACTTCTATCTTTCCACAAGCTATCTCCAAGGTGAATAAGCACGAGTTCATCATCTTTCGTTCTATTAGCAGTTATTACTGCCAAATTCTCTTCCCAATCGTCCAGCATACTGGTACCGCCATACTGAAGTGAAAAACCAAAAGAAAAGGGCTTGAGCGTGCTGAGCATAAGCTTTCCTCAGGGAAAAAATGTAAAATCAAGGATAGAGATCGTAAAAATGTTGGAGACCGCGGATAAGACTGTTTACAAAGGTTATTCTACTTTTCTCAGCTCAAATAATATCGATGAGGGTCATGATATTGCAAATAGGATAAGTTTCAGACAATCCAACAAATTGCACTAATTCATCTGAGATTCCAAATCATCTGGTTGAAATTATGGAGCAATTGAAAATTTTCAACATGCATTACCTGTTCAGGCGTCGTAGAAAATACATCTGCTGGTTGACCAGCAATTAGCAGACATAGTGTCCGCATAGGTGAGCCTACTACTAGCTGGCGAACTGCCATTTGCTTCATAGTCTCAACATAAAACTGCATTGAAACAAACATGAGTGAGAGAGAGATGTTCTACTATACAACCCTTGGCAGAGCTACATTGAAAAAATAAAAGAGGACAAGGAAATAGTAATCCAGACCTGATCACCAAGTTGAGCAGCAAGAACAAGTGCAGGCCCCCATAACTGACCCTCGCTTGCACGAAGTAAAGCCTCTTTCTTTCTACCAGAGACCAGAAGGCTTTGCACCTCAGCAGCAGTTGCCTAGAATGTGAGTCAATGTTCATTACCAGCAAAGTTATGAAAAGCTGTGCAGTAAATGTCTAAAGAGTAAATCGAGGAGAACCTGCAACTGTCCTTCAGATGGCAAATCATGTAAGCAATGGGAAAGAGCACCATAGTCACCAAATTGTGCACCATTTCTCTTGGCAGATGCAAAAAGTTTAGCAACTGCTGATTCTGGAACATCGCTTTCCTATCAAAGATACGAAGACACAACAAGGATTTAGCAAGATGTTAATAAACACAGTTGGTAGGGGAAAACTAAGGACCCAAGAATACCGCGAATGTCGAAATTAACCTTGAAAGTACTCATCAAACAAGAACAAGGGAAAATTAAGGAGAAGAGGAGGAAAGTTTTGCCTGCTCTCCCTCTCTCTTTTCGCTTCAAAAGCCTTTGAAGGTGGCTCTTCATCCTTTGCTCAAGGAAAATTACCATAGAGGACAGCTTACATGGAAGCCATTTTCATGCCATGAGCCATTATGGAAATGATTCATGGACCTATTCTAGAATTTGACAGAAGCATATGTACTCCTATTGGTTTTATTCCTTGTATCGGGGTGTTCCAGCTACATACTAAGTAATAAGAAAAAAGTACACAACTACATTCAATAAACCCAGAAATAGAAGCGTGAATGTGAATATAACTTAGTATTCCTACCAGTCCAAGACAAAATGTTCATTTAAGCACCAAATTGTCATACAGTAAAATGCTGGCATTGTGTAAAAATAAGTGGTTTGCATTTTTTTCCCTTGTTTCCTTTTTCTTTTCAAGTAACCAACAGGTATAGGAATTGACCATCACTGTCATTCAAAAACTAATAACAGTAACATGGTAGACAACTCTGGAAAAATTGTTGCCAATAAGTGACGATATTGCTCTGTCTGAAAGTTCCTAACAGAGCACAGCAAGATAAATTATTATGCCTTGTGTCAGAAAGCAGTTAGATCCTCAGTCAGTTCCAGAGAACACAGCATTATACAAATCATCTGGACGAGAAGTGTATATCAACAACATAACAGAAGGTTGGGACATATTCAAATTAAATCGCCATGGTGAAATACAAAATGGAGTTAAACAACACAAAACAAAAATTACCCTCAACACAGCATCAGAACCAAAGTGAGACCGGAGTTTTCCACAATGCTGACTACATATCTTAAGCAATGAGAAAAGCAGCCTCAATGAATCGATTTTCCTATAGTCCATGTCAGGCAACTCACAATTTGCGATCCTCTCATCAATCCACTTATTCAACTCTTTACTACCAACATTCCCTCCAACCAAGGGACCAGGAAAGGACTGCCTACACAATGTAGTGAGATAATCGACCCCGCTCACTTCTATGCTCGATGCACCAATTTTCTCTGTGACAACTTCCATCAAGTTGAGAACAGATATTGAGCCTCCTAGAGGACCCTTCACATAAAACAAGATCAAAGTTATATCTTCCTACCAAAGAGACGACTTGCAATAAAACTTCGCGATATATCCATGGGTAGAAGTGTTTATGAGCTAACCTGGCTCCCATAGGACGAGGTATTGAGGGAACAAGGGTCTTTCATCACAATGAGTTTTCCACCAAACCCAAAAGTAGCCAAAGCATGTGGAGGGCGGCCTGCAAATGACCTTCCTGCATTACCAGCATAAGAAAATTGATGGCCAGTCTGAAACTGTGGCTGCGAAGAAATTACTTTGTTCTCATTGCCGTAGTAATTACTGGAAACATGCAATTGCTCATTCTGCTGAATGCCTAGTTGATTACTCGGCGGGCTGAACTTTTGACTAGGAACAAAACGCTGTGGGACAGACGCGAAGTCGTTCTGAGCCTGAGTTGCTTTCCCATCCACTGGAACTGATCCCCTGGAAACGTAAGAGTTCTGTTGAGTAAGATGGTTGTTCACTAACGAATTTGCACCATAATCATTATCCAATAGCTGATTTCCATGAAAATCCACAGGAAAATCATTCTTGGAAACAGTCTCAGGTTTCCCCATGGTAAAACCCTGATGATTATGATTACCCAAAGTCCCAGCTCGGCTGTAATCTTGGGCTTGGGCATCAAAGCCTAGAGACCTGTAATTGTCCACTTTCCCATTGTCACCATAAGTTATATTATCATTATTTGGGGACAATGTTGCGGTTGATGCAAACCCATTTTGACCTAGCTGACCACGGGCTTGATTCACTTGAACTGCTGGTTGAAGAGATGAGGTGTACGTCTCCAATGCTTGCCATTCTTGAGCAACTGTATCATAATACCAACCAGGGTATTGAGGGTCAAAAACCATATGTGCCGGGTATCCATTATTCCCTTGTGAAACCTGATGCCAATTAGAGACACCTACAGCACTCTCTTGTGCCACCTGATTCCAATTATTGACACCTTCAGCACTGCCTCTCTCTTGTGACACCTGATCCCACTTAGGGACACTCTCAGTCGTGCCACAATTAGAAACATTACCTGAAAAAGAATCAGCGGGTTGCTGCAAGTACGGAAGCTGTGAATTCCCACAATCACTGGTTGAATTGGAGTCAAAGCTCCCTACATTCCCTGAGGCATCATTACCATCTATTTGGTACCATTGCCCAGTATTTGGGTCATACTTCCACCCCGGATATTGATTCTCCCAGTACTGACTACTATTTTGATCCTGCCCATCTGCTTTTTGCCCCATGGATGAATCATAAGCTCCAGCCTCTTGGTACTGCCAATAATTGCAGTTGTTATCATCGCCAACCATTTTAACTTCTTCACCACCAGATCCAATCTTTGATTCAGTTTTGAAATTATCCACCACCTTCCCAGTTTGGTCAACCACGCCATCTCCTAATTCACTGAAAAAGTCGGAGTATGATCCAAACCCGTGACTACCATTCTGCCCCGAATCGGTAAATGCAGTCCATTGCACCTCCTTAACACCAGAACCTACAGATCCATCAATTTTGCCAACAATTGTATCCGAAGTCTGCTCTGGCACTATAGGAGGATCATTGGATTCAATTAAATGATCGAACTCTAAGGAATTCAATGACACCAAAGAACTCTCTTCAACGTGACCATCCACTGACAGGGCGTTGGCATCTTCACTAGTTGCTTCACCCTCAGCTTCCGCTCCACCTTCAACAACCGTATCTTCACCAATACTCAAATTGGAAAATGCTTTCACCTCATCAGATTCAGTCCCGTCAGCAAAACTATGGGAAGACGATGCGGTGACCTTAAACTCTTCATCATCATCGTCGACTAATTTGTCAAAGAAGTCCTCGTCTGTTTGATCCTCCACCTGCAATGGAGGATTAGAAGCCATCGACTAACCCTAGCCCTCTCCTATCCCACTCAATTCTCCTCCAACAACGCCGAAATATAGACCTCGAATTCGGAGCTCCTAATCACACAAACCGAAGATCCAAAACTGAACCCAACTAATTGAATCTTGATAAACGGAAGCCCAAAACCAATAAGGCCTGTGGTTTAACTAATCCCCAAATTTCGAAAAACATAAATTATTGAAATACAAAATCTTCGAGATTAGGCTCCAATTGAACGCATCAATCTAGGAAATATTCCGTAAACACAAACCTAAAAATACCAATAACTTACCGATCGAAACATTTCGAGTGTGTGTGTGTCTCTCGAGGAGAGAGAGAAAAGACAATTTCTCCCAAAAAAAAGAAAAAAAAAAAACCTAACGTATTTTGTAATTATTTGTCTCATTTGTGAGATTAAAAAAAAAAAAACCTACAGGGTTTGCTAAATGATTGAGAGCGGTTGATTTAGACATTGGTAATTCAAGTGGTTTTGTTTTCAATTTAAAAAAGAAAAAAGAAAAAAAGAGGACATCTAGAACTTGAAAGCTGATGGGGGAAATATAATATTACCCACACAAGAGAAATAAAAGTAGAATATAGGCCAAATAAATCAGCATGGAAATGTACATTTTCTCCAATTGATTCTTGGTTTAATGTATATATGTGGTAATAAGTTACTGACGAAGGTAAAAATATAATTAAAAAAATACATTAATTCCTCCTCGATAAGTGATTTAGTTCGGTGAAGAACGGTAAATACATCGGGATACATTTGAGGGTATGACCGACCTGAAAAGGATTACCCATATTATAATCTAGCCGAGAAAGTCGAGTATGGAATCAGCTGACATAAAAAAAGTGACCCAATGTCGTGCCAAACTGGGAAGGGTGTCTCTAGATACCATCGACCCGAAAAAAGCGATGGGCGATTGTTAGTCCAGGATAAGACAGAACTCTGAGTAAGTCGAGATAGAGTTTTGAACAGATATGAATGCAAAGTCCATGGCCAATTCGATTAATATGAGAAATATTGATTGAATAAAACTCTATTTGTAGAAGATAACTTATTGGATAAGAACCAAGTGAGAGTTATCCCCAAACAGAAAGTAATCCTACTTTAATTCTGATAAGGAATTAGTGTCCTAAGAGAATTAAGAAGATTAAGCCACAAAAGCTATAAATAAGGATCTAGATTCATGAAGAAAAGTACACTTTAACACATTGATTTATTGGCTAATACGGAATATTAGCTCCATCTCGTTCATCCTTGTGAATTTTGTCTAATTTAATCATCGAAGTGCCTTCTTGTCACAGTGGCCGAGGGTTCTTTGACGATTTATTATTTTGCAGATCACAGGTCCACCATATTAAAAGCACTATTTCTGTCCCAATTGATGGTACGGTTGAGACATGCATGTACGCAATGGTACAATTTTTTTGTACGATTGCATCAGTCGAGAAGGGGAAAAAATATATGAGTGTTGGTTTTGTACCTTAATACAAAAACAGAATTCGTATAATATCCATCATGTTATGTTGTAATTCCGTAACACTCCGATTTCTTGAAAACGTTAAATAAAAGATTTAACATCAAAAGACTAATTTTTTTATTAATAAAATAAGTTTTGATTACATAATTGAAATGGAAATACATAAATAGAAAATAAGCTCGATAATATCTAGGTAAACCATGGTGCTATAGTGTCCTCTGCGTAAGTGCTATCATCGGCGAGTAGGTAAGAATTGTCGGTTATGTTCTCGTTAACACCTGACATGAAAGGTTAGGGACAAGGAAAAATCTCATTTATTGTTCAAAAAACGTGAGGGACGACTATATTCAAAGTGATGTGTACTTAGACATTCGTTACTAAGTTGACACTTGCTCAAACAACAACTAGGATGATCAAGATAGCATGAGAATAACATGGTTCATGATACCAAATGAAATATAGAGTCTATGTAAGTATATGCACGATTTCTAACATGATTATGAAACACAACATAATATAGGTGATAAAGCATAAAGCGTAACTCATTAAGCATAAGTTATGTAGTTGGATCAATAATAATCATCCGGATGGGTTAGTCTAAAGCGAATGGTTGAATATGATATCGCGATTACAAAGTCTAAGTTTATATTTTGGTATTGGTAATATGATTAGTAGGAACATATCTTGCTTTAGAAGTCCATTTGGTCTCATGTTCGCATTAAGTTGAAAAACTTTGATTACTGGAAAAATGGCTAAATATGAAAAAAAATGAATTTTTGAATTTTTGAATTAAGGAATAAAAATTGGCGGTAATAATTCCTTGAATTTTTCTAAGAACAATGTTGTACTGCTGTACTTATTTGTCTCAAATGGATAAGAAAATGGTGAGTTATAAGTCGTTCTTTTGGTAGAAAAAATATAATTATTTTTTACTTTTGTACTAAAATAGGAGAACAAGATTTTGAAATAATTAGAATTTGAAAATTCTGCTAATGCCATTGTTTTCAAATAGTTTTTTTTTTTTTTTGGGGGGGGGCTTCCGTAGTTTCATTAAATAAATTAAAATAAAAAAGTCTTTACTTAACTTTAGGTAATATAATGAAAATAAGGTGCGAGTGAATGAATAGTGACCAGTCAGGACTAAAGTGACCAGTTAAGTTTAGTTTGTAAGATTATCTGAATGGTCCAAAAATAGCCAACCGGTTGAGTTAGAGAAAATATAGAATTTTCCAGATACAGCATAGATGTTCATTCAGATGGTCCAAAATATGACCAGCCAGTTGGATTAGAAATTTCACATTATAAAATAAATATAGAGAATTAAGCAACTCATTCGGATGGTCCAAAACATGACCAACTGGTTGAACTATCATTTTCAACGAAAATTTACAAAACCCAGTTTGATTTTCATGGCTTCATGAAGTTCAAATCAATGGTCTATAACACAAATTGAGATAAGAAAATAGTTCCATTACCTTAAATGAGGGTAAAGGAAGCTTGAAATTGGATTGAAAATGGCTTCAAATGGATGAATTTACTTCAATAGAACTTCTCTTCTTCTCACTCTCTCTCTACTTAAATTGATTTTCCTTATTCTTCACTCACTAACAAAATTCGAATTTTGAAATTGTGATGGCAATTCAAGAAGAGGAGGGCCATATTTATGGGAGGGGGGTGGAGGGTGAGAGTAGCCATAAAATTATTAAATTGCCAAAAATCATGTGAGATGTCATGGAAGTTTTAGTTTAAACCATGGATGACAAGAGGTTTGAAGGAGGAAGGAAGAGGTTTGAGATGAAAAATCATGTTCCATGTATGTTGAGGTGAAGTGGTGAGCAAGGGAAGGAATGGCATTGGGAGAAGAGATTCATGAAAGGTTTTCACCATGTGCAAAAATTAAGTTGAGGGAACCATGTGAAAAATCTGAGCAAGGATGGATTCATTGAGATTTTTATGTGCAAAAAGATGAAGAAGGAAAAATAATCCAATGTGGAGAAGACCAAAGTAAGAGGATGTTCTCATGGGTTATGGTTTAACCAAACGGGTCATGATTTGAGTCTAGATTATTGGCTTGAACCAGAGAGATTGGGCCAAAAACTTAGATGGGTTAGATGGTGGTTGGGCTAGGCTCTTTAGGCGCGCACACACACATCAAATTACCAAAATATGTATAACCAAGCCCAAATGTAAAATGTATTAAATTATGAAATTGCAAAATTAAATTATTAAACAAAATATTCAATAAGTAAATTAAATTTATTAGGATTTTTTTTTAAAAAATTGGGTCTTTACAACATTTCTCCCTTAATAAATTTCGTACTCGAAATTACATGGTAAGAGTTTAAAAAAGATAGGAGTGGTTGGCGCGCATACTGTCCTCTCGCTCCCAAGTGGATTCCTTGATGTTCTAGTGTCGCCAAAGGACGCGGACAAGTTTGATAATCATACCTCGTAGAATCTTCTTCCCATGATCCAGGATCCACACTGGTTGTTCTTCGTAAGTCATGTCTGCCTCAGTGGTGACCTCCTTCCAATCCGCACTGGTTGGGTTTTTCCTGTATTTTTCCGTTATCGGAGTAGTGATATTGTCCGAATTCTTTCACTAATCGAATAAAAATCAGATTTTGTTTTCGAGACTGATTTTCCTACAATCTTAAAATAGGTCGGTATTTTCCAGAAAGAAAGGAAAACAAAACTCAATTGTATATGGAAACATGTGAATATAGTTTTGTTTTAATAGTTACAGAAATTGAAATAAAGTCTTCAGGAAAACAATCTTCTCTAATACATGTCAAGGTCAATTACTTGGACAGTACACATGATTATGATATCTTTATCAAATTCTTCAAAACGGTTTCAGTCGTGTGTTTGTTTTGTTGTTTGGGAAATTTTTTCCCAAACAAGTTTCTGGAAAATTTTTTTCAAACATTTTTAATTTTTTCCCAAACAATTTTATCTCTCTATAAAAGAAGAGAGAGAGAGACACCTCGAAAACGCCGAAAAAATTTAACTCTTAGATTTTTTCTAAAACACTTATATCAAACAGCATCTCAGAATTTTTTTTTTCGAAAATTGTTTCAGAAACACTCAACTGAACACACCTTAGTGTTGTTGGAAGATTAGAAGTCATTGGTCGCATATGTCATTTCTTGGAATGCCCATTTGGCATTCTGTTATCAAAATTCATGAATGTGTCCTAATGTGTTTCAGTAGAATATTTTTTATTTTTTGGGGAAAAATTATGACACATTAAGACATATGACCAACGAAACTAGATAGGTTGGATTCGTATTTGTTTTTTTATCATGAACACTTGGTCGTGTTATTACCGCAAGTTATTAGTTTGTCTCATTTGTGAGATTTTTAAAGAAAAAAAAACCTATATGGCTTGCTAAATGATTGAGAGCGGTTGATTTAGACATTGGTAATTCAAGTGGTTTTGTTTCCAATTTTTTTTTTTAAAATACATCTAGAACTTGGAAATTGATGGGGGAAATATAATATTACCCACAGAAGAGAAATAAAGTCACTACAAGAAAATATACTTTTGGTGACTAAAACTTTAGTCACCAAAAGTCTATATTTGGTCACCAAAGGTCTACGGTGACCACTTCGAACTTAGTCATAGAACCCTAGTCGTAGAAAGGTATTGGTGACCAATACTTGATTGGTCACCGAAAGATGGTTTGGGTGACTATTTGTTGGTCACTATCGAAGACTTTTGGTAACTAATTGAATTAGTCACCGAATCTATTTTAGTCGCCAAAGGTGTGTTCTGATGACTATTAATTAGTCGCCAATGACCACTTTCAGAGATTAAAGGGTAGTCATAGATAATTATCGGCGACCAATTCATGATTAATCACGAAATACATGTTTTGTTGACTAAAATATTAGTCCCCAAAAGACACATCTTTCGTGACCAAATATGAATTGGTCTCAGAAAATAGGACTTTCGATGACTAGTTTAACACTTCCAGTGACCAATTTAGTACTTTTCCATAACCAAATTCATTTACATTTTTTCATTTGAATTCCAAACCAATAACACTTATAATTAAGCTCAACAGAATTGCATCCATAATCAAATATCAAATTCCAAACAAATTACAAAATTCAAGCTCATTCAAAAAATTCAATGTCATATCATCTCATATATCATGCTCAAATAAATACTAACAAAATGCAAAATGATTCTCAAAACTATGAGAAAAACATTTGCTACCAAAAAATATGAGCAAAAATCTTGAATTGTGCCAAAAAATAATCTTCAAACTCCTTCAAGTTCTTCATGATCTGAAAAGACACACAAAAAGGTACAATTATTATGTGTTAGAGGCCTAGACACATGTTAAAGATGATGTAGAGTTTTTGAAAGTATAAAAAAACTAATGTGCTTTATATACAATGTTCAAAAAACTGAATGTTATATCTACAGATACAATTACTACATTATATTGCACTTTAATGACTTGGATCCCATCAACAATTTCAAAAGAAGCAAATTGGAATCAAAATTTAACAATTGAAAGCAGCTCAATAACTATATGGTCAAGTAATATTAAGCCACTTAGTGTACAACAAACAAACCAGACTGCCTGAAAAAAAAAATATATCTACATCACGATTTGGAAACATGCATACATCAGTGTTCATCACATAAACTAAAACATGCATGTTTCATTCTAATGCCAAAATTAAGACAATCAATTTTATGGCTCAATATACAAACCTAAAGAACCTTGTGAAGTTAAAAGAGAATATATACCAAAGGCTTCTCGAAGAACATCTAATGCCAGTGAGTCCCAAACCTCCTGGAGAATTTTTGACAAAAAAAGTGGTGTCAGCACACATTTATAATTCATCTGTGCAAGGCACAATCACATATATTCAAAACTCGTAATGCAACCTTTCGAGGGTTTGAAATTGTATCTGTCGAGGAATATATTTTCTGTGTATTCTTCTCCTAAGAGGAGGCACAATATATATAGAACAATGTACAGAGTGAATCCCTAATTTATCTCTAACTGAAAGAGTGAATCCCTAATTTATCTCTAACTGAAGAGTGAATCCCTAATTTATCTCTAACTGAATCCCTAAATAGGCTCCTAATTATATGCCTACTATTTACATAGTCAACACTCCCCCTCAAGCTGGAGAGTATATATCATGAACACCCAGCTTGTGACAAATAGAATCGATGGCGACTTTGGGAAGAGCTTTGATGAAGATATCCGCGAGTTGATAACCAGAAGGAACAAAGGGAGTTGTAATTTCCTTTGGCTCCACTTTCGTTCGAACAAAATGACAGTCAACCTCGATATGTTTGGTTCGCTCATGAAACACTGGATTATTAGCTATATGAATAGCAGCCTGATTATCACAGTAGAGCGGAGTCGGATCATGAACTGAAAATTCAAATTCTTGAAGTAGTGTGCGTAACCAGGTCAACTTACAAGCGGTATGAGCCATTGCTCGATATTCTGCCTCAGCACTTGAACGTGCCACGACTGATTGCTTCTTACTTTTCCATGTTACAAGATTGCCCCTATAAAGGTGCAATAGCCGGTGGTTGAACGACGGTCTGCAGGGGATCCTGCCCAGTCAGCGTCAGTGTATCCTTCAATCCGGAGGTGTCCAGAGGATTTATACAGAAGTCCTCGACCAGGAGCATTTTTGAGATACTTTAATATACGAATGACTGCTTCCATCTGAGGAGCTCGAGGATGAGTCATAAACTGACTAACAATGCTGACTGCATAAGATATATCCGGCCGAGTAATAGTAAGATAAATGAGTTTACCCACTAACCTCCGATACATCTCTGGGTCGTTAATTAATTCACCATCATCAGGCATTAGTTTGAGATTAGTTTCCATAGGAGTGGCCACAAGTTTAGAACCAAGGTACCCTGTGTCTTTTAGAAGATCAAGAGTGTACTTCCTCTGGGATAGACTGACACCTATTTTAGACCGTGCAACTTCAATTCCAAGAAAGTACCGGAGTTTACCCAGATCTTTGGTGAGAAAACTAGAACAAAGATGACTGATCAAAGTCTAGATTGCATGACTATCACTTCCAGTAATTACAATATCATCCACATATACAACTAGAATCACAATGCCTTTGTTGGTGCGGTTGAAGAAGACAGAGTGATCAACCTGACTGCGAGTCATACCATGAGAGATAACTGTATTGCTAAATTTATCAAACCAAGCTCTGGGAGACTGTTTGAGTCCATAGATAGATTTGTGAAGATGACACACAGACTCCCCCTTGGACTCAAAACCGGGTGGTTGAGCCATATAAACAGTTTCAGATAAATCTCCATGTAAAAAGGCATTTTTAACATCAAGTTGATGAAGGGGCCAAGCAAGATTGGCCGCAAGTGAAATAATAATGTGAATGGAGTTGAGTTTGGCAACAGGGAAAAATGTCTCGGTGTAATCAAGGCCATAGATTTGAGTGAAACCTTTGGCCACAAGGCGAGCTTTGAGACGCTCAACAGTGCCATCAGGATTGTGTTTGACGGTGAAAACCCAACGACAACCAACAATATGGGCTCCAGAAGGCGGGGGCACAAGAGTCCACGTATGATTCATGTCCAAAGCACGCATCTCTTCTTGCATGGTAGAGTACCATCCAGGATGAGAAAGAGCATCCTGGTAAGACTTGGGAACAACAACCGAGGAAAGAGACACAGAAAAAGCGCGGAACGAAGGAGATAAATGGTCATAAGAGACGAAGTGAGAAAGAGGGTGAGAAGTGCAAGTACGCGTACTTTTGCGGATAGCGATGGGAAGATCAAGAGTGGGGTCCTGTGACGGTGGATCTGTAGACGGTGAGGAAGACGGCGGGGGAGAATGAGAAGTGGCCTCAGGAGAGATTGGCATAGGTGGATGGTGTTGGCGCCGAACATAGACCCGAGTAACTGGAGGGTGAGCTGGAGGGAGTGCAGGAACACCGAAAACAGTAGTTTCAGGATCATCAACGGGGTGACCGGGTCTGGAGAGAAGTGGATCCTGTAAGTTGTGGCCTGCTGCGGAATAGTAGGGCACATCTTCAAAGAACGTGACATCAGCACTAACAAAGTGCTTGTGTAACGAACGACTATAGCACCAGTAGCCTTTTTGAGTACGAGAGTAGCCAAGGAAGATACACTTATGAGAACGGGGATCCAATTTATCACGACTGGGTTGTAAATTATGGACAAATGAAAAACACCCAAACAGTCGAGAAGGGAGAGGAAATGGTTCAATTCCAGGGAACATAACCTGGAAAGGAGATTTGTCGTGCAAAACCCGAGATGGCGTGCGGTTTAAGAGAAAACTGGCAGTAAGAACAGCATCCCCCCATAAAATTTTAGGAACATGCATGTGTAGCATAAGAGCCCGAGCAATAGCAATAATGTGGCCATTCTTGCGTTCAGCAACCCCATTTTGTTGAGGAGTAGTGACACATGAGGTTTGATGAATGATGCCACGAGAATCAAGGAATTGTGTAAAGGGTTTAGAGATGTATTCCTGGGCATTATCACTACGGAGAACAAGTAATCGAGCATTAAATTGATTGGTGACTTCAGCATAAAAAGACTGAAAGACGGTAAATAACTGAGAGCGATCTCTAAGCACATATACCCAAGTCAACCGAGAGAAATGATCAATAAACGTGACAAAATATCGAGCACCACATAAACCAGTAGTTCGAGACAGTCCCCAAATATCAGAATGAACAAGAGCAAAAGGTTCTAAACTAGATAGTTCAGTGCGTGAAGGAAAAGAAACTCTACGATGTTTACTAAGTTCACAAGTATCACAATTAAAAGTAGACACTGTAGGTAAAGATGGGACTAATTGGCGGAGATTGGCGGATGACGGATGTCCAAGACGGCAATGCCACTGGTATGGTGTAGTGGTGGAATGAAGAGCAGATGACTGGAAGGAGCCGGTCGTTGGAGGTAGTACAAGCCATTCTTCTCATATCCCCCACCAATCCTCCTCTTCGTCTTTAGATCCTGAAAGTCACAATAAGAGGGATAAAAGGTTACCGAACAATTGAAGGCTTGGGTGAGTTTGTGAATGGACAATAAGTTAAATGGAAATTGGGGTAAGTATAAAACAGAAGAAAAAGTGAGACCAGAGGCGCAGTAAGTGCCAAGGCCGTGAACTCGAGTTTTAGTACCATTGGCAATAGTAACATATGATGGGGTAGATGGATAAGAGATATTAGATAAAAGCGATATATTACCTGTCATGTGATCAGAAGCATCAGAATCTAAGATCCAAGGTGCATGAGAGGCAGAATAGAGACATGTGTTACCTGATGCAACAAGGATAGCAGTAGAAGAAGAGGATGCAGGGGCTCGGTGGACTATTGAATCATACTCAAATTCTGTACTTTTCTCAGCCATTGTAGATAGTATAAGACGGCAACGAGTATAAAAGAGATCAAATATGGTTACCACTAATATCCAGACCAGCGGATCTGTGCTGACGTGGATAGAACAGGGAGAAGAGTCACGAAAAATAAAGTCCCGATATTCTGGAAGAAATCCGGCGGGTATAGCAAGCTCCGGCGAAGAGAGACGAACGTCGGGGAAGGTCCGTGGACAGTCGGCGAGGGTCGGCAAGTGGGTGGCGAACGGCGGCGAACGGCGGCTGAGATCTGGGTTAGGGTTTATACTGTTCTGAGTTGGGGTTTGGTATTTCTGATGATGGCGAACGAGGTAGACCGAGAAAGAAAGATCGAGTACGAGATATTCGATCAAGTCAGATTAGGGTTTTGAAACCCGCTCTGATACCATGTCGAGGAATATATTTTCTGTGTATTCTTCTCCTAAGAGGAGGCACAATATATATAGAACAATGTACAGAGTGAATCCCTAATTTATCTCTAACTGAAAGAGTGAATCCCTAATTTATCTCTAACTGAAGAGTGAATCCCTAATTTATCTCTAACTGAATCCCTAAATAGGTTCCTAATTATATGCCTACTATTTACATAGTCAACAGTATCACACTAAGAAATTGCAGGAGGTCTCCGACACTGCCCGTGGCAGGGGCTTTTGGTAAGTTGGGGATGTGGGGGCAAGGAGATTTCTAAAAGTGAACGCTTGCAATCAGAAAAGGGGAGAGAAGATACCCATTATGGAGGGTGGGATTCAGCGAGGGAAAGCAACAACATAATGGTGCAGTGATTACCATTACACCAAACGATAATCAGTTTTTTTCCTCAATAAAACAATATAATATAAATTCGACTATATAGTTTGAAATATATCAAATTACAATGTACTTAACTACATCTACAACATGCATGAAGTGGAAATAAAAGAAAATAGTAATAAGTAGCAAATATAATGTTTATGAAATAGCAACTGTAATAGCTATGGATAACCAAATTGATCAGCAAACTGCCTAATCAATAAGCCAACACCGGTTACATACTTCTGCCTTTTTTATCACTTGAGCTAATGTTTTGAGTTAAATACTACCATTTGGGCACCGTCACATATGTTCAAAGTTAAGGTCTTATCTTTTTAAGCCATATTTCAAATAACAATGTATTTTAACATAGCCATATCAAGCATCCTAGGAAGCACGGATACCGATACGGGATACGGATACGATACGATACGGATACGGCGATACGGTAAAATTTTAAAAAATAGGATACGGATACGTTGGGGATACGGCTATAATTTTTTTTTTTTATAATAATTATCGATTATGTACTATGCATAAAAAGAAGCCAAAAGAACTCGAAGAGTAGTTGAATTGCTAATAACATTATACCAATCATTTAGCACAAGTTAATTTTAAAAGTCATTCAAAATAGAAAGAAAGTGACTAAAGTCTAAACCAAAAAATGATAATTCCTATTAATTTTTATTCATATCAACTTCAACATTCAATCACATCCCCTCAGCCTTCATCGGAGAATATTATAGCTTCTATATCCGGCTCGTCAAGGAAAAGACTAGTAATTTCAAGTATACTGACACCCTCAAATGAATCAAATGCATCTTCCGCCGTATCCCTAAAGTATCCGGCCGTATCCTAGAAGTATCCACCGAGTATCCGAAATTAAAATGATTTAATTTTAATGTTGGATACTTATTTGGCGTATCCGATACGTTATCGGGGTGTATCGATATCGGAGAAGTATCCGATACGGGTACGTGACTAGTTTCGGAGTATCCGTGCTTCATAGCAAGCATCATATGAAATGTTTATATATTGTTCCACACACTGTATTCCATCAAAAAATAGATAAAGGCCAATCTGATTTACCAAACACAATCAAACACAAGATATATGATATATCTATACCAAAAAGCATATATGTACATTTACCTCAATCTGAGGATCTGGCTGTTGAAACGATGGTGGCAATGGATCAGGTGTCCCACAATTATGGAGCTATTGCCCAAACCACCAGCCATCAATCTGTCCTTGAATCTTGCAATTTGGTAGGTAACTTGGCACTGTTCATGGAAAATAGGAAATTGTACTAGTTTCCTACCTAATAACCAAACAAATAGATGTTATAGACAACTTGATACTACATATCATATAGCACACCCAAGTTATGCATCATAAATCACTTTCAATGGACCTCTTACCTCACAAAGACTTCACAACAATTTAGGTCACTCAACCTCTATACTTAGAATTTACAATAAGTCCAAATGTATTTATTCCCAATAGGTGGTAATACCTGACCATCGAGGGGCAGCGACGGCGAGGTGCGACGACTAGGAGCGACAAGCAGCGATGGAGCGAAAGAGCGATGGGCAAGGGTTGCGACGGTGAGAGGAGCGACGCGAGGGGCAGGGTTGACGCTTACGGGGAAGACGGGAAGAGAGGAATTTCGATCGCCGAATATGACCCAACTTTAAGCGCCATAAATTTGCAGTACTACTTTAGGAGCCCTAAATTTTGATTTTCCAAGAGTCGAATCCTTTGCCGGTCAGAGAGGGTGAGGTGAGAACGGAGCGGTTGAGGGAGGGCCAGGGGAGCAGCCGAACAAGGGCAGCTGGAGATGGCACGACAACAGCGTCGGCGAATGAGAGCGGTGACTGTGAATCTCTCTCTCTGTGGTCGTGCCTCAATCTTCATCTGCAGAAAGTCAATAGCATTAGGTTAAAATAAAAATTACATCTTTGGCCAAACATAAATACGTTTTTTGTTTATAAAACATAAAACTACGCCGTTTAGAAGGTTCAAAATTTTTCGTGAATGTTAATTTAGTCCCCAAAAGTTTTTAACTCCCGCGTATTTTTTCAGCGCTAAAAATGAGGGGCAAATTTGGTTACTTTCCGTGACTAATAATTAAATAGCCTCCACAAGTATGACATCCAAGACCAAACATTAGTCACCAATAGTTTACTTTTGTTCCCTCCAAATTTTGGCGCCTGTGCCAAATCTTACAGTGACCAAAAATTAATATAGTCACGAATAACTTGCCTTCAGTGACTAAAATAGATTTCGTCACTGATAATATCACTTTCTGTGACCACAATTTAATGTAGTCACCAAAAGTGGTCACTAAGAATGTAATTTCTTGTAGTGAGTAGAATAGGCTAAATGAATCATCATGGAATGAATGTACATTTTCTCGACCTGATTCTTGGTTTAATGTCTATGTTCGTTTAAGGGGTTTGGAAGATTTTTTCCAAACAAGTTTCTGGAATAAGTTTTTCAAATATTTTTATTTTTTTCTCCAACAACTTCATCTCTCTATAAAAAGTGTTTTTGAAACATTTTTTTTCCAAACAAGTTTATGAAACACTTGCACCCAACATCTTAGAGTTTTGTTTCTAAAAATTGTTTCCGAAACACTCAAAACGAACACATATATATGGTGATAAGTTACCTTTGTGCATGTATTTGTTTCAAATAACGATTGGGTTCCAGTTCTCTAAAATTTTAGGTCTAAGATCCTATTGTTGACTTATGATGATCTTAAATACTTGTGGATGAAATTTATTTTGGACTTACCTTTTGGCAGTATGAAATTTCTATGATTCGTTATTTTATGATAGTATATGAATTTTTTGACTCTTCAGAATGGATAGTTTCATTCGAATCATAATAGGTATGCTGCTATTTTTATGCATACACCATGATCAAATTATAAGAAGTGTTCTGCATAGATACTATCTCATTACTTGTGTTTTCCCATAGTTCAATGGAAAAAAAAAAAAATTATTTGTGTTGGACAAGTTTTATTGGCCTTTGGAAGGTCATTTGAAATTTGGGTCTATGCGACATATATATAGTATTTTCGGTGATGCAATGATCATAAAAACACTAGTAATAAGCTTAATTTTTATGAATTTTTTATGGTTCTTGATAAGTTTGAAGTAAGATTCCTGGGTTGGGTGGGTCATATATTAAACTTGGTGGTTAGCAAATTCAAAACCAAAGGCACTAGTTTAAACTTTGGCAGTAATTCCATGAGGAGTGTTTTACATTTATCATTCCCAACTTCACACGAGCAAGAGTTATTGGGCTTTATATATATATATCCGATGGGTTCTTTCTAAAATTATCATTCTTTATTTTTTGCCCCAGTTAATGGTACGGTTGACACATGCATATACGCAATAGTACAAATTTTTTGTACGATTGCATCACTCGGGGAAGGGAAAGAAATGTTCGTGTTTGTTTTGTACCTTGATACAAAAATGAAAATTCGTGTAATTTCCATCATGTTATGTTGTAGTTCACACATATAACTTTGTATCGTAGATATCAAATGTGTCTACGATTATAATTTGTTGGCAAATTGTGTTGCATATCTATGCATAGAGATTAATTGTGATGTCTCGTCCCACATCGAAAGTTTACATGGGTGATTCTGGGTATATAAAGAACCATGTAAATTACTAATAAGAACTTGGGCTTAAGCATTTTGGGCCACGTGGTTGGGCTTCAACAAGTTATTGGGTCGGCGGTTTACATGGAGCGTTACAATTTGTAACAGAGCGATCCGTGTACACGATTGAGTGTGGGGTCGGGACTTTGTTTGTTCATTAGGGATCAGCCCGGGGTTAGATCGTGGTGACTCTACTGTGAACCCCTTGTGGGGCACAAGGTCTTAAAGGTGGGGAGATTGTGATGTCCCGTCCCACATCGAAAGTCTACATGGGTAATTCTGGGTATATAAGGAACCATGTAAACTACTACTAACAACTTGGGTTTAAACATTTTGGGCCACGATGGATCAGTGGTTTACATGGGGCGTTACATTAATATCACTAGTTACTGTGCAAAGTATAGTCTACCGTACATTTTGATAGTCTCACAAGTAAAGAAAGTTTTGGGCATGTCTTCATTTTTAGTACAATGATAATTGTGACTATATAGGAAAATAAATTGTATGTGATTACTTTATATGCACCAAAATAAGTTGAGATTGGGAAACGACTATGGTAATGGGAATATCTATAGTGGTATTGTTCTAAGTGGTATAACCACAACTGTTGATGCGTCAACTATGATCCTACGAGATCATGCTATTCTTCTAAATGAGGATCAACAGTAATGAGAAATTGTTGTTGTGAAAGTCGAAGCGACAAAGACTTCTTTCCAAATGTTGAAGAAGCACCATATCATTGGGTTTGATTTAGTAATGTGTGTCACTTGAAATTTGTACACGTACGTTAAGACAATAAGTATATATGCTTTTGTCATTGATAGCATAAAATAATGCTATGAGCATTTGCTCGAGAGCAAGGGTGTGATTTTGACGAAACTCATTCTACAGAATGAAGTTTGAAAATCAATGTAGCAGATTAAGGTGTTGAGAAATCGCCATGTGGTGAATTATTATGAACTGTATACCTTATTTGCTTCTACGAAATAGAGTTGTTGAATTGAAAAATCATGCCTTATAGGCAACGATGAATGGTACATGGATAGGTTTTGTGTTATGGAACGTATAGAGTGAAATATTTTTCTAGATGAATATATTCTAAATGTAATACCCATGTAAGGAAGTTAATGAAACACAAGAATGTGGGGCCTAGAACTTTCTATAATTCTTTAGAATGTGAGGGCACCTTAAAGATGATGGTACCACACCCCCTAGGAAGGGTTAAGGCGGGTTCAAAACCATTGACGGTGTGGTCATCGGTTGTGCATAAAATGGTGGTGCATGTTAGTTCCTTGTGAATGAGCCTCCAGTACTAGAATTCATAAGAACATGATTATGAAATCGAAAGATGCATTATTTTTTGCATAAGTGATTGTGAATAAATCCAAAGAAGGAGAAATTAGGTTCTATCAAGTGAACTTATGAGACTGTCGGTGAAAAACAATCAGATCAAGAAGAAGAAGTTGATGATAAGCCTTGATATGTGCTTGAACATTAAAACTTTCTTATCCGAATATTTTCTAACATATTTGTTAGATAGTGAGTCTCTAAGCTTTTGAGAAATTGTGAACTTTTCAAAGGATTTGGTGTAGAATGAGGCTATAAAAAGTGAGGTTGACTCCGTCTTACAAGATCATCCTTGGGAATTGGAGAATCTTTCTTTGCGATGTAAGCCTTTGGGCTACATATGATTTTGCATGAGAAAGATAAAAGCAAATGGATCAAGATCTTGAAAATCTTTATATACATCAAATGGATGTAAAAGAAAACTTTCCTAATTTAAGGATTTGAATAAAGAAATTCACGTGGAACAACCTGAAAGGATTTTTGTTCTAAAGTGTTGTGGAGAATTGTATTATTGAGTTATTATGTTACAAGGGGCCAGTACATCAATATATAGAGAAAACCTAGAAACCCTAGGTAACTCTAATTACATGAAAGGTCAATAATACCCTTGCAACTAAACATTAATAACAACTTAACCATTACTATTCTAACACTCTTTTATTTATAGATGAGATTAGGGTTAACCTAATGGGCTCTAACCACCTAGGCCCATTAGGGTTAACATAACCTAATCTATCCCACATAACAACTAACACTCCCCCTCAAACACATGATGCGAGCATGGAGAGCATTATGGGTTTGCCAACATAAAAAAGAGATGCTCCAACTGATGTCTTTGACAACTTCGATTCTCCAACGAAAAAGAGATGCTCCAACTGATGTCTTTGACAACTTCGATTCTCCAACGACTTCAATTCTTCAACAACTTTAATTCTTTGACAACATTAATTTTGGTACCCAGTAGAATATAACTAACAAAGGAATATGGGACAAGTTCTCCCCCTCATGTGCGAACCCCGAATCGCACGGGAAGAGAGAAACAAAGAATCCAACTAGGATCACAACAAGGTGCCACACGGCACAACTTGGGGCCACTTGGCACACCAAACGGGGATTTAACAACCAACCAACAAAAGAAAGACTTGTCCATAAATTCACCAAAAGTCTAAACTGCAGGGACCAAAATCAAATATTGCAAAGTTTGGGAATCAAACTATAATCAAAACAAACTTGACGGGCAACCGACAACAATGAGGGAGCAAGGGGGGTGCGGCCCACAACAGCAGATCAGGCCCACAACACAACCAAGGGGCTGGAGCAACCAACGCCTAAAACGAAACAGGTTAGGGTAGAAGACTGACGAGGGTACCACAAGATTCAAACAATAGACCCAGGCGGAAGCAGGCGGCTGACTAGGTGGCTGAAGTCAGCAAACAACAGACAACAACAGCAACAGACCAGAGGTAGACGGCAGATCAGAAACAGACCGGAAGTGAATCAGAGGCAGGCGAGCCAACGAAAGGCGGCTAGCAAAAGGCTTAACAGAACCAGAGACAACGAACTCAAACAGAGGCAACGGAACCACAGGCAAAAGCAAACAACAGAGGACCCTGATGCAACCGGCGGACGGCGGCAAGGCATAAGCCGCCCGCCGGAAAGCGAGTATTCCACAGGCCTAGATCTTATGCTCTGATACCATGTTGTGAAACTAAAGAAAGGAGAATTGTATTATTGAGTTATTATGTTACAAGGGGCCAGTACATCAATATATAGAGAAAACCTAGAAACCCTAAGTAACTCTAATTACATGAAAGGTCAATAATACCCTTGCAACTAAACATTAATAACAACTTAACCATTACTATTCTAACACTCTTTTATTTATAGATGAGATTAGGGTTAACCTAATGGGCTCTAACCACCTAGGCCCATTAGGGTTAACATAACCTAATCTATCCCACATAACAACTAACATAAAGCATGATAGGAAAGTTTGCATGATCGCTAAAACAATGGCATGAGTGATTTGATAGTGGTATTTGTCAAATGACATTGACTTTGTCATTATGTGTCATGTGATTACATGCTCATTGTTGGTAGACTTGATAGTTTTATCAAAGTAATAGCGACCAAGAAGATGTTAAACTCAAAGTTTAACATGAAAGAGATAGGTTATTCAAATGTCTAGGACATCTGATGGACTTGTTTGAGAAGACTCCTGAGAAGTCTTAACAAGTTGAATACGAATGTGACCAAAACTCTAAAGGACTTAAACCTCTATCTATCTAAAAATACCAATGAGAGCTCTATTGAAGTATTCTCGGATAATTGATATTCATGTACTTGATGAGTTGTAAAAGGTCAGACAAAACCTACTTAGGTTGAAATTATAAAGGGTACTAGGGTCCCTAACTATAAATACCCAACAATACTTGAAGAGTACGGTGACTCGAATTGGGTATCTGACGTGGAAAACTTGAAACCCACAATGGACATGTTTTCATACTTAGAAGTGCAACTGTGTCTTGGAAATCTTTTGAATAAACATATGTCGCGATGTTGACAGAATGTGGTTTCATTGTTATAGTCAAAGCAACTGAAGAAGTTGAATGGCTATACTGGTCTTAAAGATTTTTCAAGTTGGACAAACTCGTGCTAGCGAGTTACATCTATCGGAATGGCACATGGTAACATTGGTAACGGTAAGTCTCGACATGTCGTCATAAACACAATACCATTTGACAACTTCTCTCATATCAGATTGTCACAATTTGACAACGTGAAGTCAAAAGACAATATTGCAGATTTGCTAACTAGAGGGTTAAAAAGAGAGCTAGTTGGTAAATTCTCGAGGAGAATGTGGCTTAAGCCTACGACGATGAAAGTTACAGTAATGGAAACCCAACCTAGTTGACTGGAGATAATAAGATCTAGATTCAAAAGAACAACCTAATTGTGTGTAACAGAGTAGAATCAATGAGGAGACATGCTCTTGCCCATTCCTATGATGAAATAGTGATGTTTGTGAGGATGAAGGATAAGCTATATGTTTTATATGACTCTTATGCGTTGGAATGCCAAGCGAGGTATAGAAACAAACCCTTAAATAAGAGGTTACCTATGTGAGTGTGAAGTGAGGCCGCTTCTATAATAATTAAAATGCTTAATTCTTTAGAACACTCACTGAACCAAGCGAGAGCTTAGGACCAAAATAAACTCAACAACGAGAACTGAATTGTGTTAGGAGAAGTTCATGTCTTAAGTATGTTGTCTTGGTTTACACAAACGGCACAACAGTTTCAAAAATATTACGTTCACTGATCAACCATTAAATCTGATAGGCTTTCACAATGGAAGATTCAAAGCCAGAAAAGCAGGAATTATCTATTGTACTCTCTCTCTCTCTTTCTCTCTTTGAGTCTGCGTTGTCTTCTATATCGTTTATTTTGTCAATTTCATTCATGTGAGGGATTATTGGAAAAATAAATTGTGGAACAAACTTTATTTAGTATTGAATGAGAAATTGACTCTTCAAGTGCACACAGTGGCAAGGTGGAGAATACCTCGTGAAAGTGTAAAGTTGTGACTTCAATTCCTGACTCATCAGCTACAAACTTTGTTTTAATCCACAAATTTTATGGACCATGGGTGCATGATTATGGATTAACACTAGATTGATGGATATTTCCCACTTGATGGTTATTCATTCTTTTTTGGTTTTGAATTTGAAGAGATGGACACTTTCTCCCTCTCCTCTATGTGTTTAAATTGGGTTCTACTTCCTTTTATTTTGATATAGAAATATCAATCGAAAAATTCGATCTTGTATTCTTCCAAAAATTCGTTTTGTTAAGTTTCAAAATATTCTTCTTGTATGAGAGGGAGACAAACATAGTTCGGTTCGATGAGCAGTTTCAGTGTATGGTGTGGACTAGATTGTGGGTATCCATTGTATCCTGGGAAATAAACGCTGATAGATACCTCAACCACCACAAGGAGACGGCAAATTTGTTCTAAGAAAACCGTGTGAAACACGGATCTCGGTTCGGGTTATAATTTTGTTTTATCAGATTATTGTTCTTGACTTATCAATCGTGTTCTATTCTATGTTTCTGACTATTCTGATTTCAGGATGATAAGTTGGAAGATTTGTGCGAGAAATTTGATAATGTTATTGGCGTTCATCCAGATTTTGTTGAGTTACATTGGTTTTTTTTCCTGTAATTTTTCGTTATCGGAGCAGTGATGTTGTTCGAATTCTTTCGCTAATCAAATAAAGATCAAATTTTATTTTTAGGACTGATTTTTTCACATTCCTGTCAAATTCAAAAGGTCACCTTCTTTTCATGATCACTCCTGAAGAAACACTTGGAGGTTTAGAATCACATAATGCGCATGTGCAAGTGAGTGAAATTGCTACATAAAAGATTGCTTACACAAACTCAATACGGAGAGGGCTCAAAGAGTTCCTATTCATCAACCTAATACGAGTTCCCAACTCATCCATCCTTTTTGATGGTCATTACCCCTATTTATATGATTCTATTGTGTTCTTTTCTATACAAACTTGAGTGCATTCTCCGTACTTGCCATCCTCGATTACGGGCTGATTTGACATGTCATGGGCCAATTGGCATGATGGGTCTGGGTTAGTGAGCCAGCCATTACCAATGGCTCAGTTGTGACTGTGAGCTAACTTGTGCCAAGCATGTGGCCTAAGCTTTTGCTTTGGGTCGGGCAAGCTGGATGATTTCGTAGTTTTGCCTACTCTAATATTTGAAGCCCCCATAACTGCCCCTTAGCTAGCTGCTGCTCAGTCACGTTTCTAGGCTAGTTGCATGGCAATGAACTAATAGTGCCAAGTATAGGGGTCGGGTCGTCTTCTTTCTCTTACGTGATGGGTGTGTCGCCAACTCTATGTGCATTAAATGCGATGTGCCACTTAATTCTTCTTTTCGAGCTGTTATATCGACAAGTCGCCCTTCCATATTTCATGCATAATGCCTTTATAAATAAATACTAAATCCTCTTAAATTTGGTTAGTTATATATTCTGATCTTGAATTACTTATTTTTTGGTATCGTAGGCATCTCACAACCTCTATAAGTTTTGATTTTTTCTTTTGATTTCTTCAATGGCTACTGTTTTGAGAATGATGTTTACCAAAGAACTTAGAGATAGACTTCGAGAGGTGTATGTGATGTAGTTGTTCACCTTCTGGCAACAAATGAAATTCCTGCCCCCAGTTACTGATAGCGACTCTTCGTATTTTTTTGCTTATAGCTATAGTGGAGGGAGACATTAGGTTTTCCTCCATCTCTTGATTCGCCAAGCTCTGTGGCCTCAAGGAATTTTCTCTTTCTATGATACAAGGAACTTTTATAGGGTGATTTGCCCTTAATGGGATTTTAGGTACGTACAAAGATAGGCATGGCAACCATTGGCCAAGGGTATTCCTTGAAGAAAGCTGCACGTAAAGCCGGCGAGTGGAGGACCTAGAGACATTAATTATCACCCACCTATGATATTTCCCCTAATATTTTTTTGCTCATTCTAAAGTTTTTGTTTTTTTGTAAGCTAGCTTCAAAACAGTAATATCATTCCAAGATAATAAACCTCTTCCAAATTAACAGAAGAATAAATTGGGAAAATAAGATTGGCAAAAAGGAAATATTTCTTGGAAATGCTGTTGAAAACAAAATTCTTTAATCCCTTTGACAGTGAATGTTTTGTACATTTTGAAGTATCGGTGAGAACCAAAAAAAAAAAAAAAGGGAAAAAAAAAGGATGAATTATATCATAAGGAAACACCAAATAAACGTCAAAACTATGATGACCCAAGCGGCGGCCGAAGAAGACGATGTCGTTCCGAATCCAACTGTCGAACACGAAGACATATCAGACTCCAACAAAGAGTTCAACTTGAAATTGGGATTTGACCCATACAAGGCCTGTATTCCTTCCACGTCATCAATCTTTAGGTCCGCCTTCTTCTTCCTTGGACTAAGGCTCGGATACATGACCGCTTCTTTCACCGACGAGTGAGCCAGCCCAAGCACGTGCCCAATCTCATGGGTCGCCACCGAGTCCAAATCAACGGCCACCCTTGACTTCTCCGACCCGAAATCAATGGCCCAAGTCTCCGCAGCGTCCAAATGAAACCTCCCGTTTTCAGGCGAAAAAGCATGGGCCAAGACACCCAAAACCCCATCGAACGGCTCCCCATCGCCGTGATCCCCACTATAGAACCCAATCTTGATGTCCGCCATCCAGTATTCCTCCGCCTCCGTGAAATTCACAGGGATCACTGCCGACCACCGCGAAAACGCACGCTCGAAAACCGATTTTAAATCTGATTGAGCTATATAGTCGATGGAATAATCCGGCGAGAAGGCATAGGTCAAAGTCATCGGAGACGACCGTGCCCACCTCGGCTCGCCAAAGAAGAACGCGTAGTGACGCGTCACGTGAAGGACACGTGCGGCGTCGCTCACTCCGCAACGTGGGGACATGATTTGGGAAACGGTGTGGGAGTCGAGTTTCCCAGTGACGGAGAGTCCGAGGTTCTTTTGGTAATTTTGGACAGCGAATTCAAAGCGGTCGTCAAAGGTGTCGGTTAAGTTGGATTCGGGTACAGCTCCGAGGTATCCGAATCGCTGAAAGTATTTCTTCAGCTCCGACAGGCCGCTGACGTTGCTCCCCCTCCCGGCGTCGAGGAACTTGATGAAGTCGTGCCACGTGGTGGTGTTGTTGTTTTGGGAGTCGACGGATAAGTCAGTTGATGGGTCAGGTAGGATTCTGGCGGGAAAACAGGCGAGTGGAAGGAGGAGAGAGAAGAATAAGAAGAAATAACTGAAAAACGGAAACATGTTGGGTTAGTTATTTCCGAGATTTGAGTCTTAACTTGGGATTTGCAGAGGTGGAGCAAGCTTTATGAGGGCTATTATCTAAGTTTTTTTTTTTTTTTTTATCCTATTGTTTGTAATGCACAAAAAAATTCAAGTATCCATGCACAAATTTAAGTATATATCTATACACAAATCGATTTGCAAAAGTATTGGGTAAAAGATTAAATGAGTTCTGTAAAAGTATTTTTTTTCTTTTTTAGTATTTTGTATTTTCCTTTTTGTATTTCCAAATAGAATAGTATAATATGAATTGATTTGCAAAATTTTAACTCTTTATGCATGTAAATAATTAGTTAACGCAATTTAGGATAATTTAATTAATAAACAGAAATATATTTTTGTAATTGCATATATATAGATAATTTAATAAAGGTTGGTCACAGCCGGCAGTCGTCTTGTTATTTCGAAGAGGCCTGAAGACCAGGAGGATATGAGAGTTTCCCTATGGAAAGTAATTACAAGAAGATACATCAATTAATATAATAAACAAACTGATAGGTGCATGCGTCACATAATTAAACAAGTGGTGGTTTTCTTGATAGCGAAACTAAAGAAGACTTTGGACGTCTCCCACTAATATCACTCTCTCTCTCTCTCTCTCTCTCTCTCTCTCCACTATTTAATTGTAAATTCAAAAGTAGGGAAATTGATCTGTTGATTCTGCGAGGGTTCCAAAAAGTTTCATATTACTAGACATTCCAACATTCCGTTGGCTTAGTCCACGAAACGAAAGCTCATTGCAAGAATCACCTCACCTTATTTGCTTAGAATATAGTACTCTCATGTTTCCTATACAAATTCAAACGGTTAGAAAAGCTTGGGTCTTGATCAGGCCTTTTGGAAATAACAAGACGACTGCCGGCTATGAATAACCTTTATTAATCTCGAACAAACTTGAGAACAAATTACAGAGCGTGTGAGGCGTTGTTATAATCCGTTAATTTGACCTCGATATGTCTCCAAGATTCAAATAATATTTGTTTTCTGTGCAATAAATACCTAAATATATAGTGTCACTCGGCAGTTATTAATTCAAAAACACTTTGATATTTAAGTTATGACACGTGGGATAAATAAAAAATAATAATTATACTTGTAATTGTAATTAATTGCATATCTTTTTTCCATCATAAAGTTCGCTATCTATATGTATGTACACCATGTGCTTCTGATGTTGGTAACACAATAATCTCGGGATCCCCTCCCGATTAATCGAGGATTCCATTCTGAATCCTTCTCTAACTTTCCACTTTTCGAACGCGATTCTTTCCTTTAGTGCAGACCTTCCATGTTATGATTCCTACTATAATTCCAAGCTTTCCACTTCAAGCCTCTTTCCTGACGCTCGCGCCTCATCCTTTGGACGACTACTTAAAAGCTCACTGTCAACGTTGCCAGCCCAACCCACTGTCAGCCTTTGAGATAGGTCTCTACCGTTTGGCACGTCTAGGTCGAACACTGTCTTGACTCGACAAGCCCTTGAGCTTGGCTATTGATTCCACTCAATCAAGCTTCATCTCAGCTGATGATCGGTTGGCAAGGTTGGTCGAACTGATAAGCTACCATCCTCTAATATCCGTGCCATGTGTTGACGCTGGATTGGTTGGAGGTCCAATCGATGTTTTATTTCGCACGTGTCGATTCAGACGCATTAACCCCTATCATTAGGTGTGTGCCACGTGGCGTGTGTTGGTAGGTCGATTTAACCATTGCCTCTTTATTTCGTGCGTAGCTTCGTTTACACACACACACACACATACACATTGAGGGGAGAGAGAGGGTCACACATACTCTCTTTACTTCTCTGTTATTCTTCTTCTATTCTGGTGATTTGATCAAGTAAGCCACCTCTTGCAACTGTGATTTAAGATAAATTTTCTATACTTTTTTTCGTATTATCTTCACGTTGTATGGACTAACTTGACGAAAAATTTAGAGATTGCTTTGTCCCAAATACCTTGACCTCGATCTTGTTTCCCATCGTTTTTGTTTTCTTTTCCACCTTGATGCCCTAGACAAGGGAGCACATGATTAGGATATTCAACGTGTAAGGACCCTAAATTTTAGAATTTTAATATATGCCCAATGATTTTTATTAAACATTTAATTTATAGTTTTATTTAGTAGGGTTATAATGAGTTAAGCACATACATATATTTGTGCATATATTATTATTGTATCATTGTAGTAATATATTAATTATTAATTAATTATCATGTATTATTATTAAATATAGTTATAGATAATTATTAATTAACCCACTAACTGTAACGCCCCGGATTTCGGAGACGTTAATTTAAAATAATTTATCAAAAGTCAACCATACTTCCATTACTTAGTCAAAATAAAGTTTGATTACAACATTTGAATTTAAAGAAATTACATTAAAATTTGAAATTAAGAGCTCAAAATATATCTAGGTGAACCACGGGGCTACGACATCCTCCTCGAAAGTACCGCTGTTGGTATCTAGATAACTGGGCTCAGCAACGTCATCTTCGACACCTGGCATGAAAGGCCAGGGGCAGAGAAGTTGCACCAGATGAGCGATTAACGCTCAGCAAATAAAACTACCCTAAATCTCAAATCTATGCAATGGATCAACTGATGCATGATCATGAAGATAGTATGAGCAGTAAATCAAGTATTATGAACAGAACAAAATAATCAGAGTTGACATAATCAGATTTAACAAATAAGCGGAAGCATTAAACAAGTAAGTACGTTAAATGAATGAAATGTCGACAATGTAACTTTAAGTCAAACCCTATGACTTGATTCTAAGTTTCTGACACACGCAACCGACTTATATCCATAAGTGTTCACCATTGTTGACAAGTGTCCAAAATTTCTTTTCAAAATACCAAGTTCGGGTTGACACAAGCATTGCCCGTCATCAAAATTTCATTTTCCAAAGTGGTGTTATGATGTTCCCGACCAATATGGTCCCGACCCCTACGCTGACCTCGTATCCGGCGCTAGTGTACCCAAACATCGGCTCCCGTATCCCATGCTCCCAACCTTTATGCTCCCAGCATTATGTCTCCCATATGTCGTGCCTTGACTCGGAAAATATCTAACTCCTCCCCTTCAACTATATTTTATTTTTGAAAAGACACGACACGGCTTACGAACATAACCGGCTCACGACATAACTTGGCTAAATACATGAGACGTGACCGACTCGGCTCCAAGACACAGCCCGGTGGTAACAGACGTAGTTCGGCTAAAATCCATATCCCGGCTAAAGACATCCTAACACGTCTCCCCCAAGGAGTAAGTCAAATCTCGAGTCACCAAACATAAGAGTTTATCAATTTCTCGATTTTCGTTACAAAGCTTGTGACCTTATGACTCGTGTCAAAACCTCGAGTGTCGTTTCCACTAACCTCAAACGTTCCTCATTGACTCCATGTTTCGTTTAAACGACTAGACTCATGATAACATGATGATGCGTTGGAGATGCAAGTTTTTAGCAAGGAGATAAGATAATACATTAACGCGAAAATCTATCATATAGACGGAATATCATGATCACAATTTCGTAGAAAATGCTAACTTAATGATCATCGAATAGGGTGTCATCTTACATTAATTGATAGTACTTAAGGTTCAAAAAGATAATCTAAGGTTAGTTACGGTTGGGTGATCATTAAGTAAAAGTTGAGAGCGTTTTCTTATTTTCTGAAAATTTTCATAGTCTGGAAATTTTTCTAAGTATAGAAAAAGTTGAATTTTTCAAGTTTCGAATTAGGAGATAAAAAGTCCCGGAAATGATTCCTTGATTTTTTCTAAGCACAATGGTATATTCATACGTCTCAAACGCATAAGTTTAGGGTGAGTTTCGGGCCAAAATATAGGAAGAAAACGGGTGATTTTTCTATTTTGTACTAAAATAGGGAGGGCGACATTTTGATTCGAATCGAATTTTAATTTTCTGTGAATGCCATTGTTTCCAAATGGGGGGTACTTCCTTATTTTCATTAAATAAAATTAAAGTAAATACATTAAGAATAATGTATTTACTTAAATTTATTTATAGAAAATAAGTATATTTTCATAACACATGCCATGCCTTAACAAAGCCTAAGTCAGAAACTAAGTGTCAAAATTCCATAACAGAGGCACCGGTGTAAGGTTTCAGAGGCACCGGTGTAAGGTCTGTTCTCCAGTGTAATACTAAGATACAGAGAGGTAAGGGCACCGGTGTAACCAAAACAGAAGCACCGGTGTAAGGTCTATTCTGCAGTGTACTACTGAGATACAGAGAGGTATGACACCGGTGTAAGTATGAAACTACAGGACATTGTAAAATACAGAGAGCCAAGGCACCGGTGTATCAAAAACTAAGGCACCGGTATAACCATGAAAACACAGAACACGTTAACATACAGAAAGCAAAGACACCGGTGTAACAAAAACTATGACACCGGTGTAACCATGCAAATACAGAACATTAAAACATACAGAGAGCAAAGGCACCGGTGTCACCAAAACTAAGGCACCGGTGTCAACATCATCTTCTACAAATTTACAGTTCTGGGTTTCGTTTTCTTCGAGCTCCGTGGAGCTCAATATCGATCAATGGCATAAATTAAAGGTTAGGATAGAATCATTCACCTTAGTATTGAAGAATCAAGGCTTGAATTGGATGATTTCGGCTTGGATTAAGATAATCGAAGTTCAAATGAAATTTGCTCTCTTCTCTCTCCCTCTACTGTTTTTTCCTAATTTCTCTCCTCTAAACCACAACCATGGCAACTCTCTCCATTCTCTGAACTCTGAAATTCGTAGGTGCAATGTGAGGAGGGTAGAATAGAAATAGAGAGGGCTTGAGTGTAGAAGTCTCTCTTGCATGGAATGCCATTGGTTAGGGGAAAAAAATCTGCAGAATTTGATGGAGTGAAGCTATTGCCTTGCTCAGTCATGATGAACATTTGAGGAGTGGTTTGGCTAAAACCATGGGTGGAAGGGATTTGGCTGGGGAAAGAGGAGTGTCCACCAAGGTTTAGGTGTTCAATGGTGGAGAGGAGAAGTAAACGTCTGTTTTTTTTGGAGAAGGGGGTGATCATTAAGGGAAAATTATCCCATGTGACAAGCTCCATGGGAATTGGCTGATGAAATGGGTTCTGGGTCAAGCCAAAAGGATTTGGGTTGTGGGCCGGGTTAAACCAAGTTGGGCTTGGGTTAGGATTTAGTCCAATGGGTTGGGTCTACACACACACATGCACAAACCCAAGTATGACTAAAATAAAATGCGCACAACTAATTAAATCAATAAATAATTTCATATATCAAAATTTATTTATTTATTTTTTTTAATTTTCTTTTTTTTTTTCATTTAAAATTTTTTGGTCTTTACACTAACCCACTCCCTTATCCCCACTCTCTTCTCCACCCTTATCTTAACTTCCTAAATCATAATTTTTCCCCATAATTCCTCTCTCTCTCCAATCGGCAGACTCTCTCTCTCTCTCTCTCTCTAAGTCTCTCTCTCTAGTTTTGTTTCTCTAGATCTTGCTCCCTAGATATCTCTCTTGCGCTCTCTCTCTCGTGTGCGCTAACTGATTCTTGTGGATGGAAAGATAAGTTAGAGTACTTATTTCACACGGGAAAGAAAAAAATACAGGTAACTACTACATTATCGTTTTTTTTTTTGAAAATCCATGCGCGTACGTATGTAGTGTTTTAGATTAATAGTATAACGGATCCGGCAATTCGGGCTGTAAAAAGAGAATTTTTCTAGATATAAAACATGCATTGAATGATCTATAAATGTAGAAAATTATCTAACGGTCGTTTTGACATCTCATGGGTCTAAAACGGACATCGGGAAGGAAATATATGGCTGTTTTGGCGATCGGCAGATTTGGGACAGATTCTATCCGAAAATTTCAGCCACTTTGGACTATCATTTGGGAACTGAAACAAAACTTTATTGAGATCTTTTCTTCAGGAAAGACGTAGATCTTCATCTTATGTACGCTCTGAAATTTTTCTGGGCTCAAACGGAGTCCGGGAGTAGATTTTATGGCCATTTTCGCGGCAAGGGTATAAAACTGCATGAATTACGTTAATCTGGAATTTCGAAGTAGTTAACATGAGAATTTAATAAAGTGATAAACATGAAATAATTAGGGTTCAGTCTTAGCTTCACAACGGTGCAGACTAGAACCTAAATGGATTATCGAACGATTTTATATGATTTTTTTAAAAGACTGACTTTTGTACTTATATTTTGGAATATGCAAGTGTTGAATTATTATCCTTAATAGCATGTTCTTTTATGTTTTTAGTTATTAATTGTGGAGAATTTTGCATGAAAAACGTTGTCACCCCACGTATTGCATGCAATTTAGGATTAATAATAAAAATGAAAAAAATTAATGTGTTATGTGTCATGACTTAGTCCAGGGGACTTAACCTGCCGGAAATTGGAGGGTACGTACCATTCATACGGTCTAGGCCGGCTGCCACGGCCTAATATGTAAGGGATCGAGGCTGGCTGAAAGCTCGACATGCATGGGTTAGGGGGCTGAGGACGCGGGATGGTGGTACCATAGGTGGAAGGTCTGTGAGACCGTTGATTGTGAATTGACTATGTGATGGATTGGAGAATTTTACATGCTAGATCGTTAGTCGTGCTGGTGTTACGAGTCGAGTCAGATCTTGAGCCGTGCGGGTTCGCGACCCGTGAATGAGAATTTATCGCTTGGAAACACAGCGTATGGGAATCTAAGCATGGGTGTAAGGATGGAACTGGTAATTTAAACCACGCAAATAATAATATTAAAAAATAGAATTAATCTATTCATTATATACTTGCATTCATGGGGGTTTCATGAGGGATAATTGGTATGTTACTAGGTTTCAATACTCATGGTACGTTGTACCCTGGCCCCGAGCCAGATGTAGGAGATGAGTCTGAACTTGAACCTGAACCAGAAGCAGAAGTGGTGGCTACCGAAGCAAAGGAAACAGGTTCCGAGATAGCAGAACCTTGGTTGTACCAATAGTCAGTCTGTCAGAAGTTCACTGAAGGTCCCCCATGTGTGGGGTTAATTTTATTCATGTTATTTAAATTGTTTCGCCACTATTACTATTTAGAAATTGAGATAATACTTTAATTGTTTTATTATGTTTTAAATTTTAAATTTGAGAGATTTTCTTTATATTAATATTAATTAAATATTAAATTCTAATTAACTAATTATAGATCATTTTAATAATTTTAGGTTAAATTTTAAAAAAATTATTTAAATTTTCGGGTCGTTACACAACGAGTGTGACCAACTGTATAGGCTAAGTCAACCAATGATTGGGACTGTCTCGACTTTTTTGTCAATTTTTTTTTTTTTTTCCAAATTGATGGAGGTGTTCGAGACAATCAGGTAATTCAATCATCAAAAGCGCCTTAACTGTCCTCCGTTTTTGTCCAAAACTATGGCCGAGCTCTCTAATCATGTACTATACTTGACTCATTTTACAAACATTTTCTTTTTGCTTGAAATTGGAAATTTACTAATAACCTTTCAGGAGACCAAGTAAACTAAGCATTGGGATAGCCTTAATACCCCCTGAACCTCAGCTAGCGTGACCTCTGGAATAGAGCAGTCATCGTCAAGTCAGGCAAACAACCTCTCAAAACTAGGGCAGATCCTCTCCTACTTTCGTGTTCTTTTTGTATTTTCTTTTTTCTTTTTTTAGTTTCTTTGGAGGGTCAAGTTGATCCAAGATTAGGATTGTCTTTACCCTCTCAAGAATGACCTCAAGTCAAGACAAGAATCACTATCCTAAACCAAACTCTACAGTCCATTCCCGAACAGGATTCATGCATGCAACACAACAGCAGAATAAAAGCGATGATATGCTGCCACGTAAGATAAGGTATAACAAAAATATTAACAAGTAAGCCTATAAGATCCCTGTCCTAGTTTCGAAGGTGTTCAGGCTTACTTCGATACAAATGGCTTGGTAATCTCAAAAGGTACCTTTGGACTAGAGCCAAAATATACCTCACGTTGCCTAGTGATGGCAAGGCAACGACCGGTCAAGCATAGAATATGACTCATCACGATTGAAAGGTTGTAGGCTTCTCAAAATTTACCAATGGATAGTCAAAGAGCTACCCTGGTTCCTCGATGTTTCACCCATAAGGATATCCATACATTAATGCACATGAAATACAAGACATTAATATAAGATGAAGAACAAGATCCTATACATGCTTCTGAGTTTAACTTGCAATGGTCCCCAGTGGAGTTGTTACTGTGAGCTCCCTGTTTGATATGCATCTGACCATTTATCGGGGTGTGCACAAAACACACTACCATGCGTGGTCTTTCTCGGCCGACATTTTTCTTCTTGGAGCTGTCTCCACCCAAGTTTGAGGGTTTATCCAAGGAATCAAGCAAGTACATGCGAATAGAGACATATCGAACCAACTACTCTGTCATAAGCAGAGATTGCTCAACTTGGAAGTTAGGTTACAAGATGGAAAGGTGTTATGCAGCCATCTCGCTTGACCCAGGGCCGGGTAGATCTCTACTAATAATTTATAGAATCTTGAGTTTATTTTACATTAATGTCACATGTCAAAATGGGGAAATAAAACAGTAAACACGTAGATGTTGGTTATTTCTTTTTATTAAAAAATAAAAGTATGTATAGAATGAGATTTGAACTGAATAAAGTGTATGGTGTTTGAATTAGAACTGTTTGTTAGTCAACAGAATGGTGTGTGCCATTTTAAAATTGGCTTACGTCCCTCTGTTAATGGCATGTGCCATACAGAGACCCAAGTAGAATATGTGTTTTGTATTCTAACTGCTTTGTGGACAATAAAAATGCATATCTTTCTATTTTAAGGGATTCAAATATTAAGGACGTGGTTTCAAAAGAGATGTCTTTTGTGAAAATACACATGAAGTCCTATAAATATAGGGTTATCCCATAAGTTTTGAGCATTGAATTGAAGTCTCCTTTGCTTCTATTTGACATTACTTTCTTATATTATTTTGGATAATTTGAGAAAGACTTTCACCGATCGTTTAACGTGAAAACATCCTGTGAGATTCTAGATTGTATCTTGACTTCAAGACAACGACTTGTCATACCTTCTGACGAGGGTAAAAATGTAACTAGAAAATACATTTATCCCCCTCAGCAAAAGATTTAGTTCGGCACCAAATAAAAGATACATCAGGACACATGTGTCGATCACGTGATGGTATAGCCAACCTGAGAAATGTTATCCGTACTATATTCGAGGCGAGAAGGTTGAATATACAATTAGCCGATCTAAGGAAGATGGCTTGGTAATCAGCCAACCTGAGAAAGATGGCCAAATGTCCTGCCGACCTGAGAAGGGTGGTCCGGGATATCATCAATCCCAGAAAGACGATGAGTGACTGTTATTCCGAGATAAGACAGAATCCTGAATAAGTTGGGATACAGTTCTAACAGATATGGATGAGAAGTCCAAGGCCAATTTAATTAATACAAAAAATATTGATTAAATGAAACTCTAGTGATAGAAAATAACTGCTTGATAAATAGTTATCTCATTAGTAGCCAATCAGAAGATACTTCACTCTAGTCAAAATCCTAAGAGAATTAAGATCAATGAAAAATCTATAAATAGAGCTCCACGTCAACAAAGAAGGTACATTCTAACTCGTGCATAACTTTACTTGCTAATAGAGAATATTGGCTTGAGTTATCGTGTAACGCCCCAACTTTTGGCACGTTAAATTTCCACGATAAATTTTTTTTTTTAATTTTATTTAAACCACTTTATAATCAAAATAAGTTATCGAAAGAAAAATAATTTTTATTTAATGATAAATTCCAACAACATTTAAACATTCGAGTTATAAACTGAATTGACCAAAATACCCTTTCAGGTTTACAAATCTATTTAAGATAACTAAAATCTTAAGGTCATCTACGGATAAGGCAACCATGTGAATGTCTCCCCTCCTGTAGTCTCCAGTTCTTCTGACACGAACAGTTCCTCTATATGTACTTCTACATCTGGCATGAAACGCCAGGGGCAAAGAAGTTGCACCGATGAGTAATGAAACTCAGTAGGACAGATTACCCGAAAAACCAAACCCAAGGACATACAACATACAACAGTTCATATGGATAAACAATAAATAACAACACATGCTGATAAAAATAAGCAGTAAACACGTCGGGTTAATTATGCTCTTTTCCGCTTTCATTATCTTGTTTAAGTGGGACGACGCCCTGTCACATGGCACGACGGCCGGAGCATGCACGTGGGACTGTATACCCTTAGCACACCTCGGGACTTGAACCCGGTAAGCAAGCTGCATGTGGGACTGGTTACCCCTTAGCACACCTCGGGGCTTGAACCCGGTAAGCAAGCTGCATGTGGGACTGGTTACCCCTTAGCATACCTCGGAATGACATCCGGTAATCCACCATACACGTGGGACTGGTTACCCCTTAGTATCTTCGGAACGACGTCCGGCATCAACCATACATGTGGGACTGGTTACCCCTTAGTATCTTCGGAACGACGTCCGGTAATCAACCATACATGTGGGACTGGTTACCCCTTAGTATCTTCGAAATGACGTCCGGCATCGGGCAGCACGACGGCCATACCCGGCATAACCACAAGTTTCAATCTTCAAGTTTCATTAAAGTTGTTCTCTACAACTAACAACGCACTGAAATTTAACATCTACACATGTGAGGCATCAATGCATTTTAACAAGATTCTCAACTCTCACGAGATCCCATGAGGATTCGAAGACACAATCAAAGCAAAGTGGATACATGTGAAAGTGTTCATGCTATCTGGTGAACAAATTACAGAATATAATCATAGCCGATGTACTCGAATATTACTTTAAACATGCTGGAATTCTGCTCTGTAAATCAACAGGTCGCTCGAGCGACACTACCTCGCTCGAGCGGCCAAAACAAGTTTACTGTCCGAATCTGAAACTTAAAAATTTCTGTAGCTCGCTCGAGCGACCTCAAGCTCGCTCGAGCGGCCTATTAAAAAAATTTTTTTTTTTTTTTTTTTTACGAAAATTCAAAATTTTCACATCAACCTCGCTCGAGCGGTACAAAGCTCGCTCGAGCGAGCCATCGTCTTCCCCAGATTCTGGAATTTACAGAAACTGAACCTTTCATACGAATAAAACCCTAAAAAATTCAATAGAACAACTAACAGATCCTAAAATCATGCAATAACCACAAAATTGAACATCCTAAGGTTGGTAGGTAAGCAATCCTACCTCAATTTGATGAAAATGGTAACGAGTAGAACGAATTTTGGCGAAGAAAGCTTTGACCCAACTTTCTCTCTCTTCAAGAACACCTTCAAAATTCTTCTCGATTTCTCTCCCAACACCTCACAATACTCTCTCTAACCTTCTGAATTTCGATTGTGCGTCTAAAACCCAAAGATTAGACGTCCTATTTATAGATTCGAGAGAAAACCCCCTCTAAATGTTCAAATTAAACCCCAATTCAATACTATGAAACCCCCAAATTGAATTTCATAAAAACCCCTACTAATTCGTCATCAACTCTGATTCAAATCCGTTTATTTACCATTAAAACGAAGGAATTCGATGTTTATTCGTTAATGATTCGGAATAATCTCATTCAATAACCATGAATACGAAGAAATCCCAAAAGATGCCATTTTCGAGGTTGCTGAAAATGATAGCTCGCTCGAGCAGTCTATAGCTCGCTCGAGCGGCCTATTAAAATAATATATATATTTTTTTAATTATTTTTTTAAAATAATTTTTTTTAATTTTTTTTTAAAACTCCTAACTTAAATAGTGAAACACTCTAAGTAAATATCAAATATTAATTTTAAATTATTTTAAAATTACGGATTATTACATATCGATCATCCTGTGAGTTTTGCCTAACTTAATCATCAGAGTGTCTTTCTGCCACAACGGCGGATGGCTCTTTGGCGGTTTATTATTTTGCAAATCACAGGTCCAACAAATTAAGAACGTTGTTTTTGTTAAATAGTGAGGTATTAGCTTTCTGTCTTAATTGAGAAAATCTACCCATTTACAGCTTTCATCAATCTCACAGGCTATTTTCTTTATCTCTCATCTACAATATTATGATTTATTGTATTCATGTTTTAAATGATTCATGCTAATTTTTAATTATTAAGTATTTTGTGATTATTGTGTAGAAAATCCCTAACAATTTAAAACCATGTTACTTAAATCATCACCCATATGTTTGAAATGATTTTACGGTGCAAACTGCAATTGCAATCTGGTACATATTATCCTTATCGTATTTTACTAGTTATTACATGATTGAATGTCAATCATTTGCGATAAAAAGTCTGCTTTCTTTCCAATTAGCACGAGATTTCTAAGAGCATGTCCAACAGCTTCTATCTAAAATACCTAACCAAAGATCTACTTTTTTATTTTAGCTAGCCACACATCAATCATCATTCTAACAATTCTATCTAATATAGCTATCCTTACCATTAAATATTATTTTGTTCCTTTGTCTTTTTCTTTTGTCTTTTTCCTTTATCTTTTTGCAATAAAATGGACAAGAACAATAGTAATTTTTTTACTTCCAACAAAAATGAACTATTCTGATCATTTAGGGTAGAACAGTTCAAATTTAGTTCGAGAAACACAACACCAAATACTCCTCAAACCAAATATAACAAAAATAATTTTGGTGTAGAGAGAGAGTAAAATATCTGATTAAAATACAACAAAAATAATTTTGGTGGGTGAACAGTAACTAGTTAAATTTAACTAGTTACTGTTCATAAAACTAGTTTAGCTACTTCTAATTGAGGCTACTGGAGGTATTTTTTTTTGGTTTTGGCTAGCTAAAATACCTAAATAAGGCATTTAGCTAGCCTCTTGCACATGCTCTTAGATTTTATATTCCCTTATTTCATATTTGAATCAGTTTCTTTTACAAGTGACGTGAAAATTTGAAATGTCTTCCTTTCTCTTTTAAACCAACAAATTGGTAGTTTTAAATTGACAAAAGTGTAAAAGTTTGAGTGCCCAACGGTGCTTCTAAGTTTGCAATTTATGTACTAAGATATATAGTTTCCTTTATAAGTTATTTTTATAAGACAATTTGAATAGGTGTCAATGGTTGAGTGCCTCTACTTATTTATTATTTATATTTTTGGAATGATTTGTAGTTCAAAGTGCATATCTCGCTTGTCTAATGATCATTATTAGGGGTGTAAGACTAAACCGGAAAACCAGACCAAACCGGTAAACCGGATCAAACCGTCGGTTTGGTCCAGTTTTGGGAGCAGACCGGTCCGGTTCGGTCCGGTTTGATTTTTTTTGAATTGTTTCAGTTTGGTTTTCGGTTTTTGAGTTTTTGGGGCCGGACCGGACCGGATCGGACCGGTTTTAACCCTAAGTCATTTTATACTTTATAGTTTTAAGTGTTTAGATTCATTATGTCTCACTCCCTCTGATTTTGTATTTTTTTACTGAGTTTGTGTACTTATTTTAGTGATTTATGAGTTCTGGTCTTCATATACTAAGTTATGTTTTTGAGTTATTTGTTTACTAATTTCGCATTTGATTTGTGAGTTCATATACTAAGTTATTTTTCTGATTTCTAAGTTATTTTTTACATTTTTTGATGATTTTGGCCCAAGACCACCCAAACCGGAAACCGGACCAAACCGGAGCCAAAACCGGCCGAGCCAAACCGGACCAAACCGAACACCATCGGTCCGGTTTTCGGTTTACGTTTTCCTCAAACTGGTCAACCGGTTTGGTCCGAGTTTATAGGGCAAACCGGACCAAACCGGACCGGTTACACCCCTAAATTCATTATATATCGTGTTTCGTTTTATTTATTACGTGGTTGAATATTTTCAAAAAGAATTTTTTATCATAATTGGCATGAGGTTCTAATGTTTATTTAATTTAATTGCGATGCTATATATTAATTGTGGTATCATATACGGTGTTCACTTAATTGAACATTTGTTCTTATCAAGGTTCTGAATATCTGATCTGTTTAAGTATCGGTTTGTCTATTGGTACAGTAAAATCAGGTACCAGCTGGTACTGGCCGGTATTTTCCGGTATGGTTGGTTCCCGACAGATATGGGTCAATATTGAGAACGGTACGATATTTTATGTACTTGGTATCGTTTTTATTCCAAAACAGTACGTACTAACCGGTACATTATGGTATTCACAATCTTTGTTCTTATTGCCAAAAGAAAAAAGAGGGGTTCTTAATTCTCTGATTGTGATAATGACTGTTCGTATACTCGTCTTTATAGTAATTATTCATGGACGGGAGAAAAAGTTTTTTTTTTCCGATTTTTATACAAAAAGAACCATGCTTGTATTGTATGAAGAGTGAAAGATGGCATCGTTTAATAGTACTTATACTACTCCCTCCATCCCATTTTGTTTGCATATTTTCACTATTCCATACCTCTTAAAAAATAATCTATATCTTTTAATTTATAACTTATTTTATACTCAATATGGATCTTGTTTGATAGATCTCGATTAATTCTATTGGAAAATATTTTTATAATTATTTAAAATATTATTAATTACTCAATTTAGCTAATATTTTAAAAGATACGTTTGCCGAAATTAGGCAAACAAAATGGGACAGAGGGAGTATTTGTTTTAATCAAGTGGCATTTTCATGAATTGAACATTTAAATCAGGGTCACTGCGAAGGTTTTCATACCATTAGCTTTTTCAAGTTATATTTTTATCCTATTTTTACATGATTTGACAATTTTGCTATTATTTTTAGTGTTAAATTACCTTTTTATTCTTTTTAGGTAAAAACATATTTTTTTCAATTTGGTAGGTTAAAAAAAATATGACAGTAAATTAGGCTTCATAGTTTGAAACAAATATGGTAAACCATACTCATCGGAATCTACAAAGATATTCACCGGAATCATATTAGGAAGTGTTATACACACACACAAAAATTGGCCCTCTGTTCTCTGTTCACGGGAATTCGATTTTATTGGATTATGGTGGTAAATACTGAATGAAAAAATTCTCGGGATTCTAGGAGTTCGATTTTATTGGATTAAATACGGAATCAAAAAATTTCATGGATTCTGAATTTATTGTATTTATCCTCCCAAATTCGATTTTGGTGTATTCATCATACTATATCATTGAGATTTTCAAGTTCCTGTATTGGTTCACCGGAAATCAAAGTCCTTGTTCATCCCCGGACCAATCGAAAATAAACTCTAGGCATATAAAGAAGAAAATCAAGTGTTGCGAGTTAGAAAGAGAATTTCATCATAAAATGTAAAGAATTAATATTTTTCGAAGTTAGTCTTTATTCTGCGGTTATGAAGTTTGGTTTACTGTTATTCTTCTTTTTAATATCCGTTACGATTATATTGGTTGAACACTGTACAAAAAATTTGCAAAAGTTTACTATTAGAATTGCATATTTATCATCATCTTAAATAACAAACAATTTGCAGCATTTTAATTTTTAGATTTGCAGAAATTTACCATTAGAATTATAATTCACCATCATATGAAATAACAAACGATTTGCAGGATTTTAACCCTTAGATTTGCAGAAATTTACCATCACAATTATGGAAGATAGTAAATTTACCATCTTCCCTAATAAATTAACCATCAGATAAGCAAATTTATCATCACATGTAGAAAAAATATACAAATCTACCATAACAATTTTGGATGTCAACAAATTTACCATCAATCCTAATAAATTAACCGTCGGTTAAACAAATTTATCATCACATGTAAAAAATATTTATAAATTTACCGTCACAAATTTAGGGTTCTGCTATCGGGTGCCTAATAGGCGTCGGTTAAGAAATAAATCACCCATCAGCTCCTAATTTCACGCGCCATTTTCGGCATTTTGTACGCACATTCCAAAACAATCATGATGTTCTGTACTCATTTCAAAACAACTTTAACCCACATGGTCTGTTTTAATTTTTCATCTACCCCTTACATTTCTCTATATTCTCACTGAAACATATTGGTAAGTGGTAACCTCTAAATGCTTTTCCTGATCATCAGCCACCTGGAAAGGGACATTTAAGACTCTCTTTGGACAAATTTAGTTTTCGCTAATGAAATTAAATATGATTTTAGGTTTGATAGTATTTATATAGTTTTTTAATCAAAAAAATTAGATAAATAATTCGTCTCGATAAGAAAAGTCGAAAAAAGCAAAATCTATTAACTAGAGTTAAAAACATTCTAATAAGACGAAGATACATAATAATTTTGGTTTGTTTCTTGAGATATTAATTTCTTCTAAATCATTCAAGTCATAGTTGAATAGAATTGAAATGCTTTTATTTTGATACTTATTTAGTTACATGTAGGTTCCTCAAATTGATTATTAAAATATGTACATAAAAGGCAAAGAATATTTTTTAGGATAATTTACATGAAATTTTCTTTATCTATCACTTGGTTTCACTTAACCCCTTTCATCTTTCAATTGTCTTAGTGTATCTCTTGATTTCTCTAAATGTAACGATCAACTCTTTTTGAATTGACGTACATGACTATTTATTGTATTCTTCTCTAACCGTGTCAATCTAAAAATGATCGATTGTTACATTTGGAAAGATTAAAGGATGCATTGGGACAATTAAAAGGTGAAGGAGTAAATGAAATCGAGTGATAGATGAAATAATTTTTATGTAAATTATCCCATTTTTTATAAATTTTTTGGGTGGATAAAAAAATTAAATTCAATAATTATGCAAAAAGAAGAAGATTAGGAAGGTGGAGGTGATATGAATGAGTTATAGATATAAGTAGAGTGAGGAGATTGTATTTAAGTTTGAATAAGGAAAGAATAAAAAGTTAGGTTGGGTTTGGTCTGAATTTGACTATTTTTTCGTCCTGGATTTTTTTCCAATTTTTTGTCTTTCATCAAGTTTTTGTGGATTATTAGTTCGTCTTGTCGAAATGTTTCAAAAAGTTATAAATAATATACCAAATTTGAAAAAAGTTCATAAAAAATAAAAATAATCCAAAAATATAATTTTTTTTTGCTTATTCATCGTCTTTAGTATTTTTTTAAACTTTTGAATATAATTTTATACTTTTTAGATTTGTTTCATCGAGACGGATTAATAATTTACAAAAATTTAAAGCCAAAATAAAAAATACAAAAAAAATTAAATAGAGACAAAATTTGCTTAATAATAAGTAAGTTGGGCCAAATTTTCAAGATATCTTTTATTAGGGCATCCACATCAAACTCTATAAATACCCTCCTTATCCAATTTGAGGAGAAATTTTTCTTAACAATCTTCACATCAGCCTCTCTATCCCTTCTCCCTATTTTCCAAAATGAATAGTAACTCCCTAGTTTTAGGGAGGAACTATTCACTCCTAACATTTTATTTTTATTATTTTTTTCATTTTTTCTCCTATCTTATAATATTTGAATTAAATATAAAAGAAAAAAAGAATATTTTAATAAAATAGTAATAGAATAGAGAGTCTGATGCAGGAGACATTATAAAATATAGCTCCCTAAAATAAAAAAGTGAAATTTTCTCTCTAATTTAGTGTAAAAAATAAAAAAATTGATGCGGATACTCTAAGAGGGGTGTCTTATAGAACATTCAGAAAACATTAGGGAAGTAACTATTTTCTGGATTGAACATTAAGCAACGCCCTTGGGGTGGTCCTTAGCTTTTGCCTAAAATGAATAAACTTTGTTCAAGAAGGAATAAAAAAATATGGACAAACTGAATGATAGAAGAGTACATTAACCACCATAATGCACGAGACAAAGTCTACAACAGTATCAAACGATGCTATTCACAAATATCAGATGAAGTGATCTAGGGCTCAGATAAAATTGTTCTAAATCCAGTCCCAATCATATAGCTAGATCACCATAGTTTTGAGCCTTAGATCGCCATAGTGTCAAGTCTTTCACAAACCAAAATCTTAGGTCATCATTTTTCTGTAATTCTTTGTCCCGAAAACTCAGTTTTGAGGGTGACGAAACTGTTATTGTAAGTCCCTTATACGGAATCTCCTTTTAGTGGTTTAAGATCCGAATTGTCCAAAATTAAAAAACTAGGGTATTTTGGGTATTTTTTAAAAAAATAAGACCAAAAAATAATTTTTAAAATTGGATGAGATGAAAAACTAGTTAACATTCATAGATAGGACCAAAAAATAAATATCCCTTTTTACATTAGTTAAATATATTTTTCTTCGTCACTTTTCATAGGGAGTGCGCCAAAAGAACAAAGTCGTCGTATTAGTAAATCCACCAAATTTGTTTTAGTAATTAGAAATTGTTCTCCTTGTGTAAACGCCTCTTCTTTATGTATTACTTGTGACGTGTTGTACTTGTGTGGGCTTGACTTTGTCTTCATGATGGCTGTTTGAAAGCTTTTGCTTTTGATTTCTCAAATGAAGGAGGCATGCTTTATTTATAGTGCTTTTTTGTGAACAAGTAGTTTTCATGCCAATTAATTCTTGTTGCCGTTGTCATCGTCGTTGTCAACAGTCGTGACTTTTGAAACATTTCCAAATTTGAAATCTTCAAGTGTTATGACTTTCATGCCAAATTTTTGTTCCTATTTTCCATGGACATCTTCAAATAAGTGTGTGTGCGATATATCACAATATTAGCAAAAACTCGCGCTATGCACGGGACGTGTAAAAAAAAAAAAGTAATATTTTACCATGTCAATCTATATTTTTTAAAAATTTTAATAACAAAACACGTAGTTTTCATCGCATTTGCAACTTGAAACATCTGTAATATCTCATTCTAAGCTTTACTTTAACAAAATATTAAAACTAATAGTTGAATAATTAAATTAATTTGATCAAGTATTCATTCAACTCTTTCCTTAAAAAATTTAAAATAAATATCAAAATTCAAAAACTGTGATACATTTGAAAGAAAAATTGTGTAATTATGAATCATTTTTTAGAGTAGAATAACAAAATAAATAAATTTTTACAAAAATAGTTACTGCAATATTTATCTACCTATACTACAATTTTTTTTAAAAAATTCAACCTACTATTAAAATCCGTAACAAAATAAAAAATGATATTTATTAATTAAATTTATATTAGTTAAAAATAAATTATCAATGACTTACTTAAAAATTTAGCTAAAAAGCATATAAAAATTTCAATTAAGATACTATTCAATATTTATAAATTATGAATTCATAGAATAATAAGATTTTTTTCTAATTTAATTTCAAGAGGTGAGTATGAATGCAAGTAAAATTTAGTTATTCACGTATTATCCAATTTAATCTGCCTTAAAAATATTATAAGGATAAATACAACCCATTTAACAAAATTCAAATATACTTAGTATAATGTCTCACTTTCTTTGCTTTTATTGTTAATATTAAATGACCAATTTATATCTAACCCAATCCACTGTGCAAATATTATAAGGATAAATAATACCCATCTAACAAAATCTGAACATATTTAGTATAATTTCTCATAATCGATGCTCTTATCCTTAATATATATTATGTGGTCTTTTTATATCCTTTATTTTAAAATTTAAAATTAAACAAATCTAAAGAATAAATTTTTTTTAATCTTTTGTCTTTCTATTTTATCTTATTTGAATTTATTTTTAACACTCAACCTACTTTATTGACCAAATTAAAACTGTCTTGAAAATTAGCCAACACGTCAATTTTAAAAATTAGTGATTTTTGCAGCGGGTAAAAAAATATTAATATGCGTAGGATGAGTTAATCAAAATGTACCTCAACTCACTCAATCTAATGTAGCTAGCACATTCATGTGATGACAGTACAGTCAATTCGCAACCTCATAAATAATAGCAATTAATTTTTTTAATTTATTAAAAAAGAATAAAAGTTAAAAAAAGAGGCGATACTTTCTTAAAAAAAATCAAAATCATGGTTAATGAAAATTGATATGGTTATATATTTATTTATTTGTAATTAATTGTTTACCAAATTATTTTTCTATATAAGAATAAATCTATTTATCTATACTTTTACTTTGAAAATCAATCTTTGCGTAATTTTTTAAATAGTGTATGTGTATGTGTTTAGATATAGATAAGTAGAGAAAATTATGGAAAAAAAAATATCATATATGAAATATATGAATTTGAATTCATATATGGCAAGTTTTTGAATTTGAATTCAAAAAAGATTCATCCAATATTTTGTAAAGATAAAGTAACATGTAGTATTTAAAAAGTTTGATGACAATCTAATAAATTGCTGAAACTTGTCGTTCTCAAGACGACTCTTACGAAAAGTGACCCTGCAATAATATATAGTATAGATAACTTCCCTCTTGTGTCTCTTCTGCTACATGTTTATTATCATATTCATAGCCACCATGCAAAACTCCTATTGAAGCCTCAAAGCAACGTTATCAATCTCGTCCTGTCGAGACTCGAGGGTATCGATTTTGTTACTAATACGGTACGTACTGGTATCGCTGTGAACCGAATACTGTTTCGGATTTATTGCTATTATAAATTTCTCTAACTATTATTCTAAAAAAAATTATATTTGACATATAAAATAAACCCCACAATTTAAAAATAAATCACCAAGTATAATATCTTTAAAGAACAATAGTAAACCTATGGTATTTCGATATCATTTAATCAACAAAATTCATAATATTAATTAGCATATGCTTGATTAAAAAAGAAAATTAACATTAGGATATGAAAAGTGGAAAAAGAAAACTTAACAATTATTTTCCTGTCTAGGGAAATTAAAAAGGAAAATTAACATTCATAAGGTATGGAAAATGGGAAAAGAAAAAAAGTAAGGTATGAAAGAAAAAAGTTAATACTTATTTTCCTATATATACTAAATAAAAAAGAAATGTTAACATTCATAACAAGTTTTCTCTGATAACCAATAAATTTTTATGAATGTTAACTTTGAAATAAAAAAGGAATGTTAACTTTCCTTTTAATTTTTCTTTTTAATTTCCATAAAAAGGAATGTTAACTTTCCTTTTAATTTTTCTTTTTAATTTCCATAAAAAGGAATGTTAATTTTCCTTTTTCATTTTAATTCTCCAAACCTTAATTAGGGAAATTGAATGTTAATATCACAAGGCATGGAAAGTGAAAAAAAGAAAAATTAAGGTATGAAAATGTAAATACAAAAAATACATAGAAAATATATATATAAAAAAAAAAAAAGTATTGGCCGAGATCTCGTATCCTGTCGGTACCAGCCAGTATTCTTGTCAGAACGGTACAGACCTCCGATGATATTGCTTCTGCGCCGATACGAGACGAGATTCATTACATTGCTTCAAGGAATTACAAGGCGGTGATACACTGGATTGGCGACATTCCCACTATGAATGAGGTTTTTTTTTTTAAATAAAGAATTGATCTGCAATTTACAATTTGTGGGCTGCAAGGTACAGATTTCGAGTTGGCAATTCGCTTCAAGGCTTGCTGAAGTGTCCCTATTACGACTTAGTGTTTTCAAAGTTCATTCTTGAAAGTTTAAATCATTTTGCTTGAAGCGAGATGACAAAAAGAAGTTGAACAGGATAATTCTAAATTATTTTTCCTATATGCGATAATGCATTCTCAACAAGGCCTACTTGCTTTAACTCGGCCAAATTCCTAACAATATATAGTCTTTGTGGGGTCCAAAATATTGGGCCAACCCAGTCATGGTTATGAGCGGACAGTTAGGCGAGGCCATGGGGACATGGGTTGTGTCAACGGCGTGATGCTTCGGTCATCGTACTACCGAATGAGCCTTATCAGTCCAGTTCGGCACAACAAGATCAGATAACATCAATTGATCCACTTCAGTAGCATGAGACTTCAACCAATGTTGTGTGGGGCGTGTTTACTACAAAGAAGGCGTGAACTTTGCCACTGTCAACCTGCCAACATGTTGATCGGTTGAGGCGGTGGGGATCTTCTAGAATGGTGGCGAATCCTAAATAGGAAAGTGCAAGTATGGCAGTACTCGAATTTGAGAATGTACCAAGATTGGAAGATTCTCTCATATGGAAAGCTAGTGATTTGATATCAATGAATAAGAGAAGAATCTAAGAGATTCTATTACCAAATATGGCAATCGATGACTTATAAATAGGAGATCATAGGCCATAAATCAAGTATGCTATCATTCACTGTGCAATTACTATTGTGCTTTAAATTTTCAAGTATTCTGACTTTAGCATCGAAGTGCCCTCAGGTTGGAAACAACCCGTTGACACTAATTGGCTGTTCTTTGCGCATGATATTGGAGTGATTCAGGCTGAAGGATATTCACAACTCCCACAATTGGCAACTCTGTTGGGCAAATGAGAGGCAAAGGACTGGAGTTCATAGGAGGTTGTGCGCTCTATGTTAGAACAAGAAACAACCTAAAAAGCCTCTACAAATTCTTTCGAGGAATCTCTTCCAGCAAGATGTCAAAAGGATGGAAGGAAAATAAAGTCAAGAGTTCCTTAACTTGTTTCACTTGACCATCATGATCAGAGGGGTAGATGGAATAACTAATCTTGCATTTGGAACAACCATAATAACCTTGCGGACTTTAATGAACCAATCAGCTTTTTGAAAATAGGCTTCTTGTTTGAGCTCCTTATAACCAAGAGACTTCTAGACATCTTCTGCCCCTACAGTATGCAAGAAATTAGGACGTGTGGATGAGGAATAAATTCCATCCATTAGACTAAAATGCACCTTAGTATGAGAAAAAAGGAGTGATAACGGCTCATCATCCTCAAACGGGTATGATGGAAGCCTTTGGGAGGAGTATAACTATTAACTAGCCATTAGGACTTGGACTACATTTAGATGAGGTGAGACTAAAGGAAGATCTTAATGAACCTTCACAATTGAGTTGGAATTGATTAATTTGTTATCGCAATCACTAAGAAGTTGGTTCAAAATACCATAAGATTCAGAGATCAAGGGGACACTGGGATCAGTAAAAGAGAGATTTTTTAGGATTTGATTAATAGTATTGAGAATTCTAATATTGTTGTGAAGAGAGAACATAGAGTTTGAATGGTTTTTGAAGTAATGTGTGCAATTTATAGAAAAAGGGGAATGGCTTGAAGAAGAAATCGAAGAGAAAAAAATAAGTGAGATAGATGCATGCACCCATGATCCCAAGATGGAGAGGAAGTGGAAAGTTTGAAAGTCCACCAGCATCATTTAATCCTTCAATCAGTGCCAGTCCCCGATAAGAAAAGGCCAAGTGCCAACAATGATAGGAATACCCACACATGATAAGTATAACATTGTGGGGATGTAATGCGACGTAGTTTTAAGAATGTAGTAGTTGTTGATGGTTAGATGTCTCAGTGCTCAATGTAAAGAAATTTTAGAACCAAAACATAATTCTTAGCTAGTGACAGGTGTCAAATAGAAGAAAAAATGCTTGAGAAAAGGAATTACATATGATGTGGGCAACAACCGCGATCCAGTCGTGGATCAAAAAAGGGAAAGATCAAAGTTTCTAAAATAATAAAGTGGGAAAAGCAAGAAAACTGAAGCAATTGTAATTGATGTTTATAAATAACAACAAGCATCGCAGAAGAAAAACCCCAAACAAGCATTAGATTACCAAATAGTTATAAAAGTAGCTGTAGCTTGTAGCCATAGCTACAGCTAGTTAGCTTGTTTGAAGTTATTTGAATCTTGACACAAACCCTCGAATGTAAATTGTTAATGGAATTAATTATTTTGACTCTTCAAATTCTTATCTCATTGTTTTATGAGTTTGATTGAAATTACGTGTTAACATTTTTAAAAAATCTTATTTGTTGAGATAAGAAAATAAAAATACAAACGCTTAATAGTTATTTACGGTTAAACTTCTAGTTTAATTTTATAAATAATAATTACAAATATTTCTTTAGTACACTTGCACTAGGATATTTGATATCAAAATGATTCATTGTTAAAAATAGAAAGTGTGATATGGTAATGATTTAAGAAGTATATTCCAGAAAATGAAAGCCTACTTTGTACATAGTAAAATCGTAAAGGCCGTAATCTCTCTCCCTTTCTCTCTCTTCACACTATCTCCGGCATTTCGAAAATCCTAAAGTGATCACATTTAAAGGAAAAGAACCCCTAATTTGGGGGTTTTGAAGTCTGAAAAGTAACACATTTATGTCTGTGTCAGTGGCAGGCATTGAATACTAGCTTTGGGGAGAATAGGTTTTTGATGTAATATGAGAAGATCGTCGTCGTTGTCGTTGTCGTCGTCGTTTTTTTTGAGCGAATACTGCTGCAATGGGCTTGGCCAAAGCTTGGAGATTTAGCAGTGATGGAGTATTGATCAAATTGGGTTTGATTCATCAGCAAAATAAGCTGCATTTGTGGGGTAGATTATCGTGGTCAGTGGTTTGTGGATTGATGCTGTTTGCCCTGGGTTTGATTTCGTTGTTCACCGGCCATGTTGCTTCTGATATTGAGTGGTATTCGCAGAGGCTCGTGAAGCCGAGTTTGTACTATAAACTGGTAATTCTGTCTCTCTCTCAGGATTTATCCGAGTCGATGTTAAGGTTACAGTAATTTTGGTCTGAAATCCGCTGTCTAGTTCAATTAGTAGAGGAACTCGACTTCTCTTTCTTTCTGATCTTTTTCTGAATTATAGATCAAAAGGTAGGAGGTTCGGCTCCCTCTAGCTAATTTTATCGCCTTACACCCTTCCTTTTTTCAAATGTAGGGGAATAGTATTGGGTGTGATTTTTAAGGTTCCCTCATCATCCCCTCTCTCCTTTTCTAAAGTTAGAAAAAATATTGGTGAATTTCAATTTTTGTTCACCAGCAGTCCCTATTCTGAGTTGAGAGTTAAAAGGTTGTTCTCTTTAACCAAGTCTTGTTGAAATGTTGTTGGCTGGGCTTCTGGGGATATTATAGAAGGAAATAGCGTGGTATACCGAATGCAAGTAAATTGGTATCTTGGATGGAAGATTGTTTATGGGTTGTTCTCAGAAGTGCTGGAAAATGCGCTCTCTCTCTCTCACATCTTTTTTCCGAATGTAGAGCAAAATGTTGGTGAATTTCGGTTCTCTCTAGCAACCCTTCTTCCAATTTGGTTCGAAATGTTAGAGTTTCTTTAAGTTTTGGGTTGGAAATTCTGTAGGTTTGGGCTAACCGTAACTCTTTGGTGTGTTAACGGTTTAGCAACAATTCTGTCTTTTTCTCTTGGACAAAATCCTTTTCCAGGTATATTTTAATTTTATCCCCCTTCTCCCCATTCTTTTTCAATCGTAGGGAAGGAATATTGGTCATGCTTTAGGTTCCCCCCTCCTCCCCTCTCTTTTTCTAAATGTAGGGGGAAATATTGGTGAATTTCAGTTTCTTTCCCCTGCAGTCCGTCTTCTGTGTTAGAGTTGAAAGGTTGTTTTCTGGAATTATAGTCTTGGTGAAATGTTGTTGGTTGGACATCTGGGGATTCTAGTAGAAGGAAATATTGTGGTAAACTCAATTGAATTTTATGGACCATATATGGGGTGTTCTCAGAAGTGCTGGAGGAACTCTCGCTCTCTCTTAGAGAAAAGGAAAATGAGGAAAAGGACGTTTGACTTTCTAAATGAGTGGCAATAAATTCTGAATCTGTCATTCAGCTCTGTTTTGTTGCCGAGAAAAGTCAGGAAAGGGAAGGAAGATAGGAAATGGAACCACATCTTGTGTTTTTCTGCATATAAAATGATGAAATTCAATTCATGACCCAGCTAAATTCCTAGAAATGGGATATTCCAGAATATTCAATTTTCTTTCATCCTTTTCAATTACTCTATTTCCTTGTCCTTGGACCTTGAGTATGAAACAATAGGTTGATCAACAACATTACACTTTGGGATTTGTGATTATGGTGCTTTCTTCTCTTATAAATATCATATATAATTTATTCCTTTGTCCAATTGCAAAACAAAAAAACTTGGAAGTAACATACAATAAGCTCAGGTATGCGTGGTGTGTTGTAGTTAATTGGTAATGGAAAATAAGTAGTTCCTGTGATGTTTTGGGCTGCTGATGTATTCTTTTTTCAAAACGAATCTAAGTATAGTTGGCTACATAGTCTTGCGCACATTAGCGTGTTTGGTGATCTTGAATGCAGACACCTCAAAATGACTCTTCATGTTTCTGTGAGTTACGGACTCAAGGCACTCAAGGCTTAGATGATGTGTTGAAACTTACAAAGCTCAAGATAGATGTGAACTGTAGGAAACATTTGAGTAAAGAATAAGACATCATCACTATTCCAGGGCTTACATTTGAGTAAAGGAAACTTACAAAGCTCTAGGTAAATTGGCAAACTGCCTAATGTACCACCACTATTCCAGGGCTTGACAGCATTTGAGTAGAAAGTGGCCATGAAAAATCACATCATTTGCATTTCATCTTGTCAATTTTATGTTTTGATTTGTGGTTTGGTGCTCTGACATTGTTTGGACGTGTGTCCAAGAGGTGTCCGAGCGTGTTCGTCTCGCAAATGTGTCACTGCTTCTTAGCTAGATTATAAAGAATTATATACAGAAAATCAAGATAGAAAAATGTAGCGGATTGGATTTTGTGCCCCTACTAAGTACAGGATTAACACTAACGCTTAATGTGGATTGAGGGAAGGGGAAGTGAAGTGAAGGAAAGTTTTAACTAGAAGGGGAAGTGAGGGAAAGGAGAGGGAGACATTTTTTACTTGTTTGGTTATCCAAAGGAAATTGAGATTCTAAAAGATTATTTCATGTTTGGTTAAGGAAGAGAGTGAAAGTTACAACATATTTACCTTTTTAACCTTTCATTTTGGTGTTAGAATTTGTGTAGTTTACAATTGACTTGTTAATATTTATCTTTTAAATGGTTATAATCAAGATTACAAATATGAGCACAATATCACTTCACTTTCCTTCAATTTTCTCCAATTTTTAGAAGTGAAGTCATGTGCTTAAAACTGTTGTACCCTTCCCCTCCCATATCCCTCCATATACATCATTTTCCTTCCTAAAATGTAATCCAAACACAAAAATTACCTCCAAATCCCTCCCCTCCCCTCCAAATCCCCCAATCCAAACGAAGCGTAAGACTGCTTCTTGGAGATCAAATGACTTCGTTGTTAAGCTTCTTGCTCACAAAAACAACTAGTCAGAGACAAGCCGATTGATGGCATTTGGCCAGAATGCTCTCCGATGGCTAAGTTAGCAACTGAGCAATTAACTTCGATTGAGTCTAACTCAGCCGAACCAATTAAAGAAGCAAGAAGCTCATGTGTGTAATTTGTATGAGAGAATAGAGAAAGAACATATTGCTCACAAAGTTAAATGTTCGATCCCTTTGATGTTTTTCCTATTTATAGCAGGGGCCTTAACCCAACCCAGGGCGGGTTACCAATTGGCTGACTGTGGTGAAGGGTCACCATTACTATCTTTTTTTGGAGATATTTGTGTGAACTTTGGATAGACTTAAGCGGCTATTTGTTCCAAAGTCTCACTCCTGATAAGCTGATTTGACCTGGAGTAATCACTTTGGAGGCGCACGCCATACTGAATGTTGGCTGTCAGAGTACTGTCTGTACCCTGATTTCTTGCCCCAGACCAACAATCCTTGCCCGACTATGAGCCAATGCAGACATACTTTCCAGATTAAGTTGTAATGTGGGCAACATAAGAAGATCCGAACGAGAAGGCAAGGCTCCTTTTGGATTAGAACTGTGCTACTTTCCCCATTGATCAGACTTGGAATGCTTCTGACTTCAGACACTCTTCGTGCCAAGCTAACTTCTCGCTGGACGTTCTTAGTGCCACGCTACTTTCCTCTTCAGATACTTTTTGTTCAGAGCGTTTATGTCCTCACATACTCTTCAATCCTCCGACAGTGTACCGTCGGCTGCCACATGTCTAGCATAATTTAATCTCGCTTGGCTTCATACTCATAATTAGAAATTATAATTTTTCCTCACATCTAATGCTCTCTTATTAACAATCCGTGATATTGTGATGGTCATTGCTGAAAATGATTTTTTAGTTTGCATACGATTTTTACAACTGTTGCTTGTCAAGTGTTTAGTATGCTTGATGTTGCAGTCTTGCTACATCATAGAACTAAAGAGTGTAGATGGTGAAACAGTGGTTGGGACTTATATCTATATGAATTGTTCCCTTGATTGCTGCAGTCTTGCTACATCATAGAACTAAAGAGTGTAGATGGTGAAACTGTGGTTGGGATGTATATCTGTGTGAATTGTTCCCAGACATAATGGTGGTGGATTCATTTTGCTCTTTTAATTGTATTTTCTTCAAATGGATTTGCAGATTCATCTCTCAGACCCAATCAAGCACGAATTATTTACTATAGCTACTTGTATGACCTTTATTTAATTACCTGTGGGGTCATTGTTATGTTGTGTGTCATATTGCTCTATGCCTACTTATCGAGATACTTGTCTATCCAAGAGTTGAGATATGGATTTCAGTTCTGCTTTATTTTATACTGTTCAGAACCATGCTCATGAACATACAACTATTCTTGCCTTTGTAGGAAGGGAGCAGTCGTGCGCCAATTAATATTTGGAAATCCAAGTTTGCAGACATGTACTACCAATGCAGTGAAAGAGGGCCTCGGTTTTCTTGTAAGTTGACTGCATAAAGTTTTGCTCTTTTAGTTGTATGTTACTGTACAATCACTGTACATTTACTGCAACTGTCACGTAGTTGGGTTCTGACGCTTTGTTAACCACCCAAAACATGCATAAAAGCCAACTCTTGTCTGCATTGCTGCTGGTACAGTGTATATAAAATTGTGATTGTGGGATCCATTAAACGCTTACCACTCTTAAGCTTTATGGTCGGCCATTCATTATCATGTGTCCATGTTTACGACTGCGAGGAGTATTGTGTTGTGGTTATTGCACCCAAAATTCAACCATTGATTATCACATGTCCATGTTTACGACTGCGAGGAGTATTGTGTTGTGGCCTAGGTGTTACCGTGGTTCTGCCAACTGGTCATTCTCTGTATAACTTACCTCTATCTCCCTATTTCTGCCTATAATGGAATTCTTTTTGGTTGGTCCTCTTCAAGAAAATTCTTTTCGCAGATTATCTCGTCTCTAGGAGCTGGTCAATTCCAAAGCATGTTTTGCAAATTTAAGGTAGTCGATGTCAACATTGTTCCATTCACTTGCCTATCTATTCTTCCTATGTTGGCCACTTGCATGGGAATGTTTAGCTGGCCAAGAGTAGAATAATATTGAGTTTGCAAGTTGTATGTACCTTTTTTGGCTGGAAGGAATTGTTCTACAGATGCAATCTTTATGCAATTAACCTTTCAATATACCTTCTATGCCGCTTAACAAGGCAGTCAATCACTGGTTCAATTCTCAATTTTCCACAGGTTGACAATTTCAGTTAAATATGCCAAAAGGCCCCAAACTCTTCTCTTTTCCGTTTTGAGTTTGGAAGAAAGTCACTGTAGTTGCTTTCTTGAATGTCAAGTTATATTCTGATGCTGTTTTTCCTCTCGGCAATCAGAGGGTATTGTCAGTTACACAGTCTTAGGTTTTAGTCAGTTATATACGCAACTTATATTTACTAGAACTGCTGTTGATTTATTTAGACCTTTTGTGGTCTTCCAATTCCTATGGCTACCTTCATCTATATTGATGGCTACATCTTACTTCTTTGTGGTTCTCCGCTTCTATTTTTTGTTACCCAAAAAAGGTTCTGATGTTGCTAATTGTGAACATAGCTGTGGTACGTGATCAAACTTCAAGTGGCTATTTACTCATTGCAACAAGTGGGGGGCTTAACCAACAAAGAACAGGAGTAAGTAGCAATATTCCTCCCCTCCTTTACCTGTTCAATTTAGTATCTTCACCGGGGGATACCTATTGACATTTTAAGCTACTTGGTTTCTATTTACTTCTCGACTTAATAAGCTAACATTTGAAATCTATTTCCTGCACTCAGATTACTGAACAGGAGTAAGTAACAATATTCCTCCCCTCCTCTACCTGTTCAATTTAGTATCTTCAGTGGGGCATATGTACTGACATTTTAAGCTTCTTGGTTTCTATTTACTTCTCTACTTAATAAGCTAATATTTGAAATCTATTTCCTGCGCTCAGATTACTGACGCTGTAGTTGTAGCTCGGATCCTCAATGCTACTTTAGTTGTACCTCAGTTGGATCATCATTCGTTCTGGAAGGACGACAGGTGAGTTGAGATTTTGACTTTTTGTGCTTCCATATGTCTGGTAATCCAATGGGAAAGAAGAGACTGCAATATAAGTTGTATGATTTTCTCTTTGTAGCTAGAATAATGTGAGTTTAATTTTACTATTATGTTTTCATGAAGATAAATTACTTTACATGCAGTGACTTTCCAAACATTTTCGATGTCAATTGGTTCATCTCGACACTTTCAAAGGATGTAACCATTGTCAAAAGGGTCCCAGATAAAGTTATGAGATCCATGGAAAAGCCACCATATACTATGCGCGTCCCAAGGAAATCAGAACCTGAGTATTATCTTGACCAAGTCCTGCCAATACTGCTCAGGAGACGTGTAAGAGATCTATTGAACTCAAAATTGAGCTTCACTTTCCTATTCTAATTGTCATCTACGAGTACTATTACTTGCTTTAATTGAAATATATACGAGTTTGCTTATATCAACACCGTGTGTGCGCTTCCGTGTTTAATAACTTTGTTATTTTCATTTGCCTTTGAATCGGTGACAATCTGGAAAGTTAAGAGAGTTGTAGCATCTGGGTTAGGAGAACTGGCAAGAGAGATTTGTTCCCAATCTTAAGTCCCTTGAGATCCCGATTAATTTTGTCGTCAAGCCGGTACATACTTTGTCATGCTTTTGCTGATTGGTGACAATTGTATGCTGTAATAATTTGCAGGTGGTGCAGTTGACTAAATTTGATTATAGACTTGCTAATAACCTTGATGAAGAGCTGCAGAAATTGCGTTGCCGGGTCAACTATCACGCCTTAAGATTTACAAAACCTATTCGGGATCTTGGTCAGAAGCTTGTGTCGAGAATGCAGAAGATGACGAATCGTTTCATTGCAGTTCACTTGAGGTTCGTCTTATCTACATGAAATCATGGAAAACGAGCCTATATTTTCTCAAAATTCACCTCGCAAGTCTTCAAAACAGTGTCAGTGAAGTTTCAATAGATCACTCATGTTTGTGCTGAATTAAAACTGAGCCCATGCTGGTCTCTCATGATGTATAGTATTTCCATGTCTCGTCCCAACATGCGCAGAGGTACATTGGGCCAAGTTGGAATAATTGACCCCAACTGACCTTTGTAAATTTGCCTATTTGCATGTAATGTAGGAATAAGTTTACAAAGTTTCTCCTACTGTAACTATAAAATTTCCCCACTAAAGCAAAAAGGAAATTCTAGTCAAGATAATACTCAGGTTCATCTTGACACATTAAAATTTAATATTTTTGTCACATTTATTACGTGGGATGAATCATTCATTCACTAACTGGATTAGAAATTTATGTATTTGATAACGTAAACATTAAGATCATTGAAGTAACAATTGTCTTCTATAAAATGCAAGACAATTGCACAACATTGTGATACACATGATATGTTCATCTTATAAACATTTCACAAGACATTTAAATTGCAGAATATTTTTAAATGAAGAGATTACTCTCATGACATGTTCGGAGGTTTGAAGGAGCGTCACACAGTCTTGTTGTAACTTGTAAGTGTCCATGAAGTGTTCCCTAGTATGGAGATCAACCTCCACTATCTGTAATTGAAGTATGCCTATTTTACTGCCTGTTGATGCAATGTAGTTCAGCAGGTCCTTATTATTTTCTGACAAGAAAATGGTAATCAACCCTGCAGAAAGCCTGAAGCTTTAACACGGCAAGACGTGTTCGGGGAACAGGGTACCCCATTCTTCTATCTTCTCGGAGATGGAATTTTCCATTCTCCCACCTCTATTACAGTTGCTCAACAGCAAACCTGTCTTTTCATAATCATGAATATTGAGTTTGACATGCATATTTAAGTACAATACTCTAGACAATGTAGAACAGTTTTGGCAGATGACAGCCTACACGGAAACTCAGGATAGGTTTGCAGTCTGCAATAAGCAGCGCGTGCCTTCTTCATGGCCAATAAACAACTACATAGAAGAAGCAACCGATGGAATGGGAGAAATGTACCCTAATGTTCTGCTACTAAATGAGAACTTTACTACTGTGCCTTTTGAAAATTTGTATTTGATCTTTTGTTTGGAAATCTGATTTTATAGCATTTGACATTGAAATAGTTCACATAACGAAACCCAACAAATTCTGGTTTAACTTGTTTGGAGACCCTGCAGCAAGCAGTAACAGAGAAGTCTATCCTTTCTTTGTGTGACAGGTTTGAACCGGATATGCTAGCATTTTCTGGATGTTACTATGGTGGTGGTGATAAAGAGAGATATGAACTTGGTGAAATAAGGAAACGATGGGCAACATTACCTGTGAATTGCTATCTCTACTGGTTTTTATTCATTACAATTTAACCTGCAATTGTTTGTTTCTACTGAAATTCCTAAACGAATTATTTGTCAGACGTGGAAAGATCTATAGAATTAAGCTTAACTGGAGGGGTAAAGTAGGGAATAAATATTGCTCTATGTTCTGTTATCGAGAACAGCCTTTCTTTGGTTTCCTCTACAGGATTTAAGCCCTGAGGGAGAACGAAAGCGTGGGAAATGCCCACTTACTCCTTATGAAGTGGGTCTGATGCTCCGGGCACTTGGTTTTTCAAATGACACATACCTTTATGTTGCATCTGGTGAAATATATGGTGGAGAAGAGACTCTCCAGCCTTTAAGAGAGCTTTTTCCAAATTTCTACACCAAGGAGATGCTTGCCAGTGAAGAACTACAGCCTTTTCTTCCCTTTTCTTCTCGTCTTGCTGCCGTTGACTATATCGTGTGTGACGAGAGCGATGTATTTGCCACTAATAACAACGGGAACATGGCCAAAATTCTCGCAGGACGAAGGTAAGAATTCAAATCTTTTTTTGTTTTTTTTGGAGGAAGTTGAATAATGGAATAACATTGCTTGTTGAGAAGGTATGATTCTGTTAAAAACCGATGGCTGCATTATGAAACAAATCCTGGAACTAATTTGTAGTACCGACCCAATAATCGGTGGATAAGAGAAACATATGATGAGCATAAACATTCCTACAGAACCAAGCTTTTTATATGGTTGATTTGAGATAGCATGAGCTGCTACAGGGGGGTCAACTTTCATATAGTTTTCCAACACTTGTCAAAACTGTACTATAGTATTATTTGGGCACGGACTATATTGTTTATTGCTGAGTAGTTGCTCTTAGTTCTAGTTTTAATCTAACCAGTTGTGGAAATCCCCTAAAATCCAGGAGGCTCCTATTTTAGCTATTCCTTTTGACAAAGGAGAATTTTTCTAACTGGAGCTCATATTTCAGAGATTCACATATGCTTCCTCCATAACCCTTTTCCGGTCCTTCCATGTACTATATGTTCTTGAGCTTGGGCCTCAGCAGTCCAGTGTCGTTGAAAGAACTTCATTTCCATTTTAGTAGTTAGACTTGAGGCAAGGAAGATGTTATATTTGATGAAGAATTGGTCATATGGAAGCGTGTTCCTATGTGAACAGTGGTTGTTAACTCTCTAGTGAGCACATAAAGAATATCTTCATTTTCAGTTGGCATTCACTTTTAATAACTCCCTAGACTTAAAGAGTGTTCATCAAAAGCTTTATTAAAAAGGATTACATGTGATATTGCATCAAAGACGGTAAATCATGGATCTTGTGAAAAAGTTATAGAGACAAGTCAGTCATGCAGATTGTTTTCCAATTTAGTATTATTTTTAAGTCTCCAATATACGTAGAAACCGCTACCCATGTTGGAAAGTGTATCAATTTGTGTTACTATTTTAAGTCTAATACTGTCGTCGTCTTTGGTCTCTCTTACCTAAGATGTGACTACTTGTTTCTCTTTCTTTTCATGGTTCAAAGGAGGTACAAGGGTCATAAGAGGACCATCCGGCCGAATGCCAAAAAGCTGAGTTCTTTATTCATGGCACGAGACCAAATGGATTGGGGCACATTTGCCAGAAAGGTTAAGTCATGCCAGAGAGGGTTCATGGGAGAACCAGAGGAAATGAGACCGGGACGAGGCGAGTTTCACGAATTTCCCTCCTCTTGCATATGTCAAAAACCATTATCGTACTCAAATATCAAGAGTGACAATGATCGAGGCCAGACCCCAAAAGAAGGGCCAATTTTCTTGGAAACAAATTTTGTACGTAGCTACACTGGGGATGCTAAAGGGGTGAAGAACTTGCAGAGACTGGACAAGCCAAACGCAAGAGAAGGACGTATCTTTAGCAGGAGACACTGACAAGAAAAAATTTGTTCAACCCTAAAATGTAGTATGATTCGATTGTCTTTTTATGCACTGGAGCCAATGTTTGGTCCTGACATTTAATGATGCCAGTTCTTCTCAACAGGGCGCATTGAGGCAGAAACCATGCCTCAGGCTATATCTGGTTTGTCTTGAGAATCTATGTTTGGACCATGAAACCAACTTTGTATAGGATTCTGTGCGTTTGAATGAGCTGCAAGTGTCCATATATATTTTTGTAAGGTAGATAGCAAGTAGGTACACCAAGCAAATATTGCCACGGTTTCTTGAATTCAAGGTTACTGTTTTTTGTTTAAGCAAGTGCAAGTATAGATATTTCAACAATGGATATGCAAGACGGATGACCCACAAGCAGGGCAGATGCATAACCCCCGAGCATTGTTGATATACGTACACTCAATTGTGGTAATGTCAATGTCTTGTGCTCTGCTCTACTCTAACTACTTGAGAAGATGAAGAAAACCAGTTTCTAAAGATATGGTCCTAATTTGCCTCAACTTATCATCCAATTACAACTCAATTTACCAGGATTTTGCAGAGCAGCCTTGCAAGATGCATTATTACTATCAAATGTCACCATCACACAGCTCCATAAGGAGAGTGAACAAAGATTGTTCACATTTCAAGTGAATACAGAGGTTCCCAAAGAAGATTTTCCACTTGGTAACAAGAGTAATGCATTGGCAGTACTCTGAGACATTTTTTTCTGTTCCCAATCAGAAGCTAAGCAGCATAATATGATTTCATCATCTGAAAAAAAATTCTGCTATTTTAATCCACCCAGATACACAAATTAAAACTACAAACCTGTTATAGTGAAGCCTACGGAGATCGTATAATAATTGTCTACAAAAATGAAATCAGCATAAACATCTAATTGACTAAATTTTACAGCTGAAATTGTAGGAGGCCATAAATGTACAGGCTGGGTTGAGTTGTTATCCTGTATCCATTGAAAGCCCTTTGTCCGAACGTATGATTCTAGGATCTCTAGTCAACCTTGGTTATTCCCTGTTACAAAAGCAGGCACTAATTTCAGTAATTTTTCTCCACAGCCAACCAGCACAATTCAAGCTCTTCCACCAATACCAGAGATTAACTCCAATTAATTTGGTTAAATTCAAGAGGTCCCTGAACGAAATTGGTTCTTCAAGATTTACCTTTAGAAGAACCTCTTGTCATGAGGTACAGCAGGAATCTTCGAGATCATCAACGAGCTCTGTAATCCTTCTAAGTTCTAATACCTTCTAAGTTCTAATAGCTGGAGTCGAACAAAATCCTCCTACTCACCACCCCATGAGTGAGTATTCTATCAAACATGCATAGGAAATCTATATAAAATCGCATACTATCGTACAAACGATTTTTTGCTCCATCAATGAGAAGTTAAGTTGCTGCGACGACTGAAGTATACACGGTATGTGTACTTCAGAGAAAAGATTATCATGTGATTGGAAATTAACTTTGGAAACTAAAACCCAACTAAGGCACATCTTTTATCTGCAATATTAAACAGAAAAAGAGCCATTGATCACAAAGAGTTCTAACACATTGGACATCGGCCAGCTAAACAAAGGAATAAGGTACAGAGTGTCCATGTCATTCAGGAACCTCAGCATCCATTCCTAAAATTGTAGAGACCACGAGGGATGCATGGGAAATTTTCCCATTTTTGAATCTCTATTTTCTCAATGATGATGACCAATTTATCAGACCACTACACAACAAAATAAACTATAGCATATGCATTCCAATTGACGATAAAAACTCTTCAACAGACATTAGCAGATTGGAAAAAGATGCAAACAAGCCTTGCGCAGGAAACCCACTAACAGCAGGGTGTGGGAGTGTTATGTCAAGATAATTCAGGACTCAAGAATTAGTTAGGAGTTAGTTGCGAGTCAGCTGTGAAGTGGTTATGCCGTTAATCAGTTAGAAGTCAGTTAGCTGTTAGAGATTAGTTAGTTGGTTAGCTGCTATTAGAGGTCAGTTAGTTAGTTAGCTGTGTGCCTGGATGTAACTATAAATAAAGAGGCGCTCCCTTAGCAGAGGGTATGTAAAAATCTGGAGAGAAATAATACAGTACCTTTCGTAATTTATGTTTCTTCTTCCCTAGTCATAACATTGGTATCAGAGCATTTAGATCTTTGGCCTAATTGTTCTCTGTCACCACCATGGCCGACGAAACTAGAACAGCTCAAGAAGCTAAAAGGATCGAGGAAGCACTACATACGTTGAAAGAAGGAAATGAGAAGAATGCGAAGGAGATTGGAGAAACCAATAAATCACTCAAAGATTTGGGAGACATTAAAGAATTGATTGCTGCCATGAGTGTGAAATATGATCAGGTGGTGGGACAAGTATATGATAAACGGAATCAAGATCAGAATGAAGGCTCTAGAATTCTTCATCACGAACAACCAGTAGCGGATTTCTCATTAAGGTCAGAACATCAACCTCGTGCACCGTTTCAGTTCAATCAGAGGTTTGTAAAAGTTGAATTTCCTCGATTTTATGGTGATAATCCAAATGGTTGGCTATATAAATGTGAAAGATTTTTCGAGTATAATGCAATTGATGTTCGGGATAGAGTTAAATTGGCATCTCTTTATCTAGAGGATTCATCCTTGCAATGGTTTCAGTGGTTCGAAAAATATCATCTCCACATTTCATGGGAATTGTTTCAACAAGGATTATTATCAAGATTTGGCCCAAACTCATATGAATATGCTATGGGAGATTTAACCAAGCTGAGACAAACTACCACTGTTAGAGCTTATCAAGAACAATTTGAGATTCTAGCGAATAAAACCCAAAACCTCCCTGAAAATTTCTTTATTAGTTGTTTTATAAGCGGGCTTAAGGATGAAATTCAACCGAGAGTGTTAATGTTTCGACCTACATCTATCATTCAAGCAATCGGGTTGGCTAAGCTTCAAGAAACGAGTATTGAGGCAATCACCAAGAAAACCAGATGGGGATCCAAACCACCAGAAAGGAATTTTTCTGTCTCTACTAGTAAACCGAATGTGAATGGTGGTGTTTATGTGAGGAAAGAATTACCTAAAGAATTGGAGGAAAAGAGGGCAAAGAGACTATGCTTTAAGTGCAATGAGAAATACACTCGAGATCATGTATGTAAGAAGAAACAATTGTACGTAATGGAAGAAGAGGAGAAAAATCAGACATCAGATCAAACACCAGCCCTTGCAGATGAAGATGGTGATGAAGTTGAGGAACAATTACCCGAAGAGGAGTTACAAATTTCCTTAAATGCCTTGACTGGTTCTATTTCCTATAAAACTATGAGAGTTAAGGGCAATGTGAAGAAAAAATGCATCATAATTCTGATTGATTCCGGCAGTACGCATAATTTTCTAAATCCAGAAGTGATCAAACGAGCTAGCATCCTGACTGAAAACACTGATCCTTTACCAGTATCAGTTGCTGATGGAACAAAAATGTTAAGTACCGCCATATGCAAGAATTTCCAATGGGAAATGCAAGGCGCTATTTTTCAGGCTGATATGCGTATCCTACAACTAAAAGGGTGCGATATGGTTTTGGGCATTCAATGGTTGGCAACTTTGGATCCAGTTACGTGGGACTTTAAAAATCTTAGTATGCAGTTTCAGCTAGGTGGCAGGCGACATGTTCTAAGAGGGGGAAAGAATAATGATGAAATGAGAGTAGTGACCCCAGGAAAAATGCAGAAGCTACTCAAGAAGAGATCTCAGGGAGCCATAGCTCAAATCTGTTTGCTACAAGCTGATGGCGATGTTAAGGAAGAAGACACTCCTCCGGACTTAGAAACTTTACTTACAAACTTCACAGAGGTTTTTCAACCACCTAAGGATCTTCCCCCTCCTCGATCTCATGACCATTGGATTCCTCTAAAACCCGGTACTGAACCAACCAATGTTCGACCCTACAGATATCCATACTTCCAAAAAACCGAAATTGAGAAACAAGTGAAGGAAATGCTTCAATCTGTATCATCAGACCAAGTGTAAGCCCCTATTCTTCCCCAGTCCTTTTAGTTAAGAAAAAGGATGGTACTTGGCGCATGTGTGTGGATTATAGAGCCCTCAATGCTGCAACTGTCAAGGATAAATTCCCTATTCCAGTAATAGACAAACTTTTTGATGAATTACACGGGGCTAAATACTTCTCTAAATTGGATCTCAGATCAGGATACCACCAGATCAGAGTTCATAGTGCTAACATTGATAAAACTGCCTTTCGCACTCATGATGGTCATTATGAGTTCTTAGTGATGCCTTTTGGGCTCACTAACGCTCCTTCTACCTTCGAAAGCCTAATGAATGAAATCTTTAGACCTTTCTTACAAAAATTTATTTTGGTCTTTTTTGATGATATTTTGGTTTACAGCCAATCTTGGGGAGAACATTTGCAACATTTGCAACTGACCTTACAATTGCTTAAACACCATCAGCTGTTTGCTAAGATGTCTAAATGCGTGTTTGGGAAAACAGAGGTAGAATATTTGGGGCATTGGTTTCAGCCAAAGGAGTTTCAGCCGAGCCATCGAAGTTACAGGCCATCACTACCTGGCCAATACCTACTACAATCAAGGAATTGAGAGGATTTTAGGGCCTCACGGGTTACTATAGAAGGTTTATTCAGAATTATGGTCGAATATGTTCTCCACTTCATTGTTTGTTGAAGAAAGACTCTTTTGTTTGGACCCCTGCAGCTACTACAGCTTTCATGAACCTCAAAAATACAATGGTTTCAGCTCCTGTGTTGGCCTTACCAAACTATAACAAGGTTTTTACACTTGAATCAGATGCTTCTAGGACAGGCTTAGGTGATGTGCTCATGCAAGATGGTCACCCTATCGCTTATTGGAGTAAGGGAATTTCCATCCGAGACCAAACTCTCTCTACTTATGAAAAAGAATTGATGGCAGTAGTATTAGCCGTCCTTAAGTGGCGATATTACCTTCTGGGTCGCCATTTCCTTATTCGGACTGATCATCAGAGTCTTAAGTACCTGTTGGAACAGAGGGTGGGAACTCCTTTTCAGCAGAAATGGATAACTAAATAACTGGGTTTTGATTACACTATAACGTACAAGTGTGGAAAAGACAACCAAGCTGCTGATGCTTTGTCTAGGAAAGGAGAGTTTACTGCTTTTTCAGATCCAATAGCAACACTTCATGCGTTGTCTTGGGTTTCTAATAGTTGGCTAACCGAAGTTAAGCTTAGTTGGGATACTGATGTTGACATCCAACAATTAATTCAAAGCCTTCAACAGGGAAACATTCATACTGGCTTTGTTTGGGAACATGGTCTCTTAACATACCATGATCGATTGGTAGTTGGAAAATCCCCACTTCGGAGACAATTAATCCAAGAATTCCACTCTTCACCTTTGGGGGGGCATTCTGGTGTGGGCAAGACAACTAAGAGACTACAAAGAAATTTTTGTTGGCAAGGTCTACAACAGGATGTAGCACATTTCATCTCCAAATGTGATGTCTGTCAGCGATACAAGAGTGAAAATGTGAAGTATCCAGGCCTTTTGCAACCCCTTCCTATTCCTAATCGTATTTGGTCTGACATATCCATGGACTTCATCACTGGATTACCCAACTCTCAAGGCAAAACTGTGATTTTTGTGGTGGTGGATCGCTTGACAAAATACGGCCATTTTATGGCTTTATCCCATCCCTATACGGCTAAAGATGTTGCCAAGGTATTCTTCGATCATGTATTCAAATTACATGGTCTACCTTCCACCATTGTATCCGATCGAGATGCTGTGTTTACTAGCCAATTTTGGCATGAACTTTTCACCTTGCAAGGCTGTCGCTTGTGTCTTAGCACTGCTTACCACCCTCAAACTGATGGTCAAACTGAGGTTTTGAATAAATGCTTGGAAAACTATCTGAGATGTATGTCTGGTGACTCCCCTAAACAGTGGGCTAAATGGCTTTCTGTAGCTGAATGGTGGTATAATACTACCTATCATTCTAGCATCAAAACTACTCCTTATTATGCAGTCTATGGCCAAGATCCTCCTGACCATACTTTCTGCATTTCCAAGCCTTCTTCAGTAGCATTGGTAGACAACTGGGTCAGGGAAAGGGAAGCAATTACCAGGCAACTACGGGAACATTTAACTCAGGCACAACAAAGAATGACACATTATGCAAATAAAGGCAGATCCGAGCGGGAGTTTAGCATTGGTGATTGGGTGTTCCTCAGATTGCAGCCTTATAAGCAAACTACAGTGGCATTACAGAGAAACATGAAGCTTTCTCCTCGATTTTATGGTCCATATCAGATATTAGAAAGGGTGGGCAAGGTGGCTTACAAACTACAACTACCAGCTACTGCTAAAATACATCCTGTGTTTCATGTGTCATTACTTAAGAAAAAACTTGGCACTCATGTGTTAGCCCAGCCTACTCTTCCTCCAGTTGGTCCTGAAGGTACCTTCCAGTTAGAACCAACGGCCGTCCTAGATTGGAAATTGGTTAAACGTGGTAATAGAGCTGTGGTCCAATGGTTGATTCAGTGGGTAAACTCTTTTCCTAAGGACGCAACTTGGGTTGATTGTTCGGAGATCGAGGCAAAGTATCCCCAATTCCAGCCTTGAGGACAAGGTTGTTTTCAAGCGGCGGGGATTGTTATGTCAAGATAACTCAGGACTCAAGAATTAGTTAGGAGTTAGTTGCGAGTCAGCTGTGAAGTGGTTATGCCGTTAATCAGTTAGAAGTCAGTTAGCTGTTAGAGGTTAGTTAGTTGGTTAGCTGCTGTTAGAGGTCAGTTAGTTGGTTAGCTGCTGTTAGAGGTCAGTTAGTTAGTCAGCTGTGTGCCTGGATGTAACTATAAATAAAGAGGCGCTCCCTTAGCAGAGGGTATGTAAAAATCTAGAGAGAAATAATACAGTACCTTTCATAATTTATGTTTGTTCTTCCCTAGTCATAACAGGGAGAGGTATCATATAAGAGACCCCATAATCCACGGATTCAAATAAGATCAGAACCAGTTCAATTTGCCCTAATTATCATCTTAGATGACATTTACTAATTGCTTTGTCTAATTGTCCAGCAGTCTCTAAGAATATGGAACTGCTAGACTTCAACACATGTTAATTGTGCAAGGATTGAAGATTTGAATTGGATTGGCTTGAAGCCTTGAATCCAATTTGCGATTAGCCATGGCCCTCGTTTTAGACTTCCTTAGCTTCAACTTAATCATATTGGTTTCTCCTCCCCTGCCTATAAAATCCTTTGTAATCTGTCTTTGTAAAATCAAAGAAGAAAAATAGAGAGGAAATGCAGATATAACAGGTGGAAAGCTTGGGAGTTTTTCTCAAATGATCTTTGTAAACTCTCCCCTACACAAAAATCTTATGCCCGTAGATGTACCCGAATTTGAGGAATCACGTAAATCATCTCTCTGTGATTGTGTGTGCGTGTGTGTTTGGGTCTCGTTCCTCAGTGCACAACGGGCATCAGTTATAGGTGGTTCCCGTTGGAACACCTGAAAGTTCCAAGCTTTGAACACCTGAAAGTTCCAACGGACAGGTGTTCCAAGCCTTGTTGGCATCAGTTATAGGCGGTTCCAGCAGGCAGTTTTCATTCAGACTCAAGTTTGGTGTGCTGGCAGGATCTGGCCATGTCCAGCACAGCCCCTTAGGTAGTTATTTTGTAACTGCTAGATCATGGTGATCATGGGGCATGTCCATGACCCATTTGTATGCTAATCACGTTTTTCAGATTGTAGCCTATAAAAGGCAGTGCTGAGGCACAATAGGCAGGAGAGGAGAGTTGGGAAATTCTGTCTAAGTGTGGGGAAAAGGTTCCAGTGTACGTTCTTGGTGAATAAACATTGGTTGGGAAGGATTACCCGTAAATCTTGTTGCTTAGACTCTATTTCGTTTTATTCCGCGAGTTGGCTGACTAAGTTCCTTGGTGGAAGCTTAGTGCCACCACAGGCCGAACCTCGGTTAGAAATTCGACCCTGTGACAATTGGTATCAGAGCACGGTTTGCTCAAAGATGGCTGGCGGTACTGCGATGGATGCTGTTCGGGAACGGGTTACACGTTTGGAGGAACTTGTCGGTGCTGTAGAACCAGATGACTCGAGATCACTGGTTGAGTGAATTGATGGTGTCGCTCTGGAAGTTGTCTCCTTGCAAACCTCGCTGGAAGAGTGCAAGTCGATGACAGATTCCAAATTTACAGATTTGATGGCTGACTTGGTTTCGTTGTCGGAGGCGTTCAAGGACAGAGTTCAGACGCTGGAAACTGAACTCGTGCTGGTGAAGAGGGCACTCAGCAGTCCTTCCAACAATTCTGATGTTCGTGTTAACGTGCGGGTTCCGGAGCCTCAAGCCTTCAATGGTGCACGGAGTGCCAAAGAGCTTGAGAACTTTCTGTGGGACATTGAGCAGTATTTCGTGGCTGCCAATGTTCTTGGGGTGCAGAAAATTACCATCACAAGTATATATCTCACGGGAGATGCGAAGCTTTGGTGGGGACAAGATCAGAGGATGAATCTCGTCCAAGGATAGAAACGTGGGAGACGCTGAAGAAGGAATTGAAGGATCAATTTCTTCCTTGCAATTCGGCTTGGGTTGCAAGAGAGGCGCTAAAACGTCTCAAGCACACGGGCAAAGTGCGGGAGTACGTTAAGGAATTCAGCTCGGTGATGCTGGATATCAAGAATATGTCCGAGGAGGACAAGCTGTTCAATTTCGTGTCAGGGATGCAAAGTTGGGCACAGTTGGAACTTCGCAAGCTAGGAGTCAAGGATTTGGCTTCTGCCATGGCTGCTGCCGATGGTTTGGCAGATTATGCTTCCGAGGATGCTGGATGGCAAAGGCAGGACAACGGGCAGACGTCCAAGCCAAAAGGTGACGGGTGGAACAAGAAGGACAATGGGCAAACGTCCAAACAGAAAGGGGAGGACAAACAAACGCAGCAAGGGAAGGCAAAACCCACTGCGGAAGGTTTCGGTTGCTTCATTTGCAACGGACCACATCGAGCACGGGAGTGTCCAAAGCGGGAACGGTTGAATGCTCTGTGCGCAAGCGAGGGCAATGATGCTGAGGGCAGCAACGAGACGGATGGAGATTCAGGACTGATCGTGCGGGCCAGCACGTTGCAATTGTTGAATGCCAACCAAACTGATTACTGAGGCAGGATCAGCCATGTTTGTGTCGTTGGTTTACTTGGTCGAGTCGGGTAAGCGGGACAGAACAACGGATGGGGGTGACAAGCCAAGCTTCACAGGAAATGCGAGAAGGCAAGTACGTGCTGGAGTACATACAAACCTTACCAACGAGGACGTTGGCTTTTTCTGGTGGGGGTGGTTTGTTAGCAGGTCAAGGGTGGCAGCTAGCACCCGTGTCTACGTAGCGGACGGAAGACACGACGAGCAAGACGTGACGGGAACATGTCTTGACAAAGGCGACTTGGTAATGCCAACTTGGTGGTGGCATTGGTCCCTTAGACAAGCAACGACTGATAACGCAGGTGAAGGCCCGAAATATTGAGGCATGGATGCTAAAAGGCGTGGGCTTGTGGGACAAAGCAATTGGGAAAACGTTGGGCTTAGCACAAGTGGGCTGCAAGGAATTCGGATTTGGGGGCAGGCTGAAATCTAGGAAGCTTGGACAGGTGTTCCAAGCCTTGTTGGCATCAGTTATAGGCGGTTCCAGCAGGCAGTTTTCATTCAGACTCAAGTTTGGTGTGCTGGCAGGATCTGACCATGTCCAGCACAGCCCCTTAGGTAGTTATTTTGTAACTGCTAGATCATGGTGATCATGGGGCATGTCCATGACCCATTTGTATGCTAATCACGTTTTTCAGATTGTAGCCTATAAAAGGCAGTGCTGAGGCACAATAGGCAGGAGAGGAGAGTTGGGAAATTCTGTCTAAGTGTGGGGAAAAGGTTCCAGTGTACGTTCTTGGTGAATAAACATTGGTTGGGAAGGATTACCCGTAAATCTTGTTGCTTAGACTCTATTTCGTTTTATTCCGCGAGTTGGCTGACTAAGTTCCTTGGTGGAAGCTTAGTGCCACCACAGGCCGAACCTCGGTTAGAAATTCGACCCTGTGACAATAGTCGACCAGTTTCCAGAGATGGAGAAAAGCACAAGTGGATGGGAGAAATATATCATGAGAAACCTATGTACGTAGAAGCATGAATATAAAACAAGTCTATAAACAGTTGCTCCAATAGTTACCCTTGACATGCTGCGTGGCTCCAAAACATCAGGACTGGATTTTCCTGGGTTACACTTACAAGTTTTTCGTTCTTCTCAACTTCACCCAAAAAAAAAAAATCAGATTTTTACCAAGTCTAAGGGTCCCAAACCATTAAACATCTCATTTAATAATGTGCGCTTAACAAAATTAAAGTCCCTGAGCTCGGGTCCCAGCCTAAATCCCGAAACACATAATAATAAATCAAATACATATCTCACAATATAAATTTCAAATAATTAATTAAAACTCAAAATTTTCCGAATCCTTACAGAAGTTAAAATGTTGAACATTCAGGACTTCACTGATAGATCCTTATTTAATATCACACTGTTTTATTTAGAATATTTTCGCAATTACATAATTCTGTCTTCATCTTTGAATTATTTATGTCCTCATATTCCATTTCTTTCTATTGCATTAAATACTAAAAATAGAATCTAAGAGTAGAGTAACTTATTTAGCATCAAAACTCATGGTGCATATTTCCTTACTCTTGGTGTTTTATGCCAAGCACTGAAGACGACGGAGCAAATCCGGAGTACCTGACCCAGGACGGTGCTTTTCTCGAGGAAGACATGGTCGAACCTTAATTTAGGTAGTGCCTGATCCAGAGCTCATTTGACTTTTGATAGGAAGTCTTCTTGATCTTAATATTATGTTGGTATTTCCAATCAAGTATTCCTATTTTGGCAAGAATGTTTGTCTGTACTAAATGATATTTTGAATTAAGTGTTGAAAAATTAGTTTCTTATTTTCTTCACGTTTCTGAATTTGGGAGTGTTACAATGGCAGTTGGATAACTCCTCATGCACATAAAACACTGTCACTTTGCATTATGTACACGTAAGTCCTTTAGCGATTAATTAACTACCTTGGAAGCTTGAATGACATCGCTTGGATTCCTTGTGCCTTTTAATCGGGTGTGTCCAACTTCGTTAGGCAATACCACATGTCATAATTATATTGACGAACAGATTAGGGAGTCAACAAATTAACAGTTATCTTCACATATACTCTCCGTTCTCCATTGGCCCAAATTGACTATATTCCACCTCAACCTTTTTTGTTTTATGGTAATTTCTCGACTTTTGTTGAAATATCTCAAGAGAGAGACCGTAAGTAAGTGGCATGTCTATTATTATAGACTCATGAGAGAATTTTTTCATGGGGATGTTACGCAACGGTCTCTTTTGCATTAACTTTTTAAACTAAACGCATACCAAAAAAGATGATGCAATTGTTAAGAATTTTCAAAATAAATTGGTTTGTAGTTTTGGATATTTTTATAAAGCCTTTCTAGTTCATAGAATGGTTGTATTCTTGGGATGTCCGTTGGAACGGTTGTACTTATTGAGTTGCCCGTTGGAAGTGTTGTACCCGTTTAGGTGAACTGGTTGGGGTGCAATAGGTCATACCCTGCCGAAAGGGTGTGTTGATTGGGTGTGATCGTGACTGTTTAAAATAGTGCAATTCACACCATATGATCTAATCCAACTACAAAAAGTGAATGGAAGTGTGTCTATTTCAATTGGTACCATTTGGCCTATAAATTAACTACGAAATTTGTCATTTAGAGTTAGTGATTTTCTAACCATTTTTTTTCCAAATAATAACTCTCATATTCTGTAGCATTGAGTTTTAATATTTTGGAGAATCAAAACTTAATGATTTTTTATTCTATTACTTTTCACCACGCAGATATTCTGTCCAACTCGTTTGTGCAAACATAGTTGGATAGAATTTCAGTGCTAACTTCGTTGTATCTTGAAGGCGGATTTCCTGTAACTCGATGCACACTATCTAGTAGGGGCAAATATTGTCTTTAGGAAAGCGACTTAGTAACGCGCCTCAAAGTGTCAATATTTCTGTGTTTTGCAGTAGACTTCATTGCCAACAACCAATTCGAAAACAGTTTTTCCCCAACAAATACCTAATTACTTTACAAAATGCTACAGTAACTCGCCAAGAATACCTGTAGTAAAAGTAAAAATAAAATAAAAAATAAAGTAAAGGAACATTATTTATATCTCTCATTCGACCCTCTACTTCTCCCTCTTCCAATGAAGCAAATCCAATAAACCTAGTCTCTGTCAAATTTCATTCTGGAACAACATGCATTGTCCCAAAAAACTGTAAACAAATTTATATATATATATATATATATATATATATATATTTTAATAGAAAAAGATTGTCCTTTGTTAGTGTGAACTTCATAATAAAGTTCCGGCATATTTTCACTTTTCAAAACAATCCTTTAAAAAAATTTCCATCCTAATAACAAATGGATATTTACGTAAACAATTGTTTCAAAAGAATTGCTTGAGAAAAAAAATCATGTACAATAGCTACAAAAATTAACAACCGTATTTATACATGTATCGTATTTGCATATATATATATATATATATATATATATATATGATGTGTGTCACGAACGCTAGTAATATAATGGTGGTAAGATGGTTATTTTTTGCAATATACATAAACTAATTCTCACTGTCTTTCGATTTCAGTCAGTGAGTGGCCTTTCTTTTGGTTGTATTCATATGAGTGTCGGTCCAAAATTATAATAAAATAATAATAGTAAAAGGGAAAGGGAAAGAATAAACAATTTTTTAAAACAATTAATTACTGTTATTATACATGCTTGCGTGTGAGCACAGACTGAGACTATTTTGTCAGCCATGTGGGCCCGCTTCAACATTTGATATTTATTTGGTCTAAATTATTTAATTATTTTTTATTTTTATTGAAATTTTTTATATTCATTATGTTGTGTTAGTTCATCTCAATAAAAAAATTTAAAAAGTAAAATTACATCTGAAAATTAAATTTTTTTTACTAAAGACTGACAAACAAATCAAAACATATTTTTGTTTTGATTCATTTTGTGTCTTCTCTAAAAAAAATTTAAATTTTAAACATAATTTTTTATTTTTTAAATTTTTTTCGTCGATACGAACTAGTAAATAATAAAAAATTAATTCAAAACAAAATAGTTTAAATAATAATAAAAATTTAATAATAAATATCTCTATATGTCATTATCACACGCACGCATGCAATACATGTCGCGTTAAATGTGTGTTATAAAAATATGAATAAACGAAAGGATTGGTTATGGATAAACGCGTTAGATGCGGGGGTGTTACGAAACATATTCCGTGTTATAAGGATAATGTCTTATTTATGTTTGTTGAAACGATGTTGAATTGTGGTCTTTGAGAAATGAGAGTTCGGAGATTCGTGAATTCAGCAACACCCCTACCCTCTCTGTCTATATATAAACAATTTACAGAATACATAAACATAAATATACTAGTATTTTCCATTGGTTTTCTTCTGTGCAAGAAACTTCCACCACCTGGATTCATGGGGGGTTCCAAGCACGAGACTATGATGTTGCGTTTTTTGTAGGCCATTTTGTCTCCCCCATTCCTTTGTTTTCTTCCTCTTCTGCTTTTTGCATAAAGTCTAGACAACCCAACTTCAAGTTTAGATATATCCACTGTTTCGTTTCTTCTTTGTAGATATATATCCTGCCCTGCAAAGAGGTTAGACAAACACCTCCCTCTCTCTCTCTCTCTCTCTCTCTCTTTCTCTCTCTCTTGGGTCTTATCACAGCGTGCGTACGAGTAAATTACAGTCTCCATTCAATAGGGAAAAAATGATTCTCTAATTAGTGGGTAATCGTGGTGTTTCCTTCTTCTCACATCATGCTTATTTTGTGTTTGAATTGATTTGGCAATGCAGGGAGGGGGCTTAAAGAAAAAGTATAACATAAGAAAATCATTTGGGATTCAACAGAGGGGGATAAAAAGGAGATTTTGAAATTGAGGGTTTGAAATGGAGGGTGGCCATTTTTGGGGTTGGAGGAGGAATTCTTTGAAATGGGCAGAGAATGGGGGAGAGAGAGATGAGATGATAATGGTTTCAACCTTACCGTCGATTCCTCAACCTCAAACACCAAAGGAACCCATGGAATTCTTGTCCAGATCTTGGAGCCTCTCTGCTTCCGAGATTTCCAAAGCTCTGGCTGAAAAACATAAACACTTTCTGGTTGACAAGAATCAAAATGGAATCCCAGAGACAACAGTTGCACCCATACATGTAAGTTATTTTTCTGCATCATCTCCCCTCCCCTATCATAGTCTGCACTTCCTGATCTTCCTGATTCTTTGTTTGGATCATTGATTTGTAGAGGAAAGATAAGTATATACAATCCTGTAGAATATACAATCCTCTAGGCTCTTGGTTTTGGTGTCAGGTATTTGGGTGTTTAAGACCTAGAGATTCTCTATCGCCCTTGTAATGTGGTGAACCACCTACATATGCTCTGTATGATTTCTGTTTCGTTTGTGCATAAGGGTGCTTCCTTTGACGTTCATAGGATTTCAAATAACTCCGAAAAATGAATTCCTACCAAATGTACTGTGAATTTTTCCAAAATGTCCAGAAGGGGATAGAAATATGCAGCAGGAGATTCAAAAGAGATAGTGATCTATATATGAGCAAATTATTGGATTTGGAGGAAACTGGAATGCACAAACTCTTATTCCTCTGCACTTTTTTACAGTCAGGCAAGGGCACAAAACCTTTTAATGCTCGGAGAACAAGGTCGATAGGTAGATGGTTCCACCAAAAGGATTGTAACAACAGCACACTAAAGAAGAAAGAAAAAGCACGAGTAGATAACGCACGGATGCACGCCGCCCTCTCTGTTGCCGGACTAGCTGCAGCATTGGCTGCGGTGGCTGCAGCAGATAACTCCAAAGGGCCAGGCTCCAAAATGAGCACAGCTTTGGCATCGGCTACGGAGCTCCTGGCATCACATTGCGTCGAGATGGCTGAATCATCTGGGATTGATCACGATCGTGTGGCTTCTGTTGTCCGATCAGCAGTAGATATTCGAGGTCCGAGTGATATAGTGACTCTCACTGCTGCTGCCGCGACAGGTATTGCATCAGTCTATTTTGTATCCTCATATATGTTTTACACGTACTCAGTATGTTCAATTGTTTAGTTGTTGGATTCATCTAATTTACATCTCAAGCAAATGGGGGCAGAGATATTCATGCTCTTCAGTACTTTTATTTTATTTTTTTACAGGATAGTTTATGCGAACATTTGAGTTACAAAATCTTATGATTAGGTGAATGCCCAACTAAACATATGGGATACAGATCTCATATCCTCATCCAAGTGTCTGAATGCCCCACATGATACTTGACCCCTTTCCGAATCTATACAGCATAAAAAGGAGTTCTATGTCTATGTAATCCACCACTTTCTCATCGACGAGTAATGAAGTTGCAGAAATAGTGACAAATTTACTGCAATATGAACAACGTACTGATTGATGACAATTTGTTTGCCTCTTAAAAAAGCTTTGCGAGGAGAAGCAGCTCTTAAAGCGAGATTGCCGAAAGAAGCAAAGAAGAATGCCACTATAAGCCCCTATGATAAGGGCATGGCAGAAGGTCAGAGGGCTGCTTTTCAGAGTGAGATTGAAGAGTATGATCCTCCTTGTAAAGGTGACTTGATGCAACACACGAGAAAAGGTAAAATTCACCATTCGGCTTTAATAAGGTTCATCCAATCAATTTGCATATTTCCGTCTCTAAAAACTCCTTGCAAAGAGGCATAAAATTCAACACAAATAAAATTTTGAATAACTACCATGATCATCACAACTTCAATATATAGTATTTTCACGAGACTCCCACTGGTGATAAGATTTGTATCCGTGTACAGCTTTGTTTTGCCTGACATTGATGATCCTAACAGAAATATGGATATCTTTTGTTTTATCAGTCCCTAATAGATCTCAGAATCTTTAACCTTCACAATAGATTATCACTTCCATTCTATCAACCTATTCTTTAGACAATGTCCGATAGTGCTATTAATATTGGGCTACGAGTCATTTTACTGCTAAGTCTGATTTAATTTCCCATTTGAATACTTGTCAGGAGTGCTAAGATGGAAGCATGTATCTGTCTATATCAACAAGAAATCTCAGGTCATGATTAAGCTCAAAAGCAAACATGTAGGGGGAGCCTTTACCAAGAAGAACAAATGTAAGTACTTTTCAGTCTAAAATTCCAGATGGATAGTAACATAATGGACAACAAATTCTGGATATTTCCATATACTGTAAACACACTTCAGTAGGATTCCAAACTTTCGTCTTTCCTATTGATTTCTGACATCATCTACGGGTACCAGGTCTTGTTTATGGACTGTGCGATGAGACTTCAGCATGGCCATTCAGAAAAGAAAGGGATCAAGGGGAAGTGTATTTTGGAGTGAAAACAGCACAGGGTCTGTTAGAGTTCAGGTGCAAGAACAAGATCCATAAGCAGAATTGGGTAGATGGGATTCAAAACCTTATTCATCAAGCTAGTAGCATTGAAGATGCCGAACGCTCTCTCAAACTCTTAAAACTTACTAAGAGCATTTGATAAGTTTTTTAGGTATAGTTTAGTTTACCAGCCACTGATCGATCGGATAGTGTTCAATAATAGGTGGGATGTAACATTATTGTCTATTGAGATAGCAATATTACAGGGGTTTATAGTGTTTTCCCAAGTCAACATTATCCTGAACTTTTACGCGCAACTTTTTCGTGGCAAAATTACAGTTGAAACAAATGGAGCTACGAAAATGTCATCATCCTGAACTTTTACGCACAATTTTTTCGGGGAAAAATTACTGTTGAAACAAATGGAGCCACAAAAATGTCATCATGTGTTCTTAATTGACCCTGAATCCCAAGAAGAGTACAGGCTAAACTTAACTATGCATATACATATCCATAGGCTAAGAAATTAAGGAACCTCAACTTATTGGCCAAACCTTCAAATTAGAGTTTATTACAATCAGAAGAACTTACTGATAATGATTGATACCTATTATGTAATTCCATATTTATTTGATCCACTAAATGATTACTTTTATCAAAACATACTTTACCTTTACAAATTTAATTTACTAAGTTTATTTTGAAAAATATATTGTTATTTCCACACCACCCTTTCCCTCTACTATTTGTCGTCTAGACTTAAATGGTATGCAACTTCAGTACACAAAAAATTCTGAGATACCACTAATAGCATCACAAACTCAATAAACAATTAATTAACATTTGCAAATGTTATGACCGGAGATGCAGTTTTGGTAATACTTACAAATTCACAGATTCCAAAAAAATAAAAAAATAAAGGAATCTTAATAGCTTCACAGAATATGTTAAAGTGATAATAATTTAACAAACGTACTGTCTTTCAGAATTCAATGATAATAAAGTGATAATAATCAAACCTGGACATTACATCTGTCAAAGAAAGACGTTCATCGATGATAATTTTCTGAATTAAAAAGAAAAGAACACGAATTCATTACAAAATTTAATTCACCAATTTCTTAACAGCAACACACAATCAAAATAGTGCGCTAGGCTAATAGCCTATAAAACACGGATACAAACACAGATATGAATACAATATTTTTTACAAAATGGGCACAGACACGATGATGACATGGCAAATTATTTTTACAATACCGACCTGGCCAGGGCCCAAGCAACCCTGAAGTTGTTGACGGTATTGCAGCACGGGCTTCTATCGACCCTGAGTCTTGGCCTTCATGGTCGGGCATTTGCTACCTCTTCTACCTCTTTGGTTGCTGATTCAATCGACTCCAAAGTAGTTGGAGAGGGCTCTAGGACGTACTTAGAGCTTTCTTCCACTTGCTTTCCTAGTGGGCCGTAAGGGAGGGTCGATAGGGCTAATCGAATGGACCGGGGTTGGGGACAAGGTCAGCGGGGTCTTGGAAGCAGAATCGGAGAACTGGGCGATGATGCTAATAGGACAACGAGTCATAGTGATTAGATGTTCCATCTCTGTTTCCTCTGAATCTTGTTATTGAACGGTGGGTGGGTTTAGGTATCTTTCAAAGCGACTATTGGTCTCGGCTCTCTTTGCACGACGGTCATAGAGAGTGTTTACACGGGGGGGGGGGAAGAAGGACTAGCGACTTCTTGGTGGTGTGCAACGATCTTTCTGTGGATGGACTGCTTGTCTTTCTACGGATGGAACGCAGTACTCATACAAAATCCGTCTCAAGTGCCTTTTGAAGACTAGACCAAAATTGTGAAGTAAATTTGGGATCCTGATTTGACACAATAGATACTAGCACCCCATGCAATCGGAATATCTCTCGAATAAAAAGTCTACTGAGCTTTCACGCGGATAGGAAAAAAATGAATGGTCTTAGTCAGTCGATCAACAAGCACTCATACTGCATCATGTCTTGCTGGCAAGAGTCCTGTCACGAAATTCATGGTCAACGACTTCCATTTCCACTCGGACAAAGGCTGTAACAATTCGGCTGGTTTATGATATTCTGTCTTAATTTACTGAGACACCAGACATTCAGATACGAATAGCACAATGTCATGGTTCATACCCTTCCACCAGTACTACCTCCGCAAATCTTAATACATTTTCGTACTACCACGGTGTACTATGAGACACGAATGATGAGACTCTTAGAGTACACTCTCGTGACACGACTCAGACACATACTTTGCTAACAAATCTCAACCCCTAATCTACATGGAGAACCCAACTATCAACCTGCTCGCCCAAAGCCAAACGGTCCCGCACTAACTTGGCCTCCAAGTCATTCTGCTGTCATTCTATGACTCACCAATAATAAAGGTTGGACTAATATGATAAGCAAGGCAACCTTGTCACCATTCGTGCGAAACTGTAAAATCTGCTCTCCAATCACTCTAATTATTTTTTATTCTCGTATAGCCACGCCAATCAGACTGTGTAGTGACTTTCTGCTACCTAAGCTGCTCTTGCCTGTTGTGCAAGTACCCAACTCTATTGTACCGAGGTGAATTGTGTGGATAGAGTATGCACTAAACCTCTCTCACCGACACTACCTCACCCGTGTACAGAATTGTTAGACGTGCCCCTCCTGACCACAGGTTTGACAAATGCGCGATCGAACATTTTAAGTGACTGTCTGAGGCAGTAGTGTTGTTGACTAACAGTCCACTCTCAAGTGACCAAGTTGTCCACAGTTGAAGCGCACCTGATCTCCATGAGCACTCTTCCCATCACTTCTTTCTTTTATAATATTTTTCTCAAGGTTTTGTTGGTTGTATGTTACCTCGTTGTGTTTCACATTGATAAAAAGAAATACTGGAATTGGGATACTTGAGAAACCCTGATACCGTAAAACCAAATTCTAAATTCAAGTATCGTACAAAATCACTTGGCGAAAAGCCAAACCTTTTCTCAACCACCAGCATATGCGCAGACAAGGCTCGTGACATTTGGAATGTCTTTGAATTTTTCAATCCCACTAGCATGCAATTTGATTTATCCATTCCTATCTTCGACAATTCAGAATATGAAAGCATTGCTAAACAGTACACAAAATGAGTCTTTGATAGTTGTAAACAAATTGAGCTAACCCCATCCAACCTCGCAGAAAGTCATGGGGTATACCGGTTAGTACGAGTCCTTCCACCTTCCTAGTGGTTCCCCGACACGAACTCTATCTCCTTGTCTGATACAAAACTTGAACTCCGATGAAAGAGAATCACCTGGCAATTGTGATATGGGAGCTTGGAATACAAGGACCACCGTCGACCCCATGTTAAATGCAGCTACCTGAAAGCATAATGGAAAAATAATGAAGAAATAGGACAAGCTTAAAAACACAAAATCAAATAAACGGTGAAAGCATAATACCGAAGGATCAGCACAAATCATCTGACCCACAAGGTTTAGAAAATCAGTACGCAAACTAAATACATGTCTGGCAGCTGTACATGAAGCACCTATTCTCGTTAACCGAATTTTAAGTATACATAACACCTGATTATTTAATAACCAACAGATATCTCGTTGCAAGTATTTGCTGAATCAGGTAAAATACAACTACAAGGAAATGGAACTTAGGGAAGTTGCAGTAAATTTCCTTTCACGAGATTAATGTCAAAAGTCATAAAAAATGTATACATTTATTTAGAGAGCAAGAGAGAATGTATAGTGATAATCTAATTGCATTGTGAGTTATGATCATTCGCTGTGGAGCAACAAGTAAAACAGAAACTAGTTTAAGCAACCACTAGTTTATAAATAAGCCAAGAGTATACAAGCTTCCAAATGTTTAAGGAAATCAACATTGGTCATTCTAACCTCATCCCCTTTCTTCAGCATCACACCAACACCTTCAGGTTCATAAATCCGTTCTTCAGGAGGGTTGGAGTGCAGTAACTTCTTTCTTGGCAGATTTGTCCGCAGTGCAGGTTCAATGAAAAGCTGTCACGTGGAAGTTCATGGTTCACAAGAAATCAATACTATAGAGAGTCTATGAGAATGTAAACTTCAGAAATTGCAATAACGTTAACTCTAATGGAGTGGGTTGAGGTACAATGCTCTAGGTTACGGAAATTCATAACCCAAATGCTGATTCATCTCAAAAAAATTGTCCTACTAACTCACTGGGAGTTTTAGAGAATGTCGCTTAACATATAAATGCAAGAAAGGCAAATTAGCCAAGGTCACGATTCACGACAATGCAGCATCCTAGGAGAGGTGAGATTTTCATTCTTTCTTTAGTAGCTCTTTACATATCCTCTCTGTGTTCGTGCTTTACAACCCACGCTTGTACCATCTTACCAAAGGATAACCCCTTTGTCATGCCATCAAAAGAGATGGATGGACAAAAAGCCAATGAAGCCCAACAAAGGTTCCCCACTATACTGATGTACATCACATAACCAACGAAAAAGGGGAACTCAACCTCAATTGATCCAATATTTGTTGCACCTATTGCTGCCATTGCCATAAAACCTTCTTCCCATCGGCCTTCTAGTACAACCTGAAGAAACAAAAATGAAAATCTGTTAAATCGTCAATCTTCCATGCAGATGGATAACCATTGTGGGGCAGAGTATTGACCCAACAATAGTAGTCACACCGTGTCCTTTCTTTTGCAGGGTATTTGTATGTGTATGTTGGTTGAGGAGGATGTGGTTTCTAATGCAGGGACAGTAAAACAGGTTACAAATATTGGCCTTGCATTTTGAAAACTACTATGTTCCCAAGAGGCAAGCACTTTGTAGACCGGAGCGAGTGTGATGACCTCTCAATGGTGCCGGGTCATGCTACGACCCAAACCCATCTTAAGGAAGCACCTGAGGATCCCCTGTGAGCAGTATCCAGTGTTGCTTGGCCTGTCTAGGCCCTTATTGTCTCCTAGGGGCTAGGGGTCAGGCCTTGGGAGGGTTATCACGTGTTGATCACCCACCTTTACAGCTTTTCTAGGTCACTGAAAAAACTGCCTAAAATTGAAACTAGCATGCTCTTTTAACTTTTCTGGTCTCCTATTCCCCAGTGGATTAAATATCAATTTCATTTATCCTCCTCTCTTTGAATGCTATATGAACTCGTGACAACTTCTGAAATTCGGAGCTGCTAGTTTCACCCTAGAAATGTGAATCCCCATAAGCCCATGTCAGACATAGTTGAAAAGAAAGTGGAGATCAAAACAAATTGCCAGTGCCGGGTGCCCCATTACAGGATAAAATGAATGGACGCACTCTTTCATTCTCCACATAGAGGTTCCTGATTGTCCTTGTGGCGCGTTCATTCAAAGGGAAAAGCCGACCTGCAAAATCAATATATGAAAACTTAGCCAAGATTAATCAGGTAAAAATAAATTAGATACAAGCAATCACATTGAGAACAAACAGTTATTTATTGTCTGCTGAAATAAGCTGCAAAGATTATGATTATCCAACCAGGAGTCGACAATGACACATTCAGGTGGCCAGGTCAATGGTTCATAAGTTCAACACCTGTCTTGTTTGGTACACATCTTTTTCAACAGAGAAGTTCATCATGAGCACAAAACATGTCAAACAAATAATAAAGTAGAATTGTAAGACAGGCCAAAATCAACTATTATAAAGAAACGTTATCACGGGACACATGGCCACTATTCAGTTAATTATTCTTACTAAGCAAGTGGTTGCTTCTTTCCCCTACAGGAATGGGAACAACTTTTCTAGTTTTAGTCCTCCGGGATCCCAATGTCATTTGCGTTCCTACATGCTAATGTTTAGACACCTTGGATATAGAGGGTCCAAAGGACAGGACTCACCTCCTTCGTAAAAGAAAAGTGTTAGTGCCAAAAGATGCAACCTTAGGTCATTGTCCAAGGTGGCCGACCATGAATGGATTGATCAAAACAAATTTGACCAGGTGATCGGGACCATGGGAACAATTGCTCGGCATAGAGCTCAATTTTGATAGAGAGAGCAATGGCAACCCAGGATAACTGAGCATGCAGCAGCTCTAGAGCAATAAAGAACGGTTTATTCAATCAATTGATGTAAACTTTGATTGTAATAGCTCAATGCATGAGCAAAGCCACAATATGAGATACTTTTTTCCAGTTTAGAGGGTATTAAACAATTGACATATAAATATCCATATTAATTGCGATAGAACCAACTGGAAAAAAGATTGATCAAAAGAACAATGCATACGCTCCATTCTTTTAATCCATGCAAGAAGTCTTTGAAACATAAATTATCAATAAAGAAAAAGCATATACAGAGTTCTCTCAACAACTATGGCATTTATTCACACCTGAAAAATGTCGACGAACAAGAACATTCCAATCAACTGGTGAGTGTATTCGGTGGTAGTCCCCAGGCTTCAGGTAAAGCACACAGTAGAAAAGGCCCTTCATTGTACTGCAAAAGGAATAAAAAAATCGCCCTTAGATTAACTTGCATTCTGATTCATCTTCAGGAGGAAATGACCTAAGCAGAGGAGATTAGTGTCATACCAAACCCGTCCCGTACGAATCAGACATCAACTTAAGGCAACAATGTAACCTAAACACAGAGAGAAGCGGAAAGCAAACAAGCAGCAGTGCTACCTGGGAATTCACTTTTCAATCACGTAATGTCCAGATAAATGCACAAATTGCAAGTACATTGAATGTAGCATCTTTCACGTGATGCATTGTTTCTGTGGCTTTCAAAACATTTTGGCAGGACATTCATGTCCTTAGCCTTCTACAAAGAAGAAACAAAATAGGAATATAGACCCTAGGGCCCAAAGAAAGAGAGGTTCTAAAACTAGAATCAAGTGATAATTTCATGAATCTACAGCGCTAAGGTCATAAAACAATCAAATCCCGCTATAAAACAATGGCGTACACAGTTCCTTCGCTTACCAAAGGTTTCACATAGATAGTAGATAGGCAACATTCTCCCCATCCCATGACCCAAGCCTGCTAACCCAACTCTACTTCACTAGTGACGATTTTATTAGTCACACAGAAAATACGACTTGATCCTCATACCATTTCACATGGATTTCTTGGCGTACTTTTGAGAAGAGAAGCAATACAATCGTGTATGGTTACACTTGCATGCTTGAGTGTATCATGAACACAATATCAAATGGTTCCCACTTTCAAGCAAAAGAAAATTAGTTAAGCATCAAAAAGCTATAGGTTCGAAGAAAGTAGCAAAAACTTAGTTAAATTGAATAGGGTAATGAACATAAATCTGCAAAATAAACAGGGATAATTACCATGCTGGTGCCACGTCCCTAACTTTTGGAGAAGCCAGTGAAATGCTCCACCATGACTTTTTATTCTGATCGCTTGGAGCCTTTTCTTCTCCAGTACTCTCTTGTTGCACATGCTCCATTGAAGGAAGGAATGACCTCGCACCAAGAAGAGAAGACACAGAGTAGGAAAATCCTTTAACTTGCTCAATCATGGTGCCTGCTTCCTTTAACTTTCCAAATCTTAGCACAGTACCATCCACAGGACTGATCTATAACCACGACAATACAAAGTGCAAGATATCAGACAAGTGTCAGAGAATCTAGAGTGACACCGAATCTGAACCAACAAGATTTCCAAGAAGCTGGTTACCAGTTACCAGACAACATGGGTTGGATTCTATCGGTCTAGAATCTTCTTTCAAGGTGCGAACAAAGAACTCTCTCAAAGATGCGTATTCATTCAAAGGCTTAGCTGCTTCTTCCAAATCTGAAATTCAAAACATAGGGTGGTCAAATAACTCTTCCATTAGATGCTGGTAATCTTACTCGCACAAATTATTAATGACGATAAAGAATAATAGTTTCATGTTGTAGGCCCATTTAACAACAGTAATTTGCACATAACATTGGATCTAATCATAGCAACCAACTTAATGGGCAAAATAAACAAAAAGAGCCATACTACAATGAAACGCCCTAGCCCAAGCTCTATAGACATGCGGACGGAACCAGATCGGAAGTTCCTGAAAGACAGTTTAAGCAAGTGAAAATTAGCTCTAAGATAACCATTTCCAGCAAAAATCAGATATTAGTTAATGTCATACGCATCAAAAACAATTCAATGAAAGGGAAAAAAGAAAGTTTCTTAAAAGGAAAAGGAGCGCACGAACATGAGCCGAAGTTGAACTGCAATCGCTTCAATAAATCATGTGTGATAATGGAACATGACTGTAAATATAGATAAACTGGCACAAATCCTTGGCTAGAACTCAACCTCGAAAACCAACTTAAAAGAAAAGGGTATCCATGAGCTTAATGTTCAATATATCCAAGTGTATATCTAAGCGAGGAGGGACGATAACCTGTCACCCGCTATGCAGCCAACGTCCACAGTGGCCAACTCTATCAAAATTAAACCAATGATAACCTTTTCCCTTTGGGCATCTTCACTCATCTATCAGCATTCAACACCAATATACAATGCCCACACATAGTACTACAGTAGTCAGTACTCAAGTCCAGCCAATAAGGGTCTAGGACCGCAAAGTTCACAACCCATCTGATTCTGTACTTGCATAGGTTGTCTCACGTTCCATATTCGTCATGGTATCCGGCTCTGAACCAAATGGCAAAAACCATCATTGGATAGAACTCAATCTTGGAAACCGGATTACAAGTTAAGGGTTTCCAAGAGCTTATATCCATGTGTCAACTACTTCTAAGCAACTTGTAACCTATACTACAAAGAGAAAGCACTCTGCGTTGCACCCTCTCTTTTTTTCCAAGAAAAATAAGAAATCACATAATTCCCCATCAGCCAACTTTGGTTTGTTTTTCGAGTCTCCTCCTTTTCCTCTTCCTTGACTGTGCCCATTTATTCTTCGTTAATTGCACTCATTTATTCTCCTAACAAAAATTGTAATCCTTGCAAATGTATCATTATAATCCATGCATTGCATTGCATTGCGTGCATTGCACGGAGTCTCACTTGTTATATATTATACACACACGTGAGCAAATATCAGTTGTCAAAACGGAGTTGAAAGAGAGTGGAAAGATATCTGATATTTTGCTAATAACTAATTATGAATTCATTGGTGTGCAGAATCCCTTGCCAATGAATACAAGAGATGATCTCTATCTCCCTCCCTCTCTCTCAATCTCTCTCAATGCATACATATATATAGCACTACATGCCGTTTCTCCTTGTCCTTCCTTTTTTCGAGTTGTGGGTGGGTGGCGGTCAAGGAAGGGGGTTGACAATTGGCCCTAAGGTAAAATAGCATGTTATGATAAATAATAAGATCCTATGTTTGCACGTTCAATTGGTTTTCAAGAACATACATTATCAACCCTTGGCCACCTAAACAAAAAACACAGGTTGACTATATTTTAATATGGCAAGAAAATATGTTTTCAAGACATTATATTCCAGGGAATACATAATAGCAAAAAATTCTATTTCTTCGCAACTTATGCGTTTATGTCAATCCTCTAAGATGGACAATGTAACAATGCTTGAAAGTTAACCTAGCTAAACTAATACTGTGGATAGTATTAGGAGTGTACCTTATCGTGGCAATCACTGCAATGGTCTGAGACCATTGAAGGTGGAGTAGAGATCACAAGGAAGCCTAAGCGAAAAAGAGAGAATGGTGACAGTGAGGTTGGTCAACCAAAAAGTTAAAAATGCTCAGTACCAGTCTTGTGTGTATTCAATGTGTGTTTAGTATTGTATCAACCCTTCCTTATATAGTCTAGGAACCTTGTAAAGGAGAAAAGCCACCTGTTAAGCATCCTCTTCACTGGTGGGCAGAAAGAATTTTAACAAGGCTCCTCTTTGAGCGACAATCAAAGCTAGCACGTCTCGTGAAATTCAAAGAGGTAATTGAACTATTGAAGTGATAGCTGGAGGCCAATATCATAAAACCGAGTTAGGTGGTAGATACGATAAAGGCTCCTGTTGTGAAACTAGAGAAAGGAGAATTGTATTATTGAGTGATTATGTTACAAGGGGCCAGTACATCAATATATAGAGAAAACCTAGAAACCCTAGGTAACCCTAATTACATGAAAGGTCAATAATACCCTTGCAACTAAACATTAATAACAACTTAACCATTACTATTCTAACACTCTTTTATTTATAGATGAGATTAGGGTTAACCTAATGGGCTCTAACCACCTAGGCCCATTAGGGTTAACATAACCTAATCTATCCCACATAACAACTAACACTCCCCCTCAAACACATGATGCGAGCATGGAGAGCATTATGGGTTTACCAACATGAAAAAGAGATGCTCCAACTGATGTCTTTGACAACTTCGATTCTCCAACGAAAAAGAGATGCTCCAACTGATGTCTTTGACAACTTCGATTCTCCAACGACTTCAATTCTTCAACAACTTTAATTCTTTGACAACATTAATTTTGGTACCCGGTAGAATATAACTAACAAAGGAATATGGGACAAGTTCTCCCCCTCACGTGCGAACCCCGAATCGCACGGGAAGAGAGAAACAAAGAATCCAACTAGGATCACAACAAGGTGCCACACGGCACAACTTGGGGCCACTTGGCACACCAAACGGGGATTTAACAACCAACCAACAAAAGAAAGACTTGTTCATAAATTCACCAAAAGTCTAAACTGCAGGGACCAAAATCAAATATTGCAAAGTTTGGGAATCAAACTATAATCAAAACAAACTTGAGGGGCAACCGACAACAATGAGGGAGCAAGGGGGGTGCGGCCCACAACAGCAGATCAGGCCCACAACACAACCAAGGGGCTGGAGCAACCAACGCCTAAAACGAAACAGGTTAGGGTAGAAGACTGACGAGGGTACCACAAGATTCAAACAATAGACCCAGGCGGAAGCAGGCGGCTGACCAGGTGGAATGGCTAGCACCAGGCGGCTGACCAGGTGGCTGAAGTCAGCAAACAACAAACAGCAACAGCAACAGACCAGAGGTAGACGGCAGATCAGAAACAGACCGGAAGTGAACCAGAGGCAGGCGAGCCAACGAAAGGCGGCTAGCAAAAGGCTTAACAGAACCAGAGACAACGAACTCAAACAGAGGCAACGGAACCACAGGCAAAAGCAAACAACAGAGGACCCTGATGCAACCGGCGGACGGCGGCAATGCATAAGCCGCCCGCCGGAAAGCGAGTATTCCACAGGCCTAGATCTTATGCTCTGATACCATGTTGTGAAACTAGAGAAAGGAGAATTGTATTATTGAGTGATTATGTTACAAGGGGCCAGTACATCAATATATAAAGAAAACCTAAAAACCCTAGGTAACCCTAATTACATGAAAGGTCAATAATACCCTTGCAACTAAACATTAATAACAACTTAACCATTACTATTCTAACACTCTTTTATTTATAGATGAGATTAGGGTTAACCTAATGGGCTCTAACCACCTAGGCCCATTAGGGTTAACATAACCTAATCTATCCCACATAACAACTAACAGCTCCCAAATGTGAGGCTCGGCAGTTGTGATACATCTTACAAGGTGCCAATGATGGTCAACGCCCCCTCTCTCGACGACCAGTCAAAGTGGAGCTCCTCTAGTAGACGCACTAACCCGAGTCTAAATCTCTCTACTCCAGCCTCCAAACCAAATGCCTCCTTTGTCTCGAGCAAGGTACCTAGGCCTCGCTCCCAATCCTAGGGTGTTGTGGAATCGTTGGGCTTAATGTAGCCTCATTTAGTGTGTTGATAAGTATTAGGATGCTTTGGAGGCCCGGAGGGATTCTTTATATGGGTGCATGGAATGATATGGAGTCTGAGATACTTGTTTGAAATGAGGAGGGGCATGGTTCAAAAAGAGCTCACTTGCCTTATTGTCAGGGATGTGGATCTTCTGGTTAGTGCCATGTGGCGGGGTTCTTTCAAGTACCCACGCTAATTATAAGACATTAAATGCTGATAAGGTAGCAGATCGAGAAATGTGTTTCTAAATCAGAGGATCGTTGCTCGAATAATTCACATCAATCATGATGGAGAGAAGTAAGAAAAATAAAAACTTCTTGCAAGTTGTAATGACAAATTGACAATGCATCATGATGCATGTCATATGGTCTAGTTTTAGATAGCATGAAGGGATATCAAACAAGAACCCTCAAATAAAGAGGGCATAAGCTATCAACCAATATTCAAATAACTAAACACTCACCACACTGGTTACGAAACCGAAAAATCTGGAAATCGAGCGCAATGGTAACAATCTCAAGAATGCAGCCTGAAGTTGACAAGATCACATCCATAGTGGTAGGAAGTCAGTGACAGAGAGTAGAACATTATGGATCCAAACAAATTATCTTCAAATAAAAGGACGAAAAAGGAAAACTAACAACATAACAATTTAAAACAGTTTTAATAGACTAGTTACTTTTGTATCGGGTTGAAACTCAAATTCAATTCCTTTCTCCCTTGCCTCTTCAACCTGCCACCCAAAAACCAAAAATGTCAAAATATCCACAAGTGAATGATCATGAAAAGAATAATAACCATTATATGCTAAGGTGTGTTGGCCAAGCCAATGTGCTCCATAGACACGAAGAAAACAAAATGAGTTCCCTACGATGATGTGTTGCCATTGAACACAATTGTATTGGCAATAAGATGTGAACGACCTACGCAAATTAAAACAAGTGACTTGACTACTTGCAACGATTAATCAAATCTGGTGAATGTGTTGCCAACATATTTAAGACCGCCACAGCTCCAACAAGGGAGAAAGCATATGTCGTTGGAGCGAGAAAGGAGATGCACTAATGTGAGCGCCTCGGCATTTGGGACATTAAACAAGCTTAATCACGCGGCATTGGGGACTAGCAACCTGCTTCTCAAATCACGCCATCACAGTATATCATACATGTGTGCTAAGCAATGGAAGTTTTGTCAGTGTACATTGCTTACCTTCTTGTCATCATATAGACGACGGGCATGAAGAGCACCCAGCATAACTATAGTCGCCATGGTTGCACCAGGCACAAGAAATGGATTACCTGCCCGCACACTGATAATTATTGCCTATAAATTGTTAAAATGATTGAATTGGTAAAAAAAGAAATTCACAGTAAGTTCAGACAACGCCAATTTTATTTATTTTTTTTGTTTCCTTTGCCAAACTATTCATTGAATATGAAACTCAACGAATTAACAAAAAAACAAGGGGTGAAAAAAGACAAGATTAACTTCGTGTGATGCTTTATTTTTCCGTGGATAATAAGGCGTATAGTTGTATGAGGTTCAAGTGAGTACACTTGATGAGCATTTTAAAATTTGCAAGTTCAAAAACATTTTCCGTCCAGCCGTATTTTCTCGGCAGCCGACCTACAAAAAGAATTAAGGTGTTTTAGTGACTGACCGGAGCTGCTACTTTTGCCGCCACTGGCGGAAGCTCGACCTTGGGTGGTTTGTAACTTCCTGAGAAATGAAGAAAATGGAAGACGTTCCTGATGGAAAATATTGATGTACTTGTAGTTCCCAATGGGAGGGAGTCTCTGCGAAACCCTAAATCTCATCTTCCACAGCGCATAGACAGAGAGAGAGGGGGAGGGAGGTTAGGGTTCGAAGCGCCGAGTGTTGTGTTTTTTCATTGTAACGGAAGTAGTGGTTTTACCGCGATAATCGCTTTGTTTGGAACTCGTGGAAAGCAAAATGAAACGGAAGAAAGACAAACGAATAAAATTAATTATTTTTTATTATTTAATCGTAAAAAGAGAGTATAAGGAAAAAAAAATTCTTTGTTTAGTTTCAAAATAAATATAGAAAAAAATAAAATTAAACAAACGTTCAAATTTTTCTATTTTATTTAATAAAATTTTTCAGTGTTCTAATTTAAATATTGAAAAAATTATAATTTATTATGCAATACAAACAAACAAATTTATACAAAAAATATTTACGCCTATTTTTCTCTTTCATTTTGTTTTGCCATTTTGGGAGAGAAAAAATCTCGTATTTTTTTTTCTCCTTTATTGAGAGCCAAACCAGTATGAGAGGGAAAATTTTATTTTCTTTTTCTTTTCCTTCTTTTCCCTTCCTCCCCTCCCCCACCCCCCCCCCCCCCCCCCCCCCCCCCCCCCCCCTTAACTTCCAAACAAAGAATAAAAATATCTTTATTAGGAAAGATTCTCAACTCGATTATGATTCGCTCAGGTGTGATTTTCCGAGAGAAAGTGTCCCACTAGGTGGATGTCTATCTTCTCACACTGCAACAAATTAAATGAGGATTTATGTGCACTTTTAAAGGGCATTTTTTTAAACTGGCATATCAAGTTACTAATGAAGCATTAAGGTCATTACCTTAAGGTAGCTAATGAGATATTTAGACTTAACCTTAATTTTTCATATTTAATTTATTCGTGATAATTTTGATCCGGCAGTTGTCAATGCATCTAAAAACTAGTTATAATATGACACTTTATTGGAAGTATAATACGAAATTTTGTTGTCTATTTTTTTCTTCTTTCTGTTTCCAGACTTGACTAGACATATATTAATCTCTAATTTTTCATATTTAATTTGTCGTGATGATTTTGATGGAACTGTTATCAATGCATCTAAAAAATAGGTGTAATATAGCACTTTATTTGAGGCATAATACGATATCGTTTATCTATTTTTTCTCTTCATTTTTTCTTTAGCCGCACTTGACTAGACCTGTACTAATCCCCAATTTCCAATTTTTAATTTTTTTTCAATTTGTTACGACACTTGTAGGAGCCCCAAAAGATAGGCTATAATGTAAATGGGAAAAGAAATATACAAATATGATATATTAGGATATTAATAGTAGTGAGGGAGTAAGGGACAAAAAATAAATCCACTTGGTTTCAGGTAGAACCCAAGATCATTATTCCCTACGGTTTGCACACCCCAACAACTATTCTGAAGGTCTAGAAGAAGATAAAAAAATATGAGATCTCTTATTAAAAATTATGTACAAAAAAATACACAAAAGAATGTAAAAAAAAGACATTCTTTCAAGCATAACATTGTGTCATTTTTACTCCCATTTAATTAAGCATCTTCACACTTAAAGCCAAATTTATAGACATTTTCCTTTCGATTAAGTGTCTAACAGCATACGATTAATTTCATTCTTGAAACAAACAAATAATTTAAATTACGTGAAAGATAAATGAGTATGATAACAAAAAAAAAAATCTTAAACGCGGCTCGGTTGGTTATAAGACTTTAACGATCCGGAATGTAATAAATGTCTTCTGATCACATGGTCACCGATATCAATTATATCAAAGTTAGGTGAAAATAAAGGAATTCGTAAGACGTTAAATCATTTCAGTTTGTATCGAACATCATAAAAATTGGCTCTACAATTATCTTTGAATTCCATACGTTCAACCTACTCATTTGCAAATTAAGTCTTGCATTTGTGATTGACTGTATAATAGTCACACGACTGCAACACATTTATGACAATATTGAGACCGTTGATATTTTTGTGCTTGTCAATTGTATCATTATCGTAAATTTTGGCCTTGTTCGGGTTTAGAAAGTCTCTTCATCAGAACATAACTATAAAAGTAATATTTAATTTCTATCCAGTAATTTTGGGGCATTTTTAAATAGCACTTTTACAAAATTGTCTCGTTAAGTAGTTAATGACGCATTATCTTTTTAATATGATACTTTTTTTTGAGATATAATACTATGTCGTTTTGCTATCTATTTTTCTCTCTTTTTTTCTTAACCACACTTGATTGTACCTGATTTAATCCAAAGACTGAATCTAATATACTACTAAAATAAAAGATAAATATTACACTTGATAAATTAAAAAGATCATGTTTTTCTATAAAAGCATGATAAAGAAATGAGCGATGAATTTTTAATCATATTTTTTTAAAAAATTGTGATTATTTCTTTTTTTTAGTAACAATTTCAGTAGAACTGTGACTATAAGTAATTATTTTAACCTCGTTTTATTTACAAACCGTAATTAAAAGATAGCTATTTTTTATTACGGTTAGTCTATAAAAAAAAGTGAATAAAAGATAGCAATTTATAATCATGATTTGTTTAAAAACCGTGATAAAAAAAAAAAGGTAAAGAAACTATGACTATTTTTAATTACGGTGTGGTTCAAATCGTGATAAAAAAGAGTAAGGAACAAAAAAGTATCAATTGAGAATAATGAAACCAGACAGTTTAAAATCCTAACAGTGCCAAAAAGGAGGCGCTTGCAGATTTCATCTAAGCCCTAACCTCGAAGTGTCCATTGCAGTGAGTCGCCTTATTTGATTAACTGCATTTCGTGTTGTCAACTGAGGCCCCGTTTGATAAACTTCTTTGTTGGTTGGGATTCGTAAGGTGGTAAGATTAGGATGAGATTCGTAATACCAAGGGATTATTAAAATCAGTGTTGTATGTTTGTTTATACTCGGGATAGGATTAATAATGCATGGTTAGTGTTTGTTTCCAAAATGGGAGGATGGGATTAAAATACCTATTTTCCAACTTTGCCCTTGCCTTGATTGTTTATTTATTCTCTTGGTCATTCCAAAAGAAATTGAAAATGAAGTCTATGGTCGACAAAATGAAAATTGAGCAATATTTTTTATTTATTTATCCAATTTAAATTATATAACCATGAAATCTTTAACAAATAATTATTTATATAGGAAAATTCAACATTTGTCATAATCAATCAATTCCAAATTGACATTAGCAAGGAAAATCCCAAGATATGAAATACCAGTGTTTGTAGGCATTGACAAGAGAAATTCCAAATTGACATTAACAATTTCAAAATATACATAAGTGCCTTAAAAAGATAACATATTTACTTATGCAAATTACACAATATTAGTTTCTGAGTTTTAGCAAACCAAAAGGGATTGCTCCAATTTTAACCCACAAAGTTTAGTTGTTACTATCACTAGAAGAAAAAGTACCATATAACATATTGGACTAAGAGTGACATAGTGGCACCAAGAGTGAACCACGCAAAAGAAGATACAACATAAAACATAAGCACATAGTTAGATAATAATAAACAAATAAAAAAATAAATATTCTCCAAAAGATGATAAAGTAATTATATTTTTCGGCAAGGTCAATGCATTTTACTCTTTATTTTTAAAGCTACTATTATCAAACATTTCTCATTATCTACGTTTATTTTTAAGGCACGTATGATAAATAATATACCCACAATCCCACATGTAATATTGAGCAACTTATCTATCTACATGTTAAAATTCAAGGACACAAAACTACACACTTTTTTCCAGCTTCTTAACCAGAAAATAACTTCTAAATATCATCTCCAAATTACAAAGGTTAAATAATAAAACAAAGCAGGAGAGTTTGCATGAAACCTAAAAGACAAATAATGCTAAAATTAGACAATGTAGAAGGAGCGCTGCTAAGAACAATGCAGACGGACAAATTATTTTCCAGAAGCTAGTCATAAAAGTTGTCATAATCAAGGAGCAGGTTTCTCTCAATATCAAATTTTAACTTCAAATCATATATACAAAAATAACTTCAGATCTGTAGTGATGTTGAAAATGGGGAGGACCAAATAGGTAACTTCAGATTTATAGTGATGGAACGGCTTCCCAATACCTGGTCCTTCGCGGTATTCATAATACACCCTATTCCTGGGGTTCACAATCCCATGGGGTTAGCAATCCCATCCATTTTTTGCAAACAAACAGGCACAACCTAATACCATCTCCTTAATAATCCCATCCTGGGCTTTAATATGATTAACAAACGGGGCCTGAGATGATATTTAAGCAATTGAGGAGGTTGTTGTACATGCGCGTCAAAACGTTGTGTAAACACACAGACCGAAAATTATTCGGTCAACATGTAACTATTCGGGTAATATTTTGCATGTCAAAACGATATCGTTTTGACGCACAGTAGAACATGTTGTGTACAATGCACAACAGAGCTCTCTATTCCCAAGTCTCTTGTAAGTACCCCTACTTTTTTTTCCTCATTGTTTGAACTCGGTCCATTTCAGTATCATTTTTAGTTGCATTACTAAACTTCATGTGGTTTCGAGCCATGCTCACGTGGTTCGTTATTATACTTCCACCAAAGGAATTTCAGAATCCAGATATTGTTATAACTGGCGATTTAGTTTCTTGCATCTTCTTTTACCTGCCGAAAGCATCAACATATGTTTCCCATTATGATGATTTTAGTTTGAGTTTTGTGTTCTTGGCCTTTAGCATATGTCCAGCTGAACAAGAAAGTGGTTGATTTCTAAATTTCTACGTCCAATGCTCGGATTAATCTAATTAATCCTCGATCGATTTTGACTTAGCTGAATTAAGTTTGAGAGGCAAAGGCTTCTTATCTTTTAGACCGGAGAAAATTGGCTACTTTACTTAAGGAAGTGGTGTATGGATACATAGTGAAACATGCCAGAAAGAATGTTGTTGTTTGTCTTAGCACCATTGTTAGGTTTCAAAAGTTTGAAGTACTTTGGTTGGTCGTCAGTCAAACGATCGCTCTAATGTGTAAGAACATATTTGGGCGATAACTACTATGAGAGTTGTTTTATTTATGTTGGAACATAATTTTTTAAAATTTTTACTCTTTACTTGTGCAAGAGTATTGTGTAGACAGAGCTCCATATATTCAATTCAAAATATTATACTAGTCTTGCTCGGTGAGTAAGTTTTTTTTTTTTTCTCTCTGAGTGTTCAACACTTTATGTTATGTTTTATTCATTAACATCTTTTTAAGTAATGGCCCCAGCCACGCATAATACTAGACGATCAAACGTTCAACCAAATTTTAATTAGAACATGTGTGATTCGACCATTGATCAACTTACTAGTGAATTAGGTAAATGATAAAAATCTCGAGTGTTTTTTTTTGGTACTTAAACATTTTTTGTTGGTGTAACTCTAATCACGTGCCTTGTGGTTGTCCTACTCAACCTTGTATTTTGTGATATGGTCAACTCTTCTCCTATAGCAAAATCTTCTTTTGGAGTGGTAAAACGTTTATGTGTTGTTTTCCTCTTCAATTCAATGATGGACAATTTTACCGGATAATGTGAAAGGTCTCATACTTAAACTATTGCCACAAACTCGTTGGGAAAGTTAAATTGAGAGTATTAAACCAATAAGATACCAAACTTCACAAGTAAGAAATGATTTGATATACTTGGCAAATAACACTAAGACTATTTTCGTTTCAGTGTTTCTAAATTGATTTTTAGGAAAAAATTCTCTCAAATGTTATTTAGTATAAGTGTTTCAGAAAAAAAAAATTAAAGTTCGAGTTTTTTGTCATTTTTAAGGCACTCTCTTTTTCTCTCTTCTTTTTGAGTTTTGTGTACATATTTTGTTAACAAAAAAATTTATTTTAGAATTTTAAGTTCGCAGTTAATCTCGAAATATTTTTTTTAAGTCAACAATGAATTTTTAAATTTTTTTAAAAAATAAAATTTAAAGAACACGATAAAAAATGATCAAATAAATGGTGTCGGACACGACCAAAAGGAAATTAAATATGACTATTTAATGCATTAATCATTAACAAAGTTCACAAACACGTCTCTCAAAAAATTCCAAAAATATCCAAACAAACACACCCTAAAGAAGCGATAGTAAAAAATGAAGTTGAGTCTCTTGTAAATCATGAGTTTGAAAATTTTGAATTCTTGATGGACATTGTTATTTGGTACAACTTGTTATTTGCTATCAATTTTGTTAGCAAGTTGCTTCAAAGTGAAAACATGCATATAGATGTTTTTATAGAGAAGTTAAAAGAGCTTGTTACTTATTTTGAAAAGTATAAAGAAGTTTAATTTGTGGAGGCAATGATTAACAAAAATGATACACACACATCACTTTTACACATCACTTAAAACTACGTCGTTTTGTGTTAAGAAAAACCGTATTTGTATTTGACCCATATCGCTCAAAATATATTTGGATCTTTCTCAACATAAAACGACGTAGTTTTAAGTGATGTGTAAAAATGATGTGTAAAAGTAGGGGTGAAAGAAAAACCGAAAAAACCGAACCGACCGAAAAAACCGACCGTTCGGTTCGGTCTTCGGTCGGTCCACAATGGGATTCGGTCGGTTTCGGTCCATGAAAGGTTTTTCGAAACATATTCGGTTCGGTCTCGGTTTTTTGAAATTTTGACCGGACCGAACCGAACCGAACCGATAGTGGACCGAATGGTATTGGACCGAACCGATTTGGACCGAACTAACTTGGACCGAACCGAAAGTTAGTGATGCGTTTGGCTTTTGTGATTTTTAATTATGTGTTTTTTACTATTTTGGTGGAAAAATAGATTAATTTTTTTTTCTTAAAGTGTGCCCATTTGATATTTGATGGAAAACAATTCGAATGGAGGCCAATTTGATAATATATTTTCTATATTAGTGGCGAATTTGGACCGAACGGGCTCAAAATTAATTTTTAACATTGCCCATTTGGGGTGGACCGAAATCCCCGAAATCTCCGAAATAATTTGACCCCGCCCCGAACCGAACCGAACCGAAAATAAATCGGTCGGGATCGGTTTGGAAAAAAAATGGACCGAACCGAATCGGTCCGTGAAAATATTGGACCGAACCGACCGACCCCGAACCGATTTCACCCCTATGTAAAAGTGATGTGTATGTAGCACTCTTGAAATTTGTATGCGTCGGAAACAAGCTTCAATGACATTTTTTATATTATTTGAATTTTGGGATTAAGAAATGATCTATGGAATAAAAACATAATTATCATTAAAAAATATAAATAGGACTAAATATTAATTTTTTTATTTTTCAAGATTTGTTAAGTTTTTAACAAACCAACAATACGCATTTTGCAGATGCGTACAATAGTTTGTCCAGGATTATGCCATGTGGACAAACCAAAAAAACAAAGGGTAAATAAAAATCGCATATTGCTCTAGTTTTACAATTTTGGATTCCAAACTAGTTTGTGAAGTGGGCCTATTTTTGGTTTTGAAAAACAATTCACATTCAGACAGGGGAGTGGAGTAGCAGAGAGACTGAGACAGAGACTAGAGATGGCAGAGGAGACGGTGAAATACGGAATCGTAGGGGTGGGATTGATGGGAATAGAACACCTACTCAATCTCTACCATCTCCGGAGCGAAGGGGTCGCCGTCGTCTGCATCGCCGATCCCCACCTCCCCTCCCAACAACATGCCATAGATTTAGCTAATTCTTTTAACTGGCCTCTCAAGGTATGACTACTGAATGAATGCCTTCTCCGCTTTTTCGCTCTAGCTGAAAACTGAACACTCTAAATCAGCTTGTCTAAACGTACTCATATCCCTTCATTGCAAAACATGGCGACTGAGATAGAACTAAACCTAGATTCTTGCATAAAAATGGTTATTGTTGACACATTCACTTCTTTAGGGCTTAGAGTATCTACAGTCCTTACCCTTTTTTTTTCCTCTCTCAGGAACTAGAATACGAGGGAAAACTTTCTGAAATCTTTGACTTAAACCCTCCAATCTTTGACTTAAACCCATGTCAAATTGAATTTTACTCGGTTTTTTCATCGATTAAAGAGACTTAAATTTTACTCAATTTTTTTAAAGGCTATTTGCTCTCTTTCAAATTTATAACCGAGTCAACTCTCATCAATGTAGCTTGCTCAAATTTATGCTTAAATTTGAGTTTTCCCATTGAAATCTTTCGTACCAAATGAACCTTTACTCGAACTTCTATTCATTTTTGAGTTATTTGAGGAAAATTTTAAGCAAGGGCTGGAGATACTTACACTGGTTGGTTTACTATAATGTAATCTACTTTATGAAGCACTATTATTTAGTCTTGAACGGTGCAAGCTGGCATCTTTAGATATTTTGCAAGAGAACTGTCAATGTTTGGGGCCATGTTTCACTCCAGTTTTTTTGTTTGGGGGGGAATGAGTCAGTTATGAGCAAGTCTAGGAACACATACTTTGTGCACAGATTTGGACACAAACGTGTCCGGATCCATCCAATATACGTGAGGTCCTCCAAAACAATGTGAGCTCTACGTGCATCGGACGATTCTGAACATATTTGTATCCATATACATGCACAAAAAGATGTGTTCCTACACTTTTTGGTCATTTATAGATAAAAGCCCAAAACAACAGCCTAAGTAGCTCCAAGAGCACAAAAACCAAAAGAAGTTACCTAGCTCTACAATATCACAGAAAACTAGAAAAGGGCGCTCCTAAGGATTATTCAAGAAAAAACAATCGATAAGGAACTGTGGTTATCTGTTCTTCCGCCCAGCCAAGGATGAAGCTAGACTTTTTAGTTGGGAGGGGTCGGGAAACTTTCTAGAATAACCAAGAAAAATATAATCTAATAGCGAGCAAGATGTAGTAAATATCACCTTGATCCAAATTTCCAAGTTGTAAGCTCCAAACAAAACCATTAGAAGGATCTCTTATTGTATGAGCAATTTTTTGTTTTTTTTTTTGTTTTAGACAAACAGAACCCAACTAAGTGAAGTGAATGACTAGAACAAAAGTGAAGGAATGGAGGGCCGCATGAAGGTTTTGAAGTTTGTGGGTCTAAATATACTATATAAGTACGTGTACTTCTGAAGGGGGGGTGCCAAGGCCCCCACCAGTGCCTTGGTGGCTCTGTCCCTGGGTACATCGTTCTGACAGTGAGGGTTCTGATCCATTGCTTTCTATGTGAGGGCTAATTGATAAACAAAGAACTCGTTAGTGCCAATCGCCCAAAAGTCAGCCAGAGGGAACTTCGATGCCTAAGTTAGTCCCTCTCTAGGAAAGTACATTCTAGTAGAGGTAGATCGTGCAAGTACATACCTTTGTAGCGTTTCATCTCGTAGTTAATATAGAGAAAGTTGCTTGGCCTTCAAGAACTTGAGTCCTTGCAACCGCCTCGTGAATATGAAGTCAGTTGTAATCGCCGCCGGATTCCTCTAAAATGTCATGCATGATGTCGACCGAGTGACGCATCGATCTTGGCCACTTGTTTGAGCAATGCTAGCATTGTTAGAGGGGCACGTGGTGGCACCTTGCACCTGTGTCTACGCAGCGAGCAAGGCATGAAGGGCATGTTTTGACAAGGTGACTTGGTGATGCCAACTTGGTAGTGGCATAGGTCCCTTAGACAAGAGGCAACTATGGCGCAGGTGAAGGTCCAGAAGTTTGGGCATGGATGCTAAAATAGCAGCGGGCTTGTGGGACAATTCAGTCAGTTAAAGAGTGCACTAAAACATGTGGGCTTGTGGCATTTCGTGTTAGGCTAGCTTCCTATGGATCATGGTAGTCAGCAAATCTCGTGGGCAGATCAGCTGGACTTGGACAGGTGTCCCTGGCAAACTAGCAGGCAATAGTTTCTAGCAGTTATCAGCAGTTACCAAGGATAGTGTGCTGACAAGCTTTGCTTGGTCCAACACAAACCCAGGGTAGTTGGAGGTGTCAATTGTAGATCATGGGCCATGTCCATGACCCATGTATAGGTAGCCACATTTTTCTGATTGTAACCTATATATAGGCATGGCTGGGGCGTTTTATAGCAGGGAGGGGAGTCTGTCTAATTCTGCTTTGGTTTCCTTTGTATTCTTGGTGAATAACAAATGGTTGGGAAGGGTTTCATGTAAACGCTATGGTCGTCTTAGATTTTGTCTTTCTTTCTCTCTTTCGTGAGTTGGCTGACTAAATCCTTGGTGGAGTTTAGTGCCATCATAGGTCGAACCTCGGTAGGAAAAATGACCTTGTGACAATCATCCTCATGGCGTTGATCAGATCATACACGGATGGTGGATGGGCCTGGTCCGACACTATTGTGAGTGGCGCCAGGCCAACCCATTGGTATCCATGTGGCCGATTGAGTTATGATGGCATGGAATTACCGTTTTGCTCCAGCCATGCCCCTTTGTTGAGCCCACTACACAAAGAAACTAAACGAATGACTACCTCTTGGTCATCCTCTAAAGAACTCCATTTAGCACAAATCCCCTATTCAAGTCATTCTCTTAAATGGAACCCTAAGAAACCAGCTTCGTTGTGGTAAGTGCCGATATTTACCCAATATTTTGGATTGGCTAGGGTTAAATTTTTCGAAAAGACGTTGGGCAAGTGACCCTAAAAATAATTTGCCGATTGCCCTTCTTCAATTTTTTTAACAGAAAAAATCACCCAACCATTTTGTGTAATTTTTAATAGTACCTCAATTTGTCAAAATATTGTTTTCCCTTTTCAAATGGGTACGCATGACAAGATTTATGCATCTGTAGTTTTCTATCACTTTATGTTTGCAATTGGATAAGTTGATCGATAATATATAATCAATCTTGTATTATTTTGCAACTTGTATTAACAGAAATGGATATTGCCTTCTTTTTTAACATTTGCTCACCCGACATTGAAATCGTGTTTCGCTCCTTGAGCTTTTCTTTCTTCAAAAAAATTCTAGCATTTCTTCCCGCCACAATGCATAAGTGGTAGCAACAAGATACAACTTATATACGCACGCACTTAGTCTCGTCCATTTTCTAAACTTTACTGCCCACTTTACCTCAGCACCAGAACTTGCTTCCCTACGTATTGACAATGTGAAGCAGAACTGGTTACTCCAGTTTATTGTGTTAACTAACGGACGCTTTGTCTATTTGTTAAGGATGTGACTATCATTCCAATGAACTGATTTGTGTTACTTTTGCCTTATTTATGATTGCTTTGGTAAAATAAAAAATATGTGTGTGGATCATGACTAGATAATGAGATGAGTAACTTTGTGTTATCAAATTTACAATTGGATCTTTGTTGGTACTCCGCCCGTCCTATATAAATAAATCAAACTGTTGGAAGAACAAATAAAGGTGGAAAAGGTCATTATGTATGTGATAAGACTCATAGTTTTGAGCTGATGTCAAGATTGGGTTACCTATGGACAAAATTGAAACACTTTTTGTATTGAAATATCAGATAGGTGTATTTTCACTTGGTTGTTTTGAAGGGATTAATTGGTGGAATAGCTTGGCATGTATTCTTGATCCATTTTTTAACAGCTTACGCTTTTAGGACAATCTAACACAGTAGCAGGGCTCTAGCTTTATTTGCAGGAAGTCATGGGTTCAAGTCTCGTTATTTGTGTTACCTTATTAGTTATCGTGGCCCTTGTTCCATGTGTATTTGTGCACCCAGTTCAGTCTGTTCACCCTTCTGCGTGCAAGGCGGATTACCACACGATGGGGCTTTTTTAATAGTTGATTATAAATTGTTTTGTCCATTTTTCTACTGTTTAAGCTGTCAGGATAATAGGTGATCTAATAGAAATCACTGTACCACCTTATGTCTGAGGTTGGACCTTGTCTTGTTATTTGCGTATAATCTACTCCACACAGTTTAAGAGAAATTTATTCTGGCATAAAGCTAATACGAATCTCTTTCACAATTAATGGAACTGGTTTGATGACACAATGAATTCCTTTTTGAGTTTGTTTGTTGTAAAGGTATTCTCAGGACATCAGGAGCTGTTGGACAGTGGGATGTGTGACGTGGTGGTGGTTTCAACTCCAAACATGACTCATTACCAAATCCTAATGGACATCATTAACCACCCAAAACCTCATCATGTACTAGTGGAGAAGCCTCTTTGCACTACAGTCATGGACTGCAAGAAGGTCAGTCTCTATATTTTTACATTATGCAGTCACTTTAATTAAGCAAACTTGAGAAGTACTTGACAGTAAACGCACAATTCTACGTATCTACAAATAACCGAACAATCAATTTCATTAGATGGTGCTAAGATATTGATGCATTACAGTAAAGTCCGAAGTTCAGTTCTCTTTAGGAGTTCCACAACCACCCCCCCACCCCCCAAACCCAAAGTTTGGAAAATCATTTAATTATGATGGCAATCACATTCAGAAGATGGATTCTTATTGTGCTTAAGTAGTTGTAGTTTGTATCAAGTTCCATATCAAGGAAAGCTTAATCTCCAGGAGTATGCATATGACATTTTCTGTAACCAACAATTGGAATCTTAAAGTTGGTGGCATTGTGCTTCTGGTTTTAGGTAATGGAGGCTGCTAGAAAGAGACCGGAGATGCTGGTACAAGTTGGGCTCGAGTACAGATACATGCCGCCTGTTGCTAAACTGATAGAAATCGTTAAGGGTGCAGCACTAGGACAGATCAAGATGGTGGCCATCCGAGAACACCGGTTTCCTTTTTTGGTCAAGGTAACATGCTACTTGCTTTCCAGTTTGCCATTTGCCATTGTGGCCATTGTTTTGATGGCTCAAGTTTGTTGTAGGTCAACAATTGGAATCGGTTCAACTGTAACTCTGGAGGAACTCTGGTAGAGAAATGCTGCCACTTCTTTGATCTGTTGAGGCTGTTTGCCAGTGCAAATCCTGTCCGTGTAATGGCCTCTGGAGGTGTTGATGTCAATCACAAAGATGAAATTTATGATGGCAAAGTGAGTGTCCTCGCCCTCAGAGAATGAAGTAAAACTAAGTATAAAGTAAATAGAAGGTAAAAGTGCACACGAACGTGGACATGTGCCATTGTCTTAACAAGTAATTTGCTACGGAAATTTAGAATACTTTTGGAGAAGAAAGAAAAATCTTCATCTGGCTTGGGCATATGCTTAGTAATTCCCACTGAAACATCCTTTTTGATAGTTGAATTGATGTCATATTTTTTGAAATGTTAGTGCGAAGAATGACATTTGAACACTATATGGAAGAAAATAACATTTTGGAACTAGTCAAGTGATGGGGAGTTTGAGGACTTGTCTCTTGTCGGTCGGGCACCAAGACAAACCTAGTTAAAAGCTTCCATTCAACAATTAGGTAGTAGCTATATCTCAATCTCACAAAATAGTGAATAATTGTACTGATAGAACTTTCTGTACTGCGTAATGCTTGTCAAATTTTCATGATAACTTGATATATGTCTACATACACTTCAGTATAGTAGCAGAATTAAACTAGGGCATTGGTCTAATCTTGATAGAGCGACTGGAAAGGAAGAATCCACTTAAGAGAGAACACCATTCTTATTAAGGTGTTAGTTAGAATCGTTATATTGGGTGTTTCCATCATCTCAATGACTCATTCAAACATGTGCAAGATCCAGTACTGATCCCAAAATAATCAAGGAAATACTTTCTTGTTAGATGCACTACACATGCTAGTTCAGTGTCTTAAGAGCTTAAATCTTTTGCTTACACTATTCACATTTTACTGGTATTTATTGTAGTTAAAGGTCACAAGCAAAGTTATCAATCTCTTATCGGCGAGTGTACTGTTTTTGTTATTGGTATGGTACGTACCAGTACCGTTATGTACCGGCATACCGTTTTGGCTTTATTGGTAAAAAGTAATATACATTTGTCAAATAATATTTTTTAACGAAAAATCATGTTGGACATATAAAATAAAGCCTCACAACTTAAAAACAAATCACCAAACATAAAAGGGGATGATTTTAGTCTCAAATTAGTTGTAATAATCCAAAAAATCATCAATTCAAAATTAAAAAAATATTGTACAGCCCAGTACGATAAAGCCAGCACACATCTGTACGGTGGCCGGAATGGTAATTACCCATAAAGGGATGATTTTGGTCTCAATTTATGTGTAATTACCCAAAAAACCATCATTTGAAAATTAAAAAAAATATTGTACAGTCCGATACGGAACAAGCCAGAATGGTATAAGGGTGGACCGGTACTGTTATGAGGCTGGTACGGTACATACCTGGCAGTACGGTATGGGCAGATAACTATGGTCACAAGTGCAACCTCTTTGACTCTTCGATCTGCTTCCGTTAATTTAAGTTGTTCAGATATTGCTTACAGGAAGGCTAGTGCTAGTAATTGTTTTAGCTTTTATTTCTCCGATTCATTCTTCTCTATTTTGCATTATTACAGGTGCCTGACATAATTGACAATGCATATGTAATTGTTGAATTTGAGAATGGTTCTCGAGGCATGCTTGATCTTTGTATGTTTGCTGAAGGGAGTAAAAATGAGCAAGAAATATCTGTTGTTGGTGACACTGGAAAGGTGATCTTTCTCTCTCTCTCAAACACACTGCACGAGCCATCTGTGCACTACCATGTCTGTTCATGAATCCTCATTAGATATGATGTGCAGTGGTCTTTTGTGGAAGTTGTCATATTATTTGCAATGCAGGCCAATCAAATAACAAACAAATGTATACATCCTGCTAATACCAAATTGATATTATCTGTGCTGTAACTTCTGCAAGTTTTGGGGGTAGTCTTGAACTGGATTTTATGTTGCTTAACAGGGAGAAGCCTTTGTTCCTGAGGGTATTGTGCGTTTAGGAACTCGACTAGACGGAAGAGAAGGTGTCCAAACTCTAAAACCGGTGGATGACCGCATTAAGTGGGTTCTACTTCTTTCCATCATTTCTACAGTGATTACAAATTTTTGGTCATGGAAATTCTCTGTCCCTGGACCCCCTAACAGGATTTCCCAATAATTTCTTATCAGATACCAGGGGCTACATCACGGTTCTAGCTATTTGGAGCACCTCAACTTTTTGTCCGCAATTAGAGCTAAAGGTGTAAAAGCTACTCCCGTGGATCTACACGATGGGTTGGTTTCAGTTGCTATGGGAGTGGCAGCGCAGCTTTCGATAGAGCTAGGCCGATTTGTGACAATGGAGGAAGTGATGAATGGAAACTGATTCAGGTCTTTCAAGTGAGATATCGTATGTGGTACGCTTGTTTTCATCTCTTGTAGTACACCGAAAAGTAAAGGGAATAATGTGAAACGGTTTTGGCCACCAAACAATTTGCAGAACTCCTGGCCAAAACCTCCTCCTGAAATCTTGTATTTACTTTGTATAGCGACACAGAAATAAAAAGAAATTTATGAATCTTGCAATAGAAAATTCAACCTCTTGGGAAGGTATTACATAACAAATTATCAAATGATCCAACGCAATAACTATACACTGGATGCATACTTCTTTTCTTCATTTTCTAGTCCTTGTTTTTTCATGATGAATTCAATTTTGGATACATTCATGGTTTCCACTTTCCAAACATTTTCTTTTTCAAATTAGTGGCAGTCCTGTTTAGTTTCTATTTTAAAGTTCTTTTTTTGCAGAATCTTTTGCAGAAGTGAGTAATCATTTTTTATTTATTTTTGGATGAAAATGGTTTTGGAGATTCTAGTAGGAACATCGTTTTTTCTATTCTTGAACGGATCAGTTACTACTGTCATAAAGCTTATCCAAAAAATATATCAAATGTTGCAACTTTATTAGTTCGGCCACTCGAGTCAATCAACCGTTAGCTGATCCAATACTAGGTTGAGGGGCTATTGTAGTGGGCCAAATTATCGGCCGACCCAAATCTAATTCAACAGATAAAATGAACAGGTTGAACCAATGTAATGGACCGATCGAGTTGGTAGCATGGGGCTTTGGTCGCCGTATTTTTGAACGGGCCTGGCCAGGTAAAACGTGTCCAAAAAAGTAAGGGCCGTGTCGGTAGCAAGGCCTATCAGATCTTGTATTACTGAACGAGACGTCTCCAGTCTGACTAGTCAGAGAGACGGTGTTCGACGTATGAGTCGCCTTCAGCCATCCATCGCTCGAATGGGGTGGTCAAAACTCTCTGGAACAACTGGAGAACTAGATTGGCAAGAACAACAGGAGAACTAGATTGGCAAGTATACTGTTTTGGGAGGTTCCTATTTAGGAAAACCTTGCGTTGCAAGGATATGGTTAGATTTGGCAGTGAACAATAAGGAAAAGATCCCAAAGATATTTTGTTACTAAACTAAGGCATTTGGTGGCATATAAAAATAGGATTATAAGACAAAATAAGGCACGCAATCAATTACAAATATAAATATTTTTGTACTTTTATTCCACGTGTTTTAACTTAAAGCATCGGAGTGTCTTATGGCTGAAAATAATCAGTTGGTACTAATTAGTTATCCTTTGCACGGGTTTAAGGAATAACATAGATCTTGAATACGAATCGGATCAGGATTGGAGGCTCATTATAACCCCACACCTCTTTTCATACTTACTCTCATCGTCTTCTCGTATTTTTTTCGTGTATTGCTAGTTGCTTAAGTTTAGTCTTCTATACAGGGACAAACTCAAAAATCTGAATAAGTGAGGTCAAAATCTTTATTAAATCGCATAACAAAATTTCTTCTATTAGGAGACAAAATATAAAATTTTATGTACATATTAATTTAAAACAGTACGTGATGATTCTTTCTATTTAAGAAAGATATAACAAAGGGTGATTCATTAAGAGAAAAAAATAAGACATTTTTTTAAATTATCGACGCGTAAAATATTATTTTTTAGTTGATTTTTATTCAAATGCGATACAATTTTTTTACACAATCTGGATAATAAGAATACTTATTTTTTGTATCTGGATGAAATGTTTGGTACAATTTTATACAATAGATAAAATATTTGGGACAATTTTGATAACCTGGGGACATTAGGTGAAATATTTGGGACAATTTTTATGCCTTACATAATATGCTTGAAAATTGGAAGGCGAAAGGTGAGGTCCGTAAGGGAAAAAATGGGAAAGGAAAGAAATGAAGGAAAACATTATTTAATAATTTTATTTTTTTCTAACTCGGACGGGAAAGGAAAAATCAAACTTTCTTTTTCTTTTCTGCAGTAAAAATGGGAGAGAGAGCAACCCCAAATGGGACAAATACCAAAAAAGTTAGTTTTGCCCTCTACATATGTCACAGAGAGAGAGAGAGAGAGAGAGAGAGAGAGAGAGAGAAGAGAGAATGTAGGGCAAAATACCCAAAAAGTTACTTTTTGCCCTGTAGATATGAGAGAGATGTGGGACAAATTATGGTAAAAATATCAACACAAAAAACCTCAAAACAATTTCAATCCGATGAGGCAAACTTTAAAGCATCGGCATCTTATGAAACTGCATCTCTTCACCTAATTTATAATATGATTCATAGATAAATCTCAAAAGTATTTTTCAAAAATTAAAGATTACGCAATAAAAAAAACATTAACATTTTTGTTCCCAAAAATTTTGGGCAATGTTTGATCCCTAAATTATGATGAGAGATGGTAATAACAATTTGAAGTAAATCTTGTAAGGTTTTCTGGTACTTGTATTTGTAATTCACCTATCACCCTTTATAGCAGGAACAATGTAGGTGGTGAGAAAGGAAAATAGCGATTAAGTGGGCAAGAAACGGAGAGACTTTCAGATTCACAATTTGAAAACGCTAACATGTTTCAAAGATAATTTGAAGCTTTTTTGTACATGAAGAAATGTACACCATTATTGTGGCATTTGCAACCACTTCTCTTAGATATCAATTTATGTGTGATATTTTATGGAGCCAACATTTTGCAAGGTAAATAGAGACATTGTCCATGACTAATACACTTTTAAGTCTACAATTATAGATTTATGTCCTTCGATTTCTTCAATTTAACCTTTGAATCTACGGTTACAAATTTACGTCATCTGATGGTTCAATTGATAGGGATAATTACTTTTTCTACAATGACGATATCTGATATATGTTGCTTCGCATGAACAAGTTCACTACACATGTAAGTAATGTGGAAATAAATCTCATATTTTTTTTATGGAAATAACACAATGAGATCTACGTTGATGCTTCGGAAAAAGGAGAAGATGCATATATTGAAGTTGTTGTCATGGAAATAACTAATTGCTGAGAAAACTAGTGGCCCAAAATAATTGTTTAGAGGTGAAATAATGTCCTCACAAACATACTCCAACAAAGGCAAAGAGTAAGTTGATAGTTGCTGGTTGCACTTCCTGTTAAGAGTTGGCTGCTCATGTTCAGAGCTATTTTAATCTTTGATCTTCTTCTAGCAATTTTTATTTTTTATATTTGATTACTTATAGAACTTTTTAAAAAAATTAAATTTATGTCTTTTACTTATTGAATGCTCTAATGATTAATAGATTTACTAAAAATATATAAATTTAATTTCTTGATTAATTTATTGTTTCATCGTTAGAAGGAAGAAGGAAATTGCCCATTACTTTCACGAGAACTTTGGTTAGATCATTTGATTCACTTCAGTTAATTTAAGTGTATACCCACTTCCATATATGTCATTAAATCACATACCCAAAATAGTTCTCACATAACTCGAGCAAAGATTGACATGTTGAGAGATAATGTAACAAGAGTAATGTTACGCACACAACCATTTGTGCAAAGATCTAAACACAATTATATACAGAAACCACTGAAAGAATTAAACACAATTATACCCAAAACCGTTGAAAACACGTAAATTAAGACCTCATTATTTTTTAATTCACGTTTATCCAACGATGTCAAATACAATTGTATCCGAATTTTTGCATAAAAAATTGTATTCACAAACTCTCTCGTGTGAAAATAATCGAGTCAACTTGTTCACAGAAAGACCCGTACGCCCAACATAAAATGCATAAAAATACACAAAAGGCACACTTCCATAAAAAAAAAAAACTTCAATTTTACTTCGCAAGCGACAAATGTAAATGCATCAAGACGTTTTCATGGCCTAAAATTTATGAGAGCTTTGAGGCAAGCCTCAACTTAGCCTTCGAAAACTACCAAAAAAATGCAATATACCATATTAATAACCACCCATCACTAAAATCATATACCTAGAATGCAATATACCATATTAATAAGTCACATATGCAGACAACAGGTCTTCAAAATTCATGTCTAATGTATTTTAAAGACCACGAATTTATCAACCCAAAATAAAGCAACGTCATATACCTAGAGTTCAAACCCTCAAGATGGAACTCAGATTCCTCAAAAAACCTAAAATGCGCTTCAAACAAAACCCTCTGTAAAGTAGTGTCAACACACCACACAGCTTCGACAAAATCAACGGTAGCGACGGAGGGACAGGGTATTGTTCCTCTTCCAGGTTGCCCTGCGAGAAGGACGTGCCTTGTGATGCAAATGTCCCTTCCCACGCAGACCTCTGTACTTCTTTCCTGCAGAAGTGAGCCCACGGAGCTCCCTATGCTTATGGACCGGGTTGCAGATCCAGTTGATTCTTGGGTCATTACGGATAGCATTGTGTGCTGGATCCACAAGGATTACCTCAAAATACTTATAAGTTGAATCCTACATCAATAAAAGAGGACCATAAATATCCATTCTAAACACAGGAAGAGAGAAAGGATGAGGCAAGGATTGAAGTAAACAAACCTCATTGAGCCAGTATGAGTTAAGCACCTTAAGGCCACCTAACTTTCGACCAGCACGCTCCTCTGCGACTGACCTCTTGCTGCGCTGAAACTTGAGTTGAGTGACACCCTGGTTTGTAGGCTTGCCATACACAATACCCTTGGGAACAGGCCTTTTGCGGCCACCTCTCCTGACGCGGACACGGTAGATCACGTAGCCCTACATACAGTTCACGTGTTATATAGTCTGAGAATGTACCAGAAAATTAAGAAAACAAAGCAAGCCACAATTCAAAGTACAAGTTAAAGAAATTAAAGTAAATGCATTAATTGTGAAATCATTCTAATATTACTACTTAAAATAGAGCAGAAGCATTCATTTTCGTGTATGCAAGTGCGCGCCTCTACGCCTGTTTGAACACGCGCGGATGCACACGCACATAAATGTATGAAATGTATAACAAGAAAAGGCGCCAAACGAGGCTCAGCCTTTGTATGATATGGTGTCTCTCTGCATGCAAGATTTTGTGCATATATATGGAGCAAGATCCACACCAGCAACCACAGTATGTAACTCCATTAGTCTATAAGTCCACTAATTTACAACAGACCACAGACTTAATATGCTTGCATCACTAAACTTGGTCGTATGAGTTGGCATGAGCTAATTGCATTATATAAGCAACAGCAAATAAGTAATAATGGCACCAAAAAGTATCAAAGCCTGAAGATCGTATCAAAATCAATCTGATGGTCCAAGCACCACACCAAGGGAGGAATTAAATGAAGTATAATCAAAAGGATAAAGTGTTCAACTTATTTCCAATTGTGCTGACCACAATTCCCAATTACACAAAAACAATGAAGAATCGTACTCAAAGCCAACCTAACCTGAGGGAACTTGTTCACAAGCAACACAATAAATGACATCCTTCTATATAAATGAAAAGTGAATTTGGCCAATACAACTTAAATCGCACCAACCATACTAAGCTCATGCACATTAGAGTACGAGAATCTTACTGATAGCAATGAGTGACAAATCCCAAGCACCAAGCACAAGGAGAATATTATACATAACGCCTAACTTCATATCACAAACAAATACAATGAAGGCAAACCTCAAGCTGTAAGGAAGGAACACTCGCTCAAAACAAGTTGACGACAGCCCAAGAAAAATAATGAATCATCACATGAAATGCTCAAACATAGCTTTAACTGAAGAAAATTCCACTGAAAAAATTTAGCTTTCCTACACAGACGACACTTGACCTATGCCCCATCAACGTGCCCCTGCAACAGTCTTAGCCATCATCTCGTACTCTTCATACAGATTAATTGATAGAGCAAACGATATCATCACCTAGCTACTAGTGCCCAAGGTAGCCCGTTTAAAAAAGCAACTGATATGCACAGACAACCGATTATACATTCTAACGAAAGATAATTAATCATTGAGCTCACAAATGTTCTGTTTATTTAGACTTCAGACTTTTGGGGACGACTAACACCCCAAACTTGCTCAAAACTACAGACAAAGAAACCATAGCACAAAATTTTATCACATTAAACATTTTCCAGCATGAATCCCCTAAGTGTAGGAGACAATTGGTTACCTGTTTCGCCTTGTAACCCAAGCGGCGAGCCTTGTCAGGCCGTGTAGGGTGAGTGACCCGAACAATGGAAGGATGCTGGCGGTACTCCCAGCACCTAACCCTCAGCAAGAACCTCATCACATCTGATTGCTTCTTCCTCCATAGCTCCGATACGTATGTGTACGCCCCTGTTCTCACCCAAAAACACCCGCATATTCATATGATAGAATTATGTATATGCACAAATCCAAATGTGCATAGCTGAAACAAATGTAGTCCATATAAATCCGCAATTCGTAGAAAATGAATCATTCAAACGAGAACGTAACCGATGTCGAAAGAGAAAATGCGCGCGCGCGTCAGAGAGAGAGAGAGAGAGCATACCCATGGATCACAGCGGCTATTCGCAGTCACGTACTGGTCTAGGGTTTGTGAGAAGCCCTAACTTGAGCTATATAATCGGAGAAGGGGCGCTTGCCATATAGTTTGGGCTTGAGCGGTAGTTACCTGAAACCAGTCGTCCCAAGTCCCAAACGGCGGCCCAAGAATTAAGACTTGAAGGGCCGATTGGATAGTTTTAGTTTTGAGTAGGTGTACACAGACCTGTGTACACAGACTTTCTCTTTAGTTTTTATGCGTTAAATAGTTGAATATGTTAAAAAAATGGGGTGATCCATATTAGCGTGAGAATTGTATGTTAAATAATTTAGTGATTGAATGAAAAATTATTTTGAGTGTGTTAAGTAAGAAAATATTGTATTAAATTGTTAAAATATATTTTATCCTTCGTCATGAATTTAATATATTATTTCAAAAATTATATAAGTATATATACTTATAAATATATGGGGAACTTAATGTTGAGTCCTACCTCTAAGAGTAATCTAGTGTTAGAACCTAAACACTTTTCAACATTAAGTTTACATCCTAAAATTAAATGAAACACTAAATTAGGATGTGTCCTAAAAATTAGGGATGTGTTCCAAAAATTACCTTTAATATTACATTAATGTCCAAAAATATCTACCGTTTATGTTTTGGCCCAGACTTCCAATCCCAGACGGTTCCGCATCCCTCTGTTCGTCCGCCGTCGACCCCGTGCACGACCACTGTTACGGCCTTCGGTTCTCGTATCCCTTTGTTTCGTATTCCTGCGGTGGTTCTTTGTCCTAACACACAGACCTCCTGCGGTGGTCCTTCGACCGAACACACAGACAACCCGCGGTGGTCCTTCGCTCGAACACACAGACGTCGCATCTCGTCCTCCGGTGGTCCTTCGATCGAACACAGGGACGTCCTACGGTGGTGCCATTGCGCCGCCTATAGGTACCACTCAGTAGGACTCATTACGACTCATTGATGCTGTAATCGATTTAAACTATCATCTATTTGTTTGAGATTAACGTACTGATTTGGATGACATTATTAAGGAACTGTGTTTTTTGTGCCTATAGTTTTGGTTGTGATGTTTGAACTGACTTGGTTTCGTGTTGTCTGGTGACTGCACTCTGAAATTTATCATGTTGTTCATATTAGATGACGCATAGGTCCATGCAAATTTACCACGTGCTAAATGTGTGCACTGTATGTACAAATTTACCATATTCATACCAAATTTACCATATTCATACTAGATTGACAAGGGACCAATTCTTCCTCACTGCCTTCATTTGCAGTTTTGCTTATTATGTTTTTCCAGGCTACCTCTTGCCAATGCTAACCTCCCTTTCCTGGTTATGTTGGTTTTTTCCAAATTCAATCCTAGCCCACCAGCTCGGCTCAGGCCTCCACGGCTGAGGAATTGGTGCATTCGGACTTGATTGGTCCAGCATTTGCTCTTACATTGGGAGCCCACTTGCTAGCCCATGGTTTGCTACTGCCAATATTGCTCTTGGGTTTGGGTTTATAATGTATGTCATTACTCCTATTGCATATTGGCTCAATATCTACAAGGGCCAAGACTTTTCCTTGTTTATCAAATTTACCATATTGGATGACGCATAGGTCCATGCAAATTTACCATGTGCTACATGTGTGAACTGTATGTTCAAATTTACCCTATTCATACCAAATTTGCCATATAAGATGACGTATACGTCCATGCAAATTTACCATGTTGTAAATGTTATAACTATATGTACAAATTTACCATTTTCATAGCAAATGTACCATATTAGATGACGTATGTGTCCATGCAAATTTACCACATTCAGACCAAATTTACCAGACTCTGTGTACCATCTGCCTAGCTGTCATTTACCATCTGCCTAGCTGTACCTACATTCTATTAATGTGTTTTGAATTCTGCTAACAGAAGGATTGCCATTCTCCGGAATCAAAGCGACCATACATCAATTGTGGTCTTCCATGGCCCATATACGTGAGTACTTTTGATCTTGGTCCATATTTGATTTCGTTGCGGTTTATTACGCGTATTTATTGTATTTGTTTTTCCAGGTAAGACACCGATCCGATCCTCAGGGCCCGTTAGGGAGGAGTCCAAAGCTAAATCTGGGAAGAAAAAGATCCGAACGGCCAAGTTGAATGATGCCGTAGAGATGCCAAAGGTAGAATCAAGGGATACCTCGTATAGATCAAGTTTTGCCGGGATTGTGAGGTTGGTTAATGATCTGGGGTTGCGTGAATGCCACGAGGAAGTTCTTAAAAAGACTCCATTTTGGTTATTGTTTGAGGCTATTCTCCGAAAAAAACTTACTGCTGCCCAGTGTCGGAAGAGCGACAAGTTTATAGTGAAAGTCATAGAGACATACTGTCAGGAGCGACGGTGTTTTAAACTCGGTGGGCAAGACGTTGACTTTACAAGTTCGGACATTAGTAGTATATTTGGCATACGGGGGGGGGGGGGACCGAGATACTGAATTTGAAGTATGCGTCAAAAAATGAAGTCAAGTTAGTGGCCAGACGTAGGCTTTCGCAACAGAGGTTGACAACGCCGGATATCAAAAAAATGTTGTTCAAGTATGTCTCGGGAAAAACGAAAAATGACATATGCGATGTTGTTAGACTACTATGTCTATATTTGTGCCACACCCTGTTCTTCCCAACTGGTTCAACCGTAAAATGGGTGTACTTACAAAAGATTGAGGATTTAGATACTATTTGTTTGTACGATTGGGGTGGAGCTATCGCCCGGGAGCTTATGAATTCAGTGGACAAATATCATCACCAACCAAGAAAGGTCTCGGGGTGTGTCCTTGCATTCTTGGTAATAACTTCTTCATTTTACCCTTTTACGTCATGCACCTAACTTGCTATCGTATATTTGCTTGCTTTTTTCCTGTGTTTTATTTTACTTCTTCGAAGGGTGTGGTAAAATGTAGGTGGCAAATTTGCATGCTGTTGATGGTAAATTTCATAGGAGGGTGGTAAAATGTATTCACAACGAATCAAGCAAATACCTTCTTGGTGTTTTTGGTTTTTGGATTATATATGGTCTGTATTCGTATCTTGTAAAACCTGTGTTAGGGTTCTGCAATTTCGTAACATGAGCCCTAGTTACTTGATAATTTTCAGAATATGGTATATATGGTAAATTTGGCATACGTAGATGGTAAATTTCACTATCGGTAAATTTTAAAGTGTTTCCATTTGGGATTGTAGTACTGGCTATGCAAGCACACCACCGTTGTGGACCCGAAGCAACCTGATGAGCAACCTGAATTTCTTCGATGGAGCATTCCCGACATGCTTTCAAAGTTCAACGATGTTTTACTTGACGACGTTGACATTCTCCAGGTATTTAAACAAACTGTATGTTGGTATACTGCGCACCCATAACTATGACCTGCTAATGCGGCTGTCCATGTTATTATTTTTAGGTCTCCCCGAGAAAGTGTAATATTTCACACCAAAATGATGGAACAGATGTTGGGTGTGACGGTGAGTCAATTTGGTTTTTGTAATGGTATATTTGACTGCGATGGTATATTTGACTGAGATGGTAAATTTGATTGTGATGGTATAGATCCATATTAATACTTTGATAATCTGATTTGGTATATTCCATATTTGGTAAATCTGGGCCTGTAATTAATACTTTGTACTCCGATTTATGCAGGTGGGTCGGGTGGGTCAAGGCTGTCCGAAAATGAGAGTAGCCCCTAAACGTCGCGACATGCCTATAGTGGTAAGTTTGATGATTGTTTCCTTCGCTGTCCTTGTCGGTTTTCGTACTTATTCAACCCACCCTTTACAGAACATGATCTATACGTGACACCTTGCAGGAATGGCACATAGTGGGAGTACGACACCCGAAGATGATGTTCCCATGCGTGAAGATGTGGTAGGAGTTGGGGAGCATGTGGAAGGTTCGCCTTTAGTCCGAAATCTCCAAGCCCAGATTTCGAAAATGAATTTCCATATATGTGGATTAGTTCAGAAGGGCGTAAGACAAGATGCTGTGCATGCGGAAGAAATGGCAAAAAAGGATGAAGAGATAGCTAAATTAAAAGATACGATAATGCACCTCCTCAGCGAGAAATCCAGGTTCGAAAACGAGTTTGACGAAATGATAGTACATTCGATCACCCAAGAAGCCTCGAAAAAATCCGATGATGCAGTGAAGACAATGCAAAAGGACACGAGAGAAGATGTGAATCGGTCTATGATTGTGCGGATCAAGGCCAAATCAAGAAAAACAAGGGAACAACCAGAATTTATTTATGAACGGCCAAAGAGGAAATGTGCAACACATATGGAGACTGATGTCGCTTTAGTATCGAAAAAAGATGTCAGAGGTAGAAAACTTCCTACAACGGTGGCTCGTGTAAATTCCAAACAATTGTCAATAAAGACCCTCAAAAAATGTGCTGTCCATCGGTTGTTGTCAAAGGATGATCAAATGAGGATCCAGCAAATATGGAGCTCGTCTGACACCAGGTGTTGACCGAAAATCCACAATCTGATTGCCGCGACATGTCCTATATTTTCTTAGAATATGTTAATATGATTTAATTTTTTTGGTTGCAGCTCATGTATTTGGTCCGGTACTGAACTGACGCATTCCGTTTTTCTTGAAGATTTGGTGCAACTTGTAATGGAATCGTCTATATCTGGCTCGGTGAGTACTTATCGTCTATATCTGGATTTAGTTTGTTAAATTTTACGGTAATGGTTTATGTGATTGTGGTAAAATTGAGCTGAAGTATAGTTGAAGTATCCAGTATCATGCATAGTTACCTGGTTCGAGTTCAGTTTCATGCATAGTTGAAGTATCCAGTATCGTGTTGCTTCTTTGGGAATGGTAGTTACCTGGTGGGAGTTGTATCGTTGTTTCATTGTTTTGGTTAATGCACTTGGGTCTGAGCTGATCAAGGACTATATGTCATTTCTTTTATGTACGATGTATAACCGTCACTGAAGACATTGGGGAAACTTTGTTCTAGCACTTCGTAATCTCCACTGGGGTATTATTGTAACGTGCTGCATTGTGGGGACTGATTGGTATTGTGTTGCTCTATCATGGTCAGTAATTTTGCTCTCTGTATTTCCGGAGTTCTGTAAATTTGCTCTCTGTACCATTCTATTTTTTGATGCTGCATGCTATAGTCTGCTGCTGTTGCTGCATGCTATAGTCGCTGCTGCTGCATGCTTGATTTTTTGACGTTTATAAGCTCACGTTGCTGCACCTTTCATGTCATTTCCGGACTGATTGATTTTGTCGACGTTATGGTAAATTCTGCTCTCTGCGTTTTAAAATTTGATGGTAAATTTGCGCTCTGTGATTTACGATTTGATGGTAAATTCTGCTCTCTCCCATTTGATGGTAAATTCTGCAATCTCATTCAGTTTTGACACATTCTATTTTTTGATCTTGGTCCATATTTGATGGTAAATTCTGCATTGTGGGGGCTGATGTTAAATTTGATAATGCTTCAGGTGATAGACGCGTATGGTGATATCCTAAAACGGTATCAGAACCAAGAGATGTCCGACCGTCAAGTGGATGATACACAAACGTCGTATGACACGTCGTATGCATTCACAAGTAGTTGTCTGGTCAGTTCAACGTATATAATTGACGTCTTATTTGTCTACTACGTCTTCATATATTCACTGTGAGATTTGAGTTTATTTGCTCTAGGTCGTATTGTTCTTGTGTTGAAAGGATAATAGTCTGCGTGTGTACTACAATTGCAGGGGCTCGTAATATCCAAGTCGCCTGAGGAGCGACTACGGTTGATCAGGTAATGGATGCCCAAGGGGCGTTCTTCCAGATACCTTCTTTTTCCAATCCACAGGGGACACCATTGGACATTGCTTGTGCTCGATACGGAGGAAGGAGATTGGAAATTTTACAATTCTTTACGCCCGAGGTCCGGTGTTGACTATTATTGCGAGGCTGCAGCTCAATTGGTAAAATTTCTGTTCACTCTTATAAGACTAAAACGTGGCTGCACATGCACTAAGGTTGGTTTCTTATCTTGTCGATAATAGAAAACAGAAGTTGAGAATTATATGAAGACGACCTCTAAAGGATTGCTCACTACACAAGACTGCAAGCCAATTGAAGAGGTGTTGTATTGTCCCCAGCAAGGATCAAATACGTAAGTTATTCCCAAACCTTAAGTACTAACATCGATGACAAAGATTATAATGCGTGCATACATTAACTTTTTGTAAAATTACTTGATTGCAGCCTCAATTGTGGAATTATTGTCTGCTACATCATTCGACAGTACTTCCGTAATGAAGCAATTGATTCCAATCTGACAACAGAAGAATGCCAAGAACTACGGGCCGAGATACTACATGAGCTAATTAGAAATGGGGAAAAATAGGATGCAACATATTATCACACATGCCGTGCGAATGTTTTGACAATTTTAAGTACATTATGTTGATGTTAGACTCGTGATGTTGATGTTAAACTCGGGTGTGCTCGCATAGCTCATGTTATTTCCTGGAGTTGCAGAGATTCTCAAATTTTAATTTTATTTTACCTTGGTAAATATACGTTGGTGTATCTATCTTTTCCATCACCCGAGTGATGAAAGTTTCTCTTTGCTTAAAACTCTGTTCCACCGAGTCTGGAACTATTGTTGCTTGGAGTTGCATAAATTATTGGTTACCAGGGAAACTCGTGTTCTTATTTTTATTTATCACATTTGTTTTGTGTATCTTTCTGGGGTATCAGTGCGGAGGTGCAGATATTTATGGATTTATCCCTGTATGTTTCATGCATGATTTGTGACACGTGATGGCAAATTTTGCTCTCTGCGTTTTACCATTTGATGGTAAATTCGCTCTATGCATTTTACGGATTTATGGTAAATTCTGCTTTCTCACGTTTGATGGTAAATTTGCTCTCTGTAATTTCTCATTTGATGGTAAATTTGCTCTCTGTAATTCCCATTTGATGGTAAATTTGCTCTCTGTAATTCCCATTTAAATTTGCTCTCTGTAATTCCCATTTGATGGTAAATTTGCTCTCTGTAATTTCCCATTTGATGGTAAATTTGCTCTCTGTAATTTCCCATTTGATGGTAAATTTGGCTATCTTCATTTTAACATTTGATGGTAAATTTTGCTCTCTTCGTTTCCTCTGTTATAAGTAGTAGCCCATCGGATTTGCCATTTAATATCACAAAAAATGCTACAAATTTAACCAAACCAAAATTGGAGCAATGCATACCAATACGTTACTCATCCAATCATTGCAAAAACCAAAATAACAACATTGTTTTGGGTTAAACACACCAACATAAAGAAAAGAAAAACAAAAATTGCTACACCGCTTCCTTGCATGATTTCCGATTATGGTTCCCCAACCTTTGACACTTGCCACATTTAATTTGGTTTTGGTTCTCTCCCCTAGAAGGTATTCGTTGAGTTCTAGGTCTCCCAGGCGGCTTCTTGCTCACCGGGGGAAGTATGAATCCCTCATCATCTTGTTACTCACGCATCCAAACAGTGGGTATTGGGTAAATAGAGAATGAGTACGAGGCACGAAAAACTTCCACATGGTAATACGGATCGACATATGAACTCAAATCTTTACCCGCAGAACATATTGCAGCGACTGCGTGAACACATGGGAAACGTTCCAGCTGCCACGACTGACATGAACAATTACCCCTTGCAATGTCGACAGTGACGTTTGGAAATGATTGGACCTCGTAAACATTATTTCCGGCCTCAACAACTACCCATGACCTACCATCGTTGAATGCATCGGTCAACCTCTTGTCCATGTCGGGACAAATAATACCGCCCCATCTGCTTGCGATTTCTCTCCTACCCGAAATTTGAGCCATAATCTTGACTCTCAATGCATCCACCAAATTCGTGATGGGGAGAAAACGTTCCTTCTGAATCCAAGAATTGAATGACTCAGCTACGTTTGAGTACATCTCCCCATATCTAACGCCTCGAAAGTAAGCATTGCTCCAATTTTCTTTTGGTAATTGATCGAAGAAATTAGAAACCCTACCACCACCATCGTGTATGATTTTTTCCATGTACCGATGGAATAAATCCCGGGTCGGAGCGTAAGCACACTTAACTAGTAAATTCACCATTTTCTCTTTAAAAGTTTTATGCGACCCCCGCAAATGGTACCTCAAATTTGACTTGAGGTGAAATAAGCAAAAACCATGGCTAACATTTGGAAATACGGTCTTCACTGCATCGAGCAGTCCAATATTCCGATCGGAAATAAATGTAATATCCCTCCCAGGAGCAATAATCTTCTCCAAGTTTTGCAAGAACCACAACCAATTATCTTGGTTTTCAGCGTCAACAACAGCAAAACACAATGAAAATATGCCTGCAATATAAAAGCAAACAACAACCACAAAAAATCATACAAAAAAGGAACAAGAGCAACTATGCAGAACCTGGATCTTGTTTTGGAAAATAAAGTAAGCACGAAAACACAAAAACGTACCTTGGTTTCCATTCTTCCCGGTGGCGCCTAGCAAAGCCCCCTTATGCCTACCTTTCAAAAATGTGCCATCTAGAAAAATTAGCGGTCGACAATGATTGAATCCCTGAATGCATGCTGCAAAAGCTACAAACAGCCTCCTAAATCGCTTAGTTTCTTCGTCGAAATCCAACTCAATATGGCTTCCTGGATTTGTAGTCATAGCGGCACTAACATACCACTTCAGATTAGAAAAGGATTCCAAGTAATCGCCGAAGACATCATTTCTAGCCTTCTCAACACCCCACCAAGCTTGGTGGTATGATACATTCAACCCGTAATCATTTTTCATTTCCTTGACCACATCAACTGGTCTCTTCAAAGGTGTTACGCGTACTTCTTCCGTGAACAGATCACCAATGAATTTCGACGTTACGTGCGTATTTTTTGGAGTCCTAACCGCAACCCCATAGTCGTGTGTACCAACGAATCTTCTAATATAAAAGTAATCATTTGGTGTAAACACCCTTGCATGCAACTCCCACGCACATCCTTTTTCTTTTCTGTATTTGCAGTGGGCTGTCAACCGCATTTTGTCGTTCTTCATTAAAATATACTCGAAACCCCTCTGAACGACATACTTTTTCAATACAGTACGGAGTTGTGAAACCCCTCCCTCAAACTTTTGTCCAACACCCGTAATCCCAACTGACCATTTTGTTGACAACAAACTGTTACGTTTGTGAACACAAAACACTGGAATATCATCATCAATCCGTGCTGCCCCATCAACATCAGTTGTCTGAATCCCAGTATATTCCATATTGGCTCTTTCACTACCAGAATTTTCATTGTGGTTGTCGCCAATGGTATTGTCGAAGAACTTCACCGTGGAATCCTTAACAACGATCTCAATATCTTCATAGCCTGCGCTCTCTGCTAGCCCGAACATCGTAACCAAATCCTCGTCGTTATCCAATAGTAGATTTTCATTGTCAACCAACGAATAACTCAAAATAACGGACTCAGAATCCAAGTTACCCCATCTCTCACATATCTTATTCACCAACTGAGCAAAGTTCCAGCTGCGATCTATCCTGATTGCAGCAATCTTCTCGTTATGCCTGCAAATCAGTATCAGAACGTAGTCCATTGCCACTATCCTGTATTTCATGAAAGAGAACAACAGTGTACAGAAGTTAAAATCTGAAAACAACAGTGTATAGAAGTTAAAATCTGAAAATTTACATGAACAGTCATAATATGGTGAATTTGTGTCTGGTGGTTAATTTGTATATCTGGGAATATGGAAAATTACAGAATATGGTAAATTGCACATCATCTAAAAATACAGAATATGGTAAATTTACACATCATCTACGAAAACATGGTAAATTACAATCTTCAAGAAAATTTGCACATCATCTATTTAGCAATCTTCAAGAAAATTTCTTCGGGTTTGACGATGCGATCTTCGTCCTAACTTTCAACCCTCACTGTTTACCATACCATCTATCAACATGGTAAATTTACAAATCATCTAACAAACGTAGTAACTTACATATCATCTATGGTAAACATGGTAAATTACAGAATATGGTAAATTTGCACATCATCTAAAAATACAGAATATGGTAAATTTACACATCATCTACGAAAACATGGTAAATTACAATCATCTACCAAGTCATGGTAAATTCACCAAACATATTGGTGAAGTGTGCGGCATATCAAAAAAAAAAATGGCTTTACATGCGCAACCCATTCTCAAAACATATAACTACAAACTAAAAACGATTAAAATAATTCACTCACTCACCGTTCGCTAGTTAGCAATCTTCAAGAAAAATTTTTCGGGTTTGGCGATGCGATCTTCGTCCTAACTTCAACTCTCACTGTTATTTTGCACAAGAAGTAATAAAGAAGATCGTTTGGGCGAGGAAATTTTAAAAATCAGAAAATAAGGTAAGGAAGATCCCAAAAAAACCTTGCGATTGCGTAGAAAATCAAATCTTCAGTGGGAAGATTCCATCAAAATATCCATCAAATTTACCATATTCTGATAAATGAACATGGAATATTTGAAGAAGATTTGATTTCCGGATCAGTGAAAACCAAATACTCACTGTTTCGCCGGCATCATCTACCATATTCCGGCGTCCTCACGGGTTTCCAGCAGTTTCCGGCGAAAATATTAAATCCGGCGAAACATTATTTAACCTTATTTCCTGCGAAACATTAAATCTTACCTTATTTCCGGCGTAATGAAGCAATTGCCGAAAAAAAATTGCAAGGAACAAAAATTACCTTATTTCCGGCGAACATTAAATCCGGCGAAACAATAAATCCGGGACTTGGTTTCCATAATCAGCTAAATATTTTACCTTATTTAATTCCCTAATTACAGCCATATTTATTGCCCAATTATAAACATACCAAATCAATACAAAATCTTTTCTAAACCAAAAAGGATAAGAGGGTAATCTACCACCAAAAAATAAGGGCAGACATGTCAACCAGGCTTAATTGGGGATGTAAACATAAGTTTGAAAAGTGTATAAGACTCAACCCTACGTAGTGTAGGTAAAAAGGACCCTGATTTAATTTACCCTAAATATATTATATTTATAAGTATATAATATATTTATGCTTATAAATATATATATTTGTTGACATCCTAATCAAATTAGCCTAAGTTATATTAGGCCCTTATTACTGCATATACATGAACATTTGAATGTTTGATTAATACATTCTCTACTCATGTAATTACTCGCTTAAATGTTGTATTCGGCATACTTAATTGTGAAATCATGTTTATATATAGCTTATTGATGAAATCTAAATATGGATACTTGATGGTATGAGAGCTCAGGGTCTAGAATGATAAGTTGACCATGAACATAACTTCTCACGAGATTTTGGAAAAAAACCTACGTGTATGACAGGAGAAATAAAATGACTCATTGGGAGATGTGTTAGGATTTCTTTAACTATGATATGACTTGATCCGAACTATTGTCTGATACCCAATAGTGTCGTGAGCTGTTGTGCATCTTGGAGTCGAGTTGATCATGAGTCGTGTCATGTAATAAGCCAAGTTATGTGTGTAAGCCAGTCATATGTGTAAACTGTGTCGTGTCTTTGAAAATAAAATATAGTATGGTGGATGAAGGTAGAGTTTTCGACATGGAGAACGATGCAAGAGAAACATAACGCCCGAGAGCATAATGATTGAGAACATGATAAATGAAAGCTAATGTTTGGGTATGCTAGAGGTCTTGAAGCACGGTTCAGCTTAGGGGTCAGAACTATATCGGATGGAAACATCAAAACACCAGTTTATAAATTCGACTTACAGATAACGCTTGTGTTGACCCAAAACTTGTATTCTAAAAATAATATTTTGACACATACTAATGTTGTCAAACCAGATGTCAAAAACGTAGAAGTTGATTAAATGAGTTTATTTAGAAAGATTATTCTCACCTACATTTTACTCTGATATACTTTTTGAAATTATTTGTTCATGTTTCTTCTTCTTATTGCCTATTTTTTACTTGAAAATGCATCATATGATCCATTGCAAAATTGACTTTACAAGTGGATTTGTTTATTGAGTTTTATCGCTCATAGTATAAATTTTCTCTACTCCTGGCTTTTCATGTCAGGCGTCGACGATGACATAATTGAGCAAATTTTCAAATCAGCAAAGAAGACAACTTACCCGAGAAAGATTAGATTGCATCATGGTTTACCTAGATTTTTCTTAGCTCTGAAATTCTTATTTAAAATATAATTTCTCTTTTATTGTAATTACTATAAGGAACCATATTATAATGTGAATGGGAAAAGTCTTTTTTGGTTTAATTAAATTATTTTATTTAACGTTTCGAGAAATCGAGGCGTTACAAAGTGGGAAAGAAGTGAGTGGAGGAGTTGGGGTAGGGCGATTGACATATGTGTATATGTTTACATACATATATGTACATATGTATATACATGTGTTTACATGTTATATATGTAATGTATGTATGTAGGTTGTGCACATTAAATTGGGATAGGATCCTATAACTATAAGATCTCCCCCCTTTAAAATTGGACATGAAAGTTTCCTTTCATTCGGCTCAAGTAGGTACACCAAATAAAGAGAAAGAGGGGAGTTCTCACTTTTAAATTATATAAAACCCAAAAAAGATCTACTCCTTACTCAAGTTCCCAGTGAAAACCAAGCAATATTGTATTTTCTTCTTCCTTTTTTCAGAGTTTCTGAAGGACGTAGTCAGTCCTTTCCCTCATGCAGCTATGATGCATGCCATTCAGAAATTTGTTCCCTGCTTAGATACCTGCAAATGAAATTCATTTATTGTACAACCCCAACTGAATTTAATCCAATTCTCCCAGATCGAGATTGAGTTTTAAATTTATATGTTCACTCAATTGTAAAACGCAAGAAAAATAAGATGTGGTTTCCCAGGACTGGATAGATACATATTCAGACAAATACTCTACCTTGGCTTTAACCTTTAACGACCTGCAAGGTCTTCTTCCCGGAAGCGTCAAGAAGTGACTTTCTCACAGATGGTCTTGGTGCGAGATGGTTCCATGTCTCACAATGTTAAAGCAGCTATCGGCTTAGGCTCATGTCTTCTTACATCAATAGGCATAGAAAAGTGAATAAGCTTGTGTTGATGGGGCTATCAGTGAGGATATTTTATTTGCCTCAGGGAGAGATGATCTGTCCCGTTCACAAAGAAAAATTCAAATGCAACCTCTTTTTCTACGAGCACTGACACAATATTATTGAATCGGGCTTCCGCTCATTGTCCAAGATTCCCTGCTATTACCCCCGTGAGACTCTGGACCGTGCCTCAATTACAGTATCACAAATTTCAATAAAATTTCAACAAGGGGCATAGTTATAAATTTAAGAGGAGAAAATAATATTTATTTTAGTAAAACTTATCTCTCAATTGAGAAAAACTCAATCTGACACAAATATGAGCTTAAGTCTCATCGAAATGTTTGTAGTTGGTTTTTAGTTGCGAATAAACATACGGTAAATTGTAGATGGTTTTATAATCTAATTGAATTAAATGATGATTTGTTTTTTTAAATCAAGTTTCTTTTTTTAAACTAAAAAGTTTAGTAAAAAATATAAAGAGAAATATGCAAAAGTAACATATTTGGATTTTTTTTTTTCCTTTTCTTTCCCAGCAAAGCATGTAATAATAGTAATACTTTGACGAAACTCATCCTCGCCGTAGCACTGTCGTTAAATAGTAGATAATAAAAGTACACCCTCCTTCTAGGCTGAGTTTGATCTGACTTAATTATTTAATTAATTTTTTATATAAAAAATTTATAATTTTTTGTCTTTCGTCAACTTTCATAGGTTATTGGTTCATCTCAACGAGAAGTTTTAGAAAAGTTAGAAATAATAAGCCAAATTTTTAAAAATTTCAAAAGACGATGAATAAGCAACAATTTTTTTTTATTTTGACCTCAAACTTTTGTAGATTATTGATCCGTATCGATAAAAAAATTAAAAAAATCTAGAATAATATCTAAAAGTTTAAAAAAACACTAAAGACGATGAATAAACAACAAAATATTCAAGTTAAGGCAATTGGGGTTTGACTTTGTTTGTTTTGATTTTTTTATTTTTTGAGAGTAATATATGTGAACTATGTTTAAGAAAAAAGTTTAGAAATATTATTTGGTTTGGTTATCAATGATGTTGACATCATTGACTAACATTAAATTATCATATTTGTCAATAATTAATGTATTAATTAGTCGTATTTGATCTATTTTTGATCATGTCCGACACTATTTATTTGATCATTTTTAAAATAATTTTTTTATTAACAAATATGTGCACAAAGCATGTTTTTTTAAATTTTAAACACAATATTTATTTTCCAAGAAAAAGAGGGAGAGAGAGAATCTTTAATAATGCCAAAAAATTAGCCGTGAATTTTTTTTGGGGAAAAATTTACACCAAATAAAATATGACTGATATGAGCATAAGAATTGTAATGTAATTGATATATTCGATGGTCAAGCCCGAACGAAAACGGATCGAATGAAAACAGATCGAGTCGAGGAGGGGAGAGAATGGGGACAAGAACGAACTTCTACAAAAATCCTTCCTTTACATACAACAAAAACCTAAGTCTCAGTTCTGCCCTTCAGAACCTCACAGGTATCGATTCGATTTCTCCAAACTCTTGAACCTTTTCAATTGCTAGTCTTTGGCTTTGTTTGATCAATTTAACCTCGAATCTTCAGCTTATAATATAGCTACCGGAAACGCTCCTCCGACCGAAGCATTAGCCGCCGGCGATGACAGAATTCTACACCGTAAACGTCCCCGGGAAAAGATGCCGCCGCCAGTTCAAAACAATGAAATCAAAGAGAACGATGGGCCGATGTCTCACCAGGATTACATTGAAAAGAGGAGGTGCATTTGAATTTCATTTTTCCAATATAAAGGGCATGTATTGAAGTATCTTAACCTGTATACTCATTCCCCTTATACTTCAAGTTCACGGTTCTGTTACTTGTTCTGTAAAATTGAGCTTAATTGAGATATGTTAGCTCACAGACGTCCTTTTTTTTTTCTCGTTTTCTCTTGGTATCGACAGGAAGGAAGTCAATTCTTCTTACGTGTATCAGGAATTAACAGCAGATGTTTTGGTAATGAAAATTGTTTTCATTTGTTACGTAGTTCATTGTGTCATTAACTATTATTTTCAGCATGCGTTTTTTTACCTCCTCCTTGTAGGAAAATTCTCGTCCGACCCTCCATTTGGTAGAGTATGATAGTAAGTTCTTTTAGCTTTTAATAACATTCTGTCGTTGATTTTGTTGTTTTCACCTTTCAATTTCAGCGCACAGGAGTAACGTATAATCGAGTTTTGCATTTCTTCTTGAAAGTCAATGACATACAGAAAACCAAACAAGAGTAATGACGGAAATTTATACGTATACAAGTGCAGTAAATAGTAGGTCATGAAGTAAGAGAACACGAGTTGAAATTTGAGGTAACCACTTTGGACCAAATAGTATCAATTTTTGGTGTCCATGGCTAGTCTTATTTCACCTAACTTCATCAACGGATAGTAACACAGCGTGAGTAATTTCATTTCTAATTAAGTAGTTTGTAACACTGAATGACACAGCAGTATCCAATAGGTAACTAATTGGTTGTAAGAGATTTTTTTCCTCTCGTCTTAGCTAGGGTCTCTCAATGTGCTTGTAATATCAATTTATTTTAGTGGAATTACCAGCCCAACAGGAAGAGAGACATTAAGAAAGAATCCTGTCCGAAGTTCTGAACTAGCTCTCTGCCTGTAAAAGAACAAGAAAGCAAAAAAAGAAACAAAAGAAAAACGCAACCTCTAATGTGTTCTCTTTTGATAGTTCTTACAAGAAGCTAATCACAAGATACAATGGTATTTTGTAAATCAGAGTAACTAAATAGGTTGTGCCTTTGGTTTAATATACTATCCTTTTGAACATTCTTACACTAAGAACTGCTTGGAATTAGGGCTGCAAATTTGCAATTCGAGTCGAGCCGGGTCGAGTTTTAACATGCTTAGCAATATTCGTTAAGTTTCTGGTGAGCTTGAGTTTGAGCCAAGCCCAATGAATATTTCACTAGCCGAGCTAGAGTTGTGTTGGCCTTGCTTGAGTCGAGCTCGAGCTTGTTCACAAGCATTAACGAGCCAAAAATATTGAATACTTGTGTTCATATATGGGTCTACAGTTGCAAATGAAACTTTTATTTGTAGATTTATAAGGTTTTCATGTACAAGTTAAAAAAAAGGCTATGTTTCAAAGAAACTTTAAAACTGTTAGTTGTTATGTGGGATAGATTAGGTTATGTATAAGTTAACCCTAATGGGCCTAGGTGGTTAGAGCCCATTAGGTTAACCCTAATCTCATCTATAAATAAATGGCTCTCCCCTCTCTAAAGAGTGTGGGTTTTCATCTTTACATGGTATCAGAGCCTGGTACAGAATATAAACCCTAACTCTATTGCCGCCGCCGCCTGAGGACGCCGCCGCCATGACGTCGCGTTTCCACTACCATAATCGCGTCCCAGCTTCCCCTCTTTCAGATCTGCTCTTTAGCTCGTCCGCTGCCTCTTCCTCCGCCGCCGCCGCCGCCGCCATCTCCGCTGCCTCTTTCTCCAGGCGTTAACTCCTCCTCCTTCCACCGATCTGTATCCCTCTCCTTCGGATCTGATCTTGTGGCCGTCTGACTGACTTCCAGCCGCCTGCCGTCGCCACCGCCGCCATCGCCGCCGCCCTGCTCCTCCTTCCTTCGTGCTGATCTTCTCTGTCTCTATATGCTCGTGGACTGATCTGTTCTCTCTGGCTTCATGCCTACTTGATCTTCGTGTTACCCTTGGTTGTTTGTCTGCTATTGGTGAATGAATGTTCTGATCCGGTGATTGGTTGTTCGTCGGGCTAATATAGGTGTGCTGATATAGGTGTCAAGAGTGGACTTTGTCCTATATTATCGTAGTCATGTCGACTACTGATTCTTCGCCACCATCGCCATCTGTCCCGTCTGCCCAGCCTGTGGTGACTTGCGAGTCTACCCGACCCCAGATCTTCACTAAGCCATTAGTTGGGAATCGGGTTTCATATATATGTAACAAACTGGGCATGATTGATGTGTATGCACCAATTTGAGGGAGGGTGTTAGTTGTTATGTGGGATAGATTAGGTTATGTATAAGTTAACCCTAATGGGCCTAGGTGGTTAGAGCCCATTAGGTTAACCCTAATCTCATCTATAAATAAATGGCTCTCCCCTCTCTAAAGAGTGTGAGTTTTCATCTTTACAAAAACTAATATCTTCCTTTGAAGATTTTATGTGAAAACATAAATTCTATTTACTCGGGCCCTTATCGAACCCTTATCGAGGCCTTATGAAGCCCATATCGAGCCTTTATTGAGCTGAACCACTTTGTTAAACAAGCTTGAAATTTTTGACCCGGCTTGGTTTATTAACTTAACAAACTGAGCCAAGTCAAGTCCTTAGTCTTGAATGAACTCGTTGCAACCCTATTCGCAAGTTGGAAATTAAGGCTTTGTGAATGCTCTGCAGGGCCTTTCCTCATTTCTTCTCCTCATTTGCATTTCTTTTTGGCCTTTTTATGTGGATTTAAGTTTTGGTGTTAATGGTGTTTTTTTAAGCTGCTTGGTCTGCTTCTTATTTTTTAGAGTATAGCTCTAATACTCCGCAATTTATGGATCTAATAGTTATTTTATGGCACTTGACTACCTCAACTTAATGTAAATATGTTAATGAAAACTCAGGTGACAGAAGTATGTCCTCAGAATGCGAAGAGAAGTTGATTCGTCTTAATTCAGAATTGGTTCTGGATTCTGGTGAAGCGAAGCTATATCCTACTAATTCTGGTTTGCTTTTGATGCCTACACATTAGCTGTCAGTATAATGTTTGTCTCACTTACGAATTATAACCAACTACTATCTTCATGAGATGTTTATGTCATTAACTTGTGCTTACTGCTCACAAAGTGATCTTAGAAATGGACAAAAGTCCATTTATGAATTGTTATTGGACAAAATAGTACATGCCATTATTTAGCCATAAAACTTTTAGTTGAATGGATTTTCCGAAGAAAGGAAATATGGGCGTAACTAATATTACCACCACATCATTAGTGCAAGGGTACTCGTTGAAATTGTTTAGAATACATGAATAATGTTTGTGAATTTGGAAATCACAAGGGCGGTTGCTATCCAGGGCTATATGTTATTATGTAGAAGATAGTGGTAAAATGTGGATGATAAGGAAGGTGAGGGATCAAGGACAACAAGCAAATGCAACTTCGTGAAGCCTCAACTCTAATCACAAAGCTATAGGACCGCAAAATTCTGTGAATGGACCAGATGATAATGTAGCTCTACCTACGAATGTAACATGTCAAAGAGCTCTTTAGGCCCTTGCTCCTGATTTAGGTTGCAACAGATTCATTGGATTACTAGGCAAATGTGGTAACGTGATAGAGGTGTAGTGTGTACTCATCTCATTCTATTGCTCTATTCAGTGTATCTAAAGTGCTTTGACAAGATGTGCTAGCGCTAAGGTTCAACACGGGGGGGGGGGGGGGGGGGGGGGGGAGGAAGAGAATACTGAGCCATTTGATTTGTGTTAGAATTGTGGATATAGATGTTGGAAGCATGCTTGATGTGGCCTTCTAAGAATATGGCAAACACTACAATGGCTTAAGAACACTAGAGCTGGAGGTGGAGAAGGAGAGAGCTTCGGGGAAGCCTTAGAGAAATAGAGGAATGGGAGTGGAGAGTGGTCAACAAGAGAGTCATGTAGGAATATTGAAGTCTAGTTGTTGGTATGCTTGATAAAAGGGTTAGAGGGGTTCAGCTCACTTGTGGACAGTTGGTCCCTCCTCATTGGCTAAGTGGGCTGGAGGTAATAGAACCTCCTCTGCAAGTCATAGGGCCAGACTTGAGCTTGAAGATCTTGTGGAAAGTTGTATCATGGAGTTGTTAGAGAGAGAGGTATAATACGTGTTCCGAGATGTCAGACATCTTGGTTAGCTCCCTCTCTCTTGATGACCAACCAAAGTGTAGCTCCTTTAGAGGATGAGCCTTGACAATTCTGCTAGTCTTGCCTCCATACCATATATGACTCTTTTGGTCTTGAGTGAACTATCGATGCCCTGCTCCCAACCTGTGGTGTTGTGGAGTAGCTAGGCTAAGTGAAGCCTTATTTGATTACATAGGTGAGTGAAATATGCCTTGGGAATATTTTCAAGTATTTAAAATAGCATACTTGGAGGCTCCATGGAGGGTTCCCTTGCATAAGAAGATAGTGATACATGGAGCCTAGGGAGATTTATGTTTGGAGTGATATGGAGAGGAACGACTAACCTTCCTTCTTTGCTATATATGGACCCACCGTTATGTGCCCCCATAGCAAGGGCTTTCCAGATACCTACAAGAATCAATTAAAAAAGGCTACTCAATGTATGAGGCTCTTGTTATTGCAAGGAATGGGGGAGGATTTGAGGTGTTGTTTTGGCGTAATGGTAAGGTTGTCCCAATGTGACCTGGTGGGGAAGAGGTTATTTTTGTCCCTCGAATCCGTGTCCACCGTGTCAAATGGGACAAGCTTAAGGACAAGAATTATTGTCAAATTTATAGTTAGCTGAGACATGTGGGTGCACTAGGTCGTGTAGGGATGAGATTTTGAGAGGTGGACCTTACGTACATACAATAAGGTTTTGCTTTTTAATTGTTTCGAACAATTAAAAGTTCACTACTAGTGTTCACTTTGGGAATCTCATGGGGTTGTCTTTTGGTGACAAGATGATATGGCCTATTTGAGCAACTAACCAACTCCAGGCACATGCTATTTCCCCATCCCGTGCATCCCTGCTAAATTATTAGGACAGATCCCTTGGCGACTCTAAAGGAGACAATTTTACTAAGCAGATCTTAGATTCGAACAGTGCTAGAACAATACAAATAGTACAGAACAGTGGCAAATAGTTCGGGAACAACACTGATGAACAATGTCGTGATAAATAGTGATGAACAGTGACAAAACAAGCAATGGCCAGGCAGACGACAACAAGGGTCAGGCCATGCTGCCCGCTAATGTACTAAAATCAAATAGGTCTTCACCTATGATTTTGATACTATGTTAGAATATTGAGAAGAAAAAGAATGCCAAAGTTCTGTATTGATTGAACAAATATTAAAAAGCATAGTACATGATTAAATAGAATATTGCGGAAACCCTAATTACATAAAAAAATTAAACTACCCTTATTGAATACTACGCCAGATTAGGCAACATATGGTACCCTTGTTGAATACTACGCTAGATTAGGCAACATATAGATACACACACATATGGATCTCTTCATTCCTTTCAACTTGGCTGCCTGGCAGTATAAGCCAATCTCATATTCCCATAGTGTTCTATTCAAACCATATCTTGGTTGTTATCCTTTATAGGTAAGTCGGATGAAGTTGATCGAGTCAAGAACAGAAGTGAGCAGCGTTTTGCTATTCCTGGGGAACCTGTTTGTGTTGTATGTGGGAAATATGGAGAATACGTTTGTGATGAGGTTGGATATGTCAACTGTATCTTTAACATAATACACAGTTTCATGTATAGGATATACTTGTCTACACAGATAAACAGTGTTTTTTGGTTTACCAACCACAATGCACATAGTGACTTGGTATTTCGTATTTGTATGTCTGTGTTGATAGACCGATGATGATATCTGCAGCATGGATTGCAAAACTGAGCTTTTGGAGAATCTCAAACTTTCTGAGGTGTTTGTTTGCTTGTAATTCGTCTTCAAAATAAAAAAAGCCCTTGACTTTTCTTCTGACTTCTGATCTGCGATATACTTTCTATACTAATGTTTTTAGGGGCCCTTGAGCACGCCAAGTAGATTTGAATCCTTATCTAGACCTATTTCTTCACTAGTCGTTGAATTTGGTGGGGACACCTGGGATCATGACCGCCTGCGTTGGTCCAAAAAGACATCCAGCCTCTGTACTTATGAATGGTACATTTGATGCTCCAGTTCCTTTACTCTTTTTGTTTTTCGGGACAACATTATGAGCAACAATGTCCTCTTTTTTTTGCTCGGCAAAAAGAAATATTTCATTAAAAGGGAGATACAATGATGAAGACGGGATTCAAGCAAAAGCATCGATGTCCTTGTGCTGTAGTTCATGGTAAAAGTAAGAAATCATTGATATTTTAGTTGATGCTTTTCGTGAGATGGTAATGGGGGAGATCTTATTCTTATGTTTCCTGAATACAGAGATACATACCATCACCCTTTTTTAATTGTTTTGGAATTGCATGTCATATTTCCTTGCCATTGTAGTTGGAAATGTCAGAGGCCTGGGCATCTTCCTGAAGATTGTTTGGTGCTGACATCCAACCACGAATCTCTTTCTTTAGGCCAACCATGTAACAAGGTGCTTTGTCTCTCGCTACGTCAATGAAGATATTTCGAATGATGTGCTCTACCATGTAGTCCTTTTGGTGGTTGTTGTCTAATTAAACCTTTTAGAGTTTCCCTCTCATGCAGGCTTCAATAGGTCAATGGAAATCTGTTTCCCTGTCCAGAGACCTTCTTGAACTGTACAAAAGGTTTGCTAGTGTTATGGGCCTTGAAAAATACATATTCCAGGCTTCATCATTTTGCTCAGTTTAATATATTACAAATGTCATATGCGATAAAAATGCTATACGCTGATGTGTAAAATTACTTCTTTACATATAGAGTGAAGTACTCTTTTTTTTGGGTAAACAAAGCGAAGTATTCACTAATTATTATATTCAGGTTTTCCTTTTTTTGTCTGGTTGGCTATGTTTCTGTTTATCTACTTATTTATTAATTTTGTAATAGAGCCATACCACTCAACTCTAGAAGCCTGTCACAATTAGTTGAGGTCTCCTTCTTCCATCCATTTTGTCAATGAGTTCTGTTGGCTACTTGGCTGTAATATCATCTGCTACTTAGTAACCACACCAACACAAGCTATCTTAGGCCTTATTGTGTTTCTATTCCCACCCTCTATTTTAACTCCTTACAAGAGCATTAATTGGTCTACTACGCATATGGCCATACCATCTCAACCGGCTTACCTCACCGTATCTTAAATTATTATCACTCCTAACTTCTCTCTACTGCTTGTTCCTCATCTCTTATTTGGTTTTCCAAATTTGTAATTGCTTAATTTGTTTTTGTTGGAATAGAGTTGGGGTGTCGTTAATTCTCCCCATGTGTGTGTGCATGCGTGCGTGTGTTTACTAGCGATATCATGAAGTAACAACCATGGCAGCTTCTTATTGTGCTTTTGTGTCTGGAATGAAAGATGTTCTCATTGATAATGCTATAAAGAAGTTGACTCTTAGACTGTCATGTTCATTCCAATTTTGCCAATCCAGAAAACATAATCATGTTGAATATGAGCTAAGTGTTGGAATAGTTGCAAAAATGGACAAGTAGGAGCCTTTCATACAATTGCAGTTTAGGATACCACCATAGTTGTAAAAGGCGCGCCTAGGCTCAAGGCGCACCGAGCACTACCCCTGCGCCTGCCATGGTCCGAGGCGAGGCGATTTCAACTAAGCGCGGGCTTTAGGAGCCTAGGCGCGAGGCGCGCGAGGCGTGTGAGGCGCGCGCCTCTTTGAATTTAAACTTCTTGTTGCCCTATTTCCCACCGCCCCTCTTCTTATCTCAGTGTTCTCTCTCTCTCTGTGCGCGACTCTCTCTCTCCGACCTCTCTGTGCGCGCTCTTTCTCTCTCCGATCCTCTCTGTGGCCGGCGCTCTCTCTCCTATCCTCTCTGTGGCCGGCCTCTCTCTCTCTCTCCGATCCTCTCTGTTCTCTGCTATATATGCCGTATATATGATGTATGTATACTGTACTGAATGTGTATATATATGCTGTACGTATTGAATATGCATATATGCTCTGTATATGTTGTATATATGCTCTGTATATGCTGCATTTTTACAGAATTTGAATATGTATATATATGCTGTAGTTTTGTACTGAATATGTGTATATATAAGCTCTATGTACTGATTACTGTATGTATATATGCTCCTCTATCTACTGTATATATACTCTATATATGCTCTATCTAGTATCTACTTTATATACATACGTTGTCTACTGTATATTCTGCACTTTTACAGAATATGAATATGTATATATATGTTGTAGTTTTGTACTGAATATGTGTATATATAAGCTCTATGTAGTAATGAATAGTGTCAAAGTGAATATGTATATATGCTCTATCTATTGTATATATACTCTATATATGCTATCTAGTGACTAGTTTCTACTGTATATATGTACTCTGTCTATACTATAGAGTATATTCTATATTCTATACTAGGTGTGCCTCGCTTCAATAAAGCCCGCACCTCGTGCCTAGGCTCCAGATGCCCTTTGCGCCTCGGTGCGCCTTTCGCCTTTAATAACTATGGATACCACAGCAACTACCTGTGTCATGTAAACAAATTTTAAGGTGTTTCCTTATTATTCCTGGATGGAGTTAGTAAGAACTGCTGTCCATGAGAAATTATTAATAATGATGGATCAGCTGATCGACTAGTGACCTTGTTCTTTTTTGCCTTTAACATATTCTTCGCATATAAAAGCTGAAATAGTTGTTTGAAAAATTTTCTGCTCAGTGCTGAATTGTGTGATGATCAGATCAGGACTTAATAAGAAATAACAATCCAACTGTATTAGTAGTTCATGGTCTATTCTTACATGCAGATGCCACCAAATAGGCAAAAACTTGTCAGCTGCAAAGTGTAATGCATGCTCTAGGTCATCAGCTTTGGCCACCTGCCTTTATTGCAGTACCACCTGTTGTGACAGGTAAGCCATGCCAGCAGTAAACTGATTTCGTGATTGGTGTTTGTGCTCATTTTTCATTTGACTATAAGCTGTGTTGCCAGTGTCATCATGTTGAAGATTCTGACAATTGATAGATGATAATGGAGTGAACTTTGTCATGTTTATTTTCAGTGCAGGTCATTTGAGCGAGCACATTGCGGCACACCCCTACCACACACAATATTACTCTTATAAGCTCAAGCGTTTGGTGAGACCAAACTTCTGTAATTGTCTGTTGTCAGAAATTATATGGTGCTCTATTACTTGAATTGTGCTGTACTTCGTGTTTTTCTTTCGTGGGAAGGGGTAATATGACTGGCTGGTCACTGGTTAGCTTTAGTCTGTTTTGTATGACAAAGTATGGCTAGATTATCTGTGCATTATTATCTATGGCATTTACAAGGGGAGGGAAAATTTGTCCATATCGATTACTAAGCATGTTTCAATGACTCATCCTGGCACAGTATCGATTGAACATAAAAATGCAGCTCGATATTGCTATGCAAAGGTGCTGCATCTGAAGAAACTATGAAACATATTCGAAAAAGTATATTGGTAACTTAATGCATGTAGGTTTATGTTGAAATTATGTCTTTGTGCTTCCGTATTGATTTGAGTGGAACAACATTAGCTTGGTTATAGATACAGCTTTATCACATAAACAAATTGTCTTAGAAACTAAGTACTTTCATCCTATATAACTGATTACTTTGTTTAGCTTTTAAGCGACCAAGACAGATATTCAGTTTACACAATAATTATTTGAGAAACGTGTTTCGTTGTAGCTTGTCATTATTGCATCTCTCTATTGGTCCCTTTACTATTGCGTTTCTTTAAGAGGCTACAATAACGTATTGTTGGACTGATCGTGTGGGATAGGATATACAATGATGGATAGGTTTCCTTGGTGTCTCTACTGGTCCGTGAAATTTAGGATTGATAAGCTCCTCTAATTAGATTTGACTTATTTTGGCTTGGCATCTTATATCTTACAATGCTGGTTCTTTCCATGGGCATTTTACATTCGAAGCCTGGATGTGAAAGATGTGTTTACTTTCTCAGTTCCTTATATTTTGCTATAGATGTATGGTTCCGTTGCTTCCAAAATGGTACTCTGTTTGTTATATTGGGCATATATGAAACAAGTGGTGCTTTTCACATGCTTAAATGATGTAACTTGTATGTTACAGGTCAAGTGCTGTAAATCAACGTGCAAAGTGACAAATATCAAGGATCTTTTAGCTTGTCACTTCTGTTTCGGAAAAGCTTTTGAAAAATTCTATGACATGTACACTGCAACTTGGTATGCATCCTATGTCACTTTCAATTGTTCTCTTTTGCCTTTTCGCTTTGATCAGTTCTCTAGATTGAATATATGCATAAAATTGTATTGCCAAAGTGATATATTGAAATAGTAAGATAAATAAGATACCTTTTTCATAAATTGTGCTGGCAAATTGATGGTTTGTTGTATATCAACACTGACAGTAACTTGCAGGATTTGAATTGCTGTAAGCTTTTGAAGTTATCTATTTAAACATGATGATGTTCATTTCACAAGCTTCATCAAGACCTTGCAATGATGAAGCTTGAAATGGCTGTAAATATCAAAATATTATAATCTTCTTAATTTTACCATGGCTCTTATTTTGGTGAATAAGATAAATCTCTCTTGCAGGAAAGGAGCTGGACTTTCAATCATCTGGGGTTCTATTTGCTGTGAAGATCATTTTGAATGGTGACATCTAAATTTCCTCAATAACCACTTTATAAATCTCTTTTTTTAATACCAATATATATGGCGTGGGTGTTGTCAATGCTACAGGCACAGGATGAATTGTCTAAATGCAGGTGTAGAAGACAATGCATTTGTTGTTAGCAAGAATCCCCATGTCCAAAATGGAACATGTGTTCGGCTGAGTGAGTTCATATTCTGATTTGATCATATTCATATATGAAACCCCGATTCCGTCATAATGGTTATAGAATCATTTGACAATTACAATGGAGCTCTGGCACTACTCTATTGACGGCTTAAAGCAACCTTGCATGTATATTTTATATTAGTTATGGTGCTTTAGTATATTTTGTAGATGTCATGCCGGCATCTTAGATTTTGGAAAAATAAAAGCGGAGTTAAATTCCTTATCCGTGTCATTTATATTTTGTTAGCAGATTTGTAGCCATTTACTAATCATTCTTATCACAACTACATCCTCTAGAATTAGAGTCACTGTTTGTTCTGGGCACTGATGCACAGTACACATTATTGGCTTCGTAACTGATGGTGCTGGGAAATGTTGAAGCCTCCACTGTGCTGCTACGGTCCTCCCGCACGAGTCTAGTGACCGAAGGGTGATTGTTCGGTCGTAGATCCTTCGACGATCAAGTTAGAACGTGAATATCGGAGAGGAGGACAATATGAAAATTGAGTGCATAATTTGTTGCGTACCTTGCGTTATACTCGTGGGCCAATATAAATATCTTGTGTGGAGGAGGAAGTCAAGGCTAGTTGTAGTCGTGATCAAGGTCATTACCCTGATTCACTCAATCTGCATCGATATCTGTCGCGCCAGTACCCTCTGATCCTTCATTCTTTGACCACTTGTTCTAGAACAACTTCATTCTACAACACATCATTAGATTTAAATGGCTTCCATCGAAATATTTTTTGGCCAAGAACATAAGATTTTGTTCTCGGTTGAGTAGTACAAAGAAACTATCTATTGCTAAGGTTGTGGATGAAGGGATTCGTAAGACCATATCTCCTCGTTATTTAACAACTTTTCTAGTCTAGTATCTTATTCCTTAGTCATAATTCCAAGAATCCGAGGTAAAAAAAATTGACGTCCTAAATGCTGAAACCGCGCAAGCATACCCGACTAAGCATTAGTTGCTACTCTCTATGGATAGATACTCGGAACTTTTTTGCTATTCATTTTCATTGAAGAAAAGGAGGTCGGATTTTAAATGTGATTGAACTGGAGCCGCAACAATAAATACTATTCCAAATCGATCATATTTTTGGCGCCATTGCCGGAGACTTAGTGTTTTTATGCTTGTAAGTATTTTGCACATTGCATATACTTGTTTTCTTTTTATTTGGTTTCGATTTTAGCCTGTTCTAGATAGTTTGTAGGGTGCGCATATAGAGTGCATAGGTGTTTACACTCGCGATCACATCAATAGGCTTGCGATAGGTCAAAATAAGTCTACAAATACAATGGCTGCTAACAAAAGAGGAAACAACAAGACCATGAAAGCGTATTTGAATCTCGCACGCATAGTAGTTCCTTAATGTTATTGAACCGATCGAGCCGATTTTCCAAGGGGATCTGTTCGGTTTTAAACTTGGAATGCTGCACTTGGTTCCTACTTATCATGAGATGGACTTCGAGAAGCCCTTCCAATTCGTACAAGAATTCGAGGAAGTTGTCAACACTATGTGTCCTTCAGCTAATTAGCTTGAGTCTGCCAGACAACTTTTTCCTTTCGCTCTCAAAGACAAAATTAAAACATGACTTTTGTCCCTCAGATCATGTTCCATAACCTCTTGGATAAACATGTAGGTTTTCTTTAAGAAGTACGTCCCTATGCACAGAACTATAGCTTTGAAAAACCTAACGAATCGTTCTATGAATGATGGGAGAGGTATAAAGACTCTGAATGCAGTCCCTCATCACGAATTTGATGATCGACAGGCAGTAGGATCTTTCTACGAGGGCATCTCTGCCCACAATCGCCAATTTATCGATATAATGTGTAATGGAGGATTTCTAGAAAAACCAGTCGTTTGAGGCTGTTGCTCATTTTGACATGTTGGTCGAGAACGATTACTCGTGATTATTCTGATCCCAACAAAAGGCCAGACGGAAACCCTATGTGTAGCCAAGGGGCACAAGGCAAATACATGTTGAGGGATGAGAGTGACTTCCATAGGAAGTTAGTCCACATAACAAAATGTTTTGATAAGCTGGAAGTCAATAAAATTCAAGAAGCTTCATCTGCTGAAATTTGTTTCGTTTGTGACCAGGGGCATCCACCTCAGGAATGCCCCAAAATACCTGTTGTTGGTGTCTTTGAATCAAAATCTGAGGGCGTACTCTTGCGTGTCCCCCATGGCAAGATCAAAACCACTCTTGCACCACTGGCTTGCTTATTGGAAGATCCATCTACATTCACCAGCCATAGCGCCTCCAAATATGGAGTGACTATTTTCTGGTTGGCCCCTATTCGATTGGGTCCTATACCTCCTCCCTGCCAATGAACTTGGCCAAACAATCAACTACTGTTTACCCTTTTATGCCTCTTTGGAATTCATCGCGAATGTCAAATTCTTAAGCTCTACCTACCATTGTACCAGTGCACAAATGTTTTCGGTTTGTACAGATCCTGCTTTAGGAGTTCGTCGGTGAGCATCACAATTGTGTGCACCCCAAGTAAGGTCTGAGTTGTTAGCTGGGGGTCTCTACACTCGAGCTCTCTCGAGAGGCTCTGCTGACTTAATAGAATGGTTTTAGATTACGACCTCTTCCTCTTCTCTGATCAGGGCTAAGCTTACTGCTAAGGAGGAAACAACCAATTAAAGGTAGAGATCTTCTCCTAGCACTGTTCGTGAGAGCAATGGGGGAGGATAGGCATTCCTTCAATTTGGCGAAAGCTTCTTTGCAATCTCGAGTATATTCAAAGGCTTTCTTTAAGGTTTTGAAAAATGTTAGGCACATGTCGATTGCTCACATGTCGATTGCTCAGCTGACAAAGCGGTCAAGGGCTACAACTCTTCGGGTCAGACACTGTACTACATTCAGGGTTTTGTGGGTTGGCTTCTAGCCCTATCTTGCTTGCCATGAACCCAAGGGATTTCCCTGTGGATACCCAAATGCTTACTTGCTGAGTTGAGTTTCATATTGTACATTCTAAAGACAACGAAGTAACCTAGGTAAGCCAGATGGTTAGTAGCTTTTGTGCTTTTTGTCAGCATGTCATACACTCTCACCTCCATATTTTTACTAATCTATTCCTTGAATATCTTGTTTACAAGTCGCTGATAGGTGGTCCCCTTAAACCGAGTGGCATTTCTTTATTGGAAAATAGGCCCATCTTGGTTCTGAATGACATTTTTTTCTAGTCGGCGGAGTTCATTAGAATCTGATTATATCAAGAGAAAGTATCCATGAAGCTAAAGAGCTCATGGTTGGAAGTGGAGCCAATTACCTGGTCTATCCTTGGGAGTGGGTTGTTCTTGGGGCATGCTTTGTTCAGGTCGGTGAAGTTGAAGCACATCTGTCACTTAGCATTTTCCTTTTTCACTAGCACCACATTAGCCAGCCAGTTCAAGTATTGCAGTTTTTTTTCTTTTGATAAACTTGGCTTGCTCCAGCTTCCTTACCTCCACCTCAACTGCTACCTCTTTACTGTATTCCTTTTTGAATATTCTTGGCTTCTATCTGATTGGCTTGAAATGGGGATTAACATTCAAATGATATGTCATCACTTGCGGATGGATCCCGGTCATATCATCATGAGAGGCCTTAAGAATTGGATCAGGGCGCTTTTTTATTTGCTTTAGAGGTCTGCTCCTACTAGCACCAGTTGGTCAGCTTGCTTGTCTTCCAGCCACAGTTTCCAGTGCTTCTGCCAGATCCCATCTCTTCTCCTATTTTCATCTCTTACTTTGAAGGCGTCTATCACCAGAACTTCCCTTTGTTGTCTCCCCTTTAATGTCGACATGTAGGACTCTCGAACTATCATCTAATCACCACATTGCCCACCTTTACCATTTCTCATCGGGAATTTGATTAGGATATGGTATGTTGAAGTGATTGCCTTCATGATATTCAATGTCATAAGCCCCAAGATGGTGTTATACGTAGACGATCAGTTCACCATAAAGAACCTCGCTATCTTAGATGTTTACTTTGGTGGTTCCTATGGTAACTTATAGCTCAATCGCGCCAATCGATTGCACTTTCTCTATGGAGAAGCTGACCAATTGATATCTAATTGATTGGAACATGTCCGATCAGATATTCATTTGGTTGAAGTCTCTTGAAAAGAGAGTGTTTGTAGAGCTCCTGTTATCAATCAATACTTGTCTTGTAATACTCAATTATGACTGTTATCACCAGCGCCTTGTGTAGTTGATAAACTCCATGGAATTTGACTCTAAGAAACTGATCTGTTGCTCTTGTATCATTTTCTCGTATATTTTTCTATGAACTGCTATACGTTTGGTATCCCTTGTAATCTGAGCATCGTGGAATGTGAGTTTTGGGAAGATCTTGATTCACACCATCCTCCCAGTCCCCCCGATATTACCCTTACCTCTCCAATTGGCCGAATTCATTTGTTTTTAGGTTCTCTCATTTGGTCTCCCTTGCACTTGTAGAGCCTCCATTGTTCATCGCTATTTTGCCGCCAGTGACAAACCTAGCCAATCTCCCCCTATAGATCAAGTCTTTGATTCACTTTTCATATCGAAACACTCGGCCATGTAATGATTGTGATCTCTAGAAAACTTACAACATTTTCTTTTGTTTACATTTTTTGGGTCCGACCTAATCCTTTTGGGCCACCATGACATTAAGCTCATAAATCGATCCCTAACTCTACTCCATGTTGATGCACCCTTGTTCTTTTTTATGTCTAACCGGTTCTGGCTCTGGTCTCTTTCTGATGACCTCATCCGTTTGCCCCTCAATGCTATCATCACATCTTTTGTATTCATGTGTTGTTAAGCCTTGGTCATCAACACGAATATGCTCGAGAAGGAACGTTCAAGAAGGTGGTAGAAACTTGAGCTGGCTGAAGTCTTCCCATGAATGCCATAAGGGTGATCTTCTCGTCAATCTCATCTACCATCAATGCCTCATCTTTAAAGCAATTAAGATAATCCATGAGTGGCTCCTTCATTTTTGTCTTAATGTTCAAGTGGTAACTAGCTGATCGGCAGGGTCGATAGCCATTGAAAATTGGTTGATGAGAACTTTCTTGAGATGGTTGAAGTCATTTTTAAATTTTCCAAATCGAGCCCTTGAGAGTCGTTGGGAAGGCTCAACACATGATCTCATCTAGAACAAATTGCAGGGACACAGGTTTTGTAGGTCTCCAAGTGGTCCCGAGGGTCCCTTGAACAATTAAAGAGATCTGTGGCATTTTGAATTTTTGGGGGTAGAGGTCTTGTCATCACCGTCTCTCTAAAGGGGAGACTAGTTCTATGTACCAGGCTATTCATTGTCATGTCTCCCCTTTCTCCTATGTATACCATCACATCCTCAAGCTTCTCGTGGAGTTTCTTGATCTCCGTCCTTTGTGCTACCGTAATGCAGTGTTTGCAAGTCCTTGGTCCCTTTGTTATAACTGTCAACATCTTCCTCCCTTATTCTCCATGCTTCTCTTTCTTGGATTCCACTCTTGGGGTCATTGACTAGTCGAGCTTTCAGACCAGCTATTGGCTTTGGTGGCTTTGGTGGCGGAGTTTGCATCTGAAGTGGTCTAGCCATGGCTTTGTTCTGCTCCCTCAATTGGGTAACAAGTTGGGTAAAGGTGGGCAGTTGGGCCGTCTGGGTGAGGTGTGTAGGCAGCTTCAACTTCTTCCTAGGATGTGGAAAACCCGATAGTGGCTCTGATTGTCCTCAGAGGTTATCTCCAAAACACGGAGAGTTCTCTGGCCATGGACCATCTCACGATCAAGTTAGAGGATGCAGGTTGTGTTTATGCTTAAGGTTGGATGGTAATCAAGATCTTACCTTGACCAGACTACCTTTGCCCTATTTATATTGTGAACGGCGGGTGGTTTCTAGGGTTTTGATTGCCACCAAATGTGATCATATTTTTTTAATCGTAGGGAGCAGTCCAATTTTTTGGGGCTCCGTCTCAGGAATGTGGAGTGTTCTTTGGGTGCCATCTCATAAACTGGGCCAAGTAGTAGCCGCAGATGGCTCTTCCAGTCACGTGATCTTGGATATTGACTTTCGAATGCCAACTGGTCGTTCGGGTTGAACCACACTATTTCCATATCTGCATCAACTAAATGGGGCCGATGTATGAGAAAAACAAGAAAATATAAATAACACATGGGTAAAGAACAAAGTTCCGGCTCTAATTGAGCCTCTAGTTATTAAATGGTGAGATTGGTCTTATACAGACTCGTTGAAATATGCTTTAAAATAACAAAGCATGTACACAGTAATATGATCTTATACTTGAATGTTCATTATGTGTGTGTGTGACAAAATTGCAAATCATAAAAAACGAAACCCCATGTTAACCAAACACCTAATTCTTCAACCTTGGGACCAAAAGCCATAAAACTCCATTCTTAACCTCTGCCTTGACACCAGTGGAATCAAAGCGGTCTGGGTTGAAACTGATGGAGCCTCCAAAAAGCCTGCCTTCATAGTTATATTCAGGTAGATTCGAGCCCTTGGCATGGAAATAAATGAGGCCAGATTCTGTCCACACTTTGATATCCTCCTCGGCAATACCGGGCACATCCACCCTCATATAGCATTCGTGTTCCGCCTTATCAACCCTGCAGGCCCCTACCTCTCCACTCCTTAGAAATGGGTTCGGCCCTGCACCAACAATGCAAACACTTTATTGAAATGGCTAATGTAAAATGATTTCAAGCTCAGGTGTCAAAAACACTACACAATGTGTCATTCTGAACAGAAAACTGTGTTTGCATATCTGCTCTATTAAAATTTTTACAAAAGTGCATGCCATGAATGCAAGTCTTGAGTTCAGATACCAAATTTGTCACGGTTGGAAGTGGAGAATGTTCGACGGGCAAACGGAAGTTGGATGGGAAGTGGGTTGGGTTGGCGGTTGGCCTGGCGGCAGAGGAGCTTGGCCATCAAGATTGGGGCGCTCGCTACTGCCTTGGAGGCCATTTTTGAGGTCTGGTTTTGGTGGGGGGTGTTCTATTTACGTCCGAGGGGTGAGAGGATATATAGGCATGCTATTGTTTGATGTCGAGAAAGTATCGGCGGTTGAGGCGGGCGCCTTCATATTGGCTTCTTCTATGATAGTCCTTTGTCGTAAGAAAATCTTGGCCAATCGAGTAAACCTTTTATTACCTAATTATGTTGTTAGGTGGGCTCCTAAAGTGAGTAATATTTATTCTATAGTGCTGTTGTAGGAGAGTTTTAGTGAGTACTTAGCTAAGAGTGACAAGTGTCATTGTTTATAATTTGTGAAATAAATTAATATTTTAACTCTGGGATGTGAATTATCTCATAACTAACCGGGTGAAATACGAATCCTGCTGAGGATATGATTGCAAAAATGAGTAAGGTTTATCTGCTCAAGACACCTACTTTGGATGAGCTTTTCTGATCGTCTTACTTAAGAGCCGACCATGATACGTCAAATCAACCCACGATCAGGGTGGCCAATGCAAAAAAAAAAAAAAAACACTCGATTATATTCATCAGAACACTCAACCGATCCTTGTAAATAAGGGTGAAGATTCATCAGCAGATGGGTCGATCACTTGAAAAACTTCTGCCAGTTGATATGTAAGAAGTTTCTTAGCCACTTTCGTATACAAAATTGCAATAAGCAGTACTTTACTTATCTACTTTCAATCTTCACATGCGCTTGACAAAACACTTGTTTTACGAGGTTCCCCTCATATAGATACTTACTTAGTCACCAGAGGGCATTAAGACCATTGGTCGGGATGTCTCAAACTGGTTCTCTTGTGCATAAAGGACTTTCTACAGGAGCATTAGATGGAACATATTGATATCAACCATCTTTCAGCTCTAACATGACTCTAGGGAGAGTCCCATAAATCAATACCCCGCAATTGACAACCACAATGAAAGCCTAAAAATTTGAGAGTTGCCACGGATGTAATTGTACCACACGTTTTTACCAAGTCAAGCAATGTCGACACACAAAAGGAAGGTTGGAAGCCCATCAATAAAGGGAGGAGGTCTCAAACAAAGAGAAAAACAGGGTCTGCCAGTGAACCCCGCCTGGGATCGATATAACGGATGAATCAATTAAACTAAATGAAGTATGTTAAGTCAGTTTAGCTAAAAAGAAAAAATAGCTCTGCCGCCTTTGGAGGAAGATGGATGAGGCCAAAACAGCGACGTGAAAGGTGAGAGCATGAGAAAGAACGAGGGCGAATGATAGAGAATGAATGAGCTCGGGGACGTTCCCAAGAAAAGCACCAAGATGACGAGGAGTAGAAGCACCATTCTCATACGTCGAGGACGACAAAAGCTTCGAGTCAAAAGGTCGCCATGGAAAGGAGGAAGCGAGGCAGAAGACAAAGACAGACGTCCAAAGTAGGCTTGCTCTGATGAGCGATTCCGAGGACAAAGACCACAAACACACATTTCTCGGCACATAATGAGGGCTGGGATTCTATAGAAGTTCAAAATGATGGCCTTTGCACTCTATGACGGGGTCAACGATCCAAAATTATTACCCGTAATATTTCCAGGTCATGATCTTCTAGGATTATGATGAAGCATTTGTGCCATCTAGTCTCAGTCAGTTGGCCCTATGCTAGTTCTACAAGCTAAAGACATGCTCTATCACTGGCTTTAAACAGATAAGGTTATGCTTAACCGCTCATTTCTTCTTGAGCTAGAAAGTCACAAAAACGATGCAAATGTTATTGACAATAAAACTACCCAAAAGAAAGTCTCTGAGAGCTTACACTCCAAAGCATTGGGATTTCTACAAAGAGCTGGAGGACCTTGTGGAAATCTTCACCATTGACACCTTCAAAATGACGCTTCCTATGAGGTCTAAGCTCTAAAAAAAAACTCACCTAGAAGAAGCCAAGAGACCTTTAACCCTTTTGAAAATGGTGGATGAGTTCGTAGATGTGGATGATGAACTCTTGTACGAGGAACAAGAAAATATGGAAGAGAAAAACAAGGAGAAGAAGGTAGAAAGAAGAAAAGAGAGAGGTAGGGACGATAATCGGAGGGATCAACAGCTGGAGATAAATGAATTAAAAAAAAGGAGGAATTAGAAGAAGACAGACCATGGGAGGGAGAATGAAATGAGAACAAAATTCAACCAGTCGATCTCCAAGATCCTCTAAAAGAAGCTTCCTTCTGAGTCTTAGATTGATGGGAGGAGATCCAAACTGAAAGATTGGAAGCTACAATTTGCCTTCAATAAAAATCATGCGCATGGAACAAAGAAGCGATTTTCCCTCAAAAGGTTGTTGGAAGACCTGTTGCAGTAGGTGCACATGAATTAGTTCTTAGATGGCCTCCAAAGAGAAGGAAGGCAAGATAGGGAGAAGGAAGAAGTAAAGAGGTTAGATTCAAGATGTCTCGCAGTAGTAATGCCATGTTCTAAAAATCGCTAGGCGCTAGTTGGGCGTGGGGGACCTTCTAGCGTCTAGGTCTAGCAATCGGGGATTAATCGACCTAGGAGGATTAGTCAGGTTTTTTCCTTTTTGTAATAAATATTTCTATAAAGTTCAAAGTTATTTTGATATAATACACCATTATACAGATATTATACACCATTATACTGATATAAGCTATAACATAATACTGATATTCTATAATACATATATATATCTATAAACTGTAAAGTGTAATGAGAGTATGAGAGGCGAGAGAGAGAGAGAGAGAAAGAGATGACATTGAGAGAACTGTAGCTTTGTAAGTTCCATAACAGTTCTTATAACCTTAGTAATACTTAATCTATACTACGTCATTTTAATTGCCCGATTTTCATTTTCCCATCGGCCGACTAATCGACGGTCCGATTAGTCGGCGATTAGCCGATTAGTCTCTGATTAGACTCCGACTAGGTGACCAGCCGATTTCCCTCAGCGATTTGGGTGTAGTCGCCTAGGTAACCAACCGATTACCGATTAATCGCCGATTAATCGGCCGATTAATCCGATTTTTAGAACACTCTGTAACGGTCATCACAATGGTACCTGACCCTAAATATCTGGAGTAACTCAATAAACAAGTTAGTGATGGGAAAAAGAAGAGCAAGGCACACCATGTTATCATGGTGGAGACCGGTTGGCCAATCTTCTCCCAAGAAAGTCACATCTTGTTTATCGAGGAGGACAAGGGAGAAGTTGAGTATCACTACCACAATCCTTTGGTATTGACTCTTCGAATCAACAAATACGAGGTACAACAAGTTCTCTTGGACTCGGGCAGTTCAATGGATGTTATCTTCTACAATACCTTGGAGAAAATAAGACTCAAGGCGTCAAGAAGAGCCCCTCAAGAAAATCTTGCTCCTAGTCCTAATTGGTTGCATGACCAAAGAATGTGCTTTTGGTACTCGGAAATCCTTCCATGTACAACGTCATTATAGGGAGGGGTGGATATCGACTACTTTTCAAAGGTATTGGCGGGGGTTCAGAATACTATTCCCTGCAAATAGCATTCTTGTAAAAATTTATGACGGTAGACTACAACATGCCCTTCAATTGTTATTCATTATCATATTTTAATAACAGACAGACATACAACTAAAAACGCGACTATAAAAATTTATGGAAGCAAAATAGAAATTTTTATTATGGAACTAAATTAGAAATCATTATAAACAGCGCATTAAGATAATTTACTTACTTTTCCCACTTGCGACATTCAATTAAGAATCACAAAGATATTTACTTTCCCCACTTATGTAATCTACTTTCCGCACTTACAGTCGAAACTATGGGTGGGCTTGTCTTATAAAACTTGCTCATGCCTAAAAACACTTTCTAATAAAATGTGACTCGAGTTACATCCGGTAGCTGTACGTTTGTGGGCTTGTCTTATCGCCGGTTCAGTTTACCCGTTTGGTTTATTAGTTTATGGTGAACTCTATGGCCATTTAACGGTTCTGAACACACATATGTACTCTTAGACAGTTCCTTTGGAGTTACCCCTTATTGTAGGTTCCATGTTGCTTCACTATTATTTATAGGGTGTGTTATGCACTAAAACGATATTGTTTTGACACGTAATATGTCTGCTGTGCAGCATGCTCTCCTATTCCCATCTATAGTCCTTGCATCAAGGACGACATCTAAATATTTGAATTGATCTTCCCGGCTTCCCCTAAAAAATCTGAAAACAATCATCACGTATGTAAAGCAATTTAATCTGTAAGTAAAAAAACAAAGGTATTTCTAACTTAAATTAAAAAAAAAAATGAAGCTGGCCAATAGTATTAACCAATCTCTTAAAAGCAACATGTTTCTAAGACATAAGGAAAAAAATGTCAACTTTTGTTGCAGAACATAAGAACAAATAAACAAACAAAAGACTCTTGCTCCGCATTGGTCAAGTATATGGCATGTGGTAGGTCTGTACGAAATAGGGGACCCTATTGTGTCTATGCGTCAAAACAATGTTATTTTAGCATACATGTCACGTACTGATGCGTGATATTTAATAGGTATATACTAGGAGGTTTGGAGAAGGGTAAGAAGCTAGGATTAGTAAGGAGGTTGCAGATAATGTGAAGTAAAGAAGTAATACTGTTCCTCATGGTCTCCTTCCACTTTTTTTTTTAATCCAGTATCATTACTTCCTCTGGGAAAGACGGAAAAATATTACGAGATAGATTCATATGACGCATGAAAAATTTAGAAAATATATATTTATTTCCACTATGATCGAATCAACAATATATAAAATAAATTTAAATACAATACATAAATTGAAATACAAAATCGCCGTCTCACCGTGGATGTTAAGATAAATTCAGCGTCGTCTCCTAGAGTAAAACGGTTCCACAAACAAGGTAACATCTAATTTCATTCACTTATCGACTTTCTTGTGTCTGCTGTTCTCTCACTTGAAGAACGAATTTGAGATTATGTAATTTATGTTTGTGCAAATTATATAGTCTTGCAATTACGGATTTATTGTTAACTTTTATAAGTAGATTGCTCTTTCCTTTTCATTAAAAATCCGAGCCAGAGCAAGGATGCAGATGGAAGGTAGACTTGTTACCTATTCGAGAAACGGAATAAAAAAAGAGAGAAATTTCTAATTCGAAGATCAGAGTAGAACAATAAGGGACCCCTTTCAATACCGGGGTGTTCCTGAGGGCCCAAATCCCTGCCCGATTCTTGGAATATAAGCTTGTTAAAATTTAGAGAACCTCAGGTGTAATTTTAAAATTTTATTTTGCATTTACTTAGCATAAAGTAGTTCGAGCACCGGTGTGTAAACAAACCCTTATTGATAACTCCTCTTTGTATTACACCCTGGAAAAACGAAAACTTACGTAACCATATAAAAGTTATAAAAAAAAAACAACTCTCTCTCTCTCTCTCTCTACAACATACGATGCAGTATAGAACAGAGCCGGTAGCATCCGACCGACATCAACCATCCCTCACTCCACATTAACCTCAACCTTCTTCCTCTCTTCTTCCTTCACTTTCGGCACAACTATCTTCAGCACGCCGTTCCTCATCTTGGCCTTTATCTGATCAATCTTGTACAGAGTCGGAGGCAAATCGATCCTACTCAAATACCTCGGCGTAACAACCTCATCATCTTCCTCCTCCTCCGATTCCTTCTTCTCTCCTTCTCCTTGGATGATCAGAGTGTTCCCCTCCACAACAACCTTCACATCTTCTTTGTCAAGCCCCGGCATCTCCATCCGTAGATAAAGAGTGTTATCATCTTCCTTCACGTTAAATCCTCTCCTTGAGGATCCGGCTCGCGATGCTGCCACCAATGGATCTTCTAGGAATTGGTCCATTAGGTTCTGTATCTGGCTCAAGCTCCTTGTTGGAGAAAATTGATCAAACACATCTGCATTCACAAAATACTGTTAGATAGATCAGTTGCAATTTTCCAGAAGAAAACAAAATCAAGCGTGTAAAATTCATCGACGAAGCAATTAAACAAACAGGATCAGAATCATGTTTTCAATAAAATCGAGGACATAGATGAGATGACAATTACCTGAGAATAAACTCGTGACGGGATCACGGCGGCGAGACACAGCGCCTCCAGTACCGCGGCGATTGATATCTATGCTTCGCTCGTCATTGTCGGCAGAGCCAGAGACGAAGCTGTTGGGGCGCTGTTCGACGTCAACCCTCCCATCGTCGGCGCCACCGGAACTGGCGCCTGGAGCTTCTGTAGTGAAGGAGCGAGCGACGGACGAAGAGCGGATAGGGTTGGCGAGCCTGTTGAACAGAGTTGAGCCGACGGCTCTTCTGAGAGCTAGTGACGAAGCCATATTTCCTAGTTTGTAGATTCGCAGATTGTTATCGGTGAGCGGTTGCTGTACTGTTTTTGGAAGAGTACGTGTTGATATTGAAGAGAGCGAGGAAGGGGATTTATGGTGGAGGGGAAGCGGCAGAATACATAGACTAGTGGGAAGTTCCAGAGGGAAGGTTCCAGAGACGCCTCTCAATTTGGCTAAGAATAATGTTAGGAACACGTACAATCTGGACACATTTAAATATAGATGTGTCTAGAATCGTTGAATACACGTGAAGTCCTCAATAATTCAAAGATTCTACGTGCATCTAAAAATAGGTAGGGATGACAAGATTTGAACCTGCGACATTTGTACCCAAAACAAACGCGCTACCAAGCTGCGCCACATCCCTTTAATTAGTCTACAGTGTCATTGTAGAGAATTCCTATCTTGGGTACAGCTCCAGCAGAAAAACACCCAAATACTACGTGCAACGGATATGTAATAGAAAGTTTGAAATTTCGGTTTCAGATACATCTGTGTACACAAACTTTTCCTATGGCTAAACAAATTATTGTAATCGATTTTTTATTTTTATATAAAAAAAACTTGTATTCGTTAATTTGTGATATATTTTTTTGAATTACTAATTTACCTTGATAAAAGAATCCTAAAATTAAAAATTTATTATCAAAATTTCAAAAAATTTACTAAAAACAAAAATAATTCAAAACAGAAGATGTCTTTGACTTATTTTTATTTTTCTAATTTTTTATGTTTTAGTTCATAATTTTTATTTTTCTAAAATATCTCACCGAAACGAATCAATAATTTATAACATATTTAATGCAAAACTAATAAATACTATAAAAAATTATAAGAGAGGCTAAATTCAACCGACAAAGGCATAGTTTGGACATAATTTTAAATAAAATGATATTATTCGATGTGGGATATGACTACATCTCATAATTAATCGAGTAAAATTCGAGCACTAGTTAGGAATTGACCCGAGAAGTGAGCATAGTTTGTCATCTCGGAGTAACCATCTCAGATTAGCAACAAGCACAGCTGATTAACCTCTCGGGTAATACCTCGCCTATGAGCCGACCACTTTATGCCGACCTCTTTCTAATAAAAGATCTCGGACAATACCTTGTTGGGCCTGAAAATATCGTGGTTAGCCCTGCCGACAAGCACAAACACATAGGCTAACCCTATGACATGTCAAATTAGACCACGATCAAGGATGGCGAATGCAAAAAAAGCACTCAAGAGCATTCATATAACAAACCACTATGAGGTGAAGATCCCTCAGCAGAGAGGTCAATCACTTGAAAAATTTACGCCAGTTGATATGTAGAATTCTCTTAGCCATTTTCATATAACAAACCACTATACGGGGCATTTTACATATTTGCAATCCATATCCATATATGCTCGGCAGAATGCTTGTTCTATAATCTTATTCTCTCACAATTGCTAACTTAGTTATCAGCGGCCCTTTTGACCATTCATCAAGGTGTCTCTAACTGGCTATTCTATTTTGCAGGCAAACTTTTTGACCACTACATTAGGTGGAGCGCATTCGAGTCGACCCTCCTTCAACTCTAGCAAGACACATAGGAGAGTCACATAAATCCATACCCCAAAATTGGTGACCATAGTGAGAAGCTAAAAATTGGAAGTTTTCATGGATGTGATATTAACACACATTTATTCCCAATCAAGTAATGTCGGTGCACGTAGGGAAGCCCAACAATCAAGAGAGAAGGCTTCCAACGGAGAAACATATGGGGTTCACTAACCTACCACAGTCAAAACGCTCTCAAGAAAGGCACCAACAAGACGAAGAGCAAATGCACCATTCTCCCAAGCGAAAGTCATGGGGTAGCAAGGCAGCTAGACAAGCCAAAGTGACCATCAGAAGCGAAAAGTTTCTTACGAATTCATTGAGGACAGAGGAAGCTTCGAGCTTTGAGATCAGCACGAAAGGAGGGAAGTGAAGCGGAACAAAGGTGGACATACGGGGCAGACCCACACTAACCAGCGAGTCTGAGGATGAAGGACCGCAAACCCCCTTCTCTCGCCACGTAATGAGGGCCGTAATTCTGGCAAAGTCATAATTCCAGCCCTTGCACTCTATGATGGGGTTAGTGACTCCCACGACCATGTTTAACACTAATCCTAAACTTGCAATCCTTTGTGATCATGATGATGCACTTATGTTTTGAATATACCCCTTTGGTCTCGGGCACCTAGACCTGTGATGATTCTACAAGCTGGAGCCAGGCTCTATCAATGGCGTCAAACAACTAAGGCTGGGCTTCATCGCTCGTTTCTTCTCGGGCAAGAAAATTTCCAAGACCATGCAGAGTTTAGTAACAATGAGACTAGCTAAAGGAGAGTTCTTGAGGGCTTACGCACAATGAAAACATGTTAGACTCTCGTCGCTCTAGCTTGTTTGCTACCCCTTTGGGCAATAGACTTTGATGCTAATCGTGCATCCATGGATGCTTTGATCGCCTCGGGGGCAAATTTTGGCAATGATTTGGCCCAACCTCTGCTCGGTGATGTGGTGATTGATGTTTTGAGCGATGCTATTAAGGATGTGCTGGGTGATGCTCCTAAAGATGTGCCAGGCAATGCTCCCAATTATGTGCCTGCCCAATAATTCGATATTGGAGAGGTTTTTTTTTAATTACATCCCAAAGGAGAAGGGTCTCCGTGCTCCCTTCGATCCAGAGACGTACACTCTTGTTGTTCACTTTGTTTGGTACTCTGCTATCAAGCTTTTTGTCCTTGAGTGCCTATTTTGGATGACTCGCTAATTGTCCGTTACCCCAACCAACACCGCTTTACATCCCGGGCTATAGTAAACTCTTTTGTTCTTGTTTCTCACGGTTTCAATGTGTATTCTAATGTATTGTATCTTTGTAGTTCTTTATCTTTGACAATGATAAGGAGGGAGTTCACTACTTTCGTGGCAATAGCAACGTCGGTCGATACTACACAATCGGTTGTGTAACGACCCGCCCCCGCCTTGTACAATACTGTCCGCTTTTGTCGCCCAAATCCTATGGACTTCCCAGTAGGTCACCCATCCCTGAATTGCTCCAGAGTGAGCACGCTTAACTGTGAAGTTCCATTTGGTGTTGGCGCCATCACGGCTTTAAAAGACATTGTACAAGGAATGTTCATAATCTTATAAATACCACCAAACTTACATCCACCAAGCGATGTGGGACCTTTGACCACCCATCCGGACGTCCCACTGAGACTCAATCTCATGGACGCCGGCCTCACAGCTGGCACCACGGCCTGGCTGGGGTGTCACAATCTCCCCCACTTAGGAACACACGTCCTCGTGTGGGGCCGAGATATCCCACATTTCCGGTTGGTGCAGGCTCTGATACCATTTGTAACGACCCGCCCCCGCCTTGTACAATACTGTCCGCTTTTGTCGCCCAAACCCTATGAACTTCCCAGTAGGTCACCCATCCCTGAATTGCTCCAGAGTGAGCATGCTTAACTGTGAAGTTTCATTTGGTGTTGGCGCCATCACGGCTTTAAAAGGCCTTGTACAAGGAAGGTTCATAATTTTATAAATACCACCGAACTTACATCCACCAAGCGATGTGGGACCTTTGACCACCCATTCGGACGTCCCACTGAGACTCCATCTCATGGACGCCGGCCTCACAGCTGGCACCACGGCCTAGCTGAGGTGTCACAGGTTGGCACCGAAGGTTCAAGCTCTGGTTGATCATATTGGCATTTAGTACCTCATCCTATTGCTACTTAACTCTTGGGGTGACCATCGGATGGTTACTGCTCTTTTTGAGAGATGGTGGGATGCTAGCAATTCATTCCACTTTCCATACAGTGAGGTGACAATGACACCGCTTGATGTTGTCGCTCTTACGGGCTTATGATTGGGTGACCAACCCATCCATTTTGACTCAAGCATTCACATCGACTCTGTAGTTGTGACATTCTTTCTTGGCGACTATCACGACCCATCCCGATATGGGAAGGATTAATATGGTTATCTTATAAGGTGTATCGTTAAATAAACTTTTTATGATTAACTGTTAAATTTTTATTTATTTGCGCACCCATCTTATTATTATATAATTTTTATTTAAATAGTAGTCGAGCATGAATTACTATGATTATTTTGATGATGATCAATTATTAATACTCAGGGGTGTCTGTGGATACCCGAATGTTAAACACACAGATAATGATATACGATTAGTGGTTGTGGATATATTCCCCATAGGAATATTATGCGTGTCTTGTAGCGTGATGCGACATGGGCCGAGCTTTGACTTTAACCAAATAGTGTGATAGATCCAAGCTTTTTATTACCCAAACGCTGTAATTTAGCTGTGTCATGCGTTTAGCCAAATTATGCTTGAGCCGAAATTATATCTAGTTATATCGTGCCCTTTAATCTAACAACCTTTTAGCGTAAATTTTAAACGGTGTGGCAGGGGAGAAGCGTGGTTGGAAAGCATCGGTTAGCCGAATAGTTGGGATTGTTATTGTTCAGGAGTACCATACTGGACTTTATTGATTTAGAAATATTGATTTGAAATATATGACGTGGTCATTGATGTTAGAAAAACCTATTCGAAATAAATGATGAGGCCATTCTTGAAACAATTGATGGAACTATATGACGTGATCCTGCTACTTTAGATATTTAATTCGATCGAGGACTTATGGAACATTTGGTACTGATATTCCCCTTGATAATTACTCTAATGATTTCAATTCTGCTATTTCATTTTAAAGCATGTACTTACTGTTTTTATGCTTATCTTACTGCATAATTAGACCTTGAATAATTTCATACTATATACATTGCACATCATGTTATTATACTAAAACATTCAAAAGTGAACTTAAGGGTAGAATAACTTATTGAGTGTAAAAACTCATGGCGCGATTTCCTCCTGCCCTTGGTGTTTGATAGCCAGGTATTGATGAAGATAGAATTGGACTAAATGACACACCGTACGATGACACCTGTCCCAATGAAGACACAGTGGAGCCGTGGTTAACTTAGTTTCCGTTTAAACAGCTCTTTTTTTATTTTTAAAGTTTTTTCGATGTAAAATAGTTTTTTAAAAGTATTTCAACTATCTCTTATATTAAACTCGTATTTCAATAAAATGATAGTATTTTGATTACTTTACTCTTTTAAATTAACGTGTCTGAAATTTGAAGAGTTACATTAGTTCCATTTGCATTTCCATTCCGCTGCCATTGACTGGCCGTTTGACATTTCCATGAACAAAAACCAACTGCTGCAATACAATACCGCAGATTTCAATTACTAACCCATTTCAACCCATAAGCAATGCATTTCTATTTATGCATTTGGCGAGGGACAATACAGCAGATACCAATTACAAACCTACAGTAGTAACAAAACCATTTCAAGCCATAAGAAATGCATTTGTATTTGATGCATTGTCCCTTGCCAAATGGATCCTGTATATAATAAATAGGTTTTGAAATTAAGACTTCAACTTGTTAATTGGGAGAATTATACATATATGAGTAAATATCACCTATCTCCCTTGACCAAACCTATTTATATGATGAGCAATGCTAGAATCCCAGAAATGTTCCCGAATGATGAGGCGTCAACATCTGTTTATTTTTCACACACACAATACTTGTAATACCCCTCTTGGATGCTTGGCACCTCATCATTCGGGGATATTTCGGGAATCCAATTATGGGATCCTAGCAATTCTCTTCTGTGAAGGGATGGTTGGGACCCAATTTATTGCCACGTCAGCTTTCTGTGATTTTTCTGGGGGACTTCCTTCCGGGAGTGTAGTTTTTCCCCATTTGTAAACTTGTTAAATTAGGACTACATACGAACCTATTTACACCATGGAGATGTAAATTGGAGAACTCATTATGTAAACAGGAACTCTAATTTAGGAACTCCCATATTAGACTACATGTGAACTCCTAATTTTGGAGCGTTGATAAGGGTCTGGGAAGATGAGCAACGAAAAATCATATCATCAGGAATAGTCAGAAGGGATGCAGAGAGAGATTGTTTCTATTGCATTAAATCAATCATTCACGGCCTTCGCACTCGCTGGGCTCCCTTCACGATCATCCCCACCCCAAATCATCCCCATTCGCACCACCAACTACTACTGTTGTTGGCGGTGGTTGCAATGCTACTTGCGTATGAGAGAAAAAAATGTGTGTGTGTGTGTGTGAGAGAGAGAGAGAGAGTTGAAGGCATTGTGCTCTGTTTTCTCGCGCACGCGCGCGCGTGTGTGAGTGACTGAGAGAGAAAAAGAGAGAGAAATTTTCGGGTTCCAACTTCAAATTGGTAACGTTGACCAAATTCTCAAGGGTTTGAAAAAGGGTAAAAATGGTATTTCACTTTTAATTTTAACACTGTTAGACATAAGTTAACGTGAGAGGGTAGAAAGTAAATAGTTTGTAAAATAAGGGAGAACAGTGCAATGGTGAAAAGTACAGAGGAAGACAATGCAGTAACCTCGGGAGAGGTAGGTGAAATTTAACCTTAAAAAAATGTGTAATTTTCTTAATTTGTCAAGTATTTCTAAACTAGATGAACTTAAAAAGCAAAACAAAGGTTGATAAAATTTTATAAGAAGTTGCCAAAAGATGAAATGTTTATCTCAAAACTTATTTAAAAAATCACAACCCAAAAAAATGAGGAAAAAAGAAACTACTAAAAATAATGTAATTAGTTATATTATCTCTATTTGTTTGTCAAATTTAACTATTTTAGACCAATACATGATTTGTAGTTCCTAATTAATACCATCTCTCAAATATAGACTGTTTTGTAAGATAAATATTTTAAAAATATATTTTTAAATTAATAAATTATAGACAATGTTTGAAATATCCAAACTTGAAATCAAATTAGATAAACAAATTGAAAGTGAAATAGGAATAAGGTTGAAATGTTTCGGGTGCTATCAATTTTTTATGGACATTCCATGTCAGCATTTTGATATGATTTTAATTGAACTTCATACTAGTAAAGGGTTAAATTAATCTTTTAAAAATTAATCGATATGAGCACAAACTAACTCAGACAGTATGAAAATAGGAAAAACACAGTGAAACGCGTAAAGAAAGTGTTATGAAAAGGAGAGAGGGGGGTATACACAACAAAAAAACTCTGTACAAAGCACATATGAAAAGACTTTACATGTTTTTACAAAGCACATATGAAAATTTTACAAAAAAACTCTGTACAAAGCACATATGAAAATTTTTACATGTTTTTTTCCCCCCCTTTTTGACTTGGTGCACTTATTTATTCCAATTTCCACTTATTGCAACCTGAAATTTACACATTTACACCTGTAGTACGAGGATTGCAATAAGCGAAAATTGAAATGTAGTTGAAATATATAATCCCACCCACCACAAGCGCACGTTAGCGTTGGTTCAAACTATCCCACATAGATGCGCACTTCCTCCTCGCAAACCCAACCCTTCGCTTCTCCAAATCGTAAACCACTTCAAACCCCTGCTGCTGGTAATTCCCCAGTGTTCCCACGGGCCCACCTCCTTCCGCATCATCACCACCGTTCATTAACATTACGCATCCCACTTTCCTCTTCTCCTTCCCATTTGCATCCCCACCCTCCATAAACTCGTAAAAGTAGTTCCTCCTTGGCAACACCAAACTGGAATTCCCCACAAAATGTAACACCACTGCTGGCACTTTATTAGCCACGTCACCTGCCAACTCATGTAAGTAGTAGTAACACGGACTCAGTCCGGTCTTCTCCTCTATTTGACTCGCCCTCTTATGAACATTACCAACTCCGTGACTAAACTCCGTAACTACCAACTCGTACAGTTCCAAAGGCAAAATCGTAAACGTCGTCCCGGAGTCCACCACCATCCCCCCATTCCCGACCCTATCCACCCTTCTCAGTCTCTCCGGCGCTGGAATCCGCCTCTTTCCGACCGACACCGCCTCGAGTCCGATGCTGTAGAAATATGGGTATTTCGGGTTATCCAGCATTGGCGTGTACACAAACTCAGCTTGTGTTTTCCCTAATTGTTTCTTCTTATCGTGGCGACCCAGAATGAGTGGACTCGGGAGGTGAACTCGGTTAGGTTCGAATTCGTGAGATACCAAACAATAAGAGAATTGGTTACCTAATTGCGGAGAAAAGCTGGCGAGTTGAGCCGGTAGGGAAAGAACTCCACGGCCGAATCCAGCGACGCCGATAGGCTCCGCTAGAGCGCTATGCGCACACCCAAAAGTGAAATTTTGAAGAACTAGCGACGGCGAAGACATGGGTATCGATAAACTGTCGGTATATAAATTAGCGATCAAGCTTCCGTCGGCGTAGGCGAAGTAGAACGGCGGGCAAGAGAATCCGGCACAATCGGAAATTTCGATTTGTTCGAGTGGGCAGCGGGCGGTGGCGCAGAGGTCGGAGGAGGAGTGGGAGGAGTGTGCGGCGGAGCAGGCACGTGACTTGCACGAGGCGGGTTTTGCGGAGGAGGAGGAGGAGATGTTGAGAGGGGAAGGGTTAGGGATTGTTTCGGGGTTGTATTTGTTTTCGCAGAGGATGCATTCGAAGGGGTGGCAGGGGAACCAGACGAGGTCGCTGCCGGTGTCCATGTAGAGAGAGATGGTTTGAGGAATATTATTAGAAGTGGAGGAGCCGATGGAGAAGGAGAGGGTGTAGTCAGTTCCAGCGGAGAGAGGGAGCGAGATTTGACGCTGGTGAGGGGGTTGTCGGTGGCGAAGGAAACGGGCGGCCGAGCGGGTTGAGGTGGACTTGAGGAGGTGGTGGGTGGAGTTAAATTGGGCTGAGGAGAGGGAATTTGTTAGACGTAGAAGAAGGATTTTTGAGTGCGATAGTGAAATGAATGATATGAAGATTGAAAGGAAGATGCTGAAAAGAAAGGAAGCCATGGATGTAGAAGTGGCTCAAACCAGAGGAGTGAAAAGTGATAGATAGAGAGATTAGAGAGAGAGAGAGAGAGAGATAGAGAGAGAACGGTTGATTGTGGGGGTGGGTTTAAAGGGGGGTTTGGAACTTTGGTGGAAAGGTGTTGATGTTGGCAGGGGCTTATTTGGGGGCTTTAATTAGCCATAATTGATGAAATAAGTTAGGCACGATTTGGCATAATTTGCTTATAAATAAATAAATTTTGTTTTTATTAAAAAAATATTTATTATTTTGGTTTTAAAATTTTATAGATTATTAGTCCATCTCATTAAAAGTATAAAAGTATGTTTAAAAATTAAAAAAATCACTAAAGACGACGAATAAATATAAAAATATTATTTTTTATTCTTTTTGTATTTTTCAAATTTTTTTAAATTTGACTCAATATTTATAATTTTTCTGAAATCTTTCGTTAAGACAAACTAATAATCTATAAAAAATTGACGAAAGACAAAAAATTACAAAAAAAATTCATATAAAAACAAAAAAATAATCAAATAGTTAAGTCAAGCCAAACCGAGCCTTATTCCAAGGACCAAATAGCAAGGTTCAACAAACCAATTGCATCATATCACTAAAATCTACGCGTAAAAATACATGACACAAATCATACACACCAATTTTACTATGAGTACATATTATCTGTACAAATAAGGTACAAATGGAAAATAGCGAGAAAAACGAAAAGTGAATGTCAAGAGAAAAAAAGAAAAGAAAAAGAAACTCTCTCTCATATTTATACATTATTTACGGCTCTATTTGGCTAATAGTATTTATTTATTTAATTTTTCTTTATTTAAATTATTTTTTTATTTGTTATGTTTTTATCAAATTTTTTATGTTTATTGGTTCGTCTCGATGAAATGAATATAAAAAGTACAAAATTATATCAAATAGTTTTAAAAAATAAGTAAAAACGGACACTATTTTTGTTTATTTTTCGTCTTTTCTTAATTTTTTAAGTTTTTGAACATAATTTTGTACTTTTTAGATTCTTTTCGTCGAGATAAACTAATAAACAATAAAAAATTGATACAAAATATAAAATTATAATTCTTTAATAAAAACAAAAAAATATTCAGACAATAATTCAATAATTACCACAGTTTAAATTGACCCTATATAAATAATAAAATACATTGACCTCCCCTCAGTTTTTTTGACAAATGCAGGGACCTCCCCTGAGGTTTCAATAAATACAATTATCTTCCCTGCTTTTGAAACTATTATACTATTACCCTCTGTCGTTAGTTTTCTATTAACGCCATTAGTTTTTATTGCTAAAAGATAAAAATACCATTCTTAAAATGCCACCTCTTAAGACTTTTTATCTCTTTTTTGTTTAATATATTTACTTTATTTATGTGTGCATTTTAATATATATTGGATAATTATATATACGACCATATACAACGTAAAATAATTTTTTTAATTAAAATTTTAAATATTTAAATAAAGTTAAATTTAAGTTAAATTTTTATCAAGTTTGTGTAAATAAATATACATGTATATTGTTAAGTTTGCATTCCTTATGTATATATATTTAACTTAATAAAAGTACATATATATTTTTAGTCTATCTATAACTTTTAGTTTAACTATCATTTTTTAATATTTTGTTTTTTTTCTATTTGAGCTTTAAATACTGAAATTAAGTTAAACTTGAGTTATATTTGTCACTTTTTTTAAAACTTACGCAACTTACGTTTAGTAATACTTATTTAGTTTTATAAAAATAATATATTTATTTAATGAATCTCGTTATTTTTTCATCCTCTGTATGTATTTTATTTAATAGAAAATATATATGCATTATAACTTATTATATCAAGAAAAAATTCTTATGAGTAAAAATATTTGAGCAGCGTGCCAAATATAATATCGATATATCTCAATTATAGACATGTCATCTAGTACTGGAAGGTTTCCCGGGATTAGAAACAAAATGTGTTATTGTGGGGCAAATATCATTCTTAGAGTTACAAATAATGATAAAAATTAAAAAATAACAAAAAATTAATCTACTTAATTTAGGTCAAATACAGTGTACTCCCGTTGATAAAATTGATGTAAAAATTAAAAATATAACCAAACATAGAAATTCAAATAATTATTTTAATTACAAAAATATAATATATAAAAACTATCATACAAAATCAACAAAAGTTAACATTTGAAGTTTTAATAAAAATAAAAATATTGTGTTATGGGTAAATTACATGAATTTTTTAACAGACTCATAAGAGTTTTTTCCTTCTTGATATGATAATTTATGATGCATATGTAGTTTTATTAAATAAAATACATATAGAGGGATAAACAAATAATGAAATTTATTAAGTAAATGTATCATCTTGATAAAACTAAAAAATAATTAGTAAAACGTAAGATGCGTAAATAATTTTATAAAACTAATTAATTTAATTTAATTTTAATATTTGAAGCTCGAATAAAAAATTAAAATATTAAGAAATAATAAGTTAAAGTAAAAGTCATAATTTTTTTTTGATAAGATAGACTAAAAATATATATGTACTTTTACTAAGTTAAATATACATAAGGAATGCAAACTTAACAATATACATTAAGTGATAAATTAAAATATTTTTTAAAAAATAATTATTAATATATAAGATGTATATTTATTTGCACAAACTTGATAAAAATATAATTTAAATCTAATTTTATTTAAATATTTAAAATTTTAATTCAAAAAATTATTTTACACTATATACGATCGTATATATAATTATCGCATATATATTTAAATATACACATAAATAAATTAAACATATTAAATAAAAGGAAAATAAAAAGTGTTAAGAGGAGGCATCTTAAGAGGGGTATTTTTATTTTTTAGCAAACGGCATAAATAATAGTCTAAGAGTTTCAAAATCAAAGAAAATAATTGCATTTTCTAAAATTTGAGGAAAGGGGCATTTGTCAGAAACCTCAGAGCAGATCAGTGCATTTTACCCTTTGTTCCCACAGTAAAACTGTACATGTACACCTTATTTCAAAGAGAGAGTCAGTGTAGGATGTGTACAAAGATTTGGACACAGATATGTTTGGATCAATTGGATGTGCGTAGAACTTTTGAATTATTAAAGACTTTATGTGCATTCGACGAATCTAAACACATTTATATTCAAATCTGTATATACAATTTGTGTACGTAGCATTGTTCTATTTCAAATCTTGTAAATTTCATTGTATTGAATGTGCGTAAAAACGGATCCAGCTCACTAGTACAAATCCCAAGTAGGTCGAGATCAACAAGCTACCTAGTTAAAAAACATCATGGGCACCAGCTGTACTAAAGGGATACAAGAGTGCTACATACACATTATTTTAACACATCACTTTTATACATCACTTAAAATTACGTCGTTTTATATTAAGGAATATCCAAATATGTTTTCAGCGATATGGATAAAAAATAAATACGGTTTTCTTTCAACACAAAACTACATAGTTTTAAGTGATGTGTGAAATCGATGTGCAAAAGTGGTGTGTCTTTAGCATTTTTGAAAGGCATATCTACTTGCTACTTTTATGCGATATGTTGATCCAATTCCTTTGGGATAAGTATTTGTTTGGGAAAAACTATATAGAGACTACGAGGGTTTGCAATTTGTATCATTTTAAAATTTTATAAAATATTTATAATTTATGTATAAAATTTAAAAATTAATAAAAAAATATATTTTGACTTCTTAAATTATAATCAGTCCTTTATTTTTATTTAAAAATTTTTTTAACCCTCCAAACGTTAAATTTTGATTCTGCCTCCAAATATCGGATCCCTTTTGTTTGTTGTGTAGTAACCGGCACGCCCAATGACATGTACCTTGTTGCACTCAATTGGTACTGTACAAAAGTAGTTTAATTTGTTCAGAGGAAAACCCTGAAGCTTTTATAATGTAACTTCCCATGATTGACATAATAGAACAAGCTGATCTTATCTACAAAGGACAAATGAAAGGATTTTTCTTTTTTTCCTTTTTCCTTTTTTGAATAAACCTAATGAAATTAATTGTGTTCAAGCAAAGCTTAGATGTTGTCTCAACCTAAGTCGTAAATTGCATGTGTGTGCTCGTTAGTAGAACTGCAAATGCAAACGTGAAAGCATCTTTTGAAAGTGTTTCAAATTACTAAAATTTGCCACACAAATTGATCAAATTGCGAGTGTATACCCAAAAAATGATCGGTGAAGCTAAGGATCGAAAAATTGGTGTAACTATAAGGTCTCAACTATCTTTATTTGCTGCGACTCTGATTTAGTAAGCACAATGAGTGTTTGAGATTGAGTAAGTGTGAAAAGATCTCTTACCTAAATCCTAAAGCAAGAAAATCGTCTTTTATTAATTGTAAAAAAAAATAATCATTGTTTTTAGTACAATCCTAACCTGTAGCGAAAAACTACTAAAAGAGGTCAAACTTAATTAATCAAATCAAATTGGGTTTTTTCTTGAAAAACTACATTAGGTTTAGAGCTCAGCAAGAGAATGATTTGCGCACGTGAACATTGCCGTGATAGGAAATAGATAAGCCAACCTGAGCAATGCGATTAAGAAAATAGATTAAAGATAAGTGTCATCTTCGATTATCTCGGGAACTGTCCAAAACAGATAGCGATAAGAAATTTTAAGCCAATTCAACTTATAACGAGGTGTTGTAGTTGAATGAGTAGTATCTATAAGGATCTGAAAAAATTCAGATAAGATTTATCTTGTTAGTGAACAATCAGATGACACTTTTAATCCGTTTCTAATCCAATTCAACTTATCTTGTTAGTGGACAATTAGTCCCAACCTCAAAATATCATACTTTGCTTCTATTACACTAGATTTTGGTTTTAAGGATACGATATTACTGCTTACGAACATAACCAGACTTACGACATACCTTGGCTCAAATAATGATACGGTCAACGACACAGCTTGGCTCAAGACGCAATTCGACTAAAGACACCTCATGGAACTAGTCGTAGTTCGACTCAAATTATATCACTGCTAAAGATATCCTAAACACAAATCCCAAGGAAGTAAAATTATTTCTCAAATTGCATGTGTCCATAATTTTTCAAATTTCAAGTTTCATTCAAAGTGTCTCCAAACTACTAGGTTCAATGTCAACCTATCATTTACTAAATCCGAGTGTTACAAGGTTGACCAAATATTCTAATCAGATGCTCATCAACAATCAATCTTCAAACGATATCATGATTAGCATATTTCAATAGTTAAGTAAGCATGAAATAAACAATTAACACAAGTAAGTTATGCATGTGGTGGAATGGAAGTTGATAGGGTGAGATCGTGGTTGCATGACGCATCCTATTAATGAACTTAAATAACATACTCGAGGAAGTCGATTCATGGTTGTGATTAACGTCCGTTATCTATATAGTGTTGGTTTGTCGAGCAGTGGGTTGAGGTTCATGTTCTAGGCTAAGTCAAGCTGGAACAGTGTCTGTTTGTAACCGGTTAATAGGTCTTCGATTCTTCATTAGAAACGAAATAGAAGTGTTTTTTGGTTGGCCACATTAACGAGATAAATTCAATTTGGACTCTCTAAAAACTTATCTTCTACCCTTAGAGTTTCATTCAACCTCAAACTCCTCATTCTGAGCTGAAGTGGCCTTAGACTTCTCGATCCTATCCGATTATAACATGTCCCGAGATAATCATGATTCTGTTTTATTCATAATTCAAAACTGTTAACCGTCTTTCTCAGATTGGCAAACACTTGATCTCCTTTCTTAGTACGGCAATCAAGTGAAGTGCCTATTTCAAGTCGGCTACACTTTCTTTGAGCTCATCAACATGTACGTGCGGGAGAGCATCTCTTACCGAACTCATTTAATTATTTAAGATAAAACTTAGTAATCCTTATCTAAGTTTTATCTCCTTCTATACTAGTTTTTTTTAACACTTGGCAAGCTTTTGTGAATGCACAATATTCAAATCTCAAATACTAGCAATACCACGGGTTGTTTTTATAAAAATATATTTTCTAATTAGGTAATGAATAACTCAATTTGATATCAATATTTTAAAATTATAAAATTATCGGGGCGATGCACTATATAGTAAAAGTATAAAATTACTTTCAATTACAAGATAAAAGAATTAATATATAGCCAAAGAATATCATTGTTTATCATATAAAAGTTTATGATTAGATGATAAAATTTAATATAAATACATTAAGTCATTCAACATATGTTTTACGTACAATTGATGTAAATAATTATCATTTTTAATTGATATACTAACACTCGATAGATTTCATATTCAAATGGGACCATACCAGTGCTCTAATTGGCAAAATAAATTTGTGCATCATCCGTCAATGATCAGTTACCACCAAACCCTATCATTGTTGATAATCAAGGCCAGATTTATATAAAATCAAGTGCGGTCACTTGACCTCATTTAATTTCTAAACGTTTTATTATTTATTAGAGGTTTAAAAATTAATTCGTAAATTGATCCCATTAAGATTATAATATTGTCTCAAGTATTTCACTTTAGGTAAAAAAATTATTCTAAATATTTCATCTACTGTATAAAACTGTACAAAATATTTCATTTAAAAAACAAGTTATTTTAATATGTAGATTATGCAGCAAAAAATTATTTCAAATTTGAATAAAAATAAGTTAATGAATAATATTTTACGCGTTTATAATTAAAAAAATATCTTAACTTTTTTACTTAATGAATTACTCTTTTTTTATATAGGAAAATTTATCGAGTGTAGTTTTAAATTAATACGTAGGTAAAATATTATATTTATCTTTTATTTAAAAAATATTTAATAATTTTAATTAAAAATTTTACACTACTAACCAAGATTTTGAATCTGTCCCGTGACAACCATGCCTGAGAGACATCGTCTATCAGCTTTTCTCTCTCTAAGAGCATCACCAAGAGGCTAGCCAAATGACATTTTTAGCTACTTTACCTATTCAAAACACAAAAATTATGCTCCAAGAGCCTCAATAAAAGGCTAGCTATTCTAGTTTTGTGAATAGTACCTAGGTAAATATATCTAGCTACTATTCACTAGCAATACCTTTTTTAATAGTTTTTAACTCTTTTATAAGAGTGTGTCATGAAATGATTGCCATCCCCTTAAAACAAGAAGAGTTGGCCCCTTTCATTTATTTTTGTATAACAAAAGCCAGCTATAAGGATCACCAAACATACCAATATGAAAACAGGGAAAATTATATATATTTTTGGGAAAAAAAAATTCAAAAGTGGCACTGGCTCTATATAATTTATATAATATGGTCTCAAATTTTGAAATCTGAAAAACATGGTAAAACTAAAAGTATTTTTAAAACATGGTAAGGATATATTTTATTATTACCTTTGTAGTACCCGTGTTGTGCGGACAAAACGATAATAATTCATATGATATGATAAAACAATGTAGTTTTGAGAACAAAACGGACACAATTATATCGTTTTATCTGCACTATACGCACACTATAAAAATGTGCACTGCAGTCTCCCTGAATCATTAATTTCATGCGCTTGTTTTTAAACACTGATTCAAGCCTGTTCTATGACACGTTTGTTTCTTTGTTACCGACTGAAGGCACAATTGTTCCTTTCTTATTGACTTAAAATGAGAGGGACCATGTTACTCAAGCTTATCTCGGAAGAGCAGGGCCCTACGATTCCATGACTTGGTGTGTTTAGTTGAGCGTTTTTGAAATAATTTTTGAAAAAAAAATTCTGAGATGTTGTTTGATATAAGTGTTTGAAAAAAAAATTTGGGAGTTAAATTTTTTAAATTTTTTTGAGAAATAACCAAATGAACACAATATTGTTCTGATTTTTTGAAAAACATTAATTAATTAATTTATTAAATTATTAGATTTAAGAACTACGAAAATGTCCTTATTTTATTAATAAGATAAAGATAAATCAAAGTTTAAAATGTAGAAATAAAAATAACATAAATATCCTTAGGGTTTATATTTTATTTAATTAAAATAAAACAGAGCTTTTACAAGTAGGGTAACCAAATGCCACCATTGTCCTCCTTAGCTGGCCCCGATTCTTCTAACTCGGGTGAGTTCTTGAACTGCTGCGCAATATTTAATATGAAACACTAGAGGCAGAGAAGTTCCACCAAATAAGTTGTGACACTCAGTAAGAAAAGTTATCGAAAAATCAACCCACAATATACAACAAGTCAAGTTTAAGCATGAATCACATTAAATTACGTAAAGTAAAGTCATGTAGGTTCATTATGTAGTTGTTCTTTAAGTTTCTAAAAATATCTTTTTTCCTCGGTATTTTTTCTTACCTGACTGTCTAGCATAGAGTACTCGGATGAGTTCTTGAACTGTTGCGCAATATTTAATATGCAACACTAGAGGCAGAGAAGTTGCACCAAATAAGTTGTGACACTCAGTAGGAAAAATTACCGAAAAATCAACCCACAATATACAACAAGTCAAGTTTAAGCATGAATCACATTAAAGTACGTAAAGTAAAGTCATGTAGGTTCATTATGTAGTTGTTCTTTAAGTTTCTAAAAATATCTTTTTTCCTCGGTATTTTTTCTTACCTGACTGTCTAGCATAGAGTACCCGGTTGATATTGACAAGTTCTTACCGAAATAAAGCAGAGACCTTCTATCATTTACTCAAGTCAATACCTACTTCACTCTAACTAAACCCGACCGAATATAAGGCTTTGTCGAATCAGGTACCAATAATCCTTAGTCGCCTCCCCTTTATTGGCTCAAAGTCGCACAAGACAAGGCCACCACTCCCTCAGGGCCTGGAGTTGTCGATACAGACGCACTTCCTTAGTGGCCTCGGGCTCGCTCGAGTGAGCTACTAATTTTACAGCCAAAATAAAAAAAACTAAAATTTAAACTATTAATAGAAAATTCATTTATTAATAATTAAAAACAGGTCATGTATTGAATCCAATAACAGGACTTCACGCTTTGTATATGGCCTTGTGACCGTCTTCTGATCTAATTTGAAGCGGCCATGTCTCCTCTCAGGGGGGCTCTCGAGGTGTTTCACTTGTATTTTTTGATTGTTGGAATAGAGGGGGGATGGATGTATGTGTGTGTGTGTGAGAGAGAGAGAGAGAGAGAGAGAGAGAACGTACTGGGTGAAAAGCCAAGATTAGTAAAAAAGAGAGAACGTACTGGGTGAAAAGCCAAGATCAGTAAAAATGTGAAAGTGATTGGTTGAAAAGAGATTAGTGTCTCAAAAGTAATTCTAAAAATGATTTGAGTGTCAACTTTTGAGAGAAAAGCTGAAAGTGGACAATTTGTCATAATTTTTGCTTTTTGTCATGTATTTGATGATTTTGATACATGATACCATCTTTTTAGAATTATTATTGGTCGATACTATTTTTTTGCTTTTTAATTAAAAAACAAATGATATTTCCAACTATTTTGTTTTGTCATTTAATTATCCTTTATGGGGGTAGAGCAATATTATGCACATGCTTAAATATGATAATACTAAAGTCGAACAAAATGAATGGGGTGTACCTAATTACACTACATTTTCTTTTCTTTTCTTATCACTTGATACTTTTCTCTTTACAAGTCTGTCCAATTATGGTCTCCCTTATTTTTAAAGTGACAACTTTCTTCACCAAACCATGCCCACTAACTAAAGCATATTCTAAATCCTAGCTACTCCCATATATTATGAATGTAAGGATTCAAAAAATTTATACATATAAATATTATATTTTTGAGCATATATAGTAAAATTATTTAATCCGCATATTATTGTAAGTCTCAATATTTTGTAATTTTTTGACCGAATGTTTAAAATTTTCATTTCACACGGACTCTTTATATACTTATGGATATGTATACTTGTTATGCATACGTACTAAAAATATATATACCTATACATATTTTATCTACATATAAATATACCCTACACACACACATTGTGTAGTTGGTAACGCCTATGACGGTCCCTCTTCAACAATGACCTATAAGAAAGTTAAGAACACCATTGTGGTCCTGGTCAATACCCCTCTGATGCGTGCCTAAATCAGATCAAATATTTTGTTTTAGGAAGAGAAAGGAGAAATATTATAATCGTAAGCCGTACCTATTTCCTTCCCCCCTCCCCTCCTTTATCTATTCTCCCAAGACTTCCAGCCTGACTATTAATCTATGTTTACGGGATAGTGATAAGATAATCTCTTAGCCATTGGGGGCATCCTTATCCAAGAAAATGGAAGCCATATACCATGAGAATCGCATATTCGAGGTGTGTCGCTCCGGCTAGGAGCCTTTTCTCATAGGTCCCACCAGTATCATTAGGATAAGGGACTCTGCTTTCTCCGGGCCCAGGAGCTGAGGAGACCACATAGGACGAACCGGGAAGACCTCATCAGTCGTCAATTTCTATATTTCCAAGATTTTTCTTTTCTCTTTCTCGTAGAAAACTCTCTATAAAGCTCACTCCCTCTCTTTCAAGATATGTAGCAAAATGTGCGAGGAAAGATGAGGAGATGATGTGAGAGATGAGGGTGGCGTGTGAAAAATGAGTGGAATGAAGGAGGAGATAAAATGTTGCATAATCTAGGGGATGTGATGGTGGAGTGGAGGAGGAGAGGAGGTGGGTTGCATGAAACCATGAGAGAGAGAGAGAGAGAGAGAGAGAGAGAGAGAGAGAGAGAGAGAGAGAGAGAGAGAGAGAGAGAGAGAGAGAGAGAGAGAGTAACACACATATATACACATGTACACACATATAAATATGCACATATGTGTGTGCAAGAGAAATTAATGTACGTATGTAAAATGCTAATATATATGACATATACATAAAGTATAAAGAAAATATATGTATGCATATATGTATTTATAAAATACTTGGGAAATGCGTACGCGACCAAAAATATTTAATCTCATAAAATTATTAAGTATAACAGATTTAAATTAAATTTTCAAATTTTATTATTTAAAAAAATATGGATAGTTACTTTTTTATTTTCATGATTTTTTCTTTATTCCAAGTGGCCCCTCCCTCATAATGCAACTTGAATATCTTATTTATAGTATTTTTATTTTACAAAAAAGCCTACAAAGTAACATGGATCAATCTATTTTTTTTATTTTATTTTGACAATTTTGTGTGTTTAACTTGTTTTCTTTAATAAAATAAGTGCATGTTAAATGAGCATCACAAATTGAAAAACTTTGTTATCGGTACTAATCATGTACAAATAGTTAGTCTCATTACACACAACGCATGCATATGAACGTCTAGTGACCATGAAAGCTTATTTTGAAAATAAAATCTAATATTAATTACTACCTAGTTTTCGACTCTATTGTAAAAAGCTGGCTTCATGTCAAAGGATAGCATCTGCAAAATCAGCTAAAAATGAAAATCAAGTTGGGAAAATGAACAACAAAAAGGGATTTTGAGACCGCAAAAACATTCAAAAAATCAAACTCCAAATTGAAGGAGAACATAAAACTTATTGGACCCATTTCAATAGAGGCCAATATTGAATATTATTATGTTCTTGAAACAAATTCATCTCTCACACTAGTGCTGGCGGGTACCTCGAAGGATTGCTTCCCGGCAATGATTATCGACGAGTAGATATCGCATTTCAATCTACCCGACAAGCGAATCAAGAACAATGTTGAACTCTCAAAAATGAATGTAGCAATGAGGCTATAATGCAGAAGAATGCAAAGATTTTTTTTTTTTTTTTTGGGGGGGGGGGGATAAAATGAGGGAAGAGTGATTATATTTATAGGTAAACTGGTGATCAATCAAGAAGGCATGGTAGTTGTTCATTGAGTCACTTTGGCTGTTCAAAACCAAACAGTCACTGGTCATGACTGTTGATATCAACCGAACACCACTGAAACAGTCCTAACTTTTGGAGAAGAAACATAATTTCCTGTTTTTCTAGAAGATCCATCTTACCTGTTCTGGGATGCCAAGTCCACGTCCAATCTTATTGATCCAACCCAACCTAACCTAAGCTAGTCCAGCTCGGTATGTTTGGTTAGACAGACAGCGGTACACGCGCCAGTATGATTAAATCCACAATATTGTGTGTGCTACCCTATTCACAAAATTTCTATGACCCCACTACTCTTACCAAATGTGGGACAAAGGTTCTTTTCTCCATTCGCCAAAGATCATGTAGAGACCTTTCGTAACAATTCATCTTTCACTATTAAATGTTTCTAGCAAACCAAGAACTCGAGCTTAATCTCCCCACGGAGACGAGCACAATGATATAGGGTACTATCCCGACCGAAGAGAAAGACCCACCTTAAGTGGGGCTCAAAGTTTGTTAAAATCAATATTTTCCAATGGTCCTACGCTTGAATGAAATTGGCATGACAAACAATGCTATGCAAATACAGTTGTTCTGAGAGTACTGTAAGAACTATACTGTATAGAGTAAGATAGATTTTGACTTTGATCCCTCCTTAACCTTCCTTTCTGAACGACTATCAAATTTATTGACTAACCACAGAACACGATGTCTCTAACTATTCAACCGTTTATGTAAGCCAAGACAACAATTGTCACACGAGATCTTTAGACATACAATTTTTTTCTTACGGTTGCGCTTATTATGGCCCCAGGACACTCCTAGTATTCATGAATATTTGTAAAGAACTCAGCCCTAAAAATTCTCATAAAAGCAGCCCGTTCACATTTACATAGGTGATTCTCATTAGGAGTGTCCTGTTGTATTCCATTTTGATATCGAAAGTATGAGAATTATTAAAAACATAGTTTATAAATATTTAGTTAACAGATCCGTAATGTTATTTTTTGATTTTATATATTCAATAGTAATAACCTCATCAGAGATTAGTTGTCTAACGGTGTTATGTCTTCGACGAATATGTTAAGACTTCCCGTTAACATATTACTTTATGCTTTGCCTATTGCTGATTGACTATCACAATGTACACAAATTGCTAGCATAACTTTCAATCAGTATGAAATATCTTCCACGAAATAACGAAGCCACTCAACTTCAGCCTTATCCAACGTGATAAACTCAAACTCTATTGTAGACCTCGCAATACAAGTTTGCTTGGTCAATTTCAAGACACAGCTACACTACCTAGTGTGAAAATATATTCACGTGTCAACTTTGAGTCATCGGAATTAGATATCCAATTTGTACAACTATATCGTTCTAGTACGGCTAGATACCGTGAATAGTGCATTCGATAATCAATGTGTACATCAAGTACGTAAGTACTCTGATTATTGTCGGCTAGTGTTCCTTCCCTAGATTACTAGTATATCTACTTAGTTTACTAACTGAATATGCTATATTTGGCCTTATACAGTTTATTAAGTACATTAGATGCCTATAATTCGATAGTATTCCAACTATAAACACTATCACCAATATACTTGTAAAGATGCAAAATTAAGTCCATTAATGTTTTGGATATACTATCACCATACTTGTTGAGCCTTTTTCAAGTATTTCCTCAAAATGTAATGCTTTTGAGATAGGACAATGCCATCGAAAGTTCTAGTAATTTTAGTTCCTAAAATAACATCAATTATACCCAGGTCCTTCGTGTCAAACCTCTTGTTCAACATCTTTTTAGTAGCTTTAGTTCTCTCATTATTGTTATCAATTATCATCATATCATCTACATACAAGCAAACAATGACGTAACCTTTGTCTGTATTCTTAGCATACACATATTTTTCACGTTCGTTCATTTTGAAACCATTCAACATCGTGACATTGTCAAAATTTTCATGCCATTGTTCGTGTAATTGCTTTGAGCCATATAATGATTTAACAGGTTTGCACACTTTGTTTTCTTTCCCTAGAACCTTAAAACCTTTCGTCGTTTCATATGTCTCTTCATTTAGGTCACCATTTAGGAAAGCTTTTTTAACATCCATTTGGTGCATCTCGAGGTTGTTTATCGCCACAAAAGCGATTTAACATTTGAATGTATGCTATCCTATTACCAGTATGTATCAAAATAATCCAGACCTTCCTTTTGTCTATATCATACAAGTGTTGTTTGGTCGTCGTGCCTAGTGTTGATGTTCTGGGCGTCTCAAATTTGTGTTCCATGTGAGTTTGAGTCTCACCGGGCCTCATCCTATTTGTTGATAAAGGACCCCAACTAGGAGATCGGTGTTTTAGTTGGAGGTGACTTCGGGGTATGTCGGCGTCTACAGCTCTGAACCCTAAGGGAATGACGATTTTGTCTTGAACATCTTTGAGCCAATAAAGGGGAAGCGCATAAGGTTCATTGGTACCTGACTTGGCGAAACCATGTATTTGGTCGGGTCTAGTTAGAATGAGGTAGTTATTGACTCGAGTAGATGGTAGAAGGTCTCTTTCTTGCCTCGGTAAGGACTTCTCAATATCAACTGAGTACTCTACTCTGGATAGTCGGGTAAGAACGGAACATCAGGGGAAAAAGGTATTCCTAGAAACTCTAAAGTGAAACGAAAGTATAACAAACCTATTGTTTACTTTCCTGTTTTGTTTATCACACTGGTTATATCTCCTGCAGTTTATTTGTATTCTTCAAGTTTGATTTTTCGGTGACTTTTCTTTACTGAGTTTAATTACTCATCGGAGCAACTTCTCTACCCCTGGTGTTTCATACCAGATGTTGCGGAGCTGTTGGCGTATCCAGTTGAATGAAACTCTATCTATAAAAGACAAGGGTCTTGAGAGTTCGAATAAGACTTATCTTATTAGTGGACAATTAGATGACAGTTCTAATCCGTTTCCAATAAAGATTAGAGACTGGATTAGAATTCCAATTACTAAGTGAACATTGTAGGATAAGTCAATTCGAATCATACTCGGGAGTTTCAGAAAATGTACATCCATTGATATTTGAGATATATTATAAACATAATGAAATTAGTGGAGTTTTGTTCTTACTTTCAACAACTTCATTTTGTTGTAGTGAATAAAGAGCAATAATTTAGTGAATAATCCCATGTTGTGCACAAAAATCACTAAACAGTGCTTCATATTTGCCACCTCTATTACTTCTTACCATTTTGATATTTTTGCCAAGTTGATTGTCCACCTCACTCTATTAGTGGATAAGTTTCTCTACGGCTTCATCCTTACTTTTAAGTAAATACACACAACAATATCGTGTGCAGTCATTAATAAAAGTCATACTTTTTACCACCTCTAGTGTAAACAAATTCAAATGGCACAAATTTGTATGGATTAACGCAGAAGTTCAATATTTCTTTCTACTTTTTGAAAAGACTTTCTAATTATTTTGGCCTCCACACATTTTTCACATTTATTATTTGAATTTATATAAAATTTAAGTAGAACATCCAAGTTACTAAATTTACGAAAAGATCCATACTTAACATGTCTTAATCTACTATGTTATAAATCAAAGAACTCAATAATATAAGTGGAAGATATGTTATTCTTATTGATACTCGGAGAAGCTAGAACCTTAGTGACTATTAGGGGTGTAAACATAAATCGAGAAATCGGACTGGACCGGTAAACCGGGCCCAATCGAGGGTTTAGTCCGATTTTTAGCTAAAATTAGTCCGGTCTAGTCTGGTCCGGTTTGAGTTTTTCTAAAAATTTCGGTTGGTTTTCGATTTTCAACGTGTAGGAGTCAGACCGGACCGATTCGATAAAGGTTAAGCTTAAAAATAAAATTATATTATTTATCGATTGTAATTTGCACTAAAATTTGTAATTGTTTCTTGATTTGCACTTTGAATAGGAGTATTGTTGGGTCTGCAACTTTATTGACTTGGTTTGCACACTGTTTTGGATTGGATGTAATTATTTTTTATTGTCATTGCAATAGTATTATTCTTAATTGTCTGATATTATTCTTGATTACTTAAAATTCTTTTAAAAAAAATCTGTTACAATTAGATTTTCTTCATTTTTTATATTTTTCTGGAAATATGGGCTTGGGCCCACCCAAATCGAAAGATCGGACCAAACCGGACCAAATCGATAGACTTCGCTCTAATTTTTGATTTCTCATTTGCGCAAATCGGAACAACCGATTTGGTCCGAGTTTATTTATCAAACCGGACCGCTTACACCCCTGTTGAGTACTACATTTATTTTAAACATTTCATTGCACATATACCCCTTGCCCTCTTAAACAGCACAACCTTCGAAAGCCTCTAGTACTTAGAAGTGAACCAAATATCAATTTTTTTGCGAATTTCTAGCATATGTAGCACATTATTTAGAGTAAGACCTTTTTCCTATGTCATTTTTAAAACCGCTTTTCATTGTCTTTCAACCTTGGAACTCGAACAATTTCCTCTAAAGGGTCCTTCGTTAGATTCCGCCAAATGATAGGCGGTGAACATTTTCCTGTCCGAACACACATGATGGGTGACTCTAGAGTCCACTCACCATTTCTTGGGATTTGAGCCCACCATATTTATTTTTGACACTATGTCTGAAAGACTTAGTTCTTATATATTACCAGTAAGAGTCTTTACTTAGTCATGTTAGCTTGTGCTTGTTCCTTATTAGAGTTTCCTTGCTTGCTTTGGTACTTCGCTGCTCAATGTCCATGTTTGTCACACACAAAATATTTCCCATCGAACATAGGCTTCTTGCTAACACCAACTATAGGACCTAAATACGGACCCTTATCAAGTTTTCATTTTCTTGTTACTTCAAGCCTTATTTCCTTGTTCCACCATATTTTCCTTAGCCGCAAATTGATCTACCATTTTCTTCTCTAAATTCAAGTTATCTTCCTCGATCGTCAATCTTACAATCAGATCTTCTAGGTTCATGTCCTTGCGTTTGTGCTTAAGATAGTTTTTAAGTTTTTTTCGATGCGGCGGCAATTTGTAAATAATAGAAGTCACTTGAAATGAGTCACTTAAAACCATCATCTTTGCATGAATCTCATGCAGAATAATTTGCAGTTCTTGAACCTGGCTCATGACAAACTTTGAATCCACCAATTTGTAGTCCAAGAACCTGTCAACAATAAACTTCATTCCTGCATTTTTTGTTTTGTACTTTTTGTCTAAAGAAATTCAAAGTTCTTTAGCAGTCTTGACCCTACAATATAAGTTGTACTACCTATTGTCCAGTCAATTGAGGATTTAATTCTTGCACAAAAATCAAAGTTCGTCCAGGCCTCAACATCAGCAATAATTTGCTTGTTTGTCTCGTTTTCTTGAATTGATGGACGGTCCTCATTCAAAAACTTAGCTAGTTGTAAACTTGTAAAATAAAATAACATATTTTGTTGTCATTTTTTGAACTCAGTTCCACTGAACTTTTCTAATTTTTCTGCATGATTGATAGAATGGCGAAGGACAAGAGGAACCCCGGCACTTGAGATGGGTGCTTTCCTTCTTTTTTCTTTCGAAGGTGTTCAAGGGCTGGTTGAGGTATAAATTCAATACATATAATTCCAATTTTTCTTGATTTGGCGGTAACCTATTTGGACAAGCAATCGCTACTTCATTCTCGCCTTTGAGTGTGCAGGGCTTGAATCATCCATAAAACGCCTATTCCTAGGTGCCAAGTTTGTGTGAAATATATTACTTGCCTTATTCCCAGAAGTGGGTTAATACTGTGGTGGTGATTGATGCAGTCACAATTATAGGGACTGAAACTGGGATATTATTTCCTTTCCCAATAATAGTAGTCGCTTTCCTGTTAAAGGAAGATTAACATAGCAAACGAATAAACTATGTGATAGTTCAAAGAATGTAGTTTCTAATCCAGTAATAAAGAAGTTGACTCACTGTATACAATAAATGCTAATCAACGAGTTTCGTTTATTCTCTTTTTTGCATTTTTTAAAAAGATTTTGATATAAGAAAAAAAAAAAAAATTTTTAAAAGCCAAAAGAAAGATGACAAATTTGCTTTAAGATTGTTAAAAAAAAAAACATAAAGGGATTTTGAGACTGCAAAGTGCAAACAATCAAAGACTCAAAGTCCAAATAGAACGAGAAAATAAAACTTGCTGGACCAATTTCAGAATTGCGAAAATCGGCAATGGAGACTAGTATTAAATACTATGTTTTTAAAACAAATTCATCCTCACATCGGTGCTAACAGGTACGTTAAACAATTGCTTCCCAGAATTCAACGATTATGGACGAGCAAATGTCACACTTCAATTAACCCGACAAGCGAACCAAGAACAGTTAAACGCCCATAGATGTACTCAATAATAAGGCCATAATGCAGAAGGATGCAAGGAATTTTTTTGGATGCATAAAATGAGAGGAGAGCCATCCTATGCATAAGTAAACTGGTACAAACCCAATTCACATTAAATGGAGAAAATAATAAAAGAATATATATTATCGGGACAAGTACAGTTTCAATCTTATTGACACAACCCAACCCGGTTGGATCCAGTCCGTCTGACGACAACGGCAGAAACAGAACACGTATGATTAAATCCACAATAGTGTACACACTCGGCGCTTACAAAATTTCTATGACCCAACAGGTTAAGCTTTTACGCAATCTAGAGCTTTATATACCCATATATACTTATTACTCCCATCAATGTGGAATAAAGGTTCTTTCCTTTATTCACCAAAGATCATGTAGAGACATTTGGTAATAGTTTCGCATTCACTCTTAAATGTTTTTAGCAAATCAAATATCCAAACTTAATCTCCTCACGATGATGAGCATAACAATAAGATCAAAGAAGGAGACCCACTTTAAATGGGGCTCAAATTTTGCTAAAACCAACATTTTCCAGCACTATCTTCAATGAATCTGGATGAGTGTAAGGTCACATGTCAATTCCTAACCAGTAAAAGTAACCCATACTCAGGACCACATATTTTTTCTTTTGTCACAGTTGAATATCTAATTCACAGGCATTGAGGTGCAGCTTCATTATGTTATCCACCAAGTACACGGGTTCATGAAAATTAGGTAAATGTCGTGTTCAAATTCCAGCCAATATCGAGGTTTCAAAGGTGCTTATCATCTTTACCTTTCCTAGACTATGGGATAAAACTAGATGACTTATTGGACTTTAGGCTCTTTCAATTTCCTAAATGAAATAATCCCAAAACTGACCAGATACCTCGGTTATCAAAAAAAAAGTTAGATAAACTATAACAATCTTCTTGTGGAAATTCATGGCTGAAGTGTTGTAATCAGTCTTTGTGTCTCAGCAGTGAAGGGAGGTAGAGAATAAACAAATATGAGGGCTATCTATGTCAATTAAAATATAAGCAACTATGAGTGAGTCTTATCAAGCAAATATCAGATCATTAGAATAAAAACAACTGCATAGAGATAGATATGCATGAGTTTCTTCAGACTTTTTTACATGAAAGTTAAATGTGAGGATCACTTCATAGTATCCCTGCTCAGGAGTCGATGATAATTGAATGACCTTTTGACCAAGTCATTGCTTCATTCAAAGCAATTAACCAGCTGGCCCTAGGCTTCTAGCCCAATTCCACATGGACCTGAATGTACACAAATATGTGTTCGTGCAGCTGTAACTAATTTATTATATTCCGACTTTGGTTCCTTTCATTTTTCTCCTCGGTCTCCTATGTGTAATATATGAATTCGCCACGGCCCATGGGTAGTTTCATCTTCCAATCTCCAAGATGTTTCGCAAGTGAGCCAAATAAGACATCAATAACCCTCATCTCGCCATGTAATTTTGGTTCCAGAATTGGGGAGAATTTGACATGCGAAGAGCTATTTGAAGAGTACCAAGAGTCCGACCAAAGACGCATGAAAGCCATGCAGACTTTGACTGGTCACTTAACTTCAGCTTCTTTCTTGGGAAATGCCAGCTAAGCCACTTTGACGTCCCCTACGGCCTCAGCCCTCAAGGGTCCAGACAATTCAGTACGCAAAAGGGTTCTTTACTATATTCAGTTTTCCAAAAAGCTCCTTGCATGGCAAAGCAAGACCAGTTGTTGCACAAGATCACAATATCATGTGTTTTTTTCCTCTTAAAAGGAGCAATTATCATACATTGGCAATATGTTTTGCGAACATGGTTACCTGAAGTGGGAGAGTGAACAAGGAGCACAGATAATGTAAAGCATCTCGAAATAAAATATGCTTTCAGCATAGAAGTGAATCTCAGTAGCCTAAAGATGAGGAAACGCGCAACACAGTATCTATTACAGTTGTCAGGGTAACCCAGATCTTTAACAAATGCTTTGCCTATATCAACTGATTGATTACAAAATAACATAACATTGTAAAATGAAATCGAATGAAATGCAATATACAGAAGACTAATGAATAATGTCACACTTTTGATTGAATAGACGATACTGGCTTTATCCTCTCCAACAACTTCTCAGCGTCAATAAATCCACCCAGTGGTCCCAACGACAAGTATTTTACATGCTTCCATCTGTTTAAACACTTAATAATTAAACCAGGCATTTGCATACTTCTGCGGAGTATTTCCACATTTAGAACAATCAGGTAAGTAATTGCTGACCTCGGTGTAAATGGAAGTGCCAAACAATGGAGGTGGAGATGGTCAACACTGTTCAAAGGAGGTTGATGAAAGCCAAATCTAGAAGAAGAGCAGGAGAATATTGCATAAAACTTCTTACCAGAACATATGCCAAGAAAGAATAACATGTGTTAATATTATATCCCAACTTAGATGTTTAGGATTGCTTTCTTAATTTCCAAATTTAGATACAATAGAAGGGCAAGGGGAAGCTGTAGCTTAGACCGTCACTTGAACTCAGTTGGTCCTTACCAAATGACCTACAATAAATTGATCTTTCAATAAAACATGGACGCACAAAGAAATTAGAGCTAAAAATGGTTTTTTGTTATATAATTTATATGAAGTGATTCAACAATTAATTATTAAGTAAAGAACCACGTGCACACTAATCTTCCTTGAATGTAAGTGCCGCCAGGAACACGAGGACACGCTCCAGACAATTTTTTATTATAGTTTCTAAGCTGAACTCCTTAAGAACGAGCTGAGAACATATAAATGTAACTTTAAAAATTGGGGGATAATTGAAATTGCAATGGAAAGAGCAGCCTGGGGGAAACGATAAGGATTCCCCTACATGATCTGGTGGTTATGGATTCCAATCTTGCAAACAAACTCAGCTTGTGAAGGTAAGGCTGCATGCCTCGAACTCTTCTTTAAATCCTGCAGTAGCGGGAGCTGCATGCACTAGATAGCCCTTTTTTTATTAAAATTGTGATGGAATCTTAGTTCCCACATATTTGCATAACTCTAATGGTTAATTTATCTGCATAAATGATTCCTGTTTTGATCCCCAATTTGATAGAAATTTGTGAATGGATTACGTATTACTTATTCAATGTGTCATGTGGCCCAGTATTTTTTTTTCTGAAAAATGACGTGTCTGCATGTCTATGTTGTGTCGTATCCCATGTCCATATCATGCTTCTTGAGTTCTTAAATGGTCGACGACATCTTGTTTATGCTCTTTTGCGTGTGAATCAACCAATCTATAAAACCAAATAACACATTCCGCAACACAAGTATTCAAAAAACAAACTTCTAATGTCGAGAGGAGCAGAAACTATAACTTTATTATACCTGGATTTTGAACACTATTTCAGATCTTGTTCCTTGTGTGATTCAATGATTCAATGAAACAAAATCGTCACTAAATCGCCCAATTTGGTACATAGACATTAAACAGCAAAGAAAAGCGGTGACAATGCTTCGCGGGCAGAAACTATACCTGTACTGGGACTGAGGTGCATCTCTTTGCAGTAGAGTTTGCCCTACATTTAACATGTGACTCACTGGACAAGGAAACATCAAAAGTTAGCATAGTAAGAAACATACAAGGCAAAGTAAAATGACAATACCAACTAATTCCAATCTTGTTTACCCAGTGAGAAGTCTTCAGTTCTCCTCTGGAGGTCTCTGACAGTTGGAATGTGCTTCACAGGAATTACCAAATAATGCCTATCTAGATACCAATCCATGGAATGGGTTCATAGTAGCACGACAACAACGACGACAGCAGCAAGAGCAAATTTATCAGACAGGAAACAAAATCAGAATTCAAATAGTATCTTATGTCCTCTACAGAAACAATTATACCCGTTCAAATGTTGTGCAAGACAAATGAGGTTCACTTACGGAGTCACAAGGGATAATCTAAACCCTATAATACCAAACAAAATCGGTTGATTACGGAGTCACAGGGGATAATCTAAACCATATAAAAATGAAGGAAAATCCCCTTTTACTCGACCAAAATGACAAAAATAAACAGAAAGCATGTTTGAAAATTTTGATACACGAAGCCGACCTTGCATGGTATACAGGATATAGAAGATGAAACAAATATGCTCTATATTTCCACTTCGACCCAAAATGTTAAGAATGGCATATTGAAAAACTTGAGCTTACAAAATAGGAATTTATACATGTTACAATATCCTGTGATTTATTCAACACGTAAGACAACGTGGGAGACTCTACCGATGCCCTTTTCCCCCTTGTAACGTGACACCGCTGCTCCCATTGAGCCAAAAGCCGGAACTGTTGCAGGCATCACCCAATACATGACAGAACTAAACAACAGCATGTTCCATTTCTCTGGAACGTTGTAGTACAGAAAATGATGATAAAGTGACTGCTCTGCCTTGTTACACATGCAACGCCTGTTAGGAAAGCACAAATCTCTACCAAGTTGAATGTGATCAAAATCTATTGCTAGGTAGCTGTCCAATCAAAGAAGCAATCATGATGGATCTCTTGCTTTCCAAATCAACTTCCAAGGGAAAGTGTTACCCCTCTAAATGCCTATCTTGATAGTGTCATCTCTCCATCTGATCTCGTCAACCCCATCAATCGATCTCTGCACGATAAAGCTGCTTGAAGTAAGTCCTCAGGACCTCAGCTGTATCTAGTTCATAATTTAGTAGCAGGATCCACTCTTGAGTGGCAAGTCTGCCTCAGAACCTCACTCATATGATCCTAAGTCAGAATCTCCTAGAAACCTTGCTCCGATCGTGAAAAAACCGCTCCAAACTAGGATAGAGCCTCTCAAGCAAATATATCCAACAAACACAAAAAAAAGTACCAACCAAGAGTCATGATAAAATACTAGAAAGATAATTAACTCAATTTTGCTTAAGTGCTTAGTACAATCATACTACTTCCCTACATTCACTGACGGACGACAAAATGACATGTAAACTAAGATTAATAGCAAAACATCTTTTTAGAGTATCGATATCTTTATTGACATCAATATAAACACACTCCCCCCCTCTCCCCCCCCCCCCCCCAAAAAAAATAGAAGCTCCTAACCTTAGTCTTTTTGTTTTTCTATATCCTCTCACTCCCCTGCATCCGCTCCCGCAACTTAGGTTCATAGTCATGGAAAGGCTATGGCAAAGGAAGGCTCCGACATAATGCTGACCTATAACATCCTCATCACCTATAATCCAATAGAGCTCTAGAAATCTAGTTAACAAAACCTGGGGTCCTGATTCAATAGAGTTCCAGAAATGTAGTTCCTTGGATTCACATAATCTGACTCATGAACCAAGAAAAGATCAAAAGAGAATTTGAAACTAACCCAATAGGAATTTTCCACAGAGAATAATATAGAAGATTTCAAAGAAAACCCCGTTGACAGCATTACAGATTCTACAAATAAAAGCGGAATGCGAAAGATCATCGATGCAATTTTACTATCTGTTCGGCTTCTTTTGATAACTCGGGAATTTTTCATTGGAAGTTGCACAGAATCAACTACAATGTCCTAGAAATGATGGTAAAAATGAATTATGCACAAGCAATTAGGCACTAACATGGATTATTCATATCTATGAACTTTAACATAAGAACCGACATTTTAAGTTTAACCACACTAGGAAGTAAGACAAACTTAAAAAGTGCATCTCACTACTTTATTTGACTTTGTTAAAACTATTATTGCATGTTCTATGAATACATAAGCTAACAGCCTAATGCTACATGTAAAACTGATGATTGCAGCCAGATAATTGAGCTTTCACCCGACTCCTAACAAAAGACTCACAACTATTTTTCACATATATCTTGCAAACCATGGAAGTACATTTCAAAATAAAAGCATAGAAAGAGTTTATAGAGTCAACCAAAAATGCCACCCCGAGTTTTAGCCTTTTCTCGACCCAAATCAAGGATAACTAATTCCAATAACAAATTTGCAAGGGTTATTTTTTGGTGGTAGCTGCTAGGTGGTGGCCGTTGGTGGTGGCCGTAGACGGTGGATCTAAGTCACAAGTTGCAACTCTACTCCTCATTCCCAGAGGTCACGATTGAGAAAATGGTGAGATTGGAATTTCTCCACCAATTTCAAGCTTGTATATCATGATTGATCTTCTCAACAAGACAATTAAACTTCACAAACGTCAAACTCAAAAAGTAAACCCGGTGGACGTAAACGGGGTTGTGCTAGTACCTCGCGGAAGTGTTTGTAGAAATCCTTTGGTGGCAGTGGTGAAAGGGTTCTCTTGTGGTGGGGACGGGAAGGATTTTGGCCTTTGGGGGTGAATAAAGATGAGATTGAAATAAAGACGTTTGAATTTGTTAGAGACAATTTTTCATTAAAACTTTAATTTCCACGGGAGGGAATGATCTCATATAGAGATTTCAGCCAAAATTTTACCAAAATTGAATAAATTCCGATTGAAGGCTGGAGATGGCCTTAGGTTTGGCCTTGTACAGAATGCTAATAGATTTGGGTTTTAAATCTTAATATACCCATGTCATTTCAAACAAAATTATACTTTCTTCCCGATTTCCAAACCTATTATCACCCCATCTTGAAAATCTTCACTCAATCCTGACTCATCTTCTCCAAAATTCAAATTCGCAAAACTAAATTCCGAAGTGATGATACGCACTCTAATATTGATAAGTACTGCCTTAGCTCAAGAGCGTAGGGGACACGTGGCAGCTGTCGCAAAAAATTAGGGAAGTTTGTTAGAATCTGTTGATATTGCTGAATTCTGTTAGAGAGTCAGTTGGAAGAGTCGAAGGGGAGTTTCTGTTATAAAATGAGGGAGGAAGAGGTGAGAGAAAAGATAATGAGAGTTGTATAGAGTTGAGGGTTAGACGAGAGTTCCTTCCTAAGTACTGTTCCATTGAATCAATAAAGCTTTTTCTTCTATTTCCTGCCATTTCTTTCATTTCTCTTCACAATCTTATCAGTGGTATTAGAGCCAGCCTTCCTCGGAGATTTCTACCGCCATGGCTGAAACCAGTGACAAGATAGAAATGTACAGAAGAAGCCATTCGTCAATTAAAGGAGAATGTGGATAAGCAAGCCAATTCGATGGATGAAATCAAGGATCTCATTACTGTTCTATGTCTCATGCAAGTCCAATAGAGTAGCGTGAAGAAATCTACCAAACCCAACAGAAATCTTCACTTGCATGTACCAGTTCCATCCAAACCCGATATATGACGATTGATTTTCCCAAATTTCAGGGAGACGATCCAGCCTAATGGGTTTACAACAATGACCGCTTTTTTTATTCAAACAAAATTAAAGGACAAAAAGTGAGATTAGCAATAATGCATTTGGATGAGAAGGCTATTCAATGGTTTCAATGGTTTGAAAAGACCCCCAAAAACTATAAAATGGAAGAAATATGTGTATGGTGAGATTTGGGCATAACACTTTTGAAGATGCAGTGGGAGAATTGACAAAACTCAGGCAGCCATCAACTGCGAGGGCTTGTCAAGAGAGATTTGAGGAATTAGACAATGAACAAATGGGCTAACGGAAGAAGTTTTCACCAGTTGCTTCTTGAGTGGTTTGAGATAGGATATTAAGGCTGGGGTACAAAGGTTTCAACCTGTGAATATAACCCAGGCCATTGGATTAGCTCGACTCCAAAAAGAAATCGTTGAAGCCACGCCAGAAGGTCCAAAATACCACTTAAGCCAAATAATAATGCTTGGCCCCAATCAACCACCAATCTGAAAATTCCTAAACCTATGCCGCCAATTGGGATAAGATCTGAAACCAAGTTGCCCAATCTCTCTTCAGATTCTTTTCCTTCCAATCCCACTCACATTCCTATTAGGAAACTAACTCCTAAGGAAATGGACGCCAGGAGGGAAAGGGGGTTATGTTATAATTGTGATGAGAAGTACAATAGAGGCCATAGATGTCAAAGGAGAGCTTTATTTATCTTTTAATATAAGGGTAATATAATCTTTTAGTTTCATTAGGGTTAATAGGAATCTCATATATAATTTCATTCTTAGCCTTGTATTATTTTCTTCATTAATCTAATGGAATAGAAAAAGTCTTTCCTCATTTGATGGTATGAGGGCATTGTTGGTATCGTCGGCATTGTTTGCAACATCATCTGATAACCAGCAACAACGCTTCTCTCTCTCTCCCTCTCACCAGAAGATTCTCTCTCTCTCTCTCTCTCTCTCTCTCTCTCTCTCTCTCTCTCTCTCTCTCTCTCTCTCTCTCTCTCTACTTCGCAACAATCAGCAATCGCAATCTGAATGTGAAGACTCCGTAATCCTAATCTCTCTCTATGCTCGTATTTCTCTCTCATTATCGTGAAACCCTAATTGCAATCTCTCTCCGATCGCATCTCTCTCTTGTATATTTGAAGGAAAACCTTTAATCGTAGTCTGAAGAGAAGACGTGTAATCGCCATCTCTTCTCGCCGACGACCGTTAGACCCTCGCCGGACCTATGTGAGTCTCCACTGACCTCTATTTGACCAGATCTATAAGTTTGCACTGCTTTGATTTCTACGCCGTTCTAATTTTGCTTATTTGAATCATGTTGGAGGATAAAATGCAAGCTATCAGTATACGGTTGACTGGTAACAACTATTCTTATTGGTCAAATGTTATGAAAATTTTTATTGTTGGTAAGGGTTTTTGGGGATATGTAGATGGTTCAGTATTGCAACCTTATGATCCAAAAATAGAAGGGCATGCGATTGCACTTGCAAAATGGGATAAGAGAGTGCTCGGATTCTTATTTGGTTTCAGAACTCTGTAGAACCACGTATCAGCATGAACTTTTTCTAAATATGATACAGCAAAGAAAGTGTGGGATTATTCGCAGACTATGTACTTGAATCAAATTTTACTTGGTAGTATGAACTTGAAATGTCTATCCGGAGTGCCACTCAAAAGGATAATTCGATTCAAGAATTTTATATTGAAATGACTAACTACTGGGATTAGTTAGTTCTTACGGAACCTACAGACTTGCAATTACTTGATAGCTTTTTGCACTATCGTGAGTCCATGTCTCGGGTTACTGCTGAAATTGTTTGGCTTCCTGGCTTTTGTCTGATATGGAGGTTTCCCGTGATTCTCCTCCATCCCTTTACTGTGATAACAAAAGTTCCATTCAGATTGCCCATAATTTAATTTTTCATGAGTGCACGAAGCATATCAAGATTGATTGTCGTTTCGTTCATCAACATCTCTCATCTAGCACCACTGATCCACATTTTGTTCTGTCCTTGCTTTAGTTGGATAATTTCTTCACTAAAGACTCACATAACTACTCGGTTTCATTTTTTACTTGGTAAACTCATGATACTCACTACCCTTGCATCCTGAGTTTGAGGGGGGTGTGAGTGTGACAGTAGTGTAATGTTATGTAATCTTACTTATCTTTTTTTATAAGGGTAATGTAGTCTTGTAGTTTCATTAGGGTTCATAGGATTAGCCTATACAACTCCATTCTTAGCCTTGTATTATTTTCTCATTAATCTAATGGAATAGAAAAAGTCTTCTCTTTTCAGTTTCTATTAAATGGTGAAGGTGAGGAAAAGGATGAACAAACCTAGATTCACAAGAAGTGGAAGGCTTTCTACAAGAAGAGGATATGCAGATTTTTATGCATGCGCTAATAGGTTGCAATTCATTTAAGACTATGCAAGTGGCGGGAAAACTCAAAGAAAGGACCATAACTATCTTGATTGACTCTGGAAGTACTCACAATTTTTCATAGAACCTGGTGTTGCAAAAGGGTCTGGTTGCCATATTGAAGCTACTCCTGAGTTGTCAGTTGATGTAGCTAATGGCACCAAATTATGCAGTAAGGAAGTGTGCCAGATTTTTTGTTGGGAAAAGCAAGGAACTCATTCACTAAAGAGGTAAGATTTACTTGGGGGTTGTGATATGGTTTTAGGCATAGAATGGTCATCAACGTTCTGTCCTATGGAATTTCAAGAATTTGAGAAAGGAATTTAAGTTGCATGGCACACCTCTAATACTTAAGGGAAACAACCAGCTGAAGATAGAATTGGTCTTTTCACAGAAGTTAGAAAAGGCTTTACAACAATCTAGACAATGTTTCTTTGCTCAACTATACAATCAAGAAGTTAGCAAGGAAGAACAAAAGGTACACCACGATATCTCAATTATCTTACAACATTTCCTGGTATTTTTGATGAACCAAAGACCTTAACGCCTCAAAGGGATACAGATCATAGCCTGGCAGTGAACTGGTGATTGTCAAGCCATATAGATATCCCTCTATTAAAAAAAAATGAAATTGAAAACCTGGTGAAAGAGATGCTGCAGTCAGGAATAATCAAGTCAAGTGTCAGTCCTTTCTCTTCTCCTGTGCTTTTGGTTAAAAAAAAATACTTGGAGGATGTGCACACACTATAGGGAACTTAACAAACAAACTGTAAAGGATAAGTTTCCTATTCCTATAATAGATGAACTCCTGTATGAATTACATGGTGCTGAGGTGTTCTCCAAATTGGATTTAAGAGCTGTTATCATCAGATTAAAATACTTGGAGGATGTGCATAGACTATAGGGAACTTAACAAGCAAACTGTAAAGGATGAGTTTCCTATTCCTATAATAGATGAACTCTGGATAAATTACATGGTGCTGAGGTGTTCTCTAAATTGGATTTAACGGCTGTTATCATCAGATTTAACTGCATTTCGTACTCATGAAGGCACTATGAATTCCTTGTGAGGCCATTTGGTATAATGAATGCACCCCTCCACTCTTCAAAGTTTAATGAACAGCATTTTCGAGCCTTACTTAAGAAAGTTCAATTTGGTTTTCTTTATTCTGATATACAGAAAATCATTGGCAGACCATCTGCATATCACATTTGACATTTTAAGGACCAAAGACCTCTTAGTTAAGCAATCCAAGTGTGCATTTGCAAAGAAGATCATAGAGTACTTGGGGCGTATTATTTCTGATGAAGGAGTTTCAGCTGATCCAGTCAAGTGGGTTGTATGAAAAAATGGCCTAGACTATCAACCATTAAGTCTTAAAGGGGACTCTTGGGATTAACAGGTTACAACAGAAGGTTTGTGCAAGGGTATGGCAGAATCAACCAACGTTTAATCAATTTACTAATAAGAATGCCTTTTTGTGGACTGAAGCTGCAGAAAATTCCTTCCAACAACTCAAAAAGGCCATGACTACAACTCCAGGTTTGAACCTTCCCAATCATTCCAAGGAATCTGTAATGGTGTGATTTCTTCTGGAGTTGCATTGGGCAGTTTTGCTGCAAGGACACCCATTGCTTTCATCAGCAAGGCTCTAGCTCCTAAGCATTTGGGACTATCCACATATGAAAAGGAATTGCTTTTTGTGGCTTATGCTGTTCATAAATGGGGTCATTACTTGATGGGCAGACATTTTATTGTCAAGACAGACCATCTTAGCGCTAAGTATTTGCTAGGTCAGAAGATTTCTACCTTGATGCAACAGAAATGGCTCACCACGCTTCTGGGATTTGATTATGAAATCATCTATAAATCTGGTCAAGAGAAATAAAATTGCATGTGTCTCTTGTCCAGACAAGATAAAGGGTAGGACACCAGTGTATCAGCTATCTCCATGGGACAAGCTGATTGGCTGCAGGCCTCAAAACCTGGTTGGAAGACTGATCCGTCTCTCAAACAAATCATTGCTGATTCAGAAGCTAACCCTCCTTCCCATGAGGGCTAGTCTTTGAGTCATGATGTCTTTGCTGATAAAGGAAAGGTTGGTGGTAGGATCTGTTGGCAACACCAAAACCCTAATTCTCCAGGAAATGCACGGTAGCCCAGAAGAGGACACTCAAGTACTGAAAGAACCTACAAAAGAGCCAGGAGGTCTTTCTATGGGAAGGGGACGAAAGAGGAGACCACAGCCGACAAATCTGTTCGGGTGACCTCCTCTATTGATTTCCTCAGTGGCAAGAATTGAACAAGCTTCAGGGTACAGCACTATGCCTTAGTACAGATTATCACCCACAAACAGATGGGCAGACAGAAGTGGTAAACAGATCTCTGGAGGTTGATTTGAGATGCATGACAGAAGACAAGCCGAAGGCTTGGGTAACTTGGTTATCCTGGGCTGGATGGTGGTTTAACACCACCAATCATTCCTCTACCTGGATGACTCGTACCAAATTGTCAACGGACAAGTACCCCCTTCTGACATTCAATATATTCTAGGCTCTTCGACGTTGTTGCAGCAGATCAGTGGGGTCAGGATAGGGAAGTCACTCTACGAATTCTGAAGGAACATCTCATCCAAGCTCAGAATCAAATGCAACAGTTGGCTCATAAGCATAGATCAGAAAGGGTATTTCAAGTAGGGTATTGGGTTTATCTAACTTACAACCGTACAAGCAATGCACAGCTCAGTTCAGATTAAATACAAAAGTATCCCCAAGATTTTATGGACCATTCCAAGTTCTTAAGAAAATAGTCCAGGTTGCTTTTAACTTAGATTCGCCTTCATCTTCTAAAGTCCACCCAGTTTTCCATGTTTCTTTACTAAAGAAGAAATTGGGAAGTCAAAGTGATCACCCATTCCACTCTTCCCCCAGTCACAACTGATGGCACTATTACAACCCAACCACTAGCTTTACTGGACAGAAGGTTGGTCAAACGTAGATTAAGAGCTGCCCCAAATTCCTAGCACAGTGTTTCTGACTCTGTTCCACAGGATTCCACTTGGGAAATTTATTCTGATTTGCAGACTAGATTTCCAGATTTTATGCCTTGTGGAAAAGGCTGTTCTCAAGAGGGATGGAATGATCCGCACTCTAATATTGATAAGTACTCCAGCCTTAGCTCAAGAACTTAAGGGTTACGTGGCAGTTGTTGCGGGAAATTAGGGAAGTTCGTTAGAATCTGTTGATATAGCTGAATTCAGTTAGAGAGTCAGGTGGCAGAGTCAATTAGGGGTTGGCGGGAGCTTATGTAAAAAAGGAAGGAGAAAGAGGAGAAAGGATAACGAGAATTGTATAGTGTTACGGGTTGGACGAGGGTTCCTTCCTAAATACTGTTCCATTGAATCAATAAAAGCTTTTTCTTCTATTTCCTGTCATTTCTTTCATTACACTTCACAATCTTATCAAATGGGCCAAAAATTCTCCAGTTACATGCAATAAAACCAGTCAAATATTGGAATTCTATGTAAATGAGAATAGAAAGCAGAATTCACAACAATAAAGCATTGACCTCAAAAGAATAAAGAAAAGGAATTGATTGAAACCTGAATGCTGAAGGATTTATGTCAGGAAAAGCAACAACCTTCTCATCCTGCATTAAAGTTCCATCAGTCACAGTTTAATTTTACAAGAACTTTTGAGCTTTAACATACGCATACATATATATGTACACACACAGGGAGGGAAGGAGATCGGACGGAGTGGAGGAGAGGGGTGGATGTGGAACAGCGGGCGATTTGACAGAAGATGCATGACGGTGATACTCCCCCCGCCATTTCCTCTCCCTTCGTCGCCGCAGCTGGCATCGACTTTTTGATGGCTTCTCCGGCCCCAACGCTTTGTTTTATTAAAGTGCTACAAATTTATATAACAAAACCAAAAATTCTAGAGACACACCACTTTTACACCTTGCTTTCACACATCACTCAAAACTATATTATTTTGTGTTAAAAAAATCATATTTGTTTTTGACCCATATCGATAAAAACATATTTGGATCTTTCTTAACATAAAACTACGTAATTTTAATTGATGTGTAAAAGTGATGTGTTAAAATGACGTGTATGTAGCACTCTTGTAACAAAACAAACCTGTTTTGAAAAAAATGTGAACTCACAAATTTAGCCGGAGATATAACATCGATTTTTAATTTTTAATTTCTTATATATTTATTATGTTTTCATTAATTTTTGAGAATTTATTAGTTTATTTCGACGAAAAAAATCTAAGAAATATTAAATAATGTATAAAAATTAAAAAATTACTAAAAATAAAAAATAAATCAAAACATGTTATTATTTTTCAACCTTTTTTAATTTTTTTAATTTTTAAACATAATCTTAAAATTTGAAATTTATTTCATCTAGACAAAATAATAAATAATTAAAAATTGATATAAAATAAAAAATTATAAATATAATTTAATAAAAATAAAAAAGAATAATACAATAATTTAATAAACACCACCGTCTAGATGGACTAATCGGTCAATGGTCATCAATTAAGTATTTTTTTAAATTATAATGTTTATTAAATTATGGGGTACTTATTTTAAGGTCCTTTCTATTAGTCTTTATTAAGTTTTCATCCCATACACTTTTGAACATTAATTTTCAGTCCTCATTTTCTGTAAATACCGAACCAGCCCCCAGTAAACTCTGACCATGGTTTATTCGGATTACACCATAAGCCCCTAAAATCACGGTGACAGAAAATCGATCGCGCCGGAATAGGAAATCTCGTCCAGAAATCCCTAAAATTAAGCCTAAAATGATAAACGTAATCCCTAAAATTAAGCCTAAAATGATTCTCCAAATTTAACCTCACCAAATCAAATATCCCAACTGTTGAGTCCTCACCATCAATTGACTGGACCACGGTATAATCCATAGGACCTAACATGCCTTCAGAATTTTCATTGTTGCCGTCTCGATTACCAATATCAAATATCCCAACTGTTGAGTCCTTAACAAGTACCTCTATGTCTTCATATTCGGCATTCTCTGCAAGCCCGAACATCGTACCCAAGTCGTCATCGTTGTCCAATAGTAGATTTTCATTGTCAACCAATGAGTAACTCAACACCACGGATTCAGGGTCCAAATGATGCCATCTATCACATACCTTGTTCACCACCTGCACAAAGTTCCAGCTGCGATCTATCCGAATTGCAGCAATCTTTTCATTATGCCTACAAATCAGTATCAAACCACCATCCATTGCAACAATCATGTAGCACAAAAGGGGAAAAATCGGTATTACCTAATTTAAATGTCAAGCGGCAACGTGACACAAAAAATATAGTTGCCCCAAATTTACAATGTTCAGCAAATATACCATAATTACTCAAACATATTATCACTTCCAAATTTACAATGTTCAGCAAATATACCATAATTACTCAAACATATTATCACTTACAAATTTACAATGTACAGCAAATATACCACAAATTTCCTAATGTACCATAATTTTAACTTACCAAATTGACGAACATGGTAAATTCCCATTAAAATTTGAGTTATGGTCGTCCATGGTATATTTGCTTGATTTATGGTAAATTCAGACAATACGCATGGTAAATTTTGTCACCCCCATCAAAATGCGCATTATGGTGAATTTCGTAATCATTATGGTAAATTTACAGATGGTAAATTTTCACCAGTATGTCAAACCCTTTGGATTCGGTGCCCCATTCGAATCACAAAATTAGACCCACAATGCGTTAATCATCGCAATAAATTTTGGGTTTCAACATCAACCACCGTAATATCGACATAACGAAAATAATCATCAGAACTTACCAAAATCTTCAGTCCAAACCGGTGATTAAATACTTCCGGGCAGAGAACTTCAAGTTCCAATAATGGGACTTTACGGGGCAGAGAACTTCAAGTTCCAATAATGGGACTTTACGGGGCAGAGAACTTCAAGTTCCGGCGATTGAACACTTCGGGCCAAAGAACTACTTTTTTCCGGTGATTAAAAACTTCGGGACAAATCAAATCCGTAACAAAAATAATCTGTACAAAATTCGTGAAAAACAAATCAAATCCGTAACAAATCAAATCCGTGACAAATCAAATCCCTTAAAACTACCATTTCGTAACAAATCAAATCCGTAACAAATAGTATCTGTGAAAAAATTCGTGAAAAACAAATCAAATTACTAATATTTCGGCCACATATAGTAATATTTCCATAACAAATGAAATCCGTAACAAATCAAATCCCTAAAATTAAGCCTAAAATGATAAACGTAATCCCTAAAATTAAGCCTAAAATGATTCTCCAGATTTAACCTCACCAAATCAAATGTTAACTACACAAAGGGTAACATGGTAAACCATCTCTCAAAAGTAATGGCAAAATTGTCCATCTACACTATTATAGGATGATAACATAATTCCGAAAAGTGGATGTGATGAAAAACTAAGTCGGAGGAGTAGAAAGGACCCTAATTTAATTTACCCTTAAATTATTGGCTTATTATTTTTTTATTGTATTTAAATTTTTTTATAACTTTTATATTGTATCAATTTTTTGTTATTTATTGGTTCGTCTCGACGAAAGGAATCTAAAAAGTATAAAATTATGTTAAAAAATTAAAAAACATTCAGAAGAGACGAAAAATAATTTTGAATTTTTTTTAACTTTTGGATATAATTTTATACTTTTTAGATTCAAAAAATAAATCTTAAAAATAAACAAAAGCATAACAAATACAAAAAATAAATAAATAATTAATTAAAAATTATAGTCCAAATAGACACTAATTCTGTTTGGTCTCTTTTGTGTAATGATGGAACTCATCTCTTTTGCTAATTCTGTTTGGTCTCTCTTGCAAAATTAAATAATAATATGTCCACTGTAACTAATGAGTTAATTCAATTAGAAAGTACTAATTGTGGCCAATTAATTAGATCTCCTGTTTTTAATAAACAAATTACGTGAAAAATTACACTTTGTGAGATGGACTTTATGATTATGAAGAATTTTGACTTAATGCTTGTATTGAGGAAAGATTGTGAATATTTTTTTTTATTCAGCTAATGTCATGAAAAATTATTGTTTTACAGTTACCAAAGTGACTCAATTATTATGGTTTATAGATATTAAGCCCAATATATTATTTTAATTGTAAAAAAAATTGTCCACCTAATATTTAAGTGAATTTTATTATTTTGATTTGATATTTATATTATGGTAGATTGGATATAGTCATCAAATCGGTATTGTTCATAAAATATCAATTCAAATTATAGAATCCTATCAATGAATAATATGATTCACCTCAAATTTATAGGAAAGTTATTGTTTTGATTTTAAATAGAAATTCATTGTTTTGATTTTAAATCTATGTTATGATATCGTTTGTTAGTAACCAAAATGATCTTGTCGGAATGATTTATAGATTTTACAACATTGCGCTCTTAGTTTAAACTAATTCAGAAATCGTCCCTAAGTCTCAATAACTCTCAATCGGGTGCCCATACCATTTAAATTAATTCCCATTTACACCCAAATCGCTCAATTAACTGCTATTTAAATACTTAGATTTTTAAATTGGGTTAGATTTTCACAATGTTGATTGAAAAAATAATGAAAATGATGAAAAATATCTTACCAAATAATGAAGATTGAACATAAGCAAATCAAATCTTACCAAGGCGTAAAATAAAGAAAACTTGAATTGAAAACGCTTATTCAATCTTGAAGAACTAAAATAAGAACTACTAAATCTAAATTTGTAACTAGAACTGGAAGAAAAAGTGTTGAATGAAAAAGAGAATGAAAGATTCCATAATTTATGCCTCACACGAATTTAAATGTAAGGACCCGGAAAATTTGAGTTTTTAAAAATAATTATTTGAAAATTTATTTCGGGTAAATAATTTGATTTATTATGATATGTATCGGATTTTAGATTAATATTTGTTTGAATTATTCAAACAACTATTACTTTTCTTGATGAGAATCTTTTATGGACAATATTTGCATTATATCTTATCATATTGTGCATGAGTGTCTCTTATTCCATATAATAGATAATTTGATGTGTAGAGTTTGACTTACACACAGATGATCAGATTATCGATTCTTGTAGAATATAAGTTTTTGGTTCACAATCTTAAGTAAAATTGAACACACCACCAGTAGGACTGTAATACAGTGTTTCAATAGGTCTGTCTTGATTACGAGAAATAGTATAGTTTTAACTCACTGTGTTAGTACACTATATGTGGATTGAACAAGATCACATGGTTATTATGAGTGGTTGTGCTCTTAACCTAAAAATAATTAGCAGATGTGTACATTAATATTGTTGACTTTGATTCATTATAGAGTGAGGTATTATGGGCCAATAGTCTCGATCAGTTGGGTCACAATATTAAGTGTACGACAACTATTAATTATTAATGGAATTGACGTCCTTTTATAGGGATTGATAATATTCTCTTGAGAAAACTTATAAGTTTCAATTATGTCAAATCCTGTAGGTTGATATTAGTATTCGACATAACGAAGAAGTTAAGTGGAACATCCCAAAGAATTTCATATATGTTGATTAAATAAATTGTCAGTAATTTATTTTAATCAACGAATATCTGTAATCTTAACATAGGGAAATAAATAAGCATTTAATAACATGGAGTTTGAAATGTAATTTTAAGATATTGGAAGAGAATACAATTATAATTCTGTATTAGTATGAAATGTAATTTATATAATTCGGTATTAATTTAGATCGGATTAGGAAGCCCAGCCTATACTTCTCCTAGGGCTCCCTATCGTTGCCTATATAAATACCGCTATGCCTTCTAGGTCAGAAACAACTTAACACTCAAAATATTGAGAGGTTCTGTGAAGGAAGGAGATCACGGTTTTGAGCTCACACTTATTTCGTGATCAAGGTGCAATAGGATTACGATAGAAGATCTCGATGTCAATCGAGCAAAATTATTCCTGTCGAGATCAAAGTTCGATCAGGATCAAACCAGAGAGATTTCAAAGATATAAACCCTAATTTTGCCTAGTAGGGTTTCATATTTTTTTTGTATAATTTGTGAGCGTTCATCACTGAGTCTCGAGAAATCGATCCCTAACGTCAATATCTTTATGAGTGTGGATTTATTGGATTGCATTAAGTACAAGCAAACCAAGAATATTAAGAAAAAGTCACAAGAAATAATGGATTTCTTAAAATGATACATATAGACATTATCTTTTGATTGAGAGATCGATGGCCACCTATAAATGACTTTTGCATTATGTTATCATTTTTCTATTGTAAAAAAAAAAAATATTAACTTATAAATGCTCTCTAAATGCATATTGTTGAGATAGAAAGACAAATAGAAAGAAAGTAAGAGCATCATGTAATCTATGTGTGATCAATATTATGGAAGGTCTGCTGATTTTGGACAATACCCAAGGTCATTTTTTAAGTTTCTTGAAAAGATGACACATGTATACAATATATAATATCAAAAATACCAAGTCTGAATGTATTAGTTGAAAGGCATAATAGGCATGGTTAAAACTATGTGAGTAAATTCAAAATATCAATTATGTGATCAATATTATGGAAGGTCTGCTGATTTTGAACAATATCCAAGGTCATTTTTTAAGCTCCTTGAAAAGATGACATATGTATACAGTATATAATATCAGAAATACCAAGTCTGAATGTAGTAGCTGAAAGACATAATAGGCATGGTTAAAACTATGTGAGTAAATTTAAAATATCAATTATGTGATCAATATTATGGAAGGTCTGCTGATTTTGAACAATATCTAAGGTCATTTTTTAAGCTCCTTGAAAAGATGACATATGTATTCAGTATATAATATCAGAAATACCAAGTTTGAATGTATTAGTTGAAAGGCATAATAGGCATGGTTAAAACTATGTGAGTAAATTCAAAATATCAATTATGTGATCAATATTATGGAAGGTCTGTTGATTTTGAACAATATCCAAGGTCATTTTTTAAGCTCCTTGAAAAGATGACATATGTATTCAGTATATAATATTAGAAATACCAAGTCTGAATGTATTAGTTGAAAGACATAATAGGCATGGTTAAAACTATGTGAGTAAATTCAAAATATCAATTATGTTGTGTGGATTTCGACTAAGATGGTTCCAAATACTCATTTGAACTGTGGAGAGAATGAAAACCGAATTTAAGACACATGCATGTATATGGTTGTTTAACAGAGGCCATAATTTATAAGTCTCCTGATTTTTTTTTTTTTTGAATTTTAGAATGGTCTGTAATGACATTATTGTTTACTCAAGAAAATTCTAAGGGTACGAATTTACTATCTAACAATAGTACGAGAATGATAAAAATTTCAAATTTCAAATTCTTAAAGATGGTAAAATCAGTGAGAGTGCTGAATCACAACTTTAAATACATGTTATTTTTCTCACAGTTCTTAAACAAGATGATGATATGGAACAATAATACGACTTAAATCAAGATCAATATCCCGAACTTAGTCGAGAGAGGCAAAAGAAAAGAAGAGAGAGAAAACATAGATTACAAAGAAGTGGAAGGGAAGAGATCTAGTGCTTGTATTCAAAAAAAAGTGTGAGGAAACAATGGTTAGAAATAGGATTTCAGACAGATAAGTACTAAATGCATAGAAGGGGCAAAGTTGTTGACGAAGGTAAAACTTAAATAAAGATTATTGAGTTTTTTCTTAAAATAATTAAGTTAGTTTGGTAGACAAGTGCTCTCACATACATGTGGATGTACCAATCACAAGAGAGCTAGCCGACTTGAGAAAGGTGGTTCAGGTGGTGGCCGATTTGAAAAAGACGGTCCAACCTTTAGTCGACCTAGGAAATGGTGGTTCATGGTGTTACTGACCTGAGGAAGGTGGTTCTCTGGGTTGCCGACCTGAGGAGGATGGTTATCAGTATCAAGTTAGAGATAGAATAGAACTCCGGATGTCTCGAAATAATGTTTTAAATAGATATGGATGAGAAGTCCAATGCCAGTTTAACTTAGAATGAGGAGTGCTAAGTTGAATAAAACTCTAATGGTCAAAGATAACTCTCTGGAAGAATCCAAATTGGTCTTATTTCATTAGCGGCTAGCCATAAGACAATCCTACTTCGATTCTAATAAGGAATTAGGGTCCTGAGAGAATTGAAAAGATTAAGTGACGAAGGCTATAAATAGAGGTTCAATGCCATAGTAAAAGCTATAGAATTACATGCTAATATGCAGAGTTAGCTATTGTTTAGAGTTATATCTGTAATCACTGTCTGACTTAATCATCAGAGTACCTTTCTACTAGATCGGGTGTAGGATTTTTGACGGATATCTGTCTTGCAAATCTCAAGTCTAAAGAGAGAGAGAATGTATTTCATGTTGGATAAGTGAGTAATAACTTTTCGCTAGATTAAAAAAATCACCCACCTACAATTCTCATTTAATTTTTCATCGCTATGTTTTTGTCATATGTTTTACTAAACACCGCGCATTTAAAGATTTTAATAGATTCTTCTTGGTCCATGCACACTAACTGGCTCGTAAGTTTGACCTACTCCATTTCAAAAGAAAGAAAAATAGTTATGAAAAATTTATAACCACACACGAATACATATTTTTTCAGACATATATATTACAAATTAGAATAGTGTGAAATCCTTAGAAGATATTTTTATAAAAATAGTTGAGATCATTTTTATCTAACGGTTGAAGTTCACTATAAAAAATGGTACACAACAATCTTAACTAGCATTTATTAGTTCACAATTTTCAAAAAAATAATAAAAATATATATTAATGCTCGCTTTCTCTCTCTATTTTTCTAAACTATTTAATTTATATGAATATTTACTTTCTAATATATAATACATACATATTTTTTACAAAAAAATATTGCGTGTCTAAACTAATTTATATTACAATACATAACGACATGAGGCTCTCCAAACACATTTTTATAACAATTGAGATTATTTTTTGATCTAATGGTTGTGATTCATTACAAAAAAGTTACTAATACAAACATGACAATAGATTGAATAATAACCGAACTAGAATATTAACATTAGTGTCGTAAACAAGGATAATATGGTTGTACTCACATAAGAGGTGTGGGTCCACACCTACAGTGTGTGTGCAGTTTGGGTGGGGGCTTTATCTTTTGTGAATATTTGCATAAATATATCTATATTCATACATAGTTGTATCTATATTAAATGTGTTTATGGATAGTCTTGGTAAAATTGAAATATTTATACTCTTGTATATGAAACTCAAAACCCTAATCTTGTCAATACTCAAACCCTTAGCAGCCCCTTTGATTGATGAATTGAGAATTGAGAGAATGAATTCTTCTATTGAGATTTCGTAAGGAAAAAAATCTGAAATAATTTAATTTTTCATAGTATTAATTTCATTTTTTTTTTTTTTTCTGATATCAGTAAACGTAAATGGTATTTTGATAAAATAAATAGAACACTTTTTTTAGGCTAGCCAAACAGAGAGTAAAAAAATGAGGAAAAATATTTTTCCTTTTCTTTTCTCACGAAGGGGCTGTAAAATCTTCTACCTTCCCCCCTCTGGACCATCACCGGACTCCGCCGTCCCCCCTCCCGGCTCAAATTCTCATTTCAACTCAAATCCCGTTCGAAGAATGAGCTCAGGGAGAATTTTCCAGCTGAAACTTGACCCACTTACAGGTAACTCAGAATGGATCGTCATCGAAGAGGAAGAAGAAGAAGATGGCTCAGATTGTCCTCCGCGGCAACCCATCTTGGCGACGACGTCTTACCTCGACATGCTTAACGATTCCCGCCGCAACACTGCTTTTCGCGAAGCCATCGAGAAGGCCATCACGAAACCTTGCCATGTTCTTGATATTGGGTACTTACAAATGTAGTACTTCATAAGTAGTTTCGTTACTTCAGTTGCTACAAAATAATGATATATTTGAGATTATGAATTTATGGTACCACGACTGTGCTGCTTTTGAAGTAATGATTTTTAGATGACATTTTGACTATAATGAGCATCCACGCTGAACTTTATCAAGAATTGTAAATAAATGCAATAAACGTTGCAGCTTCATAATCTTGCACCCTCATAGTTGGACTTGGAAGGGAGAGAGAACAGAGAATCAAGTCAAATCTGTAAGACCACCTCCAACCTTTTTCTTAAACTTTTTAATTGAGTTGATTGAAGCACATTTACGGACGAACTCAGATGATGTAAGCATAAGACTGAGTAAAAGCTTCATAAGGACTCTGGGAGAGTGTTAAATTTGGAAGGCACAAAATAGCCTTGAAAAGTTGGAATATTTGAGAAGAGAAGTTGCTGCCACCCATTTGAGTAACAAAACTCGTTTTGAGATGATTTTGAGTAGAGGAGTGGAGAGGGTTTTGGGGTGTGTTCTTACTCCAATTTGAGTTTGAGTCAAGATTGGAGCTAAATTTTGCTAGTTTTTGGTGATCACTATTATTTGGACTTGTGGGTGGTGGTTACATTTAAAGTTTGTTCATACATGAAGGTTTGATCACACATGTAATATCATTCTTTGCTATTGAGTGTATACAGAATGCTAGCTTTTTTCATATATGGTGATGGAATAAGTGCTTTGCAGTGCTGGAACCGGGTTGCTATCAATGATGGCTGCGCGAGCAATGGACTCTAGTAAGTCAACAGCGTATTCTACTTCTGAAGGAATGGTGACGGCATGCGAGTCGTATCTTCCAATGGTGAAGCTGATGCGGAAAGTTTTGCGCCTCAATGGTATGGAAAGAAAAGTGCGTGTTATCAACAAGAGATCTGATGAACTAGAGATCGGTTTGGATATGTCTAAACGTGCAGACATTCTTGTGAGCATCACTCTTTATTTCTTGTTTCTCTTCTTCTTAAACAGTTAATCAAACTTTGCCTCCCTTTTATCGCATAAGAACATAAGCATGCAGTGGAACACTAGGAAAGAGTACCTAGCAAAAGGGATCCATTCCGAAATTGAGCTCACCAAGAAGAAAAGTGGAGTCATAGTAAACATGTTACGTCAAAAATAGAAACTATGTAAAAGGTTCATTTCCAACCCTAAATAGCTTAGTTGGACTATTAAAATATGTGCTTATTCCTATCTTTCACAAGCACCATATGAGGCACCATGGGGCTATCAACCATGGCTGCATATTCCTCTTCCTCTTCCACTTGACAAAAAAACTTACCATTGAAAGCTTCCTGGTTTCATGGGCACATATGATTCGTTGATATATGCTGCTGGATTTTTTCCTATTTTTGTATTTGTAACTTATGATTCATAATCCTAAATGCAGGTCAGTGAGATACTTGACTCAGAGTTGTTGGGTGAAGGACTAATTCCAACTTTACAGCATGCACATGACAAGTTATTGGTGGAAAACCCACAGACCGTACCTTACCGCGCAATTACTTATGGCCAGGTATTTGACTTCACTTCAGATGTCTAGTTCTTTTCTGTTCACTCTTCCATGGTCTTAATATGACATGCTTTCTTTACGTTTATTCTGTCTTAGTTGAGTTACCATCATGAACTTTCCTTTCTCTTTACCACATAATAGGCATTTCATTGTATTAGTGAAGTCTTGAGAGTGATTACTGCTCACATCAGTTATAGTTCGTGTAAATCCATGTGGATAACTCAGGTTTGCTAAAGTTCATAAGCTTCTATTTAGTTTGTAATGTTGGCCGTCAATTACATCTTTGTGATATTGGGTGTCATTCCTTGCCAAGTCCAAATTGATCAGATTGATCAAAAAGTTAGAATGGTCAAAGTGTAGGTATATTCCGCATGAAGTTCTGAGAAAAAGAGTTGTTCGCTAGAATCATCAGCTTTCGGCATGTAAGTTTTTGAGTCTTCATGGTAGGGTTTGTACCTATGTTACCAGAATATGGTAATATCTAGCGAATAATGTTTTGGAACTCATGTTTCAAAATATTGTACACTTGAATGTATCTAGCATTGAAAGCAATTTCATTGCTTTTCCAATGCATTTCCTTAATATCTCTCAGGAGAAACATATGACATATAAAACATAAACAAAGTGGGGCTTCAACAGCCATATTTAAATTCTTTTGGTCAAAATGCTTCCAGGAGTATGTTATGTATTCATGATTGAAAATAATACCCCATTTATTGGATGCTTATCTCTTAAATCATGCACATCACGATCTAGTAGTATGAAGAAGCCTACCCCATCTACCACAATTTAGGCAAGGTCGCGTACCGTGTTCGTGTTTTGGTTTCTCTTACCGGAATAATCCTTGTTCCAAGTAACATAGATTGGACTCTTGTGCATTCAAAACAACCTAAACACCCCTGGTCTTTCCTCTGCCCTGTCTCTGTCTCTCTCTGTGCACTATATTTTCCGCTGTGAGGGTGCTTTAGGAAAAAAGTTATGTGGAATCCGATAAACTGCTTGGTTAGAATCCTCCACGTTCGTGTTTTGGTTTCTCTTATTGGAATGGTCCGTTTTCCAAGTAACATAGGTTGGACTTTTTGTGTATTCAAAACAACCTAAACATCCATCCTCTTTCCTCTGCCCTGTTTCACAAAGAGGGATTCCTTATCTAATTCATAAACCTCCTTGTTCATTCTATGCTGTTCACACCTTTAAATTTTTGTAATGTGAAATATCGTGAATGGTCCAACCAGATATTTGGCTTTGAACTGAGAAGTTGGATTCTCACAGACCGTCCTTACTTATTTAGCATGGACATGAAAGCGGGACATAATAGTAATCACTAAATATTTAGGTTATAACTTCTATTGAAGTTATCAACTGATGGTATATGCCTATAGAGATACATGTTTCATATTACAGTTTTGGTCAATAGTTTTAAAGTTATAAGTACTTATCTCTGAAAATGCTTTTAAAATTTGCAAAAGCCACCTGTCCTGTCTCCATGGTGTGCCCATTGTATCTCAGGCGTCTCCTACAACAAAAAAGATCAAAAGTTTATGGCGCCACATATTGTGTTCCATGTGTATTTTGGCACGTGGTAGGCATGTTTGCATCCCCGGCATGCCCGACACGGATATGACAACCACTAGGTGTGTTGGTGCTTCATAGATCCTTACATATTCTTTCTTCTTGTTTTGCAGTTCTCCTTGAACTATATGTTTCTTTTTTTCTTTTTCCAACTTTGGGATTTCCTTTTATTAACTGTTTTGCTCTGTAGTCACCACTTTACTGCTGACATTTAATCATCTGTCTTCATTTTTCATCACAGTTAGTTGAAAGCAAATATCTGTGGAAGCTGCATGACTTGCATAATAATGAAGTGAAAGCATCAGATGACATTCATCTTGTTCCAACAAGAAAGGAGACAATTTTATGTGTGAAGTCGCAAAGTTTACCCATGCATTGTGATGCACTGAAAGATGAAATAAAACTTGTAAGGCCTTATTATCTCTGAAAAACTCAGTATGAAAATAGAGGCTTATGTCCTATTGCTACTCAGTTTAGTATTCATCCAGCTGTCAGAACCCTTCAAAATTTTTGAATTTGACTTTTGGAGAAGGCCAGAAAGTCGAGGCGAAACTAAGCTACGCATAAAGGCAATTAATGATGGTACTGTTCATGCTGTTATCTCATGGTATATTTTGTACATTAATAAGTGGGATCTATTATAGCTGTTTCTTGAGAGATGGTTGCCAATATAGTGGTTTCTTTTTCAGGTGGATACTTCAACTTGATTGTGAAGGGACAATTTATTACTCCACTGGCCCAAGATGGATAAGATTCCCACTCCACAAGGAGCTACTGTCATCATTCCCTAGTAAGTGAAGGTGTTTTGTGTTAGCTTCTGTAGTTGCAAATCCACCGAAGCTTTGGAAGTTTCCTTAGAAGAATGAATGGGTTAACATCGCAAGGACACTTTTTGATTTTGCTGATGTTGTCCCTTATTTTGGAATTTTGGGACCAAAAAAGCAACTGCTAAAGATAGTGTTGTGATGCATGTTACTAATGAAACACTTTGGCTTTGCTCAATTAGCCTTTCTACCACAATTTTTAAATTTTATTTTCTAAAAGCAGTTTAAATAATTTTCCCCCTAAAATTTGCCCGTTTCAATTACGATTGAAATTTGTTTACAAATTCCTTTTAATTCTACTTTTATGGGAAAAGAATATTTGATGTGAAAAGAATTTTCTGCTTACAATTGGTTTTATTTAAAAAAAACTGATTCAAGAAATGAACCGAGCAAAGGCTTTGTTGTTACTCTTAGTTGGATTTACAATGTGTTATGTCATATTGTTAGAATCAAGTTAAGTGGTGAAGTTGTTTGCAAGTTATATAATACGTACGTAGATCTATTTTGATGCACTACTGCATATTTTTTATCCAAAGTTAGAGGTAAGTAGAAGTAATCTATTTACGACTAGTCTCAAATGCAGCCTAGGAATAGGGATGGCAATGGGGCGGAAAGGGGGTGGATATTACTGTCTCCATCCCTGATCCCCGAACCTATATTCAATCTCCATCTCCTCCCCGATTCCCGAATGGGATTATTTTTTTCCTCCACTCCCGCCCTGAATGGGGAACGGAGATCACCAAATGGAGATCGGAGATCCAAAAAAAAAAAAAAACATACATTAGTAATGACTTAAAATTTGAAATGATCTCATTTTCATTAAAAAAAATAACAAAAAAAGAAAATAAACTAAAGCATGCATACTCTTACGCAAAAGTCATCCATTTTTTTAAATCTAAAATATTCAAAAACAACAACAATAACTAATTAAAAGATAGAGTTAAAAGTGAAGAGTGGAAGTTGTATTAGGTGTCTGGATTCCAAGGTAAAGAAATGCTAATAAATTAAAGACTGAAAGTTGTATTAGTCTCAAGATAAAAAGCCTTGTGATATGAAAAATATGATTAAAAATTTAAAGAAACGCTAACAAATTCATAGGATTAAAATTCACCGGGGGGGGGGTGGGGATCAGGGTGGAAACACACAAACCCGAATCCTACCAGATCCCCGTTTTCTTTTAAAATTTGTCCCCGAATCCAACCCAATCCCCGAAGCCCCGATCCGTACGGGGCGGGGAATGGAGTGGGGCGGGTTGGATCGGACGAGATTTGCCATCCCTACCTAGGAAATTATACATGTTTACTCTTAGCACAAGGGTTCATTTTCTTCAGCAGTTCTTAGTAGATGGCTAACTTGAATTAAATTTGCAGTTGTAACGCTCTATCATGAGAAGGGGGTTCTTTAAATATTTTCTTTTAGTTTTCCCAAAATTTATATTTGTTCAGTTGCTTGTCTAGATTCTGGGGATTGGTGTGACCACTGGAAGCAATGTGTCCACTTCATCCCAGGAAAAGGTCTGCCGATCTCCAAGGATGAAGAGCTGTCCCTGCATGCCAGTCATACGGAAACCAGCGTCTCCTACGAATTCGAGACTCAAGCATATAGGACAGAAGTTGAACCCTATGACTTCTCTCAAGATGATCGACTCATGCTACCACCAGAAAGACTTGCAATTTATGGAGATAGCAGTTGGAGGTGCTCTATATTAGAAGCTGTTAAAAATGCCGTACGATCTCCCTCTCTCCCTTGAACACTGATATATATGAACACCATCAGAGTTACAGTACTAAATGTAATCTGAAAAGTACTTCATTGGTTAATACTGCTTTTCCTTTTCATATCATGCAATCCTTCTTTAATATCAGTTATTTTGCTTGCAGTTGAAGGGTAGAGTTTCCCCATTATGCCTTGTTCAAGATGACAGTGTTTTCTTAACAATTGCCATTGCTAATCTCTGCAAAACATCACAAGTAACGTCATTGTTTCCGGGGCTGCGAGAAAATGGAGCCAAATATTTACAAGCTGTTGCTGGAGAAAATGGCTACTCAATGGATGTAATTGAAGTTCTTAATAAGAGAAAAGATATCATGACTTTGCGGGATACTCATCAGAAAAAGGTTATTTCCTTTCGATTCTGATTCAATGCCAAACCTGCTGTTATGCGTTCCGTTTTGCTGAGTTTCCCCACAAAATTTTGAACTGTTGATATTTTTGTCAATGGGAGTAGCCAAATGATCAGTTAGCTCATTTTATGTGGAAGGATACAGTTTTATGTTGCTTTGTTTCTCCATTGACCAAATCTTATGGCAAACTAGTTTTCCTCTTTCTCTTCTTTGTTACTTCTAATTAACTTTACATTACCATAAGCTGCTGCTAACCAATTGTGAAATTGGATGTTAATTAATTACATGGGGGGTTTCATGTTTTATCTCCAGGTTGAGCTCCTGGTTGGAGAACCATATTATTATGGGAGTGATAGCATGCTTCCATGGCGAAACCTGCGGTTTTGGTAAGTAATACCACTTGCATTATAATCTGTAGCCTGTTTCTTGATTCGAGCATAAAAATAGTGTCAAGTGGGCACATTGCATAGTCTGCTCTGAGATTGCGGTGCTGATTTTTTAAGGGTAACACTTGCAATGATCATTCTGGATGTATTAGACCTGAACAAAAAATTATGGGCCCACTCTATGGTATCCCTGAATGTGTGGTAAGGCTTTTTTATAGTTTACTCTTTACAAAGCTCTTATTCTTAATCCAAACATTTGATAGGTTAATTTAGTGAATTTTAACCCTCATAATTTCTTTTTCACTCTTTAAAATCTACCTCTTTACCAGATAATTTCACCAGGTCCATGCCTATTTAAATTAGGTGAACTTTTACTTACTGGGTGGTGAGAAGCACGTGTATGAGTACAAATATCGATGCTGATACGATATGGGTACATCAGCACTGCAAAACTAAAAAAATGGAGGTTGGGGTAAGGCCATAGTAATTGTAGTTTTATGATTTAGAGCAATGCATTACATGTATTAATTACACTTAGAAGAAGGGAAATATCTAAATCACTTGCTTGATTAAGAATCCAACATCAAAGAACAATTTAAGGCCAAACTTAAGGTACAAATCAGAGTTCAGTGCCATTATACTAAAGAACCTATAGGTCAACTTAGCTTCATCTCTACCTTTCGTACAACTTTATGTATATTGGAGTACTTCTGGGATACAGCAAAAGCTAAAGAGAAAAATTTCGGTATGTGTTTCATGTACTTGGTACATATTTGGAAGTACCATGCAAAATACCGGTAGTTGGTACGTTACGGTTACGAGTATGATGGGGTTTTAGAAGTACCCATGCTTCATAGACTGGGTGGAGTTTTTGACTAGGATTCTTTCTCCACATGTCACATCGGGCTAGATGGCTCCTGAGTACTCATATAACCCGTTGTCTGCTTAAGTGGTATACCGAAAGAAGTATATTTGTTGCTCTTGCTTTCATGCAATCCTTTTGGGGCATTTTACTTAAATCGTTCTAACTGGACTTGAAGGAAGGAACGGACTATACTTGACCCAATCCTTTCAAAAGATGCATCGATAATTCCTTGTAAAGGAATACTGAAGGCTTGTGCAATGTCTCTTCCCGTAAGCTATTCTTAGTTCATGCCTTTTTCTTGAGCCGAGCTTGTGATGCTGTTGCAGACCTTTCTAAAAACTGTTTGGTGTAGGATCTTTGGAGAAGTCGCTGTTGCTTAAGAAAAATTGAAGGTTTTGATCACTCTGTAGTGAATGCTACCTTAGGGGGATGTGGCGATCTTCCTACACCCCAAGAGAGCCCTTGTTTGCCCTTTTTTATCTGGCAGTGTGGGGAGAATAAGGTAATTGATATATTATGTATAACTGCAAGTTTATAGTATGAAGTACATTCATTTGAGGGTATATAAGATTACATTTAGAAGTGACAAGCTTTACTTCCTCATTTAAATGCAACTGTACTCGAATCATTTCAGGGACTCACCGAGATATTTACGGTTATGGAGTTTGATTTCTCGAAACCAATAAGTCCGTGTTCTGGCAAAGCCCAGGTATTCCAATTCCCTATTGTAAGCTTCGCGTCTCTTGAACATGCTTGTTTGAAACTGCCCATTGAGGTATCAAAATTGCATACGTCCAAAATGCCCAGAAAACAATGATACCATATTTACAAAGAAATTTTCCAGGTTGAATTTAAGGAGACTGGGATATGCCATGGTTTTGCTCTCTGGATAGATTGGGTGATGGACACAAATAACTCCATTGTGATTTCAGCAGGACCGGGTATGCTTTAGTTTTTGCTTAAAGTGAACTGCTGGAAACTTTTCACACTTGGTTATACCTCCTTATTTGTTGTAAAAATTACTCCTATCAAGCTGGCCCTATACTCCTTTTGAAAAAGAGACTTGAAGTAATGCATCAAGCTCTCAAGGTTTTACGGGTTGCATTATATAGATGTGGTTCACACAGAATGATGAGTTTGAGTTTGTGGATGTCGTTTCTATGGCATTTACATCTCTTATTGTGTTTTCAGATCAAAGATACTGGAGGCAAGGAGTAAAGTTGTTGGCTAACCCTGTCACAGTGGGAATCCATGGATCTAGCACATGCAGGATTTCAGCAGAAATCGAGGCATCCTTCAACCCGTCAAGTGGTGAACTTGATTTCGAGTGCGTGTTCACATAATTCTAAAGCCGAATTTGCATTTTCTGTTCTCAAGCCTCACGTTTTTCATCTCGGTTGAACTACTGGTGCTCTGGGTCATTTATCCCAGCTTCCTCTCTAGGTGTGAATTTCTTGAATTGTGTGAGAGAAAAATAAAAAACTTATGTTGGTAATGATACGAGTTGTTTCAGTATTTCTATGAGAAGCCAAATGTTCACGGTACAGTGATGACGGGATATTTCTAGGACATGCCACTGATAGTAGAGCCTTTTGAGTATTTAACAAATGTAGTAATGTTGTTATGGAGTCAATAAATGTTGCTGTCGATGAGAATTTTGTGGCACTTTTGCCTTATTTGGCCCAACAAATCTTAATTGGTCAGAGTATTTTATTGCAAAAATTAGACCAAAAAGAATATATAACAACAATTGCAGTTGGAGATAGCCTAGGAAATGGATATCTTGATATATTCGTCAAACTTATTACAACAAGAAACACTTTGTAGTGCTGACAAAAGATCGAACTGAAAGTAGTTTGAAGCAAAATATAGTGATGTACAAAAAGGAGCAAAGCAGGGTGGGAGATCTAAGTATTAATTGCTAGCTTTGGATGAATCCCCCATTGCTGTAGTGGAAGTTGAGGCAGCAAGGTGCTTGATTTTGATTCTTAGTGAAGTGATCTTGCGTTCCAGCTCTTCGAGAACCTGCAAGATAGTGTTGTCCATTACCTCATGAACATGTTGCTCCATGGTCTCTGTTATGTTTTGGGTAAGAACCAGTAGCAACTCCTCTAAGCATTTTTCGTGCTCCTTGTTGGAAGTTGGGGCACCTCTATTGTATCTCCTCACCATTTTGTTTTAAAAACATGAAGTGAGAAAATCAGACCTTCACCCAATTCAAGTGGACCAATGAGATACGTGTGGTGAAGCTATTTACTTGCCTTTGCCACGTGTTCACTCCAAAATCAATAGTAGATTGACGGTAGACTAATGATGACAAGATCCAAATTAGATGTGTCATGATGGATTATCATAAAAGTTTACTTTGATAAAAGCGTTAGCAAGATTAACTTTTCAAAATTTGTATGGATAGGTGGAGATTATTTACGAGATACGTCTAAAATAAATAAACCCATTACATTGCAAGTAAAAGTTACTACAAAGGAAGGACTATATGAAAAAAAAAAAAAGAAAAAAAAGAAAAAAAAAAACAAAAGGAAAGGTCCTATTATCTAAGGCCTACGGCTACAATTTTTCCTTCGATCTATGTGGACAACGAAGTTTTCCAACGACAACAAGGGATAACCTTGAAACAATGAGAAAATGTCCAAATTACTAGGATGTGAAATTTCTCCCAAATAAACTTGGGAAATTCTATCTATAATTTTTTGTTCTTCGTATTGGCCTGATATTTGAACACTAGTTTGGCCAATGGATGAAAGCTAAAGCAGTTCTTTTAGCCTTGCTCATTAGTTTAGCCTCCTTCATAGCGTGCTTCTTTGATATAGCCCTATGACGTTTTCGAAGTGCTCTCGGGGCATTAGGAGGCAATTTGAAGAGCAAATCTTTGTGGTTCAAAATTTTGTAATGACCATGTTGTAGCTTGTCGTTCATAATATGGTATTGGTGCTACACTCGATGGAAGGAATTATCTTTTTGATGGCAACGTAACCATGTCAGGAGATTTGAGAGATCTGATGTAAAGGCATGAATCTCAAAGATGGTGGTCCTTCCACATTCAAAGTTGTAACAACCTCACAGGTCCAGAGAAAGTTTAATCGAGGAATGTCCTCGAGTAGTGTGTCAAAAGGTAGAAAAACAAAAGCAACTAGGAATTTTTTAGCTTTTCTAATTTGTCCATCAAGACCAGTGGGATAAATAAAATAGTCTATACAAATTTCATTGACTCAAGTTTCTTTACATTTTGTCCCAAGAGCTAATCAGATTATAACGAGTTGCAAATTTTCTCTCTCTAGGATGTGATGAGTGCCTTACCGCCTGAGATCAATCTTTTGGAAGAAGAACAAGATCAAGCACAAGAAGGAAAAGGGAAAAATCTGCTAGTAAGCTATACTAAGAAGGCTAAAAATAATGCCACTTCCGTTACGATGGATCTTGATCCAGTCACTGTTGCAAATCCATTGAGTTCTGTTCAAACTTCAGTCTCTGAAGGTGTACCCAAATCTTTCCGCAATGCTCTCATGAATCTTACCTCTCCTTTGGCTGACGAAATTGAGAGAGGTTTTGCTGGGTTCTCAGATGATGAAGATGAGTACGAGGATGCTGAGTTGGATGGGCGGGTTTCCCCTTTCCCCCCAACCAAATCTAAACTCAAAATTTCCTTTTCCAAAGATCGGTTGAAAAGATTACGAAGCCAATGGAAGGGATGTCTGATAATCAAACTTCTGCGTAGAAATATTGGGTTTAAGGTTCTGATGGACAAAATCCAGAAACTTTGGGACCTTGAAGGTCTGATCAAACCCCTGGATGTGGGGATGGGATTTTATCTCATTAGGTTTGAATCCCGAACGGATTATCTGAAAGTTTACATCGGGGGACCATGGATCATTCAGGATCATTATCTTACGGTCCGGAAATGGCACGGAGACTTTAAAGCGGACATGGCGAGTGCAATAAACACCGCGGTTTGGGTTCGTATCCCTCTCCTTCCGGCAGAATATTATGAGGAAGAGACATTAAATGACATAGCTCGACTTCTGGGTAAACCCCTCAAAATCGATAGCAAAACAGGGGCTTCGGTTAGAGGAAGTTACGCGCTTATTTGTGTGGAAATGGACCTCAGCCTCCCTCTTCCTCCTTCCATAGCAGTGGAGCGATATGATTATTTTCTGGAGTATGAACATGTGCATCTCCTTTGCTTCAACTGTGGAAGAGTGGGACACCGGAAAGAGAAATGTATAAATGTTAACCTTCCCGAAAAAGCGACCGGAGGCCCTACTACGCCGTCTGTGCCGACAGAGGGTGTAGGTAGGTCTGACACCACAGTCCTATTCAACGGGCAAATGGAGGTGGACAGTCCGAAAGACATTACCTATGGGGAATGGATGTTGTTTCCAGGAAGGCTAGGAAAAACCATCAAAAGGGTAACCAGTCGAAGGAAATCCCTCCTAAGGCCCAACATTCTGGAGCCCATAGAAGAAACGGCCAGACCGACTACGGGAATGGCCCAAAGAAGAAAATCCAAGCAGATCAAATCCGGACCTTACCTCGTGGGCCAGACCCTTCGGTATCTGGCTCCAAAACTCTGTTGGGAGGATCCAGATACTCTCCCTTGATTGGGTTGGACCATTCAAAGGATTCTAAAGCTACTTTGGTTAATTCCACGGAGATTCAGATTATCACTCCAAAAGCAAACCCTAACAGCCCCTCTCCCCCTTTCTTTGCCACGATTCCGCCTACACTTCTGACCCCTGCGCCAGAGGTAGAAAATATTCCCATCAGTAGTCCCCTAACCTCTTCTCCGACCCTGACTCCTTCCACTACCTGTGATCATTCCTCCATTCATTCCCCTGATGAGCCTCCCAGAAGTGGAAAGAGCCCCAATCCAGAGCCACAAAGTGAGACTATGGATCGACTCCGGGACAGAAGTAATTCACCTTCTAGGCGCCAACTGGTGGCAGGAGGAAATCAACGTGAAAGTGAAACCCCGAGGAAGATTTGCCTTATCCCCTGGTAGTTCTCAAGCCGAAAGGGCAGAAGGATCTGAGCTTGGGTAAGATCTCGGACATTCTGGGTTCTAATAACCCCAACTCTCTCAACCTCAATAGTTCTATGTCTGCGTTCAATTTAATGATTTGGAACTGTCGTGGTGCTGGGAATGCTAAATTCCGAAGGAATTTTTTGGATATGTTTCACATTTATAAGCCCGAAATAGTTAGCCTTTTGGAAACGAAAATTTGTTTTACACAAATGGGTTCTTTTTTCTCGAACTTGGGCCTTACGGAGTCCATCATCATGGATCCGGATGGTAGATCAGGAGGCGTCTGGATGATTTGGAACCCCACCCAAGTCATGGTAAACAATCTTCAATCCTCGAATCAATACATCCATGCGAGTGTGAAGAAAACTAACTATGAAGAATGGGTGATGACGGCTGCCTATGCCAGTCCTAATATCAGAATGAGAGAGTTGCTTTGGGAAGAATTGACTGCCATTGCCAACTCGAATACTAAACCGTGGTTGGTAGCAGGTGACTTTAATGATACTGCGTCTGCTGATGAAACTAGAAGCCATTTCCCTGATACATCTGCTGTTCAGAGAAGAAAGTTTAGTGATAATATTGACAGTTGCAGCCTAATTGATTTGGGATTTTCTGGGAACAAATTCACTTGGAATAATGGCAGAAAAGGATTTGCTAATATCCAAAAGAGGCTTGACAGAGGGCTCTGCAACTCTGATTGGAGAGAGATGTTTCCGGAAGGTACTATTCGTATACTTCCTCGTACTTATTCTGATCATTGCCCCTTATTACTTAATTTGTCTGGTATGCATGTGAGTAGTCCTTCCGTTAAACCTTTTAGATTTGAAGCGGCCTGGATCTCAGACCCCTCCTTTAAGCAGCTGGTCGCTGATAATTGGAATGGTAGTTCGTTTGAAAGCTACTTAGAAAATTTTACTAGAGCGGCTACCACTTGGAGTAGATTCACTTTTGGCAATATTTTTAGACGTAAAAGATGGCTCCTTGCTAGGATTGACGGAGTTCAAAAAAGCCTTTTTAATCAAAATTCCCACAATCTTCAACTGCTGGAGTATGAGTTAGTTAAGGAATTTAATACTATTCTTGCTCAGGAGGAGATGCTTTGGTTCCAAAAATCTAGAGTTAACTGGATTGTGCACGGGGATAGGAACACTAAGTTTTTCCACCTTAGTACTGTTATCCGCAGGAAAAGATCCAAAATTACCCTCCTTAAGGATAATTCCAATATGTGGGTGGAGGATCCTGTTGGGATTAAGTCTTTGGTCCAAAATTACTTCACTAACTTGTTTTCTAAGAATTCTAGTATCTCCTTTATGCCACATGCTAATTACGACCATCCCCATATTTCCCCTGACCAAAATATGAGGCTTTGTCTCCCTGTGACGAATACTGGAATTTGGGATACGATGAAAGCGATTAATCCTTATAAAGCCCCTGGCCCGGATGGAATGCAAGCTATCTTTTTTCATAAATTTTGGAACATTGTGGGTGACACAGTCTGTAATCATATCAAAAGATGCTTTGGTAACTTAAGTGTTCCCTCTCATACTAATAAGACCTACATCGCTCTGATTCCTAAGGTCGAGAATCCTGAACATATTTCGATGTTCCGTCCCATTAGCCTATGTAATGTGGTTTACAAGGTGATTACCAAAATTATGGTTGCCAGAATCAGGCCCCTTTTGTGTAATATCATTGGACCTTTTCAGAGTAGTTTCATCCCTGGAAGATCTACCACTGATAATATTATTATAACTCAAGAAATTTTACATACTCTAAGAAGGAAAAAAGGGAAAAAGGGTGGGCTTGTTCTTAAAGTGGATCTCGAAAAGGCCTATGACAAAGTCTCTTGGGAGTTTTTACGTGATACTCTCATATATTTTAAGTTTAATGATGATTGGATTAAGCTTATTATGTCTTGTGTTACGAATATTAGAACTTCTATTCTTTGGAATGGTAGTGTTCTTGATGAATTTTCTCCAGGACGGGGATTAAGGCAAGGTGATCCCCTTTCTCCCTATCTCTTTGTTCTTTGTATGGAAAGGCTTTCGGCTTTGATCAATATTCAAGTTAACCGTGGTAAATGGAAAGGGATCCAAGTGTCTAAAAATAATGTTGTGATCACTCATCTTTTCTTTGCGGACGATCTCATGTTGTTTGGTAATGCGAATATCACTACGTGCAAAACTATGATGAATGTCATGAATGACTTCTGTAATATTTCTGGTCAAAGCATAAATTTTAGGAAATCCAAACTCTTTGTTTCTCCTAATATGCCTAGACCTTTGGTGAGACGTTTTAGTGCTATGTGCAATATTCCCATTACTGATAATCTAGGTAAATATCTTGGTGTTCCCCTCTTTCATGGTCGTCCTAACCGTAGTCACTTTAATTATATTCTAGAAAGAGTTAAGGCTAAGCTTGCCGGTTGGAAATCTAAAACGTTGACCCTAGCCGGTAGGACCACTCTTATCAAAGCGGTTACGTCCACTATTCCCTCTTATGCCATGCAAACCATGCATCTGCCGATAGGAGTCTGTGATAAACTGGATCAGATCAATAGAAATTTCCTATGGGGCGATACCTCTTCTAAAAAGAAACTACATCTTGTCAATTGGAACGTGGTCTGTAAAAATAAAAAAGAGGGTGGTCTTGGGATTAGGAAAACTCATGTCCATAATTTGGCTCTGCTAGCCAAGCTCTGTTGGAAAATGTATAATGGGGATCAGAATCTTTGGACTGATATCTTTAGGAAGAAATATCTTAAGGATTTCAACCTAACGTGTTGGCCTAAAACGATATCTGCTTCTTTCACTTGGAAAAGCATGACTAAAACGCTATCTATTATTCAGAAAGGTATGAAATGAGTCATTGGAAATGGGCTCTCTGTTGACGTTTGGATTGATTGGTGGGTCGGGGATCGACCCCTTGTGGAGAAATTCCCTGGACCCCATACCCTCATTAGGAAAGGTGTCTCTGATTTGATTGTTAATGGTCAATGGAATCTGCACTCGTTGGATTCTATTATTGATGATGTTACTAGGGACCTTATTCTCCGAATTCGGCTACCTCAAGTCTCTCAGTTGGACGATTTTCCATCATGGACTCCTGCAGATAATGGTACTTTCTCCTCTGCCCAAGTTTTTAATTTCATTAACTCTGATCCTGATGCAGGTAGTGACTGGAGTTGGATTTGGAAACTTAAAATTCCGGCTAAGTTGATTTTTTTTATTTGGCTTATTCTTATTGATAAATTACCTACTAAGCGGCTGAGAGCTTCCAGAGGAATTATTCCACTTGACTTCTATCCAAGGTGTGATAAATCCCCCGAAGATCTCAACCATCTTTTCCGTGAATGCGATAAAACATTGAATTTATGGAATCACCTTAATTTCAGGCACTTAGTCAATGAGAAAGGTAACTGCCCGGTTTTCGATTGGATAGTTCATATGCTGAAATCTCATAAAAATGTTGTTTTCCAGTCTAAGATCATACCTTGGACTACCATTTTTACTATCTCCCTTTGGCAAATATGAAAAGATAGAAATAGAAAGTGCTTTGATAATGTGGATACCCCTTTGATTGTCAGTGCTAATAGTGTTTACACCTACTCTTTGGAAGTGGATACGACATTCAAGCAAAATTTATACCAAGGGTTTGATAAGTCTATATGTGTTCACTGGCTTCCTCCGGTTTCAGGATCCTTAAAATTGAATACGGACGGCTGCTGGTACAGTATCAATAGGGCTGCCGGCTATGGAGGTATTTTCCGGGATGGTCAAGGTAATTGGGTGACGGGTTTCCATGGGAATCTCTTCTGCACCACCAGTCTTGAAGCTGAAGTTTGGGGAGTATACAAAGGTCTAATTATTATCCATGAAAAAGGTTGGACGAATGTGAAGATTGAATCCGATTCGCTGGTGGCGGTTAATCTGATTAATGGAGGGAATAGGACAGGAGGTAATCTGGATACTATTATCCAAGACGCTAAAATCCTGCTCAATGGAACTCGATCTACTCTAGCCCATGTGTATCGAGACGCTAACGAGTGCGCGGATCATCTGGCTCGGATTGGTGCTGAACATGACGAAGAATTTATGATTATTGTCAACTGCCCTATTTCCATTCGGGAATTTATGTTAAGGGACAGCCTCAATCTGAGGCAATTGTTAGATTAGTCCTGTTGTGTAATTTGGCCTTTGGCCGTACTCTTGTTTCTCTGTTTTAAGTTATTCAATTTCCGCAGTATCAAAAAAAAAAAAAAAAGTCTATACAAAATTTTTGGCAACCATAATGTAGATTGGCTATCTCTTTAAATCAATTGACATCATCCTTGAAAGGAGTCAAGGTAGGAAATTCGGTATACCAGATTGGGTAATGAACACGATGGGCTTTGTCTGACCATTCCTTCTTCTATTTGGCAACCTAACGTTTCATAGTTTCGAACTCTAGTAGGTCTGGAACGTCTTCGGTTTCGATTGCTCGAACAAAGTTAGAGCGATTAGAAGAAGAATAGAGCGAGTCCATCAAATTGAAATGTACATTCGTATTAGCGAATGCATGATGGTATAGACTCATCACCCTCGAACGAGAATGGTGAAAACCTTTAGGAGGGTTGACACCACTCATGATGACTTGAATCATAGTTGTTGGAGGTATGATGATAGGAAGATCCCAACTTGATTGTGGGCATGTTTTAGAAATAGGGACTTTATCATCACAACTCCCTAAAATCGAAGAAGAGTTAGTTTTTGCCATTGGAGGATTGGCGGTATTAGTTTCAACAACAACAGCTTCAAAGAATTGGCTAATAGTTTCAAGGATTTCCATAATAAATTATAAGGGAAGACGAATAAGTTAGCCACATTAAGTGTCCGTATTTTATAAGCGGAATACGAAGTGTCTATCATGGGAGTTGTAAATCGGGAAAAACAAATAGTTGTTGATTCTTGACAAACCCATTATGGCAGGAAAGAAGCATTTTAAGCACCCACTAGCATAATTTAAAGCCTTAATTTATGTTAGAGTGGGGGGTATGTTGACACTCTAATAGCTCTACCAATAAGAATGCAACATGTGGCATAGTATTTTCAGAGTACCCGCAGCGATAAAATACACAAGAATTATAAACGTCGTTGCTCGAACTTCGAGAGCAGTTAATAAATTGTCGTAATGATGACATATGTAGAATGCGAATAGACGACGTTTCGCATGCTTGTGCAGTTATTTCAACTGCCATGCATGTGCATGAATCAGGGGAGAAGAAGGTGGTAGAACGTGCATCAGGAACATAGGAAGAAGATGAGAAGGTGGTTGAAGTGAGACAATCATGTTTTCTTCATATATCGAAGGATAATCATGCAAGAAACCAGACGGAAAAATTCAAAGAAAGAAGATGGCATCCAACACTAATGGTCTATAAATAGGACCAAAGATGAAAATGAAAAGGAGGACAAACCCCCATACAACTTATATTTTTCTCACGTAGTTAGTTTAGTTTGTCATAACTGTAGTTGTAGCAGTAGTTGTACTTGTAACTTTCATCTGCATAAATAGTAGTAGTTATTAGCTTAGTTCGAAGCAACATGAATCTTTTGTACTTCTCAAATGTAAGTTTGTCTTCAAATTTATTATTCAAAGTCAGTTTGTTTCACATTCTTTGCGATTGTTTATCTTTATTTTCTGGTTTCGATTTGCCACGTGTTTACACTTTAGAAAAATTATTTTCATTGAGGTAAGAGAACAGACAATGCAAACACTTGTTGTTGGTTTAACTTTTACAAGTATAAGTTTTTCTAAAAAGACTAGTTACACTCCTTTTTTGATACGCTCGAGCATCGATTTTGCCTCGGGAGTTATTGAAGCCAACAGGCATCGACTCCTTGGCCCCCATTGTGGAAAGTATTGCCCTGCCGTCATCCTCTTATGCTTGATCTTGTGGCCACAATTGTCTCCAATTATTAGTTGAATTTGTTATGTAGTGAGAAGAACTGTCTTTTCCACAGACAACGCCAATTGATGCTAGAAAATAGACGACGGTGATCCGGTCGGCCACTGGCTTTTGGGGCTCCTACAAACAAGTCCGATGACCAGTTGAGGGTGGTCCAATTGTGGACCCTCCAATGATCAAGTTAGAATCGTTAAAGAAGAGATAGAAATTGTATTGAAAGAGTCTGTGTATTGATTGCGTACCTTACATCGCGATTAAAGAAGAATAAATACCTTTGAAGGGAAGAGGGATTCTTGGATGATTGATGCCTCGAATGGCGCCCAAACTCCACCCTACACGATCTTCGTCCTAACTCTGTATGCATCATTCTTGGGATATTCGGAGAATCAGGGGCGCTGTCTCCGAGATCTCATGAGTAGTCAAGGGCACCAATCTCACGTAGCTCCCATTTATTGTTCATGCGCGGCCCAGTGAGGTCCCATGTTGGGCTTGCTCTGCTCAGGAATTCATGTGACTGATCGACCAATAGCGCTCTGATGGTCTCTCGGTCTGCCTGGGCCTGGGCCTGGGCCTGAGCCAATAGCCTGGTCGATGCCTAGTCAAATTTGGTCTCATTAATTTTTTTTTGGTTATTTTTGAACGATTTGGGATTTAATGTGAGATATTGTGGAACTCGAGGGGCTATAATATAGTTTGGTTATTAGTGGATATATAATCAGATTTTTAACCCTAACACGTTTATTCAGTCCAAAACCCTTAATTGAGTGTCTTTTTTTCTCTCGGTGTCTCCCTCTCTCTTCTCTGGTGTTGGATCAAAACGAGCATGCATCTCTCGAATTCTCAAAAAATACAAAGTAGGTTTGTTAATTCAGGTGTCAAGGACCTTGAATCAAGCTTGGGGTTGATCGTCTTTGCGGGCACTAAGAGGAGATCACGAGTTTCTAGGGTTTCTCAGAGTTCTTGATTCGAGATAGGATTATTTGTTCAACTCTTGTTTAAGGTTATTTAATTTGTCGATAGTATCGCTCTTTAGTGATTTTATATTTTCATAATGTTCTATATTCGATGTGCTAATGTTTCAGTCAAGTTCTGCATGTTTGTTGGTATTTTACTCAACATGACTTTCTATTAGTAGAAGGATTTTTCTAACGGTAGACGTTTCAAGAAAAAAAAACTGTAGCATTTTGCATTACTAGAGGTGTTTTGTTCTACTAGTAGAAGCTTTTTAAAGTATATTCTAGTAGCATTTTGTACCGATAGAAGGTCTAGGTTGTACAGGTACAACATTTTTTAAAAAAAACAGTGTTGATTTCTATCGGTAGAGATGCGTTCTCTACCAGTAGAAGCACATCTTTTTAAAAGTTCTCTACTGGTAGAACCTTACTTTTTAGGGCATGCACGTTGGTTATTGGATGAATGTTAAGGCATGTACATCGTCATATGTTGGGTCTTGATTTTCCTAAGGACGGTTTTTGTGTGAGTCCGACACTACTAACCTGTAAAACTAAGGCCAATATCTGTTTGATTCTACCGATAAGAGCCCATAAAATTATGAAGGTGCATTGTGGTGAATTCCTGTGGTGAGAACCCATAAAAGAATATGATCACCAAGGTGTGTGGAAGTCCATCATTTGTCATTCCGAGATACCACATGCTATCATCACAAACAACGTCAAGCAATTCGACAACGACCAATTCAGAGATTTTTTGGGACAATTTGGCGAACACATCAAAGATGCATCTCTCCCGACATTTGCAAGCTAACAACCAAATTGAGGTGACTGTTGAGAATGCCTTGATATTCCAGCAGGTTTCAGTACCGGTAGAATATGGTTTAGTACCGGTAGTATGATGTACGCGCGGAATATTTGGCAGATGCGATTTTGAAGGCATATCTTTAGGATCTGTTTCCTATTTGGATTAGGATTCTTTCCTAATATATTTCTTTAGGATTTATTTCCTATTTGGATTAGGATTCGTTCTTAATATATCTCTTTAGGGTTTATCTATATATAGGTAACTAAGAACACCTATTGAGTATCCTTTTGAGAATCAATCTTTTGGTCAATACTTCATATTGTGGCCTCTCTAGAGTTACGGATACAGCCGGCTCTTTGTATCTCTTCTTCACCATTAGTGAACTCTCTCTCTCCTCGCCCATGGACGTACCTCATTCTTGAGGGAACCACGTAAATCTGTGTGTCGTGTGACTGCTTGTTGATTGGCGTTTGTTAATCTCTCTGTAAACTTAGTCGCGTTCATAGCACATGTGCTACAACAAACTGGTATCAGAGCCTTAGGGTTTCGAGTTTCCGCTTGTGGCTATGGCAGCTAAGTTTGAGATTGCAAAGTTCGACGGACAGAGCAGCAGCTTCAGTCTTTGGAGGGTTAAGATGAAGGCTTTGTTAACGCAACAGGGATTACAGAAGACTTTGCAGGGGCAGGAAAAGTCCGGCATCAGCGCCGAACTTTGGGAAGACATGGATGCTAAAGCGCTGAGTTCTATTCAGTTGAGTCTAGCAAACGATGTTCTTCGCGAGGTTGAAGAAGAAGAATCAACAGCAGGTATTTGGCTGAAATTGGAAGGCATCTATATGACAAAGTCATTGACGAACAGGTTATACCTAAAGCAACGTCTGTATACGTTTCGAATGCGAGAAGGTATTCCTGTTAAAGATCATTTAGACGAGCTTAATCGTATTTTAATGGACCTGAAAAATATTGATTGTAAAATCGAGGAGGAGGACCAAGCCCTGATTTTGTTATGTTCTTTACCACCATCGTATGAACACTTTGTTACAACCTTATTGTATGGGCAAGACACAATATCCATGGAGGATGTTAAAGCCAGTCTTCATTCGAAAGAGTTGAGGAAAAAGGTGTCAGGAGAGGTTGATGATCATGCGGAGGGTCTGTTTGTTAGGGGAAGAACGGCAGAAAAGGGTGATACGAGTAATAAGGGGAGATCCAAATCAGAAGGGAAAAACAAGAAAAAGAACAATTGCAATTATTGCAAGAAACCAGGGCACTGGGTCAGGGATTGTTTAAAACTCAAAGAAAAGGAGAACCAGAAGGGGGGTAAGGATATTGCCGGAGTTGCTGAAAGCTCGGATGAGTTAGATACTGTTTTAGCAGTAACAGCGGGAGATTCTCGTTGTGACACAGAGTGGATTTTGGATTCTGGGTGTTCATATCACATGTGTCCGCACAAGGAGTGGTTCACCACTTATGAGGCGGTCAATGGTGGCACAGTTTTGATGGGCAACAACATGGCCTGTAAAACTGTTGGTTATGGAACGATCCAACTCAAGATGCACGATGGTGTTGTGAGAACTTTATCGGAGGTTCGACATGTACCGGAGTTAAAGAAAAACCTTATTTCTTTGGGTGCTCTAGATTTTATCGGTTGTACCTTCACTGGTGAAGGTGGAGTTTTGAAAGTCTCAAGGGGTGCGTTGGTGCTGATGAAGGGTCAAAAGCGAAATAACCTTTATTCACTCATGGGCAGTATAGTTACAGGTTCTGCAGCAGCGGTCGCTTCTTCAAAGGTTCAGGGTCCAGATTTGACTCAGTTGTGGCATATGCGGCTTGGGCATATGAGCGAAAGGGGGATGACAGTTTTGAGTAATCAGGGTCTACTTTGTGGGCAGAAAACTGAGAAGCTGAATTTTTGCGAGCATTGTGTCTACGGCAAGCAGTGCAGGGTCAAATTCAACACAGCTGTTCATCAAACCAAAGGCACGGTGGATTACTTTCACTCGGATCTTTGGGGTCCCGCTGAGGTAACTTCTAAAGGTGGTTTTCGATATTTTATGAGTATTATTGATGATTTCTCTCGTAAGGTTTGGGTGTTTATGCTGAAACATAAAAGTGAGGCTTTTAGTACATTCAAAAGGTTTAAAACTTTGATAGAGAATCAGACAGGTAAGAAAATAAAGAGATTGAGAACTGACAATGGAATGGAGTTTTGTCTTGGCGAATTTGAAAAGTTTTGCAGTGATGAGGGCATTGTTAGGCATCACACAGTGAGAAAAACCCCTCAGCAGAACGGTGTGGCTGAACGAATGAACAAGACTCTTTTGGAGAAGGCGCGATGTATGTTGTCCAATGTCGGGTTGGGCAAAGATTTTTGGGCTGAAGCCGTTTCCACAGTTTGTTATTTGGTGAACAGGTCTCCGTCAATTGCTATTGAGTGTAAGACTCCGTTTGAGGTATGGTCGGGACATAAGGCTGATTATTCCGTACTGCGTGTGTTTGGGTGTCCAACCTATGCTCATGTGAATGAGGGTAAGTTGGAGCCACGTGCCAAGAGTATTTTCTTGGGCTATCAGGCAGGTGTTAAAGGGTACAGATTATGGTGTCCGGAAACCTCTAAGTTTTTAATAAGTAGAGATGTTACTTTTGATGAAAACTTTATGGTTAATGGGTCTAAGCAGGTTAAAGAAGCAGTTGAGGAACAAAGGGTTCCAAAGCAGGTGGAGTTAGTGAGTGAATCTTCCGGCTCAGGGAAGAATGACAGTGATCAGCCAATTGAAGAGGAGTTCAAGAGTTCAGACACAGATGATGATGTACCGACAGAGCAACTACGCACTATTGCTAAAGATAGACCAAGGAGGGAAATTCGGCCTCCTGAAAGGTATGCAGCTTATTCTGAGATGGTGGCCTATGCTTTATCTATTGCTGAAACAGTGGAGTATGATGAGCCTTCTAGCTATGCGGAAGCTGTTTCGAGCAAAGAAAGTGCTCAGTGGTGTGTTGCTATGAATGAGGAGATTGAGTCTCTTCAAAAGAACCAAACTTGGGAATTGACAGAACCACTTAAAAATAGGAGGATTGTTGGGTGCAAGTGGATTTTCAAGCGCAAGCCAGGTATTCCAGGGGTTGAAGAGGCACGGTTCAAAGCTCGGCTAGTGGCGAAAAGATTCAGTCAAAAGGAAGGTGTTGACTACAATGAGGTATTTTCACCAGTTGTAAAACACAGTTCCATTCGCACTTTACTTGCTATTGTTGCATGTTATGATCTCGAGTTAGAGCAACTTGATGTCAAAACGGCGTTTTTGCATGGGGAGCTTGAAGAACAGATTTATATGCGTCAACCTGAGGGATTTACTGTTTCTAGTAAGGAAGATCACATGTGCTTACTTCGTAAGTCTTTGTATGGCCTTAAGCAGTCTCTTAGGCAGTGGTACAAGCGGTTTGACACATTTATGTTAAGCCAATCATATTCTAGGAGCGAATATGATAGTTGTGTTTATTTCCGGGTATTTCCAGATGGTTCGTTTGTTTATCTACTGTTGTATGTTGATGATATGCTAATTGCTGCCAAGAGTGTATCATAAATCAATAGGTTGAAGCAACAGTTAGGTGGTAAATTCGAGATGAAAGATTTGGGTGCAGCTAAGCGGATTTTGGGTATGGAGATTAGCAGAAATCGAGTAGATGGCAAATTGTTCTTAAATCAGAAGTCCTATGTGCTTGAGCGCTTTGCCATGCAGAACTCGAAGCCAGTCAGTATCCCGTTAGCAGCACATTTTTGGCTTTCAGCAGAGTTGTCACCACAGTCAGAGGGAGAGAAAAAGCTTATGGCTAAGATTCCATATTCGAGCGCTGTTGGGAGTCTTATGTATGCCATGGTATGTACTCGTCCCGACATTTCACATGCAGTTAGTGTCGTTAGTCGCTATATGGGGCGACCGGGCAAGGCACATTGGGAGGCTGTGAAATGGATACTATGGTATCTAAAAGGAACTGCAAATGTGGGTCTATTGTTTGGGGTTTCTAATCCAGGTGATCAAGTAATTGGTTATGTTGATTCGGATTTTGCCGGTGGCCATGATAGGAGGAGATCATTGACAGGTTATGTGTTCACTTTATCCGGGATTGCCATTAGTTGGAAAGCTACTTTACAGGCTACGGTCGCGTTATCTACGACGGAAGCGGAGTATATGGCCATTGCCGAAGCTGTGAAGGAGGCATTGTGGATGAGGGGGATCCTTAATGAGCTTGGTATTGCACAAGGTGTTACTTCAGTTTTTTGTGACTCGCAGAGTGCTATACATCTGACCAAAAATCTGATGTATCATGAGCGGACCAAGCATATCGATGTCAGGTATCACTTCGTTCGGGACATCATCTCACAGAAGCAAGTTGAGGTGAATAAAGTGGGTACGACGGATAATCCAGCAGACATGTTGATGAAACCAGTTCCGGTTGCCAAGTTCAAGCATTGCTTGGATTTGCTTGGCATTTGCAGTTGATTGCCCCTTGGGGTTTTGTGGCGAGGTGGAGACAGAAGAGAGTTATGGAGGATTTTGGATTTCAGTGGAATTCAAGTCAAGGTGGAGATTTGTTGAGAATGCCTTGATATTCTAGCAGGTTTCAGTACCGGTAGAATATGGTTTAGTACCGGTAGTATGATGTACGCGCGGAATATTTGGCAGATGCGATTTTGAAGGCATATCTTTAGGATCTGTTTCCTATTTGGATTAGGATTCGTTCCTAATATATCTCTTTAGGATTTATTTCCTATTTGGATTAGGATTCGTTCCTAATATATCTCTTTAGGGTTTACCTATATATAGGTAACTAAGAACACCTATTGAGTATCCTTTTGAGAATCAATCTTTTGGTCAATAATTCATATTGTGGCCTCTCTAGAGTTACGGATACAGCCGGCTCTTTGTATCTCTTCTTCACCATTAGTGAACTCTCTCTCTCCTCGCCCGTGGACGTACCTCATTCTTGAGGGAACCACGTAATTCTGTGTGTCGTGTGATTGCTTGTTGATTGGCGTTTGTTAATCTCTCTGTAAACTTAGTCGCGTTCATAGCACGTGTGTTACAACAGTGACCAACATAACCCTTCTTGGAATCATAAAAAATCAGCTAGAATTTTCTGAAGGACTCTGGATATATATCACACCACATTCAAAATGCCAACTAGCAAGACCCCTTTTCAACATTCGGGAGTGAGGTTGTAATCCCAGTGGAGGTCAGCATACCATTGGGTCAGCACTTATGATGCATAACGAAATAAGAAAGCACTGTAACTAAACCTAGATCTGCTAGAAAAAGAACGAGAATATGCTGCAACTCGAGTTGCCTCCTACCAGCAAAGGATGGAGAAATACTATCATGCAAGGGTAAAGCGCAGGGCACCCCAAGTAGGAGATATGGTGCTCAAGAAGGTAGTTCAGGCTACCAAAAATCAAAGAGATGGGAAACTTGAGCCAAATTGGAAAGGATCATACTGTGCAGAAAACTACTCCAAAAATATGCTGTCTGATTAACAATCAACAAAAACTATGTGTGATAGTGGTGTGTGGTATCAAGGTGTGGTAGGTGGTGGCTTCCAAAATGTCAAATCTCTGCTGCTCCTAGCATCATCTTTGTTCTTTTTCAATGTATGCAGTAAGGCCTCAATATCTATGTCATCTCCTTAATCACTGTCTGAATTGTCAACATCCACCAAATCCTCTGCGTTTATCTCTTCTATCACCACATTTGTTTTCTTTTTCCCCTTTCTCCTCTCACTTCCCACTCCAGACTTCTTTTTTGATAATTCCTCACTAACCCTCAAAAGTTGAGCATTCACTCTTTCTTGGACCTTTATGCACCCCTCATTTCTGCCCAGAAGTTAGCATTTTCAACCTTCTCATGCCTTATCTCCATAAAAGTTGCCTTTTGGGCTTTAATGATCATGTTCTGATTCTCGTGGATGCCTTTGATCCATTGTTCCCTTTGGTGATGGATAAGTTGGGTAGTAGGTGGTGAAGGTGTGGTTCTCGGGGTATATGGAGGTGGAGTTTGATGGGATGGTGGTTCAGTGTCGTGGTTTAGTTGAGGTTGGGATGACATGGGTTTTGTGAGGTGGAAGGTGGTATCTCATGGGTAGTGAGGGTGGTGGTTTTCTTAGCTTTTGAAGTTGCATTGAGAATTTGCTCGGCTCTTGGCCACATAAGTAGCATTGATAGGCCCTGGGCATCCTTTTGTTATTTGGGTCCAAAAACTTTCTATGCCCTGCTCCTTGCAAAAGTGCGTGATTATGGCCGAAAAAATCATATTTGCCTTGACCCTCGTTTGTGTGAAAATTCACAGTTATTGGAAGATGACTTTCTAAAGTTAATCACTGTGTTGTTCATCATCGCATGCATAAACCAAATCGTCTGTGGTGGTGGCTTCTTTTCTTGGCCTAGATGGTGAAATTCGAAGGATCTTCGCATACTAGGGAGGTATAAAAATCTTTGTCGAAGGTGAAAGAGTCAAAAGCGATCTTAGGGATATCAACTGTATCGGGGTCGGGGACTGAGCACTCAAGATATTCTGAAATCCTCTTTGGTGTTACCTAAGTAATTTCTCCCAACACCTTACTTTCAAGTCTAGGTTCCTTCCTTCTACTCCTTTCAAAACTATATTGGCATAAAAACTTTCGACGAGCTCCCTTACGTATCCTCTACAACTTTGAAGAATCGATCTAACTAACGACTTTGTAATTCCATCACCACTTTATTTGTCAATGAAATACTGTTTTTGTTTACTTGCCGCTCACAAGTAATGTTCTTCTCCTCCAACTTCTTCTTCTTCTTCTCCCCACCCTCCCCTTTTTCTTCCTCAACGTCACTCTTCCCAACCCTTTGTTTCTTTTGCTTCTTAGCTTGAGGGTTCTTAATTTCAGAGGGTTTAGAGGGTTGTTTTCGTTTGGGATTGGTTTGGATGGGTTTAGTTGGTTTGGAAGGTTTGGACTTGGATTTTGATTTTGCTTTGGCTTTGGCTTTGGCTTTCTCTTTCCTTTTTTTGTTTTTGGGATTGTCATCTCGGCTTCAGGTAACAATACTCTCACCTCTCCCTCAGAGTCACTCTCATTCCCTGAATCATGAATAATAGAACCCAAGGATTGTGGAGCACTGATGGTCTAATAATTTTTTTTTTCTAGGGATGAGTTTTTTAGCGGATTTTGTGGATTTTCCTTTGGAGGACCCCTCTCCTGCATGTACCCTCTCAATTTCATCTATCAGTCTCCTTGCTACCATCGGAGTTAAGTGTTCGTCAAAGCTATCCTTTCATCGGAATACAACCCACTCCTTCGGTAATCACTATCAGATTGTGGATCTATAGGAGGTTCACTAATCTCCTTATCCTTCCCCTTAGCCATTGTTAACAACTAGAAATGTCAAAAGGTGGTGAGAAAACTTACCCAAAAAGAATCCAAACTGAACCCTGGGTATCAGTGAAGCGCACACACCCTAGACCCTTGGTCTCCCTAGGTTCGAAAATTTAAGAAGGAGGGAGATGGTAGTGGTCGGTGGTGGATGGGTGTGAAAGATGGTTCAAATCGCCAGAGTTCTCTTTACCCCTCTTTGGTTTCAATATCGCGCAAAGAGAGAATATGAATCGTTGGTTTATTTATAGGCTCGGGATTTTTTTTTTGAAAAATTGGTGAAAATACCCGGATGACATTGAAAAATATCTAGATGTTCAGTGTCTCTGGCTAAAAATGGATTTTTCTGGGATGATGGAAGATCCAAAACATCTGGATCTTTGAGCCAGAAACATCCGGATCTTTGATGGCTCTGGTTTTTCAGTTGGGTTAAGACAAAAAGGTATACCTGGATGTTCAACGGTTTGATTCACCTTCAAACGTAAGCATTCGAATGTTTTTGGAGAAAAATCCGAATGTTGCTTCAGGTTATTGCCCCCTTAACAACCACACACATATCACAAAATCCTAAGACCTTATATCACCAGTTACCTATGGTTTTATACAAGAAAATAGGTATTTGACATGGTTCAAAATTGAAGGTCTAGTCATATGTGGTTTTAATCACAAAATATGACCTTGCATCATTTTTCGTGTCATGTTACGAATTTCAACTCAATGTCTTTGGATATCTCATCATGGCATAACATGTAGCATCTATAGGAACAAAGAAAACAAAGAGTTCAAGTGGAATCTGTGGGATGAGTAACAAAAATGAATTTTCACTCTTCGTAGATCAACTTACGTGCATATTTTGGCTCTACATTGTTCAAAAAAATTCATGCTTGTACACAAAATGTAGGATAGCCATTCTAAAACTCATAACATCCATGGTTCAAAACATAGTTGCACATATGGCAATTGACTTAATAATAACAAGGGAGATTAGACTAACGTACATCAAAACATACTGAAACACATCAAATTTTGAAAATGGGACTAACTAACTAACATCAATCAACCCCCCCCCCCCCCTCCCCCACCTAAAGTTTGCATTGTCCTCAATGGAAGAAGACAATGACGTATAGAGCATAACAAAAATGGAAAGATCATACCTAACAAGTGGAATGTCAACCACCATATACCTCAACCAAGTTTGAGGATTTTTCGTCACTTGCTATTTTCATCATTAAGCGCTCCCAAGACTCACTCCTTCACCTCCAACTTGTGGAACCACAATTAGTCACATAAGACCATCACTGAGGCTTTATTGGACTAACAACCGCAACACATAGTTGCACTTATGACTTTGAGCTCATGAATGCCTCACTCACGTCAGCTTAGATCCAAATTACCAAGATTGATGTGGTAGTGTGTTCATCCTGTAAAGATTTAACAACCAACTACCTATTAAGAGCAAAAATGACTCTTTCAACATCGTCAAATGATTAGTGGGTTAGTCCAAAAATAAAACATAAAGAAATGATAAGGAAATTTAAATTCTAAACTAATCCACCTCTTTCTACACGCGAAAGACACGAGCACTACTTTTCTCCCTTCAAAAAAGACTGTGGTTCTCTTTTTGTTGGAAGGACAATATGCATAGGATTCAACAATATCTTGAGAAGAGATGCCATCATCTAATAAGCTAGAACTTCCTTTATTTTTAGCCAAATTTCTTACCCATCTCTCCACTTTAAAACAATGTCCATGGAGTTTTGACATTTAAGCCCGATGGTTTGGACAGATTTCTTGTTGTCTATGCACTTGCAGTCAGACCCAACCTCAAAGGTACTACATATATAGCTTTAAAAAAAGTGGCTATACCAGACCAACAAAAAGGGGCCGTTCGAACACCGCGAACACTGGAGGTATCTCAATTCTATAGATTCATAGTCTCTTAGACTTCTCAAAGCTTACTATCACGAGTAATTTGGAGCGATGAGCTCCTCCTCAAATTCATCCACCGTAAAATTTTCAAGAAAGGGTTTAAGGTGGTGTCCGTTTACTTTGAAACTACGTTGATTTGCAGAGTTCTCAATTTCAATGGCACCATGTGGAAACATGGTCTTGACAATATAAGGTCTAGTCCATCGGGATCGAAACTTCCCAAAACACAAATGTAGCCTAGAATTATATAGCAGGATTTTTTGACCAAGAACAAAGGCCTTATGCACAATTTTCTTGTCATGAAAGACTTTCACCTTATATTTATAGACGTGAGCATTATCATAGACATCCCTACGAATTTCTTCTAATTCATTGAGTTGAAACTTGCGATGGGCACCGGCTTGGGGTAGGCGATAGTTTAGTTGTTTAATTGCCCAATATGCCCTATGCTCTAATTCAACAGGTAAATGGCAAGCTTTTCCATAGACTAGACAATATGGTGACATGCCCAAAATAATTTTATACGCTGTACGGTAAGACCACAACGCATCAACCAGTCGGAGAGACCAATCTTTACGGTTGGGATTAACTATTTTTTCAAGAATATGCTTAATTTCTCGATTTGCTTGTTCTGCTTGCCCATTCGTCTGGGATGATAGGCGGTGAAAACTTTGTGATTAACCCCGTACTATTTTACTAAGGCAAACATAGGGCGATTGCAGAAATGTGTCAATTGGTCACTGATTAGTGCATTCGAAATCCCAAATCTAGAAAAGATGTGTTTTTTAAGAAATTTGATCACCACCTTGTGATCATTTTTACGCGTTGGGATGACTTCCACCTATTTAAAAACATAATCAACAGCAAGAAGAAGGAATAGATGCCCAAAGGGCTTAGGGAATGGTCCCATAAAATCAATACCCCAATAATAAAAAATTTCTACTATAAGGATGGGTTGAGAGGCATCATATTTCTATGAGAAAAGCTCCAAGTTGCTGACATCGGTCACATGATTTGCAAAACTCAAAGGCATCTTTAAAGAGATTAGGCAAATAGAAACTGCTCTGCAAAACCTTGGTGGCGATTTTTTAAGATGAAAAGTGATCTCCACACATTTCAGTGTGGCAAAAAAAAAGGACATCCTTCTGTTTATTGTCAGGTACGCACCTCCGGATAATCTGGTCTGGGTAGAACTTAAACAGGTAAGGGTTGTTAAACACGAATTTTCTTACTTCTACTACAAACTTCCTTCAATCCTAAGTAGTCCAATGATGTAGAATTTGTCTCGTGGCTAAGTAGTTAAAAATGTCAGCACATTAGGGACAAGTTGATATATTGAAAAGTTGTTCATCAAGAAAAGAGTCAGGAATAGGAATGTCTACGGTATGGTCCTTAAACTCAAGTCGCGATAGATGGTCCGCAACTACATTCTCTACACTTTTTTTTGATCTTTTATGGCTAAATCAAATTCTTGAAGCAGTAGGGCCCGACGAATGAAACGCGCCTTAGCATCTTGTTTGGTCAAGAGATATTTCAGTGCAACATGGATAATATAGACAACGATTGGTGATCCTATGAGGTGGATCGAAACTTGTCAAGTGCAAAGACTATTGCCAATAGCTCTTTCTCAGTGGTGGTGTAGTTCAACTAAGTATCATTAAGTGTTTTGCTCGCATAGCAATCACATGAGGTGCCTTTCCATTCCTCTAGCCTAAAACAGCTTCTATGGCATAATCACTTGCATCACACATGAGCTCAACAGATAAATTTCAATTTGGTGGTTGCATGCTAAGAGGGGTCGTAAGACTAATTTTAAGCATTAAGAAAGCTTCCTCACACTCATGCGTCCATTCAGATGGTATGTCTTTGGCTAACAATTTGCACAACGGACGAAAAATGGCGCTAAAATTCTAAATGAAGCACCTATAGAAACTAACATGTCCAAGGAAAGAAAGAATGTCCTTGACGCACTATGACTGGGCAACTTGGAAATGAGTTCGACCTTAGATTGGCTACCTTGATTCATTTAGTAGATACAATATGTCCGAGAACGATACCTTATTTCACCATAAAATGACATTTCCCCGATTCAAGATAAGGTTTGTCTCCTCACATCTCTTTGAAACCGACTCAAGATTTTTCAAGCAGGACTCAAAAGAGTCTTCAGACGAGAAGTCGTCCATGAACACTTCTACCACTTTTTCAATCATATCACTGAGAATACCCATCATACACCTAAAGAAGGTGTCGAGTGTATTACTAGCCCAAACAACATACAACGGTAAGCAAAAGTGCCAAACGGACATGTGAATGTGGTTTTCTCCTAGTCTTCCAGAGAGATCTCGATTTGGTTATATCCAGAATAATCGTCTAGAAAGCAATAGAATGAATGACCAATGATCCTTTTCAATATTAGATAAATGAATGGAAGGGAAAAGTGATCTTTTCTGCTGCAAGCATTTAGCTTTCTGTAATCAATACAAACTCTTTATCCGGTGAGTTAGGATTAATTCCCCTTGATCATTTGTAACCACAGTAACACCGGACTTCTTAAGTACAACTTGGATAGGATTCATCCATTTGCTATTAGCGATGAGATAGATGATGCCCACATCTAACAACTTTAAGACCTCATCTTGCACAACATCTTTCATAATAGGGTTCAATCGACATTGTGGTTGGCAAGAGGACTTAATGTCATCTTGCACAACATCTTTCAGAATGATGGGCTTACACCTTGAATATCTTCTATAGTCCATCCAATTGCTTTTTGTGTTCCCTCAATACTGTCAATAACTCCAGTTCTTGGTTTTCTTCAAGAGTAGAAGAAATTACTACTGGGAATTCATTCGCATCACCAAGAAAGGCATATTTAAGATTTGAGGGCAAGGTCTTAAATTCAAGCTGGGGAGGCTGAATACTAGAGGGGAGAAATTCTAGATTTGACTGGCGACAATTTTTCAAAAGTGGGTATCTACTTGTCTGTGCCCAACACTTCTTCTCCCTCTAAAAGAGAATATAGGTATTCAACTTCAGGTGATTCTAAAAAGGTTGCCTCTTCGATCGTAAGGCAAGTTTCAGAGAACAAATGATGATCCGCGTACTCTTGAATGAATGAGTCAATGACACTAACATTGTGGATATCATCATCATCCCCCATTTGGGTACACACATTAAAAATGTTTAACTCGAGAGTCATGTTTCCAAGTGCCATATTTAACAACACGTTTCTACAATGGATCACTACGTCGAAGGTAGCCAAGAAAGGCCTTCCAAGTATGATAGGAGTTTAGGGTTGCAATTTAGACATCAGGCAGGTATCAAGCACAATGAAATCGACTTGGTAGACAAAGTTATCTACTTGCACAAGTACATCCTCTACCAACCCCTCGGGACTCTAATGCTTCTGTCAGCCAATTGCAGAGTCACAATGGTTGGTTTCATCTCACCTATATCCAGTTGCTTATACACAGAATAAGGCAACAGGTTCACACTTGCCCGCAAGTCAAGCAAGGCTTTCTCGATTCTCTTTTCACCTATTTGGACAGAAATGATAGGGCAACCTGGGTCTTTGTATTTTGGAGCTATATGGTTGTGAATAATAGAATTGCCTTGCTGGGTTAAGAAGATTTTCTTTGCACATTATGTCTTCGCTTAATAGTGCATAGATCTTTTAGAAATTTAGCATAGGAAGGGACTTACTTGATAGCATCTAGTAAGAGAATATTGACCTTGACTTGTTTAAATAACTCATAAATCTTGGCATTGTGAGAGGTTTTAGGCACATGCTTTAACCTCTGTGGAAATGGTGTTGGGATGGGACAAGTAAAGACAGGCTGGTCTCTATCTGGAATATCTTGAGGCTTAGGGGACTAGGGTGTTTCAATTTCTAATTGATTAGGTTTAGTGATTGGGACAAGATTATGAGCTTTAGGAGTGGTGTTTTTTGGTAAGATTGTTTTGTTAGCTTCTTTACCACTCCTCAAAGTCGTAATCAACTTGGCTTGCTCTATATGCAAATCAGAAGATGCAGAATTGCTCACAAAGTATTGGCCTTGGGGATTAGGCCGAGGTTGGGCAGGGAATTTGTTCTTTTCTTGATGTGGTCAACTTATTTGGGAACGTAGGTCCCCTATAACTTGAGAGTTCTGTTCATTAGCAGTTGTTTGCCTTTGCATAAATGAATAAATCATCTCCTCTAAACTTCCGTCTACTTTGACTGCTTGGACCCACAGAAGGTCCAGAAGGATTAAAATTTTGATGATTGACCTGGTGTCATGATGCCCCTTGCCCTTGAGCATAGGTGTTGGTATGGTATGATAATGGATCTTGGTTTTGAAGGTGGGGTGGTCCTTGATTCGGAAACCCAGGTGGACTTGAGATGGTCCATCTTGCTCTTGGTTTCATCAACTGAAATTGGGGTGATTCCTTCACCCTGGGTTATAGGTGTTGGAAAAAGGAGAGTTATATGGCTGTTGGCTTTGGTTTAGGACGTTTACTTCAGCTGACTCAATATTATGCAAGACTTCTTTAAAAGCTGAAATAGTAGGGCACTCCTGTGTGGAATGTCCTTGGACATCACAGATAATGCAGACTTCAAGACTCGACGCTCCCTGAATTTTGTTTATCTCCAACTTTTCCAACATTTTGATGATTTGGTCCAGTTTTCTATGGAAATCGGGTTCGTCTCTTAGCACATACTTACTTGGCCCACTTGGGTTAAGCACGGTCTCCCTGGAGGGTCACTTGTTGGGATCAGAGTAATTTCAATAATGGTTATTCTTGGCCAGGTCATTGAGGTTTTGAATAGCCTCAGAAGGCTGTTTGTTCATAAATGTACCGTTGCACATCATGTCGATAAATTGGCGGCTACGAGCAAAGGTGCCCTCCTAGAAGAATCCATGACAACATTCAAATACTCTTTATACCTTTCCCAACAATTATAAAATGATTCATTTGGTTGTTTTGAGAAATTTTGAATTTATTTTTTAAGAGCTATCGTTCTATGCATTGGAAAAATTTTCTTAAAAAACTCTTTCTGCATTTCCGTCCATGAGGATATTGAGTTTGGTTGAAGTGATAAAAACCAAGTCTTGGCTTGCCTTTCAAAGAAAATGAAAATAGTTTTAATCTGGCAGATTTAAGCTGATCGTGGGAAGGACACATGGTATTGACAATTTTCTTAAATTCCCTAACATGCTGGTAGGGATTTTCTGATTCCGTAAAACCATGAAAAGTAGGAACTAAATGCAGCATATTAGGTTTTACCACCAACTGATTCAACTGGGGAACTAGTCTGGCAGGTTCTATGCATGACGGAACTATAGTGCGTGTACAAGTCAGATATTCTTTCACTATTTTCACGTTTCCTCCTTCATTTTCAGCCATGGTGTCAATAAAGTGAAGTTAAACTCTCACAAGGCGATGTGTGTGATCTCTCGTTTAAAGGCTCATGCATTTAAATGATATATCCCACTGACTATCTAGCACAAATTAAAACTTTTAAAACAAAAATAAACTGAAATAAGAAATATATATACATGTACAAAAGTTGGTTACCACTTGGTTACCATAGCTTCCCTGCCGACGGCGCCAAAAACTTGATCGGTCCTAACTTGGTACATCGTTGCAGCTCTAAGCACGGCCAGAGTTTACAAATCTGAACTTTGCTATTCTTCTTATGGATTGTATAGCAGTGAAATCAAGGTATCGATCAACGGGGAAGTTGGTTACTGAGTTAGTAATGCTTTCGTATTGAGCTTTAGCGCTTAGGACGCCACTCCTTTTGATCTGGATTTGAGGATTAGAACCTAAAACAAAACACTAAACACATAACTTGTTAATGGAAGAAAAGAGGCATAGTCATGGGGGTTACTTCTTCCCTAGCTTGAACATAGGTTATCTCCTTCTCACTACTCAATTCAAGGGTCAAAGCTTTATGACCTTGGTTGAAAAATTAATCTTTGAAACTCTACTCATGACCAAGATATGTAAAGAGATAGACTTTCTCACCTAGACAATAAGTCTAGATATGAAAAGGGCATGGAACCAAGCATTAGATATACTAAAATTAATTTTGGGTATAACCAATCAAGGCTATAACATTCTACTCTAGGTTCTGAGATTGGAACTCCACTTACTTTCTACATGCTATGAAATTCATTTGAAAAGATATCCATGCTCAAGACATGAGATGAATGTCATCCAAATCTTGACGGGCTCCCAGTTGTTGAACTTGATCATCCAAATCTTGAGCCCTCAATTTAGTAGCTACCTGGTTCGCCCTCTCCATTTCAACATGTTCTTCAACTCAACCATGACTTTATCCGCCATCTCAAAGGCTTGTTGGAGGTTGATCTTAGCTTTGTAAACTCTCTCCTCAGCTTGACTAGCCCTCCCTCTCACATTTTGAAGGGCCTCTCGTGTGGATTCCATCTCAGCACGACTGGCGTCTCTCTCTTGGAAAGCTTTTGCCACCTCCTTCTGAGCGAGCGATGTTTCTCCCTTCAACTCTTCCTTCTCTTTATTGAGCGCCTCCAACTGAGCTTGGGCAACGACAAGTTCAGCTTGGGCGATAACAGATTCCCTCTCCCTTGGCTTCAATTGCTTCTCCTAATCAACCATCCGCACGGATGAGCCATGCTCTCCACATTGGCATGGCAAGAAAAGGATAGAAACACTTATGACTGAACCAACCAAGCAAAAACCAAGTCTAACCAAGGACTTATGATAAACCTTACCCGACTCTGTGAAAGCATGAGATTCCTGGCCAACTCCCTGGAGGGGACGTTGTTCATCAGTTGCACATGCACCACCACCCCCTTCTCCTAAAAAACGTGCACATCCAATCGCGCGCAACCCTCAATTTGAGGAGAATGCTATCGTTGGGCATGGATTTTGGAAAGTTAAAAGAGTATGACAACCCAATCCTTTGAGCAGCAACCCTTTGCCCCTTGGAAGTAAAAGAGGTGACCCGTTGAGAAGACAACCCCACTGGATGAACTTGATCACTCAATTTGGTTTGCTCAATTGCGCTTCACTTACTCAAATCTGTCTCCTTTGCGGATGGAAGAATGTCACTAGATGGATCAGTAGGGAGTGTAGGTTGAGCAGATGAGAAGGCTTCTTTCTTTGGGGCCTGGTCACCACTCCCTGCTGGGGTGGAGGTGTCACCCCAAGCTGCCTCCTTCTTCAAACAATAGTGGGCCTGAAGCGCCTCCCCTCCCTCCAAAGCTACCACCTTGGATTTTGGCTTATGGGACAAATGCTTCTTTGGCCTTTTTAGGCTTATGGTCTCGGCCTTCTTTGCTAGCCTTTTTTTTGAGCAGCTCTAGGAGAACTCACAATTAAACAACAAGAAACTAGAAGGGTACCAAATAGAGTAGTTAGCACAGATATAGAAAACGTACATGTATGCATCAAATCAACAAATGGTTAAGGTGTTCACCTAAGGCCCCGTTTGGATGGGGGATATCCCCCTCCAAAAATTATCACCCCTTATTATTAATTTTGGCATGGTTTGGATGGGAAAAAAGTACCCCTCCAAAAATTATCCCCCCCTCTTATCCCCTATTACCCCCTCTTATATTTCACCCCCTCCCAAAATTATATTTTTCTCTTTTTTATTGTTAACTAAATTTTTCTCTTTTTCTCTTTTTTATTGTTAACTAAATTTACGCGAGCTAAATTATATATTTTTTCTTTTTAACTAAATTTTTTATTGTTGATTTATATTTTGTTGTTATTTTTTTCTTTTTTTTGTTAATTGGTAAAATAAAGTTAAAAAACCCTTAAATTATTCAAAAATAGTCATTTGAGAGGCTGATTGGATAAGGGATTATAGGCCCCATTTGGGCTATAGTTTTTATTTATTTGTTATTTTTGTCTTTATTCATTTTTTTTTTTGCATTTGTTGTTTAAATGTTAATATTTTGTAGTTTATTAGTCCGTCTTGATAAAAGGAATGTAATGAGTATAAAATTATGTCTAAAAGTTAAAAAAAAATCACTAAAGACGACGACTAAGTACAAAAAATTCTATTTTTTGATTTATTTTTGTCTTTTCTGAACTTTTTTCAAATTTAGCCGATGATTGATAACTTTTCTGAAAGCTCTTGTCGAGATGAATCAACAAATCAAAAAAAATTGATGAAAAACAAAAAATTACAAAAAAATTTCAAATAAGGACGAAAAAAATTTCAATAAATACCGCAGTCCAAATGGACCCTATTTTTAGGGGGATAAGTTATTGAGGGGGATAAGATAAGAGGGGTATTATTTTTAAAGGGTTGGCCCACATTGATGTGATATTTATAGAGGGGGTAATAAAAAGTAGATAGATTGGATGAAATATTAAAAAAGAGGGATAAAATAGTACTTGATTTGAATGGAGCATAAAATAGGGGGATAAGGTTATTTTGTATTTGTAATGAGGAAGAAGTGGTATTATTCTTGGATAATACCCCCTCCCCTCTTTATCCCTCCCCTCTTGGATTATTTTTGGGCACCCTCCCCTACCCAAAAATTATCATCATTTATCCCTTTCCGGGGGATTATTTTTGGAGGGGTGAAAAATTATCCCCCTGCATTTTTTGCTCCCAAACCATGCTAAACATGTCACGTCGATCTTTTTACCCCCTCCAAAAATTATCCCCCTTCTTTTTTCCCCCATCCAAACGAGCAACAGTTTTTTTTCCTTATCCACCCCTCTTATCCCCCTTTATCCCCCTTTTAAACCTCCATCCAAACCATCTATTTTTTTACCCTCCCTCTATAAACATCACATCAAAGTGGGTCCTCCCTCTAAAACTAATACCTCCTATTATCTTATCACCCCTCCATAACTTATCCCCTTCAAAATATTCCTCCATCCAATCGGGCCCTAAGGGGTCGGGACCAAGTAAGCATGCAAAAAGGAGCTCTAGGTCCACCAAAGAGGGAAATAGATCGTGCTGTTCGGTTCTAAGGGCATCAATGAACGCCTCATCCTTCCCTGAAACACAGGGTGCGTCACACACGATTAGGGATGATAATTTTATCCGATCGCCCTTCTGCCATTCCAGCTTTAAACAAATTATAGTTCGAAATTTTACGGGAGATCTGGTAGGCTTTGGACATTAGTTTGAAAAAATAAAAAAAGGGGTAGATTTCGAATATATGTGTCCCCGTCCCCCCGACCCCTGCCCCTGCCCCACTCCTGATCTCCTAGTATATTTACATATAAAATACAAGAGTGCTACATACACATCATTTTAACACATCATTTTAACACATCATTTTAACACATCACTTTTACACATCACTTAAAACTACGTTGTTTTATGTTAAGGAAGACCCAAATATATTTTCAGAGATATGGGTCAAAAACAAATATGGTTTTTTTCCAACACAAAACTACATAATTTTGAGTGATGTGTGAAAGCGATGTGCAAAAGTGGTGTGTCTTTAGCATTTTTGTATATAAAATATCCTTTTATGCTTCAAGAGTGCTACATACACATCATTTTAACACATCACTTTTACACATCACTTAAAACTACGTCGTTTTATGTTAAGGAAGACCCAAATATGTTTTCAGCGATATGGGTCAAAAACAAATATGGTTTTTTTCCAACACAAAACTACGTAGTTTTGAGTGATGTGTGAAAGCGATGTGCAAAAGTGGTGTGTCTTTAGCATTTTTGTTTATGCTTTTACTAGCAGGGAACTTTTGTCATTTTACTAACCACAGTTTCAATATTTCGTATACCTAGGGTTTTCACTTTTCATAGTTTCCCTCATACTCTCACTGTGAAGTATGAACTACTGTTGCACTCATAACTCATAAGTCAGATCCGTCCCTGCTTCCTCTCGCGGCCTCGCCAAACTCACCTGAGTTGCCTCTGAGTTTCTCAAACTCTCACTGCTTCCGACCTCCTCCTCCTCTTGCCAATCATCTCTATACGACTTGATAAGATTCCTAGGGTTTTATCAATTATTTTTTATGTGTTCAGTTTACTAGATATCTTCTTCGATTCTTTTTTATTTCTTTTGCTTTGCTTCGCTTTTGATTTGATGTATATTTCTATGCATCTAAGGATTTTCAATGACCCAAAGTTTTATGCGGCATTTGTGCTTCTGTGTTTGTCTTCAATGTTTTCCCTGCCATTTGAATTGTGGTAGTTTAATCTATTTTCCGTTTGGTTCGTGGGTTGTCAGGTAGTATTATTTGACAGTTTTCATTTGCTAATCAAGTTACTTTGGTGTCATGATTTCAAAGGAACCTGTGAAACTGAGTTCCTTCATCTTGAGTTTGTGCTTTTCAACGGTCTTCAATTTAGAGTTCAACCGAATGGTGCAGTGAGATGTGTGGAGAAGTTAATTCAACTTTTCGCATATCATTTGAAATTTAAACGTATTAATATCCAGTTTTGCTTGCAAAGTGGAACATTCCATTGACATACCAACCAATTTTCTGAGTCTACTTGAGCAGTTGGCTTATGTTAAGTCATTGTTGAAATACTTCATTATCTAGCAGGTTTAGCTGCTATTGTTGTTGTTTATGACATTTGCTCTGAAGAGGTAATGAGAGTTTGTTTAAGGATCCATCCCTTTCTCAAATTTGCAAGTTTGGCATCTCAGGGTTGTGTGATAGAATGCATAGCATTATGAATTCTTACATTCTCATTGCGCTTTCTGTATAGTATATTTGGTTAGTGAGTTTTGTCTTATGTCACTGCTATTTGTCGTTTTTAGAATATATATAGTCTTTTGGGTTCAGTGGCATTTTTAACACCTCTTTCAAGCTTTACAATAGGAGATTGGTGAATGTAGGATCCAAAAGTGTATACAGTACATAGAAAGTCCTCATATTTTTTTCATAATGTGGATTGTTTGCATTTTGTTGCTGCAATTCATAATTTCTTATTTACTTGGGAGTGGTGGTAGCAACCAGAACCTACTTGAATAATTGCTCATAATCAAAGTTATATGCAATCTTGCTGCTCTGTTTTTATGTAGGGGAATTGGCCCGTTGTTGGGGTACTCGTTTGATCCTTGGAGCTACTAATCTTGTTTTTTGGGGTGTCTTGTTCTTTTTTAAGAGGCTTCCATTGGGTTTGGTTGGATGCCCCCTAATATCTCATGTTTATTTGATGTCCTGATTGTCGCCGTCGGATGGTTAAATCCTTCCTGATGTTCTGATTACCGCATTTTCCATATAATGTGCTGTGGAAAAGAATATTCTTTTTAATTGTGATTTTTTTCTTGTACATAACAGATTGTAAGAAGGAAGAGATAAGATCATAACTGTTATTTGAAAGAAGAATGCAAAAATCTTGAGGGGTTCAATGCTAATGTTCTTGAATCTTTTATCTTTTTTTTTTTTGTTATGAATCGAAACTTATGAAATAATATTGTGTTAAGTTTACCTCTACATTTTAATTAGTTATTTTTTTACTAGATGACTTTTCTTTAAGAATATGCATGATGTATTTATTTATATATATATATGAGAATCATTTCTAATTGTCATCAAGGCTGAACTCTAAAAAAACCCTGATAGAATTGGGGCCAATGTGCAATTTACTAAATTGCGGGTCCTGTGTGTAATTTTTGTAACAGATTCTGTTGTAACAGATTCTGTTATTCTGTTAATTCGGGCAATTCAGTTGTCAATAGCTGTATAAAAGAAGAGCGGGGTGTAAGGCAGTAGGGCGGTTATTCTCCTGCTTGTTCTTCATCTGTATCTCCCTCTCTGTCTCTCATTCTCTCCTTCTCTTGTAATTCTCCAATTGAATTCAATAAAGCTTCAAGCATTTTTCCTTCTTGGAACTGTTCGAAGCTTATCAGTGGTATCAGAGCCTTCGGTTCTTGGCTGTGGAAGAAGTAGACTCATGGCAGATGGTACACGATCGCAAGACTGGAGGCGATTGGAAGAAACTGTACGTCAGAATGTTGAGAATACAAATCAACATGCAGACGTTCTGAGTGGAATTAGACAATCGATTGAAGGATTGACATTGTTAATTACAACCTTGAATTCAAAGTATGAAGGATTAGCAGAAAAGGTATCTACTACACCTTCTTCTCCTTCGAATGCACCTCCACTTTTGCCCAATCCTCATCTAAACACTAGAGGTTTCCAACCGAAACTAGATTTTCCTAGATTTTCTGGAAATGAACCTGAATCTTGGATCTATAGATGTGAGAAATTTTTTCAGTTGAATGGCGTAGATGAAACACAAAAGTTGCAGTTAGCTACGCTACATCTCCAGGATAAGGCAATCAACTGGTATAGGTGGTTTGAGAAGTCACATACCTTACGCACTTGGCAGGAATTCTCTAGAGTTCTGTTATTACGATTTGGTGATGGAGCATATGACGATTCGGTAGGGCAATTAACTAAATTGCGACAGTGGAGTACGGTGAAGACCTATCAGGAAAAATTTGAGGAACTAGCTAATAAGACCAGTGGTTTGACAGAAGAATTCTTTATAAGTTGTTTTGTGAGTGGATTGAAAGACGAAATTCTTGCTGGAGTTAAGATGTTTCAACCTCGGACTATCACACAAGCTATGGGACTAGCACGATTGCAAGAGGACACTATTGAGGCCTTAGCAAGAAAAAATAGACCACTGAACAAACTACCAACCAACCAAATGCCTCACAGAACTGTTGAAACCAGTAACAAGGCCGTAGAAGCAGCACCTGTCATCAGAAGGTTGACACAAAGAGAGATAGATGAAAAGAAGTCCAAAGGATTGTGTTTTGGCTGTGATGAAAAATACTATAAGGGGCACGTCTGCAAAAAGAAGCAATTATTCATGCTAGAGGCTGAGGAAGAGGAGGAGGTTTTTGAAGAAACTCAACAAGAGTTAACCACAGAACCAGTGCAGGAGGAGTTCCAAATATCAGTGCATGCCTTATCTGGAATGCAATCTTATTGTACAATGAGGATTAAGGGGTATGTAAAGAAACAGGTGGTAGAAATTCTAATAGATACTGGAAGCACACATAATTTCCTGGACGCTACGTTTGCAAAGCAAGCAAGAATTCCTATCCAAACCACAATTCCACTAACAGTTGTAGTGGCCGATGGAACAAAAATTTATAGCAAGGCAGTGGTAAAGGAATTCCAGTGGGTTATGCAAGGCACTCTCTTTAATTCGGAAATGAGGATCTTATCCTTGGGAGGCTGTGATATGGTATTGGGAGTGCAATGGCTATCCACCCTCGGTCCTGTGTTATGGGATTTCCAGAATATGCAGATGCAATTCACTGCATTTGGTCAACAACATGTACTAAAAGGGGGAGAGTCTGCGGAGGTTAAGCTGATTAATGTCAAACAAATGCAGAATATGATCAATAAGAAATCATGTGGACTGATAGCCCAAATATGCAGCATCCAGGCTGAGTCCACTAATGAGGTACACCCTGAACTTAGCCGACTCCTGCAATCTTTTGATGATGTATTTGCCAACATCTCTGGTTTGCCACCAGTTAGGCTGCATGACCACAAAATACTCCTCAAACTTGAAACTCAACCTCCAAGTATCAAACCCTACCGATATCCTTATATACAAAAGAATGAAATTGAAAAAATAGTCAAGGAATTGCTTGAAAGTGGAGTGATCAAGCGTAGTGTATCCCCTTTTTCTTCTCCAGTGCTGTTGGTTAAAAAAAAGGATAACACTTGGAGAATGTGTGTAGACTATAGGGCTTTGAACCAAGCCACGGTTAAGGACAAATACCCTATTCCAATCATTGATGAACTGTTGGATGAACTAAATGGGGCAAGGTACTTTTCCAAGCTAGACTTAAGGTCAGGTTATCATCAAATAAGGATGTCTCCACAGGATATTGAAAAAACTGCTTTTAGGACACATGAGGGGCACTATGAATTCTTGGTTATGCCATTTGGCTTGACCAATGCCCCTTCCACTTTCCAGAGTTTGATGAATGACGTTTTTAGACCTTACTTGAGGAGGTTTGTTCTGGTGTTTTTTGATGACATCTTGATTTATAGCAAACAGTGGTCTGATCACTTGCACCATGTAGATCTCACTCTGACCAAGTTAAGGGAACACAAGCTGTATGCTAAACTATCCAAGTGTGCTTTTGGACAACAACAAGTGGAATACCTGGGCCATGTAATAAATGTCCAAGGGGTAGCAGCTGACCCCTCCAAGATTTGCTACATGTTGGATTGGCCTAGGCCTTCGTCCATTAAAGCTTTGAGGGGCTTTTTGGGATTGACTGGTTATTACAGGAGATTCGTCCAGAATTATGGAAAAATTTGCCAACCGTTACACCTGCTACTCAGAAAGGACGCCTTTCAATGGAATCCAGAGGCCGAGTTTGCCTTTAATGCACTTAAAAAAAGCCATGACAACAGCCCCGGTCCTGGCCTTACCTGACTATTCAAAACCATTTGTATTAGAGTGTGATGCTTCTGGAAAAGGGATCGGTGCCGTTCTGATGCAAGAGGGTAGGCCAATAGCTTTTTACAGCAAGACATTGTGTCCTAAATGGCTGGGGTTGTCCACCTACGAGAAGGAACTTCTAGCAGTTGTTTTGGCAGTTACTAAATGGAGGCATTATCTTATAGGAAGACATTTCCTTATAAAGACAGACCACCAAAGTTTAAAATTCCTGCTAGAACAAAGAATCACCACTCCTATGCAACAAAGGTGGCTGTCCAAACTCATGGGATTCGATTATGAGATTACATACAAGAGTGGTAAAACTAATTTGGTGGCAGATGCTTTATCACGACTGATGGAAGATACTACCTCTGAAAAGCCAAAAACAGGAGACCTTGCAGCTGTGAGTGTGGTTCTCTGTAACTGGGTTAAGCCACTACAGGATAGCTGGGCAAAGGATTCAATTATTCAAGGAATTATTCATGATCTACAACAGGATCCAACCTCTCATACTTCATATGTTTGGCAGCATCAGATGCTATACTATAAGAACAGGTTGTTGGTAGGACCGGATGAACAGCTCAGATTAAAACTCATTAATGAACATCATGCCAGTTTTGGTGGAGGGCATTCAGGAGGGGAGAGGACCTACCAAAGGCTCAAGCAAGCCTTCTATTGGAAGGGTATGAAAAGGGGTATACTTAAGTTTGTTGCAGAGTGTGATATTTGTCAGAGGAATAAAAATGAAACCGTGGCTTCACCAGGACTATTACAGCCGTTACCTACTCCTGACAGACTGTGGAGTGATATCTCCCTTGATTTCATTGAAGGCTTACCTGTTTCTGCTCAAAAGTCTGTTATTCTGGTAGTGGTGGACAGACTAAGTAAGTATGCACACTTCTTAACACTTTCGCATCCTTACACAGCCTTAACTGTGGCTCAGATTTTCTTGGATAACATCTTTCGATTGCATGGTATGCCTAGCTCCATAGTTTCAGACAGAGATCCTATTTTCATTAGCAATTTCTGGAAGGAGTTCTTTCGTCTACAGGGTACTACATTACGCTTGAGTACATCGTACCATCCACAAACTGATAGACAGACAGAAGTTGTCAACAGATGCTTAGAAAACTATCTGAGATGTATCACTGGTGATAAACCAACTGCTTGGCCCAAATTTCTACCTTTGGCCGAATGGTGGTACAATACCACCTTCCATATCTCTACTGGCCTAACTCCCTATGAAGCTTTATATGGACAGCCACCTCCCAGTCTCAAACACTATGCACCAGGAGGCACAACGATGGCTGCAGCAGAAACCTTGGCAAGGGACAGGGGTACTATGCTTAAGCTCCTTAAGGAACACTTGGCCATATCTCAACATAGGATGAAACAGCTAGCAGATCATCACCGCACTGAAAGGGAATTTGTTATTGGAGATTGGGTGTACTTAAAACTTCAACCTTTCCGGCAGACTACTGTATCCTTTCGCAGGAATGCCAAGTTAGCCCCGAAGTACTTTGGTCCTTATCAAGTCAGACAGAGGGTTGGGGCAGTTGCGTACAGATTAGATTTACCTGCTACTTCTAAAATCCATCCAGTATTCCATGTTTCCCTCTTAAAAAAGAAACTTGGCTTGAGTGCCGTGGTTCAAACCACTCTACCTCTTACGGACGAATCTGGCCATATTCAGTTGGAACCACTAGCTATTTTAGACAGGAAATTGGTCAAAAAGCATCACAGGCCCTGTACTATGGTCCTTATTCAATGGGCAAATTCCTTGCCAGAAGATGCTACTTGGGAAGCATTGCATGACCTCCACCAGAGATTTCCTCATTTCCAACCTTGAGGACAAGGTTGTTCTCAAGGGGGTGGTATTGATAGAATTGGGGCCAATGTGCAATTTACTAAATTGCGGGTCCTGTGTGTAATTTTTGTAACAGATTCTGTTGTAACAGATTCTGTTATTCTGTTAATTCGGGCAATTCAGTTGTCAATAGCTGTATAAAAGAAGAGCGGGGTGTAAGGCAGTAGGGCGGTTATTCTCCTGCTTGTTCTTCATCTGTATCTCCCTCTCTGTCTCTCATTCTCTCCTTCTCTTGTAATTCTCCAATTGAATTCAATAAAGCTTCAAGCATTTTTCCTTCTTGGAACTGTTCGAAGCTTATCAAACCCCTCTCCATCCAAACAACCTTGTTGGATGAGACCATCCGGAAAATCAAATTGTGACCCTCCCTTGGCAGGAAGAACCACTAGCCAGCGTCTCCCTTTGTCTCCTTTGAAAAATAGTAGAACAAAACCACAGCTACAGTCAAATTTCTTTCCCTTCTGCTGGCTTGGTGCTACAAGACCACCATACAAATCAGGAGCCTCCAAGCGTTGGGCATTAGTTGGCCTGTTGCATGGCCTAAAAAGTGAAGGAGCTCACTGATGAAAGGCCGAAAGGTAAGGCAAAGCCCACGTTGGACAGAGCACTCAAGCAAACATACCTCGCCTCCGCTCTAAAGAAGGGGCCCTCTCATCAGCGGTGTGAACCCTCAAATGAATCAATTCTGGAACCAAATACTCTAAGATTTCCAGGTCGTGGTCAGTCGAAATATCGAAAGAATCTTCTCGGCATTCAAATGCCCCCGCGAAGGGGCAGAAGTAGCCACAGAGACAGGCTCTACGTATATATGTCAATGTCATCAAAGGATTCTATGGAAGAGTCAGTGTCTAGGTCGACGGGTACCTCTCTGTGGCATTGGAATCGATTGGCCTAACCGTCTAGGCAAGGTCAAAGACACTGCTTGCAACCATAAGACATTGGGGACTCCCAGTCCAAAAATCAATAGGAGGAAAATTGTGAGAATCCTCAAGAGAACACTGAAAGAATGAATACATGCAGGACACAGAGTACACGCAGGACACAGAGTACACTTGGGGAGAAAGTCCCGTGCGCAAGAATTGGAAAATCGGGCTCTAGGATGAACACACAAAGAAGAAGGGGATGAAGAAGAGTGTATCGCACTAACAACTTGGGAATTTTGGGAAAATAAAAACCAGGCGAGAGAGTTTCGAAAACTTGAAGTGTTTCCTAAAAACAGGCGAAAAGAAGATGAAGGGACCATCCAATCTCGATCATTTAACGTGCAATAACCTGGATTGCCACAATCGTGCCATGTTGCCATGCAAATAAGGCATGCTTTTGTAACCTTTGAATGTGGTACGCCACTTTTTGGGTGACAAGGAGACATCGACACTTGGTAGGATTCAACAGCAAGATCAAGAGATGAAAGGACATGCATTAGATGCAAAAATAACTATTGTTTCTCGATCAAAATATGATTCGTTGTGTTTGGACATGTGCCCAGATTTGAGAATGAGAGACAACTGATGAGCCCAGCTTAACTCTGCTTAGCAATAGATTGTTCAATAGTCGACTACTATTCCTGACTATTTTGTATCTGAGCACTTCATGACGCCTACCTATCGTGACGATCGATCGACGAGACATGTACTAACAATCAATAGATGCTCATTCCAATCGGTTGGAGCCCACTTGACTCAGAAACAACTTGCTTCTACCTTCCAAGCTTTCGGACTTGTATCTAAGTTGTCTAATAACCTCTTCCCTTGGCTTTTAAACAAGACTAGTTGCCTTGCATTAGCCGCGTATATATATAAGTAGGACTAACTGACATTAGCTGCTTTTAAGGTTTTATCTAGGGCCCATCCATATAGCTGACAATTGATTGTTGGACTTGAGGAGACCCAGTTGATGCTACTCAGTTTATTCAAAAGAAGTCACCATCAAATTCTTGTCAAAAGATTTCGCTAAGGACACTCCTAATTGCTCGAACTGATCCCGCGAATGTCACCCATAATTGCTGAAGATCTTGAGGATAGCACGCACAATTAACAAGACTCTACTCCAAATATGAGGAGAAGGCCTGATCGATGACCAAGAGCCCAACTGGACCTCTAGACGAGGGACCAGGTGCCAAGTACCTCAACACACCCTACTTTCGCATTCTCATATCTACATTTGATTATTACTTCTTTTTCCACGAAGAACTAACTTGATCGTCAGAGAATTCTTGGTCAAACAACACCTGCTCACTAAATGTATTTGCAAAAGCCAAAGCAGTTTGAGATCTACTTACCAATTTTCAGACACCATCAAAAGCATTTCATGTGAGTCCGCACATTGCATATTTAAGTGACCTTCAATTTCAAACTTAAAATTAGAGGTGAAAGCATTATCGAAAAAGCTGAGCTGATCTAAAAAAATCGCAATTCAGGCAATCTAGTGGAAGAATTGGTTGATTTCAATGTAATCGTACGTATTTTTTGGCTTTCGAATTTCTCAATTTGGTTTTGAATTTTCCTATTTGTTGTTACAACAACCGAACCGAACCGAACCGAATTTATAGTACGCATAATAAGAAAATTAATTGAATAGGATGTGATAAATCTTACCGTTCAATTTCATAAGATAGGATCAATTAATCGGAGAATTTACCAAAATGCAACTCAACCCAATTTTTTATAAAGTCATTTCTATCTTTTTTTTGTGAATAGTAAATTGTGTACTATCTATACGAGTTGTGACCAAATTAGACCAATTTTTTATCAATCCAACTACCTTGACTACCCCACCCGAAGCGATCCCACACAAATTGTAATCAGTTCTTTTATAAATTCAATCAGGATTGATATATGAAAATTTTATCCTGAACCGATCAGTTCCGGAGTTGCATATCGGCAAACCCATCAAATCCAAACCGATTTCACCCATACTTAAATCACTGCCCATCTATTTTAAAGGAAAAAACTAAACATAATAATTTCGGTTACCACCAGAAAATTAAGATTGGAAAGAATAAAGAAAGAAAACGTCGGAGATGTGCCCATTCTCCATCGACGAAGTCGGTAGGTGCAAAAGATCTTAAAGATGGCGGTTGCCTATCCGTAGCAGCTGAGGTTCAAATTTTCTAGTTCATTTTGAAGTTCGAGCGCTTCACAACCGTGTGTCACTTTCTAGTCTGGGCATCAGTTCAAAACTTCGAAGGCGATTCAAAGTTAGAATTGACGACAGTGAGTGCGGTGCATCGGCAACAGTGGTTGTGCAAGGGTATTCATGTCCAACATAAATTGCGCAGTAGAACCGTGTTCGATAGTCAGGTATAGGGTTACAATAACGTTGCTTTAACATAAGATATGAAAAATACGGGTAATTACATGCACAATTCTTACATCTACTCTTACAAGTGAGTGAGTGTGAGACTCGGGATCACTAGTTAGAGGATCCCACCATCACTCGTGATATAATGGCGTACGAATGAATGAATAATTGGATGTCTGCCTAAGGAGATTTAGTTGACATTGTTAGGACCACGTTGTTTTCCATTATATGCCTTGCTTCTTTTTTGAAAATCTTTTTTGAAAATCTTTTTATAAATTTTTGAAATTGTCATGCAAAACAACTAAACATAATTCGGGCATTTTCCCACTATATTTCTGTCCTCCTTCGCAAATTCAAGACCATACGACAATAGAAAAGAGAAACATCACCTTGTGCCCCATCCTTTTTGACATTCCTTGCCCAAACGTTCAAACAGTTCTCTACCCCACTTAAGGGTCTCAACATCTCTTATGCTCGAATATTGACAAAGGTAGCATCAAAATTCAAGATCCTATTCTCTCAAAGAAGAACTAAAACTTCTACAATCTCACAAGTTTCTGTCACTATATTTGACAACAGTAGCATCAAATTTACCAACGATGGGTATGTTAATATATGCAAACGAAATTCACCTAGAACTTGTCTGTGGTGGTTTGTGATCTAAGATCTTTATTTTGTTCCTCTGAGAACCATGGAGCTGTAGGAGCAGTGAGTTGGAAACGACAAATATTGAACTCATTGCCATCAACCCACCTGCAAACACAAAAAACACACCACAATATTGCAAAATAAGCTAGCACTTGTAACCATCTGGTGATCTCTCGAAAATAGAACATGTAAAGACATTGGATTTGAATCACCGTGTCTTAAGACACGTGAAATATTTGGTAACCAAATGGTAGGTGGATTATTGTGCTGTCGCCTCTTGACCAAAGGTAATATTAAAGCAGAAGAAACTTCAGAAACTTTTGTTTTGGAATTGTTTAAGTTTTAACTATTAAGTCATCACTTCAGTTATGTTATGTAATATTTGTTTAGCAGAAGAAACCCTCAGCTTTAACGGAGATCAAAAAGCTTTACAAAATCCATGTTTGTATCATTTGACCATTCCGTTGCTTTTATGATTGTGAAGTTTTATTAGAACCCAGACATTATTCAATGCATGCCTGCCCACTGCTGGTTGTGTTGAGAACTGCAGGGAGTGGAGAGCAAGCTAGCGTACGAGGAGTTTGCGAGAAATTGCAACCTTATGGCCACCAGGGTTGGTGTGGTAAGTCCAATCAGTCAAAGAATCCTACCGTGGCAGAGGTATTGGGCAGATAGAAGAGAGCAAGGACTGAAGCCACTTCCCCCGAACTCCCCACCAACCTGCCTACAATGACGCCGTCAACAGTCAAAGTTCAGCCGGCTGGGACGCGTCAATGTGGGACCCTATCATCAATGTCAACGACCTGGGGCTCGCAATTGCGTTGACTCGGGCGGTGGCTTTGCCGAAGGACATTGGGTCCCACCAAAGGAGCTAAAAGAAGTGTTTAAGCAGGTTGCGATTGGCTTTCCCTCAAACTTGCGTGGTCCTAACTTCGTCTTCTCCAAATTGTGTAGAGCATGGTGGCATTGGAGGTTTAGCTGTTAGAGACCCTCCGAATGACAAAGCAGACTCTCATTAACAGCAAGAAGACGCATGCCAATGCTCTCTCGGTCTTGGGCAAAGACCAGGAGGAGGTGGGAGACAAGGCAGAGTGGATAGCTGCTCTAAAGCAGGAATTGGAGCCTCTGAAGAAGAACGTTGCTGAACAGATGCTGACTGGGATGCACATCGGCGGCGAGCTACAAAAGCGGGTATCACGAGGTGGATGAGGCCTTTACTTCTCAGGTCCTCTCTCGATTAGAGATTAGGTCTACCAAAAGGGATGGGTGGACACTCTCAAAGCAGCTCTGGTTCCTGCCGACTCTCCCCTTCTGGCTAGCCTACCAAACTCTCCCTGCCCCTGCCCCTGCCCCTGCCCTTGCTCCAGCAGGAGCAACCAATGACTCGGTCTCCAGTTTCCATCAGCACCCTTAGATGTTATATCCGAAGAGTGCGCTCCGGTGATTAAAGACGCTGTCTCGGCTTATTGCAAAGCCTTGATTTTCATTTCTTTCTCTTTGTTTTTTGTGAAATTGACTTTGTGTTTGGCACCAAACAGTAGGAACATGCCGACTGTCAGGTCTGTAAATTCAATCTATTTTGATGGCCAGTGCAGAACTGATGGCCATGCCGGATCATTGGTTGTTAATATTATTGATGGCTGCTTTGCCTTTTAGCGGCCTACGGAAAACATTTGGCCACTGTCGGGCCGCAGTTGGACGTTTTTTGGTTTCCCTCTAAATGGAATCTGTGTAGTCCATTTTACCTCCTTATGATTTGAGGCTTGTGCGGTTACCTCCTTGAGTTTTCAACTTGACCACATAACCTCCGTGAGGTTCTTGGAGTAATCTGCACATACAACCCTTTTAACAGAATAACTAAAAAGTCCAAAATACCCCTCTATAAATCGGTCCATTTTATGATTGTGGACATCTCTATTAAGGACTTGGTCCAAACAAGGTAATGATCCAAACACCCACAAACCAATAACCCACATAGAAGAGAGGAATAGGAAAATTTGCACGGAAAAATCATCAACGGCATCATCAGATTTGAAAAGATTTCCAACTGCAATTGAGTAAAAACTTCAATTTAACACTAAAAGTTACTATGAAGATGGAGTGACGAAGCTTTGAGATAGCAATTTGAAAGTGTTAAATATATGGGTCCAATTGTATATTAATAGTGAAATTAGACTAAATATGTAATTAGCATAGTGTCAGGAGTCGTAGAATAATTGTGTTTTTGTTGCACCTATATATTGATCGCAATGAGAAATAAACCCTAATGTTTTGGGTAATTCCAAACTATTGACTATTATTTTAAATGGTATCAGAGCGTCGATCACTGCCTTGAGTTTTCTCCGACTGACATTATTTGAATCCCTCGCCATCACAACCATACAACCTCGTTGTCGTGTGAATAGTGTTCGTCACTATGAACAGTGTTCGTCTCTGCTTTGGCTTCGAGATCTTTTAGGTTTGATCTACTGTGTTCAAAACTACTAGATTTTTTCGTTTTAGGTCATTCTACGATTGTTGCAGTGTTTCAAATTTCTTTCCTTTGTTTTTATCACTTTGAAATATGGCGGAAGATCCTAAATTGTTGTCGGTGGCACAAGTGGTGTGAAGGATGAGTCGAGTTGTGTAGGGATTCTTGAAAACACCCTTTTGGATATTTGCCCTATTAAGTTGGATGATACAAACTATTTGATTTGGTCTTGCACATTACCTTGGCCATTGAAGCCCGAGGGATGTCTAAGTTCATTGAGAGCTTTGTTCCTCCACTAGTGGCGCCTTCTAAACTGAAAAGGTTTAAGTCTCAGAAATCCCTAGTCATGACATGGTTGTTTAAATTCACCATACCTTCCGACTTCATGTGACTTCACATGAGGTTTGGACTACTACAGCCTATAGGGTAATGATGCTTAGTGTTTTGAGTTGAGGAAGCGACTTCGTACACTAGATCAACATCATTGTTCTGTCACTGAGTATTATGCTGACTTTGAGTTGCGCGCGCATGGCAAGAGTTTGATTATTATTAGGGATTTCAGGCTGCGTGTGCTGACGATGCTGCAAAATGGCTAAAACAATCGGAGAAATAACGTGTTTATGACTTTCTGGCTGGTCTTGATATGGAGTATGATCAGATTGCAGGTGTTAAGTCGTGTTTCGTTTCCATCATTGGGAAAGGCCTATGCCATTGTTCAGCAAGAAGGAAGTAGGAGGGGTGTTATGTTCCATACTCCTACTACCGATTGTTCTTCCTTAATGGCCACTCCTTCACCGAGTGGTAGATCTTGTGCTAGTAGTGGATTTATTGATCGTGCATCTCTCCGGTGTAATTAGTGTGACAATATCGAACATACCAGAGATTATTGTTGGAAGTTACATGGTCGTCCTCCTCGTGGGAAAGGAGGTAGATGTGGTGGTCTTGGCAGTGGGTCTGCGCGTTTCCAAGCCCAGACTCATATTTTGGAGTACAATTCCTATCTTGGCTAATTATGGGTTCAATATCGGGGTTCAATCAATTTCTGGTCATGTTGGGCTTTTCTCAGAGGGAGATGCAAGCTCTTAGGCGCCTTATGATTCAAGTTGATTCTTCATCTACCACTGCTTCAACCTCCACAGTTTTTCCTTCCTCTCATTATGCTTACACAGGTATCCCAACTAGTGCATTTACTGCCTCTTCTGGTATTCCTTGAATTATCGACTCCGGTGCTTTTGATCATATGACACGTTGTTCGTCTGTTTTTTACTCTTGTCTGTTTTTTATTCTTACTCTACTTGTTCTGGTAAGGATAAAGTCAGAATAGCAGATAGATCTCTCTCTGTTATTTCAGGAAAATGCTCCATTCATCTCCTTTTATTTCTCTTTCATCAGTTCTCTATATTCCAACTTTTGCCAATAATTTGCTTTATGTTAGTAGCTTTACCCATTTTGCAAATTGTTCTGTGACATTCTTTCCTACTTATTGTGTTTTTCAGGAACTGGATACGGAAAAAGTGATTGGCAGTGGTAAAGCACATGATAGTTGCTATATTTTGGAGTCTGTACCTCGCACATCTAATCCACCTTTGTCATGTGGTCAGACTCTGCAAGTAGATACGAATTATGTTCTTTCTTTGTTGCATCAATGGCACCTGAATGGTCATTCCGCTTTTGGAATTTTAGAGAAACTTTTTCCTCATTTGACTAAGTCTTGTCGTTTTTTGGTGAAGCCTATGAGTTTAGAAAATATAAACGTTCTTTTTATGCACCTATTAATAAAAGAAGTGATTCTCCATTTATGGTTGTACATTCTGATGTTTAGGGGCCTTCCCTTGTTACCTCTCTTAAAAGTTTTAATTGGTTTGACACCTTTATAGATTGTTATTCTCGTGTCACTTGGGTGTATCTACTTAAGTTCAAAAGTGAAGTATTTTCTTGGTTCAAATCTTTTCATTAGCGGGTGAGCACCTAATTTGATACCAACATTAAAATTCTCTGTACTGATAATGGGATAGAGAATATTGATAGGTTCTTTAGGGCATATTTGGATGAACATGGTATTCTTTTCAGACAACTTGTGTTAACACTCCACAACAAAATGGAGTTGCTAAATGCAAGAATCGTCATTTTGTTGAAGTTGCTCACTCCCTTGTGTTCACCATGCATCTTCCCAATTTTTTTTGGGGTGAAGCAATTTTGACAGCCACTTATCTTATCAACTGTCTGCCTTCTAGTATTCTCTCTTTAAAACTCCTATTGAGTGTCTCCCTAACCGGTGTCTGATTTTCTCTCTCTCCCCAAGCGTCTTTGGTTGTATATGCTTTGTCCATGCTTCTCACCCCTCGGGTGGAAAGTTAGGTCATAAAACCCATAAATGTGTCTTTGTTAGGTACTCTTCCACCCAAAAGGGCTATAAGTGTTACGATCCTCACTTTAGGAATTTTTTTGTCTCTATGGATATCACCTTTTGGCAAACCGAGTCCTTTTACCCTTCCTCCACTCATCTTTTTAGGGGAGTGTGTTAGAGCGGAAGAGATGTTCACTGCTCAGAATCACAAGGAGTTGTCCTGAGGAGATGTCTATTGTTGATAGAGAGGAACCAATATCTATTGACAAGGCAAGTCAGGACATTGGTGGATAGGCTGGGCATGAACAACTGATAATGCCACCTTGTCAATCACCAATGCTTGCTCCAGTTTCAGACTATTCCGCTGATTCATCTGGTAATGAATCTCCTCCTCCTATTGAACCTTCCCTTACTGAGTCAAGCGATCTTAATATCCCTGTTGCTCTTCGAAAAGGTGTTAGACAGTGCACCCAATATCCCAGTTCTCAGTTTGTCTCATATGATTGTTTCTCTTCTTCGTACCATGCCTTTGTTTTGTCTCTTTTTCTATTTCACAGAATTGGCAGAATTATGATACCTAAGTGGAAGGAAACTATAGTTGAGGAGATAACTTTGAAAAAGCATGGTTCTTTGAAACTAGTATCTCTTCTCGGAGGAAAAAAACCAGTGCGCTGTCAATGGATGTTCACTATTAAATAGAATGCAGACGAGACAGTTGAAAGATACAAGACGAGACTTGTTGCTAAGTGCATTGACCACGAAGAGACCTTTGCTCCCATAGCAAAGATGAATTCCATAAGGGCTCTACTTTCTTGTGCTACGAATTTGAATCGGTCCCTTCAACAGCTTGATATGAAAAATACTTTCCTCCATGGCGATTTAGAAGAGGAAGTATATATGGAGATACCACCAAGATTTTCCTTGTCTGCAAGCGAAGGAAAAGTGTGTAGATTGAGAAAAGCCTTATATGGGTTAAAGCAATTACCGAGAGCTTGGTTTGATAGATTTTCGAAGGCTATGTTGAGCTTGGAAACTCACAGAGTCATGTTGATCATACTATATTCATCGAAGGAAGTGACGATAAGATTGTTATTCTTATTATTTATGTTGATGATATGATAATGATAGACAATGACGTGGTTGAGATTTCCGACCTTAAAGCTCGACTGGCTCAAGAATTCAAAATTAAGGATCTAGGATCAATGAGATACTTTTTTGGTATGGAAGTGGTGAGGTCTGATAAAGGCATTTTTATCTCCCAATAAAAGTATATTCTTAATTTACTAGAGAAAACCAATATGTTAGGTTGTAAACCTGCAGATTTCTTTATTGAGGCTAATCATCATCTTAGTGGAAGTGCAGGGGAACGTATTGACAAAGAGAGATATCAGATACTTGTGGGCTGACTAATTTATTTAGCTCATACTAGACTGGATGTTCTGTATGCTGTGGGGGTTGTTAGTCAACTTATGCATGATCCACGTGTCGCACATATGGATGTTGTTTATCGTATCTTTGAGATATCTCAAGTTAGCTTCGGGAAAGGGGATTTTATTCTCCAGTCATGGTCATTTCGATTGGAGGTATTTACTGATGTGAACTGGGCTAATTCTATAGATGATAGACGCTCTACCTCTAGCTACTATATTTTCATTGGAGAAAACTTGGCTACTTGGCGGAGTAAGAAGCAGTCAATGGTCGCGTGATCCAGCACAAAAGCTGGGTATAGAACCACGTCTCATGGAGTTTGCAAGCTTTTGTGGCTCCAAACCTTGTTGCGCAATTTTGGAAATGGATATGATGGTCCAATGAAACCCTTCTGCAACAATAAAGCTGCCTTAAACATTGCTCATAATTTTGTCCGACATGATAGAACGAAACTATAAAGATTGATAGGCACTTCATCAAGGAGAAGCTGAGCAAGGGTTTGATATGCGTGTCTTTTGTGTGATCTGAAAATCAATTAGCGGACATGCAAAATACTGTGGGGTCGGAAGTAAATGGGAGCAAACGGTCAAACTCATCAGCAAGAGTCTTGAACCCAGCATAGTGCTCCTGAAGAGTTTTGCCCTCACGCGTGAGTTGGAAGAACCCCTTCATCACATCAAATAGACGGGATAGATCATTAATAGTGGAAAAGGTATCGGATAAGAATTGCCAAATCTCCCTCACAGTATTGGTATTGGCAACCAACACCTCAATAGATTCATCCATGGAGTTCAGCAATAAAGTAAAGAGTCGGGCATCATCCCGAAGCCAGGAACGGTACTGAGGTGAAGTTTCGGGCGGAGCACTATCTCTCAAATGGGAATCGAGATCCATACCCTGAAGAGACTTCAGGACCTTCTTTCGCCATAACACATAAGTGGACGAGCCAGTCAACTTGGTTTCCACCAAATGAGTGGATGAGGATAAGATCTGAGGTTGGGCGGGCTCGCAAGCCACCACGGGCTCAGCAAACGGGCAGGTGGTGATGGTGGCAAAGAATCACTAGTCGACATGACTACGATAATAGAGAATATAGGACAAAACCCCGCTTCCGACAACTATATCTGTCCAACAAACCACCAGATCTAAGCATTCATATACCAAAACCAGGCAAACAATAAAGGAGCAGCAACAATACTGATCAAGATGGCATGATGCGACGAGGGAACAGATCAGGCCACTGTCCTACGGAGACAGAGAAGAGCAGCAACAAGGCAGTAGCAGATCTGGGGAGGTGCGGCAGCGGTCAAACAGCCAAGGGACTAGATCGGGAAGACAGCAGTACCGTAGGTGAAAGGACGGAGGACGGTGGCTGGAGGCAGAGAGAGGAGGCGACGCCAGGGGGAAAAGACGACGGCGGCGGTGGCGGTGACGGAGAAAGAGGCAGCGGAAGAGATCAACAGCAGATCTGAAACGGAGGGCTTAGGACGCCGATGATGGCAGTAGGAGCGCTACGCCACCGGAAAAATCAGTGCATTACCGGCGGCGACAGACGGCGGCTGCAGAATGGGTTTAGGGTTTTATTATTTTTTATTCTTTACCACGGCTCTGATACCATGTAAAGAGGAAAACCCACAAACTTTAGAGAGGGGCGAGACCTTTATTTATAATAAATTGAGTGAGGTCAGGGTTAACCTAATGAGCTCTAGTCATCGAGGCCCATTAGGGTTAACTTATACATAACCTAATACATAACAACTAACATTGACTATTATTTTATAGAAAGCAAACTAGCATTTGATCCTCTGCTGCTATGTGAATTCCAAGGGGGTTTCAATCCATATAACTTTCAGCAAACCGATACGGACGTGAATGGAGATCTCTATTTGGATCACAGAAACACACTAGAGACTGATTTTTCTGGTCATTCAACTTCGCAATATTTCAATGGAGCGAAAGAAATCAGTTCAAGTAATAACTCTGATGTGAAGAGTATGATGGAAAATACCGCATTTTTGTGGGGCACCGACACGTTAGAAAGTGTTTGAGAGTCAATTGAATGGGGTTAAATCCGAAGGAATAAAGCCAAGTCCTTATGCAAAAGATTTTAGTGCCTATCCTATTACATAGCTATTTGAAGATGTATTCTGGAAAATGTAAACAAATTGTAAACCACCATCAACTCATCCACCTATCGTCAAATGCTATCCATGGAAAGAGAATTTAAGGCAAACAATAACAGAAAATAAGCGCCTAAAAGTCAAAGGATTCATAGCAATTACCAAGATGTGACTATCACCACAAGGCTAAATCACATGATCAAGAATGAGTTCCTTTTACTTGGTTGGACCTCATCATTCTGATCTCCAAGGGAAGAACAAAATAAGTAAAGATCATCACGCGCATACGTGTGTGTGTGTGTGTGTGTGTGTGAGAGAAAGAGAGAGAGAGAGAGAGAGGGGCAGTGGCAGTGGCAGTGGGAGGTAGGCGGTTGTGGTTGGTGGCAACGGGACCTTTGCAATGGTGATGGATAAGGAAAAGTGGGGGAGATAATGGCTATGGTAGAGATTACGTAGAAGAGATAAAACGATATTTTGTAATTTGGAAGAATTATAAGGACAACTTGGTACCAGATTCAAGTTATATACATCCCCTAAAACAAGATAGGCGTGTAAGGTGTACAATCTATCAATTTGAGTGGAAAATGTAACGGTGCAAACTACTCCCAGAACCTCACATGGTTATATTGTCAATTAAAAGTTAGGGAGGTAACACGCACAAGTCTCAAACCATAAGGGGTAAAATATACTTACCTTAGAATATAAGGAGGGGTAGTTAGGTCTTTGTATCATGTTTTGTTACTCTATACGTAGTTATGTCATGTGTGGATTAGGGTCAAGTTGATCAACTCTAATCACTTTCTCTCACATTAACATAATCCTTGCTCATTTCCTTACAAATTTTGACTATTTCCCTTACTCTTTCCTCTCGCTGGAGGTTGGACGAATCTCAAGTCTAAAGAAAAAATGAATATTGTTTGTCATTAGCACCGTGCAACTACACTGAACAAGAAAAACATTCGAAAACAATTTCATATTGATAACTAGGCAATCCCACCTTACACTGGAAAATAAAAAATGACTTATTACATCTTATTCGTAGTATTTTTGCAAGTTAGACACATTCCAAGGCCTTGGGATAGGAGTGCCATCCATATCCTCTAGCTGGTAGCTCCCATGCTTGCTTGTTTTACTATGCGATACGGTCCTTCCTAGCTTGGACCAAGCTTGTCCTTAAGTCCTCTTCATCTTGTTGCCAATGACTTTCTTAGAACTAGGTCGTTTGGCCTAAACAACCTCTGTCAAACTCCAAGGTAAACAGAAGGCAAAATTCTGATTGAATCTCTTTTTTTGTTGGCTAAATTGAGGACGCCAACTATTGCCCTATCATTACTCACTTTCAAATGTTTTTACTCGGATGGTCGACAGTCCGACTTGTGAGCTCCTCGACCAGTTGCTTGATGATCGGTGACAACACGCAAGTATCACACTTCTTCACAAACTTCTCGGCCTCTTCTACCATGTTCAGCAATCAGTATCCCTGAGATGTAGGTCGGTAGGCCAAGGATCGGCTCCTTGAATGGCAACTACATCTCCAGTCACGGAACTCATTGAGAACATTCTCAGTCATTGACAAGAGGACAAAATAAAGATACAACCAGAAGAAAGACTTCCTGTAAAAGCTTTTTGTCCGATGATAGCCAGAACCGAGACACCTTCTGAATTACTCGGCCAGCCTCCCTTGTCCTTCGACAGCGTGTCATCTTTCAAGCATGTCACAAAAGGATCCATACAGCTCGAGCCAAGAGCCAAGCAAAACACTTCCTTCTTGTGTTCTAGCCCAATGCTTGGCCAGGCTAGGGTGTCAATTCTTATACTTTTTTGTCCTCCTTTTTCAACAATTGGGGCAAAATCTACTAGAGCGTCGACATATGCACATTGCCCGTTGGGTACCTGTTTAATTCTAAATCCTTTAAACTCTTGATCAACTCTCAGGCTTGTCGACTTATTGACCCATTCTATCATCTCAGGCCTCATAGTCTCCTAATAGCTAGTTCATACTTGTTGAGCTTCGGGTGGGCAAACCCCTTTCGTTGCTTAACGACTTGATCTTATACATGAATGGTGAGGAAACAAGCTATTCATAGGCTAGCTCAGACTTCGATAGAGCTTGATGAATATTGTGTACAACCTTTTTATCTTTGTCTGTTTTGTTGCGTAGACCGTCTCACGGACATCTTCTTTCTGGTGCTTCTACGGTCTCTCCTCATTGTGACAACGCCCAAATGTGCAAATATCAATTTCCTACTCCACAAACCGCTAAAGGGTCGGGACTCTCTTCCTCTTGACCTGACGCGCATGTGACGGTCAATCAGGCATGGGGGTTCGCCTGCGATGATGTGTTCCTTTACCACCATCTCAACTATGCATGCCCTCAATACACATTAACGAGCCTATAGCAAGCTTGAATTGTTTCTGCCTATTCATGTTGATTTCCAAGTAGAGGTGGCGTGTCACCATTCTACACCACTGTGACTGTCTTGGGCATTTCGACATTGGACGTTGGCTCGTAACTACAAGACTTCCAGCCTCAGTGAGTTGAGGGGCTAGTCCCTCTTCTCAAGACTTTCTTCCTACCGACATATATATGCGCTAGTTGATAGCCTTCAGGCTCGGCAAGGGATTGTGGGCCTTCCACGTCTAGTTCTTAATCAAGAATCTCTTGAGCCATGCAGCAACCGACAGTCTGATGACGCTATCGCCGTTGGCTATAGTGTTCCCACAGGCCTTTGTTGCACTAGCTTCATGAATAACGAATGAAACCATCATAGCGATCAAAGTATTGGTAGACAATAAATCCCAATAGAGTTGCCAATTGTAGTGTTTATGTCGACCCAATTTACTTATCCGAATGGTATCCTTGGATCCTTCCTCTTCTTGACTACATGAACTGCATAGGTAGCACCTCGGTAGCGTCGTCCAACCAACACTAAGCCTGAAGGCATTTTGATGCTTAAGTTTTGATTCAAAGTAGAGGAAAGTACAATAGAGTTGAAGCTCCACTTATTGGCATACCACTTTAGGGTTGTGTACTGTTCCTTTTAAGACTATTCCTAGATTAAACACCAAGTAAGCTCGTTTCGAGCTTGTAACCCGGAGACGTCATCACCAATAACCGCACTAGTGACATCAGCCCTAATCCACGTAGGTCGTTGCCACGTGGGCAAGTTGTCCAAATCAGCACTGGCAGAAACACAACCTAACAAGAGCTGTCTATTAGGGCTGAAACCGAGACTGGTCATCAAATCTCCGGATTCGGTTGCCCGTTCAGGGCCGCAACCCCCCCCCCCCCCCCCCCCCCCACGCCGCCAAAGCTCAAAACCTCTTCCAACCCCAAAGTCTAACATGTCCTGCTCGGCACACTACACATCCGGATAAAGAGGTCAGATTGGGTCACTCGTTTAGAGCCTCTCCACCTAAATATTGAATATTCTGGCCCGTAACGTCAACTCGACTCAAAACCTCTTCCAACCCAAACTCTAGCTTGTCCCGTTCAGCCAACTACATATGAGGATAGAGGCTCATTCCAACAAGGATGAAATGATAAAAACAACATGACCTTTATGAAGATTCCGATTCAACAAGTCTGCAATGAGATTGTTATTTTTCAAAACCTCAGGAAGTGTTTTTTCGGATCAACAACAAAAGTGAATATTAATATGTCGTGAAAGGGTACAAATAACGACGCGAAGTCTTCCAAGAAAATATAAGAAGCAGCAGCAAAACAAAACAAAGATAATACGAAAAAATGGAGTTATGACAAAGTCAACATTAAGACAACAATGATAATTGCTTACCTGAAAGCGAAGGTGTCATGGCAAAATCAAATTGGGGAAGTAGCAAACCAGCTGCCATGGGGATGGCTACAACATTATATGCCACTGCCCATGACAAATTTTGATGAACTTTCCTAATTGTTGCTTGGGCAAGATCCAATGCATCTACCACCTGTGAGGAACATAATATATAATAATGTTTAGACTCAGTTCAAGTCTTAATTCGTCGTGAAACTTTTGACTATTTCAGGACAAATTTACCAGCATGTCATATAGTATAGCTATAAGTGTTGCAATTTCGTATCCTTGGTCATGGGTTGGTCGCTCATGGATCTTGCTATGGATCAAGTCATGCTATGGGTCTACAATATGTTTAAATCATGGTAGGGAAAGATTTCTTAACTCCTTAGTTGTGGAATCCTAGCCCTTCTAATAATACACAAATCATAGCACCTTGTAAAAATACACCTAACCTCTCTATTCAATAGAGCTGATTTTATGATAATTTTTTAAAGTGATTGCGTGAGATAGCTAGGGCTAGTTCTTTACTTCTAGCAATTTCAGCTGAATATTAAAAACACAAACATGCAAGGCATCACAGTGTGTACCCAAAGAGGAGCACGTCGTGACATTGAAGAAGGTTCCCCACAAAATATTTTGTAGTCCCTTTAATATATACCATGCTTAATACCATGCTTAAAGCTGAAGATTGTCTGTTGACTTGTGATAGTATTCTGAGTATAGTTCAATCATGAATAAATAAGCTTTTATCTCAGGGTGGATTACACTTTACCCCCTCCAAATATAACCCTTTTTCATGTTACCCCCATTTATCTTTTTTTTTGCCAGAACTTACCCCTTTTAACTATAGAAAGATGATATAATACCCTGCAATTAGTTATTCCGTCCAATATTTAACGGTAAAGGTCAGCACATGTGCCTTTAGAAACACTTATTGTGACTGGAATACTCTATACACACATAACATTATACATAATATATAATTTATGGATTAAGTTAGTTAATATTAATTTTTATTTTATGTAATTTGCATTGTCTAAGTGTTAAATTCATAACATTTGAACATAAATTCATAGCATTAAACCAAACTTTCATCCAAATATTTCTTGACGTACCCATTTTTAAACTTCTCGATATGTTTTATTTCCTGATAAAACAATATCTTTGTATGTCATTATATATTTTTCTTAATTTTGTAATTTTCTTCAAGTTTTATAAATTCTTAAGCAAAATTTATAAATCTTTCCAAAACATTACCTATTTTCTTCAAATTTGATGAAATTCTATTCAAAATATTATGAATGCGAAGCAATTAAATTACATATACTCTGTAGACAATAAAATAAGAATGTTTATTGTAGCTCTTTTGAAAGATACATAACCTTGTGGACATATGGTGATGTGTCATTTTTTATTCACATTTTGGTATAAAATAACGTTAACATATTACTAAGTGTTAAACTATTACGATGTGTCATACCTAAAACTCATTTACAATGCAAATACAATAAGAATTAATATTAACTAACTTAATCTATATATTATAAATTATGTACTATGTTGTGCTTATGTTTGTATAAAGGGTATTCTAGTTACAATAAATATTTTTAAAGGCATATGACCTTTACAGTTAAATATTTGATGGAAAAACTAATGGCAAGGTATTATATCATCTTTCTATACTTGAGTGGGGTAAGTTGTAGCCAAAAAAAGATAAAGAGGGTAACGTGAAAAAGGATCATAGCTGGAGGGGGTAAAGTGTAATTAATCCTTTATCTCATGGGGAAGGCTCAATTCATTAGTGTAGTTTTGTTAATTCAAGTGTACAAGCTCTGTTTCATTATACCTCAGAAAGTGCCAAAGGAAGTAGAATATGTCAACATCTTTCTTTTGGTGCTAAGGTGAGTTGGAGCTCTATCTGCACCCCTAAAGCAGAGGGAGGTCTGGGTTTTAGAGTGTTCATGATATACAAACATTCATTTCGATGTTTCTTGGACTGTGAGAAAACTTTACATGCTAAGAACATTGGTGCAGCCTTGAATCAGCTATGTGGGTCGGAGATGAGCTAATCTCTTTGATATTTGGCCTCCCCCTTGGCCCTTATAATAAAATTTGATGATAGTACTATCTACACCATAGGGAATGTCGAGTGTACTAAGCAAACATGACTGAGTTATTTATTATAAATAGTTAAGAGGAGCTAACCGTAGGGTTTAAGCTCTCTCATTCTCTCTCTCTTCTTTTACATCAACATGGTATGAGAGCCTAAATCAATGAAAACATAATTTTCCCTTTCATTAAAAAAACTGAAAAATGAGAAGTAAATGGTCATCCTTCATCACATCGTCACCAGCTGTCAATAATCATCTCTTGTTTTAGTTTGCTGATTAAGTCATACTGTAAGTCTTTGTTCAATCATTGCTGCCCATCTATCTTGCTTGTGATTTTCCTGTCCTCATTAGTATGGTTTCTCCCGGTCCAAATTCATCATCTATTGTTTCTAATAACATTCTTGAGTGTCTATCTCGCCTGATTTAAAGGTTTATACTCGGTGCCCACAAATTGATTGATCTAACTTGCCTACTTCCCCCAAGTGGTCACTTGTTACTTAGTCCAAGTCATCAAGGTCGCTCATTCTCCACTACAAGTCTTAGATGTTCCTAGTGCTCTATTAAAGGGTGCCATATCATGTATTGTACATCCTATTTTGAAATTTCTTTCCTATGATCATTAATGTCCTTCCTATCTGTTGTTGATTGCCTCACTGTCATCTATTCATCTACCTAAGTCTGTTACAGAGGCCATGAAGAAATGCAATTGAAGAAGCAATGCTTGCCTTAAAGCAGAATGGTACTTGGAATTTAGTGTCTATTCCTCCTTGAAAATCAGTTTTAGGATGTCACGGGCTATAAACTGCTAAGGTTCATCTTGATGGTACTGTTGATCAATTGAAAGCTTGTCTTACAGCTAAGGGGTAAGCCCAAATAAATGGCCTTGACTAGTCACAGACATTTTCTCTGGTGGCAAAGATTATCGGTGTTTGACTTTTCAGCTCCATTGCTTAACACATCTAATCGGCATTACCATCAGTTGGATGTAAGAGAACGTGTTTCTAGATGGTGGCCTATAGAAGTAGGTTTATTTGGACAGCCTCCGGGATTTTGCAACTTAGAGGGAATCAAGTATAGTTTACCATTTGAAGAAGTCGTTATATGGGCTCAAATAGTCTCCTCAACTTTGGTTGCGCAGATATACTGATGTTGCGAATAGTTTTTGCCTTCATTGATGTGGAGTAGACCATTCTGTGTTTTACAGGCATACTGCAACTGCATGGAATATTGTTGATTGTTTACATTGATTACATAGTAATTAATGGTAATGGTATTCAGAAATTAAAATTTATTTTGCAGAACAAGTCACGCAAAAAGATTTTGGACACTTGAGATATTGAGTATCGAAGTGGCCCGTCAAGTCATGGCATCTGTTTCATAAAGTAAATATGTTCTCGATTTGTTAAAACTATAGACTCTCCTATGGACCTCAACACTTAATTTGGTGGCAGATAGGTGAGTAGTTAAAAATACAGAATGGTCGACAACTAGTTGGCAAGCTGAATAAAATGACTATGACCAAACCGAACAATTCTGTTGCAGTGAGCGTGGTTAGAAAGTTTCTAGATAGCCAACAAACTTGTCATTGGGATAATAATATGCACATCTTGAGATATCTCAAAAGTGTACCTCGTTGTGGTTTATTATATATGAATCATGAACATATTTGGATTGAGGGTAAACGGATGCAGACCGGGCTTGGTCTCCATCTGATAAGGAGGTCAACTGTGGGCTAATGTGCATTTTTTGAGGTAATTTGCTGTCATGAAAAAGTAAGAAACAAGTAGCAGTTGCCCGACCAAGTGTTGGGTTCGAAGATGGAGCTATGTTGTGTATTACTTGGGAGTTATCTGATTGAAGTTTAAGTTAGAAGAGCTTGGGTTAACGCATTCTCAACCTAGGTATTTGTTTGTGAGAACAAGCAACCATACACACTACTCCAAATATAATGTTTCATGAGAAAAAAAAAACATAGTGAAGTTGATCGTCATTTCATCAAAGAGAAGCTAGTGTAGAATGTGATCCAAACAAGCCAAGTGCAATCCGTGGATTACTCGTAACAGATTAGTTCACCAAACCTTAGTGTGATTCTCGAGTGACATATATTTGTATCAAGCTAGGGACATACCATTCACTAGCTTGAGGGGGAGTGTTGAGGGTATTTATGTCAAAGTAACTACGAGTTTATTTGGTAGAAATCGTTAGAGGAGCTAACCCTAGGGTTGAGATCTCTCATTCTCTCTCTCTCTCTCTTTTACATCAATAATTATGGCTAATACTCGCAGAATTGTGCCTCCCAGTTTTACTCAATCTGATGCAGTTGTTGGGACCTGAATCCTAATGGCTATCCTCAGTCAAATCAGCTTGGAATACATCTCCTTTGATCTCATGGAGTATGACAATTGGGTTTTCCTGTCATGTGCCCCATACGGGCAATAAGCCGATGGATGGCAGTTTTGGGAAGGCTCCATGCAAAGGACATATTATTAAGCTGGGGGTCACCCTTAATGCTAGTGTTTACTCTGTATCAATGGTCTTGAGACTCATGATCAAGCTTTTCACCCTCAGAATTAAGTTATTTCCTGCAAGAAAAAAACTGGAGTCCATAGGTTCTCTTGTGCTGGCTAACTGATTGGACGGGGCAATATAGAGGCGGCACAGCACAAAGCAAGCAGAATTTCCATGCCAGCACCGTTATGTTATCTTTTGGGGTCAAAGAAATACAAGAATTTTTCCACATCAAAGGTTGGGGACTGACCAAATGCGCCAAAATTGATAGAGATATCAGGCCATGAGCAGGATCTTGTGAGGCATAAGAGGAAATCTGGTTGAACAGTGCTAGGGAACACTCATCCGGACACAAAATCTGGCACCCACACAACACATGCGGAGCCAACACACATCGGAGCTCCGGACACATCTATGTCGGATTTATGTCCTGATGTCTGTTTTCAAAACATTTCCAATCTGATTAAAACATGCTCTTATGTATGACTTGGTGTACTTCTACTCTTTTGCTCCTGGTTTAGGCTGTCTTCTGCCTTTTGAGACTGGGCTTTTAATTTGTTTGGCTCTTAATTTTGGTTTTGCTTCGTTTTTTAAGCAGGTGTCCTTGTTTTCATGTTTGGCTCTATTTTGGTACCTTAACTTTCACAGCACCAAAAGCTCCAAATTAATATTCAAAAGTCTCCCATGCTGATATTTGATATGTTGGAACCCCATAGCTCTTCCCTTCTCTTCAGGCATTTGTTTGACACCAAAACCTAAAATTTGGCTGCTGGCAAGACCCTTAAACTCCAAATTCATAAAAAATCCTGCGAGCTGAACGTTCAAACATCAAACATCTTCTGTCTTCCTTCTCATACAAACGCTACCACATTTCTTCCATCATTTCAACTTTATTGATAAGGCTTCCATATTTGAGAATTCAAACTGTCCTGCATCGCTACATAATGCACTCCAGCAAGTTATTGCAATTGCACATATAGACTTCTTGAAATTATTCTTAGAGGGCTACTTCTAAAGGAAAATATCAACCTTGAGGGAAAAAAAAGACTCCTAAATAACCCATATTTCCAATGATAACATAAGAAAAAGTTAAAGTAGACAGATGTGAATAAACTAGGTGATAGTAGAAACCTCTTATCCTTTTGGCACTCTGTTCTCAGAAAGCTATTGAAAGCATCACGTCGTTCTAAGTGCAGCATGGACATACTGATATAGGATGATGATGCAGTCTACAATATACATACTTCTGCCAGAGGGTAGAGTAGGTTCCATTCACATCTAATAGACTCCAATTGGCGAAAAATCAGATGAGTTTACCATTGTTATGCATCTCAGCGCCTACGGCTAACCAAAATAAGTTTTTTCAATTGTTACGATTAATTTGCATTAGCTTGACCTTGTAAAGTCTGTTATTTATGGTTTCTGTTGCCTCCCTTTGGGATTTGATCTCTTGCCATCTGAGGTTACGAAACATATCACATAGCACTTGCCCTCTGAGTTATTCATTTATAGCCTGCTATGAATCTGACAGTCTGATGCATAATTTACGTTCAATAAGACAGAAAACAAAAGTAAAGACCTGCGAAAGTTTGTTTCCAAGTAGAATGATGGATGCTGTGTTAGACGCGGCATTTTCTTGAGCTTCAATTTGCAAAGCAATCCCAACATCAGCATGGGCCAAAGATGGTGCATCATTAATGCCATCACCAACCTTCAAAGGTACGCGAACATGTTAGTTGGATTAGATTAGCTTCTTCTTTGCTACACAAGAAATGACAAATAGGCATCATTTGACAAAGCCAGTGAATGATTCATAGCTTGGAGGGACCATAATTGTTGTGTAGATTATCGCCTACAAACCAAGTTAATTGAACAGCCCAAAGCTTTGAGGCAACAAAGAATTTGAAAATGGAAATGGTGAAGTATTTCTTGTCAGACCCATTTTGGAGCTCTAGATTGGTCCACCAAAACCAAATTAGCAGCAGCTCCCTTAACATCTCCAACTTAAACAACAGGATAACAGCCAAATTATGTAGTCAAAGCTGTTTCCTAAGTATATGAAAAGAGGAAAATACTAACTAGAGAATCAAAGCACAATCAAAGGTGTAAGATTAATGCCACACGAGAGAGAATGTACACAAAACCAAATGATATCTTGTCAAATAGAATTCCAAGCAACAATTAGCCTGATTGAAGAGATTACCATTGCCACACGATGACCTGAAGCCTGTAGAGTTGATATGACACCAGTTTTCTGCTCTGGAGTCAAGGATGCATGGACAAATTCACTTCCTATTCCAACTGCATTTGCTATACTTGCGACTGCCTCTTCCCTGTCTCCTGATAAGAGAACTGTTTGAATTCCCTTCTGAGAAAGCCTTCCAACCAGAAAAAAAGATAAGGATACAGGCAATAGGCTAGTCACATGAAAAGAAGATGTGCAAGAAAATTCTGGTCAATGTATTCATCATGAGGAATTTGGTTAGAAATTGAGTTATCTACAAAGCACCAACAGTCCTTTTTATCCGGGCATTGTATTCAACAGTCAGTAGTTCAGCAAGACTGTCGATGACTTAATAGGTCCACACAGCACATCGAAATATGAGCAAGAGACGTCCTGATTTCAGGGGTATGTTATTGTTGAGAATATAGGATATAATTTCCCCTCTAAAAAAACGTAAGCTTTTAAATGAGTTGGCGGCCAGCAGTTCAACATGCTATATCAGCCAATGCAGTTGGAACATGTGTTCTAATCTCACAACATACTTGCCATAATAAGCATCACCTTGTTGTACTCTCAAACAAGTAAGCCTATGTTTGGCCCTCTTATGGAGAAGTCTGGCCATAGGTGATGGAGCCTTTTGAATGTGCATAGGAAATAAAGATATCCCTCTAACCACTTAAGCTTTTAGATGAGTTGGATCATGGATGTTATCAATTTAACAGTTTCAAACATAGGCTATGTTAAAGCCTAAAATAACAGTCCTAGGCCTAAAGATGACAAAAAATTGAAATACTACCAACATACATATGCCTCCAAATACCAATGGATTGTACAACAAAACTAACTCGTCAAGAAAACCTTTTTCGAATCTGAAGACCTACCCTATGTCAGAATAGGTACAACGCAAAAGACAGGTTCTCCATACTCGTTAACAGCTTATGGATATCAGCCCAACTTTTATGCTAAAGAGGATAGTAGCTGTTTATAGTAGATAAAGCATCATGGCGTAAATTATCAGATAGTACAATAGCACCTATGATGCCCTCCCCTTCACGTCCGACATATACAACTGTCTTTGAATAATCTGACAATTCGCAGTCAGATGGTGGATGCATCAAAGACTGTTCCAGACTCATTAGCTCAGACATGTTTGATTTTTGTTGGAAGCGTTCATGAACCCATTGCATGGAACCCACTGCAACCAAATGTCCCTCTACTTCTGCTAATGATCCAAAACCTGGTTCTGTTAACTGTCCTTTTGTACTGGGAATTTTCAAATTTAACAACTCTGCCTTGGTTACAATAGCCTTTGCAATTGGATGTGATGCTGTTCTCTCAACTGCAGCAGCGATACGGAGCATTTCTGTTTCATCATGAACCAGAGTTGCCAAAGCAGACACAGAAGGTTTACCTTCCGTGAGGGTGCCAGTCTGCAATGGTGGCATGGTTAATTATTAGATCCAATTAATTAACATATTCTTCGCTTTTTCAAGAAGAATTAGCCACGATATACTATACAATTTGGCAAATTTGAGCTACCTTGTCTAAAGCAATAAAATCTACACCAGCCAAGCGTTCTAGTACATCACCTCCTCTGATAAGAAGTCCTTGTTTTGCTCCTGCACAAGGATTAAATTATTTGTAAGGACATTGCAACACCGTAGATAAGGATGCATCCAGAAGATAGATATTGGTAATGGCCGTATCAATTGGACAGATATATATTAGGTTCTATAAAAGTATTGATACCTACATCTAAATAAGGATACACAGATTAAACAAACATAAAAGTGTGCATACTATACTCCATGCTCCTGCTCAATAGCAACAGTCAAGCTTCTAAAATAATAACCACTACACTACACAAAATAAGTAAATGAAGTAGGCTAGGTTTTAGGCCCTCAATTAATTGGGTCGTACTAGCAGGCCGAACTAAAAGGGACCATGACCTAGACGGGTCGGGCCCACTCGAGATTGACCGTGTCAATGTCCAAAGTAAATCCAATCGCCGCAAGGAGTATTCTGGAGGATATTTAAGGGCGGTAGGAGAGACCTAGCTGAGTAAGGAGACATAGAAGGGGAAAGCTATTCTGATAAGCATCACTGGGATGCAAATAAGAGCGAAGCTCCGGATGTAGGAATCGAAGTGTATTCCATACGGGATAGGTGTCTTGGATGCAAAGTAAAGAAAATGCATAAAAAGGGGGTTCACCCCATGACTAAATGTACGCACAATCTCTACTCCCGAAAATTTAGTCTCTCTTATTCTCCTCCTCTCAGTCTCCGACTTAACCACCAAAGGAGTACAGCCAAACCCTGACCGGGTAGCATAACGTTCTCTGAGTCCTGGAGGTTCTCATGCCAGAATCCTAATCTGTGCAACTTTCAAAGGCTCTCTCCTAAGGTGAATACCTACCCACCACAGTTGACACTATCTGTGGCAAAACAGATCTAAAGTTTTGCTGAATTCATTGCGGGACACGAAGGAGCAAACTCCATTCAAAAGGACACAAACCATTAACAGAGCCCTATGAACCATCTTATTAAGATGACAAACATCAGAAGCAGCCTCCCCAAAAAGATCAACAGAAGAATGGTAGGCGGAGCTATTACCACCGAGAAAAACCATGGTGACATCTCCGCTAACAGCGGCCCTTCACCTCGGAGGCTTACGATCTCTGTCTCCAGAGGGATCTAGACAAGAGAGACAAAATTATCATAACAATGAGGGGTGGAGATCTTGAAGCTTCTCAACACACTAAAAGAAAGGGACTTTGGATGCAGTAGTTCTTATCGTTGACAACGATAATGGGTGCCAAAATCCAGTAGGAGTCCTGTGTAGGTTCACTTTCGAAAGACTGAATGCTACCGTTGTTTGAACAAAATCGAACAAGTTATCAGCAAGTTCGTTCCATCCCGCAGATCCCACAACATCAAGGATAGCAAATATCCTCGAGTGCCTGGGGAGAAAAAGTTCTAAAAAACAATAGAAAATCACCCATATGCCGGTCACTTCAAAGACTAGTGCTTTACCAGACAAGACTGGAAGTGACCTATGTTCCATCATCACTCAAGAGGGGGTTGCGACAAACCGGGCAAACTCAGGACAGGGGCAATTGTGCCCTTGATAGGTTTGTTCACTCTTCTTTCTCTCCAGAGATCGAGTCTTGGGATCCCTCCAAAGGCTACTCTTTGCTGAAGTTTACCACTATATGACGGGAAGGCGGCTTACACGCACATCAGTCACTTTGACCAAATGATAACTCTCTATAGCCAGAATGCTGCCGTGATGTGCAAGGTCTTCCCATCAAGCCTTGGAGAAGCCGGATTACGTTGGTTCAACAAGTAGCCAGCATGGTCCATTACAAGTTGACAATCCTATGCGACTTTCACCGCAAGATCTGTTTTGGACAGTAAAGTCCCCAAAGAGGTTGATGCCTTACTTGCCAAGAAAAAATGATAATAAAGAGCGTCTTAGAGACTTTGCCAGCTACTACTGGGTACTTGCAACAAAATTTACGGTTGCAACGACGAATTAACCGTAGCCTTGTTCAAGCTCGCTCTTCCTCAAGGAAACCAACCCAGCAACCCTCTCACATACTGAGTGGCCACTTCCAATATCAATTGATGGAGAGAGTGGAACGACATGCAAGGATAGAAGAGGACAACAACTAACCAAAAGAGGACATGGATGAGTCTTCCCCTATCGAAAATAAAGAACTCATAAAGGGTTGCAATGGGAATCAAAGTTTGTCCCTCAAGGACAGATTAAATCCTAATGAAGCCATCAATACATTGTTCAATGAGCCAATGTACAAGATCCTCGCTAAGATTGGAGATGAGTCATACTTCTCTGAGCCACCATACATTTAGGAACATTTGGTAGGTAAGAATAATTTGACATAATTGCCACAAGGCTTAGTTTTAAAATAAAATGTTTGTTTCCTTACAATTTTATAAAAAGTTGCTTGGATGCGTGGGTGTTTCTTTAACACTTTGGACAGATCAAATGGCCGGTGTTTTTTATGCTCATTTCATCTGGCTAGGATGGGTTGGAATGAGGATTGCAGGTGAGCTGCACAGGTTAGCTCAATATTTGGTGGTTGCTAGGATGAGTGGATTGCACCTCGTTCACTGGTCATCTTGTTAAAAGTCTTATGTATGTAGAACTGTAATTAAATTAGGATTAAGATTTATTTCCTTATCTAAAATAGAATTAGAATTAGTTAGAGATTTAGTTAAATTAGGACTCGTTTTGCTTGTATAAATAGTACGCTTGATGAATAGAAAAGTATTCTAAATTATTAATTTTAACATGGTGTCAAAGTGGGACAGAAAAGCCTAAACCGTCACCACCACGGCACCACCACTATTGTTGGAATTTACCTGCCACCGTGGTTATATTAGTTTTTTTTTCCCTTTGTAGTTAAAGCGTTGTCGCTCTACCATATCATTGTCTCCCATCACAATCCAACCGCTTAGCTTTTGCCGACGGTAGCCGCCAGTTTCCAGAGTTTTCTAGCGCCCAGTTTTTTCCGGAGCGGGTACTGTTCACGCGTGCGCATTGTTCACGGGGGTACTGTTCATAGGAGGCACTGTTCACGCTCACTGTTCACGGGCTGCACCGTTGCAGTTTCTGCGCTGTTTCAGCACAGTTTCTGTGCATTTCAGTGCCGTTTCAGCACTGTTTACTACAATGTTTCTATTGCCTTTTTGGTGGTGCGATCTGCCGGTTGCGATCTGCTGTTTTCTGGGAACTATTGTTTTTCGTCTGTATTCTCAATTTGTTAGGTCGCTGTTTTTTTTCAGTTTGTTGTTGGGTATCCATCTTCTGCATTGCAATATGATTAGTACTAGACAAACCACTGAGCCTGTTGATCGTGAGTCCATCCGGTGTGATTTTTACCATAATATCGGCCATACTATAAATTTTTGTTGAAAGTTACATGGTCGCTCCTCCGGTGGGCAAAAGGGCAGAGTTGGTACTTGTGGTCATGGTTCCAGGTGTTCTTATCATGTTGGATTTTTCTCAGGAAGAAATACACACTCTTCGGCGCCTTATGGCTCAGGCTGATTCTCCATCTACTATAGCTTCCGCTTCCACAACCGCCTCCGCTTCATCCCATTTTGCTCACACAAGTATTCCAGCACGTGTATTTACTGCCTCTTCAGCTGTTCCTTAGGTTATAGATACCAGTGCTTCCAATCATATGATAGGTTGTTCCTCTGTGTTTAATTCTTACTCTACCTATTCTGGTAAGGATAAGATCAAAATAACTGACGGTGCTATTTCAGGAAAAGGTTCCGTTCGCTATTCTCCCTCTTTGTTTCTCTCTTCCTTTTTACATATTCCAAATTTTTTAACTAATCTTTGTCTGTTAGTAGTCTTACTCGTTCTGAAAATTGTTCCGTGACTTTTTTCCCTACTTATTGTATTTTTCAGGAACTGGTTGGGCAAGGTGATTCGCGTGGTAAAGCACATAGTGGCCTCTATTTCTTGGACTCTGCCCCTTGTCCATCTCATTTACCCATGTCATGTGATCTAGGTCTGCAAGCAAATGTGAGTTCAACTCTTCCTATTTTACATTAGTGGCACCGTAGATTGGGTCATTCCACTTTTGGAATCTTAAAGAAATTTTTTCCTAATTTAGTTAAAAATTATTTTTGGAGTCAATTTTTTTGTGAAGCCTGTGAGTTTGGGAAACATAAACGTTCTTTTTATTCACCTATTAATAAAAGGAGTGATTGTCTATTTGAGGTTATCCATTTTGATGTTTAAGGTCCTTCCCTTATTCCATCTCTCAAAGATTATCGGTGGTTTGTCACGTTTATTGACTGTTATTCTCGTGTCACTTGGTTTTATTTATCTAAGTCCAAAGAAAAAGTCTTTTCCTATTTTAAATCTTTTTATGCTATGGTACGCACTCAGTTTGATAAGCCGGTTAAAATTCTTCGTAGTGACAATGGCACTGAGTATATAGATAGGAGTTTTCAGGTCTTCCTAGATGAAAATGGTATTCTTTTTCAGACAACTTGTGTTGACACTCCACAACAAAATGGAGTTGCCGAACGCAAAAATCGCTATCTTGTTGAGGTTGCTCGCTCTCCTTTATTCACTATGAATGTTCCTAAATTTTTATGGGGCGAAGTCATTTTAACTGTCACCTACCTTATAAACCGCTTATCATCTAGCGTTCTCCTATTCTCCCTAGCATCTTCAGTGTCACGACACTTCCTACACGAGTTTTTGGTTGTGTGTGCATTTTTATTGGGTACTCTCCTACCCAGAAGGGCTACAAATGCTATGAGCCTTCATTTAAAAAAATTTATGTCTCTATCGATGTCACTTTTTGGGAGTCCGAGTCCTTCTACTCTCCCTCTCTTCCATCTCTTTAGGTGGAGTCTAGACAAGAGGAGATGTCTACCTGGTATAATCCCATTGAATGAGAGCCACTGTTCTATAATCATAGTGACCATAATGAGTAGGATCCTATATCTGACCATAATGAGGGGGAGCATATATCTAACCATAATGAGGGGGCCTATATCTGCTAAAGGGGCAAGAACACGACACTGATGGCGATATAGGGGAACGGATGCACCGACTACAAACGGCGAACTTAAAAACATACACTAGCCAGAAGAACAGAAAGTCTTCATGTGTGATACCACCGTGTCCATTACAATCGCTTGCTCCAGTTCCAGACTCCTCGGCTGATTCATCTGGTAATGACTCTTCTCTCATTGAAACTCCCTCTATTGATTCTGATAATCTTTCTATTGCTTTTCGAAAAGGTGTTAGGTCATATACTCAACATTCTATTTCTCAGTTTATTTCTTATGATCGTTTATCTCCTTCGTATCATGTTTTTGTTTCTTCTCTATCTTCTATATCTATTCCACAGAAATAGAAGAATGCAGTAATGATTACCTAAATGGAAAGGAGCTACGATAGAGGAGATGACAGCTTATAAAAAGAATGGCACTTGGGAGCTAGTATCACTTCCAGGGAGAAAGAAAACAGTAAAATGCAAGTGGATTTTTACTGTTAAGCAGAATGCTAACGGTACAGTTGAGAGATACAAAGCGCGACTTGTTGCCAAAGGTTTTATTCAAACCTATGGTATTGACTACGAGGAGACGTTTGCTCCAGTAGCAAAGATGAACTTTGTGCGAGCATTACTCTCTTGTGCGGAAAATTTGAATTGGGATTTTCATCAGTTTGATGTGAAGAATGCATTTCTTCATGGTGAGTTAGAAGAGGAGGTATATATGAAGATATCACCAGGTTTTCCTTCCTCTTAGACAGAAGAAAAAAGTGTGCAAGTTAAAGAAGACCCTTTATAGGTTGAAACAGTCACCAAGAGCATAGTTTAGCAGATTTTCAAAAGCTATGTTGAAATTCGGATACAAACAAAGTCATTCCGACCACACTATGTTTATCAAAGGAGGTGCTGGTAAAATCGATGTTCTTATTGTTTATGTTGATGATATAATAATGACATGCAATGATATAGATGAGATTCTTAGTCTCAAGTCTAGCCTAGCTCAAGAATTCGAGATTAAGAATTTGGGATCACTGCAGTACTTTCTAGGAATGGAAGTGGCAAGGTCTGATTGAGGTATTTTTATCTCCCAACGGAAATACATCCTTGATCTATTGGAAGTAATAGGTATGTTGGGTTGTAGACCTACAACTTCCCCTATTGAGGTAAATCATCAACTCAGTGGAGACCCGGGGGAACGCATTGATAAAGAGAGATATCAGCGACTAGTACGTCGACTAATATACTTAGCTCACAGTCGACCACATATTTCTTATGCAATGGGCATTCTTAGTCAATACATGCATAATCCTCGTGCTTCACGTTTAGATGCAATCTATCATATTTTGAGGTATCTCAAATCAGCTCTAGGAAAAGGGATCTTGTTTTCTAATCATGGTCACCTACGGTTGGAGGCATTCACTGATGCCGACTGGGTTGGTTCTATGGATGATAGACGTTTTACTTCTGGTTACTGTACTCTCCTTGGGGAAAATTTGATTACTTGGCGGAATAAGAAACAATCAGTGGGTGTCAGGTCTAGTGCAGAAGCTGAGTATAGAGCTATGGCTTATGGAGTTTGTGAGCTTTTGTGGCTCCAAACCTTGTTACATGATTTGGGAATATCCGACAATGGTACGATGAAACTCTACTGTTATAACAAAGCTGCCATCAACATTGCTCATAATCCTGTTCAACATGACAGAATGAAGCATATTGAAATTGACAGACACTTTATTAAGAAAAAGCTCAGTGATGGGTCAATATGTATGCCCTTTGTGAAATCTGAAGATCAGTTAGCTGAAATCTTCACGAAAGGGCTGGGCAGCAAGAATTTTCACCCCATTGTGTTCAAGTTGGGTCTGATTAATATCTTCGCACCAACTTGAGGGGGAGTGTTAAAAGTCTTATGTGTGTAGAACTATAATTAAATCAGGATTAAGATTTATTTTTTTATGTAAAATAGAATTAGAATTAGTTAGAGATCTAGTTAAATTAGGACTCGTTTCGCTTGTATAAATAGTACGCTTGATGAATAGAAAAGTATTATGGATTATTAATTCTAACACATCTCAATGATGGTTCGATTATATTCTTTACCCTTCTGGTCCGGCATGGCCAAACTGAAGTGAGGATGGAGAGTGAGCTACCCCAGCTCTTGGTTCTTGCTCAGATGAGTGGATTTGTAAAATCCCAACAAAATTTTTCATAATTTAACACGTAGGCTAAATTTTCTAAGGTCCCTAATTTTTCTTCAACAACTGACGTCATCGTGATAATCCCTACATTTAGTTTAGCTTGTGTAGAATTTTTAGGACTTTTAGGGCTCGATTGGATGCAGATTAAGAGGTGCCTTAGCTAAGACTGGCACCACAACCAACCCAGCAATTGGCAACAAATTTTGGGTCAGGCTGTTTAACGCAGCATACACCTCCTTAGTTAGCCTTATGCTCTCTTCAACCCCCCACCCCCCCCCCCCCCCCTCCCCCTCCCCCAAGCTAACACAGCTTACACTGCCTTAGCAAATGGACCAAAAGCCCCCCCCCCCCCCCCCCCCTCCCCTCCCTGGCCCTCCCCTCCCCCTTCCTTTTATATATGCTTATATTATACTTATAAATATATATGAGTGTGTGTGTGTGTGTGTGTTTTACACTTATAATATATTTATACTTATAAATATATTATACTAATATATATAAGTATATAGGTATGTATTTATAAGTATATTATAAGTGTGTGTGCGCGCGCACACACACTTACATGTGTATATGTACATATGTATATGTATAAGTATATGTATAAGTAATTTTTGAAATAATACATCAAATCAATGATGAAGGGTAAAAATGTCTTTTGATAGCTTAATACACCTCCTTGCCTAACACACCCAAAATAATCCTCCATCCAATTACTGGGTTATTTAACAGACCCTCCTTAAACATCACATTAATGTGGAACATCCCCCCTTATTTAACACATGTGACTATTTAACACACCTCAACTATTTAACACACAAAAAAGACTTACGTTTCCTCAAGAAAATCGCATAGCACCGTTAGCAATATCACTAAAATACAATTGAACAATGTTGTGAAACATTAAAAGAATTTGCATCACATAGATCAAATAATCCGATCTAAAACGGTCAAAAGAGTGTACAAGTTTAGCAAACCGTTTTTGTAATTGAACATTGAAGGACTCATATTGCGCATCCAAGTAAATGAATACTCCAACCGATGCTCAAACTTAATGAGGTATGATAATTGTTGTACTCCGTTGTGAAACATTTTACCCTAGATGAGCACATCTTTTTATCGTAATATAAGAAATGATCATCACACTTGTGGAGGGAGGAATTTAACAAGGCACTTAATGAAAAACTATATACTAAAACGTCCCCTTTCATTAGCAAGGATCCAAGTGAAAATGGGATGATGGAGGAGAGAATACTTCAGATGGGGAGAGTCTGACTAGTCCTAATCTGACCATACGATCGGATGGCACTTAGAGATTGACGAAGGGAGCAACACCGAGGAAATAACACCACGATGACTTCCCCAACAAGACAGAGATCACAAGGAGTCATAAAGGAGGACACATCATGCGCCTCCAAAATGATTGCATAAGGTCACATCAAAGGTTCATGATATGGCCCGGTAGCGTGTGGCTGTAAAAGTCCGTAAAAGGAACTCCAAAAAGGTGGTCATAATGATGATCATTGCTAAAATTTGTCCCACATTGAGTAATTATTACCTCCAAAATTAGTATATGAATCAGGTGGCCCCTCCACTCATTTCCAATTGGTTTTGAGTTGGATGCTTTAACATGGTATCAAAGCCAGGTGGGCTTTATAACTTAGCCAAGAGTCATTGTACCTTGTTTTAGCTTAATCGAATTGTACTGGATTGGCGGGAAAAGCTGTTAAGGGAATCTCTCAGGTAGGAGGTTTCTTCTCTACATTAGGGTGAGAGAATTAGTTAGAAAGTGGGGAAGGCTATAATAGGAGAGAGCGCAGAAGGAAGGGGGGTTGTTGAGTATTTTTGTTTCTTTACAATTGTGACAGAATCACCTGACTTTCTTTCGTTAATAAGAATTCAGTGCTTCCATTGGAATTCTCTGTTTCTACTTATTTTCCTTTCCTAAAGTGTTACCTTGGTTGATTGTCTATTGTTTTTGCCTCAAGTACATCTTGTTTCGACATGATCCGCGTATTATGGATCCATTGTTCACCCACCATGAGCGGGTCAGGGTTGCAAGTGCATAGTGTGTTAAGAGTTTATCCCATTGATGAATTATTAACTCAATTGATTTTAGTTTGATGCTTTAACACAGTTAGATTCTTAGGAATCCCACATTGCTTAATCATGTAATGTAATATGGAGTTTCTCAATATAAATAATATTAAACAGTGTTAGGGTTGAGTAACTAAAACCCTATACACTTTTTCCTCAAATCACATGGTATCAGAGCAAAGTCAAACCCTAAAACCCTACTGACCTCTGCCGCCGCCGCCGCCGCCTCCGTGGTCGCTGCCGCCGTCCTCGCGGTCGCCGCCGCCGCCGTCGTAGGCGCCTTGCTGCCGTCGCCGACACCGGACGCCGCCGCCGCCGTGGTCTGACCCAGATCTGTTGATGGTTTCTGATCACTAAAATCAGATCTGTTCGCTCGCTGTTACTAATGTTCAGATCTGTTCGTTCACCATCACTGATGTCCAGATATGTCTCCCTCTCTCTAATCTACAGATTTGCCTCCTACTTACATTCAAGAACCCATTCTTTTTAGCCATTGTAGTTGTCTCACGAAGGTGTTGGCGATCTGCTTTTGGTATTGATTCACAGTAGTTGTCTCCTGATCATTGATGGTTTCAATCTGTTTCCATGCCCCTTTATTTGATAGATGCTTATTGTTGCGGCTATTGTGTTGGCTTGATGTATGTCCCCCATTGATGATATTTGCTCTTTGAGTTGTGTTACGGAGCAGGGTTCACTTGTATTGTGCTTGTTTTCTCCTTGTTCGCGATAGTTGTTTACTCAGTTGGTTGATCTTTCGTCACCACGATGTCTGCGGCAGATTCAGTTATTGGTCCTATCGGTTCGGCTACTGGTCCTAGTCAGCTTGTGACCATTACAAAAGCTCGTCCCTCTCGGTATCGAGATAGGCTATCTATTACCTCCACACCATTGACAGCGGGGAATTATGCCGTATGGGCTAAAGCAGTTGAGGTTTATTATTTGGGAGAGTCCCAATATCACTATTTGACCGATGATCCCCCCGACTCAAAAGCCTCTGGATATTCTGTATAGGTTGCTGAGGATGCCCGCATTCGCTCTGAGTTGTGGAATAGTATGGAGGACCATATTGCTAGCTCTCTTATTTTCTTGCCAACGGCTAAACAAGTATGGACCCAGGCTCAAGAGATGTATTCTGGAGTTAACAATCTTCGTGGGACGTATGATCTTCATCAGTCTTTCTTCTCTCTCGCTCAGGGAGATTCCTCTTTGGAGGCTTATTATGCTAAGTTTCGGAGTATTTGTGACGAACTAAATATTTGTGAGCCACTTTCCACTGATCTTCAGGTTATGCGACGTCAACATGAGTGCATGCAGGTTGCCCGATTTTTATCAAGTGTCTCATCTACTTATGACCCGATTAGTAACCAACTCCTGGGGTCTCGTGATCTACCTTCTCTCAGTGAGGTTTTCAGTCGCCTCCGTCAGTCTAATGCATCCGGGCCTGCATTGTCTGCGCCTCCTGTTGACCGGTCCGCATTAGCTTCCACTGTGTCTAGTGGTCCTTCTTTCACCCGTGGCCGTGGTCGTGGCCGCGATTCTAGCCCTAGAGGCCGTGGTCGCACCGCTAATGTTGGTCGTGGTGGTCGTACGATTCGCGGTCGTGGTTCTCGCTTATGCACTTATTGTGGGGGTACTAATCATACCGTGGAGCACTGTTATGATCTTCATGGGTTTCCTCAAGCTCGTCAGGCTGTTACCTCTCCCGATATTGAGCAGCTTCCTCCCATTGCTCCTGACCGTGTGGTGACTATCTCTGCGGAAGAATACCAGCGCCTTGCGTCCCTTCAGTCTTCCTCCGCTGGCTCTAGTTCATCCTCCACTGCTACGCTTGCTCAGGCTGGTCCCTCTGTTGCGTGTGTTGCCTCCTCTCTCACCTCCACTCCATGAGTTATCGATTCTGGTGCCTCAGACCACATGACTGGTACATCTATTCTACTTTCTGGCCATCACTCAGTTGGAAACCACTCTCATGTTACCTTAGCCGATGGCTCTACTGCTAAAATTACCGGTTTCGGTTCAATTCCTGTTACCCCTACTATTACTTTGGATTCTGTCTTACATGTCCCTTGTTTTCCCTTTAACCTTATGTCTGCTAGTAAACTTACCAAGTCCCTGAATTGTTCAGTAACTTTCTTTCCGCATGGTTGTGTATTTCAGCATCTCAAGACGGGGAGGAAGATTGGTGGCGGCGTTGAACGGGGTGGCCTCTACTATCTCCATGACGTTGCTCATTCTCCGTCCGTTGCTCTTCAGTCTACAGCATCCCCATATCAACAACATTGTCGTCTTGGTCACCCATCACTTCAGAGTTTGCAACAACTAGTGCCTTCATGTCGTCATCTTTCTGTTTTACCTTGTGAAGTCTGCGAGTTTAGTAAACACCGTAGAGTTTCCTTTCTCCTCGCATTGAGAGTCGTGTCAAACATCCTTTTCAGTTAGTACATTTTGACATTTGGGGTCCCATGCGGATTCCCACCATATTTGGATTTCAATATTATGTTATCTTTGTGGATGATTTTTCTCGTGTTACTTATCTTTATCTTATGAAAGAACGATCTGAGTTGCAATCTATTTTTAAATCCTTTTATATGGAAATCAAGACCCAATTTCATACCTGCATTCATATGTTCCGCTCTGATAATGCCCGAGAATACTTTCATACTTCCCTCTTTCGCTTCTCAGATGATCATGGCATTCTCCATCAGTCTTCCTGTGCTCGGACTCCCCAGCAAAATGGCGTTGCTGAACGCAAGATTCGCCATTTATCTAAAGTTGTGAGGGCCTTGTTGTTCCAAATGCAAGTACCCAAGTCTTATTGGAGTGATGCTGTGCTTACTGCGTGTTACTTAATCAATCGAATGCCTTCTACAGTCCTTGGTGGTCAACTACCCTACACGGTCTTGCATCCGGGTCGCCCACTCCACCACTTACCCCCCCCCCCCCGGCGCATATTTGGGTGCACATGCTATGTTCATGCTCTCGATCTTGACCGGGATAAACTTGATCCGCGCTCCATTCGGTGTGTCTTTTTGGGATACTCTCACACTCAAAAAGGTTATAAATGTTACTCACCCTCCTTACGCCGTCATTTTGTGTGTGCTGATGTTACCTTTAATGAGTCCTTACCCTTCTTTTCCACCTCTATTACTCCTCCTGATCCTTCTCTCCCTGAGTCCGTGTTTCCTATGGCTGTGCCGTCTAGTTCTTATACTCCTAAACCCTTGCAGGTCTATGCTCGTCGTTCTAAGGTTGGGTCACAACCATTGCCGCCGCCGGTCCCCCCCTCAGCCTACCGCTCCGTCTTCCCCTCCGCTGCGAGATCCGGACAATCGGCCTATAGCTCTTCGCAAAGGTATTCGGTCTCTTCGTGCTTTTACCTCCTCCATTTCCTCCATATTTGTCCCTAACAATGTTCAGGAGGCCCTATCGATGTCTGTCTGGCGGCAAGCTATGGAGGATGAAATGTCTGCCCTTCATCACAATGGCACTTGGGAGTTGGTTCCTCTTCCGGCTGGGAAAACTACTGTTGGCTGCCGTTGGGTCTTCACTGTCAAGTATCTTCCCGATGGTACCGTTGAGCGCTATAAAGCGCGCCTTGTCGCCAAAGGCTACACCCAGACATATGGTGTGTACTATTCGGAGACATTTTCACCTGTCGCCAAACTTGGCTCTGTTCGGGTCCTTATTTCTCTTGCTGCGTCTCTTGGTTGGCCATTGTTTCAATTGGATGTCAAAAACGCCTTTCTCCACGGGGATCTTCAGGAGGAAATCTATATGGAGCAACCACCTGGCTTTGTTGCTCAGGGAGCGCGTCATCAGGTTTGTCGTCTTCGTAAAGCACTATACGGGCTTAAACAATCTCCTAGAGCCTGGTTTGGGAAATTCAGTGATGCAGTATTACGGTTTGGTATGCATCGGAGTCAGTCTGATCATTCTGTGTTCTCTCTCCAATTTGGTCGGGGAAAAATATTATTGATTGTCTATGTGGATGATATTATTATTACTGGTGATGACCAACGTGGTATTGATGCACTCAAGTTCTTCTAACACCAGGAATTTCACACCAAGGATTTGGGAAAACTACGATACTTTCTAGGGATCGAAGTGGCGCGATCCAAAGACGGTATTAGCTTATCCCAACGGAAGTATGTACTAGATATCCTTGAGAATACTGGTTTATTGGGAACTAAACCTGTTGCTACACCTATGGATCCCAACGTCAAATTATGTGTTGACTAGGGGGAGTTACTCCTCAATCTTGATCAGTACCGCCAGTTAGTTGGCAAGTTGAATTACCTTACTATTACACGTCCGGATATCTCATTTGCAGTCAGTGTGGTGAGTCAATTCATGTCTGCTCCCCGTCATCCACATTGGGAGGCGATTCTCCGAATTACGAAATACCTTAAGGCACATCCGGGCCGTGGCTTATTTTATCGAGCTAATGGACACTTGCGTGTGAGGCATTTACTGACTCCGACTGGGCTGGAGGACCATCTGATAGAAGGTCCACTACTGGATATTGTGTCTTTCTAGGTGGAAACCTTGTCAATTGGAAGAGTAAGAAGCAGACCGTAGTTGCCCGATCTAGTGCAGAAGCAGAATACAGAGCAATGGCACACACCACGTGTGATTGTATGGGTGCGCTCGTTTCTTAAGGAGCTAGGATTTAGTGTGCAGTTGCCTATGTCTCTATACTGTGATAACCAAGCCGCGATTCATATTGCATCAAAGCCAGTATTCCATGAGAGGACCAAGCATATTGAAGTTGATTGTCATCTAGTGCGTGAAAAGTTAACAAATGGTGTAATAGCTACTCCATTTGTATCTACGGGTGCTCAATTAGCTGATATGTTTACTAAGTCATTATTCAAACCACGGTTAGATTTGTTATGTAACAAGCTGGGTCTTTGTGATATCTATTCTCCAACTTGAGGGGGAGTGTTAGATTATTAGAAATCCCACATTGCTTAATCATGTTATGTAATATGGAGTTTCTTAATATAAATAATATTAAACAGTGTTAGGGTTGAGTAACTAAAACCCTATACACTTTTTCCTCAAATCACAAACACCATAGAGGAATGGGTCAACAGGGATCTTCCGCCCACAAATGGAGGAAGCAAAGAAGAAAGGGGACAAAATATTGAACTACGAGCTAAGTATTCTTCTCTAAATTATAGTTCTTTGCTTTCTTATACGCTCAGCTGAGCAATCTCAGCTGAATTTTCAATGTCTAGAACTAGCTTAGCCATCGAAGGGCACCGGCCAAATCTCACCTCCCGACTTGCCTCTGACGGTTTCCACTTCCGCAAGGTAATCATCTTCTGGCGACAGTTGACAAGTTAATCCCAATATACAGTGGAGGGCACAAATCTGGCCACCACAACACTAACACCCACATATTTAACAATCACTGAACATGCCTCAAAAAGTTATTTTCATCAATATAAAACGAGGATTGAATGAGTAAAAATCAGAGCATCAAGAACTAGAAATATATTGCAAAATGAAGGTAAGGAAACATGCATACATAAGCGCACTTCGTTCCTGGTTTGCACTCCAATTTTGGTTTCTCAATAAACATTTTGACGACAAAAGAAAGAAGGGACCAGGTTTAATTATGTACCAAGAGAGGTGCCAACTAGAATTGCCGTTGGCGTGGCAAGGCCCAGAGCACAAGGGCAGGAGACTACCTGGAAGAGAAACCAATTATACCAAGTCACACTAACATATATAAGACCACTACCTAATTCTTAGCTAGACAAAAACTTGCACAAAAAAATCCATGAGAACAGCAGGTCTGCATATATAGGAGAAACTATTGGGTTTAGGCATCACAGGCATATTCCTCCATTCCTAGACTGATAAACTTTGCTACATTTGTTTTGAGTAATTGCTAAGCCCTTTCGAGCTTGCTGAGATTAATTATCTTATTGCAGTTGGTTTGAACCTTCATATTTGCAAAGAAAACCACAAGGAACAGAATATACTGGAGGACTCAGAGCAGTAGAAAGAAGAAAACATAAAAATGTTGGAAACCATAGAAGAAAGAAAAAGTGAAACCAAAGTCATAGTTTACATTTTAGGGAAAAGTGAATATTATAATTTCACTATCACGAACCTAGACGTTAAAATACATTTCAAGCATTCCTGCATTAAGTAAGAATAACCTCCGCCGCGCCCCCCCCCCCCCCCCCCCCCCCCCCAACCCCCCCACCCCACAACAAAACCTGGCTCTCTATTCTCTATTCTCTATCACTTGAAAATGTACGATGCTTCAAACAAATAGTTAAATACCAATTTTTTAGAAATTGTATGTTAATTTTCATTTTATTGGAAGTAATACACCTTATTTTCAATATTTACATGTAAAAACACATGCATTTTTTCCTTCTTCCTTACAAAATAAAATTAATTTCTTCAGCAACTAGTAATTTAAAATATATTTTACTTTTAATTACTTAAAGCTCTAATAAAAATTTACTTGAATTATTTTTCTTAAACTCTTGCATTGTGCTTGTAATGTTTGAAAAAGTCTGGTCAGTTTTTTTGGAAATAATATCACCCGCCATCCGCTGCCACCGTCGCCTCTGTTTTCACCGTCATTGGCCGTCGCCGTTCCCGCCACCGCCGTCCGATCACTAGATCGCGATCTAAGATCTCCACTCTCGTGATCGCTCTCTCGCGACCTCTCTTTACTTGAGAACGCCGAACGCCAACTTGTTCTGCCGGCTGCTGCTTTTCTGATCTGCTTTCTTTGGGCTTTCTGGTGTTGTTGGATCTGTCGGTTTGCTGTTCTTCGTGAGCTTGTTGGTCCTCTGACCTCCATACTGATGTATTCAAATCTCTGTCTTGGGCTATTATTTTGATCTATGGCGGACGATCTCAAACTTCTTGTTGGTGGTACAAGTACTACAAAGGATGAGTCGAGTCGAATCGAATCTCTTGATAATACTCCTTTGGATATTTGCCCTATTAAATTAGATGGTATCTGATTTGGTCTCGGACGTTTACCTTGGCTATTGAAGCCCGAGGAATGTCGGAATTCATTGATGGTCTGGTCCCTAAACATACAAACCCTACTGAATTGAAATGGTTTAAGTCTCAGAAATCGTTAATTATGACTTGGTTACGTAATTCTATGAGAGCTGATATTCGTCATACCTTCCTGCTTCTTGAGACTCCGTATGCGATCTGGACTACTGCGGCCTGTACATATTCTCAGCAAGGGAATGATGCTCATTGCTTTGAGTTGAGAAAGAGACTTTGAACATTGGACCATCATCATCGGTCGGTCGCTGAGTATTATGCCGATTTGAGTCGTGCCTGGCAGGAGTTTGATCATTATCAGGGATTTCAAGCTGTATGTACTAAGGAATGGATCCAACGACTGGAAAAAGAGCGTGTCTATGATTTTCTGGCTGGTCTTGATACAGAGTTTGATCAAATTAGGGTGCAAGTGTTGGGTCATGTTCCGTTTCCTTCTTTGGGTGAGGCCTATGCTATTGTTCAACAGGAGGAGAGTCGTCGGGGTGCTATGTTGCATACTCCTACTCCTCCTCGTTCTGCCTTGGTGGCCACTCCCCCACCTAGTGGTCCATCTGGTTCTAGCGATGGTGTTACAAATCGTGCTTCTCTTCGATGTGATTACTGCGACAATACCGGCCACACTAGGAATTTTTGTTAGAAGTTACATAGTCGCCCTCCTCATGGCAAGGGAGGTAGCCGTGGTGGTCGTGGTCGTGGTTCTGCGCGTTCTCAGGCTCAGGCTCATGTCTTAGAGTCTACAGTGGCTTCTTTTGGTGACTCTGGTGTTCAGTCCATTGTTGATCCTACTGGTGATTTTTCTCAAGGGGAGATGCAAGTTCTCAGGTGCCTTATGGCTTGGGTTAATTCTCCATCTACTCTTGCTTCTACTTCCACGGTTTTTCCTTCCACTCAATATGCTTATACAGGTATCCCAGCTAGTGCTTTTAGTGTTTCTTCTGATATTCTTTGGATTATAGACTCCGGTGCATCCGACCATATGACAGGTTGTTCGTCGGTTTTTGACTCTTAATCTACTTGTTCTGATAAGGATAAGGTCAGAATAGCCGATGGATCTCTCCCCGCTATTTCAGGAAAGAGCTCTATTCGTTATTCTTCTACTATTTCTCTTTCTTCAGTTCTCCATATTCCCAATTTTGCTACAAATCTGCTTTCTGTCAGTAGCTTTACCCGTTCTGCCAATTGTTCTGTGACATTCTTTCCTTCTCATTGTGTTTTTAGGAACTGAATACGGGGAAGGTGATTGGCGTTGGTAAAGCACATGATGGTCTCTATTTCTTGGAGTCTACCCCTCTGCCACCAGTGTCCTCTAGCCAGGCCCTATACGCAGATAGTAGTTCTGATCTTTCTTTACTGCATCAGTGGCACCGGAGATTGGATCATCCTTTTTTTGGCACTTTAGAGAAATGTTTCCTCATTTGACTAAATCTTGTCCTAGGAGTCAATTTTTTTGTGAAGCGTGTAAACTTGGAAAACATAAATGCTATTTTTATGCTCCTACTAATCAAAGTACTTCTCCTTTTATGATTATTCATTCTGATGTTTGGGGCCCTTCTCCTGTTACCTTTCTTAAAAGGTTTTCGTTGGTTTGTGACCTTTATTGATTGTTATTCTCGTGTGACTTGGGTGTATCTCCTCAAGTCCAAAAGTGAGGGTTTTCTCTTACTACACGTCATTTCATTGGATGGTGCACACACAATTTGACACCAACACTCAAATTCTTCACAGTGATAATGGCACCGAATATGTTGACCGGGCCTTTTGGGCCTATTTGGATGAACATGGCATTCTCTTTCAAACTACTTGTATTGACACCCCACAACAAAATGGGGTCGCCGAACACAAGAATCGTCATCTTGCTGAAGTTGCTCGCTTTCTTCTACTCACCATGCATCTTCCCAAATATTTTTGGGGAGACGCGATTTTGACCGCTGCTTATCTTATCAACCGGCTGCCTTCTAGTGTTCTTCACTTTAAAACCCCTCTTGCATGTCTTCCCAACCAGTGTCTGGTTTCTCTCTTCCCCCAAAAGTCTTTGGTTGTGTTTGTTTTGTCCATGCTTCCCACCCTGTGGGTGGCAAATTGGGTCCTAAAGCTCATAAGTTTGTCTTTGTTGGGTACTCGCCCACCCAGAAGGGCTATAAGTGATATCCTCACTCTCAGAAATTTTTTTGTCTCCATGGATGTTACCTTTTGGGAGACCGAGTCCTTTTACTCTCTTCCCACCCCATCTCTTCAGGGGGAGTCATCCTCTACTAGGGAGGAAGAGATGTTTTTACCATCTCCTAGTGAGGGAGAGAATGAGACACTCACCATTGACAGAGAGGAACCTACATCTGTTGATAGGGCAGGCAAGGACATTGGTGACCTGGTTGGGCAGGAACAACAGCTTGCCAAGCCAGCTATATTGCAGACATGTAAGAGAAAAGGTAAATCTTCATGTGTGGTGCCATCTTGCCAATCACCAGTTCCAGCAGTTCCAGTTCCAGACTCTACTACTGACTTATCGGGTAATGAATCTTCTTTTGAACCATCCCTTCTTGAGTCAAGTGATCTCAGTATTCCTGTTCCTCTCTGAAAAGGCGTTAGACAGTGTACTCAACATCCCATTTCTCAGTTTGTCTCATATGATCGGTTGTCTCCTTCGTATCATACTTTTGTTTCCTCTCTTTTTTCTATATCCATTCCACAGAAGTGGCAGGACGCAATTAGGATACCTAAGTGGAAGGTAGAGGAGATGACAGCTTTGAAAAAGAATGATACTTGGGAACTAGTATCTCTTCCAGGAGGAAGAAACCAGTGGGCTGTAAATGGGTGTTCGCTGTTAAACAGAATGCCGATGGGACAGTTGACTGATACAAGGCGAGACTAGTTGCTAAGGGTTTTACTCAAATATATGGGATTGACTACGAAGAGACCTTTGCTCCAGTAGCAAAGATGAATTTTGCACGGACCCTACTCTCTTGTGCTGCAAACCTGAATTGGCCACTTCAACAGTTTGACGTGAAAAATGCTTTTCTCCATGGTGATTTGGAAGAGGAAGTCTAAGCCGGGATTTTCCTCAACCGCAAGTGAAGGAAAGGTGTGTAGATTGAGAAAGGCCTCGTATGGTTTGAAACAATCACCAAGAGCTTGGTTTGACAGGTTTTCAAAAGCTATGTTCAGATTTGGATACCGGCAGAATCATGTTGATCATACTATGTTTATCAAAGGCAGTGATGGCAAGATTGCTATCCTTATTGTTTATGTTGATGATATGATAATGACAGGCAATGACGTGGATGAGATTTCTGACCTTAAAACTCAACTGGCTCAAGAATTCGAAATCAAGGATTTAGGATCAATGAAATACTTACTTGGGATGAAAGTGGCTAGGTTTGATAAAGGTATTTTCATCTCTCAACGGAAGTACATTCTTGATTTGTTGGAGGAAACAGGTATGCTAGGTTGTAAGCCTGCAGATTTCCCTATTGAAGCTAATCACCATCTTAGTGGCGATACGGGAAAACGTACTGACAAAGAGAGATATCAGAGACTTGTGGGTCGTCCAATTTACTTAGCTCACACTAGACCGGATATTTCATATGTTGTGGGGGTAGTTAGTCAATTTATGCATGAGCCACGTACCACACATATGGATGTTGCTTATCGTATATTGAGATATCTCAAATCAGCTCCAGAAAAGGGAATTTTGTTTTCTAGTCATCGTCATTTGCGTCTGGAGATATTTACTGATGCGGACTGAGCAGGATCCATAGATGACAGACCTTCTACATCTGGCTGCTGTGCTTTCATTAGGGGAAATTTGGTGACTTGGCAAAGTAAGAAGCAATCGGTGGTTACTCGATCCAGCATATAAGCCAAGTATGAAGCCATGGCTCATGGTGCTTGCGAGCTTTTGTGGCTTCACACCTCACTACAGGATTTGGGGATTGGAGATGATGGTCCAATAGAACTCTACTGTGACAATAAAGCTGCCATAAACATTGCTCATAATCCTATTCAACGTGACAGAACGAAACATAACATATAGAGATTGATAGGCATTTCATCAAAGAGAAGCTGAGTAAGGGTTTGATATGCATGCTTTTTGTGCGGACTGAAGATCAACTAGCAGATATATTCACCAAAAGCCTTGGCAGCAAGACATTTCATCCCATTGTGTCCAAGTTGGGCTTAATTGATATCTTCACACCGACTTGAGGGGGAGTGTTAAAATATAGGCCCGCGTGTAAATTAATTGTGCAATTAGTAATTAATAATTAGTTTAATGTTAGAAGGTTGTAGTGTAATTATGTTCCTAGTTGTACCTATATAATGATTGCAATGAAAGGTAAAAGATAACTTTTGGATTCTAAAACTTTAATGTTACTTTCAGGACCTGACTTTGAGGAAGATTTTTGGCAAGGGATATGAGAAGGATAGACTATATTACTTTGGGGATCCTGCATGGGAGAGTAGATTGCAATCATCTTTTTTTCCTAGTTCAAAGTCTTTACTTTTTCTTTAGAGTCTTCACGGTTGTGGCATGCCAGTTGGGTCATGCACACTTTAAATACTTATGTCAACTTTTTTCATTGTCAAATAAAGTCGGCCAAAAGTTTAATTTTAAATGTATGGTGTGTGAATTTTCTCAACACACTAATTGCACTTATATTCCTCGCATGCATCGTGCACCATAGACATTTGATATTGTTCATAATGATGCGTGGGGGCCTTCCCCAGTTACTGCGCTCTCAGGTCATCAATACTATGTCACATTCATCAATGGTTGTACTAAACTTGGGTTTATTTACTTAAGAAAAAATTCAAATTTATTTTCGTGTTTACTTCTTTTTTGCAAATGATTAAAACCCAATATTGCACTATAGTTTGTAATCTTTGCTCTCATAATGGTGAGGAACATATCTTTATTGAGTTTCGTCTGAGCTAAATAAACAAGGCATCCTTCATCAAATCACTTGTATCTACACTCCCTAACAGAATGGTATCGCGGAACGAAAAAAACATTCCATCATGTTGTTTGTCCGGTGTCTTCTATGTGGGATGAATGTGCCCAAGTATTTTTGGCATATGGATGTGCTTACTGCTATCTATTTATTTAATAGGACTCCTAGTCTTGTCTTGCAAGGTAAGGCACCCATGCAAATTCTTTAGCCCGACACCGCTCTTTTTCCTGTTCTTTCTTGTGGTTTTGGGTGTACCTTATTTGTCCACAGCAAGAGCCCTTCCCAAACAAAATTAGATGATAGGGCTATTCAGTGTATTTTCTTGGGCTATTCGTCTATATCCAAAGGTTATTGGTGTTATGATCCGATCACTTGTCGTCTTTATCATTCTTTGGAGTTACTTTCTTGAAAGATACCCCTTCCTTTGCAGGTACTCGGGTCTCTCCAGTTCCTGCACTTCCTGCTAACGAGGTAGTCCCAGAGGATCCCACCTTGCTTCGGCTTCTTGTCCCTTTGTGTGAGTCGCCTTTGGAGGCCTCCCCTACCTTTCCCCCGATCATCACTACATATCCCACCCAAGTATATACCCGACGTCCTAATGCTTCTTCTTGTTTGTTGGCATCTTCTCCGACATCAGGTAATATCCTCGCCCTTTAGTTTCCCCACCCACTCCCTATTACCCCTCTAGCGATTGTCTTTCTCCCGGTCGTTATGGTTTATCTAATAATACAAAGCACCCGATTGCCTTGTATATTTCTTACTAGGGTCTCTCCCATTCCTCTCTCTCATTCCTCACTCAGGTAGATTCCATTCATATTCCACGGTCTGTCTCTAAGGCTCCTCAAAATTCCCAATGGATAGCTTCCATGACTTCAGAAATTGATGCTCTTCAGCAGAATAAGACTTGGGAACTTTTTCCTTTACCTGTGGGTGAGAAGACAATAGGGAGTAACCAGTATAAGGCTCATCTGGTGGCAAAGGGATTCACTTAAGTTCTGGGAAAGGACTACAATGCTACTTTTGCTCCGATGGCTAAGTTGACCATTGTTCGCCTTAATATTTCCTTGGCCGCAGCTCATTCTTGCATCTATATCAAATGAATGTTAACAATGCCTTCTTGAATGAGACTTAGAGGAAACTATTTATATGGATCCTCCACCTGGTTTTCAGGCTAAGGGAGAGTATTCAGGGAAAGTTTGTCATCTCTGTAAGTTCCCTTTACGGTCTCAAATCGTCTCCCCGCGCTTAGTTTAGCCGTTTCAGTGCAGTGGTCATGCCTCGTCGGTTTGATCGTTGCCATTCATACCACACTTGTTTTATTCATGATCGCTCAAATGGCCGTTGTATCATACTTTCCGCTATGTTGATGACATTATCATCATTGGGGATGATGTTATAGGTATTTCCAAAGTAAAACAACTCTTGGTAAGATGTTTGATGTTAAGGATTTGGGCCCACTTCAGTATTTTCGTGGAATTGAGGTTACTCGTTCACGCCATGGTTTTTCTTTGTCCCAAAAAAAGTGTACACTTGATCTTTTCCAAGACATATGTATGATGAGATGTCGTTCAGCTTCTACTCTTATCGATCATAATCAGAAATGGACAGTTGAATATGGAGAACTTTCACCTAGTGCCTCCACTTATTAGCGCCTTGTTGGCCGCCTTATTTATTTGACACACGCTTTCAAATATTACTTTGTTTTGAGTGTTGTAAGTCAGTTTATGCATGCTCCTCATACTTTCCATTTTGAAGTTGATCACATTCTTCGATATCCAAGACGTCCTGGTCTTGGGACATCTTATACCATGGGAGTTCAGGACGGGATTTCATGTTTTAAATATGCTAACTATGTTAGGTCTAAAAGCGATGGGCGTTCCACCTCTAGTTTCTGTACTTTCTATGGAAATCATCTTGTTTCCTAGAAAAGTAAGAAATAGGCAATTATTTCTCGATCTTCAGCAGAAATAGAGTATCGAGCTATGGCCCATAGCACATTTGAGCTTCTTTGGCTTCAGCCATTGTTAAAGGAGGTTGAATTCCCAAGGTTAACTCCTTCCACTTTATTCGTGACAACAAGTCTGCTATTATGTATGTCGCTGACTGGTTTCTTCATGAACATACTAAGCATTCAAGGTGGATGTTCACTTCATTCGGAGAACATTCAGTCGGGTGTTACATATTCAAACTTTGTTACTTCGTCTGATCAAATAGTTGAAGCCTTCACTTAAGTCTATTGGGCATCATTGTTGAAATCGTCTATTGACAAGCTTGGTCTCCTAGATATCTTTGCCCCAGCTTGAGGAGTGTTGGGCTAATATCATTCTATTATTTCCCTTCTTGTTTTGTTTCCTTACATCTATTATTTCTTTTCTTGTATTGTTTCCTTAGTCGTAATGTTTTCTTTTGTTACTCCATCTCCCCCTATATAAGGGATGGTTGTATCATTTATAAAGTCTTAATAGAACACAATATTTTTCTCACTAGTGTTTTTAGGTATATATGGAAACTACATAAACTTTTTTGTTCGTCTAGTATTCTTTTTAAGTAATTAGACTTACAAAAACATAACTTTTCCCATTTAATTATTACAAAAGAGCTCTAAAATTATTCTTAGCTATTTTACAAATTTCTTCAAAATTATTTTCTATTTTTACCAAATTGATTTACTTTCATTCTAACATACAATTAATTTTTTAAGCACTTAAATTATTTAAAGTATTTGCGTATTTTTAATCATTTGATAAAACTCACAACATTTTTTACTTTATTCACATAAAATACTGGCCCCATTTCAAAAGACTTGGTCATTTTGTGCGCGCGTATATATATATTATATATATTTATATATTATCATAATATATGATAATATATAAATATATAATATATATATATATATTATAACCAAGAAGTGGCCACCCTCGAAGCATTGGCATCCCCACATGGCTTGGCATGATTAGTGAACAGCTTCCTAAGAAGTCAGACACTGACCGGTCTCTCGCCCATATTTAGCCTTGGACGGAATTTACCGCCCGATTGGGGCTGCATTCCCAAACAACCCGACTCGACGACAGCGCCTCGTGGTGCGACAGGGTCCGAGATAATATATATAGAGTAAGCTTCTAATGAGGGATCCCTCATTTTGCTAAAATGAAGACCTCTCATTTCTTGATCAAATTTTAATGATCCGAACCGTTCAATGTGTTTAAAATATGTTTTTAAGGATACTCGTGAGAAATCAGCTTAAAATGTTACCAGGAAGGTTTTGATCCAAGCAGTTTCTCATAAAATTGTTCCTGTCAGCATTTATAAAAAACTGTTTGGATCAAACCCTTCCCGATATTTTTTTAAGCCGATTTCTCGCGGGTACCCTTAAAAACATGTTTTAAAAACATTGAACCGTTCGGATCATCAAAATATAATCTAAAAATAAAAAGCCCACATTTTAGTAAAATGAAGGATCCCTCATTAGAAGGGGACTATATATATATATTATATAATTTTGCAAAAATGAGAACCTCATATTCCCTGATCAAATATTGATGATCTGAATCATTCAATGTGTATTGTTAGAATATTAGGAATCCCACATTGCTTAATCATGTAATGTAATATGGAGTTTCTTAATATAAATAATATTAATCAGTTTTAGGGTTGATTAACTAAAACCCTATACACTTTTTCCTCAAATCACATGGTATCAGAGCTTAGTCAAACCCTAAAACCCAACTGACCTACCGACGCGGTCGCCTTCGCCGTCGCCATCGTCACGGTCGCCGCCGCCGCGGTCGCGGTCGCCGCCGCCGTCGTCACAGGCGGCTTCGCTGCTGTCGCCGCCGCCACCAGCATGGTATGTTGGTTCACAGACCCAGATCTGTTTTTCTGATCCAGACCCAGATTTGTTGATGGTTTCTGATCACTAGAACCAGATCTGTTCGCTCGCTATTACTGATGTCCAGATCTGTTCGTTCGCTGTCACTGACCGTCAAGATCTGTTCGTTCTCTGATCTGCATATCTGCCCCCTACTTACATTCAAGAACCCATGTTTTTTAGCCACAGTAGTTGTCTCCCGAAGGTATTAGCGATTTGCTTTTGGTATTGGTTCACAGTAGTTGTCTCCTGGTCATTGGTGGTTTCAATCGGTTTGCATGCCCCTTTATTTGATCGATGATTATTGTTGCGGCTATCGTGTTGGCTTGATGTATGTCCCCCCATTTGATGATATTTGCTCTTTGAGTTGTGTTACGGAGCAGGGTTCACTTCTATTGTGCTTGCTTTCTCCTTGTTAGCGATAGTTGTTTACTCAGTTGGTTGATTTTTTGTCACCGCGATGTCTGCGGCAGATTCAGATATTGGTCCTGTCGGTTCGGCTACTGGTCCTAGTCAGCCTGCGACCATTACCCCGGCTCGTCCCTCTCGATATCGAGATAGGCTATCTATTAATTCCACACCATTGACAGGGCAGAATTATGTCGTACGGGCTAAAGCAATTAAGGTTTATTATTTGGGAGAGTCCCAATATCACTATTTGACCGATGATCCCCCGACTCAAAAGCCTCTGGATATTCTGTATGGGTCGCTGAGGATGCCCGCATTCTTTCTGAGTTGTAGAATAGTATGGAGGACCATATTGCTAGCTCTCTTATTTTCTTACCCACGGCTAAACAAGTATGGACCCAGGCTCAAGAGATGTATTCTGGAGTTAACAACCTTCGTTGCACGTATGATCTTCATCAGTCTTTCTTCTCTCTCTCAGGGAGATTCCTCTTTGGAGGCTTATTATGCTAAGTTTCGGAGTATCTGTGACGAGCTAAATATTTGTGAGCCATTTTCCACTGATCTTCAGGTTATGCGACGTCAGCGTGAGCGCATGCAGGTTGCCCAATTTTTATTAGGTGTCTCATCTACTTACGACCCGGATAGTAACCAACTCTTGGGGTCTCGTGATCTAACTTCTCTCAGTGAGGTTTTCAACTGCCTCTGTCAGTCTACTGTATCCGGGCCTGCATCATCCGCGCCTCCTGTTGACCGGTCCGCTTTAGCTTCCACTGTGTCTGGTGGTCCTTCTTTCATCCGTGGTCGTGGTCGTGGCCACGATTCTAGCCCTAGAGGACGTGGTCGCACCTCTAATGTTGGTCGTGGTGGTCGTACGATTTGTGGTCGTGGTCCTCGCTTATGCACTTATTGTGGGGGTACTAATCATACCGTGGAGCACTGTTATGATCTTCATGGGTTTCCTCAAGCTCATCAGGTTGCTACCTCTCCCGATATTGAGTAGCTTCCTCCCATTGCTCCTGACCGTGTGGTGACTATCTCTGCGGAAGAATACCAGCGTCTTGTGTCCCTTCAGTCTTCCTCCCCTGGCGCTAGTTCATCCTCCACTGCTACGCTTGCTCAGGCTGGTCCTTCTGTTGCGTGTGTTGCCTCCTCTCTCACCTCCACTCCATGGGTTATTGATTCTGGTGCCTCAGACCACATGACTGGTACATCTATTCTACTTTCTGGCCATCACTCAGTTGGAAACCACTCTCATGTTACCTTAGCCGATGGCTCTACTGCTAAAATTATCGGTTTCGGTTCAATTCCTGTTACCTCTACTATTACTTTGGATTCTGTCTTACATGTCCCTTGTTTTCCCTTTAATCTTATGTCTGTTAGTAAACTTACCAAGTCCTGAATTGTTCAGTAACTTTCTTTCTGCATGGTTGTGTGTTTCAAGATCTCAAGACATGGAAGAAGATTGGTGGCGATGCTGAACGGGGTGGCCTCTACTATCTCCATGATGTTGCTCATTCTCCGTCCGTTGCTCTTCAGTCTACAGCATCCCCATATCAACAACATTGTTGTCTTGGTCACCCATCACTTTAGAGTTTGCAACAACTAGTGCCTTCATGTCGTCGTCTTTCTATTTTACCTTGTGAAGTCTGCGAGTTTAGTAAACACCGTAGAATGTCCTTTTCTCCTCGCATTGAGAGTCGTGTCAAACATCCTTTTCAGTTACTACATTCTGACATTTGGGGTCCCATGCGGATTCCTACCATATTTGGGTTTCAATATTATGTTATCTTTGTGGATGATTTTTCTCGTGTTACTTATCTTTATCTTATGAAAGAACGATCTGAGTCGCAATCTATTTTTAAATCTTTTTATATAGAAATCAAGAACCAATTTCATACCTGCATTCACATGTTCCGCTTTGATAATGCCCGAGAATACTTTCATACTTCCCTCTCTCGCTTCTTTGATGATCATGGAATTCTCCATCAGTCTTCCTGTGCTCGGACTCCCAAGCAAAATGGCGTTGCTGAACGCAAGATTCGCTATTTATTCGAAATTATGCGAGCCCTGTTGTTCCAAATGCAAGTACCCAATTCTTATTGGAGTGATGCTGTGCTTACTGCATGTTACTTAATCAATCGAATGCCTTCTACAGTCCTTAGTGGTCAACTACCCTACACGGTCTTGCATCCGGGTCGCCCACTCCACCACTTACCCCCCGCAGATTTGGGAGCACATGCTATGTTCATGCTCTCGATCCTGACCGGGATAAACTTGATCCGCGATCCATTCGGTGTGTCTTTTTGGGATACTCTCGTACTCAAAAAGGTTATAAATGTTACTCACCCTCCTTACGCCGTCATTTTATGTGTGTTGATGTTACCTTTAATGTGTCATTACCCTTCTTTTCCACCTCTATTACTCCTCCTGATCCTCCTCTATCTGAGTCCGTGTTTCTTATGGTTGTGCCGTCTAGTCCTCCTGCTCCTAAACCCTTGCAGGTCTATACTCGTCGTCCTAAGGTTGTGACAACCATTGCCGCCACCCGGTTCCCCCTCAGCCTGCGGCTTCGTCTTCCCCTCCGCTGCGAGATCTGGACAGTCGGCCTCTAGCTCTTCGCAAAGGTATTCGGTCTTGCACTTCTCACCCTATTGCTCAATTTGTTTTCTCTGATCACTTATCTCCATCTCTTCGTGCTTTTACCTCCTCTATTTTCTCCATATTTGTCCCTAACAATGTTCAGGAGGCCCTATCGATGTCTGTCTGGCGGCAAGCTATGGAGGATGAAATGTCTGCCCTTCATCATAATGGCACTTGGGAGTTGGTTCCTCTTCCTGCAGGGAAAACTACTGTTGGCTGTCGTTGGGTCTTCACTGTCAAGTATTTTCCCGGTGGTACTGTTGAGCGCTATAAAGCGCGCCTTGTCGCCAAAGGCTACACCCAGACATATGGTGTGGACTATTCGGAGACATTTTCAACTATCGCCAAACTTGGCGCTGTTCGGGTCCTTATTTCTCTTGCTCCATCTCTTGGTTGGCCATTGTTTCAATTGGATGTCAAAAATGCCTTTCACCACGGGAATCTTCAGGAGGAAGTCTATATGCAGCAACCACCTGGCTTTATTGCTCAGGGGGCGCGTCATCAGATTTGTCGTCTTCGTAAACCATTATACGGGCTTAAACAATCTCCTAGAGCCTGGTTTGGGAAATTCAGTGATGCAGTATTACGGTTTGGTATGCATCGGAGTCAGTCTAATCATTCTGTGTTCTCTCTCCAATCTGAACGGGGAAAAATATTATTGATCGTCTATGTGGACGATATTATTATTACTGGTGATGACCAACGCGGTACTGATGCACTCAAGTCCTTTTTACACCAGGAATTTCACACCAAGGATTTGGGAAAACTACGATACTTTCTAGGGATCGAAGTGGCGGGATCCAAGGACGATATTAGCTTATCTCAACGGAAGTATGTACTAGATATCCTTGAGAATACTGGTTTATTGGGAACTAAACCTGTTGCTGCACCTATGGATCCCAACGTCAAATTATGTGTTGACCAAGGGGAGTTACTCCCCAATCCCGTTCAGTATCGCCGGTTAGTTGGCAAGTTGAATTACCTTACTATTACACGTCCGGATATATCATTTGCAGCCAATGTGGTGAGTCAATTCATGTCTGCTCCCCTTCATCTACATTGGGAGGCGGTTCTCCAAATTACGAAGTACCTTAAGGCACATCCGGGCCGTGGCTTATTTTATCGAGCTAATGGACACTTGCCTGTAAAGGCATTTACTGATTCCGACTGGGCTGGACGACCATCTGATAGAAGGTACACTACTGGATGTTGTGTCTTTCTAGGTGGAAACCTTGTCAATTGGAAGAGTAAGAAGCAGACCGTAGTTGCCCGATCTTGTGCAGAAGCAGAACACAGAGCAATGGCACACACCACGTGTGAGATTATATGGGTGCGCTCGTTTCTTGAGGAGCTAGGATTTAGTGTGCAGTTGCCTATGTCTCTATACTGTGATACTCAAGCCGCGATTCATATTGCATCAAATCCAGTATTCCATGAGAGGACCAAGCATATTGAAGTTGATTGTCATCTAGTGCGTGAAAAGTTAACAAATGGTGTAATAGCTACTCCATTTGTATCTACGGGTACTCAATTAGCTGATATGTTTACTAAGTCATTATTCAAACCACGGTTAGATTTGTTATGTAACAAGCTGGGTCTTTGTGATAGCTATTCTCCAGCTTGAGGGGGAGTGTTAGAATATTAGGAATCTCACATTCCTTAATCATGTAATGTAATATGGAGTTTCTTAATATAAATAATATTAATCAGTGTTAGGGTTGATTAACTAAAACCCTATACACTTTTTCCTCAAATCACATATATAAAACACGTTTTTAAGAGTGTTCGCAAGAAATCAACTCAAAACAATACCCGAAAGAGCTTGATCCAAGCAGTTCTTCATAAATGTTGACAGGAACAGTTTTATAAAAAACTAATTGGATCAAGTTCCACCCGATGATATTTTGAGCCAATTTCTCGAGGACCCTTAAAAATATGTTTTAAACACATTAAATGGTTCAGATTATCAATATTTGATTAGGAAATGAGAGGTCGTCATTTTAGCAAAATAAGGGATCCCTTATTAGAAGCTTACTCTATATATACACACACACATATATATAAAGACATGAATCTGTTCTTTCCCCAAGTGACATAATGTTTTTGAATAGTTTGACTGGTCCAATAACAAATTTTAGCTTTTTACTTTGTTGAAATCTCTCCAAAACTCTTTGAAAATAAGTTATAACTTCTTCAAAATTATTTCAATTTTTTTTATCAAAGTATAGTTTTTCACACCTTCCTATTTCTTAACACTTGAACAATTTAAAACTATTTACACCATTTATAAAGTCCTACTCATGTTGGAGCTAGTTTTGATATTGTTAGAATGTCATAGGAATTATTGTTTAGTGCAAGTCACTGTAGTTTAAGATGCGAGAGTACAAATATTAGGTGCAAGTCTCTTTAGTTTATAGAGATACTCTTAGAATGCTTGACAAAGTTCATGACATGATCGAGTGCGAGTCTCCTAGATTAAGGAGCAAGTCTTTTTATTAGATGAGCAAGTTTTAATGTCTTGTTGGTGGAAGTTTTGATATTAGTTAGGAGGTCACAGAAAAATTTGTTTAGTGTCGGGAATTCATATGTAGCCAGGGAAGCAACCCAGGGATCTACCCTCTCCACCAACCAAGCAAAGAAAGCCAGCCAACAAAGATGGATCTGGTTGCTGCTGGACATCGGGTAATGGACTTGGTGGTCTAGCTACCTCCGTGACTTCTTCTACTTGTGCAGCTTCCTCTGCCCTTTTTTGTGCTAGTGAAAGGGCTAAAGATCGTCAGCGAAACTGCTAAAAGAAGATTGAACATGTGGGAGGATCCGAACGAATTCTGCTTACATTCCCCCATATGGAGCACTGAGTTACTTACATTGCGGTCTTCGGCAAGCAAGATGCACTCTAGGCTGCTAGGAAGATTCGCTAGACCAGCATCCATACCAACAATGAATGTGGTAATGATGGTGATTCCACACCAGACTCAATAAAGAATCGAATGTAGAGAGAGGATCCTAAACAAAAGAGGAGTCTATGACCCCGCGCATTAAGGGGAGGTCTAATTCCAAACCCTTCTCTCAAGTATAACCATTACCAAAAAATGGACATCGCTTTAGGACATATGCGGATAGCCGCCCCCCGTGGCTACAAGTAAGTTGAAAAAGCTCCAACTCCTTTTACGAGTTTAGCTGAAAAACTCGAGTCTTATAAAAGATGCCACTCTACAAGGGAAGTCCCTTGGCCCAGTCTTTGTGAGTTCATCCTAAAGAAAGCGAATCCCTTCTGGTTGGGAAAATGCAGATAAAATGCCAATAGCGTGATGTCAGCTTCTAAGGCAAAAGCTTTAAGGAAGAGAGATCAATGCTAGTCAATTTAGTTTAAGGTGCTTGTGCCTCGAATACATGGTGCAAATTTCTTTAGGTTGCAGAGCTAATCATGGAATGGCATAAGACATTTCATTTCATAATCGAGTGCAAGTCTCCTAACTTCAAACAGTAAGTTGATTCATAAGGAGGAGCAAGTTATGTCTTGTTGGAGCAAGTTTTGATATTGGTTGGGATGCCATACAAAAAATTATTTAGTGCACGTCCCTTTAGTTTAAGGTGCTAGCATCTCAAATACACGGTTCAATACTATTTCTGTGGGGCAGGTCATTTAAATGACATGAGACAGTTCAAAGGATGATCGAGTGCAAGCTTCCTAGCTTACAGAAGCAAGTCAATTTGTTAGAAGGAGCAAGTTCTGGTATCATCTTGGTGCAAGTCATGACATGATTCAAGACAAAATGTGTAGTGCAAACTACTTAGTTAAAGGTGCAAATCACATTTGTCTGGAATAGACTTAAACTGCCCACCGTTATCTTTGTTGCTGGGAATAAATTATTATCATTATTTGTTTGCATATATTATCTACTATTTTTATTTATTTATTTTTTGTAAAAGCTAAATTAAATTTCAAATAGTAAATTAAAAAATTAAAGAGAGAAATTGAATGTGTGTATGTGTGTGTGACAAGAGGGAGGGAGGGAGGGAGGGAGAAAAAGTTATGATGATGGGAACAATAAAAGTAAGAAAGAGAATATGGGAGAGTGCATTTATGGAGGGAAGATGCAAATAGGAGTAATTTAATATTTTCAACATGAAGATTACATGACAATGATATTAGATTTATCACTCCACTGGCAAATAACCTACCCACTTTCCGTAGATCTGATATTTTCCCTTTACCCTATATTTTATTCAAGTCCCAGGATGCTGATCTAAAAACTACTTGAAAGTTGTCCACTGCAACTTATGCTACCAAAACAAATTCAAAAGGAGACATTTGTGTGCATAATTTTAATCTTCATCCACTTGGAGGGGCCCTCTCGTGAGGTCCCCACTAACCGATAAATAGAGACTGCACATGATTACTAGAGCATCACTGCCCTACGACTGCCAAAACTATGGGTTTTTTTTTTTCAGACATCAAAACAGAGTTTAGCACATTAAGTTGGAAGAAACCATCAGTATATAGCTCACATGTTAAATAAGACTCACCAAGACATCCACAGAAAGCTTCAAGCTTAGCAGCAAAGAATTTCCATTAGGTCCAGCAATATCATTAAGCAATACATCTGGAAAGATGTGAGTTCCAAGGTAGTACCTAAGCACAAATTAGCAGCAAGTGACAGCTAGAAACCAGCTACAAGCATAAAGACAGTACATAATATCATCTGAAGACTTTATCCATGGAATCTGTTGTTCATCTTTGTAATCATTTATCTTTTGGTTCAAATCATCGGTAGTATCCTCAGAAGCAACTGAGGAAAGACCAAGAAACTAAACCAGAACATGCAAAAATTTGTCAATTTTTGTTTGGCCTCCACCTGAGTTGATTGACCAGACAAGAACATCCTATATTATTGTAGGTCTAAGGGTATTGTAGATTCCATATTTCCAAGAGTAGTTAACACTTTATGACTCCTAGGAATAAATAGGATTTGCATGTATAACCTAATGGTTAGTCATGTATCAGGTTATGCAAATTGTAGGATATGTCGTGGCTCAGAAGCAAAATAGTACACACTGTTCTGCGTATTGTTAGCACATAGAAATCATAGGTCACATTTAGTATATCGTACTACCTCTCTGTGTATCGCCCTTCAGCCTGTAGTGTATAATTAAAAACAGATAACATTTTACATTTTACCTTTAATCGCAGCAACCTAAAGTTCATAACCAGTCGACAAAACCCCAGTCGGCAACTCCTGTAAACCCTCAATAGTTCGATGACGACTCCCAACTTCAGTTTCTCAGTTCAGTGACTCCCTTCTCGGATCTCAAGTCGACAGCAATCTTGTTCCCTTCCCTGTCTGTGTGTCCCCTGATCCTTTTCACTGATACTGGGGTATTTTTGAACCCTCATACTCCCTTCTCCAGTTTAAGTCCGGTTTATCTACACCAATATATACAGATAACATATATATCTGTATATTTATATAGATGTACATATAACTGTGTTTACTGTTTAATCTTGCCAACTTACAGCTTCAAGTTTGAGTGGAATCCTGTTTTCTTGTCATACCTTTTAGCACATTCTTTCGTCTTTCTGTATTCCACTAGAATTTCATTTTTTCACTTGACCTATCAGTGCGCTTGATACAAAGCCGTATTTAGTGTTGGGTGGACAGTTTCAGCCCATTAAATACTAGAACAGAGCCTTGTTTATTATTTACCTTTCTGTTTTAAACCATTTGATACGAAACCCACGCATCTTTTTGTTTATTTTATGTTGTCCTTGTCTTTGTTCTGTCCATGTAAGGTCTATTATTATTTTGTAGTTTTGTGTACGGCTCCATCAAAAAAGAAAAGGAGGAGGAATGTGCAGACCCCACTTGGGAGCATGCTGTACATGTTAACGAGTATGTGGACCATGATGGTGATAATAACAGTAGATTAAAAGTGTTGTGCAACTATTGCAGTAGAGAATATAGCAGTGGTATTTTCAGAATAAAATACCACCTACCTCGTAGACAAAAAAAGTGTTGCAATTTGTGAAAAGGTTCCGGAATATGTAGAGGGTTTTTTTTTCTAGAAATGTTGGAGTTTAAACAAAGAAATAATATTGCTGAAAATGTTGTGGAGCGCTTTGAAGAGGAGGAAAATTTGATATCCAAAGGAGGAGCAATGGGTAAATTTGTGAGGAAACCAAGAGAAAAGCAAGTCACTTTGCCATCTATGATAAAGGATCGAACAAAACCATGTGTTGACATATGTAGAATGATAAATGCAGAGGCTTGCCCTTTATTTCGTTAAGGAAAATTTGATATCCAAAGGAGGAGCAATGGGTAAATTTGTGAGGAAACCAAGAGAAAAGCAAGTCACTTTGCCATCTGTGATAAAGGATCGAACAAAACCATGTCTTGAGATATGTAGAATGATATATGCAGAGCCTTGCCCTTTATTTCGTTAAGAGTCATTGGTTTTACACCGCTATATAACCAATTGGCGAACATGACGGCCTGAAACTGCATTCATAACATGATGTAAAGTCACATTCTTGAAAAAAGAGGCTAACAATGTGAATCTATCTTAAAACAAGTACAAAAGTGGGTGGAAGAAAATAGTTTGCTCATAAATGTCGGATGGATAGCAAGATGGTGAGTGGACAATCAATCACTAATTTCCATGTTAATTGTCTGAGGGACCATTTTCCTAAAGTCATTAGATATCTCCTTGTGGGTGACTGAGGGCCTACAGGCCCTGAAGGTCGACATGGGACATCGGCAAGATGCTAAAGGCTCGAGCCGCCGAAGGTGGGTTTTGTTTGGGGGGGGGGGGGGGGGGGGGGGGTTGGGGGGGGGTGTTGGTTAAGAGAACCCAGTGCAGATTCGAGAGAGAGACACAGAGAGAGAGAGAGAGACAGAGCGGTACCATATTGTTGGGGAAAAAGGTTGTACGCGCAATACGTGATTCAAGCTCTTTTGGACCATGACAAGGGTCCCTTTTTATAGGAGAGAGGTGGTCTGAAGTTCAGGTGAACTGAGGACAAGCGGAGGGTTCTGAGTGGCTGGTCATTTGAAAGCTGGAGACGTGTAAGGCTCTAGGTAATGGGGTTGAGGACCGGTTTGCAAAGGAGCTTTGTTGTGCCTTCTATGACCCATAGCATGGACGGTGCAAGCCTACAAGGTCTAGGGACTAGAGGTCAATGATATGTAGGGTTTCGTATCATAACACCTCAGGGTCCATATTGGCGTTCAGGGGTAGGTAGGGTGAGTCAAACAAGGTCCAAGGTTGTTATAGGGTCAAGTGGTAGGTATGATAAGAAAAGTCCGAGGAATTGTTCTTCTATCAACAAGTCTACCTCTCTCCCTAAGATTGGTCTGAGGTCTAACCCCTAAAGGGAGTCTCAAGCATCCATCCACGATCAACCTTCAGTCTCAAGGAACTTGGGCACTTCTTCCAACCCAAGTATAGACAATTTTTTCTTGAGTGGGTTGTCCCACAATGGAACATCTAAGGTCTAGGGATTGAGTGACAACTATTGATGTTGTGGGGACGCCGAAGGGTACCCTAGCCAAGGCAATGAGATCATGTCCAAAGGCCATGATCCTAGAGTCCCCTACAGTGTTGATTCCTTGGCCAAGGAGATTTGAGATCATGGCTGAAGGCCATGATGGTGAATCTATAGGAGAACCTGTCCTTTTTAGAGGGTAACAACCATGTAGGCCATATGCCACTTCACTAAGGCTGGTATATGGCCCTTTGGTAGAGCCATTAGGTGAAGTTCAGCCAAGAGGCCATGTGTCCACAGAACATGGTGGAGCTGATTCTATATACCTACACTCCTCAATTATCAAGAATGGTGAAGCCTTTTTTTGAGTATCTTGATTCTTTTTCATACGAAATTGTTGGAGAAAATTTAGTACAAGTAGTCACCCATAGTGCATCCGCTTTTGTCCTTGCCCATGAGAAACTAATGGAGAATAGGAAAATACCTTTGGGATCTCCATGTGCAGCTCATAATGTGATGCTTAAAGATATTGGTAAGATATCGGTGCATTATGACAAAATAATCAAAGATATTGTATAATAAGCATTCCATATGTATCCCACTTACTAAATGTCCATAAATACAAAGGAAGATCACTTGCAAGTGGCACACAAAATTAGCCACTCCATTTCCCACTCCAATTCCTCTTCTATTAAAATTCCACTACGCCGAAGGCGCACTTCTCGGCATTGAACTTCAACTTATAGGTCTTCAAGTGGTCGGAGGAGGTCTGGAGATCAGCCAAGTGGTCAACTTCATGCTTGCTCTTGACAACCGTGTCAATGTAGCCTACATTGTGTCACCGAGGTGGCCCTCCAAATATCTCGATGATCATTCTCTGGTAGGTCGCCTCATCGTTTTTTAGGCCGAAGAACATGACTCTGTATCAAAACAAACCCCTAAGGCTAATGAATGTTGTCTTCTCAAGTTCCAGTCGATACATAGCTATTTGATGATAATCTCAATAAGGATCCATGAAGCTTTGGCAAGCATGACCGGTCATTGCGTCAATCAATTGATCTATTCGGGGGAGGGGGGAACATTCCTTGGGGTAGACGTCATTAAGGTTTGTATAGTCAACACATACTTGCCATTTACCATTCTTTTTCTTCGCCACGACCGCTTTAGCGAGCTAGGTCGGGTACTAAACATGTTGGACAGCTTTAGCTTGCAGCAATCAGTCAACAACTTCTGTTACAGCATCACCATGAGCAATAGCCATATGCCTAGCCATCTGGGAAAGAACACCAGGCAGGCTCAACGTTGAGGTGGTGACAAATGTAGTTGGGGTTGACGTCCAACACCTTGTACGACGTCGATGCAAAGACTTCAATGTTTTTCTTCAAGAAATTGAGCATTTCAGCCCTATCTTCTTCAATCTTAGAGGAGCCGAGCAGGAAGAATTGATCTTGGTTAGTCTCGTCAATATTATGATGACCAAGTCTTCCATCGCTTTTCGATGGTGCTCATGCCGACGTTCTCCAAGATTGGGGCACCCATTACTTCTACCCAATGTACCTGCTCAGGCTTTACTTTTGATGGCCGCTACGTAGCACTTCTTTGCATCGATTTGGTTACTGTAGATTTCATCTTGGCCATTGATGCCAAAATCCTCCTTTGATGCAGCCGCACTTGACCAACCATTGCGTAATATGGACTCAACAAGTCTGCCACTACAAATTCGTACTGAACTTTAATTGATTATGCTCGAACCGGAAGCATAATCTTCCTCATCAAAAGACATGCACCTCGTTGAAGATGACAAAAGGAACCTCGCTAGCCTATAAGTCGGCCTCAGATAGACCAAGTTGTTTGAAGAGAGAGAAGTACATTGCCTCCGGTGAACTTCCTTGATCTACCAAATGTGTTGGACATGGCACAAGTTGCACGAAGGACAATAACTAGGGAATCACTGTGCAGCAACTGAACGAGTTCGAGATCTTTATCCGAGAACGTGATCACACAAGCTATTTCTGAGGCCGTTAGCAGCCGTTTTGGAGCTGAATCAACAACCATCACTTCCTTGGCCGTCATGGCTCTATGTAACCCAGCCGAAAGACGCTCCTCGGCAACTGCGTCAAACATGTCGAGAACCACATTAATGGTCGGAACTTCCCTAGAATCCTCCTCTTGATTCGATGTAAGAGGTGACCAACATTTGTCTTTATATCAATGTATTCCTTCAGGTGGCCCTCAGCAACTAGTTGTAGGGTTTGCAACCAGTCATGAGGTGCCTTTTTTCTCAGTGAAAGGAGCACCACATTCTAGGGTTTTTTACCTGCTCCCTCATTGCCTTCAGCAGCCACTTGAAGAGTTCTTCGTTCTCAATCTTGCAGAGTAAGGCTTAAAGAGAGAGAGAATACCGTGGAAGTAGGGGTAAATTCGCGGGGCTGAGAGCCCTGTTTTTCGCCTGACCTAAAGACATTTACTCCCTTTTTACTCCCATCGTTACCTCTATCCGCTCTACTCGGTTTGTAACCATTTGCTTGGGCTGTCTCCTCTCGTTCCTTGCTTCCTCTAGCCGGCAATACTTGTCAATCCAAATCATCAAGTCATCCATATCTGTTGATTTGGATAACCAAAGCTTCAAATATTCGGCTCCTAGAATCCAAACTCAACTTCAAGGACGTGACGGCAATGGATAGATTGCGCCCCTGAATTTCATTGTAAAGCTTCCAATAACAAGATGCATATTGCCGAAGTGACTCACCTGTTGACTTGAGAAGGCTTAGTAAAGAGTCCACTTTCTCTGCCTGGTGCATAAGGCCTACATTTGTAAACTCACGCTATCACTGGACAATTCAATTTGAAGCAGTTGACTCGCTTGAGTGACTAGGGCATGGATGCATGAAAAAGCGACTCATGTCAATCAAGTGATCAACTGTGAAGAATCTGACAACAAAATCTCACCCTCAAGGAAAACATATAGAGAGTGAATAGAAGATGTTAGTAGAGATAAGAGAAAGTGTATAGGGTATTAACTAACCCTAACACTCAACACTTTATTTATATAACGAGAGTGGTGGATACAATATGTAGATACCCGATGTGGGACTAATAACAATAAAGCTAGAAAGCTATTCTAACACTCCCCTCAAGCTGGAGAATAAATATCACAAAATCCCAGCTTGTTACATATAAACTCTAAACGGGGTTTAAACAACGGCTTGGTGAAAATATCAGCCAACTGAGCTCCTGTAGACACAAATGGAGTACATAACACACCACCATCTATCTTCTCACGAACAATGTGACAATCTACCTCAATGTGTTTCGTTCTCTCATGGAATACCGGATTTGAAGCAATATGTATAGCCGCTTGATTATCACAAAACATAGGAATAGGCAACTCCACATCAAAACCTAACTCCGCGAGGAAGGCTCTTAACCATACAATCTCACAAGATGTGTGTGCCATGGCTCGATACTCCGCTTCTGCGCTGGATCTTGCGACTACTGTTTGTTTCTTGCTTTTCCATGTGACCAAATTGCCTCCAACAAAAATACAGTACCCAGTAGTGGACCGCCTATCAGATAGTGATCCTGCCCAATCTGCGTCGGTAAAAGCTTTAGCACGCAAATGACCATTAGATCGATAAAACAGACCACGTCCAGGATGAGCCTTAAGATATTTCACATTACGAAGACAAGCTTCCCAGTGTGGAAGTCGAGGAGCTGACATAAACTGACTCACCATACTCACAGCAAAAGAAATATCAGGACGTGTATTGGTAAGGTAATTTAACTTACCAACTAAGCGACGATACCGGTCTGGATGAGAAAATATCTCCCCCTGATCAACACAAAGTTTCACATTAGGATCCATTGGGGTCTCCACAGGTTTTGCTCCCAATAAACCTGTCTCCTCAAGAATATCCAATGCATACTTCCGTTGGGACAAACTGATTCCGTCCTTGGATCTTGCTATCTCAATACCCAAAAAATACCGTAGCTTACCCAAATCTTTAGTATGAAATTGACGCTGTAAGAACTGCTTCAACTCATCAATACCTTTCTGATCATCTCCAGTAATAATGATGTCATCTACATACACAATTAACACTATTTTCCCACGCTTTGACTGAAGAGAGAAGACAGAGTGATCTGAATGGGATCGACGCAAACCAAACTGCAGCACAGCATCACTAAACCGACCAAACCAAGCTCGAAGAGATTGCTTCAGACCATATAAAGCTTTGCGAAGACGACAAACTCGAGAACGCTCCTCCTGAGCAACAAACCCAGGAGGTTGCTCCATATAGACCTCCTCGAGCAGATCACCATGTAAGAAGGCATTCTTGACATCCAATTGAAATAAGGGCCAACCCAGATTAGCAGCAAGAGAAATAAGAATCCGGACAGAATTTATCTTGGCAACTGGGGAAAATGTCTCTGCATAATCAACCCCATAGGTCTGTGTATAGCCTTTGGCCACAAGACGGGCCTTATAGCGCTCAACAGTGCCATCCGGATTATACTTGACAGTAAAGACCCATCGACAACCAACAGTAGACTTTCCTGACGGAAGAGGAACCAACTCCCAAGTGCCATTGTCATGGAGAGCATTCATCTCAGTCTCCATTGCTGTCCGCCACTCAGACAACAAAAGGGCCTCCTGTACAGTGTTAGGAACATATATAGAAGAAACTGATGAAGTAAAGGCACGAAGGGAAGGAGACAGGTGATCATACGACACATAGTGAGAAATGGGATGAGAAGTGCAAGTGCGAGTACCTTTACGTAGAGCAATAGGAAGATCAAGGGCGTCAGGATCCCGCAACGAAGGAGAAGACGGAGCGGTGGTTGAAGGTGGAGCTATTTGCTCAGATGGCACAGACGGAGATGGTGCGGGCTGAGATGACACTGGTGGCTCAGGCGGAGATGGCAATATTGGAGGTTTAGGACGACGAACATATACTTGTAAAGGTTTTGGTGGAGGAGGTGTTGGTGGAGGACCAATACCTGACGGGACAGCTATAGGAAACACTGACTCAAATGCAAGCCGATCATTGACAGTAACAGACGCTGAATAAAACGGAAGTGACTCATTAAATGTGACATCAACACACACAAAATGACGACGTAAAGATGGAGAATAACACTTATACCCTTTCTGAGTACGAGAATAACCAAGAAAAATGCACCTAATGGAGCGAGGGTCAAGTTTGCTCCGGTCAGGATCCAGAGTATGAACATAACACGTGCACCCAAAAATTCGAAGGGGTAATGAGTGGAGGGGACGACCGGGAAACAAGACTTTATGGGGTATCTGACCTTTAAGAACAGTAGAGGGCATACGATTAATCAAATAGCATGCGGTAAGAACTGCGTCACTCCAATAAGACTTAGGAACTTGCATTTGAAATAACATTGCACGCATAACTTCTGATAAATGTCGAATCTTGCGTTCGGCAACTCCATTTTGTTGTGGAGTCCGAGCACAAGAAGACTAGTGAATAATACCGTGATCATCAAAAAACTGAGAAAGGACGTTATGAAAATATTCACGGGCATTATCAGAACGAAATACGCGAATGCAAGTATCAAACTGGGTTTTGATTTCCATATAAAATGACTTAAAAATAGAATATAACTCCGATCTCTCTTTCATAAGATAAAGGTAGGTAACACGAGAGAAATCATCGACAAAAATAACATAATACTGAAAGCCAGAAATGGTAGGAACATGCATGGGGCCCCAAATATCAGAATGAACTAACTCAAATGGACGCGACGCACGATTCTCAATCCTAGGATGAAAAGATACTCGATGATGTTTGCTAAACTCACAGACTTCACATGGCAAAGCATCCACACGGCTACATGAAGGCACTAGACTTTTAAGGTTCTGAAGTGATGGATGATGAAGTGATGGATGACCAAGACGACAATGGTGTTGATATGGTGACACTGATGACTGAAGAGCAACAGAACTAGGGTGAACATTATCTGTAAAGTAATATAGACCACCACGTTCAACACCGCCACCAATTTTCCGCCCCGTCTTGAGATCCTGAAACACACAACCATTAGGAAGAAATGTGACGGAGCAATTCAAAGACTTGGTAAGTTTACTAACAGACATAAGGTTTAATGGAAAACTAGGAACTTGCAGGACGGAGTCCAAAGTAAAAGAGGAAGTAACATGAACAGAACCCAAACCAGTGACATTGGTGGTAGAACCATCAGCTAAGGTAACACGAGATGGTTTACCGAGATACTGACGACCGGAAAGAATAGAAGAAGTACCAGTCATATGATCAGATGCACCAGAATCAATAACCCAAGAAGTAGAAGACAAAGAAGACGCAATGCAAGCAACGGAGGAACTTGTCTGAGATAGCGTAGCAGTGGATGAAGAACCCATAGATGAAGGCTGACTTAACACAAGGCGTTGATACTCCTCTGCAGAAATAGTCACCCTACTGTCGGCAGAAGGATGAGTAGACTGTCTAGTGTCCTGATGAGCCTGAGGAAAACCATGAAGATCATAACAATACTCCACTGAATGACTTGTACCCCACAATGAGTACAAAAACGGGTGCCACGACCACGAAGAAAACCATAACCACCTCCCTCTGTCATGCGACCATAGCTAGAACCTCCAGAACGAGAAGCACGACCACCAAAACGACAACCACCAACAACACCAGAAACTACTGAAGCAAACTCCATAACCAAACCCAAATAGCAACACCAAATTCACCAATGAACCATGACCAATCAACTGATCAACCACCACTCAAAAGTCACTACACTGCCAAACTCCAACTATGAACAACAACTAGTCAACTATACGAGATTGTTCAAGACTAGAACACTAGGAGCAGTACCAAATTCCATTGCAAAGACGCTCAATTCACCACGAACGCCACCGACAGACTAATCAACCCAACTGAATAATAGCAAACGGAACTAGCAACACGAAAACACCAACACGAAACCAACAAACCCAACTACCAACACGAAATCGACTAACACCAGTGGAAATCAACTAGCAACACCAAAACTAACACCAACACCAACACCAACTAGCAACACCAACGATGCAGTAACAGAAACCAACACCAACTATCCACTGAAAACAAGCCAGAGATCAAACCAGAGATGCGGGGCAACAGAACCAGAGATGCGGGTCAACAGAACCAGAGATGCGGGAACAGCAACAGAGATGCGGGTCAACAGAACCAGAGATGCGGGTCAAAAACAACAGAACCAGAGATGCGGGAAATCAGAGGTGTGGCACATCAGAGACCAGACGATGGCGAGGGTTCGTGAAAACAGAGACCAATCAACTACCAGGCGAGACCAGAAGGTGCGGCTGATGGAACTACCAGGCGAGTCGGGTTCACCATTGAACAGCGGAAGGCAGGCGGAACAAACAGAGACTAGGGACCATTGAACAGCGGAAGGTAGGCGGGTCTGGAACAGGGTCGATCAGGCAGAACAGGTGCTGAATCGAGGACTTGACTGGAGGCGGACTGATGGAGGCTGAAACAGGTGGGCGGCTGCGGCTGAAACAGGTGGATTAGGGTTTGGACGGCTGGGGTTAGGTTTAGGTTTAGACGTAGGTTTAGGGTTTGGTTTAGGGTTAAGTGTTAGGGTTTAATTTCTAAGGTGGAATACGATCCCGCTCTGATACCATGTTAGTAGAGATAAGAGAAAGTGTATAGGGTATTAACTAACCCTAACACTCAACACTTTATTTATATAACGAGAGTGGTGGATACAATATGTAGATACCCGATGTGGGACTAATAACAATAAAGCTAAGCTAGAAAGCTATTCTAACAGAAGATATAAAGAAAGAGTAAACACACATAAATAACAATAACTCTTGACACTCCCATCACTCACCAAGGAGAATTCAACTACTATCTGTTGCATGAAAAACGAAGACTGGTGCGACGACGGTTGCAGAAACCATACTGAGAAGGACAGTCGTACCTTTCAAACCTAACAATGCTAAGCAGTCTATATCCATCTGCAGACAAGGACTCATTAGTCAACAATCATTGGAAAGGGGAACATATCACGTAGACGGTATCTTGAGCATTCATTACACGTTTACATATATAATAGTAGTAGGATAAGTTAACATGTAACATCCCTTGAACTGAGATATAAATACCACATAGACCCAACTTGTTACATAGTAGCTCCAATCGCGACTTGCATCATGACTTTGTGAAGATATCAGCTAGTTGAGGGCCGCTAAATGCAAAAGGAGTAGCAATCATACCACTATTCACCTTCTCTCGACCAAGGTGGCAATCTACTTCAATATGTTATGCAATATCAATGGATGCCTGATTATCACAATACATACTAATGGGCAAATCCACACCAAAGCTTATCTCTTTGAGTAAGAACCGTACTCAAATAATCTCACAAGATCACCAGAAGATTGGCAACAAGCGAGATAAAGAGCCATACAGAACTAATCTTAGAAACAGAAGAAAAAATCCCAGCTCAATCAACACCATAAATCTAAGTATAGCCCTTGGCAACAGCCCTAGCTTTCTACCACTCAACCGATTCATCTAGATGATTTTGACAATAAACACCCAACGACATCTGACTGTGGTATTACCAAGGGGAAAAGGAACCAACTCTCAGGTCCCATTGGAATGAAAAGCAGACATCTCATCCCCCATAGCTGTATGCCACTTAGAAATAGATAAGGTCTCCTAAACAATTTTAGTAATATATACAGACGAAACAGAAGCAGAAAATACACGAAGCGAGGGAGACAAGTGATCATAAGAAACATATTAGGCAATGACATGAGAAGTACAAGTGTGAAAACCTTTGCTAAGGATAATAGGAAGAGAGTAAAGAGACGAAGGAGGATCTGGCGACGAAGAAGAAGACGGCACGCAAAGCTGAGATGGAGCAAGCGGCACTTTGGAGTGGTGACCATACACTTGTAAGGGTTTGACAAGAGATATAGCAAGAGGGGTAACAATAGGAAATACACTCTATGATGGATCAAGCGGACCTGCGGCGAACAAAAAGAAGGGTAACTATTCATTAAATGTAACATCTATACAAAAATGACAAAGAGACGGAGAGTAACACTTATATATTTTTTGAGTGCGCTAGTAGACAAGAAAGACACACCGAATGGCCGTGGGATGAATGCTACTACTGCAGAGTATTTTCAGGGAATGGGCGGGTAAACCAGTACCTTTTAGGGAAGTTTCACATTGGGGATCAAGGCGGATTTTGAAGGTGTATAGTACTTTCAGGTATTGGGTATGGGGAAGCAAAATCCGGTCCCGATCCAAACTATTGCCATCCACAGAGGCTGCAATCATTTCCTACAAATGATGGCGGCAAGACGATTGATAAACACGCAATTTGTGGGTACAATGAAACGGATATCACATCGCAATAGGCATATCTACAATGTGATACAATCAACTTTGCAAAACCATTACGAGTTGCAATAAAGAAACCACCATGGCTGATTGTCTAGACAATCGGTGAATTTTTCTTTATATCATTAGACATGAAGAGAATTGATTTCCCAATAAAAGTTGAGGCCGGGTTACTATTGCGACTCCTTAACCAACCTCAAGATGGAAAGGATAAAGCAATAGGAAAAACTCTTTACTTAAAATAATGACCACCATTAACCCTACCAAAGGAGTAATATTCCTTAAAGCAGGAGATATGGTCTACTATTCACCCTTTTGATAAGCTGCTATATTTAACGAATAATCTCTGTATATTTCCCCATGATCTCCATCAAATTTCTCTTCCATCTCCATTTTAATAGAGAGCTTAATTACCTTCAATATATGAGGACAACATAAACATGCAAATGCTTACCAGAAGGCAAATGTCACAGCAGATAAAGTCATCACACTGTAAACAAACGGCCCAGCAATTGTATCTGCAAGCCTTTGTATAGGTGCTTCACGTCCTTGAGCATCCTCAACCTGAAATTGGGGTACATAGGTTTCATAAGAAACAAACAATGCAACTCTAACAAGCCTAGACATAAGTCAAGTAATAGTACAAAATTTCTCAAACTCCAGTTGCACCATATAGCATTTTGCCAAGCTACGGTTCGTTGAATGTAATTATCATACACTGTTAAAGGGGTAACCAACATTATGTTACACGCCACAACTGTAGAAAGGCAACATACAGGAGTCTATGTTACCCTTATTACAAATATAATTACATTTGTCATTTCACAATAATAATAATGTATTCCATCAAATAAATGGTAACTGACCATGCAAACAATCTTGGCTATAGTTGAGTTGGAGCCGGTGGAAGAGGCTTCAATCCTCAAAGGACCATCCTGAAAGAAAAATAAATAAATTGCTTTGTTGTTTCAGAACTTGACACCACTATACATCAAAAGAAACATGCGCATGCATTTAAATTCCACAAATATTCGTTAGTGCTTCTATCAATGTTTTTGTGGCCTAGTAGTTGATGGATTAGCAATGATCCATGGATCCCCATGTCCATGTATACATTTTAGAAATGGAGAGCCATTGGAAGAAATGGCCATTTTTTATACACTAATTTTTCCAAGTGAGACATCTTATAGCTTCAAAGTTACAAAGTCTGGTGTAAGGCCGTCAGACTCCCTCCAGTTAATTGAACAACATTGATGTTTTTAGTCTTTCTTACTTGCTTTCGATAGTAAGTGAAGAACTCAAATCTTGGCCCTAACTCCCAAGTTCAAAGAAAATTACGATGTGAATAAAGTGACGGCCCTTTCCTCCACCTAGTTAGTTAAGTAAGAAATTACCACTACGTCTGATTTGACTGACTACATCATCCATTATAGCGATAAGGATGCCATATCCGCTGAGCTTTCGAAGAAGAAAGGTACCAAGGTCTAAGTTGGCATCTAATGTCTTCGTTTATGTACAAGTAGAGCCAGAAAGAGATCGTGGTGTCCAAAACATGGGTAGTGGAGAGTCAGAAAGTCCATGTATTGAGTTGAAGTAAAAGGGCATTGATCGAGGTTGTTTGGCTATATGCGATGTGGACCAACTAACAGTGACACGGTGAAGGTATAAACCACCTTGAGAACAAGAGCAAATGAAAAGAAAGAACATAGGTAGAGATGTAAAATGGGTACAATTTTGTTTGATTGAATCAAGGTAAAGCATGCAGCAAATCTCAATTGGGATTAGGGCTTTTCAGTTGAATTGCATGATTCCCTGCCAATTTCTTTATTAGACAGAACATACAGTTGTCGAGAGTATAAGTGATAAGAGTTACCCTCGCTCTAATAACTTAAGCCTCTGCACTGGTGGTTAATGATTCATATCGTATCAAAATCTCCTACAGATTTTGTGGTCAGCACCATCAACCCAATAATCAATAACACTCCCACATGTTTGGCTATGAAGGAGAGTTTGGTCACGCGTGGGGGGACATCTGGAGAGGTTAAATACTAAATACTGAACATACCCCATCGCCAACAACTTAAGCTTACAGTTGAGTCGGTGATGATCACTTTACAGCAATTGCCACTGAAATGGCAAACATATTCAAAGTCACTTGGGCTATCAGAACAATTCAGCCACCTCTCTCTCTCTCTCTCTCTCTCTCTCTCTCTCCCCCAAAAACATACAAAACAATTACAAGAAAAGAGACCCAACAAATTCCAAGGTCACAAAGCCAACCAACTAACACCTAAGATTCCTAAAGCCTAACCTCCTTTGAAGGATTGATGACCCCAACTGAAACCAGAGAAAGGAGAAACTAATATGGTGATATAGCATAAGAAGTCTGAAAGCAATTAAAGCAAAGAAGCAGCAAAATATGATTCGTGATGGAAATGTGAACCTATTTCTTTTCTTTAAAAAGGAGGTACTTCAACATTGTTTATCACTGCCTTGTATTGTTAAACATGCACCGAGGTGTACTGAGAAATTCTTCGACCCTAAAACACTTCGAAACGTCTGAAGCAGTACCGAACTAGACAATCAAGCTCATTAAACCTTAGGATATGTCCTAAACGTGTCACCTATGAATCCCTGGAGGTCCAGTCTGACCAACTACAATCCAATTAGTGGATCATTAACGTGTGAATTTCCCAACATGATTTTCGGTAATTGTGATTTTTCCTTGAGAACCCGATAGCATGGCAATATGGTTTTTCGCATTTCATCTTTATTGGGAAATTTTGGATTTTTTTAGACCGAACTGGGACAGATCTACAGAGAATGCACCGAAGACCCTCGACGATACCTCGTCACGTCAATTTGACACCTAATCTAGAGTTTGAGACACAATCCTATTACTTGGCAAATTATTCTCATGAATTGTACTAAATTGTACGCATACTACCCAGGAAAAAAGTGTGAGAGAGAGAGAGGGTTTGAAGAAAGAGAGGGAGGCCGCCAGAGGCTGCCACCCGCCGTCAAAACAACACCGTTACGTAGAGAAACTTGGGAATTCGTAGTAGAGCTGAATGATAAACGTCAACATAAGATATATTTGGTTTCATACCCAGTTTATTGTTCCAGATGAGACTCTAAGGCCTTCTTCCTTAAATACAGGAAGCGATTCTCCAGTGAGCATGGACTCATCCACCACACTCCGTCCTGCAAGAACAATACCCTGTGTAGGCAATTCAAAATAGCAAATTAATTTCAGCAGATATAAAGTGGGAACCACATATACTTGCATAAAATACTGAGAAATACAGGTCTCTTTCCAATCTAAGGGTTTAAACATTTTGTAGAGCAAAACGGAAGATCGTGTGCTTCAAGTGGTAGTAAGCACTAAGCAAAAGATTGGTTAGTTAAACTTTTGCTTCTACTGAGCATTGTTGAATTTAAAAATAAAGATGGTCTAATGCACAAAAACTCAAGATCAAATGAAAACAAAATCTGTTAATGACTCAACAACCACATAAAATTCATACGTGTACCAAGCATCAAGTACCCACTTAGAGTGGATTTACCTACAAAGAGTTAACAGGACAGTTGACTAATTTTAGCCAAGATGTCTACCTCTGCACACCACATATGACCAGACAGGCTCAGTGGAGTGTAGAATATGATTTACGTTTCGAATTGATGACAAAGGTGAAATATAAAACACAACAGGACATAAGCACTTCGAAATTTCCAAAGTGGGCTTCATCGTGAGATTTAAGACAAATGAATTAGCTTACATCTACAGGTATTGTTTCTCCGGGAAAAACCAACACCGAGTCTCCAACTCGAATATCATCTGTTGGGACTTCAATGCAAATAGCATCAGAGCAAAGTACACTACCAGCAGAAGAGTTACTTTCTGATGGGGTAATCACAAGTCGTGACTGAGTGGATATCAATGACTGCAGAAAAACCCAGTGGTAGTTTGTTAGAAAGAAGCTTTCAAGAACCACAAGCATTTAAGTAAAAACAGCAACTCGATGTTATTTTTAACAGAATTTGACATTGTGCTCACTCTAGAGTAAAAACTGAAATCTAACAGCAGTGATTGTCAAATTACTGAATGGCTTAATAACCAATATCATTACACCCATGCATACATTAATTGTACATAAAAAGCTAGAAAAGGAAAATGGTAAGTAATGTATCAGCATCAACAAGGTGACAGTGATAAAGCATTTGTGTGACCAAATATGTGAAAATGACTTGCTTAAATCATTATCTTCATTTTAAGAAAGGTTATTCCTTTCCCAATGGTTACTAGCATGTTCATCTAAATGATCATGTATCACTCTGACATCTCTTAAACATACATACCTCCTGCTGTCCGCACATAGGATGAAGGATGACGCATGCGTCAATTGAAAATTTCACAATACACATATAGCTTCTGTTGTGAAACTAGAGAAAGGAGAATTGTATTATTGAGTTATTATGTTACAAAGGGCCAGTACATCAATATATAGAGAAAACCTAGAAACCCTAGGTAACCCTAATTACATGAAAGGTCAATAATACCCTTGCAACTAAATATTAATAACAACTTAACCATTACTATTCTAACACTCTTTTATTTATAGATGAGATTAGGGTTAACCTAATGGGCTCTAACCACCTAGGCCCATTAGGGTTAACATAACCTAATCTATCCCACATAACAACTAACACTCCCCCTCAAACACATGATGCGAGCATGGAGAGCATTATGGGTTTGCCAACATGAAAAAGAGATGCTCCAACTGATGTCTTTGACAACTTCGATTCTCCAACGACTTCAATTCTTCAACAACTTTAATTCTTTGACAACATTAATTTTGGTACCCAGTAGAATATAACTAACAAAGGAATATGGGACAAGTTCTCCCCCTCACGTGTGAACCCCGAATCGCACGGGAAGAGAGAAACAAAGAATCCAACTAGGATCACAACAAGGTGCCACACGGCACAACTTGGGGCCACTTGGCACACCAAACGGGGATTTAACAACCAACCAACAAAAGAAAGACTTGTCCATAAATTCACCAAAAGTCTAAACTGCAGGGACCAAAATCAAATATTGCAAAGTTTAGGAATCAAACTATAATCAAAACAAACTTGAGGGGCAACCGACAACAATGAGGGAGCAAGGGGGGTGCGGCCCACAACAGCAGATCAGGCCCACAACACAACCAAGGGGCTGGAGCAACCAACGCCTAAAACGAAACAGGTTAGGGTAGAAGACTGACGAGGGTACCACAAGATTCAAACAATAGACCCAGGCGGAAGCAGGCGGCTGACCAGGCGGCTGACCAGGTGGAATGGCTAGCACCAGGCGGCTGACCAGGTGGCTGAAGTCAGCAAACAACAGACAGCAACAGCAACAGACCAGAGGTAGACGGCAGATCAGAAACAGACCGGAAGTGAACCAGAGGCAGGCGAGCCAACGAAAGGCGGCTAGCAAAAGGCTTAACAGAACCAGAGACAACGAACTCAAACAGAGGCAACGGAACACAGGCAAAAGCAAACAACAGAGGACCCTGATGCAACCGGCGGACGGCGGCAAAGCATAAGCCGCCCGCCGGAAAGCGAGTATTCCACAGGCCTAGATCTTATGCTCTGATACCATGTTGTGAAACTAGAGAAAGGAGAATTGTATTATTGAGTTATTATGTTACAAAGGGCCAGTACATCAATATATAGAGAAAACCTAGAAACCCTAGGTAACCCTAATTACATGAAAGGTCAATAATACCCTTGCAACTAAATATTAATAACAACTTAACCATTACTATTCTAACACTCTTTTATTTATAGATGAGATTAGAGTTAACCTAATGGGCTCTAACCACCTAGGCCCATTAGGGTTAACATAACCTAATCTATCCCACATAACAACTAACAGCTTCAACTAATGTTCTATTGCCCTAAGTACGTCATCATTGTAAAAAAAATTGCTAGAATTCAGCCTATTCCAGTGCAAAGAAGTTAAAAATTAAAGAATAAAATAGCAAGAGGCAAAAAGAGAAAGAAGAGAACAAGATAGCCATCAAGAACAGGTAGTCTGAGAACAGCGACGTAAAAGCGAATTACGAAGGGCTTGGACAAAAGATAATTTTAGAAATTAAGCACATAAATGGTATCCTCTTTTTGAGCAATTATGGCTACATGCTTTGAAATGAGTATTGCTAGCCGAAATGTACCCTCCAAAGTACACTTGTTATGTCATTAACCATTGTTACTGGATGGATTTTGTCTCTTTGGTGCTTACAGGTCGCATGGGCCATGAGTACGTGATTTGGGGTAAAACCAAAGTCTAAGGACTCAAGAAAGTGATCTGGAAGCAGTTCGATTGAGCCAAACATGAAACAATGTAAGAAGAGGAAAGATTGGCAAAACAGCAACCAGTGTTGAATAGAGAGGATACTTACAACCATGATTCCACATCATAGACTCCATGATTTTTGATACAGGATTCCACTAACTTCTAGTACTTTTCAATACCTTTTGAATGATATAAAATGGATCTCAAGCTAAATTATAACCGAGAGATAATAAGCATTTTACCAATATTCCGCAAATCAGACATGCTGAGGGTAAAGTCATTCCTCCCAAACTACGAAGGCTATCGATGGAAGATCACTTGGGTTTGAATTAGACTCGTCAAACTTCCCAATGGTTCAAGAATCATATCATTGTGAGTTCGAACGGGGCCGGAACAAGTCTGCGAAGTTGGGGAATATAACCAGTATTTTCCAACCAGAGCCACTATTTGCATCCAGATGGTCAACCCTCCTTAGTTCCCCGTGTTTTTTCAGTCCGGACAGTGGTCAAGTCTGTCCGGACACTGAATGCTTCTTTTGATGGAGATTAAAGTTACGCGTTTTGGCCAAATGCCTATAAATTGGCAACCGTAAGTCGTTTAAGGAGTATGAATTTTCCAAGGGCTAAAGGAGAGCCAAGAAAGCGATCCAAAGGTTCCCATGACTTCCCTAACTAAAGACTTGAGGATCAAATCCTCCCTGACCGGCAAAACCCTCCTATAGGGTGTAGATGAAACTATCATCCAAGTAACCTAGTTTTTTTGTATTGGCTTTAGATTCAAATCCACCTCGTGATAGTATGACAAGGATGTTTCCAATGTAACTAAATTTTTTTCCATATCTTTCATCTACCTTTGTATTTATATTCATGATATTAAACACATCATGCTATGGTTCTTATTGTTTTGCATTTTGGGTGATTGAGATAGACAATACTAACAAAAACGAGTTGTGTTGTTAGCCCTTTGTGCATCAATGCGGATCATGTCAGTAAGACGCTACGCGCTAGGTGAAGATAGTCTACGGATTGAAAAATTGTAATGATCTTCTTGGCAATCACCGGTAAGGATTGCAAGCCATATCAACAATATAATCAAGTTGGATTTCAGTTGGGTCTATAGATGCTTTGTTACGCAGTGGTAGTAGATTTTGAAACCCTAGAACTTCTCTACCTTAGTTCTTCACCAATTTTAATTATTTGCCTAAATTAATCTTAGTTTTAAAACCATCCCATCGTTATCTTTTCCTTTGAATTAAATAAGAATAGTTTAATTTATCATAACTTAGCCATTTAGTCCTTGTAGAACGATACTCTGTCTCTACCACTATTCCATGGAGTTGTAGTTAACTTCAAGATTTTACAAATATATTTGATTATGGAAACGACATGACCATAATGGGAGATTGTTTGCATGGTTACATAAATTCAACTAATTTTTTTATTAATTCTTGGTTTGGGTTTCAATTTCATTGCTACTTAATTTTTGTTTGTGCTTATGCTTCCAAAATGTTGAGCAAAGTGACACATGAACGAGATTTCATCAGTTGAACGACAATATCATGAGATCAAAAGATTTCGTTTAGCACTTTAAGTCTTAGTTTCTAACATTAGAATTCAGTCTTGGGAGTATCTTTTAAGTTGCACTTTAGGGGTCCAAATTGCAATTTGGACATCGGTGTTTGAAACTTGAGTAAGTTTCGCTTGATTCTGGCTTAGCAGAAATACTTGGGGCCATTCATAATCATCAAAACTCATCCATGGATGATGACATAGACGCCCTAATGCAACCAATGGGGTACAAGTGGCTGTTCTACCATTTCATGCACACTTTACCTCATCGGCTTATACATACCCCTCGTGCATTTTGTTGCCCAACGGTGCGGCTGCACAATATAAAATAAAACCTAGCACCATACAGATGTTACCTCTTCCTTAATGGGATAAGTAATGAGGATCCTTACCAGCACATCGATGAATTCCTTGCGATATGTTAAAACGGTCGAGATCAAATTTTGAACCCGATGCATTTAAGTTGGTCTTATTTCCATTCTCAATGAGGAACACGGCCAAGCATTGGCTTAGTACTCTGCTGGCCAATACAATCAAAACCTGAGCACAATTTCAAAATGAATTTTTGAAGTACTTCATAGGGAAAAAAAGAACCTGTATGTGCACCATCACCTCATTTAAACAACTTGATGGCGAGCAATTCTATAAAACCTAGAAGAGACTAAGGGACATCATTAGGGGATATGAGAAGTGCCAAAAGTATACGTTTAAACACTCCAATCTACGCTTGCAAGGTCATTAACCATTGTTAATTGATTTATTTTGTGTATGTTTTGTACTTAGGTAACATGTCCACGAGTACATGCACTGCAGTAAAATGAAGGCCTAAGGACTCAAGAAAGTGATCGGGAAGCAATTTGAACTAGGCCAAACATGAAATAGTGTGAAAAGATAAAAGATGGCAATACAACAAATGGTGTTGAATGAAGGATCTCTTTGCAACCATGATTTCAGATCGAAGACTCCATGATTCTAGATATTAGTATCCATCTTATAGTACTTTTCATTACCTTTCGAATGATACAAAATGGGTCTTGAACGAGTAAGTATGAGCATTTTGTCGATGTTGTGCAAATCTAACATGTTGAGGGTAAAAGGTTTGTCTTCTACAAAGGCTACCAATTTCTGGCCACGGGGTTCGAAATTAAACTCATAAAACTTTGCAATGGTTCAAGAATCATATCATTCAAGTTCAGATGAAATCAGAGCAAGTCCACAAGGTTGGGGCATCTAACTAGTATTCCCATATTTGCATCCGGACGGTCGACACTCTTGAGTTTCCTTTTTTCTATCCGAATAGCGATCAATCCGTCCTCATGGTCGACATTATTTTTTTAGCTAAAATAAAGATCTAATGCGTTTTGAAAGCCCAAAATCTATAGATAGGCAAATCTAATTCGTTTTAGGAGCTCTGAATTTTACAAGGGTTGGAGGAAAGACAAGAAAAAGATTCAAAGGTTTATATGGCTTCCTCAAGAGAATTAAAGATCACACTCTCCATGAGCGGCTAAACCCTCCTCTGGGGTGTAAATGAATCCACCCTCCAAGTAACCTAGTTTTAATGTATTGACTTTGAGTTTTTCATTCAAATCTCGGTTGTATGACAAGGATGCTTTCAATCTAATTGAATTGTTATAATATTTTTCAACCTAAGTTTTTCATTCAAATCGTGGTCGTATGACAAGGATGTTTTCAATCTAATGGAATTTGTAAAAAAAAAAAATTCATCTCTCTTCGTGTTTTATATTCGCGATATTAATACGGTCATACAATAGTTCTTTTTTTTTTTTTGATAATCGAGGTATCCGACGACACGTGAGTCAGGCGGCATGGTGACCTTCGAACCTGACCCCAACACCCAGTCAACTAATCCTCGAGGCCCTGGCAGGTCGACCGTTGAACACCCCCAGTGGCCCCAAAGTTTGAAATAGTTGCGCCTTTTTTCAAGGCTACCATACAATGGTTCTTATTGTTTTGTGATTTTGGCGATTGAGATAGATTATACTAAGTAATACGAGTCGTGCTATTAAACACTTCGCGCATCAATGCAGATTGTGCTATAAGACAGATTTGTGCTATACGAAGATTTGTTAGCCGATTGACAAATTGTAACAATCTTTTTGGCAGTTATTGGTAGGAGTTGACAAATAGCTTTGTTACACAGCAATGTTTTATTCAAAATCCAAAAATTCTTTCTGTTAGGACTTCAACAATTTTAATACTTGCTTTAATTACTCGTAGTTTTTAGAACCAACAAATCATAAATCTTTTTCTCTGAATTAATTTAGAAGTTAGTGGAAGTTATCATGAGTTAACCATCCAATCCCTACAAAACAATACTCTGTCTTGACCACTATTTTTTATACGAAAACGACATGATCAAGTGGCTTCTTGGAAGGATTGACTAGGTTATGCCTTGAAAATCAATCTCCTCAAGTCATATCTTTATGCGCGATGTTCAGGAATAAACATTGTACGACCCTGTTCCACGCCATGTATATAAATCGCAAATTTATGTAAATTAGGCCATCCATATCTTTCATAAGTAAATTGAATTGCATATTATGGATTGGACATGTCACAAAACATAGACAATGCTGAGCATAAACTTTTATGAATAATGCAAGGGGCGCTAATACCTATACCATGTTCACAACATTTTAAAGATGTGACTCATGAGGCCCATTTCGACTTACTAAGAGTTCATTCATATCACTGGATGCCTTAATCCTGGCTCTATCTTCCAAAGAACGTCCAAGAAGCACAAAACCAAGAAGCATTACCTGCATGCTAAAAAAAAAGTAACCATCCATGAGAAATATGTTAACAAGAAAATAATCCTGTTAAATTTGTAGGTTCTGACCTTAAATCAAATGCAGCTAATACATCTTTAAATCAGTAACGATCTAAATTAGTCATCCCATGTTAAAGGTACCCCAGTGCACAAGGCTCCCACTTACAGCAGGGCCTAGGAGAGGTAGAAGATTGTAGGTAGTCAATGGAATGGTAACTGAGGTAAATACTTTTGTTGTGTTGCAACATAAACCAATAGATACCAAGTATCTCTTGTAGCCTTAATGTTTCAGAAGCAACATTGGTCAATCGCTAGCAAACAACTTCACTTAATATAAGAAACGTGGTTTTAAGGCAAAAGGACTTCAACTGAATTCCAAGAGAGGGCTTGCATAACAGGTTCAGGGCTACTGAGTTGGCAGAAGTATAGACAAAAGTAAGACCAAACTATCAAACTAGTATGCTGAATTAAAGATTTGAAGCTTGATATGCATATTCAACAGAAGAAAATTAGAATCACTTTCATCTGTCTAGCTCCCTGGTTATTGAAACATTTGCATGGTCCACATGCACAGCAGAACATGTTTGAAACATATGTCAGTTTCAGCTTGTTAAATCATTAATCCAATGTTTACAAAATCCATCAACAAGGATAAACATTAAGAAGTTTTAACTCTTTCTCCAATGGGAACATCATCTTCGTCAACATTTTCTATCCAATCATTCACTGTCCCCTAAAATTGTTCTCAGTATTTCTTTCTTTCTTCTTATGAGTCCATCATCAAGAAAAGCATAGAGGACCTACAAAAAGATCTTCAGCAAGCAAAGCAGTGGTACAAAGTAAAAACCCTTCACAATGCTGTAAATGAAATCCCAAGAGGTTGGCCTGGTGGTAAAGGCTTGGGACTTAGAGGTATGCTCTCTCCCAGTTTCAGGTTCAAAACCTCTCAGGTGCTATCAACTCCGTTGGGGTTAGTCCATACAGGGCAAAATGTCTTGACTTTAATTGGGGCTCCCACAAGTGGACGGCGGGATTGGTCCCCCAAGGACTAGCTGGCATTAGGTTGGGAGTAATTACAAAGCCAGCCAGATACCTCGGGTATCAAAACAAAAAATGCTATAAATGAATACAAGGTCGTGGGTCATGCATAAGGTATAAGAATTAACTGAGCCTACATCTTTGAAATTTTTTGATGAGTTCTAAGGCAAGCATCAATTGAATTTGTCTCTGTCCACCAGTATCTTGTGTATTTTGGTGGTAGAAGGACTTGGGGGAAGAATCGGAACCCATCCATGTCAATGTAGTCAGTTGCCTTCTTCATACCAAGGAAGCATTTCTCCATAAAATCTAGCTTCTCACTTCACTTTTCTCTCAAAAGTGGTGCCTTCGCCATTCTTGGGCTTTGGATAATTTCTAACATACTTCTAAGAAATAATACGGGTGGGTTTAAATGGATGTGTGAGTCATCTCAACACTTTCCTATAAAACACTGCATCATGTTTCTACTTTGCTTAAGGTGGAGCATGAGAGATGGCTTGAATGGGAAGGGGGGATGAACCAATTTTTCCACTTGAGAGTTAGGATTTGTTAGGTCACTAATCCAAGTGCTAACACCATGACTTGGGGTTGAGTGCTAGCAATATGGTTCTTTTCCTCTTGACGATAAAGGGATGGACCAACTAAGGTAGTTCCTTATTGTATAGGACTGGCTTTGTATAGGTTGGATAAGTGATGCAGTTTAGGATCTACTATTATCTACTTAGTTGTTTGTTTTATTTTAATTGATTTTAAATACATTTTATATTTGATGCTTTGAATCACGTGTGGGGGTTGTCCACATTTTGTCTTAACCAGCACATGTTATGCACAGGGTTTTTTTTAACTTTTTAGAAGAGGCCAATAGGATTGGGACACCTAAGGGTTCATTAAGGTTTCTCCTTGCTCCTATATTAACCCCACTCCTCTCTTTTGAAAGAACGTTAATTGAAAGAAAAGAAACGCCTCCGGCTTCTAGTTTTTGCCTCCCATCCCTCTCTTCTCCTTTTCTTCCTCTGGATTTCGATTATCGGCCTCTCCTCGTATGCTGCCATCACTTTGTTGCTGCTGCATCTCTCTGCAGGTTCTCCTTCTCCTTCTCCTTCTCCTTCTCCTTCTCCTTCTCCTTCTCCTTCTCCTTCGCCTTCTCCTTCTTGGCTATTCTCTCATTTTTCTTCTTCTATTTCCTGCATCTTTACCACTTTCCCATACCCTCTGTTGCAGATTTCTGCAACTGCTGAACCTAGTATTCTATATTTCTCCTCTTTCCCTCCCCTATTGATTCTGTTCCTGCTACTGCTGTTGCTGAACCTGCAACTGTTGGGTCTAATCCCTTCCCTTCGTGGTCGGTGTACCATTGTTCTCTTAAACTTTATGATTGTGTAATAAATTACTCTTTTGTCATCTTATTATGGTTCTACTAAGTTGAGTTGTTTAGTTTACATCGTGATATCTTGCATATTACACCACTGCGATTTATTTACGAGAGATTTGTTACTTGTTATAGATACTATATATGCTGAATCTTGCAAGAGTTTGGCCAAATCTATAAAGCTCTCTACCTTTCATTGTTATAAATCATGTCTGTACACCTAGGGCTGCAGTAATAAGAAAGGGAAGACAGTTAGTCGCGAGGGGCTTGAATCAAGACAAGAATTGTCAGGAGAGCAGAGGGCGCTAGTAGTTGGAATTAAGGAGTAAGGGGTTTGATTCCTGCAATCCACTAAACTAAGTTTACTATTTAATACTACCTACCAAAAACCTAACACATTAGATAGTCAATTCGCCTAAAAAGTACAGACAAGTTCATTCATAGTGATGATGGTGGTGGCCCCATCAGCCTCATGAGGGCGGCACAAAGTTGGTCTTGGTGTTGGAGGAATTTAAAAAGTAAAAATCATGACAAAAAAACTTTTAAGAATATACTAAAGATAGAAACAATAAAAAAATCAATTTGTTTTGAATTATTTGTCTTTAATAACCTATTTAGTAGAACTTTTGGTCATAACTATGAACTAGCTTACATAGTTTAGGGACTACTTAGACAAAAAAAAATTGATAGTTTAACGATGAAATAGACAAACATGAGATAGTTTAGGGGATAAATATAAATATCAGTCATAGATAACAGTTTTCGTAACAGAAATGGACCGTCACAATTTGGACTAACTGGGTGCAAAATTATATAGCTTAGGGACTATTTTAACAAAAAATTGAGGGTTTAGGAACGAAGTGCACAAAAAATGGAAGAGTTTCAGGGATAAAAGTGAAAATTACTGTTAGGAATCATTCACTAACTTTTGGTGAATTCATGTTTGTTAACAAACCAAGAGACAAACGAACCATCTTGGATGTCTTTGTTTTAGTGATCAATTTACAAGTATAAACTCATATATCGGGAAAGGCAACACACCACCATGAACGAAAGTGAAGATGACAACTTTATCAAAATAAAAAATTGGAACAAGGTACCTGAGGGAATTGCCAAATCTGAGTTTTTTTTCAGCTATAAATGAGGAACTTTAGAGGCATTAAGTTCAAGTCATCTCAATGCCAGATATAAAACGAGAAGCTTAATTGTAAAGTTTCCCAAGAGGGAGAGTAAAATAAATCACCGGTTCATCAAAGAAGGATGCATCCCATTCAAGCTCAGGATTAAGAAGTGAAACCTACAAGAGACAAGCTTACCAATAATGTTAAGCTGAAAAGAAAAAAGAAGACAAAATAAGGAAATTGAAACCATCATGACCATGACAAAACCTCAAACTCAGGCTATAGAGAAAGCCTTACCGCACTTATAATAAATGCAGCAATTGATCCAAATCCCACAAGAGAATTCATATTTGGTGATCCCCTCAAGAGTGATCGTATACCATCAAAAAGCAAGTCTGTACATGTTCGGATCAATCAGCTTACCGAATTGGAATTACGTATCACATTTTACACCAAAGAGCCAACATAGAATACATACAAATAGTACCCTACATAACTAGGAATGGACCTTCTAATGTGCAAACTGCAAAGTAACAGATGATAAGGCTATAATAGGAGTTTTTTGTACAATGTTCCATGGCATGTTGAGATACAGTCAGGGGCATACTTCGCTGTTTGCAAATACAGAGAAAGCTATTTTATCATAATTTCCTGCATCTTTGACTCTCCTAATTGTAGATATTACGAGTGGAACTGGGCCTTCCAGGAATATGGTGAGCACTAAAATGGCTCGAGGCCACCAAAAGTGGAGAAAGAAAGAGCTTGGGGCAGCCTTAGAGAGGGAGTGAGGGATGGCAGTGGAGAGGGGTCAACTAGAGAGTAAAGTGTGCCAAGTCAAGTGTGCATTCAATGTGTGTTGATTTCTTGTCTTCAATGATGCGTAATCCATCCTTATAGGAGTCTTGGAGGAAGGGGAGGCCAACTGGTTGGCTTCCTTCTTATTGGTGGGGCACAGTGAAAGTTGACCGATGCCCCCTCTCTCTATGACCGGTCAAGATGAAGCTATCCTCGTGGAGGATGAGCCTTGACAAATCCCCTTACTCTAGCCTCCATGTCACATGCCTCCTATAGTCCCGAACGTGGTAGACCCTACTCCTAGCCTAGGGTGGTGTTGTAGAAAATTTGTGAGCCTGCTAGCTTGGAATTTAAACATAAATTGGAGCTATGAATGTTTAGGAAATGCCAATGCTTGGTGGAGACCAATCCTTGGAGGCAAGCCCGTTCCTTTAGGAGATAAACGAGCTCAACTGGATGTCACCTCGATTACTAGGAGATGAAAGTTCCCCCGGCGGAATCTTTTGGGAGAGGACTTCCGAATACCCACATTAATGCCCCTTGAGTGAATGTACTAAAGCCTTAAGTGAGCGTATGTGTGCAGATAATATGATATTTCACTACAATTTTATGCTATTTTTGGCTGTTTGGATAGTCTTGTCTTGTTGATAGTAACTTTTCTACGTTTATTGGGAAGTGACTCGCTACAAATTATCTTGCATCAATTGTCTTTTCTTTGTAATTGCCATTGAGGTGTTGAGAGCTTTTACTCTCCTCCTATTTTAGAGAGAGAGACAGATACTTCCTCAAAAGTATGATTTTCCTTTCTCGTTGCAAGGTGAGCTCCTAAGGCTTGCAAGGTAACCTCCTCCAAGGCTTGCTAGGAGCTCCCAAAGTTTGTAAGTCTTCCTCCCACTTTGAAGCTTAGCATCATATGTTTTGAACCAAGATTTGTTCTCCGCATAAGATGTACTTTTAGTGAAATTCCAAGCTAGCAGGCTCACAAATTTTCTAAAGCAAGCACGATAAAAACTTAATTTTTTCCTTTAAAGTAAATTACCATAGACTTATTCAGCCACATTTAAATTCAAACCCCTTCGCTCACCAATTTTTTTTTACAGCCCCGTTGCTCCACTATTGACCTCATAGGAGTTCCTCCACATAACTTCCCTCACAGTACTTCCTCCATGGAGCAACTTAGTGGGCTCCATGTAACATCTCGCCATGTGACCTCATAGGAGCTCCTCCATAAGACTTACTCCATAGGATTTCCTTCATAAAGCAACTTAAGTGGGCTCTAGTAGAGTTTGTCACACATTGATTAATTATTACCTCCAAAATTAGTATATAAGCCTAGGCGGCCTCTCCATTCACTTCTCATTGATTTTGAGTAAATGCATTAAGATGGTATCAAAGCTAAGGTTTCAAAGGTTATTGGACAAGACTCTCTTGGTTGATAATCCTATTATTTGTGCCCTAGTGCACCTTTTTTCGTTATAATCCATATGTTATGGATCTATTGATTTACCTATCCACGAATGTGTCAAGGGCACGTGCAGAAGTGTTAAAACTTGTCCCACATTGATTAATTATTACCTCCAAAACTAGTATATGAGCCTGAGCAACCTTCCTACTCATTATATTTGTTTTGAATTGCATGCTTTAACAAGCTCCATCTGGCCTTCTGCCATGGAACATCTTGTATGGGCTCCTCCATAGAACCTCCTCCACATGACTTTCTCAATAGAGCAACTTAAGTGGGCTCCACGCGATCTCCTACCATGGGACCTCCTGCCATGGGATCTCACAGGAGCTCCTCCTCCATAAAACCCGGATCATAAGAGCTCCCTTGCACAATTCCGTCTGTAGAGCCACTTATGAATTCCTCCACTGAGCAAACTTAAGCAAAGCAACTTGAGATCCTTCATGGACTTTCTTGGCAGAGCAACTTATATGATCTCCTCCATGCGACTTCCTCCATGGAGCACCATCCATGAGCTCCTCCAAATTTATTCATGGAGTACCTTAAGTGCATAGCAACTTTCTTGACAATATATATCACCTCGGAGGAACTTATCTGAGCTCCCAAAGTGAGCTCCATAGGATGTTCTCGTGGAGTAATTCTAGGCGGGCTCCTTGAAAAATTTATTGGCGCGTGTTTAGAGGAGCTCCATGGGCTTCATCTAAACAAATAAAAAAAAATCTTCACGCAATAACGTTAGGCTAGGGATCTATAGACTCCATAAACTTTTGGTTGGCAAAGCAAGTTTAGGTGAGCTCCCAGGGCTCCATCTAAAAAAATCAAAAAAAATTGCATTAAAGCAACTTTAGACGGGCTCCGTAGGCTCCTCGAAAATTGTAAAAGGAGCGCTACCTTGGAAGGGAGTCTTCAAAAAGTTTTAGATGATATGTGAGACTTGTGTCATAAGATAGGTGACAGATATGATACAGGTTTTTAAGCTATGTAGCACGGACACTCCTCAGAGGTCCCCGTACCCGTGTTGGACACTTCGGACACACGGACACGCCTGAGACACTGAAAAACGTATGGCGCGTCCAATTAATTTAATTTATTTTTAAAGGGGGACACGCTAGGGACACGGTGAGGACACGCGGGAGACATGACAAGGACACGAATTGGGATACAGTAGAGGTAGATTTGTAATTTTTTTTAATTTTTTTGGAGAAAATATGTTATTACATCATATATGGGTTAAAACTACAATTAAAGGTTTAAAATCCTAAAATACCCCAAAAGATCTACATTGCATCTCTATCACCATCTCCACAGCGACCTCTGTACAATGGTACGTTTCTTGCTGCAAATATTTTTTTTTTCTTCAATATATTCATCCAGGACATCTCTTTGATTTGTATTGATTTTATTGTTATTTTATTTAAGTAGTATTAATGTTCATTCATTAATCATTATATAGTATGTATGTACACACATGCTATATGTAAAAAAAACTTGTCGTATCCCCGCCGTGTCCTTATCCCTTTTTATCAAAAATCTCATATCCTGTGTCCGTGCCTGTGTCCGTATCTGTGTTCGTATCCGCGTCCGTGCTACATAGCTTTTAAGTGTAAGGCAGTGGTTGTTAATACATCTTACGAGATGTCAGTCAGGTGACAGCCCCTCCCTCTCCATGACGAGTGAAGATGGAGCTATTCTCGTGGAGGATGAGTCTTGACAAATACCATTTTTTTTATCGGTTTTTTTTTTATCAGGTCTTGACAAATACCCTTGCTCTAGCCTTCATGTCACATGCATCCTATAGTACCGAGCGAGGTACCTACGCCCTGCTCCTAGGTTTATTATGAGCTAGTAGAGCTATGAATGTTCACTTGTTTGGGAGTTGGCAACACCTAATGGAGACCGATCCTTGGAGGGGAGCTCGTTCCTTTAGGAGATGAACAAGCTCAATGAGATATTACTTCGATTATCAAGTTGTGAAAGGCTGGAACCTAGGTTCTATTAAGGTCATAAGAAAGTTGTTAATAGGTTTGAATTAACTTTACTTGTCTTATTTTGAATGCAACAAATTAGGTTTCGGTCAAGTTTGGTCATCTGATAACTGACCAAAACTCTGCATAAGCTCATTATAAAGAGAGATGACTTTAACACATAAATCATTACTTGCTGGTCCCTCCCACAATAGAAGAGCAAAAGATTAGGCATGCCTGAGGCCAACCAAAACTTTCGGAGGCCCTTGGAATCGTTAAATACTCATCCGTAACTCTATTTCATCACCTCCAATATATGTTCTCAATGTGTGAGTGTGGTCGAGTAAGTGAGCACGTTTTGTGTGGTGAGAGGACAAGATCCATAAACATAAAGATTACAGAAGACAACAATTGAGCAAAAAAGACTGCCAAGTGCAACAGACCTCGTCCTGGTCCCAGTAAAGCCCCCAAAGCCAAACCACCTTTCAGGTAAGTACTATGAAGTACTTCCCAAATTGATCCTGATCAATGAACACAAAAACCAAGAATAATATTAAGCCATTTTGCAGTCATTAGAATAGAATTGTCTGCTTCTAATTTGGCAGAACTTTTCTTGCTCATCAAAAGTCAACCTCAGACAATTTTCTCTCTTCCTGTAAGAAAAATAACTCACAAAACACTAATGAAAAATGCCAAATTCAGCTCAGCCTTGAAGCATCTCCAACAGGAGCTAAAAACCTCAACAAATCTATTTTTGGCTTTGACCATCAAAAATCCTGCTCCGCTGGTGTGACCAAATTTGGACTTGCCAAATCTTGCACCCAACTTTTAACAAGATTTGACAAAGCCAAATTTTCCATGTTAGCAAAAGCCATTTCATGATCCCAAGACTCTTGGAGAAGTAGATCTAATGACACAAAAACTAATAAGAGAATTGGTTTTGCCAAAATGGTATGTTAATCATTGGAGCAATATGGCCAAAAAATGACAAATCTTGCACCCAACTTTTAACAAGATTTGACAAAGCCAAATTTTCCATGTTAGCAAAAGCCATTTCATGATCCCAAGACTCTTGGAGAAGTAGATCTAATGACACAAAAACTAATAAGAGAATTGGTTTTGCCAAAATGGTATGTTAATCATTGGAGCAATATGGCCAAAAAATGACATTAACATCAAAACAATTGGGGTAATGGCATTTGCCTAGAACATTGGAGTTGCGCTTATGTCTTTATTTGTATACATACAACACAAAAGTAAGATTATCACAACAAATTTGCCTTCTTGTAGGGTCCAAACTCCACACCATCTTAATCACAATATTTGTGCAAAGGTGTCTAAATACACTTGTAATAATAGAGGTGTAAACTGGGCCAGGCTGACACGGTGTTGATGCGAGCACCACACGAACAAGTGTGTATTGTTTCTATTTATGTTTAAATGAGATTGATGTAATAACATGATTTGAATTCCTAAAATCAACAAAATGTATGATTCAAGATGCACAATATAAAAAGTGGTAAAGCAAAAGATCAAAATCAATAACAACCGAAATAATGGGCATTTGTTTTATATTAGCTATTTTAGTTGTACAATAATTACCAACTCTTTATTTCAACTCTCAGAAATCAAAAAATGCTTATTGACAATTATTGTTTAGATATTTTTATTTTTAGCTTTACAATACTCGATTAGACACGCACGAATATATGCAGAACCCGTACATGGCACGAGACTATGATGTGCCAATGCGTTAGGCCGATCTGGGCTAGATTACCGGATCATTTTGACACCATGTGTGTGCAAATTTAAGCGCACATTACCATGAGCAACATGAATCCCAAGAGAATGCAAGATATGAGAAGCATGAGATCCACAACACAGAGCTACTAGAGTCCAAGCGAAAGACACCCGATTTCGGCTCTCCATGAGTAAATCCTCCTTCTTTTCCACCATTTCCTTCCACTTCCTCACCTTCTCTTGCACTCCAAGCCCCGATACCCTACTCTTTGTCGGAAAACCACAATCGGTTAGTCTCCTGGCAAAATCTTCCGCCACATTGCCCCCACTTTCCGTCGCGCCTGACCGCTTCAATCGAATTGCCGCCACCTCGGTCAACATGTTGACCACCACCGAATCGACTCGGTGGTCGGCGGACAGAATCGACTTGACGCGCGAGACGCAACCACCGCACATCATTCCGGTGACGTCAAGAAGCACCGACGACGACTCGTCCTGCCGTTGATGTTGAAATTCCGGCGAGTTTTGAGACAGATCTTTGAATTCAACAGCCTTTGCAGGAACAATGTTAGGGGATTTCCGGCCAGTTTCTGACCGGAAAATCTTCGTGGGGTGTCGTTTAAGGAGGAGTTCACTGGACCGAGAGCGGCCAATATTGGAGTGAGAGAGGTGGCTGAAGGTGAGCTTCGGGTGAGGCGAGAGAGAAATTCGGAGGAGGTCCGTCGTCATTTTAGGTAGAGAGGTGATCGGTTCAACCGAGGTTGCGTTTGTTGAATATGGTTTCAGAGAATATGGTATGTGATCTCCACACGTGGGCAACTGCAGTTATCCACGATTTATTATGGGCTGACTGGGCTCAAATGGTAGCAAAAGTAAAATATTTATTTCATCCATAAATTATGCTTATAATTTTGAAAGTATTTTTAAATTATTAATTTTATTTATTTAGTTTTTAAATTATTAATTCAGACTTTATTTATCTAATTAAAGAAACCATTAAAAAATAGATTTAACTGTAATTTTAGTATGTTAAGAAGGGATTTAAGTGCAATTTCAATCTCTAAGAACAAAAAAATTGTATAAATCCAAAAATTAATTCTTTTATGGACCAGAAAATCATCTCTTACCAAAAAATAAGATTGTTGTAATACTTATTCGTAAGTTTTTTTCTTCTCTCTCTAAATAACCAGAATGCATTAAAAAGTAATTTAGCCTAATTTCAGTTATTTTTTACAACAATTACATTACATGTTGACTGACCGTCATTAGTTCGATCATTTTTTTTTCTATACCTAATGTTACTATACCTAATGGTTCAACGGAATATTTGACATTACCATATTTCTATGTAAAATTGAAATTAAATTACCAGAATCTTAGTGGTTCAATGGAATATTTATGATATTTTCAAATTTTTTGCACAAAATCTCATAAAATCATAGTGATTCACTGAAATATTGATCATATTTTCGGATTTTTTACACGAGATTACATAAAATTTTGTTCTTATATTTTTCTTCCGGTATCACATAAACCCACCACTTTTATGTTCTTCGTCATCGTAAAATCTTACGAAATTTTTCCAAAAATTGTTTGGATTACACGGTGAGTGAATAATCTTTTATTGTCGTTTTTATTTTTGTAGTATCCGTTTTGAGTATTTGACATGATCTGCACTTTGAACCTTGACGGTTGCAAAAGAATAAAAATATTTATGGATTATCTGTAATTTACCATGTTCTGACAATTTTATCATAATCTGCAGATAGTCGGCTCTTTATTTTGTAGTATCCGTATTAAGCGTAGGAAATTTATCATGATATACAAATTGACCATCGCTGAAGATTAAAAAAGCTTAAAGTTGTAAAAATTTAACATAACGATGCAAATTTGCCATGACATGTAAATTATGATTCATCGGAATGGTACTGTTCCCAATGGTTCACCGGAATATTTGATAATAGTTTACTGAATATGGTAATTTTGGATGCTACATATTTCTATGCAAAATTGAGATTAAATCACCAGAATATTAGTGGTCCACTGGAATATTTATCATATCTTAGGATTTTTTGCACGAAATCTCATAAGATCTTAGTGATTCACTGGAATATTTTTTGCACGAGATTACACAAAATTTTGTTCTTCTTTTTCAAAGATTGTTCGGATTATACAATAAGTGAATAATCTTTTATTTTCATTCTTATTTTTGTAGTATTCATTTTGAGTATTTAAATTTTACATGATCTGCACTTTGAACCGTGACGGTGGCAAAAGAAAAAAAATATTTTTTGGATTATCAACAATTTACCATGTTCTGACAATTTACAAAAAAAATTTAGAGTTGTAGGAATTTACCATAATGACGCAAATTTACCATCCCAGAATATAGTAAATTGTCCGTGATATGTAAATTAAACATGATATGTAAATTAAACATGATAAAGTTTAAAATTAGAGATGTAGGAGTTTACTAATTTATCATATCGACTAAACATTATTGACTTGTTTAGACTAATAAGAAATGATTTTATAAGCAGCTCATTTTTCTTAGGGAGAAAAACGCTAAAATTGGGCTAATTAGGTTTTGAAGATAATTCGGGTATTTTTTTTAAAAACAGGACCAAAAATTAACCTTCAAAAGTGTATAGGATGAAACACTAGGTGTCTCTTATAGATAGGACTAAATAATAAGTACTCCTATATAATTCAATGCACATATAAATAGATTAAATATATTAGAAAAAGAGGTTAAAATAAAATTAAGAGGAGCATTTTATTCTTTTATCAATAAAAACTAAAAACATATAAGTTCAAAAATAATAATTTTAATTAAAAAACTATAATATATAAAATTATTATACAAAACCAACCAAAGTCAATATTTTAAGTTTTAATCAAAATGAAAATATTATGTTACAGGTAAGTTACATGGATTTTGCTAACACTCTCATAAGGGTTTTTTTTTCTTGATATAATAAGTTAATATGTATATGTATTTTGTATTAGATAGAATACATATAGAGGACAACATGATAATGAGATTCATTAAGTAAATATATCGTCTTTATAAAATTAAATAATGATTACTAAAATATAAAATGCATAAGTAATTTTATAAAATTGACTAAAATAATTCAAGTTTAATTTAATTTCAGTACTTAAAGCTTGAATAGAAAAAAAAATTGAAACATTAAAAATTAATGAGTTAAATTAAAAATCATAACATTTTTTGACAAGATAGACTAAAAATTTATGTATGCTTTTATTAGGTAAAATATATATAAGGAATGAAACTTAACAGTATGTATTAAGTGATAAATTAAAATATTTTTTGTAAAAAAATAATATTTAATATATGAGATGTATATTTATTTGTACACACTTGATAAAAATAAAACTTAAATCTAATTTAATTAAATATTTAAAATTTACTTTACACTATGTTTGTTTGTATATATAGTTATAGAATATATATTTGAATGCACACATAAATAGATTAAATATAATAGAAAAAAGAGGTAAAAAACTTAAGAGGGAATTTTAGTCTTTTATTAATAAAAAATAACGGTGTTAATAAAAAGTTAACGGCCTGGGTAATAGTCTAATAGTTTAAAAAATAGGGAAGGTAATTGTATTTATCAAAAATCTCAGAGGAGGTCTCTGTATTTGTCAAAAACCTCAAGGGAGATCAGCGCATTTTACTAACTGTTATCCTCGCTTCTTTTGAGAAAAATAATTGGACGCTACACTTTTTTAGACCATTCATTCTTTTATGTTATCCAAAAACTACCATAAGTGTTAAAAGTTTTTTCAATGTGCTTTAATGTTTTTTGGATTTTATGTGTGATTTTATAAAATATAAATTGTACATGCATTTCTTGTGTCTCGTTGCTAGTAAATTTAATACTAACTATATTTTATAAAATTTAAATTATATGCTTTTGTTGTGTCTCGCCGCTCGTAAATTTAATACTTACTGCATTTTATTCAGAGCCATATTGCATCGCACAATTTCGGACACGCATCTCAAATACAATGTAATGCCTCGATATTCAGCAATATTAAATAAAATCAAATAAATATTTAAAAATAATAATTTTATTTATGGAAGGTATTATAATAGTTGCGAAATAAAATATTGAATTATATGTGTAAATTAACTTAATACCAAAATCAGGTCCATCATGGGAGTCTTCAATTTTTAATAAATAAACTAATGCATAGCCTTCTACGGGGTAAGAGACCCATGACCCGTTGTAGTCCTCTCCCTACGGGGTAAGAGACCCATGACCCGTTGTAGTCCTCTCCATCGTAGCCTGGATCCTCCTGTTCATGTTGCAACTCCGACTGCTCCTCAACATCTGATGTGATATACCAGGGATAATAATTTGCACCATGGGTTGTGACACTCAATAAGAAACACACACCCCCCACCCCCCGACAAACCCAACACGAGTATGTAGTATAAATATGATATAACAGAGTACACGAAATGAGAAAGACATCTTGATTGATTATTATTCTTTAGCATAGGTGAATCTAAGAATTTTCTCCACGAGAAACCAGCTTACCTTATGACTCTATCGTAAGGCTCTTAGGTGGATCAACCAGTCATTATATATGACATGTCCTTGATGAACTAAGACCTAAGTGATATACCCAATTAATTCACCTTCAACCTTGCAAAAAATGAACCTTTTATCGTCCACTCAAGTCAATTTTCTACCTCACCTTACCTAGATCTTATACAAACATGGCATATCAGGTCCAGCCAATGAATCTTAATTGTTTCCCCTTCTAGTTCAAGACCATCCCAAATACTGATTGTCACCCCTCCGAAGTTCGTTACCCTCACAGACGACCCCAAAGTCACTATCAATCATTTCTCCTCCTTCTAATTAGGGTCCTTCAATACAAAAAAATTACTTGTCGATCTAATCCAATTGAATCACTATATATCAAGGCCACCAAAACTGATTATCTAACCATTAACACCAGGTGTCACAAGGAGTGAACTTAACTGCAATGATCTCTCGACTATATTTCTGTCACCTTGATCCGAGTGCCATTCGCACCAATTCCCAATGTCCTTAACATTCGATATAAACTTTTCCCCTAAGTTCAGCATAATGACAATTATCATATCTATTGGTAGCATAACGACAATATTTTAGCATAACAACATCATTCCAAGAGCATAACAACGGCAATTCAGCAATATAATATGGTCTCAAACATGACCTCCTACTCTCACAGAATCCCACGGGGACTCTGGACATAATAACGTGTAGGGGTATGTGTAGTATAGTGTAGGGTTTAGTTTCAAGTTATGGACATGTGCCATAAATCTGTCCAAAATACAGTCTATCAACCGGCCAACCGCTGGTCTCGCTTAGTTCTTCGACAAATAGCCATTGCAATACAATCAAAGTTCTAACAAAGTATAACAAATCAAATAACCTATCTAATGGTTTAGGTGGGATTTCCTACCTCGATTGCGATCTCGAGGCTAATTTGGTAGCATTTTTATTCGACAATGCCACTAGCGACCCTGGATTTGTGTGGGCAACGTTGCGACGACCCAATTAGTTATATTGATATTGGGCAACGCTGTGAGAGACCTTGAATTGATTATACGGGCAACGCTTATGTCGACCCTAGTTGAATTATATGGGCAACATTGTGACGACCCAAGGTTGGAGATATTGATATGAAAAATTTAAAGTTGATGACTTGAAAACAACACCTAATGATTGATATAATATTTGTGACTTTAATAATGAGAGAATTGACTAGAAGGATAAGATCTATTGACTATAGATTTCAGAGCACACTTAGAAAATTGACTATTACATCTTTATACTTCAATTACTTTACACTAGAATTTATGTGTTATCACTCCTATTTAAACTGTGCGTATTTTTTCATATCTTGTCAACGCATACATTGGAACATAAAAGGTAGATTGACTTATTGAGCCTCAAAACTCATGGTGCATATTGTTTTTGCCTCTGACGTTTCATGCCAGGTAATGATGAAGATGGAGCAATAGTTGAGTATGATGGTGAAGAACCAGAGTAGCAGATTAACAACGACATCAGCATGGAAGAAGAGCATGTCCAACCATAGATTACATAGAAAAGGTTTAGAGCTCTTATTTCTCAGCCTATTCTCTTTTATTTCTGAAAATTATCTTTTGAAGAACTTTATTTTTGTATTTATCATTCTAAAATGAAATGAAAAATAAAATATTTGGATTCTCCTAATTTCCTTTAAAATTAATGTGTCCAAAAATTGAGGCATTACATATAAAGTATTCATGCAAAAATTAGGTTGATCAAACACTAATAACATCTAAATAAATTGTGTTTGTCATGTAGAAAGTAGACAATTATAATATTTTACGTTCATCAATTGATTTTGAGTACGCACCTATCCATATCCAATTAATTTGATCTATTACATGAATAATATACATGTTGGGATTTATAAAATGAACAAATTGTGTTTCCCCCTTATGTATGTTCCTTTTCCATGGTTAACTTGAAACCGTGAACCTTTTAAGGTTCATGTTTTCCTTTCAACCTAATCCAAACTCTAACCCTTGGTTTTCCTCCATTAATATGGGTATTCACACTGCATTTTTTGCCTAAATAAACTAGCCCACTTTCCCTTTTCACCAATTTAGAAAATCAACACCAGAAAACGATAGAGAGAGAGAGAGAGAGGGAGAGAGAGGAGAAATCAAGGGTCACCAGCGACGTTGCCCGATATCAAATCTAGGGTCACTAGTGGCATTGCCTAATGACAATTTAGTCATATCGGAGTCTGACGTTTACAATGACCCAGGACGCTGATAGCATCAATCAATATCCGCGATGACTTCCGTATCATAATTCCATCAAGCATGTCAAAGTTCGTCGTTGATAACGACTGGGACACTGACAATATAACCAATATCCATCATCAAATCAACATAATGTTAGAGTCTGTCATTTATAACGACAGAGATGCTAAAAGCATAAACATATTACAACTATATAGTAGATGATTTGGAGTAATACTATAGGAGTCCAATATTTAGGGTTCCATTCTAGGGTTCAACGTTCGAGTGTGTCCCCATAGGGTTCAGAGTCCAAAGTTCTATTCTCATTTTTCATATACAATTTTGTGATTTCACGAGAACAAATAATGATTGAACAACCTAAAGAGCATAACATAATTTAATCATGGCATAAATAAATAAAAGTATATGCTCAAATGAATAAAATATCGAAGAGTAAAATAAATGCAGAGAGTGTGCGCGGGACAACGTATTCTTAATATAACATAATAGAATTTTTAAAATAACATAACCTGAATATAAAATAAATTTGACATAGGTTGACATGTACATAATAGTAATGTGGGGGTAAAGTTAAGATAACATAAATGTCGAATTGATTTATAAGTTTAATATAATAGAACAATTTGTGTAACTAAAATAATCTAGATTTAATTAGATATTATATAATTAATTATAAGTCTAGGATTTATTTATATAGATAACATCGCATAAGATTACTTGTATAGTTTTAATATAACTAGGATAGCATTTTAATTAACATAATTGGGTCTTGTGAATTAAATATTAATTTGGTGTAATTTATAAATTTTTAATATCTTAAGATTAGTTTTTTAAATAATCATAATGTAGTTAATATCTAATTAAACTAAGTTAAGAGCAAACGAATAATCCAATAGTTTATGACGTAATTTGTAAAAAATACGAGGACCACCCCAGCAGTTTGGTGAAATAATAGGCTCTTTTTCCATCTAAAATATTTTTTAAAGATAAATCTAATAATTCTAGGATGAACAAATAATTAAAAAATAATCAGAATAAAACTGTAATTTTACACATTTTAGAGTAAAATTATAATTTGCATAATTTATAGGGGAAAATTGTAATTTAATCCTAATAAGGGTAGTTTCACAAATTTGCTCTCAAGGGTAGTTTGGTAATTATATATCGGGGGTATTTTGATAATTATATGTCGTGGGGTAGTTTAGTAATTATAAAGGCAAGGGGTTAATAACAAAAAACTGTTTCAAAACAGTGGTCGAGGAACATTGGCAGGCTAGTTGCCAGACAAATGCCACGGTGGCTAAAAAAATTCCGAATCGATTTTTTGTACCGTTTTATTCATGGAGACACCGTGGAATCTTGAGGATCCGTCAAAACATATATTAGGATAATTGCGTGGTGAACTTACATGTATTCAAAACTTTTTAGCAGTGTCTCAAGGTGTTTTCGTTGCGGTTTGGTGCGGGGCTTTGCCGAAGTTCTTTTTTTTTCCTTCTTCTTCTTCCTTTTCTCTTCGGTGGACTCTCTCTCTCTCTCTCTCTCTCTCTCTCTCTCACAGTGTACTCCCCATCTCTTCCTCTCTACCCAAAAAAAGAAATAGAAGGAATGAGAATGAAAGTTGTGGAGGTTTTTGTATATATATAAAATTGATATGGGAACATATTTTAGAATTAATTTGGGTATATACATATACATATATATATATATATATATAAAGAAATAAAGATGGGACTGATGTGATAGTGGAGTATAGTGAGGTTTTATGGAAGGGGAAGAGGAGGATTTTAAGGGATGGGATGATATCGGGTTAGGTAGGTTAGGGTTGGATTGTATAGGATAGATGTGGTTTAGATTTGTGGGTGTTGTTGGGGGGGGGGGGGGGGGGGGGTGTTGTGTGTGTGTAAATTTATACACCAAAATATAGATAAGCATGGAAAACCAAGTTCTTCAAGGCCATGAATGCAATAGGTGCATTTGTCAGACCAAATAGTATTACCACACATTCATAATGATTGTACCGAGTTCTAAAAGAATTCTTAGGAATATCCTCCTCTTTGATCCTCAATTGATGATAACCTGATCATGGATCTATCTTCGAAAATACTCGCAAGGCCTTGAGCTGGTCAAATAGTTCATCGATTTTTGGCAAAGGATATTTGTTCTTAATTGTGACCCTATTCAGTTGTCTGTAATCAATACAAAGTTGTAAGGACCCATATTTCTTTTTAGAAAATAAGGATGGAGCACCCCATGGCAAATTATTGGCCTGGATAAACCGCTTATCCAACAACTTTTGGAGTTGAACCTCTGGTTCTTTCAATTGTGCTAGAGGAAATCGATAAGGTGCCATGGAAAGAGGTGAGACTCTAAGCACAAGATCGATGGAGAACTCCATCTCTCATTGAGGAGATAAACTCGTAATATCCTTCAAAAACACATTCAAAAAATCACATACTACTGGAGGTAGTTTATCTTGACACCGACTACTCTCATCATCCTAGGTGATAACAAATAAATGACTGAATCCTTACAATCCCATAACACATGAACAATAGAATGAAATCCACCCTGGTCTTCCCAAAAATGAAAACTATCCCCGTTAAGGGCACAAACAGTCACCCTATCCCGGTAATAGTCGATAGTGGCCTGATAAAAGGCCGACTAGTCCATGCCCAAGATGACATTGAAACTCGTCATGTCCAAAAAAATCAAATCAAAAGGCAATCTATGATTGATGATAACAATTTTGCATGATTGATAAACTCGATCTAGAGTGACTTGGCCCCCAACAGGCATCTCCACATGTAAAATAGAATCTAGAGACTTGACCTCTAATCCCAAAATAGATGCAATACTCGATACAATAAAAGAACACGATGAACCCGTGCAAAATAGGACACTCGCCCATGTGCGAGATAATAAAAATGTACTTTGGACCACAGAAGTCCCAACTACTGCCACTAGTGCTACAAATGCATAAGCACGACCCATGGTCCCCGGCCTCTGTTGAACTGACTGGCCAAACAAGCCTGGCCCTACTCCGACACTCCATTGTCCCTATGGAAAATTTTATTATATATGCCCATTTGATTGCATTTGTAAGAAACTATGAGTTGGAACGATGTTGCCTTAGTCTGTTGACAATCTATCGTCCCATCATCTGGCTTCCCACAATTATGACACACAATCTCCACTTGTGTAGTTCTCCTAGTTGAAACAACTAATGGTGCAAAAATAACCTACCTCTAATGTCCCCGAACTACAAGTTCCCATCTCTTAACCTCTTTTTCCCATGATACCCAGTCCCTACTGGCACGATCTTAGTAACAACCTTGTCCCTCCCTTGCCTATCAACTTCCACAATCATGGATCATTCCACTAGATCTCTATAATATAGGATTTTAAGTTGTATCACCCTCTCCCTAATCGTAGGCTTGAGGTCCTTCTCAAACCTCTTACACTTCAAGTCCTCATCACTTGTCGTTTCAGTTGCAAAATATGACATCGATGTGAAATTGTTTTGGTATTTCACCACTAACAGTCCCCCTGCTTTAGATCATAGAATTCTTATTGAAGTGAGTCCTTCATCATCTATGGGAAGTAGTGATCAAGAAAGATCTCCTTGAAGGCATCCCAAGTCATCTCTTCCACTCTATATGTTGCCTTAATGGATTTGCATTATTGGGTTGCCTCTCCAGCAAACTGGTACACCGCTTAGGAAACCCTCAGATCATCCACCATTATCTTAAGAGTGTCCAACGTCTTCTCCATATGTTTTACACAATCGTCAGACGAACGGGTTAAGTCCACCGATGAACTCTGGAGGATTCATAAGGTAGGACTCCCGCATAGCCATCATAGCTCAATTCTCATTACCAGGTTGATGTGCAGCAACATTCCAGTTATTCTAAACTAGCCGCGACAATGCTTTAGCCATGACCCATGTCAGGTCATTACCATTAACTGCTTTTAGTGCCCCAACGGTTGTACCCCATCTTCTCCTTCCGTTTTCTCTATGAGGCAACATAACTCTACAATAAGGTAGACAACAACTCATTAATCTAAGAAAACATGTAAACAGATAAGCATATAAACATATAAGGACCTACGAGAAGTATCCACAAGAAAAGGTGGGGTCAAAAAGGGAGTTTTGAAAAAGTCTACTCCAACCCACTATTTGGGTTCTAGGTAGATCATTCATGTTTGGCGAGGCCATTTGAACATACTGAATCCTTGAATCCTTACTCACGGGCGTCTTTACAACAGTTCGAGGTCTGATTGGCTTATACCAAGACTAAGGAGTGGATTGGGGAAGTTCCCTAGATTGAGATGATCATGGCCCCATAGTTACCCTATCTCTTTGCGAGTCAACATCATCCTTAGGATTCCTTTCTACCAAACCATATGTGGAAGGTATCATCCCTTGAGGATGTTGTGTTTTATGGGTTTGAGTTATATAGAAAGATCCACCAGAGACAATTTGTCTCATGGCTGGTGTCTATTCCTCCAATACCTTAGTAAGGCTTGTCAAGATGAAGAGATTTCTTTTAATGAATTCATGAGTTGAACACTTAGCTGTTGTGACCCTATGTCCAATGGATTGCTAAGTACTTCACTCATAGGTATGGTTTGACCAACTATACTGTACCTCTTTGTGTAGAAAGACCTCTTGGGTCGTGCTGAATTCTAGCAGGATGGCCATGACTCATAGTTTGAGGTTGGCCAACAAGCTCAGTTTGACCATTGTGTTGGTCTCTTTCTAGGTGAGCATTAGAGGTCTCATCGACTGGACTTGCCTCTTGCAATTCGTCCACCTTAACTTTAGAGGGAAGTGCGGTGTTTTGGTTTTTAATTTTTACCATACTCGACTCTTATGTCCCACCAGGCCTGCCAAAAAAGATGTTGGCTTCAATATCTCACAGGCAAAGGTGATTCGCGGGCGTAGTAGAAAAGGAATGTAACTAGCCTTTTTAGAAAAAATTATAATTGTGACAGTTAAACCAAAAATCACCTGGCATTTGTGTCGTCTTTTCTTACCTCAATGAAGAGAATTTTTCTAAAGTGTCAACACGTGGCTGCTCAAAACCAGAAAACAAAGATAAACAGTCATTGAGAATGTGAAATGAACTAATTTTGAATATTAAATTTGAAGACAAACTTACATTAGAGAAGTACAAAAGATCCAGATTGCTTCGAACTAAGGATTATGAACTACTCATATGGATATATGCTAAAATTACGAACACAAGTACAACTGATGTTATAACTACGGTCATTCGTCAAGCTAGGTTAAACTAACTAAGTTCAAGAAAGAAAAGATAAGTACGAAAAAGATAAGTTATGTGGGAATTCGTCCTCCTTTTTCTTTCCACCATTGATCCTATTTATAAATCACTAGTGTTGGATGTTGCTTATTCCTTTGAATTTTCTTGCTTGAAACTTCGTGCTATTTTCCTTCCTTCGATATAGGAGCCACATGTGATTACTTCACTTCGGCCACCCTCCTATCTTTATCTTATGCTCATGGTCCACGTTTTGCCATCTTCTTTCCTTTCATTTGTACGCATGCATGCAATTGAAATAACTGTCCATGCATGTGAAACATCGTTGCTTTGCATTCTGCGTGCGTCAGCTCTGCAACAGTTAATTAACTGCATTAAAGCTCGAGCGACGCCGTTAGGCTCCTTACATATTTTATCGTGTATGGCTTCGAAGAACTACGCCACATGTCACATTCTTATTGGTGAATTTGTGAGAGTGTCAACACATATAATATGTTTTTGTATGTCACCTACAACACGACTCAAGATACCCCATATAGGGATGGCAATTTGTACCGAATCGATGGTTACACGAACCGAACTGCTTAATTTTCCCCGAACTGTAACCATTTTTTTCCCCGTTGGTGTGGATATGGTATGGACGGATGAATACCCGTTCGGGTTCGGTTCGGTTATGGTTAGCAGAATAACTAAACCGTTACCCGAACCGAACCAAACCCGAACTGAACCGAAAATGACGTCATTATATATATATATATATATATACATATATGTGTATATATATTATATATATATAATATATTGAAGGATGAGAGAGAGAGAGAGAGAGGGGGGGGTTTAGAGAGAGGGCGATTCGGTTCGGTTCGGATCGGATTGGATCGAGTAATTAATAACCGAACCATTCGGTTAACCTTTCGGTTCGGGGAATAACCGAACCCCATTTGGTTCGGTTATGGAATATGCACTCTCCCTCCGTTCGGTTATCGGTTCGGTTTCGGTTCAGGTATTTTGTCTTCGGTTCAGGTTCGGTTATCCGAATAACCGAACCGAACCGCCCTGTTGCCATCCCTAACCCCATACTCAACAATGGTCTACGATTTATACTTTAAACCCTATCTTCATACTGGTCTCAATTTCTAATCATGTTTTTAACCAAGTATAATATGAATAAATCTACGTTGCATCCATAATCTTTGTCATTTACTAAGACACACAAGTCCCATGCATATTTATCTAGTGCGAAATTAACAGACAAAGCACAATAAATAATTACTAAACATGTTTATCCTAGTATTGTCGGTTTTCGTTGGTTTACGAGTCAAACAAAAATACAAACCAATATTTATCAAAAATTCATGAAATTTAACAAAATGATACTTAAAAATATTAGGAACAACTTTCGTGTTAAAAACTAAGTTTAAAATAGACTGTAAATAGGTAAAATTGCAAAAGAATATATAGGATACTTAATCTGTCACAGTTTTGCTAAAACTACATTCTACGAAGATATAACCGTTAGAATTTGTTCATTCAAGTGTCTAAATTTAGCTTAAGGCATTTTCCTACGTCACTTAAAAAATTTGAAATCCAAAGAATCTTCCAAGAATTTTAGAGAGGCTTGGGAAAAGGCTGCCATAAATAGTTAGGAAACAAAATTCTGGTTTTGCTCGATTTTGGATAGTTTTGGTATTTTAGCCATAACATTTTACTCCAAACTCCAATTGAGACGTGTTATGTATGAAAAATTAAGGGAATTCAAAGAGCTACAACTTTGTAGCTGTACAGTTTTCCTAATTTAGCCTCAAAGTGTCCCAAATATTATAGATAGTGTCGACAATGTGTAAATGTGCGGTTTTACTCGTTTTTGGATCCAAAATATATTTTCTCGGTTTTTGTTGATCTGTACTAAGATCGATTCGTACACTGAATATATTATGGTGTTATTTACGGTCCTTATTATATCAATCATGCATCGAATCAAAATATAACAAATTCTTTCATAAAAACGCATGAGGTGTGTTTTTCGAAGTTCTACCTTAATTCTTGCCGATTAAGCATTGTTTTGGATGATCCCAACTGTTGGTTGTGTCGGAACTACGCAATTAGTCTACAGTGTTGTGTGATCATTGATAGCTGGAATGATGGTGTAGATCGTGGAGATTAAGGAGGGAAAAGGAAAAAAAGGTTGAAAAATATTGAAACAATGTCTTTGGAAGAGATGACAGAAATGTGTGGTAAGAGAGAAAAGAAAAAGCATGATATAAGGAGACAAAGGGAGACATGATCTTAATTAGCGGTCTCTAGCCTAATAAGGCCCCGTTCAATTATCAGGAAAAGATGGGAAAGGATGAGAAAACTAATTTTCCTGCAACTTTTTCGGTATTTAGCTACCAAGAAAGTAGTGAGTCCCAGATCTCAAATTTTTCCACTAGAATTTACTTTCCTTCAAATCACGTCCTTCCAAATTCACAGGATTATGCGTCGCGGGAAAATCTTATGATTTCTATTTAGACTGTTGTAATTATTAAATTAATTCTTATTATTTTTCATCCTATTTGAATTTTTTTTGTTTTGCATCAATTTTTTTGGGTTATTAATTCGACTCACCAAGAGATTTTAAAAAAATATAAAATTATATTCAAAAATAAAAAAGTTCATAGAAGACGAAAAAATAACCAAAATATGATACGTTTTAGCTATTTTTTCATATTTAATAAACCTTTTTTAGCTTTTGGTCAAAATTTTATATTTTTAAATTCTTTTCGTCGAGATGAACTAATATTCTAGAAAATATTGATAAATGGTTTTTGGGTAAAAATAAAAAATATTTAATTTAGCTAAGTAAAATGGTACACCAGGCGATACAATAGCTATATATGTCTTTTAGGGTATATCATATTTATGATACCTTTTTTTTTTTACGTGAATATATATCAGAATTACAGTAATACATATGTTATACATATGAATATAATATATTAATATACAACGAGTAGAAAGTGAAAGTCAATAAAAACCGGGCATATGTTACTCTTTTATACATATGTTAGTCTAATGTATTTAATATATATCAAATATATATTATTTTTCTTGTTAGTTTTCTTAATGAAATAAAAATATATGTTTAATTTGTTATTTGTTTAACTTAGTGTAATGAAAATACATTTCTTTTTTTTCTTGTTTTAAACTTTTAGTATTTTAATTTTTATGAAGGTGTTTCATAGTGATTGAAAAGAGAAACTTTGAAAATATATGATTTTAAAATTAATTTTCTTCACAATAACTATTGAATTCAGGAAAAAAAAGTTTCCATTATTTTCTTTCTCCTGACAGATGAACAAATAAATTTTTATTTTCCTATAGGATTCCTTTGACAAATGAACACACACAGGAAAATAAATTTTATTTTTTTTACTTCACTTCACTTTTCCTGAGAACAACTTTCTCGTATGATTTTCCCGATAACTGAATATAGCCAATAGCCACATAAGTGGTGGGCAGTTATAGTAGAGCACACAAAAATGAGCCCTTTTCAGTCGCGCTGTTCATTTTTGTTGTTCTCGGAAAACTTTTGAAAATTTATCATTGATTTAAAATAATAAATCATGCGTCATTTTATAAAATTTATTACTAAATAAAAAAGTGACACAAAAACATATTTATGCATGCACATTATTTATAAAAATTGCGTTCCTTACATGTATTGTAGGATCTTTGAAAGATCTCAGAGTCGCTATCCGATTTTTGACATCAAGAAAAAGAATATATTTCTATTAGTCATTGATTAAAGAAAAATATAAAATTTTATTACATAAATCAAGTCATGATTTTAATATAATTTAGTAGCCCCTCCGTTTTTGTTTTCCAGTTTTCTCAACGAAAAGTTATGTAATTGATAAAAAAATAAAGTACTACGGTTTATTGGGGAAACACTTCAATGCGACGTCGTTTTTGCATTTTGCAGTTTTTATTAGTAATTTTGATATCTGAAGTTTTGAACGAATTCTATGAATTCAGTCCTCTCTTTAACTGCTGCCCGAAATCTTCGTCCCAAAGTACGATTTACCAGTGTCGGGCGAGCGAGAGCCTGAGGTATCACCATTATCGCCGATCTTAACGGAACAGAAGAAAAATAGGCAGTCACCGGCCAAGGAGAAACTCCGGAGGTCCGGTCAGATCTACCATCATCTCTTTCTATAAACTCCCGAGATTTTATTTTCTCTATTTATGTACAAATATGGCGATGTATATGTTTATGAATGTATCTTCCTTCCGGATCGATTGTTGTTCCAGATGAAGGCAACGAAAGTGGGTTTTTTTTTTGTTTTTTTGATGCCATTTGACTGGATTGATGAAAAAAAACCTAGGGTTTCGGTGTTTATGTGCATAGTTAGGGTTTTCTTTTGATTTCTTTGGGGTAATGTGGGAGATGATGAGCAAGGCTTTTTTGTGAAGGCCTCGCTTTTGGGCCTCTAATCGTCTTTTGTTCTCCAATTTGCATGAAGATTTGGTGTTGTTTATGTTTCTACTGTGAAGAAGAAGAGGACGAAATTAAGAAAGGGAGAATGAGGGAGGAGTCCAAGTCTGATGATGCTAGGGAGTATGACGAGTCTGAGAGCTTTCTGCTAGGTTATCACAATGGAAACCCAAGAGAGAGAGAAGAGGGGGGTGAGTCGGGTTTCACCACTGAGATTTCACGGAGTATTGGTGACCAGATTGCTTCTAGTAGCAGCAGCCAGGTTGGGAATGCAATGGAGGTTAATCTGAGTTTGGGTTTGGGTGAGGAGCAATCCTCTTCATCGGCAGCATTGAACCACAGCAAAGATGAATGTGATGGTGATTCTCGCAATAAACGCCCCAAAGTCGAGTCCCTTTCTCTGTGAGACTCTCTCTCTCTCTCTCTCCCTCTCTCCCTCTCTCTCTCGCTGTATTGGTTTGCATGCACTTGAGTACTCATGACCTTAAAATACAATAAGTTTAGGGGTTTCGTATTTCTTATTCATCAATTATGTGTTGGGAAAATGTCAACCAAGGTTCACAAATGGTGTTGAAAATGTGAAAGTACTTTGAAAGTTTTAAAATGTGTTATATTGTGGCATTATTTGCATAGAAACATTGACAAGTAGGCTATTTGTAGCAAGACCATACAATGTGGTTTTAGCATTATGCATAGAGACACTAATAGGTAGGCTATTTGTAGCAAGACCATACAACGTGGTTGGAGAAATTTGTCAGACCGTCATTAAATCCTCATGTAAGAATGACACAAGAAGAAACCAGCCTTACCAGTTAAATGGGATAGGAGAAAAAAATTACAACTTCAAAATTGTGCTATTAGAGATAGAAAAAAAAGATCTTTACAATTGTGTGATGAGTTTTAGTATCCTAAAACTGTTGCATGGTACTATGAAACAAAATGAGAAAAGGTTCAAATTGACTGTTGAGTATAAAAGGGTATAGGCTACCCAGTGCACGAAAATCTCGCTATTGCAATGTTTGGGGAAGGTTGAGTGTATGCAAACTTACTCCCAGAAGCGTAGAGGCTATTTCGCTACTCGAAGTTGTGATCACCAGGTTCACATTGAGGCAACCTTGGCATTGCGCCCGACCGACCTTCTCTTGAATATAGGGGGAAAAGAAAGTAATACTAATGCGAAGAGGTTCAGGTTGTGGGCTAGGTGTGCAATCTCTATGAACTGGGTATTCAACATTACACAATGGGTTGCAATTTAACTGTACATCAATCATCTATACATTCAAGTAGGGGTGAAACTGATCTGGTTTGGTCTAGTTTGGCCGAAAAACTCGGACCAAACCAGTAATTTCGGTTTGAGGTCTTCTAAACCGAAACCGAACCGAACTATTCCAATTTGGTTCGGTTTGGTTTTTCCGGTTTTTGTTTGGTTTCGGTTTGGTTGGACTTGGATTCAAAATTAAAAAAACTTCTAAAAAATTGAGAGGTTTTTGTTAAATAGATAAAGTCCGAATTGATTTTTATTTTAATACCGATTTCAATTTGATTAGGCCTAAGCCCAAGTTAAACGAACTTCAAAAAACTAAAGTCTAGTCAAGTTAATATACAAAATTATAAATCATAGCAAAATTAAAATCCCGTAAAAAATCAAGTAAAAAAAAACTAATTTGAGACTTAAAAAAACGTGTATCAATCTAGGTTTATTATATTTTTTAGGGTTTAGTATAAGAACCGGTTTGGTTCCTAAGTGACTAAAACCAAAAACCGAACCGAAATTTTTTAAAAATCTCAAACCAGACCAAACCGGACCGATTAGATTAAAAAATCGGACCAAACCGTTGGTTCGGTTTGGTTTACTGGTTTGGTTCGGTTTTCCGGTTTAAACTTTCACCCTTACATTCAAGGGAAATACTACGGTATTCATGTGCACATCCAATTTTACAAGTGCCGCTGCCCCTGAGACCATATGTGTTATTATTTATGTACTTGGCAAGTTGCGGTCAACAAGACAATATGAAATCTTCCAGAAATCACCTCCCCTTTTTATTTGTAACTTGATATTTGTTATATGTAGCGGGGATAATAGATAAAGGCTATTTGCTGTATGTTGTGGAAAGCATATAACGTGGATTGAATTAGTATGCATTTTAGGTGAACATATTATAACACAACTCTAAGTTCAAATCTTTTAGGAATACAATGTTGTTTTTCGTTTGTGTTGAGCCATATATTATGCCATTGTGGGGTTTGGGTTTGTGGACTCCAATAAGTGTAATGGAGAGAACTTTGTTTGCCTTGAAAGTCACCTTCTCACCTATTGGTCGGAACCCTCTTGTGAAAGGAGCAATCAGCTAGAAACACCCTCATCGATAGCCTGATATCCTCCAGTGGGTAAGTTGGCAACTGTAGGAGGTGCTCGGAGAACTGTGTTTTGCCGAGAAAAGTTGAATTGAAGGCAGAAAATGATTTATATTGCTTACAGACTTTGTATATGTATAGTTGCCCTTATTTTGGTACCTTTGCAGGTGAATCCTTGGTCTTATTTATAGGTTAAGGTTGAGTGGTTGATTTGGGGACGAGTGCATTTCTTACACCCAAATCCCATTTTCAGATGAAGATTTAACGTATCAAGTTGATTTTCGATGCATGCAATCCCATGCATGGCTGTCGACACGTCTTGCGCAAATGAAGAGGACGGTGTGACTAGTTGTCATTCTTCCTTGCTCATGTTGAGGAGGGAAGAAGGAACGATGATCTAAATCGATTTATCCCATGATCGGCTTATGTTGAGTGATTGGCAATTTTTTAGACGGTTTTCTTGAATAATGTAGTTCTTCTTCGGCTTTTGGCGATAAGTTCACCTACTACAATTGCCTCTTAGCTCGCTGCTTCTTGGGCTGTGCTGTTGGGTTGGGGTGGAAGTGAGCTATTTCGCTGAGGAGGTGAAGTTCTAAGCCCATATGATGATGTCATCTGAATGCTGATGGTTGTGCCTCCTGCATTTAATGCGACGTGCCCATCTTGTTATTTTTAGGCCTTGTTTTCAAAAAGCATCGCTCCCACCTAAACTCTTACATAAGGTAGGGTTGGGGGACCTATTTTAACTTCTGATTAGTCTGAGTTCCTTCACTTAGCGTTTGGAGCAAGTTTCTCTCTTTTCCTTGCTTCTCTTTGGATTCTTTGTAAGTTTTCCTTTTTTTTTTTTTTTGTCTCTATCATCCTTTCTAATGGATACTGCTTTGTTGAGCAAAATATACCTAGGTTTATGAAGACCTTTAATCCCTGATTCTGTGGTGCTCTGCTTATTAGCGAAGCATGAGCGGTCGATAATAACTCCTAATGGTGGTTCAACCTTCTTTCCATTGGCGAGGTCTAGGTTAGATTCCCCATTAAAAATTTATTCCGACAAGTTTTGGCATTTTGGGAGATTGTCCCTTACAAAGCGACGAGTAATTTTTATTCCATGGTCTCTGATATAGAGGCGCTTAACGTCCTTGGTACCAATCTAGGGTTTTTTGCCATTCACCACTACTTCTTCCTCAAGCGTACTGCGAGTAAGTCTAGAGAAGTCCAAAACATTCCATCTCCAAGCCCATAGTGGTGAATTCAACTTCTTCCAGGTTCTTCCTTCCTCAACAAAGAACCTAGACCTAATTCTGGGTGAGCTTTTTGGTGATTGGGAGTTCCCTCCTAGAGCTGCTAGTGTTGATTACGTTTCTTGAGTAGAATGAGCACCTGTTAAGTTTCCCTCTACTCTTCCCTGCATGTTCTATGTTTTTTGTATGTCGCACGTATGGGTACTGGGTTCTTTTCTTCTCCGATTGCAGATTTTGTTGCTGCCAAGTGTTCCATTTGCTCTGACAAGGTGGTATTGGGTGACATTGCTTGGGTGTAGGAGTATACAAGCTCAGCTAAGCTGCGCACATGCCATTTGGTTATTACCCATTTATCTGGTTGTTCACCGCCATTGAGCATCTGCCTAGGTTAGAGGCCAAGGAGATCGACCTGTACTTGTAGCCCGATTCCCTCTTCTCGGACTTCTATCACTTTGCGGAAGAGTCTATTGAGGAGCCTGCCAAGACACCTCCCTTGGGTTGCCCCCCTCCTTACTGGACCAACTACAAATAGCCTAACCGCCTTTACAAGGGCCGCAGGCCAGCTCTTAATCACCGCCATGGTTTCTTTCTTGGGGGGAGAAATCTGTGTTAATAGTCAGCTTCTGAGTTGAGAGGATTGGAGTGAAGGAGCTCTCTTGGGGGAGAGGCCCGAGCGTGACGAATAAAGAAAGGAGTTGTGTTGGCGGTGGTGCCTACACCCGTGCTTCCCTCTCTAGTCGGTTGGCAAGATAGCTCCAACTTTGGGACCAATGGATCCTTTTTTGGAGCGGTCGGACAAACCCATGGTTGCTGTGATCGTGTTGAATCTTTTCACAACAATCGGTCTAAGGAGGAGAAAAGGGGGCTGCCCTTGCGGCGGCCAAGAAGGAAGGCTCGATCTAATGAGGTGAAGAGCATTCAACCTATCACTTCTGTGGAGACCACTTCCACGTATGCCATTACCGCAGCTATCGCTGCCACCACCGTAGCTGTGGCAACCACCAACGAGTTGGTTGATTTGGAGAAGCATTTGGTCGAGGATGATCTTGCTCCTAAGTCTACTATCCCTACCGCAGGCTCAGTGGCTCCTTGTTCCTCTTTTCCCTCACTCGAAGGTGAGGGGGATTTGTTTTTCGATGACTTCGACTTCAGCCCTACCTTGAGGAAGGCTCGGCTAGAGGAGGGTGCCCAATTCGGCGTGGGGGTTGGTGTTGGTGATGGTTCGAAATAGAAGTTGGGGGTGCTGAGTGGACCATCTTTCAACGTCAACGAGATCCCCATTTCAGCTGACAACTTTGTGATTAGTGATCCCAACCTAGCCATTCCTTTAGTCAACCAGCTTCATCTTTGAAAGAACGTAGACTTTATGAGGGGGCTGTCCTTTGAACAATTTTTTTTTACCATTATAAGATATTATCTCTGTTCTTTTTATTGCATTCTTTGTCGATTTTTTCTTCTCAATTTTGATTACTCTTTTTTCCTGTTGTAGGTAACTGTTGGTGCCTACAAGCTATATAATTTGCTCAGTCATGCTTAGGATTTTGCTCCCTGTACGATTAGCAACGGCTAAAGGCTATTGAGGCGGCAAGAATGGGTGTTTTTCTGCATGGCTCGGTCACATTTATTCGTCCTCTGGAATTGGGTGTTTTTTTGCATAAATTGAAAGAATGGGCAACAATGGTCTAAGGACCGGCCTTCAATAGGATCAGAGCCGCGGGCCCATTAGCTCCACTTTTGCTTTGGTCGAACAGTCCAGCTCTATAATTGCTTTAACTTGTTTTGGGCTGACTTCAATCCCTTTTCTTGTGATGAGATAATCGTTGAACTTTTCTAACTCTACGCAGAAGGTGCATTTTGAGGCATCTAGCCTAATTTGGTATTGTTTGAGAATGTCAAAAGTTGCTTGGAGGTCCTAGGGGTGGGTTCTCAGCTCATTTGATTTGACCAGCATGTAATCGAGGTAAACCTCCGTGCTATACCCGAGTAGATCATTGAACCTTGATTCTTGGCCTTTGGTAGGTAGCCCCGACTTTTTTAAGTCCGGAGGGCTTGACCTCGTAGCAGTAAGGCCCTCATGGTTTGATAAAACCCGTGTTTTCCTGTTTGTGTCCTTACATGGCTATCTGGTGGTAGCTCCCATAGGCATCCAGAAAACTAATTTTGATTATGTTTTTCCGTCGAGTTCATTAGCTAGTTTGTTTTGGGTTATAGGAATGGTTCTTTAGGATGGCCTTAATTAGGCTGGTAAATTGGACGTAGACTCTCCACTTTTCATTCTTCTTTTTTTGTGACTGTTGGATAGCCATTCTGCAGATGCTACCTCCCTACTGGCTTTGGCTTCCAAGAGTCTCCACTTCTTCGATCACTGCCACTGCATGTTGCACGGTGAGCCTTTTGCTGCTTTGTTTCACTAGGCGCATCTCAACATTGACATTGAGGTGGTGGCTGGTAATCTCCGGATATTTCGTATGGCGTCCAAGCAAAGACTTAGATGTTTTTGAGGAGGAAGTCCAATGTCTCCCTTTCCTTTGTGTTGGTTAGCAAGATTCTGCTCAAAAAGTACTTCTCCGAATTATTTGGGTCGATTTCTTGCTTTTTCAGTTCATCAACCATCTTTTACTTGGGTCGAGCCCCCACATCTTTGAGTACAAGCTGGTTGGGTATTACCATAATCTAAACTCGTTTCGCTTTTTCCTCCCTTCTCAATACCATCATCGGGCATTCTCGCACTGTGGCCTAATTGCCTCTTACTGTGTGAACACCTCTCGGGTGGGGAATTTGACTCTTTGGTGGCAAGTTGAAGGCAACACTTGCAAGCTCGAAATCCACCCCCTTCCTATAACACATTGTTCATGGAGGGGATTTCGAGGATCAGAAGTTCGCACCTTTTTGTTATGTATCTAATTTTTTCACAGGCGAAAGGAATTTGCTGATAGGAAGCTCATGGCTTGAAATGAGTTCGTATAATGGTGTCTTTTCCGTGGTCAGATACGATTCCCTCAGTCCAAGCTTTTCAAATTTGTTGTAGAACATTACTTCTTACAAATTACTGGAGTCTAGTAGGACTCAATGCATGTCATATTCGTTAATGCGAAGAGCGAGTACTATTGGATCTTCATGCTCGTATTCACCCCCTTTTTATCACTTCTCGGGCTCGGGTGCCTCTATGGTAACTTTCACTATTCCGAGCGTTATTTGAGACCTCTCAGAGTCTTCATTATCGCCCCTATTTTGGTTTTAAAGGACAAACAATTCTCGGTTAGGTGACCATGGTCTGTGGTATGCACAGAATTGTTTGCGATCCCAGTGCACGGTATCGCCTATCATGGGTCTGGAGAGCAAAAGTATGGTTCATTTTCGATCTTGTAGACTGGAATGTTAATCTACGTTTCTGCTCCTTTCTAATACTCCTGCTACCGATTACCATGTCTCTTCTTGAACTTGTTTGTCTCAGCCCCGACGTTCTTTTCTCGCCATGTCTTTGTTTTCTTCTTTCTTGCTAGTTCTTTTAGGCAGACATTTGTCTTCCACATCGGCAAATTGGTTGACCAACTTCATCAAGGCTTAGAGATCCTTCAACTTTTTTCTTGTAAGCTTCTTTTGCAGCTCAGAGTCCATTGGAAGTCCCATTTGAATGTTCTAACCAAAGTTATCAATCTTGTACCGGCTAGTGTACCAGTTTTGCTACTGGTACCGTACTGGTACCGGTGTACTATTTCGGATTTATCACTAAATTAATATACATATTTTTTAATAGAAAATTATATTAAACATATAAATAAAGCATCACAATTTAAAAACAAATAACCAAATATAAAAAGAAAGATGATTTTAGTCTCAATTTATGTTTAATTATCCAAAAAAACATTAATTGAATTTTTTATATTTTTTTAAATACGGACCTGTACGGTAAGGTACCGGCCAGAACACGTTGGATTAGCCCGAAACAGTGGTCAGAACGGTGCTCCGGTGGTCCGGTACCGTTACGAGGGCGGTACATGATGTACTGGCCGGTAAGGGACGGGCTTGATAACTTTGGTTCTAACAACAAAAAGCTCCATGAGGTCCTCGACCTCGTTGTAGTAGTTCCAGTATCGTTGTGCATAGGCTTTCAAGGATGCTCCCTTCCCTATTTTCACGATGACCAAGCCTTGCATGGTTGTTGGTGTTTACTTGGTCGAGAAGAACCAAGCGGTGAAGCTGGCACAAAGTTGTTGATAGAGAGGATCATTAATTCCATCATAGTGGAGGCAGGTATTTTGAACTATGGTGGGATGGTTGTCCTCATTATGTGCCGAGAGAAAGGTGATTCGAGTCCCTCGTCTTTAGACTCACTTCTTTTACCCTGTTGAGCATGGGTTTGCTCCTGAGGTTCATACCTCGTGACTTGGTTCCTCCTTCCAAATAGCGGGGTGATCTCTTGGCTTAGTGCTATTGCTGTCAACTACATACATATTGGCAGGATACTTATCATTTCCGGCTTGTAGCCTCGGCTTGACCATATCTTTCAGTCTCTCGATGAATGCAAGACTCGATTATCTAAGGAGAGCGGCACCTCTGTTCTTCTCCTTCGTTTCCCTTGGAATTTGAGCCGATTTATCCCTTAATCTGCTTATGTCGAGTGGTCGGCAATTTTTAGTGGTCTGCTTGAATAATATTGTTCTTCTCCTTCTTAGTGATAAATTCACCTACCACAACCGTGGTTCGGAAAATTGGTTACCGTTAAGTAAAGGTGTCGGTGGGTGCAGAGTCCAGAAATGGCCAATATTGTTACATAATGATGGTAATGGGCCGGTAAGGGTGTTAATAAACATAAAACAACCAGTTTTAGAAGCGACGGATATAAACTTGACACTAATTGAGAGAACAAAATATGTTGGACTAGTATAGAAAGAAAAAAAATCGATCCCAACAAATATGATTTTGGAGAAAAAAATGTCTCAGGTTGCCGATCCCATTATGCTATGAACGGGGTCATCTGCACCGGTACTGCTTCTTACAACCTTGAATTTAGGTGACACAACAGTTTAGGGCTCTCTCTCTGCATTAGAATACCAAAACTTTCGTGTTACAAAACTTTCATGTTCTTAGAAACTTATTGATCTTTCTGAACTTGCTCCCTTTATCGCCTAGCAAGAAAAGTAAAAAACAAACTAAATGCCCCGCAAGCTTTGGAAGGCAAGTTTTAGAAGTGTGTTCTGCCTTATATGATTGTATTTTGAACATGAGAAAACTGCAGATTTAAGTACAAATACATTAAATAGATTATGTTTGGATAAAATTGATAGTTGTTGATAGTGAGAGCTCTCTTGCTCTTCTTGAAATTCTGTACCTACCTATTTGTGTCGGTTTCGAGTACAACAGGTACCCTTTTATCGAAGCTCGGTCGAGGTTTTCTTTGGAGGGCACGGGTTACTTCTAGGTACTCGAACATTGGCTTGAGGCGTTTTCTTTATCCCTCCTTACAGGGTCACCATATTTCCTTGAATTGTGACCATCTTTTGGCTAACCTAGCCTCCCTGTTACTACATGCAGTATTAATGTCATTTTTAGAAGTGCTCAGTGGAAGTCCCAAAGTGTTTTATTGTCTACCTCGGATGTGTGGCATTCTAACTTGTAGTGAATCATGTTCCTTGCATTCCACATAGTGGTGCGCTCTGAGAGTTACTCGTGACTTGTTTGGTGCTGATGGCTAGTATTGTCTCAGGGATTGGGAGTGGCGCTTTGGAGCTGCAACTTCTTCGGATGCTAACAGTTGTAATTTCCCTACAACAGACTACAACCCTAAGGATTGTGTTTTGAAGGGTGAGACCTTTTGCTTTTCTCCCCTTTTGAACAGCGGGGTTGATCAGAATCCCTGTAATTCTTCTATTGTGGAGAGGGATGGAGCAGATGGATGGAGGATTTCAGAAATTGAAGATCTAGAAGTTCGGATGGATCTTACTGAGGACTTATTGCATATGGTATTCACTGCCTCAATGGTTTTAAGATATTTGCTTCTGCTCGTAGTTCATGGCTGATCCTAGCTCGTATTTTCTGATGGCTACCAGGTATTCTCTTTCTTGAAGAGCATCGATCTTTGTCGGGCATCAATGGTCTGCAAACAGTGGCGAGCAGCTAGTGCTCATGAAGATTTTTGGAGATTTTTGAACTTTGAGAATCGGAACATATCTGTGCAGCAATGTGAGTGTTGTTTTCGGTAGATTTAATCCCTGACTACTGGTTTACTTGTAATATTTTGCTTGAAGCAAGTTTGAAATCTTATTTGCCTTCGGAAACTGGTGTTATTGGTTTTTATATGTTCTCCTTCTAGCTTTGCCTATTAGCTAAGCTGCCCTTAGTCTTCTGTCCCTTATGCTTATTACCTGAACCTTGTGTTCTCCCAAATATGATAGCAGGTAATGCCACTTGAGCTAGATAGTATGCGGTGCACGAGAGGCATAGTCTGATGTATTGGCACTGACCTCTTATTTTTTTCGAATACACGTTGAAGGATTGTTACCTTAGAATCTTAAAGACGAGTTTCTTGGGTTTCTGCAGTTTTTCTCCCTCTGTTAGTCTCCGTGGCTTGTGGAGAGTTGTATCAAAGAATACTAAATTTGCATTGCTCCTTTTCAAATGGAATTCTAAGGCATTCTATTTTTTCAAAAGAACTTCGGATTTTGATGTTCAAATGTTGTTCGTACGTTCTATTTGAATAATACTTACCGAGAAGAAACTTTATCCATGAATTAATCAATTTTTAATGATTTCTAATTTGGAAATGCTTTTCTCTTATCACAATCTTGTGATATGTGATATATGACACATGTACAAATGGACGTCGTTGAGCATCCCACTTTTGAATTGGTTTATCTGCACCAGCAAATGCCAGTTACAATGTGTTCCAATGAAACCCTAAAAACACCTCCACGACCCTCTTAACTACTCATTCAATTGCAGTGGGGGAGCAAGCCAAAATTTGAGTCGTAAAGTTGATTTTGTATGAAAGAGAGCCGAAACAAATCCGTATCGCACTGAAATAATCTACCACGACAAGGTGTGCTTTCAAGAATTTAGGATGGAGCTCGAATAGAGAATTTTAATTCATTTCTCACTGTCATCTTTTGGTGGGCATACGCTGCATGAGACCTTGTATCACTGATTCAGTGCACGTGTGCCCCATAGATGGTATTACAACCAATTCAATTCAATGTGAAAATAGTAGAACACATTTACCTAAACTATTTGGCTTTGGAACTTAATCATTTACTTTATATGGGAGAATCAGCCTGAGAGAATTTCCAGTTTAATAAAAAGGAAGCTTAATTGGAATGAATCAGGACTGTACCAAATATTTGTTGGTTTCTACCCTGCATTGAAATACTAGTGAATCTAAGAATTAGAACCAGAAAAGTGTTATACTGTCATAAGTACAAAATTTCATCTGATCGATACAAGTAGACCTTCCATTTCGACCATTGGGGTGATTCTGTGTTCCTGTCACGTTGATGCAGTATTTCTGCATTCCGTATTAAGTATGCTATTTTCGATGGATCACAACATTTACCACAGAAACTGATCTTGGTAACTCTATTTTCTGGTGTTAGAAAAAACTTTTCTTACTAGCAACAGGATAGCACCGCATTTTCAGATAACATGATGTTAAAAACTTAAGATTCCTGCATCTCAGTAACTTACACAACGATAATCCTTGCTGGAGAATGTTTTGCTTGCTTTCAGATATTTACAAACTGCCATATTGCAACTTATAACACCATTTTACCTTAGAAATTTGTGAAGAATACAACAGTTTTCCCTGTCCAAGTGTCCCAGGACATAGGAGTTTGATGAGTTGGATACTTTGACATGTTCCACATTTGACATCCACACCCAGTCTATGTATCATACCCTAGGAAAAACAGGGACAGTGGGCAGATTTTCTCCTTTTGACATTGGGGGACACTTGTTTGACTCACACACCTAACTGTGGGTGGGCCAAACGTCTAGGTGCCACCTATCTTTGATGAACACAGCTACAGGTCTTGGGTGCATGTGCGTAGGATTGAACTCCTGAAACCTTTAATGTTCAATGAAGAAGGTTTTGGGTCCTACTCTCTTGGATTTATCTCTTGATATCTTTGGAAGTTCTTTCTGGACAAGTGCACTTCTCTTAGGCCTCCGTATTTGTCACTTTCTCTCTAGATTGCTCTACGTTTATCCTAGTCCTTTGACCTTGGATTATGTCTGTACTTCTTATTGTGAGAATCTTGTTTGACCTCGAACGAATGGTCATATGGTAAGACTTTTTTGCTTGTAGATACACATATTTGACAAGCTTTGTAAATTCCTCAATTTTTTAGCGATCTATCATATCTCGTTTATGGGCACGGGTATGCATGTGTCTGCCAAAATATCTAATTCATGTCTTAAGTATACAATATTACTTTATCTCGTGTTTTGTAAAAGTTATTTTATTTTATTTTGGTTTTCAAGGCTAAAACAATTTCTTATAAACCGAAATAGCTTATGATAACGTGTATGTGTCAAAAATCTTTTGTAAGGTTACTTAGTAATTCACTTACCCAAAAGACCTTATGCGGTAACCACTATTGGTTAAGCAGAATTGGAAATAGTATTGTTGACTTGGTTTGACGAGAGATGTACGTCAATTGAATGTAATGGAAGTTCTTGAGAGAATTATACTAGCTTTTTCTACTCTCATAGGTTCAAGGATGGTTTTCTTGCATATGAGTAGTGAAGCGGTTGGTTGGTCGTATTTCGTTGGAAAGGGAGAATTTATGTGGTGGTGTGTTTGCCACACCATGTTGATGCACAATTAACATCACCTAACTGTAAGAAAGAAACCTTTCTGTTGTTATATCAAAGATTCAAAATACATTTGGTTTCCAGACCACTTTGTCTTTGTTTCTGCTTAAGTTTTTCTGGTAGATACATAGAATATTTATGATAATATAACCGAATGGCTACTGTTTATGTGCATCTGCAGTTGAGGATATGTGTCATCGGTACCCAAATGCCACCAATGTCAACATTTATGGCACTCCTGCTCTTCATTTGCTTGTTATGAAAGCTGTTTCGGCTTTAAGGTATGTGGCCTTTCATCTTTTCAATACATCAAATGTTTTGGTATGACTGCTGCTGATATATGTCATGATTCTCAGGAATATTGGGGATATTACTCTGGGAAAAGGACAACTAGGGGATACTTTTTTCGAAGCACTAACAAATTGCCAACTGTTGAAGAGTCTGGTCATCATTGATGCTACTCTTGGTAATGGTATTCAAGATATACCTATACACCATGATAGATTGAGACAACTTCAAATTGTGAAGTGCCGGGTTCTACGTATTTCTGTCAGGTAATGAAGTAGTAGTGTATTGGAGGAAGTGTGATATGTAGTTAATGGTGTTTCATATTTTCAACCTAAGTTTCATATTTTGCAGGTGCCCCCAACTTGAAACCTTGTCTTTGAAGCGCAGTAGTATGGCTCATGCTGTCCTCAACTGCCCTCTTTTGCGTGATCTTGATATAGCTTCTTGCCACAAGTTTTCAGATGCTGCAATCCGATCAGCAGCAACATCATGTCCACTTTTAGAGTCGTTAGATATGTCAAATTGTTCATGTGTCACTGATGAAACACTACGTGAAATAGCACTCACTTGTTCTAATCTCCATGTTCTTAATGCTTCTTACTGCCCAAACATTTCTCTTGAGGTCAGTGTTCTATTTTCTAGTTCATTTTCTGGTGATTTTGGATATGCCTCCTCAAGTGACCTAATTTCTTGCTTTGCCTTGGAAGTCTGTAAGACTGCCTATGTTGACAGTTCTTAAGCTTCACAGTTGTGAGGGCATAACTTCGGCTTCGATGGCAGCAGTATCTCATAGTTACATGTTGGAGGTTTGAAGCCTCTTTTCTCAGAAGTTGGTATTGCCCACATATTATTCAGTGTAAAATATACTAAAGCTTGGGAAAACAAAATTTGCTTCAATGTAGGTTTTGGAGCTTGACAATTGCAGTTTACTGGCATCAGTGTCTTTGGATCTTCCACGTCTGCAAAATATAAGGCTGGTCCATTGTCGGAAGTATATTACACTACTCCAACTTCATTTTCTTGTAGTGGATCTATGTTTTGCTGTACTTTCTGCACATATTATAGGGAAATTGATATGATTACAATGCCTGCAGGTTTGTTGATTTAAATATACGAAGTATCATGCTATCATCTATAGCAGTGTCAAATTGTCCTTCACTGCAACGAATTAACATCACGTCGAATTCTCTGCAAGTATGTTTTTTGTATGAATATTATGCGATATTTCTCCTCGTGGGTTGTTGTTTGAAGAGTTTTATATCCTAGGTATGGTTTGTGGCTTTTGTGTACATGCAGAAATTAGTGCTTCAAAAGCAAGAAAGCTTGACTGCTTTAACATTGCAATGCCAGTGTCTGCAAGAAGTGGATCTTGCAGATTGTGAGTCTCTGACAAATTCAATTTGCGATGTTTTTTGTGATGGCGGTGCATGCCCTATGCTAAGATCGTTAGTTCTTGATAACTGCGAGGTTTGTAAACTCTATATTAATCCCATTTACTGTTTCCTTATTGTAGTTGAACTCACTTTACACTTTCAGTGGATGGATGCTGGTTGCTTGACAAGATTTGCTAGGTTTTCTGATTTTGTAGCTACTTTTTTTGATAATTCACTTCATCTCTTCTTTGGTACTCAGTTTCTATTGTTGGAAATGAATTTGTCGGAGATTTTAAAAGGGGTTATTTGTATCGTATTTGTCTAACAATGCTGAGTTTTGGAAATTTTGCTGGAGATATCCATATTTTTGGTTTCCAAAAAGATTAAGAAATTTTCAAAAATTAGTTAGAGGCTTTGAATTTACTTGGTAAGCATTTCTTGGAAGATTTCATGGTGAGTGTTGTCTGAATTAGAGGACGGTTTCCATCTTTTGCCAGATGCTTTTTTTTTTCCCCTCCCTTTGCATCTTAGATAGGTTTTTTTTTGTTGCACTATGCTGCTGTGCTGAATAGTTGGTACTTGATCCGAATACGGCAATATGTTTCTTCTTGAGTTGTTTTTGACTTTGTTTTGTGGTGATTGTTGTGATAACTGAATGTGATTGGCTTCCTTTGTTCAGAGCTTGACTGCTGTGGGATTCCGTAGTACAACTTTAGTCAGTCTTTCCCTTGCCGGTTGTCGCGCTGTTATGTCTCTTGAACTCAGATGTCCGCATCTTGAGAGAGTTTCGTTGGATGGCTGTGATCACCTTGAAAGAGCATCATTTTCCCCTGTGAGTGGAAGGATTTTTTTTTCTCTGTTTTCACACCTTTCACCATATCCTATAAATTTGCACACTGGGAGCATGTATCATTCTTTCCTTTATCCTGTTGAGCACCAAATTCTGAATGGGGTACACAGAACAGTTATGGTTTCTGCATATTTAGGCTGTCTGAAGAAACCAGTTATCTTCATTCTTGCATTAAATGCCTTCTATAAATATATTGCTCTTATGTGCCATGAACTCATGACATTTCATGTATTTCATTTGGTTATTTACTGATATGTTTTGGGCAGCATAAATCAATCTTACTTTTGATTGGGGAAGAATTTTTTTTTTCATCGAAACAGATTAAATGTTTCTGTTTCGTAGGAGATGGGGACGATCATTAGTGGAATGCTTAAATTCCAATGTTTCCACTGACACATACCAAAGCGCACCAAAACGTTTTGAAATTCTACAAAACATACCGAAATATTGAGTTGTTTTGACACCTATTAGAACTATTAAGTATCTAATAATGATAAGTTCAAGTACTCACCAAAATTTTTGACATTCCATTTTGTTCTGGCTATGTTTTCAACATGTTTTCGAAACAGTTCCTTTTCCTAGCTAACCAAAAGAACGTACTGAAACGAGGTGCATATTTGCTGAACTTCTTTTCCTTGTATATCTTGTGAGCAGTTAGAAGAACTCGTAGTCTAATATGGAAAGGAGAGAACTAAGTGCAATATGTATAGTCAGTCAGAACTCGATCCTTACATTTGATACGTGCGCATTATACTTTGAATTATGAGAAAAAGCTGAAAGTTCTTGGGCTTTTTTATGCAGGTTGGTCTTCAGTCTCTCAATTTGGGAATATGTCCCAAACTGAGTGTACTCCATATTGAAGCACCGCGTATGGTATTGCTCGAGTTGAAAGGATGTGGTGTATTATCCGAGGCATCTATTAATTGCCCTCTCCTAACTTCTGTGGATGCTTCCTTTTGCAGGTGATGTTACGAAATAGTATTCGCCTCCTTTTCCCACCTTCTCCTCTGCCTTTACCCTCCCCATTTCACTCTCTTCGTCTTCGCCTCTCTCTATCTTCATCAAGCTCAAGCTGATGTTTTTTTTACCACATATGCAGCCAACTGAAGGATGACTGCTTGTCTGCAACAGCTATTTCATGCCCATCTATTGAATCACTAATATTAATGTCATGCCCAGCTCTTGGTCCTGATGGACTCTTTTCTTTGCGGCGGCTTCCACATTTAACTTCACTCGATCTATCGTATACCTTTTTGGCAAACCTGCAGCCTGTTTTCGAGTCCTGTTTTCAATTGAAGGTACTTCTCAACATTCTAGTGTATGAATCTTGTCAAATAATAATAAAAGTTGTTACAAGCACCGCGTATACTTGAGGTCTTAGGTTTGGATGGGCATGTGCTGCCTATATGTGTTAATTGGTACATCTCAGATTTATCATTTGTTAGTCGTTTTTAATTTTGTTAACCTTTGAATGTATTTGTTACTTTAATTACTTGATAAATTTAAGAGATTACATAGTTTGTGTTTCAGTTCAATCGTCTAGTGAAGAGGAGTATTTTTAACATTGAAAATTCATAGGAACGTCGATTAGTTTACTATCAGATATGTTGATGTGATTATGTTTGCATTTAAAGATTGAACTAGCAACCTGTTGGGTGTGATTAACATGTACCCTCCCTTTGAGCAACTCGTTGGAGATTGCAATTCCTTCTACTAGTAAGACTTCATGTTAAGCATTGAAATACGGCGGGCGGGAATAGGATTTGCATTCTCACCCCATTTCCTGCCTTCCAACCCCAGAAGCCTGAATAGACATTGTGTACATAGATGAGTGAAGTCTTATAATCCCAACCAGCAAATTGCTTACATTGTTTGATAATTATGCTCTTTTCTGTTTCCATTTTGCTTGAAGTTTTCTGATTCTTTTTTTTTTCTCCGTGTTCTGCTAGGTTTTAAAATTGCAGGCATGCAAATATCTTACAGACTCATCATTAGAGCCTCTTTACAAAGAAGGTGCTCTCCCTGCCCTTTGTGAGTTGGACTTGTCATATGGAACCCTTTGCCAGTCTGCCATTGAGGAGCTTCTGGCCTACTGTACTCATTTGACTCATGTGAGCTTGAATGGATGTGCGAATATGCACGACCTGAACTGGGGCTGTAGTGGTGATCAGCTTTCTGAGCTGCCTAGCGTTTGTGGTTCATTTCACTTCTCTTCTCAAGATGAGGTCATCCCTTTTCCGGTTGAGCAGCCTGACCGTTTGCTGCAAAACCTCAATTGTGTTGGTTGTCCAAACATCAGGAAAGTTGTTATTCCCCCAGCAGCTCGGTGCTTCCATTTGTCATCACTAAATCTTTCCCTGTCTGCAAACTTAAGAGAAGTTGGTGTCGCTTGTTTCAATTTATGCTTCCTTAATCTGAGGTACGATTTTCTGAAGCTTGTTTTTGTTATTCCTTATGTTGTTTTGATTTGTTATGATTCTTAATACCAGTCGACCCTCACACTTATTTTCTTGTGTTATCTTATTCAGCAATTGTATCTCCTTGGATAATTTAAAACTCGAGTGTCCTAGATTGTGTAGCCTATTTCTTCAGGTATGCATTCTGCTTTTTGTTTTATCTATATTTTAAGATGTTGTTCTTTTTCTGGGGTTCGGATGTATGAATCCTTTTTCTGTGCGCAAGCTTGTGTGTGAGAGCATGTGTACGTAGCTGACTCTGTGCGTGTGTGTGTGAGAGAGAGGATCCCTAGTTCTTCATTATGATTTAAACATTTCAAAATTTCTCACTTTCAGTAAGAGGTCTAATGCTTGCATGCGAAGTCAATTTCTGAAAGTTCGAACCGGACAAATCCTTTTCGTCTTGTTGGTTTTCTGTGGGAAGAGAGAGGGGGGGAAAGACATCCGCCTGAGTTATAGAATTACAGTAGGACATCTTGCCTTGAAATTGCATCTGTTCTTCATGATACTATTGAGAGGCTTCTTTCCTGCACTATAATTGTTGGCCCTCATTTAATGAGTCAATATTTCGATGCATGTGTTTCCTTGTTTCGGCTTACAAATATGACTGGGCTTCTTTTTTGTGTGGGGAATTACTGGCTCATCAATTTATTTGGACAATTGATATATAGCCTTGAGCTTCTTGTTTGCTGGTTATTCTATGCATGATATACAATTTTAGAGCTGATGTTGTTTTCTGACTGTGTTTTACTTCAATATCTGGTTTGGCTTTAGTCTTGCAACATTGATGAAGAAACACTGGAAGCTGCTATATCACATTGTAACATGCTGGAGACCCTTGATGTTCGCTTCTGTCCAAAGGTGATAGAAAAATGAAATTCAACCATCTTTCCTACTCTCTCTTTTAGAGCTTCAGATAACACCTTTTTTTCTTCTTCTTAATGTCATATATTCTGTATTCCCGGAGGAGAAAAAGAAAAATATCAAATTTTTGAGTACTCTTATTTGCTGACTTCTTGTAGATATTCCCAGTAAGCATGGGGAGGTTACGGGCGGCATGCCCCAGCTTGAAGCGCATCTTTAGCAGTCTCTCACCCCCATGATGGCCTGACGTTTTGAGTGCTTATTTGTTTGTTTTGCGTCCACGGTAAGACTCAACCTCCGTGCATTGTTTATGTATCGTAAATGTGTAGTCTACATATTGTTTGGCGCTCCTGTTGGTGTACCCCAGTACTTTTATGCTGTTCTGTTGTAATGTGAGTGGTACAATACGTGTTCTTAATTTTAATTTGCAAGTCATACTATTGGCTGGTCCGCATTGGCTTAAGTCATACAATACGTGTTCTCCCGAGGTTTGTAACAGTTTACACTCTCTAATATCTTCGCCCCTCCCGCGCGCTATAAAATAGTCATACCACTAGCTAGGGAGAGGGAGAAAAGGGAATCAACATTTAGCTGAAATGTTGGGGAAATGCTTTTTATTCTTCGAAGCATACTTTTAGCATCACAATGATGATATTAGTTCTAGCAAGCTATATTTGTTGAAGTTTGGCACGAACAATTTTTTGTCTTTGGCGTGAGTGTTCGTTGATAACTTTTTCCACAAATCCCTTGACAAGTTAAAAGTTTTGTTTTTTTTTTTGTTTTTTGATTTAGAGAATTGTTCGTGAATCAGTATTTCGAATCTCTATCAAAACCTACGAAGACTAAACAATCACAGATATCTCCGATCCACCCCTAATGAATATGGTCAAATACTTTCACACAATATTCATGGTGGAGTAGAGTAGAAATACAAAAGTACAAACTAAAAACTTTTAAAAAACATGATTGAGTGGGTTTGGAGAGAATTATTGAACAAGATGATTATGTCCTAAAATTAAGTCACATGGTGGGATCATTATCTTTGTAGATTAGAACCTTTAAAGGGCTACAAATCTTGTCAAACGTCAATGTGAGCCAACAGATTGGATAGAAAGTAGAAGTTATAAAATTATGGGCTACAATTATTGGTGGCACACCTCAAGGAGAATGGAAAGATCACTAGAATTTGTAAGTGATGATTTTTAATTGCCAATCTCACTGCATCTACGAGAGGCACAACAAGCTGCACAATCTCTATTAATTGATTATACTTTTTGACAAAAGAGCCCTATAGTACTTGAGCCAAACCTTTTTGACAAATTATGTGGGTTTGGAGGGATTGATGAGTTGAGCTGCATGAAGGATAATTAACATAATTTTTTAGAAAATAAAAACAATGACAACTATTCAAAATATAATCATGCTTTATGATTCTCCTTGTTTCGTACAATTAACATCTATAAATATATTTAGGGTTAATTACATTTTACCCTCTCAAACTATAATTATTTTTCATGTTATCCTTTTTATCTTTTTTTTTTTGTCTACAATTTATCCCCTTCAAGTATAAAAAGACGATACAATACACTGTCGTTAGTTTTTTTCGTTTAATATTTAACGGTAAATATCATGTGTTGTGCGCATGTGTCATTAAAGATACTTATTTTGACTAGAATACTTTTCATATACACATGCGCATACATAATACATAATTTATAATATATAGATTAAATTAGTTAATATTAATTCTTATTTTATTTAATTTGCATTGTAAATGAGTTTTAGATATGACACATCGTAATAGTCTAATACCTAGTAATATGTTAAACATTATTTTATAACAAACTATGAATAAAAAATGATACGTCAACATATGTCCACTTGGTTATATATCTTTCAAAAAAGCTACAATAAACGTTCTTATTTTAGTATTTACAGAGTATATATAATTTAATTGGTTTGTATTCATAAAATTTGAAGAAAATATAGGTAATGTTTGTGGAAAGATTTATAAATTTTGTTTAAAAATTCATAAAACTTGAAGAAAATTATAAAATTAATAAAAAGATATAATGACATACAAAGATATTTTTTTACTGAGAAATAAAACATCATAGTGAGAAGTTTAAAAATGGGTAGATCAAGAAATAAATGAATCAAAGTTTGATTTAATGTTATGAATTTATGTTTAAATATTATGAATTTAACACGTAAACAATGTAAATAAAATAAATAAAATAAAATAAATAAAATAAACATTTATATTAACTAACTTATAATTCATAAATTATATATTATGTATAATGTTGTATGTGTGTAGGGTATTACATTGTCTAAATAATATGTTAGTAAATATAATGGCTAAGGCACCTTGTCCACAATCAGCAACCGGCGTTTTTGTTGGGAAGGTCCAACTCCTTCTCCGGAACAATCCAAGTGACATACTAACAATTATCAGAGTGAATAAATTGTGAATTCCTCACGTGTTTTTGTCTGTGTTTTTGCAAGCATAGATGAACTTAAAAAAGATTTCTGTTAGATATATGAAGTTAAAGATTTAAGGCATATCTACTAGTTAAAAGTTTAATATGGGGACCACATTTTTATTGGAACAATGCAAATGTCATTTCACCAATCACCATATATACATTTCATAGACCCATTCGGAATCCTTGTTGAAGTATATATTTTGTTTACAAAAAGCTAAGAAAAGCAATCTCTCACATCTCCTACTTTTCAAGGTTCACGTGCATTTTCAAGCAGACACATTTTTCACTATCACCTGTACTCTAAATTCAAAAAATCAATCACGGGTGCATTATGCCATTTATAGCAGTAAAGGACTTGGCCACATTGCAACTCCCTCCTCCTTTCAATGAAAAAGCATCCTCTATAATACTTTATAGAAACACAAACAACGTGTATGGCGAAAACATACTTTCTCGATGAATAAATCACAAAGATGATCTAGAGTGAATCACGTGCGAATTTAGAAACTCCGTAGATGAACGTAACTATTAGAGCAACGTCCTACTATTCACAGTACAAGAACTCTACGTGCTTTCTAGAAACACAGATACAGAGAGAGAGCTAGCTTTTGGGGTATCTTATTTTGTCTTCGTGTAGTTGTGTATTATTCTCCTAGAATAAAACCCATATTTATATTCTTCCAATTATCACGTATCCTAGATACGTTAGGATTTCGGGGATTTTAGAAGGAGTTGGCAAGCAGACAACCCATATCCTTCATGGTCTCTAATAAATATTGAGTTATCAGGTGATGCTCACATGGGCAACTAATTTGGGCTAAACTCAAAATTGATTTCCAACGTCTCCCACTCGCACATGCACTGGATGATACCGCACCATCTCAATCTCAATCACACGAGCACGATCATACGGGCTAATGTACCCTGCGACCTTCGAGAAAAACTACAATTCGGGAGCTCTATACTAGAAACTCATTACAAGCTAGCATAGAGACATCAACCCAAAGAGAAAATCTCATTTACCCTGGATTCATTTAGTTACACCAGACCAAGCATCTTTAATCCTTCTAAAAAGCGTGGTTGTTCCTCCAAAAATCATGCACCCTATATTCACACCCAATCTGCTTCCCAATAGAGCAACGTGAGTTGTCAATAGTGAATATATCGCAAGAGTGTACTACGAAACGATCCTCTTTTTTCCCTCATGCCACTCAATGTAGAACATTGCCCTTTTCTGGAGTGCCCCTTAAAGTTGAATCATTCATGACCGCAGGCAAATACAACTGTCACGCCCCGAATTTCCATATATAAATAATACATATTCTTTAAGAAAATCTCATAATTCTCACCAATAAGCCCACATATTTACTCACCACCAATCATCCAATCATCATGAAGTCTATAGAGTACATAGATTTAAAGAAAATAATAATAATATTTCAGAAGAGTTTACAAGATTCAACATGCAATCTATAGTGTAGCCCCCCAGAATGATGCCTCGTCTCATGCACTCCAAGCTCTCCATGCTAAAACCCAAGAAGGTACCTGAAAGGAATAGGGTGAGCTATACAGCCCAGTAGGAACATCTACACAAGTATTATGAATATATGAAATGACTTGGCATGCAACGCAATACCCAATAATAATATAAGCATGAGCTTACGCAATATATATCTCTAATTACGCATGCACAATATATCCACACATTGCCACATCAACCTATCTATTGCTCCACATGATATCCACCCAGAACTTTCAGATCTCGTCATCAAAATGTCGTCATCCATTCCTTTCATGAACTTAGGACGTCCTCGTGCCAAGTATTTCACATTACTCAATTCTCACTACTCGCATCGTCTCGACGATTATCTCTCCAACTAACACTTCACCCCACGGTAGCTAAGAAACGTCAAAAGGTAACTAGCATGTATCCGAATGGAAGCCAGTCAATATTAAGATTCAACTTGCACATCTCCCGCCGGGGACTGAAAACTATAAACATCCAACTAGCACATCTCCCGCCGGAGGCTAGTCAATGTTAATATCCATCCAGCACATCTCCCACAGGAGGCTGGTCAATAGTGTTATACATTTCTCATTTAGTTTCTTTCGTTCATACTTTACCATCCAAAGTCCAAGGTCACACAAGAATGGTCTATAAATCTCTTGCAGTCAGCAATTTACGGAAAACAACTATCTACGGTACTAACACAATTGTCCGTTCTAGCAATAACGGAAATGAACGACCAGAACACATAATAGCAACCGTGCCCCACACGTCATATACCGACAAACAAACGTCACTTTCACATCTAATCCTCATAACACGTTTCACCATTAAGTCGTTCCGTTGGAACTCTTCATGAACTCATATACACGGGTCAATCTCGACAGACAAGGCTTATCAACATGCCGGGATATCAACCGTACTCTACTCCGAACTCCAATCATCCTAAAGTCCAAGGTACGCCAAGGTTTCTCATCCTTTCATGGAACTAAGAACCCTTCACAACACTAAGACATATTGGATCACCTCTAGACATGGTAACAAGGTGTATAAACTCAAGGAGGAAGAATCTCTCCCATAAATATTTCACAACCCGACTCACCCACAGTCAATGGTACGGTACCTCGCGAGCAAGTCTAGGCCTAACGATAGGTAGACAACTTTCCTATGAGGGACACAAGGGTGATAGTAGTCTCGATGCGGGTTCACCTCAATACAAGGGCATACTTGTCAACTCAACTTGCTTTTCACCGAATGCAACCAATTCCAAGTAATCCCGTTCCGGGGGTATCCTACCTCATCATTCCAACTCTTATTTCTTACCAGGCTTAGGCAGATTTTCGTTAAAGCTTTCGAAACATTCATGTCATAAGTCAAAAAGGTGATTTATATCCAGTGCTGACATTGTCCGATAACTTCACAAAATATAAGATTTTCTCTCAACAAAACACCATTGATTCTCGTTTAAAGCTCTCACATAACTTTCATCTCGTAGGTTAAAACATCATCCTTACCCGACTCCCAACTCAACCCAACCATCCTCAAGATGTTATTGAATTCTTTCGATCCCTCATAGTCCTTTATATAATTTCTTCAAATCCAAGGTTATACCGAACAAATGTCCTTCGACACTCTCTAATCGTGCACACCTAGCCCAGACTCATAAACTAGACGTGATGTACAAGCGATTGAACTACGTGCCCAGTGGGAAAATCTATGTCAAGATTATGCGCATGTGAGATACATGATATGCACAATGATCATGGTATAACAATGCATCGCTTTCATATATCATACACAACCACACGAATAACAATCCACCGTTCGCCAATACACATACAACAACCATGTCTCGCAATTTACCCATTGCTCACATCCAATGCCAATCGAATACAATCACATAAGTCAAGATAGGTTATACCCTAGCACTTCTCCCAACGGAGGCTAGACAAGGCATCATGTCGTGCCAAATCAATGGTCATACATATATCCTAGCACATCTCCCAACGGAGGCTAGCCAATGCAAATTCATGGCGTTCAAGATAGTTTATACCCTAGCACTTCTCCCAACGGAGGCTAGACAATGCACCAAGTCGTGCCCAAACAATGGTCATACATATACCCTAGCACTTCTCCCAACGGAGGCTAGACAATGCCAATTCATGGCATCTCCTAGCACATTCCCAACCGGGAGATAGTCTCATCGTTTTTCCTAGCACCACTCCCGACGGAGGCTAGAAATTTCATTTATCATTCGCAAGCAACTCATGTTAAGTCAATTGAATCCGTATCACGTTCAATCATCTCAATCATACATAACAATTCCCAACAGTCCATATTCACGTCAAACTACCAATTAACGACATTTCACGGCATAATACGTAACAGAAATAAAATCAGAAAACAAAAACGCACGACCGCCCGGTCCCGTCCGGATGCCGGGCCGGCTCCGTCCGGACGCCGGTCACTCCCGTCCGGACGCCAATTCCACTATCTCTCTGTCCGATTTCCTGAGCCAGCCGTCCGGACGCCCAGGGTTCCCGTCCGGACGTCCCGACGCGATCTGCAGAAAAACTGCGCGATCGCAGATTTCGCAAATGGTCCAAGTCCTTCAAATACATCAAAATAACCACGAAACAGGCACCAAAGCACATCATATATACATAATACAAGGTAGAAATCCCTACCTCAAGCTTCAATGTGGATGATTTGATGAAGAACACAAGCCCTAGCCTCCAAATCCTCTTTGAGCTTCAAATCCTTTCCTCCGAGCTTCGAATCAACGATCAAGTCTTGGATACTTGTCAACCACAATGCCATCCCGCACTATCTTGAAGGAATTTGAAAACGAAGCACAACCCCATGAGATATGGTAGAGAGAAGAGAGAGCCATGGGTTTGAGAGAGAGAGGTTTGGGAAAAAAATGAGGGGTTTCTCCTCCCCTCCACCTTAGGATCTGATTTTTAAGGCCTAAAGGGGCTCCCACGAATAAGTCACGTAACAAGACATGCGCGAAATAAAACGAGAGACTCCGGGATTGAGTCCTGTAACTGAAATCCGGTACATATCATAAATAATCAAATTATTTACCCGAAATAAATTTCAAATTAATTATTTTTAAAAACTCAAATTTTCCGGGTCCTTACAACAACAAAGTAGCAGATATCGATCCTTCACTTTGTGACATAGTAAAAAATCAAAGAGTACGATATATACAGTCATTATTCTAATGACTGCTTAGACTCACATGGTGAGGAACAAGGATCCATTCACATACCTTTAAAATGGTCACTTAGCACATGGAATATGAATACATGCTACGGTGGAGTTACTCTTCCAAAGAGCGATGCCTTACTCCCTAAACATTGTACAAACCTTAATTCAGTCGCTATCTAGCGCTAAACTCGAGTTCTCTGCTTACTCGCCGTCTAGGCGCCAAACGATTCCACATATCTGGCTATTACAAAACAAGTAATACATGATAGGAGAAACTATCCACGATTGGTCTCTATAAACAAACCTCATATTGGCTCCAACCAAGGTGATGCATAGTGGGTTATCTGATATCTTATATCAGCTTTATCATAGGTCCAACCATGATACGATAAGATCCACTTGTCTCATCTTTGCTCACTATACAAAGAGCCAAAGGCGATTGCTCGTGTGAGTGAGCCAATCTTCTGTTGACATCATTTCTAATTTAATCCCTGTGTGTATTATATCACCAATCATTAACATAATCGCAGACTCCTCAATTTGGAACCTGACGAACTTTCAAAGCCAACAGTTGGACGTTCTCGATGATGAAAAAAGACACTGTTTACCCTTGAATGAAGTTTAGAGTTATGTTAAGATTTGACCAACTTAGCCTGGGACGCTCTAGTTTCACCTCTATTTTTACCAAAAAATATTTCAAAATCACCTTTACGCATGCCACTCTTCCATATATGGCGCACGCCAGCCTAGGTACAATGCTTGCTAGTCCAGTGACTGGTCAAATTAGTTTGATTTCGGTAATGGCTCACCATGTCACGCGACGTACGGTTGCGTGTTGCAAAGTTCTAGCGCCCGCCAGTTCATGAAGTGCCATATGGCTCTCAGTTGTGGTGTGCACCGGTTGAAGTGTTGTATAGACAGAATTGCCCTTGCATGATTTTGGAATTTTGGGGGCCTATAAATAGAACCCCCAAGTTTTGAAAAAGAGAAAAAGGAATCCATTCCTAGAAGTTAAGAGAGAGAATAAAGAGAAAAAGCTGAATTTCAAGTGGAAAAAATCTCTGCCTGATAGAGTATTTTGAAAAGACCGGTCTTCGAGAGTACACTTCGAAACCAAGCTAGAGTATCTAAGTTAAGGAAAGTAGGAGAAGACGATATTGACATTGAATAAGTAAATTCGACATTTGCTTGTTCACCTCCAACACTATTCTCGAATGCTTGTGCCAAAGCCAAGTGCAACTTAAAGCATCAAACGAAGGTATTCAACCTCACGCTCAATTGCACTAATTCTTGGGGGAACATCGGAGAACTCATGATAGAATCTATTCTATTTACAAGTCCTCATTCGTCCATTTTTTGTATTTTGATAGGAGTTATCATCCGGTCTGAGCCGGAGTAGTACGTGTACCTCGATGTAGTCATATACTACTCTTGGGATTGAGGCATTCACCTTGTTAGAATGTGTTGATCTTGTTATGTTTTATCGCCTTATTATGTGTGAATATCTAGGATGTTGTAAAAACACGGGCATCACCCTGATTCCGGGTTGGTACGCATTATCAAGCTCAATAATTCGTACCGCCTAAACAAAAAAGGTAACATCAATCCAATGGCACATGCCATTTGGCTCAATCAGAACTGATCTCCCTGTTAGCACATTTTTCAAAAAAATTTATCCATGCACAATGCTTTTGTATAAAGGAATATAAGTCCAAAAAACATATATGTTATCGCACTTATTCCCTTTTAAAATGCTCATGACCTGACGTGAATTATTTAACATGAAACATGTTTAAAATTCTATAAATGTCAAGTAGAGACCGATTCTCGGATTGGACACGGTGGGTGCCTAACACTTTTTCATTGCGTAACTTACTCCTGAACCCTATGATCTCTGGTAAATGAATGATCAGTATCTTTGAAATGTAAGTGTTTGCTTGGTTCCTCAAGGAAAGCCTAAAATTCGGGTGGCAACTCCAAGAAATGAATCACTAGCGAAGAAATGCTCGACAAAATCGGTGAAACGGCGATCACACGTATGCAATGATAAAAACCAGGGTGTGCCGGAAGCATATCTTGAGTCTAGCCTGAAGGTCTTCCCGTAATGCCATAGACCTTGTGCGTAGTAGAAAGCCCCAGCACGTTCTAATCAAGGACAAAAATCCTACAGGATTACATGTAGACCATATACGCTGCTGGTGTGGTTATATGTTACTTCTTTTCTTGTGATTATCCGTAATGCCCGCATACCTCGTTATGCTGCTTTTATATATATATATATATATATATATAGTTAGAATATTAGTTTAGTATGTTAATATTAATATTAATATATCCTAGTTAGTTTAGGATTAGGATTATGTATCCTAATCTCTATCTCTATCTCTATCTCTAATCTCTATCTCTATCTCTATCTCTCCTATATATAGGAGCCTTTGTACATTGACCTAATATACTTTTATCTTTCTCTCTCTCTTTCTTTTCCATCTCGCTAACATGGTATCAGAGCACGATCTTATTCCACCCTAGATAAAACCCTAACCCTAATAGCCACATATCTAACCCTAGCCGCCGTCCACTGCCCTAACCCTAAGAGCCACATATCTAACCCTAGCCGCCGTCCACTGCCGCTCCCACTGCCGCGCCGCCACCGCACCGCCGCCTGATCTGTTTGCTGCCGTTCTCATTACCTGCTATTGTTCAGCCTTCTGCTGCTGATCCCTTGCCGTTGATGCTCTCTATCGCCGTTATTGCTACCTTTATAGCTTAGATATGTTCGCTTCCGCTCTTGGTGGTAGATCCGGTCTTTTGGTTCTGTTTTTTATTGGATCTACCCTTTGGTATGTGGTTATCCCTCGTGATTTGGTTGCTTGATTGAGGCCGTTGTTGGTTCGTTTGCTTGCTTTTTTGTTTTGCGGCGTATTCATTGTCTTTTGGCACCATGACTGAACGGGCATCTGAGTTTGAGTCTGGTTATACTCGTGGTGGCTTACTGTCAGGGGGAGTTAGCCGTGGTAGTTTTCCTCGTGCTTCAGGCCGAGGTAGATTCAGTCGTGGTTCAGGCCGAAGTTCCGTTCGTGACTCCGGCCGTGGATGGGGGCCTCGTCATTGCACTTGGTGCAATGCTGATAATCATATCATTGACTATTGTTGGGATCTTCATGGTCGCCCTTCTGCTCACCAGGCCACAGTTTCTGAGGATGATGGTCTGCAGTATTCTTCCAGTACCGCCCCTCGTGTAGTTACTATTCCAGAGGAAGAGTATCAGCAATTTCAGCAATATAAGTCCACCTTCACAGCTACGCTTGCTCAGACAGGTCCACCTTCTGCCTATCTTGCTTCCCAATCTCCATGGGTCATTGACTCTGGGGCTTCTGATCATATGACCGGTGCTTCTGCTACCTTGTCTGATTGTCGTCCCTCTGGGACATCTTCTCGTGTCACATTAGCTGATGGTTCTACTACTCCTATCGCTGGTTTGGGTTCGGTTACTTTAAATTCTTCTCTTTGTTTAGACTCTGTTTTACATGTTCCTCGCTTTCCTTTTAACCTTATGTCTGTGAGTCAAATTACCAAATCTTTAAACTGTTCAGTCACCTTTTTTCCTGATTCTTGTATCTTTCAGGATCTCCGGACAGGGACGAAGATTGGTAGCGGTGTTGAACGCGGTGGCCTATACTACTTTTTGGATGGCGAGCCGTCTCCCTCTATTGCATTTCAATCCACCATTTCACCCCATCAATACCATTGTCGCCTTGGCCATCCGTCGCTCTCCACCCTTAAAAAATTGGTCCCTTCATGTCGCCGTGTTGAGTCGCTTCCTTGTGAAGCTTGTGAGTTTAGTAAGCATCGTCGTATTTTCTTCTCTCCACGAGAAGAGCGTCGTGTGTCAAGTCCTTTTCATCTCGTTCATTCAGATATTTGGGGTCCTATGCGGGTCTCCTCACGTTCTCACTTTCAGTATTTTGTTATATTTGTTGATGATTATTCCCGTGCTACTTATATTTATCTTATGAAAAATCAGTCTGAATTATCCTCTATTTTTACATCCTTTTATGAGGAAATCAAAACGCAATTTGGTGTGCCTATTTGCTTGTTTCGGTCGATAATGCTCGTGAATATTTTCATCAATCTTTATCACAGTTTTTGGATGCCCATAGGCTTTTACATCAGTCCTTTTGCGCTCGGACTCCACAGCAAAATGGAGTTGCCGAACGCAAATTGGGCCACATATTAAATGTCACTCGTGCTCTTTTATTTCACATGCAGGTTCCCAAATCTTATTGGAGTGACGCTGTCCTTACTGCTAGTTTTCTTATTAATCGAATGCCGTCTCCTGTCTTAGATGGCCAAATTCCATATAATTTACTCTATCCTGGTCGCCCACTTTACCCCCTTCCTCCTCGGGTTTTCGGGTGCACCTGTTATGTTCATGTCTTGGATCCTGGTCAGGATAAACTTGATGCCCGCTCGACCAAGTGTGTGTTTTTGGGCTATTCCCGCACTCAAAAAGGCTACAAATGTTATTCAGCCACCCTTCGCCGTCAGTTTATGTGTGCCGATGTCACTTTCCATGAGTCTGTCTCTTATTTTGCAGGTCCTTCCTCTTCTGAGGCTATGCCTGTTCCCCTGCCCCGTTTGGACCCCTTTCCGCCACCACCTTTACAGGTCTATGTTCGCCATCCCACAAGTTCTCCGGCTCCGCTTCCACCGTTTCCTGACTCGCCTCCTCCGTCTCGAGATCCGCCTTCGCCGCCGTCTCCTCCTCCGACACCTCCGTCTCCCGCTTCCTTGCCCATTGCTCTCCGCAAAGGTATGCGTTCTTGTACTACTTCTCACCCCCTTGCTAAATTTGTTTCTTCTGATCATCTTTCACCCTCTCTGCGTGCCTTTTCTAGTTTTGTTTCCTCTATTTCTGTTCCTAAAATTGTTCAGGAGGCCATGTCTATTTCTGAGTGGCGGATAGCTATGGAGGAGGAGATGACTGCTCTCCATACCAACCATACCTGGACGTTGGTCTCTCTTCCGCCTGGAAAGTCTACTGTTGGGTGTCGCTGGGTGTTCACTGTTAAGTTTCATCCTAATGGCACAGTTGAGCGCTATAAAGCTCGCCTTGTGGCCAAGGGTTTTACTCAGACCTATGGTGTTGACTATGCAGAAACTTTCTCTCCAGTTGCCAAGCTCGGCTCGGTTCGTCTTCTTATCTCTCTTGCCGCCAATCTTGGCTGGCCCCTTTTTCAGTTGGATGTCAAAAATGCCTTCTTACACGGCGACCTTGCCGAGGAAGTTTATATGGAGCAACCACCTGGATTTGTTGCTCAGGGGGAGTCCTCTCATGTATGTCGCCTTCGGAAAGCTCTCTATGGGCTAAAACAGTCTCCGAGGGCTTGGTTTGGCAAGTTTAGTGATGCGGTCCTTCGGTTTGGTATGAAACGCTGTCATTCTGATCATTCTGTCTTTTCGCTCACATCTGATCAAGGGAGAATATTGCTGGTTGTCTATGTAGATGACATTATTATTACATGTGATAATAAGAAATGTATTGATGATCTGAAATTCTTCCTACAGCGTTAGTTCCATACCAAAGACTTGGGAAAACTGAGATATTTCTTGGGTATTGAGGTGGCACGGTCTAAGGAAGGTATTAACTTATCACAGAGAAAGTATGTGCTGGATATCCTCGAAGAGACTGGCTTATTAGGGTCAAAGCCTGTTGAGACTCCTATGGATCCTAATGTCAAATTGTGCGTTGATCAAGGGGAGTTACTTTCTAGTCCCGATTAGTACCGTCGCTTGGTTGAAAAGCTAAATTATCTTACGGTTACTCGTCCGGATATCTCTTTTGCAGTTAGTCTGGTTAGTCAATTTATGTCTGCTCCTCGTCTTCCACACTGGGAGGCTGTTCTAAGAATTGTGCGGTATCTGAAGGCCCATTCGGGCCGTGGTTTGTTTTATCGTACTAGTGGGCACTTGTAAGTTGAAGCCTTCATTGACTCTGATTGGGCAGGCAGCCCAACTGACAGGAGATCTACTACAGGATATTGTATCTTCCTCGGTGGCAATCTCATTAATTGGAAAAGTAAGAAACAGACAGTTGTTGCGCGATCTAGTGCCGAGGCAGAATATAGAGTAATGGCGCACACGACTTGTGAGATTGTGTGGATTCGTTCATTTCTTGAGGAAATAGGATTTCCAGTGCAGGTGCCTGTAAATCTGTATTGTGATAATCGCGCTGCTATTCACATAGCATCCAATCCAATTTTCCATGAGAGAACTAAACATATCGAAGTCGACTGTCATCTTGTTCGAGAGAAGTTGACTGGTGGTGTTATTGCTACTCCCTTTGTATCTACCAATGCCCAGTTAGCCGATATGTTTACTAAGCCGTTGTTCAAACCACGGTTGGAGTTACTTTGTGACAAGCTGAGACTTCTTGATATCTACTCTCCAGCTTGAGGGGGAGTGTTAGAATATTAGTTTAGTATGTTAATATTAATATTAATATATCCTAGTTAGTTTAGGATTAGAATTATGTATCCTAATCTCTATCTCTATCTCTAATCTCTATCTCTATCTCTATCTCTATCTCTCCTATATATAGGAGCCTTTGTACATTGACCTAATATACTTTTATCTTTCTCTCTCTCTTTCTTTTTCATCTCGCTAACAATATATATATATATATATAAATATATAGAGAGAGAGAGAGAGAGAGTAAGCTTCTATATATATGTTACTTCTTTTCTTGTGATTCAAGCAGTTGTTTATAAATGCTGACAGGAACAGTTTATATATATGTTACTTCTTTTCTTGTGATTCAAGCAGTTGTTCATAAATGCTGACAGGAACAGTTTTATGAAAAATTACTTCAATCAAGCCATTCCCGATATTTTTTTGAGCCGATTTCTCGCGGGTACCGTTAAAAACGCGTTTTAAACACATTGAACGGTTCCAATCATCAATATTTGATCCGAAAATGGGAGGTCCTCATTTTAGCAAAATGAGGGATCACTCAATAGAAGCTCACTATATATATACCTTGTCATGCTGAAACCCATTATGTTGTTTGCATATTCAGTCATACTACTCATGTGCCTCGTTATGGTGCGCCCACATGACTAGTTATGCTTCCCGCATGATTTGCTACGTTGGCTGCATACCCTGTTATGCTTCTAGCACAATTTGTTGCATTGTCCATGTGCATTGCTATCCATGTTAGAACTGTAGGTAGGTTTAGAGTAGTGTCCTTTAGAGGTCATCCCTCTAAGGGTTGGGGCAATCCCAATGTTGGACCAATCCGGCCCTCAAATGGGTTTGAATGGAGGAGGTCTACCCTTAGTTTCTTGATGTTGTTATTTGAAATGATGAGAGTCGCTCTATTCTAAAGGTCATGCTAGACCAAGGTTCAGGAAAATTAAGGTAATCTGAATCTTTGATTGACTTGGTCTTCTGAATGACATCTGACCTAGTCTCCCTATTTTACAAAGAAAGAACCGTTCTTGTAGAAATGACGAAATTGGCACACGATTGGGAAATCTTGCCAAAATTTTCAAAACAAAGGGGTTTTGTGACGAGTGGTTCAAGTGCCTTCCGTCATAGGCTCTCCTAAATCATCTTGGTCACCTTGTCTAATTTTTAGCAAAGCAACTGGTATAATAGGCTGGGGCAATCCTAGTCCTTGGGGTTTGTCAAGGCCTATGAAAGCATTTGGGTATGTCGGCAAAATTCCTTGAGTAATGTGTTCCCTCGTCAGGGGCACTCTAAGAATAAACGGGAGATATTTTTGGGCCTAGCAGTCGAATTCTAGATTTTTGGGATAGAGTAACCCCAGAAATTTCCATCAAGATAGTCTACATTTTTTTTTTTTTTTTGAAAAGCAAAATATTATATTAGAAACAACCAAGAGTTAAATACATACATATGGTTGGTGAGAGCCAACCAGACGAAAGCCCTTAGATATGCCATTTAAGACCCAAAAAACTTAGCAAAACTTAGCCAAATAATTACCCACACCTACCACCGAACAACCCTAGTACCCAACCCTGAACCTTAACTCCTGATACCTTCGACTTCCTTCGTGATTATAGACCAACCCTAGTACCCAACTCTCCAACCTATCTAAGCATCCCGGATTGAATCAGGGCACTAGGATTATAGAGCAAACTGTTCAGAGGCGGCAATCTCTGATTCGCATGATTCATAGCTCCATAGAACCAGTAATACCTGATCTCCTCCTGTAGCCGAACCAAATTAACCCTCTTCTGGTTAAACCTAACTTGGTTCCTTACCCTCCAGATCGAGTAGACGATTATGGCTGGTAGTGATTTCCACAGGAACCGCACCAACTTATTTGGGAATTTGGAAACCTTCCATCCAGACCACCATGTTAACAACTCAGAGATGGACTTGGGCGCCACCCATTGAACCCCCCAAGGTCGGAGAAAGCAGCACCAGGTTCTCCACACCTGCGGACACAGAAGAAGTAGATGGTCTTGGTCCTCTAGGGCGGTTTTGCAAGAAGTACACAGACCTTGTTGTAAGCTTAGCCTCCCACGGAAGAACAAGCTGGCTGCCGATTTGACTCTTCCTTTCCATGCTAACCAACAGAAAACTTGCATACGAGGTGGTACACAGCTGACCCAGACACAATCCGGTGGATAGTTATCCTGACATAAACGAATATTCTCCAATTTAAGGTACATGTCTCTCACTGAGAAAACCTCCCCCTTCTCCCCACCTTCATTTTTCCAAATTAGACTATCCTCTTTATTAGAGATTCTTATGCCTGCCTCTTCCCATGCATTTTCAATCAATTGTAAATCATCTGTTTCCCATGAGTATAATGTTCGCCGAAATTGCAATACCTGTTGAAATGTGTTACCCCTGCACACCTCTGCTATTGTTATATCTTGGACTGAACTCAGCTGAAATAATCTAGGGTAAACATTGCTTAGAGATAACCCAGATGAGCACCATGGGTCCTTCCAGAACTTTACCGCAATCCCCCTTCCAATCTGCACAGATATAGCATTAACATACGAATAATATGCCTGTGGTTCTCTGACCTTGATCTTTAGGATATCGTTCCATGGACTTGACCCAGCCGGAATTTTCTCAACTTCTGGTTGCCAGGCCCCTGCTGGTATTTTGTAAATGTCGCAAATCACTCTCCTCCATAGGCTATCCTTCTCCCCAGCAAACCTCCACCACCATTTCAGCCTCAAGCAAAGACTCATCCAATAGATATCTTTTACCCCCAAACCCCCTCCCGATTTACTATTAGTCACTGATTCCCACTTTACTAGGTTCATCTTCCTCCCATCTACTGATCCACCCCACAAAAACTTCCTCTGAATTGCCCCAATGTGTTTAGCCACTTTCACTGGAACTCTGAATAGTGAAAGATGGTAGATTGGAAGGCTGCCTAAGACCGATTTGACAAGCGCCAATCTGCCCCCATAAGATAGAAGATTCCTTTTCCACGAAGCCAAACGATGCTTAATTCTTTCAACAGTAGGATACCATGTGTTGATTCGATAAGGGCTAGCACCTAATTGCATTCCTAGATACTTAAGTGGAAGGGTAGTTGGTTTACACCTAAGAACCTCAGCACATTCGCTAACAAAGGACCCCTCCCATCCCACCCCACAGATCACAGACTTATGGTAGTTAATCTTCAACCCGGATACCACCTCAAACCCTCTTAAAATTCTTTTTATAGCCTTCACTTCCTCCAATCCTCCTTCACAAACCAAGATTGTATCGTCCGCAAACTGAAGATGGGTTAGACTCCCTGAAAGAGGTCCAATTACTGCCCCTCCAATAAGGTTTAACTCCCTAGCTCTGTGTAACATAAACGATAATCCTTCAGCTGCAAGAATGTATAGGAATGGAGATAAGGGATCCCCTTGTCTTAACCCTTTCTCCATCCGCAGTTGTTTTGTTGGTGAGCCATTCACCAACACTGACAATGAACACGTGGATATACACTCTTGTACCCAGTTCAACCACTGCATAGGGAAACCAAACACCTTAAGCATAAGGAGTACATAATTCCAGTTAAGATTATCATAAGCCTTTTCAAAATCCAACTTAATCACCAACCCCTTTCTTCTTTTAACTTTCCACAGCTGCACTACCTCATTAGCTATAAGAATACCGTCTTGGATACCCCTTTTGCCCACAAAAGCAGACTGATACTGGCTAATTAAGGTTGGTAACTCTGTAGACAGCCTTTTTGCTAGTACCTTTGATAGTATTTTATAGACACACCCAATCAAGCTAATCGGTCTGTAATCCCTCAACGACATTGGATTTTCCACCTTAGGAATAAGTGTTATAAACGCAGCATTAAGAACTTTAAGCAGCTTACCTGACTTGTGAAATTCTTCAAAAAATTGCTGGAATAATTCCTTAACTATCGGCCAATCAAGATAGTCTGCGGAGTTGTTCTTTGCTCTACTACCAAATTGAGAATCATTGAGTCTAGAAAAGAATCGATACCCATTTGGACTCGATTTGGAAGAAGATTTATTAGGCCAGACTTGCCTTCTGTGTCTTCTGCGCCACTCTCTCTTATGGTTGAAGAAACAGACACAGAGTTCTTGAAACAAAGTTTTGGTATTGTACAACATCAACTTGATATCATAATGACCATCATCTAGGGCTTCATGAATGCACTGCCCGTTATTACTCCGCAAGATTCCCATGATCCAACCCCCAAAGTTGGGGCAGGACCCAATGTCATAGTTGTCGCCATTCAATTTCTCACCCTTGGTTGAATCAGCGACGATGCTCTTAGTTGCCATTTTTAACTACACTAAAGAATGCGCATGAAATGTTAATATAACACAACACCGACCAATTTTGTAGCCAAAAAAAAAACAAAATGAAACAAAAATAATATAATACATCTTGTACAAGAAAGGTTCATAATCTTATAAATACCACCGAGCTTACATCTACCAAGCGATGTGGGACCTTTAACCACCCATCCGGACGTCCCACTGAGATTTCATCTCCCGGACGCCGATCTCACAGCTGGCACCACAGTGTGACTGGGGTGTCACACCTATATCACTTTTCATGCTCCCTCACTTGCCATCACAGTTCGATTCATACTCGGTTTAATCAAATTTAAATACAAGAAAAACATCAACCAAATCCAAAAAATTCTAAAAACATCCTAGAACATAGGTAATCCCATTTCGAGTCCAACGCAGCAAACAGCGCCCTGATCGGACACCGAATGTCCCTCCACGCACCCCCAGAAGTAGGTGCGCAGCCTTGTTGTGCACGTGGAGTGCCAAAAAAGTGCGTGAGGGGCCACCCACCACCCGCTGAGGGTGATTTTGTGACGGAACTTGTATGTCATTACAATGTGTCCAACAATGGTCTCAGATTACATTTTGGATGTCATTACAATGTGGGGTGAACTTAACTCTTTCCAAAAATTATTTTGGGGGAGAAAAATGCAGAAATTGGGGTTTAGCATATCTTTCAAACCATAACTTGTATGACATCGAGTCTGAAATTTAATGGATTAGAAATGACTTTTGATCAGAGTTAAGAGTTTTATGCTAATGTTTCGTTTTTCTCCTAAATCATAAGTCGGAACGCCATGAAATTTTTCAGAAATTAATGATGACCATGATATGTACTACGTTATGTATAAATTTCACGCAATTTGAAGATGTTTGAAAAAAAAATCAAGTTTTTCTCACTTGTACATGGAAAAAACAAATGAAAAACACAACGTATATGGTTCATATATGGCACGAAAGTACTCAAGTGGCTCCGATACCAGTGAAAAAAACACAAATGTGTATAGTGAAAGCGTACTTTCTTGGTGAATAAATCACAAAGACGATTTAGAGTGAATTACGTGCGAACTTAGAAACTGATAGTGGGGTGGATATCTTATTTTGTCTGCATGAAGTATTCTCCTAGAATAGTACTGATATTTATATTCGTCCACTTAGCACGTATTAGGATCCCTAGAATTCTAGAAGGACTTAAGAATCAGCCAAACCATATCCTTTATTGGGTCATGCTCACGTGGGCTAAACCCAAAACCGATTTCCAACACACATGAACATTTCAAAATAAGAATCTCTATAAAATTTGTTTTTTTTTAAAATTAGGAGAACCCCACATCCTATGTTGTGTATGTACTTGTGCTTGGGTCTTCGAAATTTGTATCAAAAAACTAGATTAAACATGAAAGGCCCAGATTGAATCAAAATAAACATACCTTGCAAGCAGTTGCAATTTTCCGCCTCCTATCACACAACATTGAGAACATAATCGACCAATTTTGGACCCTTTCATCTTATCAGCTAAAATAATACTTATTTTAGTAATATTTATTTTTCAAATGGTTATAATTGAGATTACAAATATGAGTCACAACGTCATTTTCATTTTTTTTTTCATTTTCTTTTGTTTTTGGAGCTGGAGTCATGTGCTTAAAACATTTACACTCTTCACCCTCCCATCTCCTTCATTTCACTTTCCTCATATTCCATTTTTAGAGCTGAAGTGTTTTAACACATGTATCCTGTATGGTTAGACATTTTTGTTCTTTTTTTTTATTAGCAAGTACATAAAAAAGTATTTTATAAACACGTATGCTTCTCTATTGTATATTATTTGTTTTAAAATTCATACTTACTTGCTAGTAGATATTAAAAAAAATACTCACTGGACAGCAAATAATAGTCTCATTGGACTTTGCCCGTTTTGATCCATGTAGCTTGACAATCTTAGAACAAGCATATTGCATAGCTTAACTCTGATTTTCAATTTTTAAACTCATAAGAACTTAAACTGAATATGCCCCAGACAGCCTTTCAGACTTCGACTTTGTTGACTTGTGCAGACAAATGGCTTCAGCTTCTTCTTCTTGTCATTTTTTAATTTTGTATTTTCTGAGCCATTTTTGCCACCACTGTGCTTTCAGGTTTTCACTGACTTTTTTTTATTTTTTGCACTCTAGCCCCTTTTTGAGTTTTGATTGTGCCTTAATGTTTCATTTTAACCACAGTCCCCTTTCAGGTTTTGACTATGCAAGATTTTGTCCATTTTGCCGCAGCCCCTTTTCGGATTTTGACTATGTTGGCTTTTGTTTTCTCTCTTCTTTTCAAATAAATGAAATTTAATTTCAATTGAAACAAACATTTCTTGTGCATTTTGATCCATCGAGCATTGACATAAATTTTTGTGAGAAAAGGGGAGAAAAAATATCACATGTTATTTGTTTACGTCTTTGCTTCTTTTTTTGTGTTGCTTTCTTTTGTCTTCTTTTTTTCTTTTGGATTTTTCCTTTTTTTGGCAGTGAAGTTTTTGTTACCACTTATTTTTTTAGAACATTCATATGAGAGAAGAAATTTTAATGTTCGATAATCCAAATAATCACTCAAAATGAAGTGTTTCAATTGAAAATAAATCGAACAAGCAAACAAATGTTCAATTAGCAAGTTGCTCTTTTACATGACTTCATTTGGTTGCCCGGACATGCACCCGACAATGTTTTCGAGTTTTTGAGGCATGTCATCCACAACAGTTGTTCTTGAATTCTTTCGACTATATATTCTGTGACAGACAAACTTCAGTCTTTTGGTGCTTCTTGATAGGTAGACTTATGAATACGTGTTATATGGGCTTCAACTCTCAGCTTCCTTCTTTGTTTTGCAGTGTAAATTTGAATGTCATTCCTTTGGATTGTTCTGATCTTTTTCAGCATCTTGAGTGTTGGACTGCTTTGTCTACATCTTGAAAATTGATGGTAATTCTTCTCATCATTTGATGTTCGCTGATTACTCAGGACAAGAGATTGTTTCTTACTGGTACCAAGTGTGAGACTGTTGAGCTTCTACTTCTTGGATTTTGATTTTAGCATGATTTTGTAAGACCAGGAAAAAAGTGTCTTCGTGTTCTTTTGACAATCAAGTGAATTTTTTTCCTCTGCCATTCGTCCAAACCAATCTTATCTTCTTTTAATAGCTTATGTCTCTTTGGCTTTTGAGCTTTTCCAGTTATCATATGGCTCTATCTATTGGCTCACTCTCTTGTTGGAAATCTCACTTTTGGCATAGGTCAATCTCAGTTTCCTTGAGTTTGAAATGTAGTCTGAAGACCAGATCATGCTCGTCATGTGCTTAAGATTATTATGCTAGATTGAAATGATAATTTTTGAGATCTCTGAAATAGCAAATTTTGCAAGAAATTAATTCTTCAATTCGACAGAGAAATAAATATGAAAGCAGAGAATAAAACTTTTATTCATCTGCTTTAAGCTACCCTAACTATTCCATGATTTTGCATGACATTCAAAGAAACAATTTTTCATCTTGAAATATTTAAAACAACATAAGAAACATGAAAAACATGAATAAAGACTCTGCTCAGACAACTTTACCAAAACTTGTGAGCTCTGAACAATCTCTTGTAGAGATATATGGATCCTTCAGGATGATTTTGACTGTCATTGCTAACTTTTTGTGCCTTAATCTTTGCAAAATAGGCTTCTTCATCTTTGGTGTTTTTTGTGGAAATGAAGTAACCTTTCCTTCGTTCAGCATGATTTGCCTTAGTCTCTGGTGGCTCTTTTGAGTAAGCATGAGTAGGGTATCCTTTAATGGGTTGGGTATGGCTTGGTAGTGACATTTGACTATCCCAGACCCATGATTTTGGTTTTTCTTGGACTCAGCCAACTGGTGCGGTAGATATGTAGGTGGCTTTTTGGTGGTAGAGGTGATTTTTTTGGGCTTTTTTGTTTTCCTTGTTCTTTTTTTGTTTTTGTTTTGAAAGGGAAATGTTGGTGTGGTATTTTAGCCAAATTAACCATTCTGACTAGAAAATGGTACAATCACTCTTGGTTGTTTATCGGGCTTCAGTGAGAACTTTTCTTAATCTTGGGAATACAATACCATTATCCTCCAAGTTTGGATTCTATCCTCAATTATTCATCCTTGCCAGATCATTTTGCCAAAAGATTGAAGTGCAGAACTTGTCGTAGTAAACCCCTTTGTAGGTTTGGATGAACAAATACACGTACTCATAGTCGAAGCGATGGGTCGACTTGAGTGGCCAAATGTTTCCATCGCAGTGCATATGTCCACAAAAACTCTTTGGGTTCTTGCTCTATCCTTATTACGAATAGTCGGCCTAAGACTAGCTTAGGATTATGTCTATATTGTTTCATGTATGACAACTCTACCCATGTTCGGAATTGGCGGACATCATGGCTAGAGAACCATTGTGTTGCAGGTCCTATAAGGATGTGTTGAAATAGCTACATGATTAGCTTCTTTGGATTTAAATATCCACACGATATCCTAGTATAAAGGCGAAGGTAGCCCATGGGATCACTGGTCCCTTCGAATTTGTTAAGCACGACATTTAGAACTTGGCCAGTGGCTGCAAGTTCGGCCAGACACACAGGTTTGAGAGGCTAGTGGACATGCAAGGATTTGCCCATTGCATTATTTCGAAGGCTCTCTCAATATTTTGAACCTTCTTGATTAATAAGGTCCGCATTTCTCGGTGGGTTTGGGTTTCCCTATTGGCTTTCGCTGTTGTCCTAGGTGCTCTGCAAAATTGTTGGACTAAATTTATTGGAGGTGACCGTTGGGTCCCATCAGACATTGACAGCTAGTTGGACATGAACGGCCTCTGTTTGAAGTGATGAAGGGTTTTGCATGCCTAATGCCCATGTCCCAGTATCAAAGGAAAAAGGGATTGATGCAATTTGTAGTATTTCACGCTAGGCCAGAGTGTTCGGACCATTGTTTGGATGCTCTTCATTTTTTTTGGAGAGTGTTGTATTCTTTCCGAGAGACTATGTCAGGTTTAGTGTAGTGAGATTGACAATTTGTTTCTTCTGTCATGATTTTCTAGCCTAACAGACTTGTTATCTTCAAGTGAGATTTTTGCTCCCTGCTTTACTTCTATAGCAGTAAAACAAGTTAGCTTGTACTTCTAAAATGAGTTGGTCGAAACTGTACAGTCAAAGGTGATAAGTGTTTGTACAAGGATCCTATTGCTTATATGAATTTTCTCATACTATTTGAAGTTTAGCTAGAGGTTCGGCATGACTTTGGCATATGATTTTTGAAAACTGTGAGAATGTTTGTTCCGCATGAGAATAGTTCTACACTTAGGCTGTATGTTTCGAACACTAGCTTTGAAGCTTTCAAGTTCTTCACGTGGACAAGTAGGAACATTAACTCTTTTTGAAAGATTTCTGATTTTTTTTTTTTGAAAAAGATTTGCCTTTTTATAAGCAGAGTAACAATGAGGACTCTCTTCTTTTTCTTGAATGCCCCTATCGGGATTTTGAATTGACTCTCTTTTTAGGGGAACTACATGCAGCATGATGGCTTGGTTTTTGCTACATCTAGCATGGTTTTTACGGTTTCTAAATCTTCAAACCTCCAACCCCTTAGAGCGTACCTTTTTTGGTTAGTGATTTGGTTAGAGTATTCTTTTCGGTACAAATCATCTTTGGCTACATTAAATATCACCATTGACAGTGAACATTCACTTCTAACTTCTCCTAATCCTGTAGGTAAAAATAAAAGAAGAATGGAGATTGAGAAAAAAGTTGAGATATGTTGTGCTGAATGCAATGCATTTTAAAAGAATTTATATTTTGAAAATATTTAAAGAGAGCCCTTTTGGGCATAATGCAATGATCTGCAAAACTATTGTTAGTAACAATAGAGAACGCATGCCTACGCCCCTTTCTTTGGGCAAAATACACATTTGAAAGACGATTACAAAAATGATATTAGTGACAAGTCAAGGACAATACTTTTAAAGGAAGTTAATTTGGGAAAATTGAAAAATGGAAATCCGCGTAGTAAGTCCCCAACAGAGTCTCCAACTACCTTGCTCAAACATTCCTGGCCCCTTCGCAAAAAAAAAAGTTTGAACAGGACGAAGTAATATCTTGACTTTAAATGCAATGAAATATGAAATGAGTTTAACAGCTGAGGTATTCAATTCCCCAGCACAGGAAAATTCAAGTTTAACAGAGGCATGGTTTTTTTTTTTTTTTTTATGGATGAATTTTCATATTAACCTTTCTCGAAAACGCAATATGCCTTTCTGACCTAAGGCAAATCAGTTAGTATCATATTTTCGTTCATTTCCCGCCGACTACTCAATTCGTCAACATTCCAGAAAATTAAAGTTAATATGGCGCAAGTTTTAATGTCGTCACGATAATCTTTTGAGAAAGCACAACACACAAATTTTCAGTATATGATATTCGCAAGATGTATTTTCATTCTGAATGCCAACTACTTAATTCAACAACATTATTGAAATTTCAAGATTATCAAGACTAAAAATTAGGAGATATGGACAGTATGTATTAGGACTGCCACGTGGCTGGTACTCATTTTTCTTGATTTTTAGGCAAGTTACATATTTGCTCAAATTCATTGCCCGTGATTATTCTTTACACCAGCTACTTAGTTCACCAACAATCAAAATTACAGAATGACGTGAACATTACTTCTGTCATGATAATCTATCATAAAAAAGCAATGTGCAATGATCGTCACATTTTCAATCTAAAACAACGCATACACATTTCAATAGTGTTTACGGAATTCTCAAATTATTGATATTTTAACCAGGTGATATGGATAGCGTGTTAACGAGAGTAGACAACCGTTGTTCATATTACTTGGCTATGAAGTAACGTAATTTTTTCATTTGATTTTAAGGTAAATGATAAAGTAAAAGTGCGAGAAACGGTAAGGTAAACGTTAGGGGAAAATAGAAAACGAAAATGTGACCGAAAACAGCATGAGGGGAATGTTAGGAGTTAGATCCGGCGGATGTCAATACAGTTTGGCCATATGCCGGTAATGTAAATCTCATTCTTGAGGAAATTCATACAACAAAAACTAGCGACGTGCTTGGTAGAGCAGGTGAAACATTTTAAAACTATGCAACATGGCATTTCGTCTCAGAGGCTTCGAAGTATAAATTTCACTTTAGTCAAAATCATGAAATACGCGCTGGCAAAAGCATTACTTGTGGCATTTAGTGATGTTGACTTTGGAAAGTCGGCATCTGAACCCTCTAGATATACAGACTAGAGGCTCTCGAGAAGTGTGGACTAGCGACACCGATAACAACTTTCCCAAGCATGGTATTTATGTTGAAAAATTGAAGAAGAAAAGAGAATCAAAAGACAAAAATAAAAATGAAAACGAATCAAGTATCTAGCTGTTTAAGCGTATAGACCTTGTATTGCTTGAAATTTGTTGATTACAACGTAACAAGAAACACGCACGGTGGTCTAAATAAAACTATACCCCAGGATAACAATGAGTTATGAACTCCTGTTATCTCGAGCTATGCTAATATTAAAGATCGTTCGAATCTTTCTAAAATCATCTAACCTATGATCGGTCAGGTAGAGCTTCTTCTTATTTTTCCTTGAAATCTTAACTAAAATCCAATGCTAATTTATTTCTGGTTTCAAAAGTTTTTTGGGGCCACAAGGCCTGAAAACCAACGAAGGAGAAAGGGTTTGGGGGTTTTCCTCGGAAGGGGTTTTGGCTTTCTGGTTTTACTATCAAATTTTATTTCTTCAGGAAATGGGAGAGCTTCACATTTAAGCAAGGGAGAATGAGGGGGTCTTCGCCCAAATCCCTAAAACCTTGAGAAAGCCCTCCATTTATGGAGGGTTTTGGCCGATAAAAGAGAGAGGCCGTGTCGTTCTACCAATCACAAAATGCCACATCATCACCAACTCCACCAAAAGGAAATGTATCATTCACCACCAATTCAAAATTTGGGACCTTTGCACAACCTGTTGGCCACAACTTCTCATTCAGCCAAAAACCTCAACTTCTCATGCAGGCAAATTGATCATGACGATGTCATTCTTGTGTCATGTGTCATGCCCCCAATTACCATTATGCCATTAAATTTCTCCAAATGCTATTTTTTGACCTAGAAACTTCATTCGAACTCAAATTCGACTCTGGATATAGTGAATGAATTCATATCATCATGACAATCAATTTTGTCACGATCCGTCCCAAAAACACAGGAGTCGCGACCGGCCGATGGTGTTTAATCCATCAAGGCCTCAATTTATAAAACTAGTTTAGGGATTTCCGTAATATCAGAGTGCAATACATATAAATGAAAGTGTGGAAACATTTAAAAATACCCCGAAGTGCTAGTGATAAATTAATTATTACATCATACATGATAGAATCTTAGACTCGGCCACAGGGGGTTTGGCCAGAAATCAAAAGTACAATAACATAAATTTGAGATGAAAAGTACTACACAGTGAAATTTGACAACTTAACGAAGGCACTAAATCAAGCAGCGTCCTCATCTCTAAAAGCACCTGTAGGTGTAGTCAACAAAAATTCTTAAGCACTAGGCTAGTGTGAATTTCGTTATACAGTGTTTATCGAGTTTCATGCATATTTGATTTTTTCTCAAACGCAAGCATTGTGAAACAATTTATAGTCTACAAATATGACAAGTGATCAATGGTATTTACAAAGAATCATAATTCTTTTTCTAAAGCCTAGCTTCTCAATTATAGGTTTCGAGTGGATATTCCAGTTCTATGAACGGTTTCATTTTAGGATAATAGCCAATTTATTTGTTCAACGGTCACCAATACAGGGAGCTACCCTATCAGGTATAAAATTGGCATGACATTGATATTAAAGACATAAATTTTCTCCAAAAAATAAATATGTACTTTTTTCCTAAAATTGATAAACAAGGCATAACAAAACTTACCTTGATAGTCGTTTTTTCGAAAGTTCTTGTACCGTCCTACATGTCACCGACCTTGGGATTTTCAATCACGTTTTGCTTTGGATTTGAGTATCCCGAGCACGCCCCGAACTCGACCACGAACTGACCCGAGCCCTCTCTCTTCCTCCCTCTTACTCTCTCTCTAAAATGCTAGAGACTCTAAGTATAAAAGTGCTAGTGTACTTGTGAGGTGTGTGCACTTATAGCCCAAAAGGATTGTGCATGTGCAAGTCCCTGTGTGTGTGTGCCGTGAATGAGAAATGGAGGAGTAGGGGTTGCTTCTAAAGCTTCCCCTTTGCATGCCTCTACATTGGTTAAATCCATATGCATGCATTGTCATTGGGTTGACATATAAATATGCATATGCATAAGTGTCACACAAGTAATCTTTGGACAAAAAAAGAAAAAAACAAATACTCATCATGGTCTAGCATCCCCTAGCTGTGCAAGGCCTAGGTGGGACCTACTTGATCCTATCTCAATTAGTTGGCACGAAAACTGATCAATTTTGATTGCAAACGAACCTCGTAACATCAACATATGTTTGTGTGTATATATATCAACACAATCGAAAAAAATATTGCGAATTCGATAATCTCAACATAATTCTCGCATCCCTCGTCCGTTAAATTAACAACGTTATCACATTACCGATATTTTTGTTAAAGAATTCAAATCTAGACAAAAGAATCATTTTTTTAAACTCCATAAAATTAATAACTATAAACTTAAAATTTAAAATTTTTAAAATAATTTTAATTAATTTAAAAGATCGGGATTTCACAAATTTGATGTGCTCCTCAAGTCTTGGACACGTGGGCTTGTAAATTGTGCTCTCGGGATCCTATTCTAAACAACTAAAAAGGCCGATATCGTCCGGTTTCATTCCAGTCACTATTAATAGACTCGTACCATCGTACTAATCAATGGCATGGAGTTGGCATGATGTAATAATATTGTCTCATGATAAGTATTCCTGGGCTCTGGTCTATACAATGGCAAAATGGTGGTGGAACAAGGTCAAAATAATGTCTGTTACGATGATATTCCAAAAATATCATTCGCTGTAATTTTTCTTTAGATTTCGTTTGTTGTGAATATTCGTACTTTTTTTGATTTCAAATGAAGTTGTACTATTAATACTATGAAAATTTTGACTCATTCAAATGGTGAGATAATTGTTAAGATTATATTATTTAATTCAATTATAGTAATTAAAGAAATAAAATCTGACACTAACAATTACCTTTTGTTAATGAAAATCATTTTTTCCTTACGTATATTACCATAATGATTTTTTTATTATTTATTTATTTAATATTTGATATTATCTAAAATTCATTACATATATTGAGTTTTTAATTATTTTTAGTTAAGTTAATAAATAATCAACTTCAACACTGTCAAAAAATAAAATAGTCATAGTTTTTTTTTCTTATCCAGCTCCTTATCCCCTCACTTCATAAAATATCCAAACCAAGTCAAATATTATTATCTCCTATTTAATCCATCATCTAAACCATCTACTTTTTAATCCCCTCTATAAAAATTACATAAATGTGGGTCAACCCTCTAAAATTAATAGCCCTCTTATCTTATATCCCTTTTATAACATATACCCTTTCAAATAATCCTACATCCAATCGGGTAAGGGGCTCTTTGTTAGAGGTCAAAAGAGGAGATAAAATTATAATTTCGGATATAGTTTTCGAGCGTGTTATATCCGAAGTTTGTTTATCTTTTTAGACATACAATATCCGAGGTACTATTTTATCCGCTTAGAGAGAATAAAATTTTCCAACCCCTCCCTATCTAGATATTATCTCCTCTATATTTGCATTTTATTTACACAAGTAATTATTAATTACGACAATATTATTCACTTATTCATATTTAATATATTTTTATTTTTTCAATAAATATTAAAAAACACTTAATAATTATTCACCCATTTATAAATAAATATTTTCTATCATATCTTCTTTTTTTATTATATTTTTTGTATTTATTTTAAAATTTTCACCACTAAAAAATAGGGGTTAGCGTCACAAAACACTAAAAAATATAAAATTTACGCTTTGACAAAAACCAATTTATCTGTGTGCAAATTTTGCTCGTCGGTGTGTTCCGTGCATCTCTCTCTCTTTTTCTCTCTCTCTGTCTGATGTGTGCGTGTGTTCTTACGGACATATATATTCTTTCCCGAAATTGGAGTTGGTTGAAGCACAAGGTCCAACTATGGCGTCCTCCGAAGAGCGAAAAGACGAACCACCGAAGGAAATGCTACACAAAACCAAGGTGATACAATTTTTAGGACGCACCACGCCAATCATCCTTCAGAACGACAATGGCCCCTGCCCTCTCCTCGCTATCTGTAAACCCCTCTCTCTTCTAGGGTTTTCTGTTTGCCTTTTGTGAACATTTCGTTGTCAACTGCTGTATCGCTATTATATTGGCGTTTCTTGATGAAATCCTTTGGCTTGTAATCGAGAGATGAGCACTGGGATGATCGTGGACGACTCCTGATTCAATTTGAAAGATTATGCTGCGAGTGATGAATTATTAGAAATTGTGAATTGTAGGTCGTTACTATTCTTGATCTTAAATTCAATTTGAATGATTATGCCATGAGTGATGAACTATGTGAGATAGAGAATTCTAGGTCTTTCTCGTTCTTGATGTTAGAATAACAGCTAGAGAGCTATGCTGCGGTTTCAAAAGATTTACGTAACTTGTAGTTCACTGTAATGTTTTGGTTAATTCACACGTGGATGAGAGAAAGCACACCATATGATGGATCATTGTTTTCTGTCTCTCGCGCGCGTGTATATGTGTGTTTTTTTGTTGAATGTTGTGACTTGATCTTATAGTAATAGTTGATGGTTATGATATCCTTCTTTCCTTTAAATATTTATAGTTATGGGTTCAGAGTCAGCATAATAGTGTCCGGCAAGCATGTCAACATTACTTTATGGATTTGTTTTGTTTTGTTATCAAGAAATTGTCATTTGAGTGGTCGTGTGCGATGCAGAATTCGATTTGAAAGATTATGGGTAAGGGATGAATCGTGTGATATTGGGATTCGTAGCTCCTTATTGTTCTTGATATTTGGAATAAGCGTTAGAACTTTGCTACAGTGTTAAAGGGTTTCAGCTTCTTTATTCAAAAGTGGGTGTACAGTACTGAAAATATTTTCCTTGCTTCAAACGTGGATAGGAGGAAGCGCTGCATTATGATAAATTACTTGTTTTGTTGCCACTTTGAATGTTTCTGGTGTGTCGAGCAAAATTGATGGTTAGGGTTTTATAATCATGAAATTAGCGTTGGAAAGATCTTGTTGGATTCAACATTCAAGAGACGAAGGATTATGTGGCTTTTAATGAATTATGTGAAGTTGAGAAGTCTTGGTCATTATTGTTCGTGATTTTGAGAATAAGAGTTAGAGCTATCCAATATTATTTTCGAAAGGATTGAGGTCCCTTAATCCAAAAATTGGCTGTATATACGCATTATGGTTACATTCAATGTATTTGTGGTGTGCTAATGTTAAGGGTTGGTTTTACAGTAAATTTTGATTGTTAAGGTTTTCTTTTTTTCCTAATTATGTGTTCAGAACCGTCGACTTTTTTCCTTTTCTTTTTTGTAGATATTTTGTCAGTCATATTGAATATTAATGGAATTTTTTGGCATATGATCAAGGAATGATCATTGGAGTGATTGCTTGCAGTCCAGAATTCAATTTGAAGTGATTATGCTGCGAGTGATGAATTGTGTGAATTTGGACTTCTAATACGTCTTTATTGTTCTTGACTTTTAGAATAAGAGTTCGAGCTATGCTATGTGGTTAAAAAGATTTTTAGGCTTCTTATTCCAACGATTAGATGTTAGGTAGGGTGTCATAGTTCTCTTTAGTCAAATCTGAAAAATCATGCTTATGATGGATGGATTAATGTATTTTCAGTGTATTTGAATGTTTATGTGCTGATTTGATAGTAAGTTTTGATGGTTAAGGTTTTGTTTTTTCTTTGAATTTCCTGATTATGTGTGGGGAATTAGCATTAGCTCTATGTTTTGATGATCAACATGTACCTTTTTTTGATAGGTAATGTTCTTCTGTTAAAGAACAACTTGAGTTTAAGTCCAGACATTACAGAGGTCTCACAGGAGAAGTTGCTCTCACTTGTTGCGGAGCGGTTAATTGATTCAAACAGTAACGTGAATGTAGTCCTCTGTTTCTTTGGTGTATTTAAAGCAATGATTCGTTCTCAGATTGTACAATTGAAAAGGAAGTGCTACAATTTGATACAAGTTGCTTGTTTTTTGGTTGTTTACGATACTTTTGTTTTCACCTCTGATGTCTGTTGAGAAATGCACGGAGGGATAATGCTTTCTCTTCTTGTTTGTGTTAATTTTGACGCTTTTTAATTGGGATACAGAACAAATATGCTGGGTATGTTGAAAACCAACAGCAGAATATTGCTGATGCAATTGATTTGCTTCCTCGGCTTGCCACTGGAATTGATGTGAACATAAAATTTTTAAGGTAAAATTTCCGCCATTTTGCCCATAGTGACCATCTATTATTGTGCAATTTACAGTCCGATTGTATTCTTGGTGTGGTGTTTAGCCTTGTGCATTTGAGTTACTATTAATGATCACAACATATGCATAATTTTTGCAGGATTGATGATTTTGAGTTTACTCCAGAGTGTGCCATATTTGATCTTTTGGACATTCCGCTATACCATGGTTGGATCATTGATCCCCAGGTATGTTCTTTTGGTACTCAAACCTCTGTTGTAAACAATTCATTCATAATGCCAAGTTAGTTCATCCTTAATATAGAAAGGAAGTTTTTGTCTCTTAATTACTTACTATGAAGTCCTTCGCACAATTTAAACCTGTTCGATTATTGTTCGTGGCCCATTAAATAGCAACAAATTTACTTATAGTAAATTTTTATCGAACAATGATTGTACCTTTATTTAGTGACTTAGTTTAACAAGCTAGATCAAAATATTAAGGGGTGGTTGAGCTATCTACATCTTTCACAAAAACAGTCTTTAAGTAATTTTGAAGCTCTACCAGATCATCAAAACCAAGAGAAAAATCCCAAAGAGAGGAGGCAGACATGTTTCTATGGGTTGAAACCAAGGAAAGTTCTTTACCTCGATCTTTCCAAATGGTGCAGTAGTCCTTATGTTATCCTTATCATGCCACAATATCCACATATATTTTGCCAATCAAATAATTATCAAAAGGGTAAATTTCACTGACCTCCCTTGAGGTTTCTGACAAATACATTGACGTCGGCTGAGGTTTTTGAAATTAAACTGCGTTCCCTTGTTTTTGCTGACAATGTGATTAGACCCCCCTCTCTTGGACGAACGTTAGTATTTGGACGAAAAGTAAAATCAGGTGATGATGTCATGCTGATTCTTAATCTTAACGGCTAAGCTACCCTTTTTCACCTCCTTCTGTACCAACATCTCCTCCATCATCCTCTCCCAGTCCCCAAAATCAGAACCCCTCTCCTCCAAACTCATTGCCTCTGCGGCTGTTCTTAGCATCTCTCTCTCTCCCCCTTTCTCTCTACCTCTTTTTACATACCAGCGGAAATGGTCCCACCGCTCAAGTAGTTATTCGCGACACACCCTAGTTAGTGATTTGCACTCGCCGAGTTCACCAGTGCTTGGACTGATGAAGTAGTTCTCCATGATATCAACATCTTCAATTTCCTTCCCTTGCACAAATCACAAGGGATTTTCCCCTTGCCATTACACCCAAGATTCTTAGGCAATTCAAAAGTGAAGTTGTTTTCCAAAATTTGCAAAACCTCAAGATTGAGAAGGTCGCCAATGAAGGATGGGATTGGGCTGTGAAGATTGTTTCCCAATAGGTTAACGTGAGACGCTATTGTATACCCCTCATGTGTTGGGACTTTCATATGCTGTCATCGTGATCATGGGCCTACAAAGTAGTACTATGTATGCGGATTAGTCGCACTTGATTTTGTTCTGTTGAACTCTCTAAAGACTTATTTAGTTCAATTGAAAATATCTATTGCTATATTTTGTCTACTTGTATTATGTGGTTGTCGAAATTGCTTTCTTAGTTTTCAATTTTAATTGTGGTTTGAGAGGGAAAAGTGTATAGGGTTTTTGTTAATCAACCCTAACACTAATTAATATTATTTATATTATGAAACTACATAATAAATTACATGATTAAGCAATGTGGGATACTAATAACACTCCCCCTCAAGTTGGAGAATAAATATCACAAAGAATCAGTTTGTTAGATAACAAATCTAACTGTGGTTTGAATAATGACTTAGTAAACATATCAGCTAATTGAGCACGCGTAGATATAAATGGAGTAGCTATTACACCATTTGTTAACTTCTCACGCACCAGATGACAATCAACTTCGATATGCTTGGTCCTCTCATGGAATACTGGGTTTGATGCAATGCGAATTGCAGCTTGGTTATCACAGTATAGAGATATCGGCAACTGCACACTAAATCCTAGCTCCTCAAGAAACGAGAGCACCCATACAATCTTACACATGGTGTGTGCCATTGCTCTGTACTCTGCTTTTGCACTAGAGTAGGCAACCACTCTCTGCTTTTTACTCTTCCAATTGACAAGATTTTCACCTAAAAATACACAATATCCAATAGTGGACGTTCTATCAGATGGTCCTCTAGCCCAGTCAGAATCAGTAAATGCCTCCACATGCAAGTGTCCATTAGCTCGATAAAATAAGCCACGGCCCGGATGTGCCTTAAGGTACTTCGTAATTCGGAGAATTGCCTCCCCATGTGGATGATGGGGAGCAGACATGAACTGGCTAACCACATTGACTGCAAATGAGATATCCGGACGTGTAATAGTAAGGTAATTTAACTTGCCAACTAACCGGCGATACTGATCGGGATTAGGGAGTAACTCCCTCTGGTCAACACATAAGTCAACACATAATTTGACGTTGGGATCCATAGGCGTTGCAACAGGTTTAGTTCCCAACAAACCAGTATTCTCAAGGATATCTAGTACATACTTCCGTTGAGATAAGCTAATACCGTCCTTGGATCGCGGCACTTCGATCCCTAGGAAGTGTCGTAGTTTTTTCAAATCCTTGGTGTGGTATTGCTGGTGTAAGAAGGACTTGAGTGCATACCTCGTTGGTCATCACCGGCAATAATAATATTGTCCACATAGACAACCAATAATTTTTTCCCCCGATCAGATTTGAGAGAGAACATAGAATGATTAGACTGACTCCGATGCATGCCAAACCGTAATACTGCATCACTGAACTTCCCAAACAAGGCTTTAGGAGATTGTTTAAGCCCGTATAGTACTTTACGAAGACGACAAACCTGATGACGCGCCCCCTAAGCAACAAACCCAAGTGGTTGCTCCATATAGACTTCCTCTTGTAGATTCCCATGGAGAAAAATATTTTTGACATCCAATTGAAACAATGGCCAACCAAGAGACGTAGCAAGAGAAATAAGTACCCGAACAGAGCCAAGTTTGGCGACAGGCGAAAAGGTCTCCGAATAGTCCACACCATACATCTGGGTGTAGCCTTTGGCAACAAGGCGCGCTTTATAGCGCTCAACTGTACCATCGGGAAGGTACTTGACAGTGAAGACCCAGCGGTAGCTAACAGTAGTTTTCCCAGCGGGAAGAGGAACCAACTCCCAAGTGCCATTATGATGAAGGGCAGACATTTCGTCCTCCGTAGCTTCTTGCTAGGCAGACATCGATAAGGTCTACTGAACAGTGTTAGGAGCAAATATGGAGGAAATAGAGGAGGTAAAAGCACAAAGAGACGAAGATAAATGATTAGAGGAAACAAATTGAGCAATACGATGAGAGGTGCAAGACCGAATACCTTTGCGAAGAGCTATAGGTCGATTGTTTGGATCTCGGAGCGGAGGTGAAGACGAAGCGGCAGGCTGAGGGGGAACCGGCGGCGGCAATGGCGGTGACGGAACATTAGGGTGACGAGTATATACATTCAAGGGTTTAGGAGCAGGAGGGCCAGATAGAACAACCATAGGAAACACGGACTTAGATAGAGGAGGATCGGGACGAGTAATGGAGGTGGAAAAGAAGGGTAATGACTCATTAAAGGTAACATCAGCACACACAAAATGGTGCCGTTAGGTGGGTGAGTAACATTTATAACCTTTTTGAGTGCGGGAGTATCCAAGAAAGACACATCGAATGGATCGAGGATCAAGTTTATCTCGGTCAGAGTCGAGACTCTGAACATAGCATGTGCACCCAAATATGCGAGGGGGTAAGTGGTGGAGTGGACGAGTCGGAAGCAAGACTGTGTAGGGTATTTGACCACCAAGGATTGTAGAAGGCATTTGATTGATTAAGTAACGTGCAGTAAGCACAGCAGCACTCCAATAAGACTTGGGAACCTGTATTTGGAACAACAACGCTTGCATAACTTCGGATAAATGGCGGATCTTGCGTTCAGCAACCCCATTTTGCTGGGGGTCCGAGCACAAGAAAACTGGTGGAGAATGCCATGGTCATCGAAGAAGTGAGAGAGGGTAGTATGAAAATATTCTCGTGCATTATCAGATCGAAAGATATGAATGCAGGTATGAAATTGGTTCTTGATTTTCATATAAAATGATTTAAAAATAAATTGCGACTCAGATCGTTCTTTCATAACACAAAAATAAGTAACACGAGAAAAATTGATAGCATGATATTGAAATCCAAATATGTTTGGAACCTGCATGAGACCCCAAATGTTTGAATATACTAACTGAAAAGGATGGTTGACACTACTCTCAATACAAGGAGAAAAGGACAATCTACGGTGTTTATTAAACTCGCAGACTTCACATGGTAAAACGGAAAGACGATGACACGAAGGCACTAGCTGTTGCAAACTCTAAAGCGATGGGTGGACAAGACGGCAATGTTGTTGATATGGGGATGCTGTGGACTGAAGAGTAGTGGATGGAGAATGAGCAACATCATGGAGATAGTAGAGGCCACCTCGTTCAGCACCGCCACCAATCTTCGTCTCGTCTTGAGATCCTGAAACACACAACCATGTGGAAAGAAGGTTACTGAACAATTTAGGACTTTGTAAGTTTACTAACAGACATAAGATTAAAGGAAAAACGAGGGACATGTAAAACAAAATCCAAAGTAATAGTAGTAGTAACAGGAACTGAACCGAAATCGGTAATCTCAGTGGTAGAGCCATCGGCTAAGGTAACATGAGAGTGTTTACCAACCGAGTGATGGCCGGAAAGAAGAATAGATGTACCAGTCATGTGGTCTGATGCACCAGAATGGATAACCCATGGAGTAGAGGTGAGAAAGGAGGCAACACAAGCAACAAGGGGACCAGTTTGAGCAAGCGTAGCCGTGGAGGACGAAATAGAGCCAGCTGATGAAGACTGAATGGACATAAGGCGTTGGTATTCTTCTGCAGAGATAGTCACCACACGGTCAGGAGCAATGGGAGGAAGCTACTCAATATGTAGCAGCCTGATGAGCTTGGAGGAACCCATGAAGATCATAACAGTGCTCCACGGTATGATTAGTACCCCACAATAAGTGCATAAGCGGGGACCACGACTGCGAATCGTACGATCACCGACGTTAGAAGTGCGACCACGTCCTCTAGAGCTAGAATCGCGGCCACCACCATGGCCACGGATGAAAGGAGGACCGTAGAAGCTAATGCGGAAAGGATAGTAGGAGGCGCAGATGATGCAGGCCCGGATACAGTAGACTGACGGAGGCAACTGAAAACCTCACTGAGAGAAGGTAGATCACAAGACCCCAAGAGTTGGTTACTAACTGGGTCATAAGTTGACGAGACACCTGATAAAAATTGGGCAACTCGCATGTGCTCACCTTGACGTCGCGTAACCTGAAGATCAGTGGAAAGTGGCTTACAAATATTGAGTTCGTCACAGATGCTTCGAAACTTGGCATTATAAGCTTCCAAAGATGAATCTCCCTGAGAGAGAGAGAGAGAGAAAAGAAAGACTGATGAAGATCATACGTGCGACGAAGGTTGTTAACTCCAGAATACATCTTTTGAGCCTGGGTCCATACTTGTTTGGCCGTGGGCAAGAAAATAAGAGAGCTAGCAATATGGTCTTCCATACTATTCCACAACTTAGAACGAATGCGGGCGTCCTCAGCGACCCATACAGAATATCCAGAAGCTTTTGAGTCGGGAGGGTCATCGGTCAAATAGTGATATCGAGACTTTCCTAAATAATAAATCTCAACTGCTTTAGGCCACACAGCATAATTCCTCCTAGTCACTGGTGTGGAAGTAATAAATAGCCTATCTCAATACCGAGAAGGACGAGTCGGGACAATGGTCGCAGGCTGACTAGGACCAATACCGAGAAGGACGAGTCGGGACGATAGTCGTAGGCTGACTAGGACCAGTAACCGAATTGATAGGACCAATATCCAAATCTTCCGCAGATATCGTGGTGACGAAATATCAACCAGCTGAGCACATGCACAACTATCGTTAAAAGGGAGAAAGCAAGCACCACAGGAGCGAACACTGCTCCGTAATAGAACTCAAAGAGCAAATACCATCAACTGGGAACACACATCAAGCCAACACGATAGCCGCAACAATAATCATCTACCAAATAATGGTGCATGTAAACAGATTGAAGCCACCAATGACAAGGAGACAATTATAGTGAACCAATACCAGAAACATAGATCAGATCGCCAATACCTTCAGGAGACAACTACAATGGCTGGAAACATGGGTTCCTGACTGCAAATAGTGGCTGCAAACAGAGGGACAGATCTGCAGATCAGAGAGAGAGAGAGAGAGAGAGCGCTACACGATTTGGACAGATTTGGACATCAGTGATGCGAACCAGAGAGACAGATATGGGTCTGGAGATCGGAAAACACCAACTCCGATAGCCCCACAAATTGCGACACTGGCGGCAGTGGTGAACGACGACGGCGGGCAGCGACTGTGGTGGAGGCAGTGACAGCAACCGCGGTGGCGGCGCGCGGCGTAGGTGGGCAGTGGTGGTAGCAGGTCAGTAGGGTTTTGGGGGTTTGGATACGCTCTGATACCATGTGGTATGAGAGGAAAAAATGTATAGGGTTTTTGTTAGTCAACCCTAACACTGATTAATATTATTTAGGGTCCATTTGGTCTGTGGTTATTATTGGATTATTCACTGTTTAGTTTTTTGTCCTTATTTGAATTTTTTTTTTTAATTTTTTGTTTTTCATCAATTTTTTGATGATTGTTGGTTCGTCTCGACAAGAGCTTTCAGAAAAGTTATCAATCATCGGCCAAATTTGAAAAAAGTTCAGAAAAGACAAAAAATAAGCCAAAAATAGCATCCGTGTTGGCTTATTTTCGTCTTTAGTGACTTTTTTTTTAACTTTTGGACATAATTTTATACTTTTTAGATTCCTTTCGTCGATACGAACCAGTAATCCACGAAAAAATGACATAAAAATAACAAATACAAAAAAAAATTGAATAAAGACAAAAAAGAAGCCAAAATTTTTTTTTTGGCCAAATAGACCCTTATATTATGAAACTACATATTACATTACATGATTAAGCAATGTGGGATCCTAATACTCTAACATTAATCATTGTAGGGTCTTCAAGTTTGTTGCGATTCTTGGTGTGTAGAATTTATGTGGTTAGATACCACATGTTCTTCTAATGCACTAAAAGATTTTTGCCCTTACCAATTTTTGGGAGATGGATGCATTCAGGGAAGGTTGTTTAAGTGTTCTCAAATTTGTACTATTTGATGAAATTTTGCTTTAAACTTCCTATTTCTACCTTGCTGCTATTAGCTTTTTTTGCCATTTGTTACCAAAATTTTCACTCTACTGACAAGGGATGAGAAAATGATGACAACAACAACAACAATAAATGATGAGTGCTGGAAATGTGGATTGTTAGAAGATGGATGTATAGTTCAAATGCCGCGTTTTAGGACTTCACCAGAAGCACAACAATGTTCGAAATAAAATTAGAGAAGTAATAAAATTGATTTTATTAATCTCACTAAAGATTACGCTGGAGGAAAAGCTAAGTAAGTTACGAACTGCTCCTAATGTAAACGAATAAAATGACTTGGGTGATTGGTGCGTCGATCCCTTTCTAAAGCCTAACTACTCCTATTTATACTATAAAAGGATAACTGCTTTGTCTTTTCCTCCTTTAAATTTGAACTAGACGTAGGCTAATTCTTAGGAAGTAACTACCTTTTGCATCTTCGACTGTCTTTAGTTCCATGTCCAAATTCAAATGAAAAACTGATACATGCAAAATTGCCCCCGTTCTTATCTTGATCGACATATGCATTGCTAGTCAATCCGACACTCGAGCTTTATCACACCGTCCTTCTATTCAAGTGAACTTCTTGACCACCTGCACTACTTGATACTGCCACGTCATCAAGATCGATAGACATTTCATTTGTGCTCTAAACAATGCCCCCCTCATTCACTTGAGTTAAGAAGTTTAACTTTAGTTATGATATAACTTTTTGGAAATTAGGTCTTCTTTTGCATTGCAGCTTCTTACTGCAATTTTGTCATGGCGCTCAAAAAAACTTCCAAGACTTCTTCAAATGCCGAGGAAACTCCTCGGTTTCCTCTATTTTTTAGAGATTTGGTGAGGATAGAAACGCATGGCCAATACCTAATTTCATGTCCTAACTCCAGTTACCGTTGCATTTTGGGCATTGTTTTCGAACCCAGCATTCTGGAACTGCTTCCGTGTGTATCCTTGTCATGAGGAACCCCATTTCTTTCAACTTTTTCATGTACACTGGTCTGCTTAGGAACGAAAATCCTACTTACGTTCCTGGATTCATCCAAAAGTTACATCGGTTAATTGGGTTTCTCGCATGCAACACTATTTATACAAAGACCGGAAGAATTTGGGAATCTGGGAGACAATTTCTTTGTCAATGTACCCCATTGAGACCAACAATTGGTTATGAGGGCTGCTTCGTGCTTTTGGTCGCAGTCTTGTAATGCGATGGTCTTACCTTGTCGTCCTATCTTTGACTATAATGGAGATAATTCACCTAAGGATTTTGCTCCAATCTGATAGATATCCGAACTGAACTGGTCTTTTTCCCCAAACTGTAACTGAATTTTTCCCTGTGGATATGGTTATGGTAGAGACAAATGAATATCCACTCGAATACAGTTATAGGTAAATAATCAAGAATAATCAAAAAATCGATATCCGAATCGAACTAATACCTTGATGAATTTCCTTAAAGTTTACAAAGTTCTTGATTGTAAATTTCCTCATACTAGCATTTTCCTTTGTGGCAAGTGTAAAACCTCCCCAGGAGATTGTTGTTGGTGTTTGTTGCACACAGTCAGACCATCTTAGTTGTTTTTCCAATTAACCATTCATATTGTGTTCAAGCATTCCTACTTTTTGATTTCTTGAGTAAGATAATTAGATTGTTTCCACAAGACTTATAAACACAGCTTTAGATGCTTTCCATTAACTTCATTATTCTCTCTCATTTCATCTAAAAACTTGTAAAGACAAATTAAAATGCTCCAAAAAATTTCTAAGTTCATAACCATGAAAAATATTTTATCGAATTAAGAACTAAGTTCCATTTTGTCATCTAACACTGGAAGTTGTATATTGTTTAGGACAACTAAAATTGGAAGGAAATCGACAATAAACAAAATCCTTTGAATATATGTATAAATATGGGGGGTGTGTGTAATATGCATTTCAGTAGTTTGGAGTTCTGTAGGAAGCTTGGAAGATATATCCTGCCAAGGAAAAACTGGACTTCTCCTCGCGTATCTCAAAGTAGTTCCAAAAATTTTGAGCCCAGTTCAGATTTTATTTTTAATAATTGCCAGTACATTAAAATAATCTAATGATCAAATGAAAAAAAAAAAACCTAAGTGTTTATTTCACCATGATGTGAATCAATCTACAACCCTGTTGGAGAAGGCAAATTGATAACCAACAAATTAACAATACACATTGATACTTAAACAGAACAAGCCATAAGTATGAGCCCTAGTAGCAATGAGCTTCTAAGGCGGTGTTGCTCCCACCTTAGGTGCCCGCTCTTGCGCTCCCAACTAAGGAGCTTGACGGGAGTGCGCTCCCATCGAGATGGGAGCACGCTCCTTACAAAAATAGGAGCTTTTGTACAATCCTTGTTTAGAAAAACAGGATTTATCTCGAAGAATTCACATATTGTAAGATTAGCCGATTTCTTACACTCATGGTGAACTTGGCCAATATTTTTACTCCCTACAATGATTGTACATTTGAAGTTTATATATGCTATGGTACATTAGATTTCATATTATACGTATGCGCTCCTTTTATACTCCCAATCTTGGGAGCTTCTATGTTCCCTCGCTTCTGCTTCCGCTTCCGCTTCGTGCAACTAATATGAGCACATCTAACATTGTCATCAACATATTATAAGGAACGCATGGAAGATTTTTAGAGCTAAGAAAGTTAGTCATTAGAACCAATCAGTAGCTGTTCTATGGATTGGCAAGCATCTGTTTCAACAATTGAATAGAAAAAGCTTCAGGTTCAAATAAAAAAAAATTATAAATTATTTTGGATACTATTATTTTTCATTGGATATAAATTTCCTTCAAAGAAAGAAACTCTACTTGGGGCTAGAATGTATGAGAGAAAATTAGGCTCTTCTAAGTTATAATCTTGTTTTCTTCACTAAGGGGAATGACACAATTAAACGCTTCGTTCTGTTGCGCACTCTGCGAAACTATAGAAATAAAAACAACAATTCCAAGGTACCATTGTTTACATGTGGATTGTTTGAAGTGTCAAAGAACAAGTCCATTTTCCAACCTGTTTCAGATTGTCTTCATAATGAATGCAATTAAAGTTTATGTTAGCATCACAACAACATCGAGATTAATCAAGGTAGCTGAAAATACACTAAAGCTGGAGAAATTTGATGTTATTTATGTACACCAGTTATGATCTAGTGGCAACATATGCAGGGCCAAACCTACCTACCACCTCACTAATCAAGAGCTGGCCTCGTGCATTTTCTCCATTACAAGGATGGATTTTTTGCATTTATTTTAGTCTATTTGTGCACATACACTGTTATCTTTAAACGCTTATCACTTGGAACCGGACACACTCCCAGTTACATGTACTATTGAGAGCCTAAAACTCTCACAGAATTTGACAACAATGACAAATCTGAACCTTTCCCAGATACTTAAGACAGACCACCATTGCCCAGCCACAAAACTGCTGAAAATTGAAATATGGTGTGTCCTCATAAAGAGAAAAAAAACAAACAAACATGGACAACATCTTTGTCATTGTAGAAGGTTAGAAAATCATACAATCTTTTAACAAATGGCTGCAAAAAATCTGAGTGGAAAGGACACCTTTGAAGAAGCTTAACGTGGCAATGTAGTTATACAAGTTCTGCAATGTCAATAACAGATGTTTTACGAACCAAGAGCTGGCCTATGCAAAATACTATGTTTCCCAAGAATCAAAAGCTGGCCTATTTTTCTCCGTTAAGAGGATGGATCTTTTGCATTTACTTTAGTATGTTTGTGTACGTGCAGTATCAGCTCTAAAGGCTAACTGAACACACTCTCAAATTACAGGAATGAGGTGACTAACCCTGAAACTTTCAAGACTTGGTCCACTCAAAAAACCCAGGAATTCGACCTCAAAAAAAAATTCCTTTTTTGTTTGTATCTCTATTGCACTGTAATCTATCATATATATCAACCAAGTTCATCACCTCTCTTGATGCCAAGTAACCAAAACTTGTACTTATACTGGATTTGCCCCATTTTACTTCACCAGCTGTAATTTGAGGAAGAACAATGCGACGGACATAGACGTTACGGGCACAGATCCGGACACAGATGTGTCCGGACCGTCAGATGCACATGGGGCCCTTAAATTATCAAGGGTCCCACGTGCATCCGACGATCTGTGTCCGGATCTGTGTACACAGACTTTCTCTTTGAGGAATACGCAACGGGCATATCATTTCCATCCAAATGGAGAGAACACCAATCAGAAAAGTTTTCCGTTCCAACCCTATTAACAACTAACATGTGCCGTCACATTGAACTTGGTAAGGGCTTTGAGATATATTATGAAACTTCTGTATTTAAACTTCATAACAAGGAATAGACTCCATTATCTGATTTCCTACACCTAACTTCCAAACATATTGCATTATTCTCCATGGCCTTCCACTTCTTAAAGGAGCATATAGATTTGATTTATTTTCAAAAAGTAAACCATACCCTTTTTTCTTGAACATCATCAAACTTTCGTTTCATTTCCCTGAAGAAAAGCTAAATGCTGCCTACGGTCCTGTTCCAATTGATACATAAGTTGACTGAGTTGTGTCCTTGGTTTTGTCCTTTGCTTAACTCGTTGAGACGTTCAACAACTGACCCACCTTCTATCATCTTCAGATTAATTAATTTGCACATCAGATAAACCTTGCTGACAACAAATTTTTCATACATGTTTTTCAAGGCTGCAATAAGACCCGGGTAGCCTTCTCCTTTGCTATGTTGAAAGCAATGTTTCAAGATAGAGTTACTCGATTAACTCCTAATGCTTGTTTTTCAAGGAGAGCCCACTCATCATCCTTCATGCCTCCTGCCTTCTTTGAGGCTAATACAGATTCTTCCAATACCAGATCATCCTTTGATCTGCATCTTCCAAAAATCAAAATTTGCACAAGTGAATTTGTCAATCTCAACCTTCACATCTGCTGCTGCCGTTGCTCCCAGTAAAGCCCAAGCTCTGTTTCATGGGGAGCCCTACCTGAGATATATGAAAATACGTGTGTGTGTGAGAGAGAGAGAGAGAGAAAGGGGGGGGGGGGGGGGGGAACGGAGAAAAAGAGGGGGAAAAGAGAAACATTCTGGATGCTAGGCCTCAAGATGAAGTTGTTTTGATGGGGAGGAAAACAATACCAAAACGATGTTGTTTTGGACCAAAAGGGGCAGACCATGGATGAACAGTACCTCAACTCTTGCTTTATTTTTATAGATTTGGTTAACTAGTTCAGGATGGAAGGGTGACTTGTTTAACCTTCTCACATAAGTGAGTCTGATTGTGTGTGGATATATTCTGTGTTCCACGTGCTATATTGAGCCTCATGTCCCTTACGGACTCACCCACTAGACTTCTAAGCCCATACCCTCACTATGTGCTGCAATACCCTGTTTACAAGATTGTTGTCATTGGTTCTATCCATGCTTGAGAAGAAAACTATGGTAAAATGCACCTACCTTCCTTGATCCCCTATTTCTTCTTAGTTTCTAAATTCTCTCTCTTCCGTGTATAAGAATACAAGAACTGTATTGCAGTTCCAGTGCCATTAGACGTGACTTCATGGTCAGTTTCGTATTCATGGTTGTATCTCAACACTTAAGTCTTGTACACATGGTAAGGATTTGTGCATCCTCCCTTCTTTAGTTGTGTTAGGTGTAATGGCTTCCAAAAATCAAAAGACAATAAGAAAATTGTAATCATGGAATTTTCAATGCTTGCTTATGCTGTGTTGGCGGCTTGTAATACCCGAGAATGCGTATCAAACTTTAGATTCTCCAAGAGCACAGACCATTGGACAAAAGGATATGCAATTTATGGTCTGCAGATGTCTACTCGACTTACTAATTATGTTGTGTGGCTATTTCCTGCGAAAGGTAATGTTTATAGAAAAATAATGGACATCATCTATTTTTGTAAGGCCAAAAATTACGTCTTTGATAATGACGTAATTTCAAAATGATTAACCCGTAAACGCTAACCAACCAGTTTCGTTCTATCCTACTTATCCTTTTTCAAAAAAGAAAAAGTTCTTATCTTTAGTTTGTTTCTGTATATGGAGTCATGAATGTTTTTTTTTTTTTGAATCGGCAAAGTCATGAATTGTTTCAAATGCTTAGATCTAGGGATTCAAGGGAATGTGCAATTCCCAGCTAGTGAGTTGGGTTCAATCCCCTACCTTTTTGTGAACTGAGTGGGGTTGTAGTTGTGAATGTCAATTACGGAGTAGTTAACTAGAAGAATTTTGCTAGTTACTTGGATTTTTACGTCCTAGCTGACTGAATTTACTTCTTGGCTAATTACTTTTCCTACGTTCGCATTCTACTTAGTCTTGTCCATGTTGCAAGTCAAGTTTTATCTTGTAGTGGGTGCTAAAACCCACTTCAGAAAACAGAAGTGTCTACTTGAAGTTTAGAAATGCGTAGAATTGTGGAAACATATTTTTGGTTGGTTATAATGGATGAGGTAGCTCATTGCCTCTGCTTCCCCTTCCCAGAGTGGCTGAGTAATTCCTTTCCACCCTTTGTCTCAGTTGGTTAAAACTTTGCTGGACCAAAATCAAGTAGAAGCAATACCAAACTCTTTTCGAGAAAACATAAGTTGCGTGAAGCAGGAAACCTTAGTGTCTTAGGTTCTCCTTTGCGTCGCATTCTTTTCTGGGTTCTATGAATTCTTAATAGAATTTGGGTCAGTGGCTCAGTGCCATGGCAGATTTAACTATTTTGGCCCTGTAAATCTTATTATGATTTTAGAAACTACAGTGATTTGGTTATGAGGAGGCTCATTTGTGCTTTGGATGCTGCAGCAGCCTCTTGTGGGCATCTGGTCCTGTTCTGTTTCTCATAAAAAAGGAGGGAGGGAGAGATGTGGTAGTTATATTTATCCTGTTAAATACAGTTGGTTATCATCCATTTATTTTATTGTTTTTATGTTTCCTTGAAGGCTTTTGAACATGTTTAATTCCTTGAAACTTGTTACTTCTAGGTGAATAAAATAAGCACGGGGTATTAGTACAGTAAATTTATTAATTTAAGCTCTGAGAGACACTTGAGCTGTTTCTTTTGATTCATTCCTTGGCATATACAAGGAAGTTATTGTGGCTTTTCAGAGACCAATTTCTACAATTTCCTTTTTTCTTTTCATGTATGCCAGGATTGTGATACTGCAAATGCAATTGGATCAAAGTCCTACAATACTCTCATGGGGGAGCTTGTTGCCCTTGAAACAGATGTTGAGGGTGAACTGAAAAAGAATTCTGAAGAAGATTTTGTCGATTTTTCTGCTGCAACAACTGCTACTCTTGGAGTTCCATCTCCGTGCCTTTCAAGAGGTCGATCTTTTGACGACTCTCCTCGTGCTGTCTCTGATCAGGATAAAGTAAGAAAAGGAGATATGGAGGAAGAAGCAGAGCTGTTCAGAGTCTTGAAGTTGTCCGGGGCTGAATTGCTTATTGATGGGCAAAGTACATCCGTAATTGCAAATGACATTGCTTATCTCAAGAAGTCTGAACCTGAAGTTCTTGAAGAAACATTAGAAGGCTACAGAGACAGTAAAAGTCAAAAGCCCTATCTGCAGGATTTGTCATTATCCGACAATTGCTGGGCCTTGAGTAATTCCAGTAAGGAGGTGGTAACTGATGAAGAAGTTCCAAAGGAAGCGGTTTGTTTGAAAACTGATAGCCACATTGATCAATCAACTTCTGAAGAAATTGTAGACCGTGTAAAATGTAAGGATTTAGTTGATGAATGCAGTTTTGATGTTTCGGTCCAGAGTGAGATTTCACCGTCTAATTGTCTTCGACAAGATTCTCCATCTGCATCTGGAAACCAAATGCAGGAATCTAGAGCTGGAGAGTATGAAGATGAGAAGCAATTGACTTCCTCATTTGATATGCATGGACCAGAAATTAATAAGCGCAATTGTGACATGGCAGAAAGTTCTAGTGTATCCACGCCTGGTGTAGATTCAAATTCTTCCATTGGCAGAAGAAAATGTATGGGTGTACCTGATGCTTTTACCTCGAGTACTGATAGCAGTGAGCCCATTTACGAAGGAGAGGAATGCATATTGGAATCTGGGACATCAATTTATGAAGACAGAGAGCCTATGTATGAAGGAGAGGTGGTTCTGGCGGAACAAGTGGATAAAAGTTCTGGAGATGCTGCTGATGCAAGTAGCAAGGAAGACATTTCTCCAAGACAAGGTAAGTAGGTAGATATTTGATATGTTACTGGTTTCTTTAGAACTTCCATGTGTTCATTTACATGCAGAACACTTTCCTCACTCTCTGCTCGTATCTATTTAGGGGAATTGATCAAGAATTTTTTGAAGAACAGTGCCAGTCAGCTGACCATATATGGGTATGCCATTTTTTGCAGTAGAATTTCTGATACCTATGTTTCAATATATATTGTGCTTCTTTCAGTGGAAGGAGTTCTTTAATTCTCCAAATATCTGTATTTCTTGCAGCCTGTTTAGCTTACAAGATGGTCTAAAAGAACGTGAACTTTGTGTCTTTTTCCGTAATAATCACTTCAGCACCATGTTTAAGGTCAGTTGCCGGCAAACAAGTCCTTGCTTTTTCTCCTGTTGCAGTAACTTGTCGATTAATGTTAATCCCATGTGCTGCCAAGTTGTGCCAACACTCCTAAAAATCGTAGTATCATAGTGTTGTTTCTCTCTATGCGATGTTTTGTTGAATAGTGCCTCACAAATTCTTTTATGCAGTTTGATGGTGAATTGTATATTTTGGCTACAGACCAAGGTTACTTAAATCAGCCTGATTTGGTATGGGAAAAGTTGAATGAGGTAACATCTTTTTGGTGACCATCTTTAGTAGGAGGTCGATGTTGGCTTACATTAACTATGGTAGATATGAATAAGGTTAAATGAAATGCTAGCCTCTTTAAGTGGGGAAAAATTCTGATAGTTCTTGGCTCTTCTGAAAACCTTTCTGATAATTATCTTTTTGGTATTTTTCTCTCTTTTCTTAGTCAAATTCAAAAACTAAAGTTGGAAAACCTTGTAAAAGATTGTGACTTTGGTTCTTAAAAGACTTTCATTATGCCGGCTTTAAGTTTATTGTTATTATTGTTGTTGTTACTCCTAATACTGATGTCTGTTATCATTATTCTTTCTTAACAGGTCAATGGGGATACATTGTTTGTGACTGGTAATTTTAAGGAATTCAAGCTAGAAAGTCATGCCAACACTAAGTGGGATGCGCAAAATGCCATGGCCAGCACTGCTGTGTGTAGATCTTCTTTAATTCCTTTCTTTTGCCCTTTTTGGAATTTGTTACTAGTTGCTTTTGTGGAACTAACTCCAGTTTATGTGCTTCAGGACTATCTTGCCAGCATTGACAATTCAGCAAATGAGAATTCAAGTTTCAAGTAATTCTTGTCCCAACTTTTTTTAATGCATTGTTTTCTAGATTTATTCGTGTATATAATAAAGAGAACATCATATATGTCCTGGGTGAAGGATGACGTCTTTTTGTTTGCATTGTCATATCCTTTCAGTTGGTATATGGATTGCATTTTTTTTGTAATGGTCCTAAATGGTTTTCACTTGGTTTTATTAGTCTATCGCACTACTCAAATACCTTTTGAGGAGAAAACAGTGCTAGTCCCTTCTAATCTATTAAGAACAGTTGAATGGGATGTTTGAACATATTTTCTGTCATCAGTTGTTATTGGGATAAAATATTAGGTAATTGTCGAACGTAGAATAGTCACGTCTACCGAAAAATTTATTGCAGACTTGTTATTAAATCTTGTTTATTACGTGAAGCTGGTCTTATTTGCTAGTGTTTAATTGTTCTTTGCTTTATTTATCTCAACAGTTCTGACCTGCAATTGGCAATAGCTCTTCAGCAACAAGAGTTTGAACAACGTCCACCGAGTAATATTCAGCAACAAACTGTTGGCAGTTCAAGGCTGGTAACGGGACCCCAGGTCTGATTTGACTATTTACTTTAAACTTCTTTTAATTAAAACAAATACTTGTTTAATTTGGTGAATTGAACCTATTCAAGAGCTTACCAAACCATCTATTCTGTAGCTTCAAGGAGAAACTTTGATATTAGTGGACGTAGACAATATCAAAGTGTAGGTTGTTGGCAAGTGAATAGTTGAAGATGCAAAATATGATGAAGGGTTTATATAAAGATGGCCTACTTACCACTGTTTTCTGCTGACATTCAGCTCTCCTGGCTCTGCTTCAGATATAGTTGTTTTGCTAGCTTATAGCTTAGAGCCAAAAGCCCAAGAACTGACACAGTGGTTGTTTTCACGAATGGATGTCAAAGTCCTAGTGATATTCGGATCTCCCATCCCTTTCTTTCTGTGTTGAAGGGTAAACAAATTGTGCTTCAGTGGCTTCAAATCTTAGGATTTTGGAAATTGAGTGACTGAAGGCTTGGAGGCCCCTAAGGGTCGATCTAGTATATCGGTGAGACGCTGAAGGCTCGAGCAGTTGGAGGGGGGAAGGAGAGAGCCCAAGGTAGATCCTAGAAAAAGAGAGAGGGGGAGGGCTTGCTTTGATTCATGGCAAGTCCCCTTTTACAGGAGGAGGCATGGTCTGAGGTCTAGTTGTACTATGGACATGTGGAGGGTCATGAGTGTCTAGTCACCTGAAGGCTGCAAAGCTATGAGCCTATAGGTCAGATCTATGAGGCCAACCTGATAAGGTAGCATGATATATTGGGGCTGAGGCCCAACTTGTAGGGGACAGGTGTCATGCCTTCAGTGGCTGACAAGGTTGAAGGTGTCAGCCTGTGGGTTCTATGCGCCAGAGGTTTTTGATATATAGGGTTTCATTTCATGGTACCTCGGGCTGTATATAGGGGTGTCATCGGTTCGATTTTGGTTGGTTTTGGGGTATGCAAACCCGAAACCAATCGGTTCGGGGTGAAAATAATGCAAATCAACCCCGACCAAATGTATGTCAGTTTTGGTTTCGATTCAGGGGGGTCGCTTTCAGTCCGGGTTTTTGTTTTTTTCTGGTTGACCGAAATGGGCCTAGTTGGGCCACAAATGAATAAAAACATAATAATAGATTGGGTTATTGGGCTCAAGATTAAGTATTACTTTTAAAATTGGGTTATTGGGCTCAAATCTATCATTTGGGCCAAGCCAAAATCTATCATTTTGCAAATTGATTCAAGCCAAAATCAAGTACAGTTATACAGATTATTGAATTGAGCAAATACAAAGTAAATCAGATTACACGACTTAAATCAATTACACATGACTGAATTGAGAAAATAGAAATTACACGACTTAAATCAAATGCTACTGCCATAAGTTAAATCAAACCAGTGAATTGAGCAATTACACATTACAGATGATAAATCAAATGCTACTGCCACCACAAATACAGATTCCCAGATTTCCAGTTGCACAAATGAACTACGACCACAACAAATGCAGATTTCTAGTTGCAGATTTCAAACCACAAGCTAATCAATTCCACAGTTTTAAGTGTCCACACCTTACGCAACATAAATAAATTACACAACATCTGAACTTAAAACTAACAAAAACCATCCTTAACCATAACAATCCACGCATAGATGACTGAGCAACCACAATTTCACTGTCTCCCACGGTGACAAAACAAATCACGAACTTGACTTTTCGGGAAAAGCTGCAAGAATGAGAACATAAAACTAAAGTTAACTTATAATTTCAGAACTAAGTATCACAATTCAGTTGGTAGATGGAAATTGGAAATGCACTTCTAAAATGCTATATCAAATCTTTACCTCATAGAAAATCATGCCAAATTTTCAACACATCAAAATCTATATCAAATATGGCTTACCAAAGATGTAACTTCGATATTTTTTTTGTTAATCCAGATCCAACACATCATAAGACTCCTTATCCTTTGCTTCGTTGAGAACTTCACAAAATAAGAGAAAACAATTCTTCTCTTATTTATCAAACAAATACTAATAAATAAAGATAGAAAACTAACAAGTTACAAGCCATTATACCTTAATCCATTTGTTCCAACTCATCTAGTTGTTCTCTCAGACAAATTTGAGATAGCTTCCTTAACCATTGTTGGGTTAAGCTTCCACTTTTTTTGGAGAAAGAGATCTCCGATATAGATCAAGAACACGTCCTCTAGTGCTAAAGGCTGATTCGAAAGCAAAGGGGGACACAGGAACAACAAGGACATCTCTTGCTACTTGAGAAAAGATGGAATACCTATCGGAGTTAAATTTCCACTAAGTCAGCAGGCCAAATTTCGGACCATCTACTTCATGAGGCTTTGCTAAATATTTTTGTAACTCCAACTTACTTTTTTCCTCCACGTGCATCTTAAATTGAGATGTCAAAGAAACTTGAGTATCCATGTCATCGTCCTCATCACCATCAGAATGCTCTTTATTTGATGTTTTTCCTCCTTTTTAGTTTGCACATTGACACTCGTGTCATGCTTCACCACTCAAACAACTGTGTCAACCTACCCTTCAACTTCTCAACCATCTCATCGACGGCACTAGTCGAAAAACGATGTTTTGTATCAGAGATCTAGAACAACCGCATCAATTGACTTTCTCCAATACTTCTCAAACTTATTACTCATACCACTTGCCAAAGCATATAAATTAAGATCCGGATTTTCACACATTTTGATGATTTCACTTTGAATTGACACTATTTGATGAAAAGAATTCATTGCAAGTGACATGCAAAGATCTAGAAAATCGTAATGTTGCCTTATAGAACGTTTTGAGAAACTTGACATACATCTTTTTCCAATCATCTGCATTTGGTGGTTCTAACGCAATGCCTCTACCTCTTCCTTTATTTGTTCCTTCCCCCTTTTCCTTTTGCCTTCTCAATCTTAATAAGATCAAGCTCATCAATTTCATTACCATTTTCATCGTCAATGAAATCAACCTCATCAAAATTTTCATCAACTTCATCCTCTCTGAGATTTATTTTGAAGAGCGTGTCAATGCCTAACCATTCAAAAGCTTTTCGGTTGACTAAAGTCTCCAACATGAAATATGTGTAGTTCCACTGAGTGGCCATATTGAGACAAGGTTATAGCCATGTGGTCGAGTGCCATTGGAAGGAAGTTCACCCGAGCGGCCATGTGGTAGTGCCACTTGGTGGAGCCGATTCCATGTACCTACAATGGGTAATGTAATAGTTTAGGTACCCAAAGAGTGGAGCGTCTAAGTTATTGATATCACTCTAATCTACGTGGCTTATGTATTTTATTGGCAATCTTACTTTTTGTTTCCTATACAGAAATAAATTGAAGACACAGCTGAAGAAAGCATGTAACTTCGCAATTGTTGATTTTATTAGACTGACGTGTTCTCCCCCAACCCCTTCCCCCCCCCCCCCCCCCCAACACGCACACACACAACCCCCCAAAAAACAACCCACACCCATCTTCTCTCTATCTGGAAGAAGCCATCAGATTGGTTTGACTCCATTCCAAGCCATTTATTATGAAACTGAATCTAGATCTCATGTTTTGCTTTCTTTCTGCTAGTTGTTTTTGTTTCTTGTTTGGTAGTTTCCTCCTTTTGACATGTCCTGAGCAAAAACGAATATAGATCTCTTGCCTTAAGTAAAACCAAATAGGAGCCCAATTAGTGCAGAATGCATAATCACTCAAAGATGAGTTGAACTGAGTAAAAGCAATGGGAAGTATTTTGTATGAAATTGTTGAGTTGGACAAGATTTTTATTTGTGATTTACAAACGTTAAAACTTTTATGATCAGATCCGATGCAATTGAAAGCCAACATGCTCTAACAAGACAATTGATTTGTTCAGGTGCCAAGTAGCAGTGGCAGGGGCTCATCTTTGTCCTCCAGGCAGGAATCAAAGTCTTCAAAGGAGAAGTGTATCGTGATGTAAAATTTCACAAGCAGGTGGCATGGATCAAAGTTTGTACTGTACAAGTTTTGATTTGTCATAATCGCTTTACATTTTGTGCTGCCTATTCTCCATGTTTATAGGAACATTTAGATACAGCTTTTCGTCTGTAAATGAAGCATGTTACTGCATTGCTAGGTTCTGCAATGTCATGATTTTTCTAAGATAAACTTTTTTTTTTGTGTATTCTAATTTTAATCTCACTTCCCATTTTGACTCGTTGGTTGCACTTATTTTATTGCTAATTGTTGAGGTTCCGCTTCTCTAATGTTATAATAAAGCTACCCAGACCTTGCGTCTTCCTTAGCTGGTGTGATGCCAAATATTACTAGTAGTTGTTACGAAAGTTGAAAAAATGGCCCTGCGATTAAGTGTAGTTCAACAGACAGTCGACCCTATATACACGGAACAACAGATCCTTGTCGGTCTCCGCCGGCTGGGGCGGGCTACCAGTAGTTTGCCTTCAAACGAGCTATGAATGTGGCATTTAGTGATACCTTGGGCTTTTGCAGGAGTTAGCAGGTATGATAGAATCCTCACCATAGATGATAGGAATTTGAGTATCGCTTCTAGTTCCAGGGTTGTGAGAGGTTACTGTGTTTTGAAGGCTTAGGGAAGAATCATTCAATCTCGGGACAAAAGGTAGAAGGAAGCTCCTTGCGTGTAGGATTTAGAACACTAAATACTGAATTAGAATAGAACGAATTATATCGAGGTAGTGGCATGTGGCTTTTGGGGTTCCTGGAGGATTGACAGGGCGAACTGCTAGTTTTCGGATACAAGATATCCATCCTAGTCACTATGGGCGTATTTGTCCAATTGACACATCTGAAGGAATCAGTGTTGGACTTGTTGGATCCGAGTTTTTTTTACTGTTGCTCCTCTATGTCCTTATCCATATGTCCAGCATGAATTTCTATATATAGAAATGTTACTCTTGCGATTGATCCAGGCTTGGTTATGCTGTATACGTTTACGGATTCAATATGACAGAAGATTGCCAAAAGGATTGCCTGGTGGTGGTGCTTGATTGCATAATTTGTTGGGAAAATTATAGGTATGGGTCATTTACTGGTTCATGTAATTATCACCAATAAGGATCAACTTAGTAATTAATTACGGGCAAGGAGGACCTCGTGTTCAGATTACAATTTTACTCCTGCTTTGAGAATCTCACGAATTTTTGGTTTTGGTGGATTTGATTTGGTACTGTCCTTTTTGGCTTCTTTTTGAGATCTCACTACGGTCTTTTATGTACTATACAGTGACGCTTGATTCTTGTTGATCTGAAACGTGGTGATTTTATGATCTCGTTGATTTTGTTGTTCATTGCTTAGATTTGGGAGTTTTATTTGCGCTTCGATTTCAAGATAGACTATGCAAATTTGTGTCGAGTTTGCTATTTGTCATGGTGGTTGAATTTTGTTTGGCAATATTGTGCTTGAGTTTGGTTTTGCATATTGATGCTATATAGCTTCTGGAGTTTTAGATTTAATAGGGTACAAATATAAAGAATGCATGCAGATTGAGGTTGGATAATCATTATAACTGCATGTTGGATGATGATTTACTAATTTTGTTGGCTCTTTCTTTGTCTTGTTAGATTAATTGGATTGATGTTTTTGTTTTGGATTTTGGATTATATTTATGTTTTTTATTTTGATTTTGATTTTGATTTTGATTTTGGGGATTTGGATGGATGCGTTGTCTGATTTAGATGTATAAGAAGAGCGTTTACTTTGATCTCATTGATATCAACGTAAAGTTCTTAGGTCTGATAGGTGGTTAAATATGATCAAGCAAGTTTAATGGCTTCAGATTTATTTTTGGGAAAATTCCAATTCCTTTCTTAGCTAGGTCAATGTGGTTACAATAGATCAGGAGGGCAAGATGATGACAATTCCTTTCTAGACATATTTCGACACAGGTGTGTTCGGAACTGTTAGATGCACGTGGGTTTATGTGTACTCAATGGTTCTGGACACAAACATATGTTTTCGTAGATTTTTTCCTTCCAAAATGGTTTCAGCGAACCAAACACTACCATAGGGGGTCTGGACAATTTCAGCAGTGGACCATTGTGACTGCTGAAATCATCAGCCTTCAATTATATTCACAAAAAAATGATGAAAATGGACAAGACCGTTTACTATAATTGTGTGATCACTTAATTCACAGAATTGAAATGAAATCGCAATACATTCATGTTGCACCAAAAATACATTATAATGGGAATATAGGCCCCGCAGGGGCAATCAGATTCACTTATCCAAGGTGCTCCCTGTCGAAAGAGGAAGCCCAATTACAGAGGAGGCTTCTCAACCGGTTCTTTATTGGGAATCAAATCGACGACCCAACCCAATAAAGAGGAAGCCTCCTGATAAAGAGCAAGAACAGGCCGACAATCAATTCTGGAGTTATACTTGTAGGTATTGAACTCTGAAACTGCTGATCAGGCAATACAATTGGTTAGAGAACAATAACGACACCCAACAGACCCTCGATATGAGGCCCATCACCCACATCATCGGCACTTGCCTCTGTCATTAAACCATCTGATGGACTTATGGCAGATAACGTTAACAGTTGAATCCCTTTTATAATATACTAATGGAAATACACGATTCTGCTATTAATGCTATAACGCATTAATGAGGCCGATGGGGACTCCCACAATCAACGTTCATCACAATTAACCCCATCCAATTGGGGGCCTAACTGCAAATTTGTTTACGTTTGAGACTCAGTGGGATATTTGTAGTTTTTGTGGTCCACAGACACGTGGGAACATGCAAACGAGGTGAAGAACTTCCATTTATGCCACCCCATTTCAAGATACGGTCCACCATGTATACGGAAGATGACGTAGACTGCTCCCACGTCGCATACGCTCCTAGACAACCTCAACTGTGCAAGACTGGGAAGACGAATTGAGCTCTGTAATTGGGCTTCCTCTTTCGACAGGGAGCACCTTGGATAAGTGAATCTGATTGCCCCTGCGGGGCCTATATTCCCAGTAGCTGCTGCAATCAAATCGACGACCCAACCCAATAAAGAACCGGTTGAAAAGCCTCCTCTGTAATTTGAACAAATTCTCATTTGAAATGTCTTCGAGATACCAAGACCAACTTCATTTTTTAGTATTAGACTTTGGCATACTTTATTTTGTATCTGTACTGTCCTGAATTTTTGAAGACATTAATATTAAAAGAAATTAACTAAAATCTTAATAAACTTCCATTCCATAAATTGGCGAAATAGGTTTTTGAATTATAATTATTGAAAATAAGGGATATTACATTTTAAATAGAAGTACAAAGCTCAAAAATTAAACTAGATGAATCAAGGTGCAATTAGGTCTTTAGCTGGATTGTTGTCTTCAACTGCCTATTACTCATGCCTATTACTCAAGTTCTTCAATATTGTCTTTAGTACCTGACATGAAAAGTTAGAAATAGAGAAATTACACCATGAGTAATAGGACACAATAAATAAATTATGTCCGTACTTTCCAATTCCTGTACTAGATCAGAATATGCATGAATGCGAAATAAATAACGAAAGTAATTAATCATGCAAGTGTGAAAATTTAAAAAATTAAGTTACAATTTAGGGAATAAGTTTCAAATGAAGAACTTAAGGTTAACACCTAAGTCCACGTAAAGTTTTCAACATAAGCGTCTGACAATATCGTTTGTGTTAAGACCATTTTCAAAATTTCAATCCCGGGTCATCACAAACATTGTCTGTAAGTCATAAACCTTTATTGTTGTGTTATGATGCTCTCGTTTGATAGGTTTGTGACCTCTCTCGACCATTAGCGTTTATAAAAGTTGACTCTCGTCCATTATGTTCCCAACCAATTTGCTCTATCATATTTTTCCCATACATTGCTTTTTGAAATAAAAATATCCTACTTCCTTGTACTACGCTAAGTTTTATTTCAAATGACAGGAGGCGACTCAAGAATATACCTTGTCTTACGATATAACTTGGCTCAATATATGACATGGCTAATGACACAATTCGACTCAAGACATAGTTAAGACACCTCAAGGAACCATTCATAGTTCAGGTTAAAGCATATCACAACTAAAGGCATCCTAATACAACTCGCAAGTAGATAAATCATTTCTCAAAATCATTCATAGTTTAGATCCTCTCCCATTCCCTGGGGGTCATGGGCTTCATCTATTAGTGGTGCTGGTGGAGGCAAGTTCCTGATGGATCTTGATGCTCTTCTCGAGACAAAATCTCCGTAAGGTCTGGGAGTGCTAATATAATCTTGGTGGGTCTCGTGCAAGACCTTTCTTTTTTTTATGGGACTGGAGGCAGAGATTTTAATTTCTCTTTCTCAATAGTCCCTTTCATTAGCTGTTTTTGTAGAGTTCATACAATGAGATTTTAACTTTTTCACAGACAGCACCAATTGTAGGTGAGTGATTTTCTCAATCAATAGAAAGCTACTACCACAATAATAAAGCAGTAAGAATGCTCTCTCTCTCTCTCTCTCTCTCTCTCTCTCAACCTATGATATGCAAGACAATAAAGCATCAAAGAATTATCTGTCGCTGTGGCGGGAAGCACTCCAATGATTAAGTGAGAACAATGCTCGCAAGTATCTCTCTAATCAATAGCTAAAATTGTGACTTAACATTTACCTTTCACCATTGGGTGCACTTTTGTTTATAGATTCTATGACTTAATTAATTCCAATTCTTTTGGATTTCTAATTTCTCATTAGATTCGAAGTAAAATTGCCTTATAATTGGCCACCAACGAGATAAATTCGGACTGGACTCTCCAGGGATTTATCTTCTACAATTAAAGTTTCATTCAACTTCAAACTCCTCATTCTAAATTGAATAGCATTAGACTCCTCATTCTCGTCTGATTAGAACTTATCTCGAGATAATCAGGGGTTATATTTCATCTATAACTCAAGATTGTTAACCGGCTTTCTCAGGTTGACAATCCTTTAAATTGTCTTTCTTAGGTTGGCAACCCTCTGAAACCACCTTTCTCATGTTGACTTCTATTCTTTCAAGCCCAACAACACACACGTGCGTGAGAGCATCTCGTTATCAAACTCATTTAAGTATTTAAGAAAAAATTCAATAATTTTTATTTAAGTTTCAACACATTCAATTAATATACTCACTGCATAATAAGAATTATACTCGAAAAAATCGTTTAATGTATCATACGTCTCAATTTACTATCATGTCATAATATACAGTCAGCAAATTTATCATCTATTTATGACCAACAAGCCATTTACAAGTTCGCGGCCAATTTTATTACAAAAATTTAGCTATTGTGTAAAAAATTAATAAGATTAATGTCGAAATCTTATTTCCTAATTTAAAAATCTACTGTGATGACAAGTGATAGAAAAGATACCGAAATATTCCTTTCTAATTTAAAAGAAGATTTATTTGTGATGATAATTGGTAGGTAAAAAATTAAAATCTTCCTTCCCAATTTAGAAAATTTAAATCCAAATTAAATACTAATAAGTGGATACAATTTAATTTCATCTATTTAAGATTGCATGTATATTACTTAAAAAGAGCAAAAAAATAAACATAACACCCAAAATAACGATATTTTCATCAAATTATGAAAAATTAAAATTAAAACATAACTTATCATTTTTTACGAATGAAAATTTACGCAGTATAAAAATTAAGACCCTGGTTCAATTTACCCAAAGAAAATTATTCGGATAAAAAGCTTTAAAATCTAACCGCAATGCCCATACATAATTTTTGAATTGATGAAGTGAGTTGGCATCATGTTGTAGCTTGTTATTATTTAAAATAAAAAAAAGAAAGTTATTACCCCTCCCAATTTTTACGGCCGAGGACTCGAGATAGTTAGCTGCTAAAATTTCGCCCAGTAAAACGAAGAAACGAACCAGAAATTTGGAGAACCCTATTTTTTCAATTGCAGTTTTTGAACTTTGCCGAAGAGCTACTAAATTCATCGCCGAAACTCAATCAATTCGGAATCGACCGAACAATCACTCAATAACGGTAGCAATGAAACGCCTCTCTTCTGACTGGAACTCTGATACCACCGACTCCGATGTAGGTTCATTTCTTCATTTTCTCTTCCTAAAGCCCTAATCTCTCTCTTCAATTCATTGTAGCGTGTTAACAGTATTGTTGCTTCAAAGTTTTCACTGGAAACGGTAGGATATTTGTTCGTGTCCATGTAAGCATATGACTGTGAGGCTGTCGTCGTGATTCTTGGAATTTAATTTCCTATGAATTTCAATACTTGTGAGTATGCATGGAGTCTTTTTCTAATTACTAGAGGTTGGGCACACACTCATGTATATAGTTGAATATGTGGAGTGTGGAAATGGAACGTGGGAGTAGAGTAGTTAAGTCGAGTAATTTTATCAATTTGGTTTGATACTTAATTTATAATATAGTAATAGCTGCAAAAACTTATATTTTTCTGGGCAATCTTGGAAGTACTTTTGTGATGGAGCTTCACATTTTATTCACACAAAAAAGGTTCTCCCTTTCTATATTAGGGTGGATTCTTTCTTTTTGTATTGATTTTTAAATGTTGAACGTCGTCTAGCAACAATGTGTCAATGTGCTAGTGTGCGTCTCTTTCTAACTATCTCTACTTTGCGATGGAATTTGGATATTGTTTAATTTTGGATTTTAATTGCTTCATTCTGAGCTGGTACGTTATGTCTCTGGAAAAACATAATTCAATTCAAGCACATGCTTTCTTCTATTTTTCCCCCATGTGTAAACTGTTGTGGAGTAAGCTTATTTTGTTTGAATTCTAAGCACGGGTTTTTTGGATTTCATATTGGATGCGTCTTACTTTTCTATGAGAATAAATTTTATTGTTCTTTCAGAGTAGAGGGATTACATAGTTTTTTTCTGAATGTGGAGTAGAGAATGCATTTGATGACGGGTGGTATGTAGAATCCAAAAAAGCATGTGCATAAATAAGTTGAAAAATCATGGAAGAAAGTAGTCCTTGATGCCACTACTACTCATTAGTTGGTTAAACCAAGTTGATTTTGGAAAGGCAGACGGCAGATGACATTCGTCCTAGTATCTGGTGCATATTGCAATGCCACTGTCAACTTGGAGCGGTTGATTTCTCCCGTTTTCTCCCCATAGAGGAGGACACAGATTCAAACCACATTGTATGCAGTTATGAGCAGGGAGGTTCTAATATGTAGTTCTTAACCTTTGTTGTTAGAGATAATGAGAAGTGTTCAGGGTTTGATTCACCCTAACACATGTTATTGATATATGTATATAATGGGAGTCCAAAGAATAAAGTCGACTATGCCCTCTAATCGGAAAGCATATAACTCCTAATATTCCCCCTCAAACTGGGAAGTAGAGATTCAACTTGTTATTTATTAACTCTAGGCACGGCGTGCACATCTCTTTGTGAATATATATGTTATTGAGCACTTGTGGACACAGAAGAAGTAACAATCTATCATTATCCACCTTTTCTTAGACAAAGTGACAATCTACCTCAATGTGCTTAGTGCTCTCATAGAAGACATGATTAGATGCTATATGAATCACCACTTGATTGTCACAATACATATTCTTGGGCAATTGAACATCAAAATCTATTTCCTTAAGAAAAGGTCACATCCAAACGATCTCACATGAAGTCTGAGCCATCAACCATGGCTGTGTATTTTGTTTATGTACTAAACCTTTCAACAAGTGTTTGCTTTTTGGTCTTCCAATTAACAAATTTCCGCTAAAGAAGACACTTTCTAGTAGTACATCTTCTATCAAATGGTCTATGTGCTCAATCTGAATTAGTGAAGGCCTCATCACGCAAATTACCACTTGCACTGTTTTGAGGTACTTCACAATTCTAAGAATAGGTTCCTAATTTGGAAGTCGAGGTCCTGACATAAATTGGCTCACCAAGATAACGACAAACAAAATATCGGGATGCATAATGGTAGGATAGTTTAACTTACTAACCAAGCGAACAATATAGTTAGGTTTTGAAAGCAACTTCCCTTTATCAACTCAAAGTTTGACATTGGGTTCCTTGGGTGTATTCACAGGTTGAACACACTTCATCTGAGATAATCTAATTCAATCCTTAGGTCTCACAACCTAAATGCATATGAACTATCAGAATCTACCCTAGTCATTTAGATAAAATTGACGTTGTAAGAAATCCTTGAACTCGTCAATACTTTTCTGATCATCCATAACGACAATATGACCCACAGACAATCAATAATATTTTACCTCGGTTAGTAGTGAGAGAAAATGGATTGATTAGAATGACAAGGATGCATACCAAATCTCAAATGCACTATTGAACTTTCCAAACCAAGCTCTACAATACTCTTTAAGACTATTAAGAGTGTTAGAGTTTGTCTCACATTGCTTATATTATTACCATGCTTGTCAAAATCGCACGATTCGATTCGCTATCTGATTCATGATTTATAGAAAAATGATACGAATCTATAGGTGAATAGGTTTTAGATAAAATTGGTGATGAAATGTATGATTCACTGTCAAATCACGGCTTGGTTCGCAATTCACTTCATACAGTGTTAAGTTCGTAAAAATTATACTGTAAATGCAAAAAGTGCATTCATCAAGACACTCGATCGATTCCTATACATGAGGGCAAAGATCACCATGGATCACTTGGAGAACTTATACAAGGTTGATTATTAAGGTATTCTTAGCGACTTTCATGTGTTAATCCACTGTAAACAACATTTCATATGCCTATTCTTATGCATATATTTGCTCGGCAATTGACCCTCTCATAGTTGTTGACTTAGCCATCAGAGGGCATTCCAATAATCGGTCGAGATGTCTCTGACTAGTTGTTCTTTTTACATTGGACGTTTGAGTGAAACAACTAATGGTGTACACAATGTTCTGAATACCAGATCGGTTTGGGTACTGGTTTTTCTACTGGTACGGTACGTACCGGTACCGGTCATGTACCGGGTACCGTATCGGATTTATCGCAACTATTAATATATATATAAATTATAGAGAGAAAGTCCAAAAAAATTAATTTTTTCCGCAATTCTTAAAAAAAAAAACAAATCCGGTACCGGCCGATATGGCCGGTATTAGCCGGTACGGCCGGTACCCGGCCGGTACCGATCGGTATTGAAGGCGGTACGGTACTAGGAGTACTTGGTACCGTTTTTATGTCAAAACGATACGTACCGGCCGGTACGGTACGGTATGGACAACTTTGGGTGTACATATTCAGGTCAATCCTTTTTTAGCTCCAGAAGGACTCATGGAGGTGTGCCACAAACCAACACTGCACAGATGCCTCAGCTTGCGTTTGACAACTCTATTTTGTTGGAGAGTCAGTTATAAGAGGACTAATGATAATACCATGGTCATCAAAGAATGTAGCCAAAACATCACAAATGTATTCACGAGCCTTATCAAAGCGAAAAACGAATTGGAACATCAAACGGAGTTTTTATTTTCATAAGAGGATTTACAAGTAGAGTACAGCTTGGAGTGCTCTTTCATAAGATAAATATAAGTATCCAGAGAGTAATTATCCACAAAGACAACAAAATACTGAAAATCAAAACGCAATGGGGCATGCATAGGGTCACCCAAGTATCTGAATAAAAAGGACTTGAGCACGACTCTCCACCCTATGAGAAAAGAAAACATCGTGATATTTACTAAACTCATAGGCTTCACGTATTGAAATCTCGACATGACCACATTGCGGAACCATCTCTTTGAGATTTTGGAGTGATAGATGGCCATGACGACAATGATGTTGGAAGGGTGAAACTAAGATTGGAGTGCAAAAAAGCAAGAGAGCTCGCCGGTGGCAACCTAGTACAAGCCACCATGCTCAGTTCCGCTACTAGTCTTCCTCACCCTCTTGTGATCTTGAAAAACAAAACAATAAAAAACTATGACAGAGCAATTTAAGGTTTCGGTAATTTTACTTGCAGACATAAGACGAAAAGAAAAATGAGGAACATGTTTAAGAAAAGTCCAAAGAGAGTGAATTTAAAGTATTTGAACCCAAAACAAAAATATTAACAGTCGAATCATCGGCTAAGGTGATAGGAGAAGGTTTTCCAAGAAAATAAAAACCAGATAGTACAATAGAGACACTAGACTATGTGATTAGGTGAATCAACAACCAGTGAGTAGTGAGCAACCCATAGTACTTGAGGAAGATGGCATCTAAGAAGCATATGTTTAAACTGGGTGATTGTACTCATTCTCTAAAATATTAGGGGAAATTTCACTTACCTACCCTTTAGGTTTCTAACGATAACAGATACCTCCCCTCGAGTTGTTGAAATTGCACTGTCCTCCCCTATGCTTGGGTTGTCAGTTGCAAATTTCACCTTCCGCAAGGACACCGTTACTGAATAGGACAGAACTCCCCGGCATCACCCCATAAATATTTTTTCACTCATTTTAGCCTTATATAGTTAATATAGACATGAATGTCCTCTCTAAATGCTCAATTCGAAAATCCGAATTGAAGAGCTAAAATCCAAAACACCAGCTATAATGCTATCCTAACTGGATTGTGATGTATACTTTGTCTGTAAATTTGAGGGTTCGTTTATTTCACATTGTCTTTTTGTTTAGATTTTTCAATACTAGTTACGAAAACAAAAATACATACCAATTAATTAGTATATAATTATTCTATTTGTTTGTTTTCTTAATAAGCAATTAATCAACCAACCCTCACAAAATATGATTATATGACTTTGTTTTTTTAAAGTAACACGCAAAATAGCCAAGCGAATCACACATCACCTAAGTATTTTTTCTTTTTTCAATTTTTGTAGTTAGTCTTTATCGATAATTTTATTTTCTTATATTTTTTATTTGTTTCAAATGGATAACGTAGGGAGCCAAAAGTACAAGTCAAATTTGCATGACCTTGGTTAAAGAGAAAGCTAAAAAGTAAAACACTTTGGCAAAACAAATCATTAAAGTAGAAAAATATTGAGGTTTATGTATCTTAACCACTGTAATATGGGGTTTGGTATGTTACAATGAAAAGGAAAATATTTTAATACGAAGTTTCACGTAGAATACAGATTTTTAATTTCAAATACAAGAATCTTTAGCTGTAATATATGGAAGCATCCTATTTAAAGTTTGGCAGTCAAGAAAAACAATGGGTAACTAATCCATCCCAAAAAGTCTCTCTAGAAAATGCTTTAGTAATTTTGACATTTAGGCCCCATTCAAGTCTCTGAAAATCAAAATAAAGAACAAAAATGTTTAATTTTTTTGCATTGTTGTGTTCAATTAGCAAAAAGATTATGGGACTCACATCACTAATAAGCTGAGAAAAGATAAACTAAATCGAAAGAATCTATCTGTTGTTGATTGTTTTTGTATCTAATGAACTTCTTTAAGTTTTCTGCCATAATGTTTTTGACTTTTTAGATTCCTCTTGTCAAGAGGTACCATAATCCACAAAACCTTTACGCAAAACTAATAAAACCGAAAAAAATGAAAAATAATTCAAATTTGTTTAGGCCAATTGGAGTATGATAAATTATAAATTATGTATTGGGAGGGTAAAATTTAGGTCAAGTGGGAAGCTTCTACTCAATGTTGCTTTTATGATTTTATTCTCTTTTGCTTTTATGGCTTCGTTCCTTTCTTTTGTGTAGATGGAGTGAAGGTGTAGAAATGTAAGTTTGTGTGCTTTGTTAAGGGGGGACACATACTTGTGAAAGGCGCGCCTAGGTGCAAGGCGCACCAAGGCTCAACATAAGTGCCTGTCATGGTCCTAGGCGAGGCGACTTCAACTAGGCACGGGCTTTATGAGCCTAGGCCCGAAAGGTGCAAGGCGCTCGCTTCTTTGAATTTAAATATGCTGCCCTAAATTTTATTATTTCTTCTCACACCGCCTCCCTCTCTCTCTCTCTCTCTCTCTCTCTCTCTCTCTGCAATCGTCTCTGCGTGCACGTCTCTCTCTCGGTCTCGGTCTCGGTCTCGCTCTTGCCAATCTCTGCGATCCTCTCTCTGTCAGATTTAATAAGTTTCTAGCTATACTATGTATATATGCTCTGTCTATGTATTGAATATGTATATATGCCGTATATATGCTACATATATACTGTACTAAATTTGTATATATATGCTCTATGTATTGAATATGTATATATGCTCTATCTACTGTGTATATGCCGTATATATGCTATATATATATACTGTACTAAATATGTATATATGTGCTCTATGTATTGAATATGTATATATGCTCTATCTACTGTATATATGCTTTGTCTATGTATTGAATATGTATATATGCCGTGTATATGCTATATATATACTGTACTAAATATGTATATATATGCTCTGTATATGTTGTATATATGCCGTACTGAATATGTTTATATAATATGTATATATGCTCTATCTACTGTATATATTCTCTCTCTATATGATTTAGTGTGTATATTGTATATGTATATACTATATGGTATAAAATACAGTACTTTATGCCCTATGTAGTATATAGTACAGTACTGAATATACTATTCCTATGTGCTATATAGGGAATTAGGAATACACTTTGTAATGTTTTTCGTTCTGATAGGTTATTAAAAAATGTCAAGTGAAGGCATCCAAATGGACCCCGCTTGGAAGTATGCAACTTTGGTAGATCCCACCAATGCTACAAAATTCAAATGCAATTTTTGTAGCCACGTAACAAATGGCGGGGTTTGTCAAGTAAAGCAACACATTGCTGGCGGTTATAGGAATACAAAAGCATGCGCAAGATGCCCTCCCAAGGTAAGAGTAGAAGAATATATTACGAACAAACAAACATTGAAATGTCAAGTGAATATGTTGCCGGATCTTGATGATGATGCGTTCGGGGATGATGAAGATGATGTTGTGGAGCTAGTTGGACGTGGCAAATCCACTGGGAGTAGTCAAGGTTCCGTTTCTAAACCTAAGCCGCCAAAGAAGCCAAAGACTAAGGGGCCTATTGATGTATTTCTCACACCGAATCCTAACGTTGTTGTACAAAATTGTAAAGGAAAACAGACAAAAATTGATGCAAATGACTCTTACAAGAAAGAACTAAGAGATCGAGCGCTTGTTAGATTCACAAGGTGGATGTATGATGCAAGTATTTCCTTTAATGCATTAAACTATGAAAGTTTTGGGCCTGCAATTGAGGCTATTGGGAAATATGTGGTCCGGGCATGAAACCGCCAACTTATCACAAGGCACGGGTTTCCTGTTCGAATAGGGAGTTGAAGCATACAGATGATAAACAACAAGAAAAGACGGCCATCGAATGAGAAGATCCATTAGCAACAACTAGTAGCAAGTAGGACAACAACTGATCCAGACTGTGCAACTACGTACGACCTTTAACAAAGGAACTCGAACTAGACATGAGTAGAAATTAGATCCAAAAGCTTCAATTGATCTAAAATTACGTCTAGACAAAGGCGCGAGATAGAGATTCGATCATATTGAATGATTCCTCAGACTTTGATCTCAATTTATAGGGTTTCACATTTGGAGAGGATTTCAACTTTTAGGATTTCATGATCTGGAATCGGTTTAGGGTTGCGAGATGGATGTAGGGTTCGCGATCTGGAATGGTTTTGGGGTTTCGACTTGAGATCTGAAGGCTTTGCGATTTGAAAGGGTTTTGACTAGAGATCTGAAGACTTTGCGATTTAGAATGGAGTAGGGTTTCGATTTTTGTGATTTGGGTTGGATTTTGAACGTGGAATGGGTTTGTGTTCAATAGATCTGGGTTCGATTTTCACAATCTGGAATGCTTTTGGGTTATGGGTTAGATTTGGAACGTGGATCTCGATTTTGGTTTGCAATTTTAGGTTATGGGTTGGATTCCAAACGTGGAGGGTTATGGAACAGTGCGATCTGGGATTTGGAAATCCGCCTACGGAACTTGTCGTAGCGATTAGGCCGTTGCTGGATGTTGACGGTGATGGTGGCAGAAGATGGCAGCTGCTGGTTAGGGTTCAGGGTTGGCTCTAATATCATGTTAATAGAGATTAATCAAAGTGTTAAGGGTTAGTAGTTAATCACCTTACCATTACACACACACATTATATACAAAAAATAAGTACAAGGTAAAAAGACACACATATCCTAATACTAAGAATACTAGACACACAATAACTCTTAACAGGCAACATATTAGGAGGCCAAGGGGAATGAAAAAACTAGTAGGAACAGTTGAGGTAGAACTATGAGAGGAACTAGTAGCAATCGCAAATCTCTGGACAATGAGAACAATTTCCCAACAACCAGTAAGAAATCAAAATTGAGAACCAAGCAACACACAATATCTGCGTCAAACAACATGAACAACGAAGGCCAATGTAAAGAAGTAACTCAAACTTCATTACGCAACATGCCAAAACAAAATCAACGACCCACATGATGGACGGAGGGCAAAATAACCCTAACAGAGTAAATCACGCGAACCAAGGCCTCGTGTAAGAGAACTAATAAAATCAGCGCTATGACTACTCACCAACGAAAAAGGACCCAACAGCAGCAGACTGAAATCGACAAACCATTCTGTTGTGTGAGAACAAGGGTGGAGTCGAGTGGGTTGGTGGAGACTGACCTCGAGAGCATGTTGATAGATCAACTGACTTAGGGTGTAATAGCGTATAGTACGATGAACAATGCGGTGAAGAGTGACAACAAGTAGTATTGATGAAGAATGCAGTGAACAGTGTTGGTGAATAGGACTACAATGGTTGACGAAGAAAGCTGGTCAACGGTAGTGAGTGCCGAGGGTGGAAGGAAGCTGGAAGAGGGTGATGAAGTGTGAAGGGTGGCGGCAGGGGCAGCGCTAGATCACTGCTCTGATACTGTTTATTTTGCCTCAACACACACATGTTGTTGGTGATATATATAGCGAGAGTACAAAGTGTAAAGACAAATATGCCCTCCCTCACTAATGCTAAAGCATATAACCCTTAACGTCAGGAAAAAAGTCTACTACCATGAAGGATTATGGACATGGAACTTTTGTCTCTTAATTTACTGAATACCTAGATTCAGATGAAGTCTGCAAGTTTGAATTTTGACTTCAAACTTTTATTGGTCGTTATAAATAACTAATAAAAATGTGACCAACGGACATCCCAATTGCTTGGCTTGCCTTCTTCCAACAAATACAATAAAGGTTAAGTCTCGTTAGTGATACTTCTCAAACGTGTAAACTCTGAGTATAAATGATCATAGCCCTCCTTGTCATATTTAGAACTGAATGTAGTAGAAGTTACCCACGTGTGACATCGTCAACCTAGGATTGCAGGTGAAACATTGTTGGTGCGTTGCACCCCGGTACAATGGACTAGGGTGTCTTTGTGAATATGTGTCAACTGCATATCTTTTAACATGTTAGTTGCTTATTTTTTTCCCCTGTGAATTTGCAGTTCCGGGGTAAAAGAATAATGGCGGGATCTCTTCTTGCAGAGCCGTCTCAGCTACTACCATTGGATATACGCCGTGTTCAATTATCTGGACAGCATGTGAGAGCTCTCAATGCCCAATTTGCAAGGTCAATTGTTTTCTATTCCACTGTCTCTCTGCTCTTTTGTATCAGTACATATTTGTTCTTGTCAGTAACTGATTCATAGATTGTTGTTAATAGTGGATTCATCTAATAATTATTGTCTTCTGTTTTGGTTCTTCCTCAATGTATACAGTGTCAAACGTTTGGTCAATACCTACTACCTAGTCTATCCCTCTCAGACCCCATTAAAGGGGTTTTAGCAAGAGCACTGCTAGAGAGAATTAAGGAGCAGTGACTCTATGAAATGTTGGAAAAGCATTTGGGGGGTTTATCCAATTTTATCTCTTCTCCATTTTCCTTGAAGAAAATTTTCTCCTCCTTTACCTTTTGAGTTCTTAATTGTGCAGTGAAAATTTTGCTTATTGGTCTCAGCATTTCAGTCATACTGCATGCTGGGTATTAGTCCATGCATTTTCTTAAAATAGTTATCCATGTGTTTCCTTGGAACTTTCCTGTTTTGTGGCATAAAGTTATCTCTTCCCCATGTTAGACGTTGGTGTTGTTTATGTAAACAGTTGGGTCCAAGCACAGCTACAGAATCACCCGGATGAACTTTGGGAAGATGGAGTCCAAGACTACCTGGCTCATGCTTCAAACATAATGGTATTTTCTTTAAATCTTTTTGTAATTTGTAAATTTTACAGTTATCGGTTTTTCAGTGCTTTGACTTGTTATTACTGGCCAACTGGGTCAGTTATTTGGCTACCTATGTGCATGCACATATTCCTTTTACCTCCGATTATGTGCATTATAGGATGTATACAATATGTCAACAGACCTATTTAAAGTTCATAGCTTTCTGTTTGATGATGCTATTGCTGTAGCAGACAAATAAGCCATGCTCCATAGCTGAAAGCCTGAAACACCAGGCATATACTTTTGATCAGTTTCCCTGCATTTCATCAAGTTGAAGGTTCTGTTATTAAGCCCAGATGGAGTATACTTACCAAGTGTGCTCTAAATCAGTTTCCATATTCTCATTTTGAACCTACTTAAAAAGATATCTAGTGCTTGTTTGCTTGACTTGATTGGTTGTGATCTTGACAGTGAAACTTCTGAATAGGGTTGTCATTTGCTTCCATTTACTTGCCACAGGAAAAGTTTAACGATGTTGTTAGTTGGCTGAGGGCAAATGCGTCTAGTAATGGTGAAAGTTTCTCTGCATTGGGATCTCATGCTGCTCAAAATAACCTCGTGTCTGAAAGTAAGGAGAACCAGATAAAATTATTTCAGGAGAAAACTGACATTCCTCGAGCAAGTACAACTGCAACCTTTGCTCCTTCATGGGGCTCTGGAGCTCTCTTCTCAAGTAAAATCCTTTTTCCATTTGGTTGGTATTTTTTTTTTGTCAGCATTAAAGGCCTTCTTTTGAGGTCCAACCTTGGATACTAGTAACTCCACTATGTCGTGCATTGATTTATTTTCTTTTTTCTATGATGACAATGTCTTAGGACTCTTGGTGTTTATATTGTTTACTTGCCACTTGATCCACTTTGGTGTCCTTTTAACAGTCAAGACAGGAACCTTACAGCTGTGTACAAGTTTTATGCTACCATTTGATGTTATGATATCATTTATATTCGTTGATACTGTCTGTTATAATTTCATAACCCATTCCACTTGCAGGGGAGAGAGTCCCATTTAGAGTTGGACTTTCAATTAAAACTCGGGGAGCAAATGGAAATGTGTGTTGAATTAGGAGATTGGAGTTCTGTTAAATGATTTGCATATTTCGATATACTGTACTGGCAGGGAATTTTCTTTTTCAGTCGTTTATTTTCATGTGCTTGTTTGTAATATGTTTTTAAAGTTTTAGGCTTTATTTCAGGAAGTCAAGGCTCAGCTCCCATGGACAATGCTGCTTCAAATGATGCAGCTGGTGGTGAGACATGGATGTCTTATCTTACGTTCTCATGAGAATCCTTCATAATACTCTTAGGGGGTGTTTGGGAGCCTACTTTTTAGTTTTTTATTTTTGACTTTTTGACTTTTTAGCTTTTTAGATTATAACCAGAATGAGTTTTGAATTTGGAAGTAGTGTTTGGGAGAAATGTGCAGAATGCATTTTGTAAAAGTAGTAGAATGCAAAATGGGAATGAAAATGCAAAAAGGAGGTCTAAACCTCTTTTTGAGTTTTTGCTCCTAAAGTTGAAAATAGAGAATGAGTTCTGCAAAACTCATTCTGGGAACTGGCTCCCAAACAATCAAAATCCAAAAATGAGAATGGGAAAATGCAAAAAATAGGCTCCCAAACACCCCCTTACTCATATTGACATGAAATCATGACTTCAAGATGGGCTTTTTGGCGGAGGGCTATGGAATGATTTTCAATTATTCTCTTCCTGCTCTTGCAAAGGAGAAAACACTATCATCATAACTTTTTCCAGTTTGCAAATTCATTCCAATATATGACATCACCAATCTGTTTTTTGGGTGTTCTGCTTTTTTCTAATTGGATAGTAAAGCCCTATTTTGTATTATGTGTTAGTTTTACGTGAAACTTATATGGGCCCACCTTTCATGGACAAGTATGTGGACAATTAAAAATCTTGCTCACTCTTCTGAAATGGCCTTTCACTCTGTATTTTTTTCTGCTTTATTGGACAAAACTATCTCATGAATTCATTTTGTTTTATCTTACTTCCAATTTTTGGGAACATCAGAAGACTTGCAGCAGCCTAGTAGCCCATCTGTGAAAAGGACTGAAGAGAAGGGTGTTTTTGTGGTACACGAAGTCAAATGCAAACTTTATGTGAAGGTAATTTATTTTCTTGCACCGATTACTGTGCTTTACTAATGTCTCTGTTATTGCAACTTTGACTTTCTTTTTGTTACTATGCTTGAGTTGGAATTTCTTTGACCTTTTTACTTCTCAAGTATACACATGGATGTATTTGTGTGGTCATGTTAGGTCATACGTGTAATTTATTTTATAAATCAACATGCTTCAGTAGTCAATTTTTTCGTTCATCTTGGATTCTTGGTGTGATCAGTAATTTTCCATTATACGTCATGAAAGCTGTTGATTTTGTACAACATAGAAGTTCTTCATGGGAGTCTGATATCAAAACCTTGCCATTAACCTTTATTCCACTCACACATTTAATACATTTGGAAGATTATGGGTAATATACTACATTTCGATTCAGAACATAAAGGTTATGGAAAATTGTAATCAGCAGTGCACAGGGACAGAGCCAGGATTCTTGTGTAGGGCCACAAAAACTGTGGGAGTCATGGAAAAACTGGAAATTAACACGGGGCAATATTTAAAGATCTCTTAATTTATATGGTACAAGTGCACTTTTAAAAAGCTCGTTTGTATGAACAGTGTGGATTGTGTTCAGTTGATGTGTTGATGACGTAGGCCTTGTGCACTTTGCAAATTATTGTTGATATGTTTATATGCATGTTTACATCTGCATGTTTTCTTGACATTACTTGCTTGATTTCTTAGCGGTAACTTATTTCTTATATGCTTTGTTCAGTCAAGTGATCCAGCAGATAAAGATGCTTGGAAAGATAAAGGCGCCGGTCAGCTCTCCATCAAATGTAAACAGGGTGTTGGCAAGAGCACAAGAGAATCTAAACCAACTATTCTTGTTCGAAATGGGGTATGTTTTCCTCGGGCCATCTTTTGCTGTCCTATAAGAGGTTCAGGTTGAAATCTTGAGTGTACAAGCCTACTACGATTATTATTTTTGAAGCGTTGTTTCATATGAAGTTTGGTAAAAGTTATAGTTTCTCTTACAACTTCTTGAGATACTAAACCATACTACTCACCTCAAAGGAGTCAGACTTAGTTGCACAAAGCGGGAGCGGGTTTCGGTACGGGAGCTAGTGTAGGGAAGCGGGAGAGTGCGGGGGAGCGAGAGGATACAGGAGGCCAAAGGTTCGAAGTGTCTAGAGGATATAAATATATATGTGCATATATAGAGTATAGATGCTTTGTGAGTATTATTTGTTAGTTTTAATGGACTTGTTATTTGGTAAATTGGTGCCGACTGTTGATGTACCTAAGTATCGATAATATGAAAAAATAAATGTATATTTATAAATATACCTAAGTATTGTGCTTACACTAAGTACTTGAATAAAATTGAGTTAATATTTGTCTAGTCAGTGTCTTATCGTTTCTTTCTTTGTTTTGTTTGCTTTTCATATGCTTGAGAGGTTCTATCGAAGTTTGGATTGTGCTCCTTTCTCAATGGGAGTGAGATTCCTAGGAGCAGAAGTGCGATGTTCTGGGGTGGATTCATCACTTTGATAGGTGGATCCTGCTACTAAAAAGTAATCAAAACCACCAAACTTGTGAAGCCTCTCAACAAATACTTTTCAACACAAATGTAGAAACGGGACTAAACAAAATTTGATAAGACCCCATGCGAAGAAGTAACGAAGAAATTTATTGTACATTGAATGCTTGGTGTTGAGAGCACAATGTCAAGGAAAGTAGGAGGAAGGTGAAAGGGAGGAAAAGAATCGTATAGATCAAACATTAGAAAGCCTCAGAAGGTTCTCAAGACTAGTTGCTGAAAAGTTAAAACGAAGGAGCTGATAATTCAAAAAGGACGAATCATTTACGTTGATGGTGAATCAACAATTCATCGATTTGCAGTTTCACCATCCAACTGAGCTATGAGTTGATTCACCTAACCAGTTGCATCAATTAGGCTTCAGTCCACTCTATGGCCAAATTTGAACGTATATCCTATTATTTTGGAAACTGTACATAGTTGTAAGCTGAAAAGGTATCTTGCTTCAAACATCTTAAAAACACTTAGAAGGTAAATAGTTGAATCATGTGTGCATAGAAGTGCTGAACCACATTCCTTTCTTCCTTATATTGTGGATAGTTGCACCACAAAGATCACGTCTTACATTAACAAGAAACTATAGCTCATTTGTCAACCATAGTCTTACTTTTTTTCCCTTTAACTTTTGGCAGGTGGGAAAAGTATTGCTAAATGCATTGCTATATCCAGGCATCAAGACAAATATGCAGAAAAATTCTATTGTTGCAATATTTCACACCACGGTAGCTTGTTACTTTGAAAATATTATGATGCACTTTTTACAATTTTGTTCGGTTTTGCTATTTCTGAATTGGTTTTCGTCCACTTTCTATCCAACCAAGCATCCAAACTTTCTTCACGTTGAGCTTTGTGGGTACCCGAAAGAACATCGCCACGTAGCACTTACTAGAGGATCCAATACCCTGCCAATAAGCTATTTCGGAATTTTACCACTCCTCATCCCAACAAGTATTCTGGGCTCCTCCCCTTATATGCATCCATATAGGGAACCCTCCTGTGGAGCCTCCAAAGGAAAGTACTACAGATGCCTAATAAGATCCTCATGGCATCTCCCATCCTTCAATACTAAATAAGGCTCCACTGAACTTGGCGACTCCTCATTCCACAATATCCTAGGCCGAGCCCATGGCCTATACCTCCTCGGCTCCCAAGGAGGCATGTACTTTGTGAGGCTAGAGTGAAGGGAGTGTCTAGACTCACCTCCATGAGGTGAGATCTACCTTGACAGACCATAGAAAGAGAGGGAGCATCGGAATATGTATCACAACTACAACTTGACACTTGGGGAGCCATGTTGGACCTACCTGACTCAGTCCTATGATACGAGTGTCCACATGTCACTTAAACTACCTCTTTGCTTCATAGAGTAAGGCTTTGTTAGTAGGACTCATAGAGCAACCTTGCCAATATCCACCCTACCGACTAATGAGGAGGATGATTGACACCTGGCTTCCTTCCCTTCCAAGGTTCCTATATTTTATAAAGATGCTTCACACATGTTGAATACACTCAAGACCTACACAGAGTATGCTTTAATGCTCTAGTTGACCATTTTCTACTGCCATCCTATTCTGTCTCTTAACATTGCCCTGGGCTCTCTCCTCCTCCATATCCGGTGGTCTTGAGCCCCGCCACGTCTCTGCATGGAAACTTCAGGTCCTCTATTACTCCTTATGCACACATTATACTTTGTTGGGGAAGAGTGGTGCTCATTACAATGTTGAGTAAAGCCGCTCAAGTGCAGACTTGTCTTGAAGTCACAAAGACTTCAAGAGGAGCAGGTGGTCAAGTAGAACAACCCCTTCAACAAGCTGCCATTGTGGAGCAACTTCACTCAGTAGTGGATGCTTTGGCCACCATGAAGTATACGTTGATATCTCCTCCATGTGAAAGCAATCCTTTTGGAAGTATTTGGGCTGCTGCAAATCCAAGTAGCCATTGTTGACAAATGAAAGATTTGGATATCTCTAGAAAGTTCTCCCGTATTTAATGTGTTTGGTTTCTTGCTCTTTGTTTTAGCTATAAATTGGGCTCTATGGTGTGAGGCTTAGTGTGGCCAGTGGTGTGTTGCAAAGAGAAGCAGCAAGGAGAGGTTAAGAACAAGAAAGTGTGATGGAGTCTAGTGTGAGGTTTCGTGTTTGAACTTCCTCCTCTGAGATTTTTTGTAACTATATTGTTTGTATCAATATTAGCGAAATTTCTCTCAAGTAATGTTCTATTGCGCAAGCGCGTGTGATTCCCCGATCTCCAACAAGTGGCATCAAGTCTGGGTTGAAGGTGGGAGTAGTTCGAAATCTCTCTGTCGAAATTGCTGAATTTTGTCGAAAATTGGTTTTGACCAATGGGGTTGTGTACAGATCGTTGAGATGAGTCCAAATGTGGTCGGAGCAGGTCAAACGGAGTCCGGGGTGAACCACACCTTCGGGTTGAAGTTGGAGAGTGAGATCCACTCTCGGAGGTGTGTTACACATGCTGGTTCAAGGTAGAAGACGATCACATCAACGCCATGTTAGCGGTTGACTCACCTGCCCACGTCATTCGCCACGTAGTTGCCATGTCAGCAAAATCAGGCCCATTTGCCACGTCAGCTTGGCACATGGACAACCACATTTGTGGAGGTTGCTGAGTTAGCAGTTCCACATCAGCTGGTTGTCCAGCGCCCATTCAGTTGGAAATACTCCTTTTGCTGAAGAATATTCTAGATTATGTTTTTGCAATTTTGGAACCGTTTTAACTCCGATTTCGACCAAATTATAGTGTTTCCTAGCTAACTCGAGCATTTCGGATCTAACCGCGTGCTCCATTTCTCGAGATTCAACTTCGGTGTTGCCATGAAAATGTATTTGTAGTCTCGGAGGCTATATTTCAAGGTGCAAACCAGGAGTTTGTGGGAGATAAGACTTAAATTCTTGCTTTGAGGTGTGCATAGCAATGTGGCGGAGGCCAGTACAACCTCCATGATGCTGTTTAACGACGATCAATTATTCAATCTAGAAGCCTTGAGCGGAGGATATGCTATTCTATAAGGATTTGTATGACTCTTTGGAGGCTAAGGGTGTCGAATCAGATAGCATGAAGTAGGAGGATTGGAAGAAGCTCAATCGGAAGACAATCAGACTGATTCGGCAGCACGTCGGGCACGAGATGTTCCATCATATAGCCTAAGAGATGTGTGCCTACTCCATGTGAACGAAGATGGAGGCGATGTACCAGTCAAAGACATTGCGGAATAAAGCGTTACTAATGAGGAGACTAGTAAATCTGAAGCTCCGGAGTGGGAGTTCAGTGGCGGAGCACATCAGTCAGTTCCAGAACTTGGTGAACTAATTGGCTAGTGTCAAATTGAAGTTTGACGATGAGACGCATGCTTTATTTCTTCTCAGTTCCCTTCCGGACAATTGGGAAACTTTGGTAGTTTCTCTCAGTAATTCGGCACCAGATGGAAAGTTAACGTTGGGAATAGTCAAGGATGCCTTTTTCAACGAGGAAGTGCGAAGGAAGGAGATGGGCACGGGCACCGTTATCAATGACGGGTTACAGACCATTGTTGTGCACGTGAGAGGTAGAAGCCAGATCAGAGTCAACAAAGGTTCTAACAGAGGAAGGTCCAATTTGAAAGACCATAAGGAATATCTGCGATCATTACAAAGAGAAGGGGCATTTTAGGCGGAATTCCCCCAAGTTTGTAGCAGATATGGAGAAAGGCCAAATTTCACAAGCATCGGTGGCTTTATCTAGTTCTACGTTTATGAGTGAGGATGATTTAGCAGATGCTCTCGTAGCACCAAGTGCAACTGAGAGAGAGAAAACAGAATGGGTGTTAGATTCAAGTCACTCAAGCGATATGTGCGTTGACAGGAAAAACATCACGAAGTACACAACATACGATGGGAGACTTGTCCAGAAGGCCAACAACTCAGCTAGAAAAATTGTTGGCAAAAGGACAGTAAGATTCCGTATGCTAGACGGAAGGGAAGTGTTGCTGACAGACGTCCGACATGTGCCAAGATTGAATCGGAATTTGGTTTCTCTTGGAAGAATTGATGACAAATGTTGCAAATTTTCAACTGAAATAGGAACTTTGGAAGTACTCAAGGGAGAAAAAGTAGTGCTGCAGGCAAGGAAGATGGGGAATTTGTACAGGCTGGAGGGGAGAGTTGTGATAAGAGGAGCTATTGTCAATCACAAGTCCAGCTTGCAAGATGAATAGGGAGCAAAGAGGTCGTGAAGATTCACACAAACTAGGGGCATGAGAAGTCGCAGGGCCCAAGGCGATATCCAAGCGCAAAGTGGTGGATCCAATGGTGTGCTCGGTAGCTCTAGGAAGTTCAAAAGAAAGCTCAGAGTAATGAGAAGATGTCAAGTTTAAAGAGTTGTACAGCACTGGCGACCGCATCAACTAAGAAGAATGTCTCATTTGCTGAAACGTTGATCAGTTACGGTAACACTTCTAGAATGATGCATGCAAAAAGTGGGAAGGTGGGGTCGTAGTTGGTAAGGAAATGATACTTGCATAGTACTGCGGTGTGGGGGGTCCAAGCAACAAGGGGCGCATATAGAAGTGTACAACGTTGCAGGTGTAGTAATTCTTGCATCAGGAAATTTTGTCAAAATAACACTTAAGTGTTGAAGGAGGATGGGTTTTAAGTGGGACTATTTTGACTCCTCCATTCTTTTCTGGGAATTTTCTGGATGGCAAGATTACTTCGGGCGGGGTGCATGATTATGGTCATCCTAGCGGGGGGGGGGGGGGGGGGTGTGGGCACTCCACTGTAGGGGTGTAGATTGCTTGATGATAAGGATAAGATTAGTTACAGAAGACCTAGTACCACAAGAAGCAACGCTAGAGTGGTCGAATCACAGTTGAATCAATTATCATAAGTAGGCATTTATCCAGAGATTCGTCACAAAAGACCTAGCACCGCATGTAGGAAATACTAGAGTGGCCAATCCGAAGTTGGATAAATTATGAAGAACATGAAGTCATCTCGAGTAGGCGAGTGATGTATCTAGTTTGGGGTTACAGTGGAGCTCGACAAGGGGATGCAGAGTGTCAATAGGGACAAGTGTCAGACTTTTCACAGATAGTGTGCGAGACTACCTAGTGGAATGAGCCTCCGATATGAGCAGAGGGTTACTGAATTGGTTCTCTAGAACACGAGATAGGTCGACGCTAGAGTGGCAGATCCACAGCGGTATGAAGCGAAAGTACCGCATGTACTTCGTATGGGGTCGAGGGGGTGATTGTTGATATCTCCCCCATGTGAAAGCAATCATTCTGGAAGGATTTGGGCTGTTGCAAATCCATTTAATGTGTTTGGTTTCTTGCTCTTTGTTTTGGCTATAAATTGGGCTCTATAGTGTGAGGCTCAGTGTGGCTAGTGTTGTGGCAAAGAGAAGCAGTATGGAGAGGTTAGGAACAAGAAAGTATGATGGAGTCGAGTGTGAGGTTTCGGGTTTGAAACTCCTTCTCCAAGAGTCTTTGTAACTATACTGTTTGTATCAATATTGGCGAAATTTCTCTCAAGTAATGTTCTTGTGTGTGTTTGTGTGTGTGTGATTCTCTGATCCCCAACAGTATACCCAAAGCCTCTTAATGAAACCATGCTTATGTGGCAGCGAGGGGCCTCCATCTTCCCAATTGCCGAAGTAGAGGCAGACCGATCCCAACCTACATGCTCCGAAACAAGTCCCTGACAATCACCTCGCTGAGGATGTGCAAATCTTCTTGTTGGGAGAAAACCCCCTCCTCCAGCGAGCATGATAAACCAAGCCTTGTAGAAAGGCCTCTCTTGTGGAGTGGGATATGTGGCGTTATCCCAAAGTCTGGTGAACTGACCACCCGTCACTTTAGATCAAATCAAGGAACAAGTCCCCGCTCTTATCCAATGAAAAACACCCCTCTCCTTTTGCTCTTGGCATGGACTTATACCCACCATGAGGAGGGACTCACCACCCTTCGCTTGACTATGGTAAGCCAAAGACCTTGTGATGATCTCCATGCTTACATTTGTTATTTTCATGAATCTTTGTGGACATACAAGACCCGATAGACGAGGGTCATCTTGTGAAGATGTGTATAGAGGGAATGCGCTTGAATTATAAGCCTCCCATGGTGACAAGTCACTTTTCAGATTTCTCCACACTTGTGAAGCTACTCGTAATTTGAGCAATCCATACGAGTTGTGCTTTATAACTGGCACTAAGAACTTACTAGTGGATCCAATATGCCGCCAGTAAGGCAAGAGGGTTATTCCTGAACTGTACCACTGCTCATCTCAAACAAGCATTCTGGGCTCCGTCCCCTTCTATGCGTTCTTACAAGGGATCTTTTTATTGAGCCCCCAAAGTATAGTACTAGAAACGCCTAATGAGATCCTCATAGCATCTCGTCTTTCAATACTAAATAAGGCTCCACTGAACCTGGTGCTGCCCATTCCACAATATCCTAGGCCGGGAGCAAGGCTTAGTTACTTTACTCAGAACCAAAGGAGGCCTGTGGTTTGTATGCTGGAGCGAAGGAAGTTTTTAAGGCTCCCCTCCATGAGGCGAGCTCTACTCTTGACCGACCATAAAAAGAGAGGCGGCGTTCCTCAATATCTAACAACTCGGAAGATGTATAACTACCACCACCTAACATTTTGGGAGCTGTATCATACTTGCTACCTGACTCAATCGTATGATATGGGTATTCACACATCACCTAAACTACGCGTTGCATCTTAAAAACATAGCCCATGCTTTGATAGTAGGACTCAAAGAGAGGCACCTTTGTAAACATCCACGCTGCCCACCGATGAGAAGGAAGTTTGACACCTAACTTTCTTCCCATCCAAGGTTCCTATACTGTATAAGGAGGTATTACACAACATTGAAGGCACAAGTTGAATACACCCAAGAGTTGTACGGAGTATTCTTAAACTCTTTGATTGACAATTATCTATTGTCGTGCCTCCCTCTAAGGTTGCCCTGAACTCTCTCGTCCTCCATCGCATATGGTCTCGACCAGCCATTGTATTGCCGCCATACTCCAGATGGCCACATCAGGTCTGAATTTTCCCCTTAAATCGACGAGCTTCTGCTTGGTGGCAGAGTGTGCATACATAAGTGAGCAAGACAATGATGTGTTAACCCCCAATGGCCTCCCAATTTAGATGTGTTCAGCACAATGGATATATGAGATTTTGGATACTTTCTGGTCCACATTTCATTCAGGTATATATTTTGGTATTCTGAGATGATGTTCTGACTTGGGATTTCCATTTATGTTTAGTCTTGTGAAGTAACTTGTTCATTGGAAGTTTTTGTTATCCATCCTTTTGGGCTCCAACCTATTCTGCTGTATAATACAGACCTCTGGGCATAATAAAACCATTTTTTGTATGGCGGCTGCATGTTGAGGAATATATATGTGTGTGTAGAGTAAGCTTCTAATAAGGGATCTCTCATTTTAGTAAAATGAGGACCTCTCATTTTCTGATTAAATTTTGATGATCCGAACATGTTGTTACAAGTACCTGCGAGAAATTTGATCAAAATATTATCGTGTAGGGCTTGATATAATCAGTTTTTTTATGAAACTGTTCTTGTCAGTATTTATGAAAAATGCTTGGATCAAGCTCTTTTGTGTATATTTTTTAGTTGATTTCTCGCAGGTGCCCTTAAAAACATGTTTTAAATAAATTGAACGGTTCGGATCATAAAAATTTGATCAGAAAATGAGAGGTTTTCATTTTAGCAAAATGAGAAATCTCTTATTAGAACTTTACTAGACACACACACAAAGCACGATTTGTATGAAGCATTAGTTATTGTTTCGTTTTCCTGATTTTTTTTTTTTCCGTTAGATACATAGTGGGAATTTGCTATTGTGTTTTTTTTTTTTTAGCCTGACAGTGGAAATGACGTTGGCGACAGTAATGGTGTGGTGGCACATACATTCTTAATAAGGACAAAGACAGAGGAAGATCGTAATAAGCTCGCAGCAGCAATTCAAGAATATGCTCCAGCCGCTTAAAGTATAATTTTGGAAGTGATACCATCCCATTTTATTACACAAGCTTAAAAAAATGGGAATGCAATGTTCGTAATCGTTGTGTATTCACTTCTTGGATAACTATCGCAAAAAGAATTTGCTGTGTTGTACCTGTGGACGATGATGATATTTTGATTTTTTGCTTGGGGCTAATGCATTGTATCATGGGGAGAAGAGTGTTGAATAGTGAAAATTAGACACTAACTCAAGAAAAGGATGCATGCTAAAGAGTGGCAGCTTTACTCATTTGAATTCTGGAAAGAAACAAGATAATTAAGAAACGTGAGATAGAATATTCCAACCAAATCACTAACTAAAGATGGGGCTTTTTATTGGGTTAGAGGTTTGAAGATTTGAAAACTGTAGAAATTATGCTAGAAATGCATTAACAAAAATCAAACCGTCATGTTGCATATGTTATCTCTCAAAAAGAGTTGAGTCAAAATCCTTATATTAATATTCATGAAAATGGAGAGAGTCTTTGTTGATTACGTAAAGGACAAATATTTTTGAAAATTCTCAACCAATATTTCTTGTTTTGATAAGCTTCAAGCCAGTGTTCAAAATGTATTGTCAAGGCATAGGACCATCCCGATATGAACTAGATACTCTCACGATATTTAGATCATATGCTATAGTTATGCCAAAATTTTGACTAAATTACGGAAGATATGAGAGTCCATGAGTAGTGGTACAAATGGTTATTACCTTTAGCTCTACCTTTTTTACCAACCCATTCCTAGGACACAAGCTAACTAGTTGTCTTTATTTTCCCAATACAAGGTAACAAAGCAGTACGGCTCGTCAGTTGTGCTCTCGCTTTCTGTCGAGGAGAATTATTATTGCAAGATCAAGATCTAGGACTATGGCTGAGGAGGCTAGTCGACGACAACAACCATCTGACCCAGAGACCATCCCCCTCAAAGACTACAACGCTCTTGAGAGGGAAACGGAGAACCTGCAAATAATGTTTACAACACTATACAATTAGAGAACAATCCCTTGTCTAACTCATCATGCTGGGGTCGGGACATCGAGTGCACCACATCCTGGGATATCTAACATGCCAAATCCAATCCCAACAGCACTCCCAACTGAGACAGTGCTCGTCAAGCCATTAGCAAATATCATAGCAAGGCGACAGCAGCAACAGTTTCCGCTAATTATCCCAATCATGCCCTTCGTGCCCATGCACGAAGATTACGAGAGTCAACAAGGGGATCTTAATCCTCCCTAAGAAGTTGATCCAATACTGTAACATAAATTTCAGCAGATAGAAGAGGCCCTCAAAGCGATCCAAAGGGCCAGTACATATGCTTCCACCAGTTTCTCAGATCTTTGCTTCTTTTCGGATATGCAATGCCCGACAAAGTTCAGAATGCCGTATTTTCACAAGTTTAATGGGACGAGTAATCCAATGGCCCATCTGCGTCTTTGGGGCATCATGTGGGTATCAAAATCCTGAAAAATTAGTGATGCAGTCGTTTCAGCACAGTTTGGTGGGGCCGACAGCCCAATGGTTCTCCAGATCTGATGTTCGTTGTTTTAGAACATGGGCTGAATTATCTCAGGAGTTTCTAAAGCAATACTGTCATAGTACCGAGTTGGTTGTTGACCAACTCTTTCTGATTAGGATGAAGCAGGAACCTAAGGAGACTTTTTGGGCATATGCCTTGACATGGAAGAACTTGGCCACACAAGTAGACCCTTCCTTGGCAAACGTAGAATATGTTCATTTGTTTATTCAAACATGCAAGGAAATTTACTAAGAGAAATTTTGTACCTCAATTGACGAGTGTTTTATGGAAATTATACAGTAAGCAGACATGATTGAAGCAGAATAAGAACTAGAAAGATCCTAGATCCATACTCCAAGATCACAGCCGAGCCTACAACACCCCTCTCTTCCCCTGTCAAAAAATTCCCTCAGAAAAGGAAGAGACCCCGAGGTGGCAGTCGTCATCCCATATGACGGGCACAATAACGGAGCACCCCAAAATAACCCTCCACCCAAATACCAATCTCAATATCCACCAGCCTACCCGATGCCTTTTCCCCCACCTCCACCATATCAACACACATCATATCAGCCTTTTCCCTACCCCCAAAACATGCCACCAAACCGATCAAATCAGCCAAATTTCTACAAATAACCATGAATATTCGAGCAAAGAAGAACCCCTCCCTAGAAGTAGAACTATATTGCCATTGCCATACCTATGGCTGATGTCATGGATCGCTTCATCGCTTCTGGCCAACTAAGCCTAATGTCGGCAAGGTCTTTGCCCAATCCATTACCACCAACACACTGACCTGATGCAAAGTGTGCCTTCCATTCTGGTCAAGTGGGCCATGATACGGAATATTGCTAGACCCTTCGAAATAGAGTTCAAGACCTCATTGACTCCCATGCCATCAACTTGGAAGAAGTTAAACCAGTTACCCCGAATGTAACAACAAACCTCCTCCCCAACCATGACTTGAGATTGATTATGTTTTGTTAGTATTTTTCTATTCATACCCTTGAAGTTTGGGGTGTGACATGTCTAGTTAGAGTGAAATAGTTATTGACTTGGACAGACAGTAGAAGGTCTCTTTCTTACCTCGGTAAGGATTTGTCAATATTAACTAACTACTCTACTCTAGATAGTCGAGTAAGAACAAAATATCAAGAGGAAAGGGCATTCCTAGAAACCTAAAGTGAAAAGGAAGCATAACGAACCTACGTGTTCACTTTTTAGTTTTGTTTATCACATTATATTTCCTGCTGTTTATCTATATTCTTCAGATTTGGATTTTCAGTGACTTTTCATTGTTGAGTTTAATTACTCATTGGAGCAAATTTTTTGCCCCAGGTGTTTTATACCGGATGTTGCGGCCGTTGGAGTATCCATCCGAACTTAAAGAGCCGAGATTTGTTGAAGAAGACCATGGTAGCGTTTGGCTACCTTATCGCTAGTAGTTGTGTTTAGACTTATTTTTAGATAAACGAATGTAAACTCCAAAGGCTATTTCTGTTATTTTACTTCTACACTTTTAACTCTGAATTATCTTAATTTCTGTTATTTTAATAATAAGAAGGTCATTTTCTTAATTTATATTCCAATTGAATTAAAAGATTTAAATAGTGTTCCGAGAAAATTGGGGCGTTACAACCATACCATTACCTCACTTGTGACCATGTTACCTAATTTCATCTCATCCTTATCTTTAAATTACAAATCAAAATCCATAAAAAATCACCCAAGTTTGATAACCTGAGATTATCCCTAGTCATCGTATTCCCAAGTTGAAACTGCATACTGAACTTCAACAATACATTTTTGTCCATCGACTTATTAGAGACTCTGCCCAATTATACAACATTTCAATCACTATCATTTAACAAATTCAAGAACCCGAGTGGTCAATCAGTTCTACCACAATTCACCATATCAAGTTATTCACAAAATAATCATATCTCAATTAAAATTTCATAAGTCTCTCATTACACCCAAGTACTACACCTTGAAACGTTCCAATGTCTCTAAATATTGCATTAGATATAAACTCAGTCCTTTCAACCTCAAAGTCATAACATATACTTTAAACTCCGAAGATTACTACATCAATCTGAATCTCTTTCATAAAGGATGACTACCCCTACCTATGTATCACAATTGATCAAATGATACACCAAACAGTTCTATAATCCTCAAATGTATGAATTTGTATACAAGCTTTTAATTGAAGAACACCATCAAAAATCCTCATTCGTCAAAATATCTCCCAAGTTGACATTCCATTGTTATTCCCGCCAAATATTACAGTTACAAAACTCCCTAACATCTCCCGATAATGGTCAACAAAATTCAAGTCTTTCAATTTCCCCCAACTCACAATTACCTTTCATTCCTTGCAAAATCATTTCCTTAAAACCTCAAATCTATCAAACTTCACAAGCCCAAACTATAGCCTCAACGAAAAAATCCAATGCCCGACTACACACATCTACACCTAAAACATAATAGGTAGTATGCAACTATTGTGTATGTACTTTACAGCTCTAAGTTTTATTTTTTTAGAAATCTAAAAACTTAGCACGTATACCACTTCTTGTCATGACCCATCCTGATATAAGAAGGATTAGTGACCGGCTAGTGAGTCTAACTTACTATGGCCTCCAACAAAAATTAGTTTAAGGATTTCGACCAATCAAGAATATATAAACCTTAAAGGTTATCAGAGTACATAAGTATATATAGAATAAACCAGAGCTATGTGTGCAAATAGATATTGGCACAAGTATTTTCAAGATACTTTACTCATTAACTTAGTACCACAGTCATTTGTTCCGGCTCAAACGTGATCAACTCAACATTCCCCATGTATAACGGTTATGCGTGCCACAATGGCCTTCACATCAACTATTATCACTTAAAATGTTGCACTACGACATTCTTAAGCATAAAGCTAGAGCGAATTCAAATATAAAATTTAATGAGTTTGGCATGTCAACCATTTATGCATGCAACAAAATGATCTAAAAAACGCATGTTATGATCCATGAGCCAAAGTTGAGGAGAAATATTCAAGATTATCTCAATTTACGTTCAATTCAACGGTTGCCAAAAATACGTAGGTGGGAGCTACCCCCTTCTCCATCATCGTATAAATCTGAATGAAGTCATCCGTTTATAACATTGGCCAGGGTCATCTCCTTTATTCCTTCACCTCGCTATATTCTAATCTCCTAGCGGTCGAGGTACCGTTTGAAGTTTTGAACAATTCATTATCACAAATATCAACATTTTCTCAATTAACATGGCTTATAAAACAAACGTTCATCATGATCGATCATGGTATTCATGCATAAAACATCATCTGTAATTGTCAAAATATCTCTTGCTTTTATGTTGTGAAAAACATACAGATAATAAAAATATATTTGAACTCTCCTCCTTGCTAAACTTCGAGGTCTAATTAACACAACTCGATCTTTATTCCATGTTCCCTACAATCCCAACAAATGTGTCTCATTCGATTCCCAAGTTCAATACATTAAGAAATCATACATAAGCCTAATGGTTCTATCTGATGTAATTCCAAACAACCGGCTTTTCAATTTCATGAATTGCCCGAGGCCTTCCAAAATATGTCTTAGGTTCAGTGGTAGGATCTTACCATGATAGTACATAGCTTAAAGGGAGCCTAGATCATCAAAGAGTAACAAAAGTAGGACATTGCATGTTCAATCTCAGGCCAGTCGTCCGGTCGATTGACCGGATGATACAGAGCTTCGTTCTTCTTTGTATCTCCTATGGTAGACCATGGTTCATCCTTTTAACACTTCTATACCCAAGGTTTAGACCATATTAAATCTTATATGAGGCAAGAATCACCAATACTCTAAAAAATTATAAGGAAATCATGAATCAATACCGAAAATGCAAGGACGAAGTTAGAAGATGCTTATTCAAACTCTTCCTCCTCCTCCTTCACTCTCTCTCTCTCGTGTGCGCGTGCGGCTATAGAGTAATAAAAGTGAGAAGCTTCCATGGTTCATATAATGATTTGGGAAGGAACCTTAAGGTGTCTCAAGCTCTTCCATGGCAGCACCTAAATTTTCCCTGATGACTCTTACACAATTTTTTTTTAATGTTAAAAAAATATCCCCAAAGCCTCCTACAAAAGTTATTGGTTGTTCACCTCCCATGGCAATCTCCTACTATATGCTCCTTAAAATTGCATAACGTTTACATCGTCCAATCAAGTTCCAAGATTTTTAACGCTTACTTATACTTATCCTAGACTCATCCTCCAATTCCCAATTATAATTAAATCCGACCTCGAATTAGCCAAATAATTCGAGTTTTATCCTTAATTGCTTGAATTTCAGTCGGCGTCTCCCACATTTAAACCATGTAATTGGACAAATAGATTCGTCATGCCATGTAGGTAATTGTGAACTTGTAAGCATAAGTATGGAAAGGTCCAATTGTATTATAAAGTCAAAACATGATATCTAGGTTAAGGGGTCCAAAGTTTGAGCTTTTGGATTAAGGGAAAATTTTGACAATTTTAAAATGTGACCGCCTAGGTACAGGGTAACTGGTATGGGTGAATGGAACAGGAGATTAGTTAGGATTAAGGTGATTGGTTAGGATCATCTCTAAAATTGAACCCGTAGCAAAAGCTGTCTAGTCAGAGCAGTAAGGGTGACTGGTCAGGAGTAGTCAACGATCAATGGTCAATGGTCAAGTTGGTGATTGGTCAAGGTCGATTGATACAATGACAGGATATGACCGGTTACGATTATGGTCAATGGACGATCAACAGTCAAATGGCGACCGGTCAGAGTAACAGCCAGGATGATCAACCAAGGAAATTTCAATAGCAAAGTCTGACCGGTCAGGGGTCATGGGCATCCGGTCAGGTCAACGGTTGGTCAACAATCAAGTGGGTGACTGGTATGAGTGAGCAATTAGGATGGCTTCAACAAAGTATTCCGTAGCAAAGGTCTGACCGGTCAGGTGGCAAGGACGACCGGTTAGGGTACAACACTTACAAGTAAAATCAATGAAAAAAAGTCAAAGTTGACGAGTCAGAGTAAAGGGTGACCGCTTAGTCGGGTTTGTTCGCTAAAATTTCAGCTAGGTTTGTTAATAATGGAGCTTCGTAAAGCTCAATTCCAAAGCCTAGAACCCAAAATTAAGGCTTGGGGGAGCTGTATTTACCTTGATAGAGCTTGATGGAAGATTGGATTGATGAATTGGAATGGATTGAACTCCAAGATGGGTCTTAAAACTCCAAGAACAACCTCATTCTATCTCTAGATTTCCTCTGAAATTTCTACCCCTCACTCTCTCTAACCAAACTCTGCAATTGCAAAGATTTGTGTGTGAAGAAGAATGAAAGGGCAACTTTTATATAGAGGAAGGAATGAGTGTAGCCTTGGCACTTGATCATGGTTGCACATGTTGCACATGGTGATAGAATGAAGAAGGGAGGATGGTCATAGTTGCCATTGGGTACATGTGTGAGTTCTGTAGTATGGAATGACGAAAATTCAAGGGTTTCAGCCATTGGTGAGAAGAATATAGAAGGTAGGTGGTTTTGACGTAAAACTATGGATTTTTGGTGATTTTGGGAGATATTGCAGATTTTGTACGTGAGAGTTGATATATAGAACGTGTGAGGGTGGTGATGATATGGAAGGTAATTGGCGTGGGTGTTCCTTGGGGCAAGAATGTGTACTTGTGTCAGACTATAGAAATAGGCCAATGCTGAGTGGGACCAAGTTTGTCAGGTTTGGGTCAAAATCTAAACCAAATGGGCTTAATAGGGCTCTCAAAGAGGAATGGGCCTAGGCTAAGTCAAAATGCACACACACAAACTATATCTATATTGTGGTAGCCCAAATAAGATTCATGCATCCAAAATAAAATTGTGCAATAGAAAAAGAATATATGCATAATAAATTTCTAAAATTGATAATAAAAATTTAAATTTTCTTTTTATTGAATTTAAAATTTTTTGGGGTTTTTACACGTTGCTTTGCTTTCCTTTACTTCATATGTGGGTGTGTATGGCAGTGGGAATAACTGCCCATGCACACGAAACACTGTCGTTTTTCCTTCTACATATGTTAGCTCGTAGCAATTAATAGACTACCTCCAAAAGATGAAACAATACTGTTTGTCCTTCTTCTACCCTTTTATCGAATGTGGGCACCTCCACAACTTAGTGACGCACGTCTCTCTTCTATTGTTGGATTGATTATGGTGTTAATACAACCGTATGGCGGTGCCAACATATGCTGTCTATATTCTCTAATTTTAACCACGATAATCTTGAAATTTCATAAATGCTATTGAATTGAGTATTTGGCATCCGGAATGAAAGTATGCCACGTGATTGTTTGGCATTGCCAACTTGCATGTGTTGTGTTTTTTCGAAAGATTATCGCGATGGCAATAGCGTCCGTGCCGTGTTAACTTTGAATTTCCTAAGATACTGTTGGATTGAATATTCGGCGGGAAATGAATGAAAATGTGACATGCGCTGATTTGGCTTAGACCACGACAACACATTGCATTTTCAAGAAAAGTTAACACGATGATTCATCCATGAAATCAAGCCAGCCTTTTGACCGATCGACGAACATGCGTCGTTAGGGCGCTGACCTAGGTCAAGGTTTGATATTTAAAACATGACTTCCTTCAAATGTTAAAAAGAGGAATAGTGGAAATTCTGTAATATCGATCCACGAAAAAATGTAGTTAGGTTAAAAGATTTTGCAAATTTAGTTTTCAACGTTTCAAACATCAACCTCAAAGTTTGTTTGGTTTGTCAAGTGATGACTATTATACTAAATATGAGGGAATAAACTAGGTTAAAAAGCTAGGTTAGGTCTTTGGGTTCGGTTCATTCAAAACTTCTGTTGGTCAACTTTTTTTCTATATAACTCGATCTAGTTTCTGGTCTAGGGTTCTAGATCGGAAAATATATATAATGAAAATCAAGGTTTTAGTTCCAAAAGTGAGTTTTCAGATCATTTCAAGTTCAAGACAACAAGGTCAAAAGAGGAAAAACGTCGATTCAAGTATTAGATATACCAACTCTTGGGATGGCAATAACTAAGCAATAACTTAACTCTTCCATTTTGTTTCAAAAAGAAGAACTTAGGAAGATCCTTAAACAATCATGAAAATGGTTGAAAAGATAGTTACCAACATGGTTAGGAACAAACCTCACTTTTAGACCCAATCTAAAGTGTTTAGCTACTCATACTTGCTATGAAAATGGAAGAAATGAGAGAAAACATGGTAAACATTCTATTCTAAGGAGTATGGAAGTGTTCTTACCAAGAGAATTCTTAAAATCTGTAGAAAACCATGAGACAAGGTCAAAAACTATGATTTCAGCAAGTGCCATAAGATTGAGTAATAGAAATTTAAAGTCAAGAGAAAGATGAGTGTAGATCTTACCAAAACTTGCTTGATAGTGCAACAATATGTAACTTACAAGAACAAAATGCTTAAGGTTCAAGAACTTTCAAAACTTGAAGAATACAAAATGAAGGACAAACTAGTTTAGAGAGAGAATGTAACGACCCGCTCCTGCTTTGTACAATACTGTCCGCTTGGTTGTCCAAACCCAATGAACTTCCCAGTAGTCACCCATCCTTAGATTGCTCCAGAACGAACATGCTTAACTGTGAAATTCCAAAGGGTTTTGGTACCCGCACGACTTTTTAAAAGGCATTGTACAAAGAAGGTTCATAATCTTATAAACACCACCGAACTTACATCCACCAAGCAATGTGGGACTCTTGACCACCCATCCGAATGTCCCACTAAGACTCTATCTCCCTGACGCCGGCCTCACAGCTGGCACTGCAGCCTGACTGGGGTGTCACAGAGAGGCTCTCAAGGAATACAAAAATTTGATATTTGCTAAGTGTTAGATGATAGTACAAAGGGTAGCACATGTTTCCTTGTAAAAGAAACTCTAGAAATATTTATTTCTATTCTAGGCTCTAATACAAATTATATTCTAAAAGTTGCACAAAAATCAAAAGGTCTAATCCATACAACATGCTCTTTGTTCCTGATGTGGCACAAAGTCCAAGGTGGAGTGGTCCCCTATATATCAGCTAAGTCAAACCAAATCCTTTTCTGTCGCACATAAAGCACCGGTGCATTGATTTTAGAGACACTAGTACTATGGCTTCTCTGTATCTCAATTTGCCTTCTGACTTTGGAAGCACCGATGCCTTAGCCTCTCTGCTTCTTACTTTTGCCTTTGGAATTGGTGAGGCACCGGTGCATTACTTTTGGAGGTACTGGTGCATCAGTTTGGACAGGGAGGCATCGATGCTATGTTTCTTGAGGCATCGATGCATTGTATTCTCTTTCCGTTAGCTCTGAAAGGAATGCATGGGGAGCACCGATGCATTGAAAATGAAGGCATCAGTGCTAATGTGGATTTTGGCAGAATTTGACTTGGTTCTTCTTCAAGCACCTTCGTCGAGGCTCGGTCTTTGATCCCTTGGACTTGAATGGCTCATATGATTCCTTCGAGCCTCCTTCGATTGGCAAGACTTGGCTTTCAAACTTCGGGACCTTTATTGATGCGTTTAACCTGCAATGGACATAGGAGTACCTTTCCGTGCATTGTCGATTATATTCATGGAGTAACATGTGCACATGGGCCAAAACGGACGAGTTGAGCCGTTAGATACACAATAATATGCGCTCATCACCTTTGTTAACACGATGGTTCATCCATGAAGAGTTAACGTGACGTGCAATGATAGATTTGCATGTTGTGTTGCTATCAAAAGTTTAACAAATGGTCGATTGACATTTTGTCATCGGAAGCAAATTGTGCAAACCGATATCGTGCCCTCGCACCTTTCCAATCTTGTCCCGTTAGTTACTTGATGTTTATTTCTCTTGACAAAAGATAATTTTGAAAGAAATCTATATAACAAAACAAGGGTGTTTTTTCAAACTTATCCACTCACAAACTAACTTTTTCAGATTTCAATGGTTGTGATTCAGCAAGAAAGTTGATCCAATGGCCAGAGTTGATTTCTCCTAATTTGGATCCCGCCCAAAAACGTCAAGTCTGTCTTGCCGTTCAGCCCTGCCATCACAAATGCCTAGGTGCATTTCAAACCCCTTCTATTCCCTTCTCTGTCACTTCTTCTATTCTTCCCTCTTTCCTTTTCTTCTTTTATTTAGTTTCCTTTTTTCTCTCTCCTCTCTAACCTCAAAGCATATCAGTAACTTTGCTCCCAAATCCTAAGTTTAAGTTCGGCATTTGATCTTTGAAAATGGTCACTACTTCACCTTAATCTTTCTTTTGTTGAGGAGAAATCTTCAGTGGGAAAAATCTTCAAATGGTTACCACAGTGGGATGAAAAACGGTAATAGAGAAATCTTTGGATGATCTTTCTTTCGCTGATCTTCCTTTACCATTTGTCTTCATCTTTCAGTAACTCATATGGGGTGCACAATTCCGATTTGCAGTTTCGAAACTGCTATTGTCGGAAACACATAATTAATCTTTCTTTCCTAATACCAGGTTCCAAGCCCGAATATACACTCAACAAATTGACAAAACACAGCTGATTGTTGTGGGATGTGCTTTAAGGTAATCTTTCTTCCTTTGAACTGTCATGCTTTGGTTTCAACTGAATCTTTCAATACATGCTTTGGCACTCTTCCAAATATTGTTTCAATATATTTCTCACAGATCCTTGAGGTATATGGCAGTTTCTTGATGTCTCTTTTGGTAAGCCAGATGTGTATATGGCAGTTTCTTGAGGTCCCTCTCGGTAAGCCATATCTCTCTCTCTCTCTCGCTCTCTCCTTTTTTTCTTCTTACTTAGGCAAAATGTATACATGGCAGTTCAAGATTTTTTGAAGGTGAGTTTGAACGTATATTGAAGGGTAGACTGTATATTGACTTCAGAAAACTCTCCTCTTCATCTTCTTACTTTGTGATCACCTGGGACCATTCAATTTATTTGACAATGTTAATATCGTGGAAAAATAATACTCCGACAATGCTCTATTTGATTATGAAATGTGCTTAGAAATCATTCCGATTTTGATCTTCTTCTCTACCTTTGGAACAATTCGACTTTTTTTTTTGCATTCTGCTTAGATTGGTTTGATATTTAACATTCATAATTGTTACCATGTCCCCTTATTGACATGACAAAAGAAGGGGCCAAATCATTATGGTGAAATAGATCAATAGCTGCACTTGGTTTTTTACCATGCTTCGAACAATATATGATGATATTTTACTAATTTGAAAGAATATGTTCGGTGTAGCAATTTATTTTTTGCAAAATTGTGTCTTTCTCATTTACTTATCATTGGTTGACATTGTTGGTTTCATGCGTCATGGTTTAAAGAAAAGAAAAACAAAGAGGATGTTGTAGAGTGTCCTTATACTTTTTGCATCCATCTGGACTGACTATGTTGAGAGTAGTATTGAATGTTTCTTTCATTGGAGTGATTCCTAACAAAGTTTAGTGAGTTTTAAAATTTTTCTTGAACACAATAAGTGGATGAACCCTTTGTAGACTTCTATATTGGGCCATGGTATAAACATTATTCTAACGGGATAAGGTTAAAACCTTATAGAGAGATTTGAGGGTTGCATTATTTTAATGTTTGGACTCTAAAGCATGTAGGTGGTTTAAAAAATTTGCCATTCAACCATTACTCAATCATTATTCTATTGAAATGACATTTGCATAAAGTGACGCTTTTGGTGATGTTATAACTTGCCATTCAGCCATTACTCATTAACCTTTTTTTAAAAAACTAGCCTCTTGAATTTAGATATAATATATTTGGTTGTTTCTATCCATTTGCTTCTAAATAAGATTTTCTATTAGTATCAATGCGTTAATTTCATATGATCATCATTGTTACATCTTTCGCCTAATTTATTTGATTTTTAAAACTATTTTGCCTTTTTCCTCTTTATTAGGTCAATAAAAAAAACAAGCACGAGACATTGGAAGTTACTTTTGAAAGAATGAGCATCTTTGTGGCTTGAAGGAATAAAAGACATGTATCATGCGGATGGGTTGACTAGACATATTCAGAATGATATTGATGGTTTATGTTGTTTGGGGATGCCGGTCTCGGTGGATGAATCTTGGAGAGTAACTAAGCATGCACGTGGACTACACTCGAATGGGGCCCCTATTCTTTTTATCTTATACTGAAATCGAGGGCCAAAGCAGCCAATTACAAGATAGGATGTTGGGTAAGTAATAAATAACACAATGTTACTAAGGGTAACTAAGATGAGGATGTTAAGATGGATGTGTGGTAAGACTAGGAGAGGACCAATTAGAAGTCAAAACATATTTGATGATATGCTCTCTTCTTAATTTTTTTTCAATTTTTTTGGGGTCTTTTTGTTCTATAGATGAAGTCTTCTCCGCATTTAGCTTTGGGACCTATATTGATGTATGTTGTTTGCGTTTTACTTTTTGTAGGTCCTTTGTTGAATCTTGGGATAAATCAGATTCAATATGAACAAGTATTTATTTGGCCTCTCTTTCTCCACTCTCTCTCACCACTGCCTCCTCCCACAGGTCAGTTATACTGCTGCAACAAATGAACGGGCTTCACCCCTTTCCCTTTCTCTCTCTAGGGCTTCAGCAAACAAAGGGGCTTTCCTTAAATTGGTACTTATTTTTCTTCCCCTGTTTGTTTCCTTTTTGTAATGGCATACAATGATCCTACCCTGCCATTGTTCTGTTTCTGTTTTCTATGAAGAGGCTTCTATTTTCTTGCAGAAGTCGGCAAGATCGGTAACTCATCTATGAGAGTGGCTTTGAATTTTCCTTCCCTTCGAAAAAACAGAGAACCAGTGTTGAGGTAGAAATCAAGATAAATCACTCTCTCCCTCTCTTTTGCCTAAAAATCACTTTGGCTTTAGGGCTTTTATTTTTAGATTAGAGTGTTTTACTGATTTGACAATTTTGTTGGATTTGAATAACTCAAATAACTCGAATCATGTTTTTTTAAAATTTTGTGTTTGTATTGACATTCTGAGCTGTTGATAGATTGCATGAAGTGAATTGACATAAAAAAAAAAAAATGACGTGAGTTAGGTTATTTTAACTTTGGCTTATGTGAGTTAAATGTGCACTAGGTTCAAATTGACTTTAGGTTATTTTAACTGTTAAAGCAGATTCTCACAACATTAGGTTGTTTTCATACAGTTATGTTTCATACAGTGAATTGACATCGAACAACTCACATCATGTAATTTCGTTTCCTGCTAACTTTCTGCTATTGCATTGTTTAAATTACACAAATTCGTAGATGAGGTATACACTTCTATCCTCCTCCTCTTTTTAGTTTAACATTAGAATATATTCTTTTTTAGTAGTTTGATTGGGTTCAATTCTTATATGACTTGCTCAATTTAAGAATACAAAGCTAGCAAAGAGAAAAAAACTAGGTGACTTCAGCTTTCACTTTCATGCCCTATACCCTCTGAGCTACAATATATTGGGACAAGTTGAATAAAAATCCAGCAAAAGAAGATAGGTTCTTAGGTCCAAAAATCCAAGGCTATTTTCCAGTAAGGCTTTCCATGAGAGTAAAGTAGGTTCTTAGGTCCAAGAGAAGTTAAGAAACACTAATCATAATTTGTTGTTTGCACAATGTTGTTTGACCAGGCTTTTAAAGATATTCGTTCCTATATTTCTAGGCTTTGAGGTGAAGTTGAGTCTTGCAGTTAAGTTTTTTTTTTTTTTTAAACTTTGTTAACTTTGGGTCCTTATGGGATGCCGTACAACTTTAACATGTTTTCAAGGGGGGACACGCGAGGGACACACAAAGGAGACGTCATATCACCACAAGTGGTATGTGCTCTTTAGACAAATACGTAGTTTCTTTTTCAATCTAACATTCAATGGTCATATTAATGAGGTTAATTTCCCCCTTAAAATAACTTCTGAAATGATTATAGAGATCCTCAAAAAAAACTCAACTTCAGGAATAGATTTCAGAAAGAACTTTGTCCATTACATCGTTCATGTCATGTGTTTGTTTTTGAGTGAAGGTTTAATTGGTTGGTTATATGCTCTTTAGAGAATAATATTTTTTGGGCAGTTCTTGAAGCATGATAGCAGAAGTACTTTTCCTTTGACTCTCTTGATTTTTTCCAAAAAATGCAAAGCCGTTACGTTTTGTCAAACTAGATTTAAATGATGTTTTGTCATTTGTGCATGATGTGTTGCGTATGTTGTATTTTATCATTTGGGTTGTTTGATTCTAGGTTTGTCAGCCAAGTCTCCCTCATCTCCCTTTTTGGTGCTGCCACAATGCAATGGTAAGTTTATGTCATTAGCTTGACTGGTTCTATTATGTCTATTTACTACCTTTCTAAACTTGAAGAAATGAAAAGTTCAATTAAGTAAGAGCTACATAAAATTTTGCTTGAAGATCTTCATTATTGCAGATACCAATGGGCCTTGATGGAGAGATCCTTGCTTTCAATTTTTAATCAGGATACCTTCCCTGAAAATGCTTCCATTTTCTCAACAAATCATGCAATGAGGTACAAGTTGGTGGTGAACCATGATAAAAACGGGTCCTGTTACTGGTGAATAACAACATTCTATTTGAGAAGAACTTGATTTCTTACAGCATGATTGTGGATGGATACACCAACTTGGATTGTAATGAAGGCAGTGAAATGGAAGAAAAGATGGCTACGAAGTGTATGAATCTTATGTGCTTGAAATGGAAGATGGCTAGAAAAAATGGATTATGGATGGATACACGTACTTGGATTGCAGCAACTTAGATTCTTTACAAAAAACAAATTTTGTACGAATCTTATGTTATTCCTAGATAGATAGGAAGTGTATTAATGTTTTAGTAGATTAATAATTGAAATGAACTTTGGAAATGTATTGAGCTTCAAAAAAAAAAAGGGATGAATTATGAAAACGTGTTTGAAATGACCTTTGATGTTGCGACTGAGATTTTAGTACTACAATTGATTTTTGAAAGTGGTGACATTGGGTTTTTGAATGAGCTTTGAGTTTTTAGTGCTTGAATTGATTTTTGTACGACACAAGATTGTGCTTGAATTGATTTTTCGTAGTGCTTGAATTGATTTTTTGGACTATTTTGTAGTGTTTGAATTGTTTTTTAACAAGTTTGTTCTTTGAATTTTTTGTATGGAATAGGCATGTGATTTGGTGTTTCACAGTACATGATTTGTTTTTTGTGGTGATTGGGATTGATTTTTTAATATTTACGAATTTGTGTGGTAAACATAACTTTTTTCCATTTTCTTATTATGGTTTTCACTATAATTTTTTTATTACAAATTTAGAACAGATATGTGCTATGTTTTTTTTATTACGACTTTTGATCGAAACTTACAAAAGAGACTTAAAATGCTAAAAAATTTGAGCGTGTCTTCAGACACGGGTATGTACTAGTACATATATACAATTAAGCACTGAAAAAGTTATGCTGGGTGCCAAACATCTTCTCAATTCCATAACAATAAATTTCTAAACTCATTTCTGATTTGCTAACTAGATTTTTAAAAGAAGTTATTTTACAAATAAAATCAATTTTCAAAGTAAAATCGAGCAAATATTTTTCTAAAAGCTTTTTTTTTCGAAAATAGCATTAGAGGGTGACTTGGAAAACCTAAACTCGATGTTAGGTTGTAGTTCTAAATTTTAAGCAAGTCTCAGTTGTTAAAATCATTTTTGAACTCCATTACATTTTAAGTCAAGATCTTGTTCCTCCCCATTCATACTTATTTGTGAGGGGGTCGGGAAATTTTCAGGGGCAACAAACTCCTATTTTTCAAGCTCCCACTTTGATCGCCAATTGTTGGTGATGTTTTGCTGGACTCCCCCATGAGTCCTATCTGAGATGGAAAAGGACCCAAATGTAGTCTGTGAAGTCTACTTCCTTATCCTAAAGACCTAGTTGTGCAAGGAAATGATTCGTCATAGACACTTCGATGTATGGCCGAAAATGCTCTTTGATGGTTAAGTACTAGATTAAAGAAATGCTCGGATGATAGAAATCCTATTGGATGGCAAATATAAGTATAGAAAACTAATTAGTATGGATATGGCTAAAAATGTGCTAAATGATCAACTTGGCATAATTGTGTTACTAGATGATTGATCCATTTTTCAATAATCTTAACTTTTATTTATAGGGATCAATTAAGTGTTCTTCTCTATAAGCGCGAATGCATTCCCCTACATAGGCCATTTAGGAACTTGGATTGATTTGAAGTATCATGGGATGATTGGCATGATGAGACTAATGTGTGCGAGTCAATCCAAGCCTATGGCTCAAGTCTGACCAATATCAGGCAAGCCTATGGCATGTAGCTCTGCACTTGGTTGGGCTGGCCAAGTGAATTCTTTCTTGTCAACGCAGATATTATGGCTCCCACATCCCAAAACATAATTCAAAATTATAACATACATGGAGTCCTAATCATGACTATGTTCTCACTTTAGAGCTTATTTTGTTAAAGGTTATAAAAAGGGTTCATTGAAATCATCCGGATATGATCATTTGAATTTGTTATATCCATAGTTTATTTATTTTTTTGCATCCCGAATATTATATGCGAGGACTGTTTTATCTCTTTATAGGGCATAAAATTACACCACCCATACCTTATTCATATCTTATCCCATTTTATTCACAAAAATACTATTTTTAATTATAAAAATATCATTATCAGTTTAAAAATTATGTACTTGCTCGTATCTATGGTATAATGCTTTCTAAAAGTCAAACAAACCCTTTATAATTATTCATTTCTGTATAATAAATTTTTCCTTATTATGCTTCTAAAATTTGAAATTCCTAATATCTCTTCTAATTTTCAATGTATGTGTCAAACTGAGCGTACACACTAGGATCCTATTTGTTAGAGGTTAAATGAAAAGTATAAAATTTAAAATCTGGATATGATAATTTAGGTTGTCATATTTAGGGTTTGTTAGTGATTTTAGATCCCAGATATAATATTCGGGGTTCAAATTTTATCTGTCTGGAGGGAGAAAATTTGGACACTCCAATTTATATCTTATTCCCGTTCATATTTCATTATATTTACAATGATGTCATTATTAATTACAAGAATAACATTATTAATTATGTAAATATCATTCACGTATTCATATATATCATAATTTCTTCCTAAAAAATAGTCAAACAAATCATTTGTATTCATTGATGTATAATTAATCTCCCCTTCCAGTGTATTCTTTACCTTGCTATATTGATTCCATAATTTTAATCACGTAGCAGATGACCAAGTTACCTGGCTTGTTCTAAGCGAAAACCCCAATCTGAAAGAGAGAGAAGAAGAGAGACTAGAGGCCACGTAATTACGACCATAATTTATGGAGTCTCTGTGGCTATTCAATTCAGAGCATCAATGAAAAACCCTGCTTCAAATCTGGAAACGAGGCGGAGTTGTCGATGCATGTCTCCGGATTTCCTCTCGATTTCAACTGGTTCCTTCAGTTCATCGTCACAGCCTTCATTATTGCCTTCGGAGTGCTCCTCCTGGTGAAGAACACGGCATCCAAGTACTTCATGGTCGACGCTAATTTCGACACCTCTGCCTCGCCCCTAGACGGTGGCCGCAAGATACCGGTTACCGGCGATTCCTGTGCGGTTTGCGGAAATTTGACGACGAAGCAGTGCTCTGGATGCAAACTGGTCCGATATTGGTATGCCTTTAATTCCTGATACTTATTATTTGGTTACATGGTTATTTATATAAAGCATATATCCGCACAAATACAAATGCAGTCATGTGAAAATACCACGGTTGGATAGGTTTGTGTATTATTCACTTTATTGTAATCGTCTGAGTATTTTGTGCATCAACTTGTGAAACTTTGTATCACTGATCTTTTCCTCTTCAGAATTTTTCATCGGTTGTGTTTTTCTAGCATTTCATTTCCATCTCTCTCTACTTTGTACATGGACTTCTGAATTTGAGTATTGAATTGCTCCAGTTTTGAGATTATTTGGTTATTTGGTACATCTAGGATGTGTTGGACCTTGGCTTCGTGCAGGGAAGATAAAGAAAGAATAGTACACATGTCCATATCTGTGCACCACATTTGCACATCATCTAACGTGGCACTGTTGTTGTGATTATGCAAAATACACAACTAAATCGATCTGTCACAAACAATAAAGATGAACGAAGAACAAAGCAAGCAAAGAAACAAACAAAAGGACACAAGGAGAATGGAAGTTTCAATCCACTATAAGCAATACTGATTACAATCTTTCCAACCTCCTTACAATTGTGCTTCTTTGTTTTACAAGTGTTCTCACCAAAATAAGCTTGGACCAACCCTAAACCGACATAAGGCCCTTTTAGAAGGTTCTGGCGCATCCGGACGACTTAATCGCGTCTGGACAAAGTTTTTGCGTACGAGTGTCTGGACAGACTTGACCCTTGTCCAGACTTAAATTCCAATGGCTTCAGAATTATGTCGCGCATACGATCGTCTGGACGGCCCTTAGCCCCACTCAGGCAGAAGATCCTTTTTTGCCCCAAAATTGGCCCAAATGTACAATCTCATGATCTTCACCGTGGCTGTTATTCCTAAGCCATCTTGAAGAAGAGCTTGTAGACACTGCTAATGGTATTCCTCGATTGCAGCTATGAGTGCTGCACCCTTTTTTCTCATTTAGCAAGAGAGAACACGAAGCAAAGCCCAAGCATTGCTTGAACTTCTCTCGAGTAACCAGCTTTGTTGACATATCCGATGCATTCTTACCACTACGAATCTAAGACAAAGATAGATTCCCAGTTGTTAACCACTCTCGAATCTTGTGATACAACAAATCAATATGCTTGGTACTTGCATTGCATACCTGATTCTTGGCCAAGTGAATTGTACTCTGACAGTCATAAGGTGGCAACACACTGGTGTGCATGAAACTAAGTTCACTAACCAACGCCTTAGGCCAAACTTCTTCTTTTGTTGTCTCAGTTAATGCCATATACTCTGCCTTTGTAAAAATCATTGTATCTTGACAAATGTGACCACTGAAAAAAATGAATGCATAACCTGTCATGGACCTTCGAGAATTGAGGTCACCTGCGTAATCTAAATCCATATAATCCACAATATCTTCACGAAGTCACTTTCTGATTGAACACTATGTCCAAATCATGAGTGCCTGCAAGTTATCGGAAGACCCACTTTATAGCACCATATTCCTACTCACCACACTGAATGCTTGAGATATGTCCGGTCTTGTACAAACCATTAGATACATTTGACGCTCTACTGCATTAGCATAGGGTACCTCAACCATGTGCTTTTACCTCATCCTTTAGACCAGGTTACAACTTTCGAAAATGTTTAAAATGAGCCGCAAGTGGGGCACTTAAGGGCTTCACATATTGCATGTTGAACATGTGCAACACCTTTTGCAAATAACCCTTCTTAGACAACCTCAACTTGTATCCCGATGAACATGTCAAACTCATTGCTCAATGTAGACTTTAATTTCACAATTACTTGTTTGCTTTTTACCATTGCCAGTATGTCATTAGCATATAAAGCTAGTAGAACATAACAACTATAAGCAAGTACTTTGTATTAAATATAGCAGTCATCTCATAGCGCATATACCCATGTGACACCATGAACGAATCAAAGCCGTTGTACCACTACTTTGGAGATTGTTTTAAGGTAGACTATGACTTTCTCAATAAGCACACATACTCTTCCTTGCTATGTTTCTTGAAGCCTTCAAGCTGTTGCATGTAAATTTGCTTGCTTAAGTCCCTACGGAGGAAATCAATTTTCACATTAAGCTGCTCTTAACTCCACGTCATGCATTGCGACTGTTGCCAAAATTACTCAAATTGGTGTGTGCTTCATAACCGGTGAAAAGATATTGTTGTAGTCCACTTCTTCCTTTTGTGAGTAATCTTTAGCATCTAATCGAGCGTTGTACTTTTCACATTTGTTTTTCTCTAACGACGACTCTTTCTTCCAATACAACCACTTGCAGCCGATAGCCTTCTTCCCTTTAGTCAATTTCACCTATTCTCAAATTTTATCTTATGGAGCAGTTTCGTCTCTATTGACATTGCTACTGACCACTTGTTGTCGGTACTGCTTGTAGCCCCTCCTTATAAGACGATGTATCTCAACTGCTAGTTGCCAAAGTGAAACTAACCATATTCTCAAACCGTACCGTGTAGGTGGTTTGTGTACTCTTTTTCTTCCTTTTGCAATTGTACAAGGCTCGTCGTGTTATTGTTGTGGGTCGTAATCAGCATCATCTGAATCATGAAATGACAATGCTACTCCACCTACAACTCGACTGCGGATTCCTTTAGCGGACCAGTAGATTCTGTCTTCTTATTCCGATTCAACATAAGCACCTCATCAAATACCACATCTCGGTTGATCACCTTCTTCTTTGCTACTGGATCCGTAAGCCTGTATCCTTTGACAAATTGTCATAACCAAGAAAGATCCACTTTCTTTATTTGAGATCAAGTTTAGTCCTTCCTCTATTCTGCATATCCATAAAACCAAAATGCCAAAATTTTTTAAATCCAACAAATCAGTTGGTTTATCGAACAAATGCCTTGTGGTGTTTTGAAACCAATGGATGATGATAAAGACCTGTTGATGAGGAAGCTAGCTGTGTTAATTGCCTCTGCCCAAAACACCTTTGGCAACTTTGCATTTAACCGCATATATCTGGCCCTTTCTATCAAAGTTCTATTCATTCTTTCTGCATCCCAATTCTGTTACTTGATTCTGTTGTGAGTTATCCCTTTTGATTCACAAAAATCTATAAACACCTTATTCATGTATTCTGGTCATTATTAGCTCCAAGGTTATCAATACCGTACTGTACTAGCTGGTACATACTGTTTTAGCGTAAAAACGGTACCAAATACCTCTAATACCGTATCGTTTTAAATGCCGGCCCATATTGGCCGTACCGACTAATACTGGTCTATTTTTATTGGTAGTTGAGAAAAAAAAATTAATTTTTTGGGCTCTCTCTCTCTCGTTTATATATATTGATAGTTTCAGTAAATCCAATATGGTACCCGGTATATAACCGGTACCGGTACGTACCGTACCAATAAGAAGATCGGTACTCAAGCTGATATGGTATTTAGAACCTTGATCAGTTCTCAAATGCTTTATCGTCTCCATCTCAGTTTCAACTCGCGCTTTCCACTTTTTAAAACTCCCAAACACATCAAACTTGTGCTTCAAAAAATACACCTGTACCTTTTTTGGAATAGTCATCAATGAAGTTGGCAAAGTAAGGGGCACCAGGGTGAAAAGAAACGGTAACGGCCCCCCAAACATATGAATGAATATAGTCAAGGATTGCCTTGCTGGATGAGTGCATGTCTTGAAACGAACTTGTGTAGCTTATACAGGCAATACTTGCGAAAATCCATCTTGCATGTTTTCATCCTCGTCAACAAATTCCTCTTATGAAGCTCCGGTATACCATGCTTGCCTTCATGGTCAAGCCGCATATGCCAAAGTTTTGTGTCATTCGTGCTAGACTCTGCAAATGTTGAGATAGCAATTCCGCCTACGATTGTGTCCCCAACAAGTTTATACAAATTACCCACTTCTAGCACCTTTTTTAATTTTCATTGCTCCACCGTGCACCATGTACACACACCCGAACGAATCTAATGCTCCTAAAGTAATCAAGTTCTTTCTATGATTAGGAACATGTCTGATATTACTCAAAACCCTCACAATCCCATAAAATATTCTGATTGCGGTTAGGGTCATATTCTATCCTTTCTACATTGCCCATAGACGAGGTGCTTTGTTTCAGATTAATTCTTCGCTGCAATCATTTTGATCCACCTCGTTGGTGAAAGATCGTAAATATGCCCTGCGAAATTCATACCGGCATTGTCTTGTTCTTATTCGATATGAATTGCAGACATAGTCTTAGGATCTCTTCTTGGTATTATAGTGATTGCAGCTGAGGAGCTAGCCTAGACATCCTCGAAGATCTAGCCTAGCTTTGACTGCAACTTCATGTCACAACAGAGGGCACCTTCCAGTGACACCAGTGGAGATCGGATTGTCATGTGAAATTGCTGCTACGACTTTTCTAGCTCTTCAAGGTACGAAACCAAACCATCGTGATTCATTTAGTAGATGGGTTAGATCCCATCCCATTGCGGAAACCCTAGGGAAAGAGAGAGGAGGAGCTTTCGATCTTGCACCACCAGGACAAAGACTTGCTTTTTGATTGTGGGAGGGTTCGAGTGAAGTGGTGAAAGGAAAGCCTTGACTCAAATGAGGGTTTTACACCCATATGAGGAACGTGATTTAGATTGAGACCCAATTTGTATAAGAGGGGTGAAACTCAAGATGAAGATGGAGGAAAGTGGCAAAATAAGTGAGAAAATGAGAGTTAATGAAACACATTCTTGCTGCATCATTACCTATTAAAACCTTACCTCCATTGCAAGGTTTATACGTGTCAAACCAATCCTTACTGGGCCACATATGATAAGAGCAATTGGAATTCAAAATCCACGACTGAAAGAAAATCACTACCTAAGAGATTGAGAGTGAATCTGCAGCAACGTCCCTGTCTGATTTGTTCTCTGCAAGCATTGCAGATTCTGCCTGCTTGTTTTCATTCTTCCCGTATAGATGCATTTTCAACTCGTCACTGATTTTTGTAATCCCCCATCTTGTGACAGTGTTAACATCCACATTATTTTTTGTGTCTGATCCTGATTTCGACTTCAACTGCAATCTATCCCAACTTGAACCTCTTCCCCTTGAATTTCCTCTACCATGCAAGCCCTTGGTCTGCTCTTCTCATGAACAATAGAGCATTGGTAACCTGCTCAAGCAACGAGGTTTCCGTCCCTTACATCAACATTGTCACCAAATGATTATAGGATGAAGGCAGCTATGCTAACAAGAGGATGGCCTTGTAACAGATGTATTTCCTTCATCTCTAATCCGTATAGCTGTTTCTTGACATACAGCTTGTTCATGAGACTTTTTCGCATATAAAGGTCTTCTAACTTTGTCTAGATCCCCTCGGCCATCTCCTCGTCTGACACACTGTGAATAATTTCATCGCCAACTTTAGGCGGATCGATTTGGCAGCCTTATGTTAAGTTCATCCCAATCTTCATCCTTCATAGTCGAAGACTTCTTCGACTTCCCAAATAACGTCTTTGAGACCCCTTGTTGGATCATTAGATCCTTCATCCGCGGTTTCTGAAGTGAGAAGTAGTTCTTCCCAGTAAACTTCTCCATCTCATACTTGGTGTTCGTCATCTTTAATCTAACCTAAGATCAAAACCACAACCTTGGCTTTGATGCCACTTTGTTGTAATTATGTGGAATGCACAACTAAGTTGATGTATCACACATGAAGAACAAGGCGAACGAAGAAACAAACACAAGAACTCAAAGATATATGCGGTTCGGTACATAGGCTGTTTATCTTATCCAAGGGGTTTTTTTTTTTTTTTTTGGGGGGGGGGGGGGGGTTTCAATCCACAATAAACAGTAAGGATTACTAGCTCTTCGATCTTGTCACAATTATGCCTCTGGTATGAAAGTTTCTTTGAACAAAACAAGCTTGGACCAACCCTAAACAAAGATAAGGCCGTTTTATAAGATTACGGCTCGTCCGATGACTTAACTACGTTTAAATGAAGTTTTTGTGTACAAGCGTCTGGGCGGACTTCACCGCCTTTTGGACGGGAATTCCAGTGGCTCCACAATTATGTCCCGTGTACGAGCGTCCAAACACCCCTCAGATTTGTCCAAACAGAACATCAATTTTTGCCCCAAATTGGCCCAAATTCAAGACATGCCACAATACGTACACTGTCCAATCACACGTACTATGCGGGGACCTATGAGGTGATGTTGTGGGTGTTATGTGGGGTCATCAGGGGACGTGGTTGGTGTTATGTCACTACATCAAATGTTATGATGTACAAATATGGTCACCCTAACATTTTTCAAGGAAATAAAATAAGAGATATCCCAGAGTGTACATTTCTTTTTATTTTTGCTAAAGCTAGAGGAACCATAAGAAAACAAATGGAATTTTGTCCGGAACCATATTTCGGGCCTACTGTCCATCAACAATTAATATTTAGGTAGTCTTATTTTTTCTTCAATTTTTACATTAACGATCTCGGGAACAAACAAAACATGCATAAGTGTTTTGTGCTCTCACTAACATGCCTGTTTTATGGTTGATTTGTTTGTGTTTGGATCTTTAAGTGGTTTTTGTGGGGCCTTTTCCAACAGTAATTAAGCATAGTGATTGGTCATGGATCCAAATTGGTAAGTAGCATTGCGCTTGTTCTCTGCTTCATTTAAGATAAAAAAAGAGACAAGACAGAAACAGAAGCCCAAGAAGATGACAAACAAGACTCCCATAACACGACTCAATAATTGGGAAAATCACCTTGGTACCCTGGTTTTCATTCTTTAAATATTCCTTCCGAAGCGAGATAGGAAAGTCTTTTAGTCTCTCTTTCCCCTTTCTCCCCAATTGTAGGAGTATTCACAGGTCCTCCTTCGCTTTCTCCCTGTTCCTTATAAGGAGTTCTTCCTCGGCCGGTGCAGGGGGCTCGGCTTGTCCTCCCAAAACCATTGTATTACAGTCCAACCAAGTTACCCAAAACAGTGAGAATGAAAGACATTTCTACAAATCAACCGATTTGGGAGCATGATTGTTTAGTTTGAAGGCCTAATCATCAAGAACTGTCCTGGCTTCCCTTATGGTTTGTTTGCCGTGTGGTTTCTCTAGAGGAAGCCTGTAACATACTTAGCAACATATGTCCATCACCACTACCTTGTATTTGCCATGTCATCTCCATGTCCCTATAACTCATCTCTATTCGGCAAGGTTCTAAAAGCCGCTAGGCACCAGTTGGGGAGAAGAGGGGCGCCTAGCTCCTAGGTTGACTGGTCTCCGCTAGTCGTGTCTAGAGATTAGTCGGTTTTTGTATTATTTTTGAAAATACCTCCCAAAGTTGTTGAGTAAGAAATTATACAAGACTCGAAAAAAAATGGATTTTGGCTAAAGTAACTGATAAAACTAAAAAGGTAAGTAGTAACAAATAACTAGTCCAAAATGAAATTGAATGGTAGAAGTTCAAAACCAAATGGAATTAAGAAAATAATACGTAAAATTGCAAATAGTCAAACATCATATAGTCAAGTTACACTTTAAATCCTTTAAATTTGAAATAATTCTAATTTACCGCAATTTTAAAAAAAAAAACGATCGCCTAGGCAGACTAGTCCTCAGCTAGGCAGAATAATAAAACCGACTAGGCCGACCAGTTGCCGACTAATTTTAATGGCGCACCTAGACTTAAAGGCTAGGTGGCACGCCACTGCATAGTGCCTAAGTGGTGGCTTAGGCCAATTTTTCTAACACTGCTATTCAGCAGTCGCCTATCTGCAGTCTCCATTTATGGGATTGTGGATTGCTCATGGCCGATCTCTGTTCAAGTGATGATTTACATTGACTTAGTGATCTCCATTCCTTATTGTAACAGCCCGTAATTCTCAACCACCCCTAAAAGTTAATAATTTGCAGTACTTTTCAAAGAAAAAAATTAAAGTATAAAACAAATAGATTAAAAGATAACTCTAATTTAATCTCAAATTTAAACAATAACCAGTAGCAGAGAAGGCCATGCATATGGAGCCTAACTAAAATTCCAACCGAAAAAATAAGTTGGTTCTATCTCCCTTTCTCTCCTCTCTCTGACACACACATGTTTGCGCTCGCCCACCCACCCACCCACCTATCATCCTCCCTCAGCTCCTCCCTATTATTCAACTCTCTAGAGTTCTCCTCCTGTTAATTCTATTTCTTTCCTTTTTGTAGAAAATGTTGACTTTTCAAAGGAAGATGAAAAAATGTGACACTTGTCCATCCAATTCACATGTCTTTATTTTCCTTTTATTTTCTTTATCTATTCCACAACACAAATACCTACATACTACACATGCTTACACCACACCAAGTGTATCTCTCTCACGAGCACACACCCTACCAAACTAATACGTATCTCCTCTATTGGAATATAATATTTTTTCTTAAACTTTCCAACCCTTTTAAATTTTTCTCAACATCAGTATAAGCACTAAAATTTATCTAAGTATTTCACCTATCAATATTGTAAACGACTTAAAATTATGTAGCTGAATATATAGATTGCCGTAATGTTTATGGTGCAATGTTAGACACTCACCTCCTTTAAAATTTCATCCACCAAATTTGATTCCTCCAACCTAAACGCCGTATAATTGAACCTACTGGCTTTACTGTGCAGTCTTATAAACTCTATTGTGCCGTACAAGGCTAATACAAACACTTAATACCAACGCACACACTCAATAAACATTCTCATTCAACAACAAATCTCACACAAAGGAATATGAGGACATCCACCCTTATAATTCCCCAAACCAATGAATGCATCAAAGCATGCAATGTATCATGCACTGAGCACCTTGGGCCCCATTCTTTCGCAGATCTAGCGGGCATCGACATTTGGGCATTGAGCACGTGTATGGAAATATGATTGTTTTATTTTCATATTGGTGCACATGTATGGAAATATGAATATTGGTGCACATGTATGGAAATATGATTGTGTCCACTTCAAACACATGGAACAAAGTACGGCATAAATGGTTTAATATTTTGGTGCACATGAGGTTTTATTTGGAATAGAGTATGCCTTGTTGTGATCGTTGATGGTCTTATGTCGTTAGATGATACAATGACCTCCTTGATTCGATATTGGTGTCTCGGGATTCCATGTTAAGTGATATAAGGTTATTTCCAAAGCATGACTTTATTATGTGAATAATTATTCAAGTTCAAGTGGGAGAGAGTTAGAATATTATTGAACTTGAATGATTATTTAATAATTATGCTTGTGTTGAGTGGAAATAAATTAAAGACATGGTATCACTGTTGGAAGTTACAAACTGAGTTATCTTAATTTGACTCTCGAGTTTGCAAGTCTTCCATTATTATGGCAGTGGAAGGGTTTGATGGAAATCTTTTCACTTGCCTTCATTAAGAGAATGGCCCCAACACTCGTTTATAAAAGCATGCTTAGTGTGAAGGAGTTCATCACGACTTCAAATATTGCTACACAAAAGTGAGATGGAGAGAGAGTTGAAGATTCATTCAAGGCTAGTAACATAGTTACACCTGGAAAACTTACCGATATTTATTCTCTTGGTTTATGGATTAAGCCACGCTATATTGTAGACATTCTATAATTTGTTAACATGGATATCATTTAACATTCAAATAGCTTTTTTCCCTCAATGTAGAATTCTGCTTTCAAAAGTTTGATGAACAATAAGCGCAGGTTTAAGATAAAACCAGTCTTCTCTTGCTTTTTGTCTTTGTCGTGTAATGCCATCAAACAAGTTTGGCATAATACCACTCTTGTTTTGGTCTTCGTCTTTGTTAGGTAATGCCACCAGAATTATCCTTGATCTTGAACTAATTGTATGGATTTATTGGATTACAACGGTGAATAGAAGCGATAGATTAGTCAGCAAGTATGTCATATTCCCTAACTTGGCAACTCTGTTAAGTCGATAAGGGCTAAGTTACAACCAATAAACCAATGGAAAAATGATTAAATTGGAGAAAGTCAATAGTATGAGTTCATTAAAAACATTAGCATTTCTAGTGCCTCCTCCGCAGAGTAACCAATTCCTAACCCACACCAATAAGCCATCGACAGAAATCAATCAAAAACCACCTTAGGATCCACTAAGGATGAACACGGCTACCGAGTCATGCCAACCGCCTCTAAGGGTTCTCTTACGATTTGCTATGGTTCAAGCTGTGGCTAGGTGGTGCTGATGTAATGGCGCATGTATTCGTATGTGAGGTTATAGTAGACGCTAAGGTCCAAAAATATTAAAGGATGAAACTAAGGTGCAAAATCCTACCTCAAAGCAAGAGCAATGAATAACAAAACCTTCTCCTCTCTCTCTCTCTCTATTTACTTATGACTCAGCTCTTGCCATCTTAGTTTTCCCTAGTTAGTTTAACTTTATTATTGATGTAAGTTTCTGTTTTTAATCAAACTCTTGCCCTTTTATGTATTGCTGCTTTGTCTTGTTTCTGCTCCATGCTGGAGTTTGATCTTGTCTTGCTTTGTTGCATGTGGCTATTGTTCACATTCACTTTCAATCTCTTGGTTGAGATCTTAACATTTACTTTCTTCAATCTCCCAGCTCGGAAACTTGCCAAAAGTCCCATTGGAAATCTGGGCATAAGACAAAATGCAAGGACTTCCACTTATCTGGGAAGGAAAATGCAATGCAGTCTGCAGCTATGCAAAGTGGGCTGAGAGGTTCGAATCCAGTTGCACTGGTTCCTAAAAGCGGTACTGTTAATATTATTAAGAAGTCAAAAGAGGTAATTAACCTTCCTTTTGTAGTGTTATAGATTAAATATGTTCGGTTAGTATGAAAACATTGACGTGCAGCAATATTTCAGATTCTTTTCCCTTATGAGGATTTTGTGAAACTTTTCAACTGGGACAAGCGAGGATTTCCTCCATGTGGACTACTAAATTGTGGAAACAGGTTTATGTTCCAACATATTATTCATTTTTTATGGCCAATGCTTGGATGGTTGCACTAGCTTGAGAGCTTCATTTGTGCAAGCCAAACATGCTTATGTATCCATATTGAACTCATAATGTTTGATTTTATTCTTGTTTTTGTGTAGTTGTTTTGCGAACGTGGTTCTACAATGTCTTTCCTACACCCGTCCGCTTGTTGCTTACGTGTTGGAGCAAGGTCACCGAAGGGAATGTAAGTGAAGATTACAACTACTTGTGGCCTGCACTTCGTTGGGCGTTGGGCAATTTGTCAATTTGTGCTGGTTTTTTTTTTTGCTCAGGCAGACGTAACGATTGGTGCTTCTTATGTGAATTTCAAAACCATGTTGAAAGAGCCAGTGAAAGTCAGCATCCCTTTTCACCACTAAATATACTCTCGCGGTTACCTAATATTGGCGGTAATCTTGGCTACGGAAAACAAGAGGATGCTCACGAATTTATGAGGTCCAATAACTAACAATTCCTTGTCCTTTATCTGTAGTTTATTGTCGTTTGTCTTGTGATACTGTCCTATCCAATTTTGTTTCACTTTTTCATAGGGACTGTATTTGGTGGCTGGTGTGGGTTTAATATGATATAGGTGCTGATTTCATTGACAAGTTTAGATGGTTCATTTTCATTGAAGTTGAGTCATTTGCAGGTTTGCTATTGATACTATGCAGTCAGTGTGCCTGGATGAATATGGCGGAGAAAAGGACATTCACCCTAGTACTCAAGAAACAACCCTTGTTCAACATATATTTGGAGGTCATCTCCAATCTCAGGTAGCTTGCCACTACCATGATGAAATGTTCGTTATTCAATTGCCATTATTCAAGAATGTTATTTCTACCAATCCTATGCCGATGGTTTTGATATTACTTGTGGACGTGGGGTAGATCTCCTTCTTGGCTCTGCCTGATTAGATGGTGCTTGAATAGTCTTCCTTCAGCTTGAGTTAACTGCAAGAGAAGCAACCAGTTAGCGTTGAATGGCCGGACTCTAGCCGAAGGGCAACTTGATCCTTATGTCAGTCCTCAGCCAATAAGGAAAGAGTACACATTACCTTGGTTAGCAAGTAACGACATAGCTTCGTATGGCTTATGGTGTACCTTTTATATTAAGATAGTATTTGGGCTCCAAGTAAGCCATGGCGGGCTTGTGCCCCCATGACTGTATGCATGGCCATCATTGATTTTTCATATAAGTTGTCTCCATGTGACCAAGTCGTGCCACCCAAGCATCCATGTAGCTTCGAGTAAGCAGAAGTATCATGCCATGGTTGGACCTAATCCGGCTTGGCCCAGTTGTCCAGCCGCACCCGCAATTTTATGGGATGGGCTTATTTGTTTTGGCCCAATCTTGGCCTTCTTCGGCCCACTACAAATGCTTGTCATCTCCTCTTTCAGCTCGGTTAGGAGTAAGAATTAGGAGTTGACAAATGTCTTGGTTGACCCATATCATTCAGCAGGCTGGCTCTCATAAAGCTGCAATATCTGTGCGATCGTGCCATGCGTTGTCTAACCATTGGCTCAACCATAGTGGTGACATGATGCCTTGCGCATGTCATGACGTGACTTTTCGAACCACCTTGGCTCATCTTCATTTGGTAGAATGATCTCTCTTTTAGGGCCACTTTCCTTCGGTGCTTTTGGCCACTAGGCCACAAGGGATCATCTGGCCCTTTGGTGTGCTCAGTGCATCGGCTGCCTCCCAAAGTAGCGAGCCTAGCATTGGCAAAACGGAGCCTTATTTATGGCAACGCAACTTGACACTCCCTGACTTGGTGAATGGTCAACTGGTCTATGTCGAAGTTGTCTCCCCATACTCGTCTATATCGTAGAGAGCCATTGTCTTAACATTCTCTTGGCCATTGTGCTATAGGGATCATGAACCTAGCCTAATCGGGTGCTCACAAATCACCTAAGCCTTGACATGGCCCTTCGGCGCGCTCAACGCATTGCTTGTCTATCAAAGTACCGAACAACGAGCCTAGCATTAGGCAAACCAAGCCGTACTTGGTGGCAACACAACTTCAGACTCCCTGTCTCATATAGTTGGCCTCCACCAAAGTTTGTCTCTTTCATGCCTCGTCTATATCCTAGAGAGTTGTTGTCTTACAATGTTCTCTTTCCATTGTGCCATACTTATGCTCCCCTAGGTCGAGCCCGGCTTGGCCTTTTTCTATGGAAGAAAATTATTTTGTACAGTCTCCTCTCGGATTGGCTTGGGTTATCTCACCTCCTTTTGAAGCTAAGGAAAGAGCCAGGCCTATGCTCCCTCTAAGGTCAAGAAACATTTGTTGTCACTCTCCCGGTTGAGTTGTCTTATATGCTCTCTTTGGGAATGCAACTATGCTATGTTGCTCCCTTTTATAATAGAGAATTGAGGCGAATACTAAGCTAATGCTGGCTAGGTATTAACAAGGGAGTAGGCTTTGTTAAAATTGGCTATGTAGTAAAAAGATGAAGCCTGAAGTATTGGCTAAGCGAGGAGGCTTGAAAGGGAAGAAATTTGGCCTCGGGAAGAAGGCCTTGCGTAGGCGAGTATTTATTATCTAAAGATTGGATGGCATAGAAGTAATTTCTAAACTTATGGAAACGAAACGTGGATCCGTGGAGGCGAGCTTGTTAATGAAGTTGACTCCAATTGTAAGAGAATTTTGTTGAGGTCCAGTAAAATGGGTGAAAGGAGAAAAATCTTAAACTTTTTGAAGTGCCCCCTCCCTTCTCTCCCCTACAAGGTTCAACCCCACCCTCCCTCTCTTCGAGGTACCTAACCCCTTCCCTCTCTCCCCCTCTTCCGAGGTACCTTGCTTGCCGCAAAGGTATCCCACTTAAAGTTTCCAAAGTGGCCCTTCACTGTAAGACAAACCCCCTCCTAAGGTGGCCCTCCATGGGGTCAGTCCCCTTTCCCTCCTGACAACAACTCATCTCGGTACCCCTCTTAGCAACGCCGCACCACTATCATGGTCCTCCTCCTCCTCCACCCTCTCAGTACCACCCTCCACCACTTCGGCCTGTGTCTTGGCATATCCAGACCCTATTAGAACCCCCTCACCATCCTTTAGGCATCCCTCTTGGTCACTCCATTGGTTGACCTACCCTGCGGGTCCCCACCTCACTGTGCAACAAAACAATCTCACTCACATTCTGCCCCTTCTTGCAGGTCCCGCACAACCACACCATCCATCACCCCTCTAGGCTCAAAGAGACAAAAGGGGGAAGAGAGAAATTATCAGCCCTTGTGGTGAATAGTTGAGTTGGAAAATTCCAAAAAATCATGAGTGAACATGGTAACACACATGGGGATTGCCTCACCTTGCCACGGGAATCTGGAAAAACGTAAGTGGTAGTGGGCTGATTTCCCTATCTAGAAGTCTGCAGTGCAGAAGAACTATATTTCCACGAGTAGACTGGGTTTTTTTTTTTGGTGTGGGGGGGTGGGGGTTGTGTGTGTGTTGGAAGATGGTTCGGTTCATTAGGTGGGAGGAGGGGTTGTCCCCGGTTCTGGTAGTTAAGACAAAAAGAAGAGGGAAGCCCAAACCATAATAATTTATGTTGAGATTTTAAAAGTAGTCATAATACTAAAAATGGTGGGATGATGGAAGTACTCTCTCTCTCCCCCTTTAAGTGAAAGTATAGACAGAGAAGAGAAGACCATAGACCTTACTGGACAAGGAAGGGGTAATCAGCAATGCAAGTACGCTCCAAAATAAAATATTCATGCACCGAAATATAAGAATGGCTAACTAGAAACCCTTGACCCCACCAAATCTCTTGAAAATTCTCAAAGGAAAGAAGCAAGTGAGTAAAGCTATGACCCAAAACCTTTGTAGTTCGCTGGCGAATGGCGATGAAAAGCTCCATCTTCAAGACAAGCCTTTCCAAACAGGAAAACTAGAGGAAAGTCATAGCATGATAGCCGATATTATTCACTCACTCACTCAAGACTTGAGTACATGCGCACAGGGGGCATTAATGTGGGTATTAGAAAGGCCCTTGCCATGGGGCCTGTACCAGTGGGCTGATGACCCATCCGCATAAAGCAGACAAGCTCGGTCTTCCCCTCCATAGCACTCCGAAGTTTTGACAAGTAAACTCTCTACGCTCCATGTTCTTCCATCGCCTGATGCAAATGAGCCCTCAATGGAGCCTCCAAGAATGCTACTACAAACACTTAAAGAGATCTCCAGGGCATCTCCTATTTATACACACTCAAATAAGGATCCATTGAGCTTTCCGACTCGACTACTTCCTAGGTCTGGAGTAAGGCCTAGGTAGCTCACTCAGGATCAAAGAAGGCATGTGGTTTGGAGGTAGAATAACTTGATTGTCAAGACTCGCCCTCTACAAGCGGCTCCAGCGTGACCAGTCATAGTGAGAGATAGGATGCCAACCAAGATGTCTGACATCTTGGAAATCTTACCAAACCTCCTGTCTGACAGTTCCATGATACTACTTCCACGAGATCTGCAAGCTGTCTGGCCTAGGACTTGTAGAGGAGGTTCTATCACCTCCAACCCACTGAGCCAATGAGGGGGGACCACATATCCTCAGGTGAGCTGTACTCCTCCAACCCTTGTATAAAAAGGGAGGTCCAAGCAGACAAAGACAATCATGCTTCATTTTACACTAAATCACTCTAGTGACCATTTTCTACTTCCATCCCCTCTCTCTCTAAGGCGTCCCTCCTCTAGTGGTATTGAGCCATTCTAATGTCTGCCATAGTCCCGAAAGGCCAACTCAGGTACACTACCAATACTAATATCCAATAATAATCCCTCGATATTTTCTAATATCCTCACCATAGATTTAAAGTTGAAAGGGAAGTGAAGCTCTTTTACTCCTACCTTGAAAGTGGTCTTTTCTGTAAGCTGTGTCAACAGGATTTTGTCAATTTCATATTGTGATGACTTTCTGCTTTCGTGCTCAAGTATCGGTCAATCATAGTTTGCCACAGTACATTGCTAGGAATTTAGGAATGAGTGTCTGCACCACTGATTTTGTATCCCCGTAAAGATTTAGGTGGAATGACGTTCCATCTAGTGTCTTTGCCTCAATTTTTTCAAGCCTAGACGTGAAGTGTATGTGTTGTCTCACAGTTTGTGCTGTATACCATATAGTACAGATTTGCCATCTTGCTGCAAGTTTTTCGTTGGTTCCTTTTTGACTGTCAATAATAATTCCTTTTTCTTTTTCTCAGGTGATCTGTACAAAATGCAATAACACGTCAAATCAGTACGAAAATATGATGGATCTAACAGTTGAAATTCATGGGGATGCTGCATCTTTGGAGGAATGCTTGGAACAATTCACAGTCAGAGAGCAGCTTCATGGAGATAACATGTATAAATGTGATGGGTAAGGGCACTTTATGTATACCTTATACACATGTTCAACATGGAGTACATTACCTGTTTTGTTCTCTTTGTTATCGGCTACTATTGCTATGCTATATTGGAAACGAAGGAAAAGGAATCCTGCTGCAATTTCTTTCCTCTCCATCACAAAATTCATGAACCAAATGAAAGATATCTAATTTAAAACTGTATTTGTTTCCTTACCCTCCCAAGTCCCAATAACTTGCAACCCTATGCCTCACCCAATAGAAACCCAAAACTGATGATGTGCATAGTTTTGGAAGCAAAGTAGATTCTAGAAGAAAGTTTATTTTCTCCTTGATTGGACCTAGAGTTTTGAAGAGTTTCACCATCTACTCCAGTATAAAAGAAAGTACTGTGAAAAGAACAATCTTACTTTCCTTTACCTTTTTTCCGTTTTTTAGATAACAAATTGAGGAGAGTATCAAAAAATTATGACGAAAGTACATTATAATATAAGCCAATAGAACAGTCAAAGGCTTTTTGGGAGACTACTTTGATAATGAACCCAATTTCGACGAATACAATATTTTTCATACTTTTATCATTTTCAAGAAAGACTTAAATTAGTTAGGAATATCTTTCGATACCATCTGTCTGTCGACGGCTCCTTTCAGCTCTAACATGTTCTTTATAAGTTCTGCATGCTTTAATTTGCACTCTAGCTCCAAGACACATGGCTATGGACGTGAGCAATATTTTATAAAAATCAAAAAAATCAAGATACGAAACGGTAGTGATAAGGTCAATTGACAAACATAGGGTGTCTAAATACGTAATTTTTATTAATTAGTTTTTTACATCTACGCATTTACTTTTTATGATATGTAAATAGCAAGAGTTCATTTTCTTATTCAAATACTAGAGAAAAAGAAGGAAAATTTTGACATTTCTGCAGTTTTTAGTACGTATGAACATACATTATTTCCTAATAGGATCACAAGTTATTTGTTATAAATTTTGTAAATGTGTTTCGTATGTATTTATGTGATGGACACACTAGGGTGCGACTGCGTGTGTTCAAAGTGTCCATGCTCGTTGTTTCCTTTGCTCACATAGACACCGGCTTCTTAGAAATGTTCATACTTCTTATCTAAAATCTCATTTCATTTTGGAGCCAAAGTTTTTGGTAGAGGGGGAAGATTGACAGATTGTCTTATTGTGTGTTCTTTTTTTGTGGGTGCAACTTTATTTTTCCCCCTTTTAGGGGGTTGATGGTGGTCCTTTTTGTGAATGATTTGGAATGAAAAGACCTAAACAATTGTTAAGAACTCTTATTCCATATATTGAAGAGGAGATTTAAACTCTTCCTTCGTATATTGAAGCGGAGATTGGGAGGAAGATGGTAGTAGGTTAGCTCATCCAAAGATATTCTCCATGGTTACAGTCTCCAGAGTTCTATTTTGCTATTGGATAGTTTATTTAGGTAGGATTTTTGTGTTTATTTTAGGTAGCACTAGCACACACGCAACCCGACACGTTGAGGAGTATGCGCAAACAAATTCGAGCATCTGGTGTCCGAGCCTATTTGTCTTATGAGTTGCTTTTTATACTTATTGTTTCCCAATCATTGGAAGCAATCTTCACTAGCACATGATCACTTTCTCTACGAGAGAACCCGATAATGGGTTTATACAAGACCCAAGCGTGTTCTGAGGGTTTTTTTTAGCATCCAAGTGAACGATATTTTAAAAATTTAGGACGTGATTAGGTACACTTGTGCAGACATTGGTGTGACACGCCTTTGGCAATGGTATGCGAGCTTCGAGGAAGTGTCCGTTGTTCAAATTTCCTTTTATTATGAAAGATGCTTTCATAGTATATGGTCTTGCTAGAGGTCTAACCGGTAACTTCATTTAATGATTTTGTTCAAAATAAATGTCATGTTTTTGGTTTTAAGAATCTATCACAATCAAGGTTATTAATACCGTACTGTACCGGCCGGTACATATCATTTTGATATAAAAACGGTATCAGATACCTCTAATACTATACCATTCTAAATACCGGCCGATCGGATTTTTTTTAAAAAAAATTGCAAAAAAAGTAATTATTATTTTTGCTCTCTCTATGGTTTATACATATATATTGATAGTTACGGTAAATCTGATATGGTACCCGGTATATGATTGGTACCGGTACGTACCGTACCAATAGAAAAACTGTTACTCAAACCGATCCAGTATTCAGAACCTTGATCACAATAAACTTTTACTCTGCATGTGTGCTAGACGTCTACTACTTCTGTCACGTAGTTCTTGTTATCATGAGGACAAAAGGTGTTTAGGGTTCATTAACTTAACCCAACTGACACATGACATAAATAGAAGAGAATAGCTAAACATAATACATAGACCTAACTACCCCCGCTCAAGCTGGAACATGCATCTTACAAAGACCCGGATTGTTACACAACAACTCTAGACGTGTGGTTTGAACAATGATTTGATAGGGATATTAGCTAGTTAGTTGAGTTTCTATAGACATAAAAGGGGTAACCAACACACCGTTCTCTATCTTTTCTCAAATAATATGTCAATCCCACCTCAATATGCTTGATTCTCTCATGAAATACTGGTTTGAGTAGGTTGAGGAAAAGATGTTTAGGGTTTGTTAATTACTTACCCTAATAGACATACATTATATATAGCAAACGAGTGTAAGGTAAAAGACACGAATACCATAATAGTTACTGAACGCAAACATTACAATAATTCTTAACACTCCCCCTCATGTTGGAACGTAAATATCACATAGATCCAGTTTGTTACGTAGTAGTTCTAATCATGGCTTGTATAATGACTTGGCGAAGATATCGACCAGTTGAGCGCCTGTAGACACGAAAGGAGTGGCTTTCACACATCTATCCACATTGTCTTGAACAAGGTGGCAATCGACTTCAATATGTTTGATCCTCTCATAAAACACAAGAATAGATGCAATCTGAATGGTTGAAAGGAAGGATGATACCCAAATAATCTCACATGTCGTGTGTGCCACGCCACGATACTCAGCTTCTGCATTAGATCATGCAACAACGGTTTGCTTCTTATTTTGCTAAGTCACGAAATTATTAACTAGGAAAACACAATATTCAGTAGTTGATCTCTTGTCATGGGATCCTCCTGCCCAATTTGAATCAATAAATGCCTCAATAGTAAACGACTATCAGCTCGATAAAACAAACACTGTTCTGGATGAGCCTTTAGATACTTCACAAAACGAAGAACGGCCTCCCAATGAGCGAGTCAAGGTGTAGACATAAACTGACTCACCAAACTAATTACAAATTAATAGGATGCATAATGGTAAGATAATTCAACTTACCAACCAGTCGGCGATACTGGTTAGGACTAGAAAGTAACTCCCCTGATCAACACAATTTGATATTGGGATTCATAGGAGTATCCACAGGTCTCGATCCCAATAAGCCAGTCTCCTCTAAAATATTCAAAACATACTTGCGCTGAGACAAACTAATTTCGTCCTTGGACCGAGCCACCTTAATACCAAAGAAGTTTTGTAGTTTGCCCAAGTTCTTGGTATGAAACTGTTGTCATAGGAACTCCTACTGGGCAGTACCTTGTTGATCAGCACGGATACTGATGATATCATCCACTTAAAAAATCAGCAAATATTTTGCCCTGGTCAGACGTGAGGGAAAAGACTAATTTGATTGGCAACGATGCAAGCCAAACTGCAAGACATCACTAAACTAGCCAAACCAAGCTCTGAGAGACTGTTTGACCACATAAAGTACTTTGTGAAGTCAACATACCTGAGTACGTTTCCCATGAGCAACAAACCCAAGTAGTTGCTCCATATGTACCTCCGCAACAAAATCACCATGCAAAAAGACATTTTTAACATCGGGCTGAAATAAGGGCCAACCAAGATTGGTAGCAAGAGAGATAAGAAGCCGTGCAGATTGGCAAGGAGAGAAAAGGTCTCAGCATAATCAACACTATAAGTCTAAATATGGCCCTTGGTGACAGGTTGGGCTTTGTACAACTCAACAAATCCATCCAGATGATATTTGATAGTGAACACCCAGCAACATCCAATCATAGTTCTACCAGGAGTAGGAACTCCTAGGTCCCATTGTGATGAAGAGCGCAAATCTCACCCATTATAGCTGTCCGCCACTCAAGACAATAGTTAAGGCTTCCTAAACAGTGTTAGGAATAAGGATTGACGAAACAAAAGTAGCAAATGCACAAAGCGAGGGTGACAAGTGATTATAAGGAACATACTGGGTAATGGAATGAGAAGTACAAGTACGAATACCTTTGCGAAATAGGAAGAGTCAGGAGATAGAGGGGGATCTGAGGATGAAGAAGAAGATGGCACAACAGATTGAGACGGAGTAGGCGACATTTTGGAGTGGCAAACGTATACTTGCAAGGGTTTCTTAGGTGGAACTATAGAGAGGCATTATGAGATGGATCAATAGGATCGGTGGTGCATGAAAGAAGGGTAAAGACTCATTAAATGTATTATCTGCACATACAAAATGACGACGAAAGGACAATGAGTAACACTTGTATCCTTTTTAAGTGCGGGAGTAACCCAAAAGGACACATTGAATGGCCCGGGAATCGAGTTTGTCTCGACAAAGATTCAGAGTATGAACATAACATGTGCATCCAAAACCCATAGTGGTAAGGAGAATAGAGGATGGTCAGGAGATAAAAGCATATGAGGGATTTGACCCCCGAGGGCAGTATAGGACATATGATTAATCAAGTGGCATGCCGTAAGAATAGCATTACTCCAGTAGGACTAGGAACCTGCATTTGAAATAACAGTGTGTGCCTCACCTCAGATAAATAGTGATCTTGTGTTTAGCAATCCCATTTTGTTGGGGGGGTCTGAGCACAAAAGGGCTGATGAATAGTACCATGAGGATAAAAAAATTGAGACAAAACAGTATGAAAATAATCACGTGCATTATCAGAATGAAACACGAGTACAAGTATCAAATTAAGTTTTAATTTCCATGTAAAATGACTGAAAAACGGAAAACAATTCTAATGGATCTCTCATAAGATAAAAGTATGTAACATGATAGAAATCATCAACAAAAATAACATAATACTGGAAACCAAAAGTATTAGGAACCCACATGGGACCTGAAATTTCCGAATGTACTAACTAAAACAAACGCAAAACACGACTGTCAATTATGATACTTTACAGTGTTTACTAAACTCATAGACTTTACAGGACAATTTGTCAAGATGACTACATGAGGGGACCAACCGTTTGAGGGTCTGTAAGGACAAATGACCAAGACAACAGTGATGCTGATATGGGGACATCGAAGCCTAGAAAGCAACAGAGCTAGGGTGAATGTCATCAATAAAGTAGTACAAGCTAGCATGCTCAGCACTGCCACTAATCTTCCTCCCGGTTGTGAGATCCTGAAACATACAACCATGAAGGAAAAACATAACCGAGCAGTTTAAGGACTTGGAAAATTTACTAATAGACATAAGATTAAATGGAAAACGCAGAACGTGCAGGACAAAATCCAAAGTAGAGGAAGGAGTGACAAAAATAAAACCAAACCAGTAATGTCAATGGTTGAATCATCGGCGAGAGTGACTCAAGATGATTTACCAAAGGACTGACGATTGAAAAAAACAATAGATGTACTAGTCATATGATTAGAAGCACCAGAATCAGTAACCCAAGGAGTAGGAGAAATAGAAGACACAATACAAGCAACAGGAAGACCTGTCTGAGTGAGCGTCGTAGTGGAGGAATCAGTGCTATAGAGGGAGTCTGAAGGGACACAAGACGCTGATACTCCTACGTAGATATAGTGACCACGGTATTAGTAGAATAAGTAGCTTGTCCAGTGTCAAAAGTAGTGGCCTGATGAGACCAAGGAAAACCATGAAGATCATAACAATACTCCACCGTATGACTGGTTACTCCACAATTAGTGAACAATCACGAACGAGCTCTATCGCGACAACCTCCCCCTAATTAGCGGCCTCCAGGGTTGCGATAACTATGACCTCTGCCCCTTGACGCACGATCATGGCCAGGGAAAGTGCCAAATCCACTAGATTTAGTAGAGGCCAAAGCGAAAGGATCAGATGTAGGTGCAATAGCCGTGGCTGGTATCCGAAAGAGATGACCGACGAGGCCAACAAGACCTCATTCAGAGAAGGTAAATCATGAGCCCCCAACAATTGGGAGTGAATAGGATCATAAGAGAAGGGTAAGCCAGATGAAAATCAAGCCACATTCATAGGATCTTGCTGGCACTGCTTAACTTGAATATCAGAAGAAATAGGTTGACAAATATTGAGCTCCTAACATATACCGCGGAACTAAGCATCGTAATCTTCTAAAGATAAATTACCAAGAGCAAGAGAAAAGTATGTCTGATGAAGATCATATGTTTTCGCAGATTATTAACACTGGAATACAACTCCCGAGCTTGACGCCATAAAACTTTCGGAGTGGGCAAGAAAACTAAGGTACTACTGATTTGTGGCTCCAAATTGTTCCACAACCTAATATGAATCTGAGTATCCTTAGCATGCCAATCAACATACTTTGAATTAGACTTTTTAGGAGGATCATTTATGAGGAAATGATACTGTTTCTTGCTTATAAAGTGTGTACCTCAATAGCCTTCATCCACAGAGCATTTTTTTTCCATTTAATCGCGTGGAAGTGATACACACCATGAAAGAATCAAATAAACTAGCAGGAGTAGTAAAACTAGAGGTCATTGCAAACAACCACAAAAACGAGTAAGACCCGTGGGCAAACAACAGATAATAACACGAACAATCAATAACCAATGGACAAACAACTAATACGCCATCAATATTTTGTACGAGACATACAACAAACGAGTAAGACCCATCAAGAGATAATTGACAGAAAATAACAGCAAGCAAGGCACCAAACTATACGTATTTGATTAAGCCACACGAAGAAAATTGATCTGTTGAAACCTCAGAACAAGCGTTTCATAGCCATAGCCATAACAAGCTCCATAAACCTATGCATAAACACTAGACCAACACAAAAACATACAAACCAAATCGCAAGCCACAGAGGCCACAAGAAGAAACAAGATCAGAGGTCGCGATTGTGATCAAAAGCAGGTACAACCGACAAAAAACGAGATCAGAAATAGGTCCCGAGAAATGAGAATAGATCACGATTAGAAGTAGGTCATGAGAATGAGAACAACGGCAACATGGTGGTCGGCCGACTGCGGTAGGTTAGTCGATGGCGGCAGGAGGGGCTGTAGTCATTGGAAGGTTAGGGTTAGGGTTTGGATGTTTGTGTGTTTTTTTGTTAAGATAGCTTTGATATCATGTAGTTGAGGAAAAGGTGTTTAGCGTTTCTTAATTTCTTTCCCCAATACAAATTATATATAGAGAATGCATACAAAGTAAAAGACACAAATATCCTAATATTACTAAACACACACATTACAATATCTCTTAAAAGAAGCCTATAAATTGATGCCTGATTATCACATTACATATTTATAGGTAACACGCCGCAAATCCTAACTCCTCTAGTAAAGACCACACCCATACAATTTCGCATGTAGTGTGAGTCATGGTCCTATATTCAGCTTTTGCGCTGAACCTTGCAGCGATTGTTTGTTTCTTGAGCTAACAAGATTTCTAACACTAGAAGTGCAATAGCTGGTCATTGATCGTCTATTGGAGGGTGATTCTACCCAATCAGCATCAATAAAGGCCTCAACATGCTGATGATTGTTAGACCGGTAAAACAAACCGCATCCAGGAAGAGTAGCTTCTCAATGTGGAAGACAAGGAGCTGAAACAAATTGACTCATTATGATAAAAAGCAAATGAGTTATCAGGGTGGGTAATAGTGAGATAATTCAAGTTGCTAAGATGCAAATCGAGTTTTTATTTTCATGTAAAATGACTTAAAAATTGTAGACAACTCGGATCTCTCTTAACCCTAATACACATGACATTGACAGATATAGAGCGTACAAAACACAAGACAAAGACCTAACTACCGCTCACTATATTCTAACAATTCCACTACCATAAAGCAAGTTAAACTTGTCAAATTACTGAGAAGAACAAAACTTGAGGACATTGGTTCTATTGGAACAAAAATCCAAGCGACTACGTACACTCTTTGTGTAATTTTCCATTGGGTTCATTGATTTAAATTACCAAAAAATTTGCGTTACTGTCCATTATTTGTTCTCCAATTTTTAGTTTTCCCATTTAAGTCCTCTGAATTATAAGTGTAGTAACTTGTACTGTTTTACTTTTTGGGTAGATCAATGGATGTGAATCCTGTTGACAATTTCTGTACAGCTCCATCGGGAGGCATGCCGTATGTTGTGCAGTTTGTAGACGAAAATCTGTTCTATTACATATGTGCTATACTTGCTGGTTTAAATGTTCTTCTCTAGCATATGTTTTTGAAAACAGGATAAAACTGTAGCTTTTCTGGTTCATGTATACTATAGTTCTTGCTGTTCATGTACGTAACAACGCTAAATATACTTTTCATACAACCAAGTGGATAGCTTTGTGTCGAATGAGGTGGTTATGTTGGTTGAAAACTGAGAGTTCAGCTACAGTAATTGTGTCAGTCTGATGAAAGCTTCTATGTACAATCCTTGGTCTTTGTTTGGTTGACTGTTTATTTTTTAGGAAGGTTTTTTTGCACGGTTTCATTGCGTTATATTAGTGAAAAAAATTGGTTCTGGAATTTTATATTATTCCCCACTGTTATAGATTGTGAACTAAAGTGATGAAAAAAGGCACCCTGCCATGGATATCTGTCTTCCAAAATCTGATTCTGGTGTTGAATCTCTATATCCTTTTGGGGCTGTGCCTTTGAGCTTGAGAACTATTATTAAAGTTTTGGGTACGAAGCTAAAGGTTCAATAGGGGCTTGAAAGTTTCTTCGCCTGCAGTTCCCCTTCCCCCAGGATTTTCCCCCTATTTTGTGTAGGTCTTGGTGGTCAAAACTTACAGAAGTTAGTTTCTCAGGATGGAAGACTTGAAAAGGATAAGGTCTTTCATGATTGGCAGGGATAAGTTTCAGCAGTGCAAGAACTTATAGAGTAAGATGGAGAAGAAAGAATAAGAGGATATATTCAAAGTTACAACTGAAGTGGAAGGTTGGATATATGAATATTGGATTCCTGCTAAGATTATAATATAACCGTAATGAAATCGAACCAACTAGCATCAACTATATAAGTAAGGCTTATTTCTTACGTTTAGAGACCATGATCAGTGAGTTATGAACTATGCAAATATTTTATTTTCAGGCCGTAGAATAACTCAAAAAACTCTATTTGTGCCAGCTTAAGGAACAAGATTAAGTATATTTTTTCCGTGGATTTCAAATAGGCAACGACGAGGTCCACAGAGTTATACATTCACACAGGATGCAACACTAGTTCTTTTGTCTTTGAGTTTGAAATTTGAACCTTCTTCTGATTCCCAGTCAAGGACTCAATAAAGACCAATTCTGTGTCAACTCTTTCCTCTTTACTGTCAGAATAACGTTATGACTTGGCGATATGGCATTTTGTTGTTTGCAACTGTGGGTGGGGGGGTGTGTGTGTGAGAGAGAGAATTTGTCTATCCGCAGTAAATGCATTGCAGCAAATGTTTATATCGCATTATGATACACTTTTTCTATTTGCAGATGCAATGATTACGTCATGGCATGGAAGCGCCTTACTGTTCGACGAGCTCCAAATATCCTTACAATCGCTTTAAAGAGGTTTCAGGTTTGACCTAAGTGTTTTAATGATTATGATGCTTATTGTCGCTATTTCCACACCTTCTGGAAACACTCAGATTACATATGTACTATGGGGTCTGTGGAAGGAGCCAAAAGGCTGTTGAAATAGCATATAAAATGGGTTATTTTTAATCCTTTGAAGTTCTGATTTTTGCTCATACTTTGAGCAGAGCGGGAGGTTTGGGAAACTTAACAAGAGGGTGACTTTCCCCGAGACTTTAGATCTTAGCCCTTACATGAGTGAAACAGGAGATGGCGAGGATGTGTACAAGCTATATGCAGTAGTTGTCCATGTTGACATGCTAAACGCATCATTTTTCGGCCATTACATTTGCTATACAAAGGATTTTTGTGGAAACTGGTACAGGATTGATGACTGCAAGGTTTAAATCTCTCTCTCCCCCTCCCTCTCTCTCTCTGTCTCTCTATCTCTCTTGCTGCATGTGCATGTAGGCCCTAGTGGATCCAACAGAAAACTGGAATGAAAAAGACCAGTACCACGTGCACAGAGAATCACGGGCTAGCATCGATTAATGTATTTGTGTGGCCAGTTACATTATGCTACCTTATATAGTCAAGAAATCCTATCTTGGCAGACCATTAATCCAAGCAATCTACAAACAGCCAGTTTAAGACTTGGGGTTGCACACCTGGATAAATTCCATCACCTTCTGTGAATGTCCTGTGTAACACATTCTTATCATGTTTTTGTTGTACTCTGGGTTTTATTACTGATTTATAATCAGTGCTTGTTTAGCTTGTAGACCACTGGACATTATGCAAACATACGAGGCACAAATTTGTCAGTAATTGATTTGACAATAATCAGTAGAAATTGCTGTAATTAGGTTGTCTAGTTTAAGAGTTTTGTCTTACTTAATTTTCAAACCTTATCAGGTAACAAGGGTTGATTTGGAAGATGTTCTCTCGCAGGGAGCTTATATGCTCTTGTATAGCAGGTAGCTGGCCCTTTTACTTCTTTGTTATTACTTTCTTAGCTATTTGTAAAGAAAGGGAATTATTGGGTAGAATTTAGTTGGCTGTGGCCAGCTTTTAAGTGCGTTAATTTTACGTTCATCAATCATTTTTCCATGACAAAAAAGTGTCTGCGACCTTTTTAGGTTAGCATAGAGTTCATTCCAATGTAAAAGTTATTACACTTTCCTTGAGGTGCTGCATGTGTGCTTTCCTGGGGTATGGCTTGATATATGACAAGACATGGAAGGTCCTGGTCTTCATACATGGCATCAAGCTTGCATCACAATATGAGCCAGCACATTGCCCTTGGTCATTATTATCTTGAACCCTTTCGCCAAGAAGTGAATTGTTTGCCTTTTGACAATCAGAACTTTTGCCCTCCTTCCACGCTGATAACCTATTATTTTGCCCGGTTAAACTGGGATGCTAGTTTGAGTCAAACGATAACTAAGCCGAATTTGCTGTGCTTCAGCCTTCACTTGTAGTTAAACAGCTGGAGCTAATGTCCAACAGGGTAGTAATTCCACCCACTGGCTGATATTTACCCCATCAAATACCGGTGAGTACTTATGTTCCTGAGTCAGATAATCCATCTTGCGAACTTGTCCAACAGTATAAAGTGCATGTGTACTTGCGATTAGAAATACATCTTTGGCTTGTGAGGTTGGTAATGCTGAAACAGAACGCCTTCATGGTTTACGGAAAGGAACTAGTTTCGAATCTGGCTCAATCTTGGACATTTGAACTTGCTTCCACCAAGGAAAAAAATGCTAACCCTTCCTTTTGAGAGCTACAAACTCTACCTTCTTATTTCCTGTAGATCTTTCTTTCCACTTCATGTAGTTTAGGTTTTAGTATTATCTAATTAGTTGTCTGTTTTATTTTAGTTGGTTTAAAACAGATTTAATGTTTATTGTGTTGGCCATTTGTGGGGGTTGTCAACTTTTTGTTTAGATTGGCACATTCTATGCACATGATTTTAATATTTAAGAGACCAATAGGATTGTGACACCTAAGGGGGAGCTAAGGGTTTTTCTTTTGCTCCTATATTAGCCCTGCTCTTCTCTTCTGAATGAACGATATATTGAAAGAAAAAAAAAAGGCGTTGGCTGCTGGTTCACTCTTCCTTCCCTTCTATCCATGGATTTCTATTCTCTGCTACTCTGTCTCTGGTGTTCCCTTGGCTGCTGCTTCTGCACCTTTCTCTGCAGCTATTTTCTTCTTCTTGGCTGCTGCTGCGTCTTCTTTGCCTTCTCTTCTTCTATGCTGTTATTTCCCTTCTCGTTTTTGTTACTTTTGCCTTTCCCAACCTTTTATCATCTGATTCCTACCCCTTCTATTGCTGAATCTGCTGCTGCTGTATTCATTTCCTTCCTTAGTACTTTGTGTCCATTGGCTGGCTTAGTTTTATGAACTTGTATTGAGCTACCCTTTTGTTATTGTTTCATGGTTTAATCAAGTTTAGTTGATTGGTGGTGATTGCAGTATCTTGCTTTTTAGTTGCCTGTGATGCATCTACTAGCTGTCTGTAACATGTTTTGAGATATTTCATTTGCTGAAGTTAAGGGTGTTTGGGATGTATCTATAAAGATCCATTTGGGTCAATGCTGTGATGCATCTTCTAGTTGTCCGTAACATGTTTAGAGATATTATACTTGCCGAAGTTAAGGGTGTTTGGGCTGTATTTATAAAGTTATCCATTTGGGTCAATGTAATTGATGTTTTCCAACCTAGGGCTGCATTACAAGTTCATGTACCCAGTCCAGAACCACCTCTTGTTGTTCACTGTTAAAATCTGGTATTTCCTATTCTACACGTGGTTCGATATTAAGCTCTGCATAGGGAAGGCTGCATTCTCAGCAACCAAAGATTGCACTACAGGCTGTTGTTGAAGTCTTTCGAAACAGGTGCTAGGTGGACTTCTTAAATTTTCACTTTAATTTCCATGCATTTGTTGGTTGCCTTCTCTCACGGTAATTGAATTCGGTGCGTTTTAAGATTGAAGACTACTCTAACCTTGCACATGGCCGAGTAAATTTGCTGTTAAGTTATCCCTCTTCTTACTTGCCACGTTCTCAATAGGTGCTCCTTGATGTGCCTGTTATGTGAACGTAGTATAGCTTAGCTTATTAAGTTATTTAATTATTTGTTCTTACTTTAAGGGCATTTTTGTCCTTTTATCTTATTTGGGTTTTTAGGGTTACTAGGCTTAGCCTATTTAACCACATTGTCTTGTACAATAAACTCATTCAATAATACAGTAGAATAAAGTTTTCCCTTCTATTATGGTATTAGAGCTTAGGGTTAGGGTTAGGGTTAGGGTTAGGGTTAGGGTTTAGCATCACCTCTCCTTTGCATCTGGATCTCCACTTCTTCGATTTGACCCCCTCTGCCGCCGCCGCCGCACACCGGTCTTCTCCCTGCCGCCGCTGCTGCTGACCATCCTTACAGGCCTCTGTCTTCCCAGATCTGGGATCGCCCACCTTCACCGAACTTCCGATCACCCTCGTCGGCTGACGCCGTAGTTCGCAAAACAACCGCTGTTCTTTGTCGGCCGCCGCCGCCGTTCGCGAGCTCGATCTGTGAGTTCCCAGATCCGGGATCGCCCCCCCTTTGCCAGACCTTCGTCCACCCTCGTAGGCAACTGCTGCCGTTCACAAAACCACCGCCGTTCTTCGTCGGCCGCCGCAACCGCCTCAGCTGTTGCCACTGTTCGCCAGAGACTCGTCTCTGTGGGTTATTCTCTGGTATTTGCTCTACATCAGTGTGTTATTCTTTGGTATTTGGTCTACATCAGTGGGTTTATTTCTTGTTCATTCCTCATGTCGGATGATAAAATGCAAGACATCAACATACGGTTAACGGGTAACAACTATTCATATTGGTCCCATGTTATGAAAATTTTTGTTGTGGGCAAGAGGTTATGGGGATATGTCGATGGTTCAATTTTGCAGCCATCTGATTCAAAAGCCGACAACTACAAAATTGCTCTTGCAAAATGGGATATGGAAAATGCCAGGATTTTACTTGGTTTCACAACTCTGTCGAACCCAATATTGGCATGAATTTCTCCAAATACAGTACAGCGCAGAAAGTTTTGGATTATTTAAAAACTATGTATTTGGAATCCAATTTCGCTAAGCAGTATGAGCTTGATGTGTCTATTCGGAGTGCTACTCAAAGGGATAAGTCGGTTCAGGAGTTTAACAATGAGACGACTAATTATTGGGATCAGTTGGCTCTTATGGAACCTTCAGATTTGCAATCACTTGATAGCTATGTTCAGTGCAGGGAGAAACGACATCTTGTCCAGTTTCTCATGGCTCTTCGAGATCAAATTTGAGCCTCTTCGGGGGGCTATTTTGCACCGTTCTCCCTTACCATCAGTTGATGGTGCCGTACGTGAGATTATTGCCGAGGAAACTAGGTTCAAAGTGTCTTATGTTGCATCTCCTGCTCAATCTGTGTTTGCCACTTCCGTGGCTAATTCGAGCCAGTCTCTGGCACCGATCCGACCCATTCCAACTTCCCATTTGATTCAAGTAACTAGCAAGTCCAAACCTCATGTAGGTATGGATGAATGTAGTTTTTGCCATCAGAAGGGTCACTAGAAGAATGCGTGCCCCAGACTTGTTCAAGCCAAGGGTCATACCTCTTCTCACTCGGCCATCCCATCATCCTCTCAACCTCCACATTACTCCTCTCGTGCCCCCAACAGCCCTCGAGGTTTCTATCCCTGGCAGTACACCATCTTCCTTCTCCTATGAGCAATTGAACAGTTTCAAGCTTTTTTGGCTGCCACTGAAAAGCATCATCAACAAGTTTCTGCTATGATTACTACTCTCTCAGGTTTGCCTAATTCTCACACCACAAGTACCTTACACACCACCTGGATGTTTGACTCGAGTTCTTCCCATCATATGTCTCCTAATGTTTTCTTTATGAGTAACTGCATTTCCCTCGTTTCCCCCATTAGTATTGTTACTGCAAATGGCTCCCCGATGCATGTTGTGTCTGTCGGTTCTATTTCATCTCCCTCATTATGTCTTCCTGATGTCTTTTATGTCCCTCACTTATCTTTAAGTCTTATTTCGATTAGTCAATTGTCTGATTCGGGTTTTGACGTTTTGTTCTCTTCTTCTGGTTGTGTTGTGCAAGATCGGGCGTCCAAGAAGCAGATTGGGACCGGTCGTAGAGTTGATGACCTCTATACTTTGGAAACCTTGCACTTTCCTCTGATATCTCCTCCCGCCGCTTTCTCCTCTTTTTCTTTAAATACAACATCTTCTCCTTTTTACCTTTGGCATTCTAGATTAGGTCATTTGTCTATTGAGCGTTTGAAACATTTAGTTAAGTCTGGTCTTTTGGGTACCATCCCTATTAGTGACATTTTTTATTGCAGTGATTGTAAGTTGTCCAAAATGTCCGCCTTACCTGTTAACAAAAGTACTTCTGTTTCTACTTCTCCTTTTCATCTTGTCTACACTGATTTGTGGGGATCTTCTCTTATTGCAACCAAGGGAGGCTCTATGTATTATGTTTATTTTGTTGATTATTATAGTCGATATACATGGGCTTATTTACTTATACACAAATCGGATCTTTTCAAAATTTATCGCAATTTTCACAATATGGTGCATACTCAGTTCTCTAATACAGTCAAAATCCTTCGGTCTGACTTGGGTGGGGAATACTTTCTTTCTGAATTTACTGAATTCTTAGTGACTCGTGGCACTATTTACCAATCTTCCTGTTCGGACATTCCTGCCCAAAATGGTCGCGCTGAGCGCAAACATCGTCACCTCTTGGATACTGCTCGGTCTCTTCTTCTCTCATCCTCTATCCCTTCTGTTTTCTGGGGTGAAGTTGTGCTCACTGCCGCCTATCTCTTGAATCGCATGCCTACCCCACTTCTCTGCGGTACTTGTCCGTATGAGCGTCTCCATGGTCACCTTCCCAACTATTCCCTTCTTCGTGTTTGTGGGTGTATATGCTTTGTTCTTCTTCCCAAGCGGGACCGCAGTAAACTCAGTACTCGTTGTGCTCTGTGTTTTCTTGAGATACGGTATCACCAAAAAGGTTATCGTCGTTATGATCCTGTGACTAAAAAGTTATGTGTGTGTCATATCACCTTTATCGAGTGTTTACCCTACTTCTCCCTTCCCCCGAAACTAACCCTTGTTACGAAGGACGACCTTGTTCTTCTTGATCCTTTTCCTGCTGATGTTTCTCCAATTGAATACAATGCCACTGTAGACGTTTCTGACCTTCCTCCTACCTCTTCGGCTCCCTCTCCCTCTACCCTCATTCCACCCTATCATTTTGTCTATTCCCTCCGTCTTACAACTTTCCTTGCCCCAACTCCACTTCCCGACTTTACGGCCCATTCCCTTGCATCTTCGGACCCTGATCCTCCTGACCGCCGTTATCCCGCTCGCGATCGTCATCCCCCGGTAAGACTTGGCTTTACTAGTACTTGTTTCTCTTCTTCCTATCGTTCCTTTCTTTTTCGTATCCATGCTTATTTTGAGCTCAGGTCATATAAAGAAGCTTGTAACGATCCTAATTGGGTGCATGCCATGAATGACAAGTTGACTGCTCTTGCCAAAATTTCTGTCGATGCAGTGCATCAATGGCTTCTCTTTCAGTTGGATGTTAAGAATGCATTCCTTAACAGCTACTTATCTGAAGAAGTCTACATGCGTCCCCTTCTGGGACTTTCTCATACCACCCGGATTTGTTTGTCGTCTTCGACGTGCACTATATGGTCTTAAGCAGTCTCCCTGTGCCTGGTACGAGCGTTTCCACTCTGTTGCTCTCCAAATTGGCTTCCTTCCTAGTATGCATGATTCTGCTTTATTTATTTGTTGCACATCTACGGGGCTTGTCCTCTTCTTATTATATGTCGACGACATAATTATTACGAGTTCTGATTCTGCTGCTATTAGTGAGGTGAAGTCCCATCTCTTTCACAAGTTTGAGATGAAAGATTTAGGACCTCTTCGTTATTTTTGGGTTATTGAGGTTGCTTCCTCCACCAAGGGGTATCTCTTATCTCAGACCAAATATGCAACCGATATCCTCCATCGTGCCTATCTCACTGATGATAAACTTGTTGATACCCCTATCGAATTGCATGCCAAGTTCTCTACTACTGATGGAGTTATTCTTGATGATCCTACTGAATTTTGCGAACTGGTTGGTTGCTTGGTATCTCTCACTGTGACTCGTCCCGATATTGCTTATGTCGTCCATATTATTAGTCAGTTATCGATCTACCCATTGATTGCCCTGCTCTGCATCTTGCGGTACGTTCGTGATACTCTCTATCAATGGTTACTACTCTCCTCCACTTCGAGTTTGACTCTCCGGGCGTATGCTGATGCTGATTGGGCCGAGGATATTACTGATTGCAAATCAACTTCTGGGTTTTGTGTGTTTCTTGACGACTCCCTCATCTCTTGGAAAAGTAAGGAACAGTCTGTTATTCCTCGCTCGACTGCTGAAGCTGAATATCAGTCTATGTCTCGGGTGAAAGCCGAAATTGTCTGGTTTCGTTGGCTTTTTGTCGGATATGGGTGTTTCACTTGACTCTCCCACACCTCTTTACTGTGATAACAAAAGTGCCATTCAGATGGCACATAATTCCGTCTTTCATGAGAGAACGAAGTATATTGAGATTGATTGTCATTTCATCTGCCAGCATCTCCAGTCTGGCACTATTGATCTCCCCTTCGTTCCATCCTCCCTTCAGTTGGCTGATTTCTTCACTAAGACTCACACCGCTGCTCGCTTTCGTTTTCTCTTTGGCAAACTCACGATACTCTCCGCTCTCACATCCTGAGTTTTAGACGAGGTGTGAACGCAGTATAGCTTAACTTATTTAGTTATTTAATTATTTTTTCTTACTTTAAGGGTATTTTTTGTCCTTTTATCTTATTAGGGCTTTTAGGATTACTAGGCTTAGCCTATTTAACCACATTGTCTAGTACAATAAACTCATTCAATAATACAGTAGAATAAAGTTTTCCTTTCTATCAATCATGGTTCACTTTTTTGAGCTGTTTACATGCCCAGTCATATGATCCTAAAAAATCTGATATCTGATAAAGCAGGCTTTGACACCTCTATGTTGATACATCTTTGTAAGATCTCTAATTGATTTGGAGCCAAGATTTTTACAGGAAAGTCTTGAAAGATGTGTAAGATGATAATTTAACCCTGGAAGCTAAATTTAGGAGCTAACTCGATATTACAAAGTACTCAATTCTGATGGTTAAAGACGTTAAGCGTGCTCCCCTTTTTTTCCTCTCTTTAAAATTCATCTGCATGAGAAGTATTTTGGTGTCCCAACACCTGAGTTATTTATTTAACGAAAGACATGAATGATTCTTTGAATTCAACGAACAAAATATGTTATGACTCTGAATACCCAGCCGAAACGAAGTCTCCGACTGTCCAACCCGCTGAGCCAGCTGGTTGGTCAGGTCCTGTTTTTAGATCAGCGAGCTAGTGATATGAATTAACTTTGGTTGTGTCTTACGTGGGTTGTAATTGCTATAACTGGCTACTAGTGATGCCAATGGATTACCTGCTGCAAGATAGATCCCCACTGGACAGAACAGTCGGAAGCTACAGCTATGTTCCATAGTTGAAAATGGTCATAAGTTTTTTTTTAAGTCAATGGGGCCCATTTATTTCACCGGATAGGTGTGTTGAATTGTAGTATATATCCAAGGGACCATATATTTGGTGTTTGGTTAAAATTTTTAACCCTCATATTAAATACGCAGAAGCGCCATAATCCCACAAAGCACGGGATATACAATACCATGGGGGGCTTGGTATTATTAATCGAATCACTAGCAGTCGGACTGGGTTACATATCCTATGGGATGATATATTCCTTAGCTACTAATTTGGTCAAACAAAGGGGCCCACAAAGTAATTTCTCAAAAATGATTATGCATATAGGCTAAACTCATGCACTAACACTTTCTGTTTGAATAACTGATGAGTTGCATCTGCGATTATTCTTTGTTTGCCGGAAAATTATGAGGTACTCTGGGAATTCCACGTGCATTGCTTGTGGTAGCCCCAGCAAATGGTTGACCACAATACACACTGATCCCCTTGTCCCTCAGGATTCATCATGTCCACCCACAAAACTTGTCACTACGTCATTGTTTGAGAGTTGTTCGTGGAAATGAGAAGTGTTACTCTAGGAGTATTGAATGACTACTCTTTGTTTGCATGTTGCATTCAGGGTATGTGCCCGACAATCATGTCTGAAGTATGTGGACATATTAGAGGAGCAGCAAATAGATCAAGTTGTCCAAAAAGAAGAGCCCTGTGCCAGACAAACAATTGAATGCTACACTACTGGAGAGTTAGTTAATGGTATCTGCAGTTTTGGGTCCTTGTCATCTGATATCAACTCCAAAGCAAAGGTTTCTACTCTTGAACAGGAGTTATCTGCCATAACTAATCCGGACGATACTGCAGAGGATATGGAAATGGTAGATTCTACTTGCGAGGAGCCAAGTGCACCTGTTGTATTGGGTAATGAAGTTTATTTCCATGGGTTTGCAAATATGACTGAAGAAACTGCTTCTCATATTATATATTATAGTAGACTAGTATCTGGGGTTGTTACTTCTGTAAGTGAGACATTATGCCTGACATTCTTTTATTTTTATTTTTATTATCTGCATTCTGAATCAGCTTTTCACAATTCAGGTGTTGACGATAAATATAGAGCTGAAAATAGTTCACAAAACTTGATAGATTCCTCAAATGAAAGCTCTCTGCCAATTCAGAATGGTTTCTACGACAGAGAAACCTCTCATGATGGCGGTTTAAGCTCAGACGATTTTCTGGATGAGTCGAATCCTGTTGATATCAAAAGTGAGCAGAAAAATATGGAGATCGGAAAGGGCTCATTCCCATCTATCAGTATCAAGCATTCAGCTTCTTCTGGAGCAAAGTTGAAACCTCTGTTTCCTCCTGGTTTCCTTGGGAGGCGTCCCAGCAACAAATCCATGAAGAGGGTTGGAGAAGCCCCTCCAGAACTGGATGAGTTCAACGCTCCTTGCGACCTAAATAAAGCAAGTGTTTCTGGAAAATATGGTTTTCTTCATCAAAATGGTGCAAGGACAGAAAATGTGCAAAAGCCTCACTCTGTTTACAAGATTTCATCGCCTTCAAATTCTTTTGAGAAACTTGTTGGGAATTGCTTGGACAAAGACGAGGCTGTGATTGGTAAATATGGCGAATTAACCAACCTCTGCAATGGAGTTTCGGATGCTTTTGTTATTCCAGACAAGGGCATTGGCCATATGAACCCAGGGGACCAGCCATCTGTCAGCTATGATCGGGACTTCCATGAGAGTGCAACCACACCTCAAATACCATTGAAGATGACTCACAGCTCAAATTTGCCTGAAGAATGCAAGGGTCATCCACCGAATAGCCTAGTAGAGGGTATCTTCCATGGATGACTGTCGCTGACCAGATGTTACATAACTGATGGTTGTAGTCACCTGACCAGAAGTTTTACTCGGTGGCAACAGATACTGTTAGTCTCTAAACGGATGGAGCTGCTGTTGAATAGAAATGAGCTTAAAGCGGCAGGATGGGCAGCTTATTTCAGGGATCGGCTGTCAATCGTGCCTCCAGTGGTGTCCATGAATTTTGGAGATGCAAATGGAGGAGGGTAGAATTACTGGCGACAGTTCAATGAAATAGTTGAAGCTTACATTCTTTTTTTCTTTTTTTTCACATATATTCATATTGTTTAATGATCATGCCCATCACCAAGTGGTTGAGTTGGGATTCTTATCCAGGTTTCACAAAATACAGAAATCTTTGGATACTCTCTTTGTAGGGTTTGTTGCCTAATAACAATCGCAACAGTGAGGGAGTTTCTTATCCAGATAGAACAACTCTTTGTTCAAGTCTAATTTACGTTAACTTTTCATGCGTTAAATGAATGGAGGGATAACTTTAAGTCAAATGTTCTCTTCCTCACCGTAATTTGGGCAGTTTGATTTATCTCTATTGACGACTCACTCACTCCGTCTATCCCCGTCTCTGTCCGGGTCTCTTTCAAGCAAAATCAATTTTTCTACTCATTAGTTCCTAGGTTACCAGACACCAATATACTTTCTATGTTCTCTCCTTTTTTCTTTTTTTTTTTCCCATCTGTCAACAACTCATTTACCTGAGATAGCTAATCAAGATGTTGATTGTTATTTTCATAAAATGGTAAGCTCTATCTCACACAGACATTGCAACATCCCTGTCCAGAATAGGCCAGTCCTCCACTTGTTTTCCTTTGCATTTCCAATTATGCTTCCCTAGTAAATTTGTAGTAAAAGATGTTAGAAAAATGGTTTTGAACACAAGTTTTAGCAATGTCTGGGTTAAAATAAAAGCAGGTCTTACATATTTTTTTGAGTGAGTTCAAATCATAGTGTGTTCACTTTCATGTGCAGATTACGAATATGTATTTGATTGGGCAAAATTATTTATATGTGCATTAAAAATTAAATCCAAAGTAGACCATAAAAATTGATTGGAAGAGGTCTTAGTTCCTGTAAACTTTAATAAAGAAATTTAATTTGAATTGTTTCACATTGAATATATTTTGTGCGATAAAGATTAATTACGCATTTAATTAATATATGTATAAATACATTATGATCATTAGCATGCATGCAACATGTTGAGTGCACTTTTATGCATATTAATGCTACTCAACGTATCCAGTGCTGCATTCATGCTGCCTTATTCCAATGAATTACTTAATATTACACAAAGGGTTTTATTTTTCCCGTTTCAGGTTGTTCGAGCTAAGGAAGCGATTTTGAGAGCTTTCCTAAAGTCGCGAGGGTCGGAGTTGAGTTGGAAAGTCATATGTAGTCCAAGGGTCCAAACTCGGGATGGAAAAATAAAGGCAGAATGAAGAAGTGAGAATTTTGGAGCCAAAATAAGACAGTAGCATTTTCTACCGGTATCTTATTGGTAGAACGTGCATCAGACTGAGCATTTAATGTAGTTTGACAATTTGGACTATCTAATCTTTTAGGATTTGTTTCCCTCTACTTATATAAATGAGGTGACTTCTTACTTCTTAGGATATCATTAGCTTACTTTTTCCCCACTTTTGAGATAGTCTTTCATTACTTTGGGGGGAAGAGATCATCCATCATATTTGCCAGTAGATTTTTGAGAGCTCCAACATAGGTTTTTCTTTCTCTTCACAGTTCTTGGATGTTCTTCATTTTTTTGCACTTATAGTACACTTTCGGGCCATAAAATAGGTAATATCAAGTCTAAATTTCATTCCTTTCATTGTTCTTGTTCCGTGATCTAAGTTTTCTAGCAATCTGCCGGGTTTTGGTTTCTAACAATATTTTTCTTATCTTAAATAGAATATTGAGGAGTGTTGATACCTAAGGTTTACTTCCGTAACGTTCCAATTTTTCGGAACATTAATTAAAATCGTTTAATTCCATTGCGTTAAACAAAATATAATTAAGACATAAATTCATAAATGTGAATTTTAAAATAAAATATTATTTACAGAAGTTTGACAAAAGTTACTAAAATACCCATTTTGGGTTTAAATTGTGAATTGAAAATAATATAACAAAATTTCTAAGGGTAAGTCTCAATGTGTTGTCACGGTCTTTAACTCCAAAGTCCTACTCTTTCAGCTTGGGTTGCTTCTCTTCCTGCACTTCTTCATCTGGCATGAATATCAGGGCAAAGAAATTACTCCATGAGTACAGAATACTCAGCAAAAAACATACCCGAAATACTAAGCCAAGAAGCATGCAATTTGACAGATATGATAATCACATTAAAGAACAGAGTATAAATCAGGAAAAATAAACACATTAGTTCGTTATGAATCTTGTATTTAAGTTTCTAGGATTCACCACCTAGGGAATCCAATCCTACCATTTTAAACACTAGCATAAATAATCGGTTGATATTGATCAGTACTTCCTTACCATGGGCCCATAGTCTGACGTGATATAGCTGACTGAGTAGCGACCCGACAAGGCAGAGATATTCTATTGTCTACTCAGGCCAATACCTACTTCACGCTATTTAGATCCTTCACAACGTGGCTTCACCAGGTCCGGTCACAAGGAACCTTAGCCGTTTCTCCTTATCGGCTCAAGGACGAACTCCTCCTAATTGGGGGCTCTTATAAACAAATCATAATCAACTTGGCATAATTACGACATAAACACATGGGTCAAATCCAAATCAAACTGTCACCACAGGCTAAACCTTTTTACTCCTTCCTTTAACGTTCCTCAATATCTCTACATATTATCCGAATACAGTGCACGCTCTAATATACTCCGCTTTTGTGTCACAAGCGACACCCAGTCCAAAATGTCCCCAACGTATGACTCTAAATTTTTCCACATCAAATACATTAAGTTCCAAAAATAAAATCGGCAGCACAACTACTATAAACTAAACTAACCATAATTCCAAAGTGACATTATTACGTCAGAAATTTCATCAACAACATGATCTTTTTCTTTAAGAATCTCAACAACGTTGCTAAATTATTTAAGTAGCAGAATAACATAGTATAATATGGTCGGATTGGTATTCCTGCTCTTACGAAATCCCATGGGGATTTGTGGATATTATAACACATTAAAAAGTGTATGCATGTACAAGTGTGGTGTAACTTGGACAACATCTAATCATTTGGGCCGTGACCCAATAAAAAAATTGCGATTCCTCAAAAAAAATTACACATAATATCTACAAATTACACGAAATTAGAGTTGCAAGGTATGTGTTTCTACCTCGAATGTGTGCTTCGGCAAAAAATCGATGGTCAAAAAGTTGAATTGGTGTTCGACAGAGTATGCTTTCTACCTCACAGACTTCCTCCCTCCCTCTCTCTCTCTCTCTCTCTCTCTCTCTCTATATATATATATATATATATATATATATATATATATAGAGAGAGAGAGAGAGAGAGAGTAAGCTTCTATTGAGGGATCCCTCATTTTGTTAAAATGAGAACCTCCTATTTCTTAATCAAATTTTGATGATCCGAACCGTTCAATGTGTTTAAAACATGTTTTGAAGGATACTTGTTAGAAATCTGCTTAAAATATTATCGGGAAGATTTTGATCCAAGAGTTTCTCATAAAACTGTTCCTGTCTAGATATTGATACTTGGACATGCTAGACATTGATTTTAATTAGTGGGAGAAACCAAAGCATCAAGGTGGAATTTTAAAGCATCAAAATGAATCAAGATGGTTTTATAGGTTGGGTTAACTCTTGTTACCCATCTGCTATCTCTCTAAATTCCTTACTGGTAGTGCGTGCGTGAATGAAGATGGGAAAATAATACGCATTATATAACCATTATAAGATAGACCCACATTAATGATTCTTTTAGAACCCGAAGCATTTTTATAAGAAAATCTAAGACTGTTACCTTGATCTTGTAAATTAACTCCTCAGATTGTGAGCTCCAAAGGTTAGAATTTTGGAAAAAATGATAACAATTTAACACTACTCAACTATCATACTCATACGTGCAACCGCATTCGGGTCCAACGGTCGAAGTACTAGATAATAAGAATAAAATAAGCATATTAAATATGATCAAATTTCATTTTTAATTACGGAAAATTAGCTAAAACACCAAATCTGGGGTTAATTAACTCATTAAGTCCTACCTAATTTGTTTGTTGAGTTAGGATCCACTATTTTAAAAGTACAAGTAGTTAGGGTCTACTCTTTTAAAAGTTTTAATAGGTTAGGTCATTTAGTTTGACAAAATTAACCTTATTATAAATTTATTAAATTTTAACAAATTTTAAAGTCCTCACCACCTTTTGGTACACTAATTTTTTTATAATTTTTAATTTTTATTCATTTACTATTAATTATTGGTTCGTCTCAATAAGAAATTTCAAAAAAAATTTAAAAATTATGCTGAAAATTAAAGAAATATGAAAAATAAATCAAAACATGATTTGTGCCCTCACGACGTTTTAGTACACCAAAATTTTTTGTAACTTTTTATTTTGCATTTTTTTTTATTGATTATTGGTTCGTCTCGATAAAAAATTATAAAAAATAAAAAACTTATGTTAAAAATTAATAAAAAATTAAAACATATGAAAAAAATCAAAACATTATTTATATCCACACAACCCTTTGGTACACCAATTTTTTTGTAAATTTTTGTTTTTTTATTGATTATTGATTTCACTCAATAAGAAATTTCAAATAACTTAAAAACTATGTTCAAAAATTTAAAAAAATATGAAAAATAAGTCAAAATATTATTTGCTCCCTCACGACCTATGTATCTCTACATAAGATACAATAATAAACAAATAATTTAATATGTTATAAATTATTCTATATATTTATGCACAACATATCAACAGATAATGTTATTTGTTGTAGTTTCATCTTTGTATCTCTGCATGATAGTAAAAACACAATAATAAATTAAAACAGATAATTTAATTATCTGTTTTGATTTATTTTTTGTATCTCTGTATAAAATAACATCAGATAGGGTTATCTATTCTAATTTGTACTCTATATTTTAACATAATATAAAAAAGATAACGTTATCTGTTGTAAATTGGTGTATGTATTTATGCATAACATATCAACAGATAGTGTTATTTGTTGTAGTTTCATTTATATATCCTTGCATGATTGTGAAAATACAATAATAATTCAAAACAGATAAGGATATCTGCACAGTAAGTCAAAATATAAAAATTCATATTTGTACACTAATTTTTTACACAATAATTCATTTTTATACACTAATTTTTTTGTATTTATTTTTTATTGATTATTGGTTCGTCTCAATAAAAAAAAATTTGTATTTATTTTTTGTACACTAATTTTATTGTATTTATTTTTTATTGATTATTGGTTCATCTCGATAAAAAATTTTAAAAAATAAAAAATATTTTCAATAATTAAAAATCAAATCAAATATATGAAAAATAAGTCAAAATATAATTTTTGCCCTCACAACCTTTTGGTACACTAAATTTTTTGTAACTTTTTATTTTCCCTCAATTTTTTTGTTGATTATTAATTTGTTTCGATATGATATTTTAAAAAATTAAAAATTATGTTCAAATTTTAAAAAAAATCAAAAAATATGAAAAATAAGTCAAAACATAATTGTTTCAATAATTATCGTGGCTTTTGTATTCTCAGTCTCTTATTAATTTTATTTAAATTGATATTGCTTGAAACTTACTATTATATCAACATAATAGTAAGTACAATATATAACTTCTGTATGAATGAGATAGGAGCCAACAAACAAAGTTATCTGATAACATTTTGACATAGTTAAAACAGAATAACAAATCAAAACAGGTAAGGTTATCTGTTGTAATTTTTAATTTATATTTGGACATAATATGAAAACAGATAACGTTATCTATTATAAATTAGCCTCTATATTTATGCATAAGGTTATCTGTTATAATTTATTCTTTGTATCTCTGTATAAAATAACATCAGATAAAGTTATCTGTTCTAATTTGTACTATGTATTTTGACATAATATAAAAATAAATAATGTTATCTATTGTAAATTGACCTATGTAATTATGCACAACAAATCAACATATAATGTTATTTTTTGTTGTTTCATCTTTGTATCTCTGCATAATAGTAAAAAAACAATAAGAAATCAAAACATATAAGATTATCTGTTATAGTTTATTCTCTGTATCTATATATAAAATAACATCAGATAAGATTATCTGTTTTAATTTGTACTATGTATTTTAACATAATATAAAAATAGATAATGTTATCTGTGTTAAATTGGCCTCTATATTTATGCATAACATATCAATAGAAATATTATCGGTTATAGTTTCATCTCTGTATCTCTGCATAATAGTGAAAACACAATAATAAATCCAAACAGATAAGGTTATTTGTTATAATTTGCTCTCTGTATCTTTGCATAAAATAACATCAGATAATGTTATTTGTTGTAATCGTCATGTATTTAATAAAAATAAAGACATTAACTGCAATTTGAACAGATAATGTTATCTTTTGTATTAAAATGGTATTGATGTTTTTATTCTTTATGTTTTTAACAGATAATTTTATATGTATTTTTGTTCTAATAGATGATTTTATCTATTTTGCAATCTTCATATCTCTCAATTTGTTCTAACTCGATTATTTTAAACACATTTTGTCTCTATTCAATTTTTTTCGCCCTTGTTGTTTTGGCCGCAATTTTTTCTGGAGTATTGGCCTGTCTCAATGAGATGAATCTAAAAGGGATAAAATTATGTCCAAATTTTTTTTAAAAAAAATCACTAAAGACGACGAACAAGTACAAAAATATCATATTTTTGAATTATTTGTCTTTCCTAAACTTTTTTTAAATTTGGATCATTATTTATAATTTTTCTAAAATCTCTCATGGAAAGGAACCAATAATCCATAAAAAAAAGTTGACGAATGACAAAAAATTACAAAAAACCAGTAACATAAGGACGAATAAATAATCAAATAATAAAGTCAAACATTTTTATTTGTAATTTTTATGTTTTTTGATTTTTTTCTTTATTTGATATTTTTTATAATTTTTTATTTTGCGCTAATTTTTTTAATGGTTATTAGTTCGTTTGGACAAGACATTTCAGAAAAATATAAAATTACATCCAAAAGCTTAAAAAAAGTTCATAAAAGACAAAAAAAAAAAATCAAAACAACATTTGTTTGGGATTCTATCTCTCATTCTCTCCCATCTCTCTCTCTCTCTCTCTACCCATAGAATTCTAGTCTACTACTTTTTCTTTTCTTGTTTCTTTTTTCTTCTCCATCACTGTCCTATCACCATATGACCACCACCTCTACATCACCGCTCATATTCGGACACATCGGAGCTCCTTTGAAACTGTCATATTCTTAGCCGAGCCACCATGTCCGTCCACCAAACTTTTCGGCAAGGAAAGAGGAAGAATACCCTTGTAAGCGGATATTTTTTGTTATGTTTGAAATTTTAGATCTTAATGTTTTAAATAGTTTAATCTAGATTTTGTTATTTGAAATCATAGTTGAATACTTATTCTTCGAAATAGACGGAATGGATTGACCCTCGGACCATTAGAACCCATAAAAATCATGCTACGAAAGTCACACGCGACCTTCGGAAAACTATTTTTTTCAGATTTTTTAAGATTTTTTGTCAACTTTGGGCCCTTAGATCTTGATGTTCGGAGGGTCAAAATCCGTTTCTTAAAAGATGAAAGTTGTAGATAAACATCAAATCTTAAACTTAGATGGATTAGATTTTTTTCAAGACCTAAATAGCTCATAGAAAATAACCCCCAAATCGCTACCAAAAGCAATCTCTTTTGGAGTTTTTCTCTCTCTAGAAACTCAACTTATGTGCCCACTTAAATTGTCACATCCGTTAGTCGAATAACAAAATTGAATATACCAAAATAAAATTGGAATTAAATAATACACGGGCCAACTCTCGGTCCTAGATTTCGAAGGCCAAAAAGTATATTTACCAAAACACTATTTTTACTTATTTTCTAACCTATTGACACTAAAATCACCACATGAACGGACCGACCATGGAATTAAACTTTGAATGTGAATAAGGACTGAAAATAATATGAATCCGGCCTCTGTTATATTTTTAGACGGCGAGTAGCAAAATTACAAAAATACTATTTTATGGTTTAAGCAACCGGCGACTGAGTCAATCGAACGCGGGTCACTCGAGCCCTAGTATATAGAAATGAGACTAATGATTAAGTAATAAAACTGATCTGAATTTCGAGAAAGCTCTCGAGCCCACTTGTTAAATTTGAGTAAAACGATCACTTTGGCCTAGAAATTGAATTACACTTTGTACCCTTACGAATCAAGGAGTTCGAACGATTATGCGATTTGTGTCACTAAATTAGTATATACTTTCAAAAATTATTGGCAATAAGTACTTTTTATTTATTATGATAGATCCGAAAATTGAAAATCATCGAGCAGAATTAATATAAAGAAAGTACAGGTTAATTTCAGGTGAGTCTTGCATATGACTTACTTACTTGCATTTTACAATGAAAATGAACGATTGGTTGTTTACGTGTATAATCCATGTCATTAAGTGATTAAGCATTGTATTGATGATAAACTAAGCATGATAGATTAAGACCTTAAAGAGAGTTATGATCTTGTAAAATATTATGGCATGGTTATGAGATCAATACGGCACCCCGTCTGCCAGGGGGCAGATGAAGATTCTAGCGATGAGGTGAAGTAATAAAGATGGAGATTATTAACCAGGTAATCCAACGGGTGATATCACGCCGACTATATATTGGGGGTCGCTCCCTAATTTACTTGTGTTGTCGTAGATCATAAAATGTTGTCATACATAGTTACAACGTAAGCCTAAAAGTTAGATTCATATGTCACATAATATTATTATTTGATAATTGTGCAAGGGTACAACATAAGTATAAAAGCTGGATTCATATATCACATGATGTTATCATTTGATTATAATGAATTTTAAGAATGCAGGTTATGTTAATACAGAAATTAGTAAACTTGTCATATCTAGACTCACGCTAGCCTAGTGCTAATGTAGTTGTTGATGCAACATGTTTTGATAATGATGATGACCATGTTTGAAATTCTGCAAAGTTGTATTGGAACTAAAGTTATTTTTTGTGATCCTTAGACTTAGTATATTTTGATGTAGCATGAACTTAGTTGTAATGTTTGTTTTGTTGACCGGTCGAAATTTTGGGCCTAAGTCATGGTTTGTAAGCCCATAAGGGTCATATTATTACACTTTACTTTATGCAGTGAACTCTGAAAGTAAATTTTATTTTCGCAGTATGATATCAGATATGTTGATCGAAAATTCCTAAACTAATCTATTTTTTAATGCCTTACGAAGTTCACTCGTGGCCGATCATGTGCCTTAACTTTTACGGGACGGGTCGTGTCAACATCAAATGAAGTCAAAGAATTAAAAGGAGAGTTACAATACATCTTTCCAAAAATAGAATATGAAAGATGTTAAATAACTCTAACAATGTGAGCTTCCAAAAAGAATGCATCAGCCCAAACATTTCATGCAGATCCATACTAGTGCTCTGAGACGGTACCTAAAAAGAAAGAAGGGTTGAGGCACAATGCCTAGTAACAAAATCTGTGCTAATTAATCTTATGTGAATATAAAATGAAATGAAATAGCTAGTCAGCATAGAGACACTACTCTAGCAGGATCATGTGTGAACACAAAGGATACATGAGAGTACATCAGTCCATTTCACAATGTTTATAAGTTTACTCTTAAATCACTTATCACATTTCACATCATACAATTTCTAATCAACGTTTTCACATTTTGTGTCAACTTGTCATGCCTAGCATTCTCGTAGGAGTCTAGTTCATTCTCCTACCATTTTCCTAAGAAAGTCTAGTTCAGTGTTTTCCTAGTATTCTCAGAGGAATATTATTCAATTATCCTAGCATTCTCCTAAAGAAGTCTAGTCCTTACATTGCGTTATTCAAGTGTTCACGTATGTCACATGTCACAAATCAATCTCATTTCGTAATGAAATTAGCAATGTAAATCACATACTTCATAATCATAAACTCTTATTCATAACATATCATGGAATCTCATTCATAACACTTGACACATAAGGGAAATTTATGCTTCGAACTCGATATTTCAATATTCAACCTTTAGTTCATTCGTTCGGATGGGGTACATAGGCCATTCAGTTGGGATCCATAAAATGGAAATTTACAATAGCACGTTATCCGGATGGTAGTTCAACAAAACCAGACAGTTCAATCAGTCATCTAGATGGGGGGCTCAAGCATCCAAATGAAGTTAATCCAAAATTAGACTATGGAGTAAGCCATCCGGATGGGATGGATGGGCATCCAGATAGAATCACCACATAAGGTAAAAATCACTATTGCAAATCTCAAGAGAAACTTATCCGAATGGTTCATGTCCCAAACCAGTCAATGGAGGAAAGCATCTAGATGGGACAAGAAAAGCATCCAGATGGGAAGTCTTTCGAACGGAATAAATATTCATCTAGATGAACCTCAACAAAAAAACAAGGTAGTGGATAATTTCATCTGGATAGATCGCAAAGTCATCTAGATAGATTTGATTGTGCAAAGCAAAAATTTTGCAGATTTCAAGGTTTCAATCCAAACTTCGAAAAACAACTAACAAAGTTCCAATAGCACCTGAATCAAGTCATATGACCATAAGAGAAGTAAGACAACCCTACCTCAAGATTTAGATGCAAGATTTGATGCTCCAAATGCAACCTATGTTGAGAAATTTCCAAATCAATCTTCTCTGAGCCAACAAACACGAACAAGCACTAGATATCCACCGGGTATGATGGGTATTTGAACGATCTTGGTGGAATCGAAGATTTGAGCAAGAAATTTTGATAAGGGTCTAGAGAGAGGGGAAACAAGAGAGAGAAAGAGATGAGGGGTGGATTTCTCTCCCAAATTCATATTTCCCCTAATTTTTATTAAAAATCTAACTCCAAATTACACTTACCTCCTTATAAAATGTCACATGCTACCTACAAGTCCTCAAACTTTTATTCATTTACACATTGATGTTTGGATTGGCACACGTGAGAAGCGTGTCGTTCCATAAAAAGTTGCCGTAATATCAATCACATTTAATGCGATGGTACGAATTCCAAGTGATGGTTAGAGAAAAACGTATTAGAGAAGGAAATATCAGCCTACTTGTAGTTTTTTAACTTTGCCTACTCCGTCAGCTCGGTAAGGAGCAGATAATGTTGGGGGCAATTAAAGCAGGTAAGACTTAAATAAGTATTATGAAATGTTTCTTAAATGGTTTATTGAGTCCGGCGCCAAGATGCTCTCAAATACATGCATGTTGCCAATCTCGTGCAGATAGAGCCAACATGAGAAAGATTATTCAGTGAGTAGTCGACCTAAGAAAGGCAATTTAAAGGGTTGTGGATTTGAGAAAGGCGGTAGTAGTCTATCTTAAATTAGAGGTAACACGGAATACCGAATATCTCGGGATAATGTTATAATCGTATATAGATGAGGAGTCTTTGGTCCTATTCAACTTAGAATGTGGAGTTTGAGGTTGAATGAAAATGTAATGATAGAAGATGATTCCATGAAGAGTACTACAGGTCGATTTTATCTTATTAGTGGTCAGTTAGAAGCCAGTTCTTCTTTGATTTTAATGAAGAATTAGAGTCCCAAAAGAATTGAAAAAATTAAGTTACAAAGTTTAGAAATAAAAGTGCAAACACATGGTGAAAGGTACATGTTAATTCATAGCTATATCTATTTCGATAGAGAAATTCTTGTGATCTTCATTCTGAATTAATCACGAGAGTATTTTTCCGCTACAGAGACAAAGGGTTCTTTGACGATATGTTATCTTGCAGATCACAAGTTTTAAGAGAAAAACAAAAGAGCATAGTTGTTGCTGATTATGAAAATATTAATTTTTTATTCGATTGAGAAAATCACCCACTACACAAAGAAATCATAAACTATTGTCCACTCAATTAGAACAGACTTTGAACAACTTTTTTTTATATAAATAATTCAAAATGTTTACATGAGTTCCGATTATGAACAGAGTATATTAATCATTAATTGCTTGACGCCACATTGAGCTATAAATAACAAAGCACTAATAAAATGATAGAACTTTAAATAATCTGCAGGAAACGTTGATGTTTGTTCATGTGAAAATTGAAATGAATTGTAAATTCAGATGTTATGAGTTCGAACATTAATGATAATCTCAACTTTAGAGTCACGGGAGGTTTACCCGGTTATTAATGTTTCTAGTTATCAAGAAATCAACTGAAAAAATAAAAAAGGAAGCGATAGAGAGAGATGGAGTTTTCATCTCAGCCTACGCGGTGGAGTCTCAACGATGGTTTCCAGTGCCGGAATCCACGATCGTTGCCTGCGATATCTCTTAGTTGGTACATCCGACGTGATCTTCTTGGTTTCCGAAGGAAATAGACAGAACTCCGCCGGGAAAATATTTGTAAAATTCAATCGAATTCCTTGCTTCAATGCTTTGGAGGCACTGTAGGTAAAAGAAGCGAATTCCTCATTTGTTAGGACTGAGTAGAGCATTTCCATTGGGAGGAGAAAGTAGAGTCGGCGGCGGCAGTGAAGTTGTTGGTCGGCTGAGAGTCCTGGAATCCGGTGACCTACCTTCAGATGGCTTGAGTAGCAGATGAAGTGTCCTGGGTTTTCTAGCATCACCTCTGCTGCTTTAACTGGCCTTGTGTACGTCTCTACTTTTCCATCACTCAACAACACCTTCACTGCACCACAGCTCGAGCTTATTGAAGGAGCACAAGATGCTGCTGCGTTCCCCATGTGAAAGAGAAGGAGAGAGAGAGAGAGAGAGAGAGAGAGAGAAGGGTGCCTATTCTAATTCTCTGCTCTGTCAATGGAGAATTTTGGGGGAGATGAAGTTTGTTAGGAGGATAAAACCTGTTGAAAAATAATGAACTTATGCCAATGGTAGTTGAGAGAGAGAGTGAGAGAGAGAGAGAGAGAGAGAGAGAGAGAGGGGTTATAAGATGTTGGTACGTCTCTTTGTTTTTGGAATTTTGGTCAGCTTAAGGGTTTTCTGTTGTTGTTGGAGATTTGTATTTTTAAAATTTGTTTTGGGGTATGAAGACAGTTCGATGAATGTTAATGTTTTACGTACTAACCACTCATGCTTTACAAATAGAAAAATAATAATGTTAATGACACTATATATATGTTTTAATTCATAATTTACTCCATGTTGAAGTGACATTGGCTCATTTCCTCCTATTTTATTTTATTTTTCTCTCTCTACCTCAACATGGAGTAAAATATTAGGTAAAAAAATATAGTGTTAGTATTATTATTATTTTTCTATCCATGGTTAGCACGTACAACATTATTGGGTGTGTTCGTTTTGAGTGTTTCTGAAACAATTTTTAGAAACAAAACTCTGAGACGTTGTTTGGTTATAAGTGTCTCAGAAACTTGTCTGGGAGAAAAATGTTTCAGAGACACTTTTTATAGAGAGAAAAAGTTATCTGGGAAAATGTTTGAGAAATTATTCCAGAAACTTGTTTGGGAGAAAATCTCCCAAACACCTAACCAAACATAGCCTAACATTCATGTTCGAAATTTGCGGGTATCACATTGCATCGAATTTGATTTTTGTTGACCCTCGGGTGAATATTACCTTTACTCTTATTGGTTGAGAGAAAGTGAGTCAATATCACCCTTACCAAAAAATGTATTGCACGGGTGGGATTTACACTCCACCTCTCAATCAATGAGAATGAATGTAACGTTTATACGCCGTGTGAACATACAAAAATTGCAGTCCAATATTGCATCCGTGGCCTGTATTAGCCGACAGTAAGATGCATATTTAGTTCACTTTAGCACACCCCTGGCTCCAAATTTAAATTTAAAAAAAAATTTAATTTTAATTTATTTAGGTGGGCACATGGTGAGAAATGTAACAAGTATTAGTTAATGTAGCAGCACATCACCAACCTAATGATAGGAGATGGTTCCCTTCAATATTATATTAATTCTACCTGCTCTCTTTCGTCCTACCACTGTGACATTAATACTGAGATTCAATTTAGAGTCTAAATCTAATAAGTTTTCATCTATTTAAAATACTAATAACAAAATTTAAAATTAAAAGTCCTCTAATTGAAAATTGAATAATTTTAATAGACAAAATTATCTTATTATTCATTAATATATTTTTTAATTATTTACTATATTTTCTCTCACCACATCATTAGCATTATCATTACTACATCCAACTACCACCAACTACTTTTGTTTGCTACCTCCTGTAACCCCGAAACATTTTACGGTAATATTTTTGATAACCACACAAGACATAAATTTAACTGTTCATGTTTTTTATTTTATTTTTCACCCTTTTTTATAGCAAGTAAATTTTACTATTTTCTATTTAGAGTTCTATGTTTTTGATAACAGAAAATAAAGTCATGCGTTGGCACCTTATTGCTATAGGCATGTCACTAATGACATTTGCTAATGTGAACTTCTATCGTCGGCAAAAGACAGTACTTTCAATGAAATGAGTTCTCATTGATAAAAGTGTATTTTATTTGGTAAAATGTAACACTTTTGCCGACATGATATTACATTGGCAATACTAAAATTATTGGCAACATGATATTTTGTCATCAAAATCAAGTTTAAAAAATATATAATTTGTGTTAAAATTTTATTTTTCTCAATTATCTGATAACACACATTTATCTATTCTAACCTGGAGATACATTTATTTCATCCAAAGTCATTCAAAAGTTCATCGAATCATTCGTTTTAATACGATACATGTATCGCAATTCAAAAATAAGTTATTGTAAGTGGATAAAAATTCATACCTGGAAAATTAAAGACCCCACCTATGGTTGAACAAGCTAACGTTCCGAGTTGCTCGAAATCCTAACTTCTGCAAAATAATAAACCATTAAAGGACCCCCGGCCTCTAGGTGGCGGGGGTACTCCAATAATTAAGTCAATACTTAATTATGAAAGACAACCCAAATCTATGCATGAAACAACAACTCACTATGCGTTTTTTCGTCTCCTTCACTATAAGGGTATGCTCTTATTTATAGATATTCTCTCTCAGTAATCTGAATCCTAAATTAATTCTTAATTTCTCAATAGAACCTGATTAAAAGTACTAACCGATTGGCTAACATCTTCTATTACAATTAGAATTCCTTTCAACTATTAATTCTCGTTATAAGTCAATTCGGTCTAGAATTTTTCATCCGTATCTGATTAGATCCTGGGATTTCTCATCCTTGTATGATTAGAGCTCTTCTCAAACTATTCAAGTTCAATATAAATTATATATCTAATTTTTACCATCTTTCTCGGGTGGGCAAATATTACTTTATGCTCGGCAACATGTCCGTGCACAAGAGCACTTCTTTGCCGAGCTCAACTCTTGCTTACTTATTCGGTAAAAATCCTAATTAAGTTTATCGAATTTTACCTCCTTCAATTGCCCTCTATCTTTGGGTACTCTTTGCTGAGTTAACGGAATAGACAAAGTTTATCTCTTTTCTGTCGGTTCTGTTTTGCCTTGTTCTTTGTGTACATGGCCCTAGAGCCTTTTCTAGATTCTGAGTTAGGACCCAAACACTAGTCCTAAATTCTTTTTTGATTTGCCTATGCGCAATTGTCAAGTGACTAAACACTTAGATAATTTTCATAAAAAACTTTTCTCAAGTTCGACGTTCTTAAGAAATTTTTCCCAAGTTAACTTCTTTAATCAACTATTCTCTAGTCTGATTCTGTTATGCAACTTTTCTCAAGTTAGATTTACTCAAAGAACTCTTCTCAAGTCCCATTATTTGGAAACTTTTCTCAAGTTTAACTCTAAAAAACTCTTCTCAAGTCTAAGCTTTGGGAAACTTTTCTCAAGTTTTTCTACTAAGTCCTACCCTAAATCGTTCGATGACAACTAGGTGTTCAGCCGAACAATTATATTAGTTTAGGAAAGTTTTCTCAAGTTTGTGCTCAGGCAACTCTTTTCAAGTTTTTCTGCTACGCCATAGTCCAGATTGTTTGATGATAACTGGGCGTTCAGTCAAACAGTTATATTAGTTCAGAAAACTTTTCTCAAGTTTGATTGTCTGAAAGAACTTTTCTCAAATCCGTTTAACTCATTGAACTTTTCTCAAGTTCAACTCTCAGGAAACTTTTCTCAAGTTTGATTATTCAGGAAACTATTCTCAAGTTTCTTTACTCAGAAAACTTTTCTCAAGTTTGATTATTCAGGAAACTATTCTCAAGTTTCTTTACTCAAAAAACTTTTCTCAAGCTTTCTAACAACTTTTCTCAAGCTTTCTACACTTGTGCAACTTTTCTCCAAGTGTTTATGCTGGACCCTTGCCTAAAGTATGCACCCCAACTGATGAGCCTTTCCCTGAACAACTAAGCCATTACATTGGGACCTGAGAGTTGTGAACGAGCCGTACGAGTGGGTTGAGAAGGCAGTTGTCTTTAGGCCGCGCTCCGGGTTCCGATCTATATGACCTCCGGGCGGTACAAAGTACACCTCTTCCGTATAGGCAGGTAGTAACCTAAGCTTTAAGAGTCTGTTCAAGGGGGGAGCCCTCTTATCTATCAATGGAAAGATCCCAAACCTTAGTTCGAGACCATTGCACCAATGCCTTGCTAGGACCTTTGCCCATGGAGCTCGGTTGAGAGACTTAGTCTCCCATTCAGTCTGTGCCAAGAGATTATAGTCTTATTTTATTTTGGCTATGAGACCAATGTCTCTAATTTTGGACAAAGTTCAGGATTTCTCACCCCACTTCGGCCAAAGCCTGGGATCATCACCCATTCTATTTCATCTCGGGATTTTTCATCCCGTTTTATTCTATCTCAGGATTTCTCATCTCATGCTGCTTGATTTTGGAATTTCTCATCCCATTCAATTCTATCTTGGAATTTCTCATCCCATGTTGTTTGACTTCAGAATTTCTCATCTCACACTGCTTGATTTGAAAATTTCTCATCCTATTCTGTTTCATCTTGAAATTTCTCATCCCCTTCTATTCTATCTTGACTAGGAGACTCTTCCCCCTCAATAAGAAGGTGAAGGCATGTCTTGCTAAAAACTTTTTGATCATTGTTCGAGACCATCATCCCTTCTCTGTTTTGGCCTCAATCAAAAGAGGAATATCAAAAAATAATAATTTTGTAGCCCTTCATCGAGGAAAGATATTCAAAAGACATGAAATCTCTAAAATATAATAGTCATTCTACATAATCGTATTTGTTGAATAATCAATATTGTTTTTTTCTTCAAATAGAATTTCTTTCAAGAAATCCGCCAAATATTCTTTCAAGAAATTCGTCAGATATTCTCTATCTGGAGACCGGAACCTTATATATGCAACGATTCAAGAACAGCCTCATAGGGTCCTCAATATACAATCTATCTATTGCTCAAGAAATCCGACAGATGTTCTTGATCTGGAGACCTGAATTTCGTATATGCAAAGATTCTAGGACAACTCGTAGGGCTCTCAATATACAGTCTATCTGTTGTTAAGAAAAATCCGCCAAATGTTCTCAATATGAAGACCAGAATTCCATATACACAAAGATTCAAGGACAGACTCGTAGGACCCTAAATATACAATCTATCTTTGTGCTTCAAGAAATCCGCTAAATATTCTCTATTTGGAGATCGAAACTCCATAAATCTAAAATAAAACTTTTTTCTATTTGGGGTACAAATTAAAATTATCACTGTTGTATATCCTTTCTAAGCCACTCGACGAGAGCCACGATCTGACAATCTGTATTGATATATGTCCACAGTTGTAGTACGGACACGTAAGAGCCATGTGATTTTTTTTTTTTTTTTTTTGTTGATATATATATCCACAGGCACTTGATCACTCCCTTTGGATCTTCTTTCTTCATACAACAATCTGGGAAGTTTTCAATATTGAAACCCATATCTGGTGGACAAGGATGTAAGTCTGATGTGTGGGAATGTACCCAAGTCAAATTCTTGAATGATAATTGCCGGTATATCTAGAGATGTGATTTGAATGAATTTAGTAAGTGGGTATGGCCACCACAATCCTCATGTCCTTTCCCTGGATCTATAATCATTCATAGCATAATTCTCTTTTATTCTTCTCTTGGATCAAATTGATCCAACCCATTTTGTAAAGTTGTCAACGGCTACCAGGATAAATTGGTAGTCATTGGATGCTTTTGACATTATGTGTCACCCCAACCAGGCTGTGGTGTTAGTTGTGAGGCCAGCATCTGGGAGATGATGTCTCAGTAGGACGTTCGGATAGATGGGTAGTTAAGGGTCCTACATTGCCTGGTGGATATAAGTTCGGTATTATTTATAAGATCGTAAACTTTCTTTGTACAAGACTTTTTAAAAAACTGCGAAAGTGCCAAAACTCATTGAAACTTTACAGTTAAACATGTTTGTCCTGGAACAATCAAATATGGGTGACCTACTAAAAAGTCCATGGAATTTAGACAATCAAAACGGACAATATTGTACAAAGCGGGAGCAGGTCGTTACACATTATGACCCCTATAACATCAATGTCTATCATGACATGCAAACCCACTAGCCAAGTGCTAGAATATCCTCTAATGGTCAGAATGTCCTCTAATGGTTTAGTACGTACTGGCATAAAGGAAAGCTCGTAGAACAAGTGTTTTGTCGAGCACAAAAAAAAAATGAGAACCAAATACATAATGTAATAATGCCTACAATAATTTTTTACATGAAAGTGAATAAATAATTAAATATGTTCTAAGCAATCAACCTGGCATAAGTGTTCCAAGTGATTGATTCCCTTTCTCATTGGTCTTCACCTATATTTATAGAGATCGGACAAGTGTTTTGATGAATATACTCAACTGCGTTTCTTGCATTGAACATCCCTAATCGTGGGTTGATTTGACATATTATAAAAATAATCATCTTGTTCACGCCGATCAACTGAGCCAACCAAAATGTAGTCCGACTTGATAGCTACTGAGGACAGATTAGTAAAGATGTGATAGACTCTACGTTAAACCAATGTGTAGACATGCCGAGCTCATAATACATATCGAATTCTATCTACCAACTTACATTTATTCACTTCCCAAATAGATAGTTTCTCTCAAAGGCAGCGAGTTAACCTTACAATAAATGGAGATGAAGAAAATTGCCAAGAAGATGAGGTGATCGAACAAGAGGAACAACAGTGGACCCATGAACATGAAGTTGTATCGGTAATGGTGTGGCTTTTGATGTACACACTATGAAAGGAAGATGTGTAGAAGCATAACATCTTGTCCAGAACCATAACTGACAAGTTAACAATCCAAAAATGGAAACACCTTTCCGTTTCAAGTATTAGTTGGATTACAGATCTCACCGAAACCAAGATAACAAAACAATGTTTATAAAGATGACGCTTTGTGCAACATTGTAGACATAAATGCCTGTTACATGTTGGACAGAATGTCGTGGCAATAAGATCTTAACACTACACATAGGGAAAAAGACAGTGCAATACGATCTTAACACTACACATAGGGAAAAAGACAGTACTTACGCTTTAAAAATTAAGTAAAAATTATCTCGACTACTATAAGGCATGAAGGTCAAATGCAGCCTTTCTAGCCAAGGTAGATTCTTTTAATTGTACAAATATTATGAAGGAAGCTAAAGAAATCCATTTGGTTTATGCCCTAATGGTCAAATGTGAGGCAGAACAAGAATTGTTGTAAAAAATCAGGTTAAGCTGCTCATTGCAGAGTTTTACGGACTGAAGCCAGATGAGTTGCAACATAATTACCTCCTATGAAGAACATCCAACATACAATCGATGTCATTTCTAGAGCTAGTTTACCAAACTTGCCACATCATCGCATGATTCTAAAGTTTCATACATTGCAAGAAGAAGTTAATGAGTTGTTGCAGAGGGATTTGTTGAAAGAAAGTCCGAGTCCATGTCATGTGCCAGTCTTTCTAACTCCAAAACATATGGGAGTTGGCAAATGTGTTGACAGCAAAGCTATCCCAGACATTGCAGTACAGCGTAGGTTATCAATACCAAGGCTCAATAACATTCTTAACAGATTAAGTGGCTCAATGGTGTTATGAGACACAAATTTGAAGAGTGAACATCACCAGATTTGCATCTGTTTTGTAATGTGTAAAAAATGGTTCAAATGAGGTTACGGTTGTATGAGTGGCTTGTTATGCCATTCACAATGTCCAATGCTCCAACAAGTTCACGCGATTAATGAAACAAATATTCCATTAGCTTGGACAGTTCGTATTTGTTTATTATTATGATATCCGGATTTATTGTCCTAGTGAGGAGGATCACATGAAAAATGGTGAGAACTTTTAGTATGTCGTTTGCAAACAACCTCTATGTCAATTTTAAGGAGGGTTTTTATGAGAGAAGTGATGGACTGATGCTGTAGAACAAAGCTTTGTAGTGCTTGAGGAGAGGTTGACCAAAGCACCAGTCTAGTAGGCTCCAATTTTTGACAAAGTTATTTAAGGTTGATTGTGATACCTATATTGTGAACATTGGAGCTATCTTGTCTCAAAAAGATACCAATAGAATTCTTCAGTGAGAAACATAAATGATGCCCGAGAAAAGTGATGACAGATGAGAAAGAGTTGTATGCCGATGCATATCTGATTCAACGGGAGCTTATTCTGAACAGTAATCATCAACCTCTCAAGTATGTTCAAAACTCCAGTAAATAAATGCTATGGTTTACTTTCTCTCAAGCAGAAGTGAAGCAAATTGAATAAAGTGGTTCATGTTTTGGAAACCGCACAACACTGTTACTGTCCAGAATGAGGTCTCATATTCTAAATATCTCAAAGAACTCTACGCTAAAAAAGAAGATTTCAAGAAAAAAAATGGACAAAATGCAAGTCGAATTTTCCGAACTCAAGCACATTTCAACCGCTCAAAGGGTTCATGTTCTTTGAGGACTGACTCTACACTCCTCGAGGGTCTTTCTAAGAGCACATTATCACAGATAGAGACCCACAGTGGAGGCCTAAGTGGGCGGACACTTAGGGCGAGATAAGAGTATCTCATTAGTTGAGATTCGTTACTATTGACCAGAAGTAAAATTAGGTGTTGTAACGTACCTGAAGCATTGTTACAGTCTTGAAAGTTTTCAATGGAAGGAGTTGGGACTTGGACCTTCTGACCAGCTCCTCTATTGGAATGCCCATTATACAATGTATCTCGCTAGTCTAATCACACAGCCATTTTACGCAACACAAAATATACCTTAAAAAGGAAGAAAAATTAAACCCATTCAAAGTTATTCAACCAAACAGAGACTAAAAGCAAGTTATACCATATCATCTAACGTTCTATGCTGTACACTGTACAATAGAGAAAGAATACAGGGGGAAAAATGCTATTTACTCTCACTTAGGCAGGAAAAGGACTGAATTAAGAACTAAAGGAAGAAGCCACGATAAAAAAAAATCAAATGAATATGTCAACAAGCAAAGACAAAAACAAAACAAATGCTTTTCACGATATACATCTTACAAGCAATGGAGAAGATGGATTGGCCATTCCCGCATGGATTGCTTTCAATAAGGCCACAAAGTTGAATAGACTATCTTCAGAGAACCACTTCAGTTTCCATGTCAGGGAGGCTGAAGCTGATTTTTCCAGAGTGTATGTGGCATCCTCATCTACCATCACTTCCTGTGAAACACAGAACTCTGATGTTTCATGTTCCAGAGACAGGGTTAGACAACCAATCTCCCGGGTATCAATGACCTGAAAAAGGAGACCAATTTACTTTTACCTGGATTAACAGTTAGGAGCCTGAAGTACTTTTAATGGTCAGATTATCGGCAACATACATGTGAGGAAGAAAAGAAAACATAAAATACAGATTGATTGTTTCGCTGTTAAGTAACAAAGAACCATAATCATAAGGTCCAAAGAATATAATCAGATAAATAGTTCTAGAGTAAAAGCCTCGGTGGAGTTTCCATTTATGCAACGAAACAGGTTAGAATCCTCTGGTGTTTCCATTACGGCTTATAACTATACAGATTAGTAACATAATATATCATCCCAACACAGAATTAATTTTTAAGAAACACAAGAACTGTCTCACTGCATACTCCTTAGCAAGCACAGAATTACAGCTCTGAAGCAAAGAGGACACCATATGGACGGTTTGAATAAGAGTTTAACAGCACATCGTTTCAATAACAAGTACATTTCCACACCTACATATCTACAAGTACCAATTTGTGTTGTGAACGATCAAAAATGCATTTACATGAGATTGCAAACAAAGTAGACATTAAGTGCTAATATTCTCAACTAGTTTACTAAGCCTACATACACGTTTAGCAACTTTCCAAAGAAACTTAAATAGTACAATATGACAAAAATAAAAGGTGATGACAAAAAATAAAAGAAAGCGGGAAACAAAAGAAAAAAAGGGGACAACTACCTAAAATAGAGCCGATAGTGTTCATGCCAGGAAGGTTCTTCTCCTCTTCTTCCTCTTTCGGCAGGCAGGCAGGCAGGCAGTTCGTGCCCACAAGCCAAGGAATTCGCTATGCAAGACAAATCCTAATGAGCCTCTTTACCATTCAAATACATGCTTCACTCAGTCACCATGTAGTACTAATTCACTTAAGTGGTCGCCATATCCATGTCGGGTACCCTGCCCACTCTGATATGCTTGGGACGCGAGGAGATACGTACAGGACAAATTTGGGACAAGCAGGGACAAGCCTCAAAGACATGCATCGGGACATGACCTAGTCTTCATCCATAATAAAAAATGCATTTCAAAGGTTACAAATATCAACAAACCTGTCACCTGAGGCTTGTGGTTTGTCTTTTTTATAGAACATCACTCCACTATGTAGAAGCAGTTCTATTTTTTATTTTTGTCGTTAGTGTTGGTTTCCATTATTTCCTTATGCTTGTATGTAGAACATACGCACTAACAACAAACAAAAACATATAAATACATATGTATTTACTTAACGTTTGTCAGGTCTCCTGTCATGTCCGTGGCCCCATCCATGTACACAGAATTGTCACATCACGTGTCTTTACCCATGTCCACGCTTTTAGCTCGTTTATTGTTTGCAAGACATCAAAACATTTTTGGTTTTTTATTTTTGGGAGGCGGGAGGTGTTAGGATTGAACTCTAGTTGACAACTTGGGTCCTGCGCATTTAGGAGGTCCACAATTTGGCAACCAACATAATCAATGTAGAACAAAATAAATCCCGGATTAGGAACATCACTTTTATAAGCCCCATTAACTTACCTCAGAGACCTATTCACTACTTTCCATTGAATTACAAGGATCACAAGTCTCTCTTAAACCCTTTTCAATGTAGACAAAAATATAAGGCACAGCATCTCCTTGGTATAGATCCCAATTTTCAACCAATGTTTCACGTATAACTTTTTTCCAATTAATCTATTACACAAATTCATACCTCATATCATTATTTCCAATTTCCTATCTAACGGTAGCAGCAATCAAATCTCATTCATTCTTTTGAAAAAGGTGAAGAATTAGAAAAAGGTATGTAAGCACTATCTTCTATATCACCAATGTCAAAAACCTAAAACATAACTTTTGGAAAACAAAGCAACAACTTTGACGTTGTGCAGATGATCTACCACAATTTGTTTTGACTTCATTGCACATAATGTCTCGCTTAGCAACCTTTCTCATATGATGTAAGAGAGAAAACAACAATTTTTTAAGAGTAAATACCATCTTACTTAACAAAGTTAACGTGACCTCTTGCGTACTATATTGTCACTTCAATGATGACTAAATAACAGGTCACTATCAACTTAGCGTCAGCTGGGTTCATGATAAAATAAGATGCTATACAGACGGCTTGATCGTTGTATTATTCTTCTTGTAGAGTTACTGTTGTGGTTTTACCTGTGAGGGTTTAAAGAGTCTATATTTAGGACTAAAGTCTTTAATTTGAGAGAAGTCAAGATGTGAGAACCTTGAGCGTTCAAGCCTCCCAAGTCAATCTAGGTTTTTGCTCCTCCCTCTTTCTCCTCGGTTTAAGGCCCCCTAGTGATTCTAGGATTTCCCCTTTTTCTTCTTGTTCTATCTACCCTTCAATCTTATGTACTGTAAGAGTGTTTTGTGAAATATAAGAACTGAAGTTCATTAAATTTTTGCTTGAATTTTCCTGGTTAAACAGTTAATAAAGCAGAGGTGCAGAAGGTAGGTTCCTTGAAAAAAACCAGCAATTGTTTATTCTACACCCAGGGTTCAAAATCACAGTATAAGCATATGTATCGATATCGGTGATACACAAGTATGTCGGTATTGGAAGTCCAAATCGAGGTATATATCGGACAACATTCAGAACCCTCACACATCTTAATGAACAGCTTTGATACTTGTAAAGAGAAAAAATTACCATCTCAGAGATATCCGTAATGGAACAACAAGAATCAACTGAGTAATATGGATAAGATGTGTCTTCCGAAAGAAAGCCAAACTGCATTAAGTCTTCAATGCACACAACCAGATGCGTTTCAAGCACAAACAGTGACCTTGGAAACCACAAACCTTCTGCCCAATTTGAAAATAAGTTATGAGATTACTCAAAATGAAAAGTCCATAGCAACCAAACGAAAAAAGTATGTATAGAATGTAAAAAATTCCAATACTATGCCGTAAATTTAAAAAAAACAAAAACAAAAAGAAGAACATTTCAATTTGTCACAAAAATTATGCTGGAAGTCATTTCTCCATTCCACAAGTAGCATAATGTCAGCGCAGTTAACATGATAAAGTCAAAAGGACAAATCTCCTTTATTCTAAGTTTCTAACTCCATAAAGACATTATTATGGATTTGACAAGGCTTCTTTGCAAGTTGCACAGTTTTGATTCCTAAGAGTTGTAATACCATTAAATGGAGGTGTACAACTGACTATATCCATCATGGGAATCTCTTGGCCACACTTCGTGATCGTTCTTCTCTTCACAGCCTTGAGCCTTACGATCCAATATTTCCACATAAAAACTTTATTCCATGATAAAAAATCATTACTAATAAGCTTTTCACTTCCTTCTTTTCTTTCCTCTATTTTTATTCAAACTTTTGCATATTCACTAAAGGGATAACATTTCTACAAGATGATCGCAGACATCTACCAGCTGAGATATTCACAAAAACGCATACACAGGAGAAAGGCAGAAGAATAACAATATGCATACCTCTAAGATTATCGTGCGAAAAAAGAACCATTGAATATTGAAACAAGCTCATTTTTGAACCTCTACATATATGCTTTTCGAACCTCTTGACCTGATCCTGCTCCAAACTGTCATTCAAAATTTCAAAACTCTAGTCCATCATATAGAAGAAATCAGATTATGCAAATAAATTCTACACTTCCTGAGTCAATAAGAACCAGCACTAGCCTCAGGTGTCAATGTGAGAAGGCATAGCTTGGGGGATCACCTTTTCGTTGTACAATTTTGCTTCCCCAGATCTGAATCAGAAGAATGCAATATACATAGTAATTGCCTCGATATAAGAATACTTCTGGTAGGGAACAGATATGTTGTACCCCTTTCCATGCATATCCTACCACAAACAGAAAAATAATCACATATTTAGGAAAGTTAAAGCCTCAGTGGTTGTTAGAGGGAGTTGAATGCACTAACCTCAAAATCTGGAGTCCCAAACCGACTAAAACCTCTCTAACATCTCCAATTTTGTGGCAACCAATTAGTTCTAAGCTAATTCCTGCAAAACAGCCAAGTTCGAACATAATTTGTAAAGCACAATATCGAGTAAGGCAGGTTAAATGGGCAACAAAATGTATGCCTCCTGCATTCATACCACTATAAACCTAACCTGACCGATCATTTGCAGCATCGATAAGTAGTATGTACAATTTGTGTTCGCTGCTCAGCAATACTATTACTTCTCTGCAGGTGAACACAAAAAGTAATTAAGACATGGGATGCAAAGAATTCTAGCACACTTAGTGATCTGCAACGAAGTGCTTTGTCCAGAAAGCAATACCCCAAGTCATTCAATGACTTCAAAATAAAAATTAAGGATGAGAATATACTGTGGAACGTCGTTCAACTAACGACACATACCCGTGCCAAATGTAGTACACATCAATAAATGAAGAGCAGGAATTTTGGTGGTATGTTACTCATTAAAACTATAGATGTTACTTGGAACGGGTCGAGAAAAGGGACAGGACGCTTAAACTGAACAGAATGAATAATCAAATGATCAAAATGTAATAACAACAAAAGTGGATAACTTTCATTTCGATGTAGCTAACTTGCATGACTAAAGATTGTCCATATGGGGACTTCCATGAAGACTGAACATGACAGTTTTTTAAAAACCAGTGGTCGAAACTTCTGTCTACACAACTCAAGTCAATGATAGAATGACAATTCAAGCAGTTCACACAAATTACAAACACTCTTAGCTAAACATAGAATTCTAATATATATTTTCTGCTAATTTGGATGAAGACACGTACGTTTCCCTACATCCAGGCTTCTGCTCAATTATGCAATTGCACTGAATGTACTCCCTACAAGTTTCATGAACTCCTAAATCTGCAATAGTAGAATTGAAATAATTCCCAACGAAATTTTCAGCACCCAAAGATACGAAGTGTGAGCCAGAAATGATTCCAATTCCATTACAGCTGTGTGAGGCTGCACTTGCTGTATTGCTTGTCTTCGTCATATCAATTAAGGGTGGAACACTACCATGAATTTGTCTTCGTTGCTCGTCTTTCACCCTGTCTACAGAATTATCCACATCTCCATTTAACTTCAGTGATGGGTTCCCATTACCATCAATACTATTCTTCTCCTCAGCTAGCAAAATGAATCTTCTTTTAGGCTTCCTTCTGCACTTGTTTCTCTCCAACCAATCAGCCTCTTGCTTCCCACAATGTACAATTTCATCATCACATTCACTATTAGGAATATCTTTCCTCAACAATTGCGAGGTGCGTTCTGATTCACTAAGTTTCAAAATACCAGAGGCTTGTTCAGCATAGGAAGCTGACAAATGTACACCATTTTGTATTAACTGCGGAACCTCATGACCCTTGTTGTAATGGCTTTCCTCAATATGATGTATAGATGAATGACCACTCCTCCCCGAGAACTCTTCAACCAATGACTGATCACCTCCAGGTATGAAGGACCCAAATTTAGTGAAATCATCTTCACTAAGACTGGTATTACTGTCAGATGATGCAACTGAATAGGACTCGGCAGATAGCTGCAAAAATTCCTCCTCCAGGTAGTGGCGACGATGCAGAATGTCTTGTTGATAATGAGGAGGTGATCCTGGGCAAATAGATGGTGAACGGGACTCCATAATATCACCAATTGCTATATTTGGGGTGGATGTGATATTTGCATCAATCTTTTCAGCTCCTGGGATAGCCAAGGGATCTAGATGCCAATGTCCAGCTCCAATAGATAAACGCCCTTCATTCATATGCATCAATCTTTTCATTTGTTCCTGGTTTAGATCCATTCTTCCAACAGCAGACACAGAATTCTGGCTGGTATGTTCCATGGAGAATTTAAATGCTGCTTCAGTAATTCGGTCAAAGTATTGCTGAGCATGCAGAACACTAGAATTATCTGCAAAGGAGCTGTCAGACTCTAAGATGTTCGCACTGCTCTCATCTCCAGAAGCTTGAAAAGAATCAGAAACATATCTCGAGCTCTCACCATGGTGCCTATGTCTTGCCTTGAGTTTCGGAGTACTTTCGTGATCAGGATTTGATATAGCTGCATCATATTTAGTATTCCCTGTAAACTTCTCAGATTCCTGATTCAACCAGTCCTTGAACTCCTGCAACCATAGAGCAGAACGCTCCTTCTTCATAAATTCGATCCTGTTCATCAAACCAACAATTTCTCCTTCCTCATCCGAAATGTCATTCTCTTCATTGCTCAGAGGCTCATTTTCACACGACACTGAAGATTGGTCCGAGCCAACTTGAATTGTCTGCTGTTCACACTCTATACAAGCAAGACGAGAATGCTTTTTCTGCACAGAGTATGGAGAAAATACATCTTAGAAAACTCCAGTTAAGTACAATTGTTGCACTTTCCATAGCGCGGAAGTTTTGCAGGACAAAAACAATACAATAGTCTCAGAATCAGAAAGAGAGCTTGCGAAACACTTGTAGCGATCACCTACTCTTTTTGTGTTGATAGTTCCCTCCAATCCTGCATCATCTTTTGCCGGAGAATAGAATCCAAAGCTAGCAGGTCGTTTCTGCCTGCTTGCAATAATAATTTGACTCTTCCAAAACTCTCTTGTACAAATTTTCTTCTCATCTAATATCAACTACAAAGATAATTCCATACGAGATAGGAAAGTAAGTTCAGCAGGATTATAAAACTGGAATAGGTATTATGTATTGGTAGCTTCGATAACACTTTTACGTCTTTTATTTCCATTTCTTTCTACCAAAGGGAACTTTAAAGGACCAAATGGCTAAACAAACATGGAACAACTTACTTTATCAGGGTGACGGAAAAAGCTGAACACTTGTGCTCTATACCATCGTGCACAACACAATGGATTCCCTTCCAACCATAGGCTCTGCAAAGATGGGAGGCCTCCAAGGATCTCTAGCTCTGAAAAATTGGAAATAAGATTGTACGAAAGATCAAGGCCTTCAAGTGACTTCAAATTCTCAATCCCATGCAACGTAGTTATAGCATTGTTCCTCAAAACAACTTTAACAATTTGACACGAGACCTGCAAAGGATAACAAATTTGATACATGCTTCCAAATATATTTTACTAAACTAGACACGTAAAGCAGAAGCAAAACTTTCTAGAACCAATGCGATAAAATGTCACATCATAAGCTTTTTCGCTTAAAAGCTGCTAATACTGCCCAAGGATTTGGCAATTAAGAATACTTCTGGTCTTGTAGTGTTTCAGAATACAAGATGTATAGAAACAGATGGAAATTCGTCAAAAAATAATAATAATAATCAATAGTTGGTTAACTTCTTATCTGTCACAATAATATGATTAACCTCATCCTATGCATCATTTAAAGGGCTCTCTAAGTGGTTTAAGCATAGGCCTCTAGGTTAATTATAGATTAATGGTGTTGAATTTTCTGCCAAAACGTCCTTGCTTACAATACAAGACAACAAATGAATTTTTGAACCAAAATATCAGCATTATGACCTCATTATGACATTGTTGGACCACGTCTTACAAATTTCCTTCTATCATTTGGGCGGCACTTCCCTGTTGACAATGTTCAAGTGGCGTAGCTGTTTATTGACATCTGGTCCTAAAACAAATCACATAAAAAACGCATTTTGCTGGTATCTTATGTGACAGTCATTTGAAACCATACATCCACTTAAAAAATGCCATCCCAAGACAACAACATGGTAAAAAAAAATCATCTAGCCTGAAGGAGTTTACAGAAGCACATTTGTACTTTGGTAAAATTGATTATAGAAGGATATACCAATTATAGTCAACAACTAACTCATGTCCAATCATTTAGTGGTCCATTGTGGTACCGCATAGACATTGATATAGAAAGAGAGAGAGAGATCCATTGTAGATGTAGGGCGTGGGATAAACACAAGATTCAAGCTGGTTATAAATTTCAAAAAAAGATTGCGGTATAATAATCATGAGCATAATGTTATTGTAAAAGCTAAAATTTGGAAACTCCAATTATCACTGTACTTTACTTTTAAGCTCTAGCACTTCTCTAGTTAGAGGCCAAAAGACCCAAAAAAAAAAGTGTGAGAAGCTAAAAGCAGAGCATGAAATCAACTCCTTAAAAAAAAAAAGATACTTAATTATTTTTCCATCTCCCAAAATTGAACTTCCTCTCTAGGCTACTAAATGAACCATGTAAAATATTGGGAGTATCCGTCTATTTGGGAGTTTGTGAACCCTCCACCATTCCCATACACTAAGTTGAATGTGTTTCTGGTTTCTCGTTCCTAGGTTGGAAAAGTAGAATGCAAAAACTTCTATGGTGAGATGCAGCCCTAATTCTTAAACTCTATTTTCCAATACAATCTTCTTTGAAAATAATAAGTGTCTCCCATTTTCAATTATCTTCATGGTCCGCCAAATTAGTCAAACCAAGTTTCCAAGGGAGATGAGTTTGTGTCTGTTAACAATGGCTTAAATCTGAAGATATAGATAATCTTACATTCACGAAAACACTACTCCCACAAGTACAGTACTTTCACTAGCTATGAGTTTACAAGCGAGTAACAAACACTACAGATGTTATATTGAGCAAACAAATGGACCATTCTACGCACCTTGATGATACTCTATGACAGGTAACAAATAGAAGCGATACACCGATTCTATGATCAAGTTAGTCCTACCTCACTAAGTGATGCAATCTTTCTCAGGTGATTGAACCCAAGATCCAGGTGCTTTAGTCTTGTACACTTTCGGAGATTATCCACCTTTGCAAACTTGTTTCTACTTAAATCAAGTGTTTCAACAACTGGGAGAAGTTGCAACGACTCGTCCATGAGAACCAATCCGTTACAAGCACATGAAACAAATGACAACCGGTTCCAGTGCGGGGAGTCTTTTATCTCAGCAATTCTACTGGCGAATACGTGACGTAGGGCATCCTGAAGTATCCATAAGAAGGCTAAGAGCAGTGTCCTCAAAGCATCCAATATTAACAACAACAAGTAACTAAAGCAGATGAAATCATAAAACCTCCGTCCACTTTCCACACAACAGATAGAGAATTTAAACATGAAATGGAAATAACTCAAAAAAGTACCAGCATGGTAATAGAGAGAGAGAGAGAGAGATCGTAACTACACAAAATAAAAGGATGACCATTCAATCTTCGAGTGTCCATACTCATCCCATATTTGGGAGAACCTTATGAGGGAGATGATGTTGACACAGTTTCCCTTAAATTGACTAAGGAGATAAACTGGGTTCTGCTTCCCAGGGGTGGGAAGAGCCTCCACCATGCTGTTTTTAAACCCTCTTTGGCTGCAACCGTTTATCTTATCAGGTGTGCAGGGAAAGAAACAGGAGGATGTTCCAGAAAAAAGGTGATATAAGTGAATCTGCGATTGCTAAAATCGTAAATGATGTGCCAGCTTGTACAGCTCATGCAGGAAAATCAAGAAAATTGATTATCTCCATGCTGTGTCTGGAGTGGAATGCTCCCAGTAGAATCTTTACCCAACTGTGAAGGTTTTAGAGGGCGTTTTCTAGTTTAGTTGTTAGGCAGCCTTCTAGCGTGCAGCCACTTGGCTTAGGGCTTTTCTTGTTTTCTCTGATAATTGTCTGGATTCTTGTTAGTCCTGCTCTCTCTTTTTCTCGAGTATGCACCTTTGCTATTGTAGTTTTGTTTTGTTCAATGAATTAATTTACACAAAAAAACATAGCATTGGCATCAAAGTGAGCAAAAAACCGTCTGTTTGTATAGGAAAAAGAGAGAAGAGGGGCAAATAACGCAGAAATTCAAACTTGGTATCTAACATCTTGGATGCTGTATTTTTGTATCTTTTGAGCGAACGACCACCAGCCAACTGTCTAATTTGTCTTGAATGTTGCATTATTCCAAATGCAACAGAAGATAAAATAAAAGATTCAATGAATCATATTCAACTGTTTTCCCTCACTTTTCTCAGCAATCAAACAAAAAGGAAAACAAACTTACAGTCGAATTGTGACAGATGATCTTCTCCAAGGTATGCCTCAATTCAAGAAGCCCTCGAGCTGCGGAAGTTGAGAGATCACATCCACGAAGTTCCAGAACCTTCAACCTCCCAAACGGCCACAGCGAGACCGGCGTGGGGTCTCTGGCTGGAGGCGGCAACACCGACACGACCTTCAGTGACGTGAGGAGACGCAAAATTCTCCGGAGCTGCTCAAGCGCTCGGTGATCGCCGAGGTCGGAGACATAAGCGCGGAGGTAATCAACCGGAGCTCCGGCGAGTAGTCCCTCGAGCTCGTTGAGCGCCTCAAGCCTTGATTGCACATAGTGAAGGCCCACGGGGTTGAGCTTCAGAACTAGGGTTCCGTCGATCAAAGGCCCCGCTTGCTTCTCCACAAACTTAACAAGAGATTCGAGGTACCGATCTCCAGTCACAACTGCCATTCCATATGGCTAGAGGATTAGGGTTTTAAAAAATAGGAAAACATGTGTTCGAATTCTTCTGAGGAATCCGAAAACAGAATTCGTAGAGTTAAAAGAATGAGAGACAAGGAAAGATAGATTGTGAGGACTAAAGTGATTAGTTATTGGTGGAAGAAATGCTTTGAGTTTGAAGAAGCGAAGAGAAAAATTCAAGAAGAAAAGGGAGGTTTGGGGGGTATCGAGGCGAAGAGAGAAATGGCCATGGCTTTGGCTTTGGCTTTTCCCCTGTAGAGAGAGAGAGAGAGAGAGAGAACGCAGGCGTTTTGTTTTCTTCCAGATGTGGGTTTTTTCTTCTCTTTCAGACGTGGGTCTTAATGATTGGAGTTCGATAATTCCATGCAATGTCATCTTATTAATAATCTTTTCCTTAAAATCCGTTTAAGGTCTGTTTCGAGTCTATTTTTCAGTTTTTTATTTAATTTTTTTAGTTTTTAAATTATGGTGAGAATGAGTTTTTAATTTGAGAAAAATATTTAAAAAATATGTATAGAATGTATTTTACAAAAATAGTAAAACAAAAAATAAAAATGAAAATGTAAAAAAAACTTTATTCCTGAGATGTCAAGTATATTAAATCATCGACATAGTAACTTTTAAATTTAACAATAGTCAATTCTATTTTATTAATGAATTATCATAGTAACCTTTTTTAAAAATACGCTCAGCCTAAACTAAGTCAGCTATTATTATATTTTCATTACTTTCCTGTTGATTACCTATGCTACGAGCGTTTTAAAATTTTCAAGGATAATTTGATGCAAAATGTCAACGTTGGCCTGATAATTTTTTAAGAAAGCACGATACGCAAACTGACATAAATCGACGGTTTGCACAACATATTTTCATTTGAAATTATGAAGACTAAAGACCGAGAGATATAGACAGCACAATGGCTATTCATATTTTTTTAATTTTTAGGCATGAAACGTATTTGTTTAAAATTCATTTTGTCCACAATTCTTTATCCCGACAGCTACTCGTTTCATTGACGGTCCAAATTACGGAAGATAATAAATATCACTTCGATTATGATAATTTGTTATAAAAAGATAACATGCATTGTCCGTTAAATTTTCATTCCAAAACACTGACTACCTATATCACCCTTGTTTACGAAATTATGTGATTATCGGAATTTTAGCCAGCTAATATGGAAAGCGTGTCAGCATGAACTAACGGCTGCTATTCATATTATTTAACTATAAAGTAACAAATTTTTGTTTTATTGATTTTACAATAAATGAAAATAAAAATGACAATAACTACGGGGAGACGAGAAAGGGAATATGAAGTAAAATAATAAAGGAGTTATGGGAAACTGAAAATGAGAAAGTTAGAAGTTAACTCCGGCAGGTGTTGACGTAATCAAACGATATGCCGAAAATGTAAACATTGCTTCCAAGAAAATTTGTATAACGAAGACTAAAGGACAAATATGGCAAAGCAGGTAAAACAATTAGAATCGTTCAACGTGCCAATTTCATCTTAGAGTCCTCATCGTAAAAATCTCGATTAAGTCAAAATTACAAAAACTACGCTAGCCTTATGCCGACTTCGGCTATTGCAATTTTGATCTCGAAAAGATGACATCTTGACATTCTGGAAGCACGGACCAGAAATTTATAAAAATGAGCAAGAGGTTCTAGAAATGCAGACTAGAGAGGCAGATGTTGACTTTTTCGAACGTGATATTTATATTGAAAATAAAAAAAGAGCAAAAATTAAATAAAGCGGCTGTTGCAGCGCTACCTTGTATTGATATTCAAATTAACTAATTACATAAAAATAAGAAAGACACAAGAATAGCTAAACAAAACCATAATCTAATATAACACTGGACTTTAAATCTTGTTATCGCGAGCTATGCTAGTGGAATAGCGCGTTCGGATCTTTTTAAATCTAAAAATAGTTGGGCAGAGTTTCCTATTCTTTTTTTTCCAAAATCCTAGCTAAGAAACCTAACTCTAATATTGTTCCGAGTATCGAATGTTTCGCAACTACAGAGCTAAAAATGATTGACCGGAGAGCAATTTGGAGACTTTGGTTAGAGATTGGAAGCTCTCTGAATTTTGTACTGAACCTTCGATTTTTTGAGAAAATAAAAGAGGGCTAAGATTTTCTTCGCAGAGGTTTTTCCTTCGGGTCTGCATCTATAATTTCTGATTACCTAAAACTGAAGAAAATCCAATATTTATAGGCAAAATATAAAAAAACGTCGTCATGTGAATTCGTCACTAGTCTAACCCGAAATCGCCATCTCAGTAGCCATAAGGTCTGTCATCCTAGCCAATGAACCAAAAACTGCCATATCATCCATGTGCAGTACATAATAGCCATGTCGCACACACCATAATGGACACACACGACTTCTAAGGATTAAGCGGCGAAAGTGTCACACACGTCCAACTTACCTTATGCAGCAAAGGAGAGAGAAAAAGATTGTGCATGAGAAGAGTGGGGAGAAAGAGTTGTGTGAGCCACCACAAAAATATTATTCTAGTGCCAACCCATCATTCAAAAATTAGTTTCAGTGCTCACAACGATTTTGATATTTTTTTTTTGCTGATGTGCTAATGTGCCTTTATATTTACAAAAATGCCATTGTACTTTAAATTGGCCTTAACGTGCTATTTTTCAATCTCAGACCTCTAAACGAACTCGGATTTGACCACGTAAACAACCAGTGGACTTGTATCGTCAATATGATCAATTTGAGTATGATCTTCGATTTATGGACGTATCAGCTCGTCAACCTAGCTCCCAGATAATTATCAATAAATCACCGCAGCCCTTAAAAATGTTTCTTCTTGAGTTATCGAACTCATATTTGAACACGGATATAATCAATGGACTTGTATCGCCGTGATGATCAATAATATGTGCCTCTCAACGTTCGAACATTCCATCTCGTAAATCATGCCCTCGAGACCCTGTTTTGAGCAATAATAAATGGCTTGAAATTATGAACAAACTCGAATTGGATCCCGAACGCAGCCAATGAACTCGTAGCACCGCGCTAATAAATAATATGTATCTCTCGAGATTTGGATATTTCTGCTCGTAAATTGTGCCCCATGACCTAATTTTGTACAATCAAAAAAATGCCAGAGTCATCCAATTTCGTCCCAGTCACTATTACTGGACTCAGGTTGTCATACTGATCATTAGTACAAGATTCACATGATATTCTAAAGTTATTTAATGAATAGTGCTCTCGTGCCCTGTTTAGTGCAAAAACAAAATGGTCTTTTTGAAAGCTAACTTGCCGAACTTTTTCAAATTTGTTCTTTGGTCATTCGATTGACCTCCAAGACATTTCATTGGTTTTGTATTGAAATTCTTCATCAAAATTAGGGTGGTGAAGTCATTCCAAATTGATTTAGAAGCTTTCTCAGTTTTCGTTCGACCAAAAGGGTAAAATCATCTTTTCACATTCAAACCCTTTCGAGCCCACTGAACAACCTGATTGAATAATGGACCAGACCAATATCCTTCCATATACTATAGAGGCATCCAGGATTGATTGTGCTAGCCCTTGAAGCCCGCTCCTGATGAACTACCTGTCTCGAGTCAAAATGATCGTTTGTACTCAAACTTTGTTGAACCTTTTGCGGTTGCTCAATTATCATATCAATGGGCCTACTCAGTGATTGAAAATGTCTTGGGTGAGATTCTTTGGTCTTCAAGTCATTCCATGCATCTTTGGTCGTAATTAAAAATCAGAGGCAAAATAGTCATTTCGAGCACAAGTTCTTCTAAACCCATTCTAATAGCATATTTCATGATATTTTGAGCGGTGGGACAAAATTTAGTATCAACAAAGACCAAGAGTACCTGGCCAACGACAACACTATAGATAAAAATTTCGTAGAGTTGTGCTTCACCTAGTATAGTGCAATGCTATGAAATCATAACGTAAAGTCTTTTATAAAAAGAAAAGTTCCTTTTGAAAAGAGTTTTTATTGGTATATTATCACTTTGTACCACAAATATATACTTTTCTTTATTCATGAAATGAAAAAATATTTAGAGTTTGAAAATGTCTTTTATTTAACGGGGCATTACAAGTTTGTCTATTTTATTTTATTTTATTTTTTGTAAAATTTAACAATCCTTTCTTAACCAGCTTGAGGAAGTCCCTTGTGGATAGCTAAGGTTACAACGCAATATACGCAACAGTTAAAATAACATGGTTCCTATAACGTTCGTAAATTTCACAAATCAATCATGTCAGTGTGTTTGCTCTTTTTCATTTTGTGAAAAAAGATCAACAACAGTAATAAATGCAAAATGTTTTTCATAATCAACATTAATCAATGAATTTTGGTTGAAACATTTTTCAAATTATTATCACCATTATCCATATCCAGCAAAATATCTTTACATATAAGATATATCAAAAAAAGTCACGCATGTAAAAATATATAGAACACCTGTTATATACATGACCATAATATGCTCATGTAAAATTAACCAAAGTGTCCGGCATATCATTACATGGTCAAATTTTGTCCCCATCAGTCTTATTCCCATCCCTAATACTTCATCAAAAAATATCCATGGTAAATTACAACTTCTTTAACTGTGTATGTTTCTTCCAATCATTTTTATCGGTCTCCCTCCCTCTGTCTAAATTTAGGAGTGAAAATTATTTCCTTTATCTCTCTTTGCTCTAAATATGAGTGTACATGTAATTAATTAATCAGTTCAAACCTTGGAGAGGTACCATTCATTCAGTGGCGGACCCAGGATTTTAACTTGGGGGTGTCGCCATAAAAATAAAAGAACAACTAAGAATAAAATTTGTATTCAATAACCAAAAAATACAAGTGATCAAACTCTAATAAACCATAATATTTTCCATAAAATTTAAGATATCCATCAACTTAGAACAAAAAAGTACCACAACGACATATGATTTATCAAAATGGAACTCTACGTTCTGTTAAGTCTCGAAAATCATCCAATATTGCTTCTAGATCGAATTTCAAAGAAATTTCCCTCTCAATATATATAAGTGAAGTGTTCGAGAGAAAATCATCTTCCATCTTATTCCGAAGTCTAGTTTTGATGATCTTCATAGCTGAAAATGATCGTTCTGCCGTTGCAGTAGAAACAGGAAGAGTGAGGACAAGTACAATAACTCGAAGAACTAGGTGGTAGATTGTTGATTTTCTAATCTTCACCATCCACGCACACAAATCAGAAATAGATGACAAAGATTTAAACTCAAGAGATCCAACTACATTATACTCATAATGATGAAGTTGCATCTTCAAATGTATTTTCTCCTGATCTGTGAAGTCTTGCGAATAAAACTTGTCTACCAACTGACAAACTTTTTCTATTTCGAAAGATTGATGCTCTTTAGGATCCAAAGTCAAGCTAAGAGTAATCAATTCCATTGAGTGCTCATTAAAACGAACATTGAGCTCCAACACTTGAGAATCAATTGCAGCATAAAAGATATCCACTCGGTAGTAGTGCCCAATTAAAATCTCATCTTGATAATGACGAGCCCGACCTCCTCGTGGAACATAACGAGCACTCATATTTGGAACTTCTATTTTTCGCAAATCACAGAATGAACTCACTGTAGTAAGTAAAGAGTCAAATCCATCATCTCTCAATTTCTGTAGAAGAGCTTTAGTTGATAATACAAGATAAATAGCATTCACTATGTCTTGAGATTTAGATTGCAAAGCTTGACAAAGAACATCAGTGATCTCCATGATTTCTCTCATAAGGTGCAAGATGAATACAAATTCGAATGAGGTCAATGATTCATAAGCGACATCTGCTGCTCCCCGATCTTGCAAAGTGGCTCCACATTCAAAGATTTTGATAAGAACTTCACATGCTGGACTAAACATTGTTATCAAACTAGAAACAGACTTGAAATGAGAACTCCAATGAGTATCTCCTGCGCGTTGCAAAGTACCAATTTGATTAAGTCCTGTCCCGGTATCAAGCTCATTAATTGATATCAAATATTCCATTTCAGCAATTTTAGCGGCTTTCAATTGATCATTACGCTTGCATGAACCACCAACGGCGGTGATAATAGAAGATAACTTTCCAAAGAAATGAAAAATGGGAATCACTTCTTTGGATGCTTGAACTAGCGCCAATTGCAATCGATGAGCTAAACAATGCGCAAAGTATGCATATGGACAATCCCGCAAAATCAAAGCTTGTAGTCCATTCCACTCTCCCCGCATATTGCTCGCCCCATCATACCCTTGCCCTCTAATATTTTGGATATCAAGATTGTGATTGGACAAAGCAGAACATATTTCATTTTTTAGAGTCATCGCTGTAGTGTCAGAGACGTGAACAAGCCCAAAAAATCGCTCACAAATAAGGCCTTCTTTGTTCAAAACTATAGACATTTGCTCCCTTTTTGCCTCATCACGAGCTTCATCAACAATGATAGAGAATTTTGAATCACCAATCTCTTCACGAATCGCTTTCTTCACTTTCATTGCAAATACATGCAAAATTTGTTTTTGAATCTTCGGAGATGTATAAGCGGCATTTTTTGGTGCTTTATCTAACACAACATCGGCCACCTTTTCATTACACTCACCCGTGTAAGCTATCAAGTCAATAAAGTTTCCTCGATTTAGCGAATCATGACTTTCATCGTGACCTCTGAAAGCCATGCCATGAGATGCAAGATATCGGGCTGCTTTAATTGAGGTTTCAACTCGTAGGCGATTGCTTGCCATTTCTTCAGAGTTGTACTTCTCAACAACTCTTCTTATATGTTGAGCTTGGTTCATCAAGTCCTCACATTTTTTTTGAGCAATTTTATGAAATGAATTAGGATCTCTGCCCACATGATTAGACAAAGCACCGTTCTCGCCAGTGGCCTTATTCCAAGTTCGAAATCCATCAACAATAAATGCAGTATTTCCCGCATTCCCTGATGGTGGACTGAATAGATAACATGGTAGACAAAAAACTCCATTTTTAGAAGGAGAATATTCAAGCCATGAAGGATGTAACGTGAACCATGAAGCAACAAAACTACGGGATTTGCTCTGTGACTCATTTCTTGGATAACTTGATAGTAAAGGTTGGAATGGGCCGGCATTGATATAAAATCGTCGAACTTCATCACGTTGATCAATGTGATAATCAAAAATACTTCTACGTAATCCTGGATCACGCTCTAGAGAAGCAATGTCACTTTCATTGATATCAATTCTTTGCGATTTGAGGGAACGATTTTCAGAAACTGGAGTATCAATCGTAGGCGTTGGCAGACTTGGAGACTCAACATTAGGTGTTGGCAATGGTGACTCATTTTCTGAATTTTTGTCATTCGTTCGTTTGAAATATGCATCGATAAAATTTCTCTTGCCCATCTACAAATTAACCAACACATATATAGTTTCAATAAAAACAAACTACTCAATAATCACATAAGAGGGAGTGGTGCAGTGAACATCCCTCTGTTCAACATAAAAACGAACTACTCAAAAATCACATAATATTAACTAAAAATCAATAATGAAAGGGGGAGAGTCACTGCATCCACTTGCACCCTTAGTGAATATCACAAAATAATTAACTAAAACGCTTTAGGGGTGATGCAGAGAACATCTCTCTTGCTCCCTTGACAAAAAGATACATAATATTACCTTTATCAAATGGACAAAATTCAATCCACAAACGCTTTCTTCAATCCCCTATGCTTCAATTGATTTATACTATAACAAATTGACAAGATTCAAATGTTATAATGGATAAAAATAACTATTTACGAACAAGACAAATGATAAAGATATTAAATTATTAATTTCAATCCACTTTTTTGTTTGTGCCCCACATAGACATTCAATTTTTATTCATATTTTTGCTTGTGTGCCCCACTACACCACAATCCACACAGGACCACATTGACATGATGACATCCTTATTCCTTCAAGGCTTCACCAATTCACCACAGTACCACACAGTAGCACTGGCACACGGCACATGGGATTAGGGGAATTGGGATTTGGGATATTGGGATTTGGGAATCTGGGATGGGCCGGATGGCACAGTTGGCATTTGACAATGTAAGTATTAAGTAAGTCTATAATATATTAGGGCTAGGCTATTAGGCATTAGCCACTTTCTTCACTTTCTGTCCTTCTTTTCTTCACTTTCTGTCCTTCTTTTCCATTCTTCCAAGCTTTTCAGATCTGATATTAGGTGTTTGCTATTAGCCATTTACCGTTTACGCGAGAGAGAGAGAGAGAGAGAGAGAGAGAGAGAGAGAGAGAGAGAGAGAGAGTACCAGTTTCTATTTCTGTTTCTCGGTGAGTCAGCGTCTCACGGTCTTACCGCCCCTGTCGCCGCCGGCGGTTGCTGGAAGGAGAAAGTCAGAAAACCAAGTTGAACCCTTAACCCTAGGCGTTGTGGTTGTGCTGAGGCGAGAAGATTGGTACTTGGTAGAAAATTGGAAAATAAGTTTAAATTGGTTTTAAAAAAATTTTTTTTTTTTTTTTACTGAACCACGAGGGTGTCACGTGACACCCCCCCCCCCCCCCTATACAAGTCCGCCCCTGCATTCATTTAATACGTCCTTGTGAAAACCCTCCCGCAAAAAAAGTCCATCAGGTAACTCTTGTACCCATAATTTCTACATTGATTTGCCATCTCTCATTTCCAAACATTCATCTCCTTTTGGGAAATCAAGGAGAAATGCAATAACAATAACAATATCATCATCATCATCATCATCATCATCATGGCTTGGCAAGGTGCTCAAGCCACGTCAAAGGGTTTCGCTTTTGCCCTTGCCATAGCCGTGGTGATTTTGTCTCCAACCAACATTCTTGGTAAGGGGGATAGATCAGTGAAGAAGTCCGTCAAGAATTTGAACGTGATTGATGGATGTTGGAGGTCGGACCCCAATTGGAGGCACCATAGGCAGCGGTTGGCTAGATGCTCAGTAGGCTATGCAGGAAAGATGACCGACAATATTGGACCCAATGTGACGCGCTATAAGGTGACTGATGATGGTGATAACCCATTGGATCCAAAACCCGGGACCTTGAGGTACGGAGCCACGAAAATTACAGGAAAGGTGTGGATCACTTTCCGTAAGGACTTCCGGATCAAACTTGAGAAACCGCTTCTGATTAGTAGCTTCACTGCCATTGATGGCCGCGGCGCCAACGTTCATATTGCAGGAGGTGCATGCCTGAAATTGCTCGGGGTCTGTTAACCTCCTATTTTACATTCTCCTCTCTCTCTCTCTCTCTCTCTCTCTCTCTCTCTAGACATACACACATATATGTACACATGGACACTACATGATTCAACATCAATAACCCATCACTACATAATTCAAAGGTACATATAAATGAGACGTATGGGCCCTGGTATTCACAAAGCCATTCCAATACTCTGCTATTATGAGCAAATCCCAACTACATAGGCACTAACAAGATCTTCTAAGGGACATTAAATTTCTAAAAAGTTAAAAACTCAACAAATGATGGCTATTACGTTTTATATTACTGTCTCATCATATAACTAAAACTTCTGTATATGAATTCTATTAACAATTTTTTTAATCTTGTTAAAGTTACTATAAAAAAAAATGCATTACATCAGAACGAATGGATCTCAACTACGTTGGCAACCCAATACTCGACAATCTTCTACCAAACAGGAGGATAGAAGAAGGTTGGAGAGAACCCAACTAAATACACAAGATAAAATGTAATCAAAATTACACAAAGCTATAGTCCTATATCCTTTCAAAAGGAAAATATTGACATCAAACCAATGGGGCAGAACAAATTCCCATGTAGAAACACAGAAGACATGGCATGCCATCTAAAAAGAACTGAATTGAAAACACCTGTAGTTTTATTTAGGAAATCAGTGACAAAGAAGAGGCAATAGGGCTGGCAATTTTTAGATTAAGAGGCCAATCTAAGCTTTATGATAACTTCCAAAGCATTCCAATCCACATCTTTATTATTGAAGAGAAGATCATTTCTAGTCCTCCAGGCAGATCACATAATGGTGTTAGGGCATGCAAACCATAACGAGACTTCAGTTTTGTTTGAACTCTTCTTAAATTTTCAAGTTGACCGCCAATCTAAAATGTCCCTCTTTACTATTTTTTTTTGGTTAAATATATTTAGTCAATTTATGCATGTGTGCATCGAAATATATATTCTACAATTATATATATGTGTATGGTTGCGAGCGCGCGTGTGTGTGTACGTATATAGTAAGAAATAATTTTCTAACACCACATGCTCTCTACCTTGTACAATTTTTCATGTACAATTTGTCAAATATTAATGTTGGGAAAAAATTCCGAAGTCGCCATTGGGTCTTCTTAGCCAGTAATCATATTTTCAAAATCAATCATGTCACGTATGGCATAATTATATCAGGAAGAATAAATATCATTTTATACTCCAAATTTTCATGATTTTTGTTAGGTTTTACACTTTCAGAGGATTCATTCATTTGACATAAAGAGCAAATAAAGAACTAAATTTCAGGTGACTGACGTAATCATCCACGGTTTGAGAATTCACAACTGTGAGACACAAGAGGCAGAAGAGGTACTAGGTCCGGAAGGGAACATAGTGAGGATAGATTATCCAGATGGGGATGCAATATCGGTGATTTCATCTAAGAAGGTGTGGATAGACCATAACACCCTCTATGAATGTGAGGATGGACTGATCGATGTCACCCATGGCTCTACCGATATCACCGTCTCAAACAACTGGTTCAAAAATCACGACATGGTCATGCTTTTGGGCCATCACGACGACTATATTGAAGACCGAAACATGAAGGTTACTGTCGCCTTTAACTATTTCGGCCCCGATTGCGATCAACGCATGCCTAGGTACCCTACTTGCCTACTTACCATCATTATTTGTGTTATTGTTATTAGTATATTACTTTTTCATATTGTTATAATGATTATTATTGTTAGGCACGTGCAAGGATTTTATTATTATTATTATTATTATTATTATTATTATTATTATTATTATTATTATTATTATTACTACCTTATAGATCTCACATAACGTATTGGATTCAACCATGCAAGCTCAGGGTAACTTCGCACATTGTTGCAACACAAGTACACTACAAGTTCGCTACTCATACGCAAAATCACTATATATCTTCAAATGGTTTGATGAGTGGGTCTCTCCGCGTTAGCTTGGATCACCTTCTACTTTTGAACATGTTCTCGACCCTGAGCGTAGCGACCCAAAGAAAGGTGCACTGGCAGCCCGTAGTCGCGGCAAACGTACTCTCTAAAAAATTGAACTTTCTCTTCCTACTTCCTCTAGCTAGGGGTTCATCTTAGCTCCTACAATAGCACAAGGGATGATGGGTTCCATACTATTGATTTGAGGATAGATATAATAGAGGTGAGTAATGATTTGGGACCTGATGTTTCTTATGTGAAATCATTGTTTACGTCCGATAATTTTTGCCTTTCCTATAAATCCATGCTTCGATGTTTGTTCTATGGTAGAGAAAGCTTCAATAATAATTGAGCCATGAGAGACCATATTAAGTATTGCAAAAGAAAGGGCTTGCTGATAGAGCTAGGTAGGGATGCGATACTAGTTATTAGGTCAGAGAGATGCCTGGCACGTAAGCCGCCCCCTTTAAAACCATTACTTACTAAGGATTTGTAATGTGCAATATGTCCATGACTCACTATTGGGAATCGTGGGTGGTCGTAGAGCTTCTTATAGAAATACAAAAATGTACACCCTTATCTTACAACCTGAACCTTTGGGTAGGCTTTGCAGGATCAAACAAAAATAATTACATAGAGTACGATAGAGTTCCTTGAAACAATCATTCAAGAAGTCCCTCCGAGGAGACTCTGATACAATTTTTACGAGATATGGAAAAGTGTCTATAGGTAAAGCACCATAGCCATATAACTCCTTGCCACCTACGCTCCGCCATCTATTCCACGTTTAAGAACTTATGTAATAGTATCCTGATCAAACAATAGACAAAGGGGACGAGCTGGATGTGCTTGATGGTCCCCCATAATACGCTCACTTGGGGAAAGAGGGAACAAAGTGAAGCCAAGATGGTGCCAAAACCCAAAACCAAACATAGAAACAACTAGAAAACACAACCCCCTAAGGCCTAAACAAATCTCTATTGTCTAGAAAACTCCCCACTTTGGATGAGAACCCCCAAATTATACATGATACTACTGACCAAAACCTAGTTCCTCTTTATTGTAACACTTCTCAAACTATCCATCTCTGGGTAATCTTGTCTTGTAACAAATCCCAATTGATTGTACCTCCCTGTAAACAGAATATTGTTCCTTGCCAACAAAAGTTAGTATAGAATATTGATAGGGAGAAAGAGTACCATAGTGTGATCAATAGAGGGCTGGACTTCCTTTTGAATTTCCAGCTGGACCACCAATCAAGAAGTCTTTCAATAGAAGATGTAGATACCCGTGAAATAACCCAACAAAATAGCAATTTGCTCCAAATAATCCAGACCTTCATGTAGTGCAATAAAAGATGATCCTGGGATTCAACCTCACCTTCACAAAATTTGCATTTAGTATTCTGGAAAGCAATAATTCCTCTATCTACTAACAAACTCCCTGTTTTGACCTTCCCTTTCCTAGCAAGTTAGGAGAAAAACTAGATCTTTGGTGGAGAGAACTTGGACCATACACAATATGGTGGAGGAGAATTGTAAATGGAACCTACATCTTCCAACATGTTGTAAATAGAGTTGATTGAGAAAATTGGATCTGAGTTGCCTTTCCATAGGAAGGAGGCCTCCTTGTCATTGAAGTCAATACCAGCATTATCCCAAATGACCGAGATGGAATTTAGATCATCCAACCTTCTTCTCAACTGCAACCTTCCCATTTCCGATTCCCCTCCTCTTAAAGAATATAATACAAAAATTTATACAATTGAAATTCCAAACAATGAAAGCCTATAATCTTTATCAAAATAGCTTATTAATTTGTAATCCATGTGTAGATTAGAGAGAATCATTCTTGCAACTGTCTAAAAGTGTTTTAATACTTTAGATTTGTTAAAAGGTGTAGATGTTTAAGAGACTACTCTTATTGGTCAATGTTTTTAACAAATGTGAATCACTAATTGTCATAACAAATGACCGAGATTGAACCATTTCTCACAGCTTAGGACCATAAGAAGTGGAGTTCAATCTTTAAAAATGACCCGCTGTCACAAGGAAAATGTTCTAGTATCTTTCAATAAGCGAGCTAGGGCTAATAAATGTGATATGGAAAAATAAATTGCAGGGTCCGTCATGGATTCGCACATGTGGTAAACAATCTGTACCAGGGTTGGGGGCTATATGCAATCGGGGGAAGCATGAACCCAAGCATCAAGAGCGAAGGAAATCTATTTATTGCACCTCATACTAACTTGAAAGAGGTAATGTATTATACATGTGCGACCTACACTATCTCGACCAATAAGAGTGAAGGTAATGTTCATCCTCATTTAAAGAGGGGTGAACAAAATTGCACTCGGATTGGGAAGTGTGAGGACGAGAGAGGGGAGAGAAAAGAAAATGAAACAAAAGAATGCGAACCGCATTGCATCTTCAAGAAAGATGTCAAATTTTTTAGTGTCAAATTCTTTTATGGCTTATGTGGCAATTTGACATCTTTAAATGTAAATGAAAAAAATTATAATCTTAGGCATCTCGAACACTACATAATGGTGTGGAGTTAATTTGTAGGCTTCACACCAATGTGTAGCGTTTAAGCAGCCTAGAGCATTGCATAAGGAGCGCCTAATAATGTCTCCATGCAAAGTCATTGATAGATGAATTGATTAGCAGATAACGAGAAAGATTTATGGGAAAGGAGGAAGTGGTTGGAATTTTGGATCGATGAAGGATCTATTTGAAAATGGAGCTACCTTTACTCAAACAAGTGATGGTGCTGCTGGTCTTGATCCCCACTACAACCCTCTTCAAGCCTTCCATGTACAAGGTCCCACATTTGTCAAGTCATTGACATGGTCCGCCGGCGTCTTACGTTGCCACAAAAGATCTCATTCCATATGCTGACAACCACATCACTAGAGCTTTGTTTGGCTAAACTCAATTTAAAAAGCTAATTATTTTCTCTCATTTGTGGTGTTCATTTGTAAATGTTTTCATGCATTGAAAATCCAAACATGTATAGCTTAACAACTCTTCTCTCATCTTCAACAAAATAAGTTGTGACTGGTTCCCCTTTACTACCACACATTAACGTGGGACTTGTATACTTAATTTTGGACGAAACATTAATAAATACTGTTGAGACGTATGATCAATACCCATAAATAGTGTTCAAGGAGACGATAAAATCCTCAATCTTCTATTCATTGATGGAAATTTTAATTTAATTTGCACCTTCTTCGGCTTTTAGACATAGATATCTGCGCTGGCATTAATTTTGATTGAGATATCATTGCATGCATGACAAATTAAGAACTAAGATTAGCAAAGAAAAATATGGGCAGTTTTGTTCCACAAGTACTCAAAACAATGAACAAATTAAACTACTGCTGTAAGATGCCTCTTTTTGTGAGCTCACATCTAAAGCTAGCTAGGGATCCCCACAAACTAACCACATGGTGAATTTCGAGAGTTTGACCTAGTGATAAATATTTTACACTTAAATAGTTTGCCCTTTTTAAAAGTTTTAGGTTTGAAATATCTCAGTTACTATCAAATCTTATTGAATCAGTCCATATATGGCTTTGTTTTACTTTAATTGGGATTCTCGCTAGTGGACGGTGACATTAGTCCCTTAAAGATTAGTTGAGGTGTGTGTAAGTTCTATAATGCTCACCCAATACCCTCCACTTCCTTGTTCAGGTAACATTCGTTTCAGTGTTCCTAACGTTATTCTATGTTTTTTCTCAATCAACTAAAAAATACTATTATGTCAATTCTACTAAAATTCAAGTAGCACGACAGTAGTACCATAACTAATTTGCAGCACAATGATTGTATCATAACCAAACATGAAGCATCGAACAACACGATGGTCATACCTGAAACTTTCAATGCCAACCAACAACCATTATTTCAAGCGATAATCCAACAACACTACTATTCCAAGAATACCAACAAAACGATGTACGCTTTCAACATTGACAACTATGCAACAAAAATCCATATATCTCACTGATAACAACAAAACATCGAGTTATTGTCACACGAGGTCATCCTACTCGCACAAGATCGCACGAAAATCCGTGGACATGACAGTGGTGCTTGTATGCCTATGCTAGTTGTACATGCTTTCTGTGTAACAAAATAGTATGAAACAGAGCCCATAGGCCCAAACTATAATATGTACCATTTTGAAATTTGGCAAGTCATTCGAATGACCTCATCTTTCTAGAGTGAGCTCCTAAAATACAAATTCTGACTAATCTAGAACAACCGTCAGATTTTGAAAAAGTACTAGGTAAGGTCGCTCGAGCGACCCTTCATTTTTCTAAAAATCTGAACCTTTTGATTTTCAGCAAACTGACTCAAATAGAAACTTTAAACATGCATGCAACTAGTACAAGAAACACACGATTAATAACAGAAAATGAGAGCCTAAGGTTGGAGATAACCAATCCTACCATGAATCAAAGGAAAAATATGGAGATTGAAGATTGATCGGATGATAAATGGACAGAACTCCCTCTCTTGGAACTTGAAAGAAAGCCTCAAAACTCTGTCTCTAAAATTCTCTGGTTTCACGTACTTGTAAACGAAAAATGAAAATCCAACTTGTTTATATAGACAACATAATAAACCTCCTCAACACCGCAGTAAAACGGACAAAAATAACTCAACCATTAACGACCATCAAAAACCTAATTTGTCACCTCAGAATAATTCAAAGCGGCAGCTCAAGCGGCCTCAAGCAAGCTTCAAAAATAAAAAATACAAATTTTATTGATTCAAAACACATGAATGAATAATTTTATGTTCTTATCAAAATTATGGGTTATTATAAAAGTACTTTTGTAAAGTGTTTTCACAAAACATGATTCTTATCATTTTCTCAAGGATCCTATTTTTCTTTTCAACAACACCATTTTGTTATGATAAACTAGGACGGCAAAAAAAAAAAATGCTCCTTTTATTTCCATGTACGTACACAAACTCAAACTCTATGTGTGTGTGTGTGTTTTATATATAACTTTGCCTATTAGAATTTTTTTAAATTGGTAAAAAAGCCTCAATTAAAAAAAAAACTTTTTAAGAAATTTTTATATTCCAGATATTCAGTATTTTGTTGTCCAAGCATTGAATTCCTTAAAAGTAGAGTGCTCCTTTGCCGATATATATTTTTATTTTTGTCTACTACAACAATGATTGCCTATCGAAAAAATAAAATATTAAGTTTTAAACGAGTAATAAAATCATATGCATAAAATAAAATTGATGAGTAAATATGACAATGCCATATTAGCTTGAAGAAAGAGCTTCAGGAAAGAAAAAAAAAAGTCTTTATACTATAAGTCCTTAGTGGACAAATTTTAATATCATCAATTCATCAAAATAAATCTTAACTCTTAAAATTCATTCTATCAAATTAGACAAATTATACATCACAGTAATTTTTTTTTTTTTTTGTACAAAATACCCTCTACAAGCTTTTAATGTACAAGATCCCACATTTGTCAAGTCATTGACATGGTCCGCCAGCGTCTTACGTTGCCACAAAAGATTCCATTCCATATGCTAACAACCAGATCACTAAAGCTTTGTTTGGTTAAACTTAAGTTAAAAAGCTAATCATTTTATCTCATTTATGGTGTTCCTTTGTAAATGTCTTCGTGAATTAAAAATCCAAACAGAGCTTAATAACTCTTCCCAGCTCTGACAATATAAGTTGCGAGTGCTTTTTCTTTAATATACCACACATTAATGTGGGACTTCTATACTTAATTTTTCGTTGGACCCAAAGTTATCAATCTCGTACCGGCAAGGGTACCGGTTTTGTTACTGGTACGGTAGGTACCGGTACCGGTAGGTACCGGGGTACCATTTCGGATTTATCGCTAAAAAATAATATAATTTTTTTAACTAATATTCTTTACAAAAAATTACATTTGACATATAAAGTAAACCCCACAACTTAAAAATAACTCACAAAATATAATATTTTCAAAGGATAATAATAAACCTATGATATTTCAATATCATTTAATACAAAAAATTTATAAAATTAGTTAGCATACGCTTGATTAGAAAGAAAAATTAATATTCATTTTAACATTAAGGTATGAAAAGCGAAAAAAGAAAAATTAACATTCATTTTCTTGTCTAGAGAAATTGAAAAGAAAAATTAACATTCATAAAGTATCGAAAGTGAAAAAAAAATATTTATTTTCATGTATGTATGAAATTATAAATAAATGTTAACATTTATTTTTTTTAAATTAAAAAGCAATGTTAAGTTTTAAAAAAAAAAGAATGTTAACATTCATAAAAAGGAATGTTAACTTCAAATTAAAAAAAAATGATAATTTTTCCTTTTAATTTTCATAAAAAATAATGTTAACTTTTCTTTTTGCATTATAAATTTTCATACCTTAATTAGGAGTATTTACAAGGAAAATGACAAAAAAAACAAAGGTATATAAATGTAATTAAAAAATACATAAAAAGTAAAAAAAATTAAAAAAAAAAAAAAGAAAAACCGGTACCGGCCGAGATCCGGTATTGGCCAGAACCGCCGGTATTCTCGCCGGAACGGTACGGACGTCCGACGGTACCGGTTTTGGTCCGGTACGGGACGTACCGCCCGGTACCGGGCGGTACGGTACGGGATTAATTACTTTGGTTGGACCATTAATAAATACTGTTGAGACATGTGATGGTACTCTTAAATAGTGTTCAAGAAGACGTTACGGTTTAATCTCTCCTCAATCTTCTATGCATTATTGATGAAAATTTTAATTTAATTTACACCTTCTTCGGCTTTTAGGAATAAATATTTGTGTTGGCATTAATTTTGATTGAGATATCATTGCATGCATGACAAATTATAACAACTGAGATTAGCAAAGAAAAATATAGGCAGTTTTGTTCCACAAGTACTCAAAATAATCAACAAATTAAACTACGGTTGTAACCACATGGGTGAACCCCCAGAGTTTGGTCTAGTGGTCAAGGTTTGAAACTTAAAAGTTTGCTCTTTTTTAAAGTTTCAAGTTTGAAACTTCTCAAGTATTATCAAATCTTATGGGGTCAATTCATACATGGCTTTCTTTTACTTTAATTGAGATTCTCGCTAGTGGACGGTGACATTAGTCTCTCAAAGATTGGTTGATCATGTGCACATAAAACTAACCACTTGGGTGCTATAATGTTCACCCAATATCCTCCACTTTCTTGTCAAGGTAACATTCGTGCCAGTGTCCCTAACGTTATTTTAGGTTTTTCCCCAATCAACTCAAAAATACTATTATGTCCATTCTACTAAAATTCAAGCAGCATGACGGCAATACCATAATTAATTTGGCAACACAACGATTTGTATTATAACCAAACCACGAATCATTGGGCAACACGATGGTTGTACCTGAAACTTTCAATGCCAACCAACAAACTATTATTTCAACTGATAATCTAGCAACACTACTATTCCAGGAATGCCAACAATAACTATTTAGGCTTTCAACATTGACAACTATGCAACACAAATCCATATCTCAATGGTAACAACAGAACATCGAGTTATGATCACACGAGGTCATCCTGCTAGCACAAGATCCCACGAAAACCCGTGGACATGAAAGTTTTGTGTGTATGCCTATGCGAGGTGTACATGCTTTCTCGGTGTAGTAAAATAGTTTGAAACAAAGCTCATAGACTCAAACTATAATATGCACCATTTTGAAATTTGGCAGGCCACTCGAGCAGCCTCAGCTCGCTAGAGCGAACTCCTAAAATACAAATTCTGACTTCTTTGGAACAACCGTCAGATTCTAAAATAGTACGTTAGGTCACTCGAACGAGTTTTTATTTTTCCCCAAAATCAGAACCTTCTGATTTTCTACAAACTGACTCAAATAGAAATTTCAAATTCATACAAGAAACACACGACTAATAACAGAAAATGAGAACCTAAGGGTTGGAGATAACCAATCCTACCATGAATCAAAGAAAAAATATGGAGATTGAAGGTTGATCAAATGATAAATGGACAAAACTCCCTCTCTTGGAACTTGAAAGAAACGCTTAAAATCTCTCTAAAATTCCCTAATTTCCATAATTGTAAATGAAAAATGAAAACCCAACTTATTTATATAGTGAAACCCTCCATAGACAACGTAATAAATCTCGTCAACACCGCAATAGAACGGATAAAAATGAACTCAGCCATTAACAACCGTCAAAACCCTAATTTGTCAGCTCAAAATTCAAAGCGCTCGCTTTAGCAGCCTATAGCTCACTTGAGCGAGCTTCAAAAATAAAAAGTCTGAATTTTATTTAATTTAAAATTCAGGAATAAATATTAACATCGATATTAATTCTATATTCTTATGAAACTTATGGGTTATTATAAAAGTACTTTGGTAGAGAGTTTTTACAAAGTATGGTTTTTTCCTTTTTCTCAAGAGTCTTATTTTTTCTTTCAACAACATAATTTTGTTATGATGAGGACGACGAAAGGAAAATGCTCCTTCTTTTCCATGTACGTGCCCACAAACTCAAACTATATATGTGTGTGTGTTTTATATGTAACTTTGCCTATTAGAATTTTTTTTTAATTGGTAAAAAAGCCTCAATTTAAAAAAAAAAAAAACTTTTTAAGGAATTTTTATATTTCACATAATCAGAATTTTTTTGTTGTCCATGTATTGAATTCCTTAAAAGTATAGTGCTCTTTTGCCAATATATGTTTTTATTTTCATCTACTATAACAATGATTGTCTCTCAAAAAATTAAAGTTTAAATGAGTAATAAAATCACATGCATAAAATAAAATTGATAAGTAAATATGACAATGCCATATTAGCTTGAAGAAGGAGCTTCAGGAAAAAAAAGGTGAGTTTAAAAAAATAATATTGTTATCACCTCCAAAAATAGTTCAAGTATTTTTTATAGTTTTTAGGTGAAAAAATAAATAAAACATATAAAATTCACTTTCTTGTCAATTTAAATTTTTAATGGAATAACTTTACATGATAATTCAGGAGTTCTGATAAGGGTATAATAACACCTTATTGTACAAATCGGTACATATCGTTTTATATAAAAATAATACCAAATACCTCTAATACCATATTATTCTAAATACGGGTCTATACCGGTCAGGCACCGATCATACTGGATAACACCAGCAATATCGATCGGTACTGGTACATGTATACTGATAGTTAAGAAAAAAAGGTTAATTTTTTGAGCTCTCATTTATATATACATATATATATATATATATATATTGATAATTGTGATAAATCTGATACAATACTCAATATATGATTACTACTGTATCATCCTATCAATAGAAAATGGGTAGCCAAGATGTTTGCTTTTTCAGTTGAGAGGGTGTACTTAGAAATCAAGTTAAGTACAAGGTGTGTAAATAAAATTTGCCGTATAATTTTGTGGCTACGAGGCAAGGCAGCAGTAGTTCTCTGACTCACCTATTCACGAGAGTCGGATCAACCCATTCTCGTACCACATTTCCTTCAGAGTTGCAACGTACATCCTCTCCATTTGTAATGGCTTCTCTGCAACATACAAATTTCAATAGCACCATTTCATGCAATAAAGCAACGATTTCTGTAGTGGGTGTCTCGGCTATTCCGTTCTCACTGCCAAGGGTTAGAACCATTCAGGGTTTGGCGACAGGTCAGTTCATACTTCTTTGTGGAGCTTTATACATCTTGAAATGGAATTTTGTTCGATTCCCAGTGATATCCTACGTTTGTTCTGGCGCTTTTTGATTTTTAGTGTAAATTTGATAGCTGGGGATCTATATTTGGTGAGATTACTTTGAATATTATTCCAAGGAATTGGCACATACTGGATTTCATCGTTTTATATTGTTTGAGTAATCTTTATTTTCTTATAAGGGTTTTTTTGGATTTCAAATGCTTACCTCATAAATCGTCTACTTCTTCCTCTTGTACCGCTTTGTGCAACTCTGTTCTATGACTCAACATGCAGTGCCCAATGGAAATCAGTAACTAAACGTTATCAGATTTGATTTAAAATTGCCATTGTCCTATATTTGTTTTTCATCACTGTGTATCGTTGTTAGAAATTGAAAGCAGTTTTCCCAAAGGGAATTTCGTGATGGATTTATGTATATACATCTCCTCAAGCCTTCGTGATTTTGTAAAACAAACTGGTTGCATTTTGAAAACATTTAGAAGAATAGTTGTTATAGACACGACTTGGCGTGCACCTAGGCTGGAGGCCCAACTCAGCTCATGGTGTGCGCCTCAAGGAGGGTGGGGCAAGGCAATTTGAAAGGAACCCAAGATAAGCACTTGTGGTACGTGTAACGTGCCTCTCATTGCAATCGCCCGTTTGAATTCACTTTGGGAAATAGGAAAAAGCCTCATAACACCATCCTTAAAAGCGGAAACGAGGAACACAAACTTCTTTCACAACTGGTCGAAGTTTTTGTAATCCACAGCTTCATTAATGAATTGAGTCTCACCTATTTGCAATTGTTTGTCAGTCGAAGTCGTGAGTATTTGTGTCCCATCTCCCCACACATACAAACTTCTTTCACCTAGAGATGCTTTAAGGACACATTCTGGGATAAGGATGAAGGTTTTAAAACATCACCCAACAATGAAATTTCAGTGGATTTTTAACTCATGAATACTCGTATAGTGACCGTTGATTTGTACCTTCCTAAAGTTAATACTATTTGTGTTTTCTTATCTTAATCTAATAGAAATGTTGTTTCGACTTTGATAGGAATCTTAAGAGACATCTAATTAAAATATGTTTGATGGATTCCCAGCATGTCTGTGTCTTAATTTTTGAAGAATGACATATCCGAGTCTGCATGTCTTGTCGTCTCGGTGTCACATGACAGTATCAATGCTTCTTAGCTTTCGGCCATATACCTGTTCGAAAAGCCAAGTTTTCATTTTGATCCGAACATTTTTAAGGCATTGAACCAAAAAGTTTCCCCCTTAGATCTTACCATTTAAACACTTCCTTTGGCTGGTCAATCAGTGGCGTCCTTTCGTTCATGTAACTTAACATTGTCGTTCTTTTTCGGACATGGTTTTGAACCAATTTAAGTGTTGCTATCTAGCTGTTGGTATTTTATTAAAAATACCATCCGTCCTAACGCACTAGTCGAACACATGATGTGTCTATTTGAGCGCGTTCTTTGTATGCAAACAAATTTGCATCTCAACGAGAATCCTTTTTGGTTTTCTAGTTTTATTAGGTTTTATTTTGTTAGAAATAGGAGCTCGACTTCATTGTATGCAAGCCTACTGCAGAATTATTGACAGCCTATTTGGAGAGCCTTATTGAGAGATTCTGCGTAGTCCATACTCATGTCTTCATATATTTGAGTTTTTAGATATCAGGGTTGATCTTTGTGGTTGGAAATATAGGGGTGATCGATACTGTACAGTCAGAGAACTGAGGGGGTCTGTCTTGGGAATTTGGCATTCCCATAATGTGGCAGATACATGATTGTGGAGATTTTGTCGTGTTTGTTGTTTGATTGATGCAGTCAGTAAAGATCGGAATACTTGAACAATGAAGCGGGCATTCCGGGAAGATTCCTATAGGTTTCTAATGCAGTATTGAGTTAGTGCAGTCTTTGATGTCAAAAGGGTTAAAACATTTGGGTTTTACTAGTGTTTTTGTTGCGCGTGGTTTATTTGAGTCTGTGATTTCCACGTACATCATGGTGTGTTGTAATTTTGTTGGTTTCATGCTCAAGTGGATAATAATTGCATCTAATTTTGTATTCTTCCTCTTTCAATTCATTTCTTGTCTTTGCAACATGACTGCAAAGTGGAGCATGATCTTCTTCATTGATCTCCCACCTCCACTCATTGAACTCAAAAGTTATTGGGCTCTTTTTTTGTTTTTGGGACATCAAAATCGTGCTTATGAATTTTCGAATATAGAAAGAACAAATAGGAAAATCAAGGAATTAAGAAAGATGACTAGATACTTGACCTAAGAAGAACCTTAGTGTTGCCAAAGAAAGAAAAAGATGCATTAGTTTCTAATGTAAAGCACCTAGAGGTCTAGTACTGAGTATCCAATAGCGGATATGTACCAAAAATAAAGGGGAAAAAAAATGGTACGTCTTACGCGTATGATGGAGCTTACTGAGGTTGTACCATAACCATCTCAAGTACTATTGGTATTTATGTGTACAACAACATTTTCGAGGGTATGGAGCTCCCAGAACAACCTTCATCGAATTGTTATTGTATAGCATTGCTTGACTAAAAAAGAGAGGCAAATCTGTGCTTTTCTGAGTTGTTTTTTTGGTTTTGTAAAACGCTGTTTGCCTCAAAAGTATTTGGTTGAAATTCGTAGGACTAAGGAACTTTTCTCTGTTTGTCAATGTGTGTGTGTGTGTGACCAGTTGGTCCGAAGTAGGACATCTAATATGTAGGAAGACAGAAGAAAGTTTATTAAGATCACAAATTATAATTCTGCAAATAGAGGCTCATTATTTGCCTTTTGTTAATAATCATATGCGAGGCATCTTCTAACACATGCTTTGGATAAATCAAACAACCTTCATGTATTAGTTGTGTATGAACTTTGGACTTATATAATGGTATGTCCATATTCTTCATTTATTCAAAGTTAAGATCCTTACTAATACTAATAAATCACGTGAATAATGTTCATAACAGTCACATTAATGTTAATAATAGAACAAATGTTGCTACTTTGTTTCTCTTAAAATTCTTGAATGGGCAGAGCTTATACTTGTCACGGTATCTTTATTGGTCCTTTAGGAGAACTGTGCATATGTCGTGAATCCTTCTCTGTGGATTGGAAGGATTTGTGATGTAGTTTGCTTCTTTTGAAAGACAACGTGGTTTCCTGATTGTGCTTCTATTTCTTTTGTATATTGTAGAAAGAGTTCTTTGTCAGAGCTTATATTTGAAGGAAATTACCAGCTTCCCAAAGAAAAGATCCTTCAGCGTGATTCCAAAGAAAGTGACATTTCCAATTGCGAGAAGCAGTAGTCCATCAGACTCTAATGGCAGTAAAGATGAACTCTCTGATGAGGCCAAGGCATGTATAAGCACCTGCTTATGAAAAATGATGATGTTTCTTTCTTCCATTCTGAGTCTGGTTGTGAGCTTGTTGGATGATGAGCCAAAAGAAATGATGATTTAGACCATAAATTATACAAAATTTTATTATGGTGTACATGAAATCATTAATTGCTTTGTGTACAAAGTCTTGGCTTGACACAAATCTTTTCTTTCAAGTAAATTACGTGGCTTTCATCAGATTACAATCCAAGGCCCCGATTGGATGCAGCCTTATGGGGTGCCTTAGCTAAGGCATGCCTTAGTTAAGGCTGGGCCCACCCATAAGGTGTTGATTGGCAAATTTTTTGTGTATGTATTAATTAGTCCGGGGGCTAATTAAAGCCCCAAGAAAATCCTTATTTAGCCTTACCTCCCCCCCTAAGGCTAACTAAGACAATGTGTTAATTTTAACAAATGACCAAAATATCCACCATTCCCTTATATGTATATGTATATTACGTATATATATTTTGGATATATATATTTCGTACATATTTTGATATACATTTCGCGTATATATAAATATATATATACACACGCACACACACACATATATACATATATTTCGTATATATATAATATATATTTAAAGTGTGTGTTACATATATACACACACACACACACACACACACATACATACGTACATACATACTGATACTATAAGTACGTACGTACATGTATATATATACTGATACATAGTATACACACAGTACACATACATACATACATACTTATACTATGAGTACATGTATACACAAACACACACACATGTACATATGTACTTATAGTATCAGTATGTATGTACGTATGTATGTGTATATATAAACACACACACATATATATTTAAACATATGTATATATACACATACTTATACTGATAAATATGTAATATACATAAGTATATATACTTATATAAAATTATATATATCTTATATATATAGATATACATAAGTATATATTTAAGTATATACTAATATATATATACTTATATATATTTTATATACACATACTTATAGTATAAGTATATATGTATATATGTGCATATATAAACACACACACAGTACACATACATACATACATACTTATACTATGAGTACATGTATACACACACATGTACGTACGTACATACATACTTTATATATATACTTACATAAAATTATATATACCTTATATATATAGATATACATAAGTATATATTTAAGTATATACTAATATATATATATATATATATATATTTATATATATTTTATATATACAGTATATAAGTGTACTTATATATATTAGAAATATATCAATATGTACAATATAAGTATACTGATATATATCATTTATAAGTATATATTATACATATACATTAAATACAGGATGGGGGCAAAAATGTCTTTTGACAATTTAACATATCTTTTTATTGTCTAACACATCCAAACTAACTCTTTATCCAATCAGTAGATTATTTAACACACCCTCCTTAAAAGTCACATCAGGGTGGGCCACACTGTCTTATTTAACACAATCAATTATTTAACACACCCTCTTTATTTAACACACTAAAAACTAAGGCGGCATCCAATCGGGCCCCAAGATCATTATGTATGTCATGTGCTGCACTCACTTTATGCTAAAGCTACGTTGACTTTATCGATACATACCAAACTATTTATAGGTGATGTTCTAATGCTATGCTGCACTTGCTAGACTATAGCTGCAGTTACAGGATACAGCCATCGTACTTTAGTGAACACTGATACCCGACATTTTACTAGTCTAAATAACAAAGAAGACAAAAGCAAGACAACAAAAAACGAAACTAAAATCGTTTAAAGAAAGAAGGGCTTGTTTGCCTTAAGCCATACGCAGACACCTGAATAGTCACTTTCAAGCAAACAACAAGCACTGTATTTTAATGAAAAGACTTTATTCTTTTTCTACATCGCTACCATGGCAATAATGGCTTCTAGGGCGGTCGCCCAAGCCAAAAGCACAATCTTAATTGGTGCCTTAGTTTTCCTTGTCCATTTCGTAGGAAAATCATTATCCCCTACTCCAATCGACATTTGTTGAAGGGATGACACCGGACCATGCCATCCTTCAATCCCTTGGAAATCCAAGCATCCTTCATGCTCAGTTTAGATTGACATAGCTTGAAGCATACCATGAAACACTTCAATGGACTATATACCTCCCCATCCCCTTTAAAAGCCTTGGGCTACCACAAGTTGTGCCAAAACTTCCTTCGTTTCCGATCTCCAATTATGAAGCTTGCGACCGCAAAGAAATCATCCTTGAACTACATAATACTTTTGCACAAGCCCATGCCATGAGGCCCCTTTAATAGTTGTAGCAAGTAGAAATAGGTTTTTCAACGTAGACCAAAGAGATTTAGTTGCATGGCTTGGGAAGGTAATGACACTCAAATATTTTATGCTGTGGTACGTGGCCGCGGCAAGACTAGAGTCTAGAGGTATTCAAAGACATTAATGCAAGGATGCGTGCACCTAGAATACGTGGTAACCATGAGTGCTACAGACATACGAACTATGTAGCACATACACTCCTCGGAGGTCCCCTTACCCGTGGTGGACACGCCGGAAACATATCGGAAACGGAAAACATATGGGGTTTATTATTAATTGGCTTGTCCAATTAATTTTATTCATTTTTTGAAGGGGACACGCGGGTTTATATCTTTTTTTGTTTTGGGGGTAAATATGTTATTACGTAACATATGTGGATTAAAGCTGCAATTAAGTATTTTAAACCCTAACATATCCAAATTGACGATCTACTTGTTTCATTTGATTTTTTCCAGTGACTTCGTCTCGCTCACCTGCTCTGTGGATCTTTCTAGTGCGTCTCACACTCTTGCTCTCTATAGCACTGTGTGTGTGTGCGTGTGTATATATATATATATATATATATATATGAATATATGTGTGGGTGTGTATATATGTATATATGCGATGTTGAATGCATCTCTTTGGTTTGTATTGAATGTATTGTTGTTTTATTTGAGTAGTATTAATGTTCTACATATATATTATATGTAAAAAAGAAATGCCGTGTCCGTGTGCCCATTTTTTAAAAATTTTGTGTCCGTATCCGTATCCGTAGCGTACAAGTGAGCCCGGACACCATGATCCCACACATTTGACTCCTGCATCCAACAACCACCGTTGAATTCCCAGCGAAGATGCCAAATGTAGATTGTTCAAATCTGAAATATATATAGAATACATAAAAAATTGAATACCTCTTCGTAGAGGTAAATAATTGTTCTTTCACCCAATGAGACTCTTACTACCCTGCTGACTGGTTTCAATTCCTTACCTCTGTAGGATGATGTAGTATTTGTTGTATTTTGTATCTATTTCATATTTGAACCCTCCTGCAATGTTATAATTTGCCCCTTTCTTCAGGATAAGCCATTTAAACTTTATAGGACATCTCCTCACATAGGCCTATTCTCGAAGAATATCAACAGGAGCCATATAAACCAGCAAAGGACCAACAAAATCATCTTTAGAATCTCAAACTATTAAGATATTAAACTAGAGCTAATCCCCATTCCGTATTGATCAGGTTGTTTTCATACAAAAAATAATCAACAATAAAGTTAACTACTACTTTAAAGAATAGTGATTCATATGGAGTATCTTTTTGCAGGATTGAATGGCTAAATTACTTTAACTTCATCGGATTGATAAATGAATTAGGAGGAAAAGATTTGAGATTGATTTTTAGGAAGCTATGGTTAATTTAAGCAAGATAAAGAAACTGGCGAAGAACTATAGGAGAGAAGGTTCAAGATTTCAAATCCACTATCACATCATAACAAAGTTATGTACTGACTCAGCTAATTATTCATATTGATTTTATTGCTAGGGCTCACAATCCCTATAATAATCGTTAAGGAGATTATTACAATTCGTTAATTGGCTCTAGTACGATTCATATCCATGCACGAAGTGTCTAATAGCACGATCTTGTCTTAGTAACAGCTTAAGCTATCTTAATCACCCAAATTGCAAACTAATTTTAAAATAATTGTATGACTTTATTCCAAATCAAGAATACAAATACAAGATACGTAGAGAACATTCAAACCAATTTCATACAATGAAAAGATCCTTGTCATACTCGTGATTTGAATAGAAATTTAGAGTCTATACTTGGCTTCATCTATACCCTAGATGATGGTTTAGCCGCTGATGGTAGAAGCCTTTTATGTCCTCCTCTTCTTTCTCTTTGTTCCTCTCCAAAAGTTCAACAACCTAATTCTGAGGTGAAAACTTATTTTTATGCTTTTAACAAGTCCCAGTAAATTAGAAAACTCCAAACCAAAAGGTAATTTCAGATGGAATTATATTTAGCAATATATCTCCGCTTGTGGACCCATTTTGACCTAGTAAACATTCGAATTAGAGACTCTGTGTCACAAAAATTTGTAGGCCTTTGAATTAGTTTCCAATCCAACTTCAATCACGTCAATTGGATAACCAAGCACAATGATATGATCAAAATACTGAAAGCTGTGCAACTTGCCTTATCTATTTAGACGAACTTAACTAAATATTTTTTTGTCTTTATTCACTTTTTTTTACATTTGTTATTTTTGCATCAATTTTTTGTGATTTATTAGTTCATCTTGATGTAAAGAATCTATAAAGTATAAAATTATGTCCAAAAGCTAAAAAAATTTCATTGAAAATTTTGGCTTAGTTCATCTTGAAAATTTCATTGAAAATTTCATTGAAAAAAATAAGCCCAAACAGATCATGTTTTGGCTTATTTTTCGTCTTTTATGATTTTTTAAAAATTTTTGAATATAATTTTATACTTTTCTAAAGTCTCTTATCGAGACGAACCAATAACCAATAAAATGATGCAAAATAATAATTACAAAAAAATTCAAACAAGGACAAAAAGTAATTAGACAATAATCCATTAATTACCCTAGTCCATTTCTTAATGGAATACTATGGTGAGGTCTTAATGGAGGCTCAATTTTGTCTTCGCTGAGAGTTAATCTTTGTCACTTGGATGCAGCTATGCAAGTAGTCATGTCTGTTACTTAATCCACTGCAGACACCATTTGGATACTCTAGGAAGGATGTTCTGTTGATTGGAGTTGGAGTTACTCTAGCTGGCGTTGGCCTGAAAGGTGGACTGGAGGTACATTGGCTTCTCCCTTTTGTTACTTATATTTATTTTGGCCTTACATCTTCTTTTTACGACTGTATAATACTATATATCCATATGTTATTCGTGGATTGAATAGAATCTAATCTGTTATCAGATACTGTTTGACACTCAGACCATTTATCAGTTTGTGATGTCTGTGTTGAGTTATGCCATTTGTAAAACAGGTTTTGTCTGCAAGATTTGCACATCAGACCTGCAGAGATGAATAAAGCTTCATTGTATTTCATCTCGTGTTATGGAATGTGGAATGTAGTACAAGTGCATCAATGCCCTGCATATGGTTTAGTCATTGCATTGTGCATTAAGTCTTGTTTTATTTTATTTTCCAGTTTTTGGGAGTTGATCCCCTACAAGCTGGGAATGTTGTTCAATTGGTCTTGGTCTTGGGTCTAACAGTTGGATGGATTTCCACATACATCTTTAGAGTCTCAAACAAGGAAATGACATATGCTCAACAATTACGTGACTACGAAAACGAAGTCATGCAGGTAAGTTTTTACTTCATACAGAATTCAGAGTTGGTTTCTTCCTGTTCGCTAAATGTCACATGCATCTTGTGTTAAAAAATTTCCAAAAAAAGCTTGAGGAAACTATCTTTTTTCATGCCCGCTCTATCTTTAATATGTTGTTTTGGTCATTTGCTTAAGTGCCGATTTACAATTTTGGATTCCTTTATGCAGATCTTGAAAAGGCCGAAGCCTAAGTGCTCATCCACTCATTACATATTTTATCAATGATTCATTTCCACAAAACCTATACAGACTCTCTAAACTCAAAAGTAGATAAAATAAATTACAAATCTATAAATATGGGATACAAGGACTTGTGTGGTTTGTCAATGGAATTGTCAATAAAAGAGATCTCGGCTGATTAGTTTTCCTCACCGAAAAAACAAAATAAAAAAGTAGTTTGATTTGTTTCATAAACTTAGGATATCATCGTGTCGCTCTCTTATATTGGTGAAGTACATTACTGGCTTGACAAATGATTCTTCAACCAGTAAAGGATTTACTTTAGTTCTGAAACCAATATGTTTGCACATCAGACTTGGTCTTTTTTTTTTTCTTTTTTTTTCCTTCTTATTCCTTTTCTGCCTTGTACTTGACATTTCCTTTGCTGCCCTTTTGTTCGAGAGAAATCCTCATGCGTGCGTTTATTCCATAGTAAATCAGTTATGACACAAACATATACAAAGATAGGATTATTCCATGCACCTAACTGGGGCTAATGAGTTTATTGTTATATATCTATCAGAAGCGATTGGATGGCTTAAACGAAGCAGAATTAGAAGCATTGCTCGAACAAGTAGACGAAGAGAAGAGACGGCTGGCTAGTAGTGGTGAGCAGGTCAACTAACGGTCACAAAGCATATCCATATTATTCTTTTCAAAGTCTTGTTGACGTAAATGAAGCAGAGCATACTCTCTTCTTTTTTTTTTCCCCAATCTTGAGCCTGCAAAATGGCAAAATTAGATGGTGCTTATCTTCTACTATGTCATACATATGATTACCTGCCTGTATAGAATCATAATCATTTCAGCAACTAATTTATATGGAATTCTGAATGGTTGCTTTTGTATAGCCATTTGAGAGCTTAGCTCTATAGCAATGGTTTTGTAGTTGAATTCATGTGAAGAATAATCAGTAGCTGGCATCTCATGTTTGCCTTGTGGTTTCATTGGAGAGCTAACTAAAATGGTCTCCCGAGAGAGAGAGAGAAAGAGGACCAGGAGAGAGATGTAGTCCCCAACAGTGAATGCTGAGAGGACCAGGATTTGAATCTTGGCCACTCAAGGAGGTTATCCAAAATGGCCTGTTTTATTGAGTCTCTGTGATCCTACAACCATTTGAACCCTTCATTTCTTAGAATGGGAAAAGAAATTTTGTAACAACTCAAAATTAAAGAGTATTAACCCTTTATATCTAGACCAACTATTCATAAGTTATATACTCCATGCATTTGAAAGTCTTCAAACCTAAGTCCTCTAATTTCAAGTGGAACAATTTTGTAAACAAAACTGTCCTTATTACACATAACTATGTCTTCCCAAAATACTTCACTCGTTTACTACACTCTCTTTTCATGTCATTATTGTAAGGAAAAATTAATTTGAACATACTCGGTAGTCCTGAAAAATATAACCGAGCGAACTGCAACCTCAAGTTACGAGTTCTTGCAAAGGATACGTGGTTTCATCCTGATAATTCTAGAATTGTCCAAAATAAATGACTTAAGCAAAAATAAAAACATGTAAATCTTGTGTAGAAGATCATAATGAAAACCCTTTCATTTGAATTCATTGAAATTTTTTTTTACAAGTTGGTCATGTCAAGTAATAATATACTTCTGGAGTCCTATATGAATTCAATCACATAAGATCTATTTCAATTCAACTATCCAAGTAATAGAGATTTTAAATATATTTACATACAAGCATAGAAAAGTACAATAATATATTATTTTCTCGTATCAACTGTTGCATGTATTTTTCTCCTTATCCTCTCTAAGACACCATCATATTAGCCTCCAGGTATGTGATTCGTGTGAAGTTTTGTGGAGGAGGACCCTACCAGCTGCTCCACCTGCGTGAAAAGTTTTTAGGAATTCGCAAGGATGTGTGTACTAATAGAAGCTCATAGAGCAAGCTTTCAATCTTTTAAAATATATATTCCGTAACAGATATTTCATATTACCTCTATGAAGGCCATGAAATATGAGACATATAATATAGTGCTCAGAGATTTGTTACGAATAAAGGGCAGGTCAAGTCAGATTTGGCTTTTTCTCTTCACCATGGATTACGCAACTCGGATCTACTTGATCAAAACCGAGCCGAGTGAAACACGACCAAGAACAAGCCATGGGATGGCACACCACAAAAGTCCTATAAATAGGGGAGAAATCCGCCCAAAAAAGACATTGGGAAAAAGGGATGAAAAACGAAAGAGAGGAACAAAGATAAGAATTTTTTTACTGTCATTTAACAAGAGAGTTTTTGTTAGTAAATTATGTTCTCATTGAACTATCAAAGGCTATTTCGGTAAGAGGCCAAGGTGTTTCTGCAAGTGCTTCTTTTTACAGATTGAATTAAGAGATCGAGTCGAAGTGTCCATGCTCTTACTCCTTCCAAACTCAAATAGGACTCGTGGGAAAGTCCCAAATATCTGTCCCCACAACCTCCATTTTAATTTTCTTAACACAGTAATTATTACGTGCAGTGCTGAGCAAATGCTTGTCCGTAAAATAAATGTGGACCATCACATGAAAAAGTGCATGAAATTTGACGAAATATAGAAGGCCAACAAAAAGGAAACTTCAGCCACCGACAGACATTTTAAAATACAGAGAGAGTAGGCTACCAGCAAAACTATTTTATTGATTAGATTAATGAACACTACTAGTTTGGCATGTGGATGACACATCTCAGACACTTCCCTTCTGCCATGAGATCAAATGCTCTGTTGATGTCCTCAAATGACAGATTATGAGTGATAAACTCATCAATCTGGATTTCCTGCGCAAAATTTTAAAATTTTACCACATGAATCGCAACATGTTGTAACACAGTAGTATCCATATGAATATCATCAATCATAAGAGTACGTTAGTAGACGAATGAAATCAGGAATTTTCTTCCACTTTTTTTCCAGCTTTTAGCTAACACAGAGAAGCTAGTTAGAGTAATCATGCTAACACATTATGGAACTTAAAATGGATAGAGTAGTCCTTCGAAGTCAGACGAATACAGAACATTTCATAGTCCATAAAGCTTTCTTGTGTTGGTACTTCGTGTTTTGGAGTCCATTGATCCTTTGATCAGGTCCCAGTCTACGTCTACCGAGTCTAATATTAGGAGTGCAACTTTTGTTGATTTTAAAGCACTTTTGAAACTAGAAGTCATTGAAGAAACAAGATGCTGCATACCCAAATGTAAATAAAAATAAGAGTGAGGCATTGCACCATTGAAATCAATCATACGCGGGAGTCAAACAATCAAAGGAAGCCCAATCTTCCTCTTTAACTGCTCCCAGTTTAAATATGTGATGATGCAACCAGAAGAAGGATAATCAACACACTGAACAACTCATACTTTTTCCTTTGTTCATAGGAGTAGTATTGTAACATAGATTCTGTATTGTAACTTAGATTCTTTATGTCAAAGTCATTTGGGAGATTAATAAAATACTTTTTATTACTTCTGTTTCCTAGTTTCGAATCAACTGTGCTTCTGGAGAAGTCTTGAAATATGGCATAGGACTGATTTCCACTTTTCCAACACACACAGTCCCACATTCCAGCACTTTGAAGATTAATAAAATACTTTTGCACAGAAGGGAGAAATTTTTTATCACAAGTGGGAGTTACATTAACGATGGTGTTGTGGTTTCCAATTATTTTACTGTTTTCCTCAAACAGTAAATATTGACAGCAGGATATTGTTTATGGGACACGACGCGTTTTTAGGATAGACTTCAATGTGCCTATCGTATGTCTTCTTTGTGTCACCTTAATTTTAACTAAAACTAAAATAGAAATCTATTGGGAACTTTAAAAAGACCTTCAGGCAAGATGCCCGTAAAGGCTTAACATACACAGTGAAGAGACCAACATTTGCAAAAAAAATGCTCCAAAAAATACTTAACATGACATGTTTGATTCAGGTAAATCACCTATGCGCTCCATACCGAAGCATGAAAATCAAGTGCACTTTGCTATAAGCCAAATCTAAATTAAACTGGTGCTTTGTCCTTGTTCTACACGGACTCAGCACTACAACTATATTATCCCGTAAACTAACCAACAACTTAACAGCCTCTGCACCTACAATCCAATTTCACGGGCATCCCCTTTTATGGTCTAGCTAACACTAACCAACAAGGCAGTTGTCCAGCTAAATAAGAAGATATCTTGGTGGTACCTTGACATTGAAGAGGAAATTGGTCATAATTAAGGTGACTGTCAAAATTAGCCACAACATTGAAGCAAGAAACTCCCTCCACCAAATATCTTTCACATTCTACTCTGTTTGGGAGTCCATTGACCATCCCCATTTTGAGAAGTCAGTACTTAAGTCTCATGATTTCACCATAATATTGTCTCCATGTGACTCTAGTGGGATGAAATGCAAGGATGCCTCCAAATTTAGAAAAACAATAATAACAAATTAAATGTTTATCAAATTGAAAGGTTTTGAGTTGTCATGATAGACGAAGGATTTCTGACAGTAATAAGCTAAACAAGGTCAAATGACCGAGTGGGTAATGCACTTGTTCTTACCTCTCTTAAATACATATCTACCAATGACGGAAGATCAGATTTTGGTTTCCACCCTCCAAAAAGTGAACCTTTCAATGTTCTTCCCGTAAGTAATAAAGCATAGTGAGCTGTTATCTCTGGCTTCACTTTTGGTACACCAAGGGTAACAGTCACTCCCCATCCCTGAGAATAGGAAAGGACAGGAAAACTGAAGTAATGACTAGTGATTGATTGATCGGGTTCATCAAGGAAACGAATAAGGATATCACAGGACTTACTTCACAACAGGACTGTAAAGCCGCAGTTATCATTCCGGTGTCACCTATACATTCAAATGAGTAATCTGCCCCCCCACTAGTAATACGTTTAATAACCTGGAAAGAATTCAGGTCGTAGGAATTTAACAACAGCATTCAAACTTCTAGCATGTTCGTTGGAGGATATGGTTGCATGTGTTCAGATTATGAAACTACATGAATGAATTCAGGATGAAAGAATTGTAACGAAGTAATTGTTCCCAGAAAAGCCAGAAAGGGCAAGGAGATGTGAAATGTAAGAACTTATATAAGATGCATACTAGAAATGCTTCATAACTCCAACCACCTTGGTGGATGTTACTATGTTACTCTATGTTATATGTACTCTTCTAAATACGTTAGTACTCTCGTCATAGCAATGGAATATTTATAGGGATTCCAAACTTTAGCCACGTTGGTGGATATTAATCTGTTATATCAGCCAACCTTTGCTACATCTGTTGTCTCTGAATTATCGTACTAAATTGTGATTCTAATTATTTACCAGAACAATATGAGATACCTGTTGAATTGGTTCTTCATAGTCATTTGGGTTGATAAAATCTGTTATTCCAAATATCTTGCCTGCAGCAACAGAGAAGATACATGGGCAATCTAGAGAATCACTAAGGTAGATGATACCAATCAAAAGTACAAGGAGCTGAAATTATGGTACCTTTTTCATTCTTTTCAGGATTAGTATCCACACCAATTATTTGAGATGCTCCCCTTAGTTTGGCTCCTTGTGCAACCTATTCAGAAAAGAAATCATGAATGGACAAAAAACTCTAGGGATGGGTGACTGCTAGAATCTCGAACGTGTATATGGTAAACGATGATAAAGTTCACCTACTTACAGCAAGGCCAACAGTTCCAAGACCAAAAATGACAACAGTTGAGCCTCCAGTAATATCAGCAACCTTCCAAGCTGCACCCAGCCCTAATATCATATGCTCAATCATTGAGTGTTTTTTCATTCCAAGTTTACAAACGTCTAAATCAAACATAAATGGAACCAGTAGAACAAAAAGGTTATTATGCCAGGAACATGTATACAACCTCATCCAATTCACTAAAAGAAATTTCTTTCTATGTATAGGTTCTCTTATCCTGGAATGAACAGCACATGTCTAGACCTAAAAACAATTCTTTCAACGTAATTAACTTGCATCATTCTTTAATGTAAAATCATTTTATCAAGTACGAACTAAGGGAGCAGGCTTAACAGGCGTAATTCCTTCTCACTTCTCATAAATGCACTTATATAGGCATGTTCTGTTGCAAGGCACCCTCCAGTGGAGATTGCTGGGCAAAGGGCTTTTCCAATTCAATTTCGTCGAAGTAACAGAACGAAACACCTAGAAAGCATTGATAACCTAAACAAAGTGTGACCAGATTGCCCAATCTACCAAAAACAGAGGTTAGCCAAATATACTAGAAAGAAAAGCTAAGAAATTGACCCTGCCCCCCTGTTTCTTTCCTCAAAATAGGAAAAAGACACCATGGAGAGTGCCTCCGTGTACAGTTCATACAAAGGGATTTCATCGGATCCAAATCTCCCTACACACGCTTAGGCATGACCAAGACATATTAATGCATGGCTAATAAACTCCACAAATGGGGAAAAAAGTGTTATGAACAGTCATTGCGCCACCATTGGATAATATAACAGATGGTCCGGTGACTCCACCGATTCCCACTTATATAACCTACTTGGCAGCACCCTACTAATCAACTTGCTGAGTACTGAATTAAGAACTCATCAATCCATTGACATAGCAAAGACTCATTTTAGTATGAACGACGAGCATCTTAAGCCTTCTCAAAGCTCACTACGAAATGGTTCACCACAAGCCTCCTGCTCTAGAGCTGTTTAAACCAGTATAGCAACTACTTCATCCATTAGATGTCAGATCCCATAAGCATGAGAAGAAAACACATCAACCGACTCTGACTCCAAATCTTGCATTGCTCTAACATATATAAGATTCCAGAACTATCTGCTATAAATGATTTTATCAGGACCAATATTGTAGAAGTAAAGAACGATCGACTTCAGCTACATGTCACCAAATGATGTCCATCATATCAAATTGCACATCAACAATTTGCACATCAACAAATTCAGAGACAGGATGTGAGAATTCAAGCTTTCATAGACCAATCCCATTCTAGGCTTTGAGCTCATCACTTCAGAAAAAAGCTTGTACATGGCCCAAAGTTTATTCTTCCGTTTACCTCGAAAAGCTTGTGTTGTGGTCGTTGGTGATGCGGGAAGACCGTGGCACCTCTCAGAATTACATCATCAGACAGTAACATATCGGGTTCGAAAAACAATCAAGTCAATACTCAACCTTCACAAACGCTCAACATAAGCAATCCACACAACCCAACAACCCCCCCCCCCCCCCCCCCCCCCCCCCCCCCCCCCCAATTACACCACTAGAGCAGTGACAATTTTGGACCTCCTCCAGCAATGAAAAGTCAAAAACACTCACCACGGAACCATACTACTCAAGATCATAAAAAATGATGAAGGATGGAGACCACATCTACTGCCACTCAACTTTGAATAAGAAGATCGATGACTCTCTTGCCTCCTAATATTTGTAACAATAATTTCAAGTATATAGAAGTTATCAAAGTCAACAAATCCTGATGAAACTGCCTTTATTCTTGAAGTCCATGCTGCTAGCAATATTGATTATTCTTCAAGCCTTCAAAAGCCATTTCAATATAACAAAGCTCCAAAAATTCCAACCCGAAAATACCATTCAACCCAAAATACCCCTATTCGCCAAACCATGCCTGCCTCTTGTAGTAAGTAAGCCATGAGTGCGTAAACGAAAAATGGAATCTAACTTCTTAGCTTCATTTTCTGGATGTGAGATATTCAATCTAACAGGCATATAAGCTAAGATTCTGGAGCTCAAAGCAAGGGCTGGCAAACTTTTTGATGGAGAAAAGAAAATGTGATATAACTAGATGACAATAGCATTACCGTCGAAAACTTACCTGCTGCCACTCCACAACTAAGAAGGCATATTTTCTCTAGAGGTGCGGTTGAGCTGACTTTGACAGCACAACCAGAGTGCACGACAGTGTACTCACTGAAACTTGAAACCGCACAATAATGATAGATAGGCCTTCCTTTTACCGTAAAACGTGTTCCTTGGTCACTGTGCATTACACCTCTTCTTTCCAATCCCAGTACCTGGCAAATATTGCTTTTGCCCGAGGTACAATGTCTGCATCTCATGCATTCTCCGGTAAATACTGTAAGCACGTGGTCCCCCACTCCAAATTCAGATACTCCTTCCCCCACACTCTCAACAATTCTGCAAATACAATTTTGAAGTCAGATTTTTGTTATTGTGAATTTTAGGGGCAAAAGAATTAACAAAGCTACTGCATAACGAGTGTTTGAGCTGAATTTTTTTATTCATATTCAAGTTTAGGTAACAGTAGGAATGGAAGGAGTTCGTCGCTTATGATACTTATCCACAATGGATATTAGTGTTGTCGAATTTGGATTCTGTCTAATTTAGTATTTGAGTTCCTTGCAAACCAAACAAGTATTTGGCTCTTGGTATTTTTTCTTCTTAGCAACGTTTCCTTAAATGCTTTTAGATCATCCATTTGATCATTGGTGTTGTTTGAGATAAAGAGAGAGAGAGAGAGAAAGAAGAGTGTGTAAGGTATTAACCAACCCTAACACTCAACCCTTTATTTATATAACGAGAGTGGCGGATACAATATGTAGATACCCAATGTGGGACTAATAACAATAAAGCTAGAAAGCTATTCTAACACTCCCCCTCAAGCTGGAGAATAAATATCACAAAATCCCAGCTTGTTACATATAAACTCTAAACGGGGTTTAAACAACGGCTTGGTGAAAATATCAGCCAACTGAGCTCCTGTAGACACAAATAGAGTAGATAACACACCACCATCTATCTTCTCACGAACAATGTGACAATCTACCTCAATGTGTTTCGTTCTCTCATGGAATACCGGATTTGAAGCAATATGTATAGCCGCTTGATTATCACAGAACATAGGAATAGGCAACTCCACATCAAAACCTAACTCCGCGAGGAAGGCTCTTAACCATACAATCTCACAAGATGTGTGTGCCATGGCTCGATACTCCGCTTCTGCGCTGGATCTTGCGACCACTGTTTGTTTCTTGCTTTTCCATGTGACCAAATTGCCTCCAACAAAAGTACAGTACCCAGTAGTGGACCGCCTATCAGATAGTGATCCTGCCCAATCTGCGTCGGTAAAAGCTTCGGCACGCAAATGACCATTAGATCGATAAAACAGACCACGTCCAGGATGAGCCTTAAGATATTTCACAATACGAAGACAAGCTTCCCAGTGTGGAAGCCGAGGCGCTGACATAAACTGACTCACCATACTCACAGCAAAAGAAATATCAGGACGTGTATTGGTAAGGTAATTTAACTTACCAACTAAACGACGATACTGGTCTGGATGAGAAAATATCTCCCCCTGATCAACACAAAGTTTCACATTAGGATCCATTGGGGTCTCCACAGGTTTTGCTCCCAATAAACCTGTCTCCTCAAGAATATCCAATGCATACTTCCGTTGGGACAAACTGATTCCGTCCTTGGATCTTGCTACTTCAATACCCAAAAAATACCGTAGCTTACCCAAATCTTTAGTATGAAACTGACGCTGTAAGAACTGCTTCAACTCATCAATACCTTTCTGATCATCTCCAGTAATAATGATGTCATCTACATACACAATTAACACTATTTTTCCACGCTTTGACTGAAGAGAGAAGACAGAGTGATCTGAATGGGATCGACGCAAACCAAACTGCAACACAACATCACTGAACCGACCAAACCAAGCTCGAGGAGATTGCTTCAGACCATATAAAGCTTTGCGAAGACGACAAACTCTAGAACGCTCCCCCTGAGCAACAAACCCAGGAGGTTGCTCCATATAGACCTCCTCGAGCAGATCACCATGTAAGAATGCATTCTTGACATCCAATTGAAATAAGGGCCAACCCAGATTAGCAGCAAGTGAAATAAGAATCCGGACAGAATTTATCTTGGCAACTGGGGAAAAGGTCTCTGCATAATCAACCCCATATGTCTGGGTATAGCCTTTGGCCACAAGACGGGCCTTATAGCGCTCAACAGTGCCATCCGGATTATACTTGACAGTAAAGACCCATCGACAACCAACAGTAGACTTTCCTGATGGAAGAGGAACCAACTCCCAAGTGCCATTGTCATGGAGAGCATTCATCTCAGTCTCCATTGCTGTCCGCCACTCAGACAAAGAAAGGGCCTCCTGTACAGTGTTAGGAACATATAGAGAAGAAACTGATGAAGTAAAGGCACGAAGGGAAGGAGACAGGTGATCATATGACACATAGTGAGAAATGGGATGAGAAGTGCAAGTGCGAGTACCTTTACGTAGAGCAATAGGAAGATCAAGGTCGTCAGGATCCCGCAACGGAGGAGAAGACGGAGCGGTGGGTGAAGGTGGGGTTGTGTGCTCAGATGGTACAGACGGAGATGACACAGGTGGCTCAGGCAGAGATGGCAATATTGGAGGTTTAGGACGACGAACATATACCTGTAAAGGTTTTGGTGGAGGACCAGTACCTGACGGGACAGCGATAGGAAACACTGACTCAAATGCAAGCCGATCATTGACAGTAACAGACGCCGAATAAAACGAGAGTGACTCATTAAATGTGACATCAGCACACACAAAATGACGACGTAAAGATGGAGAATAACACTTATACCCTTTCTGAGTCCGAGAATAATCAAGAAAAATGCACCTAATGGAGCGAGGGTCAAGTTTGCTCCGGGCAGGATCCAGAGCATGAACATAACACGTGCACCCAAAAATTCGAAGGGGTAATGAGTGGAGGGGACGACTAGGAAACAAGACCTTATGGGGTATCTGACCTCTAAGAACAGTAGAGGGCATACGATTAATCAAATAGCAGGCGGTAAGAACCGCGTCACTCCAATAAGACTTAGGAACTTGCATTTGAAATAACAGTGCACGCATAACTTCTGATAAATGTCGAATCTTGCGTTCGGCAACTCCATTTTGTTGTGGAGTTCGAGCACAAGAGGACTGGTGGATAATACCGTGATCATCAAAAAACTGAGAAAGAGTATTTTTAAAATATTCACGGGCATTATCAGAACGAAATACACGAATGCAAGTATCAAACTGGGTTTTGACTTCCATATAAAACGACTTAAAAATAGAAGATAACTCCGATCTCTCTTTCATAAGATAAAGATAGGTAACACGAGAGAAATCATCGACAAAAATAACATAATACTGAAAGCCAGAAATATTAGGAACATGCATGGGGCCCCAAATATCAGAATGAACTAACTCAAATGGATGCGACGCACGATTCTCAATCCTAGGATAAAAAGATACTCTATGATGTTTGCTAAACTCACAGATTTCACATGGCAAAGCATCCACACGGCTACATGAAGGCACTAGACTTTTAAGGTTCTGAAGTGATGGATGACCAAGACGACAATGGTGTTGATATGGTGACACTGATGACTGAAGAGCAACAGAACTAGGGTGAACATTATCTGTAAAGTAATATAGACCACCACGTTCAACACCGCCACCAATTTTCCTCCCCGTCTTGAGATCCTGAAACACACAACCATTAGGAAAGAATGTGACAGAACAATTCAAAGATTTGGTAAGTTTACTAACAGACATTAGATTTAATGGAAAACGAGGAACTTGGAGTACGGAGTCCAAAGTGAGAGAGGGAGTAACATGAACAGAACCCAAACCAGTAACATTAGTGGTAGAACCATCAGCTAAGGTAACACGAGATGGTTTACCGAGAGACTGACGATCCAAAAGAACATTAGAAGTACCAGTCATGTGATCGGAGGCACCAGAATCAATAACCCAATGATTAGAAGAACGAGAAGAACCTGTTGCATTGCAAGCAACGGGAGAACCTGTCTGAGATAGCGTAGCAATGGAGGAACCTGTCTGAAGTGACACTAGGCGTTGGTACTCCTCTGCAGAAATAGTCACCCTACTGTTGACAGAAGAATGAGTAACCTGCCTAGTATCCTCAGAAATCGGATGAGTCTGAGGAAAACCATGAAGATCATAACAATACTTCACTGAATGACTTGTACCCCCACAATGAGTACAAAATCGGGTGCCACGACCACGACGAAAACCAGAACCACCTCCCTCTGACATGCGACCATAACTAGAACCTCCAGAACGAGAGCCACGAACAACACCAGAAACTACTGAAGTAGACTTCATCTTTAACAAACCCAAACACCAACGCGGAATCCACTAGTAACCAAACAACCAACAGACTGATCAACTTTGTTACTATTCACCGTATGGAATCAACACAACCAATAAACCAACCAACCACGACCTCCAGTAGAAGAAACCAACAAAAGAAATAGCACCCAACAAAAGTTTAACACCATCCAGCAAACTTGAACCAACAAAGCAAATAACACCATAAACAGAACCTGATGAGCACTGAAGCAACAGCGGAAGGACAAAAACAACACCGTGGAGAAACCCAACTGACTAATCACCACTCTCAATTCACCACGAACGCCACCGACAGACTAATCAACCCAACTGAATAATAGCAAACGAAAACTTAGCAGGAACTTGAGCGGAGAAACCCAACACCGAAACCAACACCAACACGAACACGAAACCAATACCAACAAAACCAACACCAACACGAAATCGACTAACACCAGTGGAAATCAACTAGCAATACCAAAACTAACACCAACACCAACACCAACACCAACTAGCAACACCAACGATGCAGTAACAGAAACCAACACCAACTATCCACTGAAAACCAGCCAGAGATCAAACCAGAGGCCAAATCAACAGAACCAGAGATGCGGGAACCAGAGGATCGAACACGGGTCACCCTCGTGACAGGCGGGTCAACAGAACCAGAGACATTGAACAGCGGAAGATGAAACAGCGACTAACATCTAAAAAGGGCGCTGAAAATGGCGCAGAAAAGGACGCTGAAAAGGGCGCTGAAACAGCGACTAACATGAGATAAACAGAGGGTGCGAAACGTGAACCAGAACCAGAACAGCATCAGAACAGCATCGGAACAGCATCAGCGGTAAGTGAAGGAAACAGCGGACATGGTTAGGGTTAACAGGGGCGAAGGCTAATAGGGGCGGCCAGAACTGTCGGCTAGGGTTTGAAGGCTAACAGAGGCGAAGGCTAACAGGGGCGGCCAGAACTGTCGGCTAGGGTTTGAAGGGACCGAAGGCTAACAGAACTGAAGGCTAACAGAGGCGGTATGGTGTCGGCTAGGGTTTGAAGGGTTTGGTAGTAGGGGCGTCTGGTTGGGGTTTATGCGGCTAGGGTTTGCAATGGTGGCGGAAGCTAGGGTTTGAAAGCTAGGGTTTATGCGGCTGGAATATGGTTAGGGTTTAAACATAGAGGGTTAGGGTGGAATATGGCTCTGATACCATGTTGTTTGAGATAAAGAGAGAGAGAGAGAAAGAAGAGTGTGTAAGGTATTAACCAACCCTAACACTCAACCCTTTATTTATATAACGAGAGTGGTGGATACAATATGTAGATACCCAATGTGGGACTAATAACAATAAAGCTAGAAAGCTATTCTAACAATTGGTATGAGATATGTAGCACTATAATTGCCCTGATGTTCGATCCTAAGGTGCTGAGTATTGAAGACTATTTGTCATGGGTGATTGAACTTCCTATTAAATTCATGTTATATTGTTTGCTTTCCATGCATGAAGTATGAACTGCATAAAACTAGGTTAGAATGTACTGTATTTTCAAATACTTTTCAGCTCAATGACAAATTTAATGAATCCCAAAAGATTAAAGTTAGCGCCAAACGTCTTGAGCCTTATTGCAAAGTATAATGAAATGGTCAGCGCCGCACCTCCTTACATATAACACACCAACTGGCTCTGTTGAGTTTGATCATAGTACAAGTTTAGCATCAGATACTAGGATCATGATAATGTCATCATGCAAAAGAGGTTATGTTATCTTTTCATTGATATGTAACAAAATCGTTATCATAATAGAATGACGACTATAGCATTATCTGTAACCTAGAGCCCCACCTTATCCTCAGCGGTAATATATTTTCCTTGAATAAAGATCAAGAGGAATTAGTAGATAAGAAGAAGAATTTATACGTTTCAACTCAATTACCTCACACAAAACAAACAAAGCCCCGCACTAGTAGTTATAAGTAATAACAAAACTCTCCAAAGCTAAAAACAGAAATCCCCTCAAGAGAAGGAGAAACCAAAAAACCTAAATATGTTTCACACATTTTTGTCGAATTATGCCAAACTTCTGTAAGGTGTCTATGGCCTGTAAGTAAGTCTATGAGAATAAAGGAAAAGGATATAGAAATAACCCTGCAGCTTCATGGCCGAAAATCCGAGGAAAGATTGGAGTACTCTGCAAAAAAAAAGGGAATATTGTTAGACAGAAAACTTCATTATTTAACCCGTCACAGTTTGAAGAAACAATAAAGGAGATGAACGACCAAGAAGCTTTTGGGTTACCCAAAGAGTAGTGCTATGGTCCTAGAAAAGTTTCCCCAAGAACATCTCCGAATTCAAAATCAAAGGTTAGGATTCATTTAGATTTGGAAGCCTACACACTCAAGTAAATCTACTCCATTTTATTTTGAATTCTGGGACATTTTTTTGGAAACTTTTCATGGACTAAAGACCTTCCCTTACCCAAAATAGAAGGTGACAACCAATGGCTTGCTAGTTACATTAGAGATTCCTTTCCTAGCTATATATTGTCTATATACAAACGACTATTGCTGATGGGAAGAATTTGATTCTTTTTTTTTCAGAGGTTTTTTAATTGTCCTACTGCAATAAGAGCGGACATGTAATGTACTACTGTCAAAAATTGAGATGCTGATTTTTACATGACTAATCATATCGAGAGAGAGAGAGAGAACCAGAGACTGCCAAGCGGTGAGATCACTGCGACACAGGGAGGTGCAGACCACCTTAATCCGTATCTCCAGCGGCTGGGGTGGGCTCACTTCAACCTCCTCCATTACCAATGCCTCTCCAGCTCCCCATGCCACCGCAGCTGTATATTATTATGAGCACATATGCATGTACACATCAATTTACCATCGTGCGTACACAGAGATCTACAACACACACACACACACACATACAGCATACTTATATATAATGTGGACGAAAATCCCAATATAATTCATAAGACTTTGAAATGAAAGAGAAAAATTTGTGATACCTTTGCAGGTAATGACACGAGGCTGTTGAGTTGACATTTTCGTTTCCTATTCAGCTGCGGAAGAACGGAATACAAAAAAAAAAAAAGGCAATCTGCGTCCCTGGGTCGGGCAATCTCTGAAAGGGAAGGACGAGTTTCAACTAATTCTGCCAGCAACAATTACAACTAACTCACACACTGCTGCTGCTGTTAGTGATGGAATAGGAGGATCAATTTGGTAGCTAGTTAGGTAGGTACGGTGGTGGCGGCGGTGGTGGTTGGTGGTGGTGGTTGTATGTTTGGGCATAATAGTGGTAGTGGTTAAGCACGTGGGTTTATTGGGTGGGTGGAAGGAGTTCAATCGCTGCAGGCTCTCTCAATTCTATTTTAACGAAATTCTAGTGCAGTAAAATAATATTATTTTGTTCATTTTGTTTATGAAATTATATTGTTTTAATTTATGATAATATTAAAATACATGAATTAAAATGATATAATTTTGAGAGTAAAATAGATAAAATTATGTTATTTTGTCCGCATTATATGTTTACTATAGAAAACACACTATAAATCTTCCAATTCCTCACTTCCTTAATTATGTCTCTTTTTATTTTTTTAATCTCTCCGCTTAGTTTATTGTTCACTTCATTCTTTAACCAAATGGTATAATCAATATTATAAATAAGAGTATAATCTCACCTCACTTTTTTTTCAATTCCTCCCCTTATTTTTTTCTATATCCCTCACTTTCCTTTTAAAATTATAAACCAAACACAAAGTCTATTTTCAAATTCCTCACCTGAGTGATTTGTCATACTTTATTTTAAAAATAGACGTCTATCTTATTTTGACGTTTTTCAGCGAAGGAACTACTTGGCTCGCTAGATCGTACTAGTACTAACTCTACTTTAGAAAGATGGTCAGTCTGAAAAGAAGCCGAAAGAGATGCTAATATAATATGGGGTCTTCCCCTCCATCTTTTCATTTCGAAATATGGTAAAGTAAAGAGGAAAAGAGCATGAATGCGGATTATAGGCTAGGGCAGAAAGAGGTTCGTCCTCAAAAATGGTAAAAGAATGTGCCCCGTTTGGAGATGCTGCAGATACTCGGTGATGATATTCATATAATTTCAGATTTCTTCCGGTCTGGAGTCAAACTATAAGAAATTGTCTTGTTCGGCATTAAGGTGCATTTTTGATATCCAGGAAAACATCAGAATCTAAAAATTAATTTTGTTATACTTTTTCAATTCTTGTCGTATATTCTTCAATTACCTACAAACTGAATGGCAATTTTTGTCCTTCCAAATCGATTTTTATGTGTGATTGTTTGATCCTTAATCCACACTATGGTTTTTATTTATATTTTGTTATGGTAATATGTCTTAATTTTGCATGAGTCTGATTCTTAGCACTTTTATTTAATTTTATTGTAATCAATTAAATATAGTTTCACTAATTGTGTAATTTTAATTTTCATAAACAAAATGTAAATTAACAACATTAAAATTTATCAAGGGTGGTATATTCATTCACAAAAAAATTTACATTATATAACTAAAAAACTGTGATTAACAGATCTTAGGCAACGGCAGCATGATAAAAAAAAAACACATCATACTTTATTCTTATAATTATACCCCCAAATATTATTTTGTTGACAAATATATTGTGCACATATTATTCAAATAGTTTTGCAGATTTGTAATATATTTTGTCCATAATTCAAAATAAATAACTTACTATCTAAGATTTCAAATTAAAAAAATAAATTGGCTCTCAACCCGCCCCCTAATTTTGGAGTGATTATTTAGTGATTTTGTGACACCGCTGCATAACTACACAGTTTTGTACAATTTATATATAAAGCTTGATTCTTGTAAAAGAATTTCCAAACTCCAAATATTTCTCATTGCATAAATAAATAAAAAATGCATGTTTGTGTTGCAAAATACTGAAATATCAAAATAAGGCTCTATTTGCCTTAACTAGATTATTTGGATTGTCTGGATTATTCGGGAAATAATCTAGCCCCATTTGGCCTAAATTATTTACCCAAATAATCTGGATTAATCTAGCTCCAAACACAACATAACTTCTATATCCACAAATAATTTAGTCCAAACACTTTGAGCTAGATTATTCCGTCCGGCACCCAACATAATCCAACAATCCAATAATCCCATAATCTAGTTACGCCAAATGGACCCTAAAGTACTTTCAAAAGGGAAATTTTCATAAAATACTTTACATCAGGATTTAGAGCACTACCCTATAGTAAGTGGACCACAGCTCTACGAAATTGGAGACCGCTTGACCACAGGGGGTGACCGGTTGTGTAATCACCCAAGAATTTTAAATAATATTTTGAGCAATTTTATTATTTACTCTGTGTATATTTTTTTTTAGTTATGTATGCATATATAAATACATATTTTTATGAGCTATAATATTTTATTTATATTATGTGTTATATATATGTATATAGAAACACACACATATATATATATCAGCTCTCTCTCTCCCTTACCCCCATTCTCACAACCAACACCACCCCGTCACCTCCCTCCAGAGAGGAACTACATGGAGACCGCGGGGGTCCCGGGCGTCCCCAAAATTTTCAAAAAAATTTAAGACCTAGGTACAAAATTTGGAAATTATAGAAAAAATTACATTTTAACCCCCCAAATTATAGTCGGTTCCTGCTCTTTCAAAAAAAATTTTGGCCCCCCAAACATTAAATCCTGGTTCCACCTCTGCCTCCCTCCCATCAGCCGCAACCCTCTCCCATCACACCTAATCCTCTGTCACCCCTCCATTATCACAACCCTTGCCATAGCAACTAGCTATAAAAACCCCGAGCATCGATCTCGCGGGAATTCCTCATAATAGTAGGATGAACTCATCCCTTTGGCCCATAAAGGGGAGGTCCCTCCCCTCAACTAAACCACACTAAAGAAGCTGCAAAGGCAAGAGGAAGACAGGAGGACAAGAGAACAAGAATGTTGAAGCTCCGTCGATCCGTCTCGCAATCGAAACCTGTCAAAACCTTTGCAAAACTTCGGACCAAGATTAAGTCCTTTATCCTTGACCCTTTTCATGAGTGTTCTGAAATAGCTTGGGAGTTTCATGAAGCTCCAAAATGGAGAACCATGAAAAAAAAAAGGCAGAGAAAACAGTAGGTTGATGACGATGAATAATAGTCCGGACGACCGGCCTCTGGACCGGTGGACCAATCGGGAAGGGGGAGTACTATAACTTTATTGGGCTTTTATATTACAGTTGTATTCTATTGTTATTGTTATTATTTAATTTTCATAAATTACGAATTTTACCACTATTGATATTTAAATTAAAATATTTAATTATTATATCATAATTAAACTCCACTAGTTTGTGTCTTTTATACTCATTAATTTGGTAATCGCACTAACATCCCTCTAGTTTGACAAATTTACATTAGGCCTAAAACTCTAAATTACCATAAATAGACCACAATTACACATTTAAACTAAAACTGCTGAATCATAAATAAATTTTAAAAAAATAACGAAGTTCGGACCGCAGGTTCTCACAACCTCTACTCCTTAAGAAGTTTCGTCTCTAAAATTTGCCGTCTCAATAATGGAACAATTCTGGGTATTTGGAGCAAAATTTTCGACTCCCTCTCCCACGTGGTCTCCTCCACTCCGTCATAATGTCACCACACATTGGCCAACTGAATAGTCTTATCGCACAAAATATGTTCTCGTGTATCTAGAATCCCTCACTGGACTCTCCTCATAGGATATAGCATCTTTGACGTCTAACTCTGCCCAATCGAGTACATGACGCATCCGATTCATACTTACGCAACAAAAAAATATTGAATACACTATGAACCCTAGACAACCTTAGTGGAAAGGCAACTCGATACGCCACTTCTCCTACTCTGTTTACAATCTCGAAAGGTCCAACGAACCTCGGTGACAACTTCCCACTATGATCGAACAACATCAACCCCTTTCTCGGTGTAACTTTCAAGAAAATGTGATAACTTGTCTCGAAAGCTAATGGTCGCCTCCTGCGATCTGCATAACTTTTTTGACGGCTCTGGGCGGTGAACAGCTGTTGTCATATCTAAACAATCTTGTCTGTAGTCTCTCGAACTAAATCAGGCCCCAACACCTTGTCTTCCCCAACCTCAGCCCAATATACTAGTGATCTGCAAGACCTGTCATAGAGTGCCTCATAAGGAGTAATTCCTATGCTTGACCGTCAAGCGTTACCTACAAAATTTGTTGATTGCCTCCGACACTGTAAAAACTATTGATCCTCTACCTAGCAATGACAAAAACGACAGTTGGATGTATGTTGGCCCAAAAAGTGGAGAATGGGATAGAGGATGCTTTATATATTTAAGCAACAAGACAATTGGGTGTGAGAATGGTACATGCCATTAGGAAAGATATGTTGGGCTTTGGTTTGGGCATCTAAGAAGCTATGGCACACTGTGATAGCTTACCCAATATTGTTGGTATCTCAAACGAACCCTCTAAAATACATGTTCGGAAAATCTGCATTAACTAGTAAAGTAGCATGATGACAACTCCTCTTGGCAGAACTTGAGTTGAAATATGTAAAAGGAAAGACAATTGCAAAGTTTTTGGAAAATCACCCCATTGAGGGAACGAGTGAGATCGAACTTGAATACCCTAACGAGGACCTAATGATGGTGTTGAGTGTTGCATGGGTGCTTTATTTGGGAAGAGCGGCGAACTAGAATGTGTATGGTATGTTATTGGAATTTTGCTAATTTCTCCGAGTGAAGCGCACCCATACATCATACTCGTATTGCGGGTTCCTTCTAATGGTTCTAATCCAATCACAAGGGTCAAATCCCTTCCTCTCATCATCTCTCATTATATCCACAATCAAGTCCCGATACATGACCCGTAGGATTATCGCCCAACTCTTGAAGTGACCTTTGACAAACGTGCTCGTCCAAACTATTTTCTTTTGCGATCTTTACCAATTACTCTCCATACTTGACTTCGAGCTTGTTGCAGTGGACGAATAGGTCGGGTCATTCAAGCAAGGTAGCAACATCTATTTTAAGATGAAATGAATATCTTGTGCCGCATCATACTCCCTTTGTCCCATTTTGTTTGCCTAATTTGGGCAAGCGTGCCTTTTAAAACATTAGCTAAATTGAGTAATTAATAATATTTTAAATGATTATAAAAATATTGTCTAATAGAATTAATCGAGATCTATCAAACAAGATCCATATTGAGTATAAAATAAGTTATAAATTAAAAGATATAGATCATTTTTTGAGAGGTCTGGAATAGTGAAAACATGCAAACAAAATGGGACGGAAGGAGTATTAGATTTTAGGCTCAGCAAAAACTTGTTTACCCCTTCTATTATAAAAGGCAAAGCGAAATCGACCTATGGTTTTCACGGGACCCACCTCGTCGAGATTCGATCATTCATTTACTAAATTATCACACCTCAATCATGTGACACTCTGCAGGCAAAGGTGAACGAGAGTAAGGTCCTATTTGGCCTCTGGTTTTTATTTATTCATAATTTTTGTTTTTATTCATTTTTTTTTTGCATTTGTTGTTTAAATCTCAATGTTTTATAGTTTATTGGTCCGTCTTGATGAAAGGAATCTAATGAGTATAAAATTGTGTCGAAATGGTAAAAGAAAGTCACTAAAGACGACGAATACGTACAAAAAACTCTGTTTTTTTATTTATTTTTGTCTTTTCTGAACTTTTTTCAAATGTAGCCGATGATTGATAACTTTTCTGAAAGCTCTTGTCGAGATGAACCAATAAATCAAAAAAAATTGATGAAAAACAAAAAATTGCAAAAAAAATTCAAATAAGGACGAAAAAAATTTCAATAAATAAACACATAAAAACCACAGCCCAAATAGGGCCTAAGTTTAACTCGCAGTTATGAGTCAAATTGATTAACAATGACCAACTTTCATATTCCACTTAAGAATCAAAGCAGAAGATGATGGGGGAGATGTTGCGACTTTCCCACTCGCCTATTCTACCGCCCCATTTCCACCGCTTCCGCCAGGAGGGTTCAATTAATCGCATATCCGCACAACTGTTTAGAAACAGATCGGACCAAGGCTCCTCTTTGTCTTCGAGTTCCGCTCAAGGGCAGCAATTGCATCATACGCGGCTTCTCAAGCCGACTACCACCGGCACTAGGGTTGTCTCTGACTCTAAAGAAGATATCGAGATCCAACCAGATACTAGTGGCGGAGACGGCGGTTTAGGGGGTGGGGCCGACGGAGAAGGCGGCGGAGCTGGAGGTGGAGGTGGAGGCGGCAATAATAACGATAGTAACGAGACTGAAGGAGGATCGGGCGAAAACGATAAAGTCAAGAAGATGGGCATGTCCATGTCGCAGAAATTGACACTGGCCTACGCTGTCCTGGTCGCAGGTAACTTCTTTTGTTTCGTGTTTCCTTACGTACTTATTGGATACTCCTAAGGCACTCTCACAGAAATTAATCATACTTGAGTTCAATTTTATGTGATTGTGTGTATTTACGTGTTCTAGGGTTCTTGCATCCTAGTTTGTTTTGTTTTTTGTTAAAGGAAAATGAAAGTTGAGAAAGCAGTGCATATGTTAAAAACTCACTTGCGATCGTATGTACTTCCCTGATTGGGAAAAACATCTTCACTTTGCCTCATGCTTCATGGCTTAGGCTCCGGGGCACCTTGGTGCCTCGATGCGCCCTTGGCTTTTTAAAACAGTGTGTTGGGTTCATCTAATCCCGTAGTCTGAGACCACGAGGATGTGGAAAATTATTCCTATTCCTACCACAGTTTGTATGCTTACATTGTCAATATAGGGGACATAGTTAATTCATGCATAATATGGTGGTTTCGTATGGTAATGCAAGTTTGTCTGAGAAGCGAACTTCTTGACATTCATAAAATTCTTTCTGACAGAGTAAGGACCATTATCCCATGCACATGCTTTTTACTAGTGTGTGTGTCAGCTATGAGTACTTCATGCATTTAGAAGAATCTATTTATGTAGTATGAATCATGTATTCAATTTTCTGTTCATGCTTCAAGAATTATGGTTTCATCAGTAATTTCATTAGTCATTGTAGTTAGCAAAGGATAAAAACATGACAGTTTGGTCGTCATGAAAATTTTCTCTCTTTTTACTTTCTGTTCAGGCGAAAAGATGAGTGGTAATTGAAAAGCAATTATTATTCAGCATCTGGCATATTGTATTTATAAGATTTCCAATGTTGTTAGCCTTTTGCACGTGCTTTAGCTTATTTTTTTATCTTGGATTTGTGAAGGGATTTGTGGAGGCAACAGTTGTGGAAAATATAGGCAATATTTGTACATGTTCGGATATCTTTTCCCATAGTTTTCTTTTTACCTTCACAATGCCCTCCACAAATTCAAGATCCAAACACAACCTTAGTTGATTAAGTACAGAATGCGTCAGTTGTGAATGTAGTTGTTTTGGTTAAGTAGCCTATGGTGCAAGATAACGATGCAAATTATCACGACCTTAGTGCGGGATACTGAGCTTTTGATGGTGTATTGATTGTATTACGAATCTATGGGGTTTTCATTTCCTATCAGATAACAGAAGTAATAGGAGAGGTGTGGAGGAAAGTAAAATAAGAGAGATCTTAGTTTAACCTCTCCTGAACATCCGATATTTTTAAGTCCATTGGCTTTTCTCTATTTCTGATAGATTCTGCTCATTTTCTTTTTTTACCTGTTTGTTATAGTGGGTGGAGTTATGGGCTATTTGAAGAGTGGCAGCAAAAAGTCATTGGCAGCTGGTGGACTGTCAGCAATGCTTCTGTGGTATACTTACACTGAGCTTCCCACTAGACCGGTGTTTGCATCATCCATTGGATTTGGTAAGAGTTGTGTTGTAGATAAATGTTTTCAAAGGTTAAGTGGAGGCTCACCCTGAGCCCTACATCAAGGTTAGGCTGTCAAAAAAAGCCTCTAGTTTGTGCCTTAACCTCCAAAAGCCTTTTTTGCATTTTATGTACGGTGTATGCTTTTTGGGAAGATGCTATAGATCTTGATGCTCTCATCCTCTCTCCCAACCTATGATCTTTGCTTGAAGTGAGAGAGTACCTATATTTGGATATGTTGTTAGAAAGAAAAGAAAAGCAGTTAAGAGTTAATTCACTTAACTCATAACACACAAATATTATCTGTGTGTGTGTACAGTATATGTACATATATATATACACATACATACATATATGTATGTATATATATAAAAGCGGTGAGAGTACAAGCTAAAGTATGAAACTACCCTCCCTAACACGACATCCATAATAACTCTTAATGCTATCCCTCAAGCTGGAATATAAATATCATAAAAACCCAGCTTGCTACGTAGTACCTATAAACTTGGCTTGCATAATGGCTTGTTGAAAATATCAACTATTTGAGCCCGGTAGACACAAGAGTAGCAATGACTCCACTATCCACATTTTCTTGATCAAGTCGGCAATCAACCTCAATATGCGTGGTCCTTTCCTGGAGAAAAACAATTAGATGCAATGTGGATTGCTGCTTGATTATCACAATGCATTAGCTTGAGCAATCGCATAACAAAGCCTATTTGTTCAAGGAAAGACCATGCCCAAATAATCTCACATGTAGTGTGTCATGGCACGGTACCCTACATTTCTTAGATTTTGTCATATCAATCTACCCGTATCTTACCAGTATCCGCACTCATACCCGTACAGATGCTTCTTAGATCTTGATTGACTACATTTGGTCATTCTATCGTTTAGGCTGGCGTCCAAGTTATGGAAGCTATTGTTGAAAATTGTTGATAAAATACTATATCTGTTAAGAAACTAGTATAAATGAGTAATCAGTTTTAGCATAAATCACATCAATGGCTGCAGCTGCTATAGTTAATAGTAATATTTCACTTTCACTAGGATTTTGATTTAGTCAATTTGGCCTTACATTTTTCTCTTGTTATTTTGTAATCCATCCACCCAAATCCTTGTGAATTCTCACAGAAAAGCAGACTGCATGTCTCACATCAGCATTTTTAGTTGGCATTTTGCTACTTCCATCTCATTCATCACCTCCACTGATCTTTGTCAGTATCTTGGAAAATTTCATTATTTGTGTAGTTGGGTCTTAAAATTGCATAGATATTACTATATTAGGCTCTGTGGTGGATTTTGTCAATTGAGTGGTGTTGCTCTTTAAGCTGAATCTGAAATGTGGAAAGACAGAAGCAATGAGTAAGGGATTTGAAGCTCAATTGTGCCAAAAGCTTAAGCTGTTAGGAAATAGACCTGACAATTTGTATCAAGCTATTCGACACCCTTCCTCATGTTCAACACCGTCTTGCATGTGAAGACACAAACATCGGTATATAGAGTCAAACAGAATGCAAAGGGGAAGAAATAGCTATTGAATGGTTAAATAAGTCTCATAGGCTTCAGAAGTGTAAACCAAAGACTATGGGTAACATGAGCATCAAGAAGCCTTATTGGTCCAAGAATTAGTGTCCGTGGTAGTTTAGTAGACGAGGGTATTTTGACGCCCCAAATCATGGGCAGCAATGATCGTTCAAGTGTCATATGATCTACTAGTTGCATGATTGTGCATTCAGATACATTAACAAAATGTTTATTAGGTTCATTCACCTAACTTATTTAATTTCTCAGTCCATTATTAGGTTCATTGAAGCTCATTTAGATTCATTTAGATTGATTGTTAACTCCATCAGTCTAATCGTTTCTGGCCCAACAAATTCTTCCAATGGGCAACTGCTTTAGTGTTCTTTCACCTGACTAACTTTTGAGAACGTTTTGATTCCTCGGCCAATCATTCTGCCATCCAATTTTGCATTGATCGGACACTCTTTGTCGACTATGTGGCTATTTGGTCCTCATCTGGCTGCCAAGTAGCCTCCTCGGCCCATTATGTACTTCTTGCGGCCCTTAATGTTGGTCCCTTTTGTGAGTTCTAACTTTCCTAGGAAACATGCATTAAATGAAGCTAACTTTGACTTCCCGTATTTTACTTCAATTCTCGCCTTTGAATATTTTTGTGATCATTTATGACGGTAGTCTTTAGAAATTTAATCACTTGTTGATTGGCTTTTCATAGAGAACTAACATTACGGGAAGGGGGGAATGACCGCTATGCTATATCTACGTTTATCGTACTTGGCCCTAGATCCGCCCAACATCTTTCAGTGATCCCACGTGTTAGGGGCCCTTCTTATTTAGATTTGTGTTTAGTACTTCATTGACTCTGCATCTCTATAGCTTAATTGAACCTCCCACAGCCTTATTTTCTGTTAATTTGAGAATAAATGTGGTTTCACTTTCTCTGATTTCTTCTAATTCCCAGGCATTTCTGCTGCTTTGCTGGTAGTGATGGGTTCGCGGTTTAAGAAGTCGGGGAAGATATTTCCAGCTGGTGTTTTATCTTTCGTCTCCTTTGTGATGAGTGGGGGATATATTCATGGAATTTTGCGCAGTTTGCACTGAACCTGTATACCTCTTGAGCAGTTTATCAGTATGCGGATTTCTTTGTTTGTTTCTCTTCTTGTTTTTTTTGAATGGTGTTCCCAAATGGTTTATTGGGTGTCAACTCCTATGTGCATCTACACTAGTTGGGGAGTGTTTACGGCAACTCTGATCTGCATCTAGGAGAAGTGTGTTGAGTTCAGCACGAGTGTATTTTCCCACCTTATGTAACTAGGAATGACTGTTTTTTCTCTAATGCTCTTGTGTGTAATATTTCCCATCTCTGTGTTTTGTTCTTCCCCTAGTTGATAGCTTTAGGCAAAATTGATTAGCTACAGCCATGCTTTTCTGTTGAACTTTGAAAAACCCTTCATCCTTTTTATTGGCTGTTTATTTGAATTTTATTGCTCCTTAAAGTTGTTTATAGGGGATACACCTCGTCCAACCCACTACTTATACATGTCTTGTTAGCAATAATAGCTAGTCAAGACATCATTTTTTTATCTCCAACCTACTCTTTATTAAGCTAGTTATTTTGCTCAGGTTTTTTTTGGTTCTCTACATTTGACTAGTTTGGAGAGGCAAGTCAAAATGGATTGAATAGTTTAGATTATTTACTGTCACTCTACAAGTATAAATTCAACATTGATATGTGGATGTACAGTAAAAATAGATAGTAGGGTTTAGAATATATACATAAAAAGTAAATAGGCAAAACAAAGATTGTCATTTTTTTGTACTTTTGACTAAGTAGAGGAAAGGGTTGAGTTGGAGATGCCCTTAAATCATTTAAAATTCATAAAATGCACTGATCTCTCCTCAGGGTAATGATAAATGCAAGGACCTCCTTGAGGTTGTGGAAAATTCAGTGACCTTCTCGCGTGAATTAAGTGGGCTTGCATAAATTATAAAAAGGAAAAGTTTTGATGCACAAACGGTTCGGACACATCTAGATACAGATGTGTCTAGAACCATTAGATACATGTGGGGCTCTTGATGCATTACTCTGATAAAAATATGATTTGTGTGTGCAGAGGACCTAGCCCATGCCCATTTCCTTGGTAGCTCAACTTGTCCTTTGGGATCACCCATGGTTTAACCCAAGTCTATGGGGTTCATTTCTTTTAGCCCAAAAAACCAAATCAGGCCTTTAGCCTCCCTCAACTTTTTGCCCTAGCCCATTCAACCTTTTTTGGCCCATGTCCTTTGGTGACACCCACACTTCCCTTGTACCATCAACACTCTCATGGGCTTCCACTCCACCCTTCACGTCCAAACATCCCAGCCAAATCCTCAACCCATAGACCTCACATGGCAACGCTTCATTTTATCCTCCAATGGACGTTTTTTCTTCTTCTTCATTCAAGTCTCCTCTCTCTGTCATCTTCATAGCAATATGATACGGATTTAGGGTTTGCGTAGGGGAATTCAACGGCAACGAGTTGCAGGAAACTCTCGTTCCAATTCACAACCGATTGCAAGATTCAGGTATATTCATTTGCTGCCTTTTACATCTCTCTTCCTCCCTTTTTATACTGCCTTAGGTCTAACAGAATTTCCCCCTCAATTAGCTACTAACAATTTCGTAACTACTTCTAACTGAATAACATAAATGAAATAACAGAAATGGAATAACAGAAATGAATAACATAATTGGTTTTAGGAATATGCTTCTGTTGGTAGGGTTGTTTGTTGTCTGGTGGTGTAGCAGGTGCGGGTTGTATCATTCCCTCCCCTTAGATGAAACCTTGACCTCAAGGTATAAATGTGGGGAATTTGTTCTTTAGTTTCGAGTAGTGTTCCCAAGTAGCATCTTCTGCGTAGGAACCCTCCCATTGCACCAGTAATTGAGTTGCTGGTCGGCCTTTGTACTTGACCAATCGTCTATCCAAGATGAGCTTTGGTTGAGGGGCCACAATGCCAGTGTCAGAGATGGATGGGAGTGTGGGGTGGGCATGAATGGTAGAACCCAGTTTCTTCTTGAGAAGGGAGACATGAAAAACTGGGTGGATTTGGGATGTAGGAGGCAAGGCCAATTTGTAGGCCACAAGACCCACCCTCTGTAGGATTTGGTAAGGCCCAAAGAATCGTGGTGAGAGCTTCTGATTAGTCCGAAAGTGGGCTGAGGTCTGTCTGTACGGTTGAAGTTTGAGAAAAACCCAATCAGCCACGTAAAATTCCCTCTCCGTTCTATGCTTGTCTGCCATTTGTTTCATGCGATGTTGAGCCTGAATTAGGTTGTCTTTGATCAGTCGCGAGGTAGACTCCCTACTGATTCCCCATTGGTCCACTGCTGCTACTGTTGTGGAGCTAGGTATATACTGAATATGTGTGGGAGGAACTTGCCCATATACAATTTGGTAGGGAATGAGTTTTGTAGAGGAGTGGTAGGTGGTGTTATACCACCATTCAGCCAGGGCTAGCCACTGCACCCAAGTTTTTGGTCTATCACCCGCCACACACCTCAGATAAGTTTCTAAGCATCGATTGACCACCTCGGTCTGGCCATCAGTTTGGGGATGGTACGCAGTGCTTAGGCAAAGGGCAGTGCCCTGGAGGCAAAAGAGTTCCTTCCAAAATGAGCTAGTAAAGACCACATCTCTGTCGGAGACAATAGAAATGGGCATGCCGTGGAGTTTAAACACCTGATTTAGGAATGTTTGGGCCACGTCTAAGGCCGTATAGGGATGGCGTAGGGCCATGAAATGGGCGTACTTGGATAACTTGTCAACCACCACGAAAATGACTGTTTTGTTTTGAGAATTGGGTAGGCCTTCTATGAAGTCCATTGAGATATCAGACCATACTCTTTCGGGGATTGGGAGGGGTTGTAGTAGTCCTAGGTTTGCCACCGTCTCGTTTTTATTTCTCTGGCAGGTGTCACATTCTGCCACATAGGTGCAAATATCCTTTTTCATACCCTTCCAATAGAGTGAGAGTTTCACCCGTTTGTATGTCCTTTCTGCTCCTGAGTGTCCGCCCAAAGGCCCTGAGTGTAGTTCCTGCAGAATCAAATCCCTCGTGTTGCCTGTTGCTCCTACTACCAGTTTGCCTTTGCGTGTTAAGAGGCCATGTTGCCAAAGATAATGCGGGTGAGAGGTTGGGTCACGGGATAACTCCTGGATGATGGGTTGTAGTGTAGGATCTGTAAGCCATGATTGTTGCAATGCCTGCAACCAATCAGTTTGGACGGTGGACAGAGCACTGATTTGTGCTGTATTCTCCTCCTCTTGCCTTGATAGAGCGTCTGCCACTTGGTTTGCATGACCAGCCTTGTAGGTAATTTCATAGTCGAACCCCATTAGTTTAGTGAGCCATTTCTGTTGCATCAGTGTGGTGATGCGTTGGTCCAACAAATATTTTAGACTTAGGTGGTCAGTTCGGATTTTGAAATGTTTTCCCAGCAAGTAGTGGTTCCACTTTTGTACAGCGTAGACCAAGGCCAGTAATTCTTTCTCGTATGCTGACATTCCTAAGTGTTTAGGAGCTAGAGCCTTGCTGATGTACGCTATTGGGTGACCCTCCTGCATTAAAACAACCCCTATACCCACCCCTGATGCATCACATTCAATCACAAATTCTTTAGAGTAATTTGGTAAGCTAACACAGGAGTGGAAACCATAGCAAGCTTGAGTTGTTGGAACGCCTGGTCAGCCGCCTCATCCCAAAGGAAGGCGTCTTTTTTAAGTAATTTGGTCATGGTAGACTGATTTTTCCATAGTCCTTGATAAACCTCCGGTAATACCCGGTTAACCCCAGAAAACCCCTAAGTAACTTGATGGATTTAGGCGTAGGCCACTTTTGCATTGCCTCCAGCTTAACGGGGTCGGCCAATACTCCTTTATCTGAGATAATGTGACCTAAATACTCCAAACTTTTTTGACCAAAGACGCATTTGGACCTCTTTACATAGAGTTGGTGGGATCTTAAGATAGAGAATGTAGTTGTCAGGTGTTCTAGGTGACTCTCCCAGGTTGGACTGTATATTAGGATGTCGTCAAAGAATACTACGACAAATTTTCTCATAAAAGGTCTAAATATAGTATTCCTTAACCCTTGGAAGGTCTCCGGCATTGGTTAAACCAAATGGCATAACTAGGAATTCGTAATGCCCCTCATGAGTTCTGAATGCGTTTTTTTCCACATCAGAAGAGTGTACCCTGATTTGATGATACCCGGCTCTAAGGTCTAATTTGGAGAAAACAGCAGCCCCATGCAATTCGTCTAGTAGCTCGTCAATTATAGGAATGGGGAATTTATCCTTTATGGTATGCTTGTTCAATTCTCTATAATCGACGCACATTCTCCACGAGTTGTCCTTCTTTTTTACTAATAAAACGGGAGATGAGAAGGGACTAACACTAGGTCGTATTATCCCTGTGAGAAGCATCTCTTTGACCAGCTTTTCTATCTTATTTTTCTGAACATAAGGGTATCTATATGGTTTCACATGCACTGGCTCAGTGCCTTGTTTAAGAGGTATTTTATGGTCAGCTGTTCTGGGAGGGGGCAGGGTCTTAGGCTCCTCAAATATATCTTGAAATGATTGAAGAATAGTCAGAATAGTATTATGTACCTCCAGATCCCCTTGGTCAGCCGTTAGGCAGTGGAGTTGTGCGATGGCACCATGATGGGTTCGCTGTAAAGTCTTGCTCATCTGACGGGGAGTGGCCTGAGTGACTATCACTTGGGCATTTTCTTGCAAGGTTATTGGAGTTCCATAGAAGTTGAACTCCATTTTGAGGTTCTTGAAATCCCATAGGACTGGTCCTAGTGTAGTCAGCCATTGAATGCCCAACACCATGTCGCAACCTCCTATAGGAAGTAGCCTGACTTCAGCACAGCACTGTACTCCTTGCATCTTCCAATTAAACGCCTTGCAAACGGCTCGACTACACAGTCTGGTCCCGTCTGCTACTGCCATCGAAAGGTCTGCAGTTGGCTCCACCTCATAACCCGAAAACTTGGCCACTCCTGGTTCAATGAAATTATGGGTGCTGCCCGAATCAATGAGTATGGTGATGATCCTCCCCCTAACATTTCCTTCCAGCCTCATTGTCCTAAAAGAGTTACTCCCCATTAAGGCATGCACTGAAATCTGGACGTCTTCCAATTCCTCCTATGCCATTTCCTGTGAGCTCTGTTCGGTCTCCTCCTCTTCATCATCCCCAATAATCAGGAATAATTGTCTTTTCTGGCACCGATGTCCTCTTATGTATCTTTCATCACAATTAAAGCATAAATCCTTTTCTCTTCGGGCTTCCATTTCTCTTTGGGTGAGTTTTTTGATTGGAAACTGGTTTGAGCCTTGTTCATTCAGGTTGTTGGTCCCCAGATTACTGATAGGGGGCTGTATTGCCCTATGATCAGCCCTTGCTCCCATATTGTGGAGAAACTCGTGGAAATGTCAGATTGGGTGTCTGTCCCCAACTGCTGGAAGTCTTACCAGAGAGTTTAGACCTCCTGTTTATGGCTTCTATACTTTCTTCTTGAAGTCTAGCAAGCCCTATGGCCTATGAGATATCCTGAGGTGAGAACATCTGTACTCCAGCTTTTATATCCTCCCTTAGCCCACTTACGAAGCAACTCACAAAGAATTCTTGAGTCAAACCCGTAGTTCGATTGGCTAATGCTTCAAACCTTTCCTGGTATGCTTTAACAGAGTTGAGTTGGGTGAGTTTGGTCAGTTCACCTATGGCGTCTTCAAATACATTTGGACCGAACCGTGTGGTTAGGCCAATGACAAATGCATGCCAATTCAGATCCCTTTGGGCTTTTTCGAACCATCGAAACCACTGGATTGTCTTCTCGTCAAGATGCATTACAGCTAGTTTGACCTTCATCACTTCTTCTATTTGATTAAATTCAAAGAACCTTTCGCACTTGTAGACCCATCCAGAGGGGTCATCACCTTGGAATCTTGGGAAATCGATTTTTGCATATCGGGCTTGTGTCGTGGTTGATGAGTGTGATCCATTTCCTGGGGGAATGTTAGAGTGTTCGAACGTCTCTGCTTCATTTCCGAGTGTTTTGGCTGCAATCTTGTCATATTTAAGGCTCATTGCTATGATCAAATCCTTGAGTTCCTTGATTGAAGTGTCTGTGCTATCCTTGAGTTGTTTCAGGGCTTCTTCGTTCCTTCGTTGTTCTTGTGATCGTGTATCCATGGTTGCTAAAAGAGGTTCCTAGGATAGAAAGCTCTGATACCACTGATACGGATTTAGGGTTTGCGTAGGGGAATTCAACGGCAACGAGTTGCAGGAAACTCTCGTTCCAATTCACAACCGATTGCAAGATTCAGGTATATTCATTTGCTGCCTTTTACATCTCTCTTCCTCCCTTTTTATACTGCCTTAGGTCTAACAGAATTTCCCCCTCAATTAGCTACTAACAATTTCGTAACTACTTCTAACTGAATAACATAAATGAAATAACATAAATGGAATAACATAAATGAATAACAGAATTGGTTTTAGGAATATGCTTCTGTTGGTAGGGTTGTTTGTTGTCTGGTGGTGTAGCAGGTGCGGGTTGTATCACAATACGCTGTTCCTTGCCTAGGGTTTTGTTCTCAAAACCACCTTCTCTTCACGTGGCTACCGCAACCTTCTTTCCTCCTCCCCAATGGCAGCCACGGCCATCCAACCTTCAACGCTCCACCTTTACGTACTTTGTCATCCACACTCTCCTCCTTCCCGCTATCCATTTTCAGAGTAGAGAAAGTGAGAAAGTGAGAGCGTGAGGTTTGCAGCCATATTATCTGGCATACAACCATCAGCTATATTATGTGCCTTACAGAAAGTCGACAGAGATGAATTAACAATCAAAAAAGAAGGGACGTAAGGAATAAATAATTGACCACTACATCTTTTTACAAACATGTAGGGACAGTCACAGAAAAATAGTTAAAACCAAACTAAGAGACCACACAAATTTAAGTGTTTAAAAATCATTCTTTCAGTATAAAAGTTCACAAAGACACATGTCATAGGGATAAAGTTTCTTCACCGTTTAGAAAACCCTATATTGTGAAAAAAAATATCTAAAACTGATACAATAAAAGGGATAATAGGTGATTACCTGTTATTTCTTACTCACTGATTTTGGTTCGGAATGTATGCATCTCAGAGATCTCCACGATTAGATCTGCATCAACCTCATCACCATTCTCTATTTTTCTTCTTGATGATTCACAATTTCAGGTCAATGATGGACTGAGGAAATGATCCAGTGATTTGGAGGTTTTTAGGTCCTCTTCAATGAGGGTCAGTTTGGTAAAATAACGAACACCGTTAATGTCGTTAGTAATTCATTAGAATTGAAAACATCTGGGGTAGATTGGGACAATTAAAACATTAAGGGGGTTAAGTGATATTTAGTGATAGATTAGGGGATTTTCTATAAATTAGCCCAAAAAATCCTAATTGGGCCAAAAATTCTCAAAAGAAGAAAATCTTTGCCTTAAATTGTTACGCAACGTGCAATAATGTTTACTCTATTTTTATAAATTTTATGAACTTTTTGCTAAACAAATAAGTGACAATGATACTTCTTCATTTTGTATTATTGGAAAATGTAATAGCAATCTGTCTAATTCTTTGAAATGGATGGACATTTTTGTGTAGGTTTTGCTAATTGGGTCTGGTTTTTGTTCTGTACACTCATGGTGTACGTGACAAATCACATGTGCTTAATTTGTTTTTAAACCTTTAATCAATTGAGTTGGAACTTACAATTTTTAGTGGTACCGTTTGACTTTTGTTGGATGGGTAACAAAATAGATCAATATCCATACCTGTTTTTGTAGATGCAGGCTTGTCTTTTTGAATTATTATGTTATATATAAATGACAATTAACAATGTAATTAAAGTATCTAGCGTTTACCCATGTTTATGATATTCGCATTTAGCTTTTCTCCCATCCTCAGAAAAAATAAAATTGGATCATCTGTTCAAACGAACACCACCTCTCCTTCCCAAAACTTTTACTGTACTTTTCATTTTATGGCTTTTGATAATAGAAAAATTACTTCTTCAGCCAAAACTAAAAACAAAAAAATATTTTAAGACAAAAAAGTTTCTTATTTTAATGAGATTTTAAGAGCTTCATTTTTAAAAAGAACGGGTAGCTCTGTGAGACTTTTGAATCCCAATTGAGAGACCAAACATCATGATCGTATTTTGAACTGAGACGGCCACAATGATTAGCTATTGTTGCTGATTCCCAAACCATTTTCATCAAGATATTCACACCTGAGCTGCAAGATCCACTCTTCGAATAGCAAGTAACAATAGGCTTTGTGCTTCACGCTTCCGACCTATAGTTCCCATGGAACAAAACGTACGTACTCTTCCTTTTTTCTTTTCTTTTTTAATTAAAAAGTACAGATTATTGACTACTGTCTCTAAAATACAGTGAAGCAAGAGAGAATGCCCCAATAATATATGAATTCTGACAACATGTAACACCGCCCGTTATGCGTTTATAAATATTGAAAAAATAAGTGTTGAGCGTAACATATTTCCCATCATATCAACAGTTTCAGAGGACCCAAAAATGATCTTTTTTCACTCTAATCTGTCAACTTCGATTTGATATTGTTCACCAGATGATAGGTTTTTCACACAAACCTCGCCTTTCTGCCACTCAGAGCTTCCCACCAATATCAGCCTACGTGCATTTATTCTAGCTGCCCGTTTGAACACCCTACGAAAGGAGGAAGACGACGAGGATATACGAAGTGACCACGTATCACAGAATATATATAATGCTGATATGGAAACTCTAGAAATATGTAAAGATTATGTACCATTTAAGTGGTTTGTTCTCCAACACCAAATCAACACTTTGGCCTTTTCCTCTGAGAATTGTAGCAACAGCAGCTGCTGCACCTTGAAGATCAGGATCCAGAGAGCACACAATATTCTCTACTTGCTGACCTACTTCTGGTATTAGCCCTTTCTCCTTTAGCAGCTGTGAGTATTAACAAAAAGGTAAAGATTAGAGACAAATGCTGAACTCAAAACAAAATCCTCTTAAAAGAATTTCAATACGTAAAGTATACTTGAAAAAACGCATTAAGCATCATCACTGCAAGAAACAGAACCTACTTTCTAATTATGTTGATATTGGCAACCTAAACGTAGATTTTGAAGTGACTAGTGATACAGTTTCAAATTCAAGCCAATGTAGACAAAAAAATCCTAGAAGAATACTGTCAACAGAGTAAGCTATCACATTCACAGCCCACAGAGTAGTCCCCCTTGAAAATTTGATAAATAATAGGCTGCTCCGAGCTCGATCTGCTGTTACGGCAATCTATCTCTACGCTGGATTCCCCAGTCAGACTACCACAGGCTCTGCCCAGTGAAGAATTGGCCAAAGTCGTCACTGTTCACAATGCAAGCTTTCTGTGACTTCCAAAATCAAAACAACTGAGACAACATATACGGTCATGATCATGATTATTCATGAAGCATCTTTTCAGTCAAAGTCCCTATTTATAAAAACCAAGGTCAAGAGATGACAGCTCCGTATGTCTTCCCGGTGATGTACATGCAATTGGTGCAGCACTATTCAAGTTCACATTTGTCATCCTGATTTGATACAGAAATAAAAACCTTAGTCAAGGTACAAAGCCGGTACTTCCTTTGAAACACATGTTGAGGTCGGTTCACTATAATGCAAAATAAAATCAATTGTCTACATGCCCGAGCATGCAGCGCACACAAATTTTAGTATTAAATGCGAGTCTTCTGCTTGAGATATGCATTCCTTGTTCCTTACAAACTTAAAACATGCCAGCCTTCGTCATTTTAAACCTATGGCATACATTGAGTTGGAATAAAAGGCTTGAACTCACTTCTACTATTACAGCATCACCAAATCCAAAGCCACAGGCAGGAATGTCTTCACCTCCAAAAGTGGAAAGTAATCGGTCATACCGTCCGCCACCACAAATGGCTCGCAGCTTCCCTTCTCTATCAAATCCCTTTGACAACAATAACATCAGTATGTAAATCAAAACAATTGATCAACAAGACATACCATGCATTTGTATACAGTTTCACTTTTGTGGATAATATTGGATAGCTTGAAATACATTTCTAGGCTCATTTCCGAGCAGCTTAAGCTTTTGGGACAGTTGGTATCTTAATATCAAAACTATAGCTTCTGGGGAGATCTCAGGTTAAAGTGTCTCCATTGGCATTTGTTGTCCACTAACAACAGGCAGTCCTATCAATATTGGTGATTCAGCAATTGTCACATTACATACCGTGAGTCTCGCCATGCATGAAAGTACTCATATTTTACCTCCAGACATCAATGCCGCCCCATACGTGGTCTGCTACTTGAACACAACAGCCTCCACCAGCTATCAGGCAATAGAGGCACTAAGAACGTATGTTATCCATCCCACTAGCGGGAACATGATTTGACATTTTTTTCCCAGATTCTCTCTTTCAACTAACGTTTCAGTATAGGGCACCACAATCAGAACTACTTTTCCAAATAGGTATCTGACAATTGTTGAGAGGAAAAAAGTAAAAAGGAAAAATTTTAAATCTAACCTCGAATACAATTCCAGTGTAATACGCTAGACCACGGACAACAGATGCGTCAAACTGAATCCACTCAGAATATCCAAACTTTTCAGCAAGAGAAAATAGCTGTTTTAGTTCAGTAACTGCTTCCCCTGCTGCTCCAAGTTTCTCTACAAATAATTATAGAAGAAGCACAATTACAAATACAAAGCAGAAAAAATAAAAATAAAACTGATTTTACAATCACACATAGGAATCTCTATTTGAGATGTTCAGGACACTAGTCATCCTTCTACAATTCAATTAATGATGTCAAATATAGTAAAATGGCACACTTGGTCCCCTACTAATGTTCAACAATAATATCTTTCCTTCAGTTCCTTTTTTTCTCCCACAAGTAATAGGATTTTTCTTTCACAATAGATACGAATGTCAAGCTGTTAGTCTACATCTTCAAAAGAAAAACAAATAGGAAACAAAATTTAGTATTGGAGTGAAGATAGACTGCTATTTCCAACCTATCAAAACAAAACGTCAACTGCTATTTTAATAAAAGGGGAAAAAATAATTCAAAAGATGGAAACTATGTAGCATTGACATTGACATGGACATGGAAATTCTAAAAAATGGGTGATATAGCAGTGGCGGACCTGTTTGGGGGGGAGGGTGGCACATGACACCCCCAGGCTTAAAAAAAAAATTGGCAAGAGAATTGTGTACAAGAAATTAATTTTTTGTCCAGATCATAGCTTGGGTAGCAAATAGGGATAGACCTGGTTTTTCTAAATGAGTCCGAAATTCATATTTGTCCACAAATCAAAACTCCACCACTTCAAATTTTGTGGTGGCTGTTGTTGGGGGATGAACAATATTGGATTATTGGCCCTTGGAACACCACCACGACTTTACCAAGTTCTCTTTGTATTACACATTTGCGTAGAATCTATATATTTTAGTTTGAGACCCACATCTTGTCTGGTGAAAAAAAAGGCTGGGGGCATCATGTGACGATGCAGCCGGAGCACTAAATACAAGCCCGTAAGAGAGAGACTGAGTCACAAGCGAAGAGTGAAGAATGAGAATTCAATCCGACGCCACCACCAAATCTCATTCTTGGGTCCGCCACTATGACACAGGCACAGTAAGGGACACTGTACAATGTAAATACTAACCATAAACCTTGACCACCACTACTATTCAAACAAAACAAAATATCACTAGAGATATATATAACTATATGGATGCTCGAATATATTTCGTTGCAAATATAGATAAACACGCGCGCGGGAGAGGGGGGGAGGAAGAAGTATTGATCGATAGACGGAGGGGCTTCGATTGAAAAGGAGTGGGCCTTCGGTCGTGAGATATAGAGATCAGGGACTTCGATCTACTGAGAGATGCATAGAACAAGTCTTGGTTGAGAGAGAGAAAGAGAGAGAAATTAGATGAGCACACTCATTGACTTAGGGCTTTCAACAATCAACTAAGTGATTCGGTCCATGAAGTTATGCTTTTATCATTTTATTGCACTTTTAGCCCCAAATCTTTGAAGTAATACATATTTATAACCAAAAAACTAACAAACTTTAGATGTGCAACTTTGTCGTGTCCTCATACATGTCCCTTGCGTATTCCCGCTGTGTCCCACCTCAAAAGATTAATTAAATTTGAAGGATATATTTTTTGCCGTGTCCTCGGCATGTCCATCTCCCTGGCATTTCCAACACAGGTATGGCGAGCTTCTAGGAGTACGTTGCTTCATAGGATAGACATAGTAGTGAGGAATATTTATGTGGAATAGGTACAAAAACAAGTACCAGCAAGTGCGTCAGCTAGCAAATCAACTTCTAGAGATTTGACAATATGTTGGTCCAATAAATCAAAGGATGGAGAAAGAACCAAATGCGCAACTCTGTCTAAAGCATATTGATGACGTCCAGACCCCAGGAATAAAAGGATCATCCTAGGAACAAAGAAAATTCAACAAAGTTCATGCACCATTTATCCAAATCTTTTTGTTATAAGCAAATGTTTTTCAGAAAAAATACAAAAAAACAGGGCGAACGCCACACAAAAAACACAGGCTCCACCCATTTGAACTTGAGCCCATAAATAATTATTGTATTGAAGAAAGGCACAAAAGGCTTTCAAAAATCCAAGTACCCTAAGAACATTTACCTTCATAGTCCGGGCACTAGGGCCCAAACCCAAATCGCACGGGTTTACTAGCAATGGCATCAGAAGACAGCCCAACCGTGTCCTTGTGGTTGGATGATGACAACTTTGGTCCAGCAAGAGATATGGTCAATTTATTTATTTGCTTAGTATTTATCTAGATTGTTATATAGGATTTAATCTTGCTAGGATTTTATTGGTGCTTAGTTTATCTTTATCTTAGTTGATTGGCTTCGCGGGAGCCTATTTATAAGGACTCTCATCTTTTGTCTGCATCATTGATTGAATGAATAAAATATATTGTTTCTTGAGTTGGCACATGAATTCCAATTCAACCTTACGTGCAACGATACCAAGGGTTTGCTATTGTCTCTTCGTCACTTTCCCTCAGAAGATCACCATCTTTCTTTTAAAAGAAAAATCTTGAAAACATAGTGATTGTGTGTGTAGCACCAACACAGATAGAGACGCACCACAAACACAACTCAAACACTCCAATGCACAAACTTCCAAAAATGGACACAACACATTAGCGACAAGTTAAAAAAAGTATTGACTTTACTCTAATTCTATAATGAATGTTTGCATAAATATAATGACGAGTAAACAAGCCTCTAATCATATTAAAATATAACATATTCCTTTATTCACACGTCATTAGCCTCATTAGATCATTCACCAACGTGTATACACAAAAACATTTCACCATACACAGGTGTATCTATAATCTATCAACCACACAACAGAAGACTACAATGAGCCTTGGCTTTAGCCTACGATTTGGTTTGAAAACCCAGTCATATCCTGTGATTGTTGTTGAGTGTCCCGAGAGTGTCCTAGGGTGTGCTGAGCATGTTTTAGAGTGTTGCTAGAGTGCTCAATTGAAAACAATTGAGGAAAAAAAAAAAAAGACACTTCCAGTTTGCGTGTCACACACGTGTCCAAGGAGTGTCTAGACTCTACAGTATAAGCAGATTGTTGGTATCGAGAACTTGACACCGATACGTGACCTCCAACACAATTACCGATGCAAATTCACCTCAGCCAACTTCATTTTGTCATCTCAGATCTTATCAACTTCATTTGATCAACTTCCTTTTGCATATCCTAAAACTAACAAAAAGACCTCTCACCAAAACTCCTGTATCATCCACACATCTTTTACCACCTTAACTAGAACAGTGTAGCGTCCCTTAGTCAAGACTGTCATGATCTCACCATTCATAAGTCTCAACTTCAAACAATTTGTAAAGATGAGTAATGCAAATCCAGACCTTTTAGCAAGTGCCACCTCCAGTCAACACGTTGTATATTTTCTATTAAATAATCAACCTTATTCTATGACGCAAGTACAATTCTGAAATAAAGTACTTGGATTATGCGAACCAAAATCCAACAGAGCAAGACTCTGAAGGCTCTGTAAGAGCACAACACTTTATACTAGGTCCAGTATTATCTGGAGAGGAGAAGTTGTTGGTCTATACATATGACACCAATACTTTAACCGATATAACTCAATACCCAACCTGTAACCATGAAGTTGAGACAACAAAAACATCCTGAAGCTGCATTCAAGATCTCACCACAGCGGTAGTGAGGCGCGTCCCACACAAGGAAGTGTGGCCCTTAAATGGGTGAATTGTAATGACCTGGATCTAACAGGCAAAGACAAAAACCTGTGCGTGTGCGTGTGCAGGCCAAGATGAAGGAGATTAGATGACCTAAAAGTCCTAAGTACATGTACGTAGTCCCAAATAGATCGGACAGAAAAGGTTGCTAGCTATATGTGGTCACTGAACTTCCAAGGCCAAGACATGTTTTAAGTGAATCTACTGAAAAAGGGACAAATCCTAAGGTCGCTTTGGAGCGCTATATTTACAGTGGAAAGTAGGAATGACTACATGTCTTAATAAACTATGTGCACTTGCCTCTACAATAATACTTGTTCTCTACAAGTGCATGGCTTAGAGCAAGTGCAACAAGGGTGAACAAATCTTTAGCCAAAAATATTAGTGAACAGTTCTTTATTCACCCATGTCATTTTCAACACTCCAACAATACTACCTATACTCACTCTCTACTATTAAAATACTATTTTTTACTTTTTTAAAATATTTACAATAAAGAACCCATTTTGTTGCCAATGAGAGAGAGAGAGAGAGAGAGAGAGAGAGAAATAATAAAAAATTAAAAGGGTCATGAACAGTAGCTAGCCAAATGGGGGTTGATTTAGGGAGGCACTATTCATGAAACCCATTTTGTTAACCTGTTTAGGGAGTTTGTTGCAGCCTGTTTTTTGAGTTGAACTGAGTAAAATAGGGAGGGGGATGGATTTGTTCACTTTGTTGCACTTGCTCTAAGGATGCAACGGTGTAAACATTTGAACGGTGCATGTAAGGCAGAGGCTGTAGAACAAGAAAACATCATCGCAATGAGAAGCGATAAACTTTACATGTCAAAATGTCAAGTAAAAAGGTAAATTTATGTTTATGATTGAAGCTCAACGGTAAAAATTACAAAAAGTATTGTTTACATCTCAATCAAGTGTTACAACAACCAACCTTCCAACTCTGTTAAGGACTTGACAGAGAGTACTTGTAGTAGCTCCTCAATAGCCTCGTCTGATAACTCAGCAGACCTCAACTCTCTCTTGATTTCATCAATCGGAATCTTTTCTATCTACTTGCAATGGATTTCAAAAGTTTAGGGTGGGAGCAAACACACAGTAAATTCTAGGAAGGAAAAATTTAAAGGAACAATTGGAAAATGAACTGGGATTCATCTTTACGCAACCAGGAACAATAAACCATGAGTTGAGCTACTCGACATTAAACTAAGTGAAGGTATCATGCAGAAACTCCATACACAATACAGATTTAAACTAACATGTTATGACTAATGGTTTTTTTCTATTTTTACTCTCAACAAGAAAACAGAGATCCAACAGAGGTATGATAAGGGGCTCAAGTGAAGCATATTCACAAGGGTTAACAGAATTGGTAGAACCGACCTTCGCATATGAGCAAACAAATCAAGAACTCAAGGTAAAAATTTACAACGAAGGCTCCTGCCTACAAAAAAGATTTAGTAGGTAAGTAGTTTTCCCCTGCCAAACATCTACAAATGCTGATAGAGCTACATAATATGTTCATCAGATCAATTTAGGAGCTGCTAAGATACCAAGGATGACAACGTCTAACATCCACGACAAACTTAAGAGTTCGCAGACGCCGCCAAAAGTCTACAAACGCAGATAGAGCAACATAATATGCCCGTCAGATCAATTTAGGGGTTGTTAAAATACCCAGGATGCAAAGGTCTAACATCCACGACAAACTTGAGTCAGCAGACCTTAGTCAACTCTTATAGCTTTGTCTGAGGCATTAACCAATCTGATCCAGAAGTGGCCTTTAAGAGAAAAACCTGACAAACTAGAATCCGAACTGGCTTCCTTTATGCAGTTGTTACAAAAGGCCTTTTAAATATGATGGAGGACGATAGAAAGATAAACCTTAGAAATCCGCACCCTAAGACCCCACAAATCCGCTTCTAGGGGTTGTAATCGCATCCCCACCAATACCAAAAAGAAAGTCATTCCATATCATAAATCAATCCAAACAAAATCCGTAGAGTCCCTTAAATAACTCCTCCAAAAGATAGCAACAACATAAAGATAAGAATCACATAAAGGTAGACTACCTTAACAATCCTCCCTAATAGATAAATCCTAAAAGTAACCATATATGTATCTATATATCTATGCATATCAAGGACACGAGTAATATCCTCCAAGATCAAACACGAATAGCCCATCTTGTTCCCTATCACAAAAAAGTAGCAGCTATATCGAACGAGTAACTGGAATAGAAGGGGCAGCATTTATACAGGAAAAGAAAGCGAGGGAAGGAGCAGCATTGCAAAAATTGATGGATTATACAACTGACCTTGTCTATAATGATACAAACCTTGCCAAACAAATTGTTTGGGATGGAATAGCACTGCAAAACTTCTTGTAAAACCTGTAACACAGAAAGAATGACAGCCAAAAAATTGACCCATTTAAGTTTCTTACAGTACAAGAAGTCCAAATCATAATTGTTAGAATATTAGTTTAAGTAATTAGTTTAGTCCCACATTGGTTATGTGAGGAATCATGTGTAACCTATGCCCCTATATTAATAAAGCTTGTGTTAGGGTATTAACTTACCTAATACACTTTTATCTTTCTCTCTCTCTTTCTTTTTCATCTCACTAACATGGTATCAGAGCGCGATCCTATTCCACCCTAGATAAAACCCTAGCCCTAGAAATAAAACCCTAACCCTAGAAATAAAACCCTAATCATATTTCACCAAAACCCTAATCATATTACACCCTCGATAAACCCTAACCCTAACCCGCAGCCACCTTGTTGCTGCTCCAGCCACCAGCCACCTTGCTGCTCCAGCCGCCAGCCACCTTGCGAGCATCTTCGATTGGATTCCGTTGGTATGTGGTTATTTCTCGCTTGATTGAGGCCGTTGTTGGTTCGTTTGATTGTTCTTTTGTTTTGTGGCTTATCCATTGTTCTTTGGCGCCATGACTGAACGGGCATCTGAATCTGAGACTGCTACTTCCCGTGTGACTCCTACTATTCCTAGCTCTTCCCGGTTTCGTGATAGGCGACCTATTACCTCCATTCTTCTGAATGACAAGAATTATGCTCTTTGGGCTAAAGCCGTTGAGGTATATTTTGAGGGTGATTCGACCTCAGAGTGGCTTACTGATCCTCCTCTCAAAACCAGTCCCTTGTTTTCCGCCTAGAAATCTGAGGATGCTCGCATCTGTACCAACTTATGGAATAGTATGGAATCCCATATTAGCGGTCCTTTGATGTTTTTACCTACCGCCAAGCATGTATGGAAACAGGCTCAGGAGATGTATTCCGGGGTTAATAATCTTCGCCGGACGTATGATCTTCACCAAACATTTTTCTCTATGACTATGGGTGACCACACTTTGGAATCTCATTATGCTCGATTTTGTGGCCTTTGTGAAGAGCTCAAGATTGCCGAGCCTATTTCTGCCGATATTCAGGTTATGGAGCGGCAGCGCCAGTCTCTCTTTGTTGCGCGTTTTCTATCCAGTTTGCCTCCCACCTATGACTCTGTCCGTTCACAGCTTCTGGGAGATCGGACCTTACCCTTTCTTTCTGAGGTTTTCAGTCGTATACGACAAGCCACCATCTCTGACACTAGTTCGCCTTCTGGGGCTCCATTACCTTTTGATCGCTCCGCTTTAGTTTCCCGTGGTGGTTATACTCGAGATGGCTTGCCGTCAGGGGGAGTTAGCCGTGGTAGTATCCCTCGTGATTCAGGCCGAGGAGGATTCAGTCGCGGTTCGGGACGAGGTTCAGGTCATGACTCCGGCCGTGGAGGACGCTCACCTGGTGGAGGGGGCCGAGGCCGTGGACGGGGGCCTCGTCATTGCACTTGGTGCAATGCTGATAATCATACCATTGACTATTGTTGGGATCTTCATGGTCGCCCTTCTGCTCACCAGGTCACAGTTTCTGAGGATGATGGCCTGCAGTATTCTTCCAGTACCACCCCTCGTGTAGTTACTATTCCAGAGGAAGAGTATCAACAATTTTAGCAATATCAGTCTATTCAAAACTCCGCCTCCACAGCTACGCTTGCTCAGACAGGTCCACTTTCTGCCTATCTTGCTTCCAAATCTCCATGGGTCATTGACTCTGGGGCTTCTGATCATATGACCGGTGTCTCTACTACCTTGTCTGATTGTCGTCCCTCTGGGACATCTTCTCGTGTCACATTAGCTGATGGTTCTATTACTCCTGTTGCTGGTTTGGGTTCGGTTACTTTAAATTCTTCTCTTTGTTTAGACTCTGTTTTACATGTTCCTCGCTTTCCTTTTAGTCTTATGTCTGTGAGCCAAATTACCAAATCTTTAAACTGTTCAGTCACTTTTTTCCCTGATTCTTGTCTCTTTCAGGATCTCCAGACGAGGACGAAGATTGGTGGCGGTGTTGAACGTGGTGGCCTATACTACTTTTTGGATGGCGAGCCGTCACCCTCTGTTGCATTTCAATCCGCCATTTCACCTCATCAATACCACTGTCGCCTTGGCCATCCATCGCTCTCCACCCTTAAAAAGCTGGTCCCTTCATGTAGCCGTGTTGAGTCGCTTCCCTGTGAAGCCTGTGAGTTTAGTAAACATCGTCGTGTTTCCTTCTCTCCACGAGAAGAGCGTCGTGTGTCAAGTCCTTTTCATTTAGTGCATTCAGATATTTGGGGTCCTATGCGGGTCCCCTCACGTTCTCACTTTCAGTATTTTGTTATATTTGTTGACGATATTCTCGTGCTACTTATATTTATCTTATGCAAAACCGGTCTGAATTATCCTCCATTTTTACATCATTTTATGAGGAAATAAAAACACAATTTGGTGTGCCTATTCGCTTGTTTTGGTCTGATAATGCTCGTGAATATTTTCATCACTCTTTATCACAGTTTTTGGATGCACATGGAATTTTACATCAGTCCTCTTGCGCTCGGACTCCACAGCAAAATGGAGTTGCCGAACGCAAATTGGGCCACATATTAAATGTCACTCGTGCACTTTTATTGCACATGCAGGTTCCCAAATCTTATTGGAGTGATGCCGTTCTTACTGCTAGTTTTCTAATTAATCGAATGCCATCTCCTGTCTTAGATGGCCAAATACCATATACTTTACTCTATCCTGGTCGCCCACTTTACCCTCTCCCCCTTCGGGTTTTCGGGTGCACCTGTTATGTTCATGTCCTGGATCCTGGACAGGATAAACTTGATGTCCGCTCAACCAAGTGTGTGTTTTTGGGCTATTCACGCACTCAAAAAGGCTACAAATGTTATTCACCCACCCTTCGCCGTCAGTTTGTGTATGCCGATGTTACTTTCCATGAGTCTGTCTCTTATTTTTCAGGTCCTTCCTCTTCTGAGGATATGCCTGTCCCCATGCCCCGTTTAGACCCCTTTCCGCCACCACCTTTACAGGTCTATGTTCGCCGTCCCAAAAGTTCTCAGGCTCCGCTTCCACCAGCTCCTGACTCGCCTTCTCCGTCTCGAGATCCGCCTTCGCCACCGTCTCCTACTCCGGCACCTCCGTCTCCCGCTTCCTTGCCCATTGCTCTCCGCAAAGGTATTCGTTCTTGTACTACTTCTCACCCCCTTGCTAAGTTTGTTTCTTCTGATCATCTTTCACCCTCTCTGCGTGCCTTTTCTAGTTCTGTTTCCTCTATTTCTGTTCCTAAAACTGTTCAGGAGGCCCTGTCTATTTCTGAGTGGCGGATAACTATGGAGGAGGAGATGACTGCTCTTCATACCAACCATACATGGACGTTGGTCTCTCTTCCGCCTGGAAACTCTACTGTTGGGTGTCGCTGGGTGTTCACTGTTAAGTTTCATCCTAATGGCACGGTTGAGCGCTATAAAGCTCATCTTGTGGCCAAAGGCTACACTCAGACCTATGGTGTTGACTATGCGGAAACTTTCTCTCCAGTTGCCAAGCTCGGCTCGGTTCGTCTTCTTATCTCCCTTGCCGCCAATCTTGGCTGGCCCCTTTTCCAGTTGGATGTCAAAAATGCCTTCTTACATGGCGACCTAGCTGAGGAAGTTTATATGGAGCAACCACCTGGATTTGTTGCTCAGGGGGAGTCCTCTCACGTATGTCGCCTTCGAAAAGCTCTATATGGGCTAAAACAGTCTCCGAGGGCTTGGTTTGGCAAGTTTAGTGATGTGGTCCTTCGGTTTGGTATGAAACGCTGTCATTCTGATCATTCTGTCTTTTCTCTCACATCTGACCATGGGAGAATATTGTTGATTGTCTATGTAGATGACATTATTATTACAGGTGATAATAACAAAGGTATTGATGATCTGAAATTGTTCCTACAGCGTCAGTTCCATACCAAAGACTTGGGAAAACTGAGATATTTCTTGGGTATTGAGGTGGCACGATCTAAAGAAGGTATTAACTTATCACAGAGAAAGTATGTGCTGGATATCCTCGAAGAGACTGGCTTATTAGGGTCAAAGCCTGTCAAGACTCCTATGGATCCTAATGTCAAATTGTGCGTTGATCAAGGGAAATTACTTTCTAGTCACGATCAGTACCGTCGCTTGGTTGGAAAGCTAAATTATCTTACTGTTACTCGTCCGGATATCTCTTTTGCAGTTAGTCTGGTTAGTCAATTTATGTCTGCTCCTCGTCTTCCACACTGGGAGGCTGTTCTAAGAATTGTGCGGTATCTGAAGGCCCATCCGGGACGTGGTTTGTTTTATCGTACTAGTGGGCACTTGCAAGTTGAAGCCTTCACTGACTCTGATTGGGCAGGCAGCCCAACTGACAGGAGATCTACTACAGGATATTGTATCTTCCTCGGTGGAAATCTCATTAATTGGAAAAGTAAGAAACAGACAGTTGTTGCACGATCTAGTGCCGAGGCAGAATATAGAGCAATGGCGCACACGACTTGTGAGATTGTGTGGATTCGTTCATTTCTTGAGGAAATAGGATTTCCAGTGCAGGTGCCTGTAAATCTGTATTGTGATAATCGCGCTGCTATTCACATAGCATCCAATCCAGTTTTCCATGAGAGAACTAAACATATCGAAGTCGATTGTCATCTTGTTCGAGAGAAATTGACTGGTGGTGTTATTGCTACTCCCTTTGTATCTACCGATGCCCAATTAGCCGATATGTTTACTAAGCCGTTGTTCAAACCACGGTTGCAGTTACTTTGTGACAAGCTGGGACTTATTGATATCTACTCTCCAGCTTGAGGGGGAGTGTTAGAATATTAGTTTAAGTAATTAGTTTAGTCCCACATTGGTTATGTGAGGAATCATGTGTAACCTATGCCCCTATATTAATAAAGCTTGTGTTAGGATATTAACTTACCTAATACACTTTTATCTTTCTCTCTCTCTTTCTTTTTCATCTCACTAACAATAATTATCAAACAGAGTAAAACAAGAGAACATTAGTGCCATATTCTTCCAAACTAATACTACATGAAACAGAAAGTAGTCAACATAGAATACTACCGCAAGTTGGTGAACCCGAGAGTCTTAAATTATAATTTCATATTTCATACCTAACAGAGATTTCATAAAGTTTGTTTCTTGTTTTAGAATCTCATTTTATCCATATTTTTAGGAGAGTACACAACTCCATCCTTAGGTTTCCTATCCATAAGATTTAGTTTACTTGAATATTGTTAGCCTTGGACTTAGGTTGTTAAGAAGAAATCTAATGCCTACCTCTACTATGGCCATCAAGGAAAAGTAGGACGAACTACTATCGGTATTCACAACCAGATTTTCATCCTTCACTGAAATACGACCCCTACACTTTCGGGAATCACGTAGACTTACCTGAACCTGTCATAATTATCTACTGAGAACATTCTCCTTAAAGCAGCCGCCATGAAAGAGCTCATAAGAAATCGGACTTACAGATGCAAAACACAATGAATGTATAAGCAAAAACAACTCCTCGGACCGCTCAAAATAGGTAAAAGTGAGACTTTTGGCCTCACATGACTTTTATACGAGCATTTGAGCAAGATTCTAAAAGTTGATTCTCGAGAAAACCGCCAGAAAGGAAGCCAAGGGGCACATCACATAAAATGCGGAGGCGCAATCAATAGCATGCGGATGAGGTAAGAAAGATAAGCCGTCAATTCACCTACTCAACTGATTAGCTTACTACCACTCAAATCAGAACGGCAAGTAGACCGAGCAGCAATAAGCTAGGGGCAATCGTGGGAGGTGAATAAATCTCATAACCAACCAGATAAAGTCCAAGCACTAGTTAGGGACCAACCCGAGGAGTGAGCACATTTTGTCATCTACGACAATGACCATCTCGAACGATGTATCTCTCAGGTGATACCTTGCTCATGGGCCGACCACTTTGTGGCGACCATCTCCTAATGACAGATCTCGGATGAAACAAAAGCACACTGATTAGTCCTATAATGCCGTCAAATCATCCCTCAATGAAGGATGGTGAATGCCAAAAAAAAAAAAACTTGAGTGCATTCATCGGGACACTCAATGGATCCCTATAAATATGGCCGAAGATCCATCAGCAAAGGGATCAATCACTTTGAGGACACGCGCCCAGTTGATTAGTAAGATATCCTTAGCCACTTTCATCTAGCAATCCACTATAAGCAATACCTTACGTACTTGCTTTCTAAATTCATATTTTCTCGGCAAGACACTTGTTCTACGAGCTTACCCTCTCAAAGTTGCTAACTTAGCTATCGGATCACATTCTGACCACTCGTCGGGTTGTCTCTGACTAGTTGTTCCTTTTGCAACCAAGACTTCCGATCATAGTATCTAGTGGAACAAATTCGGGCCAACCCTCATTTAGCTCCAGCAGGACTCGTCGAGCAGTCCCATAAATCAACACCCCACAAAACAGTATTTGTAATTAGTTCCATACATTTAAAGATATAATCATGTAACTGTATGACTTTGCCAAACCAGTTACATATCCAACTCCACAAAATATCATTGAATAATTAGCAAAATCCTCCACAAAACATTAGGCACCACTATGCGCTATTACTATATCCAAATCCTACACAAAACATCATACAACTACAAAAAATGAGGTTACGCCACCAATAAGCAACAAAGATTCCAAGTGTTTTGGTCATCTAGCCAACAAAGATAATAAGGCTTAATAACATCAACACTATGTACTTCTAGAATGATCTACTAAGTTGATGAACCCTAAGTTTGCATTGTCATAAGAAGCTAATGACGATGTTGCATCCCTTCCATTGCTGACTTGGGTTGAAAACACACCGTCTCTAACTTCAACTATCTTCCATCTATGTTCCGATCCACTCGCACCCCCTTCCCAATGATTCTATCCCTTTTAAGTAACAAGAGCATGGCCAAACACCCCACCCCAAAAAAATTAAAAAATATATGAAAGCACACTACCACTCCCAACGCCAATTGTTCCCGTTCCACCAGTTATTCCTCTCCCAGCAGTTCCAAGTACCCCTCCCCACCAATCCCACTAGTTATGCCAATTGGAATAGTATTTGTTCCCTTGCCAATCCCACAAGTTATTCCCTCCACATTTTCCTACCACCATTCTGGTTCCCCTTCCACCAGCCCCACTTTCGCGTCCCACCAGTTATATGTCTCTCCCACCAATTGCCTCCTACACATTTCTGCTACTTACTTTTGAGTCTTCAAAATCGACTTCAACATCCTACATTCCTCGATCTCGTGCTTACATTGGGCTTGATAACCTCCCTTGTTGATTTTGTTTATATATGTACTTCAAATAATATGTTTGGTTGATCATGGAAGCACGGTTCAATCTTAATTGCAAGAAACAAGAGCAAGGAGGGGAGAAGCTCCACATTTAAGAATAATTTACAAAAATATAACTATATAATACAAGTAAACATTAAAGTTTGCAGTTCGTGTCAACTACAAATATTATTTTATTGACTATAATACACCCAACTAAGTACTTGACCAAATTTGAGTTAAATTTTCTAGTATCTTATCATTCCAACATATTCTCTTGCTTGGTATCTTTTACGTTTATTTATTTAACATTTAGTGCTTAAGAGGATCTATCCTAGTTGGGCGCAAGCTACTTTCTCAATGGGAGTGAAGTTCCTAAGAGAGTTTGACTTGGGAGCGTGGAAGCAAGGTTCTGAGGTCGATTCGCCACTCCAATAGGAGGTTCCCGCTACTAAGGGTTTGATTGAGGTTTGATGGTGGTTGATGTGAGAATATAACGTGCAGAGAGAGGAGTAGAACTTGAGAAATGACCTCTGGAAAATGGTATCGAGATATTGTCCAAGAGCAACTCGTACTCCACTCATTTTCGCTAATTGAGTTAAGATAACCATTGGATTCTCGTAGTCGAGGGGTTCCAAATGTAAGCACTCCGAGTTGAGGAGGTCTGAGTCAAAAGATGAATAGCTAAGGGGTCTCCAAGTAATTCACCAAAAAATATAGTCAGTACATAAAATAGAGTTTTGTAATTTGCAACTGGATACAGTAGACTACATAAGAGGTCCAACTGGGCAGCACATAAGACAATTATTCTTCCTCTTCTTCAACCAACAATTGGGTTAGCTTTCTTGGTCAAATTGTTCGTTGAAGCTATTGTAATTTTGTCCGACTTTTGTGGCTGCCTAAGGAGAAAAGGAGGAAAAGTAACCCAATTGGTGCCAGAGTTTAAAACTCACACTTCAATTGACTTCGTTGGTTCCTCCATCAGCTTTAGAGTTTCACCCTTCAGACTTCGATCGACCAAGAAATTTACGCAGACTCTCAACCGACTTCAATTACGTGGATTTCCCTTCATCGCCATTTTCTTCACTAAGATTTCAACCAAGCACACGCCTCTAGCTCCTTGTGGCTATACGAGTGTTGCGAATCACTTTATGTCCCCTTATGCCCTATTCAAGGACCACATATAAAACTCCTTGTGTCTTGCCCCCTAGGTGCACCTTTGATAACTATGCCATTACGCACCGACCAACTAACTCGACACACATGCCCTCCCTTTACTCTCCTACCACCTTCCAGTTATTCCACACTCTCCCTCTCATCTCCCTCCCCATCCTGCCACCGTCAATGCCTCCCCTATCTAGCCGCCATCTCTCCTAACCCTACCACCCCATCCTTTCTCCTCTCATGGTCAAGACCTTAAACCCTAAACAATATGCCACATAATTGTAGACCTTAAAGGTTGTCCATCATAACACCATATTGGAAACCAAATTCCGAGCTCTAGCCTTGTCTCTCTACACAAGCCAAAGCTTTGTTACTTCAACATTTCTACCAGAACTTGAACTGAGATGTCAATTTAACTCTGCGACTGGAACCTCGTAAATTCTTGACTATAGTTCGATGTCAATAACCAACATGAAACCACCAACAAAAATGGGACCGAATACAAATTTTGTTTCTTAGTAATTGTTATCAAGGTGGAGAAGGTAGAGTTCTCAAGGAAGCACGATGTCATTAATGGTGGCTTTTGGAACACTCCTAAGTTGATTTTCTGGTGGTGGCTGTGGTGGTTTTGTAAGAGGAATGAATGCGAGCAAACTAATCACCAGTGGGTGAGTCCACGAGTGTATGTAAGTTAGTGCAACTGTTGTAGTCGACTCACATTGTGGGACGTGAATAAATCTCACTCTCGACCTGAAAGTATCCGAGAACCAGCAAATTACCGACCAGTAAATTAAGAACTAGTCTATTATGTCAGCTCTGACCACCGTCTTATTCATGCTAGGCCTCATACGACAGTCACCTCAGACTGGAAGCCATCATGGCCAGCAATGTCGACCAACACAAAATGCCCATAATTGAATCTTATAAATACGTTAAATCAACCCACAAAAAGGGATGACCAATGCAGAAGATGCACTCGAGTGCATTCACCAAAACACTCATATGCATCAGTAGGGGATCAAATTGGAGACTAATTGATTCAGATCAATTATTGAGGTATTTTTAGCCACTTTACATACCACAAGTCTGAAGGTCAAGTCATTTTTCGCTTCCAGTCATAAGAGCATGAACTTACCTTTGGATTTTTCTTATTTCATATCTTCAAAGATTAAGAAATTTTAAAGTTTCTATTACATATCCGTTGCACGTAGTATTTGGATGTTTTTTTGCTAGAGCAGTACGAGATGAAATTCTCATATACCGTTCTTTCCCTGAATAGGTTGCTAGCAAAGAACCCGACAAAAACGAGTATAGTACCGCCCGAGGCTATTCGATATAGTACAGCCATGGAGACTACTTGCGTCAAGTTTGGAACCCATATATATATAGTACGAAAGGCAAGATGCAAAATCTAAAGAACTTGGCAAGCTAGTACGGGCTAGAAGGTATCATGTTGAGGCAGCCGCAAGTTCACGAAACAGAAGCACCCTACTTTTATGCTATCACTTGGTCACAGTTTACCGCCGATTGCTGCACGTCGGTTAGCCTGGGGCTCACCAAGAAGACCAACCTCGAGGTCGCCTGCCTCGTACCTCTGTTGTAGTGTTTGCTGTGAGCTTATAGGTTACACAACTTCTTCTTCATCATTGTCAATAGCATACAATCTGTTATGCATCCCAACTAAGGTCTCACAAACGTGCAGTTCCTTTATGCATTCAGACGATTAACTAATGTGAATAGTTGACCGAGATGTGAATGCCCGCGATCTGCTCGGTATAGTGATGGATTTCATGACTGATTCTTGAAGAAATATACATTATCGTGATTTGTATCCAAAAATCAATTAGAAATTGAAATTGGATTATGAAATTGCGAAACATAGTTTTTGAATTGGATTAATATTGCCTTACTTATTCAATTGGAAGTATTAATCCAATTCAAAAATTATGTTTCGCAATTTCATAATCCAATTTTTCAATTTCTAATTGATTTTTTGATACAAATCACGTTTGAGATTAGAGCAGCAGACGAGGCTTCAGATGAAAGAAACAATGGTCAAACCAAGAGAAATGCTATAACAAGGAGGTTTGAGCAGTCGAACCAAAAGTGTTGTGGCATGCTTCCTAGTGGAAAATTGATTTCCCGCGTTAATTGCCAATTTTTGGTCATTGAGATTCATGGGCGATTTGGGTGTTTATTTAGGGAACACTCTTTTTTTGAATCCGCAGGAGGCTAAATTAAGGTAGTTGTTCAAGTTAGTGAAGTTATTTCATTGTAATTAGACCTACTTTAGGGTGAGAACAATAAGGAATGAATTCTAACCAATTAGATTGAAAAAACGGTACCCCTATCACAACAAGGAGCCAGGGGGAAAGTTTCTGCTGAGTAGGCAAAGAAGGATAATGAAATTAAATGAAAGACTTGGTTGACCTCAAACAACGATAATTGTTAGCTTTATTTGGGCTTTCTAGTCTAGCCTGTCATGGCGTAGGGGCTAAGGATCTTCCTCTCAACAGTGCTTCTCGAGGCTCCACCCTCCCCCTTGAATAAGTAAGGCCCCGTTAGCTGGGGGAGGGCCGTTATGCTCATTACACAACTTGTTGAAGAGATGAAATATAAACAAGGTATATCGTTTTGATCAGAGGTTGAAACGATCATCAGAAGAAGAATTAGGCAAAAATTTAGCACTTTGGGAAAATAAAACTTCCATCAAAGAGAAGGAAATGACAGACTTTCATAAAAATTCTCGTAGAATCGAGAATGATGTTTTCATTTTATATATGCCAGATCATGAATTAGTAGTTGCATACATTTTTACCTTACAATAAATACTTCCTCGACAAAACATAGTTCTCCGAGTCTTCCCTCCTGCAATTGCTAACTTAGCTATCGGAGGGCATTCTAGCCATCGGGCGGGATATCTCTGACTGATTGTTCTATTTGTAGGGGACAACCAAACAAGACGTCTAGATGAACACTTCCAGCTTTAGACGGACTCGTGAGGGAGTCCAAAATCTAACACCCCTCCACATAATGGTTTATGTGCTAAATTTTGATTGATAAGTAAGTGCAACAATTGCTCGTTATCTTTCATAAAGTATAATCTTGTGGTAATGTTCCAAAAATGTCCTTGTATTTAATGGTAAATATGGACGTGTTGGTTCTGCTGCCATTTAAACTCACGTTTTAAGCATTGGGCACCGAATTGATAGTAGACCGAAATGACACCATCGACATACTTTGGGACCAAATGTATATTTAAGCCGCATTAGATTCTGACTTTGGTAAATGAATGGGGATTACTTCCTTAGGCATCTAGGGATCCTTAGGGCCGGGGTTGCCTCGTTTTTTTTTTTCATCTTCTACTTCTTGATAGTACAATATCACTCTTCCTAGGACCCACTGCTCTTTCTTCCTCCTTTTTTTATTTGTTCATTGAAACCCCTAATCCTCCACGACTGACAACTCTTCAGCCACAACCCCAAAAAAATCAAGTTTTGACCAGTTGTTTGGTGCTTCACATTAGGTATGACACCTTGAAATGAACACTCTTCGCGCTAGTCCAACATCAATAACTTCACTTAACTACAATGGGATTGGATCACACAAATTTTATCCAGAGAAGGGTCTAAATATCATCCCGTACGCATCATATCAACTACAAAATAATAGGATTTCAAGCCTCCGACGCCAATACTCCTATCAATAATAAAGAATAACAATACCCACAAACCCAAATCAAAGAAAAATAAATGAGAAAAATGAGGATTCAAGAGGCCTGTGAGGATCACGGGAAAGACAATTGAGCCAATGGCCTTGTTTGGTAACACTTCCTGTTTTCTGTTTTCTGTTTTCTATTTTTGTTCCCTAATTTTTGTTTTCGTTTTTAAAAAAACGAAAATAAAAAACTTGTTTGTGTTAACATGTTTTTAGTTTGTTATACATATAAGTTTATAAGTTTTATAATATAATATATATATATATATATATATATATTATGTTATATATAAGTATATATTATATAATGTATAATATATTATATATATAAGTATATATATGTATATAATATTATGTATATATAATATATATATAAGTATATGTTATAATATATCAAAGGATACATATATTTATATAAGTATATCTGTATGTATATATAAGTGTATAATATATATATATCTTATATAAGTGTATAATATATCTATATATATTATACACTTATATATACATATAGATATACTTATATAAATATATGTATCATGTATATTACTTATATCTAATATACTTATATATATGTGTACACACACACACACATATAAGTATATACTTATATACTTGTATATATTATAAATATATATCAAAGTATATAAGTACATACTTATATATAAGTACATAGATAGATGTATATATCTATGTATGTGTAAGTATAATATATACATATAAATGTATATATTATAATATATCTAAGATATATATTATATATATGGGGATGGCTCCATAGACCAACACTTTTTTAGACCAATATTAGACCAATGTCTAAACTCTTGATTTCTGATTAAATTTTAATGATCCGAATCGTTCAATATGTTTAAAACATCTTTTTACGGGTACCCGCGAGAAATCAGCTCAAAATATTACCGAAAAGACCAATATGTAATTTAGTCTTTCCCTATATATATATATATATATAATCTTAGATATATTATAAGTACGTATATATATGAATATACATGTATATATGTATAATGTATAATACATAATTATAAGTCTATGTATATAAATGTATATATGTATAATTATATACGTATATATATATAAGTATACATGTACATTATACATATACATACATATAAAATGTATATACATACATAATAATACATGTACATTATACATATACATACATATAAATGTATATACATGTCTATACGTATAATTATATACACATATATACATGTATATATACATTATACATATACAATTACAGTATCATATACATGTATACATATACAATTACATATATGTATACATGTATATGATACTGTAATTGTATATGTATAATGTATATATACATGTATGTATCATGTACATGTATAATTATACATGTACTACATATTCAATTACATATATGTATATGATACATATACATATACATTATACATGTACATATACATACATTATACATATACATACATGTATACATATACATATACATACATATATGATACATGTACATGTACATGTATAATTATACATGTACTACATATTCAATTACATATATGTATAGACATATATGTATACATATACATATACACATAGTTCATTTTTGAAAATAATGAAAACTGTTTTTGAAATAAATGAAAGCTCACTTTTCATACTTTCACTTTTTTTGAAAATAATGAAAACTGTTTTCGATTTTTTGGAAGTAAAACATCAACACAAACATGTTTTTTTCTCTAAAAACAGAAAATTTAGAAAATAAAAGCAGAAAACAGAAAACGGAATGGTTACCAAACATGGCCTAAGTGGTTCGAAGAACGGCTCGAAATTCAAGCGATTGCCGGTGGTATAACTAATAAATACGTTCTTCCTTATGTCAACATATTCTATTGTCTAGGAGGAATTACACTTGTTTTTTAGTACAAGTACCTACGGGGTTTGCTACTGATACAACCATATCATAGCCAACATCAAACAATGTCGAATGATAAGTAGGTAAATATCATCATTGGAGGCCCAAAATCTCATTAAGTAATGACCCATAGGATACGATACATATCGGCCGCTATTTAGAACTATACAGGCCGACATTATCAATATCGGCTGATATATGGTCCCATCGCCAGTAGTTATACACATCTCGTACTGCGATTAGCAACCCTTGTCTAGAGCGTTGATAGATCTTATCCGCTTCAGCGCTGAGTTTTACTTCAACATAGGTTTACAAATTCATAAAAAGACCTTGCTGGCTCCATTTAATTGAAAACCTACCCATCACCATATAACAACTGAAAGCAGCCCAGTGTGAACAATATCGGGGTTGTATGCAAGGGAAAAAAAAGACGGTGCAATTAGCCCTTTGTTGAACTATAAAAAAAAATAGCTAATGCTGGAGCTCAACCACTTTTTTGTAGGAGCCTGGAATAATAAACATGTATAAAGGTTGAAGAAGATGGCCTTTGCGAAGTATCATAAGAAAGTGATAGGGAAATGCAACAGGGGTGAGGAGGATCGTCCAGCTGCTAGAATATTAGATTCACTAGAGAAGGGTATCAAATTCACCTTTCGGCTTGAAACCTTAAACCCAACATCTGATGCTGTGATCCCAATCCGCTTGAAAAAGGTGACGATGGAAGAAATAAGCTCAGCTTCAGCCTAGAGCAAAAAGAGCAAAAGGCTACATTTGAGAATGAAGAGAAAGAAAATTCAATCAATCATCAAACTCAAAAGTATGAACAAAGTCAGGCAATAAACGAAATTTGATTAATGGCAGTCAGTTACCTGAACAAAAATAGAAAGAGAGCGGGAAAGTGAAACAAAAATAAACTTTAATTTTTTGGCAAATCACATGTACAGTTTTTTTAGGGGAGATTATGAAACATTACCTTGCGACAATCAGTTCAGCGAACCACAACACTCAACATTTTGTGTCAAATACATGACCGCTCTTTGACCATACCACTCAATCAGGCATCAAATTTATTAAAGAAAAGGCTAACCAACTCTTAAGTTTATTTCCTTCTAAACAAACAAAAGTTTCGAGGCACGTTAAGGCAGATTGCAACGAAGGAATACTAGAAACTTCCCAGAAAACCTATTAGGTCATGATCCTATCTCATGTCAACCAGAAAGCAGAATGCATTGATCATGTATCAGCAAATACTGACGTGTAATGAGAATTATTTCCAAGCAGTTGAAAAGATAAGAGAAAAATTATAAGTAATGAGAAGGGTAAAAGTTGGAGTCTTCCTCGTTAACAAGGGTCTATTACGCCGAGAATTCAGTAAAACCGAAAAGACAAAAAGAGATCTTAAAAAATGTAGGCAATCTATACAAGCAGCAGAATATTTTCGGACCGGTAAAATACATGCACCAAAATGAAGAAGGGGTGCAACCTTGATAGAAAAATAGACATCAAAGCTCAACATGCATACAAAATGCACAACATCAAGATTGAGCTCGCCTAGGAAATCTACCAGAGCAAAAGAGGATTCACAGAGAAGTTCATTTCGCCAAAACTCAAGGAGATAATGGACTACTTTGGGTTTATAGAAGATCAGCTTCAACAGAACCCCAACAGAAGATCTTAAAGGTTCACTGAAGATAAGCTTCAACAGGAACTTCAAAGTTTCACTGGCGTTCAGTTTACTCAATTACATTGAACCAGGAACGGCTCTATAAAAACAAACATCACAAAGCTCGCTACATATCATAATTATGAACGGGTCTACAAAAACAAAATTTTCAAACCTCCGTACATATCATACATAACCTGTTTAAATAACATCAAGATCCTTGCTATCCCATCTGACAAAGTGACTCTACAACTCACAAGCTATGATCTTACCTCAACACTCACTCAGAAATTTACCTCAATTTATCCGTCAACTGACTCCCACTGTCACACTCAAGCCCTTGCACACAAAAAAACAAAAAAGGAAAGGGGAACCCACTCATTTATCCGCTCTCTCAAGAAAACGTAACATAGTTTGTTACTAAACTTATAACCTCACATCTCTCCTTACTCACTCATTTTACCTCATTCCAGATATCTCTGCTCATCTCTTTCCTAAACTCTGTTCTTTTAAGCTTTCTGGACCAGTTTCTTAACCTTGCCCGAAAACGTCCCCTTTCTTGATATAAAACTGTAAAACTGTGACATGGTAGACTGCGCTGTTTACATAGAAGTTCGCCAAACTAATCCCTTTATCTTGCCTAAAAAGGACATAAAGAAGTCGAATAAAGCATGTGGATAAATTCTCATTCCCAGGAAAAGATGCTTACATGAAAACCAGTGAGGCAAAAGTGACTTGGAAACCATGTGTTAGAATGAAAGGCTGCTTGGCAGTTGGAAGATTGAGCATTTCTGGAGTATTGTCTCAACCGACTTATTCTTCATGGTCTCTTAGTTTGTGATTTGCTCAACGACTTCAGTCCAGCAGAACATGAAAACCAAACTGGATAACAAGATTTCGACCCTACATATCACACGTTCAACAAAGGCTAGACCAACTATTAGAGCGAAAGATCTAGTTTGTGACTTGCTTAACAAATTCAGTCCAGCAGAACACGAAAGCCAAACTAGATAACAAGATTTCGACCCTAGTATCACACGTTCACCAAAGGCTACACCAACTATTAGAGTGAAACAGGACCTGAAACAATGCATCCGTTTACTGTCCTGGGAATCTTTGAGCTGGGATACGCTATTCCTTGTGTTCTTGTTTCATGATCTTAAAACAGAAAAACACAATTTTTCAGGCTTTCCCTAGGAATTCAAACATTTCTCATGTTTTGTAGCTTTTCCAATGCAAATATTTCCAACACTAGAAGTCAACTTCAGAACAAAGTGCTTTAAACTCTTAAGCAAAGGCAATTTAAATGGATGACAACCACTTGGCATCCATAAAGAAATTTAGGAAATCCTATCAAGAACATACTAAACAAACATGACAACGCATAGATACTTTTCAGTTGGATATTAAAGAGATTGTCCGCACACTGGAATTTTCCAAATTGAAGAATGTAGTGTTTCAAATTGATATGTAATACAGTTGCAATAGCTAATGGCTATAAGCTTGCTTTATAAACAAATGAGAGATTATTGAACCACTAAAACAAGAAAGGTGTCATTAACATGGCATGCTACATAAAGATAAAACCAATGCAAAATCTGATCAGCATAAATGAGAAAGTATGCAGATTGATAGTGGCTATAACATCACATACGGTTACATCAGGTACACCAATGATATCCATATTCCACTGGTAGTGCTCACGCCGCCGCCCACGAGTCATCCTCTCATATCGCCAGCACTGCCCAACAGCAAACCATTTTAACGGGAGCGACAGAGATTTTCTGGACAGAAAAACAAATATGGAGATCAATTTCTGGCATCTATAACAGGATACAAAAAGTGAAGTAACAATAAATACATAGATAGCACATCATTAGTTTTCTAGATCTAACTCCTACATAAACCAAGACCAGAAGACGCAAGGAACAATTGTATTGATAAGCAAAAGAAAATTCTGAGTAATAATAATTTAAAAAGGAAGGCCACATAGTGTCAACGAATATCGCAATACTAGACTTTTACCCTTTTTGTATCACAAGCCTTGCCAAAGAAGGAGTAAGTTCAGGCCGTAATGCAACTCGGCGATTTCCTCGATCCTCAAAACAGTAAAGCTGCACAATGTAGAATGACAACACACTATTTTATTAGGAAAAAAACACAAATTGACTTCAATTTGAGGACACTCGTTTTTAATGAACAGATGGAGTTCCACGAATCTCATCAACGTTGCAATTTCCACTTTATAGAATTCTTTTTGTATATATAGAGATTCGCCTTAGTACAGTTAAGCAATGGTATAGATTCGGATTAACTCCAATACAGAAATTTTAACTGCTTAAAAGTAATATTTGTAAGAAAATAAACCATCAAGTTGTTAAGCAGAAGCAGCATGAATTAATGAACGAATAAATGAAAGATGATATACGTTTGTGCAAGCGTGTGGCATGCACGTTGAAACCTACCTGCTCCTCCAGCCGCACACTTTCATAAACGTATACCATCCCTTTGTCCTTTGAATAACCTATTAGACTGGTGCATACAGATCAGTTTGTAGGATTTTTTTCCAAGATTTAGTTTCCTTGTAACTATGTGGTTTAGATCCTCTGCAGACAAAACCTAACATGCTCCTCCAGTAAACAGCTCCAAGTATAGCAATCTTCCATAAACCAATGACTCGAAAGAAACCTGACTCGCTAAAACTGTAGGGCCAATTTAGCACTAAAACCTAAATAGTGCACAGTTTTTTTCTATTAAGATTCGGCCAAATCATTTGGATTTGAGTACGCAACCTTAGTTGTCATTCCCATTAATGACTTTTCGACCAATAATGTTTAATTCCTTTTTCTTTTCCCTATCATCAACAAAGAAATGTTTTCATATAATGGAGAAAGGTACAAAAGTAGGAGGACAAGAATGATAGATTACGAGGCAAAGCATTGATTCATAACGAAGGATAGTAGTGATACAAAACAAAGATGGTTTATATAGCCTAAGCCTGTTAACCTTAGGGAAACATTAATACAACTGAAACGCTTACAAACAATGATAAATAACAGAGGTACTAAATACTGCGCTCACACCCCTACTCCCTCCAAACCCAGGACATGAGAGCAGAGAACGTCATGAGTTTACCAAGTAGAAAGCGAAACTGAGCAGCCGTGTGAGTCTTAGTAAAGAAGTCAGACTAAAGCGACGACAGAGCAAATGGGAAATCAATAGTGCTTGACTAAAGATGGTGGCAAATGAAATGACAATCAATCTCAATGTGCTTCGTATGCTCATGGAAGACAGAATTGTAGGCAATCTGAATGGCGCTCTTGTTATCACAATAAAAGGGAAGCGCATGGCGTACATCTACAAGGCCAAGGTGAAGAAGGATGGATCGCATTATCGTTGCATTTGGGGGAAGGTCATCAGGCCTCATGGTAACAGCGGTGTTATTCGAGCTAAGTTTAAGTCAAATCTCCCTCCCAAATCCATGGGAGCTAGGGTTAGGGTCTTCATGTATCCCAGCAATATATGAGTTCCTCAAGAAGGTGCAGATCAGAGGGCGGCAGCAGGGTGCAGATCAGCAGCAGATGAGGCGGCTGGCAGAGGAGGCTGACGGCAGCAGGGGTGCCATCCAGCGGCTGGCAGAGGGGTGCGGCCTGATATGCAGAAGCAACAGCCGCAGGTCAGAGGTGAAGAAGCAGCAGGCGGCTGCTGGGGTCTGGCGGCAACACCAGTTAGGGTTTGGTGGCTGATGGCGGCAACACCAGTTAGGGTTTGGTGGCTGATTATGGTTGATTATGGTTGATTAGGGTTGACGGCTGATTAGGGTTATTGGCTAGGGTTAGGGTTTTATTTCTTGGGTTAGGGTTTTATCTAGGGTGGAATATGATCGCGCTCTGATACCATGTTATTAGAGATAAGAGAAAGTGTATAGGGTGTTAACCAACCCCAACACACAAGACCTTTATTTATATTATGAAATGACTAGAAACATCACTTAGCTAGCCAATGTGGGACAAGTACTAAATAAGCTATTCTAACAGAGTGTACAGGAGTCAAGGGAAGCACCCATGTCACTTAAAGCCAACAGAGCCTGAGCCATAACGCCGTATTCATCTTCAACCGCGGAGCAAGCAATAATAAATTTTTTCTTGCTTTTCCAAGAGATGAGAGAATCACCCAAAAAAATTCAGAAACTGGAGGTAGATTTTCGATCAGTGATGTCACCTACCCAATCAACATCAGCATAGGTCTGAAGGGTCAAAGTCGAAGCAAGGGAGAGTAGTAAACATTGATAGATGGTATAATGAACAATTGAACACAGCACAAGATACGGAGCCACGCTGCCCAATGAATAAAACGAGGGGCAGACACAAACAGACTAACAATGTGGACTGCATAAATATGTCAAGGCGAGTCATAGTAAGATATACCAAACATCCAACCAACTCGTGATACTCTGTAGGATCAGCAAGAAGAATACGGTCAGAATTAGAGAACTTGGCATGCAATTCAATAGGGGTATCGACAACATTGCCACCAGAGAGGTTAGTGTGATAAAGAGCATTAATTGCATATTTGGTCTGTAATAAGAGATAACCCTTACGGGATAAAGCAATCTCGATACCCAGAAAATAACAAAGAGGACCCAAATTTTTCATTTCAAACTTACAAAAGATATGAGATTTCACTTCAGTAATGGCAACAGAATCAGAACTCATAATAGTCATGTCATCCACAAATAACAGAAGAGGAACTAACGCAGTAGTAGTCCGATGAAGAAAAAGAGCATCATGTATGCTACGTTGGAAACCAATCTGGAAAGCGAGGAACACAAACGTCATTCTCTAGCGAAGTACAGGCTTTCGGCACACGATGCCAAGTGTTCATGCCATGTGATGAGCAGAAGCCTCTGCACCATCTGCCTAGGGAACACAAGTTTTGCTCTCTAGCAAAGTACAAAAGCTTTCGACAAACAATGCCAAGTCTTCACGCCCTGTGATGAGCAGGAATCTCAACATTATGTGCTCAAGAAACACAAGCTTCGTCCTCTAGCAAAGTACAAGCTTTTTGGCACATGATGCCAAGTCTTCATGCCCTATGACGAGCAGGAACCTCAACACCATGTGCCCGTGGAACACAGCTTCGTTCTTTAGCGAATTATAGGCTTTCGACACACGATGCTAATTCTCCATGCCCTGTGACAAGCAAAAACCTCGGTAGTCGGCACCATGTGTCAGGGGCAAGCTTCATGCTTTCAGCACAACCCAAGTATACAGATAATACAAAGTGCAAACTCCATTCTCATTATGTACAAAAACAAGAAAGTACAGAAAGGGACAAGAGCCTGAAAACAAAATAGAAAACAAACTTTTTTATTCTCTCTCTCCTTTATCGTCGGAGGGCAAATAAGGGGCCTTAGGTTGATGAAGCTCCAACTCGCGCCAATTGAGAGCGACAGAAAGACTGGCCTTAGTAACTGCATGGCGCCAACCACAACAATACCCTCGATTCTCATAGCCCAGAGCAACATCAGCATACTTGTCCTCAACGACATTGAAGCCATCCTTATTGCCCGTCTTCCTCCCTTCCTCAAAGCCATGCTTCGACCTATTAACCTTTCCACGGGCATACACCATATTAAATGCAGCAGAACAACCGTGGAATAAATGATCCTCTTTGTTCATCTACAAGGGACTCTGATGGGCGTCATTCAAATCAATAGGGCAATCCGATGAAGGAGGATTAGTTGCAGCCTCCATAGTCATAAACTGGGATCCCCAAGCTCCACCTTCCATCAGTCGACTAGCAACATTCCTGGTCAAAGTCTCAACTCTCAACAAAAAGGGCCCAGTCCATGGCATATTTTGCACTTTTTCAGCTGATCTCAATCCTAGCACTCGGACTAACCAGAAGAGCAAGGGGAACCCTCAAACTCGCCTTATATATAAGGGTTTTTGGTTGGAACCATAAGGGCTTTTTGAGAAAAGTATCGGAAGGGACTACAAAGCCACGTCGCATTAAATGCTAGAGACACAGTTGTTTGCATACGGATCACAACACAAAAACAACCCACTAACTCACCCCCTTGATAATTAGCTTACTGCTACTTTGATCAAAAAAGCATCGTCCGAGCAGCAACAAGCTATGGGGCAGTTGTGGGAGGTGGATCAATGCCTAATTTAATGACAATCACCCCAGTCAATAAGCCAGTCATGTTGGTCGACGGTGCCAACCAAGGAAAAAGAATGCACACTATTCAATCTCATGACATGTCTACTTAGCCCACAAAAAGGGATTTTGAACGCAAGGAATGCATTTGAGTATATCCACCTGAGCGCTCAACTGATTCCTATGAAATAGGGATGGAGACTCATGAGCAAGGGATCGATCCTGGAGACATCACCCGTGATTGTATACGCAAAAGTCTATACGCATCATAATAATTCTTAATTTGAAGATCATACTATCACAGTAGAACTTAGTTCTTCGATCCCCTTCTAGCAACTAGTAACTTAACCATCATCGGGCATTGCGACCATCATCGAGGTGTATTTTTTTTCTTTTTCGATAGCCGAGGTATCTGGCTAGCTTTGGGATTACTGCCAACCTAATACCGACTAGTTCTCAGAGGACCAATCTCACCGTCCACTTGCAAAGGCCTCAATTAAAGCCAAGGCATTTTGTCCTATATGGGTTGGCCCCAAAAGAGTTGATAGCACGTGAGTGGTTTCGAATCTAAGACCTAGGAAGAAGCATACCTCTAAATCCCAAGTCTTGACCACCAGGCCAACCTCTTGGGATTTCAACAGGGTGTATTTGACTAATTGTTCCTCTTGTAGGGAGGGTCCAAGCAAGTCCACTCTAGAAAGACTTCTAAGGCAGCCACTACTAGCTCCGAACAAACTCATGAGGGAGTCCATAATTTCAGAACCCCACAAGATGCATGTACTTTGAATTGGCCACTGTTCAGAAATTTAAGTAGATCTTTATCCAAAAATATGAGGATCCTTTTACCAATTCTGGTTGTTGAAGCACACTCCGGGTGAGTGATATGACCCTTCTATTTTTTACTACTAAGAGTGGTATTACGTGTTGAAGTTCAATCCATGCACTTGGTTCAAGAACTTCTAGTTCCCAAACTTGCTTCAGCTTTTTGCCACTTACGAATCCTTTGTTTCTCTTATTTCTTTGGTAAGTACACTTACTAATGCTTTGTTTTAAGAATCATCTTCTACAACAACCTAACTTTTGTCCTTTTACTGGCCCCACTCCAAGGATGCATTGGATCCTTTAAACACATTGACAAACAAGGGAAACAATTTAGTTTTGTCAAACGGATAATGACCACTTCTAGAAACTAGGGTTCAGTAAGAATTAAATCTGAAAATAAACAAAGGATATAAAGCTTATCTGAAAGAATACAATTATGAGATAGATAGATGGGTTACAAATAAAGTGGAAATAGGGACAGGTCGACATGGGCAAATGAGTCCAACTTTCCTAACTATCTACTAAGTTGAAGTTGGTTGGGTGACTAACAACCCGGGAGATCCAAGGACGCATGAGAGGCAAGACAGAAGAAAAAAAAGGAATCGATGACTTATGACTTAGTCACAGCAAGTGTCCAAATCGCCAACCCATAACTCTAGCTATCAACCAATATTGTCAATGAAAGATCAAATATCACCATCCCATCGCAATTGCATAATTTCTGCACCTCTCAAAGCAACCAAACAAAGCATTATCTATTAGTTAACTAAATCGAAGAACATTCAAGTGGTGCTTTGTAACCCACTACTTTAGTCCAAGCTCCAACCACGTAAGGTATTTAACCTTAGACACTAGAACCACAAGGCATTGATGAGGCAAGCTAAAATCAACCACAGGGGCATGATTAGCGAAAGAGCCTACGTCTTTTGCCTTAAGGCTACTATGATCTAAGTTCCACATGCCTTTGTGTTCCAATTCTATAAAAAGAAAAAGAAAAAAAAAAGCCATGCCCAAAGCTTTGGCAACCACCATGACAAATCTTTTTAGTTGCATCATTCAATCCACGGTAGTATGACTTGTATCAAGATCCAAAGCCAAGTAAGATATCCAACTTGGTCAAACTAAGAAAAATTATGGCACTTCAATTATAGCAACCCCCATGTGGCAGCAGATATTTATAAGAAAATCTAAGCACGGGCTAATTGAGTTTTTAAATTAGTTTAGTAAATGCGACAAATAAATTTCAGGTTTTATAAGATTTTAACAAAATTATTTGTACTCTTCAAATTTTATGGTTAGTTATCTCAAGCTTTAGAACAATAAAACTTGGACTAGAATTTAAGGTGCTCGTGCATACTTGTTGGAGGGGAAAAGATCAAGCATGGAGATGATGAATTCTTAAGAGACTTGTAGGTAAAAACACGAACAGAAAGACAAACCTGGTCTCTGATCTCTTCCCCCGCTTTTCTAGTAAAAAGTGCCTCTGACTCTAACACCGGGAAATCAACCTCTTCAAATGCAAACATTTGGGAAACCTAAACGATGCAAACAACCAATAATCTCAAACATATAAACTTGTCGTGCACACCAAAAACATAAGTTTACACGAAAATTATCTGGCAAATATCAATACACGCTACTCATCTATAAAGCATGGATGTTGTACAGAATATAAACACAACACCATACAGATACGGCGGTAAGATAAAGTTTTAAAAAATAGAATACGAGCTGCTAGAATGTTGGATTAGAAAGCAATTTCTAATTCTTTAGCATTGTATTATGCATTAGTAACAACAATGGTGAAAAATCATAGTTTTTTCTTATGCGAGTGTTTGAATACAAGTGTACTTGGTTTTGTTCGATTATGGGAATCTAATTCTACGAAACACTAGTAAGACACAATAAGAACTTTCGAAAAACTATAAAAGGATGGTACTTGTCACTTCTTTTATAAAAAGGAAGTAACATAGTAGAAATCTATTTTTTCTTTATCACTAATAATGTTTACTTTAATACTATGCAAGAAGTTTCACGATCTCAATTCTATACAAGTTTAGATACGTGAATTGAAGTAGCTAATACTTTGAAAATGAAGAAAATGCACTTCTATATTGTGGATACTTCAGGGATACGTAATGAGTATCGAAGGAGTATCACATGAAGTACGGATACACTCCCAATTATTATGAGTACCTGTGCTTGATACCTACTCATATATGCATAAACTTCTATACACCTAAATTTCATATACATCCAAACAGTTGCATTGTCTATTTCATTTTGGAAATTATAACAAATGCCTAAGGGTGAATTGGCTTTTTTATAAACAGGTGGAAAACTGTAGAAAGGGAAACCGACTCAATGGGGTCCAACCGCATGAAACTGCATAGCCGAGATCCATAGCGCCTAGGCCCAACATACTCTGTTAGAAGCCCATCCTCACTTAAAAGCTTAAGCGCAAGTGTTGGGCGTGGTGAGTCCATCTAATGTATATTAGGAGCCATATCTTGTTATTTGTATTGGATGTGAGACTATCCTTCACATATGTCCCAACAAAAACCAAACCAAAGAAAGTCAGCTACATAAATTTTCGTCATTGTACTCAGTCAATATTTTTGCGTTTAGATAAGTTCGTATCCATCTTTCAAAAAAGGCAGATCGAAAGAAAAGGTGCATAATTGAACTTTCGTCAATGTACTCAGTCATAAATTTTCTTGCGTTGTCATAAATTTTCTTGCGTTCTTTGTCTAGCTCTTGTGGAAATAAATGAACTTGGAAGCAGAATTCTTACTACATACAAAAAAAAACTTATGTGCATAATTGCATCTGCTATTATGTACACATACATTCGAACAATTTCGGAAGAAAACCCCCAAAAGTATTGAATTAGTGATACCTCTCTGAAGTTGTTAAAAAGCCAGTTGCGGAGGCGCATGTCCTCGGGAGGAAAATCTCTGGTGCCTTTGGGAGGATTGACATCGATTTTCTGCACAGGGTCGAAGGCAGGAATAGAGGAGAGTGAACCGGACCTGCCCAACCGGGCATTGTCGTTGGAGTTAGCTGTGGAAGAAGAAGAAGACGAAGAAGAATTTCTATGAAACGTAAATGTGCGACTTCGACGCGAGGGGAAGGAGAGAGAGAAGCAGCGAAGAGAGAAAGTGACGACGCTTGGGTGGCGGATAAGGAGGGCAGGATTTGTAGGCATGTTTTGAGAAAGGAAGAGTGTGTGGAATCCCAATGGTGTACCCAAGTACGGGACGGGGGCTTAGTTACAGGTACCCAAAAGAAAATGGAAAATCTCATCTAAGTGGAAGGTAGAAAAAATAATTGCATATTTATGAAAACAAAATTTTAATTGCAAGAACATGAAAAAAATTGAAATGTACAACTCTACCCTTTCCTTTAGGGAGCTTAGGTAAGTAGATCCAAACTGCACTTAGGGTGCCCATTGCCAAGGAAGGCCTAAAATCAGGGCATCACTTTAGAACAGTGAGATCTTCTGCAACCGAACCCAGGGATACAACTAAAAAAATGTTTTTTCTCTTTTCTTTTTATTTTCCCATGATTCACCATTATGAACTAAATATATCATATCTGCCTTGTTCTTTTCTAAAAAAAGTTTTTCCAAGGATTTTTTCTTTGTTCTTTTTTCGAAGAAAGTTTCTTAGAGTGAGGGAGATGCCCGTATAGTTTATCTTGAACAAGTTCTTTGTCCATTATTACACGGCATCTTCTTTTCTATCAATTGTCTTGTTTGTTTTTTCTATTGGGTTTTGAGTACTCTTCTTCTATTTGTAGGCTACAATAGGTGCTTTTGCGCTACATAATCGTCTTTGTCATGCCCAAAATGTCATCAGCCAGTATGACAAACTCAGCGTGTAGGATGTTGGGGTAGCAAAAGCAGCAAAGGTTGAGCGTGTGGCCATGAAGAGTAGGGAGTAGCAACTACATGCTGAATTACAGAAGGCTAATGAGGCATTCGAGGTCGAGAAAGCCCAGATTGTTACAGGCTTAAAGCAGGCTACTAAGGCCTCTAATACTAAGAAAAGGGTCTCGGATCTCCAGTTGGCCGAATAGAGATTGAAAGCAAACATGGAAAATGCAATGCCAAGCTTGCCCAATCTGAGAAACACTTGGATGAGAAGGTGGGGAAGTCCAAGAAACTATTAGCCTTGGTCTCATATCTCCAAGCTCAAAGCGCCTCTTTAACTGAATCATCGACGTAATTTTTTGTCAATCATTGACATAATCTTTCAGAGGGAGTTCATTTGTGCTTTCAAAGACATGGTGCATCCTTGCGCCGGTGGTTAACCTTGAAATACCTAACCAACCCATACATCCTAACTCTAGTAATGAAAGAAGCTCTACCGCCAATTAGGATGCAGGATGATTTTTCTTTCCGTTATTTTACTTATGGATCTCCTCCCTTTTTTTTTTTGTAAAGGGGATGCCATCTTATATATGTTTCAAATGATGAAATGGAAATTGGCTTCTCCTTTTCTCATGTTTCTCATGTGTTTAGTATTTGGAACTTGATTTTTGGGAAAATATTTTCTTAGCACGAACTTGCTTGACCGATTCAAGGACTGAACCTAGTCCCAAGGGGAAGTTGTTCTTCACTTTGTTTGCACAATGGGATCCCAATAAACGGCTGACCAATCAGCCTAGAGCGCCTAGCTGACGGAATATTAGTCCACAAGGCCTCACTCTATAATGAATTAAAGTCAACAACATTAAATGTATATATTCATTGATTATTTTTGGGTCAAGAGCACAAACATTCACAATAGCCATGAGGTACAAATTGTATTATATTGTCGGTATAAATATAATTATCTTAATGTGGTCATATTTAATACACAAAAAGTGTACTAACACAGCGAGTTAAAACTATATTATTTTTCGTAGGTAAGACAGACCTACTGAAACACTGTATTACAATCATACTTGTTGTGTGTCCAATTCCACTTAAGACTGTGAACCAAAAGACTTATATTTTACAAGAACTGATAATCTAATCCTCTATGTATAAGCCAAACTCTACACACTAGATTATCTACTATGTGGAATAAGAGAGACACATGCACAATGTGATATAATATAATACAAATATTGTCCATAAAAACTCTCATCAAGAAAAAAATAACTAGTTAAATAATCTAAACAAATATTAATCAATCACATAAAGTCGTGGCTTTTAGTATAAAATCCTAGCAAATAGCTCAGCCAACCTCGATACAAGGTACATAGCATATTTCACTCTCAATTTCATATTGTCCTTCTCACCAATTTTACGTCCTAATTAGATCGTTGGAGGGTCTACAATCAGACCACCACCACTCGGTTACTAGACTTGTGTGCAGGAGCTAGTAAGAGGACCGCAATGCAGCAGCGAAGACTTTACCATTTCTTGGCACCATCAGTTTGGCAGTTGAAAGTGAGAATAACCGTTCCCACATACGGTGTCAAACTGATAATGTTGTGAAAGATAAAGCCTTAACTATTGCACGACGGTCCTCTTGCTAGCTCATGCACAAAAGTCTAGTGATCAGGAGGTGGTGGTCCGATCATTGACCCTCCGACGATCCAGTTAGGACATAAAATTGGAGAGAAGGACAATATGAAAATTAAGAGTGTAATATTTTGCGTACCTACCGTTGTGCCCGTTAGTCAGTATAAATATCCTACGGGGAGGTGGGAGTAAAGGCGGGTTGTCGCCGTGATCAGGGCCGTTACCCTATGATCCAGTCAATATGTGTTGATTCCCCTCGCGCCATCTATGGGATGTGGGAGGATCTGGGGGTTTGTCATCATAGGGATTGTGCAGATATCAAGGAAGCGTGTTCGTAATCCCTTTTTAAATTTGTATTCTAAAGAGCCCGAGTGGGTGTTTTCTTGGTCGATTGCACGCCACGCCAATCGATCAACCTTGGTCGGGCAGAATAAGTTTGGGTTGGTCGGTCTGGAGTAACATATGACACCCCAGTCAGACTGTGGTACTAGCTGTGAGGGCGGCGTCAGGAAGATAGAGTCTCAGTAGGACATCTGGATGGGTGGTTAAAGGTCCCACATCGCTTGGTGGATGTAAGTTCAGTAGTATTTATAAGATTATGAACCTTCTTTGTACAAGGCCTTTTAAAGCCGTGATGGCGCCAACACCAAATGAAACTTCACAGTTAAGCGTGCTCACTGTGGAGCAATCTAGGGATGGGTGACCTATTGGGAAATCTATGGGGTTTGGGCGGCAAAAGCAGATAAGATTGTACAAGACGGTAGCAGGTCGTTACAAATGGTATCAAAGCTTGTATCGACCAGAAATATGAGAAATCTCGGCCCCACATGAGGACGTGTGTTCCTAAGTAAGGGAAATTGTGACACCCCAACAAGACTGTGGTGCTAGTTGTGAGGTCGGTGTTCGGGAGATGGAGTCTCAATAGGACATCCAGAAGGGTGGTCAAGAGTCTCACATCGCTTGGTGGATGTAAGTTCAGTGGTATTTATAAAATTATGAACCTTCCTTATACAAGACTTTTTAAAGTCGTGATGGTGCCAACACCAAATGAAACTTCACAGTTAAGCGTGCTCACCTTGAAGAAATCTAGGAATGGGTGACCTACTGAGAAGTCTATGGAGTTTGGGCAGCAAAAGCAGACAATATTGTACAAGATGGGAATGGGTCGTTACGAATGGTATTAGAGCCTGCACCAATCGAAAATGTGAAAAATCTCGACCTCATGCGAGGACGTATGTTTCTAAGTGGGGGAGATTGTGACACGCCAGCCAGACTGTGCTGCTAGATGTGAGGCTGACGTCCGGGAGATAGAGTCTCAGTAGGACTTTCGAATGGGTGGTCAAGAATCTCACGTCGCTTGGTGGATGTAAGTTCCGTGGTATTTATAAGATTATGAACCTTCTTTGTACAAGGCATTTTAAAGTCGTGATGACGCCAACAACAAATGAAACTTTACAGTTAAGCGTGCTCACCATTGAGCAATTCAGGGATAGGTGACCTACTGGGAACTCTAATGGGGTTTGGGTAATAAAAATGGATGGGGTTTGGGCAATAAAAATGGACAATATTGTATAAGGCGGAAGCGGGTCGTTACATAACGTCTGGTTGGTCAGTCTATGTGGAATACAAATTTGAACTCTCCATATATAATTACCAAACTACCATTTTAGCATAATTACAAAACTGCCATTTAGTATAATTAGAAACTACCATGTGCTCACATTTATGAAAGGTAATTGCAAATTACAAATTTGCCCTTAGAGTTAGAAATTGTTGTTTTACCCTATAACTATTAAAAATTATGAAATTACCTTGAATACTATTTAATTACGATTTCGTTATAGAATTATTAAATTTACATTTTGGATCCTCATACTATTTTAATTTACGAATTATATTCTAGATTTATTAAGTTATATTTATTCTCCCTAACTTAAATTAAATATATAATTATATCTTATCTTATTAATTACATAATTAATAATAAGTTATTGATATTTGCAGATTACATCAAATTAATATTTAATTTGTAAAGGCTCAACCATATTTAAATATTACATTGTGTTAAAATTTGATGCAATGTTAATTTTTATAATTAAATTATAGGCTTACAATTAGTTACATAAATACCTAATTAAACCTAAATTATTCTAAATACACAAATTATTTTCCTGTTATGTCAGACTTGAACTGTTTGGGTAACATGGGCTATTTTTAATTATTTAATTGCTTTTAATTTGGACCTGACGTAATCGAATTGAAGTTTTATGAAGTCTTAATATATATTTTGGGTTGTTGCTCAATTCATACTTCGGAGTTAGGATGTGACACTCAACCTGTCGCCTGGATAATCAAATGCGTGCCTTGAGTTGTTTCCTTTGTAGGCTACAGATGCTAATTAGTTGTTTCCAATGTAGGCTATAGATGCTATTTGGATCGTGAAGACGAACAGAGCCAGATTGACAGATCTTTGCAATTCCACACTTATTGTTTATAGTAGATCAAGCTATTTTCTTCACTTAAGAGATTATTCAAACAATTTGAGACATATGAGGAAAAGAAGTTAAATTTTACGAGCAACAAATGTTTGAAGATAAACCGTGTCAAGTTAGAAGATACTTTGAAACACGAACGAGCATTCAATATTGATGAAAAAGAGGTACTTTCGGAGTGAGAAGTGTTCGAAAAATGTCTACTATAAGAGATAAGAAAAACAATTGAAGTACTCAATTATTTCAATTATGGAGTATTAATTTCCAAATGCATGATGTTATTGACCATTCCAGTTATGAATCTTACGATTACTTCTAGAGAAATAAGTCTTTTGAAGTTGAAGTTGGAGTTAAAGTTGATTTTAGGCCCTATTTGGCCAAAATTTTTTTTTTTGCTTATTTTTTGTCTTTATTCAAATTTTTTTTGTATTTGTTATTTTTATATCATTTTTTCGTGGATTATTGGTTCGTATCGACGAAAGGAATCTAAAAAGTATAAAATTATGTCCAAAAGTTAAAAAAAAATCACTAAAGACGAAAATAAGCCAACACGGACGCTGTTTTTGACTTATTTTTTGTCTTTTCTGAACTTTTTTCAAATGTAGCCGATGATTGATAACTTTTCTGAAAGCTCTTGTCAAGACGAACCAACAATCATAAAAAAATTGATGAAAAACAAAAAATTTAAAAAAAATTTCAAATAAGGACAAAAAACTAAACAGTGAATAATCCAATAATAACCACAGGCCAAATGGACCCTAAGACTTGTCTTTGCTCATCCATGTCATAAAAGATTGAGTGGACAATCAATTCTATTCATCGAACATGTGATGCAGAATAAGATTGATTGTACCTAATTATTTAATACTTTTGCTATTAAAATTGTAATGTTAAACTATTTTTTGTTGGGTATTTGTAATGTTTGAAGTGATGATTCAAATTGAATCTTATGATGTTCAGTAATGATTTTGAGATATTTTGTAATTGATTAATGTGAGTATTTGTTTTCGAAACAATAATTGATCTAATTTATATGATATATGTACAAAATTAATGTGGGTGGGTGCATGTAGTGCATGCAGCATGACTACCTAACGAATCATTTTGCTTAACAGTGGGAAGCCTTCGAATTTAGAGTAATAAGGCCTAAGAGGGATGTGGGGCCGCTGGGGCAGCTGGGCAGGCCACCAGGGCAGCGGACCAGGGTTGGAGTTGTCATTTTCATCCGCCTACCGCTCCTTTAAATAAGCGTAGTGGTGACATTCGCGTAGGATTTTACACCGAAAAGAAGGGGCTAGGAGGCGTGGTTATCCCCCCTCTCTCACTCAACAGTAGCGAACTCGTTACTTTTCACTTTTGACAGAAAACAGTATCCGGAGAGAGCGGTTTCCAGGTACAACAACAGTGGTATTAGGGTTTTGATCGTTGCCGAACATATTAACAATTCTACTAAACCAAATCTCTCTATGCTTAGTTTTGTTGTGATTGTTATTACTGATTTTGACTGAATATTCGGGATAGATCTACTTCTTTTTTTGTTTACTCGAGTGTGTTTCACTCAGATCTATTGCGATTTTCTGAGTTTTTCTTTGTTCGTCTCTGTTGTTATTGTTACTCCGATTTTTTCGCGTGGGTGTTTTGATTCCCTATGGTTCTTGACTTCTTGCGTTTACGTCATTTTCTTTTTTTTGTTGGGCGATTGTCGTGGCATAAGATGATCCGATCAGTGCAGATCAGATCTTCTACATCGGTTTTGAGAAGATGAATTTATGTTTTGACGACTTAGCTTTTTGTGGCGTCTCAGTTTTGGTTAAGATTTTTCTTTTTCGATATTGGTTAATGGGTGTTCCATGGATAGTCAAATTAGTGGGGTTGAAGGGGTTTTAGGGTTTTGCAACAACTGGCGTATGTCATTATTTGTATTGGGAAATATTTGTTGTTTACACTTTATTGTGCTTTGGACTGGTATATGTGTGGAAGCTGGACGTGCATGTTATTATGTCTTCTACAACATTTTTGAGTTTTTGTGATGTATTTTAAGTTTCTATTTTTTTCCTAGTTGACACAGACCTGGTGGTTTATCTGTTTCCCTTTCCTTTGGTTTCTTTTTTCCTGTTATAATGAGCACGTGTTTCGTTCTGCATTTCCTTCTTATTACTTAAGTTACTACAAGTGTATTGATATATACCTCCTGTAACAAGCAGTAGTTTATGTGTGTATTTATGTAGATATATGACCTTTCTACTATCTATTTCTCAAATAGTTGGTGGAAATCCTCATCGGATTCAGTTTGGAAGTCTTATTTCTTCCCCTTGCTATTTTATGCAAGCGTGTATATCCTATGTTATATTTCATGGCATGACTTCTAGACCTTTATTATGGGCCTTGTATTGTCTTTTTTCTATCAAATGATGCTATTTGTGTGTGGTGCAGTTTCCCTGCTTGTACGTTGGTCAAATTCAGACATGTAGTACATTTTATTGGTCTTTTCCTGTGCATGGCACCATTTAACATTTTACCCAGATAGTCAACGAAAGTATGCTCGTAATAGGTGTCTTTGATTGTGGTCATTTTTGGTTAAGTTGTATAAGTGCTGCACCTGTAAAGAAGGCCATTTTCATTTATTTTCTAACTTCACATCTCTCATGCCTTATTCATTGTTTTGCTTATGTTGTAGTAAACTGTTGTTTTTGGCCTTTGGGATGCAATTACAGTTTCACTGCTGGTTTTACATTAGCAAGTCGGATTTTCTGTCATTGTTTTCACTACAGCCATTGTCATGGTGAGGAAGAAGAAAACTGAAGTTCCTGGTGGGGGAGAAAGCTCTGGGTCTCAAGATGTAACCGGAGGAGGTGGTGGACGCCCGCCAGCTCAACAAACAGGTGGTCAACGCCCGCCAGTTCAACAAACACCACAACAGGGAGGTTATCAAGGAGGTAGAGGATGGGCTCCCCAATCTCAGCAAGGGGGTCGTGGTGGGTATGGTGGACGCAGTGGTAGTGGACCTCAGCGTGGTGGAATGACACCTCAACAACATTATGGTGCCCCCCCTGAGTATCACCAACAGGGCAGGGGATCTCAGCCCCGTGGAGGGGCACCTCAGCAGCGGCGAGGTGGCGGTGTGAGTGGTGTCCGGGGGGTAGGACCTTCTGCTGGTGGGCCTTCTTCTAGGCCACCTGTTCCCGAGCTGCATCAAGCTACTCAGGCTCCTCCGCATTACGCGAAACCTGCAGAACTACATGGCGAGTCCACGTCTCAAACTGTGGTGCCTGAGCCTAGACCTTTGGAAGTCACGCAACAGTTTCAGCAGCTTTCGGTCCAAGAAGAAGGGGCCTCCAGCCAAGCAATCCAGCCTGCCCCTCCCTCGAGTAAATCAATGAGATTCCCTCTTCGGCCAGGCAAAGGCAGCAGTGGTACTAAGTGTATTGTCAGGGCCAACCACTTCTTTGCTGATTTACCTGACAAAGATTTGCACCAATATGATGTCTGTATATCGATCTTTCATATTTTTTGTTGTACTTCTCTCTGGATATATTCTTCTGCAAAACTCACAGCCGTTAACCTTGTTCTTGAATGGTAGGTTACGATTACACCAGAGGTGACATCAAGGGGTGTTAACCGTGCTGTGATGGAGCAACTGGTAAAATTGTACAAGGAATCTCATCTTGGTAAGAGGCTCCCTGCTTATGATGGAAGGAAGAGCTTGTATACTGCGGGGCCCCTGCCTTTCGTCTCGAAAGAGTTCAAAATCACTCTCATTGATGATGATGATGGATCAGGCAACGCTAGGTTTCTTTGCTTAATCTCTCTTGATTTGTTTTCCGTGATAACTAGTCACCCATATCCAGGTACACCTTTATGTATAAACTTCATTTGCTGATTGATCATGTTTGCCCTCTTTTTATAGGAGAGAGAGGGAATTCAAAGTTGTGATCAAACTGGCTGCACGTGCTGACTTGCACCACTTAGGATTGTTTCTACAAGGAAGGCAGGCTGATGCACCTCAAGAAGCCCTCCAGGTTCTGGACATTGTTTTGCGCGAATTGCCCACGATGCGGTGAGAATTATCATTTTTTATGACGCATGTCCCTGCCAAAATCCTTGTACAAATGCTAATATTTTTTTAGTTCTTGTCTCTATTGCTTTTGGTGGGTTTGTTAAGCTTGTACTACTTGTAGTGTTACCACACCACCGCTTCCTGTACATATGTTGTATTTATCAAGTTACTCCTGGTCTGATTGTATTGACTAGTTAATGTTGTGGGAATCGTGGTAGATATTGTCCTGTGGGCCGCTCATTTTATTCCCCTGTTTTGGGGAGAAGGCAGCCACTGGGCGAAGGACTAGAGAGTTGGCGAGGTTTCTACCAGAGTATTCGCCCAACCCAGATGGGTCTGTCACTGAATATAGGCAAGTTTTATTGATTTCATTTTATTTTGTTGATTACTTTGTGAAAGTTTTTAACAGCTCACCTGCTCTGAATCCCACTGTAAAGTTGGTGGTTACATGGACCTATAACGCTTTTATTCTGTACCAATCTCTTCTCCTTGCAGCAGTACATAATTGGGGTTTAGTATCATTCGTATGTGGTTGCTTGTGCAGATATGTCCTCCACTGCTTTTATTGAGCCTCTGCCTGTCATTGACTTCGTGACTCGGCTTCTGAATAGGGAGGTAACTCCAAGACCTTTGTCTGATGCTGATCGTGTGAAGGTGAGATAATGCTCTTTGGTATTTTGAATTCGTCTCTGTCCATTGTTGTCTTTCGAGGATTCTTTTCTTCCCCCCTTCATTTTTTCTAGATAGGCCTGTAAACGAGCCGAGCTGAATTTAGCATGTTCAGGTTTGTTTGTTAAAATTTTAGGGAACTCGAGCCCAAGCGCACTAAAAATTTATCAAGCCGAGCTAGCCTAGGTGTAGCCGAGCTCGAGTTTGTTCACGAATCTTAATGAGTGAATAATATCATACCTTTATGCTCGACACTGCGAATAAGTTTTTTGTTGTGGGAAGATACCCTAACTTGGAAATCACCATTGAGAGGAAGCTCAATTTGAGGCAAATTTTGAGCAATTTCTATCTTGATTTGTCTCTTGAATATATACTTGGAAAAGGTAGTAGTTATGTATATATCTAAATAATTATTTACATATAAATTTATGCGTGCGAGCCTAATCGAGCTTAATACTATAATGCTCTGTTTGGCTCATATATTAAACGGGCCTAAAATTGAGGCTGATGTTTGGTTTGTTTAGCAGACGTATTGAATTCGAATGAGTCCTTACCGAACCTAGCCTTGAACAGCTTGCGAACTTCTTGGTTCATTTACAGACCTATTTCCAGATGATCATTTCGTCTTATGGGTGTTGACTTTCACTTCTCTTAGCTGCTTCTTTAGGAAGTGCTTTGTGAGTCAAATGTTTTAGGTTTTCCAGTAGATAAATATATGCACTTGGGTATTTTTGAATAACTCGTTCTGTTCTGTGTACCTCCTTTTTGTCCCTGAATATCTGATTTGGTTTCTAATTCCTTCTCTTCTCTCTGGGTTCATGTTTGTTTAACAATCGATGTGTTTCTTCTGTAAATGCTCAATTGCGAGGAGTGTATCGTTATTCCGTTTTTCGTTTTTTGATTTTGTAAGTTAGGCACAATTACTTCACCAAATGGAAGCTCTGTAGGGGATATTCCGTGCAGCAGCTTACATGCTGTTAAATTTGATGATTTGAGTTATTCATCTAGATAGTTGGCTTTACTTGCATATCAGATTAAAAAAGCTTTGAGGGGAGTAAAGGTTGAAGTTACACACCGTGGAAACATGCGTAGGAAATACCGGATATCTGGTTTAACTTCACAAGCCACAAGAGAGCTAACGTAAGTTTTAATGTTTATTTAGTGATCCTGATGGGATGCTCTGTGCAAGTCGTTGGGATGCTCTGTTCATGTCTTCCCTGACTCGTTTTTTATTAATTATCATAGCTTCCCAGTTGATGAAAGAAACACAATGAAATCTGTGGTAGAGTACTTCCAGGAGACATATGGGTTCACCATTCAACATACTCAATGGCCTTGTCTACAAGTTGGGAATCAGCAGAGGCCGAATTACTTACCCATGGAGGTCAATACTTAGACTTGTATCCTGCTTGAATCCTTGTACTTTTGGTATGTGTTGATATGCGAACTTAAGTTTTCATGGATTAGGTGTGCAAGATTGTTGAGGGTCAGAGGTACTCAAAGAGGTTGAACGAGAGACAAATTACTGCACTGCTTAAGGTTACCTGTCAGCGTCCACAAGAACGGGAGTACGATATTCTGCAGGTTTGTTGTGGGCGAATTTATATGTTTATTTGGTTAATGTGCTTTATATGTGTTGCATTGAACATTCTCAGTGTCTTTTATGATTCATGTATGCTTTTAGTATGTGTCTTCTAGTGGCAATTTATGAGACGTTTATTGAGCGACACATTGTGAATTGGCCACTTAGAGGAGTTGTCATCTTGAAAACCAACTTACCGATTTAGTTATTTAGTTACTGGACATGACAGGAACATTCCTGTTAGAATGAATTTAAAATATGGAGAACTTTAAAACTTCATGAAGGAATCTTCTTGTTGTGAAGTGTTTGGCTGGATGTTACGTTTCCTTTTGTTATTATATGTAGATAACTGTCATGCCTACATTCTCACTTCTCACTGGTTCTGTGATGCACATGATGCAGTTTTAAAGTACTGTCATCTCCTCTTAATAGCATGCCTGGATTGTCTCATAGACATACAGATGCCACTCCAACACGATCATCACTGGCTTAATAACACTGTTTTAGGCTCGTGTCACCGCTGGCTTAATAACAAGCCTAGTTCAGGATCTTGGTGCTATAGATTCTTGAAGGATAACTGTGCCTGCAAGCTTGTGGTACTGCACTAGCTGACCGTTCTGAATCTTGAATTGCATCTGTAGATGCTTAAACGGATTCTTGTTTGTGCTGTGCACATTATTGCCGTTTGAATCATGTTTGGCGTATATGATAGGAGTCTAAATCTGTACTTTAAATTGGTTTTCATTTTCTGTTTAACAATCATGCTTAATATGGCGTGAAATGAGTGCGAAGGCCATTTCTTTGGGGACTTTCTTGTTAATGTTTTCTTCATCATGATAAGTTTCTGTTGGCTATGCTGTTATGTATTCAGTTTCTCTATATTATATGGCAGGACATTGGTTTTGCATGCCAGGTCTCTTTTGGTTTGATTAGTAAAGGAAAATACAAGGCAGTGATCTGTCTTTCTGGTGTACACACTGGAAGAAAAAAAAGAGCTACCAGTCCATGCTTAAACTGGTCTTTGAGGAATTAGACTTTCTTAGTGATACTCTGTTTATGATTTTGTGCAACAGCCTTCATTGTTTTGACTTGTATTATCCTTCGGCAGACAGTCCGTCACAATGCCTATGCTGATGATCCTTATGCGAAAGAGTTTGGAATCAAAATTAGTGAGAAACTGGCATCAGTAGAAGCACGCGTCCTTCCTGCTCCATGGGTAATTGGTCTAATTTGACTACTGGCGTCACCTTATTCATCTTTTTAGTGGTTGCATTTTTAGAAAGTGCTATCTGATGGTTATGGAACTGCCTATGCAGCTTAAATACCATGATACTGGTAGGGAAAAAGATTGCCTTCCGCAAGTTGGTCAGTGGAACATGATGAATAAGGTATTGTGAGCGTTTTTAAAATTGGTTTTGCACATTCAAGCATGTCATACATTTAAATTTAGCTATTTTGGTTAAGAGTGTGTCAGTGGCTGGATTTGTAAAATTCCCCACCTAGCTTATTGTGTTTATGAGCTATATGACATGGCCAGTGGACAACTTGGAAAATATGTATGTTGGAAATTTACATCACTATTGCCACCGGTCATTTCCCTCATTATGAGTGTACATTTATTACAAGGCCTTCAGTCTAATTTGCTAATAACTTACTGTATGGTCATTGCTGATAGCAGCATATGTTCGTTAGACATATGTTCGCTAGTTTGATGACACGTCCTTGTTAATTTTTGATTTCATGATAGTTAAGGTTTGTACTGCGTGTTTTAACTCAGTAGTCTATCAAACACTGATATAGGCTCTTAACTGTTTGATTTACTTGAACTGGAAATGAAACGGATAATCCAGTATTTGTAAGAACTGTTCTAGTGAGTGGAGAAATGTTTGTAGACAAGGCTATAATTGGAAGCGGGTTAAGAATTTGATGTAGAGGGGTGTGGGGATCTTATCTTACACAATTCAGCTGTCATGTCTAAGCTTGAAAACTTGGCGTTATGTAGTGGCTATGTATTCTGAAACATTAGTCTTCTGGAGCTTTCTCAAGGGAATTGCAAGGTTTTAATCCTATCTTGTGCTCATCCAGTTCATCCAGGCGTGTGGATGTTTGCTGTTGCTCAAAATAAGAACTTTCATTTGTACTAAAGTTCTTTATTTTTTTATTCGAAAAGTGGCATCACTTTTTGTAATGGATTATCACTATGAAATGGAGGGAGTAATATATTTCTCCAAATAAATGAGAGGAGTTAATCTTCTATTTGTATGTTTATGGCACTGCTTATAGTACTTTCTCGAGTTGATTGCAATATATTTTTTTTTGCGGTGAATTGCTGCTGCTAGCATGCAACGGTTAAGGTTTGATCCCTATGCACAATATGTGTTGCCCTTTTTTTGGTTGGCCATATTCAACAATTTATTGATGTGTTCAATTTGCAGCATTGGTAAGATGTGGTTCAGATTTTTCTTCCTTGAGTCCATTGCCACTTGGGATTAGTACAGTACAAAAGACCATTCTAAGGCTATGTTCGGTTGGCCATGTTTGAGAGATTTTCTCTCAAACAGTTTCAGAAACAGTTTCAGAAACAGTTTCAGAAACATTCTCCCAGACAATTTTTTCTCTCTATAAAAGAAAAAGTTTCAGAAACAGTTTCTGAAACAGTTTCTAAAACTATCTCAAAAACAAACACAAACGAACATAGCCTAATACTCTAACAGGGAGCCCTTGTTGATGGATGTTCCCGATTTACTAATACCATTTACTCTCTTTTGCAGAAAATGGTGAATGGTGGAACTGTGAATAATTGGATCTGTATCAATTTTTCACGTAATGTGCAAGAGAGTGTGGCCCGTGGCTTTTGTTATGAGCTTGCTCAAATGTGTGTAATTTCAGGAATGGTATGGGCCGTGATATATGTCTACACGTTTTTATTTGTCCTATGGGAGTTGGCTTTCAGTTTTTGATCTGAACTAATGCGTGGGCTAGGTATTTAAAAGCGAACCTGTACTGCCACCACTCAGTGCACGTCAGGAACAGGTAGAAAGAGTCCTGAAAGCTCGGTTCCATGATGCCATGACTAAACTCCAGCCTCAGGGCAAGGAGCTTGACCTGCTAATTGTTATTCTGCCTGATAACAATGGATCACTCTATGGTAAAGAAATCAGACCAACAGACAGATTGCAATTATTTTCTACTGTTGTTTTGGTTATTCTAGGTTAGTTTTTGTTACTGAGCTGTTTGGGTTTTCAGGGGATTTGAAGAGGATCTGTGAGACAGATCTTGGAATTGTTTCGCAGTGCTGTTTGACAAAGCATGTATTCAGGATGAACAAACAGTATCTTGCGAACGTCTCGTTAAAGATTAATGTGAAAGTTGGGGGAAGGAATACTGTGCTTGTTGATGCACTATCCCGACGCATACCACTAGTTAGTGATATGCCAACTATAATTTTTGGAGCTGATGTTACGCATCCTCATCCCGGAGAAGATTCAAGCCCTTCCATTGCGGCTGTATGATAACTTCATGACTTCACTGTTCTCTTTGTTCTTGTGTTGATTAGTGCACTTGTTAACAACTAATGATGTTTTATTTGTTTTGGGTTAATCTAGGTGGTTGCTTCTCAAGATTGGCCCGAGGTTACAAAATATGCGGGTTTGGTTTGTGCTCAAGAACATCGTCAGGAGCTCATTCAAGATTTGTTTAAATCCTGGCAAGATCCTGTTAGAGGAACAGTAACGGGTGGAATGATCAAGTATAGTTTTACGATCTCTCCCCTCTTGTGTACAAAAAGAAAGAACAGGAAAAGGGGGAAGGAAAACATTGAAACCCCTATATTCCTTTCCTTTACATGATTGTTGAGTTTGTTGTGGAGAGGTTTAGTTTTGGTTGGAAGTTGCTAATTTGGAGTGTACAGTGAATCATATATTTTTGCTCTTTTGAATTCAGGGAACTTCTTATTTCTTTCCGTAGAGCAACAGGGCAGAAACCACTGCGGATAATATTTTACCGGTACTATCATTCTCCTACGTATAACTCAATTTGGGCGTGGTGGTGCGTTTTAAAATGTTCTCTCTTCTTTCGCACAGGGACGGTGTCAGTGAAGGACAGTTCTATCAGGTTTTGCTTTACGAGCTTGATGCTATTCGAAAGGTGATCTTATTTTGTGCTTTGTATTTTTTTATTTTACTTCTAATGTCACAAACCTAATTCCATTTTGTTTCTTAATCTTTATCAGGCATGTGCCTCTTTAGAGCCCAATTATCAGCCCCCCGTCACTTTTGTTGTGGTTCAGAAACGACATCACACAAGGTTGTTTGCAAATAACCATTCTGATCGAAATGCAGTGGACAGGAGTGGAAATATATTGCCGGGTAAGTAAGCAAGTCTGATGTGAGCATCGTGGCTTGAATTTCTTTGACTCAGTTCCTTCATGATTTAATCTCTGTTTCTGGGAAATTTACAGGTACTGTTGTAGATTCCAAAATTTGCCATCCCACTGAATTTGATTTCTATCTGTGCAGCCATGCTGGCATACAAGTATGTAACTGACATATTCACCTGTCATCATAGTTTTGAGTATCAGCTTTTGTGCATTTGGATGCTGAGTAATTTTCTTCATGGGTTGACAGGGTACTAGTCGACCAGCTCACTACCATGTGTTGTGGGATGAGAACAACTTCACAGCCGATGGGCTCCAATCTCTGACAAATAACCTTTGCTACACGTAAGTTTGTTTCTGAGACATAGTTGACTTGCCCGTGGCGTAGATTAATCCTTTTGAGTTGTTGTCCAAGGTCTTTTTCTTCAAATGTTCATATAATTTTGAGTACGTGATCAAGCTATGGCCTTAGCAATTTCTTGTAGCTGTGGTGTTTTTGTTGTCTTCTTCTTGTTAGTATGTTCGCTAACTCGGAATTGGTTCTTTTCTACTTTGCAGTTATGCAAGGTGCACTCGCTCCGTCTCTATTGGTTAGCTCCTTCAATTTTTCCTTCATGACTTTGATTCTTCCCTTCCCGTCCACCTTTCACTGTTAATTGGTTTGTGTTCCATGTCTTTTTGTATTATTACTTAGTTCTCGTCTTTTTATTTGTCTGGTCAGTGCCGCCTGCATACTATGCTCACCTGGCAGCTTTCCGAGCTCGCTTCTATATGGAACCGGAGACATCAGATAGTGGTTCAATGACAAGTGCTGCTGTTGCTGGTCGTGGTATGATGGTTGGTGCAGGTGCACGTAGCACGAGGGTGCCAGGTGCTAATGCTCCTCCTGTCAGACCCCTCCCTACCCTGAAAGACAACGTGAAAAGGGTCATGTTTTACTGCTAGATCTCTCTCTCTCTCTCTCCTGCTAGATATCCATGATTTCAACACAACAGTAGACGTGATTAAAATGCGTGACCTTGAGTGCGTCCAGTTGATTTCTCTCAGTTGCTTTGGTTCACAAGACAATGTGGAACAATGAGTTATCTTTTGTTGTTACCCAAGTGACGCAGAACACTTAAAATGCTTCAGGAGTGATCCTACTTTGGGGTAAATGTTATTGTTTCTTTTGGGTTTGGATAACCAGTAGATTTTGTGTTTTGATCCCTCTAGTGTTGAGATTGCTATTTATTGCACTCCTCTTCTTAACTGCTATGATTTTGAGCGACTGGTTTTGGTAGATCAAACCGAAAGTGTGCACACATCAGTGCCTGTTTGTTGCCATGCATGTTCATTTTTTTTTCAAAATTACCAATACAACTATGTGATTGTAAAGCAAAAGAAGCATGCTCAAAAGTAATCCCGAGAAATTCTACTGCAGTTATTGTTGTTGATCCTGCAGAGCTTATCTGAAGGTTCAGGCTGGATTGTAGGGAGTGGGCGGGCTTGAGGGGATGGTAGTGTTTTACAATATTTGTGCATATGACAAAGCAAAAATGTTGTGATATTTATTTGGGAGTTCTTTTATTGCTTGGCTCTGTCCAGTAGACAATGTTGTCCCAGTTTTGACTTCCCTAGGAAGTCCAACTGTCCCAATGTCATGTATACATATACATATATTATCTGTATACAATATAAATGTATGCACATGCACCTTTTTTCTACATAAACATTCTATATTTTTGTTTGAAAGTATCATACAGAAGATACTCTGTCACCGTATGAGTAAAAAGAAAATTAAAGTTGTTGCCTTGTTCTCAAAGTAGGACTTGCTTCATATGATTGCCAAAATACAATGCAAGTAGCAGTTTTGCCTTAACCAATAGTTGGGATCCCCTAGAGCTCATGGATTTGTTTGTTCCGAATGTTGCATATTGTATCGTCTCTCGTATCTGGTCTACAAAGACTGATTGTTCTCTCCCTCCCTCCCTCCCTCTCTACATACGACTCAGCTCATGAGGTGTTCCGTATAATACTTATGAATTTAAAAAGGAAAGAAACTATTTGTCGGTGGTCGATTGCATTAAGAAACTTTGTTATGTTCTGTATTGCATCTACCTGATCACAATCAATAGTATCTTCCTTGAAGATGAAAAGATAAAGAGATCTCATCTACAACACAAATTGGATCGTGAAGCGGGAGACATTTTTGAAGCCTTCAAGACCTTGAATTGACGAACAAGTTTTTCCTGGAAGGAGGGGTTTTGGTTCATATGTTCTATATAAGAGAGAAAGCCGGGGCTGATTTTTCATTTTACTTTTGCAGTAGGGTTGTTTTTGTAAATATTGTCTCCTTTGGTTAAAGAATTTATAAAAAGGAGGTCTATTTGCCCTATAATTTTAAATGAATTAAGTTCTTATTTAGAGGTCAATAATGCTGATGACTTGGACTACGTTAATGAGCTAAAAGACAATATCCTTAATAAAGCTGAAAAGACGAAAGCGCCTCCAATAAGATGGGACGGTGGATTATAATTCAAGGGGCATTTTCATTCTTTTTCCTTGCAAGTCAATAAAATACTTCATTAAATTTGGTCAAAATTTCCATACGAGCTCAACTAGATTAAGTTCTACAAGAGATAACATAATCTAATAATTTAATAGCAACGTCAAACCAAACAGACCCAAGCCAAGGAGCAGTTGAAAAATCACGAGATTGACATGTGTTCATTATAGCGGTTTCTTCTGATCCTAGAGAATGTCTGAAAAAGAAACCTGCTACCAAATTCAGGGTAAAGAATTTTTTTCGTGAAATTATGGGATTATTATTTTCTTAAATGTGCAAAAGAAAGAAAACCCTAAACCCTCGAAATATGTTTTGGAAAAAACGCGCAAGATCAATTTCGTGATTTCAGATGAGATTGAATATATTGAAAATTGAGTCTCAAAACTCGAAATAATCCTCGAATGTGACTTTTAGGCTCAGAGAATATTTTGGAAAAAAGGCGCAAGATTGATTTCGAGATTTCGGATGAGATTGGATGTTTTGAAAATGGAATTGACATTGTGTGATGTCTCATCCCACATCGAAAGTTTACATAGGTGATCCTGGGTATATAAGAACCATATAAACTACTACTAACAACTTGAGTTTAAGCATTTTGGGCCGCGTGGTTGGGCTCCAACAAGTTATTGGGTCAGTGGTTTACATGGGGCGCTCCAAATGGTATCAGAGCAACCTGTGTACACGATCGAGTGTGGGACCGAGACTTTATTTGGTCACTAGGGAACAGATCCGGGATTAGGCCGTGTTGACTCTAGTGTGAATCCTTTGCAAGGACGCAAGGTCTTAAAGGTGGAGAGATTGTAATCTCCCGTCCCACATCGAAAGTCTACATGGATGATCCTGGATATATAAGGAACCATGTAAACTACTACTAACAACTTGGGCTTAAGCATTTTGTGCCACGCGGTTGGGCTCAAACAAGTTATTGGTCAGTGGTTTACATGGGGCGTTACACCTTGTGCGTTTTTTTCAAAATATTTTATGAGTCTAAAAATTATATTTTCGAGGATTATTTCAAGTTATGAAATTCGATTTTCAAAACGTCCAATCTCATTTGAAATCTTAAAATCAACCTTCTGCATTTTTTTGAAACATTTATATCAGTTCTTGAATAAAATAAATAAATTAAATAATCTGGGTCCACAATGCTCAATAAAATTACGTCAACAAAATAGTGAATAAAATCCTTATCTACTCAATCACATCTTCAGACTTTATCCCACAGGCTCAACACTATTCCTATAAATAAGGTTAAACATAACAATATAAGTCGAAACTCGTATAGGATGCAAGTTAAATCATAATTTAAAGAAATTTAAGATATTTCATGCCAAAAATTATAGATTTTCAATTTATACAAAAATATATTTGTCGCAAAGGTTTCATACTACTATCATGAAAATGAAAAACCACAAGCAACTCAGTGAGACCCTGCCACAATTGACAAACAATGCGCTGTATGCTAAACTTGACATCCCATTCCAACCCCCAATTATTTACAGACTTTCATCGAGGGCCACACATATGGGGCACATTGCAGTCGATTTTACAGACTTGCACGGAAGAAGTCAAATAGACACCTTGTAGTAAAATCACCACCATGATCACAGACCATGCACGAATGCAACCATAAACCAAATATCAATTCCCAATAATCGTTTGGAGATGTTCACTTAGCAGCCAAAATATATTTAGAAACAACTTCATAGATATTCAATTCATATATAGAGTTTTAAAAAATAAAATTTAAAGCTGATTGACCAATCAAAACACACCCCTTACCGACTAGGCTTGGCCTTGACCGGTCACAGATTTGTTTTGACCGGTTAAAACTATCCATTGGAATGATTTAAAATATACCCTGACTAGTTACCACATCATCCTGACCGATTAGAATTGGCTATTGAAACACTTTGGAACATGTCCTGACTAGTTACAACATTACCTTGACCGGTTAGGATTTGATTATGGAATTTCAAGTTTATGCAGTTTAACCAGTTAGACCCCTATCCTGACCGATCACAAGGCAATTTTTTTTAAAAAAACCTAAGGGCTAAAAAAAAACCCTCGAGATAATCTCATAACCAAGATCAAAGTATGACACGAAATGCATTAAATTTCTTTAAACCATAGTTTAACAAGTATCGTACCTCGAATAAGATGATTTCTCAACCCTAGCACGCAACGATTTATCCGATTTTGTTGTGAACACAAAAACACCCGGTTCGATCTACGCTTTGACACCCAATATAATGTTTCCTCTTTGCATTCATCGAGAATCTAGAAGATTGATACACGCCCACTCGATTAACACTCACAATCGATTGTAAGGAGGCTCTCTAGGATTTTTGCACTCGATTAACAAATTATGCTTCTATCTCAAAATTTATTCAATACTCACAGTAAGCCCCCCAACATTCTAACAATTACAAAATTACCTATATATCCTCAATAATCCCATAAAATTCAATAATTGAATTAAAAAAAATCTTGGAACTATCCTTACATATCTAGTTTAACAAACTCTTATAAGTTACTATCTGATTAAGTACTAATACTATTGTCGATGCTATATATTAGACCCTAACTCCGAGGTATGAAATGTGCAATATAAAATCAAACACAATCCTATAAAATAATTAAAATCTCTAGAAATATGCTTCTCTGTTACATCCATTGTCAAATAAATAACAAGAATGATCATAAAAAGGACCCACAAATGCCCAAAAAAAAAGTTTGATATAAAAGGAAAAATATATCCTATACTACGTATCTCCACTTGATACTTTATCCTATGGGCTCAATATCAGTTCTTGTAAAAAAGTTTATAACAAAACATGAACACTTTTAAGACGTGTCCTCACATTGCTTGATTGAGTTGATGGGTGAGGTAGTATGACTTCCATGGAAACTTTTTGCTTTTTATGCTCCAACTGTGATCACCAATTGTGGGGTGCAAATTTCTAGACTCCCCCACGAGTCTAATTGGATAGAAGAGTAGCTGCCTTGGAATTAGAACCTTTTTGCAAGAGAAATAACTAGTCACTAACACCTTGACCGGAAGCCAAAGCCAACTGCTAAAGGGTGCTTAGAGAATGATGTTTCGACGAGAATAAATGAATTGAAGACTGACAATAGATTTAGTGCTAACAAACTTATGTGAACAATCGTTGGGTTTGTCTCTTAGGATAGATCCCCTTGCTGATGAATCTCCATTCCAATTTATAAGAATGAGTTGAGTTTTTACGTGACAGCACTTGAGTGCATTCCCTGCACCCCAACTCTTTATGTGGGGAATATGGTCAAAGCCAAGGTTGTAAAACAACACTTGTTCTAATAAACCATAATGTTCTTGAAAAGACCCTTGTTAGAATGAAAATCTGCATACCTCCTATAATAGTTAGCAGTACTCAGTAAGAAGGGTAGAGGAAGCAAAGACAGATAAGAATATTTTATATCTGACCTTTCCTTCCAAACCAGGAGATCCATCTCGATTGGATGCCAGAAAGGGGGAATCAAGATCGGTAAGACCTGTAAGATCTGCATCATGAGACTAGGTAGCTCACGTATGCTTATTCTCTAATGTTCCGATTCTTGGAGACATTAATAAATGAATAACCAAAATCCACTTGTTGTCATTGTATTTCAAATGGTCAAAAGTATAATTTTGAATTACAAAGTACTGAATACGAAAATAAAGTTTTGTACAAAAGTGGTTTACAATTCAAAAGATTTTCAAAAAGAAAGTACAAAGCTCTAATCTAAATAAACCACGGCTTGATGTAGTCTTCTTCCATGTCGTTGTTGTCAGTTGAGTAGTTCAGATCTTGAGCCCCATCTTCAGTGCATGACATAAAATGCTAGGGGCAGAATGTAACACCATGAGCGATGAGTTGCTATCCTACCCTTAATCCCAATGCATGTGTATGACAAGTATGATATGCGCAGTTTAAGGAAAGTAGTAGCGCATAACTGGATAAAATAAATGAAGTCAAGTAATTTGTCGAGTCATAATCTGAGTTCGAAACTCCAAAATTAAACCCAAGTTCAATTAAATATCCAAATCTTACAATCTTCACCGTGCTAATTACCACGACATTGAATCTTTAAGTATCTCAGAGCCCGTTGTAACAATGACTAGGGCATCGATAACATTTTCTCAACATCCGTGATAATTGCCAGGTCTTAGAATATCAAACTAAGCATGCTAATTACCACGTCATTGAATTAGGAGCATATCAGAGTCCGTTGTAGAAACGATCGAGGCGCCAACAACGTTTACTCAACATACGTGATAATTAGCACGACATGATAATTCTATCATATACGTGATGTTTTTGTTCGTTATGATCCCAATCCCTATGCCCTTGACCTGTGTTCCCAATCTTATGTACCCAATTGTTATGTTTCTCGTTGTAGTGTTTGAATACCAAAATATATCCTAAGCTCAACTTTTGCTACAACTAAACTTCATGAAAGCGGACACCATCGGATCAAGAACACAACTCGTCTTAAAACATAATTCGGCTCAAGACATGACAAGGTTCAAGACACAATTTCGCTCAAGACATGACATGGTTCAAGACACAACTTGTCTCATGAAGTAGTTCAACTCAAGACACCAATAAAACTCAAGACATTAGGTCGACTTAAGTCATAACATGACTCTAGACATCCCAAATACAAGGCATAATCTCGGAGGTCATAACCCACAATTTTCAAGTCTATGTGTTCTCATGCTTTCATTCAAAGTGTGTCAAAGTAAGCCTAAGGTCCCATATTAAGTCTAAGTATCTTAATTAACAAGCAAGTGATCCAACCGTTAGTGTAAACAATAAGGAACATAAAGTTGCATGACATTTAGTATTGCTAAGCAATGAGGCAAGGATCCTACTTAATACGATATGCGAATGGTTTTAAATTTAAGTCCTAATTTGATTTAGAATAACATGCCTTTAAGTTTAGAGTTGGTGATTATATCGGTTACAATGGTTCAAGTACTTATCCAACTAGTGCTTGAATGAATTGAAAATTATATGATATTTGAGGCTTATTTTAAGGTATGAGTTTAATTAGGCATTCATAATAATTTAGGGAAAAACACAAGCCAGTTCAAAGCTTAAGTGAAAAGAAGTAGATAAAAAAAGTAGGTAGTTTGTAATGGTAGAAGAAGAGTTTTACTGGTAGAAAACTAAAATTGCATTTTGCACCGGTAGATCTAATTAACCATTTTCAAGACAATAGCATTTAATATCGATAGAAAAGAGGTTTCTACAGATAAGAATATCGTCTTTTTCATTGAAGCCTAAGGGGAGTATCATAAACATAAACTAAGTACTTAAGGAGTGATGGTTTACCTTGACTGAAGCTTTTGAACTTGAACTGATTTGAATGGATTTGAAGTTCAATTGGATTTTTGTCTCCTCTAGAACTTACTATTGAAATTTCTTCACCCTGTCTTAAAATGTCAAGTCCTTCTGTCACTCTATCTCTACCCTGGGTTGCTATGAATTTGTGTGGAAGCAAAGGAGAACAATGAGAGGGCTATTTATAGAGGGGAAGGAAAATGAAATCAATGGTACGGAGCAATTGATAAGAGCAATGCTATGGGTATAATCCAATTGTACAAACGGTGTACAAATATGAGAGAGGGAACTTACTATCTCTTGACACACATTTCTCGAGAGGCATTCTCTCTTACATTTGTATACAATTTTTACAAACAGTTACTACCCATAGTATTTTTGAATTGATAAATATTGCAACAGGGGTGGTTTGCAGGTGATTGGAGAGATGAGAAAAGGTAAGGGAGCGATAGGAGAGAAGGGAGAAGTTGGTGGGAGGTGGAGTGTGGTGAGAGTTGCCATGTGGAAGAAATGGGGGAAGAGCATGTGATTGTTCGCAGCAGAGGAAGTAGAAGAGGGGAGAGGGATCCAGTGTGGATGAGCTATGGTGAGTTAGTGATGGGAGTTATCCGGTGTGGTGCATGCATGATGCTTGTGTACGCATATGTATGTATGTATGTGTATATAAATATATATATATACACCATATAACACACATATAGTATAAGAATAGATACGAATGTGGGTGTATAATTAATATATACATATATGCACGAAACTATAATTTGGGATAAATAGAATTTAAAATGCAGAAACGTATTTTAGTAAATTAAAACTTTTCAGGTTCTTACATATTCAGCATGGTCGGCATTTCTGCTAAGGTGGTTGGCATTCTTTCGTCTAATACCTGGTATTAATACGGTGATGGTCCAAGATGGCATGTTTGTTGAATTGAGTAGTGTTCAAAGGTTGACTGTTCTCTGATGCTCAATTGATATGGTGATGATGAATTCACCTCTTACATACAACATAAATAATTTATGTCTCGTGCTACAACAATATAACAATATAAGATATGTACGACACTACAAATGGGAATAATACTAGTATAATTATCAATAAAGATTAAAATAAATTTTAAACAAGATTACAACAACTTTCATGTTTCAAAATGTTTTCTATTTCTGGTTTGTTGTCTCGTTCATGGTGCATATGAGCATCTTCAATGCACAAAATGGCTAGTAAAACATGCATGTCAACATATATGTAGTATTTTATGTCAAAATTTTGCCAATTTGCTCCGATCCATGAAATTTTTATCTTTGCTTGTTCTCCTATAATATTAAAATTAAAATTATAAATATAAATTTATCAAGATAGAAAAAGAATGGTTAAAAATTAAAAAATATTTTCAAATAAAATGCTCAATGTGAATGTTTAATCATTAATTTTTTAGTTTGATAATCTATTTAAGCATGTATTAGAGAGCTTTAAGAATGGGTGATGATCATTTTTTACATTCGAATTTATTTTGGTGAATACATTGGAATTGTTTTAATGTTTGAAAGTAAGAAACATCACGAAATAAGACACAAATTATTAAAATAATTATTTTGGTAACATTTTTTATTTTATTTGAAAAAAAAAAAAAAAAATTTCAGTGGAGGCAACGGCTTCTCCAATGTCCCCGAGGCTTTGTCACTGTGATGGTTGATTGTTGGGTTCAATTGGGCCCCTCAGATATTGCGCGTTTCGCATCCGTTATGCTGATCGGTAGGTGAACTTTGCTCTCTCTCTCTCTCTCTCTCTCTCTCTCACACACACACACACACACACGCGGAGAGAGAGAGAGCGACTGAACTATATCAATGTTGCTGTGTTTCCTCAATTACCTATAGCCCATTTTCTCTTTTCCTCCAATTTATCTGGAATGGTAAGTCTTGATTGCGTTCCCATGTTTATGTAGCAATGATTTGATACAAGTAATATGGCTGTAGTGGTTTGATTCGCTGGTTATATTTTCTAATGTAATTTGTTTTCTCATAGATACTACATCATTATTTATACCATCAGTATTTTGATTCCCAATTTCCTTTCTTGATTCATGACGTATTTTTTGGGTTTATTTTGGGTCTTGTTCTTAACAATGGTGTAGTCCCTGTTGCTTTGACCAGATGTGTATTTTTATTCCAAGTGGTTAAGATGAGTTAGACCTTTGCTATTTTAGTGGTTTCTTACCTTTTTGCCTCTTCTTATTCTGATCTACATATGGTAAGTAAAATGTTCACTATTCTACACTATGGTAGTTTCCAATATCTTTTGGCCTCTTGAGTCAATGGATCTGTTAAATTAGTGACGGCGGCCAAGGGATATATTCTGGTTCTAATTCATATTGGTTCTTTCCTTTGTTAGAACTTTTCGGGTATACCTTGGTTGATAGCTCTTCCAACTGAGAGTTCTTTACCCAGTGGTTTGAATTTGAAGACGTATCTGATTGAAAGCAAAGGAGGTGCTATAGCATGTATGCTGTTAGCCCTTTTCCTTTTGGGCACATGGCCTGCTATTTTGGCACTCCTCGAAAGGCGAGGCCGCCTTCCTCAGCACACTTATCTTGATTACACAATCACAAATCTCTTGGCTGCAGTAATCATTGCTTTCACCTTTGGTGAGATTGGCAACAGCACCACTGAGGAGCCAAATTTCCTGACTCAACTTTCTCAGGTAAGTGTCCCTCATCGTCAAGGGGTATTTGGACTTTGAAACAAAAAATATAAAAGACAATAATGAAGGAATAAAACATGCTTGATTTGCTTCTATAGTATGCTATGTAATGGAATGATCCAACTTCATTTATGCAGTGACATTGAAATGTGTCATTCCTTATCATGTGTTTCATTTAGAGTATTTTTCTTACTCGTCCACTTGAATTCAGATTAAATTTTTTGTTGAGAAAAAATTAACAAATGACTGTTGTTTAGTGTTTTTTTTTTTTGTTTTTCAAAAATGACTGTTGCTTACTTTGGTAGTGGGATTTTTTGAACTTACAATTTTCCTGCTCCTGTTTACAAAGAACATGAAAGGGAAGCCATAGACATGGAAATTTCGGACCATCAAATGTTGCCGGATATCTAAAATGTTGGAGTCAAATGTACACACAAGGTCCTATCATACAGTGCCACATGTCAAAGTGATGTAGTTTCGAGTTGTCAAGTTTGGCCAGTTAAATTATGCCACTTGGTAAAATGAAATCAAGTATTATCATATAAAATTATCTTTCTTCATTAAACAAAAAAGAAGGATAGTTATCAAACTGTAATTATCTCTTTGACATTACATGAAGAGATAATTAGAGAGATAAAGATAAGAGAGTGTGAGTTTATTCTTACTCCCCATCTCTTCTTTTAAATTAAACAAAAGAGATAGTTAGACAGATGAATATGAAAGAGTTTAAGTTTGTTCGTGACTCTCCCTCAAATATCTCTATAAATAGAGGTGACCCCTGTCATATTTTTCCATCACACATAAGCCTTCATACATTGTGAGGTTGAAGATCAAAGTTGTTAGAATTCCTTCATGTCTACATCCTACACATCCATCACAACCTACGTACCATAAGAGGTCTAAAGATCAAAGCTGCAAAGGCCCTTCAAAATTCTTTCAAGTCACATCAAACATAAAAAACAAGCTCCATCAGGTTGAAGCCTCTAAAGCCCCGAAGAACTTTCTTGCCTAAAAAGACAACAGTCCATGATGAAGTTCCATCGAATGCTATCAAGCCTAAAGGCCAGAGATTTGGAGTCTCATAGTTTGTTGTGAACCCGTCAAAGTCACTATCTTTTTCTATCAAATTGAAGATCTCATGGACCAATTTGAGAACAAGCTGCAAAACCCTCACGTCAACATCTATAAATTCACCGTCGTTTTCTACCAAATCGAAAAAGATCTCAAAGACCGATTTGAGAATAAGCTACAAAGTCCTCAAGTCAACATCAAATTGGAAAGGATTAGTTAACTCGATAGGAGAACAACTTGCAAAGTCTCAAGTCAACCGCATCAAGTTCGTCATCATCTTCGCAAATGCTGAAGAAGATCTCGCTGTTCAATTCGAGAAAAAGCATCAAGCCCTCAACTCAAAACACTTGAAGAGAAGAATTGGAGGATTAATTTCTCTAATTAAAATTCACTTGAGATTGTACTCTAATAATATTTTTTTTGGCCGAATTTTCAGTCTTTATTTCTAGACTTCGAAATTCATGTGTTACAAAAGTCACTCTTATTTACCTGGGCTAAGTCGCTAACTAAACAGGAAATCTCAACTTATAATTTTTATGAAGGGCGGATCCAGTTCTAATAAGGAAGCAACAACCTATCAATCATCATGATCGACATTTTAATCTACACCCACCCAATAAAGCTTTGGTAGTGGAAACACCAACTTTTACCTTAGTTCATTTTTCCTACTTATTTATTTGGACTAGCTAAACAGGAAATCTGAACTTGTTATTCTTGTCAAGGGCAGGCCCAGTCCTCAATAAGAAAGGAAAGGCCTAACCATCATCATGGCCGGCATTATAATCAACACCCGCCTAGTAAAGCTTTGGTAGTGGAAACCCTCTTTGACCCTAGTTCATTTCCCCTACTTTCCAGAAGACTTCAAATCCAATTCGTAGCACAGAGTAGAGTTAGGACCTTGCCTAATGTTTTTGAAAATCCTCTCTCTCGTAGGTAGAGCTGTTGTCACAATAGTTGTTTCTAAATTTTTGAGGAAGCCATTATGTATGTTTGTATTCTCATCCCCTATTTGTTCCCATGATCTGTTAACTTTAGCCTATGCCTTTTTGAAGAGTATCATGGTCCATGTGGGGTGTGGATTTGTAGGACTCCCCCACAAGTCCTGCTAAAGCTAAAAGAGGGTTGACCTGGGTATGCTCTACCGAATGCTTTGATCGGAATCCTTGTTTAGCACAAGGGAACAACCAGACACCCCGACGAATGGTCAGAATATCCTCCGAAGGCTAAGTAAATATCAAAGTGAAAGAAAACTCGCAGAACAAGTGTCCTGCTGAGGACCAACTAATATGAAAAGAAGATAAATAGAATACTGCTTATAGTGGTTTTGTATACGAAAGTGGCTAAGAAAGTTCTTACATGATCAACTTGGTGTAAGTGCTCCCTCGGATCGATCTCTTTACTCATGGGTCTTCACCTCTATTTATAGGGACCGGTTGAGTGTCTTGGTGAATGCACTCGAGTGCTTTTTTTTTTTGTACTGGTCATTCTTGATTGCGGGCTGATTTGATGCATCATTGGTCCGACAGGAATGCTTATGCCGATCGGCCGAGTTGACCATAGTATATCGTAATGCGATATGGTATCGTCCGGATGATGCCCATCGGGTGCGTCGGCAAAGAATGATCGGCTCTGGTAGACTGGGAGGAGGCACAAAGAAGCTTCTCATGGTTGCTCGTCCAAGGTGGGTGTGCTGAGACGGTAAACGATGCTAATTTCTCCAGTCGGCTCTTTTGATAAGATGATAAGATATGCCGAGCTAATAGTCCATGTTCATTCCTCGGGTAGGATCATCTACGGAGCTCGAAGTCCGTCTGCTTACTTAGATTTATTCACCTCCCACAATTTCTCCTTAGCTTGCTGCTGCTCGGCTTGCTTGCCGTTGGGCCTGAGCAGCTGTAAGTTAATCTGCCGAGGGGGCGGGTTGGCGCTCCCTTTTCCTTATGTCATTGGCGTGCCTGTGACTGCGCCCTCACATTAAATACGACGTGCACCTTGCATCCTTTTTGGCAGTTTTCTCGGTAATCATCTTTTCGAATGATGCCCGAACTCCCCTCTATAAGAAGGGTGAGACCAAGGTTATAAACTTTTAGTAGTTTCTGAGCAATTCGAGGAGCCCTGAGCTTTTGCTTCCCTTGTCGTTTTGTGAGTTTACGTAAGTTTTGACTCCTTTTCGATTTCTTCCGTGGCTTCTACTTTGCAAAGGATGCTTACAGAGGGTTACCGGGAGAGATTTAGGGAAGTCTACTTGATTTCTGAAAGTGTGGGGGTGCGTCTTCTAGCGAAAGATGAATTCTCGGCTCCCGATTTCTTTAATTCTGTTGTTCTCTCGGTTGCTTTGCACTGATCTGTTTTCTTGTTTTCTTTTCAGTTCAGGCTGCTGCATGTAGCTTGATAAGGACTGATCCCACTGTCCTTGTCAACGTCACCAGAGCTCTAGCCTACACTGGTCCGCTTGAGCAAGGTGATTGTGGCCTAACATCGCATGTTCTCTTGAACTACCTTCCGTCTCAACCTTTACCGCTTGTAAGGGTCTCCCGATCGTCTGTGCAGGGGCTTGATAAACTATTGGAGACCGGACTGCTTTCAATTGGACCTTACACCATACGTGGAGCTCTCCTCTTCATCGGTTTCTTCATCAGTTTCCTCCAACAACTCTTCTGAGCGTGTCTCTGCCGACCTGTTCGAACACCCCCCCACCAAATCTTCCGAACATACCCCCACCAATTCCGCTCAGGCAAGGGAAGTTGCTATTTTTGACAAGGGAAATGAGGTAGTGGAGCTTTCCTCCGGTGAGCCTGTAGCGACTAGGGAGCCCCTTGCGTCTTAGGAGTCTGTCAGCTACTCCTCTTCAATCCAAGATATCATCGACCCATCATCTCAGGTTCAGATGGATATGTTGAACCTCAGCCAAGCTTTGACGCGCTGAAAGAAGGGAATGGTTGCCAGCTCAGGCGATGGCGGAATGATACCCTAGCAACAGATCAAGGGGGCTATTGGCCTGCTACTGCCATTCTAGATGCTTCCTTTATCGGTCCCATTGACACTCCACTGACCAATCTGCCCCATAAATTTTTGCAACTCCTTCGTGAGAGGGGGTGTTGGCTCTATAATTTTTGGTTTTATTTCATTCCACCTGGATTCGTTTCTTGTGAATGATGTGTCCCAAGAAATTTCCAACCGATACACCAAAAACACATTTAAGAAATTAAGTTTTAGCTTATAATGTCTCATTCTCTCAAATTTTCTAAGTAAATGAACCAAATGGTTGTAACCAATTGTTGATTTTCCTATTATGTCGTCAATATAAAAAAATCACCAATGAAATCATGGAAGATTGTGTTCATGGCTCTTTGATATGTGGTATGTACATTTTTTAATCTACTTGTAGGTGCCAATGTTGCTGGGACATTTAAAAGTTGCACAATGCACTTCCTTCTCTGCTATGTTGATTTGGTTGTACTCATAATGACTATCCATCCTAGACCTCATTTCATGGCTAGCAGACCTGCCTAATAGCATATAACTATTGGCACATGATATTGTTCTCTTAAGAGTTGTTGTGTTCAAAATTCTAAAATCTATACAGATACGTAATACCTAGAACTATGTTCAACAACCACTCTATATACATGACTTTTTGAACAACCTCTTTGAGTAGCCTTTTGACTTCATCTTAGACTTTAGTCACCTCCGAACCTATTCTCCTTGTCTTTTGCTTGAACTTCATGCAGTTTGGCTTTACTGTAGATGATGCTCCACCAACTTTCTATCCAAACTTGGCAACTCATCATAATTCCATGCAAAACAATCTGCGTAACTCTTTAACACTTGGATCAACTCTTCCTTTAAAGTCGGATCCATCTTGGCACTCAAAGGTGGGCCTAGGATCTTCGGAGGTTTCAAGTTGATTTGTTCCAATGAGTCTTGTGATTCTACCTTCACCTTAGAGAGCTTTGTCACTTCATTTGTGAGCTCCTTCTCTTTAGTCATGATGACTTCAACTTCTTCTTTCTCTTCTTCATCATAAACATAGTCTGCCCATTATACTTCTTCTTCATGGAGGGCCACTAGCTTTTGAAGAACAGTTGGTTTTCTCTCGCATGAAGTGGAAGTAGCTCCTGTGAAACCAGACACCATTTTGTTAGTATCTAATTCTTTTGTGGTCAAAAAGTTGGCCTTGCTCAATTCCTTGTTCGAGTCATTCTCACCTCGGGCTAATTTGTTGCCGTACTCTAAATTTACTTGCGAGGCCAAAACACAAGGCTCTTTAACCTTTGGCTCAAATCCAATTGTTTCCTTGTTAGATTTGGGGTTTGACCATTCAAAATTGAGTAATATGCCCTTGACTTGTGCAAGTGACTATTCTTCCAGTGAATTGGATTTAGTTGTTGGCACAATTGGCACATTGAATGTGGTAATCCCTTCTCTATTCGTCCCAGCTTCTGTAAAATTAGAATTGTGCTAAAGGATGAGAGTCTATGATAATTGCAAAAATATTTATATTTATGGACTCTAAGTGTTAGCATGTACCATACTTAGCTTGATAGTGTTACCATAATTATCTTGATAGCGTTACCATTCTGATTGATTCTGATTGTGTAAATAATAGGTTGATTTTATTTCCGTAATTAGGTCTCCTCTACCTGTATAAATAGAGGACCCTTTTGTACAGTTGAATTATCAATACAATACATAATTTTTCTCCCTTTGTTAGTTTACATGGTATCAGAGCATCAATAGCTCTTCCGCTGCCGCCGTCAGGCCTTCTCCGACTACCCAGGGTTTACCCGTAGTCGTGAGTCTTCCGGGTTTACCCGTCGTCCGCCGGTGGTCGCCATCACCGGCCCTTTTCTTCTTCCAGTCGTAGCTGTTCCAGACGACCAGAAGCCTTGCCTGGTTGCTGGTTGCTAACTGGTCGTGGTTCGTTGGTCATTGATCGCCATCACCAAACGCCGCTCCAGTCGCCGTTCCGCCGCCGTTCCGACGCCGCTCCGGTCGTTCCTCGCCGCCGTTCTGGTCATTTCTTCTGGTCGCTCCGGATCCCTGGTTTGTCGTTCAGCCGCCGTTCCGCCGCCGTTCCGACGCCGCTCCAGTCGTTCCTCGCCGCCGTTCGCCGCCGCTCCGGTCGTTCCTTGGTTCGTCGTTCTCCGTTCCGGTCTGATCAGCCGCTGTTCTTGCTGATTTTATCAGACGCTTCGTTACTTTGTGTGATCTGTGTTTTTTGTTTGGACTGGGCCTCGTTTGGACCTCGTTTGGACTGAGCCTCGTTTGGACTGGGCCTCGTTTGGGCCTTCTGATCTGACACCTGGACTGGGCCTCGTTTGGGCCTTCTGGTACCAGGCCTCCTGGTCTGACCTCTTGGTGCTTTGTTTGCCCAGACTTGTTGGATTGGTGTGGCTGCTGGGATTGGTACCTCTTTCTCTTAATATTTGTTTGGTCTAGTTATCTCAATTTTTTTTTGGTTCGCAATTATTCTGTTGGAAATTATGACTGAGGCAATAATTGATGCACCGAAAGTAGAGATGAATGAAGCATTAGGTACACAGTATACTCCTGGCCAGTTTATTAAGATCTTGGATAGTGCCCCTGTGGATATTTGTCCAATTAAATTGGATGGAACAAATTATATGCTTTGGTCACGATCTTTTACACTGGCCATTGAGTCCAAAGGCGTGTCAGAGTTTATTGAGGGTCCTATTTACCCACCTACAGATGCATTGGACCTTAAAAGGTTTAAAGCTCAGCGGTCCCTGGTTATGACATGGTTGTTCAATTCCATGAAACCCGATATCCGTAATCCTTTCTTGTTACTTGAGAATCCATACAAGGTATGGACAACTGTTTCTGATATGTACTCTCAGCAGGGTAATGATGCTCAGTGTTTTGAACTGAGAAAGAGGCTTCGTTCTATGGAGCAAAATCATCGCCCGGTTGCTAACTATTATGCTGAGTTGTGTGGAGCATGGCAGGAATTTGATTTTTATCAGGGATTTCAAGCTGCGTGTGGAGCTGATGCTGCTAAGTGGCTCCAACGGATTGATAAAGAGCGGGTTTATGACTTCCTGGCTGGCCTTGATAGGGAGTATGATCAGATTAGAGTTCAGGTATTGGGCCGGGTTCCGTTTCCGTCCCTGGCCGATGCATATGCTATTGTTCAGCAGGAGGAGAGTAGGCGCAGTGCCATGCTTGCTTCATCTACTTCTGAGCGTTCTGCTTTAGCTGCTATCCCTCATACTAGCGTTGGGCGAGGATTCGGATCCCCACAGAATGAAAAGGTACAGTCTGGCAGTCATGGTGGATCTAGTGGACAGCGTAAATGTGATTATTGTGATGGGATCAATCACACCCGAGACACCTGTTGGAAACTACATGGGCGTCCTCCTCGTGACACAGGAGGTGGACGACGTGGTGGTGGTGGTCGAGGCCGTGGTTATGGGCGCTATCATGGCCAGGCTCATTTCACAGAATCTGCAGCTGTTACTGTGCCTGATCCCGGACCGATTATTGGAGTTCAGCCACATGGTGAGTCTCATGGGGGTCTTTCTCAGGGGGAGTTGCAGGCTATCAGGCGTCTTTTGTCCGCGAGGGCTGATTCTTCATCTACTGTAGCCCCTACTTCCACCGCTCCTACATCCACTCCGGCCTCATCATATTTTGCTAATTCAGGTATACTGTCCAGTGCTTTCACAGCGTCTTCTTCTTCCACTCCTTGGATTATAGACTCCGGTGCGTCAGATCACATGACAGGTTGTTCCTCTGTTTTTGATTCCTACTTCCCTTGTTCTGGTAAGGATAAAGTTAGAATAGCAGATGGCTCATTCTCTGCTATTTCCGGCAAAGGTTCTGTTTGTTATTCTCCCTCCATTTCTCTATCCTCTGTTCTACATATTCCAAAATTTGCCACCAATTTACTTTCTGTTAGTAGTTTTACTCGTTCTGCCAATTGCTCTATAACTTTCTTTCCTACTCATTGTGTCTTTCAGGAACTGAAAACGGGGAAGGTGATTGGCAGTGGTAAAGCACATGGTGGCATCTACTATCTGGAAAATGCACCTTGTCCTCCACCCGCACTATCATGTGGTCAAGCCTTACAAGCCGATACGGGTTCTGCTTTATCCTTACTACACCAGTGGCATCGTAGATTGGGTCATCCCTCTTTTGGGATTTTAGAGAAACTTTTTCCTACTTTAGTCAAGTCTTGTCCTAGGAGTAAATTTTTTTGTGAAGCATGTGAACTTGCTAAACATAAACGCTCATTTTATGCACCTACTAATAAGAGAAGTGATTCTTCTTTTTCAATCATTCATTCTGATGTTTGGGGTCCTTCCCCCGTTACTTCATTAAAAGGTTATCGATGGTTTGTTACTTTCATTGATTGTCATTCTCGTGTTACCTGGGTGTATTTGCTCAAAACTAAAAATGAAGTCTTTTCTTGTTTCCAATCATTTCATAAGATGGTGAACACCCAATTTGACACAAGCATTAAAATTCTCCGTAGTGACAACGGTACTGAGTACATTGATAAATTTTTTTCGTGCATATCTTGATGAACATGGCATTCTTTTCCAAACAACTTGCGTGGATACTCCATCCCAGAATGGTGTTGCCGAACGGAAAAATCGCCATCTGGCTGAGGTAGCCCGCTCTCTTATGTTTACCATGAAAGTCCCTAAATATTTTTGGGGGGAGGCTATTTTGACTGCTGCATATCTCATTAATCGTATGCCCTCTAGTGTGCTTCAGTTCAAAACACCCATTGAATGTTTACCTAGTACTTGTCACGCCACGTTTATTCCTCCACGTGTTTTTGGCTGTGTGTGTTTTGTTCATGCTCATCACCCTTCTGGGGGAAAGCTTGGACATAAGGCACACAAATGTGTTTTTGTTGGGTATTCTCCTTCCCAAAAAGGCTACAAATGTTATGAGCCCCGGTCTAGAAAGTTTTTTGTGTCCATGGATGTTACTTTTTGGGAAACAGAGTCTTTGTATATTCCTTCATCTCTTCAGGGGGAGAGTGTTGGTCCGGAAGAGATGAGAGAGGAAGGAAGGGTGTTCCAATCTCTGGAGTCATCATGGTCATTATTGCCTTCCTCTTTTCATAGTGAGGGGGAGAATAAGGAAGAAGACGAATTGGTCTCTGCTGAGAATGTTCAACCACATGATGGTGATGGGCAAGTGGATGAGAACGTGCATAGATTGCCAAGAGAGTGGCCTGCCACCTTGGCAACGTATCAAAGGAGAACTAAAGCTCCATGTGCTCCACCACTTTGCCAATCAGCAGATCCTACTTCAGTTCCAGAATCACCTTCAGCCTCTTCACCAAATTCATCGGGTAATGAATCCTTTCCTCATTGTGATGACCGTCCTATTGCTATTCGGAAAGGTGTCAGATCATGTACTCAGCATCCCATTTCACATTATGTCTCTTATAATCATTTATCTCCTTCGTACCGTGCCTTTGTTGCTTCTCTTTCTGCTATAACTGTTCCACAGAATTGGAGGGAAGCATTTATGATACCTGAGTGGAAAGGGGCTATGGTGGAGGAGATGAAAGCTTTAGCAAAGAATGGCACCTGGGAACTTGTAAATCTTCCGGAAAGAAAGAAACCTGTAGGCTGTAAGTGGATTTTCACTGTTAAACATAATGCTGATGGTTCAGTTGAGAGATATAAAGCGAGATTGGTAGCCAGAGGTTTTACGCAAACTTATGGCATTGATTATGAGGAGACATTCGCACCAGTTGCAAAGATGAACTCGGTGCGTACATTACTTTCATGTGCTGCGATCTTGAATTGGCCACTTCAACAGTTTGATGTGAAGAATGCTTTTCTTCATGGTGATTTGGAGGAGGAGGTGTATATGGAGGTTCCCCCAGGATTTTCTTCCCCAGTTAGTGCAGGGAAAGTGTGTAGGTTAAAAAAGGCTCTTTATGGATTGAAGCAGTCACCTCGAGCCTGGTTTGGCAGATTTTCAAAAGCTATGGTAAGCTTTGGGTACAAGCAGAGCCATGCAGATCACACAATGTTTGTAAAGAGAGGTACTGATACAATTGCTGTCCTTATTGTTTATGTTGATGATATAATAATGACAGGCAATGATGTGAAAGAGATCCAGACTCTTAAAACTCGTTTAGCTCAAGAATTCGAGATAAAGGATCTAGGATCAATGCGGTACTTCCTTGGCATGGAAGTGGCACGGTCTGATAAAGGGATTTTTATCTCTCAACGGAAATACATTCTTGATCTATTGGAGGAGACAGGTATGTTAGGTTGCAGGCCTGCAGATTCACCTATTGAGGTAAATCATCACCTGAAAGGAGATATGGGAGCACGTACTGATAGAGAGAGGTACCAGCGACTTGTGGGTAGATTAATCTATCTAGCTCACACTAGGCCAGATATTTCTTATGCAGTGGGGGTCGTTAGTCAGTTTATGCATAATCCTTGCACCGCCCATCTTGATGCGGTTTACCGCATCCTGAGGTACCTAAAGTCAACCCCTGGAAAAGGTATCCTGTTCTCTAATCATGGTCACTTGTGTTTGGAAGCATTCACCGATGCTGACTGGGCTGGCTCTGTGGATGATAGACGATCGACTTCGGGCTATTGTACTTTTCTTGGAGGAAATCTGATTACATGGCGAAGTAAAAAACAATCTGTGGTTGCTAGGTCCAGTGCAGAAGCAGAATACAGAGCCATGGCTCATGGTGTTTGTGAGCTTCTTTGGCTTCAAACATTGCTGCGTGATTTGGGTTTTAGCAATAGTGGTCCAATGAAACTCTACTGTGATAATAAAGCTGCCATAAGCATTGCTCATAATCCAGTTCAACATGATAGAACGAAACACATAGAGATTGACAGACACTTCATTAAGGAGAAACTCAGTGAAGGTTCGATATGTATGCCTTTTGTGAGATCTGGAGATCAACTGGCTGATATTTTCACAAAAGGACTCGGCAGCAAGAGTTTCCACACTATTGCATCCAAGTTGGGCTTGAGTAATATCTTCGCACCAACTTGAGGGGGAGTGTTAGCATGTACCATACTTAGCTTGATAGTGTTACCATAATTATCTTGATAGCGTTACCATTCTGATTGATTCTGATTGTGTAAATAATAGGTTGATTTTATTTCCGTAATTAGGTCTCCTCTACCTGTATAAATAGAGGACCCTTTTGTACAGTTGAATTATCAATACAATACATAATTTTTCTCCCTTTGTTAGTTTACACTAAGTTATACTTGTTATGTCCATGTATTGTGTTATTTGGAGTTTGACACTTGTTTTTTGCGTTTTAGGAATCAGAGACTGGTTGTGCCAAATTCAGAGTTTCACTGACATTTGGAAGGTCAATGATGAGTATGGAAGCTGAAAAGGAGTAGTGAGCTAGAAGTCACCTTGGGCCTCTTGACGTAATAATCCCCGTTCGGACGAAGCAATTACCAAACTTCTGGAGTCTAAGCCAATCTCGTCTAGATAGGGGATTCATACCTTCAGGACTATAATCTGAACCAGGCGTCCAGATGCTGTACGTTGGGTAGAATATTTGAAAAGCTTAATTTTAGGGTTTTTAATAGAGAGCAGCTATATAAACCTAGGGGTATACATGGTCCGGATTGGACCGGTTCTGTAAGAATCCAGGAATCAAACCATATCTAACGGTTCTAAAGAATTGAGAACCATAATTAGACCATTACACATATGAAACCAAACCAGAACCAAATCATTAGACGGGTCTGGTTTGGTCCTTGTTCTGGTTTTGGTTCTAAACCATGTTAGCATTTATAATTGTCAAAAAAAATATGAATAGAATAGCACTAATTTTTTAAAATTGCGAACAAAATAAACAACAGAATAATTGCATCAAATATGAATAAAATAGCACTAGTTTTGTACATCTAATAAGTTTATGGGGTACACAACTACATTGAGAATGAAGAATTTTTTGGTTTTGGGGAATGGAAGGGTTGTGATATTTTTGGGAGAGTGGAAGAATTTGTAAAAGTTGCGACCTATATATATATATATATATATATAATTAATCCGGGTCGGTTTGAATCACGGTTTGTAATTATGAAACTATGGACCAAACCATAATATTTGGTTCTCATTTTTTTGGAACCATAACCAATCAATTAAACCAAAGAACCAATCTAAAAAGACCGTTTCGGTTCAGTGGGTTCGGTTTAACGGTTTTTTCAATTGTTTTGTACACCCGTATAAGCCTAGAGGGAGTTTGTTTTTAGTTAGTTACCAATTGTTTTACAGAGAGGGAGGCTAGAGAGAGATTTTCAAACCCAAAGAACTTTGAGTGTTGATGGCTTCCACCATTCAAGATGCGAGGATTCCAAATTCACTGGCCAACGAAGCTTCTTGTCTAGGGTATAGATGAAGCTCTTACTGCGAGTAAGGTTGTTTGTGCATTAATTTTTAATTTTTATTCTACATTTCATGGTTGTATGGACTTAAGGATTTATTTCGGTTTATGAAATTGTTTCTATTCTTTCTATCTATTGTTTGTGTTCGTACTCCAGATTTCGAACACGTTCATACAACAGTTTTTCAAGAATTTGTGACAATCGACTGAGATAAATTATACTACGTAAGAAACGTCGTGCTATCGGACGATCCGTGCCGTAGAGGCGGATCGTATTGGTAAGACAGTTCGTGCCAAGCAGAGATAGTCTATGCCGTTGATGATCCATAGATATTTTTAGGTGATATTGCTTGGGCTTGCAATCCCTAGTGGTATTTGGTTGATCTGGAGAATATGCATTGATTGATACATAGTTGGTTACGTGGGAAGGAGTGGATTTGAAATCTTAGATTTCTCTCCATCCATTCAATCATTTTAAACTATTAAGTCGTGATTTTCAATAATTTTAAGAAACTGAAAAACAAACCCTTTGTTTTCGAATTAATTAGAATCAATTGAAAATTAACATGACTTAGCCTTCCAGTACTTGAGGAACGATACTCAGATAGATACATGCAACTATCCTTTTGAGTAGTAATAAACTGTTTTGATAAATATTTTTGGTACGACATTACAACGATCAGTCTGAAGACAACAAATCTTAGTGTACTGTGATATCTAGAGACAACACACTCGAAAGTGCTAAAAGATGGTTCTGGAGCAGTTGCGTCACCAGCTGGGAAGAGTCTTGGACTCTTGGACAACCGAGAAAAAATACTTTTCTTAGGTTAATTTAAATGGATTCACACTTTCCTTAGTGGTTTGTCATAGTAAAAAAGGCGTGTACTATTCACCAGCAAAATTGAAGGGATAAATTTTAGCAGATAAGAGCTTTGGGCGTGTGACTATAGGATACTTTTGGAATCTTTAGATACTTAGGTTTATGATCCAATACCTTAGTTGTTGGTTCACAATGAAATCACCTTCAAGGATCAAGGTGTTCTGGGGGTACTCATGTTATATGAGACTCTTCTGATTGGTATATCAGATGTCTTATGTTCAGACAACCGATTTTTTATCAGGATTTTATGGCTTTTATACCTTGCGATGTTGTTATGTGCCTTGTCAATAGTTTTACCTGCAATAAGCTATGACTTTTTGATATGTGTGTGTGTGTCGCTCAGTTACTGGGTTGAATTTTGGTCATACCTAGCTTTGAACCGGTAAGGATGTTTGATGCAGGACAATTGGCCCTCTGTTTTGTTTGCAATGGCTGGTGGAGTGGTCCTCAGCCTTGGAAACCTGTCCAGTCAATATGCATGGGCCTTTGTTGGATTATCAGTGACTGAGGTGATCACTGCAAGCATGACTGTTGTTATAGGTATGGTCTTCTTTACAGAAACGACCCATAAACTTCATTTCTTGCTACGACTACTTGGCATGAATTGAAATTTGATATGAATTGTTGTCCTGATTGTAACAGGCACAACGTTAAACTACTTCTTGGATGACAAAATTAATAAAGCTGAGATTCTATTCTCTGGTGTTGGATGCTTCTTGGTTGCAGTTTGTCTTGGGTCTTGTGTTCATGCATCTAATGCAGCTGATAATATAGCAAAGCTTAGTAGCTTGCCAGACGATTATAATGCTGTGTAAGGGGCACATAAATGTAGTATTGCACAATTTATAGAATCACAGTTACACAATGAGTGCTTGCTTCATGTGTCTTTAATAGTTTTCATATTGATTGAAATCAACTTCACCCAGCTTCAACCCAAGTCGGATAGTTTTATGTCATATCTCTTATTTAATTATCCATTGGTTCTGTGACTTCTGTCCATGTCCCTGTTACTGTAGGGCTTGCCTTTATCGGCGTAAGTGAGCAGCAGATACTCTTGTCATAGGCTGGATAACAGCAACTGAGATATAACATATTAAGTGTGTAGATTCATCTTTGAAAGTAGAGCCAACTTCTTGTGCAGTAGAAAGTTCAGGTTGATTATATCCCGACTCATTCTCTGGATTTATATTATCAGGCACCGAAACTGCCTTATTCCTGAAGAGACTGTCTTTTTATGTTAAATTTTCTGCTTGTTTTGATCCACATATTTTATGCTTTAGAGTTTCCAGTGCTATAAATTTTAGCTGAATATTAATTACATTGCCACTTCTGTGTTAGTCTACCCTGTTATTCTGATTTTCAAAGCACTGACATTTCACCAAAAATGAACTCTTGCCAGGGCTGCAGAGGTTTCTGTGTCTACAGAAACAAATCAATACATAGGTACGAAACTGTCTGGTGTGAATTCTGTGTCAACTCGTGTCTCATTTCATTTGGTAGACTGAGATTTAACTTACATCTCGTCCTCCAATACTGAATGTTTATAGGCGGAACAAAGCATCTGGAGAGAGGAACTTGTACTGCAGACAAAGCAAAATTTGGGACTGCTGACTTTCTCATAGAGCTTGAGAACAGAAGAGCAATTAAGGTTTTATCTGCAGTTTTTTGATAGATTGGTTTTTGTGGTGTCCTTTCTACTTGCCTAAAGCAGATACTTAGTTACCCTGCTACTCTTAGAATCTCTGACCTAATTTCTTTTTTGTTATCACTTATCCTTTTATTTTTGGAACACCCCACCATTTTATGCTATTATGTTTGGTCATTTTTTAATGGTAAATTTCCATCCCTTAACGTTAGTCTATAACTCCATCTTGCGATGTCACATAATATTTTTCACCTTTCGAAAGGCAAAAGACAAAAATTTGGTATGATCCTCTTTTAAGGCTCGTTGTTGAATTTCAAACCCAAATTTCTTCTAATTTTACAATCATTTTGGCTCCTTAAATAGTTGGATTCTCGAAATTGGACCAATATTGAGGATAGAGGAAGTAGTATTATTTGTCGGCGCGAATCAGTTAGTGTGGCTACAAACTTCTATGTATCTGTAATAAAAAACCAAGGGAAAAAGGTGTTTAGGGATCAATTGATTACACCATAATAAACCCATAATATATATAGAGTTGAGTACGAATGGAAAAGACTAAACCACCCTTATGCCCTAATACTAAACACAACCATATTTATATATCAAACACTCACATTCAAAGTGGGACATAGATATTACACAGACCTAGCTTGTTATACAATAGCTCCAATTGTGGCTTGCATAATGACTTTGGTGAAGAAATCGGCTAGTTGAGCTCCTATTGACACAAGAGGAGTACCAGTCATACCGCTATATACCTTTTCTCGAACAAGATGGCAATCCGCCTCAATATGCTCGGTCCTCATGAAAAACTAAATTGGATAAAACATTAAAATGTGAATGGCAACTTAGTTATCACAGTACATATTCATGGACAACTGAACACCAAGACCTATCTTGTCGAGAAAGAACTATACCCTAATAACCTCACATCTACTGTGTGCCATAGCACGGTACTCAGCTTTTGCACTCGAGCTCGCAACAACTATTTGTTTCCTACTTTTCTAAGTAACAAGATTACCTCCTAGGAGCACATAGTAGCTAGTAGTGGATCTTTTGTCAGAAGGTCCTCATGCCCAGTTCGAATCAGTAAATACTTCAAGACGTAAATGACTATTGTTCTATGAAGCATGGATACTCCGATGATCAAGTTTGCCCCTTGTTGGGTGTGAGAGTACTCTAAAAACATGCATTTGATTGACCGATTATCCAGTTTGTCCCAACTGGGATCAGGAGCGTGAATATAACACGTGCACCAAAGATCTTAACCGGTAAGGAATGAAGATGATGGTACGGAAAAACAAGGCTGTAAGGTATCTGACCCCATAAGACTGTAGATAGCATCCGGTTGACAAGATAACCGGCAGCAAGAACTGCATCATTCCAAAACGACTTAGGTACTTGCATTTGAAATAACAGATCCCACGTGTCCCCTAATAAGTGTCACAACTTGCGTTTGGCAATGCCATTTTGTTGGGGAGTCCGAGCGTAAAAGGACTGATGAATAGTAGTGTGGTCATAAAAAAATATAGATAAATCATGAAAATGTTTTTGAGTATTATCAGACTGAAAAATACGAATAAGAACATCAAATTGAGGTTTTATTTCTATATAAAATGATTTAAAAATGGAATACAACTCTGACCACTCTTTCATAAAATAAACGTATGTAGTACGAGAGTAATCATCTACAAAAGTAACAAAATACTGAAAAATGAAGACGTGAGGGAACACGCATGGGACCTCAAATATCATAATGGACTAGACACACGACTCTTTAACCTACGGAGGAATGGGTCACGATTGTGTTTACTAAACTCGCACATTTCACAATAAAAGGATTCTACTTGACCACAAGACGGAACCACCTGTTTAAGGTTGTGTGGCGATGGATGACCAAATGTGCAATGACGGACAACGAGCAGATCCGACAAGTACAAGAGCCTGCAATGATGGGCTATTGTGGCTTGCAAGTTACGACTTTCATGCTCTAGATCCTTCTTTTGTCTCTATAAGTACCTCACTCCATCCAAGGCAAACTTACTATCTCATATATGAAAATCCCCACATCATGGATTCTAGAAGCAAGTCATGGCAATGGAACATGAACGTGGCAATCCACCACCCTTACTGGACAACCTTCCTCCCTATGAAGTACGGACACTCCTAGGAGGTCGCTGTATTCATGCGGAACACTTGGGGACAAGCGGGACACAAAGGTGACACGCCACGTGGCGTGTTAAATAGATTTTAATATTCTTCTACATAGTGATATGCAGGGGACATAGTGGGTACAAGCCAAGACACGGCGGGAATACGGGGTGACACGACTGTAGACACCCCAATTTGGCTTCGTAAATATTTAAGCCACAACTCTAACGGCCACGATGGTGAAGCTAGTTATCCTGGTTGAGAAAAAAGGTTATAGGCTTTAAAAGGCTACCTTAGGAATTTAAGAGTGGCCAGTGGATGGAACCAGTTATTTAAGGTTGCCTTGGATGACCACGCCTGCAATGATAGATGACCAAGCCTACAATGGTACGATGTAGGATCGCGAGGCACAAGAGCATGACAGATCGTGAGTCAGATAAAAAAATAGGGGGTTCCATGCGACCAACGGAGAGCAGGTACGACGACGACGATGATCTGGATGGTGGCCAATGGCGGTGAAGGTGAGGATGGCGGCAGTGATTTTGGTTTAGGGTTTGTGCTCTGATACCATGTAATCAGAAACTAAGGGAAAAAAGTGTTTAGGATTAATTGATTGCTTCATGATACACAATATATATAGAGTTGAGCACAAATAGAGAAGACTAAAGTACACTAATGCGCTAATACTAAACACAACCATATTTATATGTCTAATAGTATCCATGGTATTTATCCGGACGAAACAATGTGACACATAATGTCAATTAGGAGAACACAAAAATGCACTTCCTTTTTTTGGAGTTTAAAGCATGTCATGATGCTCATGCAATCTAATAGTCAAAACATTTCCAGTAATGCTTCATTTATTTTTCCAGTTCCATAGAAATAGTTGATGTGATTTGAGGAAAAAGTGTATAGGGTTTTAGTTAATCAACCCTAACACTGATTATTATTATTTATATTAAGAAACTCCATATTACATTACATGATTAAGCAATGTGGGATTCCTAATATTCTAACACTCCCCCTCAAGTTGGAGAATAACTATCACAAAGACCTAGTTTGTTACATAACAAATCTGATCGTGGTTTAAATAATGACTTGGTAAACAAATCAGCTAATTAAGCACCCGTAGATACAAATGGAGTAGCTATTACACCATTTGTTAACTTTTCACGCACTAGATGACAATCAACTTCAATATGCTTGGTCCTCTCATGGAATACTGGATTTGATGCAACATGAATCGCGGCTTGGTTATCACAGTATAGAGACATAGGCAACTGCACACTAAATCCTAGCTCCTCAAGAAATGAGCGCACCCATACAATCTCACACGTGGTGTGTGCCATTGCTCTATATTCTGCTTTTGCACTAGATCGGGCAACTACGGTCTACTTCTTACTCTTCCAATTGACAAGGTTTCCACCTAGAAAGACACAATATCCAGTAGTGGACCTTCTATCAGATGGTCCTCTAGCCTAGTCGGAATCAGTAAATGCCTCCACATGCAAGTGTCCATTAGCTCGATTAAATAAGCCACGGCCCGGATGTGCCTTAAGGTACTTCGTAATTCGGAGAACCGCCTCCCAATGTGGATGACGGGGAGCAGACATGAATTGACTCACCACACTGACTGCAAACGAGATATCCGGACGTGTAATAGTAAGGTAATTCAACTTGCCAACTAACCGGCGATACTAATCGGGATTGGGGAGTAACTCCCCCTGGTCAACACATAATTTGACATTGGGATCCATAGGTTTAGCAACAGGTTTAGTTCCCAATAAACCAGTATTCTCAGGATATCTAGTACATACTTCCGTTGAGATAAGCTAATACCGTCCTTGGATCGCGCCACTTCGATCCCTAGAAAGTATCATAATTTTTCCAAATCCTCGTTGTGAGATTCCTGGTGTAAAAAGGACTTGAGTGCATCAATACCGCGTTGGTCATCACCAGTAATAATAATATCGTCCACATAGACAATCAATAATATTTTTCCCCGATCAGATTGGAGAGAGAACACAGAATGATCAGACTGGCTCCGATGCATACCAAACCATAATACTGCATTATTGAATTTCCCAAACCAGGCTCTAGGAGATCTTTTAAGCCCGTATAGTGCTTTACGAAGACGACAAACTTGATGACGCGCCCCCTGAGCAACAAAGCCAGGTGGTTGCTCCATATAGACTTCCTCCTGAAGATCCCCGTGGAGAAAGGCATTTTTGACATCCAATTGAAATAATGGCCAACCAAGAGACGCAACAAGAGAAATAAGGACCCAAACAGAGCCAAGTTTGGCGACAGGTGAAAAGGTCTCCGAATAGTCCACACCATATGTCTGGGTGTAACCTTTGGCGACAAGGCACACTTTATAGCGCTCAACTGTACCATCGGGAAGATACTTGACAGTGAAGACCCAACGGCAGCCAACAATAGTTTTCCCAGCAGGAAGAGGAACCAACTCCCAAGTGCCATTATGATGAAGGGCAGACATTTCATCAAATAGTGATATTGGGACTCTCCCAAATAATAAACCTCAACTGCTTTAGCCCACACGACATAATTCTACCCTGTCAATGGTGTGGAAGTAATAGATAGCCTATCTCGATACCGAGAGGGACGAGCCGGGGTAATGGTCGCAGGCTGACTAGGACCAGTAGCCGAACCGACAGGACCAATATTTGAATCTGCCGCAGACATCGTGGTGACGAAATATCAACCAACTGAGTAAACAACTATCGCTAACAAGGAGAAAGCAAGCACAATAGAAGTGAACCCTGCTCCGTAACACAACTCAAAGAGCAAATATCATCAATGGGGGACATACATCAAGCCAACACGATAGCCGCAACAATAATCATCTATCAAATAAAGGGGCATGCAAACAGATTGAAACCACCAATGACCAGGAGACAACTACTATGAACCAATACCAAAAGCAGATCGCCAATACCTTCTGGAGACAACTACAGTGGCTAAAAACATGGATTCTTGAATGTAAGTAGGGGGTAGATCTGCAGATCAGAGAGAGAGAGAGCACGCGCTACACGGTCTGGACAGATCTGGACATCAGTAACAGAGAGCGAACAGATCTGGTTCTAGTGACTAGAAAGCATCAACAGATCTGGGTTTGGATCAGAAAAACAGATTTGGGTCTGTGAACCAACAGACCACGATGGCGGTGTCTGGCGGCGGCGACAACAGCGAAGGCGCCTGTGACGGCGATGGCGGCGGCAGCGGTAGCAGGTCAGTAGGGTTTTAGGGTTTGAATAAGTTCTGATACCATGTGATTTGAGGAAAAAGTGTATAGGGTTTTAGTTAATCAACCCTAACACTGATTACTATTATTTATATTAAGAAACTCCATATTACATTACATGATTAAGCAATGTGGGATTCCTAATATTCTAACAGTTGACATGATCCCGTTTGCAGGTGTTTGGGAAGAGCGCTCTGATTGGTTTGGCCATAGCATTCGTTGCCGGAGTTTGCTTCTCTCTCTTCTCACCAGCATTCAACCTGGCAACCAATGACCAGTGGCACACCTTGAAAGATGGCGTCCCTCACTTAACTGTCTACACTGCTTTTTTCTACTTCTCCATCTCTTGTTTCATGATTGGTGTCATTTTAAACTTCGTCTTCCTCTATCACCCAGTATTGAACTTACCCAGATCATCAGTAAAAGCTTATCTGGTAGACTGGAATGGCAGAGGTTGGGCTTTTTTGGCTGGACTTCTTTGTGGGTTTGGGAATGGACTTCAGTTCATGGGAGGCGAAGCTGCAGGTTATGCTGCTGCTGATGCTGTTCAGGTTAGTCCGAACTGTTGTCATTAATGATAAATAATGACTACCAGTGATGATGGAGGAACTGATAAAATCCCAGTATAGGGCACTCTCCTGTTTTTGGGCCCAGCTTGTCTAAGAAGCCGCTTTTTTCAAAATCATTGTCTGGAGTCAACTGTTTCCCTCTTTTGGTTCTAAAAAAAATGAACCGTACTTGAAAAAAGGAGAAAAAGAGAGGAAGAATCAGTTTTTTTTTTTTCTCTTCTTTAGTATAGTTTTGAGAATGTACGATTGATTTCTTTGATTTTTCTGTTCATTCAATGAACCTTAATATTCGTAAAAGGAAAAAAAAAATGGACAAAAAGATTTAGCTGAAGAGACAATTAAAATAAGAAAAGATGGTTTTTAGAAAAATCAAAATAGCCTTGATCTTTCATTGTGGAACGTGAACACGGTGGTACTCCCTGTTTAGTTGTTAAAGTGGACCTTTTGACTATGAGATTGTGTTAGGTCTCAACCATTTTGGTCATACAATGCCAGAGGTTAGTTCTGTAACCAATTTCTAAGCCACTCTGACTCCCGTTAGCTGGACTATGTTCGGTGTATTCTTTTACTGTGATGAAAATGGTTATTCTCGCGTATATGTTTATGAGATGGAGGTACACCCAGTAACACATTTAAATGTTTGTGGTACAAACAGGCACTTCCGCTTGTGAGCACTTGTTGGGGTATACTTTTATTTGGAGAGTACAGGAGATCTTCAAGAAGAACATACATATTGCTTATCAGCATGTTGTTCATGTTCATTGTGGCTGTCGCAGTCTTAATTTTGTCTGCTGGGCAGCGGAAATGAATAGGCAAATGCTGAATATTGAGTTGCAACCAATACAAATTGAATGGTGCTTCTTGGTATCAGGGGACAAAGAATATTAGGTGGAGTGGAAAAAAATTGAACAAGCAAACAAAAATGCACAAAGAAAAAAGTGGTAAAAGGGAATGTAGATGAAACCGTATGGTAAAATTTAAAAAAAAAATGTTTTTGGGAGGTATTTATACTGTTGGATCTTCTATTTTTGTGTTTATTACTTGTTTAAATTTTTACTTCCTTAGGCACATGGGCAATGTAATTTGTATGTCTTAAATTATTCGGTGTTAATGTCATTGACTTTTTTTTTCCCTTCAAATTCTAGCAAGTTCGCATTAAATTCTTTTGATTAAGTTCGTCTTGAATTAAATCTAAAAAGTAAAAATTTATGACCTAAAGTCCTATAAAGTTCAGTAAATATGATTTTTTTTTCTGAAAATTATAATTTATTTTTACTATTTTTGGTGTCTTTTGCATTGTCTTGTCTGTTTTTTTTTTTAATTTTTAGTTTGTATTCTTTTTCTTTTTCGATTCCTTTCATCGAGACGAAAAAGGAAAAACAACAAATTTGAAAAAAAAAAAAGTGGAACATTAAATAATATTCATTGTCTTTAACAAAAATGTTTAGTTCAAACTTAGTAAATTTGTTTATTTGTCCTAAAAAGATATGCCACGCGAGTCATCGGTTTGGCTAGCAAAAACAATCATGAATGGACCTTTGATAATATCTGAAGTCCAAAAAACTTTGAATCTCGAACACTGATTTTGATCGTTTTAAATCCATATTTGCTTCCACCTTACTTTTGTCTACTGAGACTATTTTCTTTGAAACCACATGACCAAGAAATTTAGCCTCCATTCAAAATTCACACTTGCTCTATGTTGCAGTTTGGATACAAACAAAGTCATGCTGATCATATTATGTTCATCAAAGGAAGTGTTGGTAAGGTTGCTGTCCTTATTGTTTATATTGATGATATAATAATAACAGACAATGACGTAGATGAGATTCTTAGTCTCAAATCAAGGTTGACTCAAGAATTCGAGATTAAAGATTTGGGATCATTGTGGTATTTTTTTGGGAATGGAAGTGGCAAGGTCTGATCGGAGTATTTTTATATCCCAAATAAGGTATATCCTTGATTTATTGGAAGAAACATGTATGTTGAGTTGTAGACCTATAACTTTCCCTACTGAGACAAATCACCAACTCAGTGGAGACTCGGGGGAACGCACTGATAAAGAGAGATATCAACGCTTAGTAGGCCGACTGATATACTTAACCCACACTCGACCAGATGTCTCTTATGCAGTGGGCATTGTCAACCAATTCATGCACGATCCTCGTGCTTTACATTTGGATGCAGTTTATCATATTTTGAGGTATCTCAAATCAGTTCCTAGAAAAGAGATTCTGTTTTCTAATCACGGTCACTTACGGTTAGAGGCATTCACTGATGTCGACTGGACTGGTTCTGTGGATGATAGGCGTTCTACTTTTGGCTATTGTACTCTCCTTGGAGGAAATTTAGTTACTTGGCGAAGTAAGAAACAATCAGTGGTAGCCAGGTCTAGCGCAGAAGCTGAGTATAAAGCTATGACTCATGGAGTTTGTGAGCTCCTGTGGCTTCAAACCTTGTTACGTAATTTGGGAATAATTGATAATGGTCTAATGAAACTCTACTGCGACAACAAAGCTGCCATAAACATTGCTCACAATCCTGTTCAACATGATAGAACGAAGCATATTGAGATTGACTGGTACTTTATTAAGGAAAAGCTGACTAAAGGGTTGATATGTATGTCTTTTGTGAGATCCAAAGATCAATTAGTTGACATATTTACGAAAAGATTGGGTAGCAAGAGTTTTCACTCAATTGTGTTCAAGTTGGGCTTGATTGATATATTCGCACCAATTTGAGGGAGAGTGTTAAGTTATATTTATGTGTAGTACTGTAATTAGATTAGGATTATGTTTTATTTCTATATGTAAATAGAATTACATATTGGTAAAATTTATAGTTAGTTTAGTTTTCTTTTTACTTGTATAAATAGTACGCATGATGAATAGAAAAAAGAATTCTAATTTTATTAAATCTAACATTTTATAAGCCATGTGTTAATCGAGAAAATGTTGATAATTAATTATTTAAACAGTACCTCAACTAATAGACGATTAGAATATAGTGAAGTGAAAGAATAAGGGAGGCAACCACGACCAATGTGGTATGCGGATGACATCTTCCGATTTATGCGATGAGGCATAAGGGGGTAGCTCCCACCTATGTATTTTTGACAACCGTTGAATTGAACATAAATTGAGATAATCTTGAATATTTATCCTCGACTTTGGCCTTTGAACTATGCCATGAATTTCGTTTAATAAGATCATTTTGTTACATGCATAAATAGTTTACATTACAAACTCATAAGATTTCACATTTGAATTTACTCTAGCTCTATACTTAAGAATGTTGTAATGCAACATTTTAGGTGACCATAGATGATGTGAACGCTGTTATGGCACGCATAAGTGTTTTACAAGGGAGATGTTGAGTTGATCATGCTTGACCTGGATCCGATGACCGCGATACTATGTTAGTGAGCAAAGTATCTAAGGAATGCTTGTGTTAATATATATCTGCACGCATAACTTTAGTTTATTCTGTTATGCTTCCGTACTTTGATAACTTTTAAGGTTTATAGATGGAAATCCTTAAACTCATTAGTCGATCACTAATTCTACCTATATCGAGACGGGTCATGACTCATTTGGACCTATAAAGAGGAATGATCAGACAAAGGCAAAGCCAAAAATACGGTTTAAAAAGTGAAATGACGTTGAAAAAGCAGAAGACAACCTAACGTCCTATTGACTCTAGGAATGGTACATCCAATCATCATTTTCAGGCCAAACTCAAAGTTCCCACTAATTGATAGAAATTCATTCATATACTTGTCCAAATTTGGCAGGTCGATGATGAAGTGGTGGAATCTTGATCGATGGATAATGTGATACTTCCGCAAAACTTTGTTTCGGCTAACCAAGTAATAGATGAATAAGTCATGAAACTAGAAAAACCAATCAAGATTGTTCAATTAGCTTGACGACAACCATTACTATTCTAAAGAAGTTGAACACAACTCGAGATGTGGTGATGCCGAGCTTGAAGAAGACCCATCGCAAGAAGGGGTGCAACACCAAACTCCCCCCTCAACAATCACCAAGATTGATATGTGTGTTCAATTTGCATGGGATTGGCTCTTTACTAGAAGCCTTTAGGATGAGTTGTATGTCATCAGGGTTATGGTACTATTCCATGAAATGTTCTATTGGAAGCCAGTTCACTAACAATGGTCGGTATCTATTGGAGAACATCTTGTTCGGTCGATGCCCTACCAAAAAGTTCACAAGTGTTTCAGTTAGTTAAGGCTACCAAACTAATTTATACAAGCGTTGTTTGTAGCAATGACTATCAGCTAAGAAGAATATTGCTGGGAACTTTGAAGAAAACAAAACAAAAAGTGAAAATCTAGAAACTATTCGAACAAAACAGAGGAAGTGAAAATCATTTTGAAAAGGCAAGAAATGTTTTACTACAAGGGAGATCCCAAGACATGATCAAAGGACGAGAAGGATCTGGGGCTTGAGAACTCCATGATTTGAGATCAAAGACCAAGGCGTGAAGGACTCCCTCTCGTTTTTCCCTATTTCTAAAAAAGGAGGAGAAATTTGAAGAGCCAGAGCGAGAAACGAAAAGTTTGATGTTTGAACTAATTGGCACCCACCACGTGGCGCACCTAATGCAAGGCGACGTCTCAATTAGGTGTCTGAATCGATGCGTGCGAGGTGTCCTTTTGATTCGATGGCGAGCCAATTGATTAATGACACACGATTCACGATTGTAGAGATGCAGTTTTATTTGTACAATTTGATAGCATTTGGCGTTTGTCAACTGAGCAGCCTATCCATCTCGGCCAGATGTTCATTTCAAGACCTCCTTTTTAGAGCCGAAGAAGAGTTGATGAACTTTATTGCGCCAAACGGGCCGAACATTGCTATTGGGCCGAACCCTAGTTACAAGTTGAACATTCTTAGGCATATTTTAATTTCATGTTCCGTTGATTCATGCAATAGGATTTGCTGAGTAGTATTGTTAGCAGATGAATATGGTTATTTCATTATTTAAAAGTTCTTTATTTTCTTTAGAAACCAACAAGTGAAAATCTCCCTACATCTAAACAAGAAAAAATAATTAATGTTCTTTATAATTTATCTATTAAAGTTTTTCTCTTTTCTTTTCACAAGCTTCAAACAATGCCTAATATTGGATGCTGGCTTACCTACGCAGACCGCTCTGGGAAAAAAAACGAAGGAACCGGTTCATCGTACTAGAAGAGTGACGGAAATTTTGATTTTGAGTTAAAAAAATACAAAACAGAAAGAGCTGAGCGACGGAAATACGAAGGAACGGGTCTCTCTGTGAATCAGTATAGATCGATCGACGATCTCTCTATCTATCCATCAGATATGGTGGGGAAAGTGGAGGCCGCGAACGGCGACGGCAAAGCGTCGTGGGAAGCAGCCTCCGTGAAAGGGAAAGGCGGCTTGAAGCCAGATCTGTTATCCAAGTCGAACGCCTTGTTGTCATCTGTGAAAGCTCTGAAGCTGAAAACGAAGCAACAGGAGCTCTTGATCCGAGTCAGCATCCTGTGCCTCGTTTATATCCTCGCCTTCGTGACTCGGCTCTTCAGTGTCCTTCGCTACGAGAGCATGATCCACGAGTTCGATCCCTACTTCAATTACCGAACCACTCTCTTCCTTACCGACAAGGGTTTCTACGAGTTCTGGAATTGGTTCGACTATGAGAGCTGGTACCCTCTCGGCCGCATAGTCGGCGGCACTCTTTACCCTGGTCTCATGCTCACTGCCGCCCTTATCTACCGGTCTCTACACTTCCTTCGTTTCGCCGTCCACATCCGTGAGGTATGCGTCTTGACTGCACCTTTCTTCGCCTCCAATACCACGATCGTCGCCTACTTCTTCGGCAAAGAGCTCTGGGATTCTGGGGCTGGCCTTTTCGCCGCCGCACTCATCGCCATATGCCCAGGTTACATCTCCAGGTCTGTTGCCGGTTCTTATGATAACGAAGGCGTTGCCATTTTCGCTTTGGTGTTCACTTTCTACCTGTTTGTTAAGGCCGTGAACACCGGCTCACTTGCTTGGGCTTTGGGCTCAGCATTTGGCTACTTCTATATGGTATCTGCCTGGGGTGGTTATGTTTTCATAATTAATCTGATTCCACTCTATGTGCTAGTTCTCTTGATCACTGGGAGGTACTCCATGAGGTTGTACGTCGCCTATAATTGCATGTATATATTAGGAATGCTGATGGCAATGCAGATTAGATTTGTGGGGTTTCAGCATGTGCAATCCGGTGAACATATGGCGGCTATGGGCGTGTTTTTCTTGATGCAGGTAAAAATTTGCTCTTGTTTATTTGCTTAGTCTGTGTGTGTTGAGTCCCTCACTGTGGGGCCACAAACCATTGGGATGGGTTCTGATTGTAGGCAGGTTGGGCTGAGTTATAATCGGTTTTAACGCAGTTTCAATTGAGGGGAGGGGAACTGAAGAAAAAGCTTGTTGAGTATTAGAAGGTTTTTCATGTTTAGTTAAGGAAGAAAAGTGAAAATTATAAATTTATAATGCATTTTACTTTCTTAACTTTTTATTTTTGGGTGTTAGTATTTGTGTAGGTGACAAGTAACTTGTTAATATTTATCTTTTAAAAGGCTTTAGTCGATATTACAAATGTGAGGACAATATTACTTAGCTTTCCTTTCATTTCCCTCCATTTCTTTTTTTGGAGGTAAAGTGATGTGCTTAAAACAGTCGTGCCTTTCGTTTCCCATTTTGCTCCATATTCTTTACTTTCCTTCCTAAAATACAATCTAAACACCAAAACTACTTTCAAATCCCTCAGCTTCCTTTCAAACCTCTCAATCCAAACGAAGTGCAAGTGATTATGGCAATAAGACTGAATAAACCCTATTTTATAGGAAAGGTAATGGTCTGCAGTTTCTGTTGTTCCTCTCCACATTTTTCTCTCCATCTAATTCAAAATTTTTGTTCCGTCAAATATAAACATTGAACTCACAGCAACACAAGAACAAAAAATAAAAATAAAAGAAGGAATAAGTCTACTATCAACAAAATCTTTTGTTTTCATCTTTAGTCCCGAACAAGATTGGTATTCTAGCCCTTTGTGAAAGCTAATGTTTTGTTCCAACAATCTCTCCTCTTATTGTATGGTCTCATATTTGGTTATCTTTAACAAGTGGAAGGTCTGACATTTGAAAGTGCGGCAAACACTTCATAATCTTTCCGTTCAGTGCATTCTAGATGATGGAATTCTGAGGGCATGTGGGCTGCGGCCACTTTTAGTCTCACTAGTATAGGAGTGGTCTGCTCTTGCATGTATTTTTTTGCTTCAAGAAGTGCAAGATCAAATTTCATACATTGCCATGAAACCAGTGACTAATGTTATGGAATTCGCCTTTATTTGTTCATGTATACGTCGAGGATTTTTGTACAGTTAGGGATAAGAGTGAATGTATAACAGATTTCTTTGCATTTAATCCCGACCAGTGAGTTAGTGCTAAAGCATTTTCCTTTTTAATGGCTTCATTTCTGATTTCCAATATTGTGTTGAATCTTTTGAATCTTTTAGGGTTCGTTCAGTAACTTTTTCAGTTTCCAGTTTCCAGCTTCCAGCTTCTTGTTTATAAAAAAACTGAAAACTGAATTCTGTTTGTTTTGAACACAAACAAGAAAACATGGTTGGTAATATATTTTTGTAAACAATAAGAACCAAAATCAATATGAAACATGTTTAATAATATACCATTTTATTTTCTTCTTACAAGTTTACTAAAATAAAGTTTTTCTAACACCATATGTTGGGGAGGGAGGGAGGGAGGGAGGGAGGGAGGGAGAGAGATGAATCATGGTTATGGATGGTAGTGCAGGATAGAGAGAAATAAAGAAGGGAGAGATTCAAGTTATGGCTATGATGGGTGGTTGAGAGAGAGAGAGAGAAAGAGTGGGAAGAGAGAGAGAGATGAGTCACGGCTATGTTGGGTGTTGAGAAGAGAGAGAAAAGGGGGGGGGGAGAGAGACGGTCTATTGCTATGTTGGATGGTTGAGTGGAGAGAGTGTGAGAGGGACGAGCTATGACTAGATTGGTGATAGGAGAGAGAGACACAAAGAGAATGAAAGAAAGAAGGGGGAGAGGGAGAGAGAGAGAGAGTAAAGAAGGGGGGGAAGAGACATGGCATGGCTATGGTGGTTGGTTGAGAAGAGAGCGAGGGAGAGAGGCCAGGAGAGAGAGACAGGCTATTGCTATGATGGATGGTTGAGGGGAGAGAGTGTGAGAGTGTGAGAGACATAAAGAGAGTGAAAGAGAGAGGAGAGAGGAGAGAGGAGAGAGGAGAGAGACGAGTTATGACCATGGTGGGTTGGATCGTGAAAACACCATTTTGTTGACAATTTCAAGAAACTTTGTGAACCTATATAGAAAACAACGAACAAAATATATTTACCAAACGTGTTTTTTTTTGAAGATGTTTACAAAAAATTTCAAAGAGAAAAACAAAAAAACTTAAAACAAAAATGTTACCAAACAGACCCGTATTGTTTTTAATTTATTCTTAGAACTCTTGCCTCATCCCGGAACTTGACGGGTAGTTTCATTTATTTCTTTCATCCATTTGGTTTTCCCAAAAAATGTAGGTAATCCCTTTCACTGATCAGATGAGTATGCTACTGTCTTCTGAACTTTCTATCTGACTAACTTGAATATTTTGTTCAGGTGTTTTATTTCTTGGACTGGGTGAAGCACCTTCTTAATGATTCAAAATTGTTTCAAGCATTTCTGAGGATCACTGTGACCAGTGCCCTAGGTGTGGGTGCTGTTGCTCTGGGAGTTGGCACCGCATCTGGATATATCTCTCCATGGACTGGTCGATTTTACTCTCTCCTGGATCCAACTTATGCCAAAGATCATATTCCCATTATTGCATCTGTTTCTGAGCATCAGCCAACAGCGTGGTCCTCTTTCATGTTTGATTTCCATATTTTGCTTTTCCTTTTCCCAGCGGGCCTGTATTTTTGCTTCAAGCGGTTGTCTGATGCCACAATATTTATAGTTATGTATGGTCTTACAAGCATGTATTTTGCTGGTGTCATGGTGCGGTTAATTCTTGTTGCCACACCTGCAGTATGCCTTATTAGTGCTATTGCAGTCTCTGCCACTACAAAAAATTTGACTCAGCTGGTCAGGGCAAAGAGCAAGGTTGCAAATTCAGGTGCTGGCAAAGGAGCGCCCAGTGCAAAGGCTTCTTCTAAGGTGATGTATATATACTTTAGAATCACTACTTTCATCATTGCCATGTAATAGACAATTCTTTGTTTTTGGTTGTTGAAGATGTTACTTCTGCATAATGATGTCAAGGAGAATCATCCTTGTATCCAAAGAATATCAACATGAAGTTCTCTTACTTTTTTCTCTTTAGCTGGGTTCTTTTATTTATTTTGAGAAGCATTGAATGATAAGCATCACCCTTTGACTATTATCTTTTGTTTGTAATGTTATGTTTTAGTGTTGTTAGTATTATTGTTTTATTATTGCTTTTTTTTCTCTTTCCGTATGAGAACTATGGCACTGGAAATGTAGGTCTCTAACTACATACTGTATTTGTGGTGCGGCTGAAATTAGGAGAGATTATGCTAGAATGAGCCATTCTGTTAAGAGATATGCTAAGATCCTAAGGAAATCTATCGGCATTGTGAAGCTTCCCTAAGTTTCATGGTTAACTGTGGACCCAAATAAATGGAGCCATTGCAAATCTATATGATGCTTAACTTTTATGATGCACAACTTTTGATGAGTAAAAGCAGTAGCACTTTGGGTGTATCTCTCTAAAGTTTTATATAAAAAAGAGAGAATAAAAAGCTCTCCTTTTTTTCTAGTCCATTCTTTGTAGTTGATTTTTTTCGTTCCTTTTGAGATGGAAGGAGAACATACATTCCATACAACCACACTTCGTGGGAGTTCATCAACATTTTTGGTTTCCTTTTGACCTGAGTGTCGAATATGAAATTGCATATTTTAGTTTTTAACTTATGCGGCCATTGGTGAAAAAAGTGGTCGTGGTGACCCCATGTGCAGATTTAATGTGTCCGCCCTTGCCAGTCTATATATTGGTTTTCCATGTATTTTCTTATTTGGCATGATGTAGGTATATGGAATCAGCTTCGTCATGTAGTATAGTCAAGTGACTGCTTGGCTGAACTTCAGCTAATGGTGCTCCTTTACGTGGTCTTCTCTGTTTGGTAGCCTTCCAATGGAGGTTCATGTGCTGACCTTGGGAGGTGGCACGCGACCTATATGTTTCTACTCTACTCTGGGCAAGTCCTCTTATGGACTTCAACAACATGGCTATGCTCCCAATTCCTTGACTTAGGAACCCTCTCCTATCATGATCTCAGCTCCTTACGAGGGAAAGGGGAAACCCTTAGGAGCCCCAGGCATCATGTGCGCATGCTTCAACGGATGTCACTCAGTTGCTAGGCCTCAGAGGTTTCAATGAGGGTTTACCCATCCTTGAAGTCATCACTGATGCTTGTGCTGGGTTGGGGGACAAGTTGATCGGAACCAAAAGAGGATCGTGGAATGGAGGCTTGAGCTCAAGGGGTCGTTTAAGGGCCTAAGTCCCATTCATGGGTTAGACACTACTTAGACGTCACCTTGCACCAGTCGTAGAAAGAGAGAGGGGGAGACACGTTGACTGAAGGACGATTCGTTGGACTTCGCATCATACCTATCATCTGGCCTTCTGACAACCTCGAACTCCGTTTGACTTATCATACCTACTCCTGACATCAATGCAGCTCCCAAGGTCCTATTATACAGAACTCCATGTATACTTGGCCTTAGACATCATAAATCTATACCTTCCCTTTTGTTGGCCATAGGAGGCGTGCCACTTGTCCTCTGCATATAGGGCCGCAGCCCCGATATATCACACAAGCCACTAAGTACCTTCCCCGTCCTTAGTCATGCTAGGTCTCAGATCCTTACTATGGTTCAAGATACCAAGACCGAACCAAGTCATTATCCACAACACATAACAATACCTTCTCTCTCCCTCTCTCTAAGGTCTGTCTTTGGCTATTGCCTCTTCCAATTCAGGTGGCCTGAACCTTCAGGGTCACACCAATATCCCAAACTGACCTTTTGAGGCACTCCAAGCCCTCAATCACCCACAGATTACAAGTTCCATGATGTTGAGTAGAGATCCTTTTGGTGGAGTACAGATTATACTGTTCAATTCACGTTGAACAATGTCTGTTAATCTCCATATGCTGATTATGTCATCCTTCTTATGTCGGTCCTTCGAATTGTATGTTATACACTCTAGTTTCTCAACCCGTTTTGTGTTGATGTAGTATGGAGGCTTTGGAATGGCAGTTCAAGGAATTTGTTCAGTGTGCATGTGGGAGTTGCATCTTTCTATGTATACTATTTCCCAGTGTTAGTTGTTCTAAATCTATGTGATCATATAAGTTGCAATCCGCCAATAAATCCTTACTTTGATATAGTAGCATATGCCATATAGTTAATTTGTTCCCATCTTGTCATTGTTTCTATGTAATTGATTTTTGGTAGTTTTTCTATTAGAAGATAAAAACTTTTGTGCTCACAGTATATTTCACAAACAGGGTTCACTTGATCAATCTATGCCTTTCCAGAAAAATGGCGCTATCGCGCTGCTTGTTGGTGCTTTCTACTTGCTCAGTAGATACGCAACACATTGCACTTGGGTAACATCAGAGGCATATTCATCTCCGTCAATTGTCTTAGCGGCAAGGGGTGCAAATGGCAACAGGGTCATTTTTGATGATTACCGTGAGGCATATTTCTGGCTTCGGCAGAATACTCCAACAGATGCTAAAGTGATGTCCTGGTGGGATTATGGCTACCAGATCACCGCCATGGGAAACAGAACCGTGATAGTAGACAACAACACATGGAACAATACACACATTGCTACTGTTGGAAGAGCAATGTCATCTTATGAAGATGAAGCATATGATATAATGAGATCACTGGATGTGGATTATGTTCTAGTTGTATTTGGAGGTGTCACTGGTTATTCTTCAGATGATATTAACAAGTAAGGATTTGATTCTTGCTGATTGCATGGCTGAAAGAAATTGCTTTGTAGTCCTTGGAAGGATATGGTTTGTGTGAACTAAGCCTTCTTTTTATGGTAATAGAAAGACTGAATTGTTTACTTTTAGTAGGTTTAGTTTCAGATGCAAAAGCTCTGCCATTAAATTTGTGGGTTACTAAAGTTATTAGGTGTGTGCTCCGCGTCCTTCTCCTTTTTCCTTCAGTATTTGAATTGTTTCCTTGTTAATCAAGAGATTGTAGAATATGAGCTTTTGTGAAGTACCAAAGAAGATCCTAACGTGCCTGTAGGATAGATTGCAGCGTATTTGTATATGAGATGCGAGACCATCTGATGCTTCTTATAGATAAGCTGCTTATTTAGATCATTGCAGTAATATTTATAATCTGGTGCCTGGACCATCATCAATTTGCTTTTGCCAGCAGGCCACTTTTAATACCAGTTATTAAGCTTTTATATATGTCTAGTACTTCACGAATATTGGTTTCCATATTTTTTTCAAGGTATTTGTCAGCCATATGTACCTTCGGGCCCTCATATTTAGAAGAAGCAACCTGTCTTTTATTGTATTTTCATCATACACTCAAACAATTCATTTTGTACTAGGTTTTTATGGATGGTGAGAATTGGAGGTGGTGTTTTTCCTGTCATCAAGGAACCTGATTACCTTGTCAATGGCGAGTACCGTGTCGACAAAGGGGCAGCTCCAAAGATGTTAAACTGTCTCATGTAAGTTACTTCAAACTATTGAGTTGGTTCTACTTGTAAGATTAAAGTAGGTATATTAAAAAGATAATTTGGTGTGGTTTTATTATGAGTTAGACTATTAAGAAGCATGCTGTTTCCTGTCATCTCACCTCAAAATTTTCCAGAACAAGGCGTGTGGCTATTGTAATATATAGTTAGTTTGTTCATTGCCACATTCATTTAGTTGTAGGGCATTTAATTTGACTTCATTTCTCTTAAAATCTAGTTCTTCTCAGATTGGAACCTACTGTTCTTGTAATCTAAATGCATCAAATGTAGGATGAATGTGTTCCATTCTTCTACTATAATTTTCAAAATTACACTCACATGACAATTACACTCACATACATGAATGCATACAAATAATCTACATGCAGCAGATGTTTTATGTAGTGGCAGTTTTGATATGCGTTCTGCAGGGACATATAGGTAAATGATATTAAAGGTCCCCAAAGTATACTGTTTGTGACAGGTTTTAGTGCCCATCATTGATTTTTCTTATCAGGGCCCAATCCATCGATGTTTTTTTAAAGGTACTCAACCCTCGCCCGGTCAAGATTCCATAATGGCACTAGTGCTAATTTTGGTTCTTTGCTTAGACAAGTTTTGGAAAAGAAACTTTAGAAATGGTTGTGCAAATTGTGTCATCAATTTTATAAACACACACTTGTAAAATCAAGTAGAGAGAAATATTATTAGATAGAGCACCACCAAATACTAAACTTTTTTCTCCACTAGAGCCCCACAACAAAACATCCACTGCACTCCACATATAGGGCGCCAAAAAAGGCACCACCGCTCAAGACCACCACCATGACGGACATTGTTATTACTTCTTGTCGGTTAGATCTATGACTGTTACACTCATCTTCAGAAAAGGTAGACTCGTTACTACCACTTCTCAACTCTTCATTCCACCATTTTTGCCATTAACAATTATAACATCAAATCAAATATATTTAATAGCAATAAAGGAAATGAAAAAAATGTTGTGTAACACCTAAACCCTCTTTTACAAATACAAATCAAGAGAGTAGCATGCATTTTAATCAGGCCAAGGCAAGCCTACAGACGAAGCTTGAATTCTTGAGTGAATTTCATAAGAAAGGACAACTCATTAAGGGTAATGAAATGCTGAATACCTACTCTAATAAGTAGATTATTGCACGCTCACAACGGGCTTGCGATAAATTGGGAGAACGAAAACCCATGACAACAATGGATCACATCTAGGGCCATTTTACTGCAATGTTGGTTCATGTGGGGTGATATTTTATGAGACTCCCCCTACAAGTCCTGTCGGAGTTGGAAAAGGAGTTGGCCAAAATTTGTCCCACTTGCCTCTTGATCCCGGAGCCCTAGTTGCAAAAGGGAACTACCAGTCAGAGACACTTCGACTAATAGCTGAAATGTCCTCCAATGATTCAGTATCAAAACGAGGGATAGCTCGTAGAAGGAAAGTTCTTCCGAGGGAAAGGTATGTATGAAAACTGATATATAGGCCAAGGCTTACAGTGATTTCGATGTGGAAGTGGCTAGAAATGTCCTAACTGATCAACTCGGTGTGAGTATTCCAAGTGATCAGTCCCTTTTTCAATGGTCTTCATCCTTATTTATAGAAATCGGTTGAGTTTTCCGTTGTACATACTTGAGTGCATTCCTTGCACAGCCATCCTGATCATGGGTTGATTTGACATATCGTGGGACTAATCGACATGATTGGGTTGACTCATATAGGCCGACTTGAGCAGTAATGACCCAACCAGATCATAGGTCAGCTATGTTCTACTGGCTCTGACAGTTGACAAGTACCTAGGCCGAGCTTATGGCTTGAGGTTCTGCTCATGGTTGAGCCAACTAAGCATACTTTGCTTCTGCTTTGCTGACCCAAATTTTACTTGGCCTCTACAATTGCACCTTAGCTTGCTATTGCTCGGTTATCCTATCATCGGGGTCTGAGTGGCAGTGAGCTAATTCTGAGGTGGTGGGTTGGCTGTCTTTCTCTCTCTCTTTGACATCATAAGCCTGCTGCCAACTGCGCCCGCATAAAATGCGATATGCCATTTGGGTTGCTTTTGGACGGTTATCTTGAAAACTATCTTTTCGAATCTTGCCCAATTCCCTCTAGAACCCCTAGTGGGCTTTTCTTCATTTCACTGTCCGAGTACTCTGAGCATTCTTCTTTCTTTGCTTCTGTTGTTTTCTACTTCTTGTAAGTGCCGATTTCATCTCTTAGCCTTTTCAATGGCTACTGCTTTATGAAGGATGTTCATTGAAGGGTATAGGGAAATATTTATTAGAGGGAACTTTCCGAAAGGGATACGAAGATCTATGCTCTCAAAAATTCTATTCTCAAAATGGTAAAACTACTAAATAAGAGGGCCACGGTTGACACAAGGGCTAGTGGCCAACAACTAGCTTAGAAGTGTTGTACATCATTAGGCCAGGTACAACTAAGCAACGCAAAGCATATACTAAAATAACCACATCAGAGTTTCCCCACCAAAAAGAAACCTGTCCTCAAGTTCGGACAGTAGTATCATTACAAAAGGCATCAGGCAAATAGGGCATAGGATGTTACCCATTAAACGTTTTTGAGGTACCCAAATGAGGAGACAATTGGACTTGCTAACATTGTGGTTGATCTTGCGGAAAACTTTACAAGGACTCACTTTTTGATCATACAACTTAATTCAAGAGCTATCAGGGTGCTTTACTTGCTTAAAATAACCGATACGAGATCCCCTGCTTTGAGCAAAACCTCCCCTTGTGCACCAATGGCTGCCTTCTACTTAGCAATAAGACTTCTCAATTCAAGTTTGGTTGGTGGATTTGGTTCTTTCACCAATTTTAGGGAAGGGAAGCACTGAAGGGGAAGATATGGTACAGCAATCAGGTGACAAAATAAATAAAAAATTGTGCTGTAAAAGTCGACTTCTGGTGTCCCATGGTCTGGTTCCCGAAGTTGTAGCTACAGGCCTGAAGATCTGGTGTGAAAAGGTCCCCAATTGAAGTCAAAATGCTGCACTAGGTTTCATGACTTCAAATCTGAGGTGTTTATGTGTGACGAGTGCTAAAATGAGGGTTTAGGGTTTTGAAAATTGAAATAACACGCAAATCAAACTTGAATCAGCTTGAAGATGTGAACTGGATATCAACGAGCTAGCTCGAGTATGTGATATCGCAGTCCAATCAAACTCGAATAAATAGAATAGTGTTTGAGCTTTACTCGATATATAGGTTTAGGGTTCAAAATATGTGAGGCTTCACATCATGTTTTACTAATTAAGGCTTGAAATGGGTTCAATTGTATAGGGTTCGACTTTGAGAGGCAGGGTTTGAAGAGGCTAAATCAAAGATAATCTCAGGGTTTCCAGTGAAAATACTGTTCCAACAAGATTTTTTAGCGAAGCTAGGCTTCTGGTGGGTTTCCACCGATACTTTGGTGGGTCAAGAGCAAGGGTTAGGTTTGAATGCAACCAAATCAAAGGGATAGATTCATTAAGAAACTTTTCAGAAGGAATGCAAAGAGCTATGTCTCAAATACTCTATTCTCAAAGTGATAAAACTAATAAATGAAAGACCTAAGGCTGGGATAAAGGTTAGCGGCCACCTTAGAAGAGTTGTACATCACTAGGCTAGGTACAACTAAGCAAAGCAAAGCATAAAGAGACTATAAGTTGGCTAACATAACTACATCACGGGGGCCTCTAGAGGACATGGTATGTGGGTAATATAGTGGTGGCTGTTTAGCTGCTTTATCCCCTTAATCTTCATCTAGAGATCTCTTAGATAAACCAAATTCAAGATTGTCTTAAGCTATTGGTGCTAGAGTAATAGTGTTGGCAATTTAGACTACGACTCTTATCTTCTATTACATGACAATTCCATCTTGTTTACGTGACATGGTTTTGGGCAAACTCAACTCTGAAAGCTTGCTATGGAGGTGAGGTTACCCTCACAAGTATATAGTATTTCACATTGCTTTCAAACTAAGGCAAGGCAGGAGTGTGATTCACACCCTCTCTCGCACGAAACATGCTCACTAGGTAGTACTTGTCACACGCAAACTAGGAACATGCACCCTACCAATCCCTGGAACTCTTTTGGTCTGACAACATTCGTCCAAGAAGCTTAAGCTGTTATAAAATGAGCCAATGATATGTTTCAAGCTATCCAACCGTCTTCCTAATTTATATCCGTGTCTTGCATGTAAAGATGCAAATATTCTTACGTATAGAGAAACAAACAGTAAATGGTGAGAAGCAGAAAATGCAACCAAATGTTGATGGGGAGATTTCGATCCAGGACCTCTCATAAACAAAGATTTGATACCATTTTACATGGTTTTTGCTAGGACTCAAACCCCAAAGCTAGCTAATACCTGGTGCTTCTCATTCAGTTATCGAGCGCTGGTTATGTTGTCCTTGTGCTTGTATAATGGCATACTGCACATTACTTTTAAAGTCGGGCGATGTGTGACTTCGCCCCACAGTTTACACCTATATATTTTTGCGGCCATTGATGGTGGGTGTTGTGGTTTTCAGCCTGTTCTACTCACTTATGCTAACCCTTAGGCTGTCACACCTTACTGTAGTATCAGTATGGGGTTGGATTTAAGTTTGTTGCTCGAACAAAAAAGATTATTTTTTGTTATTGTCTAAAAGTATAAGACAGTTGTAGTTTCTGCTTAGTTAAACTTGAGTGTTAAGCCTTCTGACCAATTGCTACTGCATTTAGATGTGAACCAATCCACTTATCATTTTTTGATTAGTCTTCCATCTCATATATCTTCTTAACGCAGTGGTCATTGAATATAACTCCTAACTTTGGTAAGAGAATTTTAGCATTTCTCTTGCAGAGATTTAAGAATTGCTGCGTCATCATAGTGGTATCCCTTGACTCTTGCCATAATATCAGAATAAGTTGTCTCCATATGCAGGGATGCAATTCCCAGTACGTTTACTCTGTATTTGTTCATATGGAGAGTAGTGCACATGTTAGACTAGGAGACGAACACACACAGCACGTATCTCTTATTGGAAGGTTTTTGTTTCATTAGCTTCTTCAAGTAGAAGCATTTTATTAGGAACTAGAGGACGTATTCCTAAGATTGGCATCTTGGACACACACCAATCAGAAAAATCACTGTTGACACATGTTAGACACTGATTGGGACACTAATATACTAGTCCTTTTCCTTGCAAAATAAAATAGGTGACAGTCATGGCATGCTTCTCATGACTACTTGCTATACAACTACTGTAGTCAACAGTTTTCTGTTTCACTGTGGGGAGGAGGAAAGGGCGGTTGACCATTGACAACTCCAAGACCTTGCTCTGTCAAGAATCATACCATCAAAATTCCCAGCCGAGTTGATGCTGTTTAATTAAAAGAGTTTTAGCTATGACATTGATGGATTTTAAGTTTGTTATATGTATTTGATTCCGTTCAAACAATAATTTCGTGCAAGGCAACTTACTTTTGGTTGATCTTACGGGAGAGGAGTATGAGCGGGGAAGTGGAGGATCACAAAAGCTCCTAGTTCAGGTCGGGGGAGCGGTTAGGAATAATTGATAAAACAATATTTGCAATTGACACAAATTACAAATTATAATATTTACATGGTATTTTCTATCATAATTGGGAGTGGGTTCCTTTTGTGATGGGTGTGTGGTTCCTAGCCCCTAGGAGAGTTTTACTTGTGAGCTCGGGAGTGGGGAGGTTCCTGTTACAAAGATCAAATCTTGTTTTGCATTAAATATTTGAAGTTCTTGCACACGAAGCTTTTGGGTTATTTGGTTAACTTATAAAAATGATGAGGAACATGAACTTCATTTCTTATGGATATACTAGACTGGGCCAGTCTTGAATTGCTTAGGGTCAAGGTTCGATGGTGCTATGTTGTATTGAATTAGTTTGTTCTTTATGAAAATTTTGGTACATTTGTCTGAGGGCTCTTTGTTGGTTATTTCTTCTTTTCTTTGTTACGGCAATAAATATATACTTCTGTAGGGCTATATGGTCCTTTAATGAACCATGAGGTCGTGACTGACAGATATTATCCCTGTATACTGGTACAATGGGAGTGGAAACATTAGTTTTAATTCAGTGAACTTGACGTTGTTGGAAATGTGGAATGTTCTGAGGTGCATTATTAAGCCCCAAAGAATTAGAAGAAAAGGGGAAAATATCATGAAGCTGGTGGTAAGGAAAAGGAAGTAAAGTACTTGAGAGAAATAGTCAATTTAGCAGCTTTGTTTGTGAAGTGTTGGATCATTTGCATTGAAGGTTGTTTTATTGAATCTTTGTTTCTGGGCGTTGAATCCGAAGCATTGAAGCTTTGTTTCCAGGCTAATTATTGGATACTCCTGGAGTACCATGTGGCATTGCTTAGGCAGTACTCCGGGCCAATGTACCGCAACACATGGTTCATTCCTTGTCTCCCAACAACCTAACAAATATATGCGTGGCTATCTTACCCAAGAAATTTGTCGCTATGTGATTTGGTGGACGTATCATGTGATATGCCACATGGTACTCTGGAACGGTGAATATTTGCTCTTGTTCCCAAGCCTTGGGTCATTTCCAGAGCGTTGGATCAATACAGAAGCTCTATCAGATTTATCACATTACAAATTCAGTTTGTTTTCTTGGTGCATTTATTCCTTTTAATATGGCATAGTTAATATTGATGGTACGATGTCCTATTTGGGGTCCATTTGGCCTGTGGTTATTATTGGATTATTCACTGTTTAGTTTTTTGTCCTTATTTGAAATTTTTTTTTAATTTTTTGTTTTTCATCAATTTTTTGATGATTGTTGGTTCGTCTCGACAAGAGCTTTCAGAAAAGTTATCAATCATCGGCCACATTTGAAAAAAGTTCAGAAAAGACAAAAAATAAGTCAAAAACAGCGTCCGTGTTGGCTTATTTTCGTCTTTAGTGACTTTTTTTTAACTTTTGGACATAATTTTATACTTTTTAGATTCCTTTCGTCGATACGAACCAATAATCCACGAAAAAATGACATAAAAATAACAAATACAAAAAAAATTTGAATAAAGACAAAAAATAAGTCAAAAAAAAAATTTTGGCCAAATAAGGCCTTGATAATATTGATCTCAACATGTCTCGAGGACATTTTAGGCAAAATATTTGAAAGTATGAGGAGTTCTTTGGAGGTGGATTTGAATTACAGTTTCACCTTTTGTCACATCTATATCTTGTTTTATTTATTTTGTGGTGTATCTAGTGGGAAAACAAAATCTTAACATCTTATGTACTGTGCTAATCAGGTACAAGCTGTCTTACTATCGGTTTGGGGAGCTGACAACGGAATATGGAAAACCTGCGGGGTAAGTGTGACGTCTTCTCTTTCTTCTGCTTAAGTTTTATTTGCTTCTTTCATCTTTTTTTGCAGAAACCCAAACTTCCATATCCAAATGCACTTGAATTTTTCTGGGGGAAAAAATAGAATGTGCTCAAAGTTGCAGCTGGGAAAGCATACCAGCATGCTAAATTACAAATTCACCAGCAACTAGATTGATAATAATACTAACAGAATAAAAGTATTGATTTGGGGGTTATACGACTTCCAAGTCTGGAAGTTCTTCTTGTTTTCAACTTTGATGTTAGGAACTATCTGTTTACCCAGATTGAAATTTTCTTTTTTTCGAGTTTGCCTTTCTCGAGTTGTTAAAACTAGTGATCATGACGGGGCTGATTAAATATGGGCTGGGAGTAACCCTACCCCATCCATGACATGTGAAACCCTCTCCATCTCCATCCTCATCCTGCAATGGTTTGGCCATCACTACCCACGCCATCGCCCATCACCCGCATACCAAAGGCTTCTGCATAAAACTCTAATGGTTACTAGCATCCTTCCACCAAAAATTTGCCAATGCCGTCATCATGAAATGGATTGAATTCCCATGAGGACACTAAGGGCTCTGGATCTAGTTTTAAATGCGTACATTGAATAAGTCATGTGAATGAATCTAATTATAAATGCATAGATGGAACCTAACAATGTGGTTAATGAACCTAACAGTAATTACATGTACTGAATTAACACGTGGTTAATGCATTGTATCCACATGCATCTTCATCCAAATAGTAGATTCATAATGACCCTTGAATGACCTATGCTGCCCATGAGTCGGATCTTCTGAAATAACTAAAATACTAGTAAGCACATGAGTCTTCCTATTGATGATGGGCAAGGTGAATCAAGGGGCAAATTTCTATCCCAAGTATAGCACAAGAATCCTCTAATGCCTCTTCCTGTTAGTGGCAGGGCAAGGCGAGTCAATGAGGAAATTTCTATCGCCGGTATAGGACAAGAGTCTTCTCAATAGTCTTGTTCCTCTGAATATAACAAATGGTGTTTTGTCTCAAATATACTTGCACTCTAAGTAGCATAATCAGAGCCATGGCATTGACGTGCAAATTTTTGAACACGATGTACTGGAGACATGGTAAATAATTATTTTTGTCCTATTACCTTGGAGGTTTAGATGAAAAGGAAGAAATAAAAATACATCTCCTTATCAGGGATGCCTTAAGTTACACGTGACATTTGACATCATTTAAATTTGTCTTCACATTATTCAAGAAGGTGTTCCAACAAAGAGAGTTCATTGTTCACATGCACCATCCATCCTTGTGGCAAAAACAGAACTTGTCTAACTAGAATATACTTTTTTGGTTGACATTTATACACCCTGATGTGTCCCGCGGGTGTCCATAGACTGCCCACAGCATGTTCTAGAATGTTTCTGGAATATCCAAATTATTATTATTTTTTGAAAACATGGGATGCTACTGATTTGAATTATGTCCGACACTGGTACATTACCTCCTGGAAGGTGGCCGTGCTTCATAGCCTTATTTAAGATTACTGTTCTATACTATTGATTGCTTGATGGCAGGTATGATCGAGCAAGGGGGGTTGAAATCGGAAATAAAGAGGTGAAACTAGAATACTTGGAAGAGGCATTTACAACGTCTAACTGGATAGTTCGGATATACAAAGTTAAACCACCCAGCAATAGGCGGTGAGTAACACGATCTCTCGCACCAACATCCCACCCGGCTCCTTTTTCTCTGCAGGACATGAAGGGAAGCTGTTGAGCTTTGAAAGCTTGCATACCTTTAGAAACAGACCCATGTTTTTTTTGCTGTTTGAGTTTATGGTTGTAGCAAACAAGGCTTGTTAGGAACTTTCATAATATATTTTTGACCAAGACATTGTTAGAAGCGCTATCAATGCTGAGCAGAATCGTAACTGATTCTCTTGGCGAACTAATAATTTATTTTTCAGATAGGTAATAGTTCTCATCCTGGGATTTTGTGGTGCTCTATTTTTCCCACTGTATTAAGGTCTTCTTCAGCTGGTCACTGTTGTGTGCAAGTGCCATATTAGATTGGTATGCCTGCCCTTTGACTTTTTATACTGTTATGGCGGCATGCAAATGTGTGATGCAGGGTATGAATTTGGCTTCAAGTACCGTCAACTGAGTTTTGTTTTGTGCTGCTTTTATTATCATTGAGATGCCCTCGTTTTGGCTTTGCAACATCACAGGTCCTTCAGGCAAATTTGTGTTCTTGATTTTGTATGATTCGTATTATTGTAGTAGTAATGATAGTGATACACACACTTTACCTACACACATCCATTCTTTGAGGAACTCACCCTTCAAAGTAGGCGAGTATGAGTGCAAGTGTCTTTTGACTCTCTCTTTTTAATGTTGCGGAGCTTAATCTATTCAGGAGTTTTTTTGTGAAATCCGACTCCTCTCCACTTGGGTTTTTCTCACCTCACAAACACGTAATATATATGTATGGGAAAGGCTATATAAACCAACATTTTTTTGGATCAATATTAGATTAATGTCTAAACTCTTCGTTCCTGATTAAATTTTAATGATCCGAACCGCTCAATGTGTTTAAAACATGTTTTTAAGGGCACCCGCGAGAAATTAGCTCAAAATATTACTAGAAATAGTTTGATCTAAGCAGTGGTTCATAAAATATTTTCTGTTAGCATTTTGAACCACTATTTGGATCAAGTCCTTTCCGGTAATATTTTGAGTTGATTTCTCTCGGGTACCCTTAAAAATATATTTTAAACACATTGAACGGTTCGGATCATTAAAATTTAATCATGAACGAAGAGTTTAAACGTTGGTCTAATATTGGTCTAAAAAGTGTTGGTTCATGGAGCCTTTCCCTGTATGTATATATGTCCACGATTGCTTAAGAATAATCAGAAAACAATCCTCGTATACTAGTATTTATAAAGACACCGGTATTTGTTGCTCCAGCTAGTATAAAGTGCATCAAGTAGAGCGGACAGGTAACCGTAGTAAACTAGGTAGTAAAACCCAGTACTAAACAAAAGCAATGGCAACTTGCACTTTTACAAGTCCCATGTTTGATTTTATGAAGTTCGTCCCGTGGAAATCTGTCAATATGTACTCTTGGTCCACTTCAACGTGTCTCGTGTCAACAAATAGCTCATACACACACACCATATGACTCAGATTTATGCACCAAGCCCAGAAATTCTTAATCCTTTAGTGTCTGGAACCGTTGGATATATATAGAGTCCTCAATAATTTGTGGATCCTGTGTGCATCAAATAGTTCCAAATACATCTGTGTCCTAATGTGTCTGAACACATCTATGTTCTTAGACATTTTGGTACCAAAAACGCAAGGGCAGCTTAGTGCCTGACTACATTGCATAGATCTTTACCGTTCTTCCTATCATATGCTATATTGGTGATAGAAAGGAGAAAGGGGATGGACACTGTGTGTGTTCGACACCATTTGTTTTCAAAAAATAATTTAGTGTCCGGTATACTGTGAAAACTTGAGTATTGAAAACAATCTTTGAAAGATTTGAAATTGCACCAGAAAATCATGACGATGGTTTGACGTATTAGAAGAGCATGAGTTTGTTTTATAATTGAACCCCAATTATGTGACATCCTACACAAAATAAGAAGAATTTTCAGGAGTCCTTTTCAAGCATCATGCTCGATTCAAGAAGCGCATAAAGAAGGTGTCAAATTATAAAGATACGAAAGAGAAGAAGAAGAAGAAGAAGAAGAAGAAGAAGAAGAAGCTGGTTAGATCGAAATTCTGAAAGGACGATGAATGAAAAGAAATGAAATAAACTTCTATTCAAATACAATCTCTAACAAGTATCTAAAAGTTTGTACAAATGGTTGAAAATTAAAAGCCCCACTATCAGTTGTCTGAATTCTTACTTGTAAAAGACGTATTCAAGCACGTGTGGGTTATACATTGTTGTTAGAAACTTGTTTTGCATTCAAACCATGCTTAAGCACGGTATGTGAAAATTTTCCAGTTATCATGAATGCCATATAATAATTTGCGAATTTTGATAAAAAGATAATCATAAGATGACATCTCGTATACATAGTGATACCCTGACCGTGAGGAGTGAGAAAAGCGGTGTTTGGAATAAAGGCCTAGATATTGTTGGACCGCTCCCAAAAGCTAAAGGCATGAAGAGATGTGTGATGGTCGGCACGGATTATTTTTCAAAGTGGATTGAAATCGAACCATTGGCAAAAATTACCGAGCATAATGTGGAGAAATTTGTTTGGTAGAATATTATCACAAGGTTTGAAATCCCTTACTCAATTATGTCAAACAACGAGACCCAATTTCAAGACAAGTTTATAGCTTTCTATTCACAGTATAAGATACAGAACTTCTACATGTCAGTAGGATATCTTCAAAGCAATGGCTAAGCAGAAGCATCAAACTAAACTATACTGGAAGGAATAAAGAAGAGATCGGAGAAGGCGAAAGGAAGATGGGTTGATAAACTCCCCTTAGTTTTATGGGTTCACCGAACAATACCGAGAAGGTCAACAGGGGCCATCGCCTTCTCTTTGGCATATGGCACTAAAGCCATGATTCTATTAGAAGTAGGCCTCCCCACTATCCGAACATAACTAATCGAGCAGGGGGGGAACAACGCAACACTTGAAATGGAGTACGACTTAGCCGAAGAAAGGCGTGAACGAGCACTTGTCAAATTAGTATCATAATCCAAGTTCTTCGACAAGAATGTCCACCCGAAGTAGTTCACCATTGGCGAGCTGGTGCTACGTAAAGTACTTGGCAACCAAAGATTCGATAGACAAAAAGTTAGGGCCAAATTGGGAAGGTCCTTACAAAGTGATTGACAAGCCTAGTAAAGGGGCAAACTAGCTTGTTAATATAGAAGGCAAAGAGATTCCAAGTACTTAGAATATTTCCAACCTTGTGAAGCTTTTTCAGTAAAAGTTTTCTTTTCCTACGAAAGTTTTTTTTAGAAACTTATGAAGGAAATAATTTCGTAACTAAGATTTCAATTTTCACATGCTATTCAAGTTATTGTTGGGGGATAAACATGCTATTTGAGTTTTGTCAAGATAATCAGCAAGGCAATGCATGCCAACCATCCACTTCCTTGTTGGGGGGCCGAAGAGCCCCTTAGCTGAGGAAAAGTCATGGGGTGAGAGGCCCCAAGCTAGGGTGAGAGATCTTGGACTAAGATCCGAAATTACATACGATGACTCAACTGCTCGGGCAAAGGCCCATCAGTTCAGGTGTATGATTTAGGGAAAGGCCTAACAAACAAACTTGAGAAAACTTTATTCAAAGAGTTTATAAGTTTAGAAAAGTTAGAAACCAAACTTGACAAAAGTTGAATAATGTATAAAAAAAAACTTGAGAAAAGTTTTCTAAAGAAAAGTAATTCGAGAAGAGAATTTACACTAAGTAAAGCGCAAAGAGCAATTGAAGGCGTAATATCTAAAAGAAAGATTTGTATTCAATGCAGGCCCCAGTCACAGCAAAGAAAAAAGACAAGACTTAGAGTTGTTAGGCCAAACCCCAAGGCCATAGTGGGTTCAACAGAAATGTAAAACGAGTTCAGAAAAACAAACAAAAGTATCATTAAGTACAGATCAAGAGAGTTACATGCCAATAGTGGCATTATCAATGCTCTCACCGTCACCTTCAACGAGTGGAAGGTCTTGCGCGACGTTATCTGTTGTAACAGTCTGGGAAGAAGGGGCAGTCTCAGTATCAGAATGAAAGCATTCAACTTCAATGGACTTTGGCACATCGGTGAACAAGGGAGAATCCTTAGTGATGTTACATATTCGCAGGGCGGCCTTCCGTGCAAACGCAAAGCATGCTTCTCTGATTCCAGGGAGTTGGCCAATGGTGTAGTCATGGGCGACATCTTGGATCCTTTGTTACCGCGCGAGCAGCTTTATAGTCTTCATCAGGCTAGGCAATCTGGGCCTCCAAGATCTTCTTTTCTTCAGCATGAGATGCCTCCAGGATCTTCTTCTCTTCAGCATATGATGCCTCCATCTCAATGAGTTTGGACTCAGCATCAATTGCCCTCTTTAAGTTGGCCGAGATGACAGCCCTTGCATCATCCACTTCTGACTTCCCTTACATAATAATGTTGGCCTAGTTGATGTGGTTTACCTCCTCCACTTTAGCCAGACGTCTCATCACAGTATGAGTCCTTTGTACAGCCTAGAAAGTAGAAGGACGGAGTATGAACAACCGTGCAAAAATAGGTTAAGAGAAATAGTAACAAAATAGAAGGGAGCAAGATTGTAGGTGAACATCTCATCCAAGATTTTATTATCGTCAGCGATCTCCAGAGCTGCCATGTCTCTTGAAGGGATGGTTGCGTTGGATATTGCTCGGGAAATCTTGGGGCTCTAGAGGGAGTCGCTGACCGTTACCGAGGGGTCTCGTGGAGTTGATAGCTCGGGAGCCCATCTCACGGCCTCTTTCAGTTGGAATTTCTTCTTTGAGGTTTTTTTTCATTGGCAACCCTTTTCGGAGGAGGCACTTCCTCAAGGTTCACCATGGGCGTCGACCCTGATGCAAGGATGATCAGCAAATTAACGCCGATAGTTGAAGAAGTATGTTTTCGTTTTGAAGTTTTTCTTTTGGTCTCATGTTGAAGAGCTTTCAGTAGTTTGGGAATTTCCTTGTTTTGTTCCATGATGCCTTGATCGATATCGCTATTGTCCTTTGAATTCCAAAATTCGAGATGGGGAGAGGCTTTCGGCGGTTCTTGAGATCAGTGGGCTAAAAATTGAGTGTTAGAAGACGATGAAGCAGAAGAGGAAGCGACAACAGCTTCAACAAGAGTAACTCTGTCCGGCTCTCTGAGATGAGGTAAGGGGATTGGCTTAAAAACTTGGGTAACAAGTCTGATCTTCGACAAGTACAGTTGCGAGATGGGAACAATCTTTGATGTAGCCTCTGTACGACGGGACATAGTGGAGTGAATGACTTTTGGGGCATGGGCTTTGGTTTGTCCTGAGGGGTCCTTATATCTTACAACCCTTTTTATGCCGACTGCCTTGATCGGGGAAAGATTACGATTCATTCTTGTTGCAATTGACAGCTACAAGAGAAAAGAATAGAGTCGACAGAAAATGTGAAAATAGCCGGAATGGCAACATAAAAACAGTACAAGAGAGAAACTGACGAGGTTTCCCCGAATCTTGTCGGGATTCTTATTCGTTGGCTCTCGGGCTCCCAAGCCTGGAATTCCCAATTTTCCAACACGATCAGAAAGTCGTCGTCATTACCATGATTGGAGTCATTAAGGTAAGTCACAAGCCTCTCGAGCTTTGGTCGGTTCACGAGGTAATAGAGGTCTGGGTTGGCTCTTGTCATGTCATAGTGGTATTGGATTTCTTGTAATCCTAGGTCGGTTCCTAGGATTCTATTAAGTTCACCTATCGATATGATGATTTTGTATTTTGCGGAGCAAAGGATGCAACGGGAATTGAACTCCACTCTTTGTTACGGCCTGGGGGGATGTGGATCAAATCCTCATCGCACATCTCAGGGTGGAGTGTTGGGTCATTGATTTCAGCTACAACATCGTCTGGAATGTTGTAGTGCCAGTGAAACTCTGCTATCTTGGTTGGAGTGGCAAAAAGTTGTCAAAATATCCCCATTTAAAGGATGAGTGGGGGCAAAGATGATGAACCAAAATGGAAAAGACGGGTTCAAATAAAGACTAACAGGAATGAAGTCATCAAAAAATTTATAGTTGACAAAATAGAGTACTCAAGGGAACGATGAATAGTGACAAGAAGGGGAAGAGACCAGAGAGTTTGCAAAGGAATAGAGGTTCGGGCAGTGAAAAATTATTTACTATGGTATGGAACCCAAACGATGGTTCAAGATGTTTATTCGAGGAAAAAAAATCTATTCAGTTGGGTTCGGATAGCTTTGTCTACTCCAACAGTTTGGCATGAAGCAGACAAAGCTAGGGACAATTAAAGGAGGTAATACTTAAAATGAAGAATATTTAAGTATTTTCCGTATTAAATTGTTACGATTAGTCCTCAGCTCCAAAACAGTATGCTCTTGCTCATGGGAGCATTGCCGAGATTACGGAAGTACTAGCCGACCAAAGAATGATGGCTAGAAGGATTGCCGACCTGAGAAGGACAGTTAGTCTGGATAAGTTGGAATCCGATTATCTTGGGAGGATGAGGATGAGGAATCCTAGGCCAATTCGACTTAGAATGAATAATCTAAGGTCAAATGGAACTCTAATGATCAAATAAGTCCTGGAGAGTAAACTGATTCTATTAAGGAATAAGAATCTAGGCAAAACATAGATTGATAAGATAGCAAAAGGTCTATAGATAGAGGTTCAAGGTCAAGGTGTAAGGTATGCAGTAATACACAGTTCATAGTGATTGCTAGAGAGTTTTTTGGTGATCACAAAACTGACTTAGCTAGCTATCAAAGTGCCTTCCCACCGCAGAGGTGGAGGGTATTTTGACGGTTTCTTGTCTTGTAGATCACAGAAAATAAATATAAGAAAGAGAGAGAGTTCATTAGATACCTTGTTGCCTAGAACCGAAATTATACTTCTCAGGTAATCAGTTTTACTTATTGATAGATGTAAGAGAATCCATTTGATTGGTTTCTCATAGCTTCCAAATATTGGTTAGTCATTTGTTTAACTATGTTTTGAAGAGTTTGTTGAAATTGACTTCTCCAATGTTCATGACCAATCCCTTCTCTGTGGCCAATATTCCAAGTCTCACCAACACTTGGGAGTGCACAGGAAAGGAACTACATGGAGACCACGGGGGGCCCGGGTCCCTCTAAAATTTTCAAAAAAATTTAAGACTTAGGTATAAAATTTGAAAATTATAGAAAAAAATACATTTTGGCCTCCTCAAATTATAGTCCGTCTCACCCTTTCCCAAAAAAATATCCTCAGTCCCCCCATATTTCGAATTCTAGTTCCGCCCTTGGGAGTGCACACGCACCCATTAGACAGTGTCAAAATAGATGTTTGCTCTTTTTCTCTCTGATGAAAATAATGTAAATTTGTGTGCTAGGCAAAGGTGTTATCAAATCTTTATCTAAAATTAACAATGGGTATCTACTTGAGAGTAATCAACCTCATGTTGGAAGGAAGGTTCAAGATGCTTCAAGGAACAAGATTTTTTCTATATTTAAAGGTACAAAAACAATTACTCCCATGCCTCAAAATCAATGATGATCACAAAGAATGAAGAACTAAAAGAAAAATAAATAATGTATTAACATATTATTCTTGGATTGAAGCAAAGGGTGCCTTTCTTTAAGTTACAAACTACTCCTATGATTACAACTTTTGCTACAATTATGCTATGGTAGAAAACAAACGAATTTTTTTAGTAGAGTTTGGATGCCTTCTTCTTGTTGAGAATTCCTATTTAGAGGTGGTTGGTTTGTAATGCATGCATGGCCGGCCAGGGGTAAGCCCCCGTGCTCGGGTAACCTCCCGGCGTTGGGCAACAAAAGACTTTTGAGAGCTTGCGTATCATCACATCCGAGGGAAAAGCATTGTCCTTACTTATGCTGAAGAAAGTTCCATTACCAGTCATCCAAAACTCTTCAAGAGCATGAAACATGTTTCATGCCTTACTACATTCTTCATTCACCATTTTCTATCTTCCTTAGCTTTCAAAATATTCCTATAGTCGAGGCAATTGCTTCGAGGAGTCTAGGCTGCTCAATAAATGTCCATGCATGATTGTGATTATACGTGTGTTAATCCCGTATAAAGAATGTCATTTTCTTATGTAAGAGTATATTATTCATGTAAACAGATATATGATTGTTTTCTTAGATGTAGTAAAAGAAGATGGGATTAAGGCTTCCAATTAGGGTACAAAAGATAGATATTTAGCCTCCTACCCTTTTTTCATTAAAAAAAATAATTCTCATGACTCGAACTCAGTACATATTTCGAGGCATAATTTTCCACATCACAGGAAATTACCACCACTATCCAACATATTGTACTGTTTTCATTGCTATCTTAATAAGGTAAAGTCCATTTTACCCTCCTGTGGTTTCAGCCTCATGCGAATCAACTTCTCTATATTTTATGGCATAACTGCGTAACCTCGTGTGATTTCTGGATTAAAATGCACACATAACTCTGTTAACAAATTGAATAAAATGACTTTTGTATCCCTCGTCTTCTTCTTCATCATCATCTCTGCAATGGCCTCCGATCTGAACAACCTCATTGCATCAAGACCTAAATGACGCGTCCACCACCAGATGAATAGAGAGCAACAAAATTACAAAATGAAACCCCATGATTTTCCCTCTCAATATGCTTATTCTTGTATGTACATCCATATGTACTCGTACCATCAAACCACAAGAGGGTAAAATAGACTTTACCATCTAATATCCATGTTTAGTTCATCAAAAATTATCCGAATTAGTTTACTATTCATCCAAATACAGAATGAATCATTCTATCAAAACTTCAAGTAATAGCCATTCTATTCTATTCTTTTTTATTGGCTAGTCAAATACATTGATATTCCTTAGTTCATATTGAATAGTCATTCCAATCACATTTCGTTCAATCCCACACTGAGATAAAAGTGGATAAGCTATTTTTTCCTCAGGCACTCTTGATTACAAAAGTAGCATCCAAGTACCAAATTCAAATCATATTCTAATTCTGTGATTCATATGCAAAACCAAACAAAAGAATGAGAATCGTCATTCCAATAACATTTCGTTCAATCCCATACCGGTTTCTTCCATCTTATTATAACGTTAACTTCATCAAACCAAACATAAATATTAAATTCGTGTTGACTGTAAACCTATCTACAGTTTACAAACAGTGAGAAACGAGATTATATTTGGTCATTTGACAAGCTACGAATTATAATTAACAATATAAAACGAGAAGGCGAGATACGAAGCACATGGACCAAGGGCGCTCCAATATTCTTTAAAAGGAAGCCGGAAAAAAAAAAAAAGAAGCCGGTGGATTTGATTTCTAAACATCCAAAGGGTTCATATCAAAATTTTCACAAATCTGCAAGAGTGACCAACAGTTCCTTTTCTAGGTAGCATTTAGTAAAGCAATCGTACGTGAAAATTTTGGTTTTCGGACCAAAAGAAATCACATTCAGAGGTTGATAGTCAAAATTCTTCTCCTCTGCTGATACACAGCCATCCTTGTCAAAAAGCAACTTCGCCCTCGTTACCTAAGTTCTGAATTTGGTCGCCATTCCCGCTGCTTTCTTCGACCAACTGCCTTTCCTTCTCTTGTTGCTCTGTGAAAACATTGAAAGGAAACCATTTTATATAGAATACAATATTACAATCCAAGCAATCGCGTTATAATAATATTATCTTTGGTACTGCCGACATTATGATCATGGAAGTCAGTGACTAAATACTTGACGTAACACTTTCACATATGAACATAATCGCCTCTGCATTAGTTAATGGAAAAACTGCCACAAAAATCATATTAGCAGCAGAAACTTTCATTAAACAACTTTACGACGAAGGTACTGTTCTAAATCCATGTATGACTATCTGAACAAGAAGTGTTTAGAGGAACCATTTCACAAATCAAATATAGAAAGCATATCCAAGTTTGTAAACCAACTTTCCCCAAAGGGCCAAAACACAAACCCAAATGCCTAAAGACTGAGGTTATGGTATGTTGGATGGAGTTATTCCAGTGGAATCGTGATTCTTATGTTTGGTTCACAAAAAATGACATGAATGATTATTATGATTTGAATAACCATTCACGCAGATAAAAGAATAGTCATTCCGTTACAAATTCAAGGAATCGCCGTTCCTGTGGGTGCATAAGAAAATTTACTGAGAAAGTTAGTTCCTCAATTTGTGGCCGAACACCCTAGCACACTAACACGCCTAAAACCTAATATGCAAAATAATAAACTGTCAAAGAATCTTCCGCCTCTAGTCGGTACAAAGACACTCCGATAATTAAATCAATTTTCAATCAAAGAATAACTCTCAATGTGATACTTGCAATAACAAATCACAACGGGTGTATGTGCCTTTTTATAGAGGTTATCCCCCACTAATCCAAGTCATTTTCCATCTCCTAATTTCTCATTAGAGATGGATTAGACTTGCTCACAGTTGGTCACTAACAAGATAACCCTCGTCTCTTACAGTTAGAGTTTCATTCAACTATTAACTTCTCGTTATAAGTTGAATTGGCCTTGGATTTCTTATCCTTGTCATATTAGAATTGGTCTCAAGCTTTTCAGGTTCAATGCTTATCCTTTATCTAGACATTTTTATTTAAACGCCTTTCTCAACTCGACTAATATCATTATAGCTCGACAATACGCCCATACACAATAGCACCTCTTTGCCAATCTAAACTCTCGCTTGTTTGTTCTGTAAAAATCCTAATTACATTTAATTGGATTTTACCTCCTTCAGTTCCATTCCGTTCTTTCTTAGAGGTGAGATAAATATGGCCATAATTCATTAATACATAATGAAATATGGTAATATCAGTCTCACAATTATAAGAAAAACTAAAAATCTTCACTCTCCTCCCCCTCTTTTACTTTCTCTTACTTGGCCCATTGATAAAGATTTTCAAGTCTTCTCCCTCCTAAGCCTTTGTCTCTCTATCAATTAACTTATTCTTCATACGAATTTTCATGTCCTCTATCTCCTCACCTCTCTCTCTGTCAAAATCGACCCACTTTTTATGAAGCTCTACGAAGGAAGGAGTTAGGTTAGGATTGCTTTGAAAAAATTCTTAGAGAGAGATTTTTTTTTTGGTTTTTTGGGTTTTTTTTTTTTTTTTTTTTTTGGGGGGGGGGGGGGGGGGGGGGTGGGGAGGAGGAGGAGGAGGGTGGGTTGTGGCTATCAAGAGTGAGTAAAAATTTTCTCTTGCACTCTTGGTTACAATAAAAAGATCTAAATACCAAATTTAACTCGTATTCTATTTTTTTTATTTCTACGCACAACTAACATAGGAATGAGAATGATCATTCATTCCAATTCTATCCCAATTTCTATTATATTCAATTCCAACGATGATACCATCGAACCAAACAAGGCCTAAGAGTATTAACTTAACTTGTTCCAAAAGCTTAAGCTTTTATGAGATGGGCCTAACAATGTATTTCAAGCTATCCAACACCCTCCCTCTTATACAACCCAGTCTTATGCATAGAGATGCAAATGTTTATTGATGAAGCGAAACAAAATACGTAGGTTGAAGATCAAATGCAAATTGAGAAACTTAAAACCCAAGACCTCTCCCACGAGCTGTGATGCCACGTTGATTTTACAATTGTTCCAAAGACTTAAGCTCTTAGAAAACGGACCAACAACGTATATGAAGCTATTCAACAAGAAAGTTTACAAGACAACCCGAAGAATAACTATTCACAAGTATTATATATTCGTGAGGGACTGTAGTAACACAATGTCTTCCTTGTTTATGTTCGTGCAAAAACTTTGTAACCACCAACACCCCCCTCTTAAACATTAGAAAAAAAAGAAGTATTGCCAATCATAACAGGTTCTCTTGAAATGGAAAAGCATTTTCACTGAACAGTTCTACATTTAGCAGTGTTCTGTTGTTTCCTTCCTTTCCCCTATACAGTACAGATTTTGACAGAATGCATCAAATAGAAGCTAGGATGATTCTGTCCTGTTTATGAGATCATTGAGATGAAAAGAAAGGCATTGGCCAAATCACAATAGTATTTTCCTTCCAAGCTTGAGCCCAAACTCGAGCTAGGCTTGTTAATATACAATCAAGCATAGATGAGCTGAGCTCGAGCCTACATGATTACAACCAGCCCAATTCAAACAACGAAGAGCTCAACTCGAGCCCTATTGGGCATGCCTGGAGCGTATTTGAATTTATATGTGTACACCATATGTTGGATAAGAATATGTGAGGCTGCAATCATGTGTGTCTTTCTTGGATCTGGATAGATTATGGAACGGAAGGGGCACGGATGAGCAAGGTATTATGGAGGGCCATAAATTAACTGAATACATAATACGGGTTCAAACTAATCAAGAGAAAACTGAGGCCTGAGAAATCAGAACAGAAAAAGGATTCACCCAAGACTGATGAAAGGGCTTGTAAGGGTTACGAGCAGAGGCGCAACTAGAAAGGTGGGATTGTGAGGCAGAAGTAATATCTGGAGGCGAAAACCCAACCAGTGTGTTCTGGGAAGTGTGCGGTGCGACTTGGTGAGTAAGAGGTTGCTAAGTAGATGCTAATATAAAAGTAATCAGTAACTTCCCCACTAACTTTGCAATGGATGACCACGAGGCCATGACACCATTATAACCATTGGAGCTAGATCGAGGAATGCAGTTGCATTGGCATATGAAGCAAGGGCATTAAGCACAGAAACTCAAGTTGGGACCAAAACTCATTCAGGGTCATAAGCAGGAAGGGAAGCCTATGATTCCTATCAAGACCGAACTAATAATTGCAATGTGTCATGATTGAAGGCAAGGAATAGGAGATGATAAATCTCTCTTACTGATTGACAAGTAGATGTTTGTCTTCAAGAAGCAAATGGAGGAGACGACGGCTGAGATGTTAGGAGCTTAGGGCAACATTCGTGGTCACAAAGCAAAGGGGTGTTGGTTACATGGGAAAGGAGGCTTTTTCTTTAAAAGAGGAACGAACTTGTAATTCATGGTGCCTTGTCCTTTAATATGTGGCCTTTTCAGGTGTTCATAAGCGGGTGGAAGATAGAAAGATGGCGGGATGAGTGGTAAGAGTTGCGAGTTGTTGGTTTTAGAATTTAGATGGGATGCCCCTCGGTTTGACGAGGGATTTCAACGTAGTTCACTCTCCAATGGAAGATTACCAATCCATCAATAGATAGCTCAGATTGGTAGATCTTCTGAGTTTCGAATGGATTCTAATGGGGGCCACCTATCTCTAGAATTGTCTTTTTTTCTTCTTTCCTTGAGTTTGGAAGACCTTTACACACACATACAACCAGAAAGATTCCTTCATGAAGTCAGGGACAAAAAGAATAACAAGAATTAACTGTGTTAGTGCAATCACTCAATCACATACACAATGTCGAATACGAAACTGTAAAGAAATCAACACAAGATTTACGTGGTTCCCCAAAACCGGGTACATCCACGGGAGCGGAACGAGATTTGTTATTTGAGCTCATGTCTAGGATTTTACAATAGAGAGTATTTATAGACATACTCTATTCCAATCCCAATCTGATTCTAATTAGCTAAACCAACTCTAATTAGAATCCAACTCTAATTAGATCATACAGTCCAACTCTAATTAGGTAATCCAACTCTAATTAGGTTGTACTGTACCGCGGGGCCTTTTCCTCCGCACCCCCCAATCCATTGGGCCAAAGGCCCAATTACACCAGTTGAACTCATTGGGCCAGAAGCCTCACTCCGCTCTGCTCGGTCGCTTCACTTCTCTCGCTCCGCTCCACTACGCTCAGCTTCTGATCCGCTCCATATGAGCCATAAGTTCCGACAAACCGTTACAATAATACAACAATTGTGTCTTAGCATAGCCCCATGTGAAAGGCTCAAACAAACTGCTACAACAGTTGAACACTTATTTGGGCATCACTGACATGTGACAGAGCAGTTCGAAATGCTGCCATGTATGACAAATGTCAGACTTAGATAGGTCAGGCTGTTAGACATGTTTGTGCTTCTCCAGTGGGGGCATGTTGAGCAGGTGTCTTTTCTTTCTTTTACCAAAACATACAGCAGCACATGGCAGACATTAAAGAGATGGTTTAATGGAGCAACATTTATGATTTGGATGGCAGTCCAATAGTTCTTCGAGGAGGACTTGAAAGAAAGAAAAAAATTTACTTTCAGGGTGGAGATTGAGAATGCGAAGGTGTTGCAGGAGATTAAGAATGTGAAGGTGTTGCAGGAGATTGAGTTCCTAGGTGAGATCGATGGTGAATAGGGTCCTTCTCAATCGCGGAGCATAAGAGAAGCATGAGTATGGAAGAACTGTAAAATGGAGAAATTTAGCTGGAGACGAAAAGAAATGGCTTCTTGGGTTAAGGAGGAAAGGGAATGAATACAAGAGATGTGTACATCTTTCTGCACAAAGGTTGAATTGTAGTTGGATTCATCACAATGGTATTGCCAGTAAAGGCCTCTTGCCCATTGACGTCTATTTCACCGGACTGACCTTTCTTGAGGATGATTTTTTTCTATGAAACAAGTGGACAGTATAAATACAAGTACGTTGACTGGACAAAATCTAGAATAAGTATGGCATCAGTATGGTTACGAAGAAAAAAAGTTCTACTATCTAGAGAAAAGTATGGCATGTAGTCATTGCACATAAAATAAGTAAAATTTTTGAATGATAGGTGACTAAGAATCCATCATACAAACATAGTTTAATGCCAAACGTTAGTACAAACAAGAATTTTGACATTATACTAAAGAACCTATACACCAAAATCTTATTTCTACAAGCATGCCAAGTATATAAAAAGTCTTATCGAATGAGCTTTATCAAATTAAGTACTCTTCTGGATGGGGTACTGCTTGGGAATATAAATTGGGGCACTTCTAGGGACGGCAAACACTTTAGAAAAATATTTTGGTACGTACTTTGTGTACCCAACATGCATGCACAAGTACGAGGCAAAGTATCCATACCCGGCACGTTACGGGTCGTAGCACGACATGGTTTTAGAAATACCCAAGCTTCATAGATTTTTTGTTAGTAGGCAAACATTCTGTGAACGCCTTGACACTGCTTGCGCTACTTTGAGAGATTATATCCTGTGGTACATCATACTTCAACGGTCCAAAACTTGAAAGAGTTCGACACACAGAAGGGAGATATGCAAAAATGGAACATAAGAGGAAATTCCTGGTGTGGGTTCACATTATTCATTGGAGCTAGGAGGGCCATGACTAGATACAGATGTAAACTTTTCACAATTATCGAAACGGTGCTGTGAGCTCAGACTCAGACTTGTAGTTTCATCCTTGTCAACCCAAGTATTGAGTCCATGGAGCAAGCCGTATCCAATGACATTTCAAGTCAATCTACGCCTTGATCTTCTACTTCACAGTTCTATTGATAAAACTCTACTAGTGATTCATCAGGTCTTATTAGTCGGAAAACATTTTAGCATATGTTTACCATCGTTGTAAGTAGATTACATACAGGTTGATCTAACTTTGAATTGGGTCGTTACTGTGAGCATATATGTTTGTTATTAACATATAAGAGCGGTATCGTCCTTTTATATTATTAGGGTTATTAGGGTTTTCTAGACATTTTCTTATTTCTAGGGTTTTCTAGGCTTAGTCGTCTTTCCTTTTTTATTAGGGTTCTATTAAATAAGCCCTAACCTTATACTATGATTCAAGCACAGTAGCTATGAAATAACATTAGCATTATTTCCTATCATGGTATCAGAGCTACATTGGTAGCCAGCCACCTTTGCACCTCTCCGACGGCCTTCTCTCCAGCAACCTATGATTTTTGAATCTCTCCCTCCATAGATCATCCTATCTCTCTCTTCCCTCTCAACCATATCAGAAAACCCATTGCAACCCTTGCCTGCCTGCCGCCGCTGCCTAAGTTGTGGTTTGTACCTCTTGGTTGCCCCTCCATTTCTGACTCTCAGGAGTTCACAGATCTTGCGGTTTCTGCCAGTGTTTACTGGTTTCTTAGTTTCTTTCTACCTCTGCACTCCTGACTCTAGAGTTCACAGATCTGAGTTCTTTTCTCATTGGCTTGCTGTTTTTGGATCGTGTTCCGGTTGGTTTTCTGACTCTGGCCTCTCTCTGTGTTTTAAAAGGTATTACTGCATATATGGTCTCTCTAGTTTGCTATTTTGTACCACCATGATGTCTGAGGATAAATTCCAAACTATCCGCATACGTCTGAATGAAGCTAATTATTCATATTGGTCGAGTGTTATGAAGAATTTTATTGTTAGTAAAGGAATGTGGGGCCATATATCTAGCTCTATAACCAAGCCACCAAATCCCGAAGCCGACGGGTATGCCACAGCCTTGGCCACATGTGGTGCCATAACTCTGTTGAACATAGCATTCGTATGAACTTTTCGAAACTTGACACGGCGAAGAAATTATGGGATTACTTGCTGGGTATGTATCTCGAGTCCAACTTTGCCAAACAATATGAACTTGAGATGTCCATTTGGTATGCCACCTAGTGTGATAAATCCATTTAGGAATTTTACAATGAGATGATAAGTTATTGGGATCAACTTATTGAGCTACAGGTTCTTGATTATTATGTCAAGCACCGCAAGAAACAACGATTAGTTCAATTTCTCGTGGCACGTCGTGATCAGTTTAAGCCCCTTCGTGGAGCTCTTCTTCATCACTCCCTTTAAACCTCAGTGGATGGTGAAGTTTGTGAACTCATTGTCGAAGAAACTAGATTCAAGGTGGCTACAGTTGCATCTCCCTCACAGTCTATGTTTGCCACCCCACCTACTCTGACTTCAACACCTCTCTTGCCCACTCCATCCTCTCATTTGATTCGGGTCACTGGACAACCAAAATCCCGAGTTGCTACTGATCAATGCAGTTTTTGTTTTCAAAAGGGACACAGAAAAATGCATGTCCTAAGCTTTTACAACACAAAGAGCGCACCCCTTCCTCTTCAATTGCCTCGTTACTCTCTCAGTCATCTCATCATCCCTCAGCTGCCCTTGTACTACTCCAATACTTGAGCAATTTCAAGCTTTCATAGCTGCAACCCAACGGGATTCACAACAAGCTTTTGCTATTACCACCACTTCCTCAAGTTTGCCTAGTCTTTCTGCTTCAGGTATATCACCCACGACATGGATTTTTTATTCTTCTTGTTCCCATCATATGACTCCCCATCTGTCCCTTCTTAGTAATTGCATTTCTCTCATTACCCCCATTAGTATTACCACTACCAATGGCTCTCCTATGCATGTTGTTTCTATCGGATCTATCATACCCTATTCATGGCTTTCATTATCCTTCCCCAATATTTTCTAGGTTCCTCGCCTATCTTTAAGCTTTATTTCTATAAATCAATTGTCTGATTTTGACCTTGATGTTTTGTTCTCTTCCTCTGGTTGTGTTGTTCAGGATCAGGCATCTAAGAAACAGATTGGGACCGGCCGTAGAGTTGGAGATCTTTACACTCTTCCCATAGAGTCTGCTTCCGCTGCTTTATCGTCGTTTCGTTTGGATGAGAACTCTCCATTTTATCTTGTTCTAGATTAGGGTATTTGTTTAGTGAACGTTTGAAACTTTTAATTAACTCAGATTGTTTGGGTCATATTTTTGTTAGTGACATTTCTGAATGCAGTGGTTGTAAGTTTGCAAAAATATCTGCTCTCCCTTTTAATAAAAGTGCTTCTGCCTCTACAATCTACTTTTCAAATTGTGAATACTGATTTATGGGGTCCTACTGTTGCAACTAAGGGTGGGGCAATGTATTATGTATCCTTTGTCGATGACTATAGTCAGTACACTTGGGTTTATTTGATGACACACAAATTTGATTTCTTTCAAAATTTACCGCAACTTTCACATGATGGTGCAAATTCAATTTTCTACTTCCGTCAAAATCTTTGGGTTTGATTTGGGTGGGAAATATTTTTTTTCTAAGTTTACCAACTTCTTAGCAACTCAGGGGTTATTCACCAGTCTTCCTGTTCTGATACTCCGGCCCAAGATGGTCGAGTTGAGCGAAGGCATCGTCATTTCCTCGATACTGCTCGATCTCTTCTTCTCTCGTCCTCTATTCTGTCTGCATTTTAGGACAAAGCTGTGCTCACTACAACATATCTTCTCAATCAGATGCCCATCCCTCTTCTCTCTGGTACTTGTCCTTACAAGCGTCTTTATGGTCAAGTTCTCAACTATTCTCTCCTTCACTTATTTGGTTCTGCTTGCTTTATCCTCCTTTCCAAACAGGATCATACAAAACTTAGCACTCGGTGTGTCTTATGTGTTTTCCTGGGTTACAGCATTAATCAAAAGGGTCCTGTGACCAAGAAACTATGTGTCCCGACACGTCACCTTTCTCGAGCGTCTGCCTTTCTTCTTCCTTCCACCTACCTCTGTATCTGTTGCCAAGCAAGACTTGGTTCATCTCGATCCTTTCTCCGCTGATGTGCCCTCCGAGGAATATATCTCTACTATTGATGTCTCAAATCTTCCTAGTGCTTCTTCAGTTCCGCAAACTACTACCCTGCCTTTACCCTCTCCTTTAGTCTCTTCTCATCGTCGTGCACCACCTCCAGCTCCTCCTAGGTCTACTGTCGCAACTCCTGCCCCTTCGGATCCTAATCCATCACCACCACGGTCGTCGTCCTTCGGTTAGACTTGACTTTAATAATACCTGTTTTTCAGCTTCATATCATTCCTTTATTTCTCAAATTCACTCTTATTTTGAACCCAGGTCATATAAAGAAGCTTGCACAGATCCAAATTGGGTTGATTCCACGAATGCCGAGCTCACTGCTCTTGATACTACTCACCCTTGGGATTTGGTTCCCCTACCGGATGATAAAAACTCATTGGCTGCAAATGGGTTAACAAAGTCAAAACTCATTTGCATAATTCCTTAAAGTACAACAAAGCTCGTTTAGTTGCAAATGGGTTCTCTCAAGAATATGGGATTGACTATGAGGAGACCTTTGCCCTTGTTGCAAAGATGACTACAGTTTGCACTCTCATTTCCGTAGCAGCTGTGCATTAGTGGCCTCTCTTTCAGTTGGATGTTAAGAATGCGTCCCTCAATGGCTATCTCCCAAAAGAAGTTTATATGCGTCCTCCTCCAGGACTCTCATACTCTTCTGGCCTAGTTTGTCATCTTCGTTGTGCTCTCTATGGTCTCAAACAGTCTCCCTGTGGTTGGTATGAGCGCTTTCACTCCGTGGCTCTCCAAATCGGTTTTCACCCTAGCACACATGACTCCACTCTATTTCTTCGTCGTACTTCTAATGGCTTGGTTCTTCTTCTATTATATGTGGATAATATGATTATTACTGGTTCTGATTTTGCTACTATTATTGAGGTGAAATCGCATCTCTTCCGCGAATTTGAAATGAAAGATTTGGGCCTTCCACGTTATTTCTTGAGTATTGAAGTTGATTCCTCTCCTAAGGGCTATCTCTTATCACAAACCAAATATGCTAGTGATGTTCTCCATCGTGCTCACATCACCGATGACAAAGTTGTTAACACTCCTATTGAGTTGCATGCCAAGTTCTCTAATTCTGATAGTAATCTCTTGGATGATCTTATTGCGTATCGGGAGTTCGTCAGTTGTTTGGTATATCTCACTGTGACTCGGCCTGACATTACTTATGCCATTCATATTGACAGTCAGTTTGTCTCTATTCCTCGCACTACGCATTGGGCGGCCTTGCAATGTATCTTACGCTATGTTCGTTTTACCATCTACCAGTGTTTACTTCTCTCTTCTAATTCAAGTATGACTTTTTGAGCATATGCCGACGCTAATTGGGCTAGCGATATCATCGATCACAAATCTACTTCTGGCTTCTGTGTTTTTCTTGGGGATTCTCTCACCACTTTGAAAAGCAAAAAACAAACTATTATTGCCCACTCCACGGTTGAAGCTGGATATCTAGCCATGTCTCAGGCTACTGTTGAAGTGGTTTGGCTCCGTTGGCTCTTATCTAACATGGGTGTTGATCTCCACTCCCCTACACCCCTTTATTGTGATAACAAGAGCGCCATTCAAATAGCTCATATTTCCGTCTTCCACAAGCGTACGAAGCGTATTGAGATTGATTGTCACTTCATTCGCCAACATCTTCAAACCGACATCATTAACCTCCCTTTTGTCCCATCCACCCTCAACTAGCCGACTTCTTCACAAAGACTCACATGACTACTCGATTTCACTTTCTCCTTGGCAAACTCACGACTCCCTCCGCTCTCTCGTCTTGCGTTTGAGGAGGCTGTGAGCATATATGTTTGTTATTTACATTTAAGGGCAGTATCGTCCTTTTATATTACTAGGGGTTATTCGACCTTTTCTTATTTCTAGGGTTTTCTAGGATTAGCTATCTTTCCTTTTTATTAGGATTCTATTTAATAAGCCCTAACCTTATATGATGATTCAATCACAGTAGCTATGAAATAACATTAGCATTATTTCCTATCAATTACAACTTTCAGTTTAGAGCAACAATTCTGTATATGGCCCGTAGTAGCTCTAGGACGAATTAAGGTATCCTATTTTGAAATTTTAATCCTACATGCAACAGAGAGAGAAAAAGAAACAGAAAAACATAAACATTACTTTGCATTTGAAATACAGGGAAAAGATAACAAAGCATACAACTGGCTTTTTATGCATAGTTTCTATTAACTAGTGTTTTGTTCGGAGAACTTGTGGGAACTTTTTGAAGCTTCATCTGACACTTTGAGCAACCTTACTTCGCAACTATATGTGCAACTGCAAGAATCCTCCTCTCTGCTCTTGAATTACTTACTTTTGTAGCAACTCCAACCCATCTCCATTTCTCAAATATGGAAAACGGATGAACTCCAATCATGCTCCATTTTGAGTTTCCAAAATGGAGACTTCAATTTTTGAGTCATCATATTTAGAGACCTCTTGCTTTTCAGATACTCAAAAGTTCATCCTTTACCCTTTTACCTTTTACCTTAAATTATAATACCAACTTTATCCTTTGCACTTGATATTTATCTTTCATAAAATAGGTATAACTTTTATTTACATAGGTCAGACGTTTACAAATTTGTACACTTGAGAATTGACATTATCTCGGCCATATCTTCATAATGAGACCAATACTAAAACATTTAACCAAATTTTTAAAACACAAATTTAAACGCTCGAAGAAAGTTGGTCAAGAGTTTGAATGAGGGAAAGTAAACGAAAATTTGATGTTCTAAGAGCAATGAAGAAGGTTTTTGAAAAATAGAGGTAAAATGGAGATGTTTGATTGGAGTTGGTGTAAATAAGTCTCCAAAAACCAATTTCTAAAAAACATCTCCCTCCGTCCCATTTCATAGTCCATTATTCCAATTTGAGACGTCCCAAAATGGAAGTCCACTATTCAAAAATAACAATTGAAACTTGGTTAAATTTCCTTTTTGACCCTTTGTTTAAATAAAACTTGTACTGTACATATCAATCAAACTTTTTGAAAAAGACCCATTGAAATTTTACCTCAAGGGCATATTTGGAAAGAAAAATACCGTTTGCAGCAATTATTATGTTCCCCTAAAAAATTAGAATCCCAAAGTGGGACTATGAATTTGGGACGGAGGGAGTAGTATATTAAACCTCCCAAAGTATGACTGGCTGGAGATGCTCTCACATGTTAAAGTTTCAAGTAGTCACTGACCATGAATCAGCATTTAAAGCCACTATAGACCATGAGTCCACAAACAAAACCGTACCCTGCCAAACCCTCCTTCACCATAAACCTGTTCCCGATATTTTAACTTCTTTTTTTCAACTGTAAAGCCATAAAAATAGTTGCTCCTCGTGATTTAAGTAACTAGTGTTCTTGACAGCCACTTGTTATTTTAAAGCGCAACCTTTTTCCTCCCCTCAATGCCAGAGCCTAGATCTGCAAATAAATGAGTTCTCTGCAGGCTGAGTTTTGGCTCAGTGTTCTGCTTGTTTCGAAAACTTCATTTTTTAAATGAAGCAACACCGATCTTTGATGTGAAGCTCCTTTCATAAACAAGCAAAGCCGGAAAGGCCAACACTTAAAACATGCCTACTTTTATAATCACCTTGAAGTTCATTGCCTAGATGCTAACCTCGAAGTTCAAATTTGATCATCGCACAATAAATAGAATCTTAAAGATAGCTCCACATCAAATGGCTGTCTAACAAGCTCAAACGACACATTACATCTTGAAAGTCTCTAATCTTTAATTAAACCTTATAAACCATAAATTACACAAGATCTTCATAAGTCGAACAGGTTGCACTTCGCCAGGAAGGCCACCATTATTGTGAGTTCCACAGTGCAGTCCTACATCACTGTCTAGGAATAGCTAAAACAAAAAGAACACGAAGTTCAACTGAAACCATGGAGAGTTCCAAGTTCCAACTTCATATAAGATTGTGATTTGGCTTCCAAGTTCCAATGCATACTCAATCTACAATACAACGGAGATTTACCAACTTCGACATAAATTGTTGATCTATTCATTATAGATGTGACAGGAGAAATGTTCACACAAAAAGAAAAGGAAAACTGAGAGAAAAGAAACAAAGGGAAAAGTGAGACAGGAAACACTTGATCCAATTCCACAACACGCAAGAAGAATGGCAGATCTATTTATTTACTCTAGAAATATCAAGTCGAACCAAGAGTCAAGTACGAGAGCATTACATGGTGTCTATGAGTCTTAAAACAGAAGCAAGTATCAACTATACCATCCTTACCCATAAGTTGAAACATTGCCTTCTGTGTGCGCCTTTCAAGTTTATCGAGCTTCTTTTGTACGTCCCTTCGAAGGTCCCAGTTAGGCTTTTTTGGGGCGATGTTTACAAATGGATCCTGAACATTGAGAGAGCAAATCAAAAATAGAAAAACTAAGATTACAATATAGAAAATGCTAAAAAGCCACGAGATATGATAGCGAAGATAAGGAACCTCTTTCTTCTCCTCTGGCACGAGTAATGCAGCAATGGGGTCTTCAAACTTTGGTAGAACAGGTGGGGCGAGCTTACCCTCTTGAAGTTGCTTATCATGGGGAAGGTAATTCCGAAATTTCATATTAAGATCGCTGCAAATAAGGGGCATTCTTCATACAGCGACCCTTTGAAATTACCAAAACAACCACACCAAAATAACAAGGCAAACACGTATGCATCTTAGCACAATAAACCAATAAGAAATGATGCTGCACTGCTGAACTGTGGAACATGGCAACTAAATGGAAGAAAACGCCAGGAGGAAGCAAAGGAACCAAAATAGGGCTTGGAAGGATTGAAAACCTTCTTCTCCTAGCAAGAAGTCGTGTTGTTCCCTTATCGTACTATACATTTCCCCCTCCTACATTGCTCCCATATTTGCTAACACGAAGAAACATTCCCCTAGTGACCAGATACAATCCATCTTATCTAGAGACTTGACCCCTACAACCCAAGGGTCCTAGGCATCTTCGCTTACCAGTCATTACAAAGAAGATGGGGCCTAGTTCTATCCTCTAAATAGAAGCAATTTTTGACCATTGTTAGACATTGGAATCTAACTCATTGACACTATGTATGAATCAAGATGTAACCAAAAGGTCAACCTAATAGTCACTGACTAAATGAATTTTCTTTCCAACAACTTACAGTAAGCAGATAAACTGAGCCCTTCACGTCAAAAGCTTTAAGGAGGCAGTGCCATGTGATATTAAGTAGATACTGCTATGAATATCCCAGCATGTAAAAGATAGACACGATGGTGATACAGAATTCATACATGCAAAGACTACTAATCAAATCCATTACACTTGAGGGCACAGAAAGGTGACGGATAAATGACATACAGCAGATACTGCTTGTATTTCAGCCATAAACATGTGAACCCACTGAAAGACCAAATGTTTTCAAATTTCCATAATAAAATCAGAACCCGAGATAAGTGAAAAAGTTAGTGGCGTTTTCATCAATCTAACCATGAGTATTAGAACATCTCAGTAACCAAATGGGGCATCTATGACAATTTCAGGTAACAATACTTCTCTCAAACAGACTCATTGGGAGTCCATAAAAGCATACCCCACAAAACCTATGTAGGTTACAAGATATAAGTACTAAAATTTTGAGGGGAAAAAAAAAAACTAGAAACCTAAGTGAAAATGTTAAGTATGTGACAATAACATCGCATAATTTCTAGCTATGCACGTAAATAGCAAGCATATACTTTGCCCTTAACCTCGCGGCTCGCCTACCACTATTATGCTCAGTGTCTCAAATCGTTAAAGATTTGCAATAACTTTCTAATAAAGTGGCTATTGTTCCAGCGGTTCGAAATTCTTCATGTATAAAGCATGGTTCCAGGTTCTAGACTTATCACGCGGAAATATTAGGTACTTCCCTTTCATGTTTGCTGCTCCAGTATTGACAAAAGCCTACGGTTTGCATGAACCATCACTGGTTAGAGGCAGGTTGAAATCAAAACAATTTCCTTGAGTTGTTCAGACCTAAACCTCTACCAGCTGACAGTCTACACGGTTGAACCAGCCGGTCATGCAAAATTAAATGGCAAACACAAACCATCTATAATCTTTAGATGTGTAGAACCACACATCCCAATATCTTCTCACACAATCTTTCGAGCTTTATCAAGCGTGTTTCTGCACATAATGATTCAAAAAAGCAAAGTTTGGGAAAAAGGACATTCTTTTCAGTCATGTGCTCATGATTGGCAGAAGCATCAACGCCGTCACATTCACAAAATGAGTACAAGGCAAGTATTCTTCATAATTGTAGTGACAAACAAAGGATTGAGATGCTCACTTTTCTGCATCATTAGCATCACCATTAACAGTAATGTCATCAGCTTGCTCTATAGATTCATTGTCCGGAGCGTTAAGAAGGTCATGGGCAGCTTTCAACGTTCTCAGCCTCTCTTGGCGAGCTGCCGCTGCTTGCTCTATGGATCCTTCTTCGCCACTCATAGCTTCACTTTGATTCTTTTGTATCCTAACAATGACAGAAATAATAATTCAAGTACCCTAAACAATCTCTAACAGTTGCTGTAGTAAACAAACAAAAAACCACTTAAATTAGCTATTATCTATAAAAATTAGGCTTCCAGATTCTCTCAGACCAAATAATTTCGTCAATCTCACTAAACGATATCAAAAGTCTTTTATATGGCCCTAAATTTCACTCTAAACTGAAGCTATTGCATCTGGAAAGGGTATAAATATCCTGGTGCATTTTTAAGACCCCGAGATGTGGCTCGTTCTACTAAATTAAAATCAAAAAATGAACAGGGTTGTGTTAGTGGTTCAGATGTCAAATTATCCGAGATGAGTCATCACACTGTAATCAAATCAGTCTTTGACAAGTGAAGTAAGCAATGAAAAGGAATAAAAAAATACCACAACAACGAGCTTTTCTATGTTTGCCACCAGGAACCCAGTGCATGAATTTACATTGTAAAATTGCTCCAAATTTCTGAGACAAAATGCACACGACTCTAAATACAAGAACTCAATAGAAGTATCAAATATTGCATCTTTCTGCTTCGTATATATCGGAATCAAGGAAACCCAGGGCAGAAGCCTAGAAGAGGACGGCTTCAGGTCAAACAAACTTGTAAAGAAGACGGGCTTCTGTCTTCAGTACTTTCATTTACTAGAACCCAAAAATATGATGTTTAAGCATCTAGAGTATCCATATAAAACAACAAAAAACATACATACAGTGAGAGATACGACCAGGAAGAGAAGGCAGAGACGAAGATATATACAGATATGTAAATATGGCGTATACCTAGAGAGAGACAGAGACCTGTTTCTTATCGTCGCCAGAACCGCCCTTTCAATCGCCGGCTTTGCCGATCTTGGTTCGATTTAAGATTTTGAGTTCGGTTGGTTCTGATTCTTATGGAATAATGATGGACGGGGAACAAGAATGTCATGAATTAACAAGAAGTAGAAAAAAACATTCGAATACTGTGCGATGTGCATGAATAATTTATATTTTTAAATTTTATTAAAATTAAAATAGTGTCTTATTTTTTTATTCCATTAATAATCTTAGCTTATATCTTAGTCTTAACTTTATATTGAATAATTTATATTTTTAAATTTTATTAAAATTAAAATAGTGTCTTATTTTTTATTCCATCAATAATCTTAGCTTATATCTTAGTCTTAACTTTATATTTGATAAAATTGATATTATTTTTGGAGGTTAAGTTTACTTGTTTGCTCTTTTTTAGTGATATAGATGTAATTTCTAAATTCAATAGAATTTAATTTTATTCATTATCAAGCTTAAAATTAAGATGATTAAATTTTTTAATTATGAAATAAATTTTTTTGTTCAAGTCAACCAATTACACACGGATTAGGAAGAAAAATTTTGGCTGAAATCTACTAATTATAAAGAAAAATTATGCACAATTTTTATAGCAAATTAAAAAATTAACTATTTTCCCATCAATTACTTATTGATAAATTTGAATTGCTAAATAAATTTGACATTTTATGATAAATTTAAAAGAGAAGATAATAAATTTAGTGACAAAAATTATCATGGTAATTTAAGGTAATGTAGATTTATCACGTTGTTTATATTAAGACATGGTATATTACAATAAAGATAAATTCAGATTGTAAAAAATATGATAATAGTAAATTTTGACAATATATGGTAAATTCGAAAGAGAAAATGGTAAATTTATTGAACTATGATAAAATTTACCTTGATTATTTGAGGTTATTTAAATCTTTTAAACTTGATATCGACTCGTTTGTGCTCATTGTCGATTTTGTTTATTCGCCCTTCGTCCTTTTATTTGATTTATTCGATTATGTGTTCTGAAAATCCTTCGATGACGAATTATGGCTTCTGAAGCATCAAAATCAATTATGTCTTCTTAGGATTTTTAAAATATAGTCTTCAAAATTTCAAAGCGAATAAAGCCTAAAATTTTCGTTTGTTTCGTCTTTAACTGACGAAAAAAGAAAACGGGTTTCGAGAATATAAAAAGCAAGTATATTAGTGAGAAATATCAAAAATGTTAGTTTTAGATTTTTTAAAATTTAAGTACTGCAACATAAATTTTAGAAATATATATAGTACCGTACTAAATAATAAAAAATATCATATAGTACATACTATTTTTAATATGGGTAAAATGCACTGACCTCCCCTGAGCTTTTTAGCAATTACAGACACCTTCCCTGTGGTTTGAGAAAATGCACTAATCTTCTCTGCTTTTGAAACTATTATCCTCTTTCTCCCCTACTGTTAGTTTCTATTAAAAATGAATTAGTTTCTACTAATATCATCACTTTATTTTATCTTAATGCCTAAATTACTGTTGATGACTATAAAAATCAATCAAAATCTCTCTAAGGCATACATTCTTTGGTGGCCTTCTTCAGCTCACTCTAGACCAAGGGTATGTAATTATTTTTTTAAGTTAATTTTTGTTACAAATGCATTAATTGTTTATTTTTTTATGTGGTGATGTAATTTATTTATTTTTTCCAATTATGGATATGTCGTCTACTACCGGGAGCGTCCTTAGGGCTCAGAACAAAATATGTCATTGCGAGGGTCACAAATAATGAGAAAACCAAAGAAACATTTTACTATGCATGCCCATATAAAAGAACGTGCGATGTGAGAATGGTACAAAGTAGAAAACGCTAGTGCTTAAACCTCTCAACCAATGAATATGCCGACAATTGAAGTCGAGAAAAAGAATAACTCGGCAAGCCTATCGATAAGGGTCCAAATACTTGAAGCAAACATGGCTATGCTAAATATGTGTTTCATCATTTCCATAGTCATTAGCATGGTTCTCTTGTTTGCAGTTCTACTTAAGTAACCGCAATTTAGATTAAGAAAGAGAATCTATGTCATGAAATATATTTTCTTATGTAATCCATTTCCTATTTTCCTTGTGTAATCTATTTCTCATTTTCTTATGTAATTCATTTTGTTTTTCCCTTATGAAATCCATATGCTAAGTAATATTGCATAACATCAGCTATACCAGCTGACCATATGCTGCATAGCAGCAACATCAATTACATCCCCAATGCTGCATTGTAGCAGCATCAAAAGAGACAGTGTAACAATGCAACATCTGAGCTGCACAAAAAAACAGACAATGTTGCAATGCAGCAGCAACAGCAACAAAGGAGCACCATATAAAAACAGCAGTGCAGCAAATTCTACAATGCAGTAGCAACAACAATTAGCTGCCCAACGCAACAACAGCCAATACTACAGCAAATTACCAAATGTTGCAGTGTAGCAGCAATAGCAATTAACTGCCCAACACAACAATAGCAGCACAACACATCATCGGCCAATGCTACGTAGCAACAACAATAGCAAAGGAGCTGCCAGTGCACTATAGTAGCGGCAGCATGAGTTGCTAAGCTATAAAACAACAGTAGCAAAAAAAGGGATAGAATGCAAGATTTGAAGCTCTAAAATATGCATTTTTCTAAGATTAGATACATCTAGAATGGAACAATAACAACAGCATAACCATATACATTAGAAAGGCATACAAAGATATAGCAATTAATAAGCCATACAAAGGCATATCCATATCCATGGTGTTAGAGTAAAACAAACTTGTAGTTGAACATTCCTGTTTACCCAAAAACAGATGTTCAACATCTATAATTATAGAGTAATTCCATACTTAAACAAAAAAAAAACACGGTGTTGTAGTCTTTGTTGATTTATAATCTAAAAAGTTGACACTATATCCAAAAATCAACCCAACTTCCAACAGCATCCTACAATTGAAACCAATAATAACGTTTCATATTTGCAATTGTAAGAACAAATATAATAAGTTGAAATGAAAAACAAAAATTGAAAAAAACTTACATTGAGTAGAATGAGTAGATGGTGTTACTTGCGTCACACATTGAGAATCAAGATCTGCACGTGTATTTCCTTTGCCTCTTCTTGGTACGATACTCTGACCTCTACCAACTAGAATTTCCCTCCCTCTTTCCCTGCCCATATTACCTCCACCACCCTAACAGGATCAAGTTGACATGTCCTTTTATTATGACCAAACCTTTTACACCACTTGCATCTAAGTGTCTGCGACCGTTTGGACTGAACGGTCGGGGCCTCTTTTCCTACTTTTCTTAGGCCTGCCTCTCTCTCTCTCTGTAGGTGTGGAGGCAACAAAGGTTCTCTGGAATAGGTGTCCACATGGAATGATCAAGTATGGAATGGATCATTCTATCATATGACCTAAGGTACATATTTTTATGGTAATATGCATGAATAAAGTTCTCAACCTTCAACCTATCACATGTAATTGCCGCTAGAGCATGTTTGCAAGGCAATCCTGATAATTCCCACAACCTCTGCACACGCAGTAATATTGCCCTAAATTCACAATATACCCCACTCCATTTTTCCTCACTTCGTACACATTTTTCCTTGCCTCGTATCTCAAATTAATTATCCGTTTGCAAACATTGTGAGTAACATTGGACTGCCACTTGACTGCCTTTTGGTATCTAACTTGTATTCTGGACATTATCTTACTACGTATGCCTTCTAGTATTGTTAGTATGGGTTTTGATCTCAAGTTGTCTATCCAGTTGTTAAATGACTTTGCCATATTGCTAGTAATATGGTCACTTTTAACTCGTGGATAAGCATGCCTACATCATGACTCCATAGGTATTTTTTTCAAGTGTGCAAATTCATCAGGTGAAATTCCCTTTATACTATCTATCGCATTATCGAACTCCCTCTTCGTGTAAGCGCTTGCCGCCCTCCAAAATAACTTCCTAAGTTCCAACTTAGCCCTGAAATTTTGGAAGAGGTGCCTACAACATTTCCTATGAGTGACAATAGGAATTTGTTCAGTCACAATCTTGTTAAGACCCTAATGCAAAAAAGCAAGATGTGTGAATAAGTAATAAACGAACTATCATTATAAAGTAAATGAACTAATTGCTTTGACTTATCTTCTGTTGGTCAGACATAATGACCCAATGAGTAGCAGGATTGGAGGCTTGCAAAATGGTTTGGAGATGGTTAAGTAAGAAGGCTTAATTGTCATTGCATTCAGACTCTACCACTGCCACTGTCAAGGAAAACAAGCCATTGTTCTCATCCAAACCAATGGCGGTGAGTAAGATCCCACCGTATGGCCCCTTCAAAAATGTCTCGTCCATGTACAGAAATGGTCGACATCCTTGAAGAAATCCTATCTGCATGGCCTCAAATAATATAAACATCCTCATGAATGTACAAGGAGCTGTGAAATCCAGTCTCTCCTGCTGGATTATGCAAATGCTACCCCGGTTGGTTTTCCAAAGCTCATTAGCATAGGTTGGAAACAAACCATAGTATTCTCCATTGTTCCCCTAAAATTTTGCCACACACCTCATCTTGGCTATATACAGTTGCCACATCGAAGCCTCCACCCAAAATCTCTCATTCAACTTCTCTTGCATTGCATCGAACCCCAAACTTGGATTTTCCTTGAAACTATATCGGAGCTTCTTAGCAATCCATGTGGATGTGGCCGCGTTATTTCAGTTGATCTTACTACAAGTGTGATTTGGAATAATACTCTTGATTTTATAGGTGATTCCATCAGGCAAAGGACTAGCATGAGTCCTCCTTGTGCCGAACATTTAGCCGTTACTCTTGCCTTCTCATTCTTAATCCTCTCAATCTTAAACCCTATTCGTATAGTATAATCCCGTAGAGACGCTCGAAACTTGTCAACAATGTCGAAGATCATATCCTTCTCTAAGACTACTTCTCCCTTATTATTGAGGAATGCCTTCTTTGCTTAGTAACTAGTATTTATGTGTACTCTCTCGTCATAGTCATCACTGGATTGTTCACCGACCTCACCACCAAGTTTTTCACCCTCCTCATCATTGGACTGATAGTCACCAAGGGCAACATCATCACTAGGAATGTCTTCATCATCCAAGCTAACATCATCTTCCGACGTGTATCCCACCATCCCTCTCAATTTTCCACCCTCTATCTTCGTCAGTAAAATCATATACAACATCCACATCATCATTGTCATCTACATCGTCTCTGTCACCTACTTCACCATCATCAACATCATTTCCAACTACATCCTCATCCACGTTCCATGCTTCACCCACTTTTGCCATACCTAAAGTTGGAAACAAGCCGTTGCAGTTCAGTATTCAAATTGAAATGATTAACTACATTTTGTGTGGGTTCATGAGAGTGGGAATAAAGCAATGTTTATTCTTGAACAATGGAGAATAGAATACTATAACAATATATAGGGGCACACATTAAAAAAAGTCGCAAGTCTTAGGTCAGTGCAATATTTTTATACAATTGAGAATGAGAATGAAACAATATTCAAATTGAAATCTTTGACTAGTATAGTATTTTGCTATTTATTCTTAAACAATAGAGATTACAATAAATAATAATAGATAGGTACACACATTATAAATTTTTGAAAGTCTTAGGTTAGTGCAACATTCTTAAACAATTGAGGATGAGAATGAAGATAGGAGACTTTTGGATACTTAAACAATTGAGAATGGGACTGAGCACATGAAATAATTGAGAATGGAAATGATAAAAATATTCCTCAAATAGTGTTCTCTAACTTGTTTAAATGGGTCGAAGAGAATAGTCCTCAACATTGGGCTAATTCTTATTTTCCGTTTAAGGGGTGGGACAAGATGTATTCTAATTTTGCCGAGTGTTACAACTCGTGGATTTTGCCAGAGCAAAACTTGGATATTTTCAGTTCATGAAAGGTAATGTGGAACGAATAGCAAATTTCTTATTTCGCAAGAAGGCCAAAGCTGAAAAAAGCACATTGTTGGTTGGCCCTGTAAAAGAGAAGGAAATAAAAAATTCTCAGTTCCTTGCATAGGGTTTCATTGCATCCACGATGGAGTTTACGGTTTACGATTCTGACATGAACCCGTATGGGGTAAAATTGATCGGGGCATATGTAGTTGTCTTCAGTGGCAGATGACAGGCCTTGCTCACATCTGTACGGGTAGTGCAAGCACACAATGGATTGAGTATATGTTATCTCGTGGACCCATTCCTCACAACTAAAACGTAGCTGGCTATGTACAAAAATGTTATGTCTCTGGTTCCCTTACATGACATGCCTACTCCTTCTGTGATAGTTGCATGCGCTTTGGAAATGGAGTCCTCTTGTATGGCTGGATTGTTGGGTCCCACGTTGCTACCCCCATCCACGAAGCGATTTGCTGGTCACCCAAAGAGAAAAAGGATTGAGTCTCAAACGCAAGATTGTAATACTGTCATCTACAGACATTGTTGTGAACCGGGCACAATTGCAAAATATGCAAATCTCTACTAGCTGGCCAATATCTTTTGTAATTGTCCACAAGCAAGTTCTCTAATTTGTTTGGCATATTAATCAAGGCCTGTAAGAATGACTATGTTTTTCTTAAAATTGGCCCATGTTGTCTCTTCATCGTTTAAACCAAATAGATTACATTTGGCAGCCTTTGGTTTTATGCTAATATCTTTAATGTTAAACTGGCCTAAATTAGTTGCTCATGGGGGTCAAATGACTTAACTTGCCAAAAAGATGGAAAAAAAATTGGTAGCCAGTGGTAGCATGACTTGCTCCCTTGGATAAATTCAGTTGCTCTAAAGGGTAAACAAACTTGCTCCCATGGGTTATGAAACTTGGTCCCGAAAGGTTAAATATTGTTGCCTCCGAAACTTAAACAGAGTTGCGTAACTAGAATAAATAGACTTGCCCACAAATGTTTACGTAACTTATTCCCACGGCTAAAAAGACTTGCTCATAGGCTAAACGGAGTTGCTCGCTATAGGGAAAATTACGTACTCTCTTGGTAAACATAGTTGCTCTCTGAGGGTCAAATAACTTGCTCCCTGTGCTTGAATGACTAGCTCACAAATGCCTTAAAAGACTTGCTCCATGGGGTAAAACTACTCGAGGCTAAAAATAGTTGCTCCAAAGGCTTAAGGAAGTTACTCCTTATAGGAAAAATTACTTGCTCCGTAAATAAACGTAATTGCTCCCCATGGGTCAAATGACTTGCTCCCAGGGTAAAACTGACTCACTCCCCGAGTCCCTGTGCTTGAACGACTAGCTTCCAAATGCCTTAAGAGGCTTGCTCCCTAGGGTAAAACTACTTGAGACTAAAAATAGTTGCTCCAAAGGCCTAAGGAAGTTGCTCCTTACAGAAAAAATTACTTGCTCCCTGGGTAAACGTAGTTGGTCCAAGGGTAAACTGAGTTGCTCCCTGTACTTGAACGACTAGCTTCCAAATGCCTTAAGAAAGTTGCTCCTTGTAGGGAAAATTACTTGCTCCCTAAGTACACATAGTTGCTCCGAGGGTAAACTGAGTTGCTCCGAGGGTAAACTAAGTTGCTCCCTGTGCTTGAACGACTAGCTTCCGAATGCCTTAAAAGACTTGCTCCCTGGAGTAAAACAACTTAAGACTAAAAAAAGTTGCTCCAAAGCTTAAGGAAGTCGCTCCTTATAGGGAAAATTACTTGCTCCTTGGATAAACATAGTTACTCTTAGGTTAAACTGAGTTGCTCTTGTACTTGAATGACCAGCTCCCAAATGCATTAAAAGACTTCCTCCCTGGGGTAAAACTATTTGAGGCTAAAAATAGTTGCTCCAAAGGCGGAAGTTGCTCCTTATAGGAAAACTTACTTACTCTATGTGCTTGAATGACTAGCTCCCAAATGCCTTAAAAGACTTGCTCCCTGGGGTAAACTATTTGAGGCTAAAAATAGTTACTTCAAATGCTTAAAGAAATTGCTTCTTGTAGGGAAAATTACTTGCTCCCTAGGATAGTGGGAAGCTTTCACCGAGATTTGTGGGGGCCGTTTGAGATTTTGGAAAAAGTACGGGAGATAGCATATCAACTTGCCTTGCCACGAGATTGTCAAAGGTTCGCCACGTGTTCCACGTGTCTATGTTACGTAAATATGAACCTGATGCATCACTTATGTTGTTACGTAAATATGAACCCGATACATCACTTATGTTGAATTAGGTTGAATTGGAGGTTGAGGACGATGTATCATATAAGGAAAAGCTAATAAGGATTCTAAACACCCAAGAGCAAGTTATGCGCGGTAAAATAATTTTGTTGGCCAGGGTGTTGGGGCATCATCACGGTATACAGGAGGCTATGTGGGAACGAGAGTCTAAACTTCTTTCCAAGTATCCAAAATTGTTTCACCATTGAGATAGTAATTTTGTGGACGAAATTTCCCGGGGGGGAGGTTGTGAGGATCTGAAGTTCGATATTTGTTATTTTATATTTTTGATTTATTGCAGAGCTTCGTAGATTTAAGTTTATGGTTTGATTGTGGTCCGATTGTGATGATCTAGAGTGTTGGGATCAATGTAAAATTTTTAGTAGTTCAAGAAGATTAGCGTAATTAACTTAATTATGAGTATAAAATATATTTAGAAATTCTAACGTCTATTTTATTAAATGATATACAAATTTTTTTAAACCTACAAAACCCTAGTTTCACTTGAGGAAGACGAACGAACTAGTAGATAGAGGAATCACGCGAGTAGTTCAACTAGGAAGTTGAAGAGGGTGTCGAGAGCTTCACATAGAGCCTAGGATAAGTCGAGTGCGCGGGGAGTTCGAGGGCCTTTCGATCATTACAACATTTTTTACATTTTTAAGGTAAGATTTCATATTGATTTTCATTGAGATGTTGCTTAGACCGTGTTTAAATCATGAGCATACGCGTTATTTTTTATTGTAATCGAGTCATATATGTTATGTGTGGATTTTGATATATTTTGGACAGTAAGATTGCAGAAACGAAGGCCAAAACAAGGTTGTCCATATTTTATTTGCAAAGAATAGAATCTAGAAAAAACAAAACATAGTGATAATATAATTTTATGTGTCTTCTACGTTGGGTTAAAATTTCGAAGTCTAATTCAAAAAATTATACAAAAATTCGTGACTTAGCTGCTGCAGATTCACACCCGTGCAGGCTGCACTGACACAGTTTGGAAAAACAATAATAACTTTTAGTACGTGTTTCGAAATTGCGTACCATTTATTTTGTTTGAAACTAGATACATAGAGTTTTCAACAAAAGATATATTTTGTATCTTATTTTTGTCCAAGCAAAATTAGTTTTTCAATTAAATTTGACGAAGCAACTTTGGTGTTTTAAAATGAGGTATCTAACTTTGAACCGAAACAATGATGTCGTCCAAACTCTGATTTTTACCTACCACCTATTAGAAAGGTTGTAGAGTTTAGTTTGTATTAACATTGCATCCAATATGTCTATTTACAAATTAACCTTACTATATAACTTTGTCCACTTAAGCAGCCTATTGAAAAATAGAATATTCATTTTGAATTCCTAACCTATTTTTTACCTTGCGGTCCATTTTGTGGCTACTGTTGAAGTCTGAAATTATTTATTCTTGGTTCATATGATCATGCATGCATGTCAAATATCGAGTAGGAAGATTGTGTAATGGTCGGAGTAGTCCGCGAACTCTAAGTTAGGGTGCCCGATGTGGGTAGCCCCCGGTGAAAGACCGTCAAATTGCATGAGTCGAATGTTGAGTATGATATCATTGTTGTTATCTAGTCGAATATTTTTATCATCATATATTCACATTATGTTGTTAACGCAAGTATGTTTTAATCAATATGTCGATGTTTCAATATGATTTCTTACTCGAATTCCGGCTTAACAATTTACAGATGATAAAGTGGGTCTGAGGACTTAGGCCTCGAGTTTGGAGATGGTTCAAGCACGCTAGATAGGATTTATATATTTCTTGTAGTACTACCATGTTTTACATATTTTTCAATGTTGAATTATTTATTTGAGTATTGTGGACCCGTGATTTAATTTCAAGTACTGGTTAGATGACACTTGTTTATTTGGTTATTGTTGATAGTTGCCTAGTTGACATTAAAGTTTTATTTATTTATTGGAGTTATCATGTTGAGGTTTTTATTATGGTTATTGTACCGTTCTATTACTTAATTCATACTTTCAAAGTGCAGGGTGTGACATTTGGCCTCATATCCAGCTTCAGCACTGGATGGTACAAATTGAGATGCTACAAATTTCATCTGTTATCCTCTGTTTTGGCTTTGATACAAAGCATCAATACAAGGTGTAATACACCACAACTAACTATGCCACATTACTTATAATATTGATTATCGCGTATGACATATCAACATATAGGATTTAGAATTCAAATATAATTCAATCAAGATCAAATATCTCAAGATCATTATGCATATCTACTAAAAACATCATGAGGCATATTCATTTTGAACATCTACCATTGTCAAAATTATAAAACACTTTCAATCGATAGACACTAATTGCCACTGCTCCCAATTACTTCCTTGCCTTTTCCCGATGTATTTATTTTGAACACTTTGATTCCCCCACCTTTGATCCATGACTCGATCATAGTTGCTGCTCATGCGGCACGTAATCCTCCTTCTCAGACATTATTTCTTCCTCTTTACACTCTTACTTGAGTAAAGAGTTATAGGGTCCCATGATTTTTTTTACTTTGTCCACTGGGACTTTTAATTGTCAATAATTATTTAATCCTTGAAATAATATTTCACCATATCTTTCAGATATGGGCACTTACAGTTGTTGCCATATTGTGAACATAGGCACGATGAATGTGGATATAGAAGAAGAATTTACATCCAAAAAGCTTTCAATTGCCATCTCCTTGGCTATGCAGGATAATGACAAATGTAGAGGGGTTGATTTTCTCAATCAGGACGGAAAGCCAAGAACTCAATATCCAGCTAAAATAATGCTCTCAATTTGGTGATTCTGTGATTTGCAAAATAATAACTGATCAAAGGACCTTCCGCCACTGTGGCAGGAAGGCTCTCCGATGATTAAATTAGGTAAAAATCCACAAGGGTAACAAGAACTAGCTAATATTCTCCACTAGCCAATAATTCAGTGTGTCAGAACGTACATTTCTTCATGAATCTGGACCCCTATATAGACTTTGTGACTTAACCTTCCTAATTCTCCTAGGACACTGATTCCTTATCAGAATTGGAGTATGATTACCTTCTGATTGGGCACTAATGAAATAACTCTTACTTGGTTCTTATTCAAGAAATTATCTTCCACCATTAAAGTTTCATTTAATCAATACTTCTCATATTAATTAAATTGGCCGTGGATTTCTCATCTATATCTATCAGAACTCTATTCTGACTTACTCGGAATTTGTCTTATCTCGGACTGACAATCTTCTATCACCTTTCTCGGGTCGATGGTATCTCAGGGCGTCCTTCCCAGGTCAGTAAGACATTGGTCCACCTTTCGCAGGTCGGCTGCTTACCCAACCATCTTTCTCAGATCGGTTGGTTACATATTCGGTTTTCTCGACTGGAATACAGTATGGTTAACCCTTCTCAGGTCGGCCATTTCCTCACGTGATTGGTAGATGTATCCTAATGTATTTATCATCAATTGCCAAACTAAATCTTGTACAGAGGGGGAATTAATGCATTTCCTCAATTATATTTTACCCTCGTCAACAATAAATTTCAAAATTGTAACACCATATCTACAAAGGGAGAACAAATATCGACTCATATGGAAAACTATTTATTAAGATTTAAAGCCACATTCATTATATTCACCAAATTTATATTAATGGTATATATGTCAAAACAATTATTTTGAGAAAAGGATTTTTGGGACTACATAAGTTACTAAATAGATTTCGGAAAGTATTTTCACACACACATTTTAGCCACATGCACTTCTTTCGTTGTCTTTATTATATACAAAGTTACTAAAAGACCATTCTATTAAATAATCTTTATTTGTTTTTTGTGTTTAAATTACTATACTACCCTCACAATTAATTAAAAGTAAATAATCTTTATTTTTTGTCTTTATTTAATTTTTTATTTGTTAATTTTCGTCATTTTTTATGGTTTATTTGTTCGCCATGACGAAAAAAGTTAAAAAATATAAAATTATGTTCAAAAGCTAAAAAAATTCACTATAAACAAAAACAAGTCTAAAAAAATTACTTATTTTTCAAATAAAGCCAAAAAAATGATCACATAATAATTCAATAATTACTACAAGACTAAATAGATCCTAAATAAAGGAAAACTCCAACTTTAAAAAAATATAAAATGATGTTCAAAAATTTTAAAAATAAAATCAAAATAATATTTTTTAGAATTATTTTTTTAGTGAAATTTTTTTGACTTTTAAACATAATTTTATATTTTTTAGATTTTTTTCGTCGAGATGAACCAGTAAATCGTAACAAATAATAAATACGAAAAATTAAATAAAAATAAAAAAATATTTATTTTAATTAATTATAATAATAATATAGTAATTTAAACATAAGAGAAATAAAAATTATATAATAGAAGAGTGTTTCAATAACTTTGTATAATAGGAAAAAAGTACATAAAACTAAAAGAAGTGTATAAAAATCAATTCCCTAAATTTTTGCCATCTATAGTACATATCGCAATAGAATATTCACGTAAATTTTTATAAATAAATCCTTTTAACAACAATATTGACCGAGTCATCTCTCGAGACCCCTCCGTAAATCCAACCCTTTAAGCCCACCTCGTTGCTTTATATATCCATAGATAGAGATATAGATAAGAGTATATTTTCTTTTACCCGTCCTGATTCGTGTCGGTTCATCATCTTCTACCTACTGATACTAATATCGTGGGTTTCTGCGTACCTTTTATTGACTCTTCAGATTTTTCTTTTTGGTGTATATATTTGTTTGGGGTTTTATCATTGGATAGCACTGTGATTTGCAGTTGTTGAATATGGGAACGGCAACTGTTTTCCAGTCTTCTTTCGGGGTCTGCTGCGGATCTTCTTCACGTTTGTATCCCCAATCGGGAACTTCGATCTCCGGTGGACTCAACTCTGTGCGCTTTGGTTCCAAATCGTGGGTTTCTACTGCTTCGGCTAAGGTATAATATATAACCGCATCTCCATAGGGACCGCTATATGCCTTTGCGTATTTTTCTATTAGTTTTGATTGCACTCGTGCTTTGTCGTGCGTTGGCTATGGTGACCTGCGCACAATTTGTTGGAAAGATAGGGGAGAAAATCAGTTATCGCATTAGTTTTGGGCACGTATGAATCCATCCTTAGCAATCACCCAACTTTAGATTGTTCTTCCTTTCTGGGTTTCATGCTTTTTCGAGGTTTTCCTTTTCAGATTGATTTATGGCTACTACTACTTGCCGGATAATTGATGGGATATAAGGCAGAACTTCGGTTATCCTATCAATTTTGATTCTGGTTATATGCATATATCTACTTGTGCATATTAATCTTTCAGCTTTCCATTGTTCTTGCTATCCTGGCTTCATGCTTTTCCGGGTTTTGCTGAACTCTAGGGTTGATATATGGCTTTGACTACTTGCCCTGAAATTGATGGGAATGGCAAGGGATAATTTTACTGTGGGATTGATTTTCACTTGTGTGTTCTGTCATTGTTTGTTTTCTGTTTCTATTCAGTATTCGCGTAGGCTTAGCGTGGAGATGGATCAATACCTGTTGAGAAATTATATTTGCTTTTATTTGCTTGGCTATGCAGATCTGATGGGTCAGGGATTGCAATTCTGAGTTGTTCTTTGTTGATTAGGAGTTAGTTTTATAGTGGCAATGATGAAGCATTCTCTTACTTACCTACTTGGTCATATATAAGAGAATCCTCGATTGTGAAAGTAAACTAATGCTAATCTAATCAATTTGATTGGGAAACTTTTTGTTTTTTATTGATCTATTAATCAAATAGTTTAAGTAGACTCATGACATACTATGACGTCTCAAAACTATATTGTTCATCTCGCCCTATCAAACCAATTTAGTAATGAAACTGAAATTGTTTACTTTGAAGTAATATAGACAAACAAACTTTTTATACTGACATTGGCTATCATGGAGTCATAATCTGGTGGATTCTTCTCCGGGTTGCCTAAATAGTAAATCACTTGCTCTGAAATGCAAGATGAACAACCAATTAGTGTCGTCCGTAGATAGTCATCGGGAGGGCACTCCAATGCTTAAATTAGTTCCTGAAGGAGGTGGTTCTAACTGAAAGCACTTGAGAGTAATTTCTAGGGCGTACCTTGCTTAGAGCCTTTTAGTTACCTTATATAGTAGACTGTACTTAATTCCCAAGTCAGCATGTACTAGACACAGGTCCAATGACGTCAAAACTAACATCTGGTCCTCTGTTTTTCATGCATGATGCACCAAGTGTCAAGTTGTACTCCACGTGGCCGTGCCGAACGACCTGGCATCTACGTGGAATGTTGTGGAAGCTGAGCTCTACAGTCGAGGCTTGGTTCGGCCTGACTTGCACATTAGTCTTGCGCGAGGTGTTTTGGTTAGACGGTATGCGAGGCTTGTGGAACCTTCGATCTAGGCCAACATCAAGGCAGACTGAGCCGTGAAGACCCACCTTGACGTGCAAATGGTATGAGTCTTTGGTTCGGCCCGTGCAGTCTAAAAGATGGGCCCTGCTTATACTCCGACCCCATGTCCTGTCGGTTCAGCTAGCCCCTCAACTCTGAAACTACAATAGTCCTTCAACACTTCTGCTCAGTATTCAAGGGACGATGAGAGGGGTTGGATATTCCCTTTGGCCGGATCCTCTGATTGCCTGTGAGCTGACCACGTGCTAAAAGCTGCCATTGCATAGCTGGCTGAGCCTCATGGCAATCGCTGAATGGACGATACTAACCAACGAAGAGATGTGTCGGATAAATTGACCCAAAGGCAGAAAGGACACATCTTTGGTTTGCGACACGTGCCAGATGCTCATTGGTTGATGAACTGTCGATTCATTTCTTGCGCGTGACCTTTCGTATGCTTGCCCCTCCTATGAATAAGTGAACACCATAGAGAGAGAAACACTTCACTCTCTTTCTCATGCACTTTCAAACTCTTAGGCTTTCTCGAGGTTCTCCATTGATCCCAGTAGATCCTTGGAGGAGTTTCAGCCCCAGACTTTCACCACTCTTTTAGGTATCATCTTGAACCCATTCTTAACTTCTTGCACTTGTTTTTTTCGATTGAGTTAACCTATCAACTTGCTATCGGAATTTTTTTTTTGAATTTGATTAGGACTTTTAATCATTCATTAGTGCTATTTGATTAGAAGGCCTTGTCCTGTCAATAAATAGTTGCTTGGGCTAGTCAGCCCCAACAAAATTGACCCAATGTATCACATAACCACCAAAGAAAGTGTCTGGTCACCGAGCGTAGGGCAGTTACTCACCTCACCCATGCACTTTGTCGGTAGGATGTCCGAGCAAGAGTTAAATTCTGGAGCCATGATAACGCGCGACGACGAGTCGACGGTGACAGGAGAAGACAAGGGTCAACCCCAAGAGAGCGGGGAACTGTCCAAAGAGTTCGGAGCTAACTCGAAGCGTTACACCAAATTCTTTATCAAACCCAGCACCTTGTGGCTGTTTAAAGAGGCTTATGAAATCCCCCAAGGTGTGATGTTGGACCTAGTGCGCCCAGACATTATAACGCAAGCAAATGAGCAACAAATCGTCCTTCCACTTATGGCCATTATAGGGGGTGGGGCACGGTTTCCTCTCTCTAGCTTCCTTCAACAAGTGTTGAATGTGCTTGGCATCACCGCCTCACAACCGTCCATTGGAAGCGATACCCTATCCCGCTTGACCCTCAGCTTAACCGGAAGGAACACATTTAGTACGATCGCCGGCTCATTGGAAGTGGTACTAGGCCTCATTGGTATTGGCAAAAGGGTGAGGCCAACAGCTAAAGGCGAAGGTCTTGATAGCATCTGCACCGTAGCCGTTAAAGGCCCAGACTCCTCGAGAGTTGAGACCCCTTCGCTCCGCATCGGGTATTGGGCTTTTTCGGTGGACGATTCAATTGATGATGATCGAATGGTGGGGGTTTCTCTTTTGGACACATTGATCTTAATGGAAGACGCTTAGAACATCCCGAAGGACCTTGAGGCCATTTAATACAGAAATGGTTTGACACCATGTGAAAGTAAGATCAGTACTTGTCTCTTCTTAAAAAATTTGAATGTGAAGTTCTGCTCATACACTTCAAAGGAGGCAAAGCGTGAGGTCGAGAAGGCGTGGAAGTTGGCCACTGAAGCGAACGAGGTCGAGGAGATGAAGAGAGAGGTTGGGAGGCTAAGAAGAAGGTGGTTGAGCTGGAGAAAAGGGCGGAAGAAGCCGACCATAAGGGGTATGATGCCAATTTTTATGAAGCGAGAGGGGTTATGTCCGTTTGGATGAAGGCAAAAAGTTGCAAGTGTTAGACCTGCAGAACGAGGCTTTTAAGGCCGAATGGCTATGAGTGATTACTGAAGCACTGGTGCTTACTAGTTCAAGCTTGTGCATTAACGTTCCAACTTAGCTCCCCCTTCTGTCAAACTCTCCCATGCGGAAGATATTGCTTTTTCGGCTTAGTAGTGAGCTCGGGTTTTGTAACCTCCTTTTTTTTGTCTTTTTGGATTGGTTGGCATCTGAATATTTCTTATTGGATGTTAGCCCCGGCCACCACATTTGTAATATTAATTGATATTTCTGTAATGCTCCGTCTGCCCCCAGTTAGAGTTAGGCCAATAGATTGCTTGGTCTGGAGTTGAGTACACATTTTTTTAGAAAAATCAATTTGAAACAGCCAATGGATTGTCAGGTGATCGCCAATTCCACCGCTGTGAATGAGCCCGCGGCTAGATAATCGGGGGTTGAAAGTTAGGAATTTTTCCCAAACTTTTGCTTTTAATTCGTGAGTCGTTCGACAGTACCACTGACCTCGCTCATAGGCAAGACGTCAGCAGTTCCACCGAGTGATTTTGACATATACATCAAGTGTTGTTGTTAGGCAATACCACCGAAGTACACGTAATGTGTTAGGCCAAAGAAAAAGATTCAAGAAGTCAGTGATAGTATTTTCTCAAGTTTTGTGCGTTTCATGGTTTGAAGGACTAGTGTGTCATCAAGGCTCTTTAATCAATAGGATTCAACGCCAGCAATCTTGGTGACCCAGTAGTACCTCCTAGTTGCAACCGAGCTTGTTAGAGCGGTTCGTGCCGACTACCTTGTAGGGGACAAGGTCGCCCGGTTTGAACGGTCGTGCTGGAAGCTTCTAGTTGTAGCCTTGGGATACTTCCAGTTGGTAATTGGCGAGTCAGATCTGGGAGGAGTTCCTTTTTTTCCTTTGACAGAGTCTAGCTCTGTTGCGATTGATTCATTGTTATATTTGGCGAGGTGTAATGACCTTCATACCGAAGGCTAGGGAGAATGGAGTTTGTCCGGTTGAATTTAGGGGGTGCGTGCTGTAGGCCCAAAGTACACTGTACAGTTCTTTGGCCCATCTTCCTTTGGCCGTCATTAGTATTTTCTTGATTCCTCCCACAATTGTTTTATTCAAGGCTTTGGCTTGTCCCTTTCTTTGAGGGTAATACGGGGTAGAGTTGTAGATCTAGATCCAGTGTTTGGCGCAAAAGCATTTGAGTCAGTCACTTAGGAATTGGGTTTTGTTGTCGGAGATGAAAACGTACACTATGCTGAATCGAGACACAATGTTCCGCCAAGCAAATCTCTTAACGTCCCTGTCCTCAATTGTTACCAAAGGCTCAACTTCAATCTATTTAGTGAAGTAGTTGCTAGTGGTGATAAGAAACCTGAATCCATCCGAGGTTGTTTGGAATTTACCACCAACCGGCCAATGATTGGGAATTTTTGGCCGCTAATGGGAGATTGGAGCAAAAAATTGGCATTTGTCGCATTCCCGAACTAGCTTTTTAGTGTTCTTCTTCATGTTCAGCCACCAATACTCTTAAGAGAGTGCTCGAAGCCCAAGTGATCGTCCACTCAAATGGTAATCGCAACATTCCTTTTCTGTCATGGCCGGATGGACACATCGTAGATATGGCCCAGAGAAAGATCTCTTGTACATTTTTTGAACAGGGCCGAGCCAGTAATGGGCCGTCTTGTGTAAAATTTTGTGTGCCTCCCTTTTGTTGACCAGTAGTATATCGTCCCAGAGGGAGGTAAGAAGGGGATCCATCCAACTAGCACTGAGATTTGGAAATAGTACTTCAAGGCCTCTTGGATCAGGCTCCATACCTGGCCGTTCGAATTTTTCGACATAAATGGATCTTTGCCTCTCGATGTCCGCTGTTGAGGCAGACTCGGCGCGGGCGTTCTGCTCTCGGCCAACCTATTCGAGATGGAATGCTTTGAATGTTGCAATCAACTAGTGTTCCTAACCAGCGTACCTGACCATTTGGGTATCCCTTGCTTTGTACTCGTTTGACAGTTGGCTGATTATACACCACTAGATCCTTGGCTCCCATTCCCTTGGCGATATGAAGTCAAGCGAGCAAGGCCGTATATTCAGCCTCAATTTTGGAGGTTTGAAAATTTAGCGTGAGTGTGTGCTTGTGCAAAACTTAGAACGGGGATGCCAATACTGTTGTAGCTCTGCCTCCATGATGAATGGAGTCGCCTTCCACCTAAAGTTTCCAAAGATCTCCGTAGAAGAGTTGCCAGGCTTTGGCCGGCTCCTCTTTTCCAGATTGCATTGTGCTTGACCCTTGTTCAGCTGGTACGTCCCTCGGTGAAAATTCGACAATGAAGTTGGCCAAAGCTTTTATTGTTGTGCAAGGCTTGTAGCGAATATCAAAATTTGCCAACTCGGCAGTTTGCTTAACTCTCCGATTAGATAGATCAGCTTTTCAGAGGAGGGATTTGAGTGAGTACAATTCGGTGGGCTCTAAAGTAGGGGGCCAATTTTCTTGATGTTGCGATTAGGGCCATGGCTTTTCTAAGGGAAGGTATCCAGTCTCAAGTTCTCAACACTTAACCATAGTTTTGCTTGTGTAATAGATGGGTAGATGCTCCCTACCTTCCCGGCGCACGAGAAATGAGCTGACGACATGAGAAGACACAACTAGATAAATGAAAAGGTCCTCTCGGTCCTTCAGCGAGGTCAGAAGAGATTGAGCTAAGATATTGCCTCAACTCTTGGAGTGCTCGGTCAAACTCCTTGCTACACAAGAAGCTTCTTCGATTTTTTTAGAATTTCAAAATTGGCCAACATTTGTCGGAGGACAAGCTCATGCACCTATTCAACGTAGCCGCCATGCTAGTTAGTCGCTGGACCCCTTTTAGGGTGTATGTTGCTTCCACATTTTCGATGGTAGTGACCTAACTAGGGTCCGAAGGAAGCGTAGGAATTTGCTAGACCCAACGTGGAAGGTCGACTTCTCGGAATTGAGCTTCAACTTATGGCTCTTTAAAATGTCGAAGACGGTTTGGAGGTTGGCCAAGTAGTTGTATTTGTGGTTGCTCTCAACTACCACATCATCGATGTAGGCCTCTATCATGTCACCAAGATGGCTCAAAACATGTGCGTGACCATTCTTTGATACGTAGCCTCGGAGTTTTTGAGGTCGAAGGGCATAACCTTATTGCCGAATAGGTTCTTGGGGCTGATAAACGCTGTCTCCTCACTATTTGGCCCATACATTGATATGAGGTGGTACCCTCGGTATGCATCATTGAAGCTTAGACGTACATTTCAGTCGTTGCCAACTGATCAATGTGGGGGAAAGGGAAGCAATCTTTCAGGTAGGCGTCATTCAGATTTCTATAATCAACACAAGCTCGCCATTTCTCATTTTTCTTCTTGAAGACTACTGTTTTGGCCATCCAGGTGAGATACTGAACTTCTTGTATAGCTCTAGCCTCCAACAATTGGTCTACGTCTTCGATGATGACGTTGTTATGAGTCATGGCCGAACGCCTTGCCTTCTAGAAGATGGGATGAAGGTAGGGTCGACGTTGAGGTGGTGACAAATGAAGATTGGGTCAACGCTTGGCATCTCGTATGACGTTCATGCGAATACTTTGATATTCTTCTCCAAAAGGTTAACCATTTCGGCCCTTTCACCTGTTGTCATGGGGGAGCCAAGCGAAAAGAATAGTTCATGTTTGGACTTGTCGATTGGTGCAGTGACAGGTCTTCCTCTGCTTTTTCGGCAACGTCCGTGCTGACATCCTCTAGGATCAAGGCTTCCAATACATCGACTTGGGAACATACTTAGGCTTCACCTTGCTTTTGATGGTCACCACAAAACACTCCTTAACGACGATCTCATTGTCGTAAATTTCCTCTTGTTCGTTGGCTCATATATACTTGAGTACCGTGGTGCTAGTCGAAGCCACTGCCTTCGGCAGGGGCAGCCAAACTCTGTCGATATAGCATTGTACGGGTTCAGCACATCAACTACTACGAACTCGCATTGAAAGGTGATCGATCCTGGTAGGACCGGTAGCTTGACCTTTTAGATCGGCCAGACAGATGCTCCATTGAATTTGACAAGAGGAACTGCGGTGGGCGGGGGATTTTGACTCGGAGAGGCTGAGCTGCTTGAACAAAGAATAATACATCACCTCTACTGAGCTTTCCACGTCACCAGAATCATATGTGACATTACAGGTACTGATGCAATGTGTGACTACCAAAGCGTTGTTGTGAGGCACCAGCACCTACACCCGTTCAAGGTTTTTGTTAGAGAAAGTGATGCCGTTGGTTGCTCTAAGATGTGTCCGGGTGCGCTTTACTCCAAAACCAATCATTTGACTTCTTTGGCTGCGATTGTCTTGTGACATTTGGTGCAGAGATGCTCCTTGACGGATAAAGTTGATCATTTAGACTTCAACATAGCCTTCTTTGTTTTGCAGTTTGCGTTCGCCTTCTCAGTATCAATGTATTCCTTCAGGTGACCTTTGATCACCAACTTTTCCAAGTACCCTTTGTTGGGTTTGCAACCGGTTGTAAGACGCCCTTCCTCTGTTGATAGAAGCATCGCATCCTTGGGTTCTTGACCTTTCGCTCTCCCAATGCTTTCAACATCCATTTAAAGCACGACTCCTCGATTTTATGGAGTAGGTCATAGATAGGGAGGGTGAAAATTGTGGAGATGGCCACGTACTTGTGTGATCAAGGGTTTTTCTTCTCACCAGACGTTATGACGTTTATGCCCTTCTTACTTCCATTTTTCCTTTGTTCCTCTGCTCGGCTTTGCAACTATTTGTTAGGACTGCCTTCTTTCATTTCGGGCTTCTTCCAGTCGATAGTGCTTGTCGATCGGGCACATCAAATCGTCCATATTCATTGGTTGGACAACATCAAGTCCTCAAAAATCTGGCTTCGGTGATTCAATTCCCACTTGAAGCTTGTGACAACAATGGTCGAATCACGCATTTGAATTTCGTTGTACGACTCCCAATAACGTGAAGCGTACTGATGAAGGGACTCGTTCTCAAACTTGCCTAGATCGAGTAGTGAATCAACCTCCTTTTGTTGAATGCTTGTTACAAACCGAGCAAGAAATGCTATTGACAGCTCCTTGAAGGAAGATATTGATGTTGTCAGGAGCTTGTCAAACCAAAGGAAACTAAGCTCTTCGAGGCTAGAGGGATACAACTTGCACATTCGTGCATCGTCAGTTGTAGAGACATTATTTGGAGAAAATGCACTAAATGAGTGTACGCATAAGTCTTTGGTTCGTATTTTTTGCAATTTCTTTTTTTGGGGTGGTGTGAAGGGGTGGTGGGGGGTTTGGTGGTGGAATCCCAGAGAAGGCTTCACCGACTCAATCTCCGTGGTGGATGGAGTGGAGATGAGTTGGTCATAGACGATATCATAGTATGACCTCATGGGTTGAGTCTCCTTCTCAATCGGCTACATCTTTTGTACTTTAGTGTATCCAGAAGGTCCTCTTTGTGTTCTTCATGTTGGTGCTGAGGGGATTGCTCCCTTCGCCTCTCATAACCCCGGTTGTCATACCGCCTTTCTCTTCGCTTCCTTTCTATCTAACCCTCACGACTAGCTAGTTGTAACTGTACCAAACCATCATGATTGCTATTGTAGGCGGGAATGATCAAGTGCTCTTAAACTGCTTACATCTGTAAGCTCTCCTAAGAATCCTAGTAGTTAAAAATATGAAATCTCGTTGTTAAATATAGTAATAGCTTAGTATTCTATTAACTAGGATATCATATGTAGATTATAGACCTTTCTGCTAGATAAATTTAATAGTTAACTGGAAACTTAGTATATCAATCATTTGGTATCACACATTTGGCCTACCTATTGCCAACATGACGTGGCATTGTAGAAATATAAGTCTTTTTGAAGTGACATGTGGGCACCATCTAGGAGTTTCAAGATGGACTCTGGCAAATGGTGCTTTTTATATATAGATCCATCCGTAATTTAAACTCTTCTGCCTAAGATTGTCAGGTTACGACTATGGTCTCTGTATTATTGAATTTAACTCTTTTAGGTGAGAATTTAAAATATATTGGGTTCTAATAACAAAGTGTTCTTATTTATGGTGGTAAGTGAAAATGTATCTGGTCATTCAGTAGGTGCTGTGCTGAATTTAGAATGCTAAGTTCAAGCTTGACTTGTGCTTTGCTAGTTGTCATATGGTTGAATTTTGGTTCCAAAGTTTGGGTTGCGATAGCACTAAGCTACATCGACACTTAGTCAGACAACCCACACAAGAGAGAGAGAGAGAGACAAGTCTAGGAACACTTACTCGTTTATAGGAAACCCTACCCAATCCTTATAATTCACCAAGAATACAGAGAAAACCAAAGCAGTCTTAGACAGAACACCCTTTGCCTTAAAAACTCCCCAGCCATGCCTATATATAGTCTATAATTAGAAAAACGTGGCTACTTATACATGGGTCATAAACATGCCCCATGATCACTATGATCTACGGTTGACACTTGACACCCCCAACTGCCCTGGGGTTGTGCTGGACCAAGCCAAAGCCTACTAACACACCAATCTTGGTGACTACTTGCTAGAATTGCTGCCTACAAAGTTGCCAAGGACACCTGTGCAAGCCCAACAAATATTACCCGCGAAATTTGTTGTCTGACATGATCCATAGGAAGCTAGCCCAACACAAAATGCCACAAGCTCAAGTGTCTTAGCCCACTCTTTGATTGATTGTATTGTTCCACAAGCCCGCTGCTATTTAGCATCCACGTCCAATTTTCTAGACGTTTATATGCGCCACAGTTGCCTTTTATCTAAGGGATCGGTGCCACAACCAAGTTGACACTACTGAGTCACCTTGTCAAGACATAGCTCCCTCCCTCATGGCCTGCTTGCTACATAGATGCAGATGCAAGGTGCTACCGTGTCATTGTAGCACTCTTGGAAACAAATGTGCTAACACTAGTCCATTTAGAAATTAGATTTGCCTTTAGATGCTCTTGGTAAGCTAGAGCAATATGCTATTTTGTCACTGACCTATTTACTGAGGAATTAGGATTTAAAAGGCTGAGGTCCAGCTTGACTTGTGCTTAGCTAGTCTATTCAGAAATAGGGTTTGGTTTTGTCTAGTCTTGGCTAAGAAAGAGTGTTTAGAAAGCTTATTAGTGGTCTTTCTGTCTAGACCTTTCATTTGTGCGAGGTCACTATCTTGGACCATGAATGGGCTTCATTATCCACATATCACACTGGCCTGGACGATGTTCAGATGATAGTTTTTGAATCAATTTTCGAAAAAAAAATACTCTGAAATGTTGTTTGCTGCAAGTGTTCTACAAAAAAGGCTCAGGGTTAGATTTTTTTTTGGCATAGAGTATTGTGTTTAAAGCAAAGCTTCTTTTTTTGTTTTGTGCACATATTTTGTTAACAACATTTTTTTTATTTTGTGCTTCATTATCCACGTTTTTATTTTTTTAGTTAATCTCGAAATATTTTTTTAAGTCAACAATGAATTTTTAAATTATTTTGAAAATAAAATTTAAAGAACACGATAAAAAAAATGAACAGTGTTGGACACGACCAAAAGGGATCAAGTATGGCTATTTAATGCAATAATCATTGGCAAACATAATAATTTAACACTAGTCAATGATTGACAAACAAACCAAATAATGTTTTGAGAATTTTTTTCCCAAACATAGTTCACAAACATTACTCTAAAAAAATACAATTACACTCAACCGAACATGGCCTTAAGATGTGGATATCTGGCTTCACTTGTTCTAAAGTGTCACTTGTTCTAAAGTGTCTCTTATTCTGTCATGTTTAGGTGGCCCTTGTATTAGTTGGAATTTCATGTGGCTAATGTGAAATGTCTGAATTGATCTTCTTGCAGCAATATCCCATTATTTCTAACTTGAAACTGAGGCAAAGAAGAGCAGCATTTGGAAGCAGGAAATGCTCTGTAATCAGGGCATCATCTTCTGATGCACTGGAGCCTGCTACTCCTTTTGCCCCGCTTCAGCTTGAATCTCCAGTGGGCCAGTTCCTGTCTCAAATTTTAGTGAGCCACCCTCATCTTGTCCCAGCTGCAGCAGAGCAGCAGCTTGAACAGCTTCAAACTGACCGAGATGCTGAAAAACGCAAGGAAGAGCCCTCTGCTTCTGGTGCTGATCTAGTATTGTACAGGTTAGTGACAGATAATGATGTACTGGTAATTGGCTGTGTTTGGTTCTGGGCACTCTTGAAACTGTGTTGGGGATAACAGTTATTTGTATATGGTGATGGCAGTGGACAAAAGGTCAAATTTTCCTTTCTGCGTCTCTAGTTTCTCTTTGACTGAAAAAATAGATCATAACATCAGAAACGAGTTTGTTAATGGGTTTTGTAATTTCAGGAGAATTGCTGAGGTGAAGGCTAATGAGAGGAGAAAGGCTTTGGAAGAGATACTCTATGCTTTGATAGTGCAGAAGTTCATGGATGTCAATGTTTCTCTTATACATACCATAAAACCTTCATCGTCTGACCCATCTGGGCGAGTTGATACGTGGCCCACTGAAGACGAGAAGCTTGAGCGTTTGCACTCTCCTGAAGCCTATGAGATGATTCAGAACCACTTGGCTCTCATACTAGGAAATCGGTTGGAAGATTCCACCTCTGTAGCCCAGATAAGTAAACTCAGGGTTGGCCAGGTTTATGCGGCATCAGTCATGTATGGCTACTTCCTCAAGCGGGTTGACCAGAGATTTCAGCTCGAGAAGACCATGAAGATCCTTCCAGGTGGGGTAGTTGATGAAGAGATCAATGTTCAGAAAGCTTTTCAGGAGGAGGTGGGGTCCAGCAGTACTGGAAAAGGGAACTCTCACCCTGAAGTCTCATCATGGGCTAGTGACGGCAGCTCCCCCGGGGGTTTTGGCCGTGGGGTTAAGCCTTCGCGACTAAGAACCTACGTAATGTCATTTGATGGGGAGATGGTTCAGAAATACGCAACCATAAGATCCAAAGAGGCTGTCGCCATTATCGAGAATCAAACTGAAGCATTGTTTGGTAGGCCTGAGATTGTTATTACCCCTGAAGGGACTGTTGATTCTTCTAAGGATGAACTCATCAAGATAAGTTTTGGCGGTTTGAGGAGGCTTGTGCTGGAGGCTGTGACTTTTGGCTCTTTCCTCTGGGACGTCGAGAGCTATGTGGATTCGAGGTACCATTTTGTGATGAATTAGTTAAGCTTTGTAAACTTGATGCATCCACGCCGAAGCGGAATGGAGGCCAAACTGACCAACTTAAATGCCGCATGTGAATGGTACTCTGGGGGAGAAGTCATGGTGCACTGGAACATTCATCTGTATATGGCTTGCTTCGCTAATTATTGAGTTGGCTGTAAAGAGTTAAATTTGTGTTTGTGATTGACTACCCAGTATTGGACATGGTACTGGGTTTTAGCATGTTAAAGATTATTTGTATATCTGCAACTTTTTTGCTCTGTTTTGATACTAATAGTTAAAAGTATATTTGTTAGCGATCATCTAAGTCACTGTCTACAGATTCGAAACGAAAAGTGTTTTACTCTGTGGCATGGGAAAGCAGTATCAACACAATACAATTATGATCTGAACCAATCATTGGCTCAATATAAAGCATTGCATTCAGGAACATCTCATGCCTTGGGTAGTAGTCCCTGCATCACTCATCTTGAATCTGGTCTATTATTTCTCCATGTGAATTTCTTGCCCTTTGGACTCCCAAGTCCATTAGACCACAATCATCTATCATTCCCATCACTTACGCATATCTTATTCTGTTTTTGGTACAATGTATTATGAAAGCCCAGTCCACTGATATATTTTTCTGCTTACATAGGGTGTCTTGCCCCTTGCAAACTCGTTCTAATGAATCTGATCAAGAAAGTGTTTAGATTGACGAGGCCACAACATCAACATGGTATAATTATTCAGTGCCATACGTTTAGGCAAGGTCTATATCTTGAGGAACTGCGTAACTGTATTTCAAGAAAACTGAATACTGTATGGTATTGAAGGGTAGAATACTTTTTTGGGTAATTAGGCTTTGTTTTAATGTTTTGACCATGACCAATGCCCTAGTTGGTCCTATATATATGACCCGCTATTATTGAAAGAATAGATTAAAGTAATAATTCAGCCCCAAACCCATTTGAATGTAGCGGATAATAGTGGGGCTCGAGAGTAATGTGTATTCGAATCACAAGAGCTAGCAATCGCACCAAGGGTTTGAATCCCTCTCTTTCCTTTTGCTTTTATGACATGATTTTTGATTTATCTTCACAGTCAATAACATCTTCACTATCTAAAGTAACGATGAGTCGAAGAATGCCATGCATTGATGGTGCTTAGGACTCATATTTACTATTATGAGATTTTTTCTTGTAACTGGTGCGGTCATAGGTTTCTTACATGATTGCTAAAAGAGAAAAAAGATTTCTCAAAATTAAAGTGAATAATTCAAAATGACTTTTCAAATTAACGGATTTTGTCTATGGGACTATGCATGTGCCTGGAAGGTGAATCTATTCTCTCCGGTTATGTTATATTCTCTTTCATTTTTCTTCCCATGAATTTATCATCCTAAAACAGGCTAGCCATCTTATGTGAAAAGAAGGCATCAATAGTAACAAGCGAACGACCCACGTTTTTATGTTCAATTTACTATTTATAAGCATTTGGGACTTAAAAGTAATGTGTTAGAAATTATTGACAATGAATGTTACATGTGTTTTGAGGGGATTGTCTTCCTTTATTGGAAGGAGCACTACTTGAACTTCTAAGGATATAGAGAGCTACTTGATATATATAATTGTAGTAGGGCAGACCGCGTGCTCTTAGACTACGATATTTACGGCCCTTAGCCCAGTCCTGCTTCAACAATGAGCCGAACCTTAGGATAATTCGAGACTCATTCTTTCTTCACTTGTCTTGGGCCATCTTTATCGACATCATCATGTATTGGACTGAAGGCTCAACGAGCTCATACGACGTGTCATTAGCCATCCTCAACTGCACGAACATCGTGTGGGTCAAGCAGCACATAAGATGGTCGGCCCCTATGGGGAACAATGGTTCACATAGCCTTTATCAAGGACTGACACTCGACAACTCCATCGGGGGTATGGTGCTCGACATTCGTCGAGTGGGATGCGACGTCCGACGTGAGCCGTTATTTGTGGATTGTGGGTGGAGAGACTGTTACCGGCCATGGGAGCACGACTACAGTGGTATCCAATCGTGGTGCGCATGGTGGCTGTACCAGATTGGGCAGCCCACAATGCGGCATTCTCGGGCGTTGTGTTACGTGTGCCATGACGGTCCTCTATATAAAGCACAAGGGCAGACATTAGGTATAAGCATTCACACATTCAAGCCGTTCAGTTGGTTTCATTACATCCTTTCGGAGACTAACTTAAGCATAAGAGTGTTCTCCTGCTGTTTACAGCTAGTCAGCACTAACAAGTTTTCTGTTTTGCAACTTAGGTGAAGAATTCAAATCGGATCAATCCAGAAGAAAGACTTCGATTTCAAAGCTCCATAATTTGGCGATCACAGTTTGGGAGGAGTCTACTAATTTTCTCACCTAGATTCCCTACATTTCCTTTGGTGTGACCGCAACCAATTCGAGAAATGACTAGGCTGACTAACAACTTCTCAAATCATTGATTAGTAGAGGGTCCAAAGATTCAATTCCCTCGCCCTCTGAACCACGACTCAACTTGCACACTAGATCCTATGTCCAGTGCCTGGGGGCTTGACTAAACAAAAAGAACTAGTTCGTTCCAGCTATTCGAGAGGAGATGGATCAACTCAAAGTCGAGGCCATGACCTAGCATATGGGTGACACATCTCGCTCAGGAGGGCAACAAAGGTGACGATGAATGCCTTCCCCTAAAAGGAGAAGACACAAAAGACCATAGAGAATTATTGCAAGGGAAAGGCTAGGAGGCCATGACAACGTTGGGCGCTGGAACGAAGATTAGCGTAAGCTCGAAGAGAAGAGCAACCTTATTTAGGAACATGCACCTGCGCGACGCACGCAAAGGTCGATCGCGAGTACCAACACACCAAAGGCTAGGCGAGACTTTAGTGAATAGTTCTTTCTCTATTTATCCCCTTAATTTCAGGCACTGTCAAGACGACCAATCATTAGTGCCGCTTTGACCGTCGATGAGACATGTAGTACAATCACCGAGGGAAAGAGCATTGGAGAGTGCGATCCCGTCAGAAAGACACGCGAAAAGAGCACTCTCCTAGGAGGGAGAAACGGGGGTATGGAGACCTTTGCGATAAACATGAGCAAAAATGAAGGAGACTAGCTGAGTAGAATGCTAGACCCACAAGGTCCCAATCCGAGATCATTCACCTGCAACTCATCTCCTCTCTACTCTGCAGGGAGATTGAATTAGCAAAACCACCTCAGGGGTTGAATGCCCCAAAGTTTCAAAAGTACGACTTGAAGGCCTATAACTACTTGGTACACTTTAGACAGATGATATCTTTCTACAATAGTAACGAGGGCGGATGTGAATTTCAAAATGTCATGTGCGGGAAATGGAACGGTCACAACTTGACCAATGAGCGTTGCACACATGGCTACATCCCGAGTCGTGTCGATTCATGTAATCAATCCATTTGCTTGTGAACAGTCTACTCAATGGACGCGATGGTACGACCAATGAGAGATCAACACATGGCTCCAAAAGGATGTGTCATATCACATGACCTATCCTTTCATCTATCCATGGCCCCACTACGGTTGCCATGTGGCCTGCCCAGTTGCCTAATGACAGCTTTTGACTCACGGCTTTAGTACGGAGGGTCAGAAAATTCGGCCAATTAGAATGTTCAATCCCTCATCATCTTTGCATGGTTGAGCAGAAGAGTTGAAAGGCTATTGTAGGCTGGATCCCCGTGGTCTTAGGCTATGACATTTATTGTGATGTCCCGTCTCACATCGAAAGTCTACATGGGTGATCCTGGGTATATAAGGGACCACGTAAACTACTACTAACAACTTGGACTTAAGTATTTTGGGCAATGTGGTTGGGCTCCAACAAGTTACTGGGTCAGTGGTTTACATGGAGTGTTACAAATGGTATCAGAGTAACCCGTGTACACGATCGAATGTGGGGCGGGGACTTTGTTTGGTCACTAGAGAACAGACCCGGAGTTAGGCCGTGGTGACTCTAGTGTGAACCCCTTGCGAGGGCGTAAGGTCTTAAAAGGTGGAGAGATTGTGATGTCCCGTCCCACATCAAAAGTCTACATGGATAATCCTGAGTATATAAGGGACCACGTAAACTACTACTAACAACTTGGGCTTAAGCATTTTAAGCCACGTGGTTGGGCTCCAACAAGTTGTTGGGTCAGTGATTTACATGGGGCGTTACATTTATGGCCCTTGGTCCAATCTGCTCAACAAGCCCACCAACGTGCCATTAGCCCGCCTTCGAGTGCACAAAACCTGTGGGTCGAGCTAAATATACGACGGTCAAAAAATATGGGGAATAGTGATTCACGGAGCTTTTTATCAAGAATGAATGCTCGACAACTCCACTATGGGCATGTTGCTCAGCGTTTGTCGAGCAGGACGTGTCACTAAATGCAAGCCTTATCTGTGGATCATAGGGGACAAAACGTTACTTGATGTGGGAGCATGATTGTCGTGGTGTCCACACATGGTACACATGGCGGCCCCATCTGATTGGGTGGCCCACAATGCGATACTCTCAGGACAGTCCCTTATATAAAAAGCACAAGGGCACCATAATTACACACTCAAGTTTTTCAGTTGATTGATTCCATCCTTTCAAAAACTAACTTAACAATCGGAGTGCCTTCCAACTTTTTACAGCCGGTCGGCACTAAAGACTTTCAATCTTTTGCAGCACATGCAAAAGATTCAAACTAGATCAATTCAGAGGAAATACTTTTCGGGTTCAAGGCTCAGAATTAAGATTAAAGGGTTAAATCTTGCAAGGATTAATTATATTATTCTCCTATTCAAATTAAAATGTTTTCTTCTTGGCTTGTTTCTTTCATGCATGAGGTTATTTCTTAAAACCTAATATATTAGGTTTAATTTAGTTGTTGCAAACTCTCCAACATTTGATGGAGTGTTTCACAATTCTCATGATATATGTCATTTGGAATTTTTCTATCACTTGACATAAAAAAAAAACCCCAAAATTGCAACATGTGAAAAATTGGAGAAACGTAGGTAACTAAATTTGATTCATGCATCGAGCTGAAAATGGGTTTATAATCTCTTTCGCAACATATGGAATACTACACAGCAATCAACCCTCTTCAAAATCAATCAATGCTCGTTCAGTCACAAACATCCTCTAGAAATAGATCCAAAAAAGGGGGACTTTTGCAACGGGCTACGCCACCCAAACCAACTAGGGAAGTTGCATCCGTCCCCTTGCAAGCACCTAAACTAGTAAAAAAAGGTGAGCACCCCCACGCGAGTCTTTTTTGGCAGAGCCATACCTTGCTGGGTGCACGGGACCAAGAGAAGAAAGGACGAGGGCCAACCATGCATGGTACTTCTCGACCGCATCTCCGAGGACAGTTGAATGAGCGACTCATGAATGCTAGTTGCTGAGTCAGATGAGCCAATAGATCGAACGCGTTCGGCTACCTTCACCATGATACGGAGTACTCCAAGTTCTTATGGCATAGCACGAGGAGATTTTTCATCAATATAATGGGAATGGAAAACAGAATTGCACAACTGGGGTATTAGGGAACTTTTTTGTTTTTGTTTTTGTATATCAATAAATTCACCAAAACATCAATTAATTAACGAATGAAGCTTCCGAATATAACCCATGAAAAAACGACTTGGCATTTCAGCATCGAAGCTGTACAATGGCTAATGGGTAGGGAAGTATATTGGCATATTCAAAGGAAATAACTTCACCAGGATATAATAGTTTTCCATTTTTAAGAAGGCAATCGTTGAGGCCGATCCGGCGAAAAACCAGAGGATTGATTAGAGAAGCTGATGCAAATTGACCACAGGAGATATGGATGTCAAACACACCAGAGGGCGCACCCCATGCCTCATTCACAATTAGGACTGTGTATTTTGGTATGTTAAGAGCTGTATACCCTGATGGCCATTGATATATTCTAATATCTGTTCCACAACATATTCCTGTTTCTGAATCTCCCAAAATAGCAGTATCACTTGATGAACCTGTTGCAATATCCATGCACACATGAAAGATAGGTGACAGCTACTCAAAATAGTTTAAATTATCATTTTCTTTGATACCCCATATTGTTTTGGAGTAATTATTCAGTTACATGCTATCAGATTTGAGGGAGCTATAGTGTAGTTTTCTGTAAAGCACGTGTAGTGCGGGCAAAATGACGTCGTTTTATTTACATTAATGTCCTCGAAATTATATTGTTTTAACTTATCAGGCAAATTGTTATTAAAATGCATAAGATTAAAACGATATAGTTTCGAGGGCAAAACGAACAAAACTACGTAATTTTGCCCTCACTACACGTAAACTACATAAAACTGCATTACAGTCATGGGCGGATCCACATGGGGTGAAGTGGGGTTACTTGACTGCCCTCAACTTTTTTAAAAATTGCATTTTTTTTAGAGATGTGAAAATTAGTTTATAATTCTGATCCCATTAAAATTACATGAAATTGCCCCCAAGTATTTCACTTAAAATAAAAAAGCTGTCTCAAATATTTCACATATTGTATAAAATACAAAGTATTTCATCCCACTAAAAAAAATTATTTCTAGATTGTGTAAAAAATTATTCGTATTAAAAAAACAACTGTTGAATAATACTTTACACATATAGAATTAAGAAACATCTTAATTTTTTACTTAACGGATGACCATTTTTTATATTTTTGAATAACGAAAAATTATTGATTAATATGTAGATAAGATTTCATATATACGTGTGTGTGTGTGTCTATTATATGATTTTAGTTAAGATTTTAACTTCCACTCGTCAAAATTGCTAGCTCTGCCCCTAACTACAGTCTTCTCGAGTCCACGTGATACCTACCTTAGAGCTCTTTAACATCACATTTTCGCATACACTTAGTCTTGAACCGAACGTAAATATTTTGAAAATTTATGGGGTGTGGAAGAATAATTTTTGGTTGTGTTGTGGTGTTGCTCTTTCTCGAAGAGATCTATAAACCTTCGCAATAAAAAAATGAACTTCCGAAAAGCAAATTCGAAAACTGCAACTACAAAAATATATATAAAAGAAGTAAGATACATACATGTAGTGGAAGCAAATAGCAGCAATAGGGAAACCAAGACAACACCACAGTGGGGTTTCGCCATGGTCGTTCTCTAACACACAGAGAGAGAGAGAGAGAGAGAGAGAGAGAGAGAGATTCCTTGAGTTTGGGTAGTGAAGTTAGAAGCAACAGTGGTGAAACACGTGGATGTTGACACGGGGGAATTTGGTGTAACCTGTTTGGCGGATGGAAATTCAATGAGAGTTGTATCCAACTGTTATTCTGAGCTTTCATGTTTCGGAATTTAATGAGGGTTGGATTTGCACATAATAATGGATAACCCCAATGACAATATGGAATCTTTTGGATTATGAGTAGGGGTGTAACCGGTCCGGTTCGGTCCGGTTTGGTAGAATTCATGGGACCGGACCGGTTGTCCGGTTTGAAAATTTTGTAAACCGAAACCGGACCGATTTCACCGGTCCGGTTTCAATCGGTTTGAGCCGGTTTCGGTCCGGTTTCGGTTCGGTTTGGACTTTTTAATTTTTTGGACAATATTTTGGACCAATCACAAAAAAAAAGAAAAAAATTAACAATTTGAAGTGAAATTTCGAAGAATAAAAATTCATTGAACATTATTCTGAAAGATTTAACAATTTCAAATTACTCTTATTTTTTATGCCCGAACTGGTAATTTTGTATTTTCATTCACTCTCTATAAATAGTGATTTTTCATTTCTAAAACACGATAATAGTCTTAAATCCTAATAGATTAAATAACTAATGGAGTAATAAGTTATAAGTTATAATACATAAATCTAAAAATATAACATATTTTTATTTATAGCCCTCATCCGGTTCGGTCCGGTTTGAACCGGTTTTGTATTCCTCTAAACCGAAACCGGACTGAAAAACCGGTTTCTCCAAACTCTCAAACCGAAACCGGACCGGACCAAAATTTTCAATTCTCAAACCGTCGGTCCGGTCCGGTTTTCCGGTTTTTATTTTCACCCCTAATTATGAGTGACAGAACCAAGATTCGATATTTGGAGGGCGAGAATTTTTTTTTAAAAAAAAAGGGCGAGGACCAATTATAATTTAGGGGGATCGAAATATATTTTATTTTTTAATTTTTTAATTTTATACTTAGGACTTAATTTTATTGTTTAAATTTTGGGGAAATCCAAACCTCGGCGGTCTCCATATAATTCCTCCCTGTGAAACTTATCTCTATTCATCTGGAGCTTCTAAATACCCTCATAAAGTCATATTTTCTATCGTACCACATTTTGTTATTTGAAAGATGTTATAATACCATTCTCATATTTAGTTGTGTCCAATATGTACTTCTTGAATCTCTTTGAATTAATGGCATAAAATATCATAACATTTGCTTAAAAATTCATAACATAAAGACAAAAACTCATAATAAACAAATGCGAATTGAAAATTGATGTTATAAATTTATGACTAATATTGTTATAAAAAGTTATGAATTCATAAATTTAAGGCAATAGGCAATTCAAGGAGGGTTTATCGTACGAGCAATACTACTAACAAATCATGCATACGTGATATTTACTAATTTGAACACATATCAAAATTTATGGGATTCACTTTTACACTTTATACTTAAAATGAAGCATGATATATCATTTAATATACAATATGATGTGTTAGCAGACTTATTCTTAGGGGAGGAACTACATGGAGACCACGGGGGGCTTGAGGCCATCCAAAAATTTAAAAAAAATGTAAGACTGAGGTATAAAATTTGAAAATTATATATAAAAAAAAGTACATTTCAGCCCTCCCATATTATAGTCTGTCCCCTCCCTTGTTTCAAAAAAAAAAAAAAACCCTCAATCCCCCGAAATGTCAAATCCGAATTCTTCCGTGTGCTTATTCTTATCGTACACATCCGAATATAGTTGTATATGGTAACATTTTTCCTATTATAAATGTGGTATAAATAAGGTGGTTGCATTTAATGGGTGCATTTAGAATTGCCTTTATTTCTTCTTGACAGGGAACACGTGAAAAATGGAAATTAACATAAGGAAAATCTGATATATTTGCAAAATGAATTAAAAATGGCAAAAATATGGATTGAGATTAAATATTGTTCTATAACTCTACTTTGGGTCTATTTGGTCTGGATTAATTCAGGCTAGATTATCCGGCTTTTTTTTTGTCTTTATTCAAATTTTTTTTGTATTTGTTATTTTTATGTCATTTTTTCGTGGATTATTGGTTTGTATCGACGAAAGGAATCTAAAAAGTATAAAATTATGTCTAAAAGTTAAAAAAAAGTCACTAAAGACGAAAAATAAGCCAACACGGACGCTGTTTTTAGCTTATTTTTTGTCTTTTCTGAACTTTTTTCAAATTTAGCCGATGATTGAGAACTTTTCTGAAAGCTCTTGTCGAGATGAACCAACAATCATAAAAAAAATAATGAAAAACAAAAAATTAAAGAAAAATTTCAAATAAGGACAAAAAACTAAACATTGAATAATCCAATAAGTCAGCCAAGCCAAATGGACCCTTTTTCTTTCCTAAAAAAGGCATTCAGATGATTATCCAAAGAAAAACTTTTGATTAAATGTGGAAAGGTAAAAAGGTTTGAATGGCTAGATAAAGTTTTGAAACACAAATTATTCGGACACATTCGAATACAAATGTGTCAAGAATTATTAGATTCAATTGAGTCCATTAAATTATTAAGGAGTCTATGCACATCCTACGGTTCCGGCACAGATATATCTAAATAATCTGTATTCCTAACATTACTCGAAAGTACGTGAAGGCTCATAGTAATTTCTTCTTTCCCTCTAGCACTAAAAAAGTGGAAAGGACTAAATGTGGGTCCCCCTTAAGACATTCAACCAGATCGCTCAAAAAAAAAAAAAAAACGAGTTTAAAAGACTAAAATGTCCTTATTAGTATAATAGTGTATTATATAACTACATTTATTATATTAGACTTTGTTTATTTTTTAATCAAGTTTGTGCAAATAAATATGTATCTTATATTTTGATAAAAAAAAATTTCTTATAAAAATTATATTTTCCACTTAATGTATCATGTTATATTTATATTCCCTATATGTGTTTTACATAATAGAAGCACGCATATATTTTAGCTTATCTCATAAAAAAAGTTATTATGACTCTTAATTTAATTTATCTTTTTTCTGTAATATTTCAATGTCTTTCTCCTATTCGAGCTTTAAATGATAAATCAAATTAAAATTGGAACACATTAGTCAACTTCTTAAAATTTCTTATTGCATCTTAGATTTAGTAACCATTGTTTAGTTTTTTTTTTTTAAAAACATATTTTTCTTAATGAATATCGTATTTTTCGTCTTATATTTTTTCTATTTTATCTAATAAAAAGCACATATACATTTTAACTTATTATATCAAGAAAAAAAATTCTGATGGATTTATTTAAAAAGTTAATGTAACTTAACTTTAACATAATATTAGAAGTTTAAACTTAATTTTGATTGAGCTCAAGCACTCTAAAGCTCGGTTTGACTCAGCTGATTTGCAGTCCTACTCACGAGCCATTTAACCAAATCTTATCGACTTTAAAAAATCTAAACAAAAAATTATTTTAATACATTCAAATTGCGAGAATTTAACATGAACCCATTATTGGTGCATTTGATGGCTGCCTAATCTTGTAGGAATTTTTTACCATCAGAATACTATATTTATTTGTTCTAAGTAATAATAAAACAAATTTAATGTGTTTAGCAATTAGGCCGTAAAACTAACCTAACATATAAATTTTTTATTTGGGTCCGTAAAACTAACCTATGCTCGCGAATGGAAGTAACAAAAACCTCGAGTAAAGACGTTAGTAATAGCAAATAAACCTAAACTTATAATTCAAATCCATAAACTCAATTTCATATTTGTCGAAAGCTTTTACGCTCATGAAAAATAGAAACACACTGTAGAATTTTTCGTATAAAGTACCTTTGGTACCGTACCGTTTTCAATACTCGATCGTATTGGCCAGATACCGGCTATATCGGCCGGTATCGAATTTTTTTAAGAGTTGCAAAAAATTTAATTTAATTTTTTTAGGTTTTCTCTCTATAGCTATATATATTGATAGTTACAGTAAATCTGATACGGTACCCGCTATATGACCGGTACCGATACGTACCGTACCAATAAAAAATCGGTACTCAAGCAGATCCGGTATTCAAAACATTGGCTCCTACTATTTAAATAACTATCTATCTATTATCTATTGTGAGCACAATTTGGTGTCCTTTTTTTTTTATTTTTTTAAGTTTTGTTATATTTTTTAACTTACCAAAATTATCCTCCATAAAAGTTATTTTAACATAATAACATAATTATAGAGAATTAAATTGACATTGTCTCAATCATTTAAAAAAAACTATCCACTTCTCGTTCAAGGTTTACCCTAATGTTCTGAATACTGTATCGACTTTCGTACCAATTTTTTTATTGGTATGATATATATTGGTACTGGTTATATGCCGGGTATCATATCGGATTTATCACAACTATCAATGTATAAATAAGAGAAAGCCAAAAAAATTAATTTTTTTGGCGCAACTATCACAATACATGCACACACATACCGATACCGGTTGGTATGTGCTGATATTTAGAACGATACGGTATTAGAGATATTTGGTACTATTTTTATACCAAAATAGTACATATTAATCAGTATGGTACAATATTGATAACCTTGATTTACCCCACTTCTTTACATTGATTATTACAATATTTTCTAAAATTTGTAACCACCCTTTTAAATACATATAATCTTTTACTTCTACAATTTTATTTTTTAAATTCTACTCAGTTATACGACAATCGAAACGCCATTAGCTTGATACATATTTTTTTATATATCCGACGATGTTCGATTTTCACACGCAGTACGTATGCGCGGACTGCTATAGGGACAAACAGAACAAAGTAGTAGATTCGAGAGAGTATTGTATTGGAAGTGGAGGGCCACAACACATCAGAAATTTTACTTTTCATTCACCACCACTAGGGGTGAAAGTTTAAACCGAAACACCAAACCAAACCGGTAAACCAAACCGAACCGGCGGTTTGGTCCGATTTTTCAATCTAATCGGTTCGGTTCGGTTCGGTCCGGTTTGAGATTTCTAAAAAAAATTCGGTTTGATTTTCGGTTTTAGTCACCTAAAAACCAAACCAAACCGGACCGAACCGGTTCCTGTACTAAATCCTAAAAAATAAAAAATCTAGTTTCATACATGATTTTTTTGAGTCTTAAACTAGTTTTTTTTTACTTTGATTTTTTATGAGGTATTAATTTTACTATGATTTAGAATTTTGTATATTAATTTTATTGGGCTTTAATTTTTTAGAAATTTTTTTTAACTTGGACTTAGGCCTAATCAAATTAAAATTTATTTTAAAATAAAAATTAATCCGGACTTTATCCATTAGACATGTCCCTCTTAGTTTTTTTAATTTTGGATCTAAGTCTAACCAAACTGAAACCGAATCGAGACCAAACCGAAACCGGAGAAACCAAACCGAACCAAACCAAAATAGTTCGGTTCGGTTTCAATTTACAAAAATTCAAACCGAACTTATCGGTTTGGTCCGAGTCAAAAGCGTACTTGGGAATGTCCACCATTTCAGGATTGAGGATTGGGCACTCGAGGTATTGCGAAATACGGGCCGCGGTCACCCAAATGGTCTTGCCCCTCACCTTGCTCTCAATACGAGGCTCCTCCAACTTAACTCCTATCAAGTCAACGTTCACGTAAAATTCCTCCACAAGGTCTCGCACATATCTCTCAACCACTTTGAAAAATCGGTCCAATTTCCGGGTGACCAATTCCATGACAACTTTATTGGTCAACGATAGACTAACTTTGTCGAGAAACCCATTAAAACTTCAATCCAACCCAATCCAACCTCAACACTTCAAATCAATGTAAGCCTTCCACCCCTTACACTACCCTTGATGTTTACATACCTTGCCATGAGCTTCACAAAGCTCTAATGGTGGAAAAACTAAGGTTTCAGTGAAGAAAATGACAGCTCTACCGCTAGAACCTTGTTCTCTACCTATACAACGACTCTTTTATTTCAGTAAAAACAGAGTCTCTATTGGTAGAAACTTATTCTCGACTGGTACAAAAAACTACTATCTCAACTCATTTTAAAATATGCATCTACTGGTAGAACATTGCCTCTCTACAGACACAAACTACCATTATTCTAATAATTTATAGACTTCTACTAGTAAACATGTTCTCTAGCGGTACAAATTGCTACTATCTAATTTAGTGATTCTTAACTACTACCGGTAGAACAACTTCTTTTACTGGTACATATATAGTCTGTTTTACATTGATGGTTGTCGATTATCTTGAACTTGAAAATCATTTCATGATTATTCACAGACTATATTTAAATGATGGATAAAACCATATTTAGATTCTCTGTGGACGTTATTAAAACCTGTCATTGGAAGGCAATACTTCGTGTCCAGTTGAGCTTTTGATTGTTGAACCTTGTTTTAAACTAATCCCAAATAATGTAACACCACACGTTACATTCATATTTATCAGCATACTTGATCATCAACTTATCATGATGAATTTGTTACTCTATGATTATTGAACCACTTGGATATTAAGTATATTGGAATTTAGGGTCGCGTGAATACATTTGTATACAATGCATGAGAACACAATCCTATGAGACTTGAACATTGTTGTTAATCCTCTGAAATTATGGCTTGTATTTGGGATGTCTTGAGCCGTGTTATAACTTGATCCGACCTAATGTCTTGAGTGATATAAGTGTCTTGAGCCGACTTGAGTCTTGAGCCGTGTCATGTCTTAAGCAGAATTATGTCTTGAGTAGAGTTATGTTCTTGAGTCGTGTCCTTTGTGATAAAGTCTAGTTGTAGTAGAATTGAAACTTAGGTTATATTTTAGTATTCGGACACGGCAAATGGGAACCATAACTATTGAGAACATAACGATTGGGAACATCGGTCGAGAGCATAGGAATTAGGATCATAATAAATGGGAACATCGTGAATATTGGGGGATAATGATTATATAGATATATCATGATATGGTAAGTAAACAAGCGCATTGATCTACGTTGTCAGCACCCCTGTCGTCATTACACTGGGCTCTGATATGCTCTTTTTCGATGACGTGATAAATAAGCATTGTTAGACCTGTGTTGGTGCGGAGAGTATGTTGACTCCCTAATTTATCCGCCAATAAGAATTTGACATGTAGCACTGTGTAATGGAGGTGCACACACCGATTAAAAAGTACGGGATACCCGAGCAATGCCGTTTAGACTTCTAGGAAAATTAATTAATTGCTAGAAGGGTTTACATGTACAAAACTCAAAGTGACAATGTTTCATATGCATGAACGGTATCCAACTGCCATGCATTCCCTACATCGGAAGAAGTGGAACATGAAAAGATGTAGTAGATGACGTAGTAAGAGAAGGAGAAAATGGAGACAGTAGTTGAATACAACAATCATGGTCTTACCCAACATCAAAGGAGACTTGATGCCTTCAAATTCAAGCAAACAATCTAGAAATTGATTAACCATTTTGATGCGACTCTAGTAATACTTTTGGGATAAGTCATTGAATGGCAAGTCATTTAATCATTTGGAGCAAATTGATTACCCCTTTGGTATAACTCTAGTAATGTTTTTGGGACAAGTAATTAACAAATGAGAATAGTCCAAAACGATGAAGATATAACATATGCCAATTTAAAAAACTAAAACATAGTCATCGTTACGGGTCTTAATTAAAATGGGAACACATTTGAGTACTTCGTACTAAATGATTTATAAAAACGGTACCGTTTTAGCTGTCCAAATACTGTATCAATATTTTGGTGGCTAAAACAGCGTTGTTTTGGCATGTAGCACCCACCGTTGTATAACAAAGTGCTCAGGTCTGTAAGAAAGGCTACTAGACCATTGCTCAACGCAAATGGGCTGAACAAAAATTTCCAAGAAAATAGACAGAGAGAACCATAAAAAAGACACCAAAGCCAACGAAATCAGAAGCAAGTCCAAAAGTCAGTTGCAACAAAAGATGCATATTTAATAAATCCCGACCAAAATTCATCACCAACATCGATTGTAGCTCATACGTATAAAGGACTATACAAACGAGAAATACAAAAAATTCTCTCTTAAACATATAACTGTTTAATCTTTCTACTTTCCTTTCTTCGATGGGAAAAAACAAACAAACAAAACAGTTGCCCGTACTTGCAACAACGATAACCGTCTTTTCCGTTGTAACCAAAATTCATCACCAATAAAATCCTCACTTGTCATTTGGACCACGACTCTAGGCTCCCTAATAGCTCTGGTGGCTCCACTCATTTCTGTTGCATACGCTTCAATTTTCCTGCAACAAACAGAACAGTTGCCCATACTATGTTGACTAACCCATCTTAACATTATGCAACACTTCTAGAGATGAAATCTAAAGGAGGCTTGAGGAGAAATTCATATTGAGAGAGGTGCAACAACAAATACATGTTGCGAAGTTCTCAATCAATCCAACGAAATCCGTCCGAGACTCTTCTAGCAAGACATGAGCTCAAGGAATTTAGTTCAAGAAAGTGTGTTAGCTTCATCATTGTTCCTTTTGTGGTGCCTTTTCCATCCTAGGCTAGAGTTGTTCATGTATCATTTCGCGTGCCCTTTAGGGACAGATGGATTTAATAGTATCTGTGTTGAGCTTCAGTCTACTATTCTTTTCTATTGGGCAATAAAACCCTAAATTTTTCCTTATAGAAGATGTTGAAGTGTATGACAAAGAAATCCAACTACCTTCTCTTTGAGCCAGATTCATCTCCTTCCCCATCATAGCCTAATGATTCACTGCCATGTGTCCCTCTATCATCTTCATCTTTTTCATTAGAAAAAGTGGAACAGCAATCCACAGTATCACCCAATTCAAAATGAGTGTCATTCTGACCTTGCAAAGTGTTGGGTTGCCCATGAAAATAAAAAATAAGCCCAACATGTCTAGCCCAACTAATTAATTTTGTAGGCCAAAATTGGGTGAAAGATGTTACACAAATTGGGGAAGTTAAAAATAGGGGGAGCTTTTGTCCAATTGATGTGTGTAGAACTCTCGAGAAAAAGAAAAGAAGAGAGAGAGCCGACAGAGAAAGCAGAGAGAGAGAGAGAGAAGAGAGAGAGAGAGAGAGAGAGAGAGAGAGAGTTTTGGATCAAGAAGAAGAGAAGGTTTTGATTCATCCAAAATAGGTGAGATCTTTCTTCTATTCTTGTAGTAAGTCATTGGATGCATTTGTGAGAACTTTGTAAACCCTAGTAAACCTTGTGATAGTGGAATTTTTTCTCTCTCCCGTGGATGTACCTTTGAGTTAGGGAATCACGTAAAATTACTTGTGTTGTTAGCATTCGTCGGCACAGAGTTGCTAGCTTCATTCATCATGGCAACAGTAATCAAACTAGTGGGATTACGAATCTGGACCTAACCATTAGATTGAGACAAAGGTGTACACTAATGGTTAGGTTCAAATTCTTAATTTCTACAGGTGTACGTTGCGAGTGGGTTTTTGCAAGAGAAAAAAAATCCCTACAGTGGTATCAAAGTTGGTACGAGTCCTAGGATATAAAGGGTAAGCCATGGCGGCAAGGTACCAGGTTTGCAATCGAGCTCTTCTATGGCCACAATGATTTTACTCTTGGCAACAAAGGGTGAAGAACATTTTGACAAGAGGACTTGGTGGAGGCTCTTAAGAGGAAATCCGAAAAACCGGAAGGGATAGAGGATGACAAGTGGGAAGAGATAAGGGAGCTTGCAAATAGCACCATTCAGTTGTATCTCAGAAATAGTACTCTCTGGGAAGTCATCAATTAAATGGATCCGGCGAAACTTTGGGAGAAATTGGAGAGTAGGTACAAATCGAACTTTGGCCTTCCCATTCTACTTGATCGATACTCCTCTAAACACATTAAAGCACAAGCCTTCGTTCCTAAGAGATTCCTTGAGATCCTTGGTATAAATTGAACTTCCCACTAAGCCTCCGAGGTATCTTCACCATCGGGAATCGCCCAAGGCAGGTTGCAAAGCCAAATTAGGGTGTCTACAGTAGGTGCAATATAATGGTTGACATCACCTTAACACAAGGGATGGGGATGAATCCTATAGGGTTCTAACAGTATAAAGGGATAGAATTTATGAGTGCATGCTTACCTCTGTGTGTGCACTTGGGTTTAAAATCATGACTGCAATCAACCTTCTTGTGGACGGTAAACCTTAACAAGCCTAACGTACGTTTTGCTTTCTCATTTCTTTTCTTTTCATTTTTCGTTTAACAACCTCAAGCCTTTCCTTTTCTTGCTTTTCCTCATTATTTCTTTTTGCTATTTCTATTTTTAGAGAATACAGATCCATAGAAGCAGAATACTGAAACAGCTACAAATGGTCGAAAAGGGAGGAGAACGCACCTTAAATAGTACAAGTGGCCTGCTTCTCATGTCAATTATAAGTATATGATATATATGCACAACTTCATCCAGACAGCACAACTCAAGGCAAATTTGCTGCAATGAGTTTATCTTGAAGCTTTGCCATCCGAGCCTGAAAATCACAATTATTAGAAGATGTTCAGCTGGCTGATGTTTCAAGCTGTTTGCTATAAAAGAAAAAACAACAATAACAGAATATGCAAGATTGTAGAAAAACCTCCCAAGTTCCTTAATCACTTTTTGGGCTGAATTTTAGTCTTATAGTAAATCTTTGTAGTTAGATTGCTGCTGATTTAGTTTAAATGCGGCTATACCTAATAATGTTATGCCCTCTTAAAGCATAAGCTGCTAGAGAATTCAAATTATTCTAATCCACCTCTCCTAACGTGTGACCATGCTCACAGGAAAACACCTGCAACTATGGCAATAATCTGCTTTTGCTTCATTTGGTATCCTTATCAGCAAGTAACCCGACTAGTCGCTGAAGTCAATGGATCAGGAAGTTATTGATTTCTAGTTTATGCTTTGTGAAAATTACTATACATGGGTAATCAACATACTATCAGAGTCTTAGATTTGGTTAGGCGTAATAAAATGCCTGCTCATAATACCAAGGATAAGATAGATTATACATAGATCATATTAGGGTTTGATGACCTAACAATTCAGTGGACATTCCCAAATACCCTCCCTCTCTCTCTCTCTCTCTCTCTCTCTCTCTCTCTCTCTCTCTCTCTCTCTCTCTCTCTTTCTCTACATATATATATATAGCACACACACATATACATACATATTTATATGTATATGCATATATACATATATTTATTGCACACATACAAATATATTCTAATAGCACAATATAGATTGCATATACATGCTATTACAATATATTTGTATGTGTGCAATAAATATATGTATATATCGTAAGGAAGGCTGTAATAGCATCACGTAATATCAACTCAAAAGAGAAGTAGCTCAGCTTCGTGCCTACAGAAGCTCAGCTAGTTGGTATCTTTACCAAACTGTTGTTCAAATCAAGTCTAGAGTTGCTAGGTAACAAGCTAGGTCTTCATGATATACATTAGAATATAATGAGGGGTAGTTACATATGTGTAAATTTTTATTGCCTCTCTCTCTCTCTCTCTCTCTCTCTCTCTCTCTCTATATATATATATATATATATATATATATATACATATACATATAATAATACCCTAAATACTTTTCTCTCAGAACACTGATGTTGCCTTGGAATAAACCAACCTAGTGCAAAAAGGCCAAACCATGGAAGTTTAGTTTCATAATTCTCATATTTCTTAATCCTATTCGCTCATTATTCCTTTATATCTAGAGGACAATCAAAATGCCCCTACACTGCATGACTGGCTTTCCTCAATTTAACAAGAGCAATTAGCGGCCCTATCATTACTGCTACAATTTCTTTATTTATGCGAGAAAAAGAAAGGGCTGTGGCTATCGGGTACTCAACAGAGAACTAGAGTTATTCCATAGAGGAATGGGAGCTACCCGCATGAGTGGATGTCATTTTTCCCTTGCTGCTCTACGTCTCAGTGACCGATACGTTGATGGGCTACACCCAACTTCCCCTTGCCAACAACAGAGCAGAATGCTAAGTCAACCTACTCTCTGTCTCACAAATAGTCCAAGTTCTTTTTTGTTGGTCTAAAAAACCACTTACAATAGTTCAACAGAAAAAGCCATTTTTAGAATTGATGCATTACCCACATCCCGAAGTCTCAAAAGTAACTTATAACCTTTAGTCCAAAGTCTGTACAAAATTCAACTACTTAAGCCATACATCATAAACTTAAGACCATCCCGTATGTGACAAGTAGATTAGGTCGATTGCCTAACGCTGCTACATGTCTAAGGTCCAGTAGGGCGAACAGTACCAAACTTGACAGGAAAAAAAAAAAAAAAGCAACTGCAATCACAGTTCACAAAAGAACATTATCAATGAATGATACCTTGAACGATTTGGAACGACGAATGGAAGGATCTAACTGTAAAGCCATCGCATAGGACGTCTCAGCTGCATCAAATTCGTCCATAGCCATCAGAGCATCACCTTGGCAGATGTAAGCCTGCAAAACAGCATGCTAAACATATCATCAGTAGTCCCGGGACAACATATGACTAGCTATACATAGGAAAGTCAAGTTGTCTAGTGTTACATTCTGAACCAGATAATTACTCCTACGTTAGACAGCCAGTCGAAGTTTACACAGGTATCCACAGCATTAACTGTTGGAAATTCGAAGGGTTTGAATGAAAGGGACATTGGAGGATCTCGGGACAACCGGACAGTCTTGGTCGTTTCACACCCAAGAGTCACTATAATGCTCCACGATGTCTCATTCATGTACCACCCATAGGCCATTCTGTTTCTGGCTCCATCCATTTCTAGCAACTCAAAAGGCCTTTATATACCAAGCTTGTTTTTTGTATTGCAATTTGAACATTCAACGAAATTCTGTCTATCCCGAGTTCATTCTTCAAGTGATAGAGAGTCAGACACGAGTAAGTTCGACAGGCGAATAAGGTTAGGTGTTACCTAGTTTGTGGAACCGTTTTATCCTGGGAGACAACACCGAAGCTATCCTCCAACACCCACTGTGAGACGGCGATTTAGTTTTAAGGGAACTATGTTAAACAGAGGACTCAATTCGGTAACATTGTATTTATTTTCGTATTTCGATTCTTGTATTGTAGCCTCAATTCTGTATTTATTGTTGATTCCGTTCTTAATAAAGATAGATGTATGTTTTCTGGATTCTCGATTGTCTCTTTCGAAACTGTTGCATTATATTTTTCCTACCATTAACATGCCCATACACTCAGAGGGATGCACAAAAACAAAGAAACCACGCCTGCACCATTGCCGTTCATGATTCGTGCCACTTGGTTGAGTTTTTAGTTCTTGGTCTTGGCCTGAGGTTTGTGTCGACAAAATGTTAATAACATTGTAGCACATCGGTACTCAAATAGATACATGACTAATTTATGGGATCCTATTCCACAATAGTGATCCAAAGTGGTACCCCAAAGGTTTTCAAGAAAATCAAATGTCACAAACAAAACATCTGGACATAGTTGAGATTTGGCAAGAAAAATGTTTAAAATAGGTCATTGTGCAACTATAAATTTGTTTTGCATGAATTAAAGTAACTATTTTGTTTCTTTTTTATGTAGGACAGATTTGGAACAGGACTAATGATGATCAAAACAAGAAAACAGAGGCTATTTTGGAGGATTGTTATAAAACTGATGTAGAACAGATTTGGAATAGGACTAATGATGATTAAAAACAAGAAAACAAAGGTTGTTTTGGCAGACTGTTTGGAGATTGTGAATAGTACACGTGAACAGTAACAGAGATGAAGAAGGAAATTTTTAGGAAGATAGGTCTAAGCATCACACCTAAGGCCTCTTTAGCATCACACTAAAGAAAAGATTGCATCAACAACATTGAGAGCTTAGAAAGCTGGAAATTTTTAATATTCTCATTCATATCTCAAAGCTTCAAGCTTACATGAATTTATAGGCTCCAACATGTGAAATACACAAGACCCTTCTTATTCCCTAGAGGTCTAGGAAGATAAAACATGTGATCAAATAAATAACAAAAACAAAGAGACTCCCTATTCCCTAGAGGCTGTCCACACCGTTTATAGACTTCAATTGGGTGCTACCATGTTCCATCACTTTTGCACTAGTTGCCTGAAAGAAGTATACTCTAGTTTCACAATCTGTAAAAGTGTACCATATCATAGATGCATAACTAAGTAGGGTGATGTGTTAACTAACAGATGCATAAATTGAATGTGGTCAAACTCCACTAAATGAAAGTGACAGCTTTAAATACTCCAATACTAATTAAAATCTCAAGTAGGCCCTTCATCATCCAACACATGCCAAATTAAGGCTGCAGCCTTAGAACCATCCAGTCCACACCGTTTATAGACTTTAATTGGGTGCTGCCATTTTCCATCACTTTTGCACTACTCGCTTGAAAGAAGTATACTCTAGTTTCACAATCTGTAAAAGCGTACCATATCATACCACAAGTTAGGCCATGTAGCAAACCATGTTCTCCCACCACCGTTCATATTTCTTATACAGGAACACTTCCCGCTCCATGCAAACATAGCTGGAGACTAATCTGGGAGTCCTAACTTGATCAACCATGGATTCGGCAAGGCCCATATCATTGCAAGAGATGTATTAGTCTGTAAATCCTCACCTCTGAGGAAACCTTATTGATAGCTACTGCTACGACAACTAAAAAGCCACTGCAACATCACAAGCCGACTGATGTCACTCTTCTACTTTCACCAACCAATAACCAGGTGGGTGGGGGATATTAATCGACAGTCTCAGAATCCAAGTTCGACGAGAGCTCATCGAATCAAAATTCCATTGTAGGATCCACGAAGAACCATATTCAAGTAAAAAGAGTCTAAACGTAACGTTGTGGTCCTTTTTATCACACTTGATCTATGGTCTAATTCATTTTAAACTTGCAACTAAAACAAGATTCTTTTTGCCTTTCTTGTGCTTTATGTGTGCGACAAAAGTTTATATCTGTCATTTCGAGGAGATCTACCGAAGACAGTACTATAAAAGGGAATGCTAACCATAAATGTCAAATTACTTTTCAAGTAGGTCAGGCTTCCACCGAATTAAATTGGCTACAGAAATCCCTGCTAACCGATTAACAAGCTGGCATTTTGGAGGCCCTGTCCCACCGTACTTCCTCTAGTCAAATTTCTTCAATAAAATCTGTGGTAGCTGGATTTGTGGCCTCACTAAGTGCTGGATTAGCTCTTTATCCGTCACTGGGAAGATGATTACCCCACAAAAAGAAAACCATCAGAGGTAAGCTGGATAGCGGGGGTTGGGCGGACTGTCCTCTGATTGCTAAGTTATACTATAGAGAAACTTCAGCTAAGACGCCTTAGCCGAGCGTATCATAAAAGCAAATAACTAAGACTTGAAACTGATACTTAGCTCCAGTATTAGATTTTCTATTTTCATCTTCATCTTCTTCTTCACCTCCTCTATTTATAGGCGAGGAATGCACACGTAACCATGGAAGTCATCGTTAGGGCCACCTTTTCAGATCTCTTTTACTAATTTTTACGACCACAGGTTACCAAGACACACTACAACTTATGTGACTTTTTCCCAATCATTTTGGGGGCGCACGACATACCTTCTCATTGTCAGGACGACTCGTGCACCTACTTGCTGGAGAATTTTTTTGAGGATGATTCCTTCAGACTTCGCTTCCTTGGTCCAACTTCTGTGTTTCCTTCGCTTAAGTGGTTGGCTCACGGCTGCTGGAAAATGGTCTGAGGGCACCTGAACTCCCTGCTTCTTACATTTTGTTGTTTTCCTATCAATGGCTCGTAACCTTGCTTGGATCCTTGCGAGTATATGTGAATGTTCCATTATTGGCCTTTAATAAGCTTTCAATTTTCCCATAGCTTATTTGCCCTCAAACTAGTTATACTAGTGAGGGACCAGGCTTTTCCACAGATATGAATTATGAGCTAGTTCTCGATCCGTATCCCACATGCTTAGACAACCTTTTCTCATGGCTTTCAAATGTCCTGAAATTTTTCCTTTTGATGGGACATCATTGAATGCGGTTGCCCACTCTGACATATCCAGCCTCTCGACACTGGGCTGGCCATGAAGTCGCCTATAAATATAGCCTGGTTTCCTCATCATTCACGCGTTCATCCCCTTTCCTTGCTTTCCTCGCTTTCCTCTTCTTGTGCTTCAAATACCTTTCCTTGGTGCCTCCATCGTGGTGCTTTTGGTTCACCAGTCCTTATCATCCATATCATCCCTGATTTACTTTGATTTATGGGGATTAGAGTATCCCTGATTTAAGCGGATCAAGTCTTAGGAGAGTTTTCTTTTATAGCCTAGTTTTTTTCTATATATTTTTGTGCATTCTTTGGTTGTAAAATAAGAGAGATTTCCTATATTTTGTCATAAATTAATAAAAGCAAACAAAGCTCAAGTTCGCTACATAAAATTCATAGTTTGCACTTTAAGATCATGCAGAATTAACTGAAAATAAGTCTTCCATTCAAGATCTCCGGTAATGCTGTTGGAGGAAAGAATAACATTCCAGCTCACCTCAGGATATTTAGGAGCAATAGTTAAAGCTTCTTTAGCATCTTCAAGAGCCTCAACCATATTGCCCATCACCAATCTCAAAGTAGACCTGAATGAAATAAGCTTAATAAGCCCAAGCTGCTGTTAGGCCAAAAGAAAAGTCCGTTCTGTTCAATTTTAAATGGGCCATATCAAAGACCACTCAGGGGAATTCCAAAACGTAATAGTACTCAAATCTGCAACTGGAATACCAAGTAAAACATCATCTACAACTTCAATTTCATAGTCACTACAGATCCCAAACTTTAACTCCCTTCAAGATTATTGTGAGGGGAGGTTTCTGTGATAGTGCACTAACATCTGTCAACAAGTGGCACTACTGATACTGATATTGTCAATAAAATACAGATTTGCCAATAGGTGATGTGACAATTTGTCCATATCAATAACTTTCTAGGGATATAGGTAGGTTATACATAAAATAACATTTCATACAACAATCCAACAGCATATTCTCTTGCACACTCTGAACAGAAAAGATAGAAGCTATGGTTACAACATAGAACGTGGCTTGCAATGATCTAAGATTGACCTAGTCTAAGACAAATTTTATACAACTCCATGTCGAGTATAGTGACTAACATATTGAAATTGGGACAACATTTGATATTGCTGGAGTCTGGCCACATTGATTAATTATTACATCCAAAAGTAGTATATGAACTTGCACGGCCTCTTCACCCATTGCCAACTGATTTCGAGTTAGATGTTTTAATATGGTATTAAGAGCTACGGGTCAGACTTCAGAGGCTTTTGGACAAGACTCTTGGTTAATCGCCCCATTGTTTATAACTTAAGCGCACCTTGTTTCATTATGTTCCGTGTCTTATGGATCCGTTATTTACCTCTCTACATCCGGATCAGTGATCACAAATGCAGGGGAGTGTTGAGTTTGTCACACATTAATTAACTATTACCTCCAAAAATAGTACATGAACTTGGGCGGCCTGCCCACTCATTACCAATTGGTTTTGAGTTGGACACTGCATCAGCTATAATCACCTATGATCACCTCAAAAAAAAAAAAAAAAAAACCTGTACAAAAATACTTCATCAATAACACCACAAGATTGTAAACAACTTCACCAAAATAGGATGTCAAGAGCAGAGGATTTGATGTTTGGGGGATAGAGTTTTTTTTTTGGGGGGGGGGGGAAAAGGAGGGGCCAAAATGTAATTTTTTTATAATTTTCAAAATTTATCCCTAGGTCCTAATTTTTTTTGAAATTTTTGCCCCCCTCCCCCCCGGTCTTCATGTAATTCTGCCCCTGGCTAAGAGAGTGGCTAGAGGAAGAGAAAGGCATTCATTGCCACCCAAGTATTCAAGACTTGGACCATCTTTCGAGCCTTTGAATTAGAGCCTGTAGATTTCTTTTTGGACCATCTTATACGCCTCCGACATTAAATAGCATGGGTCATCTTTTAGCTATCCAATATAAATGACAAGTACTTAACCATATTTCAAGCCTTGGCTTGGGGTTCAGAAGATTACAACAGGTTCCTACTTTATTAAATTCGGAAGGCTCAAACATATATGTATGAGACAAAAATAACCTACATGACATAAAAAAAGCAAATTGAAGATGACCAACGCAACAAAAAGCAATATTGTCACACGCAACATGCCCGATGTACTCTGTGTAACTAGAGAGATGCCCATGTAGCGTTAGGTAGCAATGTGGCCTAGGATTGCAATATATACAGTGTGGCCTTTCTAAATAAGGTAAAGCAATATAGCCTTAGATGATAGTGTCAATAATGTATCCATAACTATAAAATAGCCATTTTAGCCCTGTTAGTATTAGAGCTAGACCCACATTGATTAAGTATTACCTCGCAAACTAGAATACGAGCCCGGAAAAGGCCTCTGTACTCATTGCTAATTGGATTTGAGTTTTATGCTTTAAAATGGTATCAGATCTAGATTTTCGAATGTTTCAAGACAAGACTCCTGATTGATTGCCCCGTTGGTTCTGTCTTAGTGCACCTTGTTTCCTTGTGATCCTACATTATGGATCATTCATCTAGCTCTCCACATGCAAGTCAAGGGTCGCATGTGCAAGGAAGTATTAGGGCTTGTCCCACATCGAGTAATTATTACATCCCAAACTAGTATATGAGCCTAGATGGCCTCTCCACTTATTGCCAATTGGTTTTGACATGGATGTTGTGACAATTAGTGTTTTAGAGATTGTATAGGGAAACCTTAGGCTCCTGAGTTGTTCCTTATATTCCTTCTTCTCCTCTCTTTATTGCAATGAATGGAGAGTGCTATTTGTGGAGTGGGGCAAAGATGTCAAAAATCTCATCGGATGAGAATATGATCCAGTTCAACAATAGTTGTAAAAGTTCTACTAGACCGAAAATTGGTCAACTTGTAAAGTAATTGGTGTATTGATGTGTACAAGTGTCCTATTTTGGAGACATGTCAAGTGGTGGCAAACTCAACTAAAGATTCATTTGAATGCTTGACATGTGTACTCTTAGAAGTGTTGACACTTTATCGCCAGATATAATGGTCTAATCACATCATAAAACTTAGGCAAAAGAATTTATCTTGAACATAAACCACTAAACCAACGATAACTTGCTCCTCATTTCTTATCAGAAGACTAATAGAAAGTTGCTCACGTGTTAAGGGTGACTTCAAGCTTGGTTAGCCCTTGCACTCGACCATGTCAAAACCTCTCAAACCATCTCGCACAGTCAAGATAGTAGTATAGTGCCTTGGCTAATGCACATAAGCACCGAGCTCTAAGAAACTAGAGTTCCCAAACACTATCATACATAGGGGCACTTACAGGATCAAGACGCATACGAGTAACATACAAGGAGCACAAATAACCTTTGAGAAAATGTGGGACAAACTTGACATGCACTAAATACCTTACGTGAATAGGAAATAGCTCACCCATTCGACAATATAAGGAGACTACCTCAGCCATTAATGTTATGCTCAAAGGGAGAGCTTCCAACCAAAGTACCAAACCATGTGTTATAAGAGAAAAGTGTTTGAGGTTGTTAATTAACCCTAACATACTTATTATTAATAGAGAGAGAGAGTACAAAGATATAATGACTGAGATACCCTCACACCCTAATACTAAACATACTAAAGGCATATATACCTAAAACTCCCCTGAAGTCAGAGAATAAATATTATTAAGTCTCAGTTTGTTACACAAGTCGTCTACTCATGGCTTGAACAACAGTTTAGTAAACATGTCAACTAATTGAACACCCGTAGACACAAAAGGAGTATCTATCACACCACTATCCACTTTTTCTCAAATGAAATGACAGTTAACTTCAATGTACTATCCTCTAATGAAAGATTGTATTCGACGAAATATAAATCATTGCTTGCTTATCACAGTACAGATTCATAGGCAGTCCTATATTGTCAAGAAAAAAAGCACACCCACACAATCTCGCACGTAGTATGAGCCATGGCTCTATAGTCTTATGCACTAGACCTTGCAACAACTATTACTTACTCCTCCAAGTAACATGATTTCCTATCAGATAGTCCTCCTGCCCAATCTAATTTAGGAAAATCTTCCACATGCAATTGCCCACTAGCTCATTACAACAAGCCCGTGACGTCGATGAGCCTTGAGAAACTTCACAATTTGAAGAATAGCTTTCTAATGCAGGGGGGCGTTTGGAAGATAAAAGATAAAACTGACTCAACATACTACCAACAAAGGAGATTTCAAAATGTGTAATGACAAGATAGTTCAGATTCCTAACCAAGCAACAACACCGGTCAGTATTCAAAAGCAACTCTCTCTTGATTAACACAAAGTTTGACATTGGAATCCATAAGGGTATCAACAAGCCTCAACCAAGTAAACCAGTCTCCTCCAAAATCTTAAAAACATACTTACTACAAGACAAACTAATGCCACCCTTCAAGACCTCACCATCTCAATAACCAAGAAATACCAAACTTGCCCAAATCGTTGGTACGAAACTGCCGTTGTTAGAAGTCTTTGAGCTCATCAATGCCCTTATCATTACCTGTAACAATAATATCATCAACATAGACGATCAATAATATCGTACCTCGGTCAGATGAGAGATAGAAGACATAATGATTGGATTGACATCGATGAATACCAAAATACAAAGCTGCATCACTAAATTTCCCAAACTAAGCTATAGGATACTGCTTAAGGCCATGAAGAGCCTTGCAAAGACAACACATCTAAGTACTCTTCCTGAGCAAGAAACCCTAGTGTTTGCTCTATATAGACATCCTAATGAAGATCACCATGCAAGGTATAAAACTCAAACAAGGGCCACAGAAGGTTGAGAGTGAGAGAGATAAGAAGCTAAACTGAGCAAATCTTAGCAATGGGAAAAATTGTCTCTGCTTTTGAACCAGAAGGCACACCAACAACAAAATAGTACAAGCCACCATGCTTAATACCGCCACTAATCTTCCTCCTCATCTTGAGATTTTAAAAACACAACAATCAAGAAAATATGTCACAGTCACAGAGCAATTCAAGGATTTGGTAATGTTACCAAGAGCCATAAGACTAAAAGGAAAACAAGAAACATGTAAAACAGAGGACAACAAAAACGACGAATTTAAATTAAACCCAAATAAAAAATTATCAGTGGTGGAACCGCGGGCTAAAGTGCCCCGGAAAGATTTCCCAAGAGAATGAGAGCTAGCAAGGACATTAGAAACACCAGTCATGTGATTAGAAGCACCTGAATTAATAACCCAAGGAGTATTGGTTGCAAGACACGCAAAAAGGGAAGGACCTTTCTGGGTGAGCATAGCAAGATGACAAGACCATCCATAAGTCTGTGGAAATCAGGCGATGAGGCTCATACTCTAGGAATAGTAACTACACATGGAGCAGAGCTATGCAGTTGTTATCCATCATTTTAAGAAATAGTAACTTGAATGGGCTAAAAGGCGACCATGAATAATCCAAAAATACTCAACTGTATCGTTATCATCATTGCCTTTGTGCAATGTTGAGGCCCACGACTCCGACGACGTCTAACACCCTCTAATCCACGACCACCACGGTCAAAATGACACCCAAATCCACCCTAACCACCACGGCCAGAACCACAAGATAATGAGCCACGAGAGACTGTAGTAGCCAAGGCCGAACAATAAGGGGACAAAACAAAAGAAGGACTAAAGTCGGATACACAAGCCTGACGAAGGCGGCTAAAGACCGCACTGAGAGAGGGTAGTCCCAAGCACCCAAAAGCTAAGACCGAATCGGATCATAGGATGAAGACAAGCCAGACACGAAATGAGCCACATGCATGAGCTCGAACTGGCACAACGTAACATGAATACTAATAGAAATTGGCTCAAAAAGATTGAGCTCCTCACAAATAGCACAAAATTGAGCAGATAATCCTACAATGAAAAACTAGCTTGGGATAGAGAAAAATAAGTCTGATGAAGATCAAAAGTTTTGCGCAAATTATTAACACCAAAATATAACTCTTAAACCTGACGCCCAAGAAGTTTGGCAGTATGTAAGAAAACCAAAGTACCACTAATTTGAGACTCCATACTACTCCAACCTTGATATGAATCCAGGCATCCTCGACTGTCCATGCAACGAATTTAGAATCCATATTGTGGGGGAATCATCAGGTAACAAACTAAACTGCATCTTCCCAATACAGTATCTCGACAATCTTAGTCCACAGATATTTCACCACGTATAAGTGATAGATAACATCTCAAGAGATAAAGGGAAACCAGAAACAGAATATAAAGCCTTTATAAATAGGTTGCGAAATAACAGAGAGTAGGAACTCAACAAATCATCTTGAAAACAACAACTAACTAATCATCGCACCACACTCAAACGGATATAGGATTATCAATCATGCCGAAGGGCATCCTTAATAACCAACTACAGGTACCAAAAGGAACATATTGTCGTTGATCTGATCAACAAGGAGCGGAGCTAGATCAGATTGCAAACATCAGAAACCAACTTCAAGGGATCCAAATGAAATCACAATGGAGCTACATCAAATTGACTAACCAAGCAAGAGCAGATCGGAGAATATATCGGCACGAACAAATCAGCATGCAATAGCCTAAGCTCACAATGACAACGGCGTGGCTCCCGCCGGCGACGACATGCGGAGGGGTTGTAGGTTACTGTGTAGCTTTAAGGTTAGAGTTAGAGTTAGGGTTAGGCTCTGATACCATGTTATAAGAAAAAAATATTCAAGATTAATGAACCCTAACACGCATGATTAATAAATAGAAAAAGTGAACACAAGGACGTAATGACTACGATACCCTAAAACCCTAATACTAAACCTACTAAAAACATATATCTAACACCATGTATAGGATGGGAGGTTACCTCTGCTACAGCGTTAGCTTCAACCTGATACACATAAGCTAATGTATGTAACAGTAGATTAACTTCAACCGTCAAGCAATGCGCTAGAGGAATGCATTAGCAGCCCTCATAACTGTCTTTTCTAAATATTATTGGCAGATAAAGGACAAAATCTTGCATATTGTAACCCACATTGCTTCTTTTCTTTTAAAGGAGACCCACATCACCTTAGAGCATCGATGGTTATGCCATTGCTTCAAAAATTGCATCTCCTCCAGGCAAAATACTGAATAAAGACATAGACACTATGCAAGCGCTTTAGGCAAGCTACAAGTCTTCTGAGCATGTCAGAAATCCAGCCAAGTGAAGAAATATATACTTTTAGATGAGTAGATTTCTCAAATAATATTTACCCTCTTATATAGCTATATTTCTCCAATACCAGTGTCAATTTATTTGATTTGAATATGATATGTAATGTTCTTCATTGAACGTTTCTTTCAGAGTAAGATTTACAATTATATATTTTTTGATTGTATAAATATTCAATTGAACAATAAGGAAATAGAAAAAATATATATTTACATCCAAATAAGGTTAGCAAAGTTATTGTGGAGAGAGAACAGTGTGCAGAGTTGTTGTGTGGAGAGAACAGCCATAACCTGGCACCATGGGGTCATGCCATGGGGAGGAGCCATAAGGTTGCACCATAGAGTGGCTCCGTAAGGTTGCACCATAGAGTTGTTGTACGGTGGCATCGTAGGGTCACGCATTAGGGTCACAATATTTTCTCCCTCTATCTTCATGGCTTTGTACTTAGGTCCCATTTGCCCTAAATCTTCCCATATTAAATCTCTATATTTTGTTATATGTTTTATTAAATTCACTTCAAAATTTTGGCTTAACCATTTGTTTGACAAAATTAATCCAAAAAGTAAAAAATTATGACCAAAAGCTCCAAAACATTCACTAAAGATGAAAAAAGTTTCAAAAACTATTTTTTCCCTATTTTTAATGTCCATAGCATCATCTTATTTGAATTTTTCAATTCTGCTATATATTTTTATACTTTTTCAGTTTCTCTCGTCGAGACAAACGAGGAAATAGAAAAAAAAATTAACAAAAAAATTTTAAAGAAAAAAACAAAAAACGTCATATGATATCCATTGCAATTAACAAAACATAATTTAAGTCCAAAATTCAGCCTTAGCCAACACCGGAGATACATTCAGACAACGAAAAAGTCTTTAGGTCCTTAAAAGAGACCATTTACTCAAGCATTTTCATGACACGAGCCTTCTTGCAAGACAATTGTTGTCTTACTAGTTACAACTTGGCAATGTGCTTGCTTGTGTGGAGACAAGATCAATGCCATTTTTATTGTCCATATAAGCAATTAGCTTTTCCTTTATCAACAACTACAAAACGAAGAAAGAAGCGAATAACTAAACAATGAGGAAACAAAAAAAGTACCCCAAAAAAGAATCTACGCATACAGCACACGACCATGCTGACAGGCATGGTGAGTTTCAGTTCAAATGAGATGGAAAACTGCATGTTATGTGATATGTTACAAACTACAGCAAGCAGTCTTAGGTTTCTATGAGGAATAAGATATAGTTCTTTTCAATGCAAAATGGATGACAAGATACAAGAGTAACTTCAACCAACCTGTCCTTGTAGAGAAAATGGATACCTCCAATTGGGTTAAGATTTATTGCCTACACCATTAAAAAATACGGAATTGTCAGTGGCCACGCACAACTCCTTCATCCATTGGGAGTCAATGACACAATAAGAAGATGACCAAAGCCGTTAATTTAATTGAATTAAGACTCATAGTTACTGAGACAAGTTGCAGTTATTTACACCATGACCTGATATAGTAACAATAGTTCATTAATCTAACTAAAGAAAATTTCGGGAACCACCAAATAACGTCCTCTGCGCACGAGAGAGATGCTGCAGAAATCTCTCTGAATTAGTTAAAACAAAACTCTCTGAAAATTGGATTCAAAAGCCCCGTAAAAATTCGAGGGAAGGAGCTCTCGTATTCTACACGACCCACAACAGCATCGGAGAACAAAGTTGACTTTGTACCTGCGAGAGCAAGAGCTCAGCGTCAGAGGAGGTATCATTGTCATTACCATTTGCCACCAAATCCTCCGCCCTCTTCCTCAAAGCAAGTGCAGTCAAGCTGTTAGTCCAAGAATCCCAGTCGCCCCCACACAAATCGAACATGATACGGGCAGCTCGAACGGGGGTCCCACAGTGAGCAAAAATGGTAGCTTGGGGCAGAACCACGATGTTGGGCCCAGCGCCGCAGCGGCCTAAACAACCGCAAGACTTGACGGACACATAGGGGGGCGCAATCCCTGACAGAGTTTTTAGCATTTCCATCGAACCTTGCCTCCTGCACGCCTGGTTCACGCATACCCTGATTTCACAACTACTACTACAATCGTTATCGTTTGTAGTCGTAGAGCCGCTTGCTGCCTGCCTTACGCTTGTTGTTGGACTACGTCGCCCAAGTTTCGACAACGACGACGACGGATACAAATGCTTCGACTTCTTCATGAATTTGGAGTCAATCCTACCCGATACACAGTCCGCTAAAGGTAATGGAACCACCTGCGAGATGTCCCCAACGAACACAACTCCCTTCATATCTCTCCCCCACTCTCTCTCTCTCTCCCACTCCCGATTCCAAGTATAAAATGGTAATTCGGTTTGTCATAAATGAAAACAAACTTGAAGTACCAATTACACTCGCCCCGTTTGTTAGAGGTCATAAGAGCGTACAAAATTTGGATTCCAATTCAGTTTGTCATGCGGAGAGGGTAATAAAATTTGGACTTCAATCCCCATATTCATATAATATCCCCTTATCCTTTTTATTCATATAAATATTATTATTAATTATGAAAATATTATTATTAATTACGAAAATATTATTTACATACTCATATTTAATTATATTTTCTTTCTTAAAAAAAATACTCAAACAAATTATTTATAAATATTCCCTCATTTATAATAAATCTTATCTTCTACTATTAGGGCAACTCCAATGGTCTGAAAATGGCCCTTGCCATTGCCATTTTTTGGCAAAAATTACAAAAATCAGAGTCCAATGGTTGAAATGGCAAGGGCTAAACCGTTGCCATTTCTGGGCAAAAATAGCCGCAGAAATGGCCCTTGCCAAATCTGCTAAGTCACCACAATCAATCCCTTCCCGGCAAAATTTATCCCAACTGCTTCCTTCCATCAGCAACAAAATAAAAAATGAACGAACACCAACAAAATGAACGAACACCAACACCATCAGATTACCGAAAAACAGACCCCAGGAACAAAATAAAAAAGTATTAATTAAAATTGCTTGTGTATTAATTGAACGAACACAGCAACAAAATGAATGAACACCGATATTTCAATTTCGTTGGAAATAAAAGGATTCTACTTTGCTTGGTATTCGAAATCATAATTTCATTAAAAACAACAACTAATTTCATTAACATTAAAAGGAACAACTAAACTTACCTACTACCGTTACATGGAAAAATAAAAACACGAAGACTAATCATTTCAAATAGCTAATAGAATTACATAATCTCATTCTTGACTAAAGCCTGTGAATTCTGGAAAGTAAGGCTGGGGAGGTTGGCGTGCGACCATTTTTTCCATGATATCATTTTTAAACATCGCGTAGTAATGCCGCGTTTGAGGGTCCGCAATCTGAGATAGGTCCATGTTCATAATTTGCATTTCATTCTTCATCTTTTCATTTGCTGCTATTTCTTCCATTCGCGTAGTTTTCATTCTTCCATTGAATTGAATATATATTTTATTTATATTAATTCATTGTCAAAATGTATATTTTAAATTTTAAATTTATCAATAATTTAGATTTACTATAAAAATTATAAAATTATTAAAATATTTTTTTTTCAATAATATACGAATCTTCGTACAAACATTTAAATTTGACTGGGACATGTAGTTGGTTAAAGTTAGTTATGAAAAAGGATAGAATGGTAATTGTTTGAAAAAATGGCCATTGCCATTTTTCTGAACCACCGAACTCAGCATTGCCATTTTTTGGCAAAAAGCACTATTCCTGGCCAAAAAATGGCAATGGCAAGGGCCATTTTTTGGCCACCATTGGAGTTGCCCTTATATCTCTTTCTTGTTATATCCATCATATTTTTTTCATAATTTTTACCGCTACCAAGTGAGCCTCTAACTCTCTCCGGTTTGATCCAGTTTGGAAATTTCATAATGAATCAAACATTTCAATTTTAGATTTTAAAAATGGAAACCGAAGTTAGGTTCAATTTTTAAAAAAAAATTTAGTATCATTTTTTTTTTTGGGTCGCTTGCCCAGCAGTCCAAAGTAAGAGACTTGTAATGTAATAATTTATCTAATAGTAAATTAAAACTGAAACTCCTTTTAATACACCGATTTCAAAAATACTCTTGCACTAAACACGCCAATTTAATTTCACATGTAGCAAGGGAAAAACAAAAAGACACAAACAAAGAGGTAAAGTTCAACATATAACTTTATCTTTTGTTAAAAGTGGACCAACAGATAAAATTCTAGTATATAATTTTATCTGTGTTATGCCATGAAAAGTTCTTTTTCAATTTGTTCTAATTGTTCGCTATCAGATAATGTTATCTATGGTTTTTATAAATAGTATTATTTGATAACATTGCAACAGATAATGCAAAACTATATATACTGCAAGTAAATTGCAACATATAACATTACCTAATAACGAACATATATTCAAACTCATGTTATATTTATGTCTCGTCAAACCACTGACAGGACTCCACTACTGTCACCACTCATGTAGGCCACTCACATTCTGCGTGTCGATACCAAGAAGAACCTGACACCTGACACAACAACATGATTAACAAGGAAAAGAGTCATGAGAAGAATAACCAGCAATGGGAAGACTATGAAAGAAAAACGTAAGCTTATCAACATTTAGCGACACCCTCAGAACATTGAATAATTTGCATGGAAATGAGAAAACCAATATGTACATGTCACCGCAGCTCTTCGGACCTTTTTTATGCTGAATTTTGAGGACGAAATTCGTTACTAGGGATAGGTTGCAAGGACCCACATTTTTAAATTGATAAAAAAAATATTTTTATTAATTTATGCATAAATTTAGTTAGATTGTTTAAAGAAATGTAGTAATACATTTTTATTCGATTGAATGAGTAAATAAGAAAATTTCCATGCTTGAAATTATTGTGGACTTGCATAATTATATATAGATATGGTTTGTGTGTGCATTTTGACCTAGCACAAGCCCATTCCTTCTTGTGAGCTCTCTTAAGCCCTTTTTTTAGATTTTGACCCAAGTCCAACGTAAGTGAGCCCACTCAATTTTGCCTCTTCCTAGTCGGGCCCAAATACCACTTTTGCCTCAAGGAGCAACCACACCTAATTATTTTTCCTTTATCATTAACCTCACATGCCTCCTCTTCTCTTTCACCTTCAAAATCTTCAGCGTATATTTCCATTGCAGTAAAATCTTCTTTCTTCAATGGGGCTTTCTTCTTGTCATCCACTCAATCTCCAAACCACCTATATCCATGGTTTTATCCTCAAAACCACCCTTCCTCCTCACATGGCTCAGCATTATCCTTCTTCCTCACCAATGGCATCCATGGCCATTTACATCTCAACACTCAACCTCCATGTGCTTGCCAATTACACCCCTTCTTCCCGTATATATACCTCACTCCCCTCTCTTCAATCTTTACATTTTTATCAAAAGATTTAAGGTTAGTGAGAGTAAGTGCAGGAGCTTGAAATTGTAAGAAGAATCTAGAGGGAGAGAAGAAGGTGTATCCCACTTAATTTGATGTTTTGATTCTTCAATTTGTACTGCAATCAAGCTCTAGCAAGGTAAATGTAGCATCCCCATACCTTAATCTGTATTCTAGACTCTTGATTCGAGCTTCATGAAGCTCTATTGAAACAAAACCCAGCCAAAATTTTGAAGAGGAAAACCCAACTGACCAGTCACCCTTAACTCCGATCGGTTGAACTTTGCTACTGGTTCACTTTAGACCCAAAATCTAACTGGTTGCCCGCACAAGTTAAACTTCAAACCCAAGCAGTCACTCGTACCATTCAGACTTCAAATCTAACCAGTCACCTGTTTCAGTCATACTTCAAATTCGACCAGTCACCCCTATTCCCGACCGATTGCCTTTTGATTCTGTCAAAAAAAAAATTCTTGAACCAAAAACTTGAACTTTGAACCCCTCATCCTAGATACAATGTTACGGGCCTAAATTTATGACTTGACATTTGTTCTTGCAAGTACATAACCACATGAATATTTTGTTAAATTCATTCTCTAATTGCATAACTACTCAATTGAAATGTTTTTATTTCGCATGGTTACTTATAAAACCATTATTATATAGACATTTCTTGTTGATGGAAATGTGAATATGAGTAGTTAATGATGCAAGAAACATGAGGCTAGAACAACAGGTAGATATCAGTCTTGATCACTTATGAGATTTTAAATGAAAATTGAGATTTTTGAAAAGCACCATCACACATGACTCGATAAATGAAATTACTCATTGAGAGATGTGTTAGGATGTCTTTAACCATAATATAGCTTGAGCCGAACTATTGTCTAATATCCGAAAGTATCATGAGCTGCTCTGCATCTTGGAGCTGAGTTGGTCATAAGCTGTATCTCCAAGTTATGTGTGTAAGCCGTGTTATGTCTTTTGAAATAAAACATAGTATGGTGGATGTAGGTAGAACTTTTAATATCGGGGACAACACACGAAAAATATAATGTCCGGGAGCGTAGTGATTGGGAACATGATATCCAGGAGCCAATATTTGGGCACACTAAAGGTCTAGAAGCATGATTTAGCTTAGAGGTCGAGACAATATCGGAAAGGAACATCATGGCACTGATTTTTCATTTTGACTTACAGGTAACGCTTGTGTTGACTTAAAACTTGGAAAATATAATATATTTTGACGCGTATGGATAATGTCGAAACGTAAAACTAAATATAGAGATTGACTTAGAAATATTATTCTTTGTGCTTTACTCTGATTTAAATTTCTCAAGGAGTACTTGTTTACTGCTTTCACGTTTTATTACCTGACATGATCATGCATAATTTGGATTTACGGAGTGGTATTATTTATTGGGCGTTATCGCTCATGGTGTAATTTTTCTACCTCTGGCCTTTCTTGATTAGTGTCAAAGACAACGTGAACAAACCCTGCTTTCAAGGCTCCAAAGACAGCTTACCGAAGAAAGACCAGATTGCATCTTGGTTACTTAATTTATTTGGTTCAGAATTTTTACATTTTAAATGTAATTTTCCTTTATTTTGTAATTGTTATCAAACAATATTATTTTATGTCTATCCAATCAAAGTGGATTCTGTTAGTTTATATTTTTTATATTAACGTCTTCAAAAATTAAGGTTTTAAAGAAAATCCTAAATCCGTAAAAGGAAAACGGTTTCTGCCATTTTAGAAAGAAAACGTATGGGTGGGAAACTATACACAAGGTTAATTTTTTAGTATTTTTTGAATTTAGGAATTAAAAAGTAACTCCTATTAAAGGATGAGATGAAAACATAAGTATACCTAATTAGAAATTTCACAAAAAATTAAGTTTTCCATGACATAAAAAGATAACAAATTTAAACTGACGAGATAAAAACTGAAATTTTACTAAGAAATAAGATTAGAAAATAAAAAGCGTAGGTTAAACAAATTTGGTGCATGGCAGTCGGATCTGGTGTGGACGTTGCCAAAGTGGGTTGTTTGACTGCTTCCCGACTACCTTATTCTCGAGCCGTTGGATGCATATAGAGTTTTTTTTTATGTTTAAATGTATTCGAAAAACATGTGTTCCTAGCATTAGGAAAATGGGACGGATGCGAAGGGAAGAGGAGACATGAGGAGATAAAAGGGTGTTTCATAGTTTTTTTTTCTCGCATTTTTCTATTCTCATATTTATATTTTGACTGTTTAGGAGTTACATTCCCAAAATGAGTTCTGCATAACTCATTCTCCATTTTAGAATTTAAGAGCAAAAATTCAAAAAGAGTTCCAGATTTCTTTTTAACATTTTCATTATCATTTTCTATTCTACTATTTTTACAAAATGCATTATGCATATTTTTTTTCAGACACCCCTTTTAAATTCAAAACTCGTTTTGCCAATAATTTTAAAAAATAAAAAACTAAAAGATCAAAAATAAAAAGTTAAAAAATAGGCCCTAAACACCCCTGAATGGGGGATGGATAAAGGCAAGAAACATAGAGACCGAAAGGATAGGAAAGTAATACTGCATTATCAATGTGTTTTTCAAACATCTTTCTCAAATTCAAAATTCGTTTTGGTCATAATTTAAAAAATTAAAAAATAGAAAGTAGAAAAATAAGCTCCCAACAGTTTATGGGGATGGATAAAGGGAAGAAACAGAGAGACCGAAAGGCTAGGAAATTAATTCCGATACTTGCATTGTTTGGGCGTGTGAACATGAAGGCTCGCCCTTTTGATTCCGCCGCAGCAGTGCACACGCTTCCTCCTTGCAATCCTTCTATAACTCTGTCATTGCTTTCCTTCTCCACTGCTTCTGCTATTAGTGTCGCTGTTAACAAGACTGCTTGGGTACCAGTAATACTAAGGAAGAAGAGAAACAACAGCAAGAAGAGGGATCTGCTTCTTACTTTTTTCACTGGTGAGCGTGGACAACAAGGACTGAGATGTGGTTGTGGTCGCGCTCCTGATTTATTTTCTTTCGAGTGCAATTGGGAAGAAGAGTACGAGGACCAAGACTTTGTTGTCGTGAATTTCTACCATTTCTTTTTCATCAATGACCCAGAGGAGGAGGTCGCCAAACACCTCTCCTTCTTGCAGGTTTAAGCCAATCCCCTATCTCTTTTCTCCCAGTTTTCATTTATTCATTTTTTTTCTTCTTTTTTTTGGGAGGGTGTTAATCTTTTCTGAATGTGCTTGCTCTATTCCCCTAATACTGCTTGCAATGCACATGTTTCGGCAAGTTTACCTCGTATTAGGATCTTTGATGAGTTTTAAGACTTCTTTTTTTCTCTCATATTGGTACCCGTTATGTGTATAGTCTACACTCAAGCGAGTTCATGAATCACGGGATTGATGGTGAAAACATTCCACCACTGCAGGTTTTACGCGTGTCCACGTGAATATGTGTTATTCACGAGGAACGAAAACAAATTAGTTGTCACTTATCAAGTGGGAAGGAAGAGGATGATATCGTAGAAGGTTCAAGGTTTTGAAAAACAAATACAAGCTGTGTAACACATACGTGGGTGGATGGTTCTATGTCGTAAAGGTTGCAATGGAACCCTGGGAGATGAATGCTTCTTTTGTCTAATATTCTTTCCAATACATCGTCCTCATTCTGTTCTGGATTATTATCTCCATCAGCCTGCCAGCGGGCAGAGACTGCTGCTTGTGCTCTTGTTTATCTCATGGAGCTAGGTCCCTTACCTTTCCACCCTATTTTGATGTTGGTCATATGGTCCTATTAATGCAATGCCCAATATAATGTATCTTACAGCTTCACTGTCTAATAGTGGATGAAGAAATAATTACCAGAGTCAGAGCCTGTAGATGATCTTTATTCACGATGAGATAAGAACAAAACTAGTCTGATCTACCCTGGGGGAATAAACCCTTGACATGATTACCATCCATCGAGCATCCACCCATATTGCCCGGGAGATGGATACTTCTCTTCTCATGAAGGTGTTTTATTCTCTCCCTCTCCCTCACGCTTACAGTCTTTGAGTAATGACTCATGTTTTGTTTACCCCCAAACTACCTAAAGCCGGGAAAACATGATTCCTAGCTTTCATACGGAATGATGACAGAAAAGGGTTACATTGTGTATGCGTTCTTTTTTTTTTTTTTCTGAGAGGAAGGAGGAGGGTTTTTTTTTGGTGGTTGGGGGTGGTGGTGGGGGGGGGGGGTGTTGTTGAGATGGACAAAACGGACCTTTGCGTGAAGCATGTCATTGAGATATATAATAAGAGTAAATGTCTAGACTAGGATATTGACCTTGCTAGGCATTTAGATTATATTTCATTTGCAACTTACAAGGGGCTAGGAATATCCCTCCTTTTTTTTCTGAGGGGAAGGAGGAGGGTTTTTTTTTTGGTGGTTGGGGGTTGTTTGGGGGGGGGGGGGGGGGGGGGGGGGGGGGGTTGTTGAGATGGACAAAACGGACCTTTGCGTGAAGCATGTCATCGAGATATATAATAAGAGTAAATGTCTAGATAGGATATTGACCTTGCTAGGCATTTAGATTATATTTCATTTGCAACTTACAAGGGGCTAGGAATATCTCTCCTTTTGAAACAAAAAAAAAAAGAAGTCACTTCAGCCCAAACACCCATGGATAGTTATAATCCAAACTCTAAACTAGTATCTTGGAAGTACAAAATGTCAAAATCTCAAGAGATGAAGTAGAGATAAATGTTCCCTGACTTTGATATTGTTGGGATTTTCTTGAATTTCAATGTTTTTGACATGCCAATTATCATTGCATAACCTGCCGATCTGATTGTTGAGAATTGGAAAATCAGAGAAAACATATGTCCTCGTGTTTTAGCTCAATTAAGATGTAATTATTATTGCTTGGCTTATTCTTCGAAAGACGGATTTCCTTATACATTTCAGTTCCTTTCCGTGTGTGCCTTTGCTTTACACGTGAAGCAGTGAACAACATTTGTGAATAGGGAGATACCATGTTTTGTAAAGTATCGTCTTTGAAAGACATCACAATACAAGGAAGGTTTCTCTTTTTTGTCCTCAATGGATTTCTTTACTATAGCTATGTGGTAGTGAATTTTTTCCCCATGTGTCAGTTGACCCGCATTTGAGGCGTCCACAAAATACTTGTCCATTGTGGGGGTGATGTTATTTTTTTGTTTTCTAATTTTTGGTTGTTATTTTGATTACTTTTCTTTGATTGTCCTTTGGTAACATTGTTATAGGGTTTTTACACAATAAAATTTTGCACAAGACTACATGATGGATAAATGGGATAATGATGGCTAGGCGGTAGTGAATTTTCGCAGGTTGCATTAGTCAAATCGCTAAAATTTGGGGCCTCCAAAGAAATCTCTTCCTTTGCAGGTGCAATAAATTCAAATTCTTATTGAGTTTGTGGTCTTTGTGTGATTACTTTGCTTAGTTTGCTATATGGTATTTTACAATTATATAGGCTTTGGGCAACAAAGTTGGACAAGACTCAAGGCACATATGTCCAAGCTTCAAGGTATATGTGCCGCTAGTTCCTTCCAAAACAATAAAATTCAGGTTATTTGTGTAGCACCTAGTTGATAAAAGAATGCCCGAAGCACGTTTATTAGTATTTGAGTTCAATCTATTCTTTTTGGAGTTCTCTCATAAGGATTTTCATTTCATCCTTCAATCCGAAAGTGGTGATTGGAAGATGTGGTCATGTCATTCCTCGGGAAATATTTTCTTGCAAGTTGGTTTTTGACTAGGTCATTCGATGTTCCTCCTTTTCTTATCACAGATAGGTTTGGAAATCAATTGTTCCTCACAAAATAAAGGTTTTTATGTAGTACTAGAATAGTTTCATGAGTAAGGATATTGGTGAAAGGAAGAGACTTAGTCACAATTTTTGTCTTCGATGGCACATCATGTGTACAAGGAGTGAGTAATTTTCACTTATTCTTCGATTGTTCTCTGGCTTCGTCTTTGTGCATGGTTGTTTGTAATGGTGGTTTTCCTATATTTGTGTTAAGTATTCGTAGTATTAGGATGTGAGGGTTTATTTTCTTTTCATCTTGCACTCTCTATTTACATTATATGTGTATTAAGATAAAGTAAGAAACCCTGAACACTTTGATTAATCCAATAACATGGTATTAGAGCATACCTAAACCAAACCCTAACTCAATCGTGACCTCAAAGGTGCCACCCACCGCTGTCACCGTCGCCCCTCTCTCACGTCGCCTTCGTCTTCATCATCAACTTGATAGCCACCACCATTGTCGCAATTTCATTCTTCGTCGTCTTCGTTGTGAAGAACTGGATCCTTCGCTTGGTCGAACAACTCCTGTCGTCTAGATCTGATCTCCCATTTCTTCGATCAGCCATCGTCGTCTCGCCGAACAGCTCCTGTCGTGTCAATTTGTGTTGAGTTTTGATCTGGCTTCGATTTGTGCAGAGTTTCAATCTGTGTAATGTCATCCTAATCTGTGTTTCGATCTGGTATGATTGATAGGCAATAGTTCTTGATTCCATCTCCGTTTTTAGATTGTCTTCTGATTTAGATTCTAGTCTGTTGGGTTTGTGATTTGGTTTTCTATGGTTGAAGCACGATATAAGTTCTGTTGTGATAAGTGTGATCTTGGTGATTATGCTGATCTCCCGTGTAGAACATAACTCACATTTCGGTTGGTATTTGTCAATGTGGGTGTTTTGCGTGATGATCAGTTGTTAGTTAGTTGTTCGTCGGTTGTTATTTACAGGCTAACTCTTAATTGTTGAGTTTTTGCTCGTTATTTGTTGTATCTATCATGGCTTCATGTTCTATTTCTATTTCTCCTTGGTCTCCTAAGATGCAATCTATCATCTCTATGAATAATTATGCTCCATGGGCTAAGCATGTTGAAGTATATTATAGTGGGAAGATGCAGTATAGTTACTTGATGGATGATCCTCCTCCCCCTAGCTAGTGATTCTAAGTTTGCTGCATGGATGGCTGAGGATACTGATTCTTATTTAGTTATGGAACAATATGGAGTCTCAGATTAGTGGTACATTGATTTTTTTGCTTATTGCCAAACTCGTGTAGCACCAGGTCAACATATGACCTTCATTAGACTTATTTTTCTCTTGCACTTGGTGAGCTTTCTTTAGAGGATTATTATGCAAAGTTTCGTGGTATGTGTGAGGAGATCAACTTTTATCAGCTTGCGTCTATTGATTTTCAGGTTATGCAACAGTAACAGCAACGTGAGTCTATGCATGTGGCTCGATTCTTATGTGGGTTACCTTCCTCTTATGATCCTATTTGTTCACAATTTTTGGGTGCTAGGGACTTGCCTTCTCTTAGTGAGGTTTTCAGCTGTCTTCGTTAGGCCCCTCCCTGTAACTGATTCTATTTTAGCTTCTGGTGTGTCTTCTGGTCGTTTAGCTTTAGCATTACTGTTTTTGGTGGTTTTGGTCATGGTGGTCATCAGTCATGGGGAGGTAGTCGAGTTGGCTTTGGCCGTGGAGGTCATGGTTCCGATCGTGATTCTGTTCAGTGTGGTGGTGTGTAGTAGGTGGTGGCTGTGGCCGTCATGGGACGCGCCATTGCACTCATTACAATGGTGATAACCACATTATTGAGTATTGATGGGATCTTCATGGCTACATGTTTGCCCATCTACCCTTCTGGTAACAGCTGCAGAGGATGATGGCCACCAACTCCCTAGTTCTTGTATCTCAAGATCTCATGTCATTACTGTTTCAAAGGAGGATTATCATCGTCTAGTCTCCACGCATTGCCTATCTAATTTCTTATTGTTTGCGAGGGAAATGTTGCGGAGGGGCCTTCTGAGGAGATGGCGCACAACAAGTGCCTCTCTATGGATGGCTATGTTCCGTGGAGTGACATTTGAGCAAGTTTGTGAGAATATAGAGTACTTTGTGGTTGTCACTTATATTATTCAGCAAGGATAGTAAAGACTTTATGTATTCTAGTATCTCTTTAATGTGCAATATACCATATCTCTCTCTTTCTCTCTCTCACTCATTGATCATGGTATCAACGCATTAGGTTTAGGGTTTCAATGTTTGCACAAGCTGCCCACACCAGATTTCGTTACATCTGCATCTGCAACTTCTTGAACATAACTTAGCAACATCAATTTTGCATTTGCGACTTTCGTATCTTCGCCAACCTCCGGTGACCCTTGTCGGAGCACACCCAGCTTCCAACAACCTTTATTTTAGCAAATAGACTGCAATTCTGCATCCTCAACGTGCCGTTTCTGATACTGAACTGAATTTAGTATGTATTTAGGGGCAATTATGCCTTTTTGGTAGTGGACTATAAGTAGGTGTGTGTTAGTGTTTTATGGCGACTTTTATCAATTATTAAGAAAGAATTAACTAGAGCATTACTCTCATTTCCCATTTTGGGAGTTTCTCTCTCTGGAAAACCTATCATTGTGTTCAGATTGCACATTTGGTATCAGAGCCCTGAGCTCAGATCCTAGCCCTTCATCTCATCGGAATCCTAAATCCCTCGACTAAAACCTTGCTGGAACTCTAAATTGGAGTCGGAAAACTCACTGGAGATCAAAATCACCAGAACAACCCTTGAATCACCAAACCGACCTCTAAAATGACTAGATCTACACCCTGTTGAGATTTCTGAGCGTGACCCAGCCTATTTGAAGCCGGCGCAGTTGGAACACCCCTCGAATCACCAAGACAGCCCTCGAACAACCCTCAAATCACCAAACGGATCTTCGAAATGACCAGATCCACACTCGGTTGTGATTTTCGAGTGTGACCCATCCCTATTTGAAGTTGTTGCAGCCTTCGGTGGTCAGAACAACCCTCGTCGCAGCCTTTAGTGATCGTCACAACCTTGTTGTGACTTCGAAAGTGCTCAAACAATGTTTTTGAACTTTGGATCACCACAATTGGGGCTCAAACAGTTTTTTCGTGCTTGACCGGGTGATTACAACCCTTTATAGTGCCCTTACAGGTTCAATTTCACTTAGATTTGCTGCGATTAGCCTTGGTGGTTGCAATTGTATGTTGGTTTGTGTGATTTGTTGCTGTTTGTTGTGGATTTGTCGTTAATTGGAGGCAATTATTTGTGAATTGTTGAAATTTGGGGTCCCAGTTGTCTGGGTATTTTTTGTTTGGCATTGAATTGATTTTTGTAGTTGATTTGGGTGTTGCAATGGCTCATAGAGGCAGTAGAGGTAGGAGAGGAGGTAGAGGTAGAGGACTTGTGGTGAATAATGATGAAGAACTTGAGTTTGGCAACCGAAACAATGAGGTAGACGAGTTGCGACGACAAGTTGCTACCCTAAAGGCGATGGTGCAAAGCATGCAAGTGTTGCATGCGGGTAGTCGAGAATTCGAGGAGTCTCAAAGTCATTTTGAGAACCCATTTGGTGAACCAAATTGGCGTAGACCACCTCCTATTCACGTTCCTTATAAGTGGGAGAACAACTTTAAGATTGAGCTTTCCAAGTTCAATGGAAGCGTTAACCCGAACAAATTTGTGGATTGGTTGAATACCGTTGAAAGGGTGTTTGATTATGGCGAAGTCTTAGAGGAGAAAAAGGTGAAATTGGTAGCTATCCGCCTCAAAGGAGGGACTTCCACTTAGTGGGAGCAATTGCAATTTAGTACGCAAAGGAGAGGAGAAGGAAAGATTAGAGAATGGGAGAAAATGAAGAATAAGCTCAAGGCGCAATTCTTGCCTTTCAACTACATGCAAAACCCTGACAAGAACTTGCACGATCTCAAACAAAATAGAAGTGTTGATGAGTATACGGAGGCCTTACATCAAGTTAAATAGTCTCCTCGTGCTTGGTATTACCAGTTTTAGGATGTGGTTTTACAAGTTGATTTTCAGCCGAGAACTCATGATTCTGTTCTATCTGTTTGTCGCACCTCACATTGTTTGGTTCTTCTCTTCCTATATGTGGATGTTATGATCAATAAAAAGTAACCCATCCAATGACATTTAACATCGAGAAAACTGCCAAATAAAATGCATCCCAAGCCGAAAGAAATGTCACAAGTACCACCTTGTCCCTGGCCATCGCAAGGAAAACTATAATCAAAATTCTTTTTATCTGGAACCAAGTGCATCGCTGGCTCCAGTTGTGCTGTCATTATTGAGTTAAAGCTTCATCTCTTCCGCGAATTCGAAGTGAAAGATCTTGGTTATGTTTGATATTTTCTTGACATTGAGGTTGCCTCCTCTTCTAATTAAATCTCGTCACATACTAAGTTTGCGCAAGAAATTTTTATCGTCCTCATTTCAGTGGTGAGAAAAGCTCTGAAACTCCTATTGAGTTATGTGCCAAGTTCTTTGTTTTAGATGGTGTTCCTCTTGAGGATCCTATAGAGTATCTTGAGCTAGTTGGTCATGAATTTACGTCACCGTGACTTGTCTTGACATCGCTTATTGTTAAATTTAATTATCTGAATAGTTTTTCTATTCATCATACATAATATTTATACAAGTAAAAAGGAGACCTTATTAACTATAACTCTAACTAAGCTATTATTTTATTTACATAGGAAAACAAATCCTAATCTTATTCTAATTGCAATCCTACTCATAAATATAACTTTAACACTCCCCCTCAAGTTGGTGCGAAAATATCAGTCAGCCCCAACTTGAACACAGTGGGGTGAAAACTCTTGCTGCCCAGCCCTTTCGTGAAGATATCGGCTAATTGATCTTCAGATCTCACAAACGGCATACATATCAACCCATCACTCAGCTTTTCCTTAATAAAGTGTCTGTCAATCTCAATATGTTTCGTTTTGTCGCGTTGAACATAATTATGAGTAATGTTTATGGCAGCTTTGTTATCACAGTAGAGTTTCATCAGACCATTATCAGAAATTTTCAAATTACGTAACAAGGTTTGGAGCCACAGGAGCTCACAAACTCCATGAGCCATAGCTTTATATTCAGCTCCTGCGCTAGACCTGGTGACCAATGATTGTTTCTTACTTTGCCAAGTAATCAAATTTCTCCCAAAGAGAGTACAGTAGCCAGAAGTAGAACGTCTATCATCCACAGAACCAGCCTAGTCAGCATGAGTGAATGCCTCCAACTGTAAGTGACCGTGATTAGAAAACAAATTTTTTTTTCCTAGAGCTGATTTGAGATACTTCAAAATACGATAGACTGCATCCAAATGTGAAGCACGAGGATCATGCATGAATTGACTAACAATGCCCACCGTATAAGAAATATCTGGTCGAGTGTGGGCTAAATATATCAATCGGGCCATTAGGCACTAATATCGCTCCTTATCAGTCCTTTCTCCTGGGTCTCCCCTGAGTTGATGATTTGCCTCAATAGGGGAAGTTGTAGGTCTATAACTCAATATACCTGTTCCTTCCAATAAATCAAGGATGTACTTCCATTGGGAGATAAAAATATCCCGATGAGACCTTGCTACTTCCATTCCCAGAAAGTACCATAGTGATTCCAAATTCTTAATGTCGAATTCTTGAGCCAGACTAGACTTGAGACTTAGAATCTCATCCACGTCATTGTCTGTTATTATTATATCATCAACATAAACAATAAGGACAGCGACCTTACCAGCATTTCCTTTGATGAACATAGCATGATCGGCATGACTTTGTTTGTATCCAAGTTGCAGCATAGCCTTTGAAAATCTGTCAAACCAAGCTTGAGGTGACTGTTTCAACCTATAAAGGGCTTTTTCAAATCTTGCATATTTTTCCCTTTGTCTCAGAGGAAGGAAACCTAGTGGTACATCCATATACACCTCATTTTCTAATTCACCATGAAGAAATACATTCTTGACATCAAACTGATGAAGAGATCAGTTCAAATTTGTAGCACAAGAGAGTAAAGCTCGCACAGATTTCATCTTTGCTACTGGAGCAAACATCTCCTCGAAGTCAATACCATAAGTTTGAGTAAAACCTTTAGCAACAAGTCTCGCGTTGTATCTCTCAACTGTACCATCAACATTTTGCTTAACCGTGAAAACCCACTTGCATCCTACTGCTTTCTTTTCCCACGAAAGTGATACTAGCTCCCAAGTGCCGTTAAAGCGGTCATCTCCTCTACCACAGCTCCTTTCCATTTATGTATCATTATTATATCTTGCCAATTCTGTGGAATAGATATAGAAGATAGAGATGAAACAAAAGCATGATATGAAGGAGATAAACAATTGTAAGAGAAACTGGGAGATGGGATGTTGAGTGCATGACCTAACACCTTTCCGAAGAGCAATATGAAAATTATCAGAATCAATAGGAGAAGGTTCAATGAGAGAAGTGTCATTACTGGATGGATCAACCGAGGAGTCTGGAACTGGAGCAGGCGATTGTGATGGACAAGGTGGTATTACACATGAAGACTTTTTGTTCTTCCAACTAGTGTATATTTTTAAGTTCACCGTTTGTAGTCGGCGTATCTATTCCCCCATATCACCATCAATGTCATATGTTCCTGCCCCTTTAGCAGATATAGGCTTCCCCTCATTATGGTCACTATGGTTATAGAACAGTGGCTCTCCGTTAATGGGATTATATCAGGTAGACATCTCTTCCTGCCTAGACTCTCCCTAAAGAGATGGAAAAGAGAGAGAGTAAAAGAACTCGGACTCCTAAAAAGTGACATCCATATAGATATAAAAAATTTTAGAGGAAGGCTCATAGCATTTGTAGCCCTTCTGTGTAGGAGAGTACCCATATTTGTGGGCTTTAGGAGCTAATTTGCCACCCGAGGGATGATGGGCATGAACAAAGCATACACAACTAAAAACCCACAGAGGAAGTGTCGTGACACAGAAGCTGCTAGGGAGACACTCTAGAGGAGTTTTGAAGAAGAGAACACTGGATGGTAAGTGGTTTATAAGGTAGGTGACAGTTAAAATGGCTTCGCCCCAAAAAAAATTAGGAACATTTATAATGAATAAAAGAGAGCGAGCAACCTTAACAAGATGACGATTTTTGCGCTCAGCTACTCCATTTTGTTGTGGAGTGTCAGCACAAGTTGTCCGAAAAAATATCATTTTCATCTAGGAAGGTTTGAAAACTCCTATCTATGTACTCAATGCCATAGTCACTATAGAGAATTTTGATCGGCTTATCAAACTGAGTGTGTGCCATCGCATGAAAAGATTTGAAATAAGAAAAGATTTTACCTTTTGACTTAAGTAAATATACCCAAGTGACACGAGAATGAAAGTTAATAAAAGTGACAAACCACCGATAACTATTTAGAGATAGAATAGGGGAAGGACCCCAAACATCATAATGAATAACCTCAAACGGAGAATCACTCCTTTTATTAATAGGTGCGTAAAAAAAACGTTTATGTTTACCAAGCTCATAGGCTTTATAAAAATATTGACTCTGAGAAAAATGTTTAACTAAATTAGGAAAAAATTTCTCTAAGATTCCAAAAGAGGGATGACCCAATCTGCGGTGCCATTGATGTAACATCAAAGTGGTTGAACTCACATCTGCTTCCAGAGTTAGATCACATGACATGGGTGAATGGGATGGACGAGGTGCAGAGTCCAAGAAATAGAGACCGCCATGTACTTTACCACTGCCAATCACGTTTTCCGTATCCAGTTCCTGAAAAATGTAATGAATAGGAAAAAAATTCACGGAAGAATTTGCAGAACGAGTAAGATTACTAACAAACAGAAGATTAGTGGTAAAATTTGGAATATGTAGAACTGAAGAGAGAAAAAAAGAGGGAGAATAGCGAACGAAACCTTTTTCGGAAATAGCAGAGAATGACCTATCGGCTATTCTGACCTTATTCTTATCAGAACAGGTAGAGTAAGAATCAAACACAGAAGAACAACCTATCATATGATCGGAAGCATCAAAATCTATAATCCAAGGAACAGCTGAAGAGACAGCAAATGCATAAGCTGAGATACCTGTGCGAGCAAAATGGGATAAAGCGGAGGTGGCTATGGAAGCGGAAGCTGTAGTAGATGGAGAATCAGACTGAGTCATAAGACGTCGGAGAGCGTGTATTTCCCCCTGAGAAAAACTATCAACATGATCAGAAAGCTCGGAATCACGACCGTCACTACCAACTCCGCCCTTGCGCCCACGAGAGGAGCGACCTTGTAATTTCCAACAAAAATTTCTAGTATGGCCGGCGTTATGGCAATAATCACACCGGATGGACTCACGATCAATAGGCCCAGTGGTTTGTTTGGTACTAACCATACCGCAATGAATAAGAGGGATACCCAACAACAAACTGATAACGTAGGTGAAGAATAAGAACTCCCAGAAAACGGTCGCAACTAGCAGATCGTACAAAAAAAAAAAAAACAGAAATGGCTTTAACAACAACTCAGAGATAGCACAAAAACAGTGCAGAAACACGCAAAAACTGAGCAAAAACAATGCAGAATCACTCAGAAATAGTGCAGAAACGCGCACAAACAATGTAAAAACTAAGTAGAAACAGCGCAGAAACTGCTGCCAAGTTAGAGGCTGCCAGAGATGAAAAAGGAGACTTCTTGATCGACTCCGGTGACAACTCCGGCGGCAGCAGTTCAAACCTTAGAAACAAGTTTCTCAGATCTGATCAATTTCTCTTCAAATTCAAATCTTAGAAAGCAGAAGAGGTTGTCTTCAACCTTCAGTGCCTATGGAGGACAAGAGCAGTTGGCAGGCAGCAAAGCTGACGCTGGGATTGCAGGCAACAGGAGCTGAAGAAGGAGCACAAGTTGAAAAGCGCCAAAAGTTGAAAAGCAAACAGATTTAGATGCCGGGAGATGGAGTGATAACGCTTTGGCGGCGACTGGATTTGGACGCCGGCGGTGAAGGCTGAGAGAGAGAGCAACAATGCTCAGTGGCGGCCAGATCTAGACGATGGTAGCAGTGGCAGTGGCTAGGGTTTTTTGTCGAACCACTTTGATACCATGTTAAATTTAATAATCCCAAATTATTTTTCTATTCATTATGCGTAATATTTATATAAGTAAAAAAGAGACCTTATTAGCTATAACTCTAACTAAGCTATTGTTCTATTTACATAGAAAAACAATCTTAATCCTATTCTAATTACAGTTCTACTCATAAATATAACTTAACACTGATGTTGCCTACATTATTAGTCAAATTCTCTTCGCTTCCCGTTTTACTCATTGGGCTGTCTTGTTGCTTATTTTTGCTCTATGTTTGTGGTACTACATTTTCTAGTGTTTTTGGCTCTCTTCCACTTCAAGCTTGACTCTTGGAGCTAATGCTGATGATGATTGGGCAAGTGGTATTCTTGATCAAGTCTATCTGTGGCTATTTTGGTTTTCTGGGCGATTCTGTTCTTTCTTGGAAAAGCAAAAAGCATTTTGTTATTGATCGTTCTAGTGCAGAATCCAAATTTTGTGCTATGGCCAACTCTCATATAGTTTGGCCCTCTGGCTTTTGTCAGCTATGGGGATTACTCACCCTTTCTTTAATCCTCTTTATTGTGACAATAGACGTGCTATTCAAATTTCCCACAATTCAATTTTCCATAAGCATACAAAGTGTATTGAGAATGATTCACTTTGTTCGCTAGCATTTTCAATCCGGACTACTAATCTACCATTTGTTCATCTTTGTTGCAGTTGGTTGATTCTTTCACTAAGATTCACAATAGTGCTTGTTTACAATTCCTCCTTGGCAAACTCTCGGTGCTCTTTGTCATCACCTCCCAAGTTCAAGGGGGGTGTTAGTATAGAGTAGTACTTTGTGGTGGTTTTCATTTATATTATTCATCAAAGGTATTTTGGACCTTTATGCTTCCTAGGGTTCACTAGGTTTTCCTATTTATACTAATGTTTATACTTGTATTGTGGTATCTCTTTCATATGTAATATACCATCTCTATTTCTCTTGCATTGCATCACTTACTTTGCACAATAGATCTTATGAGGGGAATGCTTAGGTCACATGGCATCCTCGTGTCATATGGACTGAATGACAAGTGTTGAGACATGCCATGTGACAAGTTGATTTCTGCTCCTTTAGTTATATAAGGGTGCACATGAAGTTTGGAAATTGCAGCCAATATGTTGCAACAACCTTTAGTGATAAGACTGCTATCCACATCAATATTGGACATTCTTTTAGTGTGATTTGCCTAATTGGCGTTGATTGAAGCATAATATTATCAGACATGAAGGATTTTGAATTGGTTAATCAGCTGAGATTTTGTTTCTGTTGTGATCTGTTAGGTTCTTGACATACGTGGTCGAATATATGTGAGCCAGCAAGGGTTCAATGCACAGGTACTTATTTATGGGGATTGAAATATGAATCAAGCTTTTCTTACAGTATGATTCATGAATATTTTTGTCATTCAATATGATGCAAGAATAGTTTTCCTTATTCAGCGACTGTTCCCCTAGGTGCTGAGAAGTTTGCCTTTCACGCTAAGTTGAAATAAAATTTTGTCTATATGCAGATGTGTTCTTGGCTAGTGACTTGACTCTCTACTTTGCAAGTCTGATAAATTTTACTTGAGTACCCATTTGCAATAGTTGAATATCACAATAGGTTCTTGTAGAATATAAACAGGGAGGAAATATGCTGAAATTTCACATGTTTGGTATCTTGTTATGTTGTTAAAGTTGGCTATATATTGGCAACAACAAGGCAGCCACCTTGTTGATACTGTCATCAACATATTTTTACGAGGAAATGAGAAGTGAATTGGGGTAAACGGATTGAAAATTGAAGGGGACCATATATTTTTTGGAGATTCCAAAAATAGTTTCAGAACCTGAAAACCAATGTCCTAGAGAATGTAGTTCTTGTAGATGATTGCTAAACTTTGTGTGCATAATGAAGTATCTTGTTAACCTGTCAAGGTTAGCCTAGTAGTTTAAGGTGGTTGACATTGGGATCAACCTTAAACCCACGGGTCTTGTGTGCTGCTCGTGCTGGCAATGCCCTTTCTCAGTTGGGGCAGTTTGTCTTGCAGGTAGGTTTGCACATCCCCCGTTTATTGTGTGTGGTGGGTCCATCGTGGCTCTCCCCAATGCGGGTTTGGTTACCAAAAAAGAAATATAATTACAAGGTCTGAAAAATTTAGAGATGCTCTTTTTTTATCCAAAATTTTCGTTCTTCTCTTAGAATGTCGTGTTTTTTTTTTTTTTTTTTTTTTTCATTGCTATTCTCATCAATCTTGAGAGGGCATCAGCATATGAACATCATGAAGATTTTCTGTAAGAAGTTGGCGTCTTGATCTTCTTTTTATTCTCCCATCACTCTTCCTCCTCATCGTGTCCCAGGTATTTTTTGGTCCCAGATGTGAGAAGGCTGTTATTTTTATTATATGTCACAATTATTTTATCACCATGCAGTACCTTCGCTTAAGGTAGAGTCATTGTATTGAGAAAATGCTTCAGATCATTATATCTGTCATTATGCTCCAGTTCAGTGTATTGCATGGTAAAATTCATTTTTCTTTTTCTTCATGTTGTGCAGTTCAGTGGGCCATTGAAAGATGCTCTTGCATATGTGAAATGGTTGAGAGAAGACCCTAGGTTTGCTGGTGTACTATTTCAAGTTTCTCCAGCTTTAAATGGACATGCCTTTCCAAGATTGAAGCTGCTGCATAAGCTCTCACTTGTTCAGGCAAGCTGCATAGTGATTGGGTTTCTCTGTTTATCTTCTTCCTGATTTGATTTAACCAATCTGGTGTTCCAAAGAATAAGTTTCCCCGACAATCTCTGCCTGATGTGCTATAGCCTGTTTTCTTCAGTTGCAAGGTTCTCCATTGGATTGCTGGTTTATGAGAAGTCACTTGAACCACAATCCAAACAAACCTCTAGAAGGCTTGTCTGGTTTCATGAGTTACTAATGAACTAGTTTGCATATGGATTTGTAGAATTGTCATGAGAGGATTTGCTGCTATTCATTTCTGAACAATAGCTTAAATTTAGATTTTGATAGGTTAGTTAATAATTCCAACTTTGAGTTTGAGAGGTTGGTGGGTTTAACATAAAGATGGAAACCAATAAAATTGGTTATTGAAATCTTTCATGTTGGTAGGGATAAGAATCTTTCAACACCAATAATATCAGTTTGTAGTTTTAGGGACCAAAAATGACTGACAATCCTAATCAACCAGGCCAAACCAACGTGCATTGAAGTTATTCGGTTTTGGTTTGGTTGTGATCGATTTAGCTGTCAAAATTGAATATTATGCAATGGCAAAGTGAAGATTTATATGGTTGGGAAAGAAAATGCTAAAAGGGGCAAAAACAAAAGAAGTTAATTCTAAAGAGAGATGAGAGTATCTAGTGTTGAGAGAAGTATGGAGGAATAATATCACCTAATATCTCTGAGAGTCCCATGATTGTATTGTTATGAGTTATAAGTTTAGCATTAGTTACTAAGGGTGTTTTGGTCTTTATCCATTGTACAATTTTATTATATACATCAATAATATTTGTGTTAGGGTTAATTGAAAACCTTAAGCACTTTTCTCATTCCTACCATGGTATGAGAGCAGTGAAACACCTCTAACCTAGCCAAAACCTTAACACCCATTATTGATCATCACCCGCGTGTACTCGCTGTCACTGGCGATTGTCCAATAGCCCTCACCTGAGGTCGATGAACGTTTGGTGACCTCTGTTGATGTTGGAAAGACACTATTAATCTCTTTTGAAGCCTCGAAACCTAGATCTACTCTTGTTGACCCTCGTTATCCCAGATCTCGTCAATCCTAGTTTCGGTATTTGGAGGCCTCGCTGGCCATTGGTAACCCTAGATATACGCTTGTCGACCCTTGTTGTGCTTCTCCAGCTCTCGCACGACGTCGGTATCCCTAGATTTACGCTCGCCGACCCTCGTTCTCCTTTTGTAGCTCCCTTTAGACGTTAGTATCCCTAGATCTACGCTCGTCAATCCTTGTTCTGCTTTTGTAGCCCTTGTTGGACGTCATTGAGGCTGATATGATTTCAATCGCTGCGATTCGTTTCAATGGTAAAAATTATGTTCCGTAGGCTATGGCCGCTGAAGAAGCAATCTTGATTGATGATCCTCCGAAGGAACCTGACGCCATGTATGTTGATTGGATAGCTGAGGATGCTCAGATTTGCATATGGTTACGGAATAGTATGGACCCTCAAATTAGTGATACTTTGGTTTTCATGTCTACTTCCAAACCTGTACGGCGACAAGCTCATGTGTTCTATTGTATTAAATCTTTATGAATGATACAACCATCCCTTATATAGGGAGAGATGGAGTAACGAAAGGAAACATTACAACCACAGAAACAATACAATACAAGAAAGGAAACATTGCAGTAAGAAAACAAAACAAGAAGGGAAACAAGTGAAACAATAGTACTCTATATAGGTAGAGAATAATATTTGTTTCCCTACATAGATATAGTTATATTTGTTGCCCTTTATGGATATGAATAATATCCCTATATGGATATAAAATGATATTATTTCCAATATTCCCCTCAAGCTGGGGCGAAGATATCTACGAGACCAAGCTTGCCAATAGATGAGTTCAACAAAGAGGGACCAACAAACTTAGTGAGGACATCGGGTATTTGATCTGACAAACAAACAAAGTTTTAAGATATAACACCCGACCAAACTTTTTCCCGGAATGAAGTGAACATCCATCTCGATATGCTTAGTACATTCATGAAGAAGCAAGTCAACAACAACCATAATTGCAGACTGCTTGTCACAGAATAAAGTGGAGGGAGTTAACACATGAAATCCCTAATCTTGTAACAACAACTGATGCTAAAGAAGCTCCCATGTGCCATGGGCCATAGCTCGATATTCTGCTTTTGCTGAAGATTGAGAAATAATCACTTGTTTCTTACTTTTCCAAGAAGCAAGATGATTTCCATAGAAAGTACAGAAATTAGAGATGGAACGCCTATTGCTCTTGGACCCAGCATAGTTAGCATCTGTAAAGCACGAAATCCCATCCTAAACTCCCGCAGTGTAAAATAATTCAAGACCAAGACAGGTCTTGAGATATCGAAGAATGTGAAAATGGAATCAAGATGGGAAGTATGAGGAGCATGCATAAACTGACTTACGACACTCTTATCAAAAGTGATATTTGGTCCCGCGTGTCAGACAAATAAAGCGACCAACAAGGTGCTGATAACTGGAGGCATTAGGTAAAAGTTCCCCAGATTTAATTGTCAGTTTCTGATTAAGATCCATAGGAGTAGAAGCTGGACGACATCCCATCATATGTGTGTCTTGGAGAAGATCAAGTGTATACTTTCTTTGGGATAGAGAAATACCATGGTGAGAACGAGCAACCTCTGATCGACAGGCAAAAGTATTGCTGATGCGCCGACCAAATCAGTATTTAATAATGAAATTGATTCTTGCCTCAAGAGTATGGAAAACTAGTACAACGGCAAGATAGAGTATCGATCCACAAAAAACAATAGGAAGGTTGTGATTGGAACTTGTAGCTGTAGCGTTTCGGACGCTAACGTTTTGATTTTTGGTTGATTAATATCTAAGTTGCAATTAAACTAAATGGGAAACTAACTGATTAAGGAAAGTAGGTCAGATCTGTAGAATCCATCCATCTTAGATTTTAGGCAACGACATCTTCTCCTTTTATAACTCAATCGATGATTCAGGTCAGAAAATTTTGATTGAAAGATCATTCAATGAAAAATAATACAGTTCGGAAGATGTATTCAAAACTGATTCTCATTCAATAACAATAACTCAAACATAGGACGACATTGGCCCAAGTCAATCGTACCAAATCAATGGCGATGATTGATCAAGAGCTTAACATTCCGTGTTTCGTTCGAAATTGAGAATTTGAATCAGTTTGAATAAATAGTAGAAAATATGAGAAGATGTGAAACCTTAGATCACGGGATGAAGTTCATCCTTAGATCTTGCCTAGCTAATTTAACCTACCATATTGAAAACGAAAATTAAATAATAAATTGAAAACATCTTACCAAATTTGATGAATAAATAAACCCCAACAATCTTACTTGAAATTGAAGAACTTGAATTAATTGAATGAAGCTTGAGAATCTGAAGTAATAAATTGTTGAAGGTCTATGGTTGGAACAATAAAATTACGAGAAAAACTAATACTAAAAATTGAATTTTTTTTCATATTTAAGCCGTCTAGGTCCTTAAATAAGGGAAACCTAGGAGAAAAATAAGTAATCTTTCCTAATACAATAACAAAACTAATTATAGAACAAAAACAAAATAAAGAAAAAGAAAATAACAACGATGTTGGGACGTCATGACTGGTCAGGATTATCTACTGGAAGTTTTAAGCCTTTTGAAGTCCTAACGTGATGGCCTGACCCCGATGATCAGGTCAGGCTCTATTTCTCTTCGTGCACGTGACTGGATGGTTGAATACATGTGACCTAATGACCAGGCCACCTCTTCATTGCTTGACTTTCCTTGGTTGATCAGTCAGGCTTACCCTGACCTGATGGCCTGACTTGATGAACAGATCAGGACTGTGTCGTCAAGGAGTTTCTTAATTTTGGATTTGCAACTTTCTTCGAATTTTCTTTGAACTCTATATCACCCTTGGCCTCGGCACTCCTTACAATTGTACTTTCATCGTTCCTCAGGTGTCGGAATATCTTCCGGCATCAGATATCGCAATTCCGTCATCCAACACCTTATTTAACATAGAAAGCTTGCAATTTGACCAAAGCTACCAACCGTGCATTATTTGATAAAAACGACAATTAAGTACACACATCCCCCAAACTTGAGGGTTGCTAGTCCCTACTATGAAAAGACGTTCAAGGAAATAAGCCACTAACTTCAAACATTTAATTACAAGTACAATCTCCCTTGTATGAATCACGAGATTCAATCATTTAAGCACAATGGGAATTCGAGAGTATGGTGCTATCACGATTAAGTGTGTCCTCAAACAAATCATTCGTTCAAAATTTAAACCTTTCCAAAATATCACGAGTTTAACGAATACATGCTTATCACAACCTATGCAATTTCGACTTCAAACCTCACTGGAACTCTCGAAACGAAATTAGATCAAACTTACGGCTATTCCATAGTGCTCACATAAAGTTTTGTTTAAGATTTCAAGTGTGATAGGCAAGCAGATGCGTATAGAACCAATACTAATTTGATATGCCGTTTCGATCCATGTAAACGTAATGCAATAATCATTCTTAAATCCGGGTCACAAGTAGGATCAATCGTAGGGCTTTTTAGGCTTATAATGACCTTGGGTTGTTCAAGAAAAATTAGTAAATGAAGTTGGTGACGACTGTAAACTGGCTAATGAGTGTCTGCCCCGGTCGCCATCACTAATTAGAAACAACAAAATTATCAGCAGAAACAAGCAACTACTATGATTACTATCACACTATTAAATGACAACCATTCATACGTCATAAATGTCGGATCAACATATTTGAGATGTGTAATTATACCGTCCAACAACAGAAATCAAAACAACTATATCAAAACTATACCACCTGCAGCATATATCCAAAACAAATCAATAATTCTCCCATGTCAGATCAGCAATACCATGCCATATAGTAATGTGTCGAACTAGACTGTACCACCTGTGACCTTGAGTCAAAAAGTATTGTCTGCCCAGAACAACTAACCTTCTGGATCCTCCGGCGGTCCTGAATCAGACTCATTCTTCTTGCCATTTCCCTTTCCATCATCCCAACCCGGAATTTCTCTCCCACAGTAGTCTCTATATGTGAAATGCAGAACTGTAGCATTTGTCAGAACATCTCATGATCTGCTCTCACCTCTGCTCGAAATGAATTTGCCTTTACTTTCTTTGTCTCGTGTTCCTTATGTAGTGCTTTATGGGCTTCGAAGATCTTTTGTGTTCGGTTATGCATATCACGAATCCAAGCATCGAGTTGGGTGTGATTCGTGGATGGTGGGATAAGTCTATGAGGAGGATTGACATGTGGCATAAGGGGTGGAGTAGGTATGGTAGAGCTCAGTCTGGCGGTATATTGTTGGTTTGAGGGTTGTCCTATAGTCGGTGGTGGTGTGGAGGTAGTGGATTTTTGGGGTGTGGATTTGGTAGATACGGTGTGAGATTTTGTGTTGCTAGAAAAACCATAATGATCGGGAGGACGACGATCATGGGAGGGCTAATGGGGAGTGTGTGGGGAGACTAAAGGGTGAGACTCATTACCTGATGTTGGAGAAGATGCCGGCAAGGGAGTAGAATCAGTAGGACGTTGGGTGTATACTTGTGTAGCATTTGTAGTGATGACTGGGGAAAAGGTAGGTGAGGCCCTCAAAGCAGACTCAAACAGAGGGTCAAGACGCGGAAGCAAGGTGGGATCCTTCGGGTGGAAGATGGCGGCGGCAGTGTTGAAGAACGGAGGCTATGAGTTAGGGTTTGATTGATGTAAGGTTTGATACTATGTTATTAGGATGATTATGGTTAGTGAACCTAATCCTGACACACAATTACCATTAATACACACACACACACACACATATATATGAATTAGTCCAATAACACATCACGTTGCACATCAAAGTGTACATCATGTCTACGTGGCATATCATTATAAGACAAAATGTAAAAATGGGTCCCATGAATTTTGATGTGTTCAAATTAATGAATGCCACGTAGGCATGATGTGCAATGTGATGTGCAACGTGATGTGTTAGTAGCATTGCTCTCTCTCTCTCTCTCTCTCTCTCTCTCTCTCTCTATCTATCTATCTATCTATCTATATATATATATATATATATATAGTGTACTGTTTAAGGGCATAAATATCCTCAGTTATATATATTTTCTATCAATAATAATATATAAGTTTAGTTCTTCTAGTAGGACTCAAAGAGAAAGATTGTCAACCTCCATTTTGTTCCACCAATGAGGAGGTCTAACTAGCTGGCTTTTCAATCCTCCAAGGCCCCTTGGAATATAGGGGTTGGTTGACACATCCTGGAAGATAGACATTGAATACATAGTGAGCGTACTTTACTATATGGTTGACCACTCTTCATTGTCATTTCTCTCTATATTTCCAAGGTTGCCCTGAGCTCTCTCCTCCACTTTTGGTCCTCTTGAGCCATTGTAGTGGCTGCCATATTCTCGGAAGGCCATATCAGGTGTACTTCCAATTGTAATATCAATAAATTGAAACAACGAAGTCAAACCATAGGTAGATTCGTATTAAACCTTAGTATTGGTCAAGGCACAATATTGTAGTAATCTGTTACTTGGTAGTTCTTCCTTGTCAGGAAGCATTCATATCATTCCCTTTGCTTGACCATTTTTAGTTTGAATATTAATGACCACCATCTATTCAGCTGCAGTTTTATGTTCCTGCTCTATCTTGTTAATATTTGTTCCTAACAAATTGCTTATGCCATTACCAGTTGGAGGGGGGCAGTTCACATCTTCCTTTAACCGATCCATCGATGAGAGCTACTCCTCTCACGCCATTTCAATGGAAGCGAAGATTGGAAGCAGTAAATAAAAGTGATGAATTGTCATCCTGGAATTCTAGTGGGAGCCTAATACTATTGGATGTGAGAAATGGTACCTACTTGTGTTTCTTCAACTAAAGCACTCTTCTTGAAATTCTTTAGTTGAATTTTCTCAACTCTCTGGTTACTGCATTTTCTCCCAAGTGCTGTTAAGTTTTATGCAGGTGGTCTTTGATTGAAGAATTAGTGGATTCATTTTTATTACGTAATTCGTGAGAATAGTGTAGTTGGTGACAGATTGTGCCAGGGGCAAATTGGAAAATCTTTACAAATGATTCCAAGATTTCAATTATTACAAATCTTCACATCACATAGATCATTAAGCACGGGCGTTAAATTCATATCGATATACGGCGAGGTGTAAGTAACATGAAGGGGATTGGACTAGTATATGTGCCTGTTAGCATGTCCGTTCAGATGCTCGGACTAAGATCCTATGCCCTGGCTAAAGTGTCGGTTGTTCGTTATTGATATCATTGATTAGGAAAGTTCACGTGATGTGGTTTCCTATGACAATCTGCCCTCTTTTAACACATCTTTGTAGGCAAATGTGTTTTTTCTTTCTTCTTTAATTGTGAAGCAATTGCCTTCGATTTGTATTTCCTATAAAACTTATTTGGATCTTGGTTTTGTTTTGTATTATTGGACTTCTCATGAAACTTCATGCTCCTTAGTTCTTTGATGTAAGTTTCAAGATATTTTATAATTGCTTGTGATCAGGTTATGAATGGGATATTGGTCATTTTCATGGGGCTCAGCGACCGGATGTGGATTGCTTCAGAAGCACTTCATTTGGGCTATCCCTATCAGAGGTTTGATCATCTATGGTGTGTACCAAATAATCATGTTTAAATACTTACTAAAAAGGAGTAAGAGGTATGCTTGTTGACATCATTATTACGGTAGGTATCCGGATATGGACTTTGGTAAGGGAGACCAGGAACCGGTGTTCGATGTTCAGGTAGTGACCTACATGTGGTAGATGTGAAGAGCTTTCCTGTGTAAAATTTTGCTCATCATTAAGAACCTTTTGATGCTTGCCTTAGCATGCATATAGTTGAATTTAGACTATGACCTTAGGGTTCTGGAAAAGAAGAGGCAAAGAAAGAGAGAAGTAGAAGAATAGTGATAGAAAGAAGTAAAGTGTTAACCAGCTTCTACATCGGACATGTATCATAAATAAAGCACCAAGACAGTTACAATAGCACCCCAAGTAACGTAAGCGAAGGAATAATAAGTGAGATATCACATGGCAAGCTTGAATGTTAATTCAGAAAAAGACACTGAGCCAAAGACTACGTAAGAATATCACGGTTGGTCCTCAAAACGAACATCATCAAATCTCGAATAAAGTAACAGTTTAACCTCTATGCGCTTTGGTATGCCATTAAGACCTATATATGCTTGCTAGCAATAAAGAGAGCTACCTGATTATCACAAAGCATCTCTAGAAGAATAGGAACAAAGACTCCAAAGTCGAAAAGGAGAGAACAAACACACAACATTTAAATAAGCAAAATGAGCACATACTCATCTTCAACGCTATGGCGGGCGACAACTTGCTGTATTTTACTGTGCCAAGTAAGAAGATTGTCATCAGTATATGTATAGTAGCTAGAAGTAGACTGCTCATTGGAGCAACTATAAGCCAAATCTGCATCACCAAAGCCAGTCACAGATAAGGAAGTGGAGGACCGGTACAAGCAAGAACCGCTAGGGGTACTCTCTAAATACCATGAGATCTGATACAAAGCTTCAAAATGTTGGTGGTGAGGAGACTGACCGGCTACCGTAACAACAAATGTGATGTCAGGTTGAGTAATAGTGAAATAAATCAACTTTCTAATAAGGTGCCGATAACGACCAACATCAAGGAGTTTTCAATGTCCAACCTCAAGCTGAACAGTGGAGTTCATAAGAGTGTCAAAGGCTAAGAGGAAGCACATACTTTCTCTTAGAGAGATATACCCTTGGAGGAACAAGCAAGTGATCTCTATGAACTAGCAAAGAGATCTCAACTCCTTAGTATGAAATTACTTACACAAATGACGTTCCAGATTAGCAACGCCAATAGAATTATCACCTCAAATAAGATATCATTGACAGAAACAATCAGTAGGATACTTCTGACATAAGAGTGTTGAACCAACAAAAAATGGTCAGACGTAGATTGAAGAAACCTATTGGCAAATGCTCACTATTAGAAACTACCTAACCAAGTGTATGATCCATATAAACATCTTCTTGAACGAATATGAGAAATCGAAAGAAGAACCCGAATAGAGTTATGAAAAGCCATGATAGAAAAGGTGTCTAAACTGAAAGAGATGGTCCCATCGTGTGGTCGTGTTGAAGTTTTTGTATGTTTAAGTTTGTCAGATTAGTAAACACTAGTGTGTTTGCTTTTCCTCTAGGGTAGAGAATTGGGAGTAAAGTAATTTTCGTTTATTTCATTCAGATGTTTAGGGTCCAATGGGTGTTTCATCACGTATTGTTTTTCAGAGTTTTGTTATCATTGCTGATGATTACTTCTAAGTCAGTTGTGTTTATCTTATAATAGAGCGACCTGGGTTGTACTCTATTTTTAAGTATTGTATATGGAGTAAAAGCATAGTTTGATGTTCTAATTCGTGTTTTACATTATGATAATGCTCATAAATACTTTTGTGATGTTATCCGTTTTATCCATCAGTCTTCTTGTGCTTGGACATCAGTTAGAAGTCACACATGCCATCTTATGTCACACGTGTCATCTTATGTTAGATGAGACATTAAATTCTTTTGGAGTGATGCGGTTTTATTTCAGGTTATCTTGTGAACTTATGCCTTCTATAGTTCTAGGGGGTCAGATTCGGAATTTTGTTTGTTCCCAACTCATTCACTTTACTTTCTACCTCCTAAGGTATATAGATTAGCATTTGATACTGGTCGGGATAAACTTGATTTCCGGCCCATCTAGTGTTTGTTTTTGGGTATTACCGCACCTAAAATACCTATAAGTGTTACTCCCATTCTTGTAGTCTTCATTTTTGTCTACGTTGAAGTTATGTTTAATGAGTCATCACCTTTTTCCCATGTCCTACTATTGTGAATCTGTCTCATTACTTGCTAACTTTAGTTCCATCACCACCATAGCCTACTATGCAGCCATTGCAGATGTATGTTTGACAGACTAAAGTTCCACCTCCTTCACCTCAGGCTGGGCTGATCGGTCGGGTCAACGTAGAGTATGAGCCCCTAAAAATCAGCGTCAGGGGAGAGGCATTGGCTAAGAACGGATTGAAATGTGATCCAGTGCGAGGACGTTCTCATCAATCCCTCAATCTAAATGATTGAGATCATGAGAAACTCTAATCTTTTCTACCGAATTATTCAATCCAAAAGGAGTTGCAAGAGTTTGGGTTTGCGCGTTGAGGGATGATAGCATTTTTCAGATAGTTTAGGGGATAAAGTGCAATTCAGTGTTTAGAAAAGAAGAGGCAAATTGAAGAAGAAAGAGAGAAAGAAGGAGACGCGGTAATCTGTTTCTACACCTCACATATTTATGGTAGTGCACCATGAGAATTACAGTAATACCTTAAGTAGCATACACTGATGAATAATAAGCAAAATATCTCACGCGGAGACATATTTTCTTTGAATATAGAGAAATTGGATGTCCTCTAACGAATGCATATTATATCAATTTACACATGCATAAACTGCAGAGAGATTTATTCACTATTACCCAGCAAAAGGGAAAAAAAATGATATTTCCACTATCGTGCATTTGCGCAATGTAGTAGTTACATAAAACCATTGCCTGGCCCACTAATAACGAACCACCCCTGGTGGCCAAGATTAAGAGTGATTACAGCTGTACATTGATCTTAAAATTAGCCAGATAGAAAGTGTAGTAAGAATTGAAGTAGCATGGGAGTCATGCATGGTAGGAATGTTTTAGATCTGTAAGGATCACATTGGATTCCACAAACAATTTTTTTTTGTAGCAGAGTACACTCAAAAAGAGGCAAATAATGGGTATGTCAGACAATCGGACTAGAATACTAGATTGACTTCAGAATACTGCAAATGGATCCCAGTAATTGAGTGACTCGGCAAAAAGCAGGACTAGATCACTGATGTGCTATTTATGTTTTAAAAATTTGCAATGGTGATCATTATTGGAGAATGACGTTCACGGTTCATTCTATTTGACTCTCAAAATGAGAGAATTCAGGTGAAAAATTATTATTCAGTGGAGCTAAATTGGGGCCTCGGTTGAGGACATGTGTGTGTGTGTTCACTGGATCCTAGAAACTTGTTTTGGACTACTGTAGGAGTTATGTGTAATGTGTTGTTCTGATACTGAAGATGTCCTTTCTTCGCCTACCTTCTTTTAATACAATATGATGCATGTTGGATTGAGTTGAAAATTTCCTCTCTGGGAATCTATCTGAACCTTACTCAGTCATCTAGATTTCTGCAATCCAGGTGAATGGTTCAGATCCTTTAGCCTGCATTGATAAAGAGAAAACAGATATATTAATGTACTGCACAGGAGGTATCCGTTGCGACATATATTCTACGATCCTAAGGTAGCCCCGTTCTTTGGTCTTGGTTTCGTTCTCTTTTTGTCTTTCCAGTTAATTGTTTAAGAAAAGGGAACTTGTGAAGCCATCCTCAATCGAGCTGCTTTTGCATGTGATAGACAATTTTCACGTGGAAGCACACAAACAAGCTGAAGAGCAGTCATCTGCATAGAGCCAGGATACTGTTGATCTGCAAGTTCTGCGATGGTGTAGCACTTGTTAAATGATGCAGTATAGATACTCTACCAACGTGTGTTGACTAAAAGTAGGCTTGATAACTTATCTTCTATGAATACGTGTTTTGCATTGAATGCTTGGAACTCCTTTAGAAGTTCAGTCCTAATTAAGAACTTCCAGTATTAGAGAAACTTTAAATGGTAAAAGAGTTACCTGGATGGTTTTTTAAAACAAAAATACTGGAGGACACGAGTTTTACAACTACGAAAGACTGGAATGGAACCAGATGGTCTCATCAGCCGATGACATTTCCGTATCTTATCTAGGCTCAAAGGAGCCTATGTTTGTAATAGCCGGAATCTCTGTAGAGACAACTAAGGTGCTGCCATCATGTCCTAGTGTACTTCCTTTTTAATTATTAATTTTCCTGTTTGTCTTAGTTTTCTTTTAGTTAATTGCTGTCCGGAGTCACGTTTTACTTGCTAGTGCTAGTTTTGAAAATTTGGCATATAATTACTGTAAAATTGTGGATGGGAATAAAAATGCTGAGCTGGTTTTATTTCTGCCCGTGAATTTCTGTTACTTTGCACTGCAATAATTTTTTTGCTTCAATAAACAATTTGATTCAACCAGTACTTATGGACCACCACTGTATGCATTCGAGCCAATAGAACTACCAAAATTACGATTGACTCCTAAAACATAAAATAGGTCCTGAACTACAGTGTTTTACACTATTACCAATTCAGACTTGTCAATCACTGTATCTTAAGTTGCTCGCAAATTTACCTTGCTGTTTTGAAATAAATTCAGTTTTTGTTATATTTTTCTTTATCCTCTCTGCTCTTGGAAGGAATTTTTTTTCTTTCCAATCATTAGTGACATGGAAGGCACATAGATTCCAGATTTACTTATTTAACCATGCATATTGCATCTAATGCTTCATATAATTACTTGTTGAGCCTTGGCATGGGAAACATTAGGAAAACTGCAATTGTCATATTTCCTCAGTGGTCATTTGAACCAAATATGTTGAGTAAGCCTTTTTTATGAGCTCATTCAGAGCTATCACTGGATGTCTGAATATGACCTGGCAGTTAGTTTGACAATCTGCACATTATGTTTTCGTCCCTTTACAAGTTGGCCTACTAATTTGATGGGAAACTGGCACTACGTGAGGTCAATTTCTTATTAATTTTTCTTTGTGCGTCATGTGCACCTAACATCGGTTTCCCCAACAAATCTCTCTGTGCCTATATTGTTGGATTTATTGATGAGTATTCTCCAATGTTCTGCAGAAAAAGGGGGTTCAAAAACTTGTTCACCTTGAAGGGAGGTGTCTCTCACTATCTAGCAAGTGAAGGTTCCGTAGAATGGGTTGGGAATCTCTTTGTGTTTGACTCCCGTCTGTCTCTACCACCTTCTGCCTACAAGCCTCAAGTCATGACGGAAACAAGCTGGGCACAAGAGAGCTCGGCGAATAGTTCATTTGCTAGATGCTATATTTGTGGTTCCCAAGTTTCTGAACTCAGGCACCGCAACTGTGCAAATCTCGACTGCAACTTACTTTTCTTGTAAGTCTCAATTTTTATTTGTTAGTGGAAAGTTTACTAGAACTACATTGAAGACATGCTCCCGATCCAGAGAAACCCACAGGGCATGCATCTAGAAAACCCGTTAAACTGCTATAAAGCAACCTTCATCTGACATGCACATTCTAAATGCATGCAATAGCCAGTAAGGAAATTGGAAAAATGTTTTAACGTATATTTGGAAATTCACTGGTGAAACATAGTCTGTAATTCATATTTCCACTAGAATTCTAGAAGAACCTTCACTATTTGACTTTTGAAACATGCTTGCTTCCAAATGACTGAAAAGCCTTTCTTGATGCTCATGGGACGTCAAACCACTTCTCCAGTCCTGGAAAGCCTTGGGAACTATGAATGTTTAACTGAGGTACTGCATCCTTGGACTTGGTAATTTTCTGATTGTTAGAAACATACCTTCACCTTGCACGTACTAAGTACCCGTTACGAATTTCAAGTCTCTATCTGCAACCTTCGTGAGACATATTCCATATTGAAAATTGCTGATGCATACACACTTAATTCCGACATCTGGTTGTTCGGGGTAAGTGGAGATTCTTGAAGTATAACAAAGGCACAGGAAGGTACCTTTTCCATTTGAAATTCTGTAATTGTTGAGCTACCATGGGTCTAGGAGCAATGTTTTTAGAAACGGATTGGACCGGCCGGTCTGACTGGTTGCCTGCCAACTGGACCCCCCTCCGGTTCAGATAATCCACAAAACCGCTTTGACTCGGAAACCGGCTTAATTTTTAAAGATCTCTGAGAACCAGCGGTTCAACCAGCTGCCCATTAATACTGTTCGGGGGTCGAACAACCTATCCGGTTTGTGGAGCTTATTAGGATTTTACTTTGCAGCCGCAGCTGGGCTGCAAAGGACCTCCTGCTGGCTGATAAAAGTACATCTGGAATTATTGTCCTTGAATTTTGGATGTGGAATTCGAATTGCGGTGGCCAGACTTGAGAACTCCACTCACGAATTAATGGAACATCATGTTCCTATGTGGGAATTTTGCATGTTCCATGTTGGACTAAATTTTCATTCTGATACCGTAGTTATTCTTTTTTATTAGATTTTCACACTTGAAATTAGATTTACCATAGTTCTAAAGAACCTACAAATATTCATTACGCCATAAATTCTAAAAATTATTGAGAATACATGGATTAAATGCTTAATATAGTTGAAGAATTTTTTATTACTAATATTTGGCAATGAATGATTAATCTTTATTATAATTATGAGGTAATTATGACATCATGCTTCAATTCCAAGTCACTCGATCGTTGAACCAGTGACCTGTTGTCCGCCTACTATTTTTCGGGTTCCCTCACTGGTCCGGATTTCAAAAGATTGTCTGGGAGTGGCTATGTCAAATTCTGTGAGGTGGCGCATGGCCAATATGGTTATATCCCACCCTAAGGAGAAAGTCCTCTTAAGTACTTCACATATGTTAAATTCCTTGCCTAAGGATTCACCGCTTTGGAGATTTAACTATTCAGCCATGATCTTAGCATGGTATTGATGATTTGAAACAAATTTTACGTCAGGTTCATACCAAAGACTTGGATAAGTTGCGATTTTTCTTAGTTATTGAGGTGGGAAGATCCAGGGATGAGATTAATCTGTCACAAAGGAACTATGTATAGGATATTCTAGAGGAGACTGAATTAGTGGGGTCGAGGCCTATGGAGACACTTACGGATCCGAATGTCAAACTTTGAATTGATCAAGGGAAGCTCCTTTCTAATCCATACCAATATCATCGCTTGGTTATCATGTTCAATTACATCATCGTTACTCGTCCTCCTATCTCTTTTGCTGTTAGTATGGCAAGGCAGTTTATGTCAGCTCCTCGTCTTCCACATTGGAAGCTACCATTCGCATTGTGAAGCTTAAGGCTCTTCGATGCTGCGGTTTGGTTTGTCGGTCTAACAATAATTTGCGTGTTGAGGCATTTACTGATGTTAATTGAGCAGAATCACCATTAGATAGACAATCGACGATCGGTTATTTTATATTTATTGGTGGCAATCTTGTTACCTTAAAAAGTAAGAAATAAACGATTGTTGCAAGGTCTTTGCTTGGGGAGTCAAGGTTTGGTGTGCAATTGGCTATGATAATCAGACAACGATTCATATTGCTTCAATCTTGTATTTCATGATAGAATAAATATATTGAGGTAGATTATCATATTGTGTGGGAAAAGATAGAGAATAGTGTATTCGTGACTCTCTTTGTGTCTACTGGAGCTCAAGTAATTGATATCTTCACCAAACCGTTATTCAAACGCCAAGAATAGAGTTATTGTGCAGTAAGCTAGGATTTTGTGATATTTATTCTCTAACATGAGCGTGAGTGTGTGTGAGTGTGTGAGAGAGAGAGAGTATTAGGTGATGAAGGTAGCACAGGCATTTTTCTTTGTACTCCCATCTCTCTTGTTATATTCATTATGTGTGTATTAGGGTGTAATTAAGAAACCGTAAATACTTTTCTCTTAATCTATAATGACACAATCCGTATCTCCAATATCATGTTCACCATCGGCTGTCTTGTCTTTTCTTTTGGGTTTAATATCTGCTTCGAACAGTTGGCTTCATATGATTGGCAAAACTTATCAAACTAGAGCCTTTGATGACTTCGATTTCTCCTGAATATTGTTCTTGTCTTTTTCCAGGTGTTGTAGCAGTTGTGTGAATGATTTAAAAGGATGCTGTTGTTTGAGATGTATCGATTCCACTCGGCGTAGACCTGTGCTACCAGGACATCAGAGATACGAAAAATGGCATAATTACAGAGATTTGCGTTTGAAAAGCATTTGATTGCTCTTTATCAAATCCATTAGTTTGGAATCAGGTAGTTACTTATCTGGCACTGCAAACCTATAGTCAAGAGTCTGAAGATTGCTGGTTCGCCAAGTACTGAAGATTACTCGTTTCCAATATGCTCATTTCATTGCTACACAACCAGTAGAGATGGTTACACAAATATTACATGAATATAAATGGTATCGTATATAATGTGAACAATCTATGATAATGTTGATTAGGGACTAAGCTCAACATGAACAACACGTTACACAAGTCATAACCTTTATTTGTAACTCAACAATTCATTGAACTGATTCTCAGTTCATATATCACGCCTCATGTCAATCATTACCTCTAGTATTTCACCCGGTGGTGGCTGGACAAGATATATTATCTACTAGTAATTCTCGAACGAAGCTAGAACAATTATCATACCTAACACGACTCCTTGAGGAGGCTAGCATCGCTTATCATGCCTAGCACATTTCTTGACGGAGGCTAGCTCCCATAACGTCACATCGTTCCGAAGTCTTATGTCAAGAATCATTCGTTAATAAGAAGTCGTTGAAGTTCATCAACACGATCATAACACAAGAAATAGGTACTTGAAAATGTAAAACACATCGTAATACTCCACATCATGCTCCCAAATCATAATACAGTAATTATTTGTACAGTTTTGTAGAGGGGCAGTAAGGGTGATTTATTTGTCAACTTTTCCACTATTACTCCCAAAAACTAGTAATTTTTTTTTTTTGTCAAGTTGGGAGGCAAGTTGGGAGAGATAATTTAGTGGACTAAAGTGGTGGATTGTTAATTCATTGTACAAGTTATTTGTACCGAGGGTTCGAATCTTTCTCTTTCTGGTTGTTTTTATGACTTGATATTTGATTTATCTTTCAAATGTAAATCTCTTTTTTTCTTTTTTGTAGTTAAATGTGTAAAATATATAAAGCCTTAATAAATTAGAAAAATCAAACAAAGAAAAATTCATTATAAGTTTACCATGCGAAACTACCATTGTCCATTGACATGTTTCTTTGAAGTAAATTCAAATTCTTTTTTAAACAAAATTTTATGATTTGACAAGCATTTTAAAAATTATTTTTTCTTTTTATTCTGTGCAAATAATGTGATCACAAAAAGTATTATCATTAAACCATTTCTTGATGTTAAAGGATGAAATATAACTGTGTAATCCGTGGTTTGATTTAATTTTTTTCCTCTTTCATTCACAGGGTTGAGGGTAAAAAAAGAAATCATCCTTGTAATCCAATCTAATCGATCCTAGACAAACACGGTGTTAATAATTATATGATTTAATTCCAATGCAAAACTAATACAAATCGACTCGAAAATTATTCTGAGATTAACTACAAACTAGAATTTTTGAATATTTTATAATTACTTTTTTTAAGTTTAATCTCTAAAGAAAAATCCAACACATTATTGAAAAGATTTTCCCTTTTTGTATTAGAATAAATAATTTGAGTCAAAAAAAGGCCTAATTAATTTAGAAGAGGGCCCTTAAATCAAATTTCTGGGTGAAACACCTTTTACATAAAATACTCTCCTGGGAGCCTTACACCAAGCCTAGTAGGTAAGACCGAAATTGGAAGTGAGAGGCCAGAGGGAGATCGAAATTTCGGTGATGGGGGATCCCTTCGAGAAAGTGAAAGGAGGGAGGCTGACCTTCAAAGGGGGCGCCATCGCCAGTCTCAGCAAATCGATCGACAAGAAGAAGAAAAACAAGAAGAAAAATAAGGAGAAAGACGAACATAAATTATTCTCGTTGGACGACGCTTCAGAGTTTCAGCCGGAAGACGATGACTTTTCTGGCGGTGTTGGTGAAGCTTCGGTTGCCGGTAATACAGCAGAAGCAGCAGCAGGAGAAGGAGGAGGAGGAGGAGGAGAGCTATACACGATTGATGCAGCAAAGCGTATGAAGTACGAACAGTTGTTTCCAGTTGAGGCCAAGAAGTTTGCTTATGATCCCAAATCTAATGTTAAGTCTGTCGAAGATGCTCTGGATGGTCGTGTTAAGAAGAAAGCCGACCGTTATTGTAAATAAATTCCAGAAAAGAAGTGTACTGTCTTCGACATCCTATCCCATATTCAGGTACCGCCATAAACTATTTGTTTTTATGCATTCTATTACCTTTCTAGTTGGCCTTTTATTAGTTACCTTTCTTTGTTGGCTTCAAAATCTTCAGAAGATTGTTTTTGTGCTTTCTTTTGTTGTTTGGAATTTCATTGAACTTTCGATTTTCTCTACTCCTTCGCATCAATGGTTTTCCGCTTGTGTGCAGAGTATGGTATTTTTTACCCTAATTCATTTCTTAATAGATCATTTGTTTACTGGACGGACAGAATATGATGGACTTCAAACTTTGAAAAGAGTGTTGTCGGTTGCATCCCTTATGTTCATAAGCTTTTCCGATTCTGTGCTGGGTGTTGCAACATGTATTTCCTGACTTAGTAAGTCACTTATATCGACCAGGCAGACAGAATATGGTATTTTTCAAACTTGCAAGAAGACTGAACTTTTTTGGTTATATCTTTCACCTAGGGTACTGCACTAGCAGACCATCAATGGAGCATGGATTTTACCCAATTAGTTAGGAGATTTACTCACCTTCCACAGCCCTCATGCACTTATATGAAGAATTCCTTCAATTCCTCAGGTTTCACGCGCCACAGGTAGCGCCCCGGGAATGATCTCCGGCATTAATGTCCATCAGAGCTCAGCAGAATCTCGCCTTTTATTGCCTCAGCTTGTGGGCAGTCTTGCTTCCCTCCGGTAGAACATCATCGTGTAGGAAACTGATGATCGGATCCATCCATATAGGGTCGGCTTTGGAAATGGCTAGACATGCCTGCTACTCTCCCTCTATTGTTGGCCTCAACTTGGAAGCTAACTTTGATGCTTCTTCTACCCTCAAATAGGACTTCAAACATTTCCTATCCATTCCACCACTCCTCTCTCTTTTACCACCATGTCATCTATGTATACGTCCATGCTCCTCCATCTGAGCAGTTCGCTGAACATCTTAGTTTGCAGTCTCTGGTATGTCTGCTTCCGCGTTCTTGACCTCGGGCATCACCTTGTAGTAGTAGAGCCCTCTAGGTGTGATAAATGTCGTTTCCACATATATGTCAGGCATCTCATAGGGCGCCCATGCAATGAGCTCGATGTTGCTGAGCAAGAAGTTCACCATCTCTTCTTCCTCTTCCTTGGTCAAGGAAGTCTGAGCAACAGATACTATTCAGAATCAGTTGGGTCCACCCCACTTTTGTTAGTTGATCCATTGTTTTTTGTTTTCGCCGGCTTCCGATGCCCTCGAAGACTGGCTGGTTGGGCACCTCCATCATGTGGATTAACTTAGCTTTCTCCTTCAAGAATGCAGCTTGGTTGCGCTTAACCATTTGTACTCCTTTTAGAGTGGAGAACTTGATTTTTTTGGTGAAAGGTGGAGGGTACAACCTCTAGATTGGAGATCCATCCCCTTGCTATTATCACGTTGCGACGTTGAACATGGAAGGGAGGTGAGTACTAGGATCTTGCACTTCTTGTCATGTGTTCGCTTTTGACTGGGAGAAGGATCTCTACAAGTGGACCTCCTGGCTAGAGTTGAAACCATAAAGTGGGTCTGCAATTTGTCGTCCTCGGACTCGCTCCTCCGCCTCTGAAGCAGGAGTTTGCTTTGGAGGTCCACCTTCACCTTCTGCCTTATTGTTGCTTTCTCGTGCCGATCCCTAGGCCTCGAACTTCCATTATCCTCTATGCATTTATAGGACATCTTTCGTCTTTTGTTGGTAGCCTCGACTCAGCCATTCCTTTCAAGCTCTCTCTGAGCGCAAGATTTCCAAGCCTGAGGGGAAAGATGTCTTCGATCCCCTTCTCGTTGGTTCTTGTTAGATTTAATAAAATCAGAATACTTTTTTCTATTCATTATGCGTTCTATATATACAAGTAAAAAGAAGACTAAACTAACTCTAACTCTAACCAATCTATAATTCTATTTACATATGGAAATAAAATTTTATCCTAATCTAATTACAGTCGTACACATAAATATAACTTAACACTCCCCCTCAAGTTGGTGCGAAGATATCAGTCGGGCCCAACTTGAACACAATTGCAGAGGTAGATCACATGAACGTTCCCACTTTAGTTAAACATTGTTTAACTTAACACTCCCCCTCACTCATTTTATTAATAGGTGGATAAAAAGAACGTTTATGTTTTCCAAATTCACAGGCTTCGGAAAAAAACTGACTCCGAGAACAATGTTTGACTAAAGTGGGAAAAAGTTTCTCTTAGATTCCAAATGAGGGATGACCCAATGTACGATCTCATTCACCCATATGTTTTACCACTGACAATCACCTTCTCCGTATCCAGTTCCTGAATAACACAATGAGTTGGAAAAAAAGTCACGGAACAATTTGCAGAACGAGTAAGACTACTAACAGACAAAAGATTAGTGGAAAAGTTTAGAATATGTAAAACTGAAGAGAGAAATAAAGAGGGAGAATAGCGAACCGAACCTTTCCCTAAAATGGCAGAGAATGACCCGTCGGCTATTCTAACCTTATCCTTACCAGAACAAGTAGAGTAAGAATCAAACACAAAGGAACAACTTGTCATATGATGGGAAGCACCAGAATCTATGATTTAAGGAACAACTGAAGAGGCAGTAAATGCACGTGCTGGGATACCTGTGTGAGCAAAATGGGATGGAGCGGAAGCGGTTGTGGAAGCGGAAGCTATAGCAGATGGAAAATCAGCCTGGGAAATAAAGCACCGGAGAGCATGTATTTCTTCTTGAGAAAAATCCCTAATATGATCGGAATGCCCAGAACCATGACTCAGAACCATGACCGCGACTACCAACTCCGCCCTCGCACCCACGAGTGGAGCGACCATATAACTTCCAACAAAAATTCATGGTATGGCTGATGTTATGGCAATAATCACACCGGATGGACTTATGATCAATAAGCCCGCTAGTTTGTCTATTAGTAACCATACTGCAATGCGGAAAAGGGATACCCAACAATAAACTGAAAAAAAAAATTAGCGACCAAACAAACTAGAACGCAGACGAAGAACAATAGCTCTCAGAAAATAGCAGATCGCACCACCAAAAAAAAAGCAGAAACAGTGCAGTAAATAGGGCAGAAACGCGCGGAAACGTGCTGAAACAGTACCGAAACGTTCGGAAACAGCGCTGAAACGCGCTAAAACTTTGCAGAAACGTCCGAAAACAGCCCAGAAACGAGCTGAAACTGGGCAAAAACTGCAGCAGTGCGTGCGCCGGTGAACAGTGCGCGGTTGGATTTTTAGGGCGGCGATAGTGGTGGGTGACGGCTAGGGTTTGTCGTCCCGCTCTGATACCATGTTAGATTTAATAAAATTATAATACTTTTTTCTATTCATTATGCGTTCTATATATACAAGTAAAAAGAAGACTAAACTAACTCTAACTCTAACCAATCTATAATTCTATTTACATATGGAAACAAACTTTATCCTAATCTAATTACAGTCCTACACATAAATATAACTTAACAGTTCTTTTCTTTGGAGCGTACTCGGCCCCTTTTTGCTTTTCGCCTTTCGTGTCTCAACACTGATTTGACCTCATCCACCTTCTTTATAAGGTATTGAAGATCCCTTTCTTGCTTGGCTAGTCGAATCAATAAGACCTCGATCAGTGCGGATGACTCCCCCTGCGATGGTACATTAGCTCTGGTAGGGGTAGGCTGGTAGACCCTGTTTGTTTACGCATTCGGGCCCTTGGCCTCTTGGTTCTCTGATTTTGCTCATGTTCTTGCATTGCTTGATTGAGTTGAAACATGCATAATCAGTTCTTCAATGGCAACTTTTCGTCTCTTATGCTCCCACTTTGGTCACCAATATTGGGGTGTTGAATTATGGACTCACCTACTAGTCCGTTTGGAGCTAACGTGGCTGCTCTAGAAGTATTCCACAAGTCGTCATGTTTGGGTCTTCCTACAAAGACACCCGAACTGATGAATGGAGTGCCCTCCAATGGCTAAGTTAACAGTTGCTGGAGGGAAAGCTCGGAGACCTGAGTACTGTCCAAAAAGTATATTCTTTTGAGTTCAGAATTGATATGGTGCTTACAGATTTAGGTGTATGTAGTCACTGGTGACACATCCATAACTCTAGAATCGATCATTTGCTGATGAATCTTTTAACTCTTGCTTATAAGAATCAGTTGATTGCTCTGGTGGATATACTCGAGTGCATTTCTTCCATTCAGCATTTCTTTTCGTGCGATGACTTGACGTGTCATGGGAACGATCTGTGTGCGATCTTGCCTTGTCGGCACCGACAATCAAGATGCTTTCCCACTGACGACAATGATGTTCTTTAACTGAAGTGCATTGACCAGCCTAGAGTCAGAATATCAGTGAGAACTGAAGAAAGTTGGATGACAATTTGATTCATTTAGGAAAGTAGGAAAAGCACATCTGCTTTTTGGATTGGGACAAGTTCTTAGGGCATTAATGTTCTTTTAACTTCTTAGAGTATATAAATTGATGACATGTGTCCACAGTTCAAAGCAACAAACAGGCGTTTTCCAATTTCATTATGGACTTCTTCTCATTAGGCTTAAACATTTTGTGTTCTTAAAAAAATCTGGAACCTTTATATGTACTTGTTCTGATTCTTAGGTTTTTCCATATGTAAATTCACATGGTTGGAGCTCGGATTGACATCTCTTATTGAATTTTGTTTGTGTCGGAGGTAGCATGTTGGTCAGTATTCCATGTTTCAATAAGTATGGATCTTGTTTGCATGCTGAATCAATGCACTTTATCCCAGTCATATTTGACTTCGAAGATGCAGCCTTGAGTATAGGTGGTTGGTGTAGGATGTTGCAGCTAGAAATGTCTTAAGTGTTTTTTGCTCAATAAAAGGGAAATTTATTAATCACGACCGCAACACCAAAGCATCACTACAAACGAACTCGAATCCCATCAATGTTGGTATCCGAGAGTTCGACTATCATTTGCGGAAGAGGCCCGAAGAAAGAACAAGTTGGTGGGGTACCAACTATGGTTAGAGGAAGACTAACCCGGATGACATGAACAACCCAAACCCCAGGTTAAAAAACTCCCCTAAACCCTAAAACCCAGGTTGAGTCACTTGTTAAGACACTCTTTTACACGATCTGCCCCCTCTATCTTGGGTAATGATGTTATTTTGCATTTTATCTTGAATGGCTAGAACTGTTCCATTTGAATTATTGAATTATTGAACTCTCTTATTGTTTATTTTGGTTGCAACTATCGGGTTTCCGCAGCACTTGGGTGGGTTACACTTATCTGGTCCAATGTGATTTGCATACGCTGTCTATTGATTGCAGCTTATGGTTTGAGCTGCTATCATCTTACTGATACTAATGGCTTCCGAGTAAATTGGCCGTAGTTGTTGATTTTTTTTTATATATCTCTCAGGCATTACTATGGAGCAATTCACCAAGCTTGCAGGGGTTTTCTGGTTCTGCATTTTTTCTTGGTGTTGTTTTTGCCTGTCTGCTGTTTTCATGGATTTAACCTAGGATTATGCTATGTATTGAACTTTGTACATTGATCTCTCTCTTTATAGAGGAATCTGCTGTTTTAGTTTGTAGGGTCACTTGATATTTCATAAAGTGGTCATAACCCTTCTAAATTAGTTTCTGTACTTGAATGTCCACTTACGCTTCTTGTGTGGGTAAGCTGGGAACCTGCTTGGGCGGGGCCATACTGAAATTAGAATCAGACTACTAACAAATCATGTCGTACATCAAATTATACATAGTGCCTATGACATGTCACGCAACTTATGTTTTAGATATAAAGTGTAAAACCGGATCCCATAAATTATGATTATGTGTTCAAATTGCTGGATCTCATGAGTTGTGTGGCATGCCACGTAGGCATGATGTATAATTTGATGTACAACGTGATGTATTTGTAGCATTGCTCTTGAAATTAAGCCCCGACTAGGATGAACTCAACACAATTGTGCATTTATTTTATGGCGTGTGTGAAGACGCTCCTTATATGAGAGAATTACTAGAGTTATTATTCTCTCGTTTGCTTAATTGAAAAATAAAACAGTAAGTACTAATACTTCCTAGTCTCTATGTCTCTAGTGGTACGATTCAATTTTGACATTTTGTTCATTTGGGTCTGATTGTGTCACAGCTTTATAATTTGGATTAGATTTATCATTGAATGAATTGTATTGTTAATATTGACCTTCTTACCCTCGTCTATATATACTTGGGTACACATGCTCGTGCCTAATATTTGATGACCACATTCGGGATTTTGGCATATATGGAGGAAAATTAATCATTCAAATTGTGCATTCATGTTGAAACTAGAAAGAAGATGTGGAAGGGAGATGTTGAAAATTAATCATTCAAATCATTCAAATTGTACACATGCTCGTACCTTTTTTTTTTTTTATAATCAATTTAACGTATCATGTTGTGCTTTCTGTCATATATAAAAGGAGACAAATGAATTTGTAAACATAACGGCTCGTTTGTTAGTGATGAAAAATTATAAGGTGGATATAATAAGAAGATGGATATGGTAGAAGGAGAGATTTACTATAGAAGTGTGAATAGTTATAAATAGTTTGTTTACGTATTTTTTTAGGAAGAAGGATATAATAAATATGAGTATGGAGATGATATTTTTGTAATTAATAATGATATTTGCGTAAATAGAAAGAAGATGTGGAAGGGAGATGAGTGTTTAAATTTTATCCCGGCCACCAGAGTGATTTAAATTACAAAATTTTATTTGTGAATAATTATTATTCACCTATGTAAAATTAGCGTTTTGATTGAATACTATATTATGATAAATTTGATAATTATCAAAATGACCCAATTAGTATGGTTCATAAATATCAAGTCATATTAATTTATGTTAATTGTGAATTATTTTTATTCACCTTATGGTTAAGTAAAATTTATTATTTTGATTTTATATTTGTATCATGATAGACTTAGTAGTTGCCAAAGTGACCCAATTAGTGTGATTCATAAATATCAAGTCAAATTATTAAATTTTATGTGAGAATAATGTTTTTTTTTTTCTAATTTTGTACGAAAATTAATATCTTGATTTGAATCTATATTATGCTATGGTCTCGTAGTAGCCAAAGCGATTCAACCGGTATGTTTAATAGATATTAAATCATCTTATGAAATTTTAACACTTACCATTAAGTGCTAGAATGGTGACCTTTCACACTTGTTAAATGTTCTGGCAAAAGTCATCATTCTGATGTTAAATTTATATGAAGATGTGATTTGGCATCCACAAAAGTGACCCAACCAAGATGATTTATAGGTTGAAATCAAATCACCGAACATTACACTTTGTACCATCGGTTGATAATAATGACTTTAAAAATTGTAATTCTTTTATCATGATGATATAAGGTGGCAGGGCAGGTCCTAAACACACCACTTTTCAATGATTAAAGAGTTGTAATATGATAATTTATAAGTATTCGTAATTGAGATTAGAACTGGATACTCACAAGTAATAGGCCTAGCGAATTCTTATTGATAAATCTTATTGTTGATACGGAACCACCATTATTTGTTAATAGAATGACATTAGATAAACTCAAAAGGCAAATCACTGTTATACTAGATATTGTAAACAAAATAAATTTATTTTGTGAACTTATTGTAACTCAAAGTATATTGTTGTGAGTATAAATTATGTATGATATTGTCAATTATAGTTGCTTCACATTCTCCTGCTTCATCTGTTGGTCGAGATGCCCCAACTGCTAAATCATCTTTGCCCCTACTATTACCTAAACGTGACTACATGATTCTACAAACACGAGAGATTAGTAGCAACTTATTAATATCGTGTAAATATATAAGCACGCAATACATAAACATGTAATGAGAAATACTAGCAAGAATATCAACTGAGTTTCCAAACCCTAATATTCATGTACGAAAACATCTCATAACCATCATAACCATTAAAAACATGAGACTACAGATGAATTAAACAACTTTAAACATAAGTTTAATAAGTAATCCTACTTTGATATGAAGACTCCACAAACTTTAGAAATTATGAGATTTTCTAATGGTCCGTAAATACAACCAACGTTCACATGAGCTAACAATACGTGTGTTTTTAAAAATAGAGGTTAGTATGATTAAAAGAATGAACTCATGGAGAAACCTTCCTTGATCATGAGGTTATAAATGTCTGATTAACCTAGTTTTTAGGCAAAATAATATTTTGTAAATTACAATTACCTCCTCTAATGTATCTGACAAGTTCATGGCACCCCTTATTCTATTTGAAAAAATTGTCTCATCATTTACTTTTAAAACTATTATACAGTCTTTCTTTTGCCGTTAAAGTCATTCAAAAATTGTTACTCAAACTACTTAGAATTTTGGGTTTGAGATAATTTTTTTTGGCAAAACGGATTGAACCATGAATCCTACGACGTCCGAAATAACCTGTTTTGAGTTTTAAATTATTTTCTAGAACTAAAACTCGAAAGGATCCTACAAACTTTATCTAAGTTTTGATTTTAGAAAAAATCTCAAAATTTAATATAAACTATGTCAGATGTAATATGAATTATGTTTTAATTTTTTCCCAATAATTTTCGGACCTTGAAGTTTTAATAGGTGACTAGCGACATTGACTAATTTTAACGAAGGTAATTGCATAATAATTTCAAGAGAAAGAGAATAGACAAGTACTAATATTGTGTTTGTTTGCTTGTTTGGAAATTTTTTTCAAACAAGTTTCTGGAAAAAATTTCTCAAATATTTTTACTTTTTTTCTAAACAATTTCATCTCTCATAAAAGAAGAGAGAGAGAGAGAACTTGAAATGCCGAAAAAATTTAACTCCCAAATTTTTTCTGAAACACTTATACCAAACAACATCTCAGAGTTTTTTTCCAAAAATCATTTCAGAAATACTTAACCGAACACCGTAAACCTTAAGCAAGGTAAGTGTAATTTACCCAATAAAATTGAGAACATCTATTTTATATATAAAGTAAAAGCACAATTTGGCATCCTTTATTTTTTGAAGTTTTGTCATGTTTTTAAGCCTGTCAAAATTACTCTCTACGAAAGTTATTTTCACATACTAATAAAATAATAGAGAATTAGTTGTCAGTGGTAAAATTGATATTGTTCTCAATCATTAAAAAAAAACTACACACTCCTTCAAGATTAAACCCACTTTTCACACTTATTATCACAATATTTTGAAAAAATTATAATCACCTAACTAAATACGCACAATCGTCCATTTTTACCGATTTTCATATCCAAAATTATGCTTAGATCTGCAACAACCGAAATGACATTAATTTGATAAATATTTCTTTATGTGTTTGATAATGATTTAGTTGCACACGTATTATGTGTGCTTCGGATTTGGAGGAGTTGTAGTGCACTTTCCTGTGGTGCGTATGTAATGCAGGCAGAAGGACATAATTTTGTCTATTTTATCCTCAAAATTATATCGTTTTATTCTCTATGTATTTTGATAAAAGTTCACGCAATAAGACAAAACGATATAATTATAAGAACAAAACGAACAAAATTATGTTGTTTTTCTGTACTAGAGGTGCACTATAAAAATCCCAGCCGTTAGTATTTTATAAAGTGAACAATTTGATACATCAAAAGAAGTCAACGAAATGCATCAAAATACACATTATCCAACCAACAAAGATACGTTATATCCAGGAGTCCTCCACTTTTCAACCGTTCATCATATTTTTCCAAATATGTTTTATTACCTTTTTCTATATTAAAACTGTTCATTCCACTAAAAAATGTCGTGCATGACTTGCTACCTCTAGTAGTATTTTAGTGAGAGAGAGTATCCACGTGCATTATAGGCAGGGAGCATGACTTCGCCCGTACTATCCAACCATCGGCGAAGCACAACCTCAACGCCGCACTGCGTCCATTGTCTGGACCGAGAGCCATTCGTGGTCAAATCCAGAGCTCCAAAGGTTGAGAGATGACCCTCAACGCCCTCTCACCCAGCGTCAGTTCCCTGGGTTTCGGAACCACCACCAACAAACTTCAACCTCGTTTCAGGGTATCGGCTGCCGCCAAGGCCTTTCCGTCGTTTCTCCCCAGACAAGTGGAGAAAATCAAAGACCCATTTGCTCGAGAATTGGCCATCAGAATTGAGAGACTCCCCGTTCAGGTGAATACTCACTTGTTTAATTTTTCTTTGTTAACAGTCTGTTTGGAAGTTGTGGAAAGAAGTGGAAAAGTAGGGAAAATTTTAAAAATTTCCTTTTTAAAGTGGGAAAAAATGGGGGGAAAAACAAGAGGAAAATTTCTTTATCTAAGAGTCTATCTATCCCTCCTCTCCTTTCTATTTTCCCATCAAAACCAAACAATAAAAAGTTTTTTCCTTATGCTTCCCTTTCATTTCACTCATCAAGCGATTGATAATGATTTATTAAAAACACCCAAAAGGACCAAGTACACTCGACCTGGATCAATTTTGAGAAGTTTTGAATGAACACCAACACTGCAGGACTAATCCAATGATCCCACACTCATTACTGTAGACACAAATATTGAATTGTTAGAAAATTCGATCTACACTTCGAAATTCATGTCTCAAATATCGATTCTTCCCATTTGATTGTTTGTTTGTGAGTTCCTATTTTTTATTTAGATTTTGAAATCGTGAATTACTTACTAGGAGTAAAGTTCAGATTAATGGAGAACAAAAAATATAAATAAACATAAGAAGAGAGGCGATATATTTTGTTTTTCATAAGAGTTTAAAGTTCTACTACATCGAACACGAAAATACACTCAGGGTTTGATCCTTGGCTCAGTTCCACCAGGTAGTCTGAGGCGGAAACCTTGTACGAAAGACCCGTGGAACTGTCCTTGTGCGAATGGAACGATTATTGACTGACCAAAAACAAACCATGACTTCATTAAAAGATTAAAGAAGACAAACAGAGCAGCATTGCGATCAGATATGGGAAGAAAACACTACAATTGCATTGATTGAACAATATTTACATTGCAGAGCCCCAATTTTTACCAAAAAAAAAAGAAGAAGGAAGCTGAAAAAGGAAAAAGAGAAAGCAACAAAAAGAAGCAGCCGATTTGTCTAGGCCAGATACGACCCATCATCATCCGAATTGGGGTGAATGGGCTTGTCAGGTAGCTCTTTCGGCAGCGTCTTTGGAGGAACGATCCCCATCTACTGACAAGCAAGGAGATAGCCCTTTTGGAAGCTTCTGTTCTGGTAGGCCCCAACTTGCTCCACGAAGGAGTCAGTCAAGATTCTCTGAGCTTGCCCAGTCTGGCATCCCAGGGAATGGACTGTCCTCTGAAGTTTTTGAGAGACGCCTACCTCATGATGAAGATGAGCCGAAGAGCTTTCAATTTGAGAGGTGCGCCCGATATCATTCTCTAAGGAAAGAGAGAGTGATAGTTGTGAAAGTGATGTGTTTCCAAAAAAAATAAATCTTTTCATAACCTATGTTAATTATTTATGTGGTTTTATTCTAGATCACATAATTGTGGGGGGCTTTAAACAAAGAGAAAGGTAGTTGTGTTTTAAATCCGTGAAAACAGTTCATATTTGCGGTGATAGCCAATTTGCAGGAGGAGGGCACAAAGTATACGTAGAACAGTTTCTACATAACCATCCTACATGCAATATCATACAATACGTACATAAGGGAAAGAGCAAATAAGGGATGTGCTTCCTAAAGAGATTTGACTCGAGAGCAAGTGAATTACTTATTGAAGGGACGAATGAGTTTAAAGCCTATAATGTAAGAGTTGCCTAAATGGAACTCTACCTAGCTCACTGGAGATTTCAAGATCTATCTTTAATGGGAAAAACGAAGTTGTGCGTGACTCACAGTATGACTGTTTTTAGATAAATTCTCCTACTCATTCCTGTCAGAAAAAATGATGTTTGTTGCAGTTTCAGAATAAGTGTAGCTATTAACAATTCTTATGTCTTGTACTCTCAAGTGGGATACAAGAAGATACTCTTAATAAAACTCACCTATTTAACTGTGAAGTGGGCTTTTTCAGAAATGCACCGCGTAGTTCTGCAGTTTGGTTTTCAACTTTTATTTATAAGAAAAAGTTTGTGGTGCCTTCATTTTTGTATTTTCTCTCTTTTTTCCACTCTAACTAACTCAGAACTTTGGTATGTGGTTCAGGTTAGCTTCTCAGAGGGTCCTATCATGAGCAGTTGTGTGAAGCCATTGCTACAGACTAACACGAATCCAGTTCTTCTCCTACATGGGTTTGACAGGTCTGCATTATTTTTTAAGATACTACTTTTCTGGGAAAAAGAGTTACATTTCGCAGTTCACTATATCTTTATTCTTCAGTTCCTGTTTGGAGTGGAGATACACACTTCCACTACTTGAGGAGGCTGGTTTGGAGACTTGGGCATTAGACATTCTTGGCTGGGGCTTCTCTGATTTAGGTTTGTGTTTTTTTCGTCCATGATTTACTTTTGTTTCGTGATAAATGAAAGTTCACGAAAGGTTATCGTTAAGGGATGCTTCCAGTGTTTGTGTTAAAAATTCAAATTAGCCCAATACATCAACTTACATACCCATGTATGGACTGAATCTTGTTTTGTTCTTTGTGTATATTAGAAAGGCTTCCTTCGTGTGATGTGGCTTCCAAGCGTGATCACCTTTATCAGGTACTTAACTGCCTGAAGGGTATCCACTCTTTCTATCTCCTGTATTTTTGTAAACCAAGTTTTACTGACCTGTAGAAGTTTTATTATAAATAAAGACAAAAGTACAACAGAAAGTCGTTTTATTTTTTTTGCTTTGTGTCAGGGCCTATCTTTTAAGGGGTCTTTCTAGTACTTCTATCAACGAGAAATCAGTTTGCTTATTGATAACAAAAGAGATCTGATTACCTTCCATGGGAAAAAAAGACTACAGGAGTTGTGCGTTTGTTCTTTGTTTTTTCGGCTTCTTTTTGTTCCCTAATTGACTGCTTCTCATCGTTCACACAACTCGTTTAGTTCTTGGCAAATGTAGCTATCTCAGTTGCTGGTGATGTTGCTTTGCTATCATCCCCAACGCGAGAGACTAAACTACTTCTATATTCTGTTTCGCATAGTTTTGGAAGTCCTACATCAAGAGGCCAATGCTACTAGTTGGACCAAGCCTTGGTGCGGCAGTTGCAATTGACTTTGCTGTCAACCATCCTGAAGCTGCAAGTGATTTTTCAAATGCATCATTAATTTCGAGACTGTCTAGTTGCCTCTGAGTATAATTGTACAATTAGAGGGAATAATGTTCACGGCTTACCATAGCTCTTCTTCTATGTTATGCCGTGCAGGTTGAGAAACTTGTTTTGGTTGATGCGAGTGTTTACTCAGAAGGCACCGGCAACATGACAACATTACCTAAGGTGGCAGCCTATGCTGGGGTGCGTATCTTTGTCTGTGATTGTTTTCGACTAAATAATGATCCTGGTACTCTTATTTGGTGCTTTCATGCACTTACCTCTTCACATGCGGGTCAGGGATCATACGTGCGGGGGAGTGTTAGATTTTGTCCCACGTTGATTAATTATTACCTCTAAAACTAGTATATGACTCTGGGCGCCCTCTCCACTCATAGTCAATTGATTTTGAGCCCCAATTAGACAAAGAAACTGAGATGGAGGGAGTAATTAACTAAGGTTGCTTTTATTCTATTATGAGTGTGAGCATGATGAATTGATTGAGAGAAGATGAATTGACTATTGCATGATGTTTTCGTAGCAACATAAACTTCCAATTTCGCACAAGAAATATTGCTTTTTCTTGTTTTTTTTACCGTGTGATTGACTAGAGAAATCTTCTGAGCCATTCGCTTGGGGTCTCATCCTAAAAATAGATTTCCTATCCCTTTATGATATGAGAAGGTGATTACAAAGTTGATTCTGATCTGCATATATGTATTATTCAACTGTTAATAATCTAGGGCATGCAGCCACCAATGACTTGAACCTTCTGTTCTGCATATCAAATCTGCCTAATCACTTTAATCCATTCCACTTTGCTTGAAGATGGGGCTGGACATTGAATTGTCATAAAAAGCGTAAGGAGAAAAGCCTGCCTTGTGATTTACACAAACGTTGCAGGCACTTCAATCCCACATTGCACCATTCATCGCACTGATAGATGCCGTGGTTTGTGCAATGTGGCACTGTGGTGTATGTTACATGCCTGTGTAATTACTCTCTTAATGATATTGATATATTTTCAGCCTCTAACCATTAAGTACAATGCCAAATTGGAAAGGACCGACTCAAGCATCGCATTGTTACGAGGGAAATCTTTCTGGGTGGCAGTATACATTCTTCGTGCTTTTCATTTAGTGAATGCAATGTGCTAAAACATACAACTTGATATTGTCGATATCTTGTGTCAGCTTTTCGTTATTACGATATTTCTATGGTAAACCTGTTGGCAGTTCCAGCAAAAATAGCAAACTTAAAATGCATATATGGCATGTTGTGAGATTGAAACTTACTCAGGATGGCTCTTTCCCCTGAAACAAAAATAGAGAAAGATAGAAATGGAAAAAACATAAGCATACACTGGCTCACCTTTGTAGCACTGACACTTGTAACTGCTTGCCATGTTTGGGTTCATGTCCGTGTCCATGTCCGACACCCCAGAGATACGCGACACTCTGGGGACATTGTGGGGACATATATTATACGCCACATGGAGTGTTTGATGAGTTTAATAACTTTAAGCAGGGGATACCCCAGGATGCTTTCGTCTCAACTTGGACATCGATGCAAACATGACGAGGATAGATTGATGATGTTGAAAGCTTATCCTGGGGGTATGATATTCCAAAATTTAAAAGGAAAAAAGTATGAATAAATGAAGTTTAGCCAAATAAAACTCTTGTTTAACTTGTAGTATTAAATAAGGAAACAATGAGAATGGAAAGGATACTATTAGTTTTGTGTATTTCCCGGATTGAATGTTTATATGAATAACAACTGAATATCTATCCTAATATACAGATATAGTTTACCGTGTTCTCCGTCTGTATCCTCATTGTTTAGAGTTCCCGTGCTTCTATCTGCATCTGTGTCTGTGTCTGTGTCTGTGTCTGTACTCCTGCTTCTTAGGTTGACTCTAAATGTCCCTCTTTTCCTGTAGTATTTGTGCAGTGATCAGATGTTGCTTCTCACTGAGAGGACAATGAAAATAATGCAAGTTAAACGGGAAATAAGCATGTCATTGGTGTGCCTTTTTTTTTGAGCAATTGATTGTTAGGTCAGATGTCATGTTTTCACTCCTCCATATGTGGCATTTACCTGTAGCAGTCTCCGCTACAATTCCCTTATGTGACAAGTAAGCTTGAGTTTGATTCTATGTTTTCCTCATGAAACAGGTTTATTTGTTGAAGAGTATCCCACTGCGGTTATATGCAACTTATTTGGCCTTCAACGGTTTACCATTCAATACCTGTGTAGACTGGTGTAATGTAATTGGTCATTGTTATTGCTCACTAATTGTCCACATATCTTGCAATTCAGTAGTGCTAACTCTATCCGTGTGCTGTACCAGGTGGGCCGTCTACATTGTCTATTGCCTTGGTGGGAGGATGCTACCGTGGCCTTTATGAACAGTGGTGGCTATAATGTCAGCTCTCAGATAGAACTGGTAAGTTGAAAATTTGGTTTTCCAATTAGCCAAGAATATGGTATTGTCCTCGAATTTTATATACATGAAGAACACAACTACACAATTATCTTGCTGCGAAAGATGTGCCGGAAAATGTAGTGGTGCTTGGTATCTATCTATTTTGCGGTGAGTGTGGTAATTGTGGATATTATTGTAGCATAGAGAATAGCTTAAGGGGAAGGCCTTGATACTGACAGGCAGGATGTCTAGGAGGACTTAATGATGCAGGGTTCTGCATTTATTTGCTTGTTCAATTACTGCATATTTTCCTTCTCTCTGCGTGGGATGTGGGTCAATCACATTGCCGACCCTAATGACATCTGAGCCTCAGCAATTAGTCAACCTCCGAAATTATGCCTAATTCGACCACTATGTCACCTCGGACCACCGCTCTATTGATACTAAACCTCATATGACAATCACCTCGGTCTAGAAGCCCTCCATCTTGGTCGGCAAGGATAAGGATTGTACGTTGTTTAGTCCTATGATGCATCTAATCAAGCCATTGAAGGGGATGCTGGACGCAGGGAATGCACTCGAGTATAATCTACCAGAACTTTCAACCATTTCTTATAAATAGGAATATCTGATATAGACAAACAGGTAAAGGATATACACAAAATCGTAAAAGAAAGGCTAAAACAAAGAGCGAAGGCTAATCAAGAGTGTCTTGATTCCTTAGAAGAAGAAAGATAGAAGATAGGTCAAGATCGTCTCGATTCCGAAGAAAAATAAGAAAGAGAGAAGACTGATCAAGAGCGTCTCGATTTTAGTGCTATTTTTTTACACAAGGCTTTACTACTTCGGGTCTTTTAACTGAAATACATCAATCCATTCTTACTTTCGGAAGCTGCTGGAGTAGTTTAAATAAAATGATCGGCGGAAGAAGTGAACTCACTTCTTTCGGCGGAGGTTGCACAGCGTCCTTTGGTTGAGAATCCCAACGTACCTCCGAAGGAGCCTGGTCCTCAAGCTCCAGAATCGGAGACACCTCAAGGGCTTAAGATTCGTCAACAATGGATCGATCCTGGAGGCATCGCCAGTGATTATATATAAGACTATAAGTATCATATTAATTCTTAACTCAAAGATCATACTATCTCGGTAGAACTTAGTTCTCCGAGCCCTTTCAAGCAATCACTAACTTAGCCATTGGAGGGCATTCCGATCATCAGTTGGGGTGTCTCTGAATGGTTATTGCTCTTGTAGGGAGGATCCGAGTAGGACGACTCGAGAAGGACTTCTAAGGGAGCCATTGTTAGCTCTAAATGGACTCGTGTTGGAGTCCATAATTCAGCACCCCATAGTTGGCGAGCGCAAGAAACGATGAGTTGTCATGGAGGTCTGATTCACACATGTCAACTCAATCAGGTAATGCAAAGGCACAAGCGCAAGCAAAAATCAAGAGGTTAGGGCTCCTAATGCATAAACAAAACGGTGTCCGCTAGCCAACTCCAATTGGGGCTAATGTACCAGCTCAAGGGGAGTTAACCATGCTAAATGAGATCTTATTGGCTCGACTAGATGAGCAAGCAAGGGAGTTTTAATGCCTTAGAAAAAAGATGGACAAGGTTGAAACAATACAAGACGCGAAAGGTGAGAAGGGGAAGGGGACAAGGGTGCTCAAAAGAAAGGAACTGATGTGAAAGGGAATGAAGACATCTTTCCCCCTCAAGTGCGGGAATCTCGGGCTCATAGAGGTCCTAAAAGGAATGGCCGAGTCAAGGCTACTAGCAAGAGGCAAAGAGTGTCCTATGAGTAAACAGAGGAGAATCGAAGTTTGAGGCCCAACTATCGACACGACTCACAAGAAAGCAGAAGTAAGGTAAAAGGTGAATATGGACCTCCGAAGCGAACTCACACTTCAAAGGCAGATGAGCTGGCCCGAAGATTAAGGATTACGTACCCTCTTCTATCAGCACATAATGAGAACTGTTATCCCTCCAAATGTTCAAAATGACGGCTTTGATCCCCTATGATGGAGTTAGTGACCACCATGATTTTATCCGCCATTACTGCTAGGCCATGATCATGCACAATCATGACAAAGCACTAATGTTTCGAATATTCCAGTCATGCCTCAAACACCTGTCACTACACTGGTTCTACAAAGTTAGAGCCAAGTTTTATCGACAGTTTCATACAGCTGAGAGTGGGCTTTACCCCGGGTTCTTTTCGAGCAAGAAGACCCTGAAAACAAGGCAAGGCCTAGTGATCAGGAAAATGGGAAGGTAGAATCCTTAAGGCCCTACGCCCAGTGATACTGGAACTACTGTAATGAGGACGAGGATCCCATGGAAGTCTTCTAGTTAGCACCTTTAAAATGGGACTCCCGATGAACTCAGAATTGTGCAAGAAGCGAACAATAAAGAAACCAAGGGATCGCTGGGCTTTGATGAAACTTGAGGATGTTCACTGACGTAGAAGACGAATACTTGGCCGAGGAAGAAAGCAAGGAAGAGGAGCGAAATAAAGACAACAAACGAAGAGACCACAGAACAGAAACCAACCAGTTAAAAATGGTCGTAGTAGTCAGCAGACGGAGTCGAAAAAGGGAGCCAAAACACGATTCAACATGTCGATCTACAAGATTCTCCTACAAATTGAGTAAGGGGCGCTTAGAAAGGCCGATGATAGAGTACCCGAACAGAGAGACTAGAAGCAATTATGGTCTATCATAAAGACCATGGACACTTGACGAAAAAGTGCTTCTCTTTCAAAATGCACTTGGATGACCTGGTACAACACGGCTACCTAAAACAATTAATCCTAGACCTTAGGTACGAAGGATAGAACAACAACAAAGACAACAAGGAAGAGGACGAGGGATCAAACTTCGAGCCTCTCGTGAAGGTAATTATCATGGCATCTGGATCGGAAAAATTAGTTGAGCTAAAAAAACACATCAACAAAGGCAAAAACAAATGGAAAGTGCACCAGGTCAGCATCGTGAAAATGACACAAACCGCCATTCCATGGGGAACCAACATCTCATTCTCAAACGAAGAAAAGGAAGGGGTCAAGTACCCACCTGATGACCCATTTGTGTTAACCCTACGCATCAATGGATACGACGTACAGTACTCAGGGAGCTCATCGAAACTAATGTTTTTTAACACACTTGAAAAGCTTGGACTAAGGGAGTTAGATGGGACACCAACCAAAACGCCGCTTTACAAATTCAACTCAAGTTGGGTGCTCCCACTTAGGAAGAACCTCATCCTTGTCAAAATTGAATGCATAACAAAAAAGTGTAAGTGCCGCGTACTAGTCATCCCTGAGTGTAAGTGCCCCGTACTAGTCATCCCTTCCATGTACAATGTGATGGGAACGTCATCCCTGAGCAGTTACCTCACAAAAAAAAAAGGCATCCCCAATTGTAACCGGTGGAATGATCCCTTCCTCAGTAAGTTGAGCCGTTATCTTCTTGGCCGATTCACTTGTGGCCCTCCTCTTTTTCTGCACTAGGGTCGGCTGGAAATCCAGCATGGCTTTCATGACTACCGACTTCTCTATATGCTCCTCAAAAGGGTCCAACATTTGTTTGGCTGGGGCGAGGCCACCCATTGACTCGGAAGATGCAGGCTGAATTGTGCCTGTGATGTAGTAAAGTCCTCAGCATCTTCCTGAATAGGCTTCTGAGGAACCTCCTCAACAACCTCATTCGGATCCTCAACAACTTCAATAGGCTCCTCGGCTACTTCAGATAGCACCTTTGTAACTTCAGCGACAGGCTTCTCCTTGTAGTGACAACAATTCACTTGGAGATAGCTGGGTTTCACATATACATCGACGTCCGTGTTTTGATCAGCAGGAATATCTTTCCAAACCGTGATCGTCCAGATGGAGGGATAATAGCTCAACAACATGTGTGCAGCACGGCTGCAACTCCTCTATTCGGGCGAACTATTGTAAGCTTGGACTGAAGCGATGTGCGCCAAAACGGCTGGATTCAAACTGACAAAACTCCTCGCGACAACCCTACCTGGAAAGGGGAACGAAAACATGTCATTACACAATCATGAAAATTTAGCAAGCATGTTAAATACGTTAAGAGTAAAGGGAATCTCACCAGGAGTCTCCTCCACTCAAAGCATGCGCTTGGCAAGGGAAGTGCCATTTAGCAATTTCCATTCTCCAAACACCTTCACTGATATTGGGTCCAATTTTTTACCTATCAAAGAACCAAAACTAAGTTATACTTGATGCTTCAGGTCTGGATTATGGGGTTTCCATCCATTGACCTCCCCATTAGCCTTTTGGGGGGCACGCTTGATGACGGACGGCGGAGAACCCTAGATTGGTTCCAAGGATTGTATTACGTGCCTCAATCCCATGAATTATGTGATAAGATAGTCTGATAAGGGGCAATTCCCGAAAAGAGATTGCTATCAGGAGCAATCATCAGGATTTCATTTTTGCAAAAAGGGCAAAGTACTACATTATTGGGTATACCATAAGTCTCCCTAAACCTAGTCATGTTCTCTTCGGAAAGCATCTTCGGAAAAGTGGTCGCCATTTGAAAACTAAAGGAGAGAAGAAGAACTTACAATGGGAGCGGGGAAAGTCTAAAAAATAGCAATAATTGGCACTAAGACCAACCAAAAAGAGAAAGGGGGACCCTTTATCTCCCTTTATGTAAGGGTTTTTGAGCGGGAGGCAAAAGGGAACTTTTCAAGAAAACCTGTGGAAGGGATTGCAAGGAGCACGTCGCACTAAATGTGGGAGGCACAACCGCTTTCACGAGGATGACATCACAAAAAAGACATGCTAACTCACTTCCTCGGTTGATTAGCTTACCTCCGTCCTAATCAACATGACATCGACCGAGCAGAAGCAAGCTAAGGGGAAACTGTGGGAGGCAGATCAATCACATTGCCAAGCGTGATGGCATCCAAGCCTCAACACTCAGTGAACCTCCAAAATGATGCCCAATCCAAATACTATGTCACCTTAGACCACTGCCCTATTAATACTGCCGAACAAGACTAAGGATTGCACACTTTTCAATCCTATGACACGTCTAATCAGCCAACGAAAAGGGATGTTGGGCACAGGGAATGCACTCGAGTATATCCAACAAAACACTCAATTGTTTCCTATGAATAAGAATGAAGATTGATCAACAAAGGATCAATCTTGGAGGTATCACCAAGTATTATATACGCATAAATCTATAATCACCATATTAATTCTTAACTCAAAGATCATACTATCTCGTAGAACTTAGTTCTCCGAGCTGATTCTTAACCATCGGATGGCATTCTAACCATCGGTAGGGATGTCTCTAACATGTAGGAAGGATCCGAGTAGGACGACTCGAGACAGACTTCTAAGGCCGCCATTGTTAGCTCTTAGCGGACTTGTCTCCATAATTCAGCACCCCGCAATGGCCATCCTCTCTTTCTCCCTCTCTTGCTATAGATAGAATTTAGACATATATTTATATGCTTCTCTCTCTATATATATATATATTTCTCGTTTGTTCGTATTTCAAGGTCGGTGCTATTGACAATTGTATTATGTAGGTCAAGCATAAGACGCTTATTATATGGGGTGAGGAGGACCAAGTCATCAGCAACAAACTTGCAGTGGTTAGTACATGTTCTTAGAATTTTTCTGGTTATAAGCTCAAGTAGGGTCACTTAGGGCTGCGAATATTTCTCGACTTATTTTGGTGCAGAAGTTGCACTGCGAACTACCAAATGCAATCATACGCCAAGTGCCAGGTTGTGGCCATATCCCTCACGTGGAAAAGCCCAGCGTCGTTGCCAACTTGATTGTGGAATTCAAGCAAGATGATTGCTAGTTAGGGCTCAGCACACAACCACTTTTAGGGGTGTATTCTCTTCTCCTTTTGATTTGTCTTCAACTTAATTGATTTTCATTTCATTTTGGGTTGGGGGTTTGTATTTGATACTTTCTATCAGCCAATAATTCAATTTTGTAAACCGTAGTCTGCTGTTTTGAGACCAATAATTGTTTTGATGGAGAATGGAAGTTGAGATCTTGAAGAAGCTTCAATTTTTCGATGGTAAACATCCTGTAAACAGAACCTGAACAAATGTTCATGCTTCAGAAAAGTATACCAGTTGGTAGCATGCTGCGACCCTCTGTTATCTGTTGAGTATAACATAAACTGTCCATGTAAAAGTCCAGTTAGCTCTTTAAGCTTGTTGGACAATGAATAGAATTCATAGGTCTCTCATAGGGAAAATGGAAATGAGGAAAAACATGAACTGAAACTACTAATTTCTATCTGGTCGGAGCAAGTAGGTTTCGGAACAATCTCTTCAGAGGTTCTAGTTGGGTTTCTTGGGCATCATTGTTCAAGATCAGAGGATTGTGCTTTTATGTAGAATTGGGATAATTGTGTTTTATACAAAATAAGGTCTTGTATGGATCTTAAAGGGCACTCCGTGTATTGCAGGGCGATGCTGTTTCCGTGTTATAAACTTCTGTTTCGAACATTGAATTCAAATTGGCTTCCAAAATATGGATATTTGTACATTTTAATTAGGAGTATGAGACTAAATGGAAGCAATTTGAGGGCCCCATTTTGACCTGGTAAAGATTTGAATTGAAAGATTCTCTACTCACACCAGTTGTAGCCCTTTAAATAAGCTTTCAATCCCAATTTGAAACAACTCAATTCAATAACCGTTTAATAAGATATGGTCAAAATATCAAAAGTTGTGTAACTTGACATCTCGAGATGGATTGAAACTCTTGATGTTGACTTGCTCGAAGGATTTGGAATAACAAGCCTTGTAAACCTTCGAACATTGTTGTTCTCTCTCGATTACTCATTTGGATTTTCTTAAATTGCAACTCAATTTGTCTTCGCATTTTTTAATTTCAAAATTAAAGCCTGTTTTTTTGCAAATGAATCCGGTGATATAGAATCATAAAACAGCCCAAAGTAAGTCAAGTAACATAGATTAAGGACTCCATGCATTTAATTCAACACATGTCAGACCCCCATCACTAACTAAACTAAATAACTCCAATTTTTTGTATGGTGCACATTACACTTGGCACATGCAAAAAACTTTTCAAACCCTTAGGCATCCTTAGTAAGGCGAGTAAAGTCGCAATAGTCTTCAGAGATGGTACTGAAAACATTGTGTTCTACCCCATAAAGTAAAGAACCAAACTTGCATCTTAATCATAAAGCTACAATGGTGATATCAAGTACATGCACAGTTCAAGATACTAACAACTCATAACAAGTCATGGCACTCTTCTGAGATGATATATTGGCTTGGGTCATTTATGGAGTTGGAGTTAAAGGATGGCGCATTTATGCGAGAGGGTTGTTTGGCATTGTTGTTCGTTATCGGGTTTTCTATGATGTTTGGTTTGGCGTTCGGCACAAGTATAACCTTACTGTCTATCAAATCCTGCACGTCATGTTGAAGTCTTTGACAATGGTCAGTTGCATAGTTGGTATCAGGTGGAAGGAACAAAACAAAGAAGGGTTATGTCTAAGCTATAGGGGATTTGGTAATTGAGATGGCAGCAATGATTTTTCCACCCCATGCTTGGCAAGTCTTTTGAATAGGGTAGAAAGAGAGAGTCCTAGGTTGGTGAAAGCTTGTGGTGGAGGCTTGGGTTGGTTAGGCTGAGGAGTGATGGCATTGATTTCTGTTATGCAGGGAGTATTATTCGTGGTACTATTGTCGGTTCCTCCGTGACTAACTATTGTTCCCCCTATAGTGCATTGTTGCTTCCTAAATACGTCCTCTTGTTTCTGAGCTTTGCCGCCTCCTTTTCTAATAGACCATTATGCATTGTTTCTTCAATTGAAAAATCAGCCTCAAAGAAGGCTTCAAAGACGTAAGAGGAAGACGATTAAATGTCTAGAGTAGGCCAGTTGAAGATTTTTTTATTACCATCCAAGTTTGATCCTTATTCCATTGGCGGTCAATCATCGTAGCTGTGGCCCGCCATCTCTACATAAAGTACGTAAAGATTTCCTTACTGTCCATTCTGATTACCTTCAATTCCCAGGTAGTGATTTGGAGCTGTAGAATGTAGGACTATTGGGCTACAAAAGCTACCCCTGTATCTTCCCAAGTTTTCTTCCTCGACATGTAGGGACCAGCCCCAATTTTGTAATTTAATTCATTGGAATTATTGTGGAGTATTTATGCATTAAATGTTTATTTTCTTGATTAAGCATCTCTCAAGATTTAAGTTCTTGAATTTCTTAACTTGCGAAGCCTTCTAAAAAAGTTCAAAAGCAATCTTGGAGGAAAATCTAAAGAGGAGTTCTATGACAAATCTTAGAATTCAAAGAGTCGAGTCTTAAATATGAGGATAAGAGATCCCCCTGTTTGAGGCCTCTTTTATGGTTTGGCCTTTCACGCCTACCGGAGTTTACTCAACAAATCTAGTTACAAATTCGTATATGGTAGCTCCATATAGAATCTACCTAACTCATAAATCCAATCTTCTCCCTGTAAAAGTCACAATACTTAAAAAGTAGGAACGAAATCAAGATTCAATATTTGAGAAGATTGTCTTGATGAAGATAAAACTGTTTCTTCGCTTCAAGTCATTCGGTCAGCGTTAGCACTGAGACGCAGCGAATAAAATAGAACAACATAAAGTTTATCATCCAGCATACCGAAGCCGCATACTAAGGGGTAGAAAGACTCCTTGAGGCGAAACCAATCAGATAGGTTGCCTAACGAGAGTGTTTGTCCGGCATAATTGTCGTAAGAAAGAAAAATGAATAATGGAAGGTCTGTTTGGGAATGAATAATTGAAGGTCTGTTTGGGCTTCATTGGTTTGAACCAAGCTTGCCTTCATAAAAAATTGATCACTTGGTGGACTCAGTAGTCAAACATAAGCCAAATGAGCAGTCATGGACAGACATAGAAGTGTTTTTTCCCTCTACCCTTTTTTCCTTTCCTCCTCATTTGTCTCGCCAGAGAAATAATACAAGTAAAAAAACACATGGACAGAAACTCAAAAAAGTTCAAATCAGACAATGCTAAAGATACCTAAGAAAATAAAACACAGTCTCTTTGATCTTTTCGTACTTAGTGAACTTTTACGACTTTTGCTCATGCTTTTTTACTTTGTAAATTGTTTCCATTAAGACAAATGATGAATTCAAAAAATTAAAATAAACTTGACAAATATTGAAAAAAGGGTGAAAGAAAACAGTGACACTACTACCGAATAATTTTGATCAAAAGAGGCCTTAAACCGACTAACAAGAGAAGTGAGATCCCAATTGTTGTACTCAGTTGACAGACGACATGCAGTGGTTTGGCTTAGAAGGGATGCTTAACCATGATCTGTTTTGACATCCTTGATTGCATGGGTTGCAGTACTGGGTTGTAGATTTGCAAAACACAAAAATTAACAAGATCATGCAGCGCAGGCTCGGAAGGAATCCAGAAGGATATCTTCATTTAGAGATTGACCTGCAAATTGGAATCAGAAAATGAGGACAATCGAAGATGTTGAACACACACCCACACCCATATGTACGTGCGCGCGTGTGTGTTGTAAGTTAAAAGCATGAAAACAGATGTCTGATTAGAACTTTGCCTATAAAAACTATCTTATTCATTTGATTGTCTTCATCTCTCCATTTACGCGTAGGAGTGATCTCATAAATCTCACGCACAGCCTGCCAAACATTAAAAACCCAAATTATTCATGAACATCTTTGTTCAACCAATCAGGTCCTCCACAAAACAAAGCAGCTCCAATGAATAAGATGACAATCCAGAAAACTAGGAAAAGTAACAAAGCAAAGGCAACATAACAGAATTGGATACTGATGAGGTTTGGGATGAACCCCAGTACAAAAAAAAAATTAGGTAAATTAATTTAATAGAGCAAAGAAGCAACGCTAAACACCCAGCGAGAAACACCAGCACAGCAACCTAACCATTCTTTTTCCCTTCACAGGGGCCAAGACACAGAAAACAAAAACAAGGACCACCTAACTGTACAGCCCCTACACCTTACAAGGACAATGAAATACAAAGATAGATACTAACCTCTAAAAATTCCGAGGGACAATTGCATTTACTGCACTGGAACAATTATTTAAATTGTCCTTCAGTGTTCTCCAAGAGTTCAGCTCTAACCCCACCAACAGCTTTCCTAACTATAGTTTTAGCTCTAACCTCATTCACAGCTGTCTCGGCTATAGCTTCTGGATTAGCTGCTTTCTGATGAAAGATACTAATAATCATGCACACAGAATTGGATATAGCAGCAGTTAGCACACACTTGTCCGACCATCCCCTTTTCTTCCATTTCTTGTTTAATTGATTTCTCCATTCCGCCCCAAAGAGAAGCAATAAATTCCAAACAAGAGAAGAGAATTGGCACTCAAAAAACAGGTGTTCATGAGTTTCTTCCACTAAACCACATAGGACATATTTAGTTTGAATGACCCCCCATTGCTAATCCATACCTAGTGGCCAATGCGAGGACCACATTCTGGACTCCCACACTATTCTGCTGGATGGATCTATTGTTAACCTTGGAAGCACCTCCTCACTAGCCAGTACAACTTCTCTGGTAAAGTCTCTCCTACAAAAGCAACAACTAGTCCAAGACACTGGCCACCTTGTATTAATTCAATGTAGGCAAAACGTGGACGTGATGCGTCAAATCAACCACCAAGGATGGAAAATTTTCAGTAAGAAATGCACTCAGAGTTTCTCCAAATCAGCACTCAACCAAGGTCTATAAATAAGGTCGTCAATCCAGCAGCAAGGGGATCAATCAATGGGAGAAATACACTACACAATCGTGTAAGCAGTCACTTATATTTCTGCTTTCAATTGATTCTTAATCGGCAGAATATCGTTCTCTGAGGACACACCCTCTGTTCCTTTGTTGCAAATTTTGCCCACTCTGCTCGTGCTGTATTTATATGCAAACTTTCTTCCTCCAAGATTTCTATATGATGAATTTTCTGTGAAGCCTTGCTTCTTCTGTAAGTCTTTTCCCTTCTTTTTACTGGTCCAATTGCTACTGCTTTGAGAAACATGCTGTTTGAAAATAATGAGTCTAGATTTAGGGAGACCTACCAAATTTCAAACTCCACGGCGACCTATAGGTAATCCTAACAGTAGCTCCACTTTTTTCCCTTTTGACTCCCATCAGTGAAGGCAGGGTGAGATTCCCCATCAACAACTTGCTGCGCAAAGCCGTGGCTTTCTGGGAAATTGCCCCCTTTCAAACAGACGGAAAGTTTTCCTGCACAATCTTTAGTTTGGAGATGCTCAATGCCATTTTTGGCACCAACTTAGGATTCTCCAACCTCTGCCCTTGGGATTATGTGAAATGTACTCCCCACAAGGTTGGCTGGGATGTCAGCCAATGGAAGCCGAAGAAGTATCACTTTAAGCCAGAAGTGGTGAGTTTCACCAATTTAAAGTTCTTCCTTCCTCGGCCAAGAACCTCAACCCCATCTTGGTTGAAGTATCTGGCGATTGGGAGTTTCCTCCTACTACTAAGGTTGCTGAGCACGTTCCTTAAGTAAAGACAGTACCTGGTAAGATTCCCTCTACTTTTCCTTGTGTAATGGTCATCTTTTAGGCTTGATTTCTAGTTCTTTGTTTCCTTGATTTGAAGTGGTGAAAGCAGCCACCAGATATTTAGTCTGCTTGGATGAGGTTGTCCTAGAAGGCATCAACTGGGTCTAGGAATACAAAGGTCCCAAACAACAAAAAGACTGTGGCCGAGCTGCCCACAAGGTAATGAACTACTACCCGTCCACCTTTCCTTCACCAGTATCGACCATCCACCCAAATCAGACGACGGGGAAATTGTTGCCTATCAAGCTAGGGAGTCATTGCTATGATTTCAGTCCATCGGCGACGAGCCTATTGCAGAGCTTGCAGAGACAGCTCCATCTGCTCCTCGTCAACCCCGAAGTAGGTCGGCACCGCTAGTCAGCTACTGGGGCTTTAATTGATCCTCCTGCGGGAAGCTCGGCAGTGCCTATAGCAGCTAGGACAACCCCAAACCTAGCATCTCCCATGAAGAAGAGAAGAGAGCAGAGTCTTTACTTGGGCCATCCACTGTCCACCCAGATCCATCTTCCAAGGGACGTGGCCTATGTCGGGTATTTTTCTGCCAAGATGCTGTTGAAAAATGCTTTTGCTCACAGCTATACAGTGGTCTCCTTATGACTTTTATTTTTGACTTCGAGTATTTTTCCTTTCCCCATTATTTTGAATGCCTATTTGTCTTGCACGTGACTGCCAATTCCTGGGACCTGTATTCTCAGCTTTGCCTTGAAAAGGATATAGTTGCTCAGGTGGGAGGGCATCAATGAGCTGCTGTCGCCGACGCAGAAGGCATTAAGGAGGAGGTTCTTGCAACCTTAACTGTTGAAAAGCTTAAGGAGGAGGCTGAAGCTGCGCATGCTGATACACCTTAGCTGATACCAACAATGAATCAAATATCTTTAGTCAGTGGTGGATAACTTGAAGGCCAACTTCGATGACCATGGCCCTTACCTCGCCAAGACCGAGCAACGACTTGACGGGGAGATGAGATTTCTGAGAAGTTGGCCACTTTAGTTGCCAAACCATGTGCTGAGAACACTTTAACAAAGGAGTCGATGACTCGATCATTTGTGGACCAAGTTCCCGCCTATCAGAACCGAAGCTTCAAGAGAGATTGTGTGTGGTCAAGGATCAAGAGGGGCTTGGCCTTCTTGAAGGAACACCTCTTCAATTCCTTAGCAAACCAATCCAAGCAGATTTTGATGGCTCCAACGATCAAGGAAGTGTGTCATTTACAAGTACGAGAAGAAGCACTTAGAAGATCAGTTAGACTTTTGTAATTTTGTTGACAAAGTACTTGTAGATAGGTGAACCAAGAACAATATGATACTTCACTGCTTGACACATGCACTTAATCCAAGGTAGTTATAACATAATCCATCATTTGCATTAACTTAGGTTGTATACATGCACCTCATAATTATTTATTTACTTTTGTAATTTAGGCTATAAAGACGTATGGCTTCATGAGGATCCAAAGCGAGTTCCACCAGACAATGATGGGGAGATTGCACTTGAGAGAAAGAAATGCTTGAAACAGTACTTTGTTGATTTAACAGAGCGTACCATACCAAATATGGAGTATGTCATGTTCTCAATCGGAGGGGGATGCCAAGTTCTCAACCAAAGAGGGACTATTTTTTGCCATTGTTTCTATTGAAAGTAGATGTAATACAGATCCTCATTGTTGGTGGGTTGTTCATAGTGCATCTGCCCTAACCCAGAGTTTGACATTGAAGATTCTTATTCAACCTTCTTCTTCTTCATGTTTTGAGGGAAATTTGAGTATATCCATTCATTTGAAAGAAACAAAATGACCTCCCATCGAAAGGAGGACTTTGTCAATATCCCTAGCAACCTCCGTCTTTTATCCAAAATAAGCCCACAATATTGTCACGGAGATACTAAGATGTAAGATAATGAAAGAGACCAATTTGGCTAACTTGATGAAGTTGCGGTGCTTGAGGTTGCAAACCTCTCATTTGATGAACACGACATGGATGTTGTAGTATTTACGAATTTTAGAGATGGTGGCCAAGATTGTTGATAACGAAAAGATGTTAAAAACGGAAAGAAAATAATTCTGCCAAGATATGGCAGAATTCTTTGGGCCCAATACTTGTAAATATTTAGAATTAGTCAACGCTACAAATTAGAGAATTTTAAATTTAGAATCAATCTGAATTAGTGGTTAATTAGTTTTTTTTTTTATGCCTTGTATCTCCTATAAATAGTGACACTATGTATGTGATTCAAGGTACTGGTGATGATGAGGTGGAAGTTGGGTCTAACTGAAATTTAGAGACAGTAAATTTATGTCTTTAGTTTATTTTTGGTGGATGGACGAATCACGAATGGATGCTTACTAGTATGAATTTTTTCCTTTCAATTGGGTAAGTATTGAATCCACCTTTTTTTTTTAATAGTATTGATACTTATCCATTATGTCTGAGCCAATTACTCCCTCCGTCCCACAAGTGGACTAACTTTGCAAGACGGAGGGGAATATGTTCTATTGGTTTCGACTTTTTTGTGGTTTATGGTCAGTGTTTCGTGTTTATAATTTACAATGTACATATGAAATATACATAATATATATGCATTTTGTCATGTCCCCCGCCATGTCCATGTTCCCAGTTTTTTTAAAAATTTCATGACCTGTGTCCATATCCGCACCCTTGCTACATAGCCGAAGGCCCGAAACGAGGGAACCCCTAAATACCTGACCGGAAGATTACTTCGGGTAGGGAATGAATATTGGATTTTTCAAGGTATCATCAGCATCACTAAAGAACACGGCACTTTTATTCACATATTAGTCAAACTCCATTAAAGATCTCTTGACCATCTAAAAAGAGCCTACATCAGCACCATACATCACAAATAAATCATCTGCAAGTACAAAGTGAGAGAGCTTAACATCTTTACACTTTGGGTGGTGACTTGAATTTCCCTCCTCTGAAATTTCAAAAGAGCCATGTAAAACCACTAGGTACATGACAATGAACATAAGTGAGTGAAATTGGTCTCATGGCCAAAGCCAATCATGATAAGCAATGTGGATACAATATAAGAAAGCCACTCCAGAATTTAAATTGTTAATACAACAAAATTAGTATAAGTGATTAATACGGCGGGACTTATGGCTGGCTAGGTTACAAGATCTTATCCCCAACATAAGAAAAGTAGAAAGACAAGACATGAAAAATTAACTCAAAGAATTTTTTGCTCTAAGAGAACTACCACCTATTTTCGTAGATTATGTCGATTCCAACATTGGGAATACTTCCAAAAAGATGCTCAAAATTGGTAAATGCCACAACTACACAACACAATCATCATAAAGCACATCAGAAATCAAACAGACAACACAAGCACAAGGAATCGTAGCAAATGGACAACGCAACAACCACATAGAGAAACTCTTCAACCAAAGCTTAACTGATAATAGAGATAAGTATCTGTATTACCCTTCATAAAGCAACTAATGGCTTTTGATACAAATCATTACCTGTAAAGTATGAAGTCGATCTGAGTCTAAAATATTTAGAACTCCTTTGCAGCGATAAACTTCCATTTTATATTTCTTATCCCAAAGAATCTCTTCGAGCCACAACCGGACCTAGAGAGGGAGAGAGGTCAGAACCCAACTGAAACAAATATATGCATCCACATAAGCATTGTCCAAGGAAAAAGAGTAGAAGAGGTATTTGGCAAAAAGTAAAGGAAAATGAAACACAAAACCTGCAGTATTTACTGTTTTGAAAGGGCGCGCGAGGCATGCCTCTTCTCAAACATTAAATAGGCTGAGGAGAGGCACCTCAAACACCTTGAAGCGAGGCACGGTTCATGAAGCCAAACTAAGTTGCGCGCCTCATGCCAAGGCTAGAGGCACACAAGGCATCCACCTTTTTTTTTTCTGAAGTGGTTAAAATCTCATCTCAACCGTTGATTCATAAGGGATTAGAAGGTGAACAAACACTACAGAAAATTCTACAAGGGCTCTTCCACTTCTTCATGTGCTTTGTTTTCTGCACTGAGTTTGTTGTTTCCTTAGTTTTATGCTCTCTCCTTTTGAATGTTATGTTTTTGGTAGTATTTGCAGATTTGAACATTTCGAAGATTATCTTTACTGATATTTGGAATTGCAAAAATATTTGTGTGTTGAATATTTTGCCTATTATACAGTATGCATTTTCTGCAACTTGCGCCTTGAACTGATGAGACGTGCACCTCGTCTCATGCCTTTCTCCTTGCTCCTAGGCTCCAAAGGGCCGTTGTGCCTCAATTTGCTTAGAGCTTTTCAAAACATTGAAAGTGTTGTATAAACCAAACCTTTTCTAAATGCAACTCAAGCGGATTCAGTACTTAGTTTGACTTACACGGGGACCAAGGAACTGAATGGTAATTTGACACAGAGATAGCAAGAGTATGGGAGCAAGCTACCTGTATGTCCACAAGTATCTCTCTCTCTCTCTCTCTCTCTCTCTCTCTCTCTCTCTCTCTCTCTCTCTCCCTCCCTCCCTCCCTCCCTCCCTCCCTCCCTCTCCCTCCCTCTCCGTCTCCGTCTCCCTCTCCTCTCACAACAGCCACTTTCTCTCTCAACAGCCACTTGTGCTGCATGCTACCCCACAATCAATGAACTTGAAGATTACTCGTAAAACATATGGAGCTGAATAATTAAAAAGACTAAATTATTTGAGTAAGCCAAGCTTCATCTGATGTCACCATGCAGAAACATGCAACGGGAAACGTTAAAGGGTTTCTTGGAACTTCCTCTGTTTAAAAACTAGCAGAGACAATAAAACAATATTCAATGTGTTTTCCATTAGTCATAACAATAGAAATAAAGGATAACATTTTTTCAAAACCACCATATAAAATAGAGTAACTGCATATTTACAATTCACCAAACATGTGCCGTGTCTCATCCATACCTTATCAAGGTTGACAGGCTGTGGCTCACAAATGCACAAGGTTCGCACAGCACTATCATGAAGATCTCCGGTAGTTCGATGATTATTTGCTTCTAATAACCTATCCAAATTGGTGACTTTCTGACAGAGAACAAAAATGAGAAAAAGAAGGAATGATTTGTGTTAATATTAGCTTAGTAACTGTTCTCACAAACTCATAACAGATGATAAAAGTGAAATAGGAGGATGCTTTATGACTAACCGAAGCATCATAGGCCCCGCAGTTTAGTATCTTTGACAAGTCAACTTGACACCTCACAGATCGGATTACATATGCAAGAGAATTAATATTGCGTATCTCCTTCTCCAGTTCATCTAAGACACTTCCAGAACCGTCTGGAGTAACCAGATCAACCTTGTTAAGAATAATAACATCCTACAAGAAGAAATTAAATCAAGTTTCACAGTGTGAACCTATAAATAATAAAAGTTGGGAGTAGCAATGAAAAAAACATGATAATGACGAAAGTACGTAGACAAGTCCACAATAAATCATGATATAAGAAATTACCGCAAATGCTATTTGTGAAAATGCTTCTGGAAACAAGGATGAATCTTGATGCCTTTGGAGCTGGTAAGAGAGGTTTTTTGCATCTGCAACCTATTGAAAAAGCAATTTATTAGATTGCAGATAATTAGCATGTCCTGTTTAGGTTAAAGCAGTCTCCAACAATAAATATGTGCAACACAGAATATAATCCCACTTTGCAGCAAGACATATTACATACGAATACTGCAATGATCAAAGCAACTACTCAGCAACGGAAGAAAGAAAAATCCCACTGAATATGCAGATACAAATGGATATAAAACAAGTTCAATTTACAGTGAGACTCACAGTGATTATGGAATCAAGCCTGACTTCTGATTCTAACTGATCATCCAACCAGAGTACGGAAGCAAGAGGAGCAGGGTTGGCCAATCCTGTAGTCTCTAACAATATATGATCAAGCCTACGGTAACCAAAACAGCAACCCAAAGTTAAAGATAAATATTCTGAAATTTGGCAATTTTTTACATTGTGCCATGTAACTTATCACATGAGATGGTGCAAAGTGCAAACTATGCATATGCATGCAGGTGGCTAATGTGGCTCCCAGAAACTAATTATCATAAAATCGACTAACCTGGCCTTTCATTTCTCTTCATGTTCTACCCTGTCAACCTAATCCCACTGCCTCAGATTCAGCCATTTTGGACTGTTTCACCTTCCTGTAAGTATCATGTTTCATCCACTTGCAACGCCAGGATGGCTCAGCATCCCTTGCAAACTAGTTTGATTTTCCATGCATAACCCTAGTCCTAGTTTCATTCGAGGGGAGCTATTAGAGCAAGCTTAGAACCAAATATAAGCTTCATAGAGGGGAGCTGTAGGTGCATGGAATCAACTCTGCTTGCTCCGCCATGTGGCCGTCTAATGAAGCCCACATGGTAGCTCAGCAGCCCTCTAATGAAGGTCCACATACCAGCCTTGTGAAGTGGTATATGACCTATATGGTTGTAACCCACCAAAATAGACAAGTCCCTTTACGAGCTTTAGCAGCATGGCTATATTCAATTCCTTAGCTAAGAAATCAATTCCATGGGGGACTTCACGATCATGGCCCTCAGCCATGATCTCGGCACCTTGGCTAATGAATCCTAAGGCATCAGCATCGACAGTTGTCACTCAATCGCCAGACCTCAAAGGTTTCACTAATGGACAACCCATTTTGTAAGACATTGACAAGCTGGGAGGAGGGCCCAAGGTGATCAGAACCAGAGGAGATTCATGGAATGAAGGCTTGAGTCCAATGGACTATTTGAGGGTTCAAACTCCCTTCAAAGGTTAGACCTCAGGCCAGTCTTATAGAGAGGGAGAGACTCATTGACCGAAGGGAGACTCGTTTACTGAAGGGCAACTCCTCGGACTTCACATTGTACCTAATCTGACCCCTTGACAACCTTGAACCTCAATTGACCCAATAGACCTATCCCTAACTCTAATACAACCCCCGAGGTCCCATGATACGAAAACCCTCGCATCATTGACCTTTGGTCCCAAACCTCATAGGCTTGCACCCTTTATCACGTCGGCCACTGAAGGCAAGACATCTGCCCTCTGCAAATTGGGCCTCAGTCCCAAAAATATCATACATCCCCTTCATACTGACCTCTCATGGGTCTGTAATCTTCAAATGACAAGCCACTGAACCCCCCCCCCCCCCCCCCCCCAACCCCACTTGTCCTCAAAGCAACTGGACCTCAGACCACTTCCCACCTATAAATTACAAAAATAAAGGACCCTTGCCATGGTCCAAAGCAAGCTCTAAGTACGAACAACGGACATGTCAGTTTACCCAGCAAAATTGGTGTCTCCCTACTACCACTCTCTCCCTCCAGTATTTGCCTAGGGATTTCACCTCCCCACCTCCAATAGCAAGAGACTTCACCATCTTGCCATTATCCCAGATTGACATTTAGGTGGCATATGGCATATATGGTTGTAACCCTCTAAAAAGGACAAGTCCCCATATAGGCTTCATCAACACGACTATGCTCAATTCTGTGGCTAAAGAATCAACCCAATGAGGGACTTCACGATCATGGCCCAACCATGATCTCGGCACCTTGGCTAAAGAACCCTCAAGCGCCAAGCGCCCTTAGCATCACGGAGTGTCCCTCAGTCGCCAAACCTCAGGGTTCCACTGAAAGGCAACTCACTCCTAAAGACATCGCCAAAACTTGGGTTGGGAGCAAGGCCCAAGTCACTCGAGACTGAATCGTAGAATGGAGGCTTGAGACCAAAAGTCCATCTGAGGGTCCAAACTGCCTTCAGGGATTAGACCTTAGACTAGTATGAGAGAGAGTGGGAGACTCGTCGACTGAAGGAGACTTGGACTTTGTATCATACCTACCACTTGACCCTCTAATAACCTTGGGCCTTGATTGACTCAATCGACCTACTCCTAAAATTGTTATGGCCTCTGAGGTCCCATGATATGAAAACCCACATACCATTGACCTCTAGTCCCTAGACCTCATAGGCCTGCACCCTCTATGCTATCGCCTGTCGACCACCGAAAGCGAGACACATGTCCTCCACAAATCAGAACTCAAACCCAATATATAACATACATCTCCATCATACTGATCTCATAGGTCTTATCTCCGTCCTCATAGGTCTGTAACCTTCAAATGACCAGCCATTGAGAACTATCCACCTATCCTCAATACAGTTGCTTCTCAGACCACGTCTCACCTGTAAAAAAATGACCCTTGCGATGGTCCAAAGCAAGCTTTAACTATAAGCAACACATACATCCATTTAACAACAATAATGGTCTCTCTCTCTCTCTCTCTCTCTCTCTATATATATATATATATATATATATATATATATATATATAGGATCTACCTTGGGTCTTCTTCTCCCCACCTCCAACAACCCACTCCTCCAAGATCTCGCCAAATTCCATATTGACCTTCAAGGCTACTTAGCCCCTCGGCAACCCACAGGGGTTATTGATGATTCTTCTTGTCCTCCTTGCACCGACTATGATGAAAACTCGCAACCATCTCATTCTGTGAGTTCTCCTTCTGTAATCATGTTTGGGTATATAGTTCTCCCCTTAAGTGAAATTCCTAATAGTCCTAATCCTGGACTAAAAAGGCTACATGTTTCTGGCCATGGGAAAAGCCTTTCCAATGTAAGTAACATTGGCTACTACGGTTTAGTTTATTGGCAAGAAAGGGATAACCGTATAGTCAGAGGCATTCAGGGATCCATTCTTCCATTATTTATCAAATCAAGTTTGAAGTTTGTCTTGAGCCTTCTTGAAGCCAGAATATGAAGGCCTACGACCAATCTTCTTTGCTTTCGTAAAAATTGGCTCCTTCCAAATTGTGTTATTACCCTCAGTAGCCCTTAGATCCCTTTTACATTCTATTTTTAGGTTGTTTTGATTTGGTTGAGTTTGTTGAAATCTAGAAGATTCTCACTTGAAATTTGTTCGTTCTTATAAAGAACACTCCAATAGAGCGATTCGGAGACAACTATGAAGCACGGGTACTCCAAAAGTGTGTCCTTACGAGTACCAGGTACTCCTACAGTATGGGTACGGCACATGTACGACAAAATACGTACTTGGTATGCCCGAAACATATCGGGTACATTTTGGTATTCAGGTACGGCACCAGTAAATCAAGGATCACGATGGGTACTTTGGTGTGCACAGCTCTGGTGCGCTTGTTTTCCTTTTTTTCTTTTTCCTTTTTTTTTTTTTTATGTACTAGATGTTTGATATTAGCAACTAATACTTTTTCTCCCTTCTCAATTGTAATTTTCAATTTTCTAATATTTTATTACTGTAGATTCTTATTTGTAAAAGAATAAATCTGAAGTACACACAAAATATAAAAAAAATGAAAAGAGGATTACTTACGCTACAGAATATGCTTCCCTTTGGAGTTACGTTATGAATATAAAATCAGAAAGAGAATTGATTACAGAATAAACATTTAGACATAAAAAGAGGGATGCCAAACTACTAAAAAAAATACGAATTCTAACATAAAGTTAGGGCATATTTGGTTTAGCTCTTTGAATATAGATCAAACCAGATAGGTGAATGCTAAAGGTTTGACATTAACTAGATCAAGATGAGATACTTTTTGACATTCTTTCACTGTTTGAAATAAATGAAACTACATTATCAATAATTACGTATATTGAACTATAGACATAACCCAATAGTCTCTCTTTTGTCGTATTGCCGTACCCGTAACATAGGACCTGCACGCCATGCTTCATAGGGACACAACTGTAAAAACAAAGATTTATTTTCTTCCTTCACTATGGTGTTGAATGAATGCATTTCAGTTTCTTCTTTTAGGGAGATTAGTCAAATGACTGTTGCAACGGGGAGAAAAGTGGCCTCAACATCTCTACCATTGGGAATCTTTATACATGACATATGTTATCCTAGAACAAGAGGAACATCATGAAGTTTGAATATGTTCTAGATGCTGTCTCAAATTCAACCTGGATTAAGAATATGATCCATACACAACCAACACAACCAAATTAATTGGCAAATAATGAGTTTTTCCCCTATGTCCAACCTGTTTGTTATTATTGAGCATTATTTGCCCGACAAATGATGTAGACATTTCCTATTGGCTATAAGTGGTATTTCTGTAGCTAAGGCTCTAGGATTTTACGTGAGTTAGAGACATAGTCCAAGCCTCATATTCATGGTGAAATGATCTCTCATCTGTGCACATAGGCTTTAAAGCAAATGGCGTAAATCCTTTCTTGTGTGATTACTCTGTTTTCTGTTCTCGTTGTCGTATTTCTTCATCAAACTCAGGAAACTCAACCTATATGCAATTAGCCTTTGTCATAGCCGATAGGCCTCCATCCAAACACCTCTACACAGACAACCCTAGTGCAATGCCACTAGATGCAAACATGAGTTCAGTAACAATTAGCATAAGGAACTCATCAATCACCTCTCCTTTCTCTGCACGAGTTGCTCCAATGCTTGAACAAGACTATGCTTGACAGTGCAGCAAATGCACCCATTTGCCAACTCAACCCACTCTTCCACAAGCGCACCATCTTCTCCTTCATTGATCATAGCCCTCTCCACTCCAATCCCTTCCCCAAACTCGTTCAATATCACAGCAATCCTCTTCCCGTGTTGGTTATTCAGAACATAACTCACCAACTGAAAATTCACACCCACAGATACACACATAAACATCATCCAACCGGTGTCAATACAAATTTTATAAACAGTTGTAAATAAATGTATTGGCTATGAATATATACAGTGGATTTGCCAGCACCGAGATAGCCTGTGATTACAGTCACGCCAACAGCCGAAGACTCGAAGACTTCCCGCCTTTGATCGGACTGCTGTGATGGGTTCTGGTCAACGGCATCGTTGATTTCAACGGCCAGTGGCGGTTCTTCGCCTTCGTCCTCCGTCATCACAGACAAATTCCACCTTTCGCTTTAGGACCCAAAACCCTCTTACAGTCGGACGATAATCTGCTTCGAAGGAAATATTAATTGAGCTTTGCTTCACCGGCACGTGTAGCGGAGCGCTGGTAATGCCAGTACTCGAATTTAATTTTGTTCATCCTCGGGGGAATCCTCACCTGATGGTTAATCTCACACCTGTCAAAAATTGTATTCCACGGGTAAGATCTACACGCCAATAAAAATAAAGGTACCATTAATTAGGATGAATAAAATTGCGCTCTCAATACTCTGGCAATAATTATAGGGCCTGATTAATTGGGAGATAAGATTTTATATGATTATTTGTGTATGATATTATATAATGGACAAATCGAGTCAATCTCGTTTTGAATACTTTTAGATAAAGATTAATATCTAAATTAATTATTTTGCTCCCGTTATAATGTTTTACCACAACCAATGCCAGTTGTTTTATTTTGAGCCTGAGTGGTTGTCTCTATCAATGAAAGTGAAAAGTCGAGAGTGAAGAGTCAATGCACAAGGAGTCGATGTCAATTATATGGGGGCCTTTCTCATTACCAGAGGCTTTCAAGGGCAAAATAAATTTCATTCAAACATCAATTTTACAATAGTAATAATATTAACTTAATGGTGATAATTACTTCAAATAACAATCAATTCTTTGCATGCATTAAAGAATGATATATTAGAAAGTCATTCTAGCATAGCAACTAACACAAGTACAAAATAAAATATTAACGGTAAAATTTATTGTCGCAAGTCATTACTATTTATCACTGCATAAGTTATTAACAATCCAAAGTATAGTCAATACATCATTTTCATTTCTACCAATTCTAGCTGGCATTACATAATAATAGCATAATCAAAAGCATGATAATTAAAACATGTTTAAACTTAATACCATACACAAGGACCAAAAGGTAAGTTAGCATGTATCATGCAATTCTTAATCCGCCTTGCGAAGCAAACTTCTCAACCCACTTATATTTGTCATCATGGTTCAAGCTAAAGAGCATATCTATTTTTTGGGCATCATGCGAGATGATCTCACAAACATTTAGTCTCTTATCAGCAGTAATCGGCAAGTACTGGAGCTCATCATTTAAGGCAACCCGCTTGGATGCGAGATAATGGGAATAGCTCATTCTTTTACCAATAAACTCCAATTTCTCATTCGTGACAGTCAGCATATCTCCTACCTTCTCAGCGAATATTGTCAACTCGTCAACTACTTTCTCCTTTTGCCTTTTTTTGTCATTTTTAACAGAATTTAGAGCAGTCTCTATTTCTCAAAGTAGCACTCCTGGTAGTTGCATCTCCGCCAATCGCACTTAGCTCATCATCACCAAATAATATATCCGTGCTTTCTAGATCAATATTTTCAACTACTTCAACAGGATCATCTAAAAAGCTCAATCCTTTTCAAATATTTAGAGCCAAGAGTCATAAAATGAAAATGACTTGTTTCTTAGGTTCTTTGTGTGTATCTCTTTCTACCAATGGTAAAAAAGAAAAGAAAAGTCATTAGGTTAATGTGGGGGAAAAAATTATTGGTGAAAAAAAAGTCTTTATCTTAATAAAAGCCTCTCAAACACTATCAATTTTCACATCAACTATCTTTGAGGTATCATTTCATCCAAATCAGAAGTCACACAATTGTATTGTTTTTTATATTTTTAGCTTTGACTAGATATAGGGATTGCTACGAATATCAATTCTAGGTAAAAGCTCTCCCATTTTCTCCTCCAACTTCATGGGGAAACAAAGCTTGAATGCATTGTCAACTTTCCAGCCCTTATTGATAATATCAAGCATGGAGGCAATAGTTAAGAGAGCGGATAGGATAGCTTTGCATAGTAATGCTCCGGGGAGGGGAAGACCCAAATTGACATTAGATGCGGTAGTGCGCAAGAATTTAAGTCTACTAGGGCTAAGTGAGGAAACAGCACTTGACAGAACTCTTTGGAGGAAAAGGATTCATGTAGCCGACCCCAATTGATTTGGGACACAAGGCTCAGTTTGGTTTGGTTTGGTTTGGTATTGATAATATCAAGCAATGCGATAATGAACATTTTCTCTTCCTTCATGTCCATTCTCATCTTGGTTTTGCCAAATCATCCGCATCCTTATCCAATTTAGTCTTTCATTTCTTTTTGTTTGCCGATGACAATTCATTATCCATTCCTACTTTAATAAAAAAAACCCAAGTATAATCCAGTATAAAGCAACATAAAGCAACATAGGATTGACAAATGGATTGATTTCAACAAGTCTAACATTAATTTTTAACAACATCAAGTCTGAAATTAAATCTAAATAAGTTCATAGGAAGTTCAAATAACATAAAAAGTAAAAATAGAAAAAACAAGTTTAAAAAAAATGCATAAAGTTGATGGGTCATTTTCCTTAATATCCTCCACTACGTGTCATCCAACCATCATACGTATTTGTTGCTAGTCGATAACGCCAATAAGTCCACGCATTTGATGTTTCAACTATGTCAATGTACTCATCAACCTCAGGTAGTTGAATTTATTCTTGTTGAATTACAACTTCTTCAAAGGGATTATCTAACATTTTACGCCTAATAAGATTGTGCAGCAAAGCACAAGCTGTAATGATACGGGTGTGCGTCCTAGTAGGATAATATGATGCTTGGCGAAGAATCCCCACCTCATTTTTAATAAGTCAAAAGATCACTCAATAACATTGCGTGTTGATGCATGTTTTATATTAAAATACTCTAAGCAATTAGTCGGTTGCGGCCCCTCCCTCCATGTAGACAAATGGTAAGGTTGCCCTCCATATGGTGCTAGAAACCCTTTGTCATTGGTATAGCCAGCATCAACCAAGTAGTAGTAACCGATTGGAACCTTTAACATATTGGGTCAAGTAATGACATCTCTTAAAACCCTAGAATCAACAGCGAGCCCTTCCCACCCAGGCAAGACATAAACGAACTTCATGTCTTGACATAAACTCCCAAATCATTAGTAGCTATCTCACCCTTCCTTCTCCTATACCTTCCCTTTTGAATTTGAAGAATACAAACTTCAATGTACACGTCATCTAGTGCTCCAAGGCCCCAAAAAAATGAGAGTTGGTTATTCAATCAATTCTCAAAGATTAGACTAGTTATTGCACTTATCATTTAAGTACCTGAAAGCAATTCCACCTTCCATCGGTGCACGATTTGGTAATAGGCTCTGGTGACCTAAGTAATTCGCCTTCTAGCCGTAACACTGCCTCAAGGATCTTATTTAAATGATGACTTACTGTTTGTGAAGATCTAAAGTAGTTAAACTTAATTGATCTAACCTTCTCATCATGGGGCAAGATATTTAAAAATAAGGCCACTTTCTCTTCCAGTGTGACATATTTTGAATTTCTTAAACTGCCAACAGTTTTAATCATGGTACATAATATCATGAAACAATGTCGATTCATACGGAGTTGTTCAATCAACATCATTGACCACAACTAACCTATTGAGGTGGTCATATTGTTCTTGAAAGCAGGTGGGGCCCTTAAGCCTTGGACCATATTTTGAGCAATTGTTACTAAGCATAATATGGAGGACGACATAACACATCGATAAGATGAGGTAAAGTTCTTGCATAAAACTCAAGCTCCTCTTCATTACTGTCGTCATTAAAATCCATATATACATAGACCAGAGAAAATACGTGATATTTGTTTAGTAATCATAAAATAAAAAATTACAACCCAATCGAACTCTAGTTTGTTTAATTTTTAACCTTTTTTTGGTGCTTCTTCACAAAATATCCAGGGAAAACTATTGCACCTCTCGGTGAAGCCTGCTCTCTCTAACTTATCCACTTCCTCTTCTACTCCTACGCCTTTTTGCCCCCCCCCCCCCCCGCCCCCAATCTCTAGGCTTTTGCTTATCAATGGAAAGGTCGGGTTGAAGTTGAGATGGTGCGATGTTATCGGGGGTCAATTCCTGAAATGTCTTGGTGTGTCCACGTGAATACATCTACATTGGCTTTGAGGAACTAGGCCATATATTGTTTCAAATTGGGGGGAAGCCCCTTGTTAATGCGCACCACCTTGTTTTTTTCCTCCTCTAGCTGCACCTCCTCTAACTCCCCTACTGATTCTCCGTGTTTCTCCTCCTTCTCGTCTCGCACCTCTAGCGCATCAATTATCAAGAGTTCTCACTCTCGAGGTCCCTCCCTTGGATCTCCTGCTATTGGGACATCAAGTAGCCCTCCTTCCATGGTTGATCCTATGGTGACCACTATCTCTGGTTATTTAATGAGTTAAATTTATAGGGTAGTGAAAGAATTGTTGTTCCCACAAATGGTGCCAGAAGATGAATGGCAACCTCCTAACTGACTTCTGACCTCTTGGGCTCCTGCACACAAGTCCAGTGACTGGTGGGGTGGTGGTCCGGTTGTGGACCATCCGACAATCCAGTTAGAATCGTATTTTGTACAAGTAGAAACTGTATGGAACGGGTCTTAGTTATGATTACCTTTCCCTTGTTTACCAGACAAGGGTTGTGACGCTTTAAGAATGTCCCCAACTCTAGGGAGCTCTGTCAGCCGTGATCAGTGTTTCCATTTCCTTTTCGGGATGACTATCTTTTTCCTGAGTGCACGGCCCATGGAGTGGTAAGTAATTAGGGGCACTATCTTCGGGATCGTTCGAGTGTTATGGAAATAGGACCGAGTGATAGCCTCCTCTCTGCTTATGTCGTCCTGTCTGGGATAGTTGATTGGTCGTTGAGCTCGCCCGGTTGGTTGAGCGCACCTTAGTGCGCATTGGCGTTGCTAAGTGCGTATCTTTTGTCGATCGGTCTCGGGTCCAAAATGGATTCTGAGTTCTTTTTCCTTGTTTTATTTATGTGCCGATCAGTTATACATTGCTCTTCCCCCCACTGAGGATTGTAGGAATTGTGGGTCATTACAAGCCCTCAATACTCGTCGAGTCACATTTTGGCAGCTCTGTGTTGTATTTTTTCACCAACTTTTGTTAGTCATTTCTGCCAAACATGAGTTTGATCAATGCAGGTTAGAGATTCCCGAGTGGGACCCTCAATCATTGCCGAGCGTGACCTCTGGCGCGATTTGCTTTGTTAGCAAACCCATCGATATTCATTTTCGCTATACCGGATATGAGGCTCCTAAATGATGGGACCCCAACCATTGCCCAACTATATCTCAGTTGCTTGAAAGCGGTTTGAGGCTCCCGTTGTAAGGACCACAACCTTTAACTAACCATCCCTTAGACGTGATCTCAGTCGACCATTCCATCAACAGGATAGTTTGCACAGATAATTGAAGTCTAAAATTCTTTATTGCATCATAAGCGTGGGAGCCGAGGCTCATTATAAAAAGTTTAATAAAATTGAAATGCTCAAAATAACTCTTACAAGAAAAATAGATACTAGTGGTAGTATTTCCTATGATTTGTTGCATGACAGGGGCAAGGTATGACATTTCCTTCCATGTCTTCCAATCGATAAGCTCTAGTACCTACTTACTCGGTGACTTTGTACGACCCTTCCCAGTTGGGACCGAGCTTCCCGTTAGACTTCTTCTTTTTGTTTCCCACTACCGAGCGAAGTACTAGATCACCGGGCCAAAATGTCTTCTGCCTAACTCCAAGATTATATCCCTCGGTTACCTCTTACTGATAGGATCCTAGATAGATTCTGGTCGTGTCACACTTCTTTTCGACCAGGTCAAAATCTTTTGCCATGACCTTGTTGTTCCTCTCTGGATCAAAATTCTCTGTCCAAATTGTGGGTAGCCCTGCTCTTAGTGAGATAATTGCCTCTATGCCAAATGCCATCGTGAACGATGTCTGCCAAGCTAATCGGCAGGGGGGTTTTCAGTACGCCCAGAGCACGCTTGGTAATTCCCCAACCCATTTCCCTTTTGTTGATTGTAACCTTTTTTTAATCTCAGATACCACTATTTTGTTAGTTGCTTTGGCCTGTCTGTTTACTCATGGATAACTTGGGGTTGAGTTTTGTGTTTGGCACAGAAATTGCTGAACAATTCTCTCACAAACTGGGTCCCATTGTCTGACACAAAAGCATATGGAAAGTCAAACCAAGAGAATATGTTTCTCTAGGCAAATCTCTTCACGTCTTTTTCTTCTATATTGGCTGGTGGTTCTGCCTCAATTGAAATAGTCAGTGGTTGTAATCAAGAACTTGAACTTGCTAGGTATCATTGACATTTCCCCGACTATATCTAACTCTCATTACGCGAATGGCCAGGGACTGGTGATGAGTGACAACTCTTTTGCCGGCTACCGAATGATTGGTAAGAACCTCTAGAAGCTATCACACTTTTGAACAAACGTTTGTGCATTATCTTGGATTTTGGACCACCAATATCCTTGAGTAATGGGCCTGTGGGCTAAAGTGCGCTCTCCAGAGTGGTAGCCACAACTGCTGGCGTGAATCTCGTACAAAAACTTCATCATCATGGTAGGGTGGACACAGTATAGATACGCCGGAGAATGATCGTCAGTATAGCTTGGAATCTGGCAAGACCCAAAATCGTGCCGACTTGTGCACGATTCGGAGGGCCTCCCTTTTGTTGACTAAAAGTTTGTCATTTTCAAGTATGCCACTATTGGGTCCATCCAACTTGGACCTGTCTTTGAAACTAATACTTCTGACGACCAACAATCCTCAATATTGGGTCGAGCAAGTGTGTCAACCGAGATGGTGCGTAGTCCCGTGACTTTTGCAGTCGAAGTCACCTCGGCTAATGCTTTAGGGAGCAAAATTCCTTGCCACTTGTTCAATTTTGATTCCTTTAAATTTGCTGACCAGCTCCTTGGCCTTACTCACATATCTACCCATCTGTTCATCCCTGGTCTATATTCTCGAGACATCGAATTAACAACCAATTGAGAATCGCTATAAACGACCAGTTCTTCTACCTCCAGTGCTCCTGCTATTCTAAATCCGGCCAAACGGGCCTCGTATTCTGCATCACTGTTAGACGCGTGAAAAATCCTGCCGAATGGAATGCTCGTGTACTACTCTTGTCGGTGAGATTAAAACAACCTTTGCTTTGCCCCCTGGTTGTTTGAAGCTCCATCAATGTAAAGCTTTTAAATATCACCCTCAAACAAGGACTAAGACGTCGATTCGCTCTGATCGGCAACTTGTTTGGTGGATTTGTTGGCAACTACCTGTGGTACCTAGTCGAGCGTGAACTCGGTAATAAAATCTACCAGGATTTGGGCCTTTATGGTTGTGCGGGGCTAAAATCGAATGTCAAAGTTGGCCAACTCAATGCTCCACCGAGATATCCTTCCAGACAGGTCGGGCTTTCGCGATAAGGATTTGAGGGGATATTCGGTTAGGATCGTATAGTGTGGCCTTGGACATAGGGTGTCAATTTCCTGGAAGCTATAACGAGTGCGAGAGTTATTTTTTAAGAGGAGATACTTGGTTTCCGCACTGAGCAGTTTTTTACTTGCATAGGACACTGGACTATTTTTTATTTTGGTTTGTCGGACCAAGACTGAGCTAACTGCATGAGCCCATACCACAAGATATAGATACAACATTTCTCCCTCTTCGGGCTTGGTCAGCCAAATAGAGATATTGCTTTAAAAAGTTTATTAAAGACAAAAAAATAAATCAAAGCGTACCATACATTTAGATTATATTTGTCTTTTTAAAATGAACGAATTCCTTCATAGGCTTCATAGATAGAGTAGAGTAGAGATAAATGGGAGTAAGCCTTTGGTATTCTGTTCTTATTGCTTAGTTCCTGTCTATCTCTATCTATCAAAATAGAACCTCTTTGAAGCGGAGAAAGATCAGTCCAGTATTTAGAACTAGATTCGGAAAATTCACATACATAAAAAAAAGGGGTGAGGCTTGAGTCTACTTTCGATTAGAGTTTCGATTACTAAAGTAGAGTAGAAAGAATAAAGAGATTTTTTCTATTGATTTTTGACTCCCTTCTGGCTTTACCTTTAAATAAGGGGTTCCTCTCTCTCCCCCCGAGGGAAAGGAAAGCCCTTTCCAGATGGAGTAGTGCATCTCTGTCTTGAAAGCCCGCCCTAAAGATAGGAGTTCCTATCTCTACTGCCTATCCAACCCGAAGACTCTTATTCGTGGTGGAGTGCTTCGAGTCGGATCCGATCCGATCCCAGCAGTCAAACTCCTTCTTGACCTGGCTCACCTGCCTCTGAAGCTAGAATGCCTTTCTAGAGGAGGCTACCTGAGGAATCTAAAAGTTTGAAGTGGAATGTGATTGGTGATGGATGGTGGTTATGAAATAGGTTCTGCATCAGATGATGAGCCCATGCGAAAACTTTTTCTTGGCGCCTGATAGGTAGACTATTAGATTGAGTCGAAAACCTACCAATGCATAAAGGTTCCGATTCGAGCGAGAGCCCAAACGGGGGAGGCGAAAACATCTTGATCGAAAGCTCCACAGTTCTGAATAGTGAGAAAGAGTTTTCAAAAATTGATTATGGAATCGAAATGACATATAGCCCGCTTCTGTTGTTTTTTGTTTTTTCGACATGAGATCCTAACAATATCATGGCATGCTCTTCTGATTCGGATTGAACGGGAACATATACTTGCCTTCCACCAGAACTGGTTGTTTGCTTGTTTCATAACATGCACCCCGTCTTTTTGATTAAAAAAGAGCAATTTAAGCATTCACAAATTAGAAGCCATCAATGCCAATAGAAGAGAAGATGAAATGACTTATCCTAGCTACCTATTACAACCCTTACTATATGAACTTTCCTTACTCTTTATCTTCTTTATTCCTAGGCCAGGTTTCGGCCTTTTTATCGAATTTATTTTTTATTGTTCTGAAATCTCTTATCGAGACAAATTAATAATTTATAAAAAAATTGATACAAAATTAAAAGTAACTATTAGTTCTTGATGCTCGATACCTGTATTATCACTATACTATCATATTCTATTTAGTACATTACGAAATATATATTTATTGTTTGTTATGCGTTACGAAATTAAACTAATAATCAAGTAAATTTACTTTAATTATTTTCGCAATGCAAAATCTTGTCTGATTTGACTAATTTTTTTAAGATTATTTTTTGTCCTTATTTAAAATTTTAATTTTTTCAAAAAGAAATGTAATTTTATTATTGACTTTTAAAATTAAAATAAAAAAGTTTTCTTTACCTGTTAAATAAACAATTGAATTTTCTCAAATTTTTGTCAAATAAATACACAAATTTTTTTTTTCCTTTTAGTTCTTGTACAATTAAAAGAATTCAGTGTGTCACGGGTGTAGCAAAAATTGGACTCTACGCTCCTCTTACCACCGCAAAATTGTGGTGCCAATTTAATCAGGGTGATGAAGCAAGAATTAGTAAGAAACTGACAAACCCCAAAACCCTAGTTCACTATGAAATCTCTCGCTTATACCCCATGAAATCTCTGTATTAGACTGTAGAGAGTAGAGACATACACCCTCCGACGATGGCGTCAATTGCAATACTTACCAGATCACGAGCAATCATCAAAACCCTAAACCACGAATCCGTCAAATCCATCACTACCTTCGCATTCCTCTCTCAAGAACCCCAACTCGCCGAGCCACCTTCACCAGAACCACCTTCATCAGAACCATCACCACCGTCTCTGGCAGCGTCACCACTGCCGCCTAACCCGGCTTCAGGAAGTCCACTTTACAATGAGAACTGGAGGAACCCAATCCCAAGCTCCTCCCTTATCCCCCGGGGTTTCATCGACCAGACGCCGGCGTCGCGAATCCTAGGCCTCTCGCAAAACCTGGACCTCGCTGCGGTAATGAATTTGTTCGCCGACTGGATGACGTCTCAGCAGTGGATCGACATCAAGCAGTTGTTTGACTTCTGGATTAGGTCGCTGGATAAGAGTGGGAAGCCAAATAAGCCCGATGTCAGCTTATACAATCATTATCTTAGGGCAAACTTCATGCTTGGGGCGTCGGCTGGGGAATTGCTGGATCTGGTGGCGCAAATGGAGGATTATGGGATCACACCCAACACTGCATCGTTTAATTTGGTGCTGAAAGCTATGCACAAGGCAAGGGAGACAGTGGCCGCTGAGAAATTGCTAGAACGGTAAGCCTTGCTTTGAAGAATTATCGATTTGAACGTTGGATTGTGATATTCATGTAGACGTCTATGTTTATGTGTGCGTGTATATGAATTTTTGTTACATTCTTGGCATGAGTGTAAGTCACTACATTCATCTTGTTTGACGGTATTTTATTGGGGTGGCATTGTCTCCATGTTACGTAACCCTAAAATTTCTCCTAGAGAAATTGTTTTCACTTGTCTTGCATTTGGCTGAGGATTATATTGTTACCCTAATGTTTCCAACATAGTGTGAGTTTACTAGAATGGGCGATATGGTAAAGGAAACAAACTCCAAATTTTCTCCTTGAGAAATGGCTTTCACTTGTCATGCATTCGGCTGAGGATGATCTTGTTACCCAAATGTTTCTCCAACATAGAGAACCTTACGTGAGTTTACTAGAATGGCGCTAAAGGACACAAACTCTGTATAGAAAAGGCATAAGCTAATCAAGTAGGGGTGTTAAACATAGATTAAATACTAAAAATGTGTTACATTATGGTGGGGAGGGTTGATGGTTGATGTTTTGCCATCATAATTTGATGCGGTGAAGAGTTGGAAATGATGAGGGCATTGGTGGTAGATTATGTTCGGGGGAACCTACGAGAACACTGAAAAACCTAGTTATGTGTGTGTCAGCGTGGTAAGTAGACCTAATTCAGCTCTATGTGCATCGACTCATTCATTTTATTGCCAGATGAATACCTTGTGAAATAATTGAGACCTATGAGCACTGATACTCCGAAACTGGTCATGTACACGTATCGGATACTTTTCGAATACCGATACGCACCCAAAATTCCCCGATATGTATCGGATACACCAAATAAGTATCCAATATTAAAATTAAATCATTTTGATTTTAGATACGCAATGGATACTTCTAGAATATGGCTGAATGCTTCAATATGGCCGAATACTTCTAGGATACGGCCAGATACTTTGGAGATACAATGGGGAGATGCATTTGATTCACTTGGGGGTGCCAGTATACTTGAAGTTGCTAAATCGTGATATTCACCGACGAACGCCAAGGAGATGCAATTCAATGATGAAGTTGATATGAGTAGAATTAGTAGGAGCTATCACTTATTGGTTTAGACTTTTCACATGTATTGAATGCTTTGTAGCATTTTTTGGTCTTATTTTTTCTAATCTCAAAGACTTTTGAGAATTAACTTGTGCTAAATGCTTGGTATAATATTATTAGCAATTCAACTACTTTTTGTTTCTTTTGGCTCTTTTCTATGCATAGTACATGACCGATAATTATAAAAAATTAACTTTTATAGCCGTATCCCCGACGTATCCGTATCCGTATCCTTCTTTTTTAAGTTTTGTCGTATCGCCGTATCCGTATCTCGTATCGGTATCTGTGCTTCCTAGATTGAGACCGAAATTTGACAAAGAGATATGAAAGGAGAGGAATAGCTAATCAGTTATCGAATCCTTATTGTGGCCCTCAAGTTATTGTACATTATATAGCTAGAGAAATATCCTAATGGGAGTTTTGTTGAAAGATTTTTTTGGAGTTGGTTAAAAACTTAAAACAAATGACCGTGGTCACCCATATATTACTAGAGTAAGTTGTTATTATGACCTAAACACCTCTATATATAATTCTTTTAACATTCAAACACTTTTATATCCACATTACTACTTTATAACTTCCTTGTAGAGGAAATTGACTTCCTTTCATCATTTCCTTTCTCTACACCCGTAAGACTATGTATTTCTTTCTGATAGTCCATTTTGACTCACTTATTGACGTTGTGTTTCATAGTATTTTGAATGTCAGGCAACTTTCAGTTTTTGAGCTTCACTTTGCTGCCCAAAAACTAATTTATAGGTTGTTGTATCTAAAATCGATACTACTAAACCCGATGCATGAGGTACATCCCGTCTTAAGGAGAGTATCATTCAACGTGCCTTGACCATCTTTACATTTTGCTTTTTTTGGTTGATAAATTATACTTTAGAATCATTATTCTATTAAAACTCTCTATTCCAAACTTTTCTCGAACTTGTACTTTTCTTATGGATATAAATGCTAGGAGCATTGAAAGGACACTTTGTAGTGGGTGGCAGCATTTTCTAATTTGTACATCTGCAGGACCCTCACATGTCAATTTTATGAACAAGAGGAACAAATTACCAAACCAAACCAAACCAAACTGAGCCTTGTGTCCCAAATCAATTGGGGTCGGCTACATGAATCCTTTTCCTCCAAAGAGGAACAAATTACAAAGACAATAAAACTAAAACATAAGAGGTCTTGCTCGAGCCATGCAAACCCCAATTGTGATACTAAGTCAAGTCAGTTGATCATTCTAAAAACTTATGAACTTGTAGCAGGAGGGAAATCATATGGATCATCTTAACACTTCTTTGATATGCAACTTTGTCTCTCAGGTGGAGACACAAGTAGTTGGATTTCTTAGTTGCATGAAAACGGTAGAATATAGTGTACAAAAACATAAATAACAATAGTGCTAGAGGTAGTGGGTTACCTCTACCATAAGTAGTGGGTTACCTGATTCCAGTAGCAAAGGTAGTAGCATAGCTAGGGCTTGCATTTTCCCGGTTTACCTTTTTCAACCATTTTTGCCAGGCTTCTATGTCTGATCCTATTTTAACTTCCAGTATGCCTATTGATCGGTTAGCTTTAGCCACTATTGTTTTTGTTGGTTGTGGTCATGGTGGTCGTCAGTTAGGGGGAGGTGGCCGAGGTGGCTTTGGCCGTGGAGGTCTTGGTTCAAGTCGTAATTCTGGCTGTGGTGGCCATGCATCATGGGTTGGTGGCCGTGGGAATCACTATTACACTCATTGCAATTGCGATAACTACACTATTGAGTATTGTTGGGATTTTTAGGTTCTCCCATCTGCATACTAGGTAACTTTGGAGGATAATAGCCACTAACTCCCTAGTTCTTTTTTTTAGGACCTCTCGTGGTCACCATTCGAAAGGAGTATAGTCGCCTAGTTTCCACGTAGACCTCTCAGATGCCCTCATCTTTTATTGCTAAGTTTGCTCAGAAAGGTCAGCCTCTTGCTTGTCTTGCTATTCGTACTCCTTGAGTTATCGATTCTGATACTTCTGATCACATGAGCAATGTCTTTACTATTTTGTTTGGTGGCCACCCTTCTGGCCACTTTTGTTGTGTCACCTTAGCTGATGGTTCCATCGTCTGATCTTGCTGGGTTACATTACTCTAAGTTCATTAGTTTCGTTAGACTCTATTTTACATGTTCTTCGTTTTTCCTTTAGTCTTATGTCTGTAAGTAGAATTAGTAGTCTTTAATTGCTCAGTTACCTTTTTCTATGATTGTTGTATATTTTCGGACCTCAAGACAAGGAGGAGATTGGTGGCAGAGATGAGTGTGACGGTCTGTACTACTTTGGTGATGCTAACCTAGTTGCTTGGCTGCTCTTCATTCCTCTATTTACCCTATCAATACTATTGCCAGCTTGGTCATCCATCGCTACACAACCTTAAATGGTTAGTCGCATCTTGTGGTCAAGTTGAGGATCTTTGTTGTGAAGTGTGTGAGTGTAGTAAACATCATTGTGTCTCCTTCCCCCTTGATTAGACAGTCATGTATGTAGTTTATTTTATTTAATTCATTTCGATGTTTAGGGTCACATGCATTCCCTTTTGGAAACTATTTCCAGTAATTCTTTTTGTTATTCTAGATGACTACTCTTGTATTACTTGTGTTTATCTTATGAAAGAACAATCAAAGTTAAACTCCTTTAAATCATTTTCTATGGAAATAGCAATTTAATTTTATGTTCGTATTTTTCGTTCTGATAATCTCAAAAATATTTTTGTGATATTTTATCAATATTTTTTGATGATTACATTGTTATTTAGAAGTTGCTGTAGGCAAGTTGCGACACTTGTTAGGAGTCACAAGGGTTCTGTTATTTCAAATGCAAGTACTTAAATCGTTTTGGAGTGATGATGTTCTTTTTGTCGATTACCTTGTCATCCGGATGCCAAGGGATTCAGCCACCTTGTAGGACTTTTTTCCCTGACCGCCCTCTTCATTCTTTACCGATTAAAGTTTTTGGATGCACATGTCATCTTCATGCTCTTGATCTCAACCAGTACAAACTTGATTCTTGGTAAATCAAATGCTTGTTTTGGGTTATTCTCGCGCCCAATGGGAGTACAAGTGTTACTCTCCTCTTTTTCGTCGTCATTTTGTCCGTGCTGATGTAACCTTTAACGAGTCTCTACCTTTTTGATCTAGTTCTCCACCTGTTGACCCGTTTCACTACATGCTCGCCTTAGTTCCCTCCACGACACTGTCTTCATCACCTTTTCCACTGCCACCATTGTAGGTGTATGTTTGCCACTCCAAAGTCTTGCCCGCTCCTGCTCAGCCTCTTGCTCCATCTTCTTCGCTGTCGCTAGATTCTCCTTTCTCCCGTCTCCCTTCCTATTGCTCTTCACAAAGGTACTTGTACTAGTACTTTTACTTTTCATCTTATTGCTCTTTATGTTTCTTATGATCACTTATCTCTATCACTTCGTGCCCTTGCTATTTCTATTTCGTCTGTTTTTGTTTCGTACATTGTTCAGGAGGATTGTCCATTTCTTAGTGGTGTACAATTATGGAGGATAAAATGTCTACTCTTCATCATAATCGAACCTAGGAGTTGATTACTCTTCCTCCTGGTAAAATCACGGTCGGATGTCGTTGGGTATTTGCTGTCAAATATCATTCAGGTTGCTCATTTGAGCAGTACAAAGCCTGACTTGTTGTCAAGTGCTAGACTCAAAACATACGGCGTTGACAATATTGAGACATTTTCTCTAGTGGCCAAGATTGGCTCTGTGCACCTCTTTATGACTCCCGCTGCCAATCTCGTTTGGACCTTGTTTTAGCTTGACATTAAGGATGCCTTCTTGCATGAGGATCTTACTAAGGAGGTATATAAGGAGTAACTACCTAGGTTTATTGCTCTCGGGAGTGTATTCAGGTATGTCAGCTTTGGAAAGCCCTATATGGACTCGAATAGTTTCTTAGAGCTTGGCTGGCAAGCTTAGTGATGCTATCATGCAGTTTGGCATGCGTGTCAGTCAGATTATATGATTTTTTTTCCATATCTAATGGAGGGCAAATATTATTAATTGTTTATGCGGATGACATCGTCATTACAGCGATGATTGACAAGGCATTGCTGAGCTAAAATAGTTCCTACAACATCAATTCTGTACCAAGGATTTGAGCAACCTGTTGTAGTTCTGGTATTGAGGTGACACGATTAAAGGATGAGATTAGTTTGTCTCAACGCAAGTATATTCTCGATATTTTAGGAGGGACAAGTTTATTGGGATTGAGACCTGTGGATTCTAATATCAAACTGTGCGCTAATCATGGGGAGTTACTCTAGTTTTGATTAGTATCTTTGATTGGTTTGTAAGTTGAACTATCTTGCCATCACAGATTCACACGTCTTGATATTTCGTTTGCAGTTAGTTTGATAAGTTTATGTCTACGCCTTGACTTCCTTATTGGGAAGCTGTTCTTCGTACTGTTAAATATCTAAAGGCTTATCCAGGATGTGGTTTGTTTATCGAGCCAGTTGTCATTTATATGAGACATTTACTTATTCAGATTGGACAGGAGGACCTTTTTATAGGAGATCCACTACTGATGGTTTGTTTCCTGGGTGGTAATCTTGTTATTTGGAAAAGTAAGAAATAAATAGTTGTTGCCAGATCTAGTGCATAAGCTGAGTACCGTGCCATGACACACTACGTATGAGATCATTTGGGTATGGTCCTTCCTCGAAGGGATAGGCTGTGGTGTTCAGGCCATAAGTATGTATTGTGATCACCATTCACATTGCGTTTAATCCCGTCTTTTATGAGAGGACCAAACATATTGAGGTAGATTGCCAACTTGTTCGAGAAAAGGTAGATAGTGGTGTGATTGTTACTCTTTTTGTGTCTACAGGTGCTCAACGAGCTGATATCTCACTAAGCCATTACGCAAGCCACAGTTAGAGCTATTGTGTAACAAGTTGGGTCTGTGTGATATTTATGTCACAGCTTGAGGGATAGTGTTAAGGAGTTGTTATTTTCCTTGTTAGACATATGTCTTTAGTACTAGGGGGTGAGTCTATTTTAGTTGTTTTACATCCTAGTATTAGCTGGGTTTGTGTGATATCAGATGTGTGGTGGGGTAAAGTATTATGCCCTAAAGTAATTTCTAATTTTTCTTACACATGTATTGCTTCTCTTTTCCATTTGCAATTCAGTTTCACCATGTTATAGTAATTTCCATCTTTGGAAGCAATAAATTTTTTTAGCTTTTGTTGTTTGCAATTCGTGTTCTTGCTGACTTGGTAAATTGCGAAGTCACTGTTTTGAGGCCAAAAAAACCCCCCACAGGACTGGGCAACCTCGCCCTTGGGTTGCGCACATTCGGTATTTGATTGGAAGTTAGATTTTCATGCTGTACGCCTGTTTCATTTTCCTTTTGACCACAGAAGTTTTGGCACGCCCACACTTGTTTCGTTTGGCTTAGGTGTACTCCTATGGAGCACAACAGGTGTTGATGCTCTATTTTTCCTTACATGCCTGTCTGCTGTTTTAAGTATTCTTTTGAGGGGTGGGTCATGGGTGTGGAAAAGGGCATTCCCACTTGGCTTTTCTTTGGTTGAATAAAACTTTGATGCCAGTCTCTACTTGTACTGATAGTTTACTCCTACGCAAATTTTGGTTCCTTCTCCAGCCATAGATTTAATGTCTTATGGACGGATATTTAATTTCTTGTTATCAGGATGCTGCAGTCGGGAAAAGAATCTCTACCTGATGATGAGTCGTATGACCTAGTTATTGGCATGCTGTTTTTGTCAGACCAGATTGATTCTGCACTAAAATATGTAGATTTGACTTTAAAATCTGGTTATATATTATCAGTAAAGGTGTTTACTGAATGCGTGCGAAGCTGTGTTGACAAGGGGAGGCTTGATAGATTATTATCAATTATTGATAGGTGCAAGGTATACCTCTGCTTTCAGTAAATTCTTAAATTTGTATCCTAGTTGGTGCACTTTCTTCAGATATTTCATTTTGTGACATTGGTATGGATATTATCAGAAAATGGATCAGAACAAAGCCCTTTGTCCGCCCTGGAACCTGTGCAATTACATTGCAGATGCTGCAATGCAAGAGGATAATAGTGAGTTAGCTTATTTTGCCCTGGAATTCATGGCCAAATGGATTGCAAAGGGTGAGAGTGCAAGGCCACCTGTTCTGCTCTCTGTAGATGAAGGACTGGTTGTTTCTGCACTAGGAACTGCTGGTAGAACATACAATGTTAAACTCCTTGACGGATCATGGGCTCTGCTCAAGCGCTCGTTGCGCCAAAAGAAGGTCCCAAATCCAGAATCTTACCTTGCGAAGATATATGCCCAAGCTTCATTGGGCAATCTTCAGAAGGCTTTTAGTACTCTGCATGAGTTTGAGACTGCTTATGGAAATTCTACTACAGAAGTTGATCTGTTCTCTCCGTTTACTTCTTTATATCCCCTGGTTGTTTCGTGCTCCAAGAACGGCTTTGTGACTTTGGATTCAGTACGTCCTACATTCTTCAAAACGGAATGACTCATCTGCTGACTGGCTTTATCATTTTAAAAATTGTATTTTGTTGCTTCAGCATTCCATATATCATCTCTCCAACTATATGCAAATGATGCTAAAGGTAAATCAGCCAGTAAAGAGAAATCAGTAGTAATTATACCCATTTATGTGTCTTTTAAGTAATTATTTGTCGACGTTTCATTAGTAGGTACATCGATTGTAAAAGGCACCCATTGCCCCTTTGGTAGCTCACAACCCATTCGTTCACTACTTATTATATGCTAATGCAAGGGATATCATTAAGTTGGTAAGAAAGAGTTGGGAAGTTCCTACTACCTACACGAGCATTGTCACATGTACCATATTCAGCATGCTTTGCTATTGCATGTTTGATTCTGTTACGAAGTAATATAACAAGATAAGTAGTCCTTGGAGTTTGGTGGTGTCTGATGATTCTCTGGTATGTACTTAGTGATGCCACTTCTATTATTTTCTGTATGTACCCTGTTGCTGATTCAAGCTGTTGAAATGTTACTCAGGTGTATTATCAACTGGAGAATCTTAGCCAAGCTGATTCTCCTTACAAGTCTGTTGCTGCACTAAATTGTATAATTTTAGGTTGCACAAACACATGGGATGTTGATCGGGCCTACCAGACTTTTGAAGCAATTAGTTCCACATTTGGGTTGATCCCTGATATCCATTCTTACAATGCTCTGATGTATGCATTTGGAAAGCTCAACAAGGTACACACATATGCCTTCCCTCCTGCTCCCTTCTCTAACTAGGGGAGAAAGCCTTGTTTAGCTATGCCACTCTATAGTCGGTCAAATTACACTTTACCTCCCTGATGGTTCGAAAGTGCATGCTTAACCACATCTGGTTGGCTAGTATGAAAATTGTTAGTTTGAGAGAGAGAGAGAGAGAGGTGTATAGGGTGTTAACTAACCCTAACACTCAACACTTTATTTATATAACGAGAGTGGTGGATACAATATGTAGATACCCGATGTGGGACTAATAACAATAAAGCTAGAAAGCTATTCTAACACTCCCCCTCAAGCTGGAGAATAAATATCACAAAATCCCAGCTTGTTACATATAAACTCTAAACGAGGTTTAAACAACGGCTTGGTGAAAATATCAGCCAATTGAGCTCCTGTAGACACAAATGGAGTAGATAACACACCACCATCTATCTTCTCACGAACAATGTGACAATCTACCTCAATGTGTTTCGTTCTCTCATGGAATACCGGATTTGAAGCAATATGTATAGCCGCTTGATTATCACAAAACATAGGAATAGGCAACTCCACATCAAAACCTAACTCCGCGAGGAAGGCTCTTAACCATACAATCTCACAAGATGTGTGTGCCATGGCTCGATACTCCGCTTCTGCGCTGGATCTTGCGACCACTGTTTGTTTCTTGCTTTTCCATGTGACCAAATTGCCTCCAACAAAAGTACAGTACCCAGTAGTGGACCGCCTATCAGATGGTGATCCTGCCCAATCTGCATCGGAAAAAGCTTCAGCACGCAAATGACCATTAGATCGATAAAACAGACCACGTCCAGGATGAGCCTTAAGATATTTCACAATACGAAGACAAGCTTCCCAGTGTGGAAGCCGAGGGGCTGACATAAACTGACTCACCATACTCACAGCAAAAGAAATATTAGGACGTGTATTGGTAAGGTAATTTAACTTACCAACTAAGCGGCGATACCGGTCTGGATGAGAAAATATCTCCCCCTGATCAACACAAAGTTTCACATTAGGATCCATTGGGGTCTCCACAGGTTTTGCTCCCAATAAACCTGTCTCCTCAAGAATATCCAATGCATACTTCCGTTGGGACAAACTGATTCCGTCCTTGGATCTTGCTACCTCAATACCCAAAAAATACCGTAGCTTACCCAAATCTTTAGTATGAAACTGACGCTGTAAGAACTGCTTCAACTCATTAATACCTTTCTGATCATCTCCAGTAATAATGATGTCATCTACATACACAATTAACACTATTTTCCCACGCTTTGACTGAAGAGAGAAGACAGAGTGATCTGAATGGGATCGACGCAAACCAAACTGCAGCATAGCATCACTAAACCGACCAAACCAAGCTCGAGGAGATTGCTTCAGACCATATAAAGCTTTGCGAAGACGACAAACTCTAGAACGCTCCCCCTGAGCAACAAACCCAGGAGGTTGCTCCATATAGACCTCCTCGAGCAGATCACCATGTAAGAAAGCATTCTTGACATCCAATTGAAATAAGGGCCAACCCAGATTAGCAGCAAGAGAAATAAGAATCCGGACAGAATTTATCTTGGCAACTGGGGAAAAGGTCTCTGCATAATCAACCCCATATGTCTGTGTATAGCCTTTGGCCACAAGACGGGCCTTATAGCGCTCAACAGTGCCATCCGGATTATACTTGACAGTAAAGACCCATCGACAACCAACAGTAGACTTTCCGGACGGAAGAGGAACCAACTCCCAAGTGCCATTGTCATGAAGAGCATTCATCTCAGTCTCCATTGCTGTCCGCCACTCAGACAAAGAAAGGGCCTCCTGTACAGTGTTAGGAGCATATATAGAAGAAACTGATGAAGTAAAGGCACGAAGGGAAGGAGACAGGTGATCATACGACACATAGTGAGAAATGGGATGAGAAGTGCAAGTGCGAGTACCTTTACGTAGAGCAATAGGAAGATCAAGGTCGTCAGGATCCCGCAACGAAGGAGAAGACGGAGCGGCGGTGGGTAAAGGTGGTGCTGGTTGCTCAGATGGCGCAGGGTGAGATTGTGCTGGCTGAGATGACACTGATGGAAGTTTAGGACGGCGAGCATATACCTGCAAAGGTTTTGGCGAAGAACTAGCACCAGACGGGACATGCAAAGGTGGGGACGGAGAACCAACACCAGAATGGTCATGCAAAGGTGGGGACGGAGAACCAACACCAGACGGGACAGCTAGAGGAAACACAGACTCAGACGCAAACCGATCATTGGTAGTGACAGACTCCGAATAAAACAGGAGAGACTCATTAAAGGTGACATCAGCACACACAAAATGACGACGTAAAGATGGAGAATGACACTTGTACCCTTTCTGAGTCCGAGAATAACCAATAAAAATACACCTAATGGAGCGAGGGTCAAGTTTGCTCCGGTCAGGATCCAGAGCATGAACATAACACGTGCACCCAAAAATTCGAAGGGGTAATGAGTGGAGTGGACGACCGGGAAACAAGACCTTATGGGGTATCTGACCTCTAAGAACAGTAGAGGGCATACGATTAATCAAATAGCAGGCGGTAAGAACCGCGTCACTCCAATAAGACTTAGGAACTTGCATTTGAAATAACAGTGCACGCATAACTTCTGATAAATGTCGAATCTTGCGTTCGGCAACTCCATTTTGTTGTGGAGTTCGAGCACAAGAGGACTGGTGGATAATACCGTGATTATCAAAAAACTGAGAAAGAGTATCTTTAAAATATTCACGGGCATTATCAGAACGAAACACGCGAATGAAAGTATCAAACTGGGTTTTGACTTCCATATAAAACGACTTAAAAATAGAAGATAAGTCGGACCTCTTTTGCATAAGATAAAGGTATGTAACACGAGAGAAATCATCGACAAAAATAACATAATATTGAAAGCCAAACAAGTTAGGAACCTGCATTGGACCCCAAATATCAGAATGAACTAGCTCAAAAGGGCGGGACACACGACTCTCAATCCTAGGATAAAAAGACACTCTATGATGTTTGCTAAACTCACATACTTCACATGGCAAAGCATCAACACGGCTACATGAAGGTACTAGTCTTTTAAGGTTCTGAAGAGAGGGATGACCAAGACGACAATGATGTTGATATGGTGACACTGATGACTGAAGAGCAACAGAGTTGGGGTGATCATCATCGGTAAAATAATACAGGCCACTACGTTCAACACCGCCACCAATCTTCCTCCCCGTCTTGAGATCCTGAAACACACAACCATTAGGAAAGAATGTGACAGAACAATTCAAAGATTTGGTAAGTTTACTAACAGACATTAGATTTAATGGAAAACGAGGAACTTGGAGTACGGAGTCCAAAGTGAGAGAGGGAGTAACATGAACAGAACCCAAACCAGTAACATTAGTGGTAGAACCATCAGCTAAGGTAACACGAGATGGTTTATTGAGAGACTGACGATTCAAAAGAACATTAGAGGTACCAGTCATGTGATCGGATGCACTAGAATCAATAACCCAATGATTAGAAGAACGAGAAGATGCAATGTAAGCAACGGAAGAACCTGTCTGAGATGACGTAGCAATAGAGGAACCTGTCTGAAGTGACACTAGGCGTTGGTACTCCTCTGCAGAAATAGTCACCCTACTGTCGGCAGAGGGATGAGTAAACTGTCTACCATCCTCAGAAATAGTAACCTGATGATCCTGAGGAAAACCATGAAGATCATAACAATACTCCACTGAATGACTTGTACCCCCACAATGAGTACAAAATCGGGTGCCACGACCACGACGAAAACCAAAACCACCTCCCTTTGACATGCGACCATAACTAGAACCTCCAGAACAAGAGCGACGACCACCAGAACTACAACCACCAACAACACCAGAAACTACTGAAGCAAACTCCATTACCAAATCCAAATAGCAACACCAAATTCACCAATGAACCACGACCAATCAACTGATCAACCACCACTCAAAAGTCACTACACTGCCAAACTCCAACTATGAACAACAACTAGTCAACTATACGAGATTGTTCAAGACTAGAACACTAGGAGCAGTACCAAATGAGATTGTTCAAGACTAGAACACTAGGAGCAGTACCAAACCAACCAATCACTAACAGACTAAACCAACCAATCACTAATAGACTAATCCAACCAATACGGAATCCACCACGAACACCACCAACAGACTAATCAACCCAACCAACTGATCAATTTTGTGTACTATCCACCATACACAATTAACATCAACCAACAAATCAACCAATCACTAACAGAAGTAACGACAACTAACAAATAATCAGATATGACATACCCCAATACTTGCAGCAGCAAGAAGCATATATGACTGACCAAATAATCAAACCAAACATATCAGATCCTCCACTACAGGTAAGCTGCGAAGATCAAAAACCAGATGCAGCAGAACAAAACGAAGGTCAAGGACGACTCAATGCTGAGCCAAGATAAAGGGTGCTGCGACAAGCCAACCCAACAACGCATGCAAAATGCTGTGTAGGACTTCACCAGAAACGGAGCATCAACAGTCAGCACCTTCTTCAAAGCATCAGAAGTCAATGGAAACAGAGGATCAACGATGACCAAACAGAGGCCAAAACAGATCAGTAGAACGAACCACGGCTATAACACTGGAGAACCAAAACAGAGGCAAACAGAGGCCAAAACAGATCAGTAGAGAACCACGAACTGAGGCGAACTGAGGCTATAACACTGGAGAACCACGGCTAGAACAGAGAACTGAGAACCATACGCCTCCATACGCCTCCATAGGCGGTAGGAACATCTAGGGTAGAAGAGAGAACCGAAGAAGAGAGAGACAGAAGTCTGGTTAACGCGGTTCAGGGATGCGGCTCAGGTATGCGGCAGCAGGGTGCGGCTCAGGAGCTGAGGTAGAGACGTGTGCAGTAGAAGCGTTGGCGGCTGAGGGTGAAGCGTTGGCGGCTGAGGCTGAGCAATGGTGGCTCAACGGTGGCTCAGTAGAGGCGTTGGCGGCTAGTAGGCAGTAGAAGCGTTGGCGGCTTGGTCGGGTGGTTTAGGGTTTAAACAGGCTAGGGTTAGGGTTTAAACATAGGCTAGGGTTAGGAAGGCTAGGGTTAGGAGGACTAGGGTTAGGGTTTAATTTCTAGGGTTAGGATTTATCTAGGTGGAATGCGATCTATGGCTCTGATACCATGTTAGTTTGAGAGAGAGAGAGAGAGAGGTGTATAGGGTGTTAACTAACCCTAACACTCAACACTTTATTTATATAACGAGAGTGGTGGATACAATATGTAGATACCCGATGTGGGACTAATAACAATAAAGCTAGAAAGCTATTCTAACAAAAATCTAAGAGGATTTGTCATTTAACGGTATGTGGGTTAAACATGCTATACAAATGGAGCGGCAGATTATATCCTGCAAAAATGAAGAATGAAAAGACTATTGTGACCTTTTGCATTGCATTGATGTATGTATTTATATCCCACTACTTATTCAAGCTTTTCCAAAGAGCTTCACAAATTGCATAGTCAATTTCGTTAATCTAATCAACAAATTTGTGGGGTGTTAATTTGTGGACCCTCCCATGTGTCTGATGGAGAGAACTGTAGTTGCCCTGCTAGTATCTTCCTCACAAGACTGGTTGCACCCATCCTACAAAAGGGACTACCAGTTAGTCGATGGCCGATGGCTAAGTAAGCAAACTGTGGACCGTGTTCGGAGAACTATGTACTGTCGATAAAAGGTGAAGGTCAAAGGCAGAAATGCTGCCTGTATACTGTTATGTGTGTGACTCTTGATCCTATTCTTTGTTTTCTCATGCCGTTCGTTGTTGGTCTCTTGCTTGTATTTATAAGGCTGAGTGTTAGCTTGAGAGCGCTTGAGTGCATTTCTTACACCAAATACTCTTTTTAGGTGTCGATTTGACGTGTCATGTTTAAGATAACGCTTTTTGTCCTCATGGAAGGTGATTGGTGGATTCTCTGGACGACACGTCAACGACGAAGATAACACTTCCTTGGCTAGGGCCTTCGGCAAGTGAAGTGACGGTCTGAGCATGTTCCCTTGCTCGGTTGATTGCTGTCGGTAGGTCCAATTGCGGGGGATTCTGCTTAGTTGGTGTTATGGCTTGTCGGGTGTAGCGATTAATTCACATTCCACAATTACCCCTTAGCTGCTTGTTGCTCATATCGTCTTGCTAGAACGAGAGCAGTAGTGAGCAATTCTGGCAAGGAGATGACTAATTCACATCCTACAATTTCTCCATACTTTTGAGTGTATTAAACTCGACAATATTGAGATGCCCATATCGGCAGTGTTTGCATGCTACTTACCATATTTGGCAAGCGAGTCACCGTCACCAAAACCTTATTGAGGAGATGCAGAACTGTTTTGAACGGCAGAACTCCTTATTCAACTAGTTGGAGATGCCTCTGGAGGCGTTGGAGAAGACAGAGAAGTGTGTTGATGGTGTAGAGAAGAATGACGATTGTTGACTGAACATTGTCGATGACAAGATTTGTCTTGCCCAGTAAAGTGCGGGATGCCATCGACTGTGCTATTTTTTTTAAAGAGTTTGGGTAAAACTGTGGTGAGTCGTCCGTCGAGTCAGTTGCAACTTGGGGATCCGAGTGTGTCGATTGCAGATGTTTCCGTGGAGCCTGCTTCACTAGTTGGGCCACCGGTATTGACGACAGGCTATTGTGCCCCAAGTGGTCAAACTTGGAAACTCAATGGTTTCTCCATGGTCGTTGGGCCGTCTTTAAAATAGGCTATGCAAAGGGAATGGTTAGAAGATTCAAGTCGAGTGTTGAAGATGGATTGCAGAAGGGTTATAAAGAAGGCTTCACAACTGTTGAAGACCGGTACCCAACGTGATGCCTTGGTTACTGCCGATGTGATGCCTTGGTTACTGCCGGTCTCCTTGTCAGTCGTAATAACATCGTTGAGTTTGGGATCCCCCGCCCAAAGAGCCCCTATGCACCTTCTGACACAGAAGAGGAAGGAGAGGTCAAGTAGAGGTTTTTTTTTTTGTACTTCACTGAACAATATTTTTGCCCTTCTTTGTGGGTTTAATAATAAGGAAAGGATTTCTTTCGTTTGATATTGACCATGCTATAAAGCAAAGTGCTTGTCCATCGGCATGTGATGCCTAAGCTCTTTTTCGCCAAAGGCCATGATGGCTTGGCATTGTATGTTAAAAACTTGTCTTCAGATGTTTGAATGTGCCGATGATAGTCAATTTATCCTATTTAAAAGCAAGCTGCATATCCTCCGGCATATGATGCTGAGGATCTTGCTCGTTATAGAGCATGAAGACTTGGCATTGTGTGCCAAAAATCTATCATTTGCTGGAGAATGAAGCGTATGTCCCCCGGCTATGATAACGAGACTCCTACTCGTCACAGAGCATGAGGGCTTGGCATTGTGTGTCGAAAACCTGTTATTCAATAGGAAACGAAGCGTATGTCCCCCGATATATGATGCCAAGGCTCCTGTTCGTCACATGGCCAAAGGCATTACTGCCAAAAACCTTTCACTAGAGAACGAAGTGTATGTCCCTCGACGTATGATGCTGAAGCTTCTGTTAGTCACATGGGTAAAGACTTTGGAGAACAACTTGAAAATAAAGTGTTTATTCAATTGTTGAGCCTTGTCGGCATATTCTGGCATATGATTGTCGCTTGGCTCGTACTTGCCTTCTACCTACTTGACAACTAATTGGCTATTTTACCATGCAGTGAACTGTTGGGCCTCTATTGCAAAGGCATGATTGAGGAAGAGGATAAGGGCATCATACTCTAGACTTATTTTTTGATGCCTTGAAGGCCAAGGTGACTGACCGATCTATCATCGATCCTTTGCAGTACATGCTCCATTGCTTTCGGGAAAAGATTATCACACCCATGCCAACTCCTCTTGCGTTAGATGATCCATTGCAGTACATACTCCATTGCTTTTGTTCTCGGACTTTTCTCGACCGAGTTAGTGGTTGTGACCTGTTCGTGAACGTTAGTCATTGATACCTATTTCTTGGGCTTTTTCTCTGGTGAACTCTGCCATGAAGTTGGCCAATACCTGGCCCTTGGTTGCTATTCTCGTGTTTTGTGTATCTCATACTGCCCAAGTTCTGCTACCTAGCTCGAGATCCATCTGGTTATCTTTGTTTTCCTTAATAGAGCTTCGAGGGGTTGGTCAGTGTAGATGACATGGAGTGAGGTAGAAATTAATGTTGCAATTTGCTTGAAGCCACCAATAGTGCTATGACTAGCTTCGGTAATGGGAGGCAGTGTTCAAAAAGTGGCCCGAGGTGGCTGCCTAGGCGGCACCATGTGGCCTCAACTTTAGGTCTAGGCATTGAATTGGTCTTTTTAAGCATTTCTTTCTCATTTGTAACCTCCGTTTCATTGTGTGGAGGAACTTGCTTTGGATCATCTTGAAGTCATATGTCACTACAGTACCTAAATTACAAAGCAAATAAATAATTGAAAGGGGAATGGTATTAAATTTTAAAGACTAAGTTAATTAAAATGGTAAGTTATGTCGTAATTACCTCAGATTTAGTGCATGTGGCAAGTAATGAAGGAAGTATTGTTCTTGTTCCACCTATCAACAAGTATTTATGAACAACATTATAAAACTCCAATTTCTCTTCCAATCGCGTCTCCTTGTGCTTTTAAATAGCCACTTTACCTTCTCAATCATAGTATATCACGTCGTAAATCAAGTGAAGAGTAGGTTTGTCTGTGTCACATTCTCTAAGCATGTCATAAATAGGCGAAGTAAAAGATAGAATGGAGTTCACATCATTCGACCACTCTTCTTTCAACAAGGTTCCCTCACAAATGACGTCTCATTCTCTTCCCTGTGAGCATTCCATTGACTATTAATTACCCATCGATTTAAGGCCTTTCTTAACAAGCTTAAACATCTTGAGCATCAGAATGGCAGAAGCAAAGCGAGTCTCCGCAACCGAAGTAACTTTAAAGAAAAAACTCATTGGAAATAGCCAACATCATCGAGTGATTCATTATGAAATTCTGAATGATAACATCATCGATGATGAGGTTAATCCAACTACATTTATCATAAAAAATCAAATTACTCTCCACACGTTTTGCCGCACATATTTTGTTCAAAGCAAGATTCAGGATGTGCACTATGCAAGGAGTCCAATAAATATGAGGGTATTGTGTTTCAATTATTTGCTCCGCCGCCTTACAATTTGTCCGTTAGGATTTGAACCAGATTCTTAGGTCTAACCTCTACGATTACCTCCTCCACCAATGAAGCAATGAAGTGTTTATCCTTGGTTTCCCCGAACAATTGACAACCTTAAGAAACATAGCTAAAACTCCGGTGACTGTCATAAAGTTGATTGAAGGTCTCTTTGAGAATCACTCCATCCATCACTTGCAATCATCAAGCCCTTCTCCCGCCATGTGCCCCTAATATTATCTAACTATCATTCAATGTTTGCCCTTTCTCTTTGAAGCAATGTGGTTCTTAACAAGTTGTAGCCCAACAGTAAGTATCCCGGTGTGTCGTTATTCGCGGCGAAAGTGTATGAGGTAACATAATAAGGGTTTCTTGCCAAATTGAAAGGCAAGCCCTCAGAGCAAAACATCGGACAATCTCAGCGTGTAATTGATCCCAGGCCCCAACATTAAAAGCTTTAATGATCGGAATATCACTTTGGCAAATACTTCTCCTCTTCCTTTTTGATCCCAATCCTTATGCCCGTAAGAGATGCACTAGGAGGCAATTGAACTCTTTTTGGACAAGATTGTTTTGATGTCATACTCTCTTCTTCCAACAACCTATGAAATTCAGCAAAATCTTTATTTGTTACTTTCAAACACAACCCTATACCCTCACCCTTAATTTGCAACTTTTGCTCACCACAAAAGTTGCAATTCCATTTAAAAATTCCCCCCTTTCACTAACTTTTTCTAATGTAGTTACAAATCTCCAAAGTGGTAATGCATCCTCCCCAGTGGAATGTTGAGGTGCGCTACTAGCACCCGTTGAGGAAGACATGTCCTTTATGAATGTATTATGTTCGAGATGATTACATATATTGAAAAAAAAAAAAATTCTAGCGATAGATATCAACTAGTAATTATACATATAAATATACAGTGATTATATAATACTAGTGAATAGCGATTGTACATATAACTATATAGAGTATACGTACTGACACAACGTACGAGAGAGATCGTTGGAGCTGGAAGATGAAACGTAGATCTGGATTTGGGTATTTTAGGGCTTTAAACACTCAATTGCAGTTTTAACCCACATGTTATGTAAAAACATATCTGCCCCCCAAAAATTAACAAAATAACAAATATACCCCCTGTGTGTCCCATATGTTTTCCTGCATGTCCGTGTCCGGCACGGGTACGGGGACCTCCGAGGAGTGTCCGTGCTACATAGGAAGATGTGCACACAACTACAAGCTGCATGCTTAATTTCACAACATTGTTTTTCGTATGCAGACATCTGAAGCTTCGCGAGTCTTTGAGCACATGATAGGTAAAGATGTGAAACCCAACGCAACGACATACTCTGTCCTTGTTGCTGCTCATCTCATCGAGAGAGATACAAAGGCTGCTCTCTCCGTTATCGACAATATGGTAATTGCATTCATATTTGCTTATGTATCTGGCTTTAGCTTCTGCATTTTGAATGGTGTAAATGTTATCCTAATGGTTGGATTCCTTTGAGCAGGTAAATGAAGGGTTTGAACCGTCAAGGGAAATGCTGAAAAAGGTAAGAAGGCGATGTATGCGAGAGATGGACTATGTGAGTGATGATCAGGTGGAGGCACTGGCCAGGCGGTTCAAAATCCGAATGGGTACCGAGACTCGCCGGGACTTGTTGTTTAATCTTGAGTACAGGGTTGATTACGCATGATAGGTAACTCCTGATTCACCAGAGAAAATAACTGTCATTGCAGATTAGGAATAAAAGTGCATTGTTGCATGTTACTTGGTTGTTGACATGTGTTAAAGAATGAATTGAACTTTTTATTTTTTTGTTCTTTTGGAGCCACTGTTGAGGGCAGAGCTAGGATTTTTTCGGTTAATGAGATCAATATGTTACATGAGTAATACACGACTCATTTGTTCTATGTGATGATTTTTAGGTAATGGACATGACATCTAATGGCATGACATGATTTTGAGTTACAAAGACCCCAATGACTTTCCATAGGGTTCCTTTTATTTGTAAGGTACCCTAATACATCCAAATACATATGATACATGCTAACATATGTTTCAAGCCCTCATTATTACAACTTTTCAGATTCATCACACCTTTAATACACATGTTATAACACCAATACACTTGTACTACAAAATGTGACACAATACCATATTAGGACAAATGCTTTTGAAAGTGATGCATCATAGTTTCTTATATAATGCTAATATAGGTGTCTTTTCTAACATACACGAATAAGCTATCTTTCATCCACAGATCCTTATTCGGTTACAAGGTCGGTGCTTCATAATCTTCATAGTAGAAAATGCCTCGTTATATCCCATAGCCCATAGGGCAAAAAAGGCTAGGAATTAATTGCAGTGGATTACATAGGGCAAAAGTGCTTTTATTTCGACAGGCTGCCTCAGGCAATATTATTCCTTTGGTTAAGATGATCGGGGCATTTTTATAACTTTGGTGGTCTCAAATAGTAAAATGCATATGCGAAATATATATAACCCTTTGCGAGGTCAAGTGGCCCCAATTGTACTCCTTGCCTTCCCGCCCTCGCCAATGGCAAGACATTGATGTGTTTGTGATAGCTTAGGTATATATAATCTCTGACTCTTCGAAAGAGGCAGAAGGAAATGGAGGATGCCCAAACTCGTCAGTTTCATTCTCACCGTGGAGGGCATCTCTGGTAATTTTCGTGGCTCGAAGACGGTTTATTTCTCTGCTCTCAGGTTCACTTCTCTCATAATGGGACATCTCAGCCTGAGGAAATCTGCTTCTCCATTTGGTGAATATTCAGCCTTGTGTAAATTGGCTGTGTGCACCCGATTTTGGAGCTTGGGAAGATGAACATGAGGACCGTGACTCCTCAGCCAAATAGTTGTTATTTAATGTATTTTTTTTGGCTCTTTTCCTGGCGTAGTTGAGGATATTAAACATGATAGAGGCAATGGGATTTGTGTGTTATTTTGGTGGAAGTGGTATTCACTTGTGTTTTGGACTGCTTCAGTAGTTGGCACATTATGTTGCGGCAACTGCTGAAGATTGTGCAACTCTGATAATGGGAATGTACTACTTGTGTTGTTCAATGAATATTTCATTCGTTTTAATGAAATTTGTCTTGGAAAACTAGTATCAGATGATGACAGGACCCTTCTGAAAAACACTTTAGGAATTAAGCTTTCTTAGTTGCCGCTCGATCTGCGTAGGATGTGTCCCTTCTGCCGCAACTGTCTGAGGAAATGAGTTAGAAGCAAATATCTTCAATGATCCCTTCGTCCAAATTGTTGGCAACTGAAGCATCGTATTTGTTTCCCCTTGCAGATAAATTTTGTTTTCATGCCACTATATAGGCAATCTATTTATGCAAAATGCATAAAATCATGGTAGTGTTACAAGATTGGTGGTAATGCCGTCAATGGAGAATTGGGTAACATTGTATGATTTTGTTAAAGCCGTCTTTTGCAACCATGGAAGCTTAATATGGATATATTTTGGTTAGTGTGGCGGAAATTAGAATCAATTAGTGATCAAAGGGAAATTTTAATTGATGATGGTGTTCTTTCTCAAACCTAATTTATTTCGATACTAATAATCGATGATGGTGTTCTTCTGCCGATTCAATTCAAAAGGGCAGTGGATTCAACTCATTGGTACAAGTCGATTCAAGTTTTGCATTTCGACCCATGGCATGGGTTTTGAAGGGCAGTGGATTCAACAGTAAAGTTATTGATACTCCTTAAATTATTTCATTTTATACTGCATACTCTTGTGGCAAATAATCATTGAGTATTCAAATAAATGGAATAGATTTTAATACTCTATGATTGTTTGTCACTTAAGTATGCGGTATAAAATAAAGTAATTTATGGAATGTCAGTAGCTTTGTTAGTGGACTTGAAAGCAACTTTAAATCAAGAGTCACGTGCAGTCATACGGCGAATTGGCATCATTATTCTAAGGGATTTTGACCACTGTCCAATTCATCATCTATCAAGAAAACAAAAACACATTATTAGGACAATATGAAATCTGAGCAAGAATATAAAATATGTTAAAATAGCAGAGGAAATCTTACCTGGAGCCCCCTCTACTCCGCTCGTCTTCCTTTGCCCCGTCGAGAACTCCCATTCCCTAGAAACCTCGACCAATAGAACTTATGGAGTTTCCACACGCCGTCATCCTTGCTGGCCTTTTGGGGGCACGTTTGAGATAGTTGTAGTGGCCGAGGGCAGCGAATTCCAAATTAAAAGGAGGTAGTTTTACTCCACACGGTTACTAAGTTTGAAGTTTAATTACGCTTTAATTTTAATTATATGTAACTACCAAAATAACCATCAATTGAAATTAAAAAAAAAATCATACTAATCAGTATGGGCCGAGTACATCCCGTTATTGACCAGTACGTTAGCCGATACAGTACGTGGACCTGCTAGTACCATTTTTGATCTGGTACAATACGTACCATTGGTATTGAACAATACAGTACGGTATTAATAACACTGATCATTTCCACTTAACTAATTGTCCGCAATGTGATTAACTTGATCGAAGCATACCCATTTCCACAAAGAATTGTTCAACTTCTTTGATAATGGAATCCCTTAAATAAGATGCCAATTTAATCCACGTCGACTCACATCCCATTTGAATTGGAGCTTAAAGAAAAAATTGAATCGGATCAAATTTGGAAGTAAAAAAAAAAATTAAAATCTGATTGGAAGTAGATCGTCTGACTTCCGATCCAATTCTCACTCGATCAAGGCCTGTTTATTAAATATACAAAATTCATATTATTTATATTTTTATCCTTAGAAATTATTAAATATTTATTTTGAATTTTTTGTCATTATTTTCCTAAACTTATGTGGTAGGCTGGATATGTAGAGCAATGGGTTTTCAGCCTATCTACAAGCTTAGACCATCTATGCTGGGATCAAGCTAGGCCAACCCCCAGAATTTATATGCTCATGTTGGGTCAAAGGATTCGACAAGTCCATTTGATGTGATGTGCCTCAATCAGATTGACGAGCACATGACGTATCAGAGCATGCCAAACCTCGTCCGTGGTCGGCATTTTCATCTTGCGATAAAGATCTCTCAAGTTGCAATGTTCGTTCGGGCTAAAAACGTCCCCCCCCCCCCCCCATGTTGCGAATGGTTGATACGAGGGCAAGGTGGTTACAGGACATGCAAACATGTCCGTTCGATCTGCGCAGACGTGAGACAAGTAGCAAAAGTGCCGTGATTTGGCCAATGTCCCCAATAGTCCCTTGAGAGTTCTTTATAATCCAAGGGCACTTTATTATCACGTACGCGTACATTTCCACTATAGCTTTCAAGTTGCTTTCTCTCTCTATGCATAAATTAACTTAAGTATCGAAAGTGTCCCGCCGGAGACCCAATCCAGGACGACACTAACATAGTTTGAAGTGTTTTGCAACATAGTGAAGAGTATGAAGATTCAATGAGAAGTCGAATAGTGAAATTTCAGACTCCATAACTTACAAAAAAATACATTTTTTTGTTTTAACTCGTCTTGAAAATTTTAGGGCTGGGCCATGTTCTCCGATCTCATGAGGGACGGGAATAGAAGATAGCGATAATTTTCTGTCAGGAAAAAAAGATGGGAACAAGATAGATATCGAGTTCGAAAATCAGAGACATAAATAATCAAATCTGTCCTCGATCCACAACATTGCTATCCATAGGCTCGAGACTGATTTTGGAGAGACTACTTCTGGTACTAAATATTCTCATCATCCCTGATGGGAATTCCAAAAAAAAAAAAAACGTTATCCGCATCAATTATAAGAGCATCTCCAACAAAGATATCAAATGCAATGCGACAATTGAGTTTTTAAATAATGACATCAAAACTAACATCAACAAAAATATCAAAAGTATTGTCAAATCCTATGTGATAATTGAAAAAAGTTAATTGATGTCAAATGTCTTTTTGCATCTAATTTTAAATATTTTTTTACCTTCAATGTCTCAATTTGACATTTTTGTTGAAGATTAAAAAATTTGAATGTCAAATTTAAAGATGTCAAATTGCCACATAACCCATCAAAAAAATTTGACATAAAAAAAACTTGACATCTTTCTTGAAAATGCTCTAAGGAGCCAAAAAGGGAAGGTTCAATTTCAACTAATTAAGATCCAATATATGTACGAATATACCACGTAGGACGGGGAAACTGAAACACCATCTGCCATTAGAATTCACAAGCAAAACCAATACAGAGTAGAAGGCTAGCCTGAATGAAATCTATAGATAACTTGCGCGGAATATAAAGATTAAATATAAATAAACCAGGCAAAACTACGCGGTCAAAATCAGCCATTGGTGCGAATATTCTCATAACCAATTTCACAATATTATTGTAGAACTTCCAGAAATAAGCAACGGTAACCAGCACCGCAACCTCCTGAAATCCCTAGGAATTCATTACAATCAGCAATTGTAAAAGGTAAAAGAAAAATGACATTCTACAGCCCTGAAAAGCTCTCACTGGTTATAGTGCAGAGATCATTCAAGAGAAACAACAGAATGGGGAACAATCAAAATATTGCTTATCCTGTTCATATGCACTCACTCCAAGTCAAAACCAGTACAAGAACAAAGGAGGAATTGTGGTTAAATGATGAACAGCATAGAAGTTGATGATTCGGACCAACCCCTTGACAGGCAGCAGAAAGAATGGGGTAAAATACCAATCGACTATAGAATAGGAGGGTCTTTATAACAATAAGTTAAACACAATTAGTAATGGCACTCTTCGACACTCGCCCAGTTGAATCTATTCACAACACCACATAGGTAATCGATGTAGGGTAGATTGGCATCTCAAACTTATCATTCTGGTATTGGGCCATGTCTGGCTTTACTATGTCATGTGGTAAAGATGTGCCAATGGTGATCTGATGATATAGATTCTTTAATTTTTTCAAGCCTCTTCAGAATTTCCAAGAAAGAGGGTCTCAGGTTCATGTCTGCAGCCCAGCACCGTTCCGTTAACCTAAAAAGTTCAACCACACACCAGAATATCACCAAAATGCAAGCTCATGTAACTCTTAAGCGAAAAAAACTGTCAAGAGAATGTGATTAATTCTTGATACACGTCTAACAAGCATGCATGAGGTATGGTGCAAACATTGAAACCCTGTTAAGAGAACTAACAATCGACTTACTCTCTTAATTCAGGAGTGTAACCTTTTGCTCTGAACATGGGCCTGTGTCCCTCTGCCACATATTTGGCTGCCTCATAAGGTTCATAGTGAGACATCGGCGGATCACCTTCAAGCATCTGCGCCGTTTAAGAACAGTATAATCTTAATCTTGTTTCCATCAGTTCACATCTTCATAATACAGGGGGGCAGAAAATTACCTCATATAATATCATTGCGAAAGAGAAAACATCGACCTTCTTATCATACTTTCGGTGCTTGAAAACTTCAGGAGCCATATACCGATCTTTTGTTTTTTATACCATCAAAAGATAAGGAACTGTTAGATGCAAGAGTTCCTCAATTATTGAACATACAAATATAAGTACATAGAAACACCCACAGCTTCCAGTCTCGCCGGTCATTTTGTAAACATCATGAGAATTTTGAACCCTGATGAGCTTGCTTAGTCCAAAATCCCCAACTTTTAAATGGTCTGCACTGGAGTTGACTAAAAGGACATTCCTGTAAACAATCGCCCTATTCAGCCAGCTCATAATTGAAACGACCAACCAAAACCGAGATTAAAAGCAAAACAGATGTTTTAATCTCTTCATCCCCAGAGATCAAGCATGAAAGTAAGCTAACCATATATCTCCACACAGATCTTGCAAAAATGATAAACTCACCTTGGCTTTAGGTCTCTGTGTATTACAACATTTGGCTCGTTGTGAAGATAAGCCATGCCTCTGGGAAAGATTTGCAAAATTCAGATTAGTACGACAGTTGAATCTACAAAGCTTGAATAGACAATTTGACAATAGACAATTTGAAAAACTACTAGGAAGTAAGTCTTGCTACTATAAATTTTATGCATCTTCATTTTTCTAACCATAGAACACACTGCATAACATGAGGAAAGCAGGGACCGACAAAACCTGCTCCTGTTCCACATAGCAAATTATCTTAAAAGAAAAAGGAACTTCATTTCCTTCACCAAAAAATTCGACACGCTAGTCCTGCTGTGTGAGGACCGTTCCGGTTTTAGTTTAATTTTTTTCTTAAACTAAATAATTAGTGAATACATGGGAGTTGTTGGGGTTTTAATGAAAATTCCAAATAGTTTGGTGTGAAATTGAGATTTTATAGGACTCGAGGGGTTTAAACATAATTAAATATTTTGTCTCTATATAAGCATGCTCAATCCCAATAGCCACAGCACAAACCCTAAAAAAATTATGATCAGCCGTTTTCTCCCATACTCGTTCGTGCAGTGGTTCAGTGTCGGGTCTGAATCGAGCATCTGAACCTAATATTCTCAAAGAACGCGAAGTTGGAAGATCGCTCCTGGTGGGTACAGCTCTGAGTCAAGCCTAGGTTCAATCTGTCTCGCGAGAAATTGAAGATTTTTGCTGAAATTAGGGTTTCACCAAAATCTTGGTTGGAGGTAGGATTTCATATTAATCTTAGTTTAATGTCGGCTAGATCTTCGTTTCAATCGTTGTTACGTGCTTTGTTGTGTATATGTTGATTGTTCATGATCATGTGTTGTTTTTCGTAGAAACCGAATGTGGTTTTGGAAAAAACTAATGGTCTGAACGTATTCTGTTCGTGTTTTGAAACAGAGAAGAAAGTTCGTGGAGGCTGCTCGAGCAAGCTCTTTAGTTTTTAATAAAAGAAAATTTTAAAATTAGGTCGCTCAAGCGAGCTTAGGAAATTTTAACTTTAGCTTTTCGAACAGTGGGTATATTTTTGGCGCTCGAGCAACCTTGATAAAAATTGGACGATAGTTTCTTTGTCCCTTGCACGTTGATTGGGTATTCTGTTTGGTTCTGCATGTTTCGGTCTGGTACAGGTCACCGTGTAAGGTTCATATGGTAATGGGTCAATGTTGTGATTACCTCGGATTGGTTTCTGCGAAATTCCATTGGTGTAATTCCGTAAAAGGTGATCAGGAGAAGGGGTGCTCCAGTCCATGCTAGTTCGAGAACCCAACTGCAGGGAGAAAGTCCTTCGGTAAAAGACTGTAAATATATTGCAGGGTGAAAGTCCTTTCGTGAAAGATTGTAAATATAGTACAAGGTGCTCCGTGTGAGAGTAGGCCCTCGGTGAAAGTCCGTAAATGATTTGAAGTCTAGAACTGAAATTTGGTTATAGCCTGAAAATAGAATTTGGTTTCACCAAAGAAATTCAGACTGGGACAGGATGTAGGTTCTCATGTAGGTTGCATTTGTCGCTGGATGTCGTGGGGCATCATGTATTGCATGTGGTTTTCTTTAGTATAAATGTATGAACAAACTTTTTACGAGCTGTATACTTTTGTACTAACGAAAAACCCATATGTTTTGGTGTAGAACAAGTTTTAATCCTCATTATTCTACTATTAGCATGTAATCCTATATGACATTCGGCCAAGTAATGATGGCGATCCAAGTGGTTACTACCTTGGAGGATAACACGAAACTTTAGTAGTAGTAGGGTTTTATTTGATAGTTGTTGGACTATTATTTTATTGGGCATTATAGGCCTGGATTTATTATTTAGTTGTTTTAGTTGGGAATTGATGTAACAGATTTAAGTTTATTATGATTTCTTTATATTGGGATTGTGTACGGTTTGTTTATTGCTTATATCATACCCTTAAGAGTTTGGAGTGTGACAAGTTGAAGTACGAGACTATGAGGAGTAATCTGGCTCCACTTGATGGGCCTACTTTCTACTTTCAAGCACACATAATAAAATATTTTCAAAGAAAAAAAGGAACCCATACATAATGCGACAAGGTCCTGTCTCATTGCACAAATCAAAACATACGATTGGATCACAAATCCAAGGGAACGTGTCTCTTGCACTTGTTTGGAACATTTACTATCAAGATTAAATATCCTTCTAGTAGGAAATCCCACAAAATGGAGGATAAAGAATACTTTGGCCAAAAAACCAAACCAAGAGTTATGTCCCCCAATCAGTTGGCACCGGATACATGAATTGATTTTCTCCCACGATCTTTGTCGACAGTATCGTGTTCGTCAATTTCCAAAAATTCTAGATCCTTTTTGAACTACCTTTTTTTAAGTTAATTTTAGTCTACCGCTTCCCAAGGTGCTACCATTTATAGTAACCATATTACTCTTACTAACTATAACATCAACCGCTCAATAATAGACAAATCCAAACGTCCTTAATCCATTTTCTCTCATCTTATCTTCTAATGGTTCTATCCCTACTATTCCGCAGAGGTTTTCATTTCGATTTCTATCTCAAAAGACCACTCATCCATCTCAACATTGCCATTTCAACTACACTTATTTTATTGTCATGTTGCTTCTTATCCCCAACAATCTATATCTTATAACATTGCTGGCCTTGTAGCAGTACAGTAAAATTTTCTCTTCAACTTTGCGGGTATCTTGCAGCCGCACAACGCTCCCAAAGCACTCCGCCACTTTTTCTATCCAACTTGTACTCTATCTGTCACATCATTAGCAATCTCTACCTCCTTACCGACAATTGAGCCAAAATACTTAAAGTGCACGCTTCTTGATAATTCTTGATTTTGGAGGATCACTTTGTCAACTTTAGTATTTTGACTTCCGATAAACTTGCGTTCCATGTACTCCCTTTTATTTCTACTGATCCTAGATATTTTTAACTCCAGTGCTTCTCTTCCAAATTTCTAGTTTATCTAATACCCCTGTGTAGTTTCATCTACTAAGACAACCCGCGGTGTCCCCATGAGTGCTATTCACATGTCCCCGTGTGTCAGTGTGTCCTTATTGTGTCCCACTTTAAAACTCTTATTAAACACAATGGACACGCCATGTGGCATGTCTAGTATGATTTTGGCATATCACCGACGTGTCCGACACGGGTATGGTGATCTCTTGCGTGTCAGCGCTTCCACACTGATTCCAAAGTCAAAGTAAACACAACATCGTCAGTTGAACTGACTGGACTGAGATAGGACAAAAGTAGTATGAGCTCCATTATGATTCCTGAGGGATGAATTAATGCAAAACTAGCATTCTAAACTATCCAGCTGCAGATTGAACAACTTGTTCATTTCCTTTTTCAAAAGAAAAGAATAAGGATGTTCTTTTCCTGGTTTCCCCTTCTTCTTTTTTTCTTTCCAGATAATTAGTACAACCCCAATTTCTAATGTTCATATCACCTAAAGCTGGACGTGATGGTTAAATAACTCTTCTGTGACAAGCATTTCTGTAGATATACTTGCATAATGTGGAATAATAGAAAGAATCAGAAGGATATCTTGTATTTATGATGGAAGAAAATTTTGATATGAATTACCTGGCAATGTCTAATGCAAAGTTGATAGCTGTTGATGGACTAAGAGGACCTTTTTCTTTCAGACACTGGTGAAGGTCACCCTACAACAAACGTTAAAAGAATGTGATCATTTGGCATGGGAACACTAGTTTTCATGAGGGGGAAAAATACTGTTTCGGAACACAGTAGAACAGTATGATGCTTTAATTACCCCCCGTAGATACTCAGTAATTAACATTAGAGGCTTTCTTTCCGTTACAGCACCAAGGAATTGGACTATATTTGGGTGCCGAAGCTTCACAAGCAAATTCACCTCATGCCTGAAGTCCTGACTGAATCAGAGCAGAGAAATATAAGTAGTCATAAGTGCATAGACATTAAATAACATAGCTCTAACAGTAAACCATATGATTTCTTGTCAAAGGGAAAACAATATCTAACATACCCCAAAAAAAATTATACCATAAACTTAATGGCAAGTATAATCTCTTTGAAGATATTTGTTCAGCTTAATCTCTTTGAATACCTGTTTTCAAAGAGAATAAATCTTTGAATACGTCTTTGCAAAGAGATTATGCTTCCCAATATGGCAGGTCTAACATTTTACCTTTGGCTCAGGTCCCATTTACAATCAACTAAAGGTAGCAAATTTCAAGCACCAAAGAAATCATTATTCAACTTCGAAGAACCACTATCATTGATAGTGTTAGAATAGTTTATGTTTAGTTTGTCCCACATCGCTTAAGTATGACATGTAATGTGGTGAGCAATAATATAAATAAAGCTCTTGTGTATTAGGGTTAATTAACACCCTATACACTTTCTCTCATCTCTGATAACATGGTATCAGAGCCACCCTTAATCCATACCCTAACCCTAGTTAAACCCTAACCCTAAAATCTGCTTAACCCTAAACCTAAACCCTAACAGCCACAACCAATCACCACCAGCAGCCATCGCCAGCAGCTGTAGCAGCCGCATCCCCACTGGCTGTAGCAGCCGCATCCCCACTGTTTGTCGCATCCTTGAGCCTCCTAACCCTAGCCGCACCATACTGCCTTTCGCCTCCACCATACCGCCTTCTGTTGATGAAGGTTCCATCTTCTGCCAAACCAAATCTGGCCCATCTTCTGTTAATGACCAGACTCACTCGCTGAAGGTTCAGAGGGTTCACCAATCTTCACTCACTGAAGGTTCCGTCTTCCCCAGATACCGCTGTCCAGAGGGTTCGTTTACCATCTATCTTCTCTCGCTGAAGGTTCATTCACCATCTTCAAACCGCTGAAGGTTCCGTCTAGCCAAACCCTAGATGTTCGTGGTTCTCAGTTCTATGTTCTAGCCGTGGTTCTCCAGTGTTATAGCCGTGGTTCTCAGTTCGTGTTTTTGCTCCTGATCTCAGTTCTTGGTTCTCTGGTTTTGCTCCTGCTTTCACTAATGCATTGAGTCGCCCTGGTGAGATCATCGCATGTTGCCTCCGATGTATGTTTGGTCTCTGGTTTTGGTTTCTGATCTCTGCTTTTGGTCTCTGTTTTTTTGGTCTCTGATCGTCCTGGTGCTCCCTGGTTTGGGGTCTCCTATTCTGCATCTGTGTTGAGGATCTGATATGTTTGGTTTGATTATTTGGTCAGTCGTATATGCTTCAGTCGTTTGGCTAAGAGCCTCGGTAGCGCTGTTGTCCTCGTTCTCTGCCGCTGCGATAGCCCCTGCGATAGCCTCTGTGGGTTTTCATTGCTTTCGTTGTTTGGCTGATCATTGCTTCTGTTTATTGCTTCTGTTTGGTTGATCGCTGTGGTTGTTGCCTCTGTTTGGTTGATTGTTCGTTGCCCTATTTGTCGGAGTGATTTCGTGGTAATCCGGTACTTCGATTCTTGGCTTTCTGCTCGTGTTGATGCTTCCCGGTGTTGCTTTTGTCCTTCCGCTGTTGCTTCAGTGCTCATCCGGTTCTATTTATGGTATTATTTGCTTTGTTGACCAGTGATGATGTTGGTTCCAGTTCGTTGACCAGTGGAGTTTTCATTGGTTGTTGGTTGTTGGCTAGTGTGGTAGGCTATTAGCCAATGTGGTTGATGCTGTGTTGGTAGAAAGTTGATTCATTTAGTAGCTCATTGCTTTGTTGGGTGTTTAGTTGCCCGTGATATCCTCGTTGTTGCTTTGGTTTCTGATGGAGACTACTTCAGTTATTTCTAATGGTTTTGGTGGCCGTGGTTCTAAGTCATGTGGTCGTCGTGGTTCTAGTTATGGTCGCATGTCAGGGGGAGGTAGTTCTGGTCGTGGTAACTCTAGTCGTGGTGTTTTTTATGGTACTCGACAGTGTACCCATTGTGGGGGTACAAACCATACAGTGAGGTATTGTTATGATCTTCATGGTTTTCCTCAGGCTCATCAGGTTACTATTTCTGAGGATGCTCGACAGTTTACTCATCCTTCTGCCGACCGTCGGGTGACTATTTCTGCAGAGGAGTACCAACGCCTCGTGTCACTTCAGTCAGGTTCTGCCACTGCTACGCTATCTCAGAGAGGTCCTTCTGTTACTTGTGTTGCGTCTTCTCGTCCTTCCACTCATTGGGTTATTGATTCAGGTGCATCAGATCATATGACTGGTAGTTCTCACATTCTTTCTAATCATCAGTCCATCGGTAAACCATCCCATGTTACTCTAGCTGATGGTTCTACTACTGCTATTATTGGTTTGGGTTTTGTTCCACTTACTCCCTCTCTTACTTTGGACTCTGTATTGCATGTTCCTCGTTTTCCATTAAATCTTCTGTCAGTTAGTAAACTTACAAAGTCTTTGAATTGTTCTGTTACTTTTTCCCCTCATGGTTGTGTGTTTCAGGATCTCAAGACGGGGAAGACGATTGGTGGCGGTGTTGAGCGTGGTGGCTTGTATTACTTTACCGATAGTGTTCATCCTAGCTCTATTGCTCTCCAGTCATCAGTTTCACCATATCAACATCATTGTCGTCTTGGTCATCCATCCCTTCAAAACCTTAAAAGGTTAGTTCCTTCATGTAGTCGTGTCAACACTTTGCCCTGTGAAGTCTGTGAGTTTAGCAAACATCATCGAGTATCTTTTCATCCTAGGATTGAAAATCGTGCGTCGCATCCATTTGAGTTAGTTCATTCTGATATTTGGGGTCCCATGCATGTTCCTACCATTTCTGGCTTTCAGTATTATGTTATTTTTGTCGATGATTTCTCTCGTGTTACCTACCTTTTGATACAAATCAAAGGTGAGAGAGAACCGGACACCATACAAAGGGGAGAAGAGAGCCGGACTATACAAAGGGATTACATTGCAACTGATGGTGTATTACTGAATATTCGGAATACAAAATAATGAAACTATTACATCCTTAAATAGAGAAAAGCTACGCCTAAAAAAGGAAAAGATTACAAGATTTTATCACGATACATCCTGATTTGATCACGATACTATTCCGATTTGATCCCGATACGATCTCAATAAACTGCCTAAAATAAAGGATTGCAATAGGATACTTTCACACCCCCGCTCAAACTCATGATGCGAACCCGGAGAGCAACGTGAGTTTGCCAAGAAAGTGATGAAGCCAAACGGTGCAATAGGGACCAAACCATTGCCAATACCAATCTGCGCTGAACAGTGCAAAGTCAATACCTAAACGATTGCAAATCCACTACCAGTGCCAATGCCAACATGCGAACTACGAACGGGGTTGAGAGAGATAGAGACCCAGTGTTCAGATTCTTCAGAAAATAATGCACCTACGAAATCAGACAGAGATACTGAAACAAAGTCAGGGGATACTGAGACAGAGATCAGAGGTATTTTCTGTGAGAGAGAGAGAGATTATGGAGGTAGAGGTGCAGAGGTTCAGAGCTCAAGGATGCTCATACGAGCCATCAACAGAGATACCTAGAGAGAAAAATAGGGAGAACATAGAGAAAAGAGACAGATGCGCGCGCGCGCGCGAGGGGGGGGACAGACTGCAAAACAGAGGAGACAGATTCAGAAACTGGGCCAAAATAGCCAAGAACAGTAAAAAACAGAGTCATTGGAGGCTGCCGGATCTCTGGCGAGGGTCACCGGAGACTGACGAAGCTCCGGCAAGGATGCCAGAGTTCAGAGGAGTTCCAGAAAGTGCTCACAGATCAGATTTCTAAAGAGATAAGAAAAAAGACGTCTTTGGAGGCTGACAGAGCTCTGGCGAGGTCGCCGGAAGCTAACGGAGCTCCAACATGGATGCCGGAGTGCTGACGGAGCTCTGGCAAGGATGCTGGAGTGCAGAGAAGTGCCCAAACATATTGGGCTTTGCAGATCTGAAGTTAACAGCACCAAAGAAGACTGTTCAGAGGTCGACGAAGCGCCGGCGAGGGTCGCTGGAGGCCAGAGGCTACTGATGTTGCTGCTGGAAGTTGTTGCTGCTGCTGATGTTCAAAGAGAAAGGACAGAGATGCTGTTGCTGCTGGTGCGATGAAAGGAGAGGGAGGCTGCTGTATGGTACTGTAGAGGGAGGAGAGACAACTGATTGCGGAAAAAAAAAAAACAGTGATGGGAGGAGACTGATACAGGATTGAAAACCTGCTCTGATACCATGATACAAATCAAAGGTGAGAGAGAACCGGACACCATACAAAGGGGAGAAGAGAGCCGGACTATACAAAGGGATTACATTGCAACTGATGGTGTATTACTGAATATTCGGAATACAAAATAATGAAACTATTACATCCTTAAATAGAGAAAAGCTACGCCTAAAAAAGGAAAAGATTACAAGATTTTATCACGATACATCCTGATTTGATCACGATACTATTCCGATTTGATCCCGATACGATCTCAATAAACTGCCTAAAATAAAGGATTGCAATAGGATACTTTCACACCTTTATCTTATGAAAGAGAGATCGGAGTTATATTCTATTTTTAAGTTATTTTATATGGAAATCAAAACTCAGTTTGATACTTGCATTCGCATATTTCGTTCTGATAATGCCCGTGAATATTTTCATCAAGTCCTTTCTCAGTTTTTTGATGATCACGGTATTATTCACCAGTCTTCTTGTGCTCGGACTCCACAACAAAATGGAGTTGCCGAACGCAAGATTCGACATTTATCAGAAGTTATGCGTGCAATGTTATTTCAAATGCAAGTTCCTAAGTCTTATTGGAGTGACGCAGTTCTTACCGCATGCTATTTGATTAATCGTATGCCCTCTACTGTTCTTAAAGGTCAGATACCCCATACAGTCTTGTTTCCCGGTCGTCCCCTCCACTCATTACCTCTTCGAATTTTTAGGTGCACGTGTTATGTTCATGCTCTGGATCCTAACCGGAGCAAACTTGACCCTCGCTCCATTAGATGCATTTTTCTTGGTTATTCTCGGACTCAGAAAGGGTATAAGTATTATTCTCCATCTTTACGTCGTCATTTTGTGTGTGCTGATGTCACATTTAATGAGTCACTCCCGTTTTATTCAGAGTCTGTTACTGTCAATGATCGGCTTGCATTTGAGTCAGTGTTTCCTATAGCTGTCCCGTCAGGTACTGGTCCTCCACCAATACCTCCTCCACCAAAACCTTTACAAGTTTATGTTCGTCGTCCTAAACCTCCATCTCCGCCTGAGCCACCAGCGTCATCTCAGCCCGCACCATCTCCGTCTGTGCCATCTGAGCAACTAGCCCCACCTTCAACCACCGCTCCGTCTTCTCCTCCGTTGCGGGATCCTGACAACCTTGATCTTCCTATTGCTCTACGTAAAGGTACTCGCACTTGCACTTCTCATCCCATTTCTCACTATGTGTCGTATGATCACCTGTCTCCTTCCCTTCGGGCCTTTACTTCATCCGTTTCTTCTATATATGTTCCTAACACTGTACAGGAGGCCCTTTCTTTGTCTGAGTGGCGGACAGCAATGGAGACTGAGATGCATGCTCTCCATGACAATGGCACTTGGGAGTTGGTTCCTCTTCCGTCAGGAAAGTCTACTGTTGGTTGTCGATGGGTCTTTACTGTCAAGTATAATCCGGATGGCACTGTTGAGCAGGCCCGTCTTGTGGCCAAAGGCTATACACAGACATATGGGGTTGATTATGCAGAGACTTTTTCCCCAGTTGCCAAGATCAATTCTGTCCGGATTCTTATTTCTCTTGCTGCTAATCTGGGTTGGCCCTTATTTCAATTGGATGTCAAGAATGTCTTCTTACATGGTGATCTGCTCGAGGAGGTCTATATGGAGCAACCTCCTGGGTTTGTTGCTCAGGGGGAGCGTTCTAGAGTTTGTCGTCTTCGCAAAGCTTTATATGGTCTGAAGCAATCTCCTCGAGCTTGGTTTGGTCGGTTTAGTGATGCTGTGTTGCAGTTTGGTTTGCGTCGATCCCATTCAGATCATTCTGTCTTCTCTCTTCAGTCAAAGCGTGGGAAAATAGTGTTAATTGTGTATGTAGATGACATCATTATTACTGGAGACGATCAGAAAGGTATTGATGAGTTGAAGCAGTTCTTACAGCGTCAATTTCATACTAAAGATTTGGGTAAGCTACGGTATTTTTTGGGTATTGAGGTAGCAAGATCCAAGGACGGAATCAGTTTGTCCCAACGGAAGTATGCATTGGATATTCTTGAGGAGACAGGTTTATTGGGAGCAAAACCTGTGGAGACCCCAATGGATCCTAATGTGAAACTTTGTGTTGATCAGGGGGAGATATTTTCTCATCCAGATCAGTATCGTCGCTTAGTTGGTAAGTTGCTTTACCTTACCAATACTCGTCCTGATATCTCATTTGCTGTTAGTAAGGTGAGTCAGTTTATGTCTGCTCCTCGTATTCCACATTGGGAGGCTTGCATTCGCATTGTGAAGTATCTTAAGGCTCACCCTGGACGTGGCTTATTCTTTCGTTCTAATGGTCATTTGCGTGTTGAGGCATTTACTGATGCAGATTGGGCAGGGTCACCTTCTGATAGACGTTCAACCACTGGTTATTGTACTTTTGTTGGTGGCAACCTAGTTACCTGGAAAAGTAAGAAGCAAACCGTTGTCGCAAGGTCGAGTGCAGAGGCAGAGTACCGTGCTATGGCTCATACTACATGTGAGGTTGTCTGGCTAAAATCCTTTCTTGAGGAGCTTGGATTTCCAGTACAGTTACCAATTTCTATGCATTGTGATAATCAGGCGGCGATCCATATTGCCTCAAACCCAGTGTTTCATGAAAGAACCAAACATATTGAGGTAGATTGTCATATCGTTCGGGAGAAGATTGATAGTGGTACTTTGGCTACACCTTTTGTATCCACGGGAGCTCAGATTGCAGATATTTTTACTAAGTCATTGTTTAAACCACGTTTTGAGTTTTTATGTAACAAGCTGGGATTTTGTGATATTTATTCTCCAGCTTGAGGGGGAGTGTTAGAATAGTTTATGTTTAGTTTGTCCCACATCGCTTAAGTATGACATGTAATGTGGTGAGCAATAATATAAATAAAGCTCTTGTGTATTAAGGTTAATTAACACCCTATACACTTTCTCTCATCTCTGATAACAGATAGCAACCATGAACCCGAATCCTGTAGCTCATGCATCCTGGGGATATATCTTTTGGAAATATAAAAAAATTCAAGTCCATTGATAAGAAATAAAGACAGAGACTTCAAATTTACATCACCAATCTATCATCTGAGAGATTTGGTAGAATGCGTTTGACAGCTACAGGTGTTCCACGCCAGCATGCTTTTAAAATTTCACCAAAGGATCCCTGCCAGAATCAGCAACCATCGAGTTAGAATAGACCTTAGAGATTAAAATTAAGTACAGGAATACAGCTGACAGCCAAAGTACACACGAAAGACAACTATAACATGTAGCGACAAACATAAACTTGCTCAACTCAAGCACAGCCTTATAACCCCAGAAAGTAGATCATCTAAATTAGACATATATTTCCATTAGCAGCTTTGTCTAGAGTTCAGTGGGCCAACCTACCAGGGTTGCGATAAAGCATGTACCCAATAAGTGATGGCCCAACTTATATACAGCATGAAGTTCTTTGACAGTGTGTGACCATACATCTCACATTGACCACCAACCTACTACCCATTCAATTTTTGGGCTTACAAGGTTAAAGATCAGATTAGATGTCAGTCATGTTACCACAACAAAACTGTAAAGGAATGTTAATTCTACTAAAATATCCGAGTACAAAGTCCAACAAAAGACCAACCAAAAATATCGAGGAACCAGTTTTGGGTACTATATTAGTCATATACTGAAAAATGGACACCAACAAACAAGGTATATACATGAAGTAGTGCATACTGAGGCCTGAAAAATAAACACACCAACCTGGATGTCTCGAATGACACAACTCTACCATTCAAAATTTATAACCCATCACTATGCACTTTTGAAGTCTGAGTTCGACAGGATAACAAAATATAACTGTAACATAATTACTATTAGTAATGAGCAAAGCCCATATTCATACTCCAAGTGGTTTTTACTATGCACACCACAGCTCATAAACGTCAGGCATTTCTTCCTTTTTACCCTCCTCCTTTCATTGGTGCTTTCCTTTGATTTAGGGATGGAATTGTGTTTTAACATTTTTTTCTGCACAACCTAATACCGGCATGGTTTGGTCAAATTGATACCTTGGGACCTTCCATCTTCCTTTGTCCTTTTTACTCACCTACTCCTATTCTTTTCCATCACTTAACAGTCATTAAGAATTAAGGGGACAAAGGTTCTCTGAATCTTCTTACTTCCTGTCCTTGTCCCTTTTCTCTTTCTTCTCTACAAAGGAAGCATCACAAATCAGAACCAGTGATTAGCTTAAACACCCCAAAATCTTAATCGAACAGTAAACTCTCTGTGATGCATTCGATTAGGTTTTCCATCATCGTGCTCCAGCAGCAGAACGATCAACTAACGGAATGGTATATTTAGGCATATTGCACACAAATCATGCATGATACTCTAGATCTGTTGTTTTTCTTGGCTAATGTATTGATTCGACGGCAACAAATAGACCATATTGTTGAAGTGATGGAACAGGCTGGGGTAAGAACTTAACTTTCCTCATTAGGGTCTTCCAAGCAAAGTAGGTGAATCCATTTTCTTGGAAAAGTTCTGCAAGAATTCCACAATATTTGCTAGAGGCTAGGGTCATGATACAGTTACTCCTGACAAAAGCTAACATGGATAGAAACGCATAAAACTCCTCTTCTAACCCTAATTTAGCAATGATCTCTTAAAAGTTCAATATCTATTGAGGGAAATGAACAATGCTACGCTACTATTATATTTCTCATATGCCAAAAAAAAAATATACTAACAAATTGGTGATTGCCTAAATGTAATATAGATCTGAACATCTGATAATATGGACTGCATATTTGGCATTTCTCGATGATTTTTTTATATGGTCCCCGACTAATAAATTAAAATATCATCTAGATTTGGGTTCTATGTTGTTGTGCACCATACAAAATTCATCAATTCTATGTTTATTGTTGTTATTGACTTTGAAGGCTTTGTTTGTATTCTATTCTTATTCCTAGATGACTCTGCAGGAAGATGAAAAATAGAGGATAGCTGAAAATCACACCAGTGCTCTGCACAAAGACCAAATACTACTCAGGTATGGAGGTGAATTAAATTTTGCAATCAATGGAAAGAACTATTGCTTGGGGTGGCCAATGGTCAATCTATACCCAAACACGACTATTCCATTCCGTTGTCATTTTTTCTGTTCCTCTGTAGGAAAAGGTGGGGTTGTTTGTTAATGTAAGCCTGCTTTACCAACTCTTATAGTCTGCCAAGGCATGCAATAAACGCATAGCCCTTCTCGCGTTCTCAGTCTGTAGTTAATTGTATTTATGTTCTTGTTTCTTTTGCGATTTGCTGTATTTCCAATGTCTTATAACGTAGACTTCAAATTTTTCTCCGTTCCCTTTTCTTGTACCTATGTTCTTTTCATAGCATCATCACTGGAGTGGTGTCCAAATAGTTTTTTACCTAAAAAATGAAGGAATCCCAACTGTTAAAATAGGATCCATTTATATAGGCAATTAGACATGTCCCTTGCAATTCTTTATTGAATCAAATATTTGATGGATTTGTGGTCCACCCACCATTCTTAGAAATCAAATATTCGAGAATTGTCCTTGACAAGCTGGGTATAATTGAATCCCAATATTGGGTTTTGAGTTCTTCTTCATTTATTTTGAATTTGTCTTATATGATTGTGTAGAAATTTTTTGGGGGCTAGGTCAGCTAGTGTTTTCCATTTGAATGCATCTGTTGTGCACTTCAAGGCCTGAACATGGTGATAGTGAGGTTTATGAAGTTTCAAAAGAGTTCCACGAACCAGACAAGTCGTTATGGAAGGAGAACAGAAAAAAGTTGATGCATAAATTTTCCCTAATGCAGAGGATAAAGTGATCAAGAGAGCCAATAGGTAGACAAATAGAATGACCAAACGAAATTTGAGCTAAAAAAACTCAGATGGTGAAGATAATTTGAATGTCCTATCAAATGTACAGATGCTAAGAGAATATAAAGCGACATAGGTTCAACCTTTTGACTTTTGGCTCGTGTTTGGAAATTTGTTCACGAACCATAGATGGCATGTATCTTATGTTTAACAAAGAGGAAGGTCTTTTTAATCCTCATAGGAGATAATGTATATCACTGTGAAAGTAGTATTACCTATTTATTGTTTATTTATCTTTTATTATAAGGGTAACGTAGTCTTTTTGTCTCATTAGAGTTAGCCTATATAATTCATCTGAGCCTTGTATTATTCTTTATCAATTGAATGGAATAGAATAGCTCTTCTGTTTTTCTCCTAACACGGTATCAGAGTGCCGTACATACTTTTTGTTTGCATCATCTCCTTCGGCTGCATAGGGTTTTGCGACAGCAACCAGCAACCCTAAATCTGAATCAAAACTTATTCGTCCGCACTCGCAGGACATCGCTTGCACTCGCCAGACTCTATGGTACTCCGACGACCCTCATTGCAGCTTCATTGGCCCTTCTGACCCTAGATCTGCTCCTCTCAATCCTCTCCTGCCTTCGTCAGTGCTCCAGATCTCCCACCTTGCCCAAATCTGATCCTTTCACTCGTCTCCTGCCTTCGTTAGTCTCGTAAGCCCCCGTCGGACCTTCGCCATCACTTGCCGGACATCTTGGTACTCTAGCGAGCCTCGCCGGATCTTCGTCTACCACTTGCCATCGTCGCCAACCCTCTCACGTCTTCTCCAGCCTACGTCAATCATGTTCCATCACTTTTGTTTGTGCTTTCCAAATGATCTAAACCTCTCACGTCTTCCTCTGTCTTTGGCAACCCTCGTCGTTTGTAAGTATCTAGCAATCTATTTTTTATCCAATCTACGAGACCTCTAGTTCAACAGCCCCTATTCTATTTTGATTCTATGCGTTTTCAGCATGTCGGAGGATAAAATGCAACCTATAGCACACAGTTGACCCGTAACAACTATTCGGATTCTGTGCGGCCTTGCCGGATCTTCGTCTACCACTCGCCATCGTCGCCAACCCTCTCACGTCTTCTCCAGCCTTCGTCAATCATGTTCCATCACTTTTGTCTGTGCTTTCCAAACGATCTAAACCTCTCACGTCTTCCACTGTCTTCGGCAACCCTCGTTGTTTGTAAGTATCTAGCAATCTATGTTTTACGCGATCTACGAGACCTCTAGTTCGACAACCCTTGTTCTATTCTGATTCTGTGCGTTTTCAGCATGTCGGAGGATAAAATGCAACCTATAGCACACAGTTGACCCGTAACAACTATTCTTATGAGTTGAATGTCATGAAATTTTTTAATGTTGGTGAGGGATTGTGAGGATATGTCGATGGCTCATTACTGCAGCCTTCCGATCCTAAACTAGAAGGGTATGCAATTGCTCTTGTAAAATGGGATATGAAAAATACACGAATTCTTACTCAATTTCACATCTCTATAGAATCAAGTATTAGCATGAATTTTTCTAAATATAATACAGTGAGGAAATTGTGGAATTATTTACTGACTATGTATCTTAAATCAAAATTTGCTTACTAAATGTCTATTCGGATTGCCAGTCAAAAGGATAAATAGATTAAAGAATTTTGCAGTGAAATCACTAATTATTGGGATCAGTTGGCGCCTACAGAACCTTCAGACTTGCAATTACTTGATAGCTATGTCACTATCGTGAGAAATAAAATCTTGTGCAGTTTTTCAGTGGCCTTTCGAGATCAATTTGTGCCTCTTTGTGGGGCTATTTTGCATTGGTCTTCCTTATCCTCATTTGATGGTGCAATTTTTGAGCAATTTTTGAACTTATTGCTGAGGAAATTGCGTTCAAATTTTCTGCTTCCGATGGTATTATCTTGAGTATCAAGAATTCGGTGGTTGCTTGGTATATTTTACTGTGACTCCCTCTAATATTGTTTATGTCGTCCATATTATCAGCCAGTTTGTGTTTGTCCATTGTTCTACCACCACCCTATACACTTGTATCTCTATCTCTTCTCCCACTCGATAACAATTGTCATTTCATTCGTCAACATCTTCAGTCGGACACAATTGATCTACCTTTAGTCCCTGTTTCAGTTCTTTACGAAGAATCACACGGCTAATCGGTTTCATTTTCAACTTGGCAAACTCATGATACTCTCTGCCCTCGCATCTTGAGTTTTGGAGAGGAAGTAGTTATACGCAAAATTGGGGCAACTTCATTGAGACGACAGAACCATAGAGCAAGTACGCTCAAGAGAGACGTACCGAACTTATGGCCCAACATACTTCCTTGCGAGCTTTACTAGACTCGCTAGTGCTTCCATCATCTTTACTGAATCACCTAACCCGAAAATACCGACCATGCGCGAGAAGACAGGCAAGGCCACTCAGACCAAACCACACTAGAATAGACTCACTAGACAAGGAACTACAGTTTGGGTACCGAACGTTATTGGTCACACCACAAATTCACTTCTTTTTTTTTTGGCATTGTGTTTGTTATCAAAGCAACGGGAGTTAGCTTTTGCGCCTTTTTACAACCTGTATGCTTTTTTTTAGTGTTTAGCAGTTTCCAATTGTTTATTTATCTTCTATTATAAGGATAGCATAGTCTTTTTGTCTCATTAGAATTATTAGGCCTAGCCTGTATAATCCATATCAGCCTTGTATTATTCTTTATCAATTGAATAGAATAGATATAGCTCTCTTTTCCTCCTAACAATCACTTGGTTTTAATTTGTCCTATTTTACTCAACCAAGATTCCCTCCTACGGTAGGTTTCGTTGTGTTATAGCGGATTTCAGTATCAATGGTTCTCAGTATTGAGCTGCTTTATGTTGCCTTACTCTCAATGCTAACTAAACTGTGCTCCAGTTGTTTAGTTTATGCATTACACCACATATTTGTGTTATTTTGTCATCAAGAGTTTTAAGCCAAAACTAATTGAATTTCAATTAATAGAATTTCAAAAGCAATTATCTATAATGAGCACAAGACCACGCGTGTAGCACATAATAGTAACACTGGTTCGCTTATAGAATATTCAGAACCAAACCGTATGTTACCTTATAAGATTCTTTTTCCTAGTTAAACACCAGTGACCCCAAAAATGGTGGCAGCAATAATCCTTGCCGAACTGCCATCGTAAATCAAATGTACTTCCTGGTACCAGTGGACCATTAACCCAAGCTTATACTAGGCCAGCTTCCAAAAGAAAAGAACTCAATTCAATCACCACAAATGGGAAACAAAACCATACCTTCCCGATAGTATTTGAAGTTGAGAAATCCAGCTCAGAAGGGTCAACCTCCCAATCACACTTATTTGGCAGAGGAGGTGGAACAGGCTTTGGTTCAAAATGGCTTCCAGTTTGGCCCTGCAGCATAATCTAGTCGTGAGAGAGCATCCAGAAAGAATATTACAAAATCAAAAAGACATGTTGCCTTTTTCATTGAATCCAGTACTATGTGGTTTGAGTATTCTGTCTAAAACATGCATTTCATGTTCAAGCTACACGACAAGCCTGTCACGGATTTAGAATTTTAAATTTCTGTATGATTATAGAATCATGGACACAGTCAAATGATAAAAAATTGTCCGGAGATGCATTCCAACTTTGCTGCCCATGAAACATTCAGCAACTATACGACCTTTACCAAGAATGGTGAAGGGAGAAGGGAAGTCAACAAAATTCTAGCAATGAATTTGGGAATGACATCAAAAATATAAAATATAGTGAAGGTTAACATTTTCAAAATATAAGAAAGACAAATATTAAATAAACAATGGGAAAGCATTGGACTTACATAAGACAGACCACCATATGACTTCAACAACTCGACCGTGGCATACTTTTTAGCTCCTTCCGCGTCAGCTAGAGGCTGTCATGAGTGATATCAAGTTCAGAAAGCAAAATTGCCAGTGCTGGATGTTAAAGCTGCATAAAGACTTCAGAAAGAATATGAAATGGGACTATAATGAATCCAGTGAATACCACTACTAAGGTCAATGTTGAATCAACAGAGTTCGCCACAGAATATAGAAGCCTCTATTTTAAGTCTTCAAAATTTTAAAACGATATGCACACGGTTATTCGTGCCTTCATCATCAGAAAAACACAGAGAGAGCCTAGCGCCAATAGATAGCTAATTAGGATTTGCAACTGTCCTGTTTTCATTGTTGCGCGACGTTGTAAGGAAAGACTTCATTGCCTCTTTCTCTTGCGTGGTATATGGAGCTATCGTGTTTAGAACTCCACTACTGACTCGGTACGGATATGACATTCTTTTACCAGTATCCTTGCTTACGACAGACTTGTCGAGTTCTAAAAAATAGAATAGCCTCTATACATATCACACAGAGAACCAATGAAGTCTCCACCTCCAAAAGTACACTGCAATAAAAAAACAGTTGGATGGCTCCCAATCAGGTCAATTCTAAATCAGACCTTCTCTGAACCATTGTGTCTGTTAGTATGCAGTATTTATGCATGTATTTATAGCATTACCGTGTTCTTCCAGCGATCTTGCGCGTTAACATCAGCTCCATACTGAATCAGACACTTGGCGACATCGATCCACCCGTGGAGCGAGGCCACGTGGAGCGGAGTCCGGTTATCGTAATCCATAGCGTGGACCAGCGACTGATCCTCCTCCAGCAGCTTCCGCACCGCCGCAACGTCGTTCTGGTGCGCGTGCCAAAGTATCAGCGACGTCCTATTCACCCTGGCCTTCTCCTTCTTCTTCTCCGCCGGCAACAAATCACCGGCCGAATGCCCCGAGCTCCCTTCGCTGCCACTCATCCGTACAAATGGATTCAGTAGTGAGATCGATGCGATGGTGAAGAGAAATGATTGGTTTTTTTGTTTGAGAGATTTAGAGGATCGGAGATGGGTCCTGTGCTCTATTGCCGATACTCGCGTGTATGTGTGTGAATTGGGGAATGAAGTACACCGGAAAGCAAGGCAGGTGTGAAAACGGCCAAAAAAGGCAGGTGGGAAAACTGCCAAAAGGGCGTTATTTCATCAACGGAATTAGATTCGAACTTTGTTAGTAATAATCATGTGTACAGATTATGTATAAATAATTAAATAATAATTTTTTATTAGAAAAAAAGAAATAAATAAATAAATGTATTCAAGAGAGGGTGAGAGATTATCACTAAATTATTTGTACATAATAATTAGTGCTCATGGTAGGATTTTGCTATTAGTAATTCCTCACTGATTACGCGGCAAGGTGGGGTCTCCCTTTTGCCTTTTAAAATTTCCAGCCCCACCAATTCATCTCTCTGTATCCAAAAGGTTTGCAAGTGTGTTTTTTTGAAAATATTTTATCTTTATTTATTTTTGTAATTTTGTTAGTTTTCGTTAAATATTTAAAATAAATTGATTCGTTTCTTAAATTATTTAAAAATATTTACATTCATCACACATTTTAATGCATCAACTTTGGAGAAAAATGACTAACACCGCTCATTCGCACTTTTTTTGTCATATTTTTTGAATTTTATTCTCAAAAAATATAAAAAATATGTCATTGACTTAAAAAAATATTTCAAGATTAATCGTGATTTCGGAATATTTTAAGAAATGATTATTGAATTATGGTAAGGTGTTTGTTAATCCAAACTATAAATCAACAAATAACAACAAAATATAAATCAATTCTATATCGAAATATTTTGTATTTATATTTTTTATCAAATACCTTACCATAATTCAACCATATAACAAAATAATTTTTATAAATCAACCCTATATCAAAAAAATATTTTGATTAACTTTTATCAAATACCATATCATAAGCTCCGAATATTTCAAAATTATGGTAAGATATTTGTATTTATCAAAATAGTCTAAGTTCACGGTTAATCTCAAAATAATTTTTTAAGTTAATGATAAATTTTTAGTATTTCTCGATAATAAAGTTCAGAAATCACGATAGAAAAGTGTTCAAATGAGCGATATTGATTATTTTTCCTCCAAAGTTGGACGATTAGTACATATGATGAATGTAAATAGTTTTAGATGATTTAAGATATTTTTAACTTTATTTTATGAATTAATAAAAAATAACAAAAGATAAATTAACAAATATCTTACCATAATCAACAACCTCTTATCAAAATATTCTAAGTTGGTTAATTTTAAAATAATTTTTTAAGTTAACGATAAATTTTTAGTGGTTTTTCGAGAATAAAATTTAAAAAACATGATGGAAAGAGGTTCAAATAAACAATGTCAGTCAATTTTTTTCAAAGTTTGGCACATTAAAATATGTGGTAAATGTAATATTTTTAAATTATTTAAGAGACAGATTAATAATTTTAAGTATTTGACTAAAAACTAATAAAATTAAAAAATAAATATAAATAAATAAATTTCAGAAAAAACATTTGCCAACCTTTTGGGAGATATAGAGGGAGAGAAAAATGGGTAAGGCTGGAAATTTTGAAAGGCAAAAGGGAGGCCTCCACCTTACCACATGATCAATGGGGGTCCGATGGGGGCTTCATTACTAATCAAAGTAATTAATCTCGTACCGTATAGCCCAATATCGAGCGGTACCTTTTGTACTAGCGCAAAATCGATACAACGGGAGGTTCATACTATTCCAGCGAGAATACTGACAGTTTTAGCCAATATCGACAGTACCAGCAAGATATCGGATCTCAGCCAGGACCGATTTTTTTATTTTTTATTTTCTAAGTATTTTTTTAATTACTTTTTCATAACTTAATTTTTTCCTTTTTTACTTTTCATACCGAATACTAATATTCAATTGCCCTAATTAAGGTATGAAAAATTAAATGAAAAAGCAAAGTTAACATTCTTTTTTATGAAAATTAAAAGAAAATTTAACATTCATTTTCTATTTTAAAATTAACATTCCTTTTTATGAATGTAATTTTTTTTTTTTATGAAACTTAACATTCCTTTTCATTTTAAAATAAAAAATAAATGTTAACATTCTTTTTTAATTTCCTAATTTTTTTTGGGTAAACTTCCATCTTTTCCACATCTAAAAATCAATTTTATTAAAAACTCATAAATAATTCATAAATTTGAACATTGTGGGTGGGTGGGTATTTTTGTTAACCTGAAAAATTAATACCTCAATAATAACATAAAAAATCATCTCTTTCTCTTTTATCACATGTATTTTGCAAGACAAGAAAATCGTCAAAGAACCCTTCACTGTTGTGGCGGGAATGCACTATGATAATTAAGTCAAAATAATGATCACAGTAATCTCTTTAAAATAATGAATGCAACGTTAATTTACTGTGTATTTGCATGTACCTTTCACCATGGAGGTGTACTTTTATTTATAGATTTTGTGACTTAATTAATCTTAGTTTTGTTAGGTCTCTAATTTCTCATTAAAAACGAAATAGAAGTGTCTTCTGATTATTCACTAATGAGATAAATTCGATTTGAACTTTCCAAGGACTTGTATGATTCTAGAATGGTATTTTTTGAGAAATGGAAAATTCAAAATGCTCTGGGATGGAAATGAAGGAATGTTTATAATATCTTTTAACATTAGAGTTTCATTTAACCTCAAATTTCTCATTCTGAATTGAATTAGTCTTGGACTCCTCATCCCTATCCAATTAGAACCTATCCCGAGATATTTAGGGTTCTGTTTCATCCATAATTCAAGATTGTTAAACACCTTTTCTAGGTCGGCAAATATGTAAATTGTCTTGCTCAGGTCGACAACCAAGTGAACCGCCTTTCTCAAGTCGGCTACTATTCCTTTGAGCTCAGCAACATGCATGTGCGTGAGAGCATCTCATTGTCGAATTCACTTAATCATTTAAGGAAAATTCAATAATTCTAATTTAAATTTTGCCCCCTTCAATTATCCTCCAGTTTTGTTTACTCATTGACGACCTAGCAGGGTAGGCAAAGCTACATGAATCCTTTTAAGAAAATATCTCCTCTTCGGATAAATGTTCTCAAACAGCCGCTTGGAAGCCATACCATTGCATTTAATATGATTGACACCTGTTACAGCCTATGCAACATAGGTACTCCAAAAATGGTGCCGTACGAGTATCAGTACTGGTACAGTACGAGGTACGGCTCCTGTACGGCAAAAATTATACCGGGCATTTCATAATTGTATTGGTATGTTTGCCTATTTGGTTACGCGAGTGGTATGATAATGGGTACATGGGTCGTTTTATAAATTATTTATAATTATAGGGGTACTATAGTAAAATGTTAAAGTTTTATTACAAAATTTAAAGGACCAAAAGTGTTATTGTTTTATGATATATATATAATACATACGTAGATAGACAAATCGATTGACGATCTAATTAGGATTCAACCTCACAGCAGCAAGCACCAATTGCAGCCAAACTGGTTTATTTGAAATCACTACTATATTTATATTGATGTTTGCTAGTAAAATAGATTTACATATTATTTTATACAAGAAACATTATAAAATAAAAATAAAATAACATTGACGTATCCAATCGTACCCGTATTTTATTTTTTTTAAATTTTGCCCTATCTCATAACCCCGTACCATACCCATACCCCATACCAATATAATAGCAATGCTTCATAGGACTTGCAACTTTTTTGGAAATGACATACCACTCGCGCATGCTAATCCAAATGCCATAAATATCTCAAAAAGGAAAAATTACCTGTCACCCATTGACTTTTATTGTCTCTGACCCTTTGTCCTTTTAAATTTTTAGAAACTGATCATCTTTTTCTCCACTCTCAATGTACATGTGCCTCTTTGAGTTTTTGTCGTTTCATTGTTCTATTTCTATAAGTCTTTCTTCGTACTCTCATCGTTTTTTCATTTCGTGTTCTCCCATTTTCCCAGTTCGTTCTCCGATGGGGACTTTTAGGCAGCAACTATCTACTATAGCAAACATAACTGAGGTTTGTCGGCATCACAACATCTTTGATGATGTTGTGATCCAACTCGATAAACCCAACACCCTATGCGAAGGGTCACATGACAACACCATTTACATCCCCCTAATGGAAATCAAATAAGGTGGTTCGATTCCCCCTCCATCTCGTATTCTACAGAGTCCTGTCGTTTTACAAACTTAATCAGATGCAAGTTTGGATCAATACCTACCGAATCGAAAAAATCAACCTAGGACTATGGACCATACAATACAACTATAACATGGTCAAATCCAGTACCGACCTACATTACCTCAAGAATCAAACTGGGCGAGAAAGGAGTTACCAATCTTAACGATTCCACTCGCAGCAACAATGACAATTTTGATTGTCGCAGGCAATTAGAAATTCATCCCCAAGGAAAAGACCAGAGAATAAGCGTCCCTAGAAGATTCAAAAAACCCATTAGTATCCCATATTTCTTCCATTTGATATGATCAATTATGCCTTCTCGACAATTGATGATATCTTGTTTGTTCTATTTTCTATCTGTGTACCCATCAATTGCAACACGGGCCAAATACATGCCTCCACCAAGGAAAAAGACTTGAGAAAAGTCCTTATGTATAAAGTCCTACCCAGGGAGATCCTTGCATGAGCTCTAGAGGTACTCCTACGCTACACCGAGCTACCAAAGATACATCAAGGATCGAGTACCTAGTACCACTATTTTTGCCAAACATGACAAAGGTAATGTCTCCAAAGCTATCCCTTTACCATTCTTGAGAGAGCCAGGTACAGTGACTATTGTTGCGGTTGTTGAGAGCTCTTCTTCATCCTCGTCTAAGACCACTTCATTCTCTAACCCTACAAACCCACATGCTGCCTCACTCCCTCACGCTATCTGGAACTTTGAGGACAAGGACATAATCATTGAAGCAATCATGTCTTAGGAAATAAAAAACATTCCCCAATTCAAGGACGGATTAAAGCTCAAGGGGGAGGAGGGGAAGCAATCAAAAAGGAAGGTCCATGCCCCAGTCGAAACCCAAGTTCCACCACCAATTCTTGTGTTGACCACCTCTCCATCGATGGACATCGAGGATGACCCTACACTGCCCTCATGCCAAGAAATCTTCAAAAAAGAAACATGATGCTTCTGCAAAAGCGGATGGAGGCTTAGGATCCCAAGATCCAACTAGCTAGGGACTACCTCATCGTGTCCACTGACTCTATCAAAAGTTTGACGGTTGCCCGAGCTATCTCTGAAGTGACACTTCTACCCGAGGACATGGTTGCCCTGAATGTGGCTGACGACACCACGCTGGTGGTGTCTATGTTGGCGTATAATCTATGTGTAAGCAAATTCTTCCATACTTCTATCTGTTTCCTTTACTCAATGCATTTGTAATACAATCTCGGTTCTGCTTGCCATGCTATCCGAAGAGTTGTTGCTTATTTGAGTAGGTTTGCTGAAAAGGAAAAAATTAACAAGATACATCAAGAAAGTGTCAAGAATTGGAGGAATAGAGCTAACAAGGCCATTGTGGAGTCCAATGCCAATTTTCAAAGGGCTCTGGATGCCGAAGAGAAAGCTATTGAACTAGAGCATAAGTTAATTGAGGAGAAGAGAATAAGTGGTTCTGTCTCAATCCATTTGGTGAAGTATGTCAACTATAAGATACTTTCTCATACCCTTGACCTTTGGGAATGGACCCATAATGTCTAAACCCCATTAGAAAACAACCAAAGGCTTGTCAATGCTGCCAGTTGACATCTGGTGTGTGTATGATTGGGAAAAACTTCTGACATTTTGCACATGATTACATATACACCTTGGCATTTTCTTGCATGTATGGCCACCAATAACCTTGAGAAATTGCTCAGTGATGAATTGATCTTCCTCTCGCGAGATTGTCGCACACCCCTTTTGTGTATCTCATATAGGAACTGTTGGACTAGACTGGGGTGCATGCACTTTAAGTATGATTCTATGAATGACTTCTTGTATAGCTCGTTGTTGGGGGATAACCAAAATCTAACAACTTTGATTCTAACCTTGTGGGGTTCTTTCTTGTCTTATGGTAACATCTTGTCTTTAAGGTATGCAATGATTGGGTCTATCCAACTTGGGCCGAGGTCATGATCCATGGCCTTCTTGGCTACTGGAGCCTTTATGCTCAACCTATCAATTGAATCAACAAAAATTATTTGGTGTCAGTCGCTGGGGACTGTCGAGGCCAAATAAGCTAAGGCATCACCGTGTTCGTTCAATCTTGAACTCACTTGGAAAATCTTGGTTGATGAAAACTTTTGTAACTCCTCATTTGCCCTCTCGTCATAAGAAGCCATCTTTTCATCTTTTGTAGCACATTCCTTAGATAGTTGGTTGAATACCAGTTGGGAATCATGGTGAAACACAATTTCCTATGATCCTAGATTGTAGGCACACTTCAGTCCATAAATCAGTGCCTTATATTCAGCAACATTGTTAGCAGCATTGAAATTAAGGCAAATTGATTGTTCAAACAAATAACCATCTAGTCATCAGGGATTTGCAAACCTCGGTTAAGTTTGGCGGCTGCTCTGAGCGTGAGCTTTGGCTGTGCTGATGTGGATCTTTCTCGTTCATTACTTCCATCGAGATCTGACGGTGGCGATCCTTTCTTATTTTTCGTGCCCTCTATATAAATTATGCTAACCATTAGTGTCATCGTGCTCTCCTCATCCTTCTGCCTCCTCTTGTCATAGCCCCACTTCATCCGGTCATTCCACCTTGGATCCTTCTCCCCCGCCCCCTCTTTTAGTGGCTCCTTGTATCATATTTTTTTTGTCGCTCACCTCTACTCTTTCTTTGAGTACTCCTTGGAGGTTTCCCTTGGTTCTACACTTGTTGATCGTTGGGTCAACTACTGCCCATACTCTATTGCCACTCATTCTCTACTTGCCCTAGCTTTGTCTGCTCGATATAGGCGTGTGGATGGGACTTCTTCATTCCTTATTGACATCGATTCTAGTTCTTCATCTGGCGATCTTGAAGAGGAGAAAGCACTCAATATCCCTCCCTTAGAAATGGCAAACCCTATTGACATCCCTCGGACCCAGCCTTTTGCTGTTGAAGGCATGGAGTCCACACTCCTCGAACAAGACTTGGATAGAATTCGGGTTGCGTACTTGTTCCTTGATTTTCTCTCCCTACACATGCCTCGTCTTGAGGAGTGGGTCTGTTTTGACTCCAGCGAGGAAATCTGATTGTACGAGAGCAATCTACAATACGGGCTTCGTTTCCTGATTCACCCTTTCGTCCTGGAAGTCCTGCATTATTTGAACCTTGCTATGATCCAGTTAATGCCTAATGCCTGGCGGCTCCTAATCTCCATGATTGTCCTATGGCATAAATCGAGTGACGAGGAGATGGCCCTAAATCGAAAGAGGCCCAACCCAAGTCTGGCTGGCGATTTTTCCAATCCTGCATGGTCTGGGATGAGGGGGGGGGGGGGGGGGGGGGCACGCAATCTAATCGGAGTGATTCCTTCTTCCAACAAGGGTTGAAAAGACAAGTTTTTCTTCATGGGCGATGATGGTTGGGAATTTAATCTCTTCGAGACTTTGTCTGAACGCTCGGTGATGGTGCTCCAAAAATGGGGAGGCGCTACTCTATCGGTGGTTTCTGTTGGCCCTCCATTATTGAGGACGTTGCAGCCTTCATAGAGAAGCTGGTGGATGGTGCTCCTCATTCCTACTCTATGATGATGAGTTGCTCGGGCCTAACCCTCAAGGTAAGCATTTGATCTACTTCAATTTTCTTGTGCTTCGGTTTTCTTCATTTTTCTCAATTCTTCCCTGTTTTTCACATGGGTCTTCTAGGAAATAGAAAGTTCTAAAGTGGCCCCATACAGACCCTGTGTTGATTGAGGGGAGGGCCTAGTAGAGGGCTAGGAGGCATTTTGTCAAGGCACCAGAGGGCGCCTTAGCACTGAGCCCTTACGCGATCTGACCTCGACATCCATGCAAGGGGTGATCTCATTTGCCTACCCATGATGCCCCTCCAGTGCTCAGTCTGAATCTTCTTTCTCCCTTGCCAATGTCCAAAGGATTGCCGCCAATATGACTAGCCTTGCTTACCCTTTTAACATTTTAGAGCTCATTCTAGAGGCTAGTCTTCCGTTGAACCATGAAGCTGCTCACAAGCGTTGTCAAAGCATTTGTTAGTGGTGAGATGAGCCTTCTGAACTAGGCAACGATGACTATTTTAGCTCAGAATTTGGTCCTGAGCCTGAGCCAGTGGGTGTTACTCCTTTCGCGTGAATCTTGCTTTCCTCCTCTTACTTGTTTTGATCGTTACCCCGTCATGTTTTTAGGCTTGCGCTAAGAGCATGAGCTTCTCTCTGCAAGCCTTATACTTTGAGCAACAAGTTAATCCCAATCCGGTGACTTAGCCCAATTAAAAGAAGTCCTGGTCCATTTCACAACTTTTGAGAAGGAAAAGGCTGATGTGGAGGCCTTACTTACTGGCACTCTGTCCTAGGGCACAGATTTAAAGAGGAGAAGCACACTGCACAGATCAAGCTAAAAGTGGCAGAGGGAAAGGCCAAGGTGACCATGAAGGCCATGCAGAAAGAGTGGGAGAGGGCTGATCTGGCTGAATCCCGAATTTATTGGACGGAGACTGAGACCAAGAGGGCGCGATTAGATGCTGAGAAATTATTGGTCGTAGAGCATGTTGATCGTGCCTTTGCGGAGGCTGAGATATAAAGGTTAGGTGACAACCTGAAGATGGCCACGGCTAGCTTGAAATCAGCTACCGAGGTCGTGATTCAGTCATTCATGGAGTTCGAAGAGTATCAAACTTCCCTAGCACCCATGTTTGACTCGGGCTTCAATTGTTTGAAAAAGAAAAATGGACCATGCTTTCCCAGAGTTGGATTTGACGGTGTTCCGCCCAAAGGACAAGTCGGGCTCAAATGATGATTCTGGTATTGGGCCAAGTGGCCAGGACTAGGTCGGGATGTGTCTACCACTAGGTCTTTTCGCAATTATTTTTTATTTTTTATTTTTTGCCTCGGAGTCTTTGTGTTTATCCCCCATGAACTATCATACTTGTTTAAGAATTTTTTGCGTTTTGCCAGTTATAGTAGTTATTGTTATTTCGTTGTGCTTTCTGTGGCTACTTCTTGTTACTCCTATCTCCCATTGTAGGTTAATTTAGTTGTCATTCTTCCTTGTCCCCCTGTCTTTCTCGGTCACTGGGTCCTTCTGTGTGGTGGATATAGACCTCATTCCTTATCTAAAAAGCCATTGGACCCACTCATCCGGAGACCTCTTGGGTATGATCTGTCTAGCAGCTGAATATGCTCAACGAAAGTCTTTTGGGTCTAATCTGACTGACAACTGAATACACTCAACTAGAGCCTTGGGTCTGATCTGACCGACAACTAAAATTCTCTCAATCGGAGACCTTTTGGTCTGATCCAATCAGCAACTGAATATGCTCAACTGGAGACCTCTTGGGTCTGTTCTGATTGACAACTGAATACGCTCAATTAGAGACCTCTTGAATCTGATCTGACCAATAACTTAATATGCTCACCCATAGACCTCTTGGATCTAATCTGACTGGCAACTGAATACGCTCAGCAGGAAACCTCTTGGGTCTAATTTGTCCGGCCACTGAAATTCATGGTCTTTTTGCGAACGTGTGCAAGAGTTGGGGCACTCTCTTTACTTAGCTTCTTACGCCTTCTAGAGAAAGAGGTTGGCACATGGTAAACTTTTATTAATGACGTCGGGGTTATATGAGCTTTCACTAATACATAATGGATGCATAGAAAGAGAAATGAAAGGCATAAAGACATAAAAAGATATGCAAAAGTTTGAGGGGGGGGGGGGGGGGTTGGGCTCTAATTTGCTTCTTTTCCCCCTCCCTGGGCGGTCATCCCTTAAGGGTCGTCATATAACATTTCTTAGCCGCCACCTGATCTCCCTTTTGTTCTCATGTTGCGCTTTGGGTGCAGAACTTCATCACCAAGTGATAGTTCGACATTACTGCCTTCATGCAATTGAGGGCGGTTCGCCCCAATATATCAATGTATACGAATGAGCAATCTACTACCAGAAACTTGACAATCTTGGTCACCTATTTTGGGGTCGTGCCAAGAGTGACCGCAAATCTATCGAGCCTTGGGCTTGTACCCATTCTCCAGAGAATCCTACCAACAGCAAGCGTACCGGCTGCAGCCTGTCCACCCCGAGGCCCATTTCCTTATAAGTTGTTGCGAATAGGATATCGGCAGAGCTCCCATTGTCAATAAGTACCATGTTAGTCAAGTAATTTCTGACTACTACGGTGATCACTAGAGGGTCATCATGGGACTGCTGGATCCCCCAGTGTCATCTTCAATGAAGCTGATTGGCGGGTCTTCTGTCCTTCTTTGCTTAGGGGGGTTTATCATCATTACCTTTGTCCTTTTCTACGTTGGGAGCCTCCTAAAATGGGCTCTTTGCGAGGAGTTAGATTCGCCGTCCTCAGCGAACCCCCTAAATATCATTATAATCTTCCCAATCAACTGGATAGGTTCCAATTCTTAGCCATGCTCGCGCTCTTTCCTTCGTTTGATTGACCTTTCTTGCTGAGTTGGGCATTGCTCACCTCGATTCTGTTGTCCCACTACAAATCTATTCAGTTTTTCCCTCTACACCAGCTCCTCGATGTACCATTTCAGGTCGAAAACACTCAATCGTGTCATGGTCGTGATCTCGGTGGAACCAACAACACTTCCTCTTGTCCTTGCTAACCGGGTCTGATTTGAGTTTCTTGGGCCACCTAATCTCCAGCTCGTTGGCCATATGCTGTAGGACTTGTTCTAGTGTGGCGGGTAATGGAGTGAAACTCTCAAACCCCTTTTTGATCATTTTTTTCTCTTCTTGCTCTATTTTTGTCGACATGATGTTGTCGTCGCCATATTCCATATGTCACTTAGTCATCTCTGCTTCGCTTCGGGTCAGCACCTCAGAAATAAACGGAGGATATCTTACTAAAAAAATAGATTTCTATAGTTAAGTAGCTTAGCAAGAAGCCCTAAATCCTTGATTTGGCTAAGAAAGACGGCACTGCTTTGGGCCCAGGAAGCGAAGGGAATGAGCTCGGTTGCTTCTCCTCCACACTTTTTTTCTTCGTACCCGTTCCGCATGCGCTTCGTGCATGGAAGTTTTGTTTTTCATAAGCTTGCGTACGCTTCGGCTCTTTCTGATCTGGTTGTCTTGCTATTTTCAGTTCAGATTTTTTCTTTCAGATCTCATCTACACTCCCGCGGCGTGTGGCCATAGCATCTTCCACGTTCATGTGATGTTGCCCTTTATCATTAGTTCGGCCATGCCTGCTGGCGGTTTCTCAAACAAGTGATAGAAGAATTGAGTCGGCTGGAGCCCTCTCATGAAGGTGTGAGGGTGATCTTGTCGTCAACTTCATCTACATGGAGGGGTTTGTCGTTGAAGCATTCCAGGTAGTTTTGCAACGATTCCTCCCGGTGCTATTTGATATTCAGTAGGTATATGGTTGGGTGGCGAGGTCATCGCCTGCTGTAGAAGTGGTTGATGTATGTGTTGTGGGGAAGGCCCGACATTAATTCGTCAAGCACTATGTGGTGGACCATGAAGGCTTTGTACATTTTCAGGTGATCCAAAGGGTTGCCGGACCCGTTAAACAGTTCCATCGGGGGAGTCCTAAATTTCAGAGGAAGGCGCGGGTCATGACGGTTACCATGAATGGCAGGCTAGCCTTGGGCACCTCCCCCATCACATTACTCTGTCCATTTTCCTCCATTTGCTTCACAATTCCTTCGAGCTTCTCTCAAAGTTCTTGTATTTCCGCTTCCTATGCTGCAGAGTCTTCTGTCTTAGCCATTATGTACATCGCGGGTGGGCCATTTCTTTCCCCTTCAGCGGGTTGGCTACTAACCTCCTCCTCTGGGAGCCCTCCGTTGAGCCCCTAGCCCTCGAGTTCCCTTATGGGGTCTTCTTCCATCGGGACACCGGGTGGCAATGTGACTTTGGCGTGTAATTGCTGCAGTAATATTTGGTCTTGTTCTACTAAAGTTGCAACTAATTGGGTAAGATTCTGTACTTAGAGTTTCAGCGGGCCCATGTTTTGTGGTGTGTCGACCTCTTGTCCCCGTTACGAGAAGCATTGATTGCCTTCCTTCGGTGTGGATCTAGTGGTCACCATTGCATCCTGCTATATCAGTTGAATTTATAAGTTGAGAGAACTGTCGTTCCCATAGACAATGCCAAACTAATGGTGCTGAAAACTAGACGGCCCTCCTGTTTGGCTTCTTGATTCTTGGGCTCCCTGCAGACAAGTTCGATAACCGAAAGGTGGTGGTCTGATCGTGGACCCTCCGATGATCAAGTTATAACCGAATAGAAAATTTTATGAGAGTTGGAATGAGTGAATGTTGCGTAGCTCTTCTTTGTGGCTAAGGGGTGATAAATACCTCTATGTGAGTAACATCAGGTTGGTTGACGCTGTTGATAGTGCCCCTATCTTAACCAAGATAATTCCCTCCCGAATCCTACGCGTTACATCGTGCCACCTATGTGTGTGTGTCGCGCCGGGGGGGGGGGGGGGGGGGGGCGAGAGATTGTGCACGCCATCTTTGACATCTCATGGGCAGTTAGGGTCCCTGAGATCTCTCAAACTTTTTCCTTTCATTAGTTCCTAGTTCGGGATGTTCCTCGGGTAGGCTCGTCCTGCGCGAGGTCGGTCAATTAGTCGACATTGCCCCAATCTCACCCTGATTGGTTTGAGCGATCGGCTTTCGCTTGGCTCGGTAGGTAGTTAAATTTGGACTTATCAATATCCATCATATTCATTCTATAATTTTAACCTTTTACAAACGGGCCGTTACGAGCATGAGTGGGGAGGTGCCTTAATTATGGAGTAAATTTTCCTAAAGATCACCGGGCAGATTGGGCAACTTGTCTGAAATAAGCCGAATTTCCGAAATAGGATTTCAGCCAAGTCCACGCCATTAGGCGCGTCTCAACAGCCCAGAAGCACCACTATTTGCGTTTCAGTTTCTTTTTGGATCAAATCGCTTGGAAATCAAAGCCCTAGCTCAGTACCAGGGGGCTCTCTCAAATTTCAACGAGTTGCTATACGTTCGCATACAATTATAGAAAGCATTTTGAGTGTGAAGTATACTTACAATGACTGTTATATCTATGGTGTGTTGAATCGAAGCAAATGGCTGGTGAAGGAAGAGAAGAGGAGCAAGACGGCATGTCTGTGCATTCGCCATGCAAGGCTACACCTTCTTCTGCTTCTTCTCTTCGCAAGGTCGAATCCCTCTTCTCTCTCTCTCTCACGCGCGCGCGCGCACACACAATATATATACGTTCATATATGTATATAATCACCCCCAAACTTGCATACATGCAATATGTATGTGGTTTTGTTGTCGCAGCACTTATGGAGTTACTTTTAATTGGTCATTTGCCTGATTAGGAGCAATCACAGGTTGAACTGGAGCTTAAATTGCTAGAAGCTCTTGCAATCTATCCTCCGAGCAAATTACAAGGCAAGTTGAGAAACTGAAAGCTGGCTTATGCTTTGCTTCTTTCTGTCTGTGGATGGGAATCTTTTGAAATTATGTTGCTTGAAGGAAACAGTATGATTTTTTTTGAGATTGAAATCAATTTGGAATACAAGTGGGCAGTGTCGTACATGTTAGAGAAAATAAGATTAGTCAACTATAGTCAGCAAACTAAAGAGTAACAAGAAACGGTTTAGATAAGCTTGTGGGGTGGTCGAGGCACTCGAAGCAGCGCTCTCCTTAGGATGATAACCCCATCCTGCACTGGGTTCAATTGTAGTCTACAAACTCTGTGAGGTCCTTTATCCGGTGGATCGATCTCCAAGCAACCTGATCTGCAAGCATGTAAAAGTTAGAATCAGTTAGTGTCATCGGCTGTTGTTAGCCGAAAGGCATTTTGATGCTCAAGTTAGCCCTGTAGGGATTATGTGCGTATAGAATGAAGTGCTTAAAGTGTTCTGTTGAAGCATACCTTTCTAGGATTTTTCTATACCTTATATAGTGGAACTGTACTTGGGCTCCAAGTAAGTATGTGCCGGGCACACGCCTAGTGATGTCACAAATAACCGTCGAGCTCAAGACGTGATGCACGACGCACTGAATGTCGGGTCAGCTTCCATGTGACCAAGCCAAACCATCTAGCGTCCACAAGAAGCACAAATGTAGTCTAATGATCCAGGCTGGATCTCTCCTCGGCCCGGACCACACGCTAGACGTGTGCCCATAATAGATGACCTGGTTACCCAAATGTGCGGACCGCCTCGGGCCTCGGTTCGACCTGTCTTGGTTGCTTATTGGGTCTTGCCCAGCAATGGGGTCCACACTGTATTCCGGTTCAACCCACTACAATAACCCCTCAACTTCTCGTTGGCTCAGGTAACGAGGGGTTGACAAGTGCCCCGAGCATAGATGCCGTTCGGTTGGCTCAGAAGCCTATTGATCTATGGCCCCTCTTCGGCCTCACTACAGTAACGTCTTCAACTATCAGTCTGTATGAATGAAGGCTGCACCTCTGAAATCGTATGCCACTTGTCGGAAGGATGTTCTGCACACATCAACTCATAAGCCTAACTGGAATGTCGCTTCACATTAAATGCACACCACGTGCCGGGATTGATTTTTTTGATAATCTACATCTTCATTTCTAACGCTTACCTTTCCAATGCACCCCATCTATAAAAGGGGATAATGAAGAGGCTCCCACTCTTCTCTCCTCGACACCTCTCTGAGTTTCACTGCCGTGTGATCTGTGATTCAAGCCTCCTAGCCCTAGATTCTCCTTTGATCAATGCAAGATACTCCTTAATTTGATCGCGGTAAGTTGTTTTGTACCTTAGCAGTAGATTTCAACTTGCTTTATAGTGGGTATGTTTGAGTTTTTTGGTTGTCCCATCACCAGTTTCCGGAGGGCTTCATGACGAGGCCTATCAAATCTTCCAACTTTCCTCTGACATTCATCCGAGCTGGATAGATGACACTGCCGAACCAAGAATTTAAAAAAAATCGACCGTAGTGAGGATACCCGTATGCTTTTTGTTTAGGCGTCAGACTGAATGAATGGTGTTGAGCACATCCAATAGATATTGAGCGTGGTTTGTTCATGCTCCATTGGTCAAAGAGTTTTGAGATTGTTATAGTATTCCTCTCGATGTGATCCTCGAACTTGACCAGAGAGCAGCCGACCAACCATACTTCAGAGTTCAGACACATTCCTATTATAGCAATTGTGGAAGGAGAACTTCGGGTGCATTTGGATAACAAGGGAGTTCTAAAATCATTTCCGTTGAAGACTGATACGACAACAACTATCTTTGGGGTCGTGTGTGTTAGGTAATATATAGATGCGTTTTGGTTGTAGGTAACAACTTACCCTATTAATATGGAGAAATAGCAGCATGGGCACTGATTTTAATCAACTCTAAAAACATCTTCCAACAAAACTGCCCTTGTGATATTTTTGTAGCTATAATCTATGATCACGTGTCGGTGACAGCAAGTACATCAATATCAAACTTGGGTACATTAAAATATAAAGTAGTGCCCATGAGTTTAGTTTTCTTCGAGACATGAACCTATACTTAGTGTTAGCAAGAAGGAACCGTAGTGAACAATGTCTTGAACTATGTCCTTGGAATCAATGTTATTCTTAACCTACTGTTATACTCATCTAGTGTGTCTGTCAAAGGTAATTTGTATGACCAGCACCCCGTAAAAACCTTGCCTTGGATAAATTCAAATCTAAGCTCTTCCTAATCTTCGTCACATTACATATGCACTCTAGTCGTATGAGTAGGACCAGGAAATTTCCCTCTAAAACTTTAGTGTTGCTCCACGTCATCCTACAACTTTATTATTGCCTATTGGTCTCATGGATGGAGATCTCAAATCGTAAAGGTAGGTGTTTATTGGGCGACTAATTTATTGGCTTCAGTCATCCTTTCCTGGTTAGTCAAGGACTAGCCTGCACCCTTTCTTTTTTTCAGAGAATCTGTTTTATTTTCAGATCTTTACATTTCACACTATTCCAAAGACTTCATTACGTTGTCAGTGCAAGCTTGCCTTGATAGAACAATCTCTATGCCTGCATTTGGACAACAAAGCAAAGGTCATTAACTGAGAGTTGCCTGACTCTCTGATACGATAATATAGAACTTAGAAGGTTGAATAATGAGGACAAACAAGAAAGAGGAATTGAGAAATACTGTGGCACCAGATGCAATGACATAGCTCATCTTAACTTCAAAGGGTGTTTTTTGTTATCCGAAATTAAATCTTGTCCCCACAACAACAAAATTTCATCTCACTCATTCACAAGGTAAAAAGGTTGCAGTTGGACAGTGTGTTAGTTTGAAAACTTTTAAACTCAGTATTTTTCCTAGACAAGAGTACGTGCTCAATTGTATGATGGTATTCTTGTATTCTGTTGTTGACCAGGGATTTGTACTTATGCTTTCTATGGTTGGTGTATTATTTAATTTTGTTGGTAGGCATTGTTGTTGTACTTTCTTCGCAAATTTACCAGCTAGAGTGTAACGCCCCGTATTATATGGTACGTTATTGTAAAAAAAACTAATCATTAAATCAACGGAATAATTTTTTTTCTTTGAACAAACATCCATAAATTCATCAAAAACTTTTAAAGGAAACATTGAAAAAAATACTTGTTCAAAAGTATGACGTAAATAATGTGAATCACAAAACCCAACAAGAAACTTTTGAAATCCCATAACATTAAATAGGGTCCCACTTGTAAATACTCCTCAAGGACCCTGCCTTCTGCCGCTATTGATACAACCACGGCTCGGCTACTTTTGTCTCATTGACTTCTTGGACCTGCTCTACTACTTGTTCTTTAGTACCTGGTGTGGAATACCATGATAACATATAGTGATTGACACTTAGTAGTACACTCAAACCTACCCATTATAGATATGCACATAATACAAACAACAGCAACAATATATGCTCTCAACAGAATAACATTAGCATCGAAAATATAAATTGTTAACACATAACAGGTGTTAAAGGTAAATCCGTGGGTATCGGTTTAATTAGTTTTTTTAAGTGTGATGTTCCCATACACTATGCTCTCATGCATTAAGTTCCCATACGTTGTCCTATGTGTAGTATAAGACACGACTCAAGGCCTAGCACAGCTTAGGATCCAACATGGCTCAAGACATAGCACTATTTAGGATTTGGCACGATTAAAGACATCCCCATCCCCATTGACCTTAAGTCTTTATGAAATGCTTATTAATAATTTAATATACGATGTTCCCATATGTCAGGCTTCCATTAGGTTATGGCACTGCTTAGGACTTGATACGGCTCAAGACATCACCGACCCTGGTAACTGCAACGGTGTAGTACTATCATCTCCATTAGCCACATACATCACCACATCAATGCAAACCTAACCAGTTACCCCATTGTTATCTTCAATTCCCACATTTCCCCAACAATGTATTCATATTTGGTTATTCATCCCCATTACCCATTTGACCCGATTCTGACAACATAACAACGTGCATAATAATTTTGGCAGCATAAAATCATGCATAATCATTCTAACAAAAATTCGACAGCATTACAATATGCATAAAAGTTATCACAAAATTTTATGACAGGAATTAGGCAACATAACGACATGCGTAAAATCTATTATAGTAAAATCGACAACATAACAACATGCACAAAAATCATTACAGTAAATTCGACATCATAACGACTTGTATAGAAATTATTACATAACTCTGGTAGCATGATGACATGCATAAAAATTATTACAGTAACACCGGCAGCATGATGTCGTGCATAAAAATTAACATAAATCCAACAGCATAACAACATGCATCAATTATTTTCATTTACTCCAGCAGCATAATGGCCTGCATTAAAATTACTACCGTAAATCCGGCAGCATAACATGTATAAAAATAATTACAGTAACTCGGGTAGCATAACGACATGCATAAAAATAATTATTGTAACTCTGGCAAGATAATGGCATGCGTAAAAAAATAAAAGGGATTACTTAATCTACAAGTAAGCATGTGATATGGTGTGAACATGAACTTAGGGGAAATGTTCTGGAGTCCTACCTCTACTCCTGGCCAAAACGCTTTCTGGATCCGTGCCTAAGTAGTGTCAATTGTAGTAAACACAGTTCTAGTCATGAAGACCATTAATTCAATGTGAGAGATTAAGTACTTGTATGAAAATTATGAAAACTTGATGGGGCCGATGGATTAGTAGTTATTTATTACTTTTAGTCGCAACAACTGTCGCTTTTAGGTAACTTGTATTACAAGTTTTTTGTTTTTGCAGGAATTTGATAGGAAATCATTTTCCCTTTCTAGGATCAGATAGAGTTTTAAGAGAAGGAAGTTGTCCATTTAGTGATTCTTCACTTTTATATGATATTTAATGAACTGAAAAGTCTTTCTTATATAAGAAGATACATTTATCTTTAAATTTGGCCATTGTTTTGGCAGATATATAAAAAATTGATACCGAGATTGATGAAATTAACTGATGGCTCAAAATTTCCTGAATGCTGATGTTCCAACTTCAGTAAACTCCATTCTGCACCTTGAAATGCTTCCAGCTCAAATTTGTTGGTCTTGTTAATTGTAGAAATTTATTATGCTGACAAAAACACAATTCTTTTACGACTGAGAATGTTAAGAGTAAATGTTTAGAATGCTTGAAGCAAGGCATGGATGGTTTGATTAAGTCTTTTGTAAGTCATGCCTCAAAACTCTATTTTGAGGACCTTTCAAGTCAGAAGCAGGCTTGAGAGTAGCTAAGAGGGTCATCTCCTGGGTGAGTTATGATAGCTGGTCAAATGAGTCTGAGAATAGGGTTCAGGTATGTGTAATCTCTTATCTGAACACATACTAGTTTTACATGAGGCAGTAATGACTAGGTCATGTTAGTGTAGGTTTGAGAGAGAAAATCAAAAGAGAAATAAAAGAATAAGAGCAAACTAATCATTACCATTGGAACCTAAACAGGCAATAAGTTCTTCAAGGTTTCACCTCAAAGTGCGGGTATCTTTTAATGGCATACTAGCTCTTTAGCTTTCAACTATTTATCAATAACTAACTTATTTAGTTAAATGCTTTCATCAGGTATGCACCGTCACTTTGTCCTCTATGGTCTAATGGAATACCTGCGAAGAAGGTTTGGTTGATCATCTTTTCCCTCATCTCTTCTGTTAATGTTTTCATTCTCCTAGACTCTTGATTCTATATCTAGCAGTTTTCCTGCATATTCTTGCACTTAGGTAAATTCTTCTTGCAGCTTTGGTCGACACTTCTCTTCTTCAGATGTTCTGCAGTTACTTGATCGCTTCTACAATTTGGAAATGCTGGTATGTTTTGTTGTGATATTTGTTGACATTTCATGTCATCTCCTAACTATGAGCGTCTACAAGTTTAGCGTACTAGAAATGCAATGCTACATATTCGCACTTGGATGTTGAGCGGAAACTGAACTATTCCTTAGCGTTTTACATGTCCTACGACTCAGAAAGTGATGGATGTACTCTATGTCATCATGGTCCACCAAAATTTTAGTGGTAAGTTCCTGTTTAAACGAAAGTATCATTTTCCATTACTTAATAAGCTCGTTTCATATCCCTTCGGAACCAGAGGGACTCTTAGTTCGCAGGGCTGAGTGTTGATTGGTAAGGGAGGTCCTGATGCAACAGTATGGTCGCCCTAGTATGACCTGGGGGTCATGGGTTTGAATCGCTGAAACAACCTTTCATCTTACGGAATCTAGGCTCCGTGCATCCATAGCGGGTGCCTTGTACACTAGGTAGCTCTTTGAGTTTTGATTGGTCGTCTAATAGTCAAACAAGGGAATCGTTTCACTTCTATGTAATATAATAGGGATGTCAGCAGTTTCATTTGCTGAACACTATGATAGAAAGAAAAGCATCTGGTCTTTTTTTCTATTTGTGCATCTTCCTATGATGTGAGAATGTTTTTAAAAAGTATGCCATCTTCTTATCATGTGAGAATGTTTTTAAAAGTATGCCATCTTTTGCACTTTGAGTGGTACCGATTGATTGTTTATGTAACATCCTCTTATTTTTTGCAAATTTCAGAAACCAGATGGCGAGGATGTGGAAATTCTGAATCAGGAGGAAGATTTCTGCTTGCCTCGAAGTTATTTTGTCAAGGAGGAATCTTGAGCAAAAAAGCTAGGGTATGCATTTTCGCCTTTACTCCAACTCCCATTCTCCCATTTTGAGGGTAAGAATCCTCATGTCCCCATGATACTTTTTTCCCGCTATCACAAAATTTGTTGTTTTTGAAATCTATGTACAAATTTAGATGCGAATCTGGATGGGATGGGAATTTGATTTCGAGATCTAGGAGGGGAGTTACTGTTTGTGCAAATATTTTTCCCAGTGAATTGGCCGGTACATGTGTGAATGTAGTGTTTTTGCTTTGCTTTCTTTTTTCTTTTATGTTAACGGCCCGTTTGGATGGGGGATATACCCCCCTCCAAAAATTATCACCCCTTATTAATTTTTTTGGCATGGTTTGGATGGGAAAAAAGTCCCCCTCCAAAAATTATTACCCCCTCTTATCCCTTATTACCCCCTCTTATCCCCCTCCAAAAATTATTACCCCTTCTTAAATTTTCACCCCCTTCCAAAATTATATTTTTCTCTTTTTTATTGTTAATTAAATTTTTTTTTTCTTTTTTATTGTTAACTAAATTTACGCGAGCTAAATTATATATATTTTTTTTTAACTAAATTTTTTATTGTTGATTTATATTTTGTTGTTATTTTTTTCTTTTTTTCTTGTTAATTGGTAAAAGAAAGTTAAAAAACCCTTAAATTATTCAAAAATAGTCATTTGGGGAGCTGATTGGATAAGGGATTATAGGCCCCATTTGGGATATAGTTTTTATTTATTTGTTATTTTTGTCTTTATTCATTTTTTTTGCATTTGTTGTTTAAATCTCAATATTTTGTAGTTTATTAGTCCGTCTTGATGAAAGGAATCTAATAAGTATAAAATTATGTCCAAAAGTTAAAAAAAAGTCACTAAAGACGACGAATAAGTACAAAAAACTCTATTTTTTGATTTATTTTTGTCTTTTCTGAACTTTTTTTGAAATTTAGCCGATGATTGATAACTTTTCTGAAAGCTCTTGTCGAGATGAATCAATAAATCAAAAAAAATTGATGAAAAACAAAAAATTACAAAAAAAATCCAAATAAGGACGAAAAAAATTTCAATAAATACCACAATAAATACCGCAGTCCAAATGGACCCTATTTTTAGGGGAATAAGTTATTGAAGGAGGATAAGATAAGAGGGGGTATTCTTTTTAAAGGGTTGGCGGGTTGGCCCACATTGATGTGATATTTATAGAGGGGGTAATAAAAAATAGATAGTTTGGATAAAGTATTAAAAAAGGGGGATAAAATAGTACTTGATTTTGATGGAGGATAAAATATGGGGATAAGGTTATTTTGTATTTGTAATGAGGAAGAAGAGGTATTATCAATACCCCCTCCCCTCTTTATCCCTCTCCGGGGGATAATTTTTGGGCACCCCCCCTCCCAAAAAATTATCCCCCTTTATCCCTCTTCGTTGGATTATTTTTGGAGAGGTGAAAAATTATCCCCCTGCATTTTTTGCTCCCAAACCATGCTAAACATGTCACGTCGATCTTTTTACCCCCTCCAAAAATTATCCCCCTTCTTTTTTTCCCCCATCCAAACAATCAACAGTTTTTTTCCTTATCCACCACTCTTGTCTCCCTTTATCCCCTTGTTTAATCCCTTATCCAAACCATTTACTTTTTTATACCCCTCTATAAATATCACATCAATGTGGGCCATCCCTCCAAAAATAATACCCCCTCTTATCTTATACCCCCTCCAAAAATTATCCCCCTGAAAATAATACCCCATCCAAACGGGCCCTAAGGGTAGTATAGTCGTCTTATTGTATTAGGGTTTGCTTAGGATGAACCTATATAGTTCTATCTTAGCGTTGTATCAAGATGTGGATTTATAGCAATAATACTCTTCTGCATGCTTTCTGTCTATTATAACAAAGTATAAGAGCTGTCACCAGAATGAATCACACTGAATGTTGCCGGCATAGTTTGTTTGCTTCGTGGCTCACAGGAATAGTTTGTTTTCTTCGTGAGATCTCTCTCTCTCTTTCTCTCTCTCTCTCTCTCTCTCTCTCACACACACACACACACAGAGTTGCATCCTTTCCTTCATCGTTGTCTTGGAACCGTTAGAACTGTTTGACCCAGATTTGTGAATCAAAAAGTTTGACCCCCAGCAAATCTAAGGAACTTGCAAGTCAGTAACTCAGACACTCAGGGTCCAGCAACTCTGCAACTCAGGTTTAGCAACTCAAAAAACCAGATCCCGCTCAAACTCGCAGAATCTTCGCTGATACTACGTTTCGAACCTCTGCCTGTCCCCCAACACCTCTGGCGACCATCGCCTGCACTCTTGCAGTCTGTAAGTACCTCTGTTGACCTCTGTTAGAACACTATTTCTCCCTTTGAAGCACTATTGCTGCATCTCTTACTACTGTAAGACCACTGTTGGTCTTCGTTGACATTCTTGGGACCTTTGTCTACGTCTGGTGACCTTCGGCAGCTGCCAGAAACCTTTGGCTACTTCATTTTGAACCCAGTTCTGCTTTGTTTGAGGTTGCTAAGCCCCCCATCTGCAACACCCAGCTGTTTCTTTCACTTGCATACCCCCAACTCTGTCCGACCATCTCTGGCCTTCGCCGGCAACTCCGACAATCCTCGCCAAACCTCTAGTGACTATGAATTGTGATTTGTCGAGGCCTTCCGAACGTTATGGTGATTTTTTTCGACCTCTTTGAAGACTTTTGGTTCCTATTGGCTCTTACTTGTCTACATCGTGGTTCTAGTTTTTCATGGCTACCACTGGGCGATTTGATTACAAGCTTTTCCTAATATTGCCACTCAGTCAAGTTTGCATAGTTCTTATACCACAGGTATTCACACACTACTTGAATTTTTTATTCTGGTTCTTCCCCTCGTATGACCTCTGACTTAACCCTCTTGCATCCCTTCCTCCCTTATTACCATTGCGGTTGCTAATGGATCTTTTATGCATGTTTTTTCTATTGGTTTTATTCTTTATACCTAGTCTCCTGTGCTATTTATTTTCTTATTTTTTTATGTACCAAAATTGCCTCTCATCCATTATTCAATTGTCAAATTGCGGTTTTGACACTCAATTTTCCTCTTCTGCTTGTGTTATGTAGGATTGGAAGTCCAAAAAGAAAATCGAGATTGGATGTAGACATTGTGATTTATATGTTATGGAGAGCTTTTATATTCCTATGGAGTTGACATCTATTGCCTTACATTTTTCTTTAGATCTTTTTCCTGTTTTGTTTTTGGCATTCTAGATTGGGTCATTTGTCTAGTGAACGCGTTAAGTGTTTATCTCAATGAGGTGTTCTAGTTAAAGTGTCTTTCACTAATATCTTTGAATCAACAGATGTAATTTACCAAATGTCTGCCTTGCCTTTTTTCAGAAGTAACTCGATTTCCACTATTACTTTTGCGTTTGTTCATATTTTTGGGGACCTTTTCCTATCGCTACCAAGGGTGGATTTTTATACTATGTGCATTTTCGTGATTATTACAGTCTCTTCGGTTGTTTTTATCTATTGTCTTCCAAATCTTACTTATTTAGTATTTTTTGCACAATTCACTCTATAGTAACATATTTTTAGTTGCCATAAATATTATTCGTTCTGATTTGGGTGGAAAATATTTTCTGACAGAATTGGCAAATTTCTTAGATACGTGTGGCTCCATCCATCAGTCTGATGCACCTGGACAAAATGATAAAGCTGAAAAAAAGCATAGGCACATTCTTCATACTGCCTGATCATTTCTGGTCTCTTCATCTATTGCCAGAGTCTTTTGTATTCAAGGACTTGATTCATATTGGTCCCTTTCCTTTTGCTGTACCTTTTGAGGTGTATCCTCTACTCTCGAGGTGTCTGATTCCCTCTCCTACCATCCTTCTTTCAAGGTCTACTCTTCTCCTACCTCGTGAAGTTTTTTCGCCCTAGCCTTCCAGCTCTACTACCTCTCAACATACCTCTTTAGACTTTGATCTTTCTGATCGTTGAGATCTTACTTGTGTCGTTATCTATCGATAGGAGTTGGTTTTACAAATACTTATTTCTCTTCTCCTTATCCAACTTTTCTATCTAGTGTACACATTTTTACCTTGTAGCCGACCCCAATTGATTTGGGACACAAGGCTCAGTTTGGTTTGGTTTGTACACATTTTTACCTTGAACCAAGGTCGTGCAAAGGAGTGAGTTTCCGATGATCCTAATAGGGTGAATGCCATTGATAAGGAGTTGATTGCTCTTGCAAAAACTCGCACATAGAATTTACGGAATTTTGTATTAGTGCCGAATTTTTAAAATCTTAATGGCTGCAAATGAATTATAAAATAAAAATTCAATTTGATGGGTCTTTGGAGCTGTACAAATTATGTTCAGTTGCCAAGGGTTTTTCGTAAGAATAAGGGATTGGCAATGCGGAGACTTTTGCACTTGTTCCCGATGACCAGTGCTTGCACTTTAATTTCTGTGGTTCCTACGCATAAGTGGTTTACATTGGCCTTTTTAAATAGATTCATGAGAGTTTTTTTTTTAACGAAAAATTAGTCAAAAGACCAATTTGAACTTATTTGGCTCATTAAGAATATGTTAATTTAATTTATGAGTTAGAATCCATGATTTGAGAAATTTTAACGCCGGAAGTCCTTTTGCAGATGGATTTATCCCTGAACGTAAAGAGATAATTTTATTTGATATTATTATTACTTCGAAAATTAACAAATAACATTGTTTGTTAAGGTATATGTTAAAAGCGACAGATGATGTTAACTGATAAACACTAACAGGTAACTTTATCTAATAAAATTATCATTTCAAAATTAAAAGATAAAGTTATTTTCTTAATAGACGAGTTAGATAATATGTTAGTTTGATAAATGTATTAGTCAAATTAGAAAACATAAAACATATAATTTTATTTGATAACATTATTATTATGAAAACTAATAGATAACGTTATTTGTTAAGGTATCTGTTTAAAGGGGAGATTTGGTCAAAAGTCTATACCCAATAAGTCCATATCAAACTAAATTATAGGAAGAATTCTTTTTGACATATAAGTTTTAAAAATACTATTATAATAAATACGCAATAATGTTATCTGTTTGTTAGATATAAAAGCGATAGTTTCATTAGATAAAGTTACATGTTAGTGTTTATCAGTTAATGTTATTTGTCACTTTAACAGATATCTTAATAAAAAAATTTACCTGTTTTACGTGATCATTATATCTGTTAATGTTTATCAATCAACATTTCTGTTGATTTAAATAGATACCTTAATAAACAACGTTATCTGTTAGTTTTCGAAACAACAATATTATCAGATAAAATTATATTTTTTAATTTGACAAATAGATATATAAATCTAACATATAATGTTATCTAACTAGCCTATTTAGAAATAACTTTATCTTTTAATTTGAAATGATAATTTTGTTAGATAAAGTTACTTGTTAGTGTTTATCAGTTAATATTATCTGTGACTTTTAATAGATACCTTAACAAATAACGTTATTTGTTAGTATTCAAAATAATAATACAATCAGATAAAATTATCTTTTTGTGTTTAAGAGCAAATTTGTTTATAAAAGGACATCAGACATTAAAACTTCTCAAACAATGTACCTTAACTCATAAATTAAATTAACATATCTTTATGGGTCAAATCAGCCTAGGTCCGTTTAACCAATTTTTCGTAAAAGATAATGCGTACGCAATTTTATAAAATTGATTAGTATAACACAAATTTTAATTTAATTTCATCATTTAAATCTTGAATAGAAAAACTGAAACATAAAAAAAAAGATCAGTTAAGTTAAATGTCATGACGGGTTCTTTGGATGAGATAGGTTAAAAATATATAATTGCTTTCATTAGATAAAATATATATAGGAAACGCAATCATAAAAATATATATTAAGATAAAATAAGTGCTTCTATAAGAAAAAATAATTATCAACATTTAAGATGCATAATTATTTGCACAAACTTAATCAAAATATATGTTACGTTTAATTTGGTTTCACTATTTTATGTTTTACTTTTTAAAATAAACTATATGTCAATGCACATAAATAAATAAATTAAATATATACAAAAAAGAGAAGTTAAAAACACAAAATAAGAGTATTTTAGTCTTTTATAAATTCAAATTAATAATATTTAAAAAAATAATAGCAGAAGAAAATTTGCTAACTAATTCGTAAAATAAAAAATGTCAATATATTTGCCAGAATCTCAAGAAGATTTCTGTATCTGTCAGTACATTTATCCTGTATTTTAATATGGAAAAAGACTATCAAGATAACGAATTTATTCGATTAATCAGAAACGACGTCGTTTCATGACTGTGCTCCCGGGCTTCCCCTCAGGCTCACCGCTCAAGCCATAGATTCGAAAATTGCGACCAGCCGCATTCCATTAAAAGCTTGGAATTCTCGGACACACACGCACGCACGCGAGCGCACACTCTCTCTCTCTCTCTCTCTCTCTCTCACATCCGTTTCTTTCTCCTTGAAATCTGCTTCCCATGGGGACCATCGGTCAAACCCTCAACCTCTGCGGCGTCCTCTCCGAATCGAAGAAAATCATCAACGCCCACACCCGCCACTTCCTCGCCCTCTCCGTTCTCTTCCTCCTCCCGCTTTCATTTTCTCTCATCATCTACCCAACACTCCAGACGACCATCTCCCAATCCCAGTCCTACCACCACTCCCAAATCCTCCTCCGGCACACCACCCACACCTATTCTGCCAAAACCCTTGCCGTACCTCTCCTCTACGCCCTCTTCTACCTGATTGTCTCCCTCTCGGCCGCCGCCACAATCACCTACAGCACCTACCACGGATTCTACGGTAGACCCGTCAAACTCGCAGCCGCCGTCAAATCCCTCGTTTTCTCTTTCATACCCCTCATCGTGACATCGGTGGTTACCCACTTATTGGTCGCCCTGGTTTGCGCCACGTTTGGGCTTTTCCTCTTTGTTGCTACCAAATGTGCTGGAATTCTAGGGTTTGAGATCGATTACAATTCGACATATTTTCTTGGGTTCTGCGCTGTCGTTTTGATATTCCTTCTGTTGGTTTTAGTTCATCTTAAAGTGAATTGGGCGTTAACTTCTGTGATTGTGGTTGTGGAATCCAAATGGGGTTTGGAGGCACTGCGGCGGAGTGCTTACTTGATGAAGGGGATGAGACTTGTTACTCTGTGTCTGTATCTGTTTTTTGGGACTGTGATTGGGTTTTTTGTGTGGGGTCTGGGTTCGAGACCTGCCTCTGGTAATAATTTCAGTAATGCTTGGAGCTGCTTGTCTTTCATTTTGCAGACGGTGATGGGTTCGAGCACTGTGACTGTGTTTATGCTTTACAGTGTGGTCTCAAAGACGGTTTTGTATATGTATTGCAAGGCTTTTCATGGAGAATTGGCTTGGGAGATTGCAGAGGAGTTTGCTCGTGATTATGTTAGCTTGCCTTTTGATGATGCAAAAGTCCCTCATGTCGTCTTTGTTGCCCAAGCCTGATCAGTTTGAGGATTCGTGGTTTGTCTTGTGACTAAATCCTACATGTGGCTTCTTGATGGGTAGCTCTGTCTCTTTTTTGTGTATGGAGTTTGTTTGTTTGTCTTTTTCTCTTAATCCTATGAAACAACTCATCCTGAATGTGGGGAAAAGGGGATTTGTAAGAAATATTATGTAAAAATGCTGCTGCCATTGTTAAAGCACGACGGTACTTTTAGTAATATTGTTTTGTCATTGTTTTTCCCTTTTCTGTCTGGAGGACTGGATTGATTGTGTTGTTTTTTTACATGGGATTTTCAATGAGCAGGTTTTGCATTACAGAATCAGTTAACCAGAGCTGCTGCTCAAACAAAATCTGGTGATTTCTCATTGCGAAAATGACTTGATAAGAAGGGAGAAAATGACTTGATAATGTATCAAAATCTTAAGTAAAATATTTTGGATTTGCAAGATTAAAGATATTATTTGAAGATTTTCTGGAAGTGGACTTGTTTAGTGATCCAACAACTTGTCTCATAAGTGAGCAAATTCAGTGATTGTTACAAAAAATTTATTCTTCATTTGGGATGCTCTAAAGTTTCCAACAATTATGTGTGGGCGATCTCAATCACATCATCCATGGCATGGTACTACAAAACAGTTTTCATATCTATAACATACAAGGTAAAATAATTGAATTTCTCGTCGTCTCTTTACTAGGTTGGGTAGCTTTGTTTTTTGATGCGAAAAATCGAAATAATAAATTGCCTTGATGATTGTATGAGAAGGAAAAAGTTTTCATTAAAAACTCAAATTTCAAGATTTTAGTAAATCGATCTATTAATGGTATTCATTCTATTGTGCAAAATTAGTTCAAAATTTGATTTCAAGATTACTAAATCAATCTATCCATGGTGTTCAAACAGATCTCCCCATAGACACAAACAGAATGCAGAATTGTCAAGTGCATGATTTCCCATAGATCTCCCCAACTATCTCCAACATAATTTTAACTTTTGTTTTTCAATTTATAGGACGTTGCCACTGTTACCACCAGCTCCAATCACAACCCTCCCTTGCTTTTTGTTTTGGTCCATGGACTCATTACCAGAGAAGAATTAGGACACTGCTAGAATTCTTGTAACGCTCTTAATTTTGAGAATGTTAATAAAAGAATTTTTTTAAATTTGCTTCTTGTCGTTTCATTTAAAAAGGGCAAAGTACAAGTTAAATTATAAAATATTTAAATACGAAAGTAAAGCTTTTCAAAAAATGATTTTCCAACACAAAAGACTTTCAAAAAGGAAGTACAAGATACTAAATTACGTGAACCACGATTCTTCCACGGCGATGTTGGCAGGATAATTCAGGTCTTCAACCCTAACTTCGATATTTTGTGTGAAATGTCAAGGACAGAATGTAGTACTATGAACTATGAGGTTCAATAAGTTATTGAATAAGGTAAAACTTAAATGGAGAATGTTTTAGTTTTTTTGACATAAATTATTAAAAGTATTAATGAGCTCGGCAAAAGGATACTCTTGTTCACATCTGTCATGCCAAGATCATTGTGTATTCAGCCGACTTGAGAAAGACGATTAGTTGAGATATGACAGAACCCCAAATAGTGAACCTTTCCATCATCATTTGTGGGAATCCCATTAGTGTTTCAAGGTCTTACTGGTTCATACCAACATTGGGGCGTTCTCCTAGCTCTAGACACTCCATTTCCTACATTTATTTGCCTCTTTATGAGTCGGCTTCAATTGTAGCATCCCTATAGAGTGGCATTGTTGAGATGGTATTGTTTCCTTATAGTCATAATTGTCATGAGCCTAACTTTGAGAATATTGACTTTCAAAAATAATTTGCTTAATGGAGGGAACCTATTCTTCCATGTGTTCTAAAAGAGCTCTCTGCGATGAAGAATTTTTTTTTATTGAATTTAACAATTGATGGGCAAATTGTAATGATCCAATATCGATATTCTCTCTTAATATAATTTCCCCCCAACACATTAGATTAGTTCGACCAACATTACTGGTTTGTTCTAACAGTAAGTTTTGGCCACTTGTTTCATAATGAATTCGCGTAAGATGACCATGTATCATAGGTTGATTTTGGCCAGTATGCTCATTTCAACCAATATCATCACCTAGTCTCTATTTTCATGATCGTTCGAGGTATACACGATTGTGTTTATCTCCATATTCCTTTTCGAGTTTGAATTAGATTGAGAAACGTCACATTGTTTTCTAGTTTTCACCATTTTCAACACTTTATATCCCATCGGGTGTGCCAAAAAATTATTATTTGGCTTATTTTCTCCAAGAATTAAAATTGAGTGCAAACGTACAGGAAGAAATTTATAATTATCCTTTTTCAGAATTAATTTAAAAGTATTACAACCGCAATTATCAAGCATTGTGTTATTTGTTCTCTTACATCAATGAAGATGATTTTTCTAAAATGTCCACAATCGAACTCAGAAAACAAAGAGACAAGAGTTTGAAGAGTCAAGAATATAAAAAGATCACTCGATGACTAAATTCAATATAAAAAATAATACATTCGAGGATTCATGCCAAGTTCTAATTACTTTGAACAAGTTAACCAATTATAGCTACGGCTACAAACTAAGGATATGAAGTAACTACAATTATTCTACAACTACATGCTAACTAATGCTATTTATATTGAGATAAACTAAGCAACAAAGTAAAAGTTAATCCTTCATGGTTTTGTACAGGGATCATTTCTTCTTCGATACTCACTGTTATTTATAGGCACTAACTGTAACTTCCTTTGGTAGTTCCTTCCTGTTTTCTTGCCTTTTTTGCTTCAATTTTTTCAAACTCTCTAGTCTTTTTCGTCCTTTGATCCCGTGACTAGATCATGTCTATTGCTCACGCTGTACGTAATTTCTCTCTCAGCCTTCTATTCTCGATTTGACACCTATTACTTGCGCTAAAAATTACATGAATTTTGAGTCCCTGAAATTCTTTTATTATGAATACTGGAACATCCAAACGCAAATAATTGCCTCTCCTTTAAAAAGACGTCATATAATATCCACACAATAATGCGATGCCCGTGTGTTGGCACTCCTACAATTATTGCCATGTGGTAGGACGTATTTTGAGTGTAAACAAGACGTGATAGGAATTATGTTACAGTTTCTTTTGCCAACAAAAATTTCAAACTTGAAATTTTAATAATTTAACTAACAGCATTTGAATGATTTTAACGACAGAAAAGTAATTGTATAGCAATTTTAAAAATTAGAAAAATAAAGATAATTTTTCAAACTACATAAAAGGTAATTACAATTTACTGTAGATGGACCGGATGTTGTTTACTTTAAATGATTAACCAAGCCATGCATGGCATTTTTTTATACTCACTGATATATTACTCGTGCCTATGACACTACTTATAATATTAAATCCATATTAGAATTCTAATTAAGTTATTATTAAAGCTACTATTATGTTATTGTGTAATTTTTCTGTAATGAATTTCAATCGTTAGATCAAAATAATCTCAATTGTTGTGAAAATATGTTTGGAAAGCCCCACATCATTGTGCATTGTAATATATATTGGTCTTATCATACAATATTTTTCAAAAAAATTACTTATGTATTATGTATTGACAAGTGAATATTTATAAAAAAAATTAATTAGTTTAAAAAAATAGAATGTTCATGTGAATATATATATATATACGTAAATATATAGAGAGAAATGATTAGCATTAATGTACTTTTTAGATACTTATTTAAAAGTTGTGAGACAAATAAATACTAATTAAAATTGGATTTTGTTAATGTTGCTCTAAGGGCACATGAAAGAATCCTTAAATAAGACTAATTAAATTTACTTTTACAGGAAATGATAAGAGTCATTAATATCTTGTGCAATATTAGGGTAAGAGAAAAACTTGTGTTATATCGAGAGAAAATATCCTTTTTATATTTTTCTTGGTGTTACATTTTTATTTTTTTCCAATTTTTTTAACTATCTCGACTCTTGACTGTCTCGGATGAGGGGGACAAAAAAGAGAATGGTTAAAAATTGATAGACTAAATTGTAACCATATTTTGACTTGTAAAAAATCAGGCCGACCGTCATTAGCTCAAAACAACGTGTTTCAAGATGCTGCACAATTGCAGCACCTTTAGGAACTACAGGGACTCGGTTCCATATTTGAAACCACATATTCACCATCAGAAATGCATCCATTGTTTTGAATAGGCCTGACAATATTTTGCTAATTTTGTCTCGTCAAAATTTGGTTACAATTTAATTTACCAAATTTTAATCCTTTTTTTCCCCTCATCCAAGACACTTGAGATAGTTAAAAGAATTAAAAAAATAAAAATAAAAATGTAATACCAAGAAAAATATAAATATATAAATTTTCTCCAATATTACACAGGACATTAATAGTTCCTATTATTTCCTATAAAAATAAATTTAATTAGTCTTATTCAATGATCCTTATTATGTGTAATTAGGGCACACATTTACAAAACCCATTAAAATTATTGCATGACTATTTTTTTTTATAGTAAATCTTAACGTTTGCATGAAAATGATCTCAATCATAATAATAGTTTCTGAATGCTTCATACGGTTTTCCTCGTAATATATAGATTTTTCAGAGCAGACATCTCCGCAACGACACGGCGAAACACAGCGTCCCAAGCTGTCATCGTCAAATGCCAAATTATTTTCCAATTCGGTTGAACCAACAAGTCCAGGTAAGAGAGAGAAACAACAAGAGAGAGAAGAGAAAATAAACAATCTTCCTCGCAACGCACCTGCAGCCCCAAATTGTGCATGATTCAATTTTTCAACCGAAGGATTCCATTTTCATCTCGAAAATAGGCAGAATAATTCATGACCATTTGCCTATTTGAATTGAATCGCGTAGTTCTTCCTCAATTGCCATTTGAAGCTTCCCAGTTTCATCCACAATGACCGAGTTTTAAGTCAAATCTCCAAATGTAGGTAACGGGGAACCCATATTTTCATCACGACATTGGTATATTGTAGTTTTGAAGCTTTACGTTCGCGAATTCTTGAGGTTTTGGATCGGCATTTTAATTTCTAGTGTTTGCAATTATTTGTGAATCCGGTGAACTGGTTTAAGCTGGTTGAGCTGCAACTCGATTGATTAACACTAAATGCCTGTTTGGTACAATTTAGAAGCCTTATGTGTGCAAAATTCGAGAGATTTGTTGATGTCTTCGTTTGTGCAAATGAATTTCTAGGGTTTTGTAACTGGTTTTAGATGTTCCAGAGCTGGACGTTGTTTTCTTCAAGTCTAAATGCACAATGTTCTCAAGATTGGCTCCGCAAGGTTTTTGAATTTGTGGGCTTTTCGCGGTGGAGTTTGATGAGCTTTTAATTTGATTTTTCGGGTATAATAATAGAGATGGGTTAGGTGAAGTGATTGGTTGTTCAAATTCACGAGATCGTGCAGAGCGCTGGAGTGATTTCCTTATGGGGAAGAGTTGTGCATTGGAATGTTCAGATGGGTTTTGGGTCTGCTACTGGTCTTTCCCTGATATTGCAACTTGAATGGCTGATTCTCAGAGAAGTAGTCTCGCAGAAAGGGACATCGAACAGGTAAAATTCTTTTTTGTGGTTGTGGAATCGTTTAAATCTTTGCTGCATTTGGTAATATCAAATCAATGTCTTTGATGTGGATCACAGATCCTTCTAGTTCAGTTTAGTAGTTGATGAAATATGAATATTAATGAGTGATGTTGAACTTCCTAAAATTTCAGAAGGGAGATATTGGGTGATGAAACATTCCTTCATGCTATTATGGTACTTGAAGTTCTAATGATACCATTGGTTCTCTCCTAGTTCTACAGATGCTTTGTGTGTGCTTGTGTGTGTTTTATTTCCAATGTTTTAAATGCCTATAAATCCATCGTTTTGAGTTCTCTGTACTCTTTGTGATCATAATCTATGTTATTTTGTACAATCACGTGTTTGCCAATGATCGCTCATGACAATTCCAATCTTGAAATAATCTTCACCTAAGGCTTTTATTCAGTAAGTGAATTAGGAGGACAACAAGATACAAAATAATCTAGATTATTTCGTTCACCTGAGTTCATTGATGGTTTCTGTCAATATTGTTAGATTTGTTGAAACCCACCAACCAAAGCCTGATTTAGAAAATTCAGAAGGAAAAATAACCAATTGAAATTGAAAAAAATGATGCATAAAATTGCAATAGAAATGCCATACATAAACCATGAAGGAATGCCATGATTCTTGACATCCTTTTAGTTGTTGGATGAAAGTTTGAAAATGCTAAATGATGTGCCATTATGGTAGTTTGTGAGAGACATTTTGAGATTCATCCCTTCTTTTAAATTACTAAAGATGCTACATCTGATAGCAGTTCTAGAGTAGCTTGTAATAATATGAAAAATATTGTAAGTGTAGAATAAAACTAAATAAGAATGTGCAGATAGCATTAACAGTTGTCAGTAATTAAAAAGGCGAATGAGTTTTGAGCCATAAAGTATCCACACTCAAAAGTATTCCCCACGTATTTAAGTTCGCATGTAGCAATTTTAACTAAAATTAAATGGATCACTGGAAATTAAGGACACGTGCCCCACTAAAACTAAAAGTATTCCCCGTTCGTGTCTTGATGGAAAGCCAAAGAAATCTGGCCCATTAAAGCTTAGGTCTCCTTTAGGGCAGTTTGTGAGAGCGATCTTGTGAGATTCATCGATTCTTTTAAAATTTCTAAAGTGTTACATCTCATGACAGTTTCTACTGCAGCTTGTAATCATACGAAAACATTCTATAAATAGGAGAAAGTTTCAAAAAGACAGTTTTAACTATTTTTAGTGTATTTAGCATCGTTTTATTTGAATTTTTAAATTTTGGTCCATGTTATTATACTTATATGATCTTGTTGAAACGAAAAAGGAAGTGCAGAAAATTCAACAAAAATTTATACAAGAAGACATAATTTAATCCAAACTCAGCCTTAAAAGATCTTAGCCATTGAGGGGGTTATGGTCCTGGAGTTGACGATTCTGAGAGGAAAATTCGAAGTGAAGCCCAACCATTGTAGGCCTAAAGATGGTAGTATGTGTTTCCTAGCTTGTTATATAGATTTTATCATGAAAAATGCTATTCAAAAGTTAGTTTATTGGAGAGAAATTTATAGACCGTTAGTTGTGTAGAATGAAGTGTTGAGATACTCCCTATCTTTTATATAGATTTTTGTCATTACAAATGCTAAGTATTTAAGAAAACGCTATTAAAAAAAGTTCGTTTGTAAGAGTGACATTTTCATGCCGTTAGAATGAGTAGAATGAAAGATTGAGATTGTAAGAAAAAAATAAAAAATTATTAAAAAGCCATTCGAAAGTCGTGCGAGAGTGATGTTTTAGATGTGTAGAATAAAAGATTTATTTTTGTAAAAAATATAACAAGCATTTGTTAAAATTTCACTCAAAAGTTAATATTTGCAGAGGATATTTTTAGACCGTTAGACGTGTAGAATGAATGGTTGAGATTTGTAGAAATAAGAATATTCTTTGAAGATACTTTCCAATCGAGTTATTTAAATTTTTTGTCTTGAAAAATGCTAAGTATTAATTAAAATGCCATTCAAAAGTTTATTTATGAGAGATATTCTTAGACTGTTAGATGTGTAAAATGAAGGATTTTGAGATTTGTAATGAAAAAAAATATTCTTTGTTAAGATACTTCCCTATCTTGTTATATAGATTAGCTCATGTACTGACATTCTTTTCCTTTAATTAACAGGCCATTACAACACTTAAGAAAGGAGCATATTTGCTTAAGTACGGGCGCAGAGGGAAGCCAAAGTTCTGCCCATTTCGACTTTCTACTGTAAGTTTCCTTGTGTCTAGTATAAAAAACTTGAGCCAATCTCTTTATTTTGCATGTATGTTAATGTAGTTACAGGCTAAAGAGGAGTTTATACCTCCATGAAGTTTTGGGCGTATTTTCGTAGTTTGCAAATATTACTACCACTTGGGCATCACATTTACAATGGAAGGAAGATATTTTCTGAAAGTTCAATGGCTTTTTACCCCTTTCTTTTCATTCCAAATAGCAGGTTTCTGATAATTTATCAGGTACAGCTTGTCGCATTATTGTGGCATAAAAAACTTATCAATGAAGAAAGTAAGGGATTATAGCAGTAAGAGTGGTTTTGGGAAAAACTATCCTTTACCTGTCAATCTATCTGTGGAAGAAAAAAGTTCATTCAAGTGATTAGAACACAAATCAATCATCACAATCAACTCACATGCGCAATGGCCAGTCTATTAAAAGATTAAGGGGTCATTGACTCCTTCAAATGTTGAGGACGTACTATAAATTTATCTTACATTTATTAGTTTTGGTTGAAGTTTTCACTTAACCCTGTTAAAATAACTCAAGAAGTTTGTAAAATAGGATATGGAGTCAGTCTAGTTTATACTTTTCATGTATAATTTGATCTATACTTTTGGTTATTGGTTTGGAGTTTATCTAGTAAGCAGCCAAAAAATGTAGGAATTACTTTTTCTTTGGATAAATTGTAAATGAATTGAAGTATAATTTCTTTTAGTAGAGACTAGCTTGATATCTTTTGACATGCCAAGAAAGTTTTCTTTTTGTATAATCCCGCTAAACAAAAATCCTGCGGTTGTCGGTGCACATGTGTGACAAAGATGCCCCGGCTCCTCAAAGCATCTCTATTTCCTTGTGCTATTTTCAAAGGGAAACCCTCTTTTCTTTATTTCGACTTACTTAGGTTCTTTTTACCACATTGCAGGATGATTCCTTGTTGATATGGTATTATGGCAAAGAAGAAAAGCAGCTTGAATTACGTCTTGTTTCAAGGATAATTCCCGGACAGCGTACTGTATGTCATCTCAATTAGCGCTCATGAAAGCAAAGATGCTAGTTTTTCCAACGCATTCTAGATATATCCAGCTTATTATATTTTGCGTGCTTTTGTAAAGGAGGGGTTGGAAAGTAACTTTTTTCAATTATTTTCACTTCTTGAATATTAATTCATTGTGTATCCCTTCCAGTTTTTTGCTTGTACATTGAGCATGATTTTTTCTGTACATAGACCATGATTTTGCTTGATTTCAAGACATTTGATTGAAATGATAATGCTTTAGGCAATATTCCAGCTGTATCCCCGGCCAGAGAAGGAATATCAGTCGTTTTCTCTCATATACAATGACAGGTCCTTGGATTTGGTGAGTTCATCGGATTTGCTTTTCTTTTCACTGGGTAGCTTGTTCTCTCCCCCCACTCCTCCTCAACTCCATTGGGGTACGTGAGAAGTTGCAGGGGATGGGACAAAGTTTGCTTTGCTACATTCCTGAAGAACATGTTAAGCATAGTATAAAGTTCCATTCCTTGTCCATTTATTGGCCCTAAGTTTTTATATTTTTTTATTATACTTGGAGTTCCATAAATTGAACTACACGTGTTTATTCATTTTATCATTTTAAACATAATTGCTGATAACTTGATAGGTATGTAAGGATAAGGATGAAGCTGAGGTTTGGTTTGTCGGTCTAAAGGCATTAATTTCGCGAGGCACTTACCATAGTTTGTGTAGTGAAGTAAGAAGAGAGTCTATATCAGTAGACAGTCTGCAAGCCCGCGGAACCTATCTTTCTGGATCATCCTCTGTAAGGAGCAATGTCTTACTTTTTCCGTACTTTTAAGTTTTTTAATCCACTTTGAATTCTCAGTTGATACATTTATTTGGGTCTTCTTCTTCTTCCTTCCCCCTGTTTTTCTATTATTACTTAATTGCCTCAGGATCAAGGAGATATTCCACAAGTCGAGAGTCTTCCCCAGAGTAGATTGGGAAAAGCATTCTCTGACATAATTTCATATACTGCAGCGGCCAAAAATCAGGCTCAAACAGAACCAGTTAGTTCTCTTAGCCCAGTTTCATCTGTAGCCACAGATAATTCAAATGGTCGAAGTTCGGCAGCTGAAACATTTCGTGTTAGTTTGTCTAGTGCTGTAAGTTCATCAAGCCATGGCTCCGGTACTGAAGATTTTGACGCCCTAGGTGATGTTCTGATTTGGGGAGAAAGCATTGGTGATGGGCAACTGGGTGGTGTGCATGGAGTTTACAGTTCATCTAGCACCAAGCTTGATGCTGTTTTGCCTAAACCATTGGAATCAACTATGGCACTTGATGTCCATAATATTGCTTGTGGTGGAAGGCATGCTGTGCTAGTCACTAAACAAGGGCAGGCATTTAGTTGGGGGGAGGAGTTGGGTGGCAGACTTGGGCATGGGGTAGAAGAGGATGTTTTGCACCCAAAGCTCATTGATGCTCTTACCGAATTGAACGTTGAGGTAGTAGCATGTGGAGAGTTTCACACTTGTGCCATTACTTGTTCAGGGGATCTTTATACTTGGGGTGATGGTAGTCACAACCCTGGGTTACTTGGGCATGGAAGCGAAGTCAGTCACTGGATTCCAAAAAAAGTAACCGGTCCCTTGGAGGGTATACACGTGTCTTATATTTCTTGTGGACCTTGGCACACAGCTCTCATAACGTCTGCGGGCCAGTTGTTTACATTTGGAGATGGGACTTTTGGTGCCTTGGGCCATGGGGATCATTGTAGCACAGATATTCCAAAGCAAGTGGAAAATTTAAGAGAATTGCGCACAGTGAGGGTTGCTTGTGGAGTTTGGCATACTGCTGCAGTTGTTGAGCCCACTGATAGCTATTTATGTGGAAAGCTGTTCACTTGGGGGGATGGGGATGAAGGCCGACTTGGACATAGTGACAAGGAGCCTAGACTAATACCGGCATGTGTACCTTCATTAGTTGACATAAGCTTTTGTCAAGTAGCGTGTGGGCACAACCTAACAATTGCACTTACAACCTCCGGACGAGTTTATGCAATGGGGAGTTCTTTAGCTGATGGAACGATGCCCATATGCATTGAAGGTGAAATTGCCAAGAGTTTTGTGGAACAAATTGCATGTGGTTCGTATCATGTTGCAGTTTTGACTTCAAAAGCAGAGGTTTATACTTGGGGAAAGGGTGCAAATGGCCAATTAGGGCATGGAGACAATGAAGACCGAAATGCACCAATGCTCGTTGAGTTTTTGAAAGATAAGCAAGTAAAGAGCGTAGCTTGTGGTGCGAATTTCACTGCAGTTATATGCCTTCATAAATTGGTATCCACCACTGACAATTCCGTGTGTTCCAGCTGTTTTAATACCTTTAATTTTAGAAGGAAACGTCATAATTGCTACAACTGTGGCTTGGTCTTCTGTAAAGCATGCAGCAGTCGGAAGTCATTGAAAGCGTCATTGGCTCCTAGTATGAACAAACCATATCGTGTCTGTGATGATTGCTTTAACAAGCTAAAGAAAGTTGTGGAATCTGCATCCATTGCTCGAATACCTAAAGTCAAAAGTGGAAATAGACTTGAAAAAGAGATTGGGTTTCCACTATTGCAGGGACAACTTTCCAGACTCTCATCTTTTGACTCATTAAATCTGTCTAATATCAGAAATTCCAAACAATGTTTGAAAATAGAACTGAATGATAGCCGTGTGTTTCCCCTTTTTAATGGAAATACACAGAGGGAAAGCATTTCTTCTTCTTCTAAATCATCAAATGCTCCAGTTGCATCTTCAAAGAAGATTTTTTTAGCTTCTGTTCCTGGTTCTAGAATGGTATCTCGGGCAACATCTCCTGTTTCAAGAAAGTCAACTCTATTTCACTCTGCCAGTCCTGCATCATCACCGCCTGTTAGGACATCCGAAGTGATTCTTGCCAATTTGAAGCAAATAAATGAAAAGCTAAGCCAAGAGGTCATGAATTTGAAGGCACAGGTAACCTTTCTGAAGATGCAGATCTTACTTCCTTTGGTCCCATTTGGGCAGAAATCTCCAATTCAACTTGGCTATGTTAGTTGATGGGAACTGCTAATCAACATGTTCATATGGCTTTTACAATGCCCCCACACGTATTGGATGAATTACTCTGACCTCCCTTACTTTTTTAAATTATTATACAATTACCTCTCTTATCATCAAAACCAATCTATCGTCGTTAGTTAAGCTCTGAAAATTTCAAGTTTGAGATTTTATTTGACAAAACGAACTATAACGGGGCTCTTATCACGTTTGAAATAGCCTATGTTAAACTTTTGAGATTTTCCGAAAGCTAAAATTCAAATAAATCTCAAAACTCTGTCTGAATTTTGACTTTAGAAAAATCTAAAAAATTCAATATAGGCTCTTTCGAATGTAATAGGAATTATGTTGCAGTTCAGTTTGTCAAATAAAATCTCAAACTTGAAGTTTTAATTGCTTAACTAGTGATATTTGATTGATTTCAACGATAAAGGAGATAAGTCCATAATAGTTCAAAAAGTAAGAGGTCAAAGTAATTTAAAAAACCTCAAGGGGGCATTGTATTTGTTAGATCCAACGTAAGTTAAGAGAAACAAAAGTGTATATGGTTTGTTCATTAACCCTAACACTAAATAGTATTATTTATATTCTGTAATGACTAATCATAATACATGACTACTCGATGTGGAATAACAACTTATTCTAATACTCCCTTTCAAGCTAAAGAATAAATATCACAAAGAACCAGCTTGCTACATAGAAACTCTAACCATGGTTTGAACAATGCCTTAGTAAACGTATCAAGTAATTGAGCACCCAGAGATACAAATGGAGTAGTTATTACACCATCTGTTAACTTCTCAAGTACTAGATGACATTCAACTTCAATATGCTTGGTACTCTCATGAAATACTGGATTCGATGTAATGTGAATCGCAGCTTGGTTATCACAGTATAAAGGCATAGGCAACTGTACACTAAATCCTATCTCCTCAAGAAATGATGGCAACCATACAATCTCACATGCGGTGTGTGCCATTGCTCTATATTCTGCTTTTGTACTAGACCAGGAAACCACTATCTACTTCTTCCTCTTCCAATTGACAAAATTTCTACCTAGAAATACACAATATCCAGTGGTGGACCTTCCATCGGATGGTCCTCTAGCCTAGTCAGAATCAATGAATGCCTTAATCTGCAAGTGTCGACTAGCTCGATAAAACAAGCCGTGTCCGGGATGTGCCTTGAGATACTTCGTGATCCGGAGAACTACCTCCCAATGTGGGTGACGGGGAGCGACATAAATTGGCTCACTACACTGACTGCAAAAGAGATATCCGGACGTATAATAGTAAGGTAATTTTACTTACCAACCAACCGGCGATATTAATCAAGGTTGGGGAGTAACTCCCCCCGGTCAACAGATAATTTGACGTTGGGATCCATAGGAGTTGCAACAGGCTTAGTTCTCAACAAGCTAGTATCCTCAAGAATGTCTGAGATAAGCTAATACCGTCTTTGGATTGCGCCACCTCGATCCCTGAGAAGTATTGTAGTTTTTTCAAATCCTTGATATGGAATTACTGATGTAAGAAGGATTTGAGTTCATCAATGCCTCGCTGGTCATCATCGGTAATAATAATGTCATCCATATAGACAATCAATAATACTTTCCCCATTCAGATTTGAGTGAGAACACAGAATGATCAGACTAACTCCAATGCATACAAATTGTAATACTGCATCACTAAACTTTCTGTTAGTTGTTACGTATTAGGTTATGCATAAGTTAACCCTAATGGGCCTCGGTGACTAGGTTAACCCTAACCTCGTTCACTTTATTATAAATAAACATCTCGCCTCTCTCTAAAGAGTGTGGGTTTTCCTCTTTACATGGTATCAGAGCCGTGGTAAAGAATAAAAAATAATAAAACCCTAAACCTATTCTGCCGCTGCCGGTTATGCACTGATCTTTCCGGAAGCATTGCGCCTCCACTGCCATCATTGGCATCTTAGGCTCCCCTCTTCAGATCCGCTGTCTCTTTCTCCACCGCCGCTGCCGCCGCCCTCATCTTCTCCTGGCGCCGCCTCCTTTCTCTGCCACTACCGCCGACCTGCACCATTCTTTCTCCGGTGCTGCTACCTCCTGATCTGGCCCCTTGGTTGTTTGACCGTAGCCACCACTGCCCGCCGCCGCCGCCGCTACCCGCCATCCCCTACCATCACCACCGCACATTTCCAGATCTGCTACTGCCCTTGTTGCTGTTGTGCACTTCTGTCTCTGTAAGGCAGTGGCCTGACCTCCCGATCGGGCCCCTTGGCTGTCTGACCGTCCCCGCCACTGCCTGCCGCCGCCGTCGTCCGCCACCATCATCGCCTCACATCCTTAGATTTGCTATTGCCCTTCTTGCTGTTGTTCTCCTTTGTCTCTGTAAGATAGTGGACTGATCTGTCCTCTCCAGCTCTGCCGGTGTGTTCTCTCGTACTTGTCTGCTCTGGCATCATGCCTACTTGATCTGCGTCCGTGCTGCTTCTTGGTTATTATTCTGTTCTTGGTGAATGAAATTCTAATCTGGTGATTGGTGGTTCGTCGGGCTGATATAGGTGTCGAGAGTGGGATTTGTCCTATATCCTCTATTATTGTAGTCATGTCGACTATTGACTCTTCGCCACCATCGCCATCTGCCCCGTTTGCCTAGCCCGTGGTGGCTTGCGAGCCCGCTCGACCTCAGATCTTCTCCTCGTCTGCTTGCTTGTTGGAAACCAAGCTGACTGGCTCGTCCACTTTGTGTTATGGCGGAAGGTCCTGAAGTCTCTTCAAGGTATGGATCTCGATTCACATCTGATAGACTGTGCTCCTTTCGACACTTCACCTCAGTACCGTTCCTGGATTCGGGATGATGCCCGCCTATTTACCTTATTGTTGAACTCCATGGATGAATCTGTTGAGGTGTTGGTTGCAAATGCCGATACTGTGCAAGAAATTTGACAATCCTTGTCCGCTACCTATTCCACTGCTAATGATCTATCCCGCCTCTTTGATGTGATGAAGGGGTTCTTCCAACTCACGCGTGAGGGAAAAACTCTTCAGGAGCACTATGCTGGGTTCAAGACTCTTACTGCTGAGTTTGACTGTTTGCTCCTATTTACTTCCGAACCCACAGTATTTCGCCGTCAGCGCGATCAGATTATGGTGGTACTTTACTTAACCAGTCTTGGTGGTGGTGACTGTGAGGCTGCCTTGTCACAGATCCTTGCTAGGGCTAATATTTCATCCCTCCCGGAGACCTTTCGTCATGTGAGTCGCTTGGTGAGTCACTCTGATGCTCGCCCTCTACTCCTTGAGTCCGCTGATAGGGTTGCCTGTTTTTCTTCCTCAGGTGGGGGCTGAGGCGGGCGTACAGATGGTCGTACTAGATCTCCGGAGACTCGCACCTGTCATTATTGTTTGTTGGCCACATTCGTCCCCATTATCCTCAATTGGGCCCTAAGCCATTTTCTATGGCTCATGTTGCTACTGCCCCTGCTTCCTCTTCCGCGGGTCACGTGGTCCATATGTCTGACGCTGAGTATGACCGGTACACTCAGTCCCCTGTGCTCTCTTCTCCTGCTATTGGTACATTTATTACAGGTAACTCCACTGCCTGCATGGTTACTCCGCGCACTTGGGTTTTTGACTCTGGTGCTTCAGATTATATGACCGGGACTACAGGTATTCTTTCTGAGTATTCTCCTCTTACTAAGACTGGACAGGTTACAATGGCCAATGGTTCTTCTCTTGACGTTTGAGGTTGTGGCATTGCTACACCCACTTCTTCATTGACCTTGCAACATGTGTTACATACCCCTGTCTCCCCTTTTAATCTGCTTTCTATTAGTCGCGTTACTAAACATTTAAACTGCTCTATAACGTTTTTTCCCAATCATTATTTTTTTTTAAGATCTGGTGACGAAGCAGACTATCAGTGAAGGGAGTGTTATAGGGGGCCTGTATGTGCTTGATCAGCTGCTTGCCTGTGCTGGGCTCACTTCCTCTGCCTATGATGCTCATTGTCGTTTGGTCATCCCTCTTTAGCTAGTTTACAGTCTTTATGTCTTGAATTTAATTCTATTTCTCATTTATCTTGTGAGTCATGTCATTTAGCCAAACACCATCATGTGTCTTATCCTATTCGTAATAATAAAAGAAATTCCATTCCTTTTGCTCTTGTCCATACTGATGTGTGAGGGCCGTGCCCCGTTCCTACACCTTTAGGTTGCAGATATTTTGTGACATTTGTGGATGACTACTCTCGTTTTACTTACATTTATCTCTTGAGAGCTCGCTCCAAAGTCTTCTCTGTTTGGAGTTCTTTCTTCTTTGAGATCTGCACCCAGTTTGGTTGTACTATTTGTGTCCTCCGTAGTGATAATGGTAGGAAATATGTACCCCATTGGTTTCAAGCACATTTGTCACACCATGGCGTTGTTCACCGGACATCTTGTCCCGACACTCCACAACAAAATTGGGTTGCCGAATGCAAAATTCTTCATCTCCTAGACATTACTCATGCTCTCGTTTTTTGCACGGGTGTCCCCAAACACTTCTAGGGTGATGTCGTTCTCAATGCATACTATCTCACCAATCGCTTACCTTCCTCCGTCCTTCGTGGTGTCATCTCCCGGGCTATTTTCTTCCCTACCCTTACTCCCTATAGTCTCCCTTTTCGCCTGTTTAGGTGTGTTTGTTATGTTCGCGATACTCACTCCAGTCTGTCCAAATTGGATCCCTGCTCCCTTAAATGTGTCTTCCTTGGGTATTCCAAAACTCAGAAAGGGTACCGGTGTTTCTCCCCACAATTGTGTCGGTATCTAACCTCTCGGGATGTGGCATTTGTCGAGACTGAGTCCTTCTATCCTCTCACTAGTGGCTCTGAGTCCTCTTCTCCGCCTGATGACTTTCTTGTCTTTCTTCCACTTCTCCCTACTCCTCCGTCACCGCCCCCGGCCCTGGCACACACCTACCCCCTGGCTTCCCCTACTGAGCCAATCGCTTTGTCACCTGATTCGACCTCACCCTCTGTGGATCCCCCCCCCCCCCCCCCCCCAAAAGAAAAAAAAAGCCGCTCCTACCACTCCTGCCCTGATCAACCCTTATATGTTACCTCCTACCATGGTTTGGCGACTCCTATTCGCTCCTTGATTGTTACCTTGGACTCTGTGCCCAAGCCCCGTACTCTTGGTAAGACTTTGGCTCACGCTGGCTGACGTGCTGCTATGGAGGAGGAAATATAGGCCTTGGAGGCTAATCATACTTGGTATCTTGTTGCTCTCCCCCTGCTAAGAAAGCTATCGGCTGCAAATGAGTTTACGCTCTCAAAGTGCATCCCAATGGCTCTATTGCTCGGCTTAAGGCTCGCCTTGTGGCCAAGGGTTATGCCTAAACCTATGGTGTCGACTACTTTGAGACCTTCTCCCCAGTGGCCAAAATGGGTTGGCGGTTATTAACTCTTGGTCATTATACCAGTTGGACGTGAAGAATACTTTTCTTCACGGCGATCTTACTGAGGAGGTGTATATTGAGTAATCACCTGGGTTTATTGCTCAGGGAGGGGAACGTCGTGTCTGTCGGCTTCGCCGCTCTCTTTATAGGTTAAAGCAGTCTCCAAAGGTCTGGTTTGGTCGGTTCAGTCAAGTGGTTACTAGCTTTGGGCTGATACAGTCTGCGAAGGATCATTCGGTCTTCTATCGCCACCATCCTTCTGGATGTATCATGCTGATTGTATATGTGGATGATATTGTCATTACCGGTGATGATGCACAGGGAATTATTGATCTTAAGTAGTTTCTCAATCAGCATTTTCAAACCAAAGATCTTGGATAGTTGAAATATTACCTTGGCATCGAGATGTAACGCGGAAAGAAGGGTATTGTTATTTCTCAGCGCAAATATGTCTTGGATATTTTGTCTGATGCAGGGCTGTTGCAGGCAAAGGGGGCCACTTCCCCTATGGACCCAGGAGCCAAGCTACTGCTAGATACTGGTGAGTTATTTTCTGACCCTGAATAGTATAGGCGGTTGGTTGGGAAGTTGAATTATCTAACTACGATGACTAGGCCAGACATTGCTTACCCTGTCAGTGTTGTTAGTCAGTTTGCTCAGAACCCACAGGTTCTGGCACGCAGTTCTACATATCCTCCGGTATTTACAAAGTAATCCAGGAAAAGGCATTCGGTATTATAATCAAGGACACACCTGGATAGAGGGATATATCGATGCTGATTGGGTAGGATGCCCAGCTGATAGGCGGTCCACCTTTGGATTTTTAGTTACCATTAGGGGTAACCTGGTCAGTTGGAAAAGCAAGAAGCAAGCAGTGGTGGCCCGTTCGAATGCAGAAGCAGAGTATAGGGCCATAGCTCTAGCCACTTCCGAGATTATGTGGATTCAGCAAATCCTCTCCGAATTATGAGCAACAATGAACGGACCGACCCAACTATGGTGTGATAATCAGTCTGCCATCCATATCACCACCAATCCTGTGTTCCACGAACGCACGAAGCATATTGAGATTGACAATCACTTCATCCGCGATGAATACAAAAAGGGCATGATCACTCCTAGCCATGTGCACACCAGTGAACGATTGTCGGATATCTTCACTAAACCACTAGTTGGGAATCGGGTTTCATATATATGTAACAAACTAGGCATAATTGATGTATATGAGCCAGTTTGAGGGAGGGTGTTAGTTGTTACGTATAAGGTATGTATGTTAGTTGTTACGTATTAGGTTATGTATAAGTTAACCCTAATGGGCCTCGGTGACTAGAACCCATTAGGTTAACCCTAACCTCGTCCACTTTATTATAAATAAACGTCTCGCCCCTCTCTAAAGAGTGTGGGTTTTCCTCTTTACCAAACCAGGCTCTAGGAGATTGTTTGAACCCGTTAATGCTTTGCAAAGACGACAAACGTGGTGACACTCTCCCTGGGTAACAAACCCGTGCAGTTGCTTTATATATATTTCCTCCTGGAGATTCCCGTGGAGAAAAACATTTTTGACATCCAACTGAAATAAAGGCCAACCAAGAGTCGTAGTAAGAGATATAATAACCGAAACATAGCCAAGTTTGGTGACAGGAGAAAATGTCTTAGAATAGTCAATGCCATATGTCTAGGTGTAACCTTTGGCAACAAGGCGCACTTTGTAGCACTCAACTGTACCGTTGAGAAGATATTTGACAGTGAAGACCTAGCGACAGCTAATAGTGGTTTTTCCAACAGAAAGAGGAACCAACTCCCATGTGCCATTATGATGAAGGGCAGACATTTCATCCTCCATAGCTTGCCGCCACTCAGACATAGACAAGGCCTCCTTAAATATAGACGAAAAAAAGCACGAAGGGAAAAAGACAGGTGATCATATGAAACAACTTGGACAATAGGATGAGAGGTATAAGACCGAGTACCTTTGCAAAGGGCAATAGGCCAATTGTTCGGATCTCGCAGCGGAGGTGAAGACGGAGCGGTGGGCTGAGGTGGAACGGCGGTCTGCAATGGTGCTGGTGGAATTGTAGGATGATGAGCATACACCTGCAAGGTTTAGGAGCAGGAGGACCAAAAGGAACAGCTATGGGGAACACAGGCTCAGGGACAGAAAGATCATCGGTAGTAATGGAGCTAGTAAAGAAGGGTAAGAAGTAAGGACTCATTAAAAGTAACATCAGCACACACAAATTGATGCCGTAATAATGGCGAGTAACATTTATAACCTTTTTGAGTGCGGGAGTAACCAAGAAAGACACATCGAATGGACTGAGGATCAAGTTTATTCCGATCAGAGTCGAGAGCATGAACATAACATATGCAACCAAATATTCGAGGTGATAAGGAGTGGAGAGGACGACCAGAAAGCAAGACCATGTAGGGTATTTGACTGCCAAGGACTATAGAAGGCATTCGATTAATGAGGTGACAGGCGGTAAGTACATTATTACTCCAGTAAGACTTGGGAACCTGCATTTGGAACAATAGTGCCCGCATAACTTCGGATAAATGGCGAATCTTGAATTCGGCAACCCCATTTTGCTGGAGAGTCCGAGCACAAGACGACTGGTGGAGAATGCCATGATTGTCAAAAAAGTGAGAGAGAGTAGTATGAAATATTCTCGTGCATTATTAGATTGAAAAATACAAATGCAAGTATTAAACCGGATCTTGATTTCCATATAAAATAATTGAAAAATAAATTGCAACTCGGATTGTTCTTTCATAAGATAAAGATAAGTAACACGAGAAAAATCATCCACAAAGATAACATAATATTGAAATCCAAATATGTTAGGAACTTGCATGGGGCCCTAAATGTCTGAATGCACTAACTAAAAAGGTTAGTTCACATGACTCTCAATACGAGGATGAAAGGACACCCAATGGTGTTTGCTAAACTCACAGACTTCACATGGTAAAACTGAAAGACGCCAACATGAAGACACTAATTGTTTCAAACTTTGAAGCAATGGCTGACCAAGACAGCAATGTTGTTGATAGGTGACTCTGATGACTGAAGAGTAATGGAATGAGAAGGAGCACCATCGTTGAGATAATAGAGGGCACCACGTTCTGCACCGTCACCAATCTTCTTCGCCGTTGTGAGATCCTGAAACACACAACCATGAGAAAAGAAGGTTACTGAACAATTTAGGGACTTTATAAGTTCACTAAAAGGCATAAGATTAAAGGGAAAACGAGGGACATGTAATCCATAATCTAAAGTAATAGTAGAAGGGACAGGTACTGAACCAAAACCGGTAATCTCAGTAGTGGATCCATCTGCTGAGGTAACATGAGATTGTTTACCAATCGATTGTCGGGCAAAAAGAATAATAGATGTACGAGTCATGTGGTTAGAGGCACCAGAGTCAATAACCATGGAGTAGAGGTGAGAGAGGATGCAACACAAGGAATGGAAGGACCTATCTGAGCAAGCTAGCAGTGGAGGACGAGGCAGTCAATGGGGATTGAATGGACACAAGGTGCTGGTATTCCTCCACAGAGATAGTCACCACATTGTCAGTGGTGATTGACGTAAGCTGCTTAGGATCCTAAGAAGTAGCAACATGATGAGCTTGGGAGAACCCATCAAGATCATAACAATGCTCCACGGTATGATTGGCACTCCCACAACAAATGTATAATTGAGGACCACGATCGTGGCTAGAAACACCTCTTACTGTCGTACGGCCACCACAACCTCCAAAACTAGAGGTTTGACCACGTCCTTAAGAGCCAAAGTCGTGGCCACGACCACGGCCATGTATGAAAGAAGGGCCACCAGAAACAATGGAAGCTATGCGGAGCAATCAAATGATGCAGGTCTAGATATAGTAGACTGACGGAGATGACTAAAAACCTCACCGAGGAAGGGTAAATCACGAGACCCCAAAAGCTGGTTACTAACTGGATCATAAGTGGACGAGACATCCGATAAAAACCGAGCAAACTTGCATACGCTTACGCTAACAACGCATAACTTGGAGATCATCCGAAATTAGCTCACAAATATTGAGCTCGTCACAAATACTCCGAAATTTGCCATAATAAGCTTCCAAAAATAAATCTCCTTGAGAGAGAGAGAAAAAGACTAATGAAGATCATACCTGTTATTGACACCAGAATACATTTGTTGAGCCTATGTCCATACTTGTTTTGCCGTGGACAAGAAAATTAGGGAGCTAGCAATATGGTCCTCCACACTATTCTACAACTCAGAACGAATGCTATTGAGACTCTCCCAAATAATAAACCTCGGCTACTTTAGCCCACAAAGCATAGATCCTCCCCGTCAATGGTGTGGAGGTAATAGATAGCCTTTCCCAATAACGAGAAGGACAAGTCATGGTAGTGGTAAAGTGGGACTAGAACCAATATTTGAAGCCGTCACAGACATTGTAGCGAAGAAACCCCAACCAACGAGATCAATCAAAAATAATTAGAAATCTGTATATCAGCTGTCAAATCAGAAGTCATATAGGCCCTCCAAATCAACAAACAAGAACAAGGAATGCAGCCATTGAACAACAGAGGTAAACCCAGAGAAGCAGCAACCAACAACAGCTTCTATGAAACAGCATATTGGCCTTGACAACTTGAAGAACATCAAACCCAGAACAAGCAACCCAGAATAACTAATAGCAACAACGCGAACAACTTTAATAACCCATGTCAGACATCAAAAGGATACCAGAAGAGTAAGAAGCAGATCTGAGAGAGCAGCAGTGAGAGAAAAGGCTGGAGATCTGAGAACACAGCAGCGGGAGAGCCCTGCAGCGGCAGTGGCAGGGGATAGAGATGACGACGGCGGTGGCAGGAGAGAGAGGCTGATCTGAGAACCGATGATGGTAGAAGGATTGTGACACCGCTGGCGATATCAGCGCATAATCGATGGCGGTGGCAGAAGAAAGGTATAGAGATTTTAGGGTTTTAGATAAAGAGAGGGTTTAGGGTTTTAGATGTGTGGCTCTGATACTATGTAAGTTAAGAGAAAGAAAAGTGTATAGGGTTTGTTCGTTAACCCTAACACTAAATATTATTATTTATATTATGTAATGACTAATCATAATACATGACTACTCGATGTGGGATAACAACTTATTCTAATAGTCCTCATTTTGCTTTATCTATTAGTACGTCTCTTTTCTATCTTTTCCACTGAAAAATCAACTGGAGAGTTGAAAGGTATGGACATATGTTCATATTTAAGCTCTTAAACCTTTTTTCAAAATTCTGCGACGCAATTTTTATAAACTGATTCTTTTGGCAAGAGTCAGGAATGTTCAACTAAATCTGTCTTGGCTCTTTTACAAACAAAATGTCCCAACTAGTGGTTGAGGAGCAGTGTTTATGACTGTTAGATTGCCACCATCACCACCACCCCCCCCCCCCCCCCCCCCCCCCCCCCCCGCCGCCGCCGCCACGGCGGCCCTCTCCTCTCTCTTGGGATTACTAATCGGAAGGAGGTGATAAGATTTTCATGTTAGTAATTGACATGGGAACATATATTGTAGGTCGAAGATCTTACTAGCAAATCCCAACTCCTTGAAGCAGAACTAGATAGAACATCCAGGCAATTGAAGGAAGCAACTGAATTAGCAGCAGATGAAGCTGAAAAATGCAAAGCTGCGAAGGAAGTTATCAAGCCCCTAACAGGACAGGTAGATTTTTCATGACACACGACACTCTCATTTTTCTTGAAAAAAGTAAAAAGCTTACAAAAATCCACGTCAAGACTAATATATATGTTCCTCTTTTTTTATTTTTCTGTAAAAACCTTTAAATTTACTCATGTTCAAACTTCCTCGCTTAATAAATTTCCACGTTTACTGCTAAATCATAATTCGACTAGAGGTTTTCGTGCTCCCGTGCATAGTACGGGTACCACACTTGTAATGCTGAATGAGAAGAAGGAATATGAATCGACATGTTACAAAGAAACAAGGATAGGAGGGAAAACATCCGTTCCCATAGCTGTTTAACTAGTATTCTCTTCCATGTTGGGTTTTCTGTTGTTAGCTATTCCGTGGGTAATGTACTAATTAATACCCTTGAATTTCCAATTTTCTCACAGTTGAAAGATACGGGTGAAAAGGTCCCAGAAGCTCATATTGCCAGAAAATCAGTTTCTGTTGCCAGACATGGTTTGTTGGACTATTCAAGTTCAAACTCTAACACTATGATGAGTGTTATCTCTCCTAAAAGTGAGTCCAATATCAATTCGTCTGATACATTCTTATCCAATGGAACAAAGTCTCAAAACGAGAAGGCAGAGTGGGTGGTGCAAGATGAATTAGGCGTGCACATAACTCTATCCTCGTTGCCGGGGGGTCAAAATGAACTCAAGCGAGTTCGTTTCAGGTATTGATGTTTTACCAATTTTTTTTTCCAGAATCAAAATTGACAAGAGTGTGTGTTTCCCGACTATACATCAAGTTGAATACTTTTCTCCCAACTTCAGTGCAGTGTGCACATTCCTTCAGCCTTTTCTGATGTCCTTGTACTGTCATCAGCCTGAATCATATCACTGATCACTGTTCTTAACAGCATCATCCTGTACCATATTGTAAGCTACCCCAACTTAGCCTTCTGTGTCATAACTTTGAATCAGCCCTGGTTACAGGTGCAACAATGAAGTTCTTTCTTTGTCCTTTTCTGCATGTCCTGGTCAGGAGACACTTCACCATGAATGCCCTCTATAGTCGTAGGGAACCATTTCATGCTTGTCTGCCATATTATTACCATTATGTTGCCTTACTGGAAAAATATCAAGAATCCATGTTGAACGGTCCATTTTCTTGTTTCAGGTACTACTTTTACTCATTTGGTAGATTGGCTTCATGCCTTAGAAACACTTAAATAGTTTTCTCTCAAAGCCAATCGAACGAAACAAATCTTTGTATACAATCACAGGTAGTTGGAATTATCGGATTGGTGAGTGGAGTTTGGAAGCAAATGCGAGTAAATAGATCAATCATAAAATAGCCGCGTTTTTTTCAAGTATAGTGTGATGGTTACTTTCAATTGTGCCAAAACTATAAAGATATGCCACTGAGACTTTCATTTTAACCACAGGCCCTTCTTTTTGAATAGTTTTACATTTTAATCGGAATGCTGTGACCATTTACTGAGAATACCCTTACAAGGTGGTTCATTTGATTAGAAAGTGTAAAGACCAGTAATTACCAAGTAAATTTTGTACTATTTATTGACCGTTTATGTTTCTTAACAGTCGGAAACGTTTCACTGAGGAACAAGCAGAGAAGTGGTGGGCTGAACATGGGGTTAGAGTATGCGAGCGGCATAGTGTACAAACACTGTAGTAGGTTGTAGCTGATATCTGCGGTATCTTATAGTCGTTGGAAGGGGAAAACCTGGCTTGCTTAAAAACCCGTCTCCCGCTGTTGGAAATTGTAAATATTTTCCCTTTTCTTTTGGCTCAATGAGTGGAGTTCACGGCTGTGATCAAGAAATTGGAGGGAGATTGAGATGAAAGAATGTAGGAAACAATGTAAATCACTAACCAAGAAATGAAAAGCGATTTTGAGCACTTCTTTGAGTCTGCTTATTAGATTGAGTTTCTGCTGCTGGTACATACATTCACTTCATAACAGAAGTTTAGCAATTTTCTGGTTGAGTTGTGGTATGTTTCCTTTTTTTGTATTTCGTTTTCCTGTGTGCATAAATTCACTCCTCGACACAAATCGAAGGATCCGTGGTGTAACGAGTGTGTACAATAAGTGTATTGATAACTTACAGAGGTAAATATGTATATTGACAGTTCTCTTCTAATAAGGAATCTCTCATTTTGCTACGGTACGGACCTCTTATTTCCTGATTAAATTTTATTGATCTGAACTGTTCAATGTGTTTAAAACATGCTTTTAAGGGTATCCGCAAGAAATCGGTTCAGAATAATATCGAGAAGAACTTGATCTAAACAATTTTTGATAAATGTTATCAGGAATAGTTTTATGAAAAATTGAATGGATTAAGTCTTTTCGAATAATATTTTGAGATGATTTCTCGAGTAATCCTGAAAAACATGTTTTAAACATATTGAATGGTTTAGATCATCAAAATTTGATCAGGAAATAAGAAATTTGCACCGTAACAAAATAATATATCACTGATTAGAAGTTTCCTGTGTATATTGATCTCCTAATTATTATATGCGCTTTAGCATGATTTTTTTATTTATTTATCATTGATTAGAGATATGTAAATTCGTATTTATTTTTAATGTCTGAACCAAATTCGAAGGCTGGTTATGATAGTTTTCAATGTCACAACAAAGTCTTGAACCTTTGACCTCCTAAAGACAATGATTATGATAGTTGGTGAGCACGATCTGTCTTACAAGTCTCGCAACTTAGACCACCCGAAGAGGAATAGAAATTCTAGGCAATTGAGCTATTTCATAAATGTTAAGTTCAAAAAACCTCTCAGGTGCTATCAATTCTCTTATGGGGCTAGTGTATATAGGACAAATGTCATGACTTTAAATGAGACTCTCGCGAGTAGAAAGTGAAATTGATTCTCCGAACACTAGTCGGCATTAGGGGGAGAAATCTTAAAGTTCGGCTAGATACTTCGACTATCAAAAACAAAAAAAGTATTTGTAGTTAAGAATTTGTTGATTAACCAAATAAAGTTTTCTAGAACGGCTACTGATTGAGTGATACACACGTGCCAATTAGTTAGTTAGTTACAGGAATTATAGTTGGTTATGATTCAGCTTTTCTGTTATTCAATTCTGTTTAGAAGCTTTTCTGTTATTCAATTCTGTTTAGAATAACAGAATTTCGTTACACTTTGTGGCGGGAGGAGCGGTTAGGACCAGCTGTATAAATAGTGGTTTAGCTGGTTAGTGAGAGAGGCATTTTTGAATTGTAAAGAACAATTCTGGTCTGTTGTGAATTGGGCCAAATGTCCTTGCAACTTTCCAACCTCAATAAAACTCTATCTTTCCTCAAGAATACAAATTCTGAAGCTAATTCCTATTTCTAGCCACATCCTTATCATTGGTATCAGAGCTTTGTTTATCCTCGGATTACTGATCAACCATGGATACTCGCACCCAAGAAAGTAAGCGAAATGAAGAAGCAATGCGTCAATTGAAGGAGAACGCGGAACTCCAGTACAAAGAACTCAGAGATTTGATCGTAGGAATGAACACCACTATCAATGCCAGATACGACCAATTGGCGGCCAAGATTGGAGAACGAGATGAAGGAAGCTCTCAACCACAACCAGAAACTCATCCAGAAAATCATCTCTCCTCTTCGTCAAATTCAATTCAAACCAGATACACCAGGATTGATTTTCCCAAATTCCATGGCGAAGATCCAGCTGGCTGGGCCTACAAGTGCAAAAAAATTTTCGAATTCAATGCAATTGCTGAGGAACAAAAGGTACGACTTGCATCTATGCACTTGGATGAAAAAGCCATTTCCTGGTTTCAATGGTACGAGAAAACACAAACGAATTTGGTATGGAAAGATTTTGTGTTCGATTTGAATGTAAGATTCGGGCATAATGCTTTTGAAGATGCAATGGGGGAACTCACAAAGTTGAGGCAAACTACTACTGTTAGGGTTTATCAAGAAAGGTTTGAGGAATTGGCCAATAGGACCAATGGATTGACTGTGGAATTTTTTGTAAGTTGCTTCTTGAGTGGGTTGAAGGAGGAAATTAGGTCTGCTGTACAAATGTTTCAACCTGTTACAATCTCCCAAGCGATAGGGTTGGCTCGACTCCAAGAAGAAACCATTGAAGCCTTAGCCAAGAAAACCAGGCTACCTTACAAACCTAATAACCCTACCTGGACCCAATCTACCAACACTCATCCTCCCAGAACAACAACCATACCTTCTTTAATTCCCAAATCCTCCACACTCAACCAACCAATTCCTTCAAACTCTCATCCACATCCAACACCTGGTAACATTCCCATTAAGAGATTGACTGAAAAAGAAATGGAGGCACGCAGAGAAAAAGGCCTGTGCTACAACTGTGATGAGAAGTTTATCAGGGGGCATAGATGTCAACGAAGGCAATTGTTTTTGTTGATGGCTGAAGACGAGGAAGAAGAAGCCCTGGGATCAGAACTTCAGGAGATACAAGGAGATACAGAGGAGGAACAGATCTCCCTACAGGAGGTACAGATCTCTATGCACGCTCTTACTGGGTTTAACTCTTTCAGAACCATGCGTATGCGAGGGAAGCTCAAGGGTAGGACAATTACTATATTAATTGATTCTGGTAGTACCCATAATTTCATTGAGCCTAGCATTGCCAAGAATTCAGGCTTTCCAATTCAGGAAACTCCTAACCTATCAGTAGCTGTAGCTGATGGTACTCAGCTTTGCAGTAAAGCTGTTTGTAAAAACTTGAAATGGCACATGCAAAACTTGGAGTTTTCAGCAGATGTGAGGCTCTTATCTTTAGGAGGTTGTGACATGGTTTTGGGCATACAATGGCTGTCAACCCTAGGGCCTATCTTGTGGGATTTCCGGAACCTTAATATGCAATTTCAACATCAGAATAGCAAAGTAGTTCTGAAAGGGGATACACAACTCAAAATAGAGCAGGCTTCACCTAAACAGATGGAGAAAACCATGAAAAGTTCCAAGCAAGGATTTTTGGCATGCCTATTCAGTCTTGCAGATTTGAAGGAGCAATCACAGGTACACCCTGACATTGCTAGAATTCTATGTTCTTATTCAGAAATTTTTGAGGAACCCAAGTCTTTACCTCCTCAAAGAATGGCTGACCATAAAATCCCACTTAAGGAAGGTAGTAGTCCTGTGCATGTCAAGCCTTATAGATATCCGTATATATAGAAAAATGAGATAGAAAAGCTGGTCAATGAAATGCTGTTGGCAGGTGTAATTCGGCCCAGTGTAAGCCCATTTTCATCTCCTGTCCTTTTGGTTAAAAAAAAGATAGTACGTGGCGTATGTGTGTTGATTATAGGGAATTGAATAAACTCACAATAAAGGACAAATTCCCAATTCCTATCATTGATGAACTCCTTGATGAGTTGTATGGAGCCAAGGTTTTTTCTAAACTAGACCTCAGGGCTGGATACCATCAGATTAGGGTGTTTCCTCTGGACATTGAGAAAACAGCCTTTCGTACACATGAAGGCCATTACGAGTTTTTGGTTATGCCTTTTGGGCTAACCAATGCTCCATCCACCTTTCAAGGTCTGATGAACAGCATCTTTAAACCATTTCTCAGGAAGTTTATTTTGGTTTTCTTCGATGATATCCTGGTCTATAGTCCTACATGGTCGGAGCATTTGGGGCATTTACAGCAAACCCTGGAAATCCTTAGGAAAAATAACCTCTTTGTGAAGCAATCTAAATGTGCTTTTGGTCAACGTAGCCTGGAATACCTAGGCCACATCATATCGGACCAAGGAGTTTCAGCTGACCCTGTCAAACTGGACAACATGAAGAATTGGCCTACACCTACCAACATCAAATCCTTAAGAGGGTTTTTAGGCCTTACAGGGTATTATCGCAGATTTATTCATGGATATGGAAAAATTTGTCAACCCTTGACTAATCTGTTAAAAAAGGGTGCTTATGAGTGGACACCAGCAGCTGAAGATGCTTTTCAACAGCTCAAATTAGTCATGACTACAGCTCCTGTCCTAGTTCTACCTGACTACACAAAAACCTTTGTCGTTGAATGTGATGCATCAGGTGTTGGTATTGGGGCTGTGTTAATGCAAGAGGGCCACCCAATTGCCTTTATCAGTAAAGCCCTAGCCCCAAAACATCTTGGATTGTCCACCTACGAAAAGGAGTTACTGTCCGTGGTTTATGCAATACATAAATGGGGCCATTACTTAATGGGAAGACATTTTTTGATCAAGACCGACCACTTGAGTTTAAAATATCTTCTGGATCAGAGACTCTCCACTACTTTGCAACAAAAATGGTTAACTAAACTCTTTGGTTATGACTATGAAATTCTATACAAAGCTGGCCAAGACAATAAAGTGGCAGATGCCTTGTCTAGGCAAGGTCTTCCTCCTTCTTGCTCAGTTGCAGCCTTATCCACGGTACAAACTGATTGGTTAAGTTCTTTAAAACAGACTTGGGATACTGATCAAACCCTAAGAACACTGATTACAGACTTGGTTGCAGACCCTAGTTCACATGAAGGTTATGCCTGGCATCAGGGTCTTTTGACTTATCATGGTAGATTGGTGGTTGGGGAAGGAAACAACACCAAGGGCCAGATTTTACAGGAACTCCACAGCAGCCCAATTGGTGGACACTCGAGTATAGAAAGGACCTATCAGAGGGTCAAAAGGTCTTTTTTCTGGATTGGCATGAAAAGGGAAGTTGAAATTTTCGTTTCAGAGTGTGATACTTGTCAGAAAAACAAAACCTAAACTGTGGCTAGTCCTGGATTATTGCAACCATTGTCCATTCCCACACGTATTTGGTCTGACCTATCCATGGATTTCATTGAAGGGCTGCCCCCCTCCAATGGTAGGACGGTGATTTTTGTGGTAGTAGATAGACTATCTAAGTATGTCCACTTTATGTCTCTCTCACATCCATATACAGCTGTGGATGTAGCCCAATTGTTCTTGGACAACATCTTTAAACTCCATGGAATGCCTTCTTCGATTGTATCTGACAGGGATGTCATTTTCACCGGCACTTTTTGGCAAGAGCTCTTCAGACTTCAGGGCACAGTTCTGTCACTTAGTACTTCTTACCATCCTCAAACGGATGGCCAAACTGAGGTGGTAAACAGATGTTTGGAAGTATATTTGAGGTGTATTTGTGGGGACAGACCAAAGACTTGGGTACAATGGCTTCCTCTGGCAGAATGATGGTTTAACACCACCTACCACTCTTCCCTAAAATTGACCCCTTACCAGGTGGTTTATGGGCAAAGTCCCCCTGCTCACCATCACTATATACCTGGAGTTTCTTCCATTGCCACAGTGGATCAGTGGGGCTTGGATCGAGAAGCTACTCTACAATTGGTTAAGGACCATCTTACTCAAGCTCAAAACAGGATGAAGCAATTGGCTGATCATCACAGGACTGAAAGGAGTTTTGAGGTGGGTGATTGGGTGTACCTGCGACTTCAACCATACAGACAGACCTCTGCTCAGTTCAGAGGTAATCAAAAACTCTCCCCACGGTTCTATGGCCCTTACCAAGTGTTACAAAAAGTTGGTCAGGTGGCTTACAAGTTGGAATTACCAGTATCTTCCCAGATTCATCCCGTCTTTCATGTTTCTTTGCTTAAAAGGAAATTAGGGTCTCATGCCATCTCACAGCCAGATCTCCCTCCTATCAGTGATGCTGGTATTATTACTCCTCAACCAGTGGCTATTTTAGATAGACGTTTGGTTAAACACAGAGGGAGGCCAGCTACTCAACTGTTGGTTCAATGGGCTAATTGTTTCCCTGAGGATGCTACCTGGGAATTTTATACACAGCTTCAAGCCAAATTTCCTTCCTTCTTGCCTTGTGGTCAAGGCTTCTCTCAAGGGGAAGGGAATGATACACACGTGCCAATTAGTTAGTTAGTTACAGGAATTATAGTTGGTTATGATTCAGCTTTTCTGTTATTCAATTCTGTTTAGAAGCTTTTCTGTTATTCAATTCTGTTTAGAATAACAGAATTTCGTTACACTTTGTGGCGGGAGGAGCGGTTAGGACCAGCTGTATAAATAGTGGTTTAGCTGGTTAGTGAGGGAGGCATTTTTGAATTGTAAAGAACAATTCTTAATGCCTTATCTTTAGATTTCAGCCGGTCCCAAGCCCGGATAAAGGAGGAGGGTTGTGCGTTAGGTAGCTGACAGCCAGCACATAAAAAGACCCGTTAGATCCCTATGACATGAATCCTAAACTTACAACGAGAATCGGTTGCTATGTAAGGATTGTAAGGTCATTCCCGGAGAGTGTCTAGTGGCACAACATAGACTTTTGGTGTTAGATATTGGCCTCAAGGGAAATAATAGACCGAGAAAGGAAACTAGATGCCCACGGACTAAATGGTGGTTCCTAAGAGGGGAGAAACTAAAGGTGTTCAAGGAATGAACATCCCAAGAAATGGAGTGGGGAATGGAAGGCGATAGTGATAGTATGTGGAGGACAATGGCCGATGGTATTAGAAGGATATCGAAAGAAGTTCTCGGAGAGTCAAAGGGGAAAGGTCCAATTTCTAAGGAGACATGGTGGTGGAATGACGAGGTTCAAACCATGGTAAAAGCCAAGAAGGAATGTTTTAAGAAGTGGCAAAAGGACCGGAATGTGGAAAATTTTCAGCAGTACAAGCAGGCTAACAAGGAAGCTAAGAAAGCCGTTAGAGAGGCGAAGTTGAAAGCCTATGAGGATTTTTACGCTAGACTTGATAGTAAAGATGGGGAGAGGAATATCTATAAACTCGCCAAGCTGAGAGAAAGGAAAGCTAGAGACTTCTCTCAAGTTAAGTGTATAAAAGGTAGCGATTCAGTAGTGTTGGTGAAAGATGAGGATATCAAGGATAGGTGGAAGACGTATTTCGAGAAGTTGTTAAACGAGAAACATGAAGAAGGTTTTGGTGAGGAGGAAGTTGATGTTCCTAGCGAGAGAATGGAATACGAGTTTTATCGGAGGATACAAAAGTCCGAAGTGGCCAAGGCTTTGAAGAAGATGAAACCGGGTAGGGCCTTAGGACCAGATGGTATTCCTATTGAAGTGTGGAAAAGCCTAGGTGATTTGGGGGTGACTTGGTTGACAAAGTTGTTCAACAAAATTATTTTATTTAGGAGGATGCCAGACGAATGGAGGAGGAGTACCTTAGTACCTATCTACAAGAACAAAGGGGACATTCAAAATTGCAACAACTATAGAGGTATTAAGTTGATGAGTCATACGATGAAGCTGTGGGAAAGAGTTATGGAGCATCGTTTGAGGATGGTGACTATGGTGTCGGAGAAACAATTTGGGTTCATGCCTGGGAGATCGACCATGGAAGCTATTTACCTACTAAGAAGAGTGGTAAAGAAACACAGGTCAATGAAGAAGGATCTTCATATGGTCTTCATAGACCTAGAAAAGGCTTATGATAGGGTGCCCAGAGACATTATATGGTGGGTTCTGGAGAGAAAGGGAGTAACCAAAGGGTATATCGATGTTGTTCGAGACATGTATGAAGGTGCTGTCACTGCCATTAGATCACCAGCAGGGGAGACGAGTGAATTTCCCATCACAGTAGGATTGCACCAAGGGTCAGCCTTGAGCCCTTACCTTTTCGCTTTAGTTATGGATGAATTGACTAGTCAGATTCAAGAGGATATTCCATGGTGTATGTTGTTTGCAGATGATATTGTCCTTGTAGATGATACTGCTAGCGGTGTTAATACTAAATTAGAAATTTGGCGGGATGCACTAGAGTCTAAGGGCTTTCGGATAAGTAGGAGTAAAACTGAGTATATGGTTTGCAAGTTTAGTGATACCCGAAGTGCGTACGAAGAAAAAGTGATGATTCAAGATCAGGAGATACCAAAGAGTGACCGTTTTAAGTATTTAGGCTCTATTATTAGTCAAGATGGAGAGATTACGGATGATGTGACCCATAGGATCCAAGTGGGGTGGCTCAAGTGGAGAAGTGCTACTGGTGTACTGTGCGACAAGAGGGTACCCACAAAGTTGAAGGAAAAATTCTATAGAACTGCTATAAGACCAGCGATGCTTTACGGGACAGAATGCTGGCCTATGAAGAAACAACAGGTGACCAAGATGAGTGTAGCGGAAATGAAAATGTTGAGGTGGATGTGTGGTAAGACTAGACGAGATAGGATTAGAAACGAAACAGTCCGCGAGATGGTAGGCGTAGCACCTATAGACGAGAAGTTGAGGGAAAATAGGCTTAGGTGGTTTGGACATGTCTATCGTAGACCTACGGAGGCAATAGTTAAGAGAGCGGATAGGATAGCTTTGCATAGTAATGCTCCGGGGAGGGGAAGACCCAAATTGACATTAGATGCGGTAGTGCGCAAGGATTTAAGTCTACTAGGGCTAAGTGAGGAAACAGCACTTGACAGAACTCTTTGGAGGAAAAGGATTCATGTAGCCGACCCCAATTGATTTGGGACACAAGGCTCAGTTTGGTTTGGTTTGGTTTGGTAAAGAACAATTCTGGTCTGTTGTGAATTGGGCCAAATGTCCCTGCAACTTTCCAACCTCAATAAAACTCTATCCTTCCTCAAGAATACAAATTCTGAAGCTAATTCCTATTTCTAGCCACATCCTTATCATTGAGGGTTATCGTCTCTTCTTGTTTCTTTGCTTTAATTCTTCTGCCAAAGGAAAGGTTCCTGCAAGTATTCAAACAAATCTCCCAAAAAATATTAGCTCCTTTTTCTTCGTTGGCATAATTAATTTGAAAACACAAAACTTATTAGGGCAACTTAACTTTCTTATTTTTTAGCGGCAAGTATGTTTTTATCCCGTTATCTTTTAAGAATTATGTTTGAGTACTGAAATTCAAAAAATAATAAAAATACTTTTAAACCTCAATTTCTCACGCATTCAATTTGATTTCCAAAAAAAGGCGGTGACATAGTCTTCGGGACATGGAGAATTTTTAGGAATTTCACTATCATTAAGAAATCGGAACACAATTATTTAAGAAAAAGATTTCGGTTGAAAGAAAAAAAACAAAACAAAGAGAGAGACGATCTATATGCTCAGCGGGATAGGTGGTGCCGGAGTCGTCAATGAAGATCGTTGGAGGTGCATGTTGTCATGGCTCAAGTGGTGAAATTCTTGGGCCTTAACAATGTTCTAGTTAGAGCAAAGGTGTTGCATAGTGGAGATTGATGACAAAATAGGCCTAACGATCGTTAGAGGTGATGTAGAATTTTTTTTCTCAAAATAATAATACTATCATTGTTGTCTTATTCTAAGGGAGAGAATTGTAATACTACTCCTCCTTATTGTATACCCTATTCCTTCAAGTATATAATCTCCCCCGAATATTTAATCCATGTCTAATAAATAAAATAAATGCATGATTTGGGAGCCCCAAAATTTTATATCTTTATCCCTCAAACAAACATTCTTTAATTGGTTTTATAGAAAGCCTATTTTGATAAATTAACAAAAAAAAATCAAGGTTAAACCACCTGTAAAGGTTTTCAGGGGGTTTGCTGCACAAAAATCTCCTCTATGTGTCGAAACAACGTAGTTTAATACAAAACGACGTTGTATTGATTTATGCTATTTAGAGTGCATTTGGTTGAACTATTAGTATAGGCGAAGTCGAAAAAATCGAATTGACCGAAAAAATTGCGGTTTGGTCAGTTCGAAACATAGTTCGATTGATTGCAGCTTTCTAGGGATTTTTTTTTTTTTTTTTTTTGGTTTTTGGGTGCGATTTTGAATTTCTTCTCTTCTTCATTACACCGACCAAATCGAACCAATGTTTATATATCTATTTGTGTGTTAATACATGTACATGTGTTTATTGCCTAAAAAAATTGTGTTTCGATCAGTCCGAAACATAGTTCGGTCGGTTTGGCTTCTCGGGATTTTTTTTTCCATTCTTCGATTCAATTTTGATTTTTTTCTTTTCTTTATTACACCGATCGAGCCGAGCTAATATTTATATATCATACGTGTCAATACATGTATACGTATTTACTATTTTTTAGAGTTCTATGTTTGGACAAATTATGGTTATTGAATGAATGACAATTTGTGAAAACGGTCATATGCTAAACATACCTTAAAAAGACGTCGTTTTATATTAACTACGTAGTTTCGACGTGAGTAGGGGCTGCCCTGATCCCCACCAGAGTGACCCCGATATCCGTCACTGTAGGGAGAGAAGCCCAGAAAGATAAACAGAATGGCCACTCTTTTCTCTCTCTCTCCATCTCCATCTTCTTCCTCTGCTTTCCTTTCACATTTAAAGACCCCAATCCGAAAAACATGGCAAAACCCAAAAACCCTCCATTGCAAAAGACCCCTCTCTGTGACCTCCATTCTCCCAGCTGAACCCCAGCCAACGCCGCTGGCTGTCCAAACCTTCTGGAATTGGCTCTCCGGCGAAGGGGTCATATCTTCCAAGTGTTCAGTGAAGCCAGGTATCGTGCCGGAAGGGCTGGGACTGGTTGCTCAGAGAGACATTGGTCGAAACGAGGTCGTTTTAGAGGTTCCCAAGAAGTTCTGGATAAACCCGGATACAGTATCGGCTTCAGAAGTTGGGAGTGTGTGTGGTGGGTTGAAGCCTTGGATTTCTGTTGCCGTGTTTCTGATTCGAGAAAAGAAACTGGGGAAGGAATCAATGTGGCGATATTACCTTGATATTCTTCCGGAGCATACTGATTCTACTATATATTGGTCGGTTTGGCTTTGCTTAGTTGTTGATTTGTTAATCTTATTGTCTGACCTGTAGATGGATTCGTTTTGGGTACTTGTTGTTTCTTGATGGGTTTGAAATTCTGGGGTTGATAAGTGTTGCTTGATGTATCCAGTGCAGGTCAGGAGAGGAACTCTCTGAAATTCAAGGTTAGTGTACTAATTCCTACTTACCTGAGTGTTTTTATGTTTCGAAATCTTCTGTATTGGTTGAGTTCGTGGTAAATCTTAGGTAGTATTTGGTTTGCTGCAATGGCTTAGTATAGGAAATGGCCTTTTCAACAAAATTGGTGAACTAAGATTCCATGTGCTAAATACATTCTGTCAGTCTTTAATGAACCAAATGTCGGAATCATAATACCAATAACTCTTTAGCAGAATATTTTTGCTTTGATCGGACTAAAAACTGCACCTGGCTAAATGTTCTACTTGTGTGGAGAGGAGAACAGTATGTGGTTTATATCTTTAATCTGCCAATTGTCTATGTTTCTTGTCATATCTTTCGGAAGATCGATGGAACTTAAGTTTTGCAGGAACCCAGTTGTTGAGCACAACACTTGGTGTGAAAGAATATGTGCACACTGAATTTGAAAAGGTGGAAGAGGAAGTCATACTTCCTCACAAGAAGCTTTTCCCCTTCCCTATAAGTTGTGATGATTTTCTGTGGGCATTTGGGATTCTCAGATCAAGAGCATTTTCTCGTCTTCGTGGACAAAATCTTGTTTTGATCCCTATTGCTGACCTGGTATGTTCTTATGCCCTCATCAAATAATATTCCACCCGCGTTTTCTCTAAAAGGATTTTCAAAGTGATACAATCTTTGACCAAAAAACACATTCCTAGTTTGCAGTACATTATCAAACCCCCGACTCAAACTTCTTCCAGTTATAACACAAGGGAAAAGAAAGAAACATCACAATGATCATCTTTTGCAGTGAAAGATCTTGTTATTAGGAAAAGAATGATTGGCATTAAGTTTATAACCCTAATACACAATCATCATTAACATATATAGAAAATGAGTACACCGGTTAAAGACATAAATAACCTCACTCACTCACTCACTCACTCACTCACTCACTCACTCACTAACTAATACGTACACCCTCCGTCCCAAACTGATAGTCCCTCTTCGGAATTCTAACTTTTTAGGGGAACATAACCATTGCTCCAAAAAGTATTTTTATTTCCAAATATACCGTTGATTTGATTGATGTGTATAGGACAAGTTTTATTTAAACAAATGGGTAAAAAGAAAATTTAACCAAGTTTCAATTATTATTTTTAGAAAGTGGACTTTTATTTTGGGACGTCCCAAATTGGAATAATGGACTATGAAAATGAGACTCTTAACACTCCCTTTAAAAGTGGAGAATAAATATCATAAAGTCACAGCTTCATACATATTGACTTTAAACGAGGCTTGAATAACAGTTTAGTAAACATGTCAACTAATTGAGCCCATGTAGACACGAATGGAGTAGCTATCACACCACCAACTAACTTTTCTCGAACCAGGTGATAGTCAACTTCAATGTACTTAGTTCTCTCATGGAAGGCCATATTAGATGCAATATACATTGCAACTTGATTATCACAATAGAGATTCATAGGCAGCATACTGAATCCTATCTCATGAAGAAAAAAGCACACCCGTACAATCTCACAAGTAGTAGCGGATGGAGCAACAACCGTTTGTTTCTTACTCTTCCAAGTAACACGATTTCTACCAATGAATGTGCAATATCCTGTAGTAGATTTTTTTGTCAGATGGTCCTCTAGTCCAATCTAAATCTGTACAGGCTTCAACCTGCGAGTGGCCATTAGCTCTATAGAATAAACAACGTCCTGGATGCCCCTTGAGGTATTTAACAATTCTAACAACAACTGCCCAATGTGGCAAACGAGGAGCAAACGTATACTGACTCACCATACTAATAACAAATGAGATATCAAGACGTGTGATGGTAAAATAGTTCAACTTTTTAACCAAACGACGATTACCTACATGTCGCGATCCCAACTGATTCCTCAGAATAAGGAATCCTAACTAATCAAATCAAATCTCAATTAATTCCCTATCAATCTCCTAATTCTAAGAATACAAATAATACATTTTTCTAAAATACGATTTTCTAATTATTAATACACATCAGCATCCTTATTTTTCTACAACATCATATAATAATAACGGGCCAGTTCTATTGTTTTCTATTTTCCTGTGGCTTTAGATTTCCTGCTTCTGGTCAAATGCTTAACACTATGTAGCCTTCACTTTTGGATCAGATCAACCACAACCCCAACATAACAACAGAAGAATATGCATGGGAAATCAAAGGAGCTGGTCTTTTCTCTAGGGACCTTCTATTTTCTTTACGGTCCCCAGTATCCGTGAAGGCTGGTGAGCAGGTGAAACTTTCCTGCATGTGATATATTTACAGTGCCTCAAAACAATGGATGCTTCTACATGTAATATTCGAAGCACGATCCCATATCGCAACAAAATATATATATACTAGGACTATAGAAGCCTATTGAACTTGGGTACTACAGCTCCTTTGGATTGTGAGAAGGGGTGAGAAAAAGAAAAAGAACTGGGGTTACTCACCAAATCTCACCATTGTGGTGAGAAATGATGAGAAAAAAGTGGACCAATAGAAGTCCATTTATTGATTTTTCACATCTTTTACTCATCCAAACAAATGATAGGATTCTCATTTCTCACCATCGAAACGGGCTGTAATTACTCTTATCAAATCCAGGATTTTTAGAGAACTATCAAAAAAGTTTAGGATAATTGGTTTTATGATGGATAATGTTTAAGTTCGATTGTGTCCAATAAACTTCTAGATATGAACTGTAAAGTACTGAAACTAACTGAGCAATGCGCTGCAGAAAATCCTCCTGAATACCACCAATCATGAATTGGCTTTGAGAGGTTAAACATTGGAGTTTTCTTAAAACAAGTAAATGTGCTATAAGACACAGCATTATGTCATAAACCAGAGGGATTATTTGACAGGTAATGATACAATACGATCTGGACAAGAGCAATGCTGAGTTGGCTCTGGATTATGGATTCATAGAAACAAGGCCAGAGCGCAATGCATACACCTTAACACTACAAATATCTCAATCAGACGAGTTTTTTGGGGACAAGCTGGACATTGCTGAATCAAACGGTCTAGGTGAAATTGCTTACTTTGACATCACTTTAGGCCAGTCGCTTCCACCTGCGATGATTCCATATCTGCGGCTTGTAGCACTTGCGGGAACAGATGCTTTTCTCCTAGAATCCATATTCAGAAATGCCGTTTGGGGCCACCTTGAATTGCCCATTAGTCATGCCAATGAGGAGCTCATATGCCGAGTTGTCCGAGCTGCTTGCAGCTCTGCTCTCTCTGGCTACCGTACCTCCATTGAAGAGGTAACTAGTATTTATTTTGCATTTCCTTTATAAATTTCTTGATAATTCATTGGTATAGATCCACATTTTACCTATTTAATGTAGATGGTTTTTGGATCAGGATATATTGATAAATTTACCAAAGAAAAGGAAAATGATAGGAAGTATCATCTTTACTTCATTATCCTAATCTATAACGTGTGATCAAACACAACCTAAATTACACTCTGGCATCTATCGGCTGGGATTCTAATAGGGTAATGTGATGGCTTTTGGAAGGTTATTGGAGTTATTTCAATCAGTTATATGATTGAACTAAGTTCGGCAGCAGACTTCCACGCTGGAAGCAGATTTATTTTAATTGTGTGGTGCTTTGTGTTATTGGTGATACTACTTGGCATTATTTGTTTACTGTAATAGCATGGTGATTGATCTTACAGTGTTGGAAGAGAGAACACTTTTGCGACACTAAACTGCTGTAAGGTTGTAACGATTTGGTAGTTACCTGATTGCAGGATCAGAAATTGATGGACGGTGGGAATCTTGACCCAAGGCTTCGGATAGCAGTTGGGATTCGATTAGGAGAGAAGAAGGTGCTACAACAAATAGATGGTATATTCAAGGAGAGGGAATTAGAACTAGATGAGTTGGAATATTACCAAGAAAGGAGGCTCAAGGATCTTGGCCTAGTTGGGGAGCAAGGTGATATAATATTCTGGGAGCCCAAGTAGGATGTCTTTCAAATGTTTCAGACATATTTCTGGTTAAAAAGAATGCGTTAAAGCTTAAAAGGCATCTTTTAAATGCTACTCATGAGTATATACCTCATTTTTTGTAACAAGGAATGTTGATCTTTTCAAGGCCTGGAGAAAAAATCTGTCATTATCAACCAAAGGAACAGCTGATGAAACATGAGTCGGGTTTCTCCTAGGTTTGGATGTGGCTACACCGGATTAGTTACTTTTTTTTTTTTTGGGGGGGGAGGGAATTAGCAGTTTTGCACGTCTTTTTAATGGTTAAGCATAAACAGGTGTTGTTGTTCAGCAAGTAAAGAAACACAAACGATTAACCTATAAGCATCAATGTCACTTGCAGCGTTCGTTTTTTACTTGATGTCTGTTATGGATTTCCAGCCTTAAGGGGGTGGTCCCTTGTGCGGTTTATGTGCATTGTTAATTTGCCATGTTGTCACGTTTAGATCCTTCTAATATAAGGCATCTAATTGTGGTATCATGACTCAAAACGGTCTCATGTGATTCAATATGAAAATATAGAGTTAATCGTGGTTTCGTTTTGATGATCCTAGGTGCTCATTTTTTAGGTCCGAATGTGCTAATGATTTACATAAGATTGAGCTAACTGGACATCCAACTACAGAGAAATAGACTGTCAAAAGACGGTAGTTCTGACACTTCTTTCTTTCAAGATGAATATATTTGTGAAAATTGCGGATTGGTGGTACTAACCCAAAACACTCTACATTAGTATAAATTTTTTTATGAAAACATAGTGAGCATAAGAGTTCTCTAACTGATCAAGACTTGTACTCTCGAACAAATGAATTACACCGTCGAACAAATAATTTACACTTTAGAATTTCCTGACTTGCACCTTGATACGAATTGATTTGCACTTTTGGATTTCTAACCGATCAAAACTTGCATCCTTGGGTGCACTGCCTTGCACCCTCGAATAAAATGATTTACACCAGGTTCAAGTAAACCCTCGAATAAAATGACTTACACCAGATTTTTTACTTGAACCTTGAAATGCATTGACTTTGCACCTTGAAATTCGTGACCGGTCAAGACTTGCAACTTAAAATTTCTTGACTGACCATAAAATGTGTGTGATTATCATATTTTTAAAAAGTACTTTTCCAAAAATCATGTTTTGGTAATTCTGAAATTGTAGAACATGAAAATAGAGATTATTTTGTATCAATGCCACTGTACCGTAATTTTCTCAATATGTGTCTTCCACTTTATCAATATTTAATACATCTGTTTCTTACATAAATAATTTACACATTAAAGTGCACAAAATGAATGGTGGTAAGTATTAAAATAGAACTTGGACCGTTCATCAAACAATAATGACTTTATATTTCAATTGAGAGCTTTCAAAATTAAATAAAATGCTGCAACATTCTGATACCAATTGACCAGGAGAGAGAAACAAAGAAATATAGACAAAGGAATGAATACATCTCTATGTGCCCAAGGGAAACTTTCAAATCCCCTCGCTGCCATTTCTTACAAAGCTCATCAACTATGAACGACACACCTCTCTGACACCAAACCAAATTCCAAATTTCCTTCCGTCATTTACCGGAGAAGTCCATTAGGCATGAGCATCCTTCATTTCAATTCTTCTAATTAAAGCTTTAATCTCCGTGTAAACCAAATTCAACGGCCGTCATTGGATTGTCGTTGAATTACCAGAAGCTAACAAGTCATCACAACGAGTGTCAATACAAAGACACTCTTGTGGGTTCGAATAGAAATAATCCTCTTCCTTGGGCTTGTCAGCCATAACTATACGACGAGTTGGCTGCCCCATCCTTTTTTCATGTGCAAGTCGAACGCTGACTGAGAACTCATCCCACGACAAAGTCCCATTATGATGCAAATCCAGCAGTTCTACAAGTTTTTTCCGGTCAAGCTGGATAGTTTTCTTGAACCCTAGATACCTGTGCAAGAGCTAATCAGAAATTTGTTTTAATAATTTTTCCAAACTATTTTAAATGAGTTACGCGCCAAAGCAACTAAGTTAAGGGCAAGCGGAGGCAGCTTCTTCGTGCTATAAGTGGGCGCGCCAGAGAAAACTATATACGTCGTTTTTCAGCCCCTACTCCTATAAAGGCAGGCTGCCCTATTGATCGCCGCTCTACCACTTCACTTTGTGTCTTCCTTTGAGACTGTTCAAGATCTACTGCTTAGTTGTCACCTACTTCAAGAAGATAGATACTCCCACCTTGGGTATACTAAGGTCTAAGTACACACCTGCGATGACCTTCCACAATTCTTGCCATGTTCCCATCGTAGGTGGGGATAAAGACGTTACTGGCAATTGAAACCATGAAATCAAGTGCTGCCATTTGAGATGAATGGTTTTGGAACTGTCGGAGTTCTTCTGGTTCCAGCAGCATTTCCTTCTTCACCTGAAAACCATAATCATGGGTTAATCCGTGCATATTCCACAACACATAATTACAAGAAAGAATAACCAATTAAATTTAACAGTGTACTGTTACAGCTAAGAGAGAAGACCATCGATCGCCACATAAAGTTCCCAAGAAAATTGTCTGGGAGAATGATCAGGAATAATCCCAACTGCTTGCAATGGTTCATTTCTGCAGATGTTGTTAGCCAACCATTCAATTCGTTCTATTGTTCCCATGTTTTAACAATGTGCAAGAAGAAACTCACATTATTGGTAATGGAAATTATTCTTCCGAAATTATTCTTCCTTCTCCTTGAATGGGAGATTGAAATCATCTTTTCCCCTAAATGCCTTTTCATTTCAAGTACACCCCTATGTAAAGATCATATTCTGTACTATCTATCCTAGTTAGATGTATAGCATGCATCCATGTATACATACCTACCTTTCGGATGCATACTATGCATCCTAATATATTGGGTTGAGGGAGGCCCAACAGTAGTAGGACAATCCACTGGATACTCACAACCCCAATTTCAATTAAAAAAAAATGGAATTCAATAGTATGTAATAAGTTGGCAGATTCTTATCCACCGTTAATATTATTATGGCAACTATTCTTCAAATAGACCCCCTTCAAAATGCATCCTTAAACTTCAACATCCATGCTTAAAAATCCTCCCAGTACAATGACTGGCAGACTATGGCCAGACAACGCTCTGGAGCTCCAATTTGCAGGGATTGAAAAGCACAAGACAAGATGAAAGAGCAAACAACTCACAAATTGTGGAAATGCAGTTCTTAGGGCAGCAAGTCTCCTTTGATTGCCATAAATCTCCCCAGATGCAATGTATATTTGCATATCTTTAGCAAAACCCAATGCTTGTAGAACTAGTGCCGCCTCCTCCGGTGTAAGGGGACACAGACCTTGTAATCTCTTCTCTTCAGACGCTATCTCTTTTTCTCTCCACCAAGGAAAAGCATATCTGGACCAGCAGTCCCAAAAAAAAACATTTCTACATTGTTATGCATCTCTTATAAAGTAACAAGACAAATCATCGAGAATGCATCGAAGATCTGTACATCTTGTAAAGGAATCATAAAATTAGCACTAGGGACGACACACAACAGTTCTTGCCCATGCCAACATATAAGAACTGTTTCATAAACAGAAGGGGGAAAAAAAGGATCACCACCATACACCAGCACTAGATAAAACTCAACTAAATAAAAGCTGAAGTCTAACAGCTAAATCATGTCACACAGTATCATTTTATATAGAGTATGAAGTGTTAATAAAGCTAATTGATTTAGTTTTTATTGATCAAAGTTCATCTTCTTTGCCATACAGCTGGTTAACGGAGACGCCCACAGATACTAAAACTTCTATAAAAGAGGAATTCCAAGAAAGAGGAAAGATCATCTGGCAAAATGCTTCCGAAATACAATGGAATTACCTCAACCGCTTGAGCTCCTCTGCTTCTTCCAGAGTGCAGCCATGAGTACAACCTGAGAAAGCCAGCATGTCCATCTCGTACCTCAGATGCAATGCTACAAAGGGTCCCCTCGATTGAAGAATTTGTACCAATTTGAATCCCAATGCCTCAATCTCAGGAGTAAATCTTAGAGCCTGGAAATTGACACGACACCTGAGTTTCTGAAGATTGAGAGGAATCCCATTGTTTGCCAAACGCGCGTCTGTTCTGTTGAAGTGTATCACGTCATACCTGCTGAAGAGCGGCAGAAGCTGCATAATAAAAGCAAAAGCATCAAATCAGAATGACGTGGAAAGGTGAGGCTAGTTCAATACGGGTCGAACTCAAGCTGTCTCAAGATTGATCCAAAGTCTACGAAACCAATTTGGGTAAACTGAATACAGGAAAGAATTGCTTTGTCTCCCCTACTCATATACAGAAGGAGCAGAAAATTAGAAAAAATAGAGCATAGGAAATAAACGTCTCTTCACTTTACATGTCTAATCTAAAAATGACCAGTCTGCAAAACTCTCTCTCTCTCTCTCCCCCCTCGCTCTCCCTCTCCCTCTCTCCCCCTCGCCCTCCCTCCCTCTCCCTTGCTCTCCCCCTCCCTCCCTCCCTCTCCCCCTCCCTTCCCTCCCCTTGCACTCTCTCTCTCTCTCTCATATATATATATATATATATATATATATATGGGAAAGGCTAAAGAGACCAATACTTTTTGAAACCAATATTAGACCATGTCTAATCTCTTGATTTCCGATTAAATTTTAATGATCCGAACCGTTCAATGTGTTCAAAACATATTTTTAAGGGTACTTGCGAAAAATCAGCTCAAAATATTACCGGAAAGGGCTTGATCCAAACAGTGGTTCAAAATGCTGACAGAAACTGTTTTATGAACCAGTGTTTGGATCAAACCCTTTTCGATAATATTTTGAGTTGATTTTTCGCAGGTACCCTTAAAAACATGTTTTAAACATATTGAACGGTTCGGATCATTAAAATTTAATCGGAAATCAAGAGTTTAGACGTTGGTCTAATATTGGTCTAAAAAAATGTTGGTCTATGGAGCCATCCCCTATATATACATACAGAAGGAGCAGAAAATTAGAAAATAGGAGAGGACAGGAAATAAATGTCTCCACATTACATGTCTAATCTAAAAATGACCAGTCTGCAAACATCTGTCTCTGGGTTTCGTCTTTTTTATTTCCTGTGTGCACGTGTGTGCATGTTATGAATGTCTCTTCACTTTACATTAATGTAAAAAATGAACAGCCTGCACACACACACTCTCTCTCTGTTTTCCTGTCTCTGTGTGTGCGCACCCATGTTATATTGTAAATTGATTCTCTAACAGTTAAACCAGCAGAAGTGGATGACAGAATCACTTTTTTCAGCCAAAAAAATTGCACAAGCCATAGTATCATGCCTAACATAATATATATATATATATATATATATATAAAAAAAAAATGCAAACCTGTTGTTTTCCTGTCTGTGTGTGCGAGCCCGTGTTATATTGCAAATTGATTCTCAAACAGTTAAACCAGCAGAAGTGGATGACAGAATCACTTGTTTCAGCCAATAAAAATCTCACAAGCCATAGTCTCATGCCTAACATAATATATTTTAAGAAAAAAACAGAAAAAACGCAAACCTGTTGCAAGTAATATTCTTCATTTGACCAGCTTACAGGAGGCATCTCTAGTAGTCGGTATCCATGTTTCCTGTTAAACCTTTTTGGCAACCTTCTGACAATTCTAACCTCGTCTCTTAGTGAATCAATAAAGTGTTTCACATCGAAAATGTCATCAAAATCGCTGCATTAAATGCCAAAAGTAAATAGATTGTTTTCCAACCGAACAGACATCAATGATTTCAAAACTTCCAAACTACCTTGGGTCAGCCCAGAATGACGTCTTATCAAGCTCTGGAACAAGCAAAGTCAGGTTCAAAAGACGGGCAACTGTCACCATATCGCAAATCTGCAATGCCAGACTATCTATATAAGAAAATGTAAAAATAAGCAAACCATCTCAAGAAAAAAGAAAAATCTAACCACCAACCGCAGCACGCATTTGATTCAAACCTCCATTGCAAGAGACTTTAAGAAAACCATTGCTTATGTAGTTCCCTGAAAAGAAAAAAAGTAAAACTTTGATATCTCATGCTGGAGCTATGATTGCAAAAGGAAGATGTCAGCTTCATCTTAACTCGCCATGCAAACATAAGTTGATTATTCTGTAACCCTGCATGTATTGTGCTTCTAACTGAAAATTTTGCATTCACAGATCAGGAACTATGAATAAAGCACTACATTTGACATACACTGCAGAATGGGGGCGAAATACTAATAGTATCCAGTTAATACTCAGTTATAAGTTTATAAATCTTTTCTTTTGAAATGACAATAAAGTCCATATACACTGCAGAATGGGGACGAAATACTAACAATATCCAAGTTAATACTCAGTTATAAGTTAGTTTCAGACCCAGAATAAGAAATTACAGCTTGAGAAGAGACAAAACATAAGAGGGAAAAGACCATGCAATCAAATCAAAGAAAGATGCATCACATGTCACGTAGAGGAAGTTTCAAAAAGTGCTTTATTCCCAACCCAAAATAAAGCCAACTATCCATTTCTTGGTGCAACTATTACCATTTCAGGCATATTTTTTGAAAAAGCTTTTCCATTCATGCATGTTAAATATTCAACCTCTCACTCTTAACTGGTTGTGAGATTTTTACAAGTGTACAACTCATGTTTCACATGTCATGCAATAACTTATAGACACACTCATGGTGGAATTGGATGTCCGGGTAAGCGTGTCTAAACCCCTTATGTACTGTGCCACTTCATCGCCATGCCATCACCATCTATCTCGTGTTTTTTCAGGATTGGGTCAACTGGTCAACTTTGTGAGGCGTCACATAAGTAAATTAAGTATTCCTATGCACTCTCTCCTGGTGTCGCGTCACGCCGGCTGAGGATAGCATATGTTGTGCCTTAGCCTTGAGGCCCCACCTAAGAAGCAGAGCCAACCCCCATTGCAACAGTTAAGACATCTTATTGTTTCAATGCCAGTAACAGTTATGGCTGCTACTAGTATGTCCAATGAAGGCAAGCCACCAATTCCCAACATCTCCATCCGCGCACATGACACTGTCATTAGTTGTCTAGGGACCGATAGTATTCCTCTAAAAGGGAGCTCTCTACCCCATGAGTGGATAATATGGCTCTCATCCTCCGACAAGACTGGAAGATCTCATTCACCACCCACGCGCTTCTGTCCATCTAATACATCTCAGACTCTAAATTTCTAACACCTCTCACCTCAGGAGGTCACTTGCAAATTGAATGCCCATCATACTTGCAGGAGGACTTCACATGCGGCCTAGTTGCCTTTGATAATCTACACTAAACATGAAATTTTAGGATACGCTTAGAAACCCTGTACAAGAAGATAGGTGACCTATGTAGTGCCTTCATTGACAAAGCAAGAAGTGGTATGATTTGTACATCACTACTCAGGAGGAACAATGACATAGCCGAACAACTGGGGATTGGACATGTTGAACAGATAACTGTGAGTCTAATCGGAGAGCTTTGTATTCCACAAGTGCTTCTTGTTTTAGTTTTGCACAACCTTTCAGTCAGGAAGTTGCTACCTTCAAAAGAACTTTTTAGCTTCGTGTAAATTCATCAAAAGATCATGATATGAATCTCCTTATGGGTTCGCAATGACCAACAAAAGACTAACCGCAAGCGCATTGAAAAGAAAGAGAACTCACAAGTTATGTTCCCATAGAAGTGCAGATCAGCACAATTTCTTGGAACTATAGCCAGAAGGCATCCTACATTCGCCTAGTTGAGACTTGGGCTAAGAAATATATGCAAGGATCCAGCATACCCTTCAGCCCCGTTAGTTTGTCCAGATTGGAGCATCATATTGGACTATAAATCCAAGGGCCAAGCCTGTGTTTGGTTGGAACTTTTCCGGTGAGGATTAACCATCTTTGATTTAAATTCTGCAAACATGGAATAAACAATACCATGGGTGGTATTATTAATCCTTTCGCTCTAAGTTCAATGGGATTACTTATCCTATGAGATTTGTTTAACCCTTTCGTATTAGTCTAGTCGGACATTCATACATTCACCAAATGCAAAAACTAGAAGTGAAGTATCAATATATATAATCTCTCTATTTCATTTCCATAGCCATGAGAAAGTATCAAATCATGCAAAACCCAAGAGATAAAAACCAAGTTAAGTAATCACAATTCTAATGTGTTGCACACTGTGATACGATGGAGATCTGAAGAGTAAGACCTGACCAGGAGCGCTTTTTTAGGTTGGGAATGGGAGAAAGCCCGAGGATGGCCAGAGCCGTACTTGGCTGATTGCGTCTCAAACCTTCAGGATCTAGGGGTAATGGCCAGATAAGGACGATGTGTATGTTCAGGCTTTGATCTCGATATCTCACGAGATACTTGGCAGTTGATTCTTGGTATGGCCAGTCCCCTAGAGATGCGTGGAGAGGGGTGCGGGCGCAAATCTTCACTCCGATATATATTTATATAGGAAGATGTACTACAAAAAAGGGGTAATTTCTAATCTTCATCTTCTTAAGAAACCCTAATTTTCTCACAAACACCCTACTACTATGAGGGACTAACTAGGGTGTCAGAGGATCATTGTTGAGACCACACCAGGTGTCCCTCACGCCATCTAACTCTTTTTTCTCTTGTTTACTGTGTAGGCCTACTGGGAGTTAAGCTGGACAAGATTTATACACTATCAGGTGGCGCCGTGTATGGGAACGTATAAATTTCCAAATAACGAATAACTCTGTATGGTTCGAACTCGGTGGCAGACAGTTCACACTCAATCACCAGAAAATGGTAGACGATCACAACCACCAAGTTTTAGCCCAACTGCAATTGTTAACTCGGCGTATCGACAAGCTGACCCTAGTGGTGGCTCAAAATATACAACTTAAACAAGAACATGCCCATCCACCCCATGCAGATCCACACCAAGCGTTCCATAGGATCCACCCTCCATGGAAACGCAGTTGCCCAGAACAAGCCCAGAATGGGGCGCAGGTTGGGCAAGAGAAGGTTGCCAGCAAGCAGGCAAACCCAGATCCACACGACAATGATCAAAGGAGAGCTGAGCCAATCAATTTGCAGTTTTCTAGGTGTAGAAGCTTAGATGTGCCAATTCCAAGCTCGGCTTCAAGAAGTAATGGCAACAGTGACGACAAAGAATCCTACGGTGGCAGCAGACCTAGCTCAGAGGACAGATTCTCCATTCACGAGGAGGCCATGAATATGCCTTTACCACCCAAGTTTAAGATGCCACATCTAGCTTCCTTTGACGAAACTAGTGATTGGATAAATCATTTGCATACGTACTCCGAAAGGCCTGACAAGGATGTGGTTTGGATAACTCAAAACCAATTCCATCCAGACTTTCTCCAACATCAGCGTACTATTCGTTGGCTATCTATTTCATTGGGACACAACGACGCAGAAAACCAGTGACTTCTTTGCTAAATATCAAGTAGAGGAAGAATGAAACTTAAAGGGATTTTGTGGGCAAGTTCAACGCCGAAGCGCCCCTACAGGATAATGTAGATAGCCAATTGGCTTTAACAACTTCATGGGAGTCTGAAGCCTTCCGCTCTCCTTTTCTCTCTTTCCAAGAGCACGCCATCTACTATAGAAGAGGTAACAAGAACAAAGCCCTAAAAATTCAAAACGCCACATGGCTACAGTGCAAGAAGAAAACGAAGGTAAGAAGCGATTCTTAATAGGTTGTGCAGGGGAACGACATCACAATCCGAGCTGGCTTGGACTTGAGAATGGGAGACTTTAGAAACAACGGTTGAGGTTGGAGCGACGAGTAATTTTTAACTCAACAACAATATTTGTTGCAAACGATTGTATCAAGGAGTGGGAATGCCAAACAGTGCTTCCCACAAACTTAAGCAGGGAAATGCAAAAGGCATGCGGATTCCGAGAAAATTGGAAGGCCAAGAAGGGCCACATTGCAGGGAACAACAAAAAGGTTTGGGCATAAGAACGAGTAATGATGATGTCACACCCACACTCCCTGAGTACTTTAACCTTCAAAGGGGGCGAACAGTGCGTAGTACACATGTTGACAAATGGGCTAAAATCAAGAGCCAACCAAAATTGTTAGGCCAGTGAAGGTTGCTTTTATGGGCCATAATTATTCTCTACAATGGGTAATGCTCAGCTTTAGAATGGGGGACTTCTGATATGATGGAGACCTAAAGAGTAAGACTTCACCAGGAGGGCTTCTTTAGGTCGGCAATGGGAGAAAGCCCAAGGTCTGCCAGAGGTGGACTTGGCTTGACTTCGTCTCCAACCTTCAAGATCTTGGGGAGGCCAGATAAGGATGCTCTGTATGTTTAAGTTTTGATCTGGGGATCTCACGAGATTCTAGGAAGCTGATTCATGGCACGACAAATCCCCAAGAGGCATGTGGAGAGGGGAGCGGGCGCGAAGCTTCACTCTGATATATATAGGAGTACGTACAACAAGAAAGGGGTAATCTCTAACCTTCATCTCCTTACGAAAACCTAATTTTCTCGACAATACCTTATCACTATGAGAGACTGACTTGTGTATCAGACAGTCTTCTTGACACCACACCTGGTGTCCCCAAGGCTTTTCTCTTGCTTTCAGCAAGGTGTGCTCGGGGTTTACTCGGACTAGATTTATACCCTATCACACTTCAATCATAATAACTAAACCCAATTTACTAGATTTATACCCTATCACACTCCAAGCACGATAACTTAACCCAATTTCACCCGGTTTCAAACCCAAAGCGCACCGATGTGCAAGGAACTGTACATTTGCATAAAACGCTTCAAACCAAATAGAAAAGAAAGAAATTTCAAAATGGGGACTCACTTGCTGGAACAAAAGGAGGTGGCGATTCAACTGTTTCGTGGATCGATACATTCGTGAGGTTTGATACCCGACGAGGCTGCCACAGCTCGCCCACCGCTACGAGCTGTACCAAACACGTCCATATCAAAATGCTGGAACAGACCCTAATGAACCACACCTGTAATCGAGTCCTCGCGATAACTGGGGCCGGAAGCTTATCACACCTAACCTGTACACCACCCTCAGATCTAACCTCCATTTCTCTCCTTCACACCTCATCGCCGCTGCTTCATTCCATAAAAAACAAGCTCAACGTAATTTTGTGACCAAGTATTGAAATAATTCCTCGAAATCGTTCGAAAAATTCGAAGTTCTGCGGAGATCGAAATGAAAACCAGAGAGCGAGAAAAAGAGCGCCCAGGGGGAGGGGGGGTTGAGAAATTTCACGAGGGAAAAGAAGACAAAATCAATTAAAGGATCACTCTCACGAAGCACCCCTCAAAGGTTCCTTTTGACTTTAGCATCTTATACTCGTAGTAATTTCTTTGTATGAAAAGTTTCTAAAATTTCACCCCCCCACTCAAGGTTGATATGGAAGATGGGAATGAGTGTTTATGGTAGCTAGAAAAATAAGGAATTTTAACATAAATAATACGTTTTTATGTAAGTGTAAAAGTAGTGTACTTCTAAAACAAAAATTTACAAAATTACTTTAAGACGTATCTCTGTCATGTGTATTATTAAGTGCCGCACCTTGCATGGCAACCTATTTTATTGGACAAAGAACGCAATTGAGTTTTGCGCACGCATTCATTAAATGTGTTGTTAATTTGAAGTGCAAGATTTGCACGCATTTTGTTTTTGCGTATAATCTCCCAAACATGTGGAAGTTCTCACTCACACGGTCAATCTGAATGAGAATTAGTTTGGCAAAAGAACAAAGAGGGGGGAGAGTTTTCGCAAGACAACCCTTGGGGCAAGCAAAGATGAAGGTAGATGTAGAAACGCAACAGGAAACTTGAAAGGTTAGACACTGGTAGTTAGGTTGACATCGTCGTCGATGGTGGTACCCAAGCTTTGAGGTGGACCCACTCTTATCTACTCTCGCCCTTCTTATGTTTACGGAGTTTGCCTATTTGGCACATGATCGTTTACTAGGGTGAGAGAACTGAGTGATAGTTTGGCAAATGACTGGTTGGATCCCAACAAATAATGTCAATTCACATTAAGAACATCGATCGATTCTACAATTGGGCTAAAGATTAGCCTTTTACAACCCGTGGGGTGCTGAATTATGGACTCTCCCATGAGTAGCTTCCAGGAAGTCTTTCACAAATCATCATGCAGCTCAGATCTTCCTGCGAAAAGAATAACCAGTCAGAGACAACCCGACTAGTGGCCAAAATATCCTCTTAAGACTAAGTTAGCAATTGCTGAAGGGAGGGCTTGGAGAACTAAGTTCTGCTAAGAAAGTATACTCTTCGAGCTAAGGGTCGATGTGGTGCTTACAAAATTATGTATGTATAGTCACAGGTAATACCTCTGGAATCGATTGTTTATTGAAGAATTTCCACTTCCATTTATAAGAATCGATTGAGTGCTTCAACATATATACTTGAGTGCATTTCCTACATCAAGCATCCCTTTGTGGTTGTGGTTTGATTTGACGCGTGGTGGGACTAAACAGTGTGTAATCATTTTTGTTCGTTCGCATTGCGAACCAAGATAGCTTCTAGTTCGAGGTGACCGATTGCTGTTGTGCGCGTCTCAAAAAATAATCATTCAGAAATTAAAATTAATTAATATTCCGTAAAATAATAGTTAAGACCGAGTATCGTTTTTAAGGACTGATTGACTAAGTTACATTAATTTAGATTGACCTTTATTTTTATTTTGAAGCGATAATGAGTTGAATTGAGTTTCTAAAATTGTTTGATTGGAAAATTAATGAGCAAGAAGAACTAGGGTTCTCAAATCCACCTTGATCGCACAACATGGGTGTAGGAACTTAATTTAATATTCGGATCGCAAGGACTAATGCTAGGCAATGTCGACTAGAATGGCATCTAGTTCAAGGTGATATCTTTCGAGCCCAACATCAGAAATCAAGACGATCAGCAACCGATACAATTGTCATCCAAGAAGGTCTTCGTTCTATGACAATGTTTATCTGAGATGATTATTTTTCGTGATGACAGGCCAGCTTGATGAGGGCTAATACTCGGGTTGGTGGTTTGTTGGTCCTCGAATATTTTTGGGTCGACAATTAGATTTATTCACCTCCTGCAATTTTAAACTTGTGTTTTTCAAATAACATAGTTATTGGAATCAAACTTGATCATAACTAAACTATAAGAATTTGAAACCCAAAAATATTGGAGAAGAAGATAGAGTTACAGATATTTGATTTTGAGTAGTTTTTGAATTAATTGATTGACATGATATTGTCGAATATTGCAAAACCTTGAGACGGAGAGAGGTCGAATCGAACCACTATTGAAAAGAAAAGTTTAGATCAAAATTCATATTTGTAGTCAGGCGTGAGTCTTCAAAAGACCTAAACATAAAGAAATTCACAAAATAAAATTCAAGCGATTTCTACAAGGGAACTTTAGCAAAAACTCAAAACTGAAGGACTTATAGCACAATTAATCCACAAACTCTTAACATATAACGCGTGGTCCTTTTGCCACTGTGCTTCCAAATATACCCTTGGATACAAAAAATACCCTACTTTTCTAAATTGCGAGAGAAACCAATGAAGATTTGGGAGAGAGAAAAAACGAAGAACTAAGTAAACAAAACCACAAAGAACTGAGAAAGCGCAAAACAATGAACTGTGAATATTGGAAGAACTTATCGAACCACATTGTACTTGTTTAGGGTATGTATTTTCCATAACTCACCTTGTTCGATTCTATCGATCTTTTGTACATAATGCTAACGTATCTCTTTTATGTCAGTTGTTGTTAATTTTTATGGAGAATCAGTGAAAACTACTAATATAGGAAGTATGGGCATATCAAATTTTGTGTTGTGCCATTTCGATTTAACAAAGCAACGAAACTAATTAAGTAAATGACCTCTTCCGGCCTACTTCGATGGATGAGAATGGCATGCCACTGAACACAAACAGTGTATGATGGTATGGGTATATTTGACATCATCTCATATCAGTTGGGAACTACAGGGACTGAATGGTGCATGCAACCACACTGCTATCTAAATGCTATTTATTGTGTTTCCACACTGCTATCTTGTGTTGTTTGATAATTGTATGATGCATCTTGGGGAGTATCCGATATGTCTTGGTGTCTGCCAGGAGCGCCCAACACTGCACATGATTTCGTTAGAGGTGTCATGCTTTTTAGGTTAGTAGGTGCCATGCTATGTAGATTATATGTACCCAACTTCAAACTCATCAAAAGTAATGAAACACTTAATAGTACTTTGTTCAAGTAGGGAAAATATTACAGTAGCATTTTTCCCTCTTTAAGTCTCCATATAGGTGAAGCCCAATTTTTTGGTAAACGAACTTAATCAATGTGAATAGAAAAAGTATTTGAGAAATAAGCATTAACCTACAAATTACAGGCAAAGAGACGGAAGAAGGACTATAACTTGATTAACATATTACGAACTTAGTCAATGTAAATAGAAAAAGTATTTGAGAAATAAGCATTAACCTACAAATTACAGGCTAAGAGACGGAGGAAGGACTATAACTTGATTAACATATTACTCTACCATGTAGAGTAATATAACTTAATCGATGTAATATAACTTGATTCGCATATTACTCTACCATGTAGACTAAGTGCTTTATCACAAAAGTTATCCCATGGAAACACAAGAATAGAAGCCATTTTTCAAGTTTAGACAGGTGTTTTTTCTTTAATTTTTTGTTCTTCCAATTGCTATAGCAACCATACGCAAAGCTAAACATTCTGAGCAAGCATTGCATGTTCAACCATTAGTTGTATTACCAAAACTATTGGAAATTATTGATACTCCACACAGTAAGAGTGATAAACAGAAAATAAAAAAGAAAAAAAGAAGAAGATAAGAAGCAAAACAAGGAACTCAAAGACAAAGAACCTAAAACGGTTGAACGAGGATCAAAGAGACGTGCACCGCAATCGCCCACAGAGAAAACAATGTCAAAGAAGAAACAAAAAACCACTAATCCTCAATTAGAAGAAGAACATGACGTGCAAATAAACACAGGAGTACAATGTGTTACAATACCGTTCTTCCCTTGTAGCACTGATCCGACTTCTTAAAAATGTTACCTTCACTCGTGCTTAAACAGCTAAAATCAATAAATTATAATTTGCCAATTTTATACAAGCAATCATATCAAACAAAGTGACTGAGCATAATGCTAGGAAGTGCGAGGGGGATGCACTTAAGATCATTATTACATACCAGAGGTGGAAAGGTAATTTCAGAATTGGGTAAAAAATTGTAAGCCTCATTGATCGAGACATAACGTTGATCTTTGGCATCAAGACTGAATAAAAAAAATTCAACTATCAAAGCACACCAAAATGCCAACAACAGACTTTGTTAGAAGGGTTTTTGATACGAAAGAATGGATAAAGATTGTACACCTGCTAGAGTACTTCTTGAAGGCAGTCAAAACAAAGTAAAAAAAAATGTAGCCAAAGATGTGTCAAGGTTATTAACACTCTTATTCATTGCAACACTTTTTTATGCAACCACGGCACCAACAATCAGTTGGTCATATATCAATGTTGAAGACCTTGAAAAGTCAACATCTTATGCGTGGTCGACATACATTAAACACTTTCCAATTCAAAATTTGGATGAAAAGTTTGACAATCCGAATACGTTAAACGGATGTGTCATTGCTCTTCTGGTAATAATATCTCTCACTTAGCCTCTAATAATTTTCAATTCTAAATAGAATTACAAATAAAAATGACTAACTAGTTGTTTATTTGTTTCTTCTTCTTTAATACAGTACTGGTTTTGCGAACATGTCAACCTGCTATCAACAGATTCTGACTTTGAGTTTCTAAGATTTCTAAGATGGAATTTGCCTGATATAACTGCATCCCTCAACCAATCACCATTGAAAACTATTGATCCACAAAAGGTATCGATTATGGTATTATTCTGTATTTTGTTATAACAAATAAAGTTATTTGTTTCAATATATTCATTGCTTCTGTTTTCTCATAAAGGTGAATGACTCTAAATTGGAGCTAACCACGAAGGAATAAGATAACTTGACAATCATTGATCTTGGCAGTCAAGAAGAAATGAAATTGTAAAGTCAAAAGCAAACAGACTATGGCCAAGATAATGCTGGAGAAAAAGAGGTGCTTCAAATGCTAATTGCTCAACTCCAAGAAGAAAACAAACTTCTAAGAAGTGAAAATGCTAAAATCCAAGAGGAGAACAATATTCCAAAAGCTGAAAATGAAAAATTAAAAAAAGAGATGGATAAAAAAGATGACACAATTGTCATATTTGAGAAGACAATTGAACTTCTTGAAGAAAAGATTAATCGTGATGTGAATGGAACCCTTACTGGTCAATATGACAACCAAGATCAAGTTGTTGGTCTTAAACTAAAATTAGGTCCATTTTACTTGAAAAAGACATCTTTGAAGAAGAGAAGAAAGAAGAACTGATTGAGAGAGAAATTGAGGTTGGTTCAATCTTACTTGAAAAGAAAATTGTTACTAAACAACTTAAACAATCAGAACGACATAACTCTGTACTTAATGAAGACATCCAGAATTTGTCTGCACATGTACTCACAACAATACAAGGTAAACTTATCTCTTGTAAAGTTAACATATAAAATAGATAACCTTATCTATTTTCATTTTCCCCTGTATCTTTTCATTTTTAGTGTAAATAGTTGGATGGTAAATATAGTTCGATCTCGAAATCCTTCGCAAGTACTTCATTTGGGCTTTGCTTCTCTTTTAGTTTGTTTCCTCTAGTTTACAGGCAAGGTTAAAGTCCGATAAGAAACTTCCCTCATGCAGTTTGGTTTACCCAATGTATTAGTGTTTCACTTGAATGGTTTACAGGTCTAAGTTTTAGTCTTTACAAGTTGGGGAGTCTAGATCTACTTTCTAACAACAAAACATGGTTCCTTCTAGTACACCAAAATAGATAATCTTATCTGTTTTTGTTTGGAAACAGATCTCTTATTATTTGTCAACTCACTTTATAAGCATGTCAATCTCAGTGAAAAGTGTACCCATGAACTCCATCAGTCAGCATTATGCCTCCCAATGTCCTATGTACTTTGAATGTGTTGTTTTGTAAACCTCTCAACATCTGCTCATCTATTACTGGATTTTGATTATGTTATCTGTCATATATCTCTTAGCCTATATAGGTGCAGGGGAGAGTCACTTCATTTGGGTTTGTTTGCCTTTTAGTTTGTTTCTTCTAGTTTAATGAGATAATTAAAGTCTTATAACAAAGTTGCCTCATGGAGTTTGGTTTTTAGATGCCGGAGTTTCAGTCTTTAAAACATGGTTCCTTCTAGTGAACCAAAGACATAAACTTATTTGAATCATAGTTTTTCTCTATATTACTGCATAACACAGAACTAGGATAAATATGGGTTGGACTTCCTATATAATTCAGGATTTCTAGTCCAATCCGGATTAATTTCAAATTATATAAATTATAATTCATACCACTATAGAATTATAATTGCGTTCCCCTCTCGTATCTCAAAATTATATTTCGAGCTTCATGTTATTAAATACTTATTTATCTCCTCACGTTAAGATTATAGATACCCGTTGATTAAAATAAATTACTGACAATTTATTTAATCAACATCTATAAAAAATTTTGAGACTTTTCACTTAACTTATTTGTTATGTCCGATACTAATATCTACTTGCAAGGTTTAACATAATCGAAACTTATAAATTTCCTCAAGAAGATATCATCAATCTATATAAAGGGACGTGGATTCCATTAATAATTAATAGTTGTTATATACACTTAATATTATGACCCAACTCATCGAGACTATTGGCCCATAATCAGGGGCGGACCTACTATGAGGGGGGAGGTGTCACTTGACACCCCCCCATGCTCCACTTAAAGCAAAAAAATTTTTTTTTTTAAAGATTTTAAGAGTAAATCAAGTTTATCGTGTAATACTGTGACACCCCCATACTCTTTTGCTCAGTCAAACTCTCTCCAATTTAGTTCATTAAATTTTGAATACCTATATTTTTTTGTTATTGAATACAAATTTAATTTTTAGTTGTTCATTTATTTTGATGGTGACACCCCGAGATTAAAATCCTGGGTCCGCCCCTGCCCATAATGCCTCACTCTATAATGAATCAAAGTCAACAACATTAAATGTACACATCGATTAATTATCTTTAGATTAAGAGTACAAGCACACATAATAATTATGAGGTGTAAATTGTATTATATTATCAGTATAAGTATAATTACCTCAAAATAGTTATGTTCAATACACACAAAATATACTAACACAGTGAGTTAAAACTATACTATTTTTCGTAGTCAAGACAGACCTACTGAAACACTATGTTACAGTCCTACTGGTAGTGTGTCCAATTTCACCTAAGATTATGAACCAAAAAATTATATTTTATAAGAACCGATAATCTGATCCTCTATGTGTAAACCAAACTTTATACATCAGATTATCTACTATGTGGAATAAGAGACACTCATGCACAAAATAATAAGATATAATGCAAATATTGCCCATAAAGATTCTCATCAAGAAAAAATAATTGATTAAATAATTCAAATAAATATTAATTTGTTACATAAACTCATGACTTTTAGTATAAAATCCTAACGCATAAATAGACATAATTTAAAGCTAGGATAAGAAATGTTTACCTTGATTATGTCTAGAGTTCGTACATAGACATAATTAATCTCTTCCTCTCTTTGAGCTTGTATCTGCAAGACAATACACCATCAAAAAACTCTCTGCCGCTGTGGCAATAAGACACTCCGATGATTAAGTCAGAACTATGATCACTAGATTCTCTCTAGTCAAATAACTGTAGCTTTGAATTATTATGTACCTTTGATCATGGATCTGCACAGACTTTGTGGCTTAATCTTCTCGATTCTCTTGGGACTCTCATCCGTTGTCTAGATCGAAGTAAAACTACCTTTTGATTGGTTATCAACAAGACAAAACCAATATGGACTCTCCATGGAGTTATCAACTACCGTTAGAATTTTATTCAACCTTGAACTTCTTACTTGAAGTTGAATTGACCAATAATTCTTCATCCTTGTCTGATTAGAACTCATATCGAAATAATAGGAACTCTATTTCAACCATAATACAATACTGATAACCATCCTCCTCAAATTGGCTACCCTTCGAATCGCCCTTCTCAGGTCGGCGTACAACCACTCCGCCTTTCACAAGTCGGCAATATAGTGAACTGACTATCTTAGGTAGGACACTTTGTTTCCGAAATCAGTAATACGCACGTGGGCGAGAGCATCCATTTGCCGCATTGAATTACCATTTAAAAAAATTCAATAATTTTTATTTAAGTTTTACCTCCTTCAAATAACTTTAAATATCTTTTTTAAGGATCTCAAAGTAAAAAAAAAAAGTTCAATCAATAGAAGTTGCACCCTAGCAATCCCTATTTTATTTTTTATTTTATTTTTTTGGGAAGGAGGGGGGTTGTTCATTCCCTGGCAAGAATTTGGATGCGAAAAAAACGACGTAGTTTTGCCCGCTTCATCATCAAAATTACATTATTTTGATTCTGTGTATTTTAATAATAATTTAAAACAATGTAGTTTTGAGAATAAAACGAGCAAAATAATATTATTTGTTCGCACTACACACGCTCTACAGAAAAATGCATTACAGCATCCCAAATATACCCTGCCAATCTCTCTTTTCCTTATTTTTCTTCAATTGCTCACCAACTAATCAAAGGCTTCTCAAAGTAAAAGGTCAAATGAATGTGTGTGTGTGTGTAGAGAAAGTGATTGTTAATATGTTTTTTCAACTTATAAATTTTATATATCTTATCCTACCACTTGTTAAATAGGAAAAATAATCTATTTTTACTTTAAACAACATTTAATTTGTCTTTTAACTCCCGCTCTTAGTTTTGTTTCTCCAAGATAGAAAGAGAGAAACTCATCAATTTGAAATCTGATCTCCTATTCCCTCATCCCTATTTCCCCCATTTTCAACAATTGAAATCCATTTGAAATAGTAAATTGAAAGAAAAAAGGGAAAATATTTCATGAAATTAGGAGGGATCTAACTTTTAATTGAGTATGTTATATCGACTAACATTATTTTCTCTACAATTGTGTATCAAGAAACACTATAGTTCACTTACCCCAAGTGATAGTGCTTCTTGTGGGCATCGCTAAAGAAGTTTTGCCATTCTTTATCCTTTTTTGCCATCACCATTAAGGAGGGATAATAAGGATGGTCAGTGAAGACGATAAACCAAAAATTTCGTCAGATGGGTACATCTCATAATAACACCAACCAAAATTTCCAAAACAATAGTATAAAGTGCAAGTAAAAACATAAGCATGCATGTGACATAAGATGTTTCATAGCGTAGCATGGCATAAGTGGTGTCAAGGTTGGGGATCAAGGTTGGGAAACATGGTTTAAATGTTCGGGTGTCTCATCCTAATAACATAGTTCAAATGAAGTATTTGAGAACGTATAATCATGACCAATATCTGTTTATTCAGCCAGAGCCGGCCCAAGGTATAGGCCCATTAGTACCTTGGGCCCGCAACTAAAATAGGGGCCATACTAGATACATTTAATATATAAATAGTACTTCGCAAGCTGCACAGATTCTTGCTGTGGCTGAGCGGCAAAAGTGTTATAGAAACACTGTTTTTTCTCATACGCTTTGGAAATCACATAAACATATGTATGGAAATCATTATTCTCCATCAACGTAAAACTATTAATCTTTTGTCAACCTAAATGCACGTTCGTATTTTTATATTTTCGTTTAAACTCGACTTATTTTTAAATCACTTTTTTGTAGAAACAAATCAATAATTCACAAAAATAAGATAAAAATTTGATAAATGCAAAAAAATTAATTCAAAAAAAACTTCTGATCGTTATTTTTTATAGTTGATTTTCAAGCTACTCTAACTACTTGATCAAATTACTTTGGCTAATTCGGAACATTTTTTTTTTACTTTTTTATTAAATTTGGTCAAAAAGATTCAAACTATTTATAGGGAACTCGAAAGTTTTTTTTTTTTTTTTTAAAAGGAAATCTCTAAAGGAAAAATAAGTTGAAATAGCTACGTTTTTTGCCTTTTTTAATTTGTTGTTTTCGGTTGGGTCCGTATGTTTTATCTTTTAATTTCTCTTGTTGAATTTAATCAAAAGAGTTAAATATTTTAACTGAAAATTAAAAAAATATGAAAATAATAAGAGGCCCAATGTTACATTCTCATCTAGGCCCTTAAAATATACACGGCCGGGCCGGGCCGGCATAACTAGCAGGGCATATTTTATTGAAAGGCTTCTCGAAGTAAAAGGTCAAATGAATGAATTTGGTTAAATTTGAGTTGATGATGGATGGGTTGGATTTTTCATTAATCATTTATTATTTATGGTTCATTTAACATGCTAATTATAATCCTATTTAGAGTCAAACCCTACTCATCTATTGATCACCCGATCAGTTTTTTCAAAAATTATATATACACATATACATACGTATATACACAAGTACATATATCTCCCTACACACACGTGTGTGTATGTACAGAAAGAGATTGTGAATACGTCTTATCGTACTCGTTGTTAATTAGGAAAAATAATTTATTTTTGCGTTACAAAACATTTAATTTTGTCTTCTAGCTCACGCTCTTTGTTTTGCTCATTCTATTTTCATATTGATAAGTTATAGTCTTTGTAATTGTGAACCCAGATAAAAACAGAGAAACTCTTCAATTCTCTCTCTCTCTCTCTCTCCCCCCGATTTTCGGCAATTGCAATCTGTTTGAAATAGTAAATTGAAAGGAAAAAAAATCATGAAAGACTATGCAATTGAGAGATAGGAAAAAAAATTGTGAAATTAGGAGGGATCTAACTTTTGATTGAGCTTATACTAGGTACTCACCGTGTAACCCAATCTTAATCCATTTATGACCCATTATGTTAGTCCTGGCCCATTCGGGTTTGGCCTCACCCGATCATTTGATTATTTTTCGTCCTCGTGTGATATTTTTTTGTAATTTTTTGTCTTTCGTCTGTAGATTATTGGCTCATCTCAGCGAGAGGTTTCAGAAAAAGTTATAAATAATAGATCAAATTTGACAAAAAATCCAGAAAAGACAAATAATCTAAAAGTAGTGTCTTTCTGTGCTTATCTATTGTCTTTAATGACTTTTTTAGCAGTTTTTGGACATAATTTTATAATTTTTATATTTCTTTAATCGAAAGAGACTAACAATTCACAAAAATTTGAGGCTAAAATGATAAATGCAAAAAAAATTGAAAAAAACCAAAACATGCTTTAAAAATAATCGAGTGAAGGCAACTAAAGATGAATTTGTCTTTCTTAGTAAAATTTGGGATGGGGTGTTTGTTGTGCTTTTTGTACCTAAAACAACATAATTTTGTGTCCAAACTTATATTTTCTGCATTTTGTGCACATAACATGTTAACAAAATTTTATTTTAAAATTTTGAGTTCACGGTTAATTTCGAAATATTCATTTAAGTCAACGATGAATTTTTAAATATTTTTGAAAAACAAAATTCATAGAACACTGACGAAATGGGCATATTTTGCCACCGACGCATCAAAAAAAATGACCGACATTTCTCATTTGAACCCTTTTGGTCGTGTTCTTTGACTTTTATTTTTTTATTTTTTTAAATTCATTGTTGACTTACAAAATTAACCACAAATTCCAAATTTTAAAGTAAAAATTTGTAACATATCTATTGTGCACAAAATTAACGAGTACAAAGCATACAAAAGAAAATTTAGTTTTAGACACAAAATTGTGCCGTTTTAGGCACTATCACACACCCCATTCCAGTAAAATTTTCACTTTCACAGACAATTGGATTTTGAAGTTACTAGAGAGAGAGAGAGAGAGTAGAAAGTGAAATATCATTGCTTTAGTCCTTGGATTTGTCAGTTAATGGAAGTACAAAAGAATTCAAGGCCCTACACAAAGATGTTACATTCCTCCCTACTCTAGTTACACAAGAGTTAACAGTGTTCTAACACACCATCCTAACCTGAACGAAACAAAAAAACAAAAACAAAAACAAGTCAAAACAATGGTTTTAGCTACCAACTTGATTAATATATTTCAAGTATAGCACTTGTTCGTAGAGTAACCTGTGGAGATTTGATCACTAGGACAAGGAGAAGAATCCCACACCAAATTTGGTAAATTGAATGGAATACCAGTCGTAGATCTCATTATCCCCCAGCACTGCTCACCCATATCACCCCCTTTCATCATCAACTCTGTCTCTTGCTCCCCATGAATACTACCTGCATCCATTTCTTGTGGTAATGTTATCGAATAACTGTTACCGCAGTCTATATTCTCAGATGTTCTTCCAAAAACATCTCCGAATAAGTTAGACGAGGTATCGATGGGCGAAAATGGGTAGCTTGTGGGGAGGGTTTGATTGGAAATGGAAAATAGAGGAGATGGTTTAGTAGCCATGTAGTTAATGGGTAGAAATGAAGGAGGGAGACTACTGAGACATGACTGCTGAAGAAAACTGCTGGAGTTGAAATTCATGGCTGAACTACTACTTGATTTTGCTGTCAGTGACAACATATTCTCAGAAGGGAAGTTAGTGTTGGGGCCTTGGGAAAATGTTTCACGAGATGTGGTGGTTTCTGCTAGTGGAGATACCCAAGAATGAGATATGGCTCTTTGTGCTGCAGAGTTTGTTTTCTTAAAGATCCTGCAAATTGCCCATGAGTCCTGCAATATCCAAGTAGACAATGTTTAATAACATAGAGACATAGAGTGCTTCTAATTTTCAAAAGAGATTCTACAAGGTTCCCTCAAACTTGATTCGAAAAACTGAACCAGTTTTCTGGGTACTTTTTCTCGATAAATGGAAAGTCTTTGGACCCAAAAAAGTTTCATAGAAATATGTTCAGAATTCAAAATGAGTGGACTAGATTTATTTGATATTGTAACCTTTCAAATCCCAATGAATCCAAGCCCTTGATTTTGAATTCGGAGATGTTTTTGGAGAAAGTTTTCAAGAACCATAGCACTCATCTTTCTCATAAAAATAATAAGAAAAAAAATGGCAATGTCTTAAGTATTCTGAAAGAGTGCTTTACATTTGCAGGTATGATTTTGTCCATGTATCTCTTTTGTGTGGCAGAGTCATTATTGAGTGGAGGTAAGCGAAACTCATGCATCATCCAGTCAGTTTTGGTGCCTTTAGCAGCTCTACCCTTGTAGAAAACAAGAGATTTCTTCAATCCAATGCACCTTGAACCTTCACAGGAGTAGATGGGCCTGTCAGTACCCGTTGCTTTCCAAAACCCGGCTCCGGTTACCCGGTTTGGCCTGGTACTGTTTCTGTACTTCCGGTCCCTCGGACAGTAGAAATACCATTCTTTCTCACCAGTTGTTGCCAACTCTGTTATCAAACAATCAGAGAAAACCCATTATTTGTCAAAGAGCTAGAAGAAGATGAAAGTGAAAGAGTAGAAGCAAGAAGCCATGGATGAAAAAAGTGCATGAAAAGTTTATCTTACTTGGGAGATCCCATGGATCATATTTGTATATATCGAGTTGCTTGATAAGTTCAATGGATAGAGGTTTCTGCTGAACTTTCCTCTTTAGATAAAAACCCACCAGCTCCTCATCCGTAGGATGAAACCTAAACCCTGGAAGCATCACTTCATCCATCTTCAAATTCAGTCTCTCTAAAATTTCTCTACTGAGAAAGAAAGAATCCCAAAACCTAAACTCTCAAACCCAGGAAGTTGAGTATGGAGCTCACTGAATTTGAAGCTAAAAGAAGGTTCCTAAGAAGGGAACTTCTACCCGAATGATCAGCCGCCTTTTGTGGCGACTTTAAAAGCAGCTGTGGAGAAGCTTAGGGCGAGGTGTTTAAGAACTAGTACCAAGAAACCAGAAGTCAAGGGTATGGGTTTTCTAGCAAAGACTCTTTTCTCTTACTTATGCCTCTTATCAACTCCTTTGTAGTTTTGTTTATTGCAAATTGAGGAATCTCAAGAAACATGCAAATCGGCAGTGTGTATTGGGATCACGCTTGGTTGTTTATTCATTTTTCTCATAGTAATACACTCTTTACACTATTTTATTTGATATCTCTATATGTAAGGACAAAACCTAACTCTTAAGGGTTATCCAGATACAGCTTGAGATGATCTGCATATCCTGAGGTCGAACTTCGATAACTACAAACTTTAAGGTCGTTGAAAATTTGTATGGTTGTTAACTACAAGACGCCAAGAACCAGTCAGTAATATGTGGAGCATATCCTAATAAAGAACAAATAAAGCCTCCAACTTAAAAGTGTATTATTTTATAGTCTTGGGTTTGAAATGGTATTTGGAAATGTGGATCCAAACCCATTTTCAACGCAGAAGTTTAAAATTATAGTATTCAATTGTCAGACTCCTATATGTAAAGTAATTTTAATAATTAAGTTTCGAAGTTTATAGTTTACAAGTATCGAAAGATCCCATTTCTTCTATTCCATTCCCCAGAGCTTCTATTCCACTGACTTGTCAGATGGGTTTACTAGAAAATTTGTATCAACTACTGAGGAAGCTAGCTAGCTGTGATAAGTCAATACCCATTAAAGGACCACTTAGGTTAATTACAACAATATTAATGCACCCCCAAGTTAACCCCCTTGGGCCCACAACCTAGTTTAATTTCGTAGTAAGATTCAATCCATATGGTTGACTCTCTCTTGTTGTTTTGGCATGATGTTTTAATTCACCTCTTTAAATATTCCTGTTTTGCCCTTCATATCTCTTCACACTTCATGCTGGGTTTTTGGTTGTTAGTATGAGTTTCCCCTAAATTTATCCAATTGCACGTGTCTTTGTTTGTACTTCAATTATATATAATTGGGTTGATTTCCATAATCAAGGAGGAAATCTAGGACTTTATTGTAAAGACCTCAAATTTTAATTTTATTTTATGCGCAACGTTTTCTCTTAAACATTTAAATTCAAATTTTATTAAATAGGATTTATTCAATATATTATAGATAACTACTAAACCAACCATTATCCCACTTCTCTATCCCCACTCCTCTCCACTCTTATCTCAACTCCCACAAATTATTTTGCCACAACTCTCTCTCTCTCTCTTTAAGTCTCTCTCTCTCTCGGCAGAATTCTCTATCTCTCTCTCTCTCTCTCTCTAAGTCTCTCTCTCTAAGCCTCTCTCTCTTTCTCTCTAGATCTCTCGTTTTCGCTCGATTCGCACGCGATCTAATGGATTTTTGTAGGAGGAAAGACGAATCGAAGTGTTTATTCATACGCGGAAGAAAAACACATGTAAGTACTACATTATCGTTTTTATGAAATTCATGCGTGTACGTATATAGTGTGTTAGATTATTAGTATAAACGGGTTAATAAATCAATTTCGGACAGCCACTTCGGGCTGCAAAACGATAATTTTTCTGGATATAAATCACGTGTTTATTGATCTAGAAACGTAGAAAAATTGTCTAACGTTCGTTTTGACATCTCACGGGTCTAAAACGGACATCGGAAAAGGAAAATATGGCCGTTTTAGCGGTCGGCAATCTTGCAACAGATTCTGTCCGAAAATTCCAGCCACTTTGGGCTATCGTTTGGGAACCGAACAAAACTAATTGAGATCATTTCTTCAGGAAAGATGTAGATCTTAATCTTATGTACGTTCTGGAATTTTTCGGGGCTCAAACGGAGTCCCGGAGTGGATTTTATGGCCGTTTTCGTGACAAGGGTATAAAACTGCGTGAATTACGTTAATTTGGAATTTTGAAATAGTTACCTTGAGAACTGAATAAAGTGATAAACATGAAATAGTTAGGGTTCAGTCTTAGCTTCGCAACGGCGCAAACTAGAGTATAATCGGACCATCGGGCGATTTTATATGATTTTTTTTACAAGACTGACCTTCGTAGGTATATTTTGAGATATGCAAGTGGTGAATTATTATTATTGATAGCATGTTCTTTTATGTTTTTAGTTATTAATTGCGGAGAATTTTGCATGAAAAACGTAGTCACCCCACGTATTGCATGCAACTTAGGATTAATAATAAAAATAGAAAAATTTTAATGTGTTATGTGCCATGGCTTAGTTTAGGGGACTTAACCTGGCGAAAATTGGAGGGTACCATCCATACGGTCTAGGCCGGCTGCCACCGCCTGATATGTACGGGATCGAGGCTGGCGGAAAGCTCGACACGCATGATCATGGTATAGCATGTACGGGATCGAGGCTGGTTAAAAGCTCGACACGCATGGGTTGGGGGGCTGAGGACGCGGATGGTGGTACCAAAGGTGGGAGGTCTATGAGACCGTTGATTGTGGATTGACTATGTGATGGATTGGAGAATTGTTACATGCTAGATCTTGAGCCGTGCTGGTGTTGCGAGTCGAGTTAGATCTTGAGCCGTGCGGGTTCGCGACCCGTGTATGGGAATCTATCGCTTGGAAACACAGCGTATGGGAATCTAAGCATAGGTGTAAGGATGGAAATGGTAATTTGAACCACGCAATAATATTAAAAGTTAGAATTAATCTAGTCATTATATACTTGCATTCATGGGGGTTTCATAAGGGATAATTAGTATATTACTGGGTTTCAATACTCATGGTACGTTGTACCCTGGCCCTGAGCCAGATGTAGGAGACGATCTCGAATTTAAACCTGAACCAGAAGCAGAAATGGTGGCTACCGAAGTGGAGGAGAAAGATCCCGAGATAACGGAACCTTGGCTGTACCAGTAATCAGTCCGTCGGAAGTTCACTGAAGGTCCCCGTGTGTGGGGTTAATTTTTAGTCATGTTATTTAAATTATTCGCCACTATTACTATTTAGAAATTGAGATAATACTTTAATTGTTTTATTATGTTTTAAATTTTAAACTTGAGAAATTTCTTTTTAAATTAATATTAATTAAGTATTAAATTCTAATTCACTAATTATAGATCATTTTAACAATTTTAAGTTAAAATAAAAAAAAAATTATTTAAATTTTCGGGTCGTTACATTTATTATCCAGCAGAAGAAATGCTCTCAATATGTGGACCTGTGATCTGCAAAATAATAATTGGTCAAAGGACCTACCGGCGCGAATACACTCCGACGATTAAGCAAATCTTTACAAGAATGAATGTAAAATCAGCTAATGATCTATAAATTTTTTATAAGATTCGATTCAATTTTCTTTTAATTAATCTTCTTTTGACAAGAAATCGTAAATAGTAAAAGATTATCACTAAAAACTAAAATAAAGTTATATAAGAATATAAATAAATTTAGATTCATATTATTGTATATTTTATTACTCTCGTCTAGCTAAAAGACTAATCTCAAATTTTTTAATAAAAAGCTACATTTTTTTTAAAATAAACACCAAGAATACCTCATTTCTTTAATAATTTTTAATTGAGTCCATACCATTTTTTATTTTCACACTTTGGTGTTCTCGATTGAGTTCTACCCAAAAGATGTGGAAATAGATATGAGCATACTGACTTCAAGGATTTGGCCTGATGGTCAAGACTTCGGAGTGAAAGGTATATTTTTTCCTAAGTTTTAGATTCGAGGTCTTTCAGGTACTATCAACTCTTATGAAATCTGTTCATATAGAACAAAAATCATGGTTTTAAATAGGGCTCCTGCAGGTGGATAGTAGAGTTGGTCGATATCCCGATAACTAGTCGGCATTAGATTGCGAATAATTCTAAAACGAGCAATACTACTAACACATCACGTTATATATCATACTTATGTGGCATCCACTAATTTGAACACATATCAAAATTCATAGGACCTGCTTTTACATTTTGTTTTATAATGATATGCCAAACATGATGTACCTTTTGATGTACAATTTAATTTGTTAATAAATTTATTCTTCTAAAACCGGCCGAATACCTCAGCTTTTTGAAAAGAAAAAAAAAAGATAGGAGCACTGTTATTTGGGCTGAAAAGCAGCAAAAACAAACTCGCGTGACAATTTTTATTGGACACTTGTAGAGCTCGTTCTACAATGCTCCAATAATTATCTGATATGCCACACTTTTTTTGTATTATTTTTGCTCGATAATCCGTTTTTCTTAGAATAAAGGTTAACCTAATTTACCTCACTTATGGTGTCAGTTCAAACAAGAACTAATCCAGACTTTATTTATGTAGAAAATCAAATTAATTGCTCAGAAATTAATTAAAATGTGGGTAATTTGACCCATACACGAAAGCTATACAAAAAATAATAAAAAAAAATTGAACTTTTGAAATGATTATATTGTTAGTATAACATCTAATCGAAACTTGCAACCTCGAATTTTGTGATGCCAAACTTTGGTGAGTACTTAAGAGTAGCGCCAATTGTGGTAAAACGGAAGTCATCAAATCTCACAAAACTTTTGGGATTTTGTCAAAATGTGACTTTCGCATTTTTAGTTTGACATAATTAACTCCAGACGCCAAGCTTGAACATTGTTTCCAACCTCATTCAAATTCCAAATCAAGTTCGCACAAGCTTCTACTCGGCTCATTCGACTTACAATTATACGTTACAGATCCATTTCAATCATACGTACACATGCATTTTCATTTTCATTGCATATGTATGCCATATACATATATAATTATACGTTCATAGATATACATTATATACATACACACATAAGTGCGAGCACGTTACATTGCTTGCACTATTATACATACAGATATATAAATGTTTAAATTTTCCTCCTCCTTAGACCAAACGCAGATCTCACCTACCGTAATGTTGGAAATTTAAGTTTTATAAATTTAATAATAATGTTTTTTCAAGAGACATGTCTTTTAATTAAATTGTACTTTTTATTAACAGACATAACATTTCCAATTATATAGTATTTACTACTAAAAAACGTGTCATTTTATTTTAAGGAATTCAAATTTAAAAGGTATTTTATAAGGACATGACCATTTATGAAAAGGCACATAGAGTCCTATATATGGGGTTGTTCCATAAGTTTTGGGGTGGAATGGAAGTCTCCTTTTGTTTATATTTTACACTACTTTCTTATATTATTCTAGGCAATTTGAGAAAGGCTTGGCACCTCGTCTTCCACTGATCGTGTAACGTGGAGACATCCTGTGGGATTCTGGGTTGTATCTTGGAGCGGTATTCGTCCGTTAGTACCTACACAAAGGGAGGCGAATATGGCTTTAGGACAGCAACTTGTTGTACCTTTCATCGATCTCACAGGCTATTTTCTCTATCTCTAATCTATGATATTTTGATTTGTTATATTCATGTTTTTAGTGATTCATGTCTATTTTTAATTGTTAAGTATTTTGTGATTATTGGTGTAAAATCCCCAACAATCTAAAGCCATATTATCTCGTGAAAGTTAGTGCGTAAAATTAATCATTGGATCCAAAAGAAAAAAAAAAGGCTTGAGAAGCCAAAATAATGAGGCATGTGTGAAATAAATTTATATCTCTCTAGAGGAATAATTGTCTCGAGACTAGCGCAAAGAGGCTAGATCTTAATTTAAAATTGTCGAGGGGGATGAGTGTAAGCCCGCAAGGAGTCACCTAGAGAGGAAACCTATCTTCTGTGATTGGAGATACCATGAAGGAAGTTCAATGGATATTAACAATCCATATTGCGTGACTCGAATACCAGCACTCATTATATATAGGAGATATCTGTTGTGAATAATATTAAATATTCTTCTACTCATCCCTAAGGCAGTAGTGCTGATGAAAATGTGATTGGTTAGGAAGGGTTTATCCCTGAATGAATTCAAGGCGGACATATTTTTGCAGGATAGACCTCCGTCACTTCTATCCTTGGAAAATTCAACTAAGTGAGAGCTATAGTGAGGCCGCGACCGTGAGAATAGGGTTGTTCTCTAAAAGTCTCATGAGAATCAAGTTCAACGCATGGCCATTTATAGCTCTAACCCACACCTAAGTCCAGTATCAATACCATATGTGTGATAGATTGACTTCTGGTCCAAGGATTCCAGTTTAAGACTTGGTTCACTGAGTTTTCTTCAGAAGAAAACTATCAACACTAAGCGAAGGTTCAAGTCCGGAAGACAGCTACGCCTATTGTATGGTATAACGTTGCCCATATATTTTCCTAAAATATATATATATGATATATATATATATATGATATATATATATATATATGATTTATGTCTTATTTAAATTTTTAAAAAGGGGATTGTTGGAAATTTAAGTTTTATAAATTTAATAATAATGTTTTTCCAAGAGACATGTCTTTTAATTAAATTGCACTTTTTATTAATAGACGTAACATTTCAAATTATATAGTATTTACTACTAAAAGACATGTCATTTCATTTTAAGGGATTCAAATTTAAAAGGTATTTTATAAGGACATGACCTTTTATGAAAAGGCACATAAAGTCCTATATATATAGGGTTGTTCCATAAGCTTTAGGGATAGAATGAAAGTCTCCTTTTGTTTATATTTTATAAAAAAAACTGTTCAGGCATGAACAGTACTATGAAGTTGGCACATCACCATTTTTGAAATCCTATGGTGATATAGAACCACTGAGAATGGAGAAATTAGGAATAGAAAAGTGACCATGTGCGAAGAACGATGAATTACTTGGAGAAAAGGAACTCTAGAACAATTCGAAGCTCAGCAAATGAAGGTTTGAAGCTTCAACAATGGTGGGATTACTACACATAGAGAGATGGGAGAGAAGAAGAAAATGACTCTCTTTCTCTCTTCCTTGGGGCTTTTATACACATAGGGCCTATTTGATTAAAGGGATACAATTACATGAAATTGTAGTAAATGAATTATTAGTCAAAGACTAAATAGTCCTAAGACTACTAGTAAAATAGTCTCTGTTATCCTGTGTTTATATACATGAGATTATATGATGGACAAGTCGTATCCAATCAATTTCATGTTTGTTTTGAATATCTCTGGATAAAGATTAATGTTTAAATTGACTATCTTACCCCTATTACAATGTTTTACTATGACTAAGTATAACTTCTTCCTCTATATATTATTTTATATCTTTCACTCATTAATCCCAAAAATAGAAAATGATAAAGATAAACATGAAATTACAATCCGACCGAACTCTAGTCTGTTTAATTTCTAACCCTTTTTTTGTACTTTTTCACAAAATATGTAGAAGAAAATGCATTCAGTTTCACTAATGAAAAAGACAAAAGCTTGACTCTCATAGAGATTCTCGCTACAAGGATTCAAAGTAGAAAATATTATTTTTCAACAGAAAATATAGATTTACCATCAGAACAATAGAGAAGAAAAAAAATTAAAAATAGAGAAAAAATAGTTATGATTAGGGTTGTAGACGGTCTGATTTATTCCGATTTGGAGGAGATCCTCAAATCAAACAGGAAATTTCGATTTAGGATTTCTCAAACCAAAATTCTAAACCGAAAATACTATAGTGGGCTGAAATGCTAGGCTGACCCAACATCGGTAAGGGCGAACAATTGGGTTTAGTCTAGGATTGACATTGGTCGCGTCGGCGGCATGGGACTTCGAAGACGTATTGTTGAACGAGCCCTAGGGATCCCAATTGTTGTTCGGCCCATTAATCAGGTTAGAATGTTGATGCATTGTGTCGGCGCGGGAGGCTTTAGCTGACGTATGGCTAAACGACTATTGGTCAAATGTTGGTAGCTCGACACACGGATACTACTATGCTGATCGATTTTCCAAGCATTCGGTCGAGGTGGTGAGAACCTTTTAAAATCAAGCTATATCCCAAATAGGAAAACACGATTTTGGCAACTACAGTATTTGAAGACATGCAGCATATGAAAGATTCCCAAATGGTTTGAATTATTGACCATTGTATGAAGCCCACATGGCAGAATCCTATGAGGGAAGCAATTAATGCCTCCTGTTACAACGCGTGCGAGGCAAAACGACGACTTGACACATAGCCAACCAAATGACAACGCATAGACAATGTGTTTCAGCTTTATCAATTCAACTACTCGTGTAAACCAACCATCAATGGAGATGACATTTGATCGAGGGGCTACTGTAGTGGGCTGAAATACTGGGCTGACACAATATCGATAAGGGTGAACAATTGGGTCTAGCCCAGGATTGACATTGGTCGTGTCAGGAGCATGGGGCTTCGGCAGACGTATTGCTGAACGAGCCCTAGGGATCCCGATTGTTGTTCAGCCCATTAGTCAGGTTAGAATTTTGATGCATTGTGTTGGCCGCGGGAGGCTTTGGCTGACGTATGGCTAAACGATTGCTGATCGAATGTTGGGAGCTAGGCACGGCGCTAATCGACTGTCCAAGCGTTCGATCGAGGTGATGATGACCTTTTACAATCAAGGTGTATCCCAAATAGGAAAACACAGTTTTGGCAACTGCAGTATTTGAAGACATGCAGCGTATGAAAGATTCCCAATCAAGGAAACAATCAGATTAGGTAATGTGTGATTAGGGGAAGATCTCCAGATATTCTATTACCAAACAGGGCATCTGATTGCTTATAAGTACAAAATTAAAAGGTAAAAATCAGGTATGCTAGCTCCATTTGACACATTAATCATTCTGAATTTTATACTCAGTTTATAATATTGAGTTTTGAGTTTCAAAAACCCAATTCACCCTCTCTTGATTTGCTATTCGAGCCAACCTAAACTTAAATCGAAGTAATAGTGTTACTAAGCATGTAATGAAGTGGTGTGCAATTCGGCACCAAATTTAGCTCGACACCCACGTACTAAAATTCTAAGAGAAAGTCTACACATCATTTATACGTACAAATTTGGATGTATATATATTTAGAATCGTTCTATACACATTTAGTTCTTCCAAATAATATGAACTTCACATTTATCGAACCGTTTTAAACACTTCTGTATTAGTATCAATGTACCTAAATTGTGTGTAGTTTCGCTCAAATTCCAATCCACCCTCTCCATCTAGCGGCCACATGATCACATGGAGTTCCGACATAGCTTTTTCCCAAGCAATTGGTTGCCTTCTGGCACTCAATCCAAAGATGCAAACACAATTATGTGCCCTTTCAAAAATAGTTAGTGGGAGATGGGGGTAATTTTGTAAATTTAAGAAAAGCAAGAGTGAGTCACCTTTGATTTCATAGCCCTTCCTTGGATTCCCGGTTATGGGATTCCTCACTTCTCTTCCTTTCTTTAAAGCAATTGTGCAAAACTAGGCTCATTCAATGTAATTGGTACTACTCAACTCAAATAAGGGCAAAGAGAGTTTCAACTTAAGGCTCTGTTTGTTTGTTTTGGGGTTAAAAATTCTTTCCTTAAAACTACTTTTCAAATGCAAAAATACTATGGGTACTAACTATTTTGTACAAATGAGTACAAATGTGAGCGAAAGAACTCCCTCAGAAAATGTGTGTCAAAAGATAAGGGTCCTACTCTCTCACACATTTGTACCCATTTGTACAAAAATGATTAGTACCCATAGCATTGCTCTTTCAAATGTTTTGGTTTTGGTTTTGGTTTTCTAAACGTTGGGTAAAATATTCTAGGAATTGGGGACGCTGTTGTGTGCAAAACGTTATCTTTTTGACGTGTAAAATACTGACCGAAAATTTTTTGGTCAGCGTTCAACTGTTTGGACAGTAACGTTCAACTGTTCCAAACCGACGCCGTTTTGAAAAATAGTCCCTGGTCCAATGTTCTACGGGTAAAAAACATTTACATCAGATGAACGTATGTAAACGACCAACGGTTGTGATCTCACTAAGTTATTTTATAGCTTTCCGTATAGACAAATTCATCGATTACTAGGGACAAGTGATAAACTTTATATTTTTTGAAACAGACAAGTTATCCTGTTCAGTTTACAACAAAAAAAAGTTTTACTATTAAATTTTTAAAAGATAAACTTTATAGTGTACTTTTGTAACAGAAAATTTTTATTATTTGTGATTAATTGTTGACATTGTGGTGAATATTAAGAATAGTTTTGTCCAATTTAATATAATGAACTTCAAGAATTAATTTTTTTTTTGTCGGACTAAATGTGTTAAAAGAAAAATAAAGATACACTTATGGCGAAAAAGTCCTAATTTTAACATCCAAAAACAAGTTTCATAAATATTTTACACGAGAATATTTCTTTGTGTAAAATAATTTACATCAAAAAAAAAAACAGAGGTTTATTAAAAACCTTCATTTTGAAATAGTATTTGGATATGGAAAAGTCTGTGTGCACAGACCATTTGGACACAAATATGTTTGAAATTATTGAATGCACGTGAGGCCTTTACACTTTAGATATATGGATCCAAAGCTAGTTGGATTAAGAAACCTGAAACTTATATTAAAAAATGAAGTTAGTATTTGACTAGACTTAATTCTACAACTAATTATTTACAAGTATCGAAAGATCCCATTTCTTCTATTCCATTCCCCAGAGCTTCTATTCCACTGACTTGTCAGATTCAACAATTACTATTCAGTATTCAACCATTGGAAATGACTAAAGGACAAAGCTATAAATCTACGTCTATTACGGAGCCACCTACACTAATTACTAATTAGAACTAATGCATGCACTTTCATAATTTAAATTAACTTCAATCAATTGGCCGCTACTAGAGACAGAGCAAGGGGTGTTTACCACAACAATGCTACAAGCACAACAAATTTGCACAATATTTGGCACAACATGGCAAAACTACGTCGTTTCATTAAGGAAAAAACAAACAAACAAAACTTCACTGTTTTTTTCTTAATGAAACGACTTAGTTTTGCCATGTTGTACAAATTTGTTATGTTTGTAGCATTACCTATTAAACCACAATTTTGCCCTTGCTATATAACATTAAGCAGACTTATGGAACTGGTCTCTGGTTTTTAGGCCATTTTCCTAATTAAACCAAACTAATTCATTACCAAAAGCATGCCCATGAAATCCTATGGGGTTTGTCTGGTAGTTAAGGCGTTGAATTTAGGGGTTTGCTCCATTTTACAGTTTCAAATTTGAAATATCTCTGGTGTTATTGATTCTTACTAGATCAGTTCATACAGTTGTCATATATTTAATTGGACCCCTCGGTTGTGGACAGTGGAATTGATCCAAGAATGAATTTGGTCAAAGGAGGTAAAACCAAATAAACCTTATCAAGATTTTAGCTAAGAAATAAGTTAGAAGTCAGTTCAGCTACATTATCTTCTAGTGCGCGAGCATATTGTCCAGCATGTATATGTTTGTCGTACGGAGAAAGACGGTTAGAGAATTACATCCATATTCTAATAGCAAAGGAATAAGTTCTAGACTAGAATATTCCGAGACAAGATCTAGACATACTATGATGAGAAATCCTAAGAAAATTCAACTATAATGAATTAAACTCAACAGTTTAGATAAAGTCCGACTCCAAAAAATTTGGATAAGGATTATTTTGTTTGGGCTCGATGATCAGAAATTTTAATAATTCTCTATGAGGAGTTAGATGTCGAAAATGATTCATACTCCATGAGGGAGGACCTCTATTTAAAGAAATGCATTCCTAGGGTGTACAAGTACATTTTAATTTGCTATTACCAGCATTGATGGTGAGAATTTAGTGATATTGATTACTGACATAATCACGAGAGTATATTCCCACCAACTAGAGGCGAAAGATTTTTTTGATGACTTACATATTAGGTTTTCAGAGAGAAAAATGTTCCATATATTCAGCCAAACTTTGAGGGAAATACTCCTAGGTAACTAGAAATGTTCTCATCTACACTAAGCACCGTCTATGGAAAAAATTAAGAATTTCATCGTTATCAACACACATCGCATAGATTATGGGCCAATGACCAATACTATTAGAATCATTCCATGAGGAGGAGCTAGTAGGGGCCAATGACCAAAATGTATAAACCGCATATAGTGAGGAGTTAGAGGTGAAGAAAGACTCACATTCCATGAGGAGGAGCTAGCTCTATGTAATAAATACACCTCCATGGGTACAAGTATTTTGTTGTTTGCTATTACCTGTCGTGATATTTTGAGAGTTTAGTAAGATTGAATACTATTAAAATCATGGGAATGTCTTCGATATTATAATTATCGGGTTGTCTTTCTGCAAATTAGATACGTAGGGTTGTTGAACAATTATTTGTCATGCAGATTAAGTTTTCGGTAAGAGAAATATTTTATATTTTCAGCCGAACTTGAGAAAAATACTCTTAAATAACCAGAAATTTACCCAGGTTTTGTAATGAGATGCAAATAATGTCGATTGCGGATAAGGACACTACAATTTGGGCTGAAGTTTAGCCCAACCCAATTTATGACAAAAAAATTTCACTGAAATAGCGGTACAGTACAATTTAAAATTTATTGGATCCTTCATTTAATAGTGTGGTCCACGAGGAATTGTCTCATTGGAGAACTGGATTGGTATTTGGTTCCCAAGGTCTCTCCCGTTCTGGTATCAGCTATATACCATCTCTTTACAAAAAATAATATAGGTACTAACTATTTATACAAATAGACTAGATAGTGTACAAATGTAAAAGAGAATGTATCCTCGGGAAGTAATTGTAGCACCTTGTTCTTGTCTTGTATAATATTGTCTGTTTTTACCGTCCAAATCCCATGAACTTTTCAGTAAGTCACCCATCTTTGGATTGTTCCAGGACGAACACGCTTAACTGTGAAGTTTTATTAAGTTTTGGCACCATCACAACTTTAAAAAACCTTGTACAAGGTAGGAAATAATTTATTATAAATAGTACTGAACTTACAACTATCAAGCGATGTGGGACCCTTGACCACCCATCCGAACGTCCACTAAAACACCATCTATTTTTATATGCTGGTTTCACATAGGAATTGAAGAGGTTGTTGCGACGTCGTTTTGATGAGTAAAATATTGATCGAAACTTGTTCGGTCAATGAAAGATTGTTCGGACAGTATTTTGTGCACCAAACATCTGGTCCATTTGTAAATAAAGCCACTTAAAATGTAGCTAGATTGCAAACAACTTCATTCTGATAGGGGAAAATGAGAAGGAAAAAAACATAGAAAAATCCTAGTTCCTTTTGTCTCACGCGAATGTACTTCATTAACACAATTTTGGTCCATCTACCACATCCACATGATCACGTGGAACTAAAACCTAGCTAGCTGTTTCCCATTCTGGTTGATACCAATGTCCAACTCAATCCAAGGTAGAAAGTACACTCATGTGCGTAACAAAAACTGTCAAATACAATTGGTGGGAGATGGGTATTTCTGTCATTTCATAAACAATCACTCACTCACTCACTCACTCAGCTTTGGTTTTGTTGCCCATTCTGGAAAAATCACATTTGTGTTCCCTCACTTTTCTCTCTTTTTGCATAGAAATTATGCAAACTAAAAGTTTATTATGAACGGACTTGGAACGGTCCCGCTGTGTATTTTGCATAATAAAATGTGCACCAAAACGATATTGTTGGGTTAGAAACAGTCATGTTGGTTTTGATTTAACTTTATTTTAGATTTTTTATTCAAAACAAATTCTTATTTATGAATTAATTAATTATTGGTTTGTCCCGACTAGAAGTTTCAAAAATATAAAATATAAGACCTAAATTTTAAAAACATTCAAAAAGAGACAAAAAAAAATATCTAAAAACGTTTGTCTATTATTCACTATTTTTGTGTTTAGTAACTTTTTAAAACTTTTGTTAATATATATTTTTTTATAGGTTCGTATCGTAAGACAAATACTAAAATATGTACAGTAATTAATGAAAACCAAAGGGAGCCCATGCAAAACATATATAGGAAGTCCAAAAATAGGTGAAAACTTCCACACTTGCCCTCGTTTGGGACCATTTTTGTCCCTTTTTTCTCTCTTTCTCTCTCTCGACCTAGGGTTTGCTACCCAAACGTGCAACCAAAGTTAAAAAAAGGGGTCAAACTCTTGAAACCCAAGCATCCGTACTTTTTTTTTTTCCCCCTTAACATTAAACCTACCTTCAACTGAGTAGCAAATAGCAATTAAGCCCCCACCCCAAAGTAGTATTGTTTAAGTATACAACTAAGCACAACCGGATTCAAATTTTGTTGTTAAATGTTGGTCAATCAAATCAATTTAGTAACATACATGTGAGACCCAAAAAATGGACAAGACTTTACGCATAGCTGGATCCCACGTATCCCTTTTGACTTTTACTCTCTTTTACGAGTAATTGTTCGGTTTGGCACCGTCACGTTGTACCCTGAACTCATCTACCGTAATATATTGGTATGAGTTTGAAAAACGTGGTGATATTTATCCATTTCTTTCGAGATACCGCAACGTAATGTTTTTCATACCTCTTTACTACTACATTGATATGATATTTTAGACCTCTTTACTACCAAATATTTCCGACCTATTCCAGGATCAAAGTCATCAAACCTTTCCTCTCTCACACACGGACTACGGTTGTAGTTCTTAGCAGCTCAATTAGGCTGAGTTACTATTGTCTGGGTTTTTTTTTATGTTTTTTTTTTTGAATTTTTTGTCAAATTTGTGCCAAATTATTTGGATTAAGGGCCTGCTTGGATGGGGGGAAAGCCCCCCTCCAAAAATTATCACCCCTTCTTAGGGGTGGGTCCCATCATTTGGCATGGTTTGGAAACCAAAAATCTCCCCCTCCAAAAATTATCCCCCCTTCTTATCCCCTATTACCCCCTCTTATCCTCTATTACCCCCTCTTATATTTCACCCCCTCCCAAAATTATATTTTTCTCTTTTTTATTGTTAACTAAATTTTTCTCTTTATATCTTTTTTATTGTTAACTAAATTTACGCGAGCTAAATTATATATTTTTTCTTTTTAACTAAATTTTTTATTGTTGATTTATATTTTGTTATTATTTTTTTCTTTTTTTTGTTAATTAGTAAAACAAAGTTAAAAAACCCTTAAATTATTCAAAAATAGTCATTTGAGAGGCTGATTGGATAAGGGATTATAGGTCCCATTTGGGCTATAGTTTTTATTTATTTGTTATTTTTGTCTTTATTTATTTATTTTTTGCTATAGTTTATTAGTCCCCATTTGGATTATAGGCCCTATTTGGATTATTTTTGGCTATAGTTTATTAGTTCGTCTTGATAAAAGGAATCTAATGAGTATAAAATTATGTTCAAAAGTTAAAAAAGTCACTAAAGACGACGAATAAGTACAAAAATATCAAAAAGTTAAAAAAATGTTAAAAATGTTATTTAAATCTCAATATTTTGTAGTTTAGTAGTCCGTCTTGATGAAAGGAATCTAATGAGTATAAAATTATGTCAAAAAGTTAAAAAAAAGTCACTAAAAACGACGAATAAGTACAAAAATATCAAAAAGTTAAAAAAATATTAAAAATGTTATTTAAATCTCAATATTTTGTAGTTTAGTAGTCCGTCTTGATGAAAGGAATCTAATGAGTATAAAATTATGTCAAAAAGTTAAAAAAAAGTCACTAAAGACGACGAATAAGTACAAAAAACTCTATTTTTTGATTTATTTTTGTGTTTTTTGAACTTTTTTCAAATTTAGCCGATGATTGATAACTTTTCTGAAAACTCTTGTCGAGATGAATCAATAAATCAAAAAAATTGATGAAAAACAAAAGGGGATAAGATAAGAGGGGGTATTATTTTTAAAGAGTTGGCCCACATTGATGTGATATTTATAGAGGGGGTAATAAAAAATAGATAGTTTAGATGAAGTATTAAAAAATGGGGATAAAATATTAAAAAAGGGGGATAAAATAGTACTTGATTTTGATGGAGGATAAAATAGGGGGATAAGGTTATTTTGTATTTGTAATGAGGAAGAAGGGGTATTATCAATACCCCCTCCCCTCTTTATCCCTCTCCGGGGGATAACTTTTGGGCCACCTCCCCCCTACCCAAAAGTTATCCCCCTTTATCCCCCTCCCGGGGGATTATTTTTGGCCTACCCAAAAATTATCCCCCTGCATTTTTTGCTCCCAAACCATGCTAAACATGTCACGTCGATCCTTTTACCTCCTCCAAAAATTATCCCCCTTCTTTTTTTTTCCCATCCAAACAATCAACAGTTTTTTTCCTTATCCACCACTCTTATCCCCCTTTATCCCCTTATTTAATCCCTCATCCAAACCATCTACTTTTTTATACCCCTCTATAAACATCACATCAATGTGGGCCATCCCTCCAAAAATAATACCCCCTCTTATCTTATCCCCCCTCAATAACTTATCCCCCTCAAAATATACCTCCATCCAATCGGCCCCTAAGGGAAACTCGGTGAAAAATTCAAAACAAATGCAATTAGTCTATCTAGAACTAAATTATGGTCGGAAGTCCGTTTGGCACATGGTTTCAAAAATATCCTTACATTTAGACCAACACATAATATGTTTGTTTTGATATCTTTATCATTATTTGTTGCAACAGATAACGTTAGCAGATAATGTTATCTATTGTAATAGATAATTAAAAAAAAACAAAATCATCGAACGAGAAAAAAGACACAGTAAATAAATGATGGCTAAACAACAAAATAAGGGCATTTCGTCCGTAAAAGAGTCTCGCGCTTAACATTTTTAAAATCATGGATCTAACCCATTAACACTTTTAAAATGATAAATTCTAACTCATAAATTAAATTAGTCTGCCCTTAATAGACTAATTAATCAGTTCAGATTTCTTTTATTAAACCAATTTTCTGTATGGTGATTTCCCAAACGTAAAAAGAGTTGGAAGCTTTGCTCACTGGGCTCATAACGGATACATGCAACCCATTTAGCCTACCAACCGCCTTCTTGATAAGCCCAACATCTGCATCACCTTGCTTGGTTTAATTTTGGGGCTTGCCGCAACAAATTTATATTAGAAATTGTTTAAAACTTTTAGCCTATCGCAAAAGTTTTAAACGTAAAAGATCGTTACACCAAATTTCAATAAATAAATAAAAACCCTTTGCTATTCATCACACTCACAACAATGAACAACAAACAATAAAATTTATTTGTTATAATTCGACACGTAGATAAGCTTAATTACATGTTGTTATAGTTTAAGTAGCTAGATATATTTATCTATTGTAAAGTTAACAATGAAATGAATCTGTTTTGTACGGTTGCCAGAGGTGTAGTGACGACGATGTGGCACGAGAAAGTGTAGTAACCAAATTGAAAGTGTTTCGAGAAATATTCATGAGTAATAAGAGCAGTTTTGTCTATATGTTGTTTCGTTTAAACATAGAGGACACTAGCGTAAAAAACTTTTAAATGCATGGATTTTAGGCCTTATAAATAGTGAGTTTAGACTAAATTGGTTGGTACCCATTAATTTTTTCGATTCTAAACGAAATTTCCCTAGCTAGTGCATTCTGTTATCAGTACATATTAGAGAATTTTGAACAAGTTTAGATCATCAGAATAAGTCTCAACTCTTAATGACCTTTCTATCAAAGTGGACAAAATGCCCTTACTCTTCACCACAACTCACCAATGAATAATAAGCGGTAAAATTTCTCTATTACAAATTTATTTGTTGTAAATAGAAAATTAAAATTTAGTTGTTCTGTGTAGTTATTTGAACAGATAAATTAATCTGTTGTAATTTAGATTGATAAATTTTAGAACAGTCAAATTTCTCTGTTCTTCATGGTTGATGAAAATAAGACCAACAAATATCCCGAGTCACTGGAGGTGGAAAATAAAAGTGGTTGGTGATGTCCGAAGATGATAGTGACGATGACGTGACAGGAGAATGTGTAGTAAATAATTAAAGTACTTTGAGAGAGTATAATCGTGTGTAATAAATAAAGTTTTGTCTAGACAATTATTCCTTTTAAAATTAGAGGACCTTAGACAATAGACCTTATGAATAATTGATCTAGACTAAATAAGTTAGCACCCCTAAATTTTTCCTAAAGTTTGCGGATGATGCCGCCCATTCTCATGATTTTGCTTCAAATACACAAAGTTATGAATATGCTCCCGTCCATTTAACTTCTCTGTGTGGAATTAGACGTTGTAGAAGTGAAGTTTAAGAAGTATTTTGGTGTCGGCATGATGATCGGTAAATATAACGTTCGAGAACATAAAGCTTAGGAACATGATGAACAGGAACATGATGGTCAAGAATGTTAGTGGTCAAGAGCACAGTTAGCATAGTGGTCGGGATCATTATCAAACAGGAGCACCATAAATTGAGAATCTTTAATATGATAGGACATGTGTTCATAACACCTAGGGCACTTGAGAATTCTTATAACACCTGGGGCATTTGAGATTTTTTATTAGACGGATTCATTATTGGACTTAGAACTTTACATCACTTCACTCTACTTTACTTTATTTGCATAATTGTATTACTGCTTCAGTGTAAACTACACATAACACATCAGATTTTATCTTATCATATTGTCATGAACATAAAAAAGGGGATTTAAGGATAGGGTAACTTATTGAGCCTTATACTCATGGTTCATAGTTCTTTGTCCCTGAAATTTCACACCAGGTACAAAAGAAAATGAAGCGGATCAAGAATACTCATTCCATGATGCCACATTCACTAAGGAAGCTAGTGAGACTCTGACCTGAAATTGGGACAGTTAAGGGTAACGTCGCAATTATTAACGATGGACTCGGAGGTCGATTTTTAGTTAATAGGGGGTTTATTTAAATTGATCGGAAACTCGAGATCTTATCTCGGGACAATGTTAAGTACGTCAGGTAATTTTAGTGATTTGATCGAAAGTCGATGGAGACGATCAAGCGTTGCACATTTTGGTGGACTGAGAGGTTTAGATTATGTTTAGAACCAATTTGATGACATAGTTTGACCTCGGTACTAAACCTAGATGGTAATTTAAGCATCTCGGGCTTATGTCTTGTTATTAAACTATTCGTACATGAAGTGATATTAAGCCTTCTAGATAGGAGCTTCTCTTGTTGAGTTAATTTGAGACTAATATATGTTGAAGTTAAGTTTTATTTTGTGAGATTTTTGTTTATTTATGGGATCGTGTATGGTTTTATTATGTTCTCTTCATGTCTCAGAGTTGAGGCGGGAGAGTAATGGTGCGTGCATGGTTTAAATGCTATCTCATGGTTTTGTGATTGGCTTCTCTGGGGCAGCAATTGTGCCGTTAGGGGGTTTTTGAATGCGAACAAATCAGTGAATGTGATCACAAGTGTAAGCACTCATATACCAAAAGTAACCTTCCAAATGAAAATAATAAAAATAAAATTTAGACAATTACAAAATAACTTGTCTATAAAATCATTCATCGGTAATGGCACCAAAAATATGACCGAGTGGCGAATGTTGTTGATATTCCAACTATGTGTAACTTAATTTGAAACAAAACTCCTTCTTGTGTGTGGAAAGGTACAGCAGTGAGTTATGAGAATCTATTTAGAGAGACAAGTAATAGGATGGGACAGAGATTTTGTAACTTCAGCGTTTCAGACACTAACATTTTTTCAAGGAGAAGTTAACTAACAAAAACTAAGAATGCAAATACTAACAATGGAAATTAATCAATTAACAAATAGGCACGGTCCACAGAATACATTCATCCTAAACTCCAGTTAGTAATATCCTCTCTTTTGTAACTCAATCAAATCCCAAAAGATAGTTCTTGATTGGAAAATATTTGAATGAAAATCACTTAAGATCAAAAAATATTTTCCTGAATGATTATGGTTCTTGGAACGTTAGGTCAATACTGAAAAGGACATGGCCTAAGCATTAGATGTCCTAAGGTTCATTGGCCACACATAATCAAATATTTAACACTTCTCGTTACGTTCTAAAACAAGAACATAAACCATTCCGTAACATCGATGAAAAATATTAAAAAGATATTTACCAACCTAGGTCGTCGGATAAATACCATCCTAGAAACTTGCCTTAAAAAATTTAGCCTAGCATGCTTGATGAAGAAATTAATTAAATAATGTAGAACATGAAGCACACGGTGAATGAATTGAGTAAAAATGCAACTTAGATAGAAGTTAACAAGGTTCAATAATGAGAATTATCAAAGAAAAGGAAACAAACATCTTACGCAACATTACCAAAGCACAGAACGAGAATTAATCTTTAAAAGCTAAATCTGTGATTGACGAATATTAAATACACGAAACAAAATAAAACAAAGCCCTGACAGTTCTGTGAAAAGATACTAAAAGATGTCTAAGACGTGCCCTCGAACCCTATTAAATAGGAAACAAAAGACCTAAAAGAGTTGTAAACAAATTAAGAAACTAGCTTAACCAATTTTCTAGCCAACATCGATTCTACCTGTCGAACAAAATCTTCTACCGGTAGAATAAAAGTTTCTACCAGTAAAAAGTGCTACTGTCTTTGTTTTTTGTCACCCTCCAAGTTTTCTTCTCTTTGGTACTCATCTTCCCACACTTCATTCCCAGACCTCATAATAATGACTCTTCAACTTACTTTGGGCCTCAGGACTCTACAAGAACACTCAAGTACACTTCTTAGCTCAAATAACTTGAAATTGAAAAAAAAAAAACCTTGTATGTAATATCAAATATAATCATGGAATAGATCATGCACACACACCGAATTGGATGCATTGAACCATATTTTATAAATACACACTCTCAACAGTTCCCAACAGAGTCACCACGGTTTGCTCTATATGTAACGACCTACTCCGTCTTGTACAATATTTTTCGCTTTTGCTGCTCAAACCCCATAGACTTCCTAATAGATCACCGATCTTTGAATTCTTCAAGACGAGCACGCTTAACTGTGAAGTTCTATTGGGTTTTGGCGCCATCACCGCTTTAAAAGGCTTTGTACAAGAAAGGTCTATAATCTTATAAATACCACCGAACTTATATCCATCAAGTGATGTGGGACCTTAACCACCCATCTGGACGTCCCACTGAGACTCCATCTCTCAAATGTCATCCTCACAATTGGCACCACAACTTGGTTGAGTTGTCACAATGGATCACTAATGTAAACTATTACTAATAACTTGGGTTTAAGTATTTTGGGCCACGTGATTGGCCTCCGACAAGTTATTAGGCCGGTGGTATACATGGGGCATTACACTACATCCACGTCTATCGACTAGTGAGCACACAGAACTCGCCATGCGCAATCTTTCTCTATTGGTATGCTTATTGGAGTTACCACCCCAATTTGAGAATATCTTGAGGACTCACGAAAGTATGCACGAACAGAGACAACTTAAGGCTACTAGTCCTTCATAAACAAAGATTAGTCGGTTTAGGAGCTAAGTTGTGAGACGAGAAGGTGTTAGGCACACTTCTCATCTAATCCTTGGGCTAGTCACTACTTGTCACTTATGGAATTTTGATGTCACTTTGTATTAATGTTACAACTCAAGAATGGAGACGTGTAAAGGAAAATAAAGCAGTAAATAATCAAACACTTAGATATTCAATTTAGGCATGAAAAACAGTAACTATATGCCGTTGAACTGAATAGAAAGTTAATTGCTTCAAAACACAATTGTTTGTAAGTAAATGGGCATCGTACGGCATGTCCAAATTAAGAGCCATAAGCCACACCTACACGACGTGTGCCATTGAGACAAGTGGTGTACACCATTTCATGACTTAGACAAAAATTTTATACATTATCAGCTTGATTCTTAAGTATGTAACTCTTGTTTATTTTTTACAGATCATTTACGTTGTAACATCATACTCACAAATATTTCTAGAACATTGTAATTTCAAGTAATAGCACAAGTTATACGAACATAGTACAAAATGACAGAATTAGACATTGTATTTAAACACAAAGATGGCATACGACATATATATGATTCACACAGTAATCCTAAAGTAGCGCACACCACTCAGTGGCTCTTACTGAAAATTTATCTCCTTTTGGATTTCAAGTAAAACGGAGCAAGAAGGTAATTTAAAAGCAGTATTATTTACTGTCGAAGCCTTCTAGAATTTTCTTTAAGGACAAATGTAATCTTCCACAATTAAATGTATATCTTTCTTGAGACTAGGATCTTTGACATTTACTTTGATTTGGTGTGGGTATTTGAGACTAAGATCGAAAGGAAATGAGCAAAAAGTCTATTGCACATTCAATTTAACATCTTATTCTCTACATTTCTTTATCTTGAATGTTCCTCAAATTCTAACTTTTCAAATTTCAAAAGCTTTTAACTCTTAAAACAAAAGTCTTAACACTCAAATCTAATCCACACCCTCAAATTGTCCAACCATCCAATCATTGGCTCTCAAGCCTTGGGTTGTATTTCTAGCAAATCCAAAGGGGTTTGCAGTTGCTAAAACGTGCAACATTTTCCGTCCCAGCAACCAGCATGAAGCACCATACTGCTGGCACTAACCTTTCAGTCTAAAATGGTGTACATTGGTCTCCAAGTGTTGTACTCCACTTTCTCAATGTCGCACGTTACTCATAATAGGGCACTCTATTTTTTACCGGGTTAGTGAGTCGGTATGGTGTCTCATATTATTTGTCAGTTGATTGCGACTATTCAGTCAAAACTAATCAGTAATCATGTAAACAATTCCTAGTGATGTACGTCACTGTATGAGTCACGCACGCCACATGAACTAGTGCATGTCGTTATTGTAGGGTTAACAAAACATGGCACTCATTTTATAAACTTTTTAACATAAATTTTATGACTATCCAATTGATCCAAGACCTTTCTAGGGTATCCGTATTCTTTTTTATCATCGGAGATTTATCCACCCGTTGCTCAAAGGTCATTCGGTGGTCCAAACTAAAATATCAATACTCAGAATATTGAGATGCGTCACCTCAAGACTTTATCATGTGCCAGTAAGGAGAAAATGACCTAAAGATTGTTTTTTAATTGTACTATTTTTCCTTCATTTATGACATTTTCTTTCAGTTTTTCTTAACAAGATTTTAATGAAGCAATTTGAATGCATAAGTATTCCTCACATAAATCACAAGAATACATACTCTTTTTACTTCGTGAAATTCTTTTTCCCACTTAATGAGGCATGTTCTTTATGTATGATACCCTAAGGGAGATTGTTATGATATAGTTGATCTTCCGAATAAATATGACTGATTTTCATGGAAAAAAAAAAAAAAAGATATTGCATGCAACACAAAACACAATAAATACAACACGCATTATAAATGACAACAAATAGCCTGTATTACGAAATATGATAAACACATACTCAAAGTTTAGTCCTCCTTCCAATTTACTTTTTACAAAGACAGGTACTTGAAATTTCATCTATAAAAAAAAAATCAATTCTTAATTTCATTCATTCAGAAAAAGAAATAAAATTGATACTCAAGAGGTAATAAAAAAACACATCAATAAAAATATATTAAATTAAGTTCTCAAAAAAATTATTTCTACTTATCTTATATTCCGTATTTTTTTATTCATTTTACTTTTACAATCATACGACATTTGAGACGAGTGAAATTTTGTTTTGGTATTCCCAATATCAAATTTTAACTTTAACATAACTTTTGACTTAAGAATGAACAGGCACTTTTTTTTTTCTTTTGGTATTCTTAATATCAATTTCTAAATTAAACATTACTCTTGATCGACCCATATATTAGCAGTTAAAATTTTAAAACAGATATAATAAATACATATAAAATGAGAAATTATAGTAGAAGAATAGATAATTATAAAAAAAAATTGTTCACATATTTTTTAAAATAAAAATATAATTTGTATAAATAGATGAACAATATTATCATAATTAATATTTTTATTTTTATAATTAATAATAATAATTGCTTAGTTAAAAGATACTATAAAGATATATATGAACAAGAGAAAAAGAGATGTTTTTATCCCCTCCAAACTGCTCTGATAAAATAATACTCGTATATTATCTTCGAAGTCAAAAATAAAAAAATGAAGAAATTCCAAATATAATAATACTGCAAATATCCATATTCAAAATAGAATCTCTTTTAACCATTAACAAATGCCATATTGATTTACATGCTCTTATTTATAGCTTGTCCGGCTGGCATCTGGGGCACTGCACTTCTTTTGAAATTTATTATTTACTTATTTTGATTTGTAAAATCATTAATACATTCAAATTCATCGAAGATATCAATCACAACAATAAATTATATTGACCATTATCAATAGCTATCTACATAATTAACTCAAATTCATTTCCCACAAAATACAAAAAAAAAATTGGTGCACACTAGATTGAATCAATGTTTTGACAAATAGGAAGTCACAGAACACAAACATCCAGATACAGATACTTTCGAAACCATTCGTAGAAGCCTCAAATTAATAAGAATTCCACGTACATTTAATAATTCAAAATTCAAAATACATCTGTGTTCGAATGTATCAATATTCTTATCATTTCTCACAAACAAATAACCAAGTTTCAATCCATTGGTAATTGATATTTGGTTCTAACATGATTTCTCGTGTGTTCCGACAGTGTCTAGACGCGTCCTAAAACATTCAGAATTCTTACAAAAGGAAAACGTAAAATGAAATAATCTCTCTACATCATGACCACACGTTAACAAAAAATCTCAAACAGGATAGATCTTGTTACTGAAATACTCTCTCTCTCTCTCTCTCTCTCTCTCTCTCTCTCTCTGTCTGTGGCTCTAATCTGACCAGATGATAGTTGCTTAGATCCACCGGTACAAAAGGACTTGAGCGTGTCGTCAAGAGTTCCTGCAGAAAACAGTAGGCACCCTGGACATGACCTTTAAACGAATAGTAAAGTTTATCTTCAACAAAGCTTGACTATCACCAGTACCCATATATGGAAATTGGAAAATAAATACAAAAAAAAGAGACAAGATTGCCAAAACAACAAGTTGAAGATTTTACAAAGAAAAAACAGATCCAAGACATTTACGAGAAAATAACAGATCTCAAGTTATTTACCAAGAAGAAGTCAAAAAAAAAAAAAGGAAAGAAAGAACAGGATCAAGACAAATACATATATGAAATGGAAGGAGAAGTATAGAGCTCCCTTCAATCCAAACAAAGATCTAACAAGGGTAATGAAGCTCCAGACATATGCAAGCCACAAGCCTATCCATTGAACCAACACCAAACAAGAAGGGATAGGGCTGAGGGATCCATAGATCAGCAGCTCAATCTTCCCAGTTTAGATCCACTATTGGACTTCAAGGAGCTCTACTCCAAAACCCTAATCTCACAAACCCATATATACTCACACAAAAAGAAATAAGCAAAACCCACCAAATAAAGTCCAAGAAACCCTAATCTGAAAACAAATTAACAAAACAAAACCCCACAAAAGAAAATCGAAGAAAACAGGAAATCTGAGGGCAGATGATGAACAACAAACTGATTCAAAACCATACACAGACAATAGATTAATAAAAAAAAATTGAAACACAGGAGACTTCACTAGCTAGCTGATCTTCCATGACTAGCCTTGAGAATCACTGATCTAGCACTCAACACCCATCAACATATGGACAGAACCTAAAACACTCAGACCCTTGAGCCATCTATACCGGAACCCATCAATATTTAACAACCACAACCTCGAAATAAAGTACCTAAAACACCTTCACAGCCTAATTCTCCAACTACCCTTCTCAACCACTGGTTTTCTGCCCTAAACCCACTACTGGAACCTCTCTGCTAGGTTAAGGATGAGGCTCGTCTAATGGGTAAAGAGACTATTTATAAAACCAAGAAATAGGAGGGGTACTCGCAAAAAACTAGTGAAGCAATTAATAATAATAACAATAGTATAAGGTTTATACAGGAAACCATTCAATTTCTATACAAATCATATTTGGAAAATGTGAATCACTATCTATTAAGCATTGAATAATATATAAAAAATATATATTAATATTCATGTATATTTATGTGTAGATTATCCACCGTATAGTAAGAGGTGATTATCAAAACCTATCATATTTTATGACTCTATTTATAAGTGATTGTGTAAAAATATTTGTAATTCTAACATTTGCCTGTGAGTTTCTTTGCGATAGTATTTGTAGCGGAGAAGTTTTGGGTAAGCGTCTTTTTTTGCAACTCTCCTTGTTCTTTGTAAAATAAGAATTCAAAATATATTTTGCTTGTTTAAAAAATTTTGATATGCAAAACGAAAATTAAAAATATATATTTTGTCAAAATAATTCCAGTAGTTTTCTATAATTTAAAAGAAAACTTATTGATTTATTAACTTGATGAAGAGAGAATACATTTTATAAAAGAATAAAAAATTCAAAATTGCACTGACCTCCTCTGAGATTTTTAATAAATCCAAAAATATTTCTAAGATTTTAATAAATACACTGACCTCCTCTACTTTACAAATTTTTTTTAAAAATTCTTCCTACGGTTAACTTTCTGTTAACACTATTAGTTTTGATCGATAAAACACTAAAATGTCCCACTTAATTAGTCTTGTTACCCTTTTTTAAAAATATTTGGTCTATTTATGTGGTTATATAAAAATATAATATGTAGAGAGAGAGAGAGAGAGAGATAATATTGTATGTGCATGTATATATTTAGAGTGGGAGAGAATATCTATACAAAATAATTTTTAAATAAAAGCTTGCAATGTTAAAATTAAATTAGACTTAAGTTATATTTTGATCAAGTTTGTGCAAACAAATATGTATTTTTTTTATAATCATTTTATTTTTACAAAAATTATATTTTCACTAGGGTCCATTTGGCCTGTGGTTATTATTGGATTATTCACTGTTTAGTTTTTTGTCCTTATTTGAAATTTTTTTTTAATTTTTTGTTTTTCATCAATTTTTTGATGATTGTTGGTTCGTCTCGACAAGAGCTTTCAGAAAAGTTATCAATCATCGGCTACATTTGAAAAAAGTTCAGAAAAGACAAAAAATAAGTCAAAAACAGCGTCCGTGTTGGCTTATTTTCGTCTTTAGTGACTTTTTTTTAACTTTTGGACATAATTTTATACTTTTTAGATTCCTTTCGTCGATACGAACCAATAATCCACGAAAAAATGACATAAAAATAACAAATACAAAAAAAATTTGAATAAAGACAAAAAATAAGTTAAAAAAAAAATTTTGGCCAAATAGGGCCTAATATTTGTATTTCTATAATAGAAATATATATACTGTTTTAACATATCTCATAAAAAAAAACACATGTATAGTGTTAGCCTATCTCGTAAAAAATATTCAGGACTTTTAATTTAATATATCCTTTTTCCCTAATACTTCAATATCTTTTTTCTATTAATTTGAGCCCTAAATATTGAAATCAAATTAAAGCTTAGATTATATTAGTCGACTATGTAAAAATACTTACGCACATTATGTATTAATAATTAACCATTATATAAATTTTTAAAAAATAATATTTCTACATAATGAATCTCGTTATTTGTTTGGGCCCTATATATGTTTTCCCTAATAAAATGCACATATACTTCCTAGCCTATCATATCAAGAAAAAAACTCTTATGAGATTCTCGAAAAAAAAAATTCAATGTAACTTGTTTTTAACATAACATTTAGTATTATTATTATTATAAATTTAAATATTAACTTTGGTTAATTTTGTGTATTTATTTTTATGTTCCTCACCGTTAGTTTTAATTTCAGTATCTAAAGTTCGAACAGAAAAGAAATTAAAGAAATATAATAAGTTAAATCAAAGTAATTATATTTTTTTATGAGCTAACTAAGAATATATATGTGTTTTCATTACGTAAAATATATAGAGACCACAAATATAGAAATATACATTAAGTGATAAATATAATCTTTGTAAAATAAATAATTATCAAAAGAAAGATGCATATTTATTTGTAAAAAAAGCTTGAACAAAATTTAACTTAAGTCTAATTTGATTTCAACACTTAATGCTCAAATTTGAAAAATTATTTTATACATTCTCTCTCTCATATAATGTTTACTTTTATAAAACATATAAAAATATACTAAATAAATAAAAAGAAGTATTATGATTAGAGAAGTGGCATTTTAGTCTTTTATTAATTAAAATTAGTAGTGTTAGTAGAAACTTAATGGCAAGAAAAACTTTAGTAAATAATTCGTAAAATATGAGAGGTCAATGCACTTATTAGAACTTCAAGTAAGGTCCCCATAATATTTGTTATTAACCTTAGAAGAGGTTGGTGTAATTTACTTTTAATACTCTCTCCGTTTCAAATTCATAGTCTTTTTTTTAGGATTCTAACTTTTTTTTCTAAATATGTTCTTGATTTGATTGATGTGTACAGTATAAAATTTTATTTAAATAAAAGGGTAAAAAAGAAATTTACCAAAATTTAATGGTTATTTTTGAAAATTAAACTTTTATTTTGAAATATTTCAAATTAAAATAATAAATTATGAAAATAAGACGGATGGAGTATTTTGTAACTATAGAAAACAATTAAAGTGGTTGTAAGACAATATAATAAAAAAGTGGAGTAATTTCTTAAAGTTTTAGTTTTGCGTACCAAATTAAAGAATATTATTTTATGGAAAAAGAGCAGTAAGATTCTCTTGACAAATCACATGCCATTGTCGCCCACCTCGATCTCAATGTATACATGCATACATACAGCGATTGTACGTATAGTTTGACTGGCTTGGCTTACACTATTTTTTAATATTAATATTTCTCTTTTCTTAAAACTCACTCCAGCATTATGGAATGAGGAAAGTTGTTTGGAATTGGATTTAACCCCTTTCCAACTGTCTTTCCTTTGTCCGAAACTTTAATGTCGTCTCAGAGGGTTGAGGGAATTATCTCCTACGAAACTCTGCCTACATCGATATCATATACCTACATCGATATCATATACTCACACTCTCTTTGTGATTAGAATTGTGAACCATTTCTTTTTATTTTTAATAAAGAGAATCGAATTATACTAATTAAAATGAAATTGAAAAAGAGTTTAAATAATAATAAAAAATTAATAAGTGGAGTCGACGAATAGAGTAAAGAGTGTTGATAAATTATGTGAAATAATGTCTGATTTTTTTCTTTTAAAAACAAAAGAGAGGATGTCATGTAGTACATATTTTCTTAATATGTAGTAAGATTACAGTCGTATCTTTCTTTTCGGTGTATTCTATTAAGGCCATGATTTTGGCTAAATTATTTTTTATTAACAACGGACGGACGATGTTATTTAATATTTTATAATTTTTTATGTAATTTTTTATTGTGATTTTTAATTAGTCTCGACAAGAGCAATTAAAAAAATTTAATAATATGAGCCAAAATTAAAAACAGTTCAAACAAGACAACAACACAAAATAGTTATAAAAAAAACTATAATTTTTGAATTTTTTTATCTTTAGTGAATTTTTTAGAATTTTTTATTTATTTTCGCTTGTAGAGTTTCTTTCAACAAGATAAATAAATAAATAAACAAATAATTGATCAAAATTGAATTAAAAAAATGAAAACTTGAACAAAATTGAAAAAAAAAATGATCAAAAGAACAATGACGTTGAGCTTCATAAGGGTCTATTGAAACTTCTTACTCACTCCATTGCATCATCTTCGTTGATGTCCATTTGGCCGATTTTCTCAAAAGAAATATTCTAGATTAGCCTCTTTCAATCTACGTTAATCTCTCTCTACTTTTGCTTCAATCCCTGTTGCTGGCTCGACCTCATCCTCATCCTAGTAATGTTTGACATGTTTGCAAAAAGGCAAGTCACGTCATTCCTTTACAAAATATCTATTCAAGATCTTGTTGTATTTATGGTGTTTTAGACTCGAAAGTTTATCTGTCCCTCCTGTTCGTTGCTTAATTTTTTGCCTATTGAGCTTTCACCTCAAGTTTTTGTTTGCTATATGATCATACCCAAAAATCAATCGATACTCATTTACCTTAGAATTTAGGAACTCTGTGATCCTTTGTTGTTGCTTTCTCAAGCCTAAGCCTCGCACGTAAGACATTGTTCCCATGATAGCCATTGCTACAATATTGATTTGGAATCCTTCCTTGAAGAGAACAATTGTAAGGATCGATATTTTTAATTCATATATAAATAAATTTTATACTTAAAAATTTAACATCGAGTATTTATACTAATTCGCATGTCAATTTCATCTGTAAGCATTCATACGGGTGCGTGTACACATACACATGCGCGCACGCATTACACTGCATAAATAAACCACCTCTATCATACACCAGAAATGCTACACACACGACAAATTTGCACAACACATTACACAATGTGTTTTTCAAAAAAAAAAAAAATTAAGTCTGTTACACAAATTCTTCTTCCCCAAACCCCACCACCCGCCCCCTCACCGCCGCTCCAGATGGCGCCACCAGATCGCCACCGCCTTCGCGCCACAACACCACAAGGTCTCTCTCTCTCTTAGTGGTGGTCGCTACCGTCTGGTTGTGGCCGTGGACTGGTGGTCGCGAACTCACTCTCTCTCTTTGACTGTCGCGAACTCTCTCTCTCTCTCTCTCTCTCTCTCTCTCTCTCTCTCTTCTACTGGTTGCCGTCGTGTGTTTGTGTCCGTGGAGTGGTGGTCGCGGACTCTCTTTCTCTCTCTTCGACTGGTCGCCGTCGTGTCTTTGTGACCGAGGAGTGGTGGTCGCGAACTCTCTCTCTCTCTCTCTCTCTCTCTCTTTCTCTCTCGCTTGCTCTCTTCGACTGGTGGACGGGGAGCGGCGGTTGGGGAAGAAGACGTCGAACGATTTGGTGGTGCGGTGGCGTGATCTGGAGTTTTTTTTTTGGGGGGGGCGTGGGGGCGGCGGCGAAGGCAGGTGGAGGTCTGGGGAAGAAGGGTTTGGGGAAGAAGGGTTTGACTTTTAATTTTTTTTAAAAAACACAACCAAAATAACGTCGTTTTGGCTGTGTTGTGTAATGTGTTGTGCAAGTGTGTTATGTGTATAGCATTTCTGATCATACACGGCATCACGCCAAAACATTTCACTCACAAGAAACTTCCATGTACCAGCCGCACCTGATTCCAACCCATTTCTCCTTCTTCATAAGTAACCCACTCACCCCTATGTACATCTCCCACCCACCACCTTGCAAAACTAAAACTTCTCCCTCTCTTCCCTTAATAACTCTAAATTTTAAATATTATTGAATATGTTTTCTTTTAATAGAATTTCTATTAATTAAAAAATCTAGAATTTGAAAAATTATAACTCGCTCGAGCGAATCATAATATGCTCTATTTGAATTTCAATTCACAGCAACTGTTGTATTATGACCTTTAATGGAGGGGAATAGTTTTATAACGGATTGATCAGTGATTATGGGAAATTATTACGTATCTTAATATTCATATACATATACATTAATATTTATAAAATATATATCAATATTTTTATTTATTTAATATTATATAAATATTATTTATCAACCACTAAACGATAATTAATAAGACTTTCGATAGAATGCATATGTATAAATTATGAAGGGGCATAAAAGACCAATGATGTAAGTTATTAGGCGGGCAGTACAGTGTGGGGCATGTGAGAATGATGGGTACTCATAACAAGATCTACTGTTAGATCTCATTGGGTACGGTGAAGATAACTTTAACAGGGGAGGCATGCCATTTTCCTGCCTTCACTTTTAACTCTTGCCCTTCTTTCTTCATTTATTTATTAATTACTCATAGATTCTCTTCACCAATCACGTGTCTTTCTGACCGGACAAGGGTTTTATATACGTATGGAGTTAAGAAATTTTACTATACATAGGTAAATATATATTTGAGATTAAAAAGGTATTTTTAAAAAATATTTAACAGGGATAAATTTATATATTTCATAGAAATTTTATTTTTTATATAATAATAGAAAATATTTTTGCATTGACAATCGTCCCTACTAACTTTCCTAACTTCATCCCTGGTTCCATAGTCACACTCCATCGAAATTACATTTGCTTCGTCCGAGTAGATATACTCATCCAAAATATTATATTTATAGACTTTAATATTAATTATATAATTAAAAATCAAGTTAATCAAAAAATTATAATCTTCTAATTAAATAATTTGTTTATAATTTACTTTTTTGCGTTAATTATTTATTTTTCATAATGTGAGTATAATTTGATCAAATGATTGTTGATAATTAAATATCCAATATTCTTATTAGATTATTTTTTGGTTTTTATTTAAATTTTTCTTGATTCTTTTCATTCATTAGCATTTTGAAGATAATTTGTTCGTCTCAACGAGAGGTTTTAGAGAAATTATAAATAAAAAATTGAGAAAAAATAAAAATAATTTTAATTTTAATTTTTTTTTACTTATTTGTTGTATTTAGTGAATTATTTTTACTTTTAGACATAGTATTTTATTCCTAGATTCTTTTTGTCAGATCAATAATTTATATAAAAAAATTAGACAGAAATAATAAATACGAAAAATAAATAAATAAACAGAGACAAAGCAAATAATCAAGTTGGGCGAAAATGCCAGTATTTTTGTTTCTTCAAAACTCATCCGAGGATTATAGAATGAGGAAAGTTGTTTGGAATTGGAGTAATAAAGCCATTTCCTTGTCCGAAACTTTATTACCGGGTCAGAGGGCTGAGGTAGTTATCTGGTACATGACTGCCCATTTCACTCGGTGATCTTCACTTTTTATGTTGGATAAACTACACTCACCTACCCCCCGTCCCCTCATGTTTCTTTGAAATAAAATAATATCTCTTGTAGTTTAAATAATTATTCTGATTTTCATTAATTTAAAATTATTATGCAGTTATTTATTTTATTATTAAAATAAATTAAATGTCGTAAGTCAAGCTATTGAAATTTCATATATGAGATTGATGAAACGGATTTAAGATCGTCCCCAGCAGACCTGCAAAAAGAACTTGACACCGGTGTGGTATCTTGCCAACACCCATCCGATGCCTAAGTTAGCTTGAGGATGGAGGAATAAAGTAGAAAGACTGTATGGGTAAAAATTGGGCAGAATGTTCGTACCTTGTACCATAGAGCTGCCTCTATTATATAGAGATCTTGTTGGAGACAAATTAGGAAAGGACGAGGTCCATCCTTGATTTGGTGGAGTAAATCAAGGCTAGTGATCCTCAATTGGGTAACCGAATCTCCCACGATCAATCTTGCCTTAAATAACGGGCTCTGGTGGAGATGATGCGCAAGACGTGGAGAGATTCATGGGATCTTCCTTTCCTTGTGGGACGATCCGTTTTAGGCAAACAGATCCCAGGAATTGTGGAGAATGATCCAGCTGAGTAGGTCAGACAATGGCTGGGCTGAACAGACCAGATAATGGCTGAGCTGAGGACACTGGGCTGAGGACACCGAGCAGATGACAGAACCGAGCAGATCAGAGGAGGACTGAGCCGAACTGCTTGCTGACCAACCAGAATACTAACCGGCTCAGCCCACACATCATGACCTATCAGCTACTCCCCTATTTCCGAACGGTTGGCCTGCTTTAAGAGAGGAAATATCAACGGTCTGATGCATTGAAACATGACCGCTCATACCTTGCCTGGGTTCATACGCCGCATTAAATGCTGTGTCAGAAACGCTTGAGTGCTTGGAGGCGGCGTTTAATCTGGAAGTGCCACGTGTGTTCAATCAACGGCTCATATTTGAAGGTTCATTATGGAGGTTCTATAAAAGGGACCTGTTAAGACTTATCAGGGTTTTTCTCTCTCAACGTTTCAGCAGCATATCAAGTTTCTCACAAACTCCTGCCAAAAACTGCCTTCTGCCATTCGCTTCAGACAACCGAATTTCCCGTAATCTAGGTACGCTTGGGTCGTTCTTCCTTGATTCTGGCTGGCAACAACTTTGTTCCAGACCCTAGAGGTTTAGGGCACCCTTGGGCGTTTTTCTTCCTTAGGTTGTGTCGTTTCTTATATAACCAGTCCGACTGTCCGTCGTTCGGAGAGTTTGCCCACTCCCCAGTCGTTTCTCAGTACTATAAGGGCATTTTCGACATCATTAGGCCGGCCATCCCTGATTTCCAAAAAATGGCCCCTAGACGACAACAGCCTAAGCCTTCTGTACCAACCGCTTCACAAAGGGACGCGAGTCAAACCGACCGTCCCGAACCAGTAAACCCTGTAGATCGCCCCGTCCCCCAGGGTGTAGCCTTGCGTCTCAGGCCTATAGAGGCTGACCACACAGTTTCAACTGTGACCGAGGCTGACCTCGCCATTCTGAGAGTGAAATACCAAATACCCGGCTCAGTCCGTTTGAGAGTCCCGGGTCCGACCGAGAGAGCCAACGCCCCTAGGTTCGACGAGCTGAGCCTATACGTAGCTGATTTTGAAGCCGGGCTGAGGCTCCCCTTTCACCCCTGCATAAGGGAAACCCTCTGGTTCCTGGGGCTATCCCCAGAACAGCTCCTGCCCAACGCCTGGCGAACCCTGGTCAGCTACGGTGTGCTCTGGGCAGCTGCAACAGGGGACAAGGCCGTGCTGACCCCAGAGGCCTTCCTCTACTGCCATCAAGTGAGCATGTCTGCTCAGGGATGGTGGTACTTCTCCAGGAGGGACAGCACAATCCCTGTAATTGAAGGCCTTCCCTCAGCCAACAAGAGGTGGAAGGACAAGTTCTTCTTCCTCTCAGGGGAAGGATGGGAGTTCCCTCCCTGGGAAGAGCGGACAGGCTCCTCCAAAATCCGCATATTCTGGGGAGAGGTCCACCCATCTCGTGAGCACTCAATTTCTGTATATGTTCAGTTTTTCTCCTTTTTTACCTTAATGTTTTAAATGGCTGACTTTTCTTTACCGTGTTCTGAGCAGGAAAACAAAGACCTGGGATTTCGGCTGAAGTCAGAGAGCAGCTGAAGGCCGTGGCTGAATACCCTGAGCGCGACCACAGAGTCCTCATCACTCCGGAAACCCTAGCGACCTACCTCCTCGGTCCAGAACCCACACGTGAGGCCCTTGCCTTAGAGAGAGGTATCTCCTCTTCTCTGTTCTTCTATTAGATGAAGCCTTCTAATCTTTGCCTTTTGTTTGCTTTTTTCAGAGGAAGAAGGGATGAAGCTGAACGCCGAGAAGCTAGCAGAAATGGCCGAGCGCTCTGAGCGGGCTAATACCAGGCCCAAGAAGACCAAGAAGAAGAAGGCTCAGACCGATCCGTCCACATTTGTGGATTCGGGTGTGACTGCCCCAAGTCAGCAAACTCCTGCTCCTCCTGCCAAAAGATTGAGGAGGGATGAGGCCGAGGAGGTCGTCATCCGAAAACAGCAGACCGCTCCTGACGAGCAGGTCATGATTGCTGAGGAGGCCGCCGCTACAGCCTCTGGAGCAGAGGCTTCTACAGCCCAACACCTGGCTGAGCAAGCTCAAGCTCAGCACGGTAAGAAAAGGAAGAGCAGCGAAGCCTCTCCCTCAGTCTCCGACACGCCTGAGGCTGAGCTTCCACCACCTGCTCCTGAGCTGTCCATTATGACCAGTAGCAGATATGCCATGGACATAATGAACGACCTCCCGACAGCGAAGGACCGGGAAATCCTGAGGGGCAAAATCACCGAGGAGAAGCGTGCCCGGCTCCTCATCTTCCTGGCTAAGGTAACTATCCCTCTCTTCTTCTCCTCGTAACTTTTAAAACAACTGATTAGCTCTAATCCTTGATTTTACTATGTTGTAGGCGGCCGTTCTCAGTACCGACCTGGTGCAGGGGTCGATGGACGATGAGGAGGCTGTTTCTGCCCTGGAAGAGAAGCAGAGGCAAAGTGAGATGCTAGAGACTGAGCTCCGAGAATCCAACTCAAGGCTGAAGGACGAAGTCTTCCAGCTGAGGGATGAGAACTCGATCAAGGAGGCCCAAATCTCGAGCTTAACGGAGACCTCCTCAACCCACGAGAAGCGGGCCTCTCAACTGGAGGACAGCCTGGCTCTGGAGCAAAGCCGGGTCACTAATCTGAAGAAAGACCTGGCCGACGCGATGCTAGGTCTGAAGGCTAAGCAGAAGCAGGTCCAAGACCTGGTCCAGAGATGCGACGAGCAGGGTAGGCTACTCTCAGAACAGGATGTGGAGATCAACTCGTTGAGAGAGCAAGCTCGGTCAATTCAGATGGATCAACTGAAAGACTCTCCGGAGTTCATTGACCTGATGACCGAGTATTTCTTCGGCGGCTTCATGTCCTTGAAAAGGAAGATCAGTTCAGCTTACCCTGAGCTAGACTTGAGCTCCTTCAAGCCGGAAGCAGAGGACGTTGGCCTGGAGGAGGATGCCGAAGGAGAGGTCTCCGAAGAGGAGGAAGAGGAGGAATGCCATGCTGGGGTTCTTCTCCGGGAAGGGACAACCGACCGTGGTCAGCTCATGATCACGCAGGGCGAGGAGGGCATTACAGCCATTATAGACATCACTGGTGATGATGAGGCTCCTCCTCCCCTGGCTATGGTCGACCCGGCCGTGGCCATAGCTGAAGAGATCGTGGTCAGTGCAGCTGACAAGTTGATCGAGGAAATTGCTGAGGACGTTCTCAGGAATTCATCTCCTGGTGCCGATCAGGTGGTTGACCCTCCTGCCCAAGGCCAGCTTCCTCTTGCTGATCAGCTTCCGGTTCAGGGCCTTGCTGAAGAAAACAACTAGTCTTTTTTCCTTTTGTATATATATATTTTTATTTTCTTTCACATTTGTTGTAAGAAGACCCTTCAATGAATAGAAATGAACAATTTCCTCTGTCAGGCTTCAGCTGTATGAATGACCTTATTCTTTTCTTTTATTTCTCTACTTCTGTGTGCGATATCTGTAGGTTTACCATCCTTGAAATATAACTTAAGAAATATAACTCAAAGTTGAATAATTTCCTTCTGATAACACTTTGCTTGCCCCTGAGGCTTGTTTGCTGGGCAGGCAAAGCTGCTCGGATACATGGTCCCGGAGGACATGGCTGAGCAGTCGAGGCTGCTTGGATGCATGGTCCCGGAGGACATGGCTGAGCAGTCGAGGCTGCTCGGTTGCATGGTCCCGGAGGACATGGCTGAGCAGTCGAGGCTGCTCGGTTGCATGGTCCCGGAGGACATGGCTGAGCAGTTGAGGCTGCTCGGTTGCATGGTCCCGGAGGACATGGCTGAGCAGTCGAGGCTGCTTGGATGCATGGTCCCGGAGGACATGGCTGAGCAGTCGAGGCTGCTCGATCAATACGTTTAGTTATCCTTAGATATAATTCAGACAACTTCATAAAAATAACAATCTGTCCCTCTTGACTGGACTTGTAATAAACTTGATAACTCCTGTTCACATAAAAAGGCAGGACCAAGAAATAACAAAGAAATAAGACAATAGGTATAAACACTTGGCGAATATTATTGAAAATACTTCTTTAAGTGCTCAGCATTCCAGGGTTGGGGGAGCTTTTTCCCTGACAATGTAGCCAAACGATAGGCTCCAGCTTTCACATGCTCAGTTACTTGATAAGGACCTTCCCAATTTGGGCCCAGGTGTCCAATCCTCTTCCCAGTGGGATCCACTTTCTTCAGCACCAACTCCCCAGTTCTGAAACTTCTTTCCCTGACTTGGCTGTTGTAGAATCTGGCCATTTGCTGTTGATAAGCGGCCATTTTGATGGCTGCTCTCTCTCTCCTCTCTTCTAGGAAGTCCAATCCCTCCAAGAGTCCCCGTCGGTTCTCTTCCTCTTGGAAATCCCGAGTTCTGTGGCTGAGCAGCCCAACTTCTACTGGAATTACTGCTTCCACCCCATAAGCCAGAGAATAAGGGGTTTCTCCCGTTGCTGTTCGTGCAGTTGTTCGGTAGGCCCAAAGGACACTGGGCAACTCCTCTGGCCAGTCTCCCTTTGCAGCTTCCAACTTTTTCTTCAGATTCTTCTTGATTGTGCGGTTGGTGACTTCGACCTGCCCATTGGCCTTAGGATATGCTTTGGAGGCATAGTGCACATGTATTCCCCTCTGCTCACAAAACCCCTGAAACTGATCATTATGGAACTGTTTGCCACGATCAGTGATGATCACCCTGGGTAACCCAAACCTGCTGATAATATTCTTCCAAACGAAGTTGATTGCTTTCTTCGTAGTGATGGTAGCAAGGGGCTCAGCTTCTACCCAATTGGTGAAGTAGTCTACAGCCACAATGGCAAATTTGTTCTGCCCCTTGCCTATAGGAAGGGGCCCAATTAGATCCAACCCCCACTGAGCAAATGGCCAAGGAGAGGGGATCGGAGTCAACAAAGTGGGAGGATGGTGAAGAATGTTGCCAAACTTCTGACATTTCTCACACCTCTGGACCATCTGTATTGCATCACTCTGCATGGTCGGCCAATAATACCCTATCCGGATCAGTTTCTGCGCCAGCACTCTGCCCCCAGAATGATTTCCACATGATCCTTCATGTACTTCTCTCAGAGCATACTCAGCCTCCTCCCGAGTTAGACATCTCAGCAATGGGAATGAATAACTCCTGCGATATAATACCCCTTCTAAGCACAGATATTTGGCTGCCCTCAGTTTCAGCCTCCTAGCTAAATCCTTGTCATTGGGCAGTATACCCCTCTCCAGATAATCAACAATGGGATCCGCCCAAGAATCTTTGTAATTGACGACAGCCACCTCCTGGACGGGCAACTCCACACTCGGTTGTTCCAATCTTTGAATTGGGATGAGGTGACTGAGGGTTTCTTCTCGAGCTATTGCCAGCCGTGCGAGCTGATCGGCTTTTGCATTCTCCTCCCGAGGGATCCTCAGCAGTTTTAAAATGCCGAAAGCTTTCCGGAAATGTTGGACCCTCTCTAGATACAATTTCATCATATCCTCCTTGGCTTCATAATCCCCCAGAACTTGTCCCACCACTAACTGGGAATCGCTGCCAACAGTAAGCTCCTTAATCCCTAAGGATTTCGCCAGTTTGAGCCCAATCAATAGCGCCTCGTACTCGGCTTCGTTGTTGGTAGCCTTAAAATTAAACCTGATGGCATAGAGTAGTTTGAGCTTGTCTGGAGAAATTAAGATGACCCCGGCTCCACTGGCCTCCGTATTCACAGAGCCATCAACATAGAGGAACCAGCCCGTTGATTCCTCAGCCTCCAGGCCAATGAGTTCAGCTGGCGGGGAATCTGAAGCATTTGACGGTGAGAATTCTGCCACAAAATCAGCGAGGGCCTGTGCCTTGATGGCTGCTCTAGGACAAAATTCTATGTCGAACTCCCCCAGCTCGACAGACCACTGAATCAGCCTCCCAGACGTCTCAGGGTTGTGCAGGGTCTTCTTAAGTGGCTGGTCGGTCATTACCTTGATGGGATGGGCTTGGAAGTAAGGCCTCAGCCTCCTTGTTGCTGTTATCAAGGCAAAGGCCATCTTTTCCACCCTGGGATACCTGTTTTCAGCCCCTCTCAACGCTCGGCTTGTGTAGTAGACTGGATATTACACGCTGGCTTCTACCCTTATGAGTACTGAACTCACTGCATGAAGCGAAACTGCCAAGTAGATGTATAGGTCTTCTCCCCTCTGAGTACGGCTGAGGAGGGGAGGAGCCATCAGATAAGCCTTCAACTCCTGAAAGGCCATTTCACACTCCGGAGTCCAATGGAAAGCTTTCTTCAGGACTTGGAAGAAAGGATGGCACTTATCAGTGGCCCTGGAAACAAAACGATTGAGGGCTGCAATGCACCCAGTGAGTTTCTGCACCCCCTTAACTCCCCTGGGAGATTCCATGTTAAGAATGGCGCTGATTTTCTCAGGATTGGCCTCTATACCCCTCTGGGACACCATGAACCCCAAGAACTTTTCCGAACTGATCCCAAACGCACATTTGCTGGGATTGAGTCTCATCTGATACTTTCGCAGTGCCTCAAAGGTTTCTCTGAGGTCTTCCACATGATTTGACCTCTCCTGACTCTTGACCAGCATGTCATCGACGTAAACCTCCACATTGCGCCCTATTTGTTCCTTGAACATCCGGTTAACCAGTCTTTGGTAGGTGGCCCCTGCATTCTTGAGCCCGAAGGGCATGACCTTGTAGCAGTAGAGGCCTCTAGCTGTGATAAAGGAGGTTTTCTCCTCATCCTCAGGGTGCATCTGGATCTGATTGTATCCCGAAAATGCGTCCATGAAGCTGAGCAGCTCATGGCCAGCTGTGGAATCCACGAGAAGGTCAATCCTGGGTAAAGGGAAGCTGTCTTTAGGGCAGACTTTGTTGAGATCCTTGAAATCCACACACATCCTCCATTTTCCCTTTGGCTTAGGGACGAGCACCACATTGGATATCCACACCGGGTATCTAGCTTCCCTGATAAACTGAGCCTCCTCCAATTTATCTACCTCTGCAGCAATGGCTGCATTGCGCTCTGGAGCAAACGTGCGTGTCTTCTGTTTCACCGGACGGTGAACACCGTCCACATTCAACCGATGAGTGATGATATTGGGGTTTATACCTGGCAGATCTCTGTGTGACCAGGCAAAAACATCCGCATAGTCTCTCAGGAATTTCACCAGAGCAGCCCTCTCTTCTGATCCTAGACCTGAACCCAAACGGAACATCTTTTCAGTCTGTCCTTCCACAACAGGTATATCGATTAGTTCCTCAACGGGCTCCCCTTGCTGGAGCTTCTCCTCATCCCTTGTGTCAAGCCCACTAACTGAAAGGGCTTCTCTTGTCTTCATCGAAGTGATATAACACTCCCTCGCTCTCTTCTGATCTCCTCTGACCCCCCCAACACCACCAGCTGTGGGGAATTTGAGTTTCAAATGATACGTGGAAACCACTGCTTTGAACTTATTGAGGGTCTGCCTACCCAATATTACATTGTAGGCCGAAGGGCAATCCATCACCAGGAAATCCACCAAGGCAGTGGCATTCCTCTGCTCATCTCCTATCACGATAGGCAAGGAGATCATGCCCAAGGGATGGGCAGTCTCTCCAGAAAAGCCGACCAAAGGAGACTGTACAGGCCTGATATTGTTCCTCCCGAGCTGCAACTTCTCAAAAGCAGGTAAGAAGATGATATCTGCTGAACTCCCTGTATCCACCAGGATTCTTCTCACCGTCCAATTGGCAAGGAGGGCTGTGATCACTAACGGATCATCATGAGGATGGAGGACCCCTTCCTCATCCTCTGCTGTGAAGTGAATGGCTGAATCTGCCTCCCGTGTGCGCTTTGCTGGTCTCTCTGCATTGAACACTTCCCTGGCATATGTTCTCCGAGCAGTCCTAGTATCCCCACTGACTCCTGGTCCCCCAGAGATCGTATTTATTTCCCCCACAGGGCGATGAGGAGGAGGAGGAGGAAGAGTCCTCTCACGCCTGTGATCAGCTGGCCCAGCAGCCTGTCCTGCCCCTTGATTAAATTCCCCTTCTTTACGAACAAATCGTTGGAGGCGTCCTCGTCTGATCAACCCCTCGATCTGTTGCTTCAGCTCAATGCAGTCATCTGTATCGTGCCCATGATCACGATGGAAACGACAGTACTTCTGGCGAGAACGTCGCTCAGCCGGCGTCTTCATCTTTCCTGGCCACTTGAGCTCAGGATAATCACTTATCTCCTGCAGCACTTGATTTACTGTTGCGACCAGGGGAGTATAGTCGTGGAATCTCCTCTCTGGCCTTCCCCTCTGGGGAGAATCTCTTCTGTCCATTCTCTTCCCTCTCGGGTAATCCTCAGGCCTAGACTGCCCAGCCTCTTTCCTTCGTTTACCCGGCTGAGGGGTCCCTGTCTGGGCGGCAGGGGCCTCTCTCTCGCGATTGCGATGGGCAGCAAGGGTGTCTTCGGCATTCATCTGTCGCTGAGCCCTCATCATGAGCTCGGCCATATTGGTTGGTGGTTCAGCAGACAAGGAAAACAGAAACTGCCCCGGCCTGAGTCCTGACATGTACGCTGCAATGGCGACCTGGTCATCAGCATTATCCACTTGCATGGATTCCTTGTTGAACCTGGTAGTGAATTCTCTGAGGGTTTCGCCCTTGGTTTGTTTGACGTTGAGCAAATAAGTAGCTGGTCTCCTGTATCGCTGTCCAGCAATAAAATAACTTACAAAGAGGCGACTGAGTTCTTTGAAGGTACTGATTGTATTGGGAGTAAGCTTGTTGAACCACATCCGAGCGGCTCCTCGGAGAGTGATGGGAAAGGCCCTGCACATGATGGCGTCAGGTACTGCCTGAAGGTGCATGAGGGACTTGTAAGTTTCCAGGTGATCAAGAGGGTCTCTTGTCCCGTCAAAGATATCAATCTGAGGGACTCTGAACTTCGGTGGGAGGGGCACCGTCATCACATCAGCAGTGAAAGGAAGCTCAGTGGTTTGTACCAACTCATCCACAGAGGCTGGAGCCTTGGCCTTCATCTGCCTTGTCAGGTTATCCAACTGCGCTTTCATCTGGCGCACCTGGTCGGTCATGAGACCCTCCTGGAATGCGGAACCGGAGAAAGTTCCATATGGAGGGGCTACAACATGACTACTGGTCTCTCCATGTCCCCCTCCAGTGACATCAAAATCTGCTCCGGCCACCCCCTGAATAGGGGGGTCAGTCACTGGGGCTGGTGGAGGTGGTGGATCCCTAACAGGAGGTTCTGGTTGCAGGCGTTGCAGCAAGGCCTGATTCTGTTCCAGTATGTGCTGCATCCCCTGCGTCAACGTCATCACGTCCTGACGAAAGGCTTGATAATCAGCATCGGTCGCAACAGGAGGAGCAGAATGAGCATTGTTATCGTTGGAAGCCATTGAGCGGGTCAAGACCATAAATCCAATCCAATCAGTAAATTTTTAATCGTTTCCCACAGACGGCGCCAACTGATGAAACGGATTTAAGATCGTCCCCAGCAGACCTGCAAAAAGAACTTGACACCGGTGTGGTATCTTGCCAACACCCCTCCGATGCCTAAGTTAGCTTGAGGATGGAGGAATAAAGTAGAAAGACTGTATGGGTAAAATTGGGCAGAATGTTCGTACCTTGTACCATAGAGCTGCCTCTATTATATAGAGATCTTTTTGGAGACAAATTAGGAAAGGACGAGGTTCATCCCTGATTTGGTGGAGTAAATCAAAGCTAGTGATCCTCAATTGGGTAACCGAATCTCCCACGATCAACCTTGCCTTAAATAACGGGCTCTGGTGGAGATGATGCGCAAGACGTGGAGAGATTCATGGGATCTTCCTTTCCTTGTGGAACGATCCGTTTTAGGCAAACAGATCCCAGGAATTGTGGAGAATGATCCAGCTGAGTAGGTCAGACAATGGCTGGGCTGAACAGACCAGATAATGGCTGAGCTGAGGACACTGGGCTGAGGACACCGAGCAGATGACAAAACCGAGCAGATCAGAGGAGGGCTGAGCTGAACTGCTTGCTGACCGACCAGAATACTAACCGGCTCAGCCCACACATCATGACCTATCAGAGATTATTTTCGCAAAATTAATCGTTTTAAATCAACACTTTATTCGATTTTCAATTTTAGAAGAATTTTAAAAATTCAACGTAGACTATTCTAGACTTGATAATAAGTATATTATAGTTTGTGTTGTAATAACCTCATAAAGAAAATTACATATTTTTTAAACTTTTAATTATAATATTAATTTTCATAATCGAATATAACCACTAAAATTTTTCAAATCTATAGGTAATTAGGTATATATGCATATAACCACTAACTCTTAATTCAAATCTAAATTTTTCCACCTAATTGCATAGATGTGGACCACATAATTGGGATATGTGGCCAATCCTCTGACCATTAAAACTAACTACCCAGCCATGCAGAACCAAATTAAACTCAATCAAGACACATAAGTAGCAGATTGTAGACACTCCAATTTTGATTAATCGTATTTATAAACTAATCTGTGTAAATCTCCAATGACGACAATAAAACATGAATACGCTATTTGGTTGATTCTAATTTCGAGTATCAAGACTATCCCTTCCAAATGCATTTTTTAAGCTTTTGCCATAAACTTACTTATTTTTGTTCTTGTTATTCTTACTTATAAATAACAAAAGAATTTATTGTGGCATTGGGTTCATTTGAACTGTGGTATTTATTGAAAAAAATTTCGTCCTTATTTGAAATTTTTTTACAATTTTTTGTTTTTTATTAATTTTTTTTGATTTATTGGTTCATCTTGACAAGAGTTTTCAGAAAAGTTATCAATCATCGGCTAAATTTGAAAAAAATTCAGAAAAGATAAAAATAAATCAAAAAACTTATTTGTCGCTTTAGTGACTTTTTTTAAACTTTTGGACATAATTTTATACTCATTAAATTCCTTTCATCAAGACGGACCAATAAACTACAAAATATTGAGATTTAAACAACAAATGCAAAAAAAAATGAATAAAGACAAAAATAACAAATAAATAAAAACTATAAACCAAATGGGGCCATTGTAAAATACATTTCGAGAAACCAAATAAAGCCCATAAAATAATCAAACCTCAAATCACCAAAAATTCCAAACCCAAACATGACAGTCGTGAGCTTGTAGAAGGTTTGAGATTGCAGCCGCAAGTTACATGTTGTGGCCGTGAGGTCAACCTTGTGATTGCAAGGTCAAAAATTCCAAACCCAAACATGGCAGTCGTGAGCGTATTTATTTATTTCTATGAACTCAAGAGGTTCTCTTAAAGAATTAGAATAGGGATTCAAGAACGACAGATTGCCAAATCATTATAAGTTTTCTTGTCTCTATTGTCTTCTTTATTTATTGCACTCTAGGTGCTTGATAAATTGCTTAATAGAATTTTTTTTAACTCCCCCCCCCCCCCCCCCCCCCCCCCCTCTTTTTCTCGATTGCCTATTGGAATTACAAAGATTAACGGGGTAAATCGAGTAGTTTGAGTGAAATTTTGCACAATTAATTGGCTACTTTTAAACGAGTTGGCACCATCCTCAATAGAAGGTAGAGTTAAAATTCAGAGCATTCCGTAGGATAATGAATTTGATGGACATTATCGGACCACTGTTTCTTCTGAATGACAACTTGATGTTCATCGAAATTTAAAAGTTCAGGTCTTTCCTCAAGCTTTATTGCTCGAAGGAAGTTGTAACAAAAGGAGGAGGAGTACAGAGCGTCCATGAGGCTAAAACGGACATCTGTATTGGCAAATGCAAAGTGGTAAAAGCTCATCACTCTGAAGTGAGAATGATGAAAACCCTTACTAGGGTTTATGCCACCCATAATTACATGGATCATGGTCGAAGGAGCAGTAACAATTGGAACGTTCCAAATTAGCCTTGGGTAAGGTTCAAGTATGAAGAGTTTGTCATCCCAATTTCTTGTTTGATTCAAATAGTTAGGAATGTCAACAACCATACGAGGATTGGCTTCAGAAACAAAAGATTCCCAATGATAGAGAGAGGTGGAAGATGAATAAATTAGCCAACATTAAGTGCTCAATTTACAGGCGAATGCAAAAAAGTCGAATTGAAAATTACAGAGATAAGGATAATAAGCAGTTGTGTTTTCTCACGACTTCTTAATAGAAAACAGGTAATTCAAGTGTCCACCAGCATAATTTAAAATCGTAAAATATGCTGGTGCAAGGGGTATATTGACTCTCTAAGTTATCTGCCAGTAAAGATAAGACATGTGACATTACGCAATGGAGATGTATACACCAAATTAAAAAGTACATGATACCCAAATGATGCCATTTAGACTTCTAGGACAGTTAAGGCTTATGTGTACGAAACTCTAAGCGACAATGGTTCATGTGCATGTGCGGTTATCCAATTGCCATGCATTCCCCACGTATGGAGAAGAAGAACACGAGCAAACATGAGTCGTGGATGCAAGAAGAGAAGGAAACATGGAGACAATAACTGAATATAACGGTCGTAGTCTAACCCTACATCAAAGGAAAGTTAATGTCTCGAAATTCAAGCGATAAATTCAAAAAAGAAGAAGGCGCTAATTACGTGAGATAATCTATAAATAGGAGTAACAGTTAGAGAGAAGGGAGAGCGGACAACCCCATAATACTTACTTATTTTTTCATACTTGTTTTTACTTTTCAGTATTTACCATAATCGTAGCCATAGTTGTATGTAGTTTTAATCATAATCTATAACAATAGGAGTATTCAATTAGACTTAGTTTAAAGCAGATTGGATCATCTTATAACCCTCGAATGTAAGTTTGTAATTAGATTTACCATTCGAAAATTTTTCATTTCACATTCTTTGTGACTATTCATCTTTTCTTTCTGATTTTGAGCATCTATGTATCAATACTTGAAAAAGATTCTCTTAATTGAGATAAGAGAAAAGATAACACAAATATTTAATAGTTTTTTATTTCAACTGTCACATTAAAAATTTTCTAAAATGATAATTATAAGTCTTTTTTGACACACTCACATACATTTAGTCCTGAAAAATATTTAAGCCAACAACTTTGAAAATTCTTCAACACAATCTAGGATAGTACGATTATGCTTCAATTCCTTCTTTCTCTTTCTAGCCATTGAGTCACATTCTCCTAAAACCTTTTAAACTCCGGCTTGAACTCTTCCTACGATTTGATGGCGCACACACTCTTTTCCTCTCAGCATGCTTACAGAGCCACCAAGTCACAGCAAGATTAGTGAGGTAGAAAATAGCAGTTCTTATCATAGCTATTTTGTCAGACAAGCCCAATGCTTCAAAGTGTCTCTCCAAGTGCCATAAGAAGTTGTCAATCTCCTTGGCATTGCACTTGATATCATACTCCTTGGGCTTGAAAACTTCAATCCTTGGAGTGTAACTCACTGGTTTGCTTGTCATGTTTCAGCTAGCCACAACACATTTGCACATGGCACAATCTACCCTTGTCTTATCTAAAATCGTCTTTAACTTCAGAAATTGGGTCTCGAGCTTACCTTTGGGATGGGATAGGGCCTCGACAATTGTTCTCCTCGTAAAGGAAGGGACTGACAAGTCTTGATCTTGGTGTCGATCTTGGGATGGGATAGGGCCTCGTAACAACGTCACAAGACTTGTCAGTCCCTTCCTTTGTTCTCCTCATTCACAATTTCCGACATAATACTCCTTATTCCTTAGTTACGACGTTTTCGTAACTAGGAACGAAGTCAAAAATTTCACTACACATGAACAAATTTTTTTTCAAAATATTTAGTAAAAACAAACTTATATACTTTATAGAAAAATTTTCTTTTTTTCATATAATAATAGAAATTTTTTTTTCCTTACAAGGACGACCGTCCCTATTATCCCTCCCCTGACTCCATCCCTGTTTATAACCGAGCTCTAATAACAATTGTCTTAGCCCTAAAATTTTCAAGCCAACCGTGCAACTTTAAATACTATGTCCGCGCTTACTTGCACCTAAGTAAGTCGAGAACAATAAGTACAGAGCACAAGAGTCTAGAGAAGAATATTCTCTCTATTGAACTCAAAGATTACAATGCTTTAAAGATGTTTTAGAAAAATAAGACCCTCATTTATTTATGCACCAATAGAAAAGTCTAGAACATTTTCTAGATACTTGTCAACTAATCCATTCTAAAAAGTCTACAAGTGCCTTTACAAACTAAAGTATATACAAAAATCTAGATATTTTCAAGAAGTGGTTTTAAAATCTCTCTAGAATCCTCCATGCTTCTATACCTTTCTAGGGAACTCTAGAATATTTCAAAAAAAAAAACTCCAAGAACTCTAAAAATGATGCACACCAAGTGTGTGACAAAATACCCAAGTCGTGACACTGAGCACCCAAGAATCCTATCATTCTGCTCCCTTGACCAACCATTCTAATCCGGCTGCTCCAGCTTAGGCATTAATATAGACAGCATCAAGGTGCTACGTTTCTTTACTAGGAAGATAAATCCTACGCTGACATATGCCTCCAGCAGTTGGTTAAGGCAAAAATGGTGGCCAAATCGAAAAGTCTGACTGAATAGTGCCTACACAACATCAGCAACACCCAAAAGAAACAGCAGCACAAAACAAGAGAAGGTAAACTCGGCACATGGCACCTTTGGGCCTGGCATTGCACGAAATCTTCAGTCGAACACTGTACCAGATATCCTCCACAGCCTGCACAGCAGCCTATTCTGAGAACACAATGTCGCCACTGTCCCTTCACCACACCATTGCTCTCATGATTAAACACTTCAATTTCTGTTGCATTCCAAGTTCATCTAAACTCTTCTTTGAATTTTGGAAAGGGTAAGTAAACAACCTTCAATCACACGAGTGCCTAAGCCACAAACCCATGCGAACTCATAAAATTGGGTTTAAGAGATTTCTGCAACTTCTGGTGTACGATATTGCTAGAGTTAACAAAAGAACGAACATTATTTGTTAACTATTTAACTGAAAAACGAAAAAATAAATACTTTTTTATCATATAGCTTATATTTTTAAAAAAAGCAATACATGAGTCCCAATACTCATTGGAGGTTAAACATAAACAAAACACATTGTGCTCATTCTACTAATAGATCAACTGAGAACGCAGAATTCTCAAGCACGGTGAAGAATTAGTCTAATAAAGAAAAAAAAATGCACAAGGAACAATGTCCTGTCAATGATCCTCATTTAAAGGGCAAGCAATATCCTGCAGTCCACTGGAAACAAAAGCGGCAGAATGGGGGGGGGGGGGGGGGGGGGGGGGGGGGGGGAGAGATCACTAAATACAAGAGAACACAGCATTCCATTTTACCACCATAGTTCCTTCCTCCAATCTTCTGTGAACCTGTGACAGACCCCATTTACTCTTAACATGAAACATTAAACTGATAGGAAAAGGAGAGCTTGACCATCATTCTGAAAAAATAAACAAAGATTACACTACAGAAATAGCAAACTTAGCATAACCTGGAAAATTCAGTTGCCATGGGTTTCAACTATCTTCCAAATTTAGCTACCATTTCTGTGTTCAGATTTTTCAAGATCTACGTTAGTGTCTGCATGGTGACCGAAACATTTAGTATGAACCTTCTTGGTTCTCTATAGCGAATCAAGAAGCTTTAGCTTTTTTTTTCTTCCCTTTTTCATTTCCTGATAAATTCTTTAGGTCAGTATGAGTTTGTGAGGCTAAAATCAGTTCTGGACCCTGGTTCTTTATATAAGTGCCCCCAATATTTCTTTTCTTAGCCTTTCATTTTCTCTCATTCCTTTTTGTCTCTTGGTGTTTTCCATATCCATAAACATCAAGACGGAAAGCTATGCTCCTTGAATGAAAATGCGTACCTTACTATTCTTGATGCAACAAGGATCCAGTCTCCATATTAGCCTCTAATTTCCAGCCCCTGAATAGGAAATAAACATAATGACATATACCCAAACTAGCCTTACGAACAAACTACGTTGCACGGATCCCTGGTTTTTGGCGAAGCACTCGTGTCGTGGGTGCGGGTGGAGGTGTGGGATCTGTACCCGGTGCGGCAGTTGAAAATCAAACACATCGAGTTCGAGATCAGTCAAGAATCTAAAGAGATTGCAAAGAAAATGGAAGATAGGATAAAAGAATCTTGAGGAATCAGATTATAATCAAGCTAAATGCCTAAACTTGAAAATCTACCTCTAGATCGAATGATTTCCTCACTGAACTTTCTCCTTTTCTACGTGTTATAAAATTGGAACTTTTATACTCTATTTATTTTGGCATATCACGTATGAAAATCTAGTGTTTCTTTTACATATAGAAATGCATTATAAATACGAACAAAATTACACAACGTATCCCCGTATCCGTGGGCCACATTTGGATACATATCCACGAGTCCTCTATATTCAACCTTGAAGTGTCAAACCCTTAGATATTGTATCTGATTCACGTACCTATGACCGTGCAACGTAGCAAACAAAAAAAAAAACACATCAGGCCTAAAAAAATTACTTCTTTGTAGCTTCTGCCTTCATTTCTCCAATATGATTTCCAATTCTGGCACAGGCAGCTTGGATTTCTATATTTTTCTCACAAAGTTCCTTCCATTGTGCGGATAATGCATTAAGCTCGTACGCAGTGTTTTGCTGATCAATCACATAGAGGAAACATATTCATCAGGAACTGCATGAACACTTAAGGAAACCAAAAAGGAGGTTCACTAATTTAAATCACCTGATTATATTTCCTTTCACGGTTCACAATTTCAATCTTTTCGTTCAGTTCTAGAGCTTGGGCTTGCATTCTGTAAAAAAAACCAATCAAGACGATAAAAAGCATCAACTGCCAACGGAAAATGAATGGAAGAAAGTCACATCATTTGCGCACTAACAGCCAAAAGCAGTATTAGTGAGAACACTTTAAACTTTGATTTGCGAAACTATTGCAATGCGGAAGAATGGAAAATCAAAAATTTAAGTGAAGTTCTCAATAGCTTTAGAGTTAGGACACATTGGTCTGCAGCATGCTCAGATATACCAGTTTAACATTTTTCTCATTACATCTGTCACTACTGGTGCAGTTCATAAAGAGCTCATGAAAAAGCAAATACAAAAGGGATGGCCTAGTTTGAAACTTGGATTAGATTTCATGAAGTTTCCCAATCAAGAATATTTTGGAAATTTCTTGCTTAGCAGGACATGGGCGTTAGGGTTTGCCCGCGGGTTGTCCTGCAAGTCAAATTACTTAGTTGACTTCTGTTTGTGATTGGAAGTAGAAGTTCCCTTTATTCACAAATCCAAGTCCTTGTTGGATTAGGAACTCATCCAAGTCTACATAGAAGCACATAATGCTTCAATATTAATGGAGTTGAATATTTCAAGAATTTACAGACATTTCAAGCTTTGTTGCAGGTTGTGTTACACAATTTTAGGCCTTGGTGTGAGGCCTTTGGGAATCTAGGTGTGATGCCTAGTTCTAGGAGTGATTGCTCGAGGGTTCTTTTTCCTCCTTTTTTTCTGCTGCATTGCTACAGTTCCCAGGTATGGTTCCAGCACCCAAACAGCCCCTAATTCTTGCCTTCTCATTCTCAAACCCCTACTCTTTCCCATTCGACGAAAATATTTATTCCATACCCTTATCCTACATCAATTCCGCCTTTTTCTATGCATCACTTGTCCTGCATCAAATACACCATTTTCTACGCATCTTTTGATAACTACTGTAATTGTTACCTTCAGAGAAGCCTTCTATGGTTAGTACACAAAACAACAGTGCAGAACGGTTTCACCCACACAGCTGCAAAAAGAGGAAACAGATGAAGATCTTGAATACATCTCCTCAGTAATTAATAGGTTTCCAAGGATGGATTGATAACCCTGGAGGTCCAACTATAATACAAAGTCATAGTTCGACTCTTCAGCTTCAAGAGGCTGAGAAGTCTTCATGTCTGGTGGTGATCTCCCCAAAAAAATCAACGTCAGCATAAGGAAGCCAACAAAAGAACCTTTCATTTTCCCTTTCTCACCCTACACCCTTGCTTAGTTCGTAGAAGATCCCAATCCCACCCAAGGAACACCCAATTCTTCAAAATGTCTTTAACATTGCACTACGAAGCTTTCTACTGACATCAGGGATAAGACTACCAAAGAATGTGGAAGGTGAAATGTTTACAAGAGAGAGATGGAATAACCCTGTGGGTTGATTTTATGTGTCCATCACTAATGCTTGGCCTCTCCTTATATACACGTTTTCTGGAATCATATGTGGCTCATAATTATTCAGGACTCTTCCTGACTTCAAAAGAAAATTTGCCGTCCAAGTCTTTTCGGATAATGTGCCATGTGTCACGGATTGCCAACTTACGTGGCATTGGAAGCTCTTAAAAGTTGGTGGAGGCTTGTAGAAGGTTCTAAGATGTTGCGAAAAAGTCTGGAATGTCCTAGAGGATTCCATAGAATTCTGAAAGGATATGCAACATCCTAGAGTCAGAGGAGAATTCTACGGTGTACTAGATGTGTGTGAAATGCTCTAGGACAGTAAAATATGGAGGGCCTAGATGGTTTCAAGGAGTTTATTGAAACCTATAAATAGGTGAAGGGTCTCATTTGTGTAAGGGCATAGAGAGAGAGAGTTTGAGAGCTACAGAGCTGTGAGAAAGTGTGTGGGAGAAAACACTTGTGAGAGCTTTGTATAGCTTGTAAAATTGATCTTTATAGCAAGGCGCTTCCTTACCCAAACTCTCGTCTTTGAGTGTTTGCGGGTTGAGCGCGTTAGCTTGATCGGAAGGCTGATTTGAGCAGCAATTTGGAAGCTACTTGCCTAAGTGCCGCATGGATCGCAAGTAGTGAACTTGGGCCGTGACAAGTGGTATCAGAGCCATATTTCGAGAGCAAAGAAGTTATAGGACTTGAAGGCGCTAGCTAAGCCCAAGGGAGGCAGAGATGGTCACTATAAGGGTCGCAGAATCCAGCCCAAAGGGAAGAACAGTGGTGCTAAGACATCTCAAGAAAGAACAGATGATGAGCAGAGTCCTAGAAAGGCAAGGACGATTGCGACAAGGGACGACACCACACAAAGAAGCATGGCAACAAGAAGGAAACAGAGTGCTTCTTGTGCTCTGGGTATGACCTTATAAACCTTAAATGCTATGCGGACAGCTCTCAAAAGTGAGAGTCTATTTGATTGCTATAGACTGCTCTTAAAGGTGATTAGGAGCTCATCTCTCTTCTTAAAGAAAGTGTTCATAATTCTAAGATCAAAAGCAACTTAAAACTCAAACATGATCTTCCCATCTTCATTGTGAGAGCCAAACAGAAGCCACCATGGACAGTTTCGTAAAATTGCTTAATATTGCCTACACCTCTGTTAAAATATCTTTACACGAAGGTGTCCCTAGCACCATCTCATCTATGTGATCAATGTTCTAAATATTGTAGTCGGGCACTAACGCCTAGGCAGACTAGTTGGCGCCTAGAGATACATGGATCTTTTTATTATTTTGAAAATTATTTTTACCCTCCCCAAAGCTTGAGTAAGAAATGACAACCTTGGGACCACCACTGCCCTCAAAACTCATTAAGCTTTGCTCCAAGCTACTATACCAAGTCCCTCCTGTAAAGCGAAGAGAAATACACCAACACTATTCAAAGGGCACACAGTATGACACCTACACTAATAAACCACTATTGCCTTGGAAGCGTTCAATCTAACCTTAACTTATTGCTTCCCTAAGGAGGCAAATATAATGTCCATTTGAATGACAGAAATAACAATAGGTTATTGACACCATCACGGGTTTCAATTATTTCGAACTGTGAGACATGAATTTCCTCCCTTTTTTGGTTCATCCTCCTTTCAGTTTTCCCTTTTCATCGATCCCTTTCCTTTTCTCTTTGCTCCACAAGGTAGGAGTTAGAAATAAGGACATGAGGGTGGCATTCACAAACGACTGATCGACTATTCGTTAACAACATTATATCCTCGACCTTTCCCTTCATCTTAAAGGTATAGTTGAGTTTCGTCTCAATTCTTTCCATCCTATTCCTAGATAGGTTGGAAGGAGCCACCCTAACCCTTTGATAGGTACCAGAAAGAGCCTGTAACTCTTGCCTTTCAACTCCAGTGGTTGGCCCGTGCCAAAGTTCCATGACCTAAAAGGTGTCATAAATAAGCTGAGACTATTCATTTATGTGGCTTCACTACTCTTGAAGTGCCTTGACTTCAATAAGACTGCCTTGCCTCCTCTTAATGTCTACACGAGTGTGGAAAGGAAACTAATTGCGCGAAGCAAATGCAGCAACTTACAAAACAACTTATGACGTGCAACATATGATTTTTAACTAGACTGGTTAGAAAACCTAATGCAAATTTTTTCACCAGATTAAATGGACAAATCTTACTTTTAATGATGAGGAAATAAAAAAATCTTTTTCTCTCCTGAAGACGAAACAAACTCTTCATAACAAATAAAATAGAAAAGCAACCACAAAATTAAACTTCATTGGAAAAAATTAAATACCTGTATAAGAATGCCTCCAATCTTTGGTTGTGTTCTTTCCAGACATCAGCACCGTGTTTTGACATTAGGTCCAGATTTTCTAACCTGCAGTCATTAACCATGAAAGTTTCCGCACCTGATATGAGGGAAAGAAGCAAGAGACATAAAAGAACACAACTCACCAGACACGACCAAGAACAACTAGGAAAAAATGGAACAAAAGGATCAATGCACTACCATTGAATTTCAGAGTTTCAACAATTCAGATAACACCAATCCAAGAGCCCTTTGTGCACATTTTACTTCTACTTATTTTTAAGAAAAACACGATACCCTACCAATAATGTTGTCAAAATCCTATAATACGTCATATGTATCCTACGATCTGATATGTTTAGAAGTAAACTCGATGCATGTCCCTAAACGTATCTTATGCTTAAACAATCTTAACATACACATATACATAATGTATGTATATGGTTCAGTACATTTAAAGGTAAAATCGACATCTATCTCTTGACATATCTCATGATTAAGTAAATATTATGGCATTACCCACACGATCTATGATGCGATATGCGGTACCTTTTCTTATTAGAAAATGTTATATCGTTGAAGACGTGCAATTTTGTACCATCAACGTTTTTCTTCAATAACTATCTATGTTTTTCTTCAATAAGTGCAATACATTTTATGTTCACGTTCGGCATAACTATTGTTAACTTACATCAACACTTGTAAGCATAACTTATGATACACAATATGAATCCCGATACAATACATAAATCAAAACAACAATACACAATAGGTACCCACTTTGACAACGTTGCCTACCATAACTAGTCCTAGAACTACAACAAAGCACAATGATTGGAATTCTCAAATAATACTCAAATCGAAATATTTCCTGCCCACCAAACTTGTTGAGATTACATATATCCTGAAATTGATGAAATCAAAAAGAAGTGGTCAAGGGTATTTTGGTCATGTCAAGTGTTCTGATCTATGCTATTCGAGTCACGGGGATCATTGAATAGATCTAATATTCATATTTGTAATGCATTTAGACACGTTTACTATCCCTGTAGCAATTGTTCGGTTAGTTAACCAAATTGTTATGTTCAACGTATCCATTTATAACTAGGTTCAGTAACTTGACTAATTCAATGTATGCACTTATAACTAGGTTCATTCATAAGTCTTATTCAATGTATTCATCCATTATTAGGTTTGTTGAAACAATTTAGGTTCATTCTATCCAGACTTCTAGACATTTGTATAGTCTTCGCATAGCTTATGGATGTAATCTTCCATTTTAATAGAACAGAGCTCACTTATCGAATTTGAGTTAATGAGGTTGCGGTCTTCGTTTCTATTGGGGCTTTGGTCCTTGCAGAAATTGTCTAACCCTCGAGAGGGTGAAACACCTCTTTCTCTCTCTACTTCCTTTCTTCTATATAACCACGAAATCTTCTTGTTCCCTACACAAACCACCATGATTCCTATTCTAGGACGCAATACGTAGCCCTACATCAGTTAGGTCTAGAGCTTAAACCTTCATCCTCTTAATTAATCTATTAGTTACAACAGTGACCACTAACAAACTAAAATTAAATGTCAAAGCACTTTCCAAAGACCTTTAGGCTACTCAAGAAGGTATTGCAACTTTGAAGAGTGGATGTTGCAATGTTCCAACGTTAAAGAAAGATGTCACATCACTAACAAATAATACAAAGAAGAAGAGAAATGGAAGAATGAGAGAACACAGACAGATAAAGTGGTGTTTCACCCTCCAAGGGTTAGATGATTTTTGCAATGACAGAAGGCTCATTAACTCAAATTCAATAATCAGCTCTATCCAATTAACATCGAAGATTAAATCCATAGTTATAATCCATGAGAACGTTTTTCGAATTCTTATGATTCTTTGAATGAATGAACCTAAATTTTGAATCAATATAGATTAAGACTCATCAATGAACATAGTTATAAATATATACATTAAATAAGTCAAGTGAACAAACTTTGTCATGAATGCATATATTGCACCTAACGGTACTGTTTATTAAACCAACAATGGGTACATGCAATGAATAAACATCTAAAACGCATCTAAATGCATAATGAACATAGTTATAAATGTATGCACTAGATAAGTCAAGTGGACAAACTTCGTCATGAATGCATATAGTGCGCCTAACAGTATGGTTAGTGAAACTAACAATGGGTCCATGCAAAATCTAAAATGCATCTAAATGCATAATGAATCTAACTAGTAGATCTATACAGTGCTCCATTGATCCTTGAGCAACCTGGCCCTAGATCAGAACTTTTGCAGTGACCAAAATAACCTCAACCACTTCTCATTGAATTTATCATTAAGACAAACAACAAACCTCATGCACAATCTCGGCTCATTTAGCTTGTGGAAAAAAATAAAGTTGGCTCACTCTGTGTCAAAGGATGGAAAAGGAGAAGGTGCCAAAAAAACTCGATTGCTGGCAAATGGCAATCAATACTTCTATAGTTTTAACTATTAACTTTATAGTACAAATTTTTCTTGTGATGCATGAGTGGAGGGAAAACTCTCCTGCAAGATATAAGACATATGAACATAAGGCATCGAAGAAGGCTTCGTGTGGGCTAGAATGTTCTTCAAGATTCCTACGATGCATAATACAGATTCCGGACTGTAACCTAACATTTATGTTCTAAGTGCTGTGATCAGCACCTGAGAAAATTACTTCCACAGAAACAGCTTCTTAGTGGTGAAATGGTTGTAAGCTTGACAAAAAACACCTGCTCAAAAGGGTTGATTGGGAGTAAGACAGAAACAAGATAATTCAGATCGAGCAGCTTTAAGTGACTTAGAATTCGAAAAAGAAATAAAAAGAAGAAGATACCTAGGATCATATTTTCTGATAGGACCATACCAGGGTTAGGGTTTCATCACATGTTCCAAAAAGATTCCAAAGCTCCAAAAACTCTTTTAGAAGCTTTCATTTAACAGGACTTGGAATCCCTTTTGGATCCAGCTATAAAAATTGGATATCCCAAATGCAGAACTAGATTGGCATATGATCAATAACCCTATTCACCCATAGTATTTAGATTGCCAAATTACCACTCTATTACCTCAAATAAACACATCCAACTCACTAACCAGCATCTACGCACCGACTGACCAGTGACGATCACACTACATCAATATCTTATGGTTTTATTGAGCATGCTCACATGCACCATATCCTACTATATCATGTCTTACTATGCCTCAGCATTTGCAAAAAGGAACTATCACATTAACAAATGGAAAATCTACTTAGATGGAAGAATAAAGATCCAAAAACCATGACTAGTTCCTCTATCTATTTGCTTACACTTTGGCAGAGCAAATGCCTTTAGTTCCTTATTGACAGAATTACAGTCAAAGAAAAGCTAAGAGACTTGTTATCGGAAAAAAATTTACTTTGCCAATTATCAATTTTCATGTTTGACAGCCTATGTCCTATAAATAAATATACATCTTTAACATCCAACACAATTAATATGTTGCACCAAACTCTCGTTTAGGCCAAGTTGCGTACCAACATAACAAATTGGTCATCTTAGCCAGGTAAATGACAAGTTCAACTTTTGAAAAGGTATATCATACAAGCCTCACTCCTTGATGCTCTAAATATTTTCAAGAAGAAACAATCAAGGTAACTGCTAAGATCGACCAAATAAGCTATGATTATCTCACCAACTGGACTTTTGCCAACCTGAAAAATGCCTTTGGATCTGGCAAATATGGCCTAGGAAGCCAATACAAAGCCCATGGCATGTACACCGTGCAAGAAGACATTTTGGTCTACGGGGAAGTTCCTCGTCAGTATTTTCAGCTTTTATTGTAGGTTTTTGTCTTCATTTCCTCATGCTTTAGAGTCAAGGGCATGGGCATTCTAGTTATTCAAAGTGGATAACCTACACATTTTGGGTAGGTATCTATTGCAGCTATAAATAACTAGATATGGGTTAGACTTGTGCTCAAGGGGTTGCAACTTAAGTCGATTATGATTTTTGGTCTCACAATAGGCCAAGAATATTCTAATTGCGAGGGTTTATTCTTTTACTATTCTTGAGTGGGTCCGTGAACGAATAGAATCTCTCTTTACTTAGAATGGCCTACAATATTAGATTGTTGGCCTATTCAACAGAAATGAACTTCAGAGAATATGTTATCATGATTGTGAGATTTTCCCCTTTATGGCTTTCTGCTTTCTCCCTTACCCTTCTTTTTCCCTTCTCCGCACAAGCAAGGACTTTGCAATGCGCAAGTGTACCCTTCCCAGCACAAAAATAATAATAATAAATCTCCTTCTCAAGGCGCAAAAGTAGAACCACAGGCACTCAAGTTTAAATCATTCCATTCCCGTTGGCCATCTGCCCATATTTCAAGTAGATAGTTCCTGTATCAAAAATTCTAATCCCAAGAGTGCTAATCCTAGAAATATAAAAATCAAAACTAAAAGTAAATATCCATGTTAAACCAAGAAGCCTACTTCATCTTACAGAGCCCCCACCCCAAAGCTTTGCCTGGCCAAAACCTACCACAAAATCCATTTGTTGACAGATTATGGCTAAGTTTCCCACTCTTTCCAACACCAGCTTCACCATATGTGAATCAGTCAGTAAATTAACCTTCACATAATGAAATATATATTTACCTGATAACTTGATGTTGTAGCAAGCGTTGAGCTTTCTGCAGTGCCTGCTTCCAAGAAGTTTCATCATTTCTCTTGTTCATAGATGGTGCTTCGAGTCCGTAACGTGACATATCTAGTGGCATTGGGGGTTTCCCAGCTCTAACCCGCTCATACTCTCTGGCAAGCATTGGATGATTCTGAAATATAGATTCCCAAATGAGGAGTGCCACAGAATGATTCTCACTTTGCATCTTGTGTATTAATTGTTCGAATTGATTCAAAAAACAAGTTTTTCTTCAAGTAAAAAAAACATGATTGTTATGCACCCACAAAACAAGAAACCAAATCTTATGAACTCCAAAAAATAACAGGAACTCCCACGATTGTCTTTCACTACTAAACACAATGACAAGTTGTCTCCTTGTTGCGTGATCAGAGATTTCTAATTGAGCAATGTTCAGTCATTGCAGCTTGTGCTCACCACAGTCATGTAATACTTATCAACTCGTAAATATTAACTGGATCCTGTCATTTTAGTACATCCGTATGCTCAGAAAAGGCTTGACACATCATTTCTTTTATAATTAAATTATTTCCGTCCTCTTTTTTTCTATTAGTCACTTTTACATTGTTCAAACCTCTCTAAACAGGCCAAAAAATCCCAAACCCTAATACATTTCCTTCTTGAAGTCTTTGTGGGAACCAAGCCATGAATCTCCATTCTAGATCTATACCTCAAATTCAGAACATCCAGTTCTAAAAGATACCCCACTAGTGGTGTGGTAGGGTCAGATGGAGGTTAGCCCTGATGAATCAACTAGAGAAGTTTGAGGCAGCGCCACTTCTGTAGAGAGGCCAACCTTAGGGGGCTAAAACGAGTCAAACAACTCATGCTTGACTCACGTTCTTCTTATCTAAAGGTCGTCAAAAATCGTCTCATTAGGCAACATGATGTTAAGCTCATTTAATTTACGACCTCAACACGATACACAAAACGCTCACTTTATGAAGGTAAGAAATAGAAGGTCATTCGAGCTCAGCTAGTGATTGGCTCGACAATCGTCTGGGTCTCTGAGATTGGCTCGAAAGTTGAATCAGTTTGAACTTTTCTTGGAGCTTGTTACATTTTCAAGCAAGGCTTCACATCGACTCAGCTTGTTTAGAAACCTAACTAACCTTAAACAACTCTTAAAAGTGTGAAAAGAAAATTTATCAGCAATTTTCATAGGGTTATAGAAAACTTAAACTACAGAATTCAGTCAAGGACTTGGATGACATCTACTGATCCCCAGCAGTGCTATATATTAACCATACCATACATAAACAAGACCAAAATTCCTTATGTTCTCTGAAAACTCCTTCTACCCATCTCGCCCCTATGCCAAATGCCTTAAGTCCCATGACCATGAATGAAAAAGTATCATGTACGTTGTAGCCATGAACTTATGCAACCTAATAACAAATTTATCTTGAAAGCACTATCAAATCAACGGAAGAAGGTTTTGCGGGCACACTAGGCCCATAAGACAGGATTCCGAAAGGAATTTATTATAGCAGCAATAGATAACCTAGCTTCAGTGTCTAATGGGTCAACAAAAGTGCTTCGAACACCTACAGCGGTAGTTATCTCCCATAAACTTGGAAAACCATCAGGCCTATCATAGTACAGATGATATGCACTCTCCTGTTGATGATGCTCCAGTTTAAGGTTTTCAAGGAGGAGCTTCCGTTCGATTTATGGGACACATGGCACCAGTAGCAGATAATTAGGGAAACTGTCCAGATTCTTTAGCTGAGGTTTTGTAGAATCAGTTAGGAATGGGGAGGAATGCTGTTATTAAAACGAGGAAGGGAGGATGGTGGGAGGTATCATATAATGACGAGAATACCCATTACTTGTACTGTTCTACTAATTCAATTTATGTTCCTTTTTCCTTTTATGCTATTCTGAATTCCATCTCCATTCTTATCAATGGTATCAGCGCCTTCCTTCCTCGACTTCAATTCTCTTCCATCACCATGGCTGACCATGCCAGAGCTCAAGAACAAAAGAGAACTGAGGATGTCATTAGGCAGTTGGAGGAAAATTCTGACAAATAGGAACAATCAACGAGTGAAATTAGGATCTGAAGTAGGATCAAATCGCATCAAAGACTCCTAGTCCAGTAGTGGATCACAAAGAAACTTTCCAGACACATCAAACATCTCCATTCACCTCTTCCAATTCTGCCTACATGAAAATCAAGTTTCCTAGATTTCAAGGGGAAGATCCAGCAGGTTGGGTTTCCAAGTGTGAGCAATTCTTCAAGTTTAAGATTGAGGATCTTCAAGAAGGTGAAATTGGATGTGATGTATTTGGATGACAAAGTCATTCAATGGTATCAGTGGTTTGAGAAAATCCATTAATTCTTGGCAGGAAGGATTTCGTTTATGGGTTGCAGGTCAGATTTGGTCCAAATGCCTTTGAAGGTGCAACAGGGGAACTAACCAAACTCAAAGAACATTCTACTGTCAGACTATATGTATCAAGAGAGGTTTAAAGAGTTGGCTAATCACACCACGGGAATCACTGAAGAATTCTTTTTCCGTTGTTTCTTGAGTGGATTAAGGGATGATACTAGGGCTGGGGTACAGATCTTTGAGCCAGCTAACATCTCTCAAGCCATTAGGTTGGCTAGGCCTCAAGAAGAGAATATAGAAGCCATGGATAGGAGAACCAGGATTCTCTCAAACCTACAATCAGTATTAGGCAAGGGCTCTTTGCTCAATTATCCCACTGGCTTGTTGAAGAAAAGTACAACATACAACCTGATATTTTATTACTTTTGCAGCACTTTAGTGACATGTCTATGAACCTGTCTTTGCCACCTCAAAGATCTGCTGACCACAGAATACCACTCAAACCTCATAGTGAACCGGGAAGTGCCAAGCCATATTTGTATCCCTAAACCCAAAAAAAATGAAATCGAATAACTGGTGGAAAAAAAAAAATTTGCAATTTGGGGTACTTAGACAACTTGTTAGTCCCTTCTCATCTCATGTTCTCTTGGTTTTAACAAAAAGATAAAAAGATAATGCTTGGAGAATGTACATAAATTCTCGAGAGTTTAACAAGCTAACCAGCGAAGACAAGTTCACGGTTCCAATTATTTGTGAACTTCTTGATGAGTTGCATGGAGCAAAGGTATTCCCTAAGCTGGATTTGAGGGCTGGCAATCACCAGAATAGGCACACGAGGGCCACTATGAATTCTTGGAGTGGAGGGAGGAATCTAACAAGGCAAATTAATAAAGTATTAATGAAGTGCAATTAATGGAATGAACTCATCCATTTGCAAGGGTCCAAGTGACATTATCAGTTATCATGACTTAAATGACAAAAAGGAAACAATGGACAAGGGAAAGAGAATACTTCAGATAAAAAGGTCCAACCAATCCCAATCCCCTAACTGACCATACGGCCAGATGGAGCGCCAAGAGTCCGACAGAGGGAGTAAGAGCCGCGGGAACAACCCTTGAGTTCCCCGACAAGAAAAAGGGGCACGGGGAGTCCTGAAGGAGAGGGATAATTCATGCGCCTGCAAAATGATTGCAGAACGTCACATAAAAGGTCCAGAGTATGGCGGTAACTTGTGGCCGTAAAACCAGTAAAAAGGAACTCCAAAAAGGTAGTCATAATTATGACGACCATGGGGAATTGGGTCACTTGGGAGTTGGGATCTTCCGCCTATAATAGAGGAAGCAAAGAAGAAGAAAGGGAACGAAAACATTGAAATAGGAGCCAAGTATTCTTTTATAAATCCTAGTTCTTACTTTTTTTATACGCTCGACTGAGCAGTCTCAGTTGAAGTTTCATTATCTAGAAACTGATTTATCCATAGAATACTCTTTTGCAAGGTAATCAGCTCCCGGTGACAGTTAAGGAGTTAATCCCAGTACTCAATGGAGAGCACAAATCCAGCCACCACACTAGGTGAACTCATTTGGTTTAATAAAATGCACCTTCCACATTCCAAAGTTTGATCAACAACAGTTTGAAGCCTTATTTAAGGAAGTTCATTCTGGTTTTCGTTGATGATATTTTGATACATAGCAAGTCATGGTCGTATCATTTTAAGTATTTGGAATTGGACACCACATTAGATATCCTAACAACCATCATTGTTTGGTCCAGAAGTCTAATATGTGCTTTTGGTCAAAGGAGCATTGAATAATTGGGGCACATATATGTTATGAGACGTTAAAAACTGATCCAGTCAATCTAGAATGTAAAAGAAATGGCCTAGATCCTCAACCATCAAACCCGTAAGAGGAGCTTTGGGATTGACAGGTAACTGCAAATGTTTGTGCATAGGCATGGGGAAATCAGTCAGCCATTAACGAGGCTACTCAAAAAACATGCCTTCTTATAGTCATATGCTGCGGATCTACCTTCCAGCAACTCAAGGAAGCTATGACAACAGCTCGAGGTTTGGCCCTTCCAATTACTCCAAGGTGTTTGTGATAGAATGCCTAGGAGCAGTTTTGATGCTGGATGACCATCTTATTGTCTACAAGACTGGTGAGCAAAATAAAGTAGTAGTCCAGGAAAGGTGTAGAGCAAGGTAGCAGTGTTGCAGCTATCTCAATAGTACAAACTGATTGGCTGCAGGCTTAGAAAACTGCTTGGGAGACTAGTCCATCACTGATCCTAGTTTTCATATGGTTTACTCTTGGAATCATGGGATTCTTACCTATAAATGAAGATTGGTGGTGATTTTCCTTGGCAATCTCAGATCTCTAATCCTTCATCAAGTGCATAACAGTCTAGTTGGAAGGCACTAGCTGAGACAGCTGACAAAAGGACCAAGAGATCTTTACATTGGGAGAAGGTGAAACAAGAAGCGTAACAATATGTGGCAGAGTATGATGCGTGTCAAAAGAATAAAACTGAAACAGTTTTTATGAGAGGGTTGTTGCAGCCTCTTTCTTTCCTAATAGTATTTGGACAGATATGTCCATCAATATTGAGCGCCTTCCCCTTTCACATAGCAAATCAGTTATGTGGTAGATAGGCTTCCAAAATATGTCCAGTGCAAAGGCCTTGATGAAAAATGTGTTCCAACTTAATGGCATACCTTCATCTTTTATTTCAAATCAGGATGTCGTCTTCACCGGGCCCTTTTGCAAGAATTGTTTAAACTCCAAGGGACAACACTCTGCCTTAGCACAGCTTATCACCCCAAACAAATGGCCAGACCGAAGTTGTTAACAGGTGTTTGGAGGTCTACTTGAGCTCTACGACAGGGGATAGGACAAAGGCTTGGGTGACTTGGTTGCCCCTGGCTGAATGGTGGCTTACCTACAACTCCTCCACCAAGATGACCCCATATCAGATCACTTACGGCAAAGCTCCCCATTCTTATATTCAGTATGTCCTGGTTCTTCAAGTAGGTCCAGCATGGGTTTTATGGACCACTTCAAATTGTTAAAAGGACAGGCCGAGCGGCTTATTAGTGGGATCTACCTTCTTCCGGCAAGATTAATCCAGTATTTCATGTCTATCTAATCAAAGGGAAGTTGGAAGGTCAAGAAGTTGCCCAGGCCCCAAGCCTACTCTTTCCCCAGTAACTACAGATAGAATTCTTGCATCTCAACCTTTGGTTGTCTTGGATAGGAGGCTCTTCAAGCACAAAGGTCATCCAGTCACTCAGTTTCTGGTTCAGTGGTCTAATTCTTCCACTGAAGATGCCACCTCGGAATTCTTTTAACAATTTGCATTACGAATTTTCAGATTTTATGCTGTGCGGTCAAGGCTTCTCTCAAGGGGATGGAATGATACGCACTACTATTGATGACGCCCTAGCTGAACGTATTCAAGGAGGAGCTTCAGTTCGAGCTAAGGGACACGTAGCTTCAGTAGCGGACAATTATGAAAGCTGTTAGGATTCTTTAGTTTAGGTCGTAGAATCAGTTAGGAATGGGCGGAAATGCTGCTATTAAAGAGAGAAAGGGATGATGGTGGGAGGTATAAGAATTGTATGCATAATATGGGGACGAGAGTTCCCATTGCTTGTACCGTTCTATTCTGTTTCTATTCCAAATTTCATCTCCATTGTTATCAACAGAACTCCCTCTCTACACCCATTTGTGCATGCAAAAGAACGTATACACACAGAAACACATACATGCAGATAGATAAGTATGCAAACCCTAGCATGGCATTGTGCAGAGAGACATAGAGAGAGCAGAGAACCTGGAAGTCGAACTTGGGAAGAGGAGGAAGGTCCTTAAGGAAATCAGACGGTTTCTTGGAGCTGCGACGCATCTCGTCTTCGACCAATCGGTCCACCTCTTCCTTCACTCTGGGGTCGCCGTAGTCGCCGTCGATGTACGGCAACGAGTCGATGATTTCAGCGCCGATCGACCGATAGGACTGCTTTTCGGCGGGAGGAGGAGGAGCTTCGAGCATTAGAATGTCCCCTTGGTTCGCCATGGCTAACTGTCGCACACCAAAACGCTCTCTCTCTCTCTCTCTCTCTGTGTCTCTGTTTAGTAAACCCCTACTAACCTAGCAGCAGCACTTCAAACACCCAGTGTCAAAATTTGGCTCAGAACATCTTTGCCTCTAAATTTTACGGTTCAATAACGCAAAAAACACGCTAATTGTGTACATATCCGAACACATGTTTTGTTTCGAAGCGAAATTTTTTAAAATGATATTGACTCCGAGTCCAGGTGCATAAACTATGCACGAATGGTATAAAAAATAAAAATACTGTTTCAATTTTTGTATAAGAATTCGAGTCTTTTATAAATTGAGAGGGTGTTTGATAGCCTATTTTTTAGCTTTTCATTTTTAGTTTTTTGGCTTTTTGAATTATGGTCAGAATGAGTTTTGAATTTAAAATGAGTATTTGGAAAAAATATCCAGAATACATTTTGCAAAAGTAGTAGAATATAAAATTGGAATGAAATATAAAAGGGAAACTTAATGTTGAGTCCTACCTCTAAGAGTAATCTAGTGTTAGATCCTAAACACTTTTCAACATTAAGTTTACATCCTAAAATTCAAAAAATACCCAAAATAACCCTAAAAAATAATTAGAGCACCATTATAGAAATGTACTAAAAATAAGGGATTGTTTACCAATTACATTTATTGTTGCCTTTCCCCTCCAAATCCTGACTTTCCCGTCCAAATCCCAAACCACGTTTCAGTTCTATTCAGTCCTAAAAAAAAGCGACGGTAGGTATTCTCGGCGACGGTGGCTTCGCATCCCGTCCAAATCCTGACTTTCCCGTCCAAATCCCAAACGACGTTTCAGTTCCTATTCAGTCCTAAAAAAAAAAAAAAACGACGGTTGGTATTCTCGGACACGGTGGCTTCACATCCCGTCGTACGGTCCGTTCGCGGCGGCAGCATCTGTAGACCGGCGAGTTAGTGTGTCCAGTTGCCGGCGACGTCTGCACTGTGGTGGCATTGGCGGACCGGGTGGTTTTCCGATCGAACACCCGGCCGTTTGTTTCATACAATATTCTGTCTTTCCGGCGTCTGACTTAGGGCTCGAAACGGCAGCAGCTTTCAGACGAACGACGATGTATGGCCCGATCTACCCGTACGTCATACCATTGATGCGTATTTCACGGGGTTTGGAGGTATAAGGGAAGAAAACGTTCGATGTGGTGTTGATTTGTGACACGTGATGATAAATTCTGCTCTCTGTGTTTTAGATTTGATGGTAAATTTGCTCTCTGTAATTTACGATTTGATGGTAAATTCTGCTCTCTTTCCCGTTTGATGGTAAATTTGCTCTCTGCATTTCCCCATTCGATGGTAAATTTGCTCTCTGTAATTTACCATTTGATGGTAAATTTGGTCTCTCCCGTTTGATGGTAAATTTGCTCGCTGCATTTCCCCGTTTGATGGTAAATTTGCTCTCTGTAGTTTACCATTTGATGGTAAATTTGGCTATCTTCATTTTAACATTTGATGGTAAATTTTGCTATCTGCGTTTTAACATTTGATGGTAAATTTTGCTCTCTTCGTTTCCCCTGTTATAAGTAGTAGCCCATCGAATTTGCCATTTAATATCACAAAAAATACTACAAATTTAACCAAACCAAAATTGGAGCAATACATACCAATACGTTACTCATCCAATTATTGCAAAAACTAAAATAACAACATTGTTTTGGGGTTAAACACACCAACATAAAGAAAAGAAAAACAAAAATTGTTACACCGCTTCCTTGCATGATTTCCGATTATGGTTCCCCAACCTTTGACACCTGCCACATTTAATTTGGTTTCGGTTCTCTCCCCTAGACGGTATTCGTTGAGTTCTAGGTCTCCCAGGCGGCTTCTTGCTCACCGGAGGAAGTATGAATCCCTCGTCATCTTGTTGCTCGCGCATCCAAACAGTGGGTATTGGGTAAATAGAGAATGAGTACGAGGCACGAAAAGCTTCCACATGGTAATACGGATCGACATATGAACTCAAATCTTTACCCGCAAAACATATTGCAGCGACTGCGTGAACACATGGGAAACGTTCCAGCTGCCACAACTGACATGAACAATTACCCCTTGCAATGTCGACAATGACGTTTGGAAATGATTGGACCTCGTAAACATCATTTTCGGCCTCAACAGTCATAATATGGTGAATTTGTGTCTGGTGGTTAATTTGTATATCCGGGAATATGGAAAATTACAGAATATGATAAATTTGTACATCATCTAAAAATACAGAATATGGTAAATTTACACATCATCTATGAAAACATGGTAAATTACATATCATGGTAAATTCACCAAACATATTGGTGAAGTGTGCGGCATATCAAAAAAAAAAAAATGGCTTCACATGCGCAACCCATTCTCAAAACATATAACTACAAACTAAAAACGATAAAAATAATTCACTCACCGTTCGCTTAGCAATCTTCAAGAAAATTTCTTCGGGTTTGGCGATGCGATCTTCGTCCTAACTTCAACCCTCACTGTTATTTTGCACAAGGAGTAATAAAGGAAGATCGTTTGGGCGAGGAAATTTCAAAAATCAGAAAATAAAGTAAGGAAGATCCCAAAAAAACCTTGCGATTGCGTAGAAAATCAAATCTTCAGTGGAAAGATTCCAGCAAAATATCCATCAAATTTACCATATTCTGAGTAATTAACATGGAATATTTGAAGAAGATTTGATTTCCGGATCAGTGAAAACCGAATACTCACTGTTTCCGGCATCATCTACCATATTCCGGCGGCCTCACGGTTTCCAGCAGTTTCCGGCGAAATATTAAATCCGGCGAAACATTATTTTACCTTATTTCCGGTGAAACATTAAATCTTACCTTATTTCCGGCGTAATGAAGCAATTGCTGAAAAAAAATTGCAACGAACAAAATTTACCTTATTTGCGGCGAACATTAAATCCGGCGAAACATTAAATCCGGGACTTGGTTTCCATAGTCAGCTAAATATTTTACCTTATTTAATTCCATAATTACAGCCATATTTATTGCCCAATTATAAACATACCAAATCAATACAAAATCTTTTCTGAACCAAAAAGGATAAGAGGGTAATCTACCACAAAAAAATAAGGGCATACATGTCAACCAGGCTTAATTGGGGGTGAAAACATAAGTTTGAAAAGTGTATGAGACTCAACCCTACGTAGTGTAGGTAAAAAGGACCCTGATTTAATTTACCCAATATAAAAAGGAGCTCTAGACCTCCTTTTGAGTTGTTGATTATAAAATGCAACATGGAGAACGAGTTCTGCAAAATGTGGCTCCACACAGCCAAAACTAAAAAATAGAAATGGACAAACGTAAAAAAAAAAAAAAGTGGCCAAATACCCTCTGAGTAAAAGTTTGGGTAACATACTATGACTTCAAATCATAGACTAGACTGAACTTAAAGAGGTTTTATTCAAAATTTAATTCCGAGTTTTTAAATAAAAGGATAAGTGCTAGAGGTGGCCTTGTGGATTGTTGTTTTACACGACTCTCTCTCGAATTTTGTTGAAGTTGTAAGAATATTAACTCGAATTTGTTCCACGTGTTTCTACTCGGAAGTTCTATCTATGTAATGGAATAACCAGTCAGAAACACTCCAATCAATGGCCAAAATATCCTCCGATAGTTAAGCAAGTATAGGAAAAAGAGAAAGCTCGTAGAACAATAATCAATTTGGTGTGTGTGTTCCGAGTGATCAATTTCCTTTTTCATTGGTATGGTCCCTTACTTATAAGAATCGCTTGAGTGCTCTGTTGTGCATACTCGGGTGCATTTCTTGGACATACCATCTTTGATTGTGGTATGATTGGACGTATCATAAAAATGATTGGCATGATGGGATCAGTTCAGCTAAGCCACCTAGAGTGTTGATGACCCAACTGTTATGGTTTTATACTAAAAAGCATAACTTTATGTAATAGATTAATATTTGTTTGATTATTTATTAAATAATTATTCTTTTTTCTTGATGGGAATCTTTATAAGCAATGTTTACATTATATCTTATCATATTGTGCATGCGTATTTTTTATTCCACATAGCAGATCATTTGGTGTCTAGAATTTGGTTTACACACAAATAATCAGATTTCTTGTAAAATATAAGTATTTGGTTCACAGTTTTAAGTAGAATTAGACGTACCACCAATATGACTGTAACACAATATTTCAGTAGGTATGTCTTGACTATAAAAAATTGTATAATTTTAATTCATTGTGTTTGTATACTTTTTGTGTATTGAACAGGATCACTTTGAGATAATTGTATTTATACTGACAGTATAATACAATTCACATATCATAATTATTATGAATGCTTGTACTCTTAATCCAAATAAAATTAATAGATGTGTACATTTAATACTATTGACTTTGATTCATTATAGAGCGAGGCCTTGTGGCCCAATAGCCTCGATGAGTTGGATAACAATATTAACTGTATGATAACTATTAATTATTGATGAAATTCACGTCCCTTTATAGAAATTGATGATATCATCTTGAGGAAGCTTATAATTTCGATTATGTCAAACCCTGCAGGTGTATATTAGTATCTGACATAACGAATAAGTTAAATAGAATGTCTTAACAAAATTTGATAGATGTTAATTAAATAAATTGTCAGTAATTTATTTTAATCAACGAATATCTGTAATTTTAACGTGAGGAGATAAATAAATATTTAATAACATGAAACTCGAAGTATAATTTTGAGATGTGGGAAGCGAACGCAATTATAATTCTGCAGTAGTATAAATTGTAATTTATATAATTCAGAATTAATCCGAGTTGGATTATAAATCCTGAATTATATAGGAAGGTCAGTCCATATTTCTCCTGAGGATCCTTATCATTGCCTATATATACACCGTTGTGCCTTATAGGTTAGAGAGAATTTAATATTCAAAATATTGAGAGAGTTTCTGCGAAGGCAATGGAATCACATTTTTTAGTCAACACTCAGTTCGCGATCAAGATGCAATAGGATTACGGTAGAAGATCTCAAGGCCAATCGAGCAAGATCATTCCAGCTGTACTAAAAGTTTCAGGATCAAACTCCGAAGATTGTCGAGATCAAATCAGAAAGATCTCGAATGTGTGAACTCTAGTTTCGCCTAATAGGATTTCATATTTTGTTATTTTGTAATATGTACGCGTTCAATACTAGGTCTCGGAAATCGATCCCTAACACCAACCTGATTCTATTTGATCTTAGATCGGCCATGCTTTTGACCGACTCTATAGCAAGTCGATGGGTAGGTATGTTGAGCGAGCTGTTTGTGATTCTATCCATGGTCGAAGTAGTAAACAGACTCGGATTGTATTTGCGAATCCAGGTTTATTTATCTCCTCTGGTTGCCCCTTCGCTTGTTGTTACTTAGCCTACTAATCGTCGGGGTTCGAGTGGCAGTGAGCTAATTTGTCAAAGTGGTGGGTTGGCTTTCCCTTGTCTCTCATGTCGTGCTCATGTCGATGATTGTGCCCGCATTAAATGGGACGTGTACTTTGGTTGTACTTCCGAGCGTTTATCTAGAAAAGTGCATTTTTCAAATCACACATGTTTTCTCTTATAAATAAGAGGGAGCCCTAAGGCTAGACTCCATCTGTTACCTAGCCACTCTAAGACACTTCTGTGTTTTTACTTCCTTTTTTGTTCTTCGATTGCCTAAGTAATTTCTGTTTGTCTTCCTTTATCGTTACTTCCTTACGAAGAATGATCTTAAAAGGTTATAGGGAAAGGCAATGTGGGGGTACGCCTATTGGCGAAGGATGTGTTTCCAGCCCCTGCTACTAACGATGTGTCACAATTCATCCCGAATTGGGGTGGATTAGTAATCGGCCAATGAGTCTAATTCACTAAGGCCTCTATATAAATAATAGTTTATGGATACCTATTTGTCTTATATGTTAAAGTATAAAGGTTAATCAGAGTAGTGAAAACATGAAATTAATTAAATGAAATATCTTACAAAGACATGCATAAACCTGTCATTCAAAGTTCAATAGACAAAACACAGTTTGTATTACATCTTAAAAAAATGGTTAGTAGTGGCCTGCACAACCCAAGTTTTGTGCACACATGTGTATCTACAGATGTAACCCAAAAAGTGTAGTAGTCGTTGGCCTTCCTTAATGTCTGTCTAGCTTGTTGCATAGTAACATTCATTAACTTAAAGCTAGTATGACTCTAGATACACGAACCTTACACGTTTGCCATGTTCTGGTCTCATTTATTGTATTTAAAACAGTGTATCGTCAATGTAAATGAATCTGTTCATAGGTTGTGGCCTGATAAAATAACAACATACGATCTCAATTCTTCATAGCCCATAAGTTACGCAATTTAAACATTTCAATAATAACTCATGCTTTGACATTCAGAATATAACCAACGATGTAGATCATAATAGGGTAGGGAGCGACCCTCAATGTAGTCTCAATAATAGGCATGATGTCATCCGATGCCACCTGACCATGAGACCCTTTTATTCCAAATCAACGCTTTTCTTACCTCCAACATTAGGGTTTCATCATTTTATGAGATATCATTTATGCTTGTCTTTGTATCCAAATTTTATAAATTATAACATGATTTTATGATAGATAAAACATCCTATCATACAATGTGTTTAAACAAGGTTTGGACGCAAATAGACTTTTTACATCAAAACGTAATTTTACATGCATGAACTCGTTGTAAAAAATATTCAAGTAAAATAAGCATATCCAGACTCATCTTTTGTGCGATACAATATTTAGCGATAAACTCAAACTCCAATGTCACAATCGAGTCCTAATAACTAAGGAACACTGAATATCAAAACCAAGTTCTAATACTATAATGCTATTTCCAACGTTTGGACCAACTTCGTCATGCTGCCTCGAATCTTGATGTTGGGACAAGGTTCATAAACGTTCAATTATAGTTTGAATGGTAACCAAGAGTTAGGTCAAGTCATGAGCCTCCATAAGTTATATCCTTACTAGACTATAACTTAGTTTGAGACCCCTGTACATAGCAATTGTCAGCTATCAAGCCGGTTGTCACGTCGGTCTTGGGACCGGTTGTCCGGGCTCACGACTGGATGATACAACGGCCTGGTTCTGCTTATGTATCAACCATGGTTGACCTATGTATCTCCTCAGAGCATCTCTATTTTTTCATATTTTCTCCTCTATCACCCTAGATAAGGTCTACAAGACTTAAATAACAAGAATTGAACAACTATTATGTAAAATAATCAAAGAACAGATACCTAAAGTATATATGGTGAAGAATACAAGTTGATATGTAGAATATTGGAGCCGAATCCCTAAGTATATGGTAATAGATAATGTGTGAGTACGTGTAAAACTCTAGAGGTTATTGTTAGAAGGTACTACCAAGTCCTCACCAACACAGGTGAGTTGCCTCAACGTTTCAAGACAGCAGCAAACCACTCGCAACAACTTGAAAGTCAGTTAGCAGTCTGTTATATGTCACGTGGTGTTAGCAGATCAGTTAGCAAGTCAGTCAGTTAGTTAGCTATTGTTAGTTGTTAGTTGTTAGTCTAGCTGGCCTAATGTGATTGGTTAAGCTCAGCTCTCCTGGATTCATTTAGTCCTAAGTCGGTTGTTATAGTCGGTTAAGTACAACTATAAATAGCTTCATTCTGTATTTTGTAAAAGTAAGTGAAAAACTATGCAATAAGAAATTCTTCTTTACCTCTTAAATTTCCTCTTCTCCTATTGAGTTCAGTAGGTTTGTTATGGTATCAGAGCCGATGATCCTCATCAACGAACAAATCCGTCAGTCTTACTTACATCAGTAAGATCATCAATGGCCAACACAAGTCAACATGAGTATCTTCCTTCTTCTCTTACTTTCCTAATTGCGAATTTTCAGTCATTTGTGACTGTGAAACTTGATGCATCTAACTACTTTGCATGGAAAACTCAAATTGAGAATGCCTTACTTGCGAACAATCTGTTTGATTTCCTTGATAGCACTACTTCTATTCCAGTAAATCAGGTTATTGATGATTCAAGAAATAGAGTACCTAATCTGGAATATGTAAATTGGATAAGCATAGATAGGATGCTGATGTCTTGCATCATTGCGACATTAACACCTGCAATACTACCAAATGTAGTTGGATCTACTCATTCACATCAAGTTTGGAGAAAATTGGAAGAAAAATTTAGTAATCTTTCAAGGTCTCATGTGCATGACCTAAAGAGGAAATTTAAGAGGTAAAGAAGAATTTCTTATTGCATAGTTTTTCACTTACTTTTACAAAATACAGAATGAAGCTATTTATAGTTGTACTTAACCGACTATAACAACCGACTTAGGACTAAATGAATCCAGGAGAGCTGAGCTTAACCAATCACATTAGGCCAGCTAGACTAACAACTAACAACTAACAATAGCTAACTAACTGACTGACTTGCTAACTGATCTGCTAACACCACGTGACATCAATCTCATTGAAACAGCCATTGCTCTCTTACATCAATCTCATTTACCTATTGAATTTTGGTTGGAAGCCATCACTACTGCTCTATATTTGATTAACAGACTCCCTCTTTCATCTGTTAAGTTCCAAGTTCCCTTTGAACTACTTTATAAAACTTCTCCTGACTACTCTAGCCTTAAGCCTTTTGGCTGTTGTTGTTTTCCTTGGTTACGTCCTTATGGTTCAAATAAATTGGTTCCTCGTTCTAAGCCTTGTATCTTCCTTGGTTATTGCTCAAGTACTAAGGGGTATAGGTGTTTTGATCCTACCACACATAGAGTTTATGTTTCTCGTCATGTTCGATTCATTGAAACAGACTTTCCATATCCATCTCTTTCCATTGTCTCTGTCTCTTCCTCATCATCTCCTTCATTGCCTTTATCCACTCCTCACTTTACCATACCACCTCAGTCCTGTCCTATATCCCCTATTCCGGTTGTGTCACCCATTTCACAACCTCTGTCTTCTTTTCCTATTTCTCATTCTCCTTCTCCTGCTCTATCTAATTCTGGATTCTCTCCTCCTTTACTACCTGTTTCTACTCACCCTATGGTTACTAGATCAAAAAATGGGATATCTACTCCTAGGATTCCCTTGTCTCTTACGGTTGAAACTACTGGTCCTACTTGTGAACCAACTACCTTTAAGGATGCCATGAAATATCCTGAGTGGAGACAGGCTATGAGTGAAGAATACACTGCTCTCCGGTCTCAAAATACCTGGTCACTTGTTCCTCTTCCATCTGACTGTCTATCCATTGGTTGTAAGTGGATATTCAAGATTAAGAAAAATGCGGATGGTACTATTGCTAGGTATAAGGCCAGATTAGTGGCTCAAGGTTTTCAGCAAACAGAAGGGTTAGACTACAATGAGACATTCAGCCCTGTAATTAAACAGCCAACTATTCGTGTGGTTATTACTCTAGCATTATATCATGGTTGGTCCATTAAGCAATTGGATGTGTCCAATGCTTTTCTTCATGGTACATTGTCTGAAAATTTCTATCTTAATCAGCCTCAGGGATATGTTGATCCTAATTGCCCCTCTTATGTTTGCAAGTTACATAAGGCCTTATATGGTCTTAAACAGGCCCCCCGTGCTTGGTATGATATGCTGTCTAAGTGTTTACTTCAAAGAGGGTTTGTTAACAGTAAAGCCGATTCTTCTCTCTTTGTATTTCACCAAGGGCCTGATCTGATCTATTTTCTGGTTTATGTGGATGACATCCTGGTTACTGGGAATAACAATACTATGATTCAATCTATTATTTCTGATCTGGGCACTGAATTTGCTTTAAAGGACTTGGGCCAACTACATTATTTCTTAGGGGTTGAAGTTCACACATCAGCCTCTGGTTTGTTCTTGTGTCAAACAAAATATACTAAGGATCTTCTCCTTAAAGCTGGTATGCAAGATTGTAGTCCATGTGGTACCCCATCTACTTTTAAAAGCTGTACTCCCACTGATGATGCTTTGTTCTCTAACGCAGAATTATATAGGACATTGGTTGGTTAATTACAATATCTGACTCTAACTAGACCAGAGTTAGCCTTTGTTGTCAATACAGTTTGTCAGCACATGCATCATCCCACTAATGCTCATTTTATGGCTGTCAAGCGCATTCTGCGTTATCTTCAAGGAACTCTGACTTGTGGGTTACATTTTTCCAAAGGTTCTCTACATCTAACAGCCTATTCGGATGCTGATTGGGCAGGTGACAGTGATGACCGCAAATCTACTGGTGGCTATTGTATTTTCATGGGGTCTAATCTGATTTCTTGGTCTTCTAAAAAGCAACCAACTGTTGCTCGATCATCTACTGAAGCTGAGTACAAGTCTTTAGCCAATACTGCTGCAGAGTTGCTATGGATCAGTCAATTACTTACTGATCTACATGTTACTCCTGGTCTTCCTCCTCCTAGCTTATGGTGTGATAATATTTCAGCTATTTCTTTAGCTTCAAATCCAGTTTTTCATGCTCGGACTAAGCATGTTGAAGTTGACTATCATTTTGTTCGGGAAAAAGTGTTGAATAAGCAGTTGGTGATCCATTATGTTCCTACTCAGTCTCAATTGGCTGACATTTTTACTAAGCCTCTCACTGTGAACCGGTTTTCTGACCTTTCATCCAAACTCATGCTTGGTTCTTCACCAGCATTAGTTTGTGGGGGGATGTTAGAAGGTACTACCAAGTCCTCACCAACACAGGTGAGTTGCCTCAACGTTTCAAGACAGCAGCAAACCACTCGCAACAACTTGAAAGTCAGTTAGCAGTCTGTTATATGTCACGTGGTGTTAGCAGATCAGTTAGCAAGTAAGTCAGTTAGTTAGCTATTGTTAGTTGTTAGTTGTTAGTCTAGCTGGCCTAATGTGATTGGTTAAGCTCAGCTCTCCTGGATTCATTTAGTCCTAAGTCGGTTGTTATAGTCGGTTAAGTACAACTATAAATAGCTTCATTCTGTATTTTGTAAAAGTAAGTGAAAAACTATGCAATAAGAAATTCTTCTTTACCTCTTAAATTTCCTCTTCTCCTACTGAGTTCAGTAGGTTTGTTAGTTATCTCGATATATAAAAATTGATGGATTGCTTAGATGAGTATAGATTCTTGAGATCTTAGAGTCGAACCTCTAAGTATATTGTAATAGATAATGCACGAGTACATGTAGAACTTTAGAGGTTATCTCGGTATGTAGAAATTGATGGATTGCCTAGATGAGTATTGATTGTTGAGACTGATTTGTAATTTACCACTCACGAACAAAGCATGTGACATGGATCTAATTTTTACGTTGAAAGTTATCTTGGAGCTACATATTGTTGGATATATCCCTTGATGCATTGGAGATCATTATATCATATGAGTATAAAATTGAAACTTAATTAAACGTCGTGGTTAGATGATCTCATTATTGTAATAACGTGGGATAATCAGAATCAATAATTGCTATGGTAATGAGGGTTGAAGGGGATTGGTGATGTTCTTTAGCCGTGTCAGTAGTTGTGAGCTGTGTCATGATCCATACTCCATATAAGATGTTTGGGAGCTTGATGTACAAAAAACATCAAGCACTAATAAATGTTGCATAACATGATAAAGATTGGGATATATGCGAGCCATGCTAGTGTCAATAATTGGTGTTAGTGCCTTGCGAGAATGACATACGGGAGCATAACGCATGGAAGCATCAAACAAAAAGTAATAAGCAAAAATCTACCTAATACGGAAAGACTTATTCACGACATTGCATGTTATTGTTATGATTTATTCGCTCATGTGTTTTTTGGTGATAATTATGCGTGTTTCTAATTCAAGGGGTAAGTTATTCTATAAAGTGCTATCATTCATGGAGCTATCGCTGCCCTTGACATTTCATGCCAAGTACTAAATAGTAAGCTAAGATGGAGTCGGCCTAGGATATGGATGTGACGGAAGAGCCATTGTTGTATCAGCAACAATTGTTGAGCAAGAACTTGAGATGTCCTTTGTGTCCTTTTCATTTCAAACAATTATCGAATTTGAGCAATGAGTTTTTCAAACTATTGATTATGTTTGGTTGTTGAGTCGTTTGTTTTGCCGAGAAGTATTAAATGTTAGGAAGTTGAACTATTTTATTTTATAAAAAAATTATTTCTCTACGATATTGTATTTCTTGTATTAATAATGAACCATGTAAAATGGGGCATTACAATTACTATGAATGTATTTTACCTTATTTTTATAACTACAAAAATTTGGAGTCAACCGAAATGATTTGGGCAAATTAAACAATGTATAATGGTGATTTGCTTTAGAAAAAAGGACGAAGTACTCTAACGAAAATCAAAGGTGGACTTGAAGTTGGGAGGACGACACGACGATACATTTTTTTACATTTAGATTATTTCAAACTTGATAATTAGTGGAGATAGTTTTAATAAGAAGGTTGGATTATATTCGTTGGATAACGAAGAAAAAAGGTTTTCCTAAGAAAATTTTGATGTCAAATCATATAAGACTTCCCAAATAATGAAATGGTCAAATCATTGGCCTTGCCCACTCTTGACATGATCGGTTAAATTCTCAGTAAATTCTTATCTTTTGTAATTTATGGTTTATTTGTGCATGTATATACATAAATGTGTTGTTATTAAATTAAAAAATATGATAATTGCATAATCCAATCTTGTTATAAATAAATTATTGTTGTAAAATACAGAGTATGTTAATTTTTTTTTTGTGATTATAAATGCAACGATTATATAATTATTTTCATGTCACCACGTGTGTGTATTAAAATTGAATTAATACTTAGACGAGACAGATTGTGACAATGGCCTAATTTACTACTAATGTAGTATAGGCAGTACACATGAATTTTTTGAAGATGATATTTTAGCTTGTAGCTAAAATGCATCACTACCACATTAATAAATTTAATTATGAAATTTATACAAAATATTCGAAATCATTTATTATAAAGTCAGTGAAGAACTCTACACCTTAAGTGTTTTTTTAATCATTTTCTTTTCTTTTTTTTATAAGATTTGACATCCATACTTAAATTATAATTTTACTAATTTTTTTTTACATAGCTAGAAATTTTATTTTAATACGATAAAATAATTATGTACGAGAGAATAGACCCAACAAGAGTGCTGGGTATAACAGGACCGGAACTAAAATATCGCGCGAGTCTTTTGTTTGTACTGTAAAAAAATTTCAAATCTTATGGCGGTAAAAATCGAAAAAGCAAATATCTTCCCGCCGTTTTCTCTGGTCAGCCAACCCTATTCCCTCGAATTATCCGTTCTTCATCAAACCAAGAAATTGTCAACTCATTACTCACACACACAAAGACACACATATATATGTGCAGTAGTCCACTTAGCACAAGAGGTGGCTCGTAAGAAATGGGTATCAAAGACCTTCACAAGTTCATGAAACCCTATATTGAACCAATTCACATCAAGAAGTATGCCGGCAAACGCGTAAATACTACTCCATCTAATTTTGTGCCGATATATTGGATACATTGTTTTTGTTCAATCTCATTTTTTTTTTGCAATTTTTTTTCAGGTGGGTATTGATGCTTACTCATGGCTCCATAAAGGAGGTATGATTCTGAAAGTGTAAACGGTGGGTGTTAATTTTCTCTTCCTAATATGCGATTTTCATTTCAGCATATTCATGTAGCATGGAGCTTTGCCTCAATACGGAGGGGGATAAGAAATTTCAGTACTTGAACTACTTTATGCACCGAATTAATCTGCTCCACCACCACAAGGTAACTCCAGTTGTTGTTTTCGATGGTGGGAATATTTCCTGCAAGGACGCCACGGGGCAGGAACGAATCAGGCATGATATTACTTTGCATATTCTGGTGTATTTGAGGCTCTACCCATTTTGTATTTTTGTGGGGAAGATAATATCTAATTTTAGTTGATAACTTGATATAGGAAAAGGAAAGCTAACAGAGATTTGGCAATGGAGAAGCTGAAAGAAGGTAATCTCAATGCTGCCTCTGAGCTCTTCCAGGTACTATTTATTACTTTATGCCCTTTGTTCATCTGCATTGTTGAATTATCCTCATTGGACTTGTTAGAGTATCTGGGAAAGAGAAAGATTGTATCAAATGGGTTATAATGGACAGTGAAGTGCCATATTTATACAAGAGATAGAATGGGCACCAAGAGACCTAGTGGCCAAGAATACCTAAGAAAAAGAAATCTAGTAAAAGGAAGTATCCATTCCAGGGAAGACAAGAAATAGAAAATCATAACAATGTACTAACATCTCCCCTCAAACTCAAGGTGGTAGTGCAAATATCAATTTGAGTTTGGAAACTAAATTGAGAAAGTGGCTTGGTGGATGAGTCTTTGAGAAAATATCAGCAATTTGGTTAGCGGACGAAATAGAGAGAGGGCCACATGTAACATGTTGATGTACAAAATGACAGTCGATCTCAATATGGTTGGTTTGATCATGGAAAACATCACTCTTAGCAATTTGAACAACACTCTAGTTGTCACAATAAAGAACTATAGCAGTGGATTGAAGGATACCCATATCTTCGATTAACAATTGAAGCCATACGAGAATTGAAGGATACTCATTACTAGATCTAGAAACAATAGTTTGCTTCTTACTATGCCTAGATATAGGAGAATTGCTTAGGAAGAAGCAGTGTTCGTGGTAGAACACGATTAGTAAAATCACCTGCCCAATCAACAATTAAATAAGAACGCAACTCAAGGAAGGAATGAGCTGGATAATGCAGACCATAAAATAGAGTGCCCTTGATAAACTGAATAGTGCGAAGAACATCATTGTAGTGAGTCGATTTTGGAGAAAACAAAAATTGACTGACAAGTTGAACAATGTAGGCAATATCTCGGCAAGTAACTACGAGATAAGCAAGACTGCCAACCAATTGTTGATAAAGTGTGGCATCAGAAAGTGGTGTGCCGTCTAGAGAGGGGAGTCGAGCATTGGGCTCTATAGTATTTGACACAGTCTTGCTATTAGTGAGTCCCACACGTGCCAGAAGATTAGAAGCAACTTAGCCTTGAGGTAGATAATAGCCTTTTGCTTCAGAGGAGATCTCACGCCCAAGAAAATAACTGAGGACCCAAATTTTTAATCTTAAGTGATTGCTAAGGAAGTGTTTAAGATCCGTAATACTGGCAATATCATTTCCCATAAGAATCATGTCATTATGATAGAGGAGAAGAAGGATCACACCATTATTAGACTTATGAACAAAAAGAGCAAAATCATGTGCACTGGACAACCCAAAATTCTCAATAGTGGTTTGAACTTAGCAAACCATGCTTGTGGAGCTTGCTTGAAACCGTAAAGAGCACGATTAAGTTTACAAGGGCATACCCAGGAGGAGGGTGCATATAGACTTCATCAAGAAGATTACCATTGAGAATTTTTCACGTCCATCTATATAATCCCGCTTATGAACTACAGAAAGGACAAGTAAAGTCCGAACAAAAGTTAGGGGAGCAACTGTAGCAAATGTCTCCTCATAGTCAATATTGTACTCTTGACTAAAGCCCTTTGCAACCATGCAGGCTTTATAGCATTCGATAGAACCATCAGCACGAGTCTTTATCTTGTACACCCACTTAGAACCAATAGGATATTTCCCAGGAGGTAAAGTCCGCAATTCTTCTTTCATTGCTTGATGCCAAGTAGGGTTAGAACTAGCCTCATGGTAGGGGTGAGGTTCATGCTGAGAAAGCATCATAGAAAAACAATGATAATCGCAAAGGTGAACATGTATTTGCCTTACCCGAGTAAAATGACTGGGGGTAGATGATGGTGCAAGAGGCTCAATATGCCGAGAGCTTGATGATAGAGAGGGCTCGTTGAGAGAATAGCCTAAGTGCAAAGGCTCGATGGGAGAGGAGCCAAAATGGGCAAAAAGGCAGGCCCATCGATCGAAATACGCACATTGGGATAAGTCGCATGAGTGATCTCAAAAGGAGAACCTGTATCAAACTCATCAGAAAGTAATCTATGAAAGGATCAGTAAAAAGTGTGGAAGTAGAAATTGGTGGTTAGTGAAACTTTGACCTAGAGGAGAACATCTTGTGTTCCCAAACTTTGACCTAGCAACCACTTTGTTCCTATCTTCAAATTTGCATTTTTTCCCCCTTCTGATGTGACTGAGTGGGCTTCTCATTCCTATTTTTATAACTAGTTATTGACTGTATTTCTTTTGTACTGTATGCAAACTCTCGAAGCAATCAATCTCCAATACTCACTTCTCTGCTTTTTCACATGTAGAGGGCAGTAAGTATCACTCCATCCATGGCGCACCAACTGATTCAGGTACCAAAATTTCCACTCTTTATTAGCTAATTGCACCTAAAAGTTCTGAAGTTGAAGCAAAATACCTACTGTGACGTAAAAAGAGCATTTCCTTTGCGTATATCTTTGTTGCCGGAATTCTGTGCTGTGATGGTCCTTGCGTTGAGTTATTCTTTAGAATCATATATATCTCTGATTCTTTCAAGTTGTGATCTTCTCAGATTCTAAGATCAGATGACATTGAATTCGTGGTAGCTCCATATGAAGCTGATGCACAGTTAGCATACTTGTCCAGCCTTGAAGAAGAAAATGGTGGAATCATAGCGGTAATTTCAGAGGACAGCGATCTACTGGCATATGGTTGTCCAGCTGTAAGAACTTCTATTAAACCTTGACACAGTCACAAACAGATGGAGGTTTACCGTTCTAATGATTTTATTTTTCCTTTTCATTGATATATTTAACCTTAAAATTGTTGTCTTATAATTTCGCTTTGGTTTTTTTTTTTTTGTTAAGTAATTTCGCTTTGGTTGTAAGCAGATTGTTTTCAAGATGGACCGTTATGGCAATGGCGAAGAGATAGTGCTATCCAAGGTGTTTGAGTCTGCAAATTGTGTGCCATCCTTCCATCATTTTGATAAACAACTATTCATAGGTGATTTGAGTCAATTTATATTTTATTTACAAAGTTCAAAACTGTGCCATGGGAAGTGAAGTTACTCACTATTGCAATGTATGAAACCAATGGGCGTTGGCTGTTGTATATGACTGAAGGCGGGTAAACTCATCTAGTCACTGTGTCCAACTCCAGAGTTTGTAGATGACAGTGAAAAGGAAACATAACAAACAAGCCTCATCTGTTTTTTGTATGAACTCATTTTACTCGAAATAGGAGAGACTAATCTTCTTGTACACTCACAGGCATGTGCGTCTTAGCCGGCTGTGATTTCCTTCCATCAGTTCCTGGAATTGGGATTGCAAAAGCTTATTCGCTGGTTTCCAAGTACCGGGACTTAGACCGTGTAAGTGTGTTTTGTCTACCTCTTTCTGCTTACGTAGTGCTTTCACTTTATTTCTTTTATGGATCTTCTACGCAAGAGAATATATGAGTAGGAAAATACGTGGTTAGGACTCTTGGAATAGTCATGTCCCAAACCACAAAATTATCGGGAGGTGACAATGACACTTAGGCATATGACATAATCCCACAATCCCACAATAGACGAGGTTGGGAGCTAACTCTTATCTTTCAGAAGCGGTTAGTGCTTGTTAGATGTTATGGTTTGACACTTCTTCACACAACGTAAACGACCAACATCTCAAATAATGCTTAAACTGATAAATGAAATTTTCACTCCACACTTTTATCAAGCAATCATATGCAAAATGTATGTCGAAACCTGTTAGCAAGTTCCACATTACCTATGTTGGTCTTCCTTCCTCTGCTTATAAGCCTCGGAAAATCCTTACCTTTCAAGCCAATTTTTAGGGTTGAGTTAGGCGGGTTTCTAACATGGTATTAGAGCCGGGCCCGTTGCGCACCAATTATGTACTCAAATTCTCTCATATAACCTTCTGCCATCCTCACATCTACAATCCACGCTTCGCGTGGGGGAGGGTGTTAGTGAGTCTGACATTGCCTTTGTTGGTCCTCGTTTCGCTACTTATAAGTCTTGGGAACCTTTCAAGCCGGTTTTTAGGTTTGAGTTAGGCCCATGAATTTCTAACAAAACCAACCACCACAATCCTTGTGTTGGCTAGTTTGTCAAGTGGCAATGGTGCGGACACCAGATTTTCATGTGTTTATCAGCATTGTTATGGGAGGATGACCCATCAACTGTCTTTATGGCTAGATGATTATGGGCCCATGCGATTTATCATTATGATGTTTATATATATTTTTATCTTGGATTCTCTTTTATTTGGTATTTAGGATTTATTTTATTTCTTATCTTGGATTTATCTATTTTATAGATAGGTTTATCTAGTTAGATTATGTTTATCTATTTTGGTTCTCTTAGGCCTATTTAAAGGACCTCGAGGATGATATTTATGGTCATTGAATAAATGAATTTTTTCTTATTTCTTTGAGTCATTATGGATTCTAATTCTCTCCTCTGTGTGGATTCCTAGGGGTTATAGTTCAGTTCTACATTAGTTTTGGTATTAGAGCCACTCTTGATTCTTAGTTCATTGCTCCATTTTAACAACCATGGATTCAAGAGATGCAAAGAAATCACTTTTTGTCATCAATTTTTCATATTTGCCGCATCATGTCTTAGCAGCCACTCACGCTAAACTCAACATCAAGAAGCCTTCATCTACAGTTTCTTCTTTGCTCATCATTTCACAATTAAAATTTTAGATTTAATTCTTCGTTTATGTAATCGTTTTTCCTTATTTCTTCCAAGGAAAATTTCTTAGTTGTTTTTCATTTAATTTATTTAGGGAGAGAGACCAAAAATAGGAAAAAAAAGAGCAGGCAAAAAAAAAAAAAAACAGGTTAAACAAAGACTTAATGTTGCAAAATTCAGCAACATACATTCCATAACCAGTCACTACTCTAGTATTTATCTCAGTCCACTACATTTAATTAACCTATACTAGCCACTACCCCAAATCCTATATTAGCCCACCACAGCCACACTCTAACCCATGTTACCAACCCAACAACATATCCATCTCCATCAATGTCAAAACCAACCCAAGTCCTACCCTTGCAAGAAGATTTGGTGCATCATCAGCATTACACCGCCAACCATTGCAGTCATCTTTAGTTCGGAATTTGATTTGATTCAGCTTTAGATCAAGCCCGACTTCAGTGTTATGGAATGGGTCGAAGATATTGAGCGACATTCAGCTTCTAGAACAGGCTGGACAGTGTGATTTGGTCCCGGTTCAACTCAGCTCAACCAGGTGTCTTTTACCTTTGTAGTATCTTTCTAATTATTTAAAATAGCTTCAAAGTATTTTGTGCGTAGCCTCCCACATCATTTGTTAAAGCCACACTATATTATTCTACCTTCTCTTCCCAGGACTTACCTTTGACTTACCCCCTTGTTTACCTTGCCTTGTTTATCCTAAACCCTGTCCCCCTGTCTACCTTCAATATTAATTCTGGAGCTTTGTTTGGAAGGCGGAAACTCTTTCACATACTATTTGGCCGCGTTAAGTGCTACGAATATTTGTCTTACGGGCTTGTAATTTCACTGTGGATTTATTCCAGTCACCTTATTGGTTGTAGTGAATGCATCTTCGTAGCGGTAAAAGCATCTCGAATGTTTCTCATTCCTTGTCCAATATGGACTGTGGTTCCAGAGGGTTACCAAACTCATTACTGATCTGTCAACTAAGGTGGGCTAGTCTAACATTTTGCACAATGCTCGGTTTGTTGCATTAGAAGAGTCCCTCCATCGATTGTTACATAACCATCTTCAAGTTTCCCGGGCTAACCCGACTCATGGTCGGAACCTTGGTCAACTCCCCAATCATAAACATCATTATTGGCAAGCTGCACTTGCTTGTCATGACCTCCCTTTCTGTGAACATTTTAAACAAAGGGATGCTTGGGACCTAGATGAGCGAGCCATGAAGAACATTCGAGCCGATGCGTCCACTTTTGATGGATGTTTGGAGTTTGGACCCTACAGCCTTCGTTGATTGGCTGGCGAAACAAATAATTTCTTTGAGTTGCAGGATTTGTCCGATGGCAAGAAAGTCCGATTTGCCAAAATGAAGCTCATTGGTAGGGATAAACTATCTTGGCAAGCAGCCGAACAAATTTTGATGCGGCGTTGCCAACCTGTAATCATTGATTGGGTGAAGATGAAGGAGAAACTCACTAAGAAATATCTACTTTTGTCTTATTAGGGTAATCTTCTTGATCAATAGAATAGATTGCAACAAGAGTCCAAACCTGCCACTGAGTATGTGGTTTGAAGAGGATCTCATGCGTTGTAATGTCACAAATGAGGAGCGCATGACTTGTCCAGTCAGCATCTTTCTAATTATCTAAAATAGCTTCAATGGTATTTTGTGCTTAGCCTCGCGTATTATGATTTTCTAGCTCCACTATATTTTGTTCCTTTCCCTTCCCTTCCCTAGGACTTGCCCACTCACATATCCCGTTTTTATCCTAACCCATCTCCCCTGTCTACCCTTGATTAACACCGGAGCTCTTTTTGCCGGTGGAAGTTCTTCTCACGTACCATTTTATACGTAGTGGTAAAATCGTCTCAACTTCCCCTCAATCCTCTTCCGGAATGGACCCTGGGTGTCATGACCCAAAATCTAAACAGGGTTGCATGACCGGCTAGTGACAAAGTCACCGAGCCCTCACAATTCTATCTCATCATCAGAGCAAAATTGAACATAACATTTACAACAGATACGGAAGCAATAGAGGCAAACATATTTATTCTCCAGAGTTAACTATGAGTTATAATTACAGACATGTTATATCAAAACGAAGTAGACATCGTCTGCGTATATACAAACTCCACTACAACACCCACACTGCTTCTATATAATACTAGCAGTAGCAAAAACCTCATATACAAGGCACAACTCCGCTATTCACAACATCCTGAAGAGAAGAAAAGAAAAGGGCCATAAGCAAAAACTCGTGTGAGGTACGGATACCAAAGTTACAGGTTTGGCCATGAAAAATATTTCATAATATGCAATCAGTCCGAAACATGCAATCAGTCCCCAAGGATAGGACCATTAATTTAATTTATGTCATAATTGGAAGTCAAAATTCGACGGTCTTTTTGCTAGCATTTGTGGGGAGCGACCCCGTTATAGAGAGATGGTTTGATATCAAAACCTTGTACGGTGCCTGGCTGCACCACAACCTTATAACCTTATGTCACTAGTCTGTTTATCGTCCCCTAGAAGCCGGGACACCGTCTGAACAACATAGTATAGTAAAATATGGTCAGGAAATATAGAACTTTATGCTCACAAATTATTTTTCCATGGTCTAAGCATTAGAAGCAAGAGCACATGTAAACAATTCCCTTTTAAAATAATTTAAAACTTGTCTAAAACAATAAATTATTAAGGAACACACGCGAATCGCATCTTTAGTATTTTAAAACAACAATATCTCATTACGAAATATTTTTGTTTAAAATGCATGGTATCACGTAACTCACCTTAAAAGAGTGATGAACCCTTTGTCACGTCTGGCTAACTTGATACGTTTATACCTAAACAAAAATTATAATTAATCTAATATTAAACACCATTTAGACCGTATGCGTCATAAGTAATTTACTAATTTTTAACTTAGGACTAACTGTTCTTTAATTAAAATTCATGGTACTAGAAACAAGCTTGGGCAAATCTGTTCTGATTCAAAATTACAAAATCACTTAAATAGTTTATATATATATATATGTATTTTTTTTTTAAAGATAGTAGTCCTAGTGTGTTTATTTATCATTTATTCCAAAATACGTAAACCCAAACCGTGGGTTGTGTACTGTGGGTATGTGTGGTGTTTGAAGGTATATTCACGTGTATATATACGTGTGTGTGTGGATAAGGAAGTGCATATAAAGATATGAACTTGTAAGAGGAGAAATATATGTGAAAGAGAGAGACAGAGAGTATACCGAGAAAGCAGAGAAGTGGAGTGGGGTGTCCTGCTCCTTACGTTCAAATTCTACTCTATTATTATTATTTTTGTTTGCAAAAATAACTCTTATTTATAGATTTTTATAAGAGTGACGAGTCACCCTCCCATAGACATATAATTGCCACATGGAGGTGAATAAGCTGTCACTTTGGCACAAGAATGTCCAATCTTAGTGCCTGGTATCACACTCTATGAAGAAGATCAGTTCGGCTCCACCGCACCGATCCGGACTTCGATGAGAGAAAAATCTCGAAAATTCCCTATTGACTAATTAAAATGCGAGGATCATCGTGGTAACATCGAATTTTAAAATAAAAATCTCGATAGCTCAAAATTTATACCGTTGATTGTCTTCATACTCTCGTTTAACATGTACCGTATATTTAACTTTTATATTTAACTCGTTAAGTGTCCACAAACTTGTTTCAAAAGATAGTTATAATTATGTTATTTTTATCACCCAAAAAATAAATAAATATGCTCCTGTAGATGCCCATAATGCGAATTATGTCGGGTAATTACGAACTAAAGGTCGGGACCTTACACTGGGTCCATAGAGGGTCTTACCAAACTCATCACCGACTTGTCCACTAAGGTGGACAAGACTAATCCCCAGAACAACATTCGACTTGTCACATTGGAGGAGTCCGTCCACTGACTGTTGCACACCCATGCACACGTCGGTCCCAACGTTGAGACCAAGATAAGCGCGCCATGAGGAGCATTCGAGTTGACAGACCTACTTTTGATGGACGCTTGGACCCAACAACATTCGTTGATTGGCTGTCGGAAATGGACTATTTGTTTGAGTGGCACAATTTATCCGATGACAAGAAAGTCCGCTTTGCCAGAATAAAGCTCATTGGTAGGGCTAAACTTAGTGCATTTTCCTTACAGTATAGTTGGTAGATAAAATGTTAATTGCAACCAATGGTTGAAGTTTGAACACCATAACAGGCTGAAGTCTTCAATGTAGAAGTACCTAATTTGTTTTCCTTTTACGTTCAACAGTTGATTCGAATGATTTCTTATTCTACTTGATTGTTCCGATAACAGAGTTCTATTAATTAATAGTTAGGAGTATTAAAATCACCACTGCAATGAGACTTTTTTTTAACAAAAATGCTAGTCACTTCCCAATAGGTAGTGAGTAGTCTCGATAGATGTGTTGCAAATCTGCGAATATATAGTAGTAAATGATAAATATAAAAATGTCTTGAGATTTGTAAAATTGTGTATTGACATGCTAACTAATGTGTTTTCTGGCAACAGTTTTCATCACCGATTAGAAAAATGTAAATTTGCAATTCTTTTCAATGTATGAAAGAAATTCGTAAGAGTGGTTAGCCATAGCCGGTGAGGAGATGTTCTTCATAGCAAATTTTAAATTTTGATATCGGAATGAAGATTCCAGCCAACCGAGCTACTTTTAGCTTATACAGTTCGTAATTGAAAATTTGATGACTATCCTTACAAAATTTTCTGGAGCTGCCACTGGAAAATTCTCTACAGCCCTCCAAGAATTCAATACTAACTGAATAAGTTGTTAGAATCTCTAGCCTCTTGGCTGAAAATATGAGCTTGTCTTTCTATCAAACGTGGTAAACAGCTGCTGCTTAGAGAAAGCCTGTACTCAGAATTTGCAATGGATCTCCTCCTAAAATGAATTGTAGCCTTTCTAACTCATGATTCCACTGCCAAGGTCTCCTCAAAATCTGGTTGTTACTCATCAAATTGCAGACAGTATTAAACTCAATCCCCCACATATTCAATCTATGCTTTGTTGCGTGTCTCCTAAGGCGGCAAAGCCATTGAATAAAAGCCCCTTTGGCACCCTCTGTGTGAAATAGACAACATGAAACAAGGAGCTTTATCCCTCCTCATGTCTCAAATTGCCTTTCCGGCAGATTTATTGAGTAAATCCCACAAGGGGATGTGATCCACTTGTGATGTGTGTTACTTGCATACACCAGTTTGCTGAAAAACTCCTAAGGTACACTATGATGTTAAAGTCATTATACAGATGCTTGTGGCTTATTTACAGGCTCTATCCATGTTAAAGTTTGAGAAGGCCAGGCAAATGCCTGAAGACTATCCAGAATCCTTCAGAAAAGCAGTTGCAGTTTTCCAGCATGCTCGAATGTCTGTAATTTGTTAACATACTCCATAGAAAGAAACCTCTTCTCTATAGCATTCTATCATTTTGCTTATAGCTGATGGCTTGTTTATTAAATTCTTCACAGTTATGATGCTGACTCTGAGAGCCTCAAACACCTGAAACCTCTTTCAGAAAAGCTTTTGCAGTCTCTAGATGGAGACCTTGATTTCCTGGGCCAGTATCCTTTCATTTTATTGTAGTCTTTCGTCTGAAATTTGTTTGCTGCAATCTGTTCATCTGATTATTTGTATTCTCTCTATTTCAACTTGAATATAGGAACATTAAGGAAAGAACAACAAATATCCATTCCTTGTTTTTTTCTCAGTAATGTTGCAGGGACAGGAATAGAATCTAGGAGAATAAACGAAAAATGATTTTCTGCCTCAGTCTCCTAAATTGCTTCCACAAGTTTCAGACACATCTAGATGGGATTAAGGATGGGGATAAAGGGGGGATGTTTGTTCGCGGGATAATAGATACGATTGTATGTGGTGCGGGACTAGTTGTGCTATGTTTGATTTGGGTGGGATAAAGAATGAGAAAAAAGAGTACAAAATTATTTTGACCTTTGGATGTATAGGGGAATAATCCCAAAGGTCGGTATTGGTTAATCCCTCATATTGGGTATTAAGAGAGGCAAATAGCCCTCTCTAGTTCAATCCCATTTTTAGTCTACGTAACAAACGTCAGACTAAATACTTCTGGAGAATGTGTGCGGCCACATGTTCCCTTGTACCATAGATGGGGAATTACAATCCCGGCATCAAACATACCTTTAGAGGGGATAATGTGCAGTCTATTTGATGGTTTCAATATCAGCACTTCATCTGTCGAGACACGAGTTTGTGTTAGTAATTCTTGTTTCATAGCTTGAAGGCTAGGAATTTTGTGATATCTTGAGGAAGTTAAAGAAACATAAGGTTTTAAGTTCTTTCTCCTTGATTACAATTAGAGAAATCCCACCATCAATTGCTGCTGCAATCGCTAAAGGTAACTTGGATCCAACTACCATGGAGGCCTTTGATCACTTCCCAAGTTCTATACCTCATATAAATCCTACTTCAAAAATCCAAATTTTTAGTCAACTGCCAAGACAGGAGGCCACTGCCGTTTCTAAAGAAGAGTATTGCTTTTCTATTATTTCCTCTCACAGAACCGGAAAAGAAAAAACTAAAGGCAAGTTCTTTAACCCCAGCTGATATGATGTTCGCAATTTTTTTTAAACCAAGTCACCAATGTTCGACGATTCTTCAACTATTGGAATTTTCTTCTGACTAGAAAAATTTCTGAAACTCGGAGGCAGCTCAATTATGAGGCCTCCCAATGAGGGGGAATTGCATGACATTGTATTGTTATAACCATAAGGAAGTGTAAATGGATGTTCCACACTTGTCAATATTATGCTGACTATTGTGGTACATATAAGAAAACGAGGCCACTCATTAATGTGGATCCTTAGGTACCTACCTGCCTTACCCTTAAGCCGCCACTACCAGAAGAAGAGATACAAGATATCTAAAAGTATAGTTTTATATGCCGTATGTATATAAATTTTAATGTAGTTAAAAGCGTTGGAACTGAAACAGAGGGTAATCAATTTTGCAGTAATGGGGCAGAAAGCGACGAGGGTGGAAAGCAACTGCTTCAATGAAGCTACAGAGCTGGAGAAGCTAGTATGCCCTTTGAAAACTCCATCTACAGAAGAAAGTAAGGCAACTAGGGACAAAGTCCAACCAAAAAAAGTGCCTGAAAACAACCCATTCAGAAAAAGAAAATATGCTGAAGTTGAGTTGGAGATTGTTGCCGAACAAGTTTCAGTGGTTACCGAGCTTGAGAGTTCGGGAATCTTGTGTGTGACTCCAGAATCACAGCAGAGTGTAGATTCTAAGCCTACTAGGGCAAGTGGTGGGAAAAGGAATGCAAAAAATGAGAAGTTGAAGCCAAGCAATTGCCAAAGTTTGGCAAGTAAGAAGAGCAGCATTTTAAATTTCTTTTCTCGAGTGTAATCTTTCAATTGATTTGGTCAACTATTAATTATTGCTTAGTCTCTCTAGATACTTACCCCCTCATGTAAACTAAACTCTGATTTTTTTGAAGGAGTTTATTGAAACAATAACTTGAGTGTCACCAATATGGTAAAAGACCAAGCATCAATATGCAGGAAAATGATCTCAACACATTATTCTCAAGCTGAAGGACTTTATGCCATGTAGTAATGCAGTGTTAGCTTTTGTGAGAAGAGACAAGTGTCATGAATATATTGACTCATTTACAATAGTTAACTAATTGATGTCTGATTCTAAAATTATTTTAATAATCTATTGGTCAACCCATCGCTCATATTAACTCAATCACCCCTGCTAATTGTGAATGCTTGATGTGCATGTGGGAGAAATGTAAATAATATGAAAACAATTTTTTTAAAATTTTTTGTTTCTGAAAGGGAAGTGCTACATTGTTATGGTCCTAGAAAAGTTTTTTCAAAAATATTTCCGAATTTAAAATCAAAGGTTAGGATTTATTTGAACTTGAAAGCTTACACATTCAAGTAAATTTACTCCATTCATTTTGAATTTTGAGACATTTACTTTTCATGGATCAAAGACTTTTCCTTCTGAAATATTATGAGAGTATCCAAAATATTCTCTCCATATAGAACACTATATCCAATCTACCCAAAATCACACTACCAATTTCTAGATTTCTTCTCTTGAAAACCATCTACCTACATGTTTATCTAAAAATAGAGAAAGATTGATTAATCCAAAATAACTTTTTTTAATTTGAGATCGTCAAAGAGCTTCCAAACCTTGATATACATTACACGTCGTCTAACTATTGCTGCATCTTATCATATTTGATTTCAAGGATCATCACGTCATAAGTCAAAGTTAGCAATCTTACAAATCAACATAAAATGAACATTTTTATTTATTTAAAGAAAGCTTTATTATAAAAGATTGAATATCGAGTTGATTCTTTAATGTTCCGATGACGCCATAGAACTTGTACTAACTGAGTGATCTTTTCTCCGTGGTCGATGATGTGTACATGTTCCTCCTTATAGGTTGTATCTTCATTAATGGCGACTTCTTCTCAATTGTGGACATGAGTTGAATGTGCTATGTATTTTTGTAGCATAGACACATGAAATTAATACGTTGTGTACCCTATCGATCTGAGGTAAAAGTGCTAGACGGTAGGCAACTTCTTTGATTTGTTATAATATCCCGAACGACTCAATGAATCGTGGTGATAACTTCCCCTTTTTGCCAAATCTGACAATTCCTCGGTGTGGCGAGATCTTCAAGAACACGAGATCTCCGATGTTGAAAATCAAAGGTCGGGTTCTCTTATTGATGTAGCTCTTCTATCGGCTCTGTTATGTCAGTAGTCGTCGTTGAATGACTTTGACCTTGTTTGTCATCTCTTGCACAATATCCGATCCTTATAGACTAGTTTATTGAAATTTGATCCAATATACATGTGATCAGAAAGGTCGTCTATAGAGTGCTTCATATGAAGCCATCTTGATGTTTGCTTGATAATTATTGTTGTATGCGAATTTGACGAGTGTTAAATGTCTCTCCCAACTTTCTTAGAAATCTAGTACTCCGATTCTAAGCATATTCTCTAATGTTTGAATCGTTCTCTCAGATTGTCCATCGGTTTGAGAGTGAAAGGCGATTCTAAGATGAAGACCAGTTCCCAGAGCTTTCTGCAAGCTCTACCAGAATGTTGATGTCACGACCCATCTAAAAAATACATGGTCGCGACCGGCCGATGGGGTTTAATCCATCAAGGTCTCAATTTATAAAACTGGTTTAGGGATTTTCATAATATCAGAGTGCGATATATAAAAAAAAAGTGCGGAATAACATTAAAAATACTCCCGAAGTGCTAGTGATAAATTAACTATTACATCATCCAAAGTAGAATCCTCGGCTCGGCCACAGGCGGCTCGGCCAGGTATCAAAAAGTACAAAAACATAAGTCCAAAATAGAAAGTACATTACTAACAACATGAAAATCTAATAACTTGGCGAAGATACACAAAATCACGCAGCGTCCTCGACTTCAGAAGCACCTGTAGTTGTAATCAACAACAACTCTTAAGCACTAGGCTAGTGTGAATTTTGTTATAACAATGCTTCTCGGATTTCAGGCAGAAAATGACTTTTCTCGTAAGCGTGCAATTTAAAATAATTTATAGTTCACAATTTTGCCAAGTGATCCATCACATTTATAAAGAATCGTAACTCATTTTCTGAAGTTTAACTTCTCATTTCAGGTTCCAAGTGAATTTTCACTTCTAGGAACAATATCCATTTAGAATAATATTCAGTTATTTTGTTCAACGGTCACCGAATATAGGGAGCTACCCTAACAGATATAAAATCGGCATGATGTCATCCGGCGGATCTATCGGTCGTCGATCCTTTAACCTTATTTCATTCACCTCGCCATATTTCTTATCCCCTGGCGGTCGGGGCACCGTATGAACATTTAATCGATAATTTCCTCGATAATCCATAAAAGTAAATCCGAATAGCATGGAAATATTATTTGTCAACCACATTTCTACTAAACATGTCAAGTTTGTCAACTTCTCAATTAAGCTAATTTCCATAATTCATGCAATTTTCATGATTTCGATAAATATCTCAATATTTCCTTACTTGATTTCAATACAAATAATATGGATATTAAAGATATAAATTTTCGCCCAAAAAGATAAATATGTACTTTTTTTCCCCTAAAATCGATAAACAAGGCATAACAAAACTCACCTCGATAGTTGTTCGCCCAAAAGCTCTCGTACTGCCCTACGCGTCACCGACTTTGGAATCTAGCATAAGGGTCACAGGATTTAGCATGATCGTAATCTAATTTATTTATTTTTTTAATAAAAACGTTGCATATTCCCACGGTTTATTAGACTCGTGTCAAAAATGATATTCGATGTGTCCAAGGGTCACGTGATCTAATTTTTTTTCTAAGTGTTCGGCTAAGGTACTGTTTTTATGGCTTAAGTGACGAGTTTCGGTCAACCACTAAATCTCGGGTTGGGTCTAAAAATGGTTTGGTTCAAATGAACATTTCCGGTAAAAATAATGTTTTTTGTTTCGGAACTCAAGTAATGCTCATGCGAGTTTTAACGCGGACTAAGTCTACTAAGTTGTGTCAAAACTGACCCGAACAAGGGCTGCCCGAGCAGGATCTGCCCGAACCAAGGGCTGCCCGAACAAAAATTGCCCGAAAAGGGGCTGCCAAAATTGTCCGAACAAGGCCTACCAAAACTGCCCAAACCAGGGGCTGCCCGAACTGGGTTTTCCCGAGCAGAAACTGCCCGAACCAGGGCCTGTCCAAACAGGGTTTGCCCGAACAAGGGCTGCCCGAAAAGGGGGCTTCCCGGACTGCCCAAAACTGGACAGTGTAAACTGTCCAGAAGCTGCGTTTCAACAACTGAAAAATCAGCTGCGTTCGACAGTGAGTTTCTCCCATTCCCGAGCCTTCCGAGCCTCAGGTCCAACATGCATGCGTGCTAAAATGTGTCGTCTACAACCCCTAATAAGTATTTTTCACAGAAATATAGTAGAATAAAAACTCCGAGTGATTAAACAAGGCTTACTACCAGTAAAATTGGACAGTGTACTTTTTTCCGTTCAAACGGCAAAAACTTCGTATTTTTCAACCTTACGACCCCGGGTTTGAACATACATGAGTTGTAATGACCCATAAAATTTTAAATGAATAAATAAATAGTTCGAGCAAAATTATTATTATTTTTTTTTATACTCAACATATTATTATTTTTGTTTCGTTTGCGTACACGAATATGTTGATGTGTATATATGATATGTAATATATTTATATGTATTGTGTATATATGATTATTATTAAAAAAAATTAAAAAGAAAAGAAAAGAAAAGAAAAGTATATAATTAAACTAATATGTTTTTATATATATGTGTGTGCTGTGTGTGTATCTGTGTGTGTGTGCCGTGTGTGTGTGTGTGCTGGAAAAAAAAACAAGAAAAACAGAGAGCTAGGGGTGTAGCTCCCTCCATGATTTCTTCCCCAAAATCTTATCCCCGACAAACCCCACCCCCTCCAGTCACCTCCCTCTCCCATCAACCCCCTGCCACCACCAGCCACCCCCCCCACCGTTGGATCTCCCTATTTTCCTCTCCACCATCCATGGCTTCCCAAACTTTTGCTATAAAATGGAGCCCTCCCTTTCTGTTTTTCTTCACCCCAGCAGTAGCAGCAAAGAGGAGGGAAGAGGAGGAAAGAAAAGGGAGGAAGAAGAAGAAACGAAGCCACTACGCGAACCGAAAACGCGACCGAAACGCGACCAAAACTCATCGGAACTTCGAACCAATGTAAGATTCCTACTCTAGAGTCTTCGTTTTAATGTTTCGGAGTAATTTCGAGTTGTTCCGAGGTGTTACGGTGCCTCGTCGGAGCTCGCCAGAGCTTCGCCGGAAACTGGGTTTGGTTTACTGGAAAAACGGGGGGAATTTTAAAGAAGATGAAACAACTACACTTAGCCCCCCCTTGTTTATTCTAATTATATATGTATATATTCTTTACTTCTTATTTTAGTTTAGTCCTTTTGATAAAATTACAAAATTGCCACTACCAAAAAAATTACAGAATTGCCACTCACAGCATCTGCCGTATAAAAAAATTTTAAAAAGGAAAAATTACACTTCCCCCCCTTGGTTATATATTATTTAATTAGTTTAAATTAGATTTTTATAAACTACTAATTGACCCCAAGGTGTAAAATAATAAAGTATTATTAATTATTATATTACACATTAATCTTATTATTTTATAAAATTACAGATTAGTCCCTATTTTATTAATTTACAGTTTTATCCTTAAGATATTTAAATTACAAATTTACTCTAATTTATTTAAATTATAAGTAAACTTATTTATTTTATAATTAAATCACTACGATATTATTTTAAAATTTTATTTGCACAACTATCTTATTATTATGCAATTTCTATTTAGTAGTTTGAATATTAGTCGAGCATGAAATTATCCTGAATATTACTATGGTTACTTGACGATTTCTAATACTCAGGGTGTCCCGTGGATACCCGAACGTAAACACACTGGTAATAATATACGTTTAGTTGTTGTGGATTATTCCCCGTGGGAATATTATGCGTGTCTTGTAGCCGTGATGCGACATGAGCCGAGCTTTGACTTTAACCAGAGGATGTGATAGACCCAAGCTTTTGTATCACCCAAGCGCTGTAATTTAGCCGTGTCATGCGTTTAGCCAAATTTCGCTTGAGCCGGAATTATATCTAGCCCTAACGTGCCATTTATAGTATAACGGCCCTCTAGCATCAACTTTAAACTTATATTGTCCGGCACGATAGGAAAGGATATAATGTTAGGGAGAGCGTATTGATTGGGAACATGACGATCGGGAGCAGGGCGGTTGGGGCGCAGGGCGGTTGGGAAGCATCGGTTAGTCGGGCGGTCGGGATCGTTATCGTTCGGGAGCACCATATTGGACTTTATTGATTGAGAGAAGCCTATTCGAAATACATGACGATGTCATTGATGTTAGAAAGCCTATTCGAAATATATGACGATGTCATTGATGTTAGAAAAACCTTTTCGAATTATATGACGTGATCATACTTTAGAATATTTGATTAAAGTCGAGTACTGTGAAAGATTTTGAATTGATATACTCTGTGTTAGTTATAACTGCAATTCTATTAATTCGGTTAAATCTGGTATTTATCACTGTTCACACTTATTGTATGATACTACCAAACCTTGATTATTTCTACACATTTACACATTTCATATTCTTTTAAAAAATGCTCTAAAACATAAAAAGGGAAACTTAAGGGTAAGAAACTTACTGAGTGTCAAAACTCATGGTGCAACTTCCTCCTGCCCCTGGTATTTCATAACCAGGTACTGACGATGATGGAGCCGGACCCGACTTTACACCATATGATGACGCTTACCCCGCAGAAGACGTGATCGAGCCGTGGATCACTTAGACTAGTTTAGACTGCTCTGACTTTACTTTTAAAGTCTTTTTGAATGTAAACAGTCTCTTCTGAAATGTATTTTGACGATCTCGTGTATCAAACTCGTATTTCAATATAATGATGGTATTTTAGTTACTTTACTCTTTTTATTAACGTGTCCGAAATTCGGGGCGTTACATGAGTAGTATGGTGTCTTAGCTACAAATATTATTAGAAATCTCAACCTGAAATGAAACGAAATAAAAACGAAACGCCATATAAACGTAAGGTGCGTAAAGAGGACGAATGAAAGTCGGTACCTCCGATTGCGTTTTGCTTCGGATTCGAGCGTCCCGAGCACGTCCCGAGACTGACCCGAGTCTAACCCGAGCCTCCTCTAACTCTCTCTTGCTAGTTTGGCTCCTCTCTCTCTCTCTCTCTCTCTCTCTCTCTCTCTAAAATGCTAGGAATTCTCAAATATGTAAAGTGCTAGTGTGCTTGTGAGGTGTATGTATTTATAGACCAAAAGGATTTGCATGTGCTTAGTGTGTGTGTGTGTGTTCTGCCGTGTAAAAATAGTGGAGGAGCAAGTCTTTCACTCCAAGTCTCCCAATGCATGTGTTTCCATTGGCCTACACTATTTTTTTGCACATGTTAAATTTTGGTTTTTTAAATATATGCATGATTAAAAATCCTAGTGTATAATATAAGTAAGCTTAAGAAAAACATATTGATGATGGCCTACAATTCCTAGCCATGAGAAAATAGGTGGGGCCTACCCGGTCCCGTCTTGACTGTTCGGTACGAAATCTGATCAATTTCGATCGCGGACAAACCTCGTAAAATTAATGTATATAAATTTATATATCTACGCGATCAAAAATATTGTGAATTCGGTAATTTCGAGTGATCGGACATAATTCCTGTGTCTCTCGTCGGTTAAATTAATAATATCATCACACTACCGATATTTTCGTTAAAATTCGAATTTAGACAAAAGAATCTTTTTTTTTTTAAACTCCATAAAATTAGGAACTATAAACTTAAAATTTTAAATTTTCAAAATAATTTAATTGATTAAAAGGATTGGGGTTTCATAGTTGATGTGAATCTCGGGTCGCAATCGGATATGATGGATACCGGTACTCCCATATAGTTTAATAATCTTTTTGATGTACAATCAACTGCATGATTCTATTGTATCTGATATATTGATTGGTAAAAAGTGTAACGACTTTGTCAGGCGGTTCAAGATGATCCAGATGGCATCATGCCCCTAAGGTGATTTTGATAGTCTAGTCATGAAATTCATAGCAATATGTTTCCATTTCCATCCCGGTATAGGTGAATGCTGGAGGGTTCCTCATGGTTTTTGATATTCTACCTTAACTTGTTGGCATGTAAGATAAATAGCTACGTACTTGACATCCTTCTTCATTCCGTTCCACCAATATGGTAGTCTTAAATCCTGGTACATTTTGGTTCCTCCAGGATGGACAACAAAATTTAACCGGTGAAATTCTTTCCGTACAGATTCTCTTCGTGTCCCAAAATTTGGCACGAAGATTAGTCTTAGGTATCTTAGGCCCTTCTCCGCATGTATAGTCTATCAACTCAGGGTGTACAAGGTGCACTGGAGTTGTTTTGGTGTGCGTGAGGCCACCTCAGAGCGCCAGTACTTACTCCGTCGTGACTTCCCGAGTTTGTTCTATCCGTGATAGCACTAGGATGGGTAGTGATAGAATAATTTTGTGGGTCTTTGTGAGATTACATAATGTACCCTAATATTCGGCATGGTAGGAGTAAAAAACATGTAGGCCTTGGGCCACTTTTCGTATACATGCTTATAGGTTTGATTTATATACTAGTGCATTGGCTTTTATGATGATTGCTATATGAAAACTTTTTGACACCTGTCTTATCATCTAAATTTATATTGTTTTAACTGTAAAATAGAAACATGTAACGATGCCTATACATGTGAACAACCTGAGACCAACAACGCCAATAACCCAAACCCAATGTTGCATCAGGGATCAACGAATTCAACCAACTCCTTCGCACCCTTATAACTGCGACCAAACTGCTCCACAACACCAAGCATCCCTACATAGGGGACAACCCAACCGTAGCATCTTGCTATCAGAATTCTATAAGCACTAGCCCCCAACCTTCTCTGGAGAAACCAATCCCGCCATAGCTGAGACATGGCTCAAACAAATTGATAAGTTACTGGAGATTATGGATGTGAGAGGCCATGGAGACCATATAGCATTGGCCACCTATCAAATGCAATGTGAAGCCAACCACTAGTTGGCCAACTATCGGCTAGTTCTGGACAATTCCTGTAGAAATGTCCTTCCTTTCCGCAGTTGTAACATACTCTCGATGCCGTGTTTTGTGGCTGATTCCGGTATTGATTCTGATTTTGACTGAAGTAATGATTACTCCGTTGTTGGTGCTGCTATTAGGGTATGGGGTTTGTGTTCTGATAGGGTTTGGGTGCGTTGTATCCTATGTCGTATTTGGTAAACATGCAGGGTTCATAATGCAGTTTGTGTTAAAATAACATCCAGTTGACCGCAAAGGGGGTACCGGTCAACCTCTTGGGATGGTATCGGTCGACAGCCCAACCTAAAACAATGTCGTCTTCCTCATTGTTTTTTGTTTCATTCATTGTTGCTTCATGGAGCTTTGAAGGGGTTCTGGTACTTCAATACTAGGGATAGGGATAGGAATTAGAGTCCCATTGGAAGAAGGGGCACCAGTAGGAGATGGACAAACCATTTCCATAGTTTAGGTGCTGCCGTGCCACAAGGCACGACCATAGAAGTAACGAAAAAGAAAACCTTATGTAGTTGGACCATTTGCTCTATCCGGTCTAGTTTTACTTCTCTAGAGAAGATGAGATGCTCAGAATGAAAGTGTTCGCAACGCATACCAAAAAAAAGGTACTAATTAAGCCGGCCATTAATAACTAGTTTGAACATCAGGAGCGGTCTGATCAAATAATTTCTTGAACTGAGGATTGAAAGTGGGAATTGAATTGAAATTGTATTGTTATAGGGAGGTGGAGGGAAAATGGATCCACGGGAGTGAGGAGATCAAGAAGGATGGAGGGTGTAGGGAGGTCGAGTGAGGGAGGGAGGTCTGCCATAGCAGATTAATTGATGGAGGGAATAGATAGATGAGAGGTTGACGGGAGGTAGCAGGAAAGGGGGAGAAGTTGCAGGGATGGATGTGATGGCGGCGTGGAGGGGCGGTGGTGAATCAGTAAGGTGATGATGGTCTGGTTTTAGGGGGAAAGAGATACAGTTCATATATATATGTATATGAATTTGTATGTATGCTTATTGTATGTACACCATATATGTACAAATACCACGTATGTAATTTTGAACGTATTACATATGTATACAGAAGAAATACACAAAATAAATTTTAAACATTTGAAATTAAAATAATAACTCAAAATTTATTTATAAATGAATTAAAATTTAGCAAGTTCTTACATTGCATCATAAGAGACTTGCTCATTTCGTCTCCGAGCATTAACTGTACATCATAAAGCCGCAAAATTTAGTGTACAGTTGCAATGATATGCCCAAATGTTAGGGGATCAGAACAATAACTAATCGCCGTTGACTCATTTATAATTCCATTCTCAATGTCTTTGTAGTAGCATAAAATAATGTAGTTTCAGTGGTACTATTAGGTAGGGAAATTTCTATCACTGTTGTGCATACCATGGATTTTATGCTAGTACAATGGTATTGACAAAAGGCTAGTGCTCTTGCCATATCAAACCAGTAGTTACCATTGCGGTTCATAATTGAAAAAAATGGTCTTGCCATATCATTCCGGATAACTTTTTTATGCAAAATAAATGTTTTTGTAAATCATTTCCTTAACAAACAACCACTCTTGCCAAAACGAAAAAGAAACAACCAATCACGTTCTAAGAAAATAACCTATTTTTCACAAGATTCCCTCCTTTCCAACCACTGAATTGCGAACTAAATGCAGATTAGACCAAATCCATCACATCCTAATATTTTTCGCAATCATCACACTCATGACCTCATTGATCTATGAACTATTCTGGGTCAACCTCCATAGGCGAATGCAACCGTCTTCGCCAGAACTCACCACGCTGCTATCATCAATGAAAACCAGTCCATAAACCCCACCCAAATGAGCCCCCTTGATGGTTATACGGTTTGATGCTGGCTTGCCAACCTCATAAATAATTACGCACGTGTCGAGCGACCCGGTGGAAATCATGCTGCTATCAGGAGACCAAGCCAAGCAGTTTATGCGTGCAGTGTGGTATAACATGTTCTTAAGCTTCACCTGCAAAACAATTAATCGAGAATAAGGCATCATATTTGATGATCAATCACTGCATCGAGAAAACCAATAGTGAAGATGCTCTCTGTCAGTTAAATAGAAGACTATCTCGGCAGTAGGTGCCTAGATTAATGGCAGCTTGTGGGGTCTACTAGACAACAAGGTTAAGGTGCCCTCCATTAGTAAAATAGAAGACTATCTCGGCAGTAGGTGCCTAGATTAGTGGCAGCTTGTGGGTTCTACTAGACAACAAAGTTTTATTGCCCCACACAACACACAGAGACACGGGCACTGATATAATGTAAGATTCTAAGTCACCAAGTCCAAATACTCTCTCTCACAAGGAAGCTGTGGGATTGAACACAGAATAGAGGTCATTTGTGACACCCTGTACAATTGATCATCACGCCTACAGAAGCAGCAACAGCAACAAGTTTCAAATATTTGATCAGCTTATTTAGTATTTTAGTGTTAGTTCAAGGAAATTGCTACAGACATAGGCTCCATCTTGGTTTGGTATCCCTTGGGCATTTCCGGCAGAGGTGAGAGCTACTTCAGTGTTGGTACGGGGCTAGGGTAAGGAAAGGGAGAAGGAAGATTTGGACCTTGACTCCGCTTTTGCTTGATGTGGATTACTTGGAGAGAGCAAAAGAGATATTTTGACGGTACGGAGAGCTCTATGTATGTGCTTAAACAAATTTTTAGTACTTAGTAGTAGTTCATACAGTAGGAGTCGAGGGAGATTAACCCAACTCTTGGCTAATTTCATGATTTCAATGATGTTTTTGATACACAGTGCTGTACAGGGCTTTGACCTACTCTTTGTAAACGGGTGCCACACACTTTATGCTTTACTTCAAGTATATTTTATTCGTAAAAGAAGAAACAGAAAAGAAAAAAACAATCAACTTTTAGTGAACCTCCACAGGATGAGTTTTCTAGTCAGGACCTATGACACGGTGCTGACCAATATCTGAATGAAATTTTCTTTCAATAAACCAAACGGTTGTCTATTGCAGCAAGGTTGAACTGTTATTAGTGACACAATGTCTCTAAATGTCACTGGTTCCTCTTAGTTACACGGAAAGATGGAGTTATGCCTTACTCCGCTTAGCTTATATCACCAAAAAGTTACTTGTAAAATGCTTAGGGCAAACTATATACTATAACACCTTGAATATACTTATATAGTGTACCACCCCTCAAATAAAACAAGGGCATTGAACCACTGGTACATGTTTGATTCTCGCTTTTGATTCCACTGTGCATCCATCTGCATCTTTGGGCAAAATGAACGATATTTGCTGCTAAAAGGATGATCTTAAATGCCAGAAGTTGATACTAAATATCCACATTCCAATACATAAATAACCTGGATTCTAGAGAAAGCTATTTATCGAGTACCTCTTGGGAGAGACGATCCCAGACAACTGCTTCTCGATTGACATCTCCTGATGCGAACATAGAGAAATCTGGAGAGTAGCGAATAACAGAAATAGCACCCCTGTGCTTTTCAAGTACTGCCTCTTCTCTAAGGGTGTCACCATGGATGGAAAATATGTGCAGTTTGCCATCTTGGCTGCCCACAATGGCTTCACTTCCATCTGGTGCAATTTCGCATGCTGTCACAGTAAATTCAAGGTTAGTGGTTGAGAGGATTTTTGTACCACTTAGAAGGACAACTCCTGAATCAACTGAAACCAAGGCCAGCTCAGGAGAACGAGTGGCTAGGCTCAAGTCCTTCGGCTGACTGCCAATATCAACAGATTCTGCATCTCCACATTCATCGCCAAGAAGAGAATTTCTCCAAATCTGGGCATTGACAGAGAAGCAAAGAGAGCAAACTAATTAAAAGATAGCGAAAAAAAATAGAAACACCAAAAATAAAGGTTGCATTTGGGGGGGTTTGCCAATATTTACGCAGATATCTCCAGCACTAAAACACTGTCAATTACACACCCTATACCTAAATGACGTATGAGGCCCACACCTCATCTGAGTATGGTCTACTTCATTCGGTACTTTATGAAGTATCCCTAGCACTGCTTTTAGGGTATTGTACCCATACATAGATCATAGACATATACAACTAACTAATATCGTCCACAATTGAGGATGAACAGTACATAAGAGTCAATAACTTCTAGAGTAGAGATGCAACCTTCCCACATGTAATCACCTTTCCCTGTATCAATTAGCTATGACATTTTATATCATACCTGCAGTATTTTTCATGTGCATTTCCATAATATCATCAGTTTGGGATTTAACAAAGGAGAATAGTCACAAATTCCATAAACTACCCTCAAAAATCAAGCTGCACATCTACCTTGTTGATTGTTAAGTCTGCTACATGATAAATTACGAAAAATCTTACATTAAGGGACCACAAGTTCATACAGTTATTTTACTGGATTAGTAATCTCATTAGTCCAGTTGAACTTGGATATATTCCACAGCTACGGTCAAGATGTAAGTTCTCTAATAGAGTAATTATCCCAATTTTCGACAGACAACACTAATCTACAAGTGTTTATCATCAAATCAAGAGCAACAAAATGTATTGCGAAGAAAATGAGATGGAAATATGACTTTATATCATTCCTTCAATACATTGCTTGATATGCACTCTTCGGCATAATAACATGATCTATTCAGAAGCCTGATAGTAACACACTCGGCTTACAAGGGAACAACTACAATTACAAAATATAAAAAGGCAAAGCAGAGCACACTGCTAGGGGTAAAACATAATTCAAAAGCATAAAAAAAATGTTGTATTCCTCTTCAGATCATGAGGAATAATAAGAAATGTTTTTCCTTACTTCTTGAAATGAAACATGCAATTTGAAGTAATAAGCACGCAAATTTCAAGTAGTAGTTACCTTGTTGTCAAATCCAGATGAAACAATCTCTTCGTCAACAGCTGCAAAACATTTGATTTGAGAATTCACCTTCCTGTCTAACCTACCTATATATCCAACACCTTGGATCCATTTAACTATTAAACCATCATAACTGCTTGAAAATATAACTTTTGGGTTGCTTCTGGGCACCGATAGTGATGTAATGTTCTTCATGTGTCCAGACAAGGGTAGCGGGGCTTTATCAGGATCACTTGCAGAGAATAAGCTAATTGTTCCACCAAGAGAAACAGTTACTAAATAATCATTCTGCCAAAGACACCCAACTAGCATGTCTTCAACTCCACCTGAGCCTGGACAAGTCATAGTTTTCTTCACCGTCCCATTACCATCGTCAGATATCTCCCATATTTTTGCCGTCTTGTCAGCAGACACAGTTAGCACCTGAAATTGATGAACAGATCCAAATATTCGAATGCAACTTATGAAGAGCACAGAAAGAAAGGGCAGGACTTCCAGATTTTGTATGGAGCATGTTGCGGGATTTGACTAATTTACACTTTCGGCTAATTAAATTTTTGGTGTTACATATACCAGTCGGCTACTAGTATTATTCTAGCACACAAAACCAACCTTCCAATGGTTGTATGCATGTAGTGCTAACATTAAAAAGGCAGCTCTGAAATATTGAAAGTGAAAGCCCCAGGGATTATTGAAGGTAAGTCTGTGGGAATTCTCCCAAGACCGGATACAAACAATTGTGTGCTGAATTGCATCTTATTTTAGGTTTGTACTAAGCAATTGTTATCTACAAAATGAGTTGAGCGTGTCTTGCACAAAATACAAAACAACTTTGTCATTGCAAAAATTGCCCATCACCAAGTCTTTGCCTTAACCACAACTAGAAACTGCAGAACAGCCAATAGATATTGGTTTCAATGATCAGAGCATGTCAAGCAACTTCAGTTTGTGCTTGTTTATCTTAGACCAAACTTCACAAATATGGAGCCCTCCTTTTGACAATATTCCAAAATTACAATCCTGTACTACTGTTTAAAATCGCGGTTACAATACCTATGTCAACCACCAAAAACCATACTCAATGAAGCATTACTATTACACCAATTCTACCCTTTCTACTCGATCTTTATTTCCACCATGTTTTTACCCTTTTCCCACTGGTTGGTTTCTTTCAAGTTTCTAATACTCACTTCTTGACAAGATTTATTACATACCCCTCTCAGCGTACTTCTCTGTTTTTATCAATAAAATTTCCCCCGTGCCCCAAGATTCTTCGAAAACAAAACAAAATTCAAATAAATAAGGCAAAAACCAAAAATGGCATAATTAGAAGAAAACATCTCCATGAGAGGCAGAGGGAATCCCAAAGTTCCTCACCAAAAAGCATCCAGAAACCTACAACTCCAATACTCTGCCAAATTGTAAGCCATTCGACTTCAGAATCCTTAATAGTACTTTACTCCTACCTTTCACAACACTACACAGAGATGTTCAGCTGGCATTACGCCACCACAAAATTTGAGAATGGCCTTGAGAGCAGCCAAAACTTTTCTCTTTATATGGATCTTTGCAAAGTAGTGGCCACAGATGAAGCCACATAATGACCAAATATCACAAAAGTCCAAATCTATGAAGCACGGACATCCTAATAGGTTGGCCGGCGTCAACAAAAAGCATATGTGGCGTCTCTATTTATTTTAACTGATTTTGTAAGGTGGGACACAGCGGGGACACGCGAGTGACACACATGGGGACACAACAGGGTTACATATGCATTTTTTTATTCTTATTTATTTTGTGGGGGGGTTAAATATGTATTAATGCAATTATCTTGGGTCAAAGATGCAAATAAAGCAATAAAAACTCACGTTCACATTGACTGTACCACCTTCTTGAGGATTCAAGTCCTAAATCTCTCTCTCTCTCTCTCACGCGATTGAATTTGCTCCCCTCTCAATCAAAGCCCCTCCTCTCGAGCAGTATCTTTCACCCTCATTGAAGTTCTTTGCGATGTATATCTACATATAATGATAAGTTCGCTATTCCCCACAACTGCCCCTTGTGATGCAGCATAACCATGGCAATTCAGGAATGAACCAAACCAAATGATTGTTCTCAAACTTTCATCAGTATGGATACATATATACACACACACATATATAATGCATATTATACATATATACTAGCTATACGCCGTGTCTCGTCCCCATTTTCTTCAAATGTCCGTGTTTGTGTCCGTACTAAATAGGTCCAAATGTAGATAACATTATTATAGAAGCATAGTTCCTAATAGATGTTCCCCATCAGATGAGGAGTGTGCACTGCACAAACCAAATAGGAGCAAGACAGCACTATACAAACCTTAATCAATCTTCAAAAAATGGTGCTCATTTCCCCGTGAAAAGAAAGATAACCATTTTTTCTGTACAGTCTGGCTCAGTCAGCCAGACAAAGGGGGAAAATATACAAAAATCAATCCCATATTTCTCACTCTCCGCTCACTTCCATGAAAACAAAAGCCTTTACATATAAATCTCCGCCGTCATTGAGTATTCCAGAGGACAGATGCCCACAGTTGAACACTCTAGCAAAGCAGACATTGAATAAAAAGTCAACTTGAAAGTTGAAGCAGTTTGAGACAGAATCAAGACAACCCTGATTACCTGTTTACCATCAGGGCTCCAGCTAACAGCATAAATGCTGCCTTTATGGCCATCATCTGGGGACAGCTCTCCAATTCTCACTCCAGTTTTTGCGTCGTATAAGATACCTGTCTTATCAGAGCTTACGGTAATGAATTTGCTACCATCTGGAGAAAACCGTACACAATTGACAAAATTTGAATGGTCCCTGCAGATCATTGTCACAACACATTTACCGAAGTACATCTTTTGAAATGCACGCTCAATTCTAATGCATACTGCATGCAACGAATTATATAACAATCATTTTTCAGTTATAAAGTTTCAACTCATATTTATATAACCCACGGGACATCTCATAATGACGCCATGTCCACCTTGTCTGAAAAGGATAACAGTAACAGGTTTGTATCTAAACCCATTCCTAAATTAGACACTTGGATCCTCTATTGTCTTCAAAACTGATGAAGAAAAACAAGCCCAAATTCGCTACTAAAGAGTTCTACCCTCGCATGGAAATCCCCTGCAATTTCAAATACATTCTTAAATAATAACATCTTATGTCCTATTAGTATACTATTTCATGTTCAAGATTTGTCCACATATTCCTATGCAACTTTGAACATATAGCTACGTGGTACCGAAAGGTTTAGAAACATTAGATGCTTGGACACGTACACCCACGGGACACCTGACACACGTACCAAGACCATGTCAGTGTTGTAAAGGCATACTCAGGCACATGCTTAAGCATTCCAATGCAATTTTGAACATATAGCTACGTGGTACAGCAAGGTTTAGAAACGTTCGATGCTAAGACATGTACACCCACCCGACACACTTAACAAGACCAGGTCAGTGCTGTAAAGGCATACTTAGGCACATGCTTAAGCTTGAAGCACACTAAGGCGGATGCAGGGGCCCTATGGAGGCTATGCAACATTAGTGAAGAACCGGAAAGGTGCATAAGGAGCGTTTTATGATCACGTGTGAGGCCTTTAAAGGGTGCAAGTACAATGAGTTTCGTATAGGCAATACAGAGGTTATCAAAAGCCTCCAAATAATTAGAAGCTCAAGTCGTGAACCCAAGCAAATTGAAGAAGAAAACATCGAAGACATGCCTCTAGCTCTCTCACAGCAGCTTCAATGGAAGACATACAACAGTGCAGAAGATGATATTTATTAGGCCCTCCTAACCAAAAAGAAAGAGATTATGATTTGTTAGATGGATATGTGATTCTCGAATCTCAACTTAAAAGTGAGAGTTTGTGAAGTTCATTCTGCCTATGTTGAAGAATGAAAAATACATCGTTGACAATTTTTTAGTTTTCCTTGACATGGCGCGCCTCACTCCAATGAAGCCCACGTCTTGCCTCGCACCTAGGTCCCAAGAATTCTTTTGGACCTCAATGCTCCTCTTGCCTATTTAATAACACCGGCGAATGGTCCATGTAACACAGAAGTAGGAAGGATAAGTGCCTTTCATCACTGAAATTATTTGCACTCAGTTTTTGGATCCTTAAACATATACAGAGTATACTTTATATAACTATAAGGCAGAAGTCTAAAACCACCCTTTTAGAAAGTTGAAAACAATAATTAAACTTCATGCAAATAATTTCAACTTAAAAAGTCAAACCTGTGAGAGAGCTTGAATTTAAATGGTGGACCTTCATAAAAGTTCACCAAAAAGTCCTCTCCACATGTAACAATGCGAAATGGCCTCGTTGGCTTAAATGCACAGCTCAGAACTCTTCTTGAATGGCCATCAAATTCTCCGACATTAGTTCCTGAATCCCACCTATGGAAGACATTGTTCATCGAGTAAAGATAGTAATTTTGTTATTTGTAACATAAGATAACAAGTCACTCGGCATGTATGGCAACACATAACTAACATGAAACTGCAATCCGTTTCATACCAGGTTTGGTTCAAGTGGCCAGATCATAAGTTTTTGATGGGTGAAATTAAATAGAATGTTGCAATTTATACCGCTTATTTACTCCCTCTCTTTAGGAAAAATGCTTTTTCATGCCGGCGAATAGGGGAATAGCTTATGCTTTCTCGAATAACAAACTTATGAATATTGCCAAATGTTCCTCAACTTAGAAACAAACAGGCCAAAAGATCCCAAGAAAACATGTTAGGACATGAGGTGGCCCCATAATCCTCGTGCAAACGGGCTAATTTGCAGAAATAGTAGAACCTGGAACTTTTGGATCAATAAAGAACATCATAATTTTTACGTTGAAGTCTGTTAGATAAATAAGTTTATTATGGTTGAGGTATGAGGATAGATTCTTATTATTGTACTCACTCCCACTATATATATGAATATGAGTAATATGTGTGATAGGGAAACTAACAAACCCTAGGCACTTTTTTCTTATCTCACATGGTATCAGAGCATTAACCCTAACAGTATCTAAAACCCTAACCCTTATACCATTAACCCTAACAATAACTAAAACCCTAACCCTAATAGTGGCACCTCTCGCCGTCGCCTACAACGACCTCTGGCAATCTTGCCACTAGTCGTGCTCAACGGGCCTTCCTCCATTGTCGTCGTTCTCGTAGATCTCACAATCTGTCATCGCTAGCATCCAATCGCGATCGTTGCTTGTGATGGTTGCCTAATGGTCGCGATCTACTTTGGTTGATGTTTACCTGATAGTTGCTGGTCTCTATGGTTGCGACCCTCGATGTTCATCTAATGTGTTTTCCTCATTGTTGCTGCTCGAAGCCATTGGTTGATGTTTTTCTGGTGTTTCTCTCATTGTTGCCTAGTATTTCTCTTGTTGTTTGCAAACCTTTCTGGTATGTATTGATTTGATTCCTTGAGAATCAGTGAGTTACTTCGTTGATCTGACACATCACATGGGTTTTAGTTGAAAGCCCCATTGTAGTTAGTTGATATCTGTGTTTATGGTGATCAGTTGATCGATGGTTGTTTGTTGGTTGTTGGTGTTTTGTGTTTCGATCTAATTATTGTGGGAGGTTTTGCTCAGCATTATTTTATAATTTATTCATCATGACTTCAAGTTCTATTTCTAGTGGATTCGATTTTCTTCGAATGGTTGCTGTGTAATTGGTGGTCATGGTTCCAGATTGTGCAGTAATTGTGAAGGAACCAATCATACAATGGAGTATTGGTATGATCTTCATAGTTTTCCCGAGGCTTATCAGGCAGGACTGGTTACTCATTTCGCTAATACGTGGAGACTATATCTGCAAAGGAGTACCATCGCTTCTGTTGCTACGCTTGCTCAAACAGATTCTTCCGGTGATTGTCTTTGCATCTTCTCCTTCTTTTACTCGTTGTGTTATTGATTTAGGTGCATCTGATCACATGAATGACACATATTATTTTCTCTAACCATTAGTCGGTTGGTAAACCATCTCGTGTTACCCTAGCTGATGGTTCTACCACTGACATTACTAGTTTGGGTTCAGTTTCTGTTACTTCCTTTCTTACTTTAAATTCTGTTTTGCATGTTCCTTATTTTCCATTTAATGTTATATATGTTAGTAAACTTATTAAATCCTTAAATTGCTCGATCACATTTTTCACTCATGATTCTATATTTCAGGATCTCAAAATGGAGAGAAAGATTGGTGGTGGTGTAAGGTGGTGGCATGTACCATCTCGCCAATGACATGCACTCTAGCTTTGTCGCTCTCTAATCTTCAATGTCACCATATCATCATCATTGTCGTCTTGGTCATCTGTCCCTACCGACTCTTAAACGACTAGTTCCTTCATGTCGTCTTCTTGGTGACCTATCGTGTGTAGTTTGTGAGTTGAGTAAACATCGTCTAGTGTCTTTTTATCCCCTAGTTGAGAGTCGCATGTTGCGTCCATTTCAGTTATTTCATTTAGATATTTGAGACCCTATGCGGGTTCCTAGTATTTTGGGTTTTTAGTATTATGTTATCTTTATTGATGATTTCTCTCGTGTTACATACATTTATCTTATGAAAGAGCGATCTGAGTTATCTTCATTTTTTAAGTCATTTTTATATAGAATCAAAACGTGGTTTGATATTAGTATTAGTGTGTATTGTTCAGATAATACCCGTGAATATTTTCATACTACTTTGTCTCAATTTTTTGATAACCATGGTATATTCTTCATCAATCTTTTTGTGCTTGGACCCCACAGTAAAATAGAGTTGCTGAGCACAAGATTCGTCATTTATCTGACGTTATGCGTGCACTGCTATTTCAAATGAAGGTTCCCAAGTCTTAATAGAGTGATGTTGTTCTTATGGCATATCATTTGATCAATCGTTTGCCCTCTACTGTCCTCAAGAGTCAAATACCTCATAAAGTTTTATTACCTGACCGTCCTTTACACTCCTTACCACTTCCAATTTTGGGTGCACCTATTATGTTCCTGCCCTAAATTCTAGGCGGGATAAACTTAATCCTCGAGCTATTTGGGGTGTCTTTCTCGGCTACTCTCGCACTCAAAAAAGCTATAAGTGTTATTCTTCGTCCCTTCGCCGTCATTTTATATGTGCAAATGTTACATTTAATGAGTCTTTACCTTTCCTTTCATGCACCACAAATATTGTTGATCTCTCTCAGAGTATATTTCCTATAGATATCCCTCCTGTGAAACCCTTGCAAGTATATGTTCTCTATCACCATCGTTGAACCTTCCAATTGCTCTTCATGACGGTACCCGCACTTGCACCTCCCATCTGCTTTCTCATTACACTTCTTATGACCATTTGTTTTCCTCCCTTCGTGCTTTTGTTGCTTTTATTTCTTCTGTCTCCATTCCTAACACTGTCCAGGAAGCCCTCTCTATACCTGAGTAGCGGTCAGCTATGGAGGCTAAAATGTTTGCTCTACATGATAATGACACTTGGGAGTTGGTTTCTCTTCCGCAGGGAAAGTCTAGTGTCGGTTGTCGCTGGGTGTTCACTGTCAAATATAATTTGGATGGCTCCATTGAGCGATATAAGACTCACCTTGTGGCCAAAGACTATACCCAAACATATAGTGTTGACTACACCAAGACTTCTCTCTTGTGGCCAATATTGGTTCTGTTTGGATCCTTATTTCTCTTGTTGCTATTCTTGTTTGGCCCTTGTATCAGTTGGATGTCAAAAACGCTTTATGGTGATCTGTCCGAGGTGTATATGGAACAATTTTCCAAGTTTGTTGCCCAAGGGAGGGTTCTCCAGTGTGTTGGCTTCGCATAACTCTTTATAATTTGAAACAATCCTCTCGAGCTTGGTTTGGCAAATTTAGTGATGTTTTACCGTTTGGTATGCGTTGCTCTCATTCTGATTACTTTATATCATCAAATTGAGAGAAAATACTATTGATTGTGTATGTGAATGATATCATTATTCCCGGAGATGATCAACAAAATATAGATAATTTGAAATAATTCTTACACGTCATTTTGAGACCAATGACTTGGGCAAGTTTCAATATTTCTTGGATATTGAGGTGGCAAGATCAAAGGATGAGATTAATCTGTTACAAAGAGAATATGTATTGGATATTCTGGAGGAGACTGGATTATTAGGGTCGCGGCCTGTGGAGACACTTATAGATCCGAATGTCAAACTTTGCGTTGATCAGGAGAACTTCTTTCACATCCGGAGTCTGAACTAGTATCGTTGTTTGGTTGGCAAGTTGAATTACCTCACCATTACTCGCCCTCATATCTCCTTTGTTGTTAGTACGATGAGTCAATTATGTCAACTCCTCGTCTTCTGCATTGGGAAGCAACCCTTTGTATAGTTAAGTATCTTAAGGCTCATCCTAGACGCGGTTTGTTTTATCAATCTAATGGTTATCTACGTGCTGAGGCCTTTACTGATGCAGATTGGGCAGGATCAACATCGGATGGACGATCAATGGCTGGCTATTATACGTTTCTCGGTGGAAATCTTCTTACCTGAAAGAGGAAGAAACAAATGGTCGTTGCAAGGGCTAGTGTAGAAATCGTGGCTACATGTGAGATTGTATGAATGCGGTCTTTACCCGAGGAATTAGGGTTTGGTGTGTAGTTGTTCATACCTGCGCACTGTGATAATCAGACAACAATTCATATTGTTTTCAATCCCGTCTTTCATGAGAGAACGAAGCAGATTGGGGTGAATTGTCATATTGTTCGAGGAAAGGTAGAAGACGGGGTCTTAGCTACTCCCTTTGTGCCTACAAGGGATTAGCTAACTGATATTTCCATTAAACTGTTATTCAAACTAGGATTCGAACTATTGTGTAACAAGTTGGGACTTTGTGATATTTATTCTCCATCTTGAAGAGGAGTGTTAATGTTATTATGGTGTGAGGAGTTAGGGTAGATTAGTCTTTTTGTCATTCCCTTCTTATTATTGTACTCACTCCCACTATATATATGACTATGAATATGAATAATATGTGTGATACGAAAACTAACAAACCCTAGGCACTTCTTTCTCGTACCACAAACTCTAACAAATGATATAAACAAAAAGTAATAATGCCACTTAATAACTTTAACAGTTCTGTACTCAAATAATTGCCATTCAGTGGACCTCCTCATGGAGAGAAAATATGTTCCATGCTGACAAAGACAAAAGGAAGCTATATTTCACAACAGCCTAGCCTCCACCTAAGTCCGTGAACGTCCATCATCAGCTTTGGCAGGAAAAATGGAATCCCAACTAAAGGAAACACCAGTGAGGTAGGTTTATCCAAACTATCAATGGTCAAATCCAACTCCACTGTCCAGGCATTGAAAGCTACATTGGAAGGTACCTTTGACCCCAAATCCACTTTCAGTGAAACCCGACACATATCCCTTGCACCCTCGCTACATGTCAATTCTGCCATTATTCATAGTCTTCAACCACGAATATCCTTGCTGCTTACTGTTGACCATACAAAATGCAAAAAGAAGCTCAAAAAACGCATAAACTCCGATAATACACCATTTTTTAGGTGAAAAATCTTCCATTTCTACATAACTGATGGATTGTTAAGGTCTTAAAGACAACAATAAATATGAAGTCTCCCTCCCGAGCGGTGGCATTCTAAAACTATGCAGGAACATAATTTGAGAGCATCTCTGTCCCAGCTTACGACGGTTTTTCCACCAAAAGTTCAATCCTTAATATGAACAACGAAAAGCATCTCTCTCACTAAAAGGAACCTTTCACCGCTAAAAGTACACGTTTCAGATTTATATGCAGTTATGCACACATATATAGATCGCTTTCACACAAATACTCAGATTCTAATCAGAACAAAGATAAAATTCTCACAAATTTCCACTTTAACATCATTGAAACAACCAGATTTTGTACTTCACTCATTTTTAAAGCAGCACCAGTGCACCATTACCAGCCAGATTAAATAAGATTTATTTTGCTCAATATTAGAAAAACGAAGTGGACATGCAACTTTACTCGAAATTCAGATTGAACCAACGACACTCAACGAAAACGGCGAAGAGACTCACATGAAAGCGCGAACTAACGACTTGCCCTTGCCATCGCCGGAGGCCACGATCCTCATAGAATCCGGGGACCACTGAAGATCGTCGATGCGACCTGACAGAACCCTAAACTCCTTCTTGAGTACATGTTCGTTGTTGTGGGTCCCCCAGATCCTCACCGTCCCTGACACGTCAGCGGAAGCGATCCACTCGCCGTTGGGGGAGTACCTGGCGACGGTGGTCTGGTAGGCGTGCTCGCCGTAGACAGAGACGTCGAGCGGCCGATCGAGGTGGCGGATGAGGACGGAGCGGCCGTTGCAGTAGAGGATTGAGTCCGATTTGGGGTGGCCGGAGATCAAGATCCCACGGCCTCGCTCTGTCGATGGTACGCACGCGTAAGTCTCCGAAAGCTGCGCCATTGTTAGCCTTTTTCACTCTCTCGTTCTAGATTTCTTCCCTCCCTCTCTCTCACTCCTGGTTTTGGACATGCAAATGGAACTATGATAATAGGAATTGTGACACCAGGCACATGCCCACTCAAATCCCAAAACTCCTGTTCCGTTGCTACGGGGGAGGAAAAGAAAGCATAATACGTCATGACATGGTCCATGGAAGAGTGAATCTATTATCTATTATATTTATATTACTTACATTATAAGGAGAGACCATCAGGATCTCAAAATATATTTTTAGGAGAACAGTTGAGGTTGATTGATGTAATAGTTAAAGTTTATTAATTTTTTAAAGTAAAATTATTCTCTCTCGAAATCTTGCAATGTTTCAATTGTGATTTCCAACATTCCAAATAAAGAAAATAAAAAAAGGATAGAAGGATTTTCAAGATTTGGAATACAATTGTGATTTCGAAGATTGGAATGCATAAATTGGGAAAGATTTGGTTGGTTTCAACTATTGGAATGCATCAATTGTAAAGACATACATGCCAAATGTAATTAGCCCAACTGTAATTTCAAGGAGATTGTAAAGTAATTCAATTTGGGTTTCCAAGTTTAAATAAATAGAATGCACCAACTGTGTATAATATAGAGTACGCGGAATTTGTATAAAGTCACGATGACACGAATGTTAATTTCATTACTTATTTTGACAAATTTTATTATTACTTTTATTTTGTAGAGATTGTAATTTTTGTATCTTATGTTAGACATCTTAATTATCTGTTATTCCAAGCATAAAAAATTGAAGAAATTACAATAGCCGATCAAAAAGAAAAATCTATTGTTACACCACTGCTCTCTTGTAATAACCAAAGATTTTTAATTAGTAAAATAATTTTTTTATTAATAGTTTAATTTTCTTTTCCTTCAAATTTGGCTGTGTAATTGGTAGACCGCTCGAGCGAGGTGTAGGCCGCTCGAGCGACCTTTGTTTTTGTAGACCGCTCGAGTGAGCTCAAGGCCCCTTGAGTGACTTGTTCGAATTCCTAAATGAGCAGATTGTAGCGATCATGGCATTTGTGGTAGGAGAACGTTTTAGTATCGATTTTTATGCGTGATTATGGACCTAGATCTCTACTTAAACGAGGGTAATCGTCATTTTAGTTTTACACGAATTCTTTAAGGAATTAGAGAGGTTTAGAGAGAGAGTAAGGGTTCTTGAGGTATTTGTGCTTTAATCTTCTATAATCCGTTGATCCGAGGCCTTTTGCTAGCTAATCGTCAGGATCGAGATAAGAAAAACCACTACTAACCCTCAGAATGCTTGATTACAGTAGGTTTAATGTCAATTTCTCGGTTATAATTGCATGTTAGGGTTTTGTGTTTCCTATATGTTCAAAGCATGAAATTTGTTATGATTCGCTGATTGTTTCACCAAATTGATAGAGGGATTTTGATCCTTAGATGTTTCTGTTTCTGTTTCTGTTTACAATTTTTGTATTGGCCCAAAAATCTCAGTTCGGTGCTCAAATCGAGTACAGTTTGAGCATGAACCCTAAAATCAGAATCTGCTGAAAAAGAAGGCTTGCTCGAGCGGCCTTTTATATTTCTAACAAATTCTGAAGTTTTTGAAAATCGGATCTGGAACCCGACTTTTAGGCAGACCGTTTGAGCTCGCTCGAGCGACCTATTAAAAAATAAAAAGTTTGCAGATTCTATCTGGACTTTTCGGACTGTAGTTTCAGACCATATTCACTACTGTTTTGCATGTACACACTGCATAGGCATCTAGAAATATATTTTGTATATTCACGAGTTTCCTGAAGTTTTGTGTGCGCGTTTGACCACACTTTGATCATGAATTGCACGCTATTGTATGTTATTGGTGTTGTGGTTATGTTTATGGATTTTAATCGCTTGGATTACGTGAAATGAATTGAGACATTGAGAATTGAGGTTGGGGTAGCCGTTGTGCTAACCAAAGTTGATAAGCTGATGTTATGGCCGTCGTGCCGATAGTTGTTGAGGTTGTCGTGCCAACCGTTGAACATAAAAGAATTGTTGTGTTTACAAACGTGGTTAGTGTACTTTAAGCATGTTTTGGTGTTAGGTGATCATTATAATTAGTGTAACATGTAGTGAACAAGTATATACGTCAAATGGTTAATTGGAATTGATAGTCATCGTGCCAAGTTTTGTTGGCCGTCGTGCCTAGTGATGTGTTTCTGGCCATTGTGCCAAGTGTGTTCTATATGGGTTTGAGTTCCACCAGGCGTCGTCCTGTTTGTTAAGGACCTCAACTAGGAAATGGGTGTATTCGGTTGGAGGTGATTTTGGGGTGCATTTGCGTCGACAGCTCCAGGCTTCGAGGGAGTGACGACCTTGTCTTGGGTGATATTGAACCGATAAATGGGAAGCAGCTAAGGATCATTGATACCTGACTCGGCGAAGCCACATTTTCGGTCGAGTTTAGTTAGAGTAAAGTAGGTACTAACATGAGTAGACGGTAGAAGGTCTTTGCCTTACCTCGGAAGGACTTGTCAATATCAATCGAGTACTCTATGCTAGACAATCGGGTGAGAAGGAATACCGGGAGAAAATGATATTCTTAGAAACATAAAAGAACAACGAATGAACTTACTTGGCTTTTCTTATGTACTTAATGTTTTTCATGAATAATATGACTTACTGTATATCTATACCCGTGGGTTGGTTTTTTTGTGACTTTTTCTCTATTGAGTGTCACAACTCATTCAGTGCAACTTCTCTGTCATTGGTGTTTCATACCAGATGTTGTGGAGCAGTTCGAGAACCCTCCCGAGATTGAAGAGCCGGGACCTGCCGAGGAGGACAATGATGGCGTTTGGCTACCATACCCTTAGTAGCTCTGCTTTACTTTATTTAAAATAAAATGTAAACCTTAAATGGTATTTATGTCATTTCACTTTTTGCATTAAACTCTGATTTTATTTTTGTCAATTTAATAAACAAGGGCATTTTTGTAAATTATAAATCCAATGATTTAATAATTGACTAAAAGTTTTTAATTAATATTCTGAGAAATCAGGGCGTTATAATTTGGTATCAGAACTCTAGATTTGACCACTTTGCGACCTTGAGATTGAGTAGTTTCATACACTTAAGTGTTTTCCCTGTACGCTAGCTAGTAGACTCATAACTTTCTTGTTCCATTATTCAGTTTTAGTAAGTCTAATATATAACTATTTTGCATATATCAGATGTCATACCATAAGCTAGATGATGTGATGTTGCTTGATATTGAGGTTAAGGATCATGAGATTGATCCCGTGGTTATTGAGGGATTTGAAGGCCATTAGGATCCTGGGTTGGCTGGTTGGATGACTTCGCTATGGATCTGGTGCCGGCTCAGGCGAAGCCGGCTGAGGAGGAGGTCGAGGACATGCAGGAGGTTCTTGTACATGTGATACCACCGCCTACGCTGCTACCTGATAATCAGGTGTGGGAATACCAATATACCCCCGGGACAATTGGTGTATGTACGATTACCGTTGAAGGTGCGCAACAGCATCAAGGCACTATCCGCACCTTACGTTCTTGTACCCATATACATTTCAGGTCGTCAGGGCCAACAGTATGACCTAGATGTGCTGGAGGGCTTTGACTAGCTTTACGGTACCACAGTGCCAGTGGGTTGGTGTGAGATGACCCGGCCAGCAGAGAAGTGGCGGATAGTATTGCCACACGGGGATGTGGACTTCACAGACTTCTGGTCTATGTTGAGGTTCCGATTGAGATTTTGGAGATTGCTACTCGCAACCAGTGGGAGCAGAATGGATGTATTGCCGCATTAAGTGGCGTTGCTTTGGGATTGAGGAGGAGACTTGAGAGAAGGAATGGAGGATGTAGGTCAAGTACCCGGGTTTATTTGATTAAGAGAGTAGCTAGGTGGTCGTTAGAATAAGTGATATGACGGTGAGACAATCAAGATAGGTAGATGACAATACTTGCAACTTTGTACTTTATTTTTATCTTTTTATGCACTGAACCATGGTAACACATTGTTAGTAATAATTTTTTTTTATTCCTTATGTTGTTGTTTTATTCATTATCACATCTCGCATGCTGTCATTAAGTGAAATAAAAACAAATAATTACTATCTAAAATTGTCTCTCTTAAAACTTGAATTTGGAAATACTCAGTATGGCTTCATAGGAAGACAACAACGGAACTAATGGTAATGATAGGCATGTGGATGATGAGGTTCACAACAATGCTCAAACAAATAATCTATCGCCTCCACCACCTGCCCATCCTACTGTCGCGCCCGGAAATTTTCTTGCCTTTTATGCGACGGTTAATGAAAATTGTTTAACAGCTGAGACTTATTTAAAACTCAGAGTCGCCACTTGACATGAATTTTAGGTGTGTCAAGTCACCCTCTAAGGCCATTTTCAAAGAAGATGTCCTTAGAAAAATAATTTAATTTTAAACTCAGAAATACGATTCTGTTTATAAAAATGACTCTTTTAAAGGAAAACTGGTCTGCGAAAACAGAGATGGGTTCGGGGATTTACTGTTACGAGTTGGGAAGGTGCTAGGCACCCAACATCGCCCTTTCGGTACTTTATTTTCCCAAATAATTTTATTTTATTATCCTTGGCCAATTTTAATAAATATCTAGTGATTGCTGTACAATTGGTTTAAAAGTGGAAACAAGTGCGGGGGCAGGATCCCGGCTTACGCAATTTTACTTTGGTGGCAAAAAGGTTGGAACGAGTATATGTTAAACTTTGACCGAAACATGATACGCAAATTGGTATCTGCACGTCATGTTTCTATTCCCGGAGTGCCAGGTACCTTAAATCCCTGGCAGGAATTTTCAAGTTTAACAACGACCCGATTCCGTTTTATTCATGGATTATCATGTTAACTTTCTTTTTTGGTTTTATTTATCTGCAATTCTTCATCCCGACAGCTACACAATCACTGGCGGTCCAAATTGTAGATTTTAATAAATGTCACCTCAATCACGATATTCTGTCATGAAAAGATAACGTGCGTTGCCCGTTAAATTTTCATCCCAAAAACACTAACATGGGCTACCTATGTCACCCGCGTGTTTATGGAATTCCGAGATTATCGGGATTTTTAACCAAGTGATATGGATAGTGTGTCAGCGTGAACTAACAGCACTATTCATATAACTTAGCTATGAAGTAACGATTTTTTTTTCCTTTTACGTGAAATAAAAATAAAAAGAAAATTATAGTGATATATACTTGTTTTAACTGGTTTATTTATCTGCAATTCTTCATCCCGACAGCTACACAATCACTGGCGGTCCAAATTGTAGATTTTAATAAATGTCACTTTAATCACGATATTCTGTCGTGAAAAGATAACGTGCATTGCCCGTTAAATTTTCATCCCAAAAAACACTAACATGGGCTACCTATGTCACCCGCGTGTTTATGGAATTCCGAGATTATCGGGATCTTTAACCAAGTGATATGGATAGGGCGTCAGCGTAAACTAACAGCACTATTCATATAACTTAGCCAAGTAACGAATTTTTCCTTTTGTAAAATAAAAATAAAAGAAGATAGCAGTATCTGTTACGGGGTACGGGAAAGGGATAAAAAAGAAAGAGTTACGGGAGATCGGGGAAAGGGAAAAGTTAGCAGTTAGTTCCGACAGGGGCCGACGTATCGAGCGATATGCCGGAGTATTATGTTTATTTCAAGTGATTTTTGTTCAAATCACGAAAAGTACATTGGCAGAGCCAACACCGACTTTCGTAATTAAAACAGGCTAAATCCTGACATTCTAGAAGTGCAGACTAGAAATTTCTAGAACTGCGGACTAGAGATGCGGATGCCCAATTAATATTGACATAAAAAAAACATAAAGAATAAATAAAAATGTTCTGACATTCTAGAAGTGCGGACTGAAAATTTCAGGAAAAGGACTAGAAATTCCAGAACCGCGGACTAGAGATGCGAACATGGCTTATAAGCCTAACTTTTAATACTGATTACAAAAGAAAAGAAAGAACGTGAATTTACAGAACTTAAATAGACAGAACATAAATAACAGAACAGAGGCAAAATTAATGTTAAAACGATTACCTTATATTCACTGTGAAGATTACAACGGTAGGGGTGAAAAATACTTGAACGCCTAAATAAAACCATAACCTGGCATAACGTTGAATTTTAGAAATTCTTGTTATCCCGAGCTATGCTGATATAAACGGTCGCTTAAGCTTCACCGGAGCTTGAAAAGAAAATTGGGCAGAATTTCCTCTTAACTTTTACTAAAACTAAGCTTAGCAATTTGAATATTGTTCTCTGTATCAATAGTCAAAAACTAAAAAGTTTAGAACTTATCAACCAAAAGAACACTCTCTGTAAGTTATATTGTTCTGGTATATTGATAGTTCAAAACTAAAAAGTTTAGAACTTATCAAGCTGAAGAACACTCTCTCTGCAAATTAATCTTACTCTCAAAGTGTTTCTGTTCTCAAAAAATTTCTTCCTACTTCTCCTCAGAACCTTTCCCCTCTGATTTTCCTTTTTTTATTTTTCCCTCCCCCTTCCGTCTTCAGAACCCGGGTATTTATAGGCAAACCTTTGCCCCTTCGATGCGTAAAAGGAAAGCAGCTGCCCCTTCGCGAGTTAAAAGAATAACGGCCGTTGTTTGTTTGAACCAATCACGCTTAAACCTCAGGCGAAAAAACCGTTTGAAGAACGAATAAAATTAAAGTGCGTCACCGGCCGTTAAATGGACTAATCCTAGTCCAGCTGATTCCGGCTGATTCCGGCCGCCGTAATGCCACTCAAACCCGACCAATAACCGAAGTAGCCTGCCCGAATCGGACGAAAACTGGACAAACCAGCCCAAAAACCGGGCAGAAAATAGACGAATCGGTCAAAAACCGGGCAAAAACCGGATGAACCGGCCGGGCCTGGAAGCCGGGCACGGCCCAAATGCCGGGCACAGCCCAAAAGCCAGGCACGGCCCAAATGCCGGGCACGGCCCAAATAGGAGAGAGAGAGAGAGAGAGAGAGAGAAGAGAGAGAGAGAGAGAGAGAGAGTGAAGAGAGAGAAAGAAGAGAGAGACGCGGGAGAAGGGTGAGAGAGAGAGAGAGTGCGCCACGTGTCCCAATGGGAGTGGGACACGTGGGAGGAGAGAGAAAGGTGAGAGGGAGACGCGGGAGAGAGGAGGGTTTTGGTGTGGGTGAGACGGTCAGCTAAGGGACACGTGTCAGCCGCTGAGAGGGCATCCGGGAGGAGAGAGAAAACGGGACAGAGCTAGCCAAAGGAGGGACGCCACGTCAGCGACCTCAACACGTGCGCGTCACACTGAATCATATCCAAGGCACGGCATTTAAGCCGGGCACAGCCCACGTGTCGTGCACGGCCGGCGCGTGCAGCCCACGCGCGCGTGGTGGCGCGTCCGTCCGGCTGATGTCAGCTTATGTCAGCCTCTTTTTGGTAATTACAAAAATGCCCTTGGTTTAAAAATGCCTTTGCGCCCTATTTCTTATCTTCGGACGTCCAAACGAACTCGGATTTGATCACGGATACAGCCGATGGACTCGTGTTGTCGAGAGGATCATTTTGAGTCTAATATTTTATTTATGGACATGTCGGCTCGCAAACCTAGCTCCCAAATAATCACCGGTACACTGCTATCATTCTTTAAAATGCCATTTCTTGAGTTACCGAACTCAGATTTGACCGTGGATACAGTCGATGGACTCGTATTTCTGTGCTGATCAATAACATATGCCTCTCGATGCCTAAACATATCAACTCACAAATTGTGCATCCGAGACCCCGTTCTGAGCAATCAAAAATTATCGGCGTTGACCGATTTCACCCCAATCACTGTCACTGGACTCGTGTCGTCGTACTGATCACTAGTATGAGATTCTCATGACTTGATGAAGTGGTCTCGTGAACAGTATTCCGGAACCCCAGACTGTGCAAGGACAAAATAGTCTTTTTGTGTCCATATTCTTTTAAACTCATTTTGATGGTATTTTTCATAATACCGTGGGCGGTGGGGGCAAAATCTGGTATCAACAGCTGCCCCTCTTTGTCTGCACTTGGCGAAGTGGAGGGTAGACAAAGAATATGAGATGCGGGATTTTGTCTCACCGCGATTGAAATCAGGTAATGCTGCTCTATTTTGAAACCGCCATTGACGACTGCTTTGCTCTGAATATCCAAGATAGCATCCGTGTTATCTCGAGAACTGAATGTACTTGTCTTCTCTCTTTCATGCCTTGTTCCGAGTTCGTGCAGGCGGTGAATTCTATTGGCATCTCCGTAGCATCCTTCGAGGAAATTCTGCCCTGAAAATAATAGCTTGGATTATTGTTGAAAACATTGAAATTTACTAGAACAAAACGATTTTCAAAAATTCGATTTCAAAAGACTACTTGTAAATCAGGAACTTTTGAAAAATCCTTGGAAATTTGATTTTAAGGTTTGAGAGATTTAGAAATTCGATTCTAAAAAGCTGAAAACTTGAAGATTCTATAGAGGTTACGACTCTAAGACATCTGATGAAAACCCTTGAGAATTCGATCTCAGGGTTTGAGAGACTTAAAAATTCGATTCTAAGCTGAAAATTTGAAGATTCTATAGAGATTATGACTCTAAGACATCTGATGAAAACCCTTGAGAATTCGATCTCAGGGTTTGAGAGACTTAAAAATTCGATTCTAAGCTGAAAATTTGAAGATTCTATAGAGATTACGACTCTAAGACATCTGATGAAAACCCTTGAGAATTCGATCTCAGGGTTTGAGAGACTTAGAAATTCGATTCTGAGCTGAAAACTTGAAGATTCTATAGAGATTACGACTCTAAGACATCTGATGAAAACCCTTGAGAATTCGATCTCAGGGTTTGAGAGACTTAAAAATTCGATTCTAAGCTGAAAATTTGAAGATTCTATAGAGATTACGACTCTAAGACATCTGATGAAAACCCTTGAGAATTCGATCTCAGGGTTTGAGAGACTTAAAAATTCGATTCTAAGCTGAAAATTTGAAAATTCTTGGCAATTCAATTCCAAGATTTTTGAGTAGAGTCTTTGAAAATTTGATCCCAAGACTTTCCATACTGTCTGTCTCCTTTTACATAGGAAATTTTCTTTGACTCTTTGCCCCTTTTGCTCTTGCATAAATTCTGCTTGTCTGCCATCTTTTGGTTGACTTCTGGGATGTCGCCTTGTTGGCTGGATAATGAAAATGCTTCTGGGACAATGTCGCCTTGTTGGCTGGATATTGAAAACGCTTTGCCAATTTGTGTTTGAGAGGTTCGTAAGCTCTGTGTGATTTTTCCCCTTAGCTTTCCCTTCATGCATGTCAGACTTTTGTAGTCTGAGCTTCAATGGGAGTTTGACATCAGGCTGTTGAGGACTGCACTCCAGTGTATGCCTTATCATGGGGTCAGGACTTTCAAGCCCTTTTGATCCACTTCTGTGTAGCAACACAAGAAATAGCGACTGCAGCTAAGCGAGTCTGACTTTCTGTTTGCAGATTGTCGTTTCTTTTCTTTCTCTTGAATATTTGCATCTTTCAATACATGTATCCTGCATGGTTAGACAGCTTTGTTCTCCTTTCAAGATTAGCATGTACGTAAAACAAGTGTTGTATGAACATGTATGCTTCTCTATTTTAAAAATCTATTTTGAAATTTGTACTTACTTGCCAGTAGATTATTAGAAATACTTACTGGATTGCAAATAACAGTTTATTGGGCTTTGCCTCTTTCGATCCATGAAGCTTCACAATCTTAGCACAAGTACATCGCATAACTTGACTCGTGATTTTCAATCTCTAAACCCATGGGAACTTAAACTGAGTCTGCTCCAGACAGCCTTTCAGACTTCGGTCTTGCTGACTTATGCTTACAAATGGCTTCAGCTCCTTGTTGTCGTTTTTCTTCTTTTTTTTCTTTTTAAGCCATTTTTGCCACCACTGCCCTTTCGGGTTTTCACCGATGCCGGCTTTTCATTTTTTTGCGCTCCAGCCCCCTTTCGGGTTTTGACTATGCTGGACTTTGTCGATTTTGCCATAGCCCCCTTTCAGGTTTTGACTATGCTGACTTAGCCGATTTTGCCATAGTCCCTTTTCAGGTTTTAACTATGCTGGCTTTTTGTATTTCTCTCTCTCTTTTTTTTTTTTTTTTTTTGGGATTTCAACCTAATTTCAACTGAAACAAATATTCTTTGCGCATTTTGATCTGTCGAGCATTGACAGAAATTTCATGAGAGAAAGAGGAAGAGTATCAAATGGCACTTTATCTTTGGCCTTTCTGCCTTTATTTTTGCCTTTTGGCTTCTTTTCTTTTTTTCTTTTCTTTTTTTGGCAGTGGAGTTATCTTTTGTGCCCCTTGTTTTTCAGAATATTCATATGAGAGAATAGAGAGAAGAAATTTCAATGCTCGATAATCAAAATAGCCACTCGGAAAAAAGTGTTTCAATTAAAATTAGATCGAAACAAGTGTTCTGCTCACAAATTGCTCTTTCTTCTAATTGCCCCAGTATGTAGCCCACAATACTTTCGAGTGTTGAGGCGTCATCCACGATCAATATGAGTTTGTGGATACATCAGGTCTTGTGAAATTCCTTTGATTGCTATATAACAGTCAAACTCCAGCCCTTCGGTGCTTCTCTTTGGAGTAGCTGATAAGTAGACTCATGAATAGGCATCATCTGCACTTGATCTTTCAGAGTTCCTCTGTGGTGAACTTGAATGTCCATTCTTTGAAATTATAAGTAGACTCATGAATAAGCATCATCTGCACTTGATCTTTCAAAGTTCCTCTTCGGTGAACTTGAATGTCATTTCTTTGGGATTGTTCTGATCTTCTTTGATTATCCCAAGCAAATGACTATTTTTTATTTGCCTAGACCTGGATGGCGATTCTTCTCATTGCTTGTTGATTACTCAGGATAAAAGATTGCTTCTTGCTTCAGGTTTCTGAGCTTTTGGTTTTTGAATTTTGATCCTTGCATGTTTTAGGATCAAGAAACACGTCCTTGTGTTCTTCTGATAATGAAGTGAATTTGTCTTTCTGCCATTTGTCCAAGTTCAGTCATTCTTTTTTTTGATAACCGAGGTATCCGGCCGGCTTGGGGCCACGTGCGGGTAGCGTGGTTGGGTCCCCCACCTAAACTGCCGACTAGTCCTCGGGGCCCTGAAGTTAACGACCGGGCAAACCTCCAGTGGCCCCAAAGTGTAGTTGCCAAGTTTCGAACACAGCATCTGGGGTTTACAGCTTGCCAGTCCTACCGCTCGAACAACCCCTTGGGGTTAGTTCAGTCATTCTTGCTTTCTTTAAATGGCTTCTGTTTCTTTGGCATTCGAGATTTGCCAGTTATCATGTGACTTTTTCCGTTAGTTCACTTGCTTGTTTGGAAATTCTACTGCTGGTACAAACCAATCTCAATCCCCATGAGTTCGAAATGTAGTCTGAAGACAAGGTCATGCTCGTCTTGTGCTTAAGATTGTTATGCTACTTGGATCGAAATGACAAATTTTAAGATCCCTGAAATAGCAAGTTTTGCAAAAAATTAATTCCTTTGATTTGACAGAGAAGCATATATGAAAGCAACAACACAAATTTTGTCAATCTGCTAAAAGCTAGATAACCATTGCAAGATTTTTCATGGTTTTGAAGGAAACAGATTTTCAATATGAAAGTTTAAAACAACAAAAGCAACATAGAAAGTGTGAATGTAGACTCTGCTCAGGCAAGTCTACCAAAACTTGAGAACTCTAAACAATCTCATGGATCCTTCAGGATGATTGGAGTTGGCATTGCTGAGTCTCTGTACTGTCTTTCGTTTCAAAATGGACTTCCCAGTTTTTGACGCTTTCTGCGAAAATAAATTGGTTCTTTCTTGATTTGGCAAGATCTGCCCCAGTTGCAGTGCCGACATCTTCTGAAATAACATTCACTCCCTAATGGTTAGGGAGTGGGTTGGTGGTAACATTTGGAGTTGCTGGTCTCGCCTCTTCTAGACTGATTGTTTGGGAATCAATAAGGTCCTGAACCCTATTTCGGAGAGTCCAGCAATTTCAATATCATGGCCAATCTGCCCTGAGTGATAGGCACATTTGGTATCCGGCCGGTGTGTAGGCGGTAATTGATTTGGTAGTGGCCTTGCCAGGATTGGGTTTAAGTGACCGGAGACAACAAGCCGGTTTAGGACCTCAGCCATAGGTATGGCAATGGCCGTATAATTTCTTTTTCTAGGAGGAGCCCTCCTTTGTTCAGGTGCAGGTGCTTGGTAAAGATAGGGTTGGTTTGGGCGGCTTCGCGCTGGATTGGGGAAATATGAGGGGGACTGGTGTGTGGCGTTTTGGTATGGTGGAGGCGACGAAAAAGGGGTTTGGAAATTTTGTGGGTACGGAAAAGGATTTTGGTTATATGGGGGAGGATTATATGGTGGCGGTTGGTTGTTTCCTTTGTCATACGGGATGACAACAGCAACTTCGGGTTCCTTTCCCTTCTTCGGAGGGAACTTCTTAATAGCGGGGGTGGATAAACTGACTGTGTCGGCTTCCAGCTTTGCATAAGGATCGAGAATCTTTCCCGTCCTAATGCCATCTTCTATCATTTCCCCTTGCTGGATCATCTCCATAAAAGAGCGTCCAATGGAAGTACAGAACTTCTCATAAAATATCCCATTGCAAGTTTGGACAAAGAGATGGACATATTCAGTGTCAGCTAGCGGGGGGTCCACTTGGGTGGCCAGATTTTTCCAACGCAAGGCATATGCCCGGAATGACTCCTCGGGTTCTTGCTTCATTCTGATTAGAAAGAGTCGGTCAATAACCAACTCAGCGTTGTGGCGGTACTACTTTACGAACTCCTGGGACAAATCAGTCCAAGTTCTGAAGCGACGGACATCCAGCCTAGAGAACCACTGGGCTGCTGGCCCTACCAGGCTGTGCTGGAACAGCTGCATCATTAACTTCTCTGGGTTTGGATACCCACATAATGCCCCGGCATAGAGCTGCAGATGGGCCATTGGGTCGCTTGTTCCATTAAACTTGTGAAGTCGGGTATCCTGAACTTTGGTGGGAGCTGCATCTCTGGAAAGAAGCATAAATCTGAGAAACTGGTGGAGTTGTAAGCATTTGTACCCTGAATAGCTCTCAGGGTCTCCTCCATTTGTTGCATTTTTTGCTTCCAGACTGGGTCCGATTCCCGAGGAGGATTGGGGTCCCCCTGTTGACTTTCGCAATCTTCGTGAATCGGCATAAATGGCATAACTGGAATAACAGGCACTTGCTGCTGATGTGGCCCTGCTGAGGGTCCTGCTGGCACTGCCCCAGACAGGAGTGCTGTGGCAATAGGATTAGGCACACTAGGTGCTGCATGATTCAGAGTGACAGGAGTCCCGACCCCAGCTTGGTGAGTCAGAGAGGGGGCTGCCTTTTGGTGGTACAGTGTTGTGAACATCATCTGTAGGTTCTCCATATCCCTTTGCAGAGCATTGAAATCCTCGAGGGAAACGGTCTCCTGAACAGGTAACTGCGATCGGTTGGCCTCTTCTGCCATGGCCCTAGATCTTGACCTTGTGATAATAATTCTTCTAGGGGGAGAGATAGAGCGAGCCGTGCTTCTTATCACCTTATATTCACAAAGCCACAATTCCAAGTTAGTTTGGTGTCCACAGAATGGGTGGGTCCAAAATGTACTATCGGTTAACAGTTCCACCACTCACATGGGCTTTATATACTTTTCGAAGTTTAGCCAGCATTTCGGCATGACTTCGGTATATAATCTAAAATTGTGAGAGTATCTAGCCCATATGAGGATGCTTCTGTACCCTGATAGTACGTTCTGGACACTTAGTCTAAAATAACTTGGAAATGGAAGTTTGATGTTTTCGAAAAATTTTGCCTTTTAACATAATCAACGAGGACTCTCTCCAATTTTCATGAATGTTCTTATCAGGTTTTGGCTTGACTCTTTTTTGAGGGATACTACATGCAGCATGACGGCTTGGTTTTTGCTAATGCATTTCTAGCATGGTTTCACGGTTCCCAAATCTTCAAACCTCCGGCCCCCGTGAAGAGTACCATCTTTGGTTGGTGATTTGGTTGGAGTGTTCTTTTCAGTGAAAACCATCTTTGGCTACAAAAAAGCACCATTGACGATCGTCACGTACTTCGAACCCCCTCCTAATCCTATGGGTAAAAATAAAAGGTAGAATGGAGATTGAGAAGAGAGTTGGGTATGTTATGCTGAATGTAATGTATGCATATGCTGAAATTTTTTTTTTTTATTTTGTAAATATTTGGAGAGAATCCTTTCAGAATAATGCAATGCCCTGCAAAACAAATATTAGTAACAAGATATTTATGCATGTTTTTTTTGGCAAAAGCGCACCTGAAAGATAACCACAAGAATAATGTTAGTAACAGGCCAAGGATAATTCGAAAAAAAAAAAAAAATTTTGGGAAAATTTGAAAAGCCGAAATCCACTGATAAGGAAAAATAAAAGGTTTGCAAATAGTATCCCTCTTTAGCTTGCGTTACACCGTAAGTTTACCCAAATGGGGTAGGTTAATGGTTTCCGCTAAAAAGAGTCACGATTTGCAAATTCTTTTATTAATCCCTAAGTCCCCAGCGGAGTCGCCAGCTGTCGCGCCCAGAAATTTTCTTGCCTTTTATGCGACGGTTAATGAAAATTGTTTAACAGCTGAGACTTATTTAAAACTCAGAGTCGCCACTTGACATGAATTTTAGGTGTGTCAAGTCACCCTCTAAGGCCATTTTCAAAGAAGATGTCCTTAGAAAAATAATTTAATTTTAAACTCAGAAATACGATTCTGTTTATAAAAATGACTCTTTTAAAGGAAAACTGGTCTGCGAAAACAGAGATGCGTTCGGGGATTTACTGTTACGAGTTGGGAAGGTGCTAGGCACCCAACATCGCCCTTTCGGTACTTTATTTTCCCAAATAATTTTATTTTATTATCCTTGGCCAATTTTAATAAATATCTAGTGATTGCTGTACAATTGGTTTAAAAGTGGAAACAAGTGCGGGGGCAGGATCCCGGCTTACGCAATTTTACTTTGGTGGCAAAAAGGTTGGAACGAGTATATGTTAAACTTTGACCGAAACATGATACGCAAATTGGTATCTGCACGTCATGTTTCTATTCCCGGAGTGCCAGGTACCTTAAATCCCTGGTAGGAATTTTCAAGTTTAACAACGACCCGATTCCGTTTTATTCATGGATTATCATGTTAACTTTCTTTTTTGGTTTTATTTATCTGCAATTCTTCATCCCGACAGCTACACAATCACTGGCGGTCCAAATTGTAAATTTTAATAAATGTCACCTCAATCGCGATATTCTGTCGTGAAAAGATAACGTGCGTTGCCCGTTAAATTTTCATCCCAAAAACACTAACATGGGCTACCTATGTCACCCGCGTGTTTATGGAATTCCGAGATTATCGGGATTTTTAACCAAGTGATATGGATAGTGTGTCAGCGTGAACTAACAGCACTATTCATATAACTTAGCTATGAAGTAACGATTTTTTTTTCCTTTTACGTGAAATAAAAATAAAAAGAAAATTATAGTGATATATACTTGTTTTAACTGGTTTATTTATCTGCAATTCTTCATCCCGACAGCTACACAATCACTGGCGGTCCAAATTGTAGATTTTAATAAATGTCACTTTAATCACGATATTCTGTCGTGAAAAGATAACGTGCATTGCCCGTTAAATTTTCATCCCAAAAAACACTAACATGGGCTACCTATGTCACCCGCGTGTTTATGGAATTCCGAGATTATCGGGATCTTTAACCAAGTGATATGGATAGGGCGTCAGCGTGAACTAACAGCACTATTCATATAACTTAGCCAAGTAACGAATTTTTCCTTTTGTAAAATAAAAATAAAAGAAGATAGCAGTATCTGTTACGGGGTACGGGAAAGGGATAAAAAAGAAAGAGTTACGGGAGATCGGGGAAAGGGAAAAGTTAGCAATTAGTTCCGACAGGGGCCGACGTATCGAGCGATATGCCGGAGTATTATGTTTATTTCAAGTGATTTTTGTTCAAATCACGAAAAGTACATTGGCAGAGCCAACACCGACTTTCGTAATTAAAACAGGCTAAATCCTGACATTCTAGAAGTGCAGACTAGAAATTTCTAGAACTGCGGACTAGAGATGCGGATGCCCAATTAATATTGACATAAAAAAAACATAAAGAATAAATAAAAATGTTCTGACATTCTAGAAGTGCGGACCGAAAATTTCAGGAAAAGGACTAGAAATTCCAGAACCGCGGACTAGAGATGCGAACATGGCTTATAAGCCTAACTTTTAATACTGATTACAAAAGAAAAGAAAGAACGTGAATTTACAGAACTTAAATAGACAGAACATAAATAACAGAACAGAGGCAAAATTAATGTTAAAACGATTACCTTATATTCACTGTGAAGATTACAACGGTAGGGGTGAAAAATACTTGAACGCCTAAATAAAACCATAACCTGGCATAACGTTGAATTTTAGAAATTCTTGTTATCCCGAGCTATGCTGATATAAACGGTCGCTTAAGCTTCACCGGAGCTTGAAAAGAAAATTGGGCAGAATTTCCTCTTAACTTTTACTAAAACTAAGCCTAGCAATTTGAATATTGTTCTCTGTATCAATAGTCAAAAACTAAAAAGTTTAGAACTTATCAACCAAAAGAACACTCTCTGTAAGTTATATTGTTCTGGTATATTGATAGTTCAAAACTAAAAAGTTTAGAACTTATCAAGCTGAAGAACACTCTCTCTGCAAATTAATCTTACTCTCAAAGTGTTTCTGTTCTCAAAAAATTTCTTCCTACTTCTCCTCAGAACCTTTCCCCTCTGATTTTCCTTTTTTTATTTTTCCCTCCCCCTTCCGTCTTCAGAACCCGGGTATTTATAGGCAAACCTTTGCCCCTTCGATGCGTAAAAGGAAAGCAGCTGCCCCTTCGCGAGTTAAAAGAATAACGGCCGTTGTTTGTTTGAACCAATCACGCTTAAACCTCAGGCGAAAAAACCGTTTGAAGAACGAATAAAATTAAAGTGCGTCACCGGCCGTTAAATGGACTAATCCTAGTCCAGCTGATTCCGGCTGATTCCGGCCACCGTAATGCCACTCAAACCCGACCAATAACCGAAGTAGCCTGCCCGAATCGGACGAAAACTGGACAAACCAGCCCAAAAACCGGGCAGAAAATAGACGAACCGGCCAAAAACCGGATGAACCGGCCGGGCCTGAAAGCCGGGTACGGCCCAAATGCCGGGCACGGCCCAAAAGCCGGACACGGCCCAAATGCCGGGCACGGCCCAAATAGGAGAGAGAGAGAGAGAGAGAGAGAGAAGAGAGAGAGAGAGAGTGAAGAGAGAGAAAGAAAAGAGAGACGCGGGAGAAGGGTGAGAGAGAGAGAGAGAGAGTGCGCCACGTGTCCCAATGGGAGTGGGACACGTGGGAGGAGAGAGAAAGGTGAGAGGGAGACGCGGGAGAGAGGAGGGTTTTGGTGTGGGTGAGACGGTCAGCTAAGGGACACGTGTCAGCCGCTGAGAGGGCATCCGGGAGGAGAGAGAAAACGGGACAGAGCCAGCCAAAGGAGGGACGCCACGTCAGCGACCTCAACACGTGCGCGTCACACTGAATCATATCCAAGGCACGGCATTTAAGCCGGGCACAGCCCACGTGTCGTGCACGGCCGGTGCGTGCAGCCCACGCGCGCGTGGTGGCGCGTCCGTCCGGCTGATGTCAGCCTCTTTTTGGTAATTACAAAAAATGCCCCTGGTTTAAAAATGCCTTTGCGCCTTATTTCTTATCTTCGGACGTCCAAACGAACTCGGATTTGATCACGGATACAGCCAATGGACTCGTGTCGTCAAGAGGATCATTTTGAGTCTAATATTTTATTTATGGACATGTCGGCTCGCAAACCTAGCTCCCAAATAATCATCGGTACACTGCTATCATTCTTTAAAATGCCATTTCTTGAGCTACCGAACTCAGATTTGACCGTGGATACAGCCGATGGACTCGTATTTCTGTGCTGATCAATAACATGTGCCTCTCGATGCCTGAACATATCAACTCACAAATTGTGCATCTGAGACCCCGTTCTGAGCAATCAAAAATTGTCGGCGTTGACCGATTTCACCCCAATCACTGTCACTGGACTCGTGTCGTCGTACTGATCACTAGTATGAGGTTCTCATGACTTGATGAAGTGGTCTCGTGAACAGTATTCCGGAACCCCGGACTGTGCAAGGGTAAAATAGTCTTTTTGTGTCCAAATTCTTTTAAACTCATTTTGATGGTATTTTTCATAATACCTTGAGCGGTGGGGGCAAAATCTGGTATCAACACCTACCGCCGAGGTCTTCCCCAATATTGTCTATGGCTCTGATTGCATGACTCAACTCTTCCATGCCTTCGTTGCCGCTCAGATGGCAGCCCCACCGTAACCACCTTAGCCAAAGGGACGTCCACCACCGTTGATGCCGCCACCACCACCACTCGAGGGGACAGAGCAGCAGCCACTTCCTATGGCATACAGCCATATATGACTTACTACTCCTATGCAGCACCTTATCCACCTCCACCCATGCTAGTTGTTGCACCTAGAGCTCCGGTGACACAGAGTACGTTGTTGGCTGATTTTAGTCGGCAGCGTCCTCCAATGTTTAGTGGAGAGACTAACCCTGTAGTTGTTGAGTCTTGGCTCGAATAGATTGAGAAGCTGTTCGGGACTATGGAGATCAACGGTGACGGTGACAGGATTGCCTTGGCTACTCATCAGATATAGGGAGAGGCTGATTTCTGGTGGAATGTGGTGAAGACCACACATGACAAGGTGGCTATGACCTGGGTACAATTCAGGGAGCTGCGAGAAGTATTTTCTGACTCCGGCTAAGCAAGCCAAGATGCAAGAGTTTATGAATTTGAAGCAGGGCAATATGCATGTTGTTGAGTATGTTGCCAGATTTGATGAGCTATCATAGCATGTTGCAACATTAGTGCCGACTGATGAGGCATGGGTTAGGAAATCTAAGGGGGACTGAGCCCTACTACTCGTAGCAAGGTGATGTGCCAAGTGCAAGGTTCTTATGCTGTAGTTGTCAGCAATGCTCTTATGTTGGAGCAAGAGGCCTCAGATGCTAGGGAGCACTGGGATCAGAGACAGAAGAGCGGACAGGGTTTTGGTGGACCTATCCGTACAAGTAGTTGCAGTGGCATTAGTAGCAAGGATTTTGTGCAGAATAGGCCATACCCTCATCTGCAGCAGCAGAGAGTTGGTCAGTCTAGTCAGTGCAGGAGTCAGGGTCCAGCTGCCGGCAGTCAGGGGCAATACCAAGGGCCTCTACGAGATATGACAGATATCACGTGCTACAATTGTAATGAGCAGGGCCATATGAGGAGACAATGTCCTCACCCTCAAAAGCAACAGGGTTAGCCGGGTAATGCAGGAGGCAACCAATGACAGGCTTCAGGGCAGGTCAGACAGGGTAGTTGGCAAACTTGGGCTGGTCAGGGCACTGGTCAGGGCAAAGGAGGCAGTCAGAATCAAGTTTGCTCTCCAGTGACAGGAAGATGAGTATGATTCAGCTGTCATACAAGGTACACTTATCTTATTCAGTACCTGTGTCCAAGCGTTGTTTGATTTGGGTGCTGCACATTCGTTAATATCTGCTTTATGTGCACAAGCATTCAGACTAGAGATAGAATACTTGAACACTATTATGCATGCAACATCACCCTTAGGAGGACAGATAATAATTGGTAGGGCATGTCGGGCTTGTGATATAGAGGTCTCCAGGCTTCGTTTAACATGTGATCTTCGAATTATCGACATGGTAGACTTTGATATTATACTTGGGATGGATTGGTTGTCAGCTTATAGAGCGGCAATTGACTGTCACTGTAAGTTAGTGACTGCCTACTCTTCGGATGAAACTTGCTTTAAATTTAAAGGGGATATACGGGATTTGACTTATATGACACGATTGAAGTGACATGATCAATTATCAGGTTGGTTGGCAAGTTTGAAGTTGGAAGAAGCAGACAAGAGGGAATCGGGGTTACCCTAGGTTGTCTGTGACTTCGTTGATGTGTTTCCTAATGCAATACCAAGGTTGCTGTCAAAATGGTAGTTGGATTTCACGATAAAATTGCAACTGGGAACAGGACCAATATTCATGGCTCCATACCGGATGACACCAACTGAGTTACAGGAACTAAAGACGCAACTTCAGAATTTGCTCAAGAAGGTGTATATCTGGCCGAATGTGTCGTTATGGGGTGCATCGGCTTTATTTGTGAAGAAGAAGGAGGGTACATTGACAACGTGTATCAATTATCGTCGACTGAATCAGGTCATGATAAAGAACAAGTATCCTCTATCCAGAATGGACGATTTGTTCGATCAACTAGAGAAGCGACATGTTTCTCGATGATTGATCTCAGGTCAGGGTATACTCGTTGCGTATCAAGGAGGAGGATACTTCAAGACTACGTTTTGGACACACTATGGCCGCTATGGTTATGCAGGGTTGACTAACGCGTCAGTAGTATTCATGTGCTTGATGAACCAGGTCTTTGCACCATACTTGGATCAGTTTGTGGTTGTCTTCCTCAACTACATATTGGTCTACTCGTCGACGGAGCAAGAACACGAGGAACATTTGAGAATAGCACTACAAGTTTTGAGGGATAATCAGCCATACGACAAAGTCAACAAGTGCGAGTTCTGGTTGAGGGAAGTCAAGTTTCTAGGGCATGTCGTGTTAGGAGAAGGGATATCTGTTGATAGCAATAAGGTTCAGGCTGTGATGGAGTGGAAGCAATCAGTTTTTGAGATTTGAAGTTTTATTGGGATGGTCGGGTATTATCGGAGATTCATTCAGGATTTCTTCGCAATAGCAAAGTCGATGACCTGCTTGACGCAGAAGAATGTCAAGTTTGAATGGAGTGAGGCGTGTGAAAATGCGTTTCAGGAGTTGAAACGAAGACTGACTACTACACCTATTTTGATCATTCTGGAGAGGGGTGTTGGTTACACAGTGTTCTGTGACGCGTCGAAGAAAGGTCTGAGTTGTGTACTAATGCGGAATGGTAAAGTCATAGCGTATGGCTCACGACAATTGAAGATACTCGAGAAGAACTATTTGACTCATGATTTGGAGTTGACGGTTGTGGTGTTCACACTGAAATCTTCGTGTCACTATTTTATGGGGAAAAGTTTGAAGTTTTCACCTATCACAAAAGTCTCAAGTATTTGTTCACACTGAAAGATCTGAACATAACACAAAAAAGGTGGTTGGAGTACTTGGAGGATTTCAAGTTCACATTGTCTTATCATCTGAGAAAGGCCAATGTTGTGGCCGATGCATCGAGCCATATGTCGAGAGCAAAAGTAGCCAATTTAGCCATACATGAGTGGAGGATGATGGAGTTGATGGGAGACTTTGTGTTACAACCAACTACAGGCATAGAGGGGTCGAGTTTGAATGCTTTGATTGCCACGTCGAAGCTGCATAGAGAGATACTATTAGTGCAGGACTTTGATCAGGAGAGTTTTTTGTGAAGCACCGACTAGAGTCTGGGTGATCACCAATGGATGGACTATTGGTGCTGATGGAGGACTGAGATATTGGGAGAGATTGTACGTATCGAAGATTTCAGATACTTATTTTTATTAATTCAATAGTTAGATTTTAGATACTTATTTTTAGTTGTTTTCTATTTACGTTGTCATTTGATTGTTTGAGGGCTGTAGAAATTTATTTTGCTTTATTAGAGTTGTTTTTGGATGATCTTGAGATTTTAAGGTTTTAATGGAACTGATGGAGTATGCACTTGAGATTTACAACACATAGTTTTTTAATTGTGATTTAAGATTGATTATGTTGTGTTATTATTGCTCTATTCATATTCTTGAAGTGCGGGGTGTGGCAAATTTTAAAGAGAAAATAACTTTCAAACTAGGGAGAATAATGAGCCCACTCAACAAAAGTATGAAATTTATGAAAGAAGTGACCATGTTGATGAAGTTTGTTGGTTTTGAAAAAGCCAGAATGTTACAATTGCAAAAGGTTGGCTTATTCAAAAGGATTGTCGAGTCACAAACAATGAACAAGCTAATTACTCTGAAGAGTAGGAATTTGAAGGGAACGTGTTTTCTGTTTGTCAAGTAGCTTTGGAGCAAAGAAATGATGTGTGGTTCCTTAATAATGGTTGTAGTAACCACATGACCAACGTATGAAAGTATTTTTGTAAGGATTTATGCTTCCACCAATTCTCAAGTAAATATGGAGAATGGTGTCTTAGTCCAAGCAAAGGGAAATGATATTATTACCGTGAACACAAAGAAAGCTACATGGAATATCTCGGATGTGCTACTTGTTCTAGACTTAGAGCAAAATTTATTGATTACAGGGTAATTTGTAGAGTATGGGTACTCCGTTCACTTCAAAGAAAGTTCTTGTAAGATTTATGACATTGGGGGATAAATCAAGTGGTTACAAGTATCAAGATGGATAAGAATAGAAGCTTCCCTATCACTTTTCGCTACACAAGGGATGCTGCATTAAAGGTCGATGTACTTGATGACTCATCGCTTTGGCATAAAAAATTTGAGCACTTGAATTTCCAAAACTTAAGGAACTTACAACAAAAGAACATGGTGTATAGCTTGCCGACTATTCATGAAGTCAAGCAAGTGTGTAAATGGTGTGCACTTGAAAAGCATCATTGAAAGTTATTTTTCAAAGACTAGGTGTGGAGAGCTAAAGCACCATTGAGAAAAGCTTAAGGAATTTGCAACAAAAGAAGATGGTGTATAGCTTGCCGACTATTCATGAAGTCAAGCAAGTGTGTAAATGGCGTGCACTTGAAAAGCATCACCGAAAGTTATTTTTCAAAGACAAGATGTGAAGAGCTAAAGCACCATTGAGAAAAGCTTAAAGAACTTGCAACAAAAGAACATGGTGTATAGCTTGCCGACTATTCATGAAGTCAAGCAATGCGTAAATGGTGTGCACTTGAAAAGCATAATCGAAAGTTATTTTTCAAAGACAAGGTGAGGAGAGCTAAAGCACCATTGAGAAAAGCTTAAAGAACTTGCAACAAAAGAACATGGTGTATAGCTTGCCGACTATTCATGAAGTCAAGCAAGTGTGTAAATGGTGTGCACTTGAAAAGAATCACCGAAAGTTATTTTTCAAAGACAATGCGTGGAGGGCTAAAGCACCATTGGAGTTTGTTCATACTGATGTGTGCAGGACTTTGAATGAACCAATTCATGTAAGTAACAAGCAATTTATTATTTTATTGATAATTTTACGAGAATGACTTGGGTTTATTTTATGAGGCAAAAATTGAAAGTTTTTTCAATTTTCAAAAGGTTTCAAAGTCTTTTCGAAAGGCAAAGTGGTCTTCTAATGAAAGTTTTAAGAAGTGATAGGTGTGAAAAATACAATTCAAATGAATTTTATAAGTTTTTATGAAGAAATTGGCATGGAAAGGAAACTAACGGTTGGGTACAATCCACATCAAAATAGAGTGATGGAGAGAAAGAAATAGAACCATAGACAAGATGACAAAATCAATGTTGCATCAGAAGGGATAGCCCAAGACTTTTTGGGGTGAAGTCGTGCATGTATATGGCCATCTATTTGATGGATCGATGTCCAACAAAAACTGTTAAAAACATGACTTCATTTCAAGCTTGGAGTGGGAGAAAGCCATCCGTGAATCATTTGAAAGTTTTTGGTTCTATTTGCTATTTTCATGTTCCGAAATAAGTGAGGGTAAGCTTGATGAAGAAAGCGAAAAGTGTATCTTTGTGGGTTATAGCTCCCAATCAAAGGCCTATAGACTATAATTTAAAGACAAACAAACTCATCATTTGTAGAGACGTTCTGTATGATGAGAAGGCTTATTGGGCTTGGAAAAGAAATGTATTGCAAAATCGAGTCCCTATCAATTATGAAGAACTGAAAAGTCAAGAAAATGGAGACTATGATGATCTTGAAGCTCCAAACCAACAAATCCCAACTTCTCCATTAAGTTTAAGTTCCTCATCTCCAAGTCCAACCCTAAGAAGAATAAGAAGCCTCAATGATGTGCATGAAAGTTGTAATTTTTGTGTTCTTGAATCGGAGAATTTTGAAGAAGTAATTGAGGAGGAAGTTAGGAAGGAATCTATTGAAGAGAAAATTCAGGTAATTGAGAAGAACACAACTTGAGAGTTGGTGAATAGACTAAAAGACAAAGAAGTAATTGGTGTGAAGTGGATTTTTGAAATGAAGTTCAACCCCGATGATTTCATTTAAAAGCACAAAGCACGACTTGTGGCAAGATGGTATTCTCAATAACCCATAATTGATTTTCAAGAGACATTTGCATCGGTGGCTCGAGATGACACAATTACATCTCTTGTTGCCTTGGTGGCATCGAAGGGATGGTTCTTATATCAACTTGATGTGAAATTGACATTCTTGAATGGTACTTGTGGTGGGCCGAATTGTTGGTTGACCCATCACCGTGAGAGAGACCAAATAGCTGGGTTGTGTCAGCAATGCGAATCATCGCTACAATTATATTGCCGAACAAACCGAGAGACTACTAATGTAAGACTGGGGCTCGGTGCATGGGCCGCCTCCATGCCTAGTTGATCGACCCGCCACTCGGTCAAGCGATTAGAATCCTCTATAATTGGAAGGGCACTCGAATAGGAAAGCTTAATGTTTTGAATGTTCCTATTTAGGAAACCCTTATGCTATAAGAAAATAGCCAAATTTGGCAATGCACAAGGGAAAGCATATTGTGCTATTCACTTATCATACTAAGATACTAGATGACTTATAATATGTGAAGACAAAGCAAGATTAGGTACGCAATTATTTACAAGTATAATCGGTATTGTGCTTTGGTCCTTCACATTATGACTTGTGCATCGGAGTATCCTCCATTGGAAACAACCGGATGACACTAATTATTTGTTCCATGCACAGACTCAAGAGCAACTTGGATTGAGGAGACGAATCGAATTAGATTGGAGATTATTCGCAATCCCCACAGTACCTTGGAGGAAGAAGTGTTTATTGATCAACCTTAAAGATTTGTTGTCAAAGGCAAAGAACAAAAAGTGTACAAGTTGAAAAAGACTTTGTATGGGCTAAAGCAAGCATCACAAACATGGTATAGTGAGATTGACTCTTACTTCAATAAAAAGAAATTTCAATGAAGTAAAAGCTAGCCAACCTTGTACATCAAGAACCAAGATAACACCGGTATTCTCATTGTTTCACTTTATGTTGATGATTTGGTTTTTACCGATAGTAATGTGAAAATGATTGAAGATTTTAAAAGAGATATGATGAAATTAGGTCTCTTGCATTATTTATTGGACATTGAAATTTATCAAAACAAAGAGAATACTTTTATTTGTCAAAGTAAGTATGCAAGAACTCTTCTTGAGAAGTTCAAGATGAAAGATTGCAAGCCAAACTTATTGTATTTGACCATCACAAGATCGGACATTACGTATGCTACAAGTATGTTATCTCGTTTTATGCACAATGCAAGCCACACTTATTTTGGAGTGGCTCAGAGAGTCTTGAGATATATATAAGGTACTCTTGAATCTCGGATTTTGTATAAGAAGAATGTGGATATAAAATTGTTAGGATTTTGTGATAGCGATTGGGCCAGATGTGTTGATGATATGAAGAGCACTTCCAGACATGCTTTTTCTCTTAGCTCAGGTGTATTCTCATGGGCATTTAAGAAGCAACAAACTGTGGCACAATCTATTATCGAGGTGGAGTATGTTCCAGCATTAGTGACAACTTCTCAAGCTATTTGTCTAAGGAGGATACTGGTGAAAGGGAAGGAGAAACTATTCCCATTTTGTGTGACACCAAATCCGCAATAGCAATTACAAAGAATCTCATCTACCATAGTCACACTAAATACATTGCCATCAAACATCACTTCATTCGAGAGGCTATGAAAGATGAAGAGATTCAACTCAAGTTTTGTGCAACCGAATGCTAAGTGACGGACATCTTCACCAAATCTCTTTTAAAGGAGAAGTATCAATATTTTAGAAAAATATTAGGTGTTACACAACAAGTCATTAAGGGAAAGTGTTAATTTTAATGACTTTTGGACTAAAGTATTTATTTTGTATTGGGCTTTGTTTATTTTCTATTGTTGGGCTCCTTTTAACTCTTGTCTAGCCCACCTTTTGTAAGGGTTTCCTTGGCTAATATATGCTTATGGGGAATGAGAAGCAGCCGTGAGCTGCCGCAAAAGAATTGCAGCCTAACTCCCCTGTTTTGTTTACATCCTGCCGAGGAAAGGGCAGTCCTCTTCTTTCTTGAAAATTCTTCATCCCTCTTTTAGGGGATAATGCTAACATATTCAGATTCCGATATTGATAGTAGAAAGTCTATTTTGATTAGTTATTCATATCAATACGGGACGTAACGGTCACTCGCACTGAAAAATCATTACGTAGCAATTGATACGGTATGTAAGGACACTGTTTTGAATGATTGATTTATATAACTTAGGTTGGTGTTAATATGATTTGATTGGGGAGTCACCCAAAAGTGGGATGGTGGCAAACAATAACTAGTGAGAATTCAGCAGCAGAACCCAAAAGAGGATTTTGGAGCTTTACGGTTTTGAAAACACTCACAAGCTTCTGGGAAGTTTCTTAGATGCAGTACTGAAGGTTGAGGTTGCAAAAGGCTGAGTGTTGGAAACACTTTACCAGCTTCCAGGAAGTTTCTGCAGTATACATATGCTAATTCCAATTCATATCATATCATGTAATCCCATGTATCCGTATGAGATACGTACAGTTTTTGGACGTTTCAATGAGGACAGTCGACGAACCTGTATTTTGACCTACTATTACTACTGGATTCAGGATGATAAGTGATAACCAGAGAGACCCTAACCCAGTATGCAAAATGAATTTTCTTTGGTTTTTTCTTTTGGTATATGAATGATTATTTCGAGGGCATAAGTTATTGAAGAGAGGTATTATTTTTGGAGGATTAACTAACATTGTTGTGATATTTATAGGGAATAAAAAGGTAGATGATTTGAGCGTGGTATTAAAAAAATGAGACAAAATAGTATTTGATTTGGATGGAGAATAAAATGGGAGATAAGTTTGTTTATAATTGTAATAAGGAAAATGTAGTATTATTCTTGGCTAATAGCAGGGGATAATTTTTGGATAAGAGGGACGATGCCCAAAAATAATACCCCTCTATTCTAATTGGAATTATATTTTTGAAAGAAGTGAAAAGTTATTTTTGTATTTTTGTTCTCCAAATATGTCACATCAACTCTTATATCCCTTTCAAGAGTTCTCCCTCCCTCGTACCCCATCCAAACGGCCTAAAGGTGAAAATGAAAAAGTTCAAAAGAAGAAAAAAATAAATAAAGTAGTAGTAAAAGCAGTTTTGTGTGCCGATTTTGAAAAACTATACAACACAATAATAGAGGAAATGAGAAAAGTTTATGCCATGTGCACTAAAAGTTAGGGCATGTTTGGTTGCTTGTTTGAGAGATTTTTTCCCAAATAAATTTCTAAAATAAAATTTTCAAATATTTTTATTTTTTTCTCAAACAACTTCATCTCTTTATAAAATAAGAGAGAGAAAGAGACACCTCGAAAACGCCGAAAAAATTTAACTCCCAGATTTTTTTTAAAACACTTACACCAAACAACATCTTAGAGTTTTTTTCTAAAAAATTATTTCAGAAATACTCAACCGAACATACTCAGTTTAGTTTTGTTCACCTTAGAATGAACAAACTTTGTTTACCCTCTACTGTTTGGATTATTTTCAGATTCTATTTCGATGATTAGTTTATTTTGTTCTGATTAATTTATTTAGTTGTGACGAAAAAATTCAGTTCAGTCAAATATCGATAAGTATTTGACCTAGAAATATAGTTTTTAAGTTTTAAAAATTAAAAGTTTTGAAGTAAAAAATTAAATATTTAGATCAAGTACGTATAGATATCCAATTGAACTGATTTTTTTAAAGATAACTAAAGAAATTAATCAGCACAAAATAGACGATTTTGATCATCGAAGTAGGATCTTGAGGTGGTCCACTTGGTAGAGGGTAAACAAAACTGGACTCACTAAAACGGGTATAAATAACATTAAGCTTTCCTCCTTTTCATTGACCGAAACCTTATAGAAAATTCATGTACATGGCTTGAGTTGGATTGCGCAATGTTTACCCGATAACTTACCACACCATTTTAACTGGAAAAAGAAGAAGAAAAAATTCATCTCTGTCTGGAATTTAGTAAATTTGTCACCTTATGACAAAAGACATGTTTATTAGGAATCTAATGAAAGAGAGATATAGTATACCCTGAATATGACAATTCTTTTCGTCAAGGGTGGAACCAAGATTTGGAGTTTGAGGGGCTGATTATCTTTTTTGAGAAAGATGGGGGGCCGAAATGTATATTTTTTTTAATTGTCAAAATTTATACCTAGGTCTTATGTTCGGATATGACAATTAAGACTACTGAATGGTCTCGCTACAAGATAAAATTCTTTGGCTCTATATTAGGCTTCTATTTACAAAATTATGATTAGGATTATGAAAATGCTATCATTATTTTCGAAAAGCTCATTATTCATTCGTATTGATATTCCTTTATCCAAATAAACGCAGTATAATTGATCACTATTATATATTAATCTTTTTTTCTACTACATCTCTTTCATTCCTTTATATTCTTTCAAAATTTATCGCAGTGACAGATGGATGAAGATACAACTGGGGGCTTTGATATCTATGTTGTGTGAAGTACAGAATATATGACAAATATGAAGTGTTGGAGCATTGTTATTGATCGGTATGTTAAATAAGGAAAGTCGGACATCTAATTGCTTCTATTTGCATTATCCAAATGATGCCTTATATATTATATCAAGGATATAAAAAAGATGGAATTAAACATTTGGCTTGCCCCAAACTATTTCAACATACTAGACGTTTTGAAACTTATGCGCATTAATTTTTTAATTGAGCCAGAGTGATACTCTCACCTTTCCAACTTGATGAAATTACTGTGGACGAGACAATGAGGATTTGGAAGACAATGATCCCAAGGAGGATTAGGAGTTGAAAGAAAATGAGGTGGTCTTCAATTATGACAATCAACCACCACCACCACCCCACGAGATGAACCATCAGCGATAAGAAGTGAGTTTTCGAGATTATTTGAGTAGAGAGGGAGTTAGCAACGGTGAGATAACCAGACTTAGACAAAGGACACAATGTGTACAATTTTGTGTTCTCTTCACATGATTGAAGGCTTTGATTTCATAATTGTACAAAGATAGTGGTAACTATTATGCGATAATGTGCATATATTTCAAAAACAAACTCATGTTTCAAAAATGTGATTGCTAGAAACTCCTTGATGTGGAACTCATTACATTGCAAAATGCAACCTACTAGTACAAATATCGATAATGGCACCAACAGTAGTGAAGGACACGACGTTAACGAGATGCCTGTCGACAACGTTAATCTAGAACCAACAATGCCGCAAATATCAGGGGATAACCCAGTTATTTCAAGTCTTTGTTTCCCCACAATCAATGCCACCACCTCAGATGCCAAATCCACCTCAAGTGTCAAACCTGATCTAGATGATGTACCTGTCTCAGATGCCATTCTATCATTGGATGTCGTATCAGATGCTATACCTTCCATTGCCCATGCAATATCAACCCTACCGAGTCCCAATGACTCGAAGCATTTTATTGTCTAAGTTTTGCAAGCACCGATTGTCAGTTTTTCATTGAAAACCCAATCCTACTACTACAGAGTTTTGGATCAAATAGATTGAGAAGTTGTTCAGCACAATGGATGTCACTAATGATGGAGATTGGATTGTTATGGTCCCACACCAAATGCAATGAGAAGTTGATTACTGGTGGGATGTTGTCCAGACCACCAATGACATCAAGAGAATGACGTGGGCATAGTTCAAGACCCTGTTCTTGGAGAAGTATTTCCCAGCGCTTGTGAAGCAGGCTATGATTCAAGAGTTTATGGAGCTGAAGCAACAGAGTATGAGTGTAACCCAGGATGCTGCTTGATTTGAAGAGCTGTCACAACACGCTACTGCCATAGTACTAATCGATGAGCACACAGATTTAAGTAGGGCCTGAGTCTTGCCATTCGGAGGAAAGTGATGTCACAAGGGGATGGAACATACGCTCTAGTGGTGAGTAATGCCCTCATGCTGGAGAGAGAAGCATTGGACACTTGACAACGCCAGGAACAACAGAGGCACATCAATCAAGGGTCTCGAGGACTGATTCAAAACAATGACAACGATGGCAACAACAGCAGTAGTTTTCGCAACAAGTCCCGTGAACAGAATAACCATAAGTAACTACATGTTCAGCAAACCTATTCACCAACCAGAATCATAACCAAAACTAACCACAACAAGAATAATGATCAGGATCGAGGACCCTTGAGAGATGTGAGCAGTAAGACTTGCTATGTCTGCCAACATAAGGGCTACTTGAAGAAAGACTGCCCACAATCCCAACGGTACAATAACCAATAGGGTCAACAAGAGAGATCAATGTACAATAGTAGACAGCTTATTACTCAAATTCCACATCATATCTACATTCAACAACTGCGTTAGGATGGGGATGAAGGAACGTAATAGGGATCTACTACTTAGAATAAAGCTATTAGAGGAAGGATCTATGCTCTCCAAGGTCATGAAGAAGCTTATAGTTTTGTTAATAATCAAGAACTGTGATTGACCGGCATTTGAAGATCATAATGATCTATCTATTAAAGGGAGACCACTTTAAATCTACGGGGAAGAGGTAGGATCCAACTTCTCTCATGAAGACACGACCATGGTGACACAATATACGAGGAGAGTCAGTTCAACACTAGAATTGAGAGAAGACTCTGCGACGCAAGACCATCAAGTTGGTTAAGATTAGTTGACATCATCAGAACATGGAGAAGTCAACTTAAGAGCAGGGAGACGCGGTGCGAACTATCTACCAACTAGTACGTTTCGTGAAATTTTGAGGACGAAACTCTTTAATGAGGATAGGTTGTAATAATCTAAAATTTTAATTCATTATTAAACAATTGATTCACATTTAATTGATTTAACTATTTATGCAATTAGATTTCAATGACGGATTTGATCACTTGAGTACGAGAGTTGAGGTGGAGCGAGTAACACTAGAGGTTTTCTTTTCCTTCTTCTTCATTTTGGGAAAATCAAGCTTTCAAGGCAAATAATGGAGTTTTATGGTTACATAATGGCTTTTGATGAGGTTCGATGAGGAGAAATCAAGAGAGTTTATGTGAGGAGTCATGGCTGATTAATGGGGAATTTATTCCCTGAGCTCTATAAAACCCACAAATCCTTCACATTCCATTCAATCATTATGTAATAGAGATCAAAAAAGAGTTTGAGAGAAAGTGAGGTGCTTGAGAGAGGGAGAAGGTTATGCCGAGAGTCCGAGTTTCCGTCGTTTCACTTTCGTTCTTCACTCTGACAAGGCAGCAGAAGTGTCGATTGGCCGGTTTTATGTGATCAAGAGTAGTGACAAGTTAGGTTAATGGAAATGAAATTGGTTTGGGTGACCCCGACTATGGTGATTTAGTCGGATGGGGTTGATACGTTAGTTTGTCATGGAGACGGTTAAGGGTGACTCGTGATCGTCTATACCTAGTGATGGTGTTGGTTGGGTAGGGGATCTCGGGAGGTGACGATCAGAGTTCTAAACGGTCTTGAATCGGATAGAGAAGCGGCTAAGATGCGTTGAACTGGACCTGATACGCCACATGTATCAAAATCTAGGCAAGGTGAGGTCGGAATTGATTTTATTTAACGGTAGGAAATTTTTTCCTTATAAGGTCAACGATGGCTTAGCCAGATACATTACTTTGGTCTAAGTTCATTAAAGATCCGTTGTAGATAAGGACTGGTCAATCACAACCAAGTGCCTTATGCTAGAGTTTGTGGATAATTTGGAATACTCAAGGTAGAGATTCTAAGAAACATTAAATTCATAATGAACCTACATATTACTTTTGCTATTTCATTTACTCTGTTTATTATCTTGTTATTGTTGTACTTGCATATTTTTGGCTTGGTTTTCGGGCATGTTTTCTAGTGTCACCACTAATGCTGCAACTTCTTTATTCCTAACGTTTCATGTTAGATATGGAAGAGCAGTTGTAGATTTCACTCGGGCAAGAAGAGCTAGGCTATGAAGATGATGAATTCAACAAGATTTGGTTGTTATACCTTTAGAAACTTTGTACATTTAAATCAGTCTTTTATTAACTAACAAGGACATTTCAGTCATTTCAAATGTACTATCACTACCATTCATTTTTAAGAAACAAGATTATTTCTTTTAAAATATTTATTTTATTTAATAAATAATTTTAAAAAATTGTGCCAGAAATTGAAACGTTACAAGTACTGCGTTCAGACAATCTATAAATTAAAAAAAAAAAAACAATTAAGAGAGAGAGAGAGAGAGAGTAATCTTGAAAGAGACGTGATCGTGCACGCTCCTGATTACCCATCGTTTCACCCTCTTGCATGCACGCTTGTGAAGGAAGAGGTTATAAATGTGGAAAGGCATCAAATTATATCGACCATTTATCAAGTATACAGTTGAGCTGTTGCTAAGAAATAAGTACCATCTTTGCTTCCGCTTAAAATATCACATCATCTGGCTGGCTATGAAGGAGGTGAGCAAGAGAGCGAAGGGAATAGTGGCAGCATCAGCATGGGTGGTTTGTTGGGCACTCTTCACAGTGTGTGATGTAGGTAGTGCAGAAAGACTCATGAGAGCAGCTGAGCCTGCATACTTTGTTGAGAAGGAAATGAAAATCGGATGGGTGGTCCGACTACTCCCTTTATTCTTTGGAAAATCTTCTTATGAACATGTTTGGCCAGTGAGTAATCTCTATCCCCCTCATTCTTATGTACACTTCACACCCACCACATACACAGATAAATATCGGTAAATTCCGTTATGTATGAGTCGATGGGATGCGTAACCTCCCCGAACCAAACCATTAATGGGTTCTGATGTCGTTTATTGAAACAAAATTTGTTTGGTTGGCTTTGCAGGAGATGCAGTTCGGCTGGAGACTTGTGGTTGGATCAGTTATCGGATTCTTTGGTGCAGCTTTAGGGAGCGTTGGAGGGGTCGGAGGCGGTGGAATTTTTGTTCCAATGCTTACTTTGATAATTGGTTTCGATCCAAAGTCTTCTACAGCCATTTCTAAATGTATGCAACCTCCATTTATGAAACTGGAAAATCTTCATTTGTCCGACGGTTAATTATGAAAACATAATACTCCTTTCAAATAAAACTACTTTTTGAATTTCTCAGCTACCAATTTAAAAAAAAAGTAATTGAGTGTCTGTATTTTTGCATAATATCTCCTTTCAAATTGCTCGAACGAGATATTTATTATATCTCTACCATTAATCCAACTTCAACATACAATTAAGATATTTATTACAGTTTGGTGATTGATTAGCATAATAAATTATAACCGTGAAGAGTATCGGAGATGGAACAGGTATGATAATGGGTGCAGCAGGATCAACAGTGTACTACAATCTAAGACTAAAACACCCAGCGCTAGACATCCCCCTAATCGACTACGACCTCGCGTTACTCTTCCAGCCCATGCTTATGCTTGGTATCAGCATTGGAGTTGCTTTCAATGTTATTTTTGCAGACTGGATGGTCACTGTTCTCCTCATCATCCTTTTCATAGGTAACCTTTTCAAACTTAACTTCAAGAGTCTCCTGATTTTTTCTTTTTGTCTTTTGAATGCTTCTCATTCTTTTGTCAGTTGCAACAGGTAAATTCTTCAACGCACACCTCTATTTAATTGTATATGATTTATCCAGCCCTTTTTGTCTCCAACAAAAGGGGCTGGAGAACTTGCCAAACGCAAAAAAGAACACAGAGGCTAACAAACTGAAATCTGATCACATGTTGTAGGTACATCCACAAAAGCATTACTCAAAGGCGTAGATACATGGAAGAAAGAGAGTATGATGAAGAAGGTAAGATATGGAACTGTTGACTAATTGCTTGTTTGTGAGGTCTCAATATATTTATTTTCCTCTTCATTTTCTCACTACTTTGATATTGAACCTGATTCACTTTCAGGAAGCAGTCAAGCTATTGGAATCTGAATCCAAACCAGGTGATGAGTGTCTCAAAAATCAGAAAAAACTTGAATTTGCTTGTTTGTGGAGGAACTAATTATATGTGGTAAAAATCAGTTGATTAAGCAACACCATAAGTAATATAATGTTAAAGGTCTAGGGACCAAAACTCCGAACGGAACATTGTTCTTTCCTTGGAAGAATATGGAAATAAAAAAACTATGATGCTAACTTGCTGAATTGCAATTGGCTCAGGAGTGGAATACAATCCACTGCCCAGCGGTCCAGCTGCTCCGGCAAATGATGAGGTAAGTCCGTAAAATGTCTTAACAGTCTGTGATTGTAATCCTATTCTGGTTATCTTGCTAACATTTTTTTCCCTGTCATTTCAATCAGGTTTCGCTGCTATACAATATCCGATGGAAAGAATTAGGACAGCTAATACTCGTTTGGGTAGCTTTCCTCGCAATTCAGATCCTGAAAGTAAGCTATTCTTTTACCATAGCACCACCGTCCTAGAATTCCAAAGCTCTCAGTTGGTTTCAAGTTTTCATCTGGAAGAGAAAAGTGTTTTGCCATAAGTTTTAACCGTACAATTTAACTGAGCATTGGATGATTGCCAAGGATAAATTATTATTGAACAATTGGCTCTATAGCGTCAAACTTTTCTTTCTTTATGACTACATAATTTAGTCAATATTACCATTTTGATTTTCTTGTCTTTGCATTTCCGCGGCTAGTTATCTTGACCATATAATTTCTTAACATTGTGATTCAATTTCGTGCAGACGTATACTGTAACCTGCTCTGTCAGCTACTGGATTTTAAACTCCTTGCAGGTAAACTTCCTACGCTAGTCAATCGCATGTTATGATCATCTTCACTTCCAAAGACATCTCCAAGCCAATACCTGATACAAATCAAGCAGTTTTATGGATGCCAAAACAAGTCATATTTATATACTAACAGTTTTACACTCTATAGGTCCCTGTTGCAATCTCGGTATCGCTTTATGAAGCCATTTGCTTATACAAAGGCACTAGGGTGATTGCATCCAAGGGAAAGGAAATCACAAACTGGAAGGCACATATGCTTTTTCTTTACTGTTGCTGTGGAATAATAGCTGGCGTAGTAGGTGGATTGCTTGGCCTTGGAGGAGGCTTCATCCTGGGGCCTCTTTTCTTGGAATTGGGAATTCCTCCTCAGGTATGTTTAATTGCTCAATCATGCATCTGTTGCCGCGAAGCATTCCCAAAACGCAGCTATAATAGATATCATTTACCATGTTTGTTAAGAATTTCTCAATTAAACTCCTGTTGTTAGATGCAAATGTCATAAACTTTAAACTAGCAATAGAATTTCGTAATCACAGAGCAAGTGTCCGATGGAAAATTTATGCAGAGAAAGCAAATGAGATGGTGCCAATGATTAAGCTTGTTGGATTAGCCTTAATGGTAGATGCCATTGCTCAATGGTACATCGCATGAAGCATGGTGCACTAGAGTATCAAATTAGAGTTACCTGGTCAATTGATTGGAAATTTGAAAACCAACAGTAGCATTGATACTCAGTATTTAAACCTGCCAATCTTGATTTTGTACGTACACGTAAATTAGTTAACAAATGCAATAACCTTTTTTTGACAAAGTTTCTATTTAGCAGGTGGCAAGTGCAACATCAACCTTTGCAATGGTCTTCTCGTCCTCTATGTCAGTTGTACAATACTACATTCTGAAACGTTTTCCAGTCCCATACGGTATGTGTCCAAGGTGATAACGTAAAAAAATAATTCTTAATGCTATAGAAAATTTTTGCATCCAATATAGAACGAGTACTAAATTCGAGTCATAGCATAACTTTATATGATAACTGATAACAGTAACTCCTTGAAGTAACATTATACTTTGTACCTTACTATACATTGCAGCTGCTTATTTTGTTCTAGTTGCTACAATTGCTGCCTTTACTGGCCAGCATGTAGTAAGGAGGGTTATATCACTCCTTGGAAGGGCATCGATAATCATCTTCATACTCGCTCTAACAATCTTTGTGAGCGCCATCAGTTTAGGTAAAGAGTTTATGTTGATCAAATACAAAGTGCAATAAGCAAATTGCTCAACATTTTTTGGATGCAAGTATGGCACTCATTTTTTTAGTTGTGAATTTCAGGTGGGGTGGGAATAGCAAATATGATCGAGAAGCTGGAGAATCAAGAGTATATGGGGTTCGATAGTCTATGCAACCAGTCTTAAGCATGCTTTAGCTAATATGGCAGTGAAATTCCAACTTTGGAATAGTTACATTCCTGCTTATACAAGCAAGTATTTGTGCCTGGGTTTGAAATAAATATTGTCTTTTATTTTTGTTGATGGACTTTCAATTCATTGTTCCAGTGTCTGCTAAAACCTCCATAGTAGGGATGCATCCTGTCATGTGCATCTCAATGTTATATGAGAGAGTTAGCAATGAGTTTTCTTGTAAAGGTTCTTCATGGTGCTCATATGGCATTTGCTCATAAGTGAATTCTGTATTCCTTTTCTTGTCCTTATTTGACCGGTAAGTTAACTATATAGGCTGACAATAAGCATTATATGCTATGCAGTTGTAAACAAGTATTTGCAACCATAAACACTAAAATTGGGTTGACAGATATTAGCTTAGCCAATATACAATGGAGATTTTCAAAAGAATAAAAACAAGTTAAGAGTTTTTCATGGGAGTTCTCAAATGTCTCTTTTTCTTTAAAAGAGGTATTAGTGGAAGGTTGCAGCCATGGTTTGAAATATCGGTGATACATAACGGTATCGGTCGATGTAACAGTACTTGTGAGTACTGAGTCCTGTACGCTTGATATTGCAGTGTGAATGAAAATCGCATACGTAATGGAATTACATAACCGTATCAGCCGAAACCTAATGGTAGAAACGAATTGTGCGGTTGTTGCAAACAAAACATGCACATTAACTACTTGTAGGTTCGTCTGTGCCAAAACATGGCGAAAAGAATCAAAATAAATATTATTTCACCTTAAAATCTACTTTATTGGTTGGACTTTACTAATTATTGTTTTGATTACTCGTCTCATAGTCAAAATCTAGCGACAGACACAGCTACCTTTTCCTGCCTCGGTATTCTCTATCCTATGATGAATCAAGTGATAGTCACAACTACCCGTATCCACTTCACTATCTCCCATCCTATTGTCCTAACACACACATTCATATTCCCCTCCAGTCTACCAAGTAACATAGGAGGGAAACAAAGACAAGATGGTAACACGTCTTTGTCTAGTTATGAACTTTCTATGCGTCTTCCTGGATTAACGTAGCAACAGCAGCAATCAAGCTCAATCTAATTTTGAGAAGCTCCACGCCACTCATTTTGGTGGTAACACTTTTATGTCATGCATTTTTCTATTATTAACTCATGTGTTTTCATGTTAGGATCTTTAGACGAAATTAATTGCTGAGTTTATCGTGTGTAATTTAATCTTTGTACACTATATGTCAACAATATGATTTCGGGTCAATATAGATTGGCATGTATGAGTTTGAAATTTTCAATTTCTTTTGTACAATCATGACACCATAAAAGCAAACAACAAATTATAATGCCCTTACGAAACAAAAGCAAAAATCTTTATAATTTAGCATAATGGCATGTGGCGTGTGCCTATTCGGGGGGGGGGGGGGGGGGGGGGGGGATGTCAGGGGGGGGAATTTGGTAAAATTCTTAGGATATTTCAGGTAAGTGTCATATGTCATCTGAGTAGTTCGTAAATTGCAGGGGTCCAGGGAAGTTAGCCTATGGAAGTCAGAACTGTCAAGGGAGCTAGTTCTTAAAGAGAGTATGACGGTGAAGGCCAGGGAAGTCAGGTTTCATTTTCAGAGTCAAAGTATTGTTGTTGGTGGGGTAGGTATATCTATGGAGTCATTGTATCAATCAGAGCTTCAGTCAGGGTCATTGAGTCTGGGTAGCAGGGGTACTTTGTGAGAGAAACTGATGGGTTATTGTCTCCCATGAATTTAGTATTTCAGAAGCTTGGAGAGAGTTTAGTAGCTGCAATTTTGAGTGGGAGTAAGAAAGAGAACCAAATTCAGTAGAAAGAAAGAAAGGAGAGAGAAACAACTTGGAGAATCCAATCCTCTTCAATCGAGCTTTCAAACCTTTAATACAAGGTAAACAATCCTTCCCTAACTCTTAGTTTGTGTTTATGAATCGATCCACGAGCTTCACAAAGCTCTAATGTTGAAAGACCCAGTGTTTATTCCGAAAAAGATGACCTTATGAACGGTCACGATTGCCCCTAACTAATCACGATTCTCTACTGTCTTGTTTTATGCTTTAGAAAATAACCCCTAATTGGTCCAGATTTTTCCTAACCGGTCACGATTCTCTACTAGCTTGCTTTATGCTTTAGAAAATAACTTCTTAGTTGGTCACAATTCTCTACTACCTTGTTTTATGCTTTAAAAAATAACCCCTAAACTGGTCACAATTTTTCCTTACCAGTCTGGTCATGATTCTCTACTGCCTTGTTTTATGCATTAGAAAATAAGCCCTTAACTGGTCATGATTACCCCTAACCGATCACGATTCTATATTGCCTTATTTTATGCCCTTTGATGTAAATTATGCTAACCGGTCAAACACTACTCCTAATTGGTGAACCTAAGCTACTGTCCAACCTTTGAAAATTATGATTTAACTGGTGAAGCCCACCCCTTAATTGGTCAAGCTTCCTTTCTATTACTTTGAAATACACACCTTAACTGGTCAAGCCTACCCTTTAGCTGGTCAAGATTCGTTACTGTTTGAAGCCCATGTACACACCTTAACCGGTCAATACCCCCTCTCAAACCGGTCAAATGTCATGCTATTTTTCTTAAACCCTAGCTTCATAAATGAGTCTCAAACCTACAAACCACAAACCCTAGTTATTAACAAACTATACATTCATGACTAGACCTCCTTGTGAACATTATTCAAAATCTGTTATTAGGACGTGACACTGCACTATGCTAAGCCTTGCTATTGAACCCCATTCCAAGCTGAAGTCAAACCACAAGACACCATACATTACATCCATATTTGCATGCATCTTGTACATCATATTGCCATTACAATATTGTTATTTGATTATGATGAAACAGTTGGGAATTATTAATATGTTTTGACTTGGACATAGGGTCCCATAATCACACTCGATCATGATCCATGAGAACATAGTCCTAGGGATTGGACTGCCGTAGGGATTATCCCAATCTTTTGATGTGTAGTGCATAATTTGTCTACGTTGTCGGCGCCCCAGTTGTAGTCACGATGGATTCTGACATTCCCTTATTCAGTAGTGTACGTATGCTTAGCTCATGTTCTATGATATATTTAATGGACTATAATGTGTCAATGATCAGGTATTACAGACAACGCTTGTGACGACCCGAATTTGAAAATTATTGACGTGACAATTATCACATGTTTGTACTGTCAGCGCCCTGGTTGTTGTGCCAATAGGCTTTGACATGCTTAATGGATTATTAATGTGGCAATTGTCATGTAGTAATGTTGTCGATGCCCCTGTCGTTGTTACGATGGATTCTGATATATTTGATGATTAATTATCGTTGTGATGGCGGGCTCTGACATGCTATTGAGAAATATAATTGATTTGAAAATTATTCATGAACTCTTGATATTGTTTTAGTTATCAATTATTCAATTTCAGTTAAATTTTATTTTCGTACTTACATGTTATTGCTTTTCATATGCAGGGGATGAATTTTGCAGAGAGAATATTCGAAGACAATATTTCAGGAAGGTTAAGAACAGTGAACTTTGTTTAGCCAAAAGAAAAAAAAAAGTGAAAAGGGTGAAGGAGGAGGCAAACACTAGGAAAGAGAAAATGACAGAAATCTCTGACCTCAAGATGGGTCTCTAAAGGTAGGCAAGGGGACAAGTTCTAAGAAGTAGACTAGAAAAGGCTGGGAGAAGGCCTCTCTCTCTCTCTCTAGCCCAAAGGTAGTCTCTCCCTAGGAAGCTTAGATACCTAATCAATCAGCCTTGACTTGACTTGGGGTGTCAAGTATATATACGCACACTAGGCCCATGCTCTAGTGTCAAGTGTCCCGATGTATACTTGACATGTGTCCCTTTTTCGACATGTGTGACCGCGGTGGCCCAGTTCCCGCTACGACTCGCGATTACAATAGATCCTGCAGTGATCCTTCTCCTTCAAAGCCACCGATTCACTAGTCTTCTTTCTTTCCCGTGAGTGAGGTCGGGAGACCACTTGCTCGGTCCCCTCCCCAACCATTGTCGTCCCATCTCTGCGACCCATTTCCCGAACCCTGCCACCGCGGCTCGGATAGGTGCGCATTAGGAATAGCATCAATTACACAGATCAAATTTAAAATATTTGAAATTAATAATTTAAATAAGATAATTTTTTGCTATTAATAATTTAAAACTATGGATTCTTACAGTTTATACTTAAATCTAGAACAAGTCATTCTTTTGAATATGTAGTTGGTTATATATGTATCTATGTTTTTATGATTCCAGTCATATCTAGCTTGTTAAGCTAGTTAGCTATAGCCATTATATTAGCTTTGTTTTCTTGAATCATTCTTTGGTTGAGAAATAGTGTTACTTTGTTAGACCTAACTATAGCTCCTGTACATGCTTAGCTCAAACTCAACGAGTCAGAACTGTCTTTGCAATTCCATTCTTGCCTGAATAAGACAGAATCAGTTTCCTCTTTGACTAATTCCTCTTTGTTTTAGCAACTACTCCCTACAAGATTTTACATTTCAGTCGATTTAAATAAATCATGGGTTAATAAGTTTTGATCATGCACACATCGTTTAGGTCTCGCTCTCTCTTTAGATTCTATCAACAATTACTTTCGTAGCCGGATTAGCTGAAATTACTTGTAAACACTAACCTGAAAATCTCTATTAATGATTTTGATAGACAAGCACAATAATAAGTACCCTAAAAAACGACGTAATAATTTCTTAGAAATGCAATTGATGTACTCGTTGATTTCATGCTCAAACAAGCAAATATCCCTTCCCTCCCGCTTTTGAGGGAGCTAAAAGTCAGACCATCTTAAATACATGATCAGCTCCATAGGCCTCCCACCTTAAAATCCTTGGTTCTGTCAAAAGGTGAACCAAACTGTCTTTAGTAGAGCTGTACATATCATGATGTTTTGCAATGCAATAGAGTTTCTCAATTGATTCATTAACAAAGGAGACAGAAAATTTGCTGCCATCAAGTAGTTATAAGCTACTTCGTTATTGTGTAGCCGTTGTAGCATTTTAGTTTCACGACACTGCCTGCACAGGGATTATAGAGTCGTAGACTCGTTCTGTTGCCTTCTCTGCCTGCACAAGGAAATGAGAGTTGGAATGAGGAAGACCAATGACAATTAAGTTCAAAAGATCGAGATAGAGAGAGAGAGAGAGAGAGAGTCTCTGTGTGTGTACTTCTTGCTCCCAATTACTGCGTAAGGTAATGGTAAGAAGTGACAAAACTTGCACGATGAGGGCACATATAATCCCCAGCCATAGTCCCTACATCGAGAAAAATAGCAGTAGAACAAATGTTAAATTGTAGCTCCTTTCTAATCATTCCAACATAAGTACAAATTAATTCAAAAGAGATATTGGTTCTCACAAAAGTGAGCACAAGAAACGTACCCTTCCTCCAAGGTGTAATACAAAAGCTAATAATAGCGCACAAGGAATTCCCACAAGATAATATGACCCAAGATTCACAAATGCACCAGCCTTCTGCCAACCACATCCTCTAACACTCCCTGAAAACACAAACAACAAATTGTTTATGAGAATCTACGTTTCCGTTTAACTAAAAAAAAAACTACTAGTAATTTGTGACTTTGGCCTATTCTGTAATAAAACCATGTTCCCATCTCAGTGTTTTAAGGCTTCGGGGAAAGAAAATTTGGTAGTTATTGTCACCCTACCTTCAGAACCTAATATCTTGAGACTATGGATTGATAAACCATCGATCACTTTTGGTCTTTGTATTGAAATCACAGACAAAACCGCGGTGGAGATAACGATTACCATGCTGGGTGGCATTGGTTATACTCCGTTTTTGGGGATTACTTTCAGGACCATTTTCGTTATATTTCATGGACAAAGAGACAGCGGGTGCCTGTTTCCTGAATCCAGCCTCTATATTCAGAAACAAGCGGGCAGCACAGGGCCCTGTGGTTTTTCCCTTATCGTGTACTCCTGTACTATCTTGTCCCCATAAACATAGCTACAATTGGTTTGTTGTTTTTGTAGGTTAAGAGAAAAGAAAAATGACGAGGAGAAGACCTGAAAGAACAGACTGGAGACCATCAAGGAGATTGGATATTGCAAGGATAGGCATCATGACTGCTACATATCTGACCACTTCTACTTCATTGCTATAAGCATTGCCCCACAGGTTTCGTATCAAAATTAGGACTACTCCAACCAAGATCCCCTCGGTAATGGCCATGACTAACACAACACGCACTGCCAATCGTGCACCTTGTGGGTTGCCGGCCCCCAGTTCATTTGAGACTCTTGTGCTGTAACAAAATCAATCAGAGAAACAGTGACAACACATTTCATCGTGCTTGTAACAAAATATCATAACTCTTGAGAATTGATGATTCGAAAACTATTTTGTGAATCCATATCGGCTTGGAACATCTTAAACTTTTAGAAATAGCCAAAATTAAGAAAGCATGAAAACATGTAAGCAAATGAATTTGGCCAAGTGTGAAACAGACCTCACTGCATTACTCAGTCCAAAGGGGATCATCCAAACTGTTGAAGCGGTATTAAGGCTGCGGTTATGAAACTTAACTTAGTAAGGGATGATAAAGTATGTAGGAGTTAATTCAAAATATGGACCAAAGTTCCAAGAAGGAAAATATGCACTCCTCACCAGATCGAAAGCACTGAGGTTTCTAACTGGGGATTAGGAAGAAGACCGGATAGTAGAACCATCATCTCAAATGACCACATTTCCAAGCTGTTCAAGAAAATCGAAGTAAGAATTGCACAAAATGCATCCACAATACGATATGTTTTTTTCCTTTTTTTGAACAAATTAAATACGATATGCTTATGTTCTACCACATGCTGAGGTAGCAATGAAAATAGAGGACATCTGATATAAAAAACAAGTCATGCATTCATTCGTATCGACGTAAGTAGGGTAATTGCCTGTAGTGAGTTGTGACATATAGATTTAAATGGTCTTGACAGATTACCTAAAAAATACTAATACGTGTAGATTTAAATGGTCTTGACAATTTTCCTCAAAAATATTAGTGCAACATCCCATCTTCCACTATAAATATTTCATAAATAGTTTCCTACATATACTATCAGTTTTTCTTCAATTTCACCCCTCTTACTTCCAATCTTATGAAGAAAAACAACAGAAGGTTGAAAAAACGAAACTTACCAGATCATGACAGCAGAAGGGATTGCAAGTTTGAGAAAAGTGAGGACATTCAGCAAAGCCTCCTTGGAAAAGCCAGTCCAACTTTTTGCACACGACGAAGAAAACTTCACATAAAGTGCTAACAACACCACATTTACCCAATAAGATATGGAATTTGCCAAAGCAGCTCCTCTGCTACCAAGACCGGACTTGAATACCAGAATCCAACACACCAAAAGGTGGAGTAGAGTTGTGATTCCGGAGCATATCATCATTGGGAAGACAATGTTTTGGGTTTGTAAGAATTTTACAAGGCATTGAAGAAGGCCGTAGGCAAAAATGCTGGGGATCATCCAACGGGCATAACGTTCAGCTTCTTGGGATATCTCAGGATCTTGGCCTAGTGTCAGAAGGATAGTGCCAGTGTTTGCCCAGATGAATGCCAGAGGTACGCTTACGAGTGAGAGAATGAGCATAGCTCTTTGGGTATGTATCCCAAGCATACGGTACTGCTTTGCTCCGTAAGATTGGCCACATAAGGTGTCCAATGCGCTCGCCATTCCCAGCTACTCAAACACAAATACACAGAAGCAGAGTGACAACTTCATAAGTATTCTATCACATGTTAACATGTACTCCTTGCAGTTGTCAAACCAATTTAACAAATACTCAAACTGTTAACCAGACGTGGCGAAGAACCGAACATTATCAGATTTTATAGGTGTCTATGTCATATCACAACTACCCTATGTTTGAATTTACTGTATTGGTCCATTAGATGAGTATATTCCTACTTGTGGTTGATTGCATAGAAAATTCTATGCAGTTATAGAACTGAATATCATCACCATTGGAGGGCTTTCAATTCACGCCAAAGGAATCAAATCAACAAGTATCTCGAGAAGATCATCAGGTTGCACCAACCGTGAAGAACAAAACACATATCCTATTCCTATATGGTTGTCCTGAGGTACGAGGTCATTTGTTAATGAACATATAGCTACCTCAATAATATTATCTATTGGATAAAAAAATTCAAATCTGTTCACCCAAACCATCCACTCTTCTTTGTTCACAGAGAGGAATCCACCTCACTAGAGTCCACTTTAAAATAGTAGACCAACTGCAAGAACCAGTCAGAGTGAAGGGTGTATCATCCACTGTAAATTCAGGAGTGATAAATTTAAATTTAATCAGTTGCCCAAGAGCCTAGTTAAATAATCCATTTAGCTATTTTGGATAGCTAATAACAAAAAAAATCACTCCAACAAGCTCAATTAAAGCTAGCTAAAATAGTTTCATGAATAGTAACTAGTTAAATTTACCTAGTCACTATTCACCCGTAAAAAATATTTTTATGTTTTTTTATTTGTATTGCAAAAAGACAAAAGAAGAACAAATTAGAACAAATAATATTTAAAGGTATGGATAACTATATTAGATAGAATTATTGGAATGATGATTGACAGGTGGCTAGCTAAAATAAAAAAGTAGATGATTGGCTAGGTATTTTAACTAGGAGCTGTTGGACATGCTTTATACATATTAAATAATCACGTTTACCATTAAAAAAACTGCACATGTTCTATTGTTAATTATCTATTGTACACAAAAAAACAAAGTTCACATATTTTAAGTTTAATCATTGAACATTCGAATTTAACGTTAAAAATCCCTCAGTCCCATTTTATTTGTCCATTTTGGAGAATTTATCTTTTTAAAGAAATATAATCATTACATTTTTAAAGCCTCAAGTTTTCAAAAATTGCCATTTAACTTTTCAAATATTGGCACTTCAATTCAAAAGAGAGAGGGCATAACTTGAATTGTATAGACTTTGATTCAGTAATTTATCAAAATAGACAAATATTTTGGGATAATTAAAAGTAAAAAAATAGACAAATAAATTGGGACAGAGAAAGTAGTATACATTCTCAAATAATATTTTTTAACAAAAAAATATATTTGACATATAAAATAAAGTCTCATAACTTAAAAATAAATCTCCAAACATAAAAATAGATGATTTTAGTATCAATTCATTTGTATTTACCCAAAACATTATTAATTGAAAATTAAATTTTTTTGTAGAGCATGGTAGATTATAAGACGGATACGGTACATACCACTCGATGAGTTGGTTCATCCCTCTATAATAATTTTTTTTGGTACCATGTCATTTTTTTACTATATTTATCATATTTCTTCTATAATTTTGATGGCTAATAAAGGGACCGGGGTCAAATGTAACAACAAAAGGGACTATTTATGAATTGGTATGGAAGATTGTGAGTTAAGTTTTGTTCACCCTAAGGTGAACAGACTTTGATCACTGTCGTTTGGATCACTTTGAGATTTCATTTTGATGATCTAAATTGTCTATTTTGTTTTGATTAATTTTTTTAGTTGCCATGAAAAAATTTAGCTCCATTGGATATTGGTAAATATTTGACCTACAAACATACTTTTTAAGCTTTAAAAATTTAAAGGTTCGAAGAATAAAATTAGATTTTCAATTCAAGTACTTATCGATATCCAATTGAACTAATTTTTTTTGAAATAACTAAAAAAATTAATTAAAATAAAATAGACGATTTTGATCAACGAGTGAGATCTCGAAATGGCCTCACACGGTAGAGAGCAAACAAAATTCATCCTAAGGTGAACAAAACTAAACTCACTGATTGTTTTTGTTACGTAACGGTTCGTTCTATTTACATACAGAATGCTTCACTGCCTCTATTACTGATCATATTTGATCATACAGCTGATTTAGGCACTTTTATATTTTTTTGCTAAAGTTATCATTTCCGGTGATAGATACGTGGTCATTCACATCAATTTCAGCGGGCAAGAAGCATATGTGTTATGTCCGAAGACTATCAAGAAGCCCTTTCTACTCAATCGAGACAAGAATAACACTCTCTATCTTTCCAACAGGGGAATTTGAACCAGAGGTCTTCAGCCAGCAAACAAAAAAAATTCTTACGATTCGTATTGTTTAGTCGTTTGGTACTTCCGGATATCATTACATTATAGTAGTAACAAGTTTAGTTGTCCCGATACTGTTATTGAAAACGTTAAAAACTCACCAGCATGCTGAAGCCCGTAACAGATGCGAAGGAAGTGGCCATTGAAGCACCGGAGAGAGCTAACTCTCCTAAATGACCCACAAACATCACCGATATCAGCTGTAAACAGAACTGCAATAGGCTGACGCATATAAGAGGACCAGCAAGCCATAGCTGCTTCTTCACTTCTTCTACCACCACCTTCCTCCTCTCTATTCCTTTCTGATCACTACCCTTCCTGATCTCTCCAATATCTATTCCAACCCCTCCTCCTTTAATATCAATCAGTGCTGATCTCAGACATTGCTTCTCATTTTCTTCTCTCTCCATCTTTAATTTCCCTCCACTCTTTACACACCACAAGAGCCACAGAGAGAGAGAGAGAGAGAGAGATGGCCGGACTAACTACACCATCTTAGTCTTATAGTATGATGGTTTTGAACGATCCAATGACCAAATTGCCCACGCTAATAAACCAAAACTGTACTAGTGGGACTATCCACTTCTGGGGGTGTCATAGCGTCTTTGTTCTGCAAAATCATTGGTTCACCGTTCACGCATCTGGCACGTTTTAGCATTTAGCTTTATCTCATTTTCTGTCGTATAGTAGTGAACGTCCAGAGGAAAAACTGAACACGGAACCATTGAAAATTCACATTTATTTGCAATAATTTACATAAGGACATCAACCCTCTTTTACCTGTTGGACATTCGATAACATGTAAAAACTATTTCGATATCCGTAAAATATGTATTGGTATTAGCAAAATATGTATTAATATTTATGTTTATTTGAAATTATGTGTATATTATTTATCATACACTAAGCTGTAATTAGCAAGATCCTTCATACTAATAATAATATTCAATGACTAGTAATAGTGATATAAAGAACGAATGAAGAACCAGCTACTTTTTTTAGGACCAAGGTATCTGATCAGTTTAATATTAAACTGGGATAAAACTTGGCGACTTCCGACCATAGAAGGTCCGAATTTACGGCTTGACGAACCGGCTACCATTACGCCGGATTTCCTAGAAAATGCCGAAACAAACACTGCCCACACATGTTTGATCTGTTCTGATTCAAATCTTGACCTCTTTTAAATGTTTTTGTTCTCTTATGGACTTTTATAAAAGTAGATACAGTACTTGGACTCTGTGCATAAGGTTGCTGTGTTCTGTTTTTTTGTAGTTTTTTTCCTTTCTCTGTCAGTAATATTGCAGGTTTTGGTAAAATTATTATCATTATCAAATTATTGTTAATTGTTTTTCATTTTCTTTCTCCAGCAATACAAAAGCAATTTCCCTTTTGTCTTCTTAGCACCTACTTTGACTAAACTAGATGGATAAATACTTTTCTTTAAACTAATGAACTGTCAAAATTATGATCATTCAGTTTTCAAAATAACTGCGATTCTCATATAGATGCTATTATTCAATCAACTTATTTGAAATATAAATAACTCAAATACTTTTAACCCACAACTCAGTTATTGAAATAGCATCACAATTCACTCTCAGATGGCCTCCATCATTCCTGTTGTAGGAGAAATGTTTATTTTTAAAAAATCATTTTTCTAGCGTTTGGAAATTTATTGAACTTTAGTAGTCTATCATGTCTTTGAAAAACTTCATTCTGGAAAAGAAATCTTAAAGGTCTGATGAACAAATTTTTTTATTTTGCTTATATGTTTAGATTTGCTAACTTCACTGACTTGAAAGCTTTCGAGAAGTATTAACTCAAGTTTAGCTAAGGCATTCATAAGCTTACCTGTAACCTGTAACTGGACTGGCACGTGCGGGGAGGTTAGCACAGGTAAGCTCACATAAGGGTCTGAGCTCATATATTGTACTCTATCATTGGCATGGGCGGCATCGATTCATTCGATTACGTTTTACTCTTCAAAATCCAGAGGCAGATCTTGTGCCACTCCATCTGGTCGTATGAAACTGGCATGCATCCTGGCTCCCGAGACTCTTTCATAGAATTCTAACAATTTCTCCCGCTCCTCGAAAGCCCACAGGAACGGAGTTGATGCTGCCACATCCATAGCATGAGTAGTTAAAGCAAGGTTTAATTGTGGAAAAAGAACTTCGTTGTAATTTTGGATTTTGTTTTTACATGTTTGGCCCTTTTATTTAATTTATTTCATAATTCTTCCGTTCTATAAAGTCAATCTTTTTAGAAAGGTCGTGTAAAATTACAAAACAAATTAATTATGTACATTATTTTCCAAAACAAGGTTAACTATTTTAAAGATCCTAGTTATTCTTTAATTTGATGGGGAAAAAAATTTAAAGTTGAAGTGGTAAATGGAAAGAATGATGCTACGGATACAGACTTTATGGATATAGACCAGACACAGATATGTCCGATAATGTTAAATGCACGTAAAATTAATGGTGACGGACACACCTGTGTCCGGTATGTGTGGAGAGACTTTTCCAAAAGGAAAACCTTACCACTACCATTCACTCATGATGACTACTAGTACTAAGTTCAACCCAAGTCAAGGTCTACTCATCACGCCCTCTTTATTGGAAAATTCGGATTGGATTAGCAATGCAACAACCCATCGCTTACTTTTCCGATTTGATATTTGTGGCATGGGTGCAATGTCCAAAAGTCCGTCAAATTTTTAATTCGGAAAATTGGTCAGAACGCCAAAAATATATTTAAAATATAAGTCTGAGAAATTTTAAAGCCTTAGGTCTTTTTATAGACGGATTTGTCCCTATTTTATTTTAGCCGCCGTCAGCTGGTATAAACGCAAAGAGATAATTATTTTATCTGTTAATATTATTAATTCGAAAACTAATAGATGATGTTATTTTGTTAAGGTATCTGTTAAAAAAGACAAAAATATTGACTAATAAACACTAACAGATTTTTTTATCTAATAAAACTATTGTTCCAAAACTAACAGATAAAGTTATTTGTTAAGGTATCTAGTAAAAGCGACAGATGATGTTAATTAATAAACACTAACAGATAACTTTATCTAATAAAATTATCGTTTCAAAATTAAAAGATAAAGTTATTTTTTTAATGGGTGAATCAAATAACATTATAGAGTGATCTGATATAGTTAAATTAGAAAGCATAAAACATATAATTTTATCTGATAATATTATTATTTTAAAAATTAACAAATAATGTTATTTGATAAGATATTTGTTAAAAATGATAGAACTATTAATTAATAAACACTAACAAATAGGTTCTTCTAATAAAATTAATGTTTCAAAACTAGTAGATAAAATTATTAATTTGTTGAGGTATCTGTTAAAATGACAGATGATGTTGGTAAATACTAACAAATAACTTCATCTAATAAAATTATCGCTTTTATATTTGATAAACAGATAACGTTATCGCGTGTTTACTAGAAGGATATTTTTGAAACTTATGTATCAAAAGAATTTATGCCCGTAATTTAGTTTTAGATGGACTGTTCGCTAAATAAGTTGCTCACCATAAACTGTTCACCGAATCGCCATTTCTAATTAGCTAGATTCGGTCAAAAGTCCATAACAACATATTTTTAGCGCAATAAGTCCATCTCAAATTAAATTACGAGCAGAAGTCTTTTGGCACATAAGTTTTAAAAATACTCTTCTGGTAAAGACACATAATGTTATCTATTCGTCAGATATAAAAGTAATGATTTTGTTAGATGGAGTTACCTGTTAGTATTTATCAGTTAACATTATTTGTCGCTTTTAACAAATAACTTAACAAATAATTTTATCTGTTTTATTATATCGCTATATCTGTTGGTATTTATCAACCAATATTTATGTCGATTTAAACAAATACCCTAATAAACAACTTTATCTGTTAGTTTTAAAGTAATAATATAATCAGATAAAATTATATGTTTATATTTTCTAATTTGACTAATAGATATATCAAACTAACATATAATGTTATCTGACTCGCGTATTAAAAAATAACTTGATCTTTTAGTTTTAAAACGATAATTTTATTAGATAAAATTACTTGTTAGTGTTTATCAGATAACATTATCTGTCAATTTTAACAAATATATTAACAAACAACGTTATTTGTTAGTTTTCGAAGTATAATGTTATCAAATAAAATTATCTCTTCGCGTTCAGTGACAAATCTGTCTATAAAAGGATTTTAGGGATTAAAACTTCTCAAACAATAGACCCTGACTCATAAATTAAATTAACATGTCCTTAATAGGCCAAATCAAGCCAAATTTATTCTTTTAACCAATTTTTCGTTTTAATTAATGTTCATTTGACAATTTCCTTGCTAAATAGAACACTGGCCCATAAACGATTAAAGTGTCATACTTGTCTTCACTTGACGAGAAACCTTGAGTTTGAACTAAATAATTTTTTGTTAAAGATAATAGATATTATTTAATATTTTATTAGTTTTTTGTATTTTTAATCATTTTTTATATGTTTTATTCATCTCAATAAGAGTAGTTGAAATGTAAGTATTTAAAATTGATTTTTAGATTTAAAATCTTTCAGTTACTATTAACTCTTATGAGGTCAATTCATACAAGGTAAAAGTTCTAAATTTAACTGAGGCTTTTGCAAGTGAACGATAAGATTGGTCCCCCGATTACTAGTTGGCATTAGAATTAAAGTGCACTCGAAGGCTTGCTGCCTTTCTAAAAACTAACTTGTTTCTGTTTACTGAAGATACAATTCTCCCAAATGTCAATGTCCACTAACTCTAAATCCAGTAGCTTCCTTTTTTACTGTAAAATCTTCATTCCCTTATCACTCATGCCCCAGTCCATTGTGCCATACATCTGAACTGCCTTTGTTGTTTGCAATTATTAATGTGTTGTTACCATGTGATGTCGCGCCTGGAAATTGCAAAATCTGGTATCAACATGTGAGACTTGTAAAGTGTATCGACTTTTTACCTTTACCTACCACCATGGTACCTTTGGAGACTCTCCATGCGTGCCTGACATCTTTTAGACACCATCTGGATCCATTGTCTTAATCTGAACATCACATTTTTCCATAATACTACAAGGCTCATTGTCGCATAAGTATATTTTCTCAAAGTTCCCTGCTACATAGTTCTGAAGAACCTTCCTGTTTGCAGTAGCGTGGAATGAGGCACTCGAATTAATGACCTATGACTCGGCGTCACTGTTCATAGCAAGAATAAGTTCATCGTGCAAAACGCAAGCCTCCTGCTCACCCTTATCCTTCTTTGGTACGACTTTGCAAGCTTCTGATGTATGGCCTGTCTAGCGATAATTCCAACATTCACTTTTAATGGGTCGAACGTGAGATTTACTCCAATTTCTCTTTCCACCATTTGATTTTAACATATTTCTATTTTGATTATGACCACTCTTATTTTGGTTTCTGCCCTTCTATTGCTCAAAACTTAGGGTTGATCTTGAAGTACTTGAACCTAAACTTGAATCGATCGAATGCCTTCTAACCTCCTCGGTTAAAATCAAACTAACAACCTCACGCAGTTTCAACTTTCTTTTTCAACCAAATTGCTAACTGTAGTAATTGTACCATGCCAGAGTTCTCTGACAACTGCGATGGAATCAATAAGACTCGTCATCAAATACAATATTGATCGACGTAAGTTGATCAACAATCGTATTGAACGTACTGAGATGTGACATAAAAGAAACCTCTTCTGGCATAGATAGGTTGAAAAGGCTTTTCATAAGATGTATCTTATTCATAATAGACGGTTGTTCGTAAATCTTTTTTAGAGCTTCCATAAGGCCATCTGTCATTTTTCCTTCAATATGTTAGGAGTGACTGCCTTTGACAAGGACATGCGAATAAACCCCTGACACCTTTTTGTCAAGAACATTCAAATCTTTATTGGACTCTTTTGTCTTCTTTTTTTCTTTTTCTTTACCCAGCAACGACAGATAAAGATTCTTCTGATACAGATAGTCCTCTATATGTGTCTTCCAGTATGTAAAGTCTAACCCGTAAAACTTTTCGATCCTTTATTTGTCTTCTTCAGAATCCATAGCTCCCGCTGAAACTCTAGACTGTTTGAACAAAATTAAACACTAACCTATTGAACAAAACCTTTCGTAACCTGGCTCTAATGCCAATTGTTAGGAAATTAAATGAACAATGTTCAATCCCACAATGTCCTTACGGGTCTTGAGAACAATGAATCACAGAACGAAACAAACAAAACAAATTGTGCGTAGTAGAAAAATAGAAAGAAAAAGAACGAAACACAAGATATACGCAGAAAACCTCAACACGAGGAAAAATCACGGGAGTCACACCAGTCCACTATGAATTGAATCAGGGAGTACAAATTTTCTCACAATCTCCCTGAGATGTATTTTCTTTTGCTTCTCTCTTTCTTCTAAAAGCTACCTCTCTTAGAAAACTTCCCAAAATTATATATAAGCAACTAACTCTAATCTTTTTATAATGATAATTAGAAAATGACTGACTAAAAGAATTCCAATGAGGTTGGTCTTTAATCCTAGCACTCATATGCCTAATATTGAAAGTTAATCGATACTTACTATTTTGTATTTTTGTTACATCATAGTGTGCTAACAAGGATCAACACGATCAATGGAGTAACTTTCAAAGAGGATCCAACGATCATGGCATGAGAGCTTAATAGCTTATGAGTGAGGCTTGCTGCGAAATTGATTACTTTGGAGAACTAGTATTTTTGGGTCACGTAACCAATGTCAAAGCAAACAATGTATGTGTAACTACTGGGACTTTGCGTTGAACAACACTACACATACGTCGGCACACACCTCATGAGAAATTATTTGGATAGCTTGAATCTGAGCTAGTGTGTGTTTGAGGATCTACATGACCTCGACACTAAGTTGGAGGACAGTGAGGAGGACTCCTTCATTAAGTAGGCTACCGATGCTGAGACGAATATGGATGGTCTACGTGACGACATAAGGCTGGTGATGCGCAAAGCAAGTCGTAGGAGCAACCTGTCTTAGAGGACATCCTGTGGGTGGCAAAGTTACAAGTAAATGAAATATTGGTACGTTAAATTGTTAATTTGTTTGGGCAGTGTTATCATGTCATGTTGTCGCACTCTTTTGTGCCAACCATGTGCATGCCTTACGCACTATGCATGTAAATTCATTTCACTTGGAAAACTACTATTTTTGGGTCACGTAACGCAGGTAAGAGAAAACAATGAAGGTGTAACTACTAGGACTTTGCGTTGAACAACATTGCATCTCCTGTACATGGTCTCTACGCAGAGGACCTCTCTACATCTATCGGTTTATCTAGGAGAAAATCGTTTTTTTCCCTTATGGCATTGACTTTGTGGTCAAATGTAGGCATGCATTTAGCGTTGGTTGAAACACTTCACAATTAATTTAGTCCAAATGAACTATTCTTATTTATTTGTTAGAAATGCTAAATAAGTCAATATAGTGTCTAGTAATACAGTCAGACCTAATCAGCCCTCAGACTAGTTAACTGGTTATACTGGTAACCATTATCCTTCATTAGAAAAGGGTCAAGATTAAAATAGTTAAAATCCAATGTGCCTACGTGGCGTGTAAGTTACACACTTTTTATCAGCAGTGTACCTTAGTTTTCTCCAAATATAAACATATATAATTTTTTTAGTTTTTTTTTGTCTTTATTCTTTTTTTCTTTTTTTTGCATTTGTTGTTTTGGCCTCGATGTTTTGTGTATTATTAGTCCGTCTTGACGAAAGGAATCTAAAAAGTATAAAATCATGTCCAAAAGTTAAAAAAATATCACTAAAAACGACGAATAAACTTAAAAAACTTTGTATTTGAATTATAGTTGTTTTTTTTCTAAATTTTTTCATTTGATCCATTATTTATAATTTTTCTGAAAGCTTTCGTCGAAATGAACTAATAATCCACAAAAAATTGACGAAAAATAAAAAATTACGAAAAAAATTAACATAAAAATGAAAAAATAATCTAATAATATAGTCAGTCCAAATGGAGCCAAAGTGAGGCAGATGATGAAATTTTATTATGCTTTCATATAATATCAATTCCAGGAGATTCTCATTAAAAATCCCAACCCAGATCCACAAGTTTTTTTAGCATCTTTTTATTGTACCTGTAATCAATAGAAACATAGTTATATATAGATGTCAGTATACCTATACATGCCCTCAGATAGCTTCCGGCCGGAGTCCAAACTCCAAAGCAGACAATTTAAAAAAAATGATTTTCACACACTCATGTTGTTTATTTGCACTCATTGTTTTGAAATACCATACCCTTCTATTTAAATATAAGAGAGGAGAAAAGATCATTTAATAAAAAGGTATTTTATTAACTTTGTATAGTAAAGACAAAACAAAGGTATAAATAGACGAAAGGGTGTGTGAAAATTCAATTCCTAAAAAAAAAAAAAAAAAAAAAAAAGAGAACAATGCTACGTACATGTGTTCGGATCTGTCGGATGCACATGGGACCCTTAATAATTCAAGGGCTCCACGCGCATCCGACGGATCCGAACACATCTGTGTCCAGATTTGTGTACACGGATTTTCTAAAAAAAATAGGCAACAAAAATAATAGTGTAGATAGATTATAGTACAGCTGTACAGATATAGATTAGGGTATAGATAGGATAAGTTTGTAGTTAACCCCAACGAGTTGTCGGAGTCGTAGAATGGATGGGCTGTAAATCCAAATATTCTGCGGCCGAAACTCGTCAACTTAATACTTAGGGTCACTGGGCGATTTGCTCGATCGTTTCTACCCAGACTCCGAGGACTAGTCGGTAATGTAGGTAGGAATGCTTCCAAGCTTTATACGAACTTGATTTCAAGCCGAATAGATATCTCAATTATAAAAAAAAATGATGGTTAAGAGTTATGAGGTCAATTATATAGTCCTTGTTTAGAAAACAAATGGTACTCCGACCAAGTGCAGTGTATTTGTGTCTATAAAGGTCACGATCAACCAGTCTTTTTTTTTTTTAAAAAAAAAACATAATATATTGAGTAAAAACAAAAACAAGAGAAGCTAAAACGTGCAGGAAGCGATATGATTAAAATAACATAAAATATGAGAAACTTTATTAATTACATAGTGAAACTAGTCTCTGGGCTCTGGCAGCTTAATATTATAAACGAAGAAAAATTGATAAGATTTTGCAAAAACTTGTTAAGCAAGGCTTGAGCTTTGGGTCCACAAATTGTTCTTGAAATTAGGGATCCTCAAATTTTACAAAGTGTTATATTATGTACAAAAAAACAAGTCTATTTTGAATAACACTATGAAAAAATATCCATTTGTACTTCCAGAAATTGCAAGAAGAATAATATTTAAATGATACTTTTGAATAATTGTGGTTTTACAATTTTAAAAACAAATAAAAATATACATACGGTAGGGATTCCAATTGAGGAACTCATTTCAAATCAAAAAGTCTATACTAATAAAAATGAACTATCTCTTTCGGTGTGACTTTAGAAATGAAGCAACGTCACAAAAGTAATTTCCATTATTACTCATAAAAATTTTCAAAACAAACCACTCCTACTTATGACTATCATGGATAAACAACTGAATATTTATTTTTGTAACTAATTATCCTTCTAACAACGCCTTATAATTTGGTAACTACCTACTCTCTTCTCTATATTTTCTCTTGATCAATGTTATTAACACATCACGTTGTACATCAAGTTATACATTATGCTTATGTGACCAGGGCCGGTCCTGAGTGTTTTGGGGCCCTAGACATATAGATTATGTGTAAATCAAGTTATATTTTACGTTGGAGCCTTTTGCATATAGATATAGTATCATAGTTTCAAAAGATTCAAATTATTCCAAAAAGAAAATTTGTGAAAGGCTCAAAAATTACTTTATTATTATAATAATTGAAAGTATCGCTTGAAATTCCCGTTCTTGCATTTTTCGAGACAGATACATCGATTAAACTTGTATAGTTATGGCAAAGTTCACCACCAAAACCAAATCGAAACACGCAGTAATAAATCGAAGATAAACAAATCATGGCATAGTTCTTTAATTAATTTATTATTATTATTTATCATTATCAGCAAATAAATTAAAATCAAGACAAATCATTATCAATAAACAAATCAAAAACCTTCATTACAATAGAGATTAGAAAAATAAATTACCTATTCAAATAGGGGATCGGCAAATTTGAATTTGGTTTACACTGCTGTGTTTGGTTCTTACTCGGTATACACTAGACTAGACTGTGATTACAAATTAGGGGGAAAAAAAGAGTATAATTCACTTTTTCAAATCCTGGGCTTCAAATAATGATTTGGGCTGTAAATAATGGTTTGGGCCCTTCTTTGTAGTTGGACCCTATATATAAAGTAGTAGGACTTTTTTTTAATAACCAAAACTATTTGGGGCCCTAATTTTGAAATTCATTTAGGAGGTCCAAAGTGGTGGCCTGGTGGATCTACCCTTGGGCCGGACCTGTATGTGATATTCATTAAATTGAACACATATTAAATTTTATAGGATTCATTTTATATTTTGTCTTATAATAATATGTCACGTGGACATAATGTTTAACTTGATGTGCTAGTGTACGTATTCTTTTCTCTTTTGTGTCTACTTAAAATTTCAATCACTAATTCTAATATTTAAATTCAATGACGGGGGTAAAATGTAATTGAGAAAATACCTTTTACTCCCCAGGCTTATTCCAGAATTCGGCCGAGACCGAATAACATTTCCAGAGGCACGTGCCGATCACATGTGGTAGTGGCCGACACGAGAAGTGCCGATCACGCCCATATTTGGGTAACAGAATCAAGTACGGAGAATGCCGACCTGAGAAAGGCGGACTCAAGTATTGCCGACCTGAGAAAGGCGGTCAGGATTACGGGCAGCCCGAGAAAGCGACTGATAACCGTATTTCCGAAAAGGAAACAGAATCATGGATGGGGTGGGGTCCTGTGGGATCTTGTCGGATTCAGTTACAGATGTGACCCCCACGTCCCATCAGAGGACACTCCGCCAGAGTGGAGCCCTAAGAGAATTGGGGCATGACTGGAGGCCCAAAGAGAATTGGGGCCCAAGAAAGTTCAGATGGAGTTAGGGCACCAGGGAAATCTATAAATACACCCTCAGATGACGAATTTGAGGTACGCCTAAATACCCCAGAGTTTTCATTCGCTGATAGAGAATATCAGCTTACAGTTAACTTTTTCCCTGTGAGATTGTGCCTGACTTAATCATCGGAGTGTTCTCCTGCCACAGCGGCCGAGGACTCTTTGACAGATTATTCTTTTGCAGATCACAGGTACACATACTGAGAGAAGCACCATTTCGGCTGGATAGTGAATCTCTAGCTTTCCGTCCCGATTTTCTGAATCAACCCACTTACAATTTGGCGCCGTCTGTGGGAAAGTTAAAGATTTATGGCTGAGATGTCAAGAAAAGACCAGGGGAAGGAACGTGATGTGAAGGGGAGATCAAGGTCCCCCCCTCCAATTCCACACAAAACGAAGGGCCCTAGAAGGGAGATTCCGAGGGTCCCTCCACCAAAAATAGTAGGGGAGCAACCTGGAGAACAGGTGTTGCTTCCCACCATCCCGCTATCTGCCAATACGTCGGGAGCTCCTGCGCTACCCACGCCGTTGCATCTGGAGCAACGCCCAGATCGTCCGCGAGAAGCGGAACGGTCAAAAAACAGGGACAGATCCCAGACTCAATCCCGGAATGAGGGAGGGAGAGAATCCCGAACTCATGAACGGTCTCGCCGAGACGAAGAACGTAATAATGCCGATCGGATCCGAAGGAGGGATCAAGAAGTAGAAGACATGCGCCGCTACATACGACACATGGAGAGAGAAAACCAAACTCTCCGTAAACACAGAGATTCAGTCCGCCAGTCGGTATCTAGATACGACGAGCGCTCTGAGACTGGGCCATCTCGGCAGGACAGTCGACATGAAGCCAGCAAAAGGCCTCGAGGAGGAGAAAGGCAGGTGGGGGCTTCATCGCACAGAGGCGGACCGCCTCGGGAGCGGCCGCTTCCCGACATGAGGGAATGGCTGAATCAGAGGGCAGAATCAGCCCCAGACGCCCAGCAGAAGCTTCCAAACCAGCCTCTGCCGCCATTGGTTCCACCGACCGACATGAGAGCTTGGCTAAATCAGCAGCTGGGACTCAACCGTCCAGAGGACGACGCAAACCACAAAGAACTACAGCAGCTGGCAGTGTCGCCACTGTCAGTTCAGATAGAAACGGAGGACTTACCTAGAAAGTTTGCCCCTCCGAAATTCACAATTTATAATGGACGAACGGATCCGATGACTCACATCAAAGGATTCGTGAACTCCATGATGATCTATGTGGGCCAAGACAGCCTCTACTGCAAGGTGTTTTCACTGAGTTTGGGAGAGATAGCCCTAAATTGGTTTCAGGCTCTGCCGCCGAGATCAATTACAAGCTGGAGGCAACTGGCGGATCAGTTCCTCAAAAGATTTGTGGCTAACCGAGCACAGAAAAAATACGTGAACACGCTTCTGGCCTTGAGAAAAGGACCAGAAGAGGATCTCAGGCAGTACGCCAGCAAGTACTGGGCCACCTACAATGAGATCGGGGACTGCACAGAGACCTACGCCGTGGAATCCTTCAGGTTGGGATTATCTTACCGAGATCGGCTCAGAGAGTCTCTCACCATTGATCCCCCAAGCACCATTGCCGACTTGATGAGCAGAGTCGAGAAATACGCCAAGTTTGAAGATGAAATCCGCCGAGACAAAGAGCGGCCAGCAGCAAAGGCGCATCGGAATGCGGTAATGGTGCCCGAGGCCAAGAGGCCTAGAGTTGAGGTGGCCGAAGTGTCACAAGCACCGAAGGAGCGAAAGCCACCGGGAGCTCAGGCGTATAAAGCTATACGCACGGTTTTCAACACCCCGATCTACCGGATGATTTATCCTTTGAAGAACGAGCCTTTTTGGAAGTGGCCAGATGGGTCGGGAGAGATGGTGAAGCGTGACCCGAGCATAGATTGGTGCAGCTATCACCGGAGAAACGGCCATATGACAGAAAGATGCAAGGCGCTTAAACAGTTCCTAGAGGAACTAGTTGAAGCCGGGCATCTCCGACGTTTTGTGGCCGAACAAAGGCAACAAGTGGTTCAGCCAGAGCCGATGGAAGCCGAATCCTCTGAGGAAGAGGTGATGGTAACTGGGACTGTGCACGTCATACACGCTGCAACCCCAGTTCTTGATGAGAAGGAAGTTCGGCTCCAACGCCGCCGAGACGGGCACGAACATCATATCCAACATCTCGGGCAGAAGAGGAAAGAGCCCGAGACACAGAAGGAAACAGTCATTTCCTTTTCGGAAAAGGATTTGGAAGGGGTAACACATCCCCATAACGACGCGTTGGTAATTACGCTGCTCCTTGGCACCTTCAACACGGAGAGAATCCTGGTTGACCAAGGCAGCTCAACGGAGATCCTGTACTACGATGCCTTCAAGAAACTCCAGCTGGACAAGGCAGATTTGAAGAAGGCCGACATACCGCTCATCGGTTTCAGTGCCGATGCTGTCTGGCCCTTGGGATCCATTACTATCCCTGTCCGAGCAGGAAAAGTAACATTGGATATGGATTTCCTGGTGGTGGACGTACCGTCTGCTTACAACGCCATCATGGGGAGAACTTGGCTCCACAGGTTGGGGGCAATTCCTTCCACCTACCATCAGATGCTAAAGTTCCCGGGGAAGAAGGGGATTGAATGTGTTCGGGAAAATCAGACAACGGCGAGAAGCTGCTATGTCACATCCATCAAGCACAAACCTAAGGCCGAACATGTGAAGTCCATCGAAGTCCCAGATCGGCCAACGATAGAGGATATCGGGCGTAACCCGGCCGATCGCGTTGTGGAAGAACTGAAGCAGGTACCGGCTCACGAGACAGATCTAGAGCGGTATTTTTTGATCGGGGCAGAACTATCAGAGCGGGATGAGGAGGCCCTGGTCGCATTTCTCAAGGAGCATATAGATGTGTTCGCTTGGACGCCACAGGAGATGCCTGGGGTGAGCCCGGACATCATATGCCATCATCTGAACGTGGATCCTGGCCACAAACCGGTGATGCAAAAAAGAAGAAGACCGGCAATCCAACATGTGGATGCCGTAACAGAGGAAGTAGATCGGCTGCTGGAGGCCGACGCCATCAGGGAAGTGCATTACCCCGAGTGGTTATCCAACACCGTGGTGGTCAAGAAAAAGAATGGCAAGTGGAGGGTTTGCGTGGATTTCACCGGCCTCAACAAAGCCTGCCCCAAAGACAGTTTTCCACTGCCCAAGATAGATCAGCTGGTGGATGCCACAGCGGGGTATCGGCGAATGAGTTTCCTGGATGCATATCGGGGATATCACCAGATAGCGATGCACGCGCCGGACCAAGAGAAAACGTCCTTCATCACTCCCCGCGGACTCTTCTGCTACAAAGTGATGCCATTCGGCTTAAAAAATGCAGGGGCGACTTATCAGCATTTGGCAACCCTCATGTTCAAGGAGTTGCTCGGGAAGAGCATGGAGGTCTACATCGATGACATGGTGATCAAAACTGAGGAGGCGGAGTCCCACATAAGCGACCTCGGCAAAACTTTCCAGGTATTGAGAAAATACCAGCTCAAGCTCAACGCATCGAAGTGCGCCTTCGGGGTCAGCTCGGGGAAGTTTTTGGGGCATCTGGTTACACGGAGGGGGATAGAAGCTAATCCCGATCAGATTGTCGCCTTGCAAAATTTACAGAGTCCCCGAACTGTGAAAGAAGTTCAAAAACTAACCGGGATGGTGGCAGCCCTCAACAGGTTCATCAGCCGATCTTCCGATCGATGTCGGCCATTCTTTCAACTGTTGAGAAAACAGTCCAAGTATGCATGGGGGGAAGAATGCGAGAAGGCTTTTCAGGAAATGAAGAACTACTTGGCGAACCCCCCGTTAATCATAACTCCCGAGAAGGGAGATGTGTTGACACTTTATCTGGCCGTATCCGAGCATGCGGTCAGTGCGGTTCTATTAAAAAACAAAGATGGTGAGCAGACGCCGGTCTATTATGTGAGTAAGACGCTCCTAGATTCGGAGACAAGATATCTCCCCTTGGAGAAACTGATCCTATCCCTTGTGGTGGCGTCTAGAAAGTTGCAGCACTATTTCCTGGCCCATACGATAGAAGTGCCGACCAAACATCCCATCAGCACTGTCTTGAGAAGAGCGGAACTGTCGGGAAGGGTGGCAACTTGGTCCGTGGAGCTCGGGGAATATGACATCAATTTCCTCCCAAGGACAGCAATAAAAGGACAGGTCCTGGCAGATTTTGTTGCGGAATTCTCCCACGAACCAGAGGAAATTGTCGCTTCAATCTCAGAGGAGGAAATGCCCGAACAGGGGGAAATAGTTCCCGATCAGACGCCTTACTGGAGGTTGTATGTTGACGGGTCATCGTGTTCAAGGGGATCTGGGGTCGGCATCGTGATAGAGGAACCAGATGGGTGTTATTTTGAGCAGTCCTTCCGATTGAATTTTAGCGCCTCCAACAATGTCGCCGAGTATGAGGCATTGATACTCAGACTCAAATGCGCACACAATCTGGGGGCAGAGCATGTGGAAGTCTTCTGTGATTCACAACTGGTTCTCAACCAGCTCAGTGGTGAATATGCCACCCGAGATGAGAGGATGGCCGCCTATGCAGAGAGGGCTAAAGCGGAGTTATCAAAGTTCAAGAAAACGGTGATGACGCACATCAGCTCAAGACAGAACGACCACGCAGACGCCTTGGCATGTTTGGCTTCGGCGATACCCAGAGACAAATTCAGGACCATATACGTGGATTCCATCGAGTACCCGAGCATCGACGTCCCCATTGCCGAGAAGGCTTTGGAAATCGATCTCGGCCCAAGTTGGATGGATCCCATCGTCTCCTACCTCACTGGGGGAACCGTCCCCGAAGACAAAAAAGAAGCCCACAAGCTGCGTATCAAAGCAACACGTTTCTGGCTATCACCGAAGCAGGAACTCTATCGTAAGTCTTACACTGGTCCCTATTTAAAATGCGTACACCCAACTCTGGTTCAGAAATTCCTGTATGAGATTCATGAAGGGATATGTGGGAGTCACGCTGGGGGCAGGTCCATAGCCCATCGTGCTATATCACAGGGATATTGGTGGCCATATATGCAAGAGGACGCAAAGAAATACGTCCAAGTGTGCGAAAAATGCCAAAAATTCGCCCCGATCTCACATCAACCTGCAACCGATCTGGCACCACTCACCAGTCCATGGCCCTTTGCTCAATGGGGAATGGATATCGTCGGCCCGCTACCCAAAGCAACTGGGGAGAGGAAGTATCTGTTGGTTGCCACAGATTACTTTACCAAGTGGATAGAGGCCGAACCACTGGCTAAAATCACCGAGAAGAATGTCGAGCGATTTGTATGGCAGAACATAATCACCAGGTTCGGCATCCCCTATGCCATCGTCTCAGACAACGGAACCCAGTTCCAGGACAAGTTCAAAGCTTTCTGCTCACAATATCAGATCAAAAACTATTACGCCTCAGTGGCGTACCCACAATGCAATGGGCAGGCCGAAGCTTCAAACAAGACGATATTGGGAGGAATGAAAAAACGACTAGAGAAAGCCAAGGGAAAGTGGGTGGAAGAATTGCCACTCGTTTTATGGGCATACAGGACCACTCCTCGCCGATCTACAGGTGTTACTCCATACTCACTTGCCTATGGCACTGAGGCTGTCATTCCTCTTGAAGTCGGCATCCCGACTCTCCGAACAGAAGTAATGGAGCAAGGTGGCAATGATCAAGCATTGGCAATAGAGCTCGATTTTGCCGAAGAAAAACGAGATAGGGCCATGATCAGACTCGCCGCGTATCAATCAATTCTGTCAAGAACATACAACAAGAAAGTCCATCAGAGGGAATTCAATCTCGGTGACCTAGTGCTTCGTAAGGTCATGGGAAACACAAAAGATCCAACTGATGGCAAGCTCGGGGCCAATTGGGAGGGTCCATACAGGGTTATTGGCCGACTCGGGAAGGGTGCCTACAAATTGCAGGATCTGGGGGATAAAGAAATACCAAGGACTTGGAATGTCTCCAATCTTAAGAAGTTTTATCAATACTGATGTTCAACACTTGAGAAAAGTTTGCAATCATGCCGAACATGGCTTGAGAAAAGTCTGAGAAGATTCAACGCTTGAGAAAAGTTTGCAATCATGCCGAACAGACTTGAGAAAAGTCTAAGAAGATTCAACGCTTGAGAAAAGTTTGCAATCATGCCGAACAGACTTGAGAAAAGTCTGAGAAGATTCAACACTTGAGAAAAGTTTGCAATCACGCCGAACAGACTTGTGAAAAGTCTGAGAAGATTCAATGCTTGAGAAAAGTTTGCAATCATGCCGAACATGGCTTGAGAAAAGCCAGAGAAAGTTTAACACTTGAGAAAAGTTTGGACCCCAGAACATGCTTGAGAAAGGTATGTGTTTAAAGCCTAGCTACAGGTTAAATAGCCGACATGGCTTGAGAAAAGCCAGAGAAAGTTCAACACTTGAGAAAAGTTTGGACTCCAGAACATGCTTGAGAAAGGTATGTGTTTAAGCCTAAACTACAGGTTAAACAGCCGACATGACTTGAGAAAGGTCAGAGCCAGTTCGACACTTGAGGAAAGTTAGAACACCCGAACAAACTTAAGAAAAGTTTGAGAAGACTCATCATTTGAGAAAAGTATGAAGTCTGAAATTGATTTAGATAATTCACTACTTGAGAAAGGTATGTAGAACAGATAGAGACAAAAGGAGTCATAACAATTTCATTTAATTCTTGAAGTCGGGTTACATATGAGTTGCAAAAACTCGAGTTACAGAAAAGAAAGAAATAAACAAAATCCTAAGGCGCAACATCGGCAGCCTGAACTATAACTACGTCCTCATCGGCAGACTGAGGTTGAGCAGCAGGGACACCAGCAATGGCAATCTGGCCCGCCTCTCCTTCACCAGCTGCAGCCTGGCCCTCTTCTTCGGTTTCGGACGCCATAACCTCCAGTTGGGTAACAGACGGAACCCTGGAGTACATAGAAGAATCAGGCGGAACTAGGGCGGCTTCCAGGGCAGCTTTCCAGCATTTCTTGACGAGATCGGCCTGGAGCTCGGGCAACTGGTTCGCCAAGAAGTCGGCTGCAGCATCCATCATGCCCCTGGAGTAAGAAGTCTTCAGCTCGGCTGCATGCCGATTTTGAAGATCGGCTATCTGATCCTCCAGTTGGGAAGACCTCATCTTCTCTGTGTCGAGCTGGGACTGAACATCTCTAAGCTTGAGATCGGCGTCCCTAGCCTTCTGCCGGTAAGAGGCCACTCTCTCTTGAATTCTGAAGCACAAGGCATTGGAATTCTTCAGCTCCGACTCCATAGTGGCGTACCGAGTCTCCAAATCCTGGAAGCGGCTCAGACACAGCATGGATTTTTGCGCAGCCTGTAACAAGATCAGGAGGTCAGAAGGCAGATATGAAATCGCAAGTAAAGGCAACAGAAGAACAGCCAAGACAAAATACTTACGAAAACTTCGTGGGCCATCACAGAACGCATCAAAGTCGGGAGATCGGTGCCTGCGTAAGGCTCGATATCTTTTGGTAACATCAACGCACCCGTCAGGGTTTGCGTAACGGCAAGGTCTTGCGCCGAGTCGGCGACAGTGATGTGATCAATCCCATTCACCAGCAAGGAAGGGCGCCATGGGGCAGCCCCCTCAACAGCTTTTGACTTCTCGGCCGTTTTGCTCTTCTTCGGCAAGTTCGTTGCAGCTGGAATTTCCTGAGGAGGGTCCCTTGGTTTCCGCTTCAGAATGAGCGGAACATCATCTGAAGCCTCGCCAGACGCTGAGGTCGGCGGCTTCCTCTGCGAGCTCGGGCCTACCTGAGGGTTTTTCTTCTTCTGTTCCCGAATCATTTCACGCAGATTCGGAATATTGGGATCTCGTGCCATTGGGTCGGGAATTTGGTCGACTTCCTGATCGTCTCCTGAGTCCCAGTTTCCAGGCAACTCGAAAGAGCTGTGGTCGGAGCCAAACGAGACCGGAAAGTTCCCGACGTCAGCAACTGTTATCGGTTCCAGTCGCCGAGCTTCGGAAGGCGGAATGTAGTTCTGAATATCGGCACCAACGGCGTCGGCGTCCGGGATGGATTTTTTGCTGTATCCCCGGTAACTCCCAATGTACCCCAGAAGCACTTCGGGTGATCGGGCCCAGCTTCCGCCGAAGGATCCTGTGTATCGGGCGACCTTCCTTATCTCGTCAAGCTTTATCGCCTGTCTGTTTCGGAACTTATTGGCGTTGGTGGCTGCATGATAGGACGAGAAAAACAGTCAGTATCAAAATATGTTCGGCATCAGAAAGAAAAAGACATGGAATTGAAAGACAAGATTGGGGTACTAACGGATGACTCCAAACCGGGTCGGGATACGGAACTTGGGTTTTTCAGGCTCATCTCGGCCAATCTCCCAGTTGCCAGCAACGATGAGGAAATCATCGTCGTTACCTCGGCTGGAGTCCGTCAGATAAGTAACCATTCTCTCCTCATTGGGTCTGTTCTTCAAGTAGTAGGAATCAGGGCCTTTCCTGACCATATCATAGCAAAATCGGATCTCCCGAAGTCCTATGTCGGTTTGGTTCAGTCTATTCAGTTCTACAATGCTATGGATGATCCTATATGTATTGATGGAAATCTGCATCGGATGGAGCCGGTACCAACAAAGCACTTCACGGAGAAGGCGATTGAGTGGAAACCGAACTCCGCCCTCAAAAACTGCCATCAGCGGGACGTGAAGGACGTCAGGATCGTTCCCATCGCGGGGGGTATCCGGCTTGTTAAGTTCGACGGCAACATCATCAGGGATGTTGTGCCGTCGCCGGAAATTTGCCATTCTTTCCGGTGTGTCAACTAAACTCCTAAAAATCCCCATTACAGAAAGCAGAAAGGGATAAAAGGCAGAGAAGAGGGAAAACCTAAGGCTCTGATTGAAAGGAACTTACAACAACTGGTGAATTCTCTCTCTGGTGTGATGACGATAGAAGATTGCAGAAGAAAAGTGAAAAAATGAGAACAATCAAGCATTTATAGGGAAGGGAGTCGAACAGAAGAGACCCTAAGCCTCCCCCAATGAAGACGCTCCACGTACGGGGCACGCGCAGGAGGCGCGTGGCCTCGAAAGCCACAAAGCCTGCTGCACGCCTCATCAGACTTGAATGCGACGCCAGAGGCTCACGCATGACGGTTCAGAAGCCATCCGATCGAGAATAATGAAGGACGCCATGAGTGCAGTACATAGCCTCGACTACTTCGCCAAGACGGTTCAAAGCAGCCGAAGCTAGGGGGCAATTGACGGGGGTAAAATGTAATTGAGAAAATACCTTTTACTCCCCAGGCTTATTCCAGAATTCGGCCGAGACCGAATAACATTTCCAGAGGCACGTGCCGATCACATGTGGTAGTGGCCGACACGAGAAGTGCCGATCACGCCCATATTTGGGTAACAGAATCAAGTACGGAGGATGCCGACCTGAGAAAGGCGGACTCAAGTATTGCCGACCTGAGAAAGGCGGTCAGGATTACGGGCAGCCCGAGAAAGCGACTGATAACCGTATTTTCGAAAAGGAAACAGAATCATGGATGGGGTGGGGTCCTGTGGGATCTTGTCGGATTCAGTTACAGATGTGACCCCCACGTCCCATCAGAGGACACTCCGCCAGAGTGGAGCCCTAAGAGAATTGGGGCATGACTGGAGGCCCAAAGAGAATTGGGGCCCAAGAAAGTCCAGATGGAGTTAGGGCACCAGGGAAATCTATAAATACACCCTCAGATGACGAATTTGAGGTACGCCTAAATACCCCAGAGTTTTCATTCGCTGATAGAGAATATCAGCTTACAGTTAACTTTTTCCCTGTGAGATTGTGCCTGACTTAATCATCGGAGTGTTCTCCTGCCACAGCGGCCGAGGACTCTTTGACAGATTATTCTTTTGCAGATCACAGGTACACATACTGAGAGAAGCACCATTTCGGCTGGATAGTGAATCTCTAGCTTTCCGTCCCGATTTTCTGAATCAACCCACTTACATTCAACAATCAAACTTATTTTTTCATTTAATAATCGGTTTGTACACACATTACGTGTGTTTGGAACGGCACTATGAACGAGTTGCGTTGAGACAAGTTTTTTGAGGTAGTCTCCATATGGGCCACGTGTTTCTTATTAGTGGAGAAGATTGCTTTGATACAGGAGTCGTGACAAACAAAAATTCCTCTGGAAATATTTATTTAAGCACTATTATATATGGAGTGACGACATTAACAAGCAAACAAGTGTATCGTGTCATCATTTGACATGGTATGCCCCGAACATCATGCTGCTCCTGTTCTTCTCTCAAATCTTCTTGTCAAGACTTTTCTTACTTTTATTTTAATATTTTACTAGTTAAATTATATATTAAAAAAATACGATAAATTACTCCAATGGTCTATATAGTTTGCACTTTATGTTATTTTCGTCTCTATCATTTTAAATGGTTCAATTTTAATCTTTAATTTATGTTTTTATTCTAATTAGATCCAATTGATAGTGCCCGTTATTTTTTCTCGATAGAAAGTCAAATGTTGACTGATTTGAAAGGCATGTCAGTAACTTCAGGTGTTCTTTCACTTCAAAAATAGAAAAGAGCAAACAAGAAGACCAAAGACTTCATTAGATGATTCAGATCCCACCACCGCCCCACACACACAGACTTGCGTATATACTGTTAGTAACATAGTGGGAATAAATAAATAATCTCTTGAATAACATAAGAACAAATTTATACTAAAAATAAGAACCGAGATAGGAATAGGAAAATAATTAGCCACTGGCATTAAAATAATAGAAGGGAGAAAACAGATTGAATATCGTAGAATTTCGATCTTTAGAGTTGTAGTCAATACCTATGTTCCACACAATATCTTTAAAACAAACTTATATCATAGAAGTACAAAAGTTAAGACTACGACTATGATAAGCTAAGCTTAAACTAAACACAGGAAAGGAAATAAAAGGTTATAAGTGTGAAAAAGATAAATTTTGTAGGGGTTTATCCTTCTTTTTCTTTGCATCCTTTGTATTATTTATTGACCACTCATATTGGACGTCATCTTCTTCCTTTGAATTTTCTTGATTAGTTTCTTGCATGATCCGTCCTTCAATATAGGAATAAATCATGGTTGTTCCACTTCGACCACCTTCCTATTTTTCTCCCATCTTCCCGATGCACGTTCTGTCACTTTCTTTTCCTTTGATTCACGCGCATGCATGCTAGTTACAATAATTGCCAGGCATGCGAAACGTCGCTGTTTCGCATTCTAAATATGTCAACATTTCGATAATTTATTAACTGCTCACGTGGTTTGAGTGACGTCATTTAGGATCTCTTGTACATTTTATCGCATGCAGATCTTCCAAAATGCATTCTTATTGACAGAGTTATTAGAGTATCAATAGGGTCTACATTCAAAAACACCATCAGTCTTTAGACTTGTTTTACAGGAACCTTCAGAGCACTCAAAGCCATCGTGCAGTTCTTGGTATCATTAGTGATAGTTTAAGCATCGCCAAACTTCGCTTCAAATTTGACAATGTCAAATTTTTTAAAAATAGCAACTTTGGCCTCTTTAAATTTGACATTCAAAAATATCTCTCTCTCTCCCTCTCCCTTCCTCCCCTCCCCCCCCCCCCCCCCCCCCCTTCTCCCGCCCCACACACACAACGCAAGTGTCAAATTTGTATCTTATTAATTTAAATCTCTAAACAACAATCTCTAATATGTATTAGGAAATTCAAATATTTTGCAATTGGTTAGTCTAACATAATATTTGGCATCACTCTCATTTGACTTCAAATTTGACATGAAAGGCTTCATGCCAGTTGCCAACAAGGGTTTGACTTTACTTTTTATGTAATAACTCAGAATTTTTAAAGAATTTAAAAATAAATTAAGTTAAAAATTATTTTGATTAATTATTATTATTATTATTAACAACTTACTTTATATGTAATTTGCAATGAATGGTTAATATTGAGAGTGCATGTGATTTATTGTGCAACGCGTTATATCGGAACACTCTTTTATCTTCTTCTTCAATGCTTAAAAGAAATCCCAGGGCTTTTACTAAAAGCAAAATCAGAATTTTATGGTTCTTGATTTGAAATTTTTAGGTTAATTAGTGGATTTACATAGAATTCCTTTAACTTCAAGAAAAATAATTAGATTAATTTGGGATTTTTATGTAGATTATTGGTATTAATGGTGGAATTCAATATAGAAAATTCATGGCCATGAATGATATATCTAATTTAGATTTGATGTAGGATTTTTACTCATTCTCTATATAAACTAGGCTTTAATCATAATAATCTTGCACCTAAAATTTGTAATCTAAAGAGTATTGTGAGATTGTTCTCGGTGTTCTTGCCATTCTTGAGGGAACAGAAACCCTAATTAAAACTCTGTCTAATTCTTTCAAATTCATGTTCAATTCTTTGCTAGATTCTTCAATTGTGATAGGAAAAATCACTACCAACTCGTAGGAATTGGATTACAATAGTTAGTTGTTCAATTTTCCATAAAAAAACATGTTAGGGTTCTTCTATCCAACTTTATTTATGCATGAAATTGATTATAATTGTAGATAGATTGAAGAAATTGATAAAGAGAAAATGTTTCTCAATTCGTAAAGATTTGTTTTTAAATTCGATTTCTGTTTTGGAACCAGAATTATGTTTCTATGGCCGCTGGAATGACCTGTCTGAATCCTGTCAGATCGGGTCCAGAAACTTGAAATGGAAATATGTATTTTTGTAGATTGCTTGAGCGACCTTGTAAAATTCAGAAAGTTTAGCTTTGTTGTTCGAACATTTCAATTTGTTAATTTCAGACATTAATTCACCCCTATATGCATGATCATTGCACAAGTATCCACGATCGCATTATGTATGTCCACGGATCCCCGTGGAATTCTATGTGAGCAGGTTGACCAACTTTGACCATGATCCTATGTTGTTATTGAGTTATTAGAACATAAATGAGATATCGGTGTTATATGATGAGCTATTAGAATTACAACCGTCATGCTGGAAGACCTTGAAATAGAAAGTGATGATATAGTTGTCTTGCCGTTAGTTTAATGTTGAATAATTCTCGTGCTATTGGACTATAGTAAGTTGAATTATATAGTGTTATGTAATACATGTGAAATCTAGAATTTACGTTAGTGACATTGGTTCGATGTCACTTTTAAAAAGGTAGCGAAGAGTGTTGGGTGAACATTATAAATAGTGAAACTGTGTAGAGAACAAGTAAGATAGCTAATGAAAAGTTGTAAAATTAAAGTTGGTGGCCGTTGTGCCAAGTGTTGATTTGATCGTCGTTCCAAGTCGTGTTCTATGTGGATTAGAGTCCCACTGAACGTTGTCCCGTTTGTTGATTAAAGACCCTAACTAGGAAATGAGTGTATTTGGTTGGAGGTAACTTCGGGGTACGTTTGCATCGATAACTCTGGACCCCGAGGGAGTGACGGCTTTGACTTGGGCATCCTTGAGTAGATAAAGGGAAACGGTTAAGGTTTGTTGGTACCTAACTTGACGAAGCCACGTATTCAGTCGAGTCAAGTTAGAGTGAGGTCGTTATCGACTCGAGCAGACGATAGAAGGTCTTTTTCTTGCTTCGGTAAGGACTTGTCAATACCAACTAAGTACTCTACTCTAGATAGTTGGATAAGAACGAAAAATCGGGGGAAAATGATATTCTTAAAACCTTAACAAAACATAAGCATAACAAACTTACGCTTTTACTTTCTTGTTACTCATTATCGCACTTGTTAAATATTTGCTGTAAATCTATATTCTTTGGGTTCAGTTTTTCGGTGACTTTTGTTACTAAGTTTAATTACTAATTAGAGCAAATTCTTTGTCTCTGCTATTCATACAAGATATTATAGAGCAGTTGGAGTATACACCCGAGCATGAAGAGCCGGGACTTGTAGAAGAATGCCTTGGTGGTGTTTAGCCGCCTTATACCTAGAAGCTCTGTTTAGTTTATTTTCAGTAAAGGAATGTAAATCCCAAAGGATATTTTATGTCAATTTTACTTCCGCATTTGTAAAACTCTGATTTACTTTATTTCTAACATTTCATTAATAATAATAGGGCATTTTCACAATTTACTCTTCTATTGAATTAATAATTGAATTAAAGATTTAAATTAATGTTTTAAGAAATCAAGGCGTTGCATTTTACATCATCATTGGAGCACTTTTCGAATGCCATTGGTGACAATTAATATGCCACATTGAATTTGACTTTCTAGACCTATTTGTTAGGAGTCATAAAAATGTCCACTGTTATAACCCTAAATATGACTATCCGAGTTTACTATATCTAAGATTTGTTTACTTTTTTGCATCTTAGATGTAGGCTCTATTTGACAAAAATTAACTAAATTAATTATTTTTTGTCTTTATTCAAATTTTATTTATTTATTTGTTGTGTTATTTTTTGATGATTATTAGTTCGTCTCGACAAAAGAAATCTAAAAAATATAAAATTATGTCCAAAAACTAAAAAACGTTCACTAAAAACGAAAATAAGTCAACATAGGCGCTGTTTTTAGTTTTTTTTTGTCTTTTCTGAATTTTTTTAGTTTTTGAATAAATTTTATATTTTTTTGAAATTTTTTATTGAGACAAACCAACAATCATAAAAAAATTGACACAAAACAAGAAATTGTAAAAAAATTTCACTGGAAAAAAAATTTAATAAACCAATAATTACCACAGTTCAAATAGACCCGTAATATCCAGAGGGTTATTTTATCCCTTCGAAGAGTGATTAAATTATTTAACCTCATTCTATATTCATATCTTATCTCCTTCAGAGTATATTTTTTTATTTATAAAATTAGCCCTATTAATTCTGAGAATGCCACTATCAATTCTAAAACTAATATTCATCTACAAATATCTAATCATTATTTTTAATAAAATACTCAAATAAAGTTTTTATAATTATTTATCGTAATAAATTTTATATTCTACTATATTTATTTTTTATTATACTTACTATATTCTTACTAAAAGTTTGACTGTTACCAAACAAACTATATGGTTAGTTGTAGAGATCAAAGTAACATAAATAAAATAGTTTAGGGACCATTTATATAGTTTATCCCTAATCAAATATCCAATAAACCCCATTTCGTAAGATAATTTATTTATTTTACCCCTAAATAAATCTCCCATAAACCCTATTTCGGGTCTATTTGGCCAAAATTAATTTTTTGGCTTTTTTTTTGTCTTTATTCAAATTTTTTTGTATTTGTTATTTTTATGTCATTTTTTCGTGGATTATTGGTTCGTATCGACGAAAGGAATCTAAAAAGTATAAAATTATGTCCAAAAGTTAAAAAAAAGTCACTAAAGACAAAAATAAGCCAACACGGACGCTATTTTTGGCTTATTTTTTGTCTTTTCTGAACTTTTTTCAAATTTAGCCGATGATTGATAATTTTTCTGAAAGCTCTTGTCGAGACGAACCAACAATCATCAAAAAATTGATGAAAAATAAAAAATTAAAAAAAAATTTTAAATAAGGACAAAAAACTAAACAGTGAATAATCCAATAATAACCACATGTCAAATGGAGCCGAAGGTAATTTAACTAATAACACTCTCGAACCCTCTGTATCAACTCCCAGTACCTTCTTAACTTCATTATTCCCGCTTCAACTCTTTTCGATCTAACTCTAGGTTTTTGTAGTCAATTGCCGACCTAGGGTTTGAAATCTCTCTCTCTATCTCACCCTCGAACTTCGTAATTCGAGCTTCGATCCGACCAGTCATGGCGTCGACTTCGGTCCAAGCCCCACGCTCAGCAAAGACCGAGAGCTATGTCGACAACAAACGCAAGGAAGACATCCGCCGGGCCAACATCGTCGCCGCCCGAGCAGTGGCCGACGCCGTCCGAACCAGCTTAGGTCCCAAGGGCATGGACAAGATGATTTCCACCGCCTCCGGCGAGGTCATCATCACCAACGATGGTGCCACCATCCTCAACAAGATGGAGGTCCTCCAGCCGGCGGCCAAGATGCTCGTCGAGCTATCCAAATCACAGGACGTCGTTGCAGGGGACGGGACCACCACCGTCGTCGTTATTGCTGGCGCTCTCCTTAAGCAGTGCCTCTCTCTCCTGAACACCGGCATTCACCCTACCGTCATATCCGATTCCCTCCACAAGGCCTCAATCAAGGCCGTTGCTATTCTAACGGCCATGGCCGTCCCCGTTGAGCTCTCCGACCGCGACTCGCTTGTCAAATCTGCCAGCACTGCCCTCAACAGCAAGGTGGTCAGCCAGTACTCTGCTCTCCTCGCCCCTCTTGCTGTCGACGCTGTGCTATCTGTGGTGGATCCGGCAAATCCTGATCTAGTCGATCTCCGTGACGTCAAGATCGTGAAGAAGCTCGGAGGGACTGTGGACGACACGGAGCTCGTGAAAGGTTTGGTTTTCGACAAGAAGGTTAGTCACTCCGCTGGTGGTCCGACTAGGGTTGACAATGCAAAAATTGCTGTTATACAATTCCAAATTTCACCCCCCAAAACTGATATAGAACAGTCTATTGTCGTTTCGGATTATACGCAAATGGATAGGATTTTGAAAGAAGAGAGGAACTACATTCTTGGTATGATTAAGAAGATTAAGGCTACTGGGTGCAATGTGTTGTTGATTCAGAAGAGTATTCTGAGGGATGCGGTGACTGAATTGTCACTGCATTATCTTGCGAAAGCCAAGATTATGGTGATAAAAGATGTTGAGCGCGATGAGATTGAGTTCATAACAAAGACTCTCAACTGTTTGCCTATTGCTAACATTGAGCATTTCCGCACTGAGAAGTTGGGTTATGCTGATTTGGTTGAGGAGGCTTCACTTGGTGATGGGAAGATAGTGAAGATTACGGGAATCAAGGATATGGGTCGAACCACAACTGTGCTTGTTCGCGGTTCGAATCAGTTGGTCATAGATGAGGCGGAGAGAAGCTTGCATGATGCCCTCTGTGTTGTGAGGTGTTTAGTTAATAAGAAGTTTCTGATTGCAGGAGGTGGTGCACCAGAGATAGAGCTTTCGAGGCAGTTGGGTGCATGGGCTAAAGTTTTGCAGGGGATGGAGGGTTATTGCGTGCGATCATTTGCAGAGGCACTTGAAGTTATTCCATATACCTTGTCAGAGAATGCAGGTTTGAACCCAATAGCTATTGTTACAGAGCTTAGGAATCGGCACGCGCAGGGTGAGGTCAATGCTGGAATCAATGTAAGGAAGGGACAGATTACTAACATCTTGGAAGAGAATGTGGTGCAACCTTTGCTAGTTAGCACCAGCGCAATGACTCTTGCTACGGAATCTGTGCGCATGATTTTGAAGATTGATGATATTGTTGCTGTGAGGTAGATTCTGTTGCCGATGTTGGAGATTGAAACTTCTTGCCATGTTAAATTTCGGTGTGTTGTGTTGCTAAGATGTTTCTTTGCTACTGAGGCGTTCTGTTTCGCATTATATGTCCATGAATTTTGTCCGTGTCGTGTTGAATAGTGCATGTTTACTCAGTCATCTTGTGGTATTTTGAATAGTGCATGTTTACTTCAATCATCTTATGGCGTTGATACGCTAATAGAGATTAAAACAGTAGTTTTAGTTGCAGAAATCATATTAAATACTGCACTGAACTGGAAATTGATGATCTTTTTGATCTTGTTGAACAGTTTGTTTTTCGCATGTGCCCATGTCATGGAGGCTTTTTCTGTTTATTTCAAATCTAACACGCTGTTTAAAACATTTCTAATGTAGGAGAAGTGTTATGTGAATGTCTAGGTTTAGTTGGTTTTCCTGCTTAGCAATGGTTGCTCAATCAGGAAAAGTTTCTAGATTGGCACGCCAGCACAATCAATACAATGTCATTGACATTTAAAAGAGGTTTCCAGGATAAGATTTTAATGGTGAGAATAATTGTTACCCTCCTCTTTTTCACGCAGACTCTTAGAAAACATGTAGTGGTCAGATTATATTCCTTTTGAATTGTAAATAAGCATTTCGTCAAAGTTTTCGCCAAACATGTGATGGGCGTGCAAAAAAATCTACAAGACGAAATGTGGCAATGCTTTGTCGCAGAAAAGGATTAATTTCCTAGGAACCAGGAGGTTGGTATTCCATTGGGACCGCAGAATGGAAGGGAGCTAAGTAGGGTGTGCGAAATTTACCGGAAAGATGAAACTAAAAGTATTTGTCAGATTGGAAAGATTGCTGACAGAACTCTAGTCGAGGTGATGGAAGCCTTCCTGATCTGGATTTACTATGGTGTATGGGACAAGATTGAACGGTGTAGATAAAGTGTGGACTCGCTGTTTTGTTGTTGTCTTCAGTGGAAACACACAAAGTAAGTAAATTGGTAAACGTTTCTTCTGAACATATTCATTGCATGCGGAAATAGTACAACTTGCTCAAAATTTCTCATACATTTTTGTAAAGCCGTATGTACCCCAAATGAAAGTTCTTGTTGAAGCCTTTGGTATTATGATTCGCTATTCAGCTTGTACATCCGGAAGGGGTTCTACGAAATGCCAACATAGATGCCTGTTCTTCTAAGGAATTTTCTTGCTCTTGTGCGTCATTTTTATGTGCGGATGATTGTGTGACGGTATTGTATTGACTTTTTATGGCTTTTGTGACTCGTGCTATGATCTCCTTTGTGACAAAGTTATCGCAATTTTAAGCTTAAGCTGTTAGGAAATATATCTAATAATGTATATCAAGCTATCAGATACTCTACCTCTCTTGCAAGCCAGTTACGTACGTACTGTTCACACATCCATTCGTAGAGTGAGTAGATAATAGCAGGATTCTTCTATCAAGGTAACAAATCTGCCTCAAAGCCTTGCTCTCACACTTTCAAGTAAGAATCTCTTCAGAACTTCACTCTCATGAAGAAAAGAGCGTATTCTTAATTAGGATAGAACCTCTCGATCATATGAATTTCAAGACAAGAAAAGAAACCAAGTAGGAGAAAATACAAAGCAGCAATATGATAAATATCAAATTATCAACTCAAAATTGTACGAGTGCTTAATATACAATCAATATTTACTTATATTAACACTTCAAAAAGTTTGCAATTGATGAGAATTAGTAATTGACGTGTATGTTAGGAAAGCGGAAGTATATTTTTTATTAGAGCATAATATATATACACACACACATGTATTTGTTTATGTATGACCGAATGCATGTATGCCCTCCTATAGTTGCTTCCAACTTTAGATTCTTCTTCCACACCGTGCGGTTCTCGTCTTGCTTTGTTATGTAATGGTCTACTTTTCGACAACTTTAAAAGAAATTAAGTTTCTAAATATACACAAATTCCAAAAATACAAAATAGTGGGCCCTAAAAACCAAAAAGAAAACTCTAAATATTATAAATACTTCAAATACTTCAATTCGACTGCAATTAAAACTACTTCAACACCTCAAAAAAATGTTAAACTGCGGAAAACATATTATATGACAAGATGAACTAAAGACTTGAATAAAGTAATATCAATAAACGAAAATTACGAGTCTAAAGAAATAATTTTCAGCAATGTTTAGACCTTGTATCAGACCCATCTCGATAACATGCCAAGTACCATGCAACTTAAAAATAATTTAATTCGTATGCGTCATTCGGGCCCACATAATAATATACCTGATTCTCGAAGGACAATCAATTATAATAATTAATTTTATTATGACCTGATGGGATTGCGCATGTACTAATTAGATCCTTGATAATCAAAATCAAACAAACTGTACCGCGATTGAAAGTGTATAGTATACTTTTGATTTACCTCAAATCAAGACCGTAACCGTTGAATATGTACATACTGATGCTAAAAATGACATCCTAGAATGACACCTCAATCGAACACCAATTAGATACAACAATGAAAAACTAGATAGTTGGAGGTTTGTGATAGAAATAATTTGAGAAGTTCTCTCTAATTTGAAGTGGTGAAAGGAAAAATAGTATGGTATTTATATGATCGGGATAGCCAAAGGTTGGGGAAGAAAGGCCAAAAATTTGGGACGAACTTAGTTAGTAAAAAAAGGTCAATTTAAGTTTGGTTAGGTGCAAAGCTTTGGAATCCACAAGCTTGAAGATTGAATCCGGTCATGGGAAATGAAAAGTTTTTCAAGATTCATGATCAGAGAAGATGATTATCTACCAAAACTCATGAGGAAGGGATAAGAATTTAAAAATTTTCACGGTGCTATGCTTCCTACCCAATATACGTGCACTCGCGATCTGAACCACTCATACACCTTACTATATCATGATAACAAATTAAATATAAATGAACCATTAATACAAAAGAAACTTTCAGTAAATATTTAGAATTCGATTTATTAAATTTCAAAAATTATGGGTTGTTACAATCTATCATCCTTCAAGAATTTCGTTCTCTAAATTTCACGGAACGTACTAAGTTGGTAGTTTGCATTGAGTCTCCCCGCTCCCAGGTTGACTTCTTTAGGTTTTGTTGACATCAACAAATCTTGACCTGCTTGATGATCTTGTGTTGTAGAGTCTCCTTTTCTTGGTACAAGATTTGAATCGGACTCTCCTATTATGTTGTGTTATTTCAATTGTGTCGTCGTGCAAGAAATTGGGCACTACCCATCCCCTTAAATTTGAAGCAACCTCTCTAATTTATCATCATTCTAAGGGTGGATGACTGTGCTTAGATATATGGTTTTATAGTTGGAATACCAAAAGATGAAGTGGTACACACGCTTTTGAGTTTTGAGATACAATTCAGAATTGGATTCAAGAGTTTGACCAAGAATTTATGGACAAGTGGTTGTAGTCAAGTTCATTTAGAGGCGAATTGGCTGGATAGGAAATATTGAGCCATATCACAGTGTCTAAGAATAAAAAATTAAACAACCAATTGCAACAAGTAGTAACTTGGTTTGTCCTGAAACTATGTTGGCCAAATGTTCTTTAAATCAAAACATATGAACCTAGTTTTACGACAAATATGTAAAAAAAAAAAATCATAACAGAATAAGCTAATGAGATTTCTAAGAACATAATCTTAACAACTCAAGAAAGTTTAGAACAAAATTATTTCGAAGATTACACCTCGAAAGAAGAAAAGTGCTGCAAGGTTTAAGTGTTGGTGTATGTGAGCATTTTGACAAAAACACCAATGTCGGGTTTGCGAATTCAAAGTTGTTGAAGAACGAAAAGGTGCTCTGATTGTGGTGTCTAATACATATAGAGACAAACAATTGAAATCACAAGATACAACTTTAGTAATTCAAAGAAGAATCGAGATATACTTAATGTTCAGGGTACGCTTCTCAAGAAAGATAAACGTCATAAGAATAAAGAATTTGAGACCACAATACTTTCAACAGTTCAAAGATGAGTTGAATTTGCAAATTTGAGATTGGGAAGAGTGTTGAGTGGCTTGGATGCATTTGAAAGTTTGGCCAAAATCCAACCAAAAGATGGGCAAATAACAAATTAACATAGATTGAATCAAGGGCGGACCCGGGAATTGAACCTGGGGTGTCACTATCAAAATAAATAAATAATTAAGAATAAAATTTATATTTAATAATTAAAAAATATAAGTGTTCAAATTTAATTAACCAAATTGAAAGAGTTTGACAGAGCAAAAAGACTATGGGAGTGTCACAGTGCTATGCGATAAGCTTTTGATTACTCTTACAATCTTAAATTTTTTTTCTTTTTTTTAAGTGGAGCAATATGGGGGGTGTCACGTGACACCTTCCCACCCTTAGTAGGTACGCCCCTGGATTGAATAGTTCGAAAAGAAACTGAGTAATCGCATTGAAACAAAATACTAGGCAAATAATCATTCATTGCAAAAGATAAGTACAAATCGAAGAATCCAAAAAAATAGAGATGTCAAAAAAAATAATCATTATAGTTAATTGAGCAGACACAAACTACACAAAGGTAGTGAAAAAGATCTCAGCTATCTCCCCTAAATACAAAAAAATAGGCTTGGCAATTATCTACATCTTTTGAGTATTAGTAAGTTCGTAATAATTGTAACGACACATAATTTTTAAAATTTAATAAATCAAATTTAAAACATTTATTGAAAGTCTTTTTTAATTAATGATTCATCTCTATTTAATTTGTTATCATAGTTTAGTAAGTCGTATGAGTGGTTCATATCGTGAGTGCACGTGTGTTGGGTAAAGATTGTAGCACCATGGTAATTTTTAAATTATTATCCCTTACCCATGACTTTTGGTAGACAATTAGATCACAAATCTTGAAATCTTTTCGGTAGACAACCATTCTCACTCGGTAACTCAACATCTTCAATCACTACACATTCATATAGGTACTCCTGCATTTAGTATTAGACCCCACATAAATGATAATTGAGGGTATTGAAGCACAATGTGACTGTGTCTCATAATCAGAATTTTGAATATTAATTAGGTGTTCATGTTGTTATTTTTTCTTATTCATAGAATATGTATATTTTGATTTTATTTTTTGATAAGATTAACCTTATGTAATTTTTTTTTGTGTTATGGACGATTAACTTGGAACATATATGTGTTTAAATTTCGCCACACCGGATTTCATTCCTAGCTCCACCCCTAACTTGGTGATTAATTTTTGAAATGAGAAAGCATTTGGTTCCACAAATTTTTTTAACAAAACTTGTTCTATTCAAAATGAATAAAATAGATTTACTTAAGTATGGATATTTTTAAATTTAAATAAATTATAATTTTAAATTTTAAATTCAGATATATTTTCGAAAATACTTTTCTGTAGCACTGATTTTCGAAATAGGCTTATTTCAAATACAAGTACCATTCGGATCCGGCGGACTTCAAACTGCACCGCACTCGCGCCCTAATTCCAGCAGAATTGTGCTCTGTGATTTCATTGGGGAGAAAGAGAGAGAGAGAGGTGGGAGCTGAAAAAGGGCAGAAGATGGAGGAGAAGGAATTGGATTATGTACTGGTACCAGTAGGTTTGACGGTGTTTGGGATGTACCACGTTTGGCTTCTCTTTTCGGTACTCCGTCATCCAAAAAGAACCGTCGTCGGCCTCAATGCTGAGAGCCGTCACCAGTGGGTCTTCTCCATGATGTCTGTCAGTCTTCCTAAACCCTCTTACTTCTCCCTCTCTCTTCATATATCTACATACTAGCGTTTATCTATCATTGGTGTCCATCCGTCCAGCAGACCCGTAATCCTGGCATTTAACACAATTCATTTCCAAAACAGTTCCAATGATCTGTAAACTTGTGATCTGTTTCTTTAGGCAGAAAAATTGTTTCTGAGGAGCGTAACGGTGAGAATTTGGGAGGTGGAGAGAATTAGAGTTGGAGTATAGTACCTTGTCGAAGATGTTGCTGTTTGTTTGAGATATTGCAGGGTTGAATGTAAGAAGCAGGGTAGGAAATACTATGAAATTGCTCAGTATATCTCCTTGTCTTCTCCAGCGGAAAAATTAAAATGCTTCATGTTTTGGAGCAGTTTTTGAGTAGCAATTTTTTTGGAACATGTTTTTTGGACGAGGTTTGTGTTTGTTTACTACAATTTTACGTAATGTCCCTGTACTTATTAGGATGGAACGAAGTTTTTAATAGATTTTTTTTTTTTGAAATGAGGAAGTGTGAGCAAGCCTCAACGATTGTTCACACCAAAAGGGTGTTCCTGTTATAATAGTAATATGTAAGGGTAAGTGGATGTGTTCGTATTTACTCTCTATCTATTGTCAGAAGTTCTAGCTGCTTGGTGCGGTGCAGACCACATGTTTGTCCGAGTCTGAAGATATCTGGGTTTGGTATAGATTCTTCTCCGCACTCTTCTTGTGAAGTTAGACTATTCATGTGTTTTACATGTGAGAGAGGACCAGATAATATAATTCTTTCAGTTGATCATTGCCATATGGGGTTTAGAGGATTCAAAATGCATAGTCAAATTGTTCATAACAGATATGAAGTCCACCATGTGTCCAATCACCTGTATTTAGAAACGTAATATGATGAAATTGTCAATTTCATGTCATACGATGATCGTCATGTTAAACATTTCTATTTCCAGGACACTGTTCACGCTCTTGATTTTTAAATGTCTTTGTTACTTGAGTAGTTCACCGTAGCATCCAAGAATTGTAATATGATACAATCTGCTAATTGCATGTCAATTCATGCTATGATTGCCATTTGAAACATTTTTGGGATATTGCTTGTGCTCTATATGTTGTGTAGGGTTTGAAAATATCCTTGCCCTTGTTTTTGAGAGGAATGTGATAGATTGCAAAGGTGAGAGAGAACAACGTATTATTCCATTGGAAAAGAATGTATTTACAATGAACGTAAGAGTACTTAAATAGAAAAAGAGAACAACTAAACCCTAATAACATAAAGACTAATCTACCCTTAATTAGATATAGACTAATCTACCCTTAATTAGATATAAAATGACGGAATATATATTCACACCCCCCCTCAAACTCATGATGCGAGCCCGGAGAGCATCGAGAGTTTGCCAAGGAGAAAGCGAAAGCGAGCTGTGGTGTGCGTCTTGGTGAAGAAATCAGCCAATTGAAGAGAAGAGGAGACAAATGGGAGGGTGATAGTGCCGGACTGAAGATGGTGGCGAATGAAGTGACAATCAATCTCGATATGCTTCGTGCGCTCGTGGAAAACCGTATTATGGGCAATCTGAATAGCACTTTTATTGTCACAATAAAGAGGCGTAGGGGAGGAGAGAGAAACACCCATATCAGATAAAAGCCAACGGAGCCAAACAACTTCGGAAGTAGCATGGGCCATAGCACGATACTCGGCCTCCGCAGTAGAACGAGCAATAACAGATTGCTTCTTGCTTTTCCAGGAAATAAGTGAGTCGCCCAAAAACACACAATAGCCACAGGTAGACTTGCGGTCAGAAGGATCACCAGCCCAATCAGCATCAGCGTAAGCCATAAGAGTCAAGGCAGAAGAAGAAGAGAGATGTAGACATTGAAACATGGTGCCACGAACATAGCGCAGAATATATATTCACAGAATGATCCTTCACAAGTTTCTTCTCTTCTTCTCCTTGTCCAATTGCAAGATGAGCACAACCTGTTAGCCCCATCCGGCCAATTCCAACCGGAGGTTACTCTGATATTTAAGTTAGTTTCAACTCAAGAGGGGAAAAGTACTGTATATCGTAGATAGCAAGCAACGGCGTACCTTCTTAAGGTTGTGTATTATTTCTTTTACACTGAGACCTAGTTTAGGTTCCAAGTAAGCTCGTGCCAAGTTCTCGATGACCGCATTAGCTAACATCATGTATGATGATAGGTGACTGCTCCAACTGACATAATAGATGATAGTAGCGCAACAACACACAAGAGTCTACCGCTTGGCTGAGCAATGCTACTCGGTGTCGATGTATCAATATCCTGTCATGAGCTCCCAATTGGGTCGGATCAAATCTAGCCTGGCTCGGTGTATCATTTGTCTTGTAACCAGGGGCTGAGCCAATGCATCTTGAACTTTGTCCCACTGTCTGGGTTCAACACGCACCTACTAGTTTGGTTCAGTGCTCCTCAGTTTACAGGGTTGTTATCCAGCGTTTGATCCAAACTTGATGGGTTTGGCCCAACACAATTCCCATCAACTCCTCTTTGGTTCTCTTGAGAGAAGAGGGGTTGACAAATCTCTGCCACTTGTATGATTTAAAAGTCACTGTTTTGTGACCACCGCCTACGTGTTGCACCCTTGAGTGGCTATCCATGGAGTCAAATGGACTTCTCGCAAGCCTTGGTTCTAAACATTGATCAACACATCCTTTCGCATTACATGCGTGCCACGTGGGGTTCATTCATTGGCTTCGAGAGTCACCGTTTCTTTCCTGTGCCTTCTTTGTAGAATTCTTGCACTTCGTCTTAATTTTCTGTCAAGTTTTCAGAGCTAGATAGCCTTGGTTCCAATCAATTTGAAGTTCCTTTAGCTCATATCGAGCCCATCCTTCACAAAGTTGACAAACTCTATTTTCTCTCAAATTTTCCGAGTTATATAGCCTTGGTTCCAATCAACTTGAAGTTCCTTCAGCCCAGATTGAGCCCCTCCTTCACAAAGTTTGACAACTACAACATCTGGTCGGCCTCCGTCCCTCTTGAGATTCAATTTTTGCTGCCTTTTAAGCATGTTTGCAGTTTCTTCGGAAAGAGATAGAGTTTCCAAACAAGTTTCTTGCCAAAGCTTGTAAGATCTTCAAACTTTCCGGTAATGTTCATCCACATCGAACGGATGCATGTCGGAACCAATACTTTGATGTTCATCAACAACCAGTAATGTAATCAGCAACGTGGATCCTTAGAACCCCAACGGTTGTCTCTTGATTTCTTGGGGCTCTTCCTTGAAGCTTTGAACATTCTTCTTTCCTCAAATTGTCCTCCTTTGGCGAAGTAATCAGCAATGTGGGCGTCCGATCGTGGAACCTGAACGTTTGGATGATAATTTGTTTCTCCATTGGATGGGTCCTTAAGATCCCATTTTCGTGGATCATTTATGTTGAACTTTTTGGAACACTAGATGAGGACATGTAGGTGAGGTTTCACATCCTTGTGTTGTTCGGTTGCGACCTTGTAGTAAGTAGGTTCATAAATTGCGAAAATATTCCATAGTATGTCTAATACGAATTGGGCAACGAGGGGACAGTGAGGGTAAGTTAGTAATAATGATTTGCCTTGAATTCTGATATCAGAGATAAGAGAAAGTGTATAGGGTATTAATTAACCCTAACACAAGACAATATTATTTATATTAATGAGTTCCACATTACATGACTAAGATAGGCGATGTGGGACAAACATCAGTCTACTAATACAAACACATTCTAACACTCCCCCTCAAGCTGGAGAATAAATATCAAAGAGTCCCAGCTTGTTACAGAACAACTCTAACCGCGGCTTGAACAATGATTTGGTGAACATGTCAGCTAACTGGGCACCAGTAGACACATATGGAGTAGCTATCACACCACCAGTCAACTTCTCACGCACTAGATGACAATCAACCTCAATATGTTTAGTTCTCTCATGAAAAACCGGATTGGAAGCAATGTGAATAGCTGCTTGATTATCACAATACAATTGCATAGGCAACTGAACACTGAACCCAATCTCTTCAAGAAACGACCTCAACCATACAACCTCACATGTGGTGTGCGCCATTGCTCTATACTCTGCTTCTGCACTAGACCGGGCAACCACTGTCTGCTTCTTACTCTTCCAATTCACAAGATTTCCACCAAGAAAGACACAATATCCAGTAGTAGATCTCCTATCAGATGGTCCTCCTGCCCAATCAGAATCAGTGAACGCCTCAACACGTAAGTGTCCACTGGCTCGATACAACAGACCCACGTCCTGGATGTAACTTAAGATACTTCACAATTCTGAGGACAGCCTCCCAATGTGGATGACGAGGGGCGGACATAAACTGACTCACCAGACTAACTACAAATGAGATATTCGGACGTGTAATGGTGAGATAATTTAACTTACCAACTAACCGACGATACTGATCAGGATTGTGAAGTAGCTCCCCCTGGTCCACACAAAGTTTGACATTGGGATCCATAGGGGTCTCAACAGGCTTAGCGCCCAACAAACCTGTATCTTCAAGAATATCCAGCACATATTTCCTCTGTGATAAGCTAATACCTTCTTTGGATCGGGCCACTTCGATACCTAAGAAATACCGAAGTTTTCCCAAATCCTTAGTATGGAATTGCTGATGTAAGAAGGTTTTTAGCTCACCAATACCTTGCTGGTCATCACCAGTGATGATAATATCATCCACATATACAATCAACAATACTTTCCCTCGAGCAGAAGTTAGAGAAAACACAGAATGGTCAGTCTGACTATGATGCATGCCAAATCTCAAAACAGCATCACTGAACTTGCCAAACCAGGCCCTAGGGGACTGCTTGAGGCCATAAAGAGCTTTGCGAAGTCGACATACCTGAGTACGCTCCCCCTGAGCAACAAACCCAGGTGGTTGCTCCATATAAACCTCCTCCTGAAGGTCCCCATGAAGAAAGACATTTTTGACATCCAACTGGAACAATGGCCAACCCAGATTCGCAGCAAGAGAGATAAGAATCCGAACAGAACCAAGTTTGGCAACAGGAGAGAACGTCTCGGAATAATCAACACCATAAGTTTGGGTGTAGCCTTTGGCCACAAGACGGGCCTTGTATCGCTCAACAGTGCCATCTGAATTATACTTGACAGTAAAGACCCATCGACAACCAACAGTAGACTTTCCTGACGGAAGAGGAACCAACTCCCAAGTGCCATTGTCATGGAGAGCAGTCATCTCACTCTCCATTGCTGTCCACCACTCAGACAAAGAAAGGGCCTCCTGTACAGTGTTAGGAACATATATAGAAGAAACTGATGAAGTAAAGGCACGTAGGGAAGGAGACAGGTGATCATACGACACATAGTGAGAAATGGGATGAGAAGTGCAAGTGCGAGTACCTTTACGTAGAGCAATAGGAAGATCAAGGTCGTCAGGATCCCTCAACGGAGGAGAAGACGGAGCTGTGGTGGAAGGTGGGGCTATTGGCTCAGATGGCACAGACGGAGATGGTGCGAGCTGAGATGACACTGGTGGCTCACGCGGAGATGGCAATATGGGAGGTGTAGGACGACGAACATATACCTGTAAAGGTTTTGGTAGAGGAGGTGTTGGTGGAGGACCAGTACCTGACGGGACAGCTATAGGAAACACTGACTCAAATGCAAGCCGATCATTGACAGTAACAGACTCTGAATAAAATGGGAGTGACTCATTAAATGTGACATCAGCACACACAAAATGACGACGTAAAGATGGTGAATAACATTTATACCCTTTCTGAGTCCGAGAATAACCAAGAAAAATGCACCTAATGGAGCGAGAGTCAAGTTTGCTCCGGTCAGGATCCAGAGCATGAACATAACACGTGCACCCAAAAATTCGAAGGGGTAATGAGTGGAGGGGACGACCGGGAAACAAGACCTTATGGGGTATCTGACCTTTAAGAACAGTAGAAGGCATACGATTAACCAAATAGTACGCGGTAAGAACTGCGTCACTCCAATAAGACTTAGGAACTTGCATTTGAAATAACATTGCACGCATAACTTCTGATAAATGTCGAATCTTGCGTTCGGCAACTCCATTTTGTTGGGGAGTCCGAGCACAAGAGGACTGGTGAATAATACCGTGATCATCAAAAAACTGAGAAATGACTTTATGAAAATATTCACGGGCATTATCAGAACGAAATATGCGAATGCAAGTATCAAACTGGGTTTTAATTTCCATATAAAATGACTTAAAAATAGAATATAACTCCGATCTCTCTTTCATAAGATAAAGGTAGGTAACACGAGAGAAATCATCGACAAAAATAACATAATACTGAAAGCCAGAAATGTTAGGAACATGCATGGGACCCCAAATATCAGAATGAACTAACTCAAATGGATGCGACGCACGATTCTCAATCCTAGGATAAAAAGATACTCTATGATGTTTGCTAAACTCACAGACTTCACATGGCAAAGCATCCACACGGCTACATGAAGGCACTAGACTTTTAAGGTTCTGAAGTGATGGATGACCAAGACGACAATGGTGTTGATATGGTGACACTGATGATGACTGAAGAGCAACAGAACTAGGGTGAACATTATCTGTAAAGTAATATAGACCACCACGTTCAACACCGCCACCAATTTTCCTCCCCGTCTTGAGATCCTGAAACACACAACCATTAGGAAGAAATGTGACGGAGCAATTCAAAGACTTGGTAAGTTTACTAACAGACATAAGGTTTAATGGAAAACTAGGAACTTGCAGCACGGAGTCCAAAGTAAAAGAGGAAGTAACATGAACAGAACCCAAACCAGTAACATTGGTGGTAGAACCATCAGCTAAGGTAACACGAGATGGTTTACCGAGATACTGACGACCGGAAAGAATAGAAGAAGTACCAGTCATATGATCAGATGCACCAGAATCAATAACCCAATGAGTTGAAGACAAAGAAGACGCAATGCAAGCAGCAGAGGAACTTGTCTGAGATAGCGTAGCAGTGGATGAAGAATCCATAGATGAAGGCTGACTTGACACAAGGCGTTGATACTCCTCTGCAGAAATAGTCACCATGGTGTCGGCATAATGAGTAACCGGCCCCACATTCTTGGAAGAAGTAACCTGATGAGCCTGAGGAAAACCATGAAGGCCATAACAATACTCCACTGAATGACTTGTACCCCCACAATGAGTACAAAATCGGGTGCCAAGACCATGACGACCACGACGAAAACCAAACCACCTCCCTCTGACATGCGACCATAACTAGGACCTCCAGAACGAGAGCCACGACCACCAAAACTACAACCACCAACAACACCAGAAACAACTGAAGCAAACTCCATAACCAAACCCAAATAACAACACCAAATGCACCAATGAACCACGACCAATCAACTGATCAACCACCACTCAAAAGTCACTATACGGCCAAACTCCAACTATGAACAACAACTATACGAGATTGTTCAAGACTAGAACACTAGGAGCAGTACCAAATTCCATTGCAAAGACCCTCAATTCACCACGAACACCACCGACGGACTAATCAACCCAACTGAATAATAGCAAACGAAAAACTTAGCAGGAACTTGAGCGGAGAAGTGCACAACACCAACACAAAACCAACACCAACAAATCCAACTACCAACACGAAATCGACTAACACCAGTGGAAATCAACTAGCAACACCAACACTAACACCAATACCAACAAGCAACACCAACGATGCAGTGATAGAAACCAACATCAACTATCCACTGGAACAAGCATGTAGAGACAAAACAAGCACAATCCGGTATATGCCACTGTAACACCAGAAGCAAAACAGAGACCAGAGGCTCAAAACATCAGTTGAGGCGGCAAACATCAGCGGTAAACAGTAGACTAAGACGGCTGAACGGCTGAGGCAAACATCAGTAAACTGAGGTATGGATCAGTAAACTGAAGAAGGCGGAAGGCGGAAGATCATTGAAGGCTGGAAAGAAGGCGGCAACCGCAGAAGGAGGTCAACAGCAGATGCGGCAACAGCAGAAGGCAGTATGGTGGCGGCGACAGCAGAAGGGATGGCTTTGGGCAATGACATAGGCTGGAGGCGAGGTCTGGTCGCCACTGAAGGAGGCTGGAACGGCTGAGGCGGACTGAACCGCTGTAGGTCAGAAGGCGGAAGCAAGGCACAAGGGCGGCAGTAGCAGGCGGTGGGCAGGCTGGAATAGTAGCAGGCGGTGGCAGGCAGTAGAGTTTTAGGGTTTGCGACGGCTGGAGATTAGGGATTAGGGTTTAAACATAGGCTAGGGTTAGGGTTAGGAGGTGGCTGAGAGGCCAGTAGGAACGGACAGGAGGTCAGGCGGTCAGGTTGGGCTGATGGTGGCTGGTGCGGCTGGGTTAGGGTTTTATCGAGGTGGGCTGGTTATTAGGGTTAGGGTTTTATTTAGGGTGGAATAAGACCATGGCTCTGATACCATGATATCAGAGATAAGAGAAAGTGTATAGGGTATTAATAACCCTAACACAAGACAATATTATTTATATTAATGAGTTCCACATTACATGACTAAGATAGGCGATGTGGGACAAACATCAGTCTACTAATACAAACACATTCTAACAAATTCTAAAGTTGTTTGGCGTTCTGGCATTTTCATGGACCAGTAGTGTATTTTCAATGAAGGGGACTCTAGTAAGGGTGGATGAAATCTCTACAATATATAGGTTTTGCGGAGCTCAGAGTCCCTATTATATGGTCCAAAGGAACCACGGAAATCACGATGCGTGTCCGGGGGCAAAACCTTTTAATATTACGGTTTTATCTCCCTAGCACAATGATAATATTCGCTGCCCCTCCAGCTCGTGGTCCCACGTAATGATGATATTCGTTGGCACACATTCAGTCTGTGGTAATGGGTGGAGTACGGTAAAGTGAAAAAAGCAAAAAGGCGAAAAATTTGAATTCGATTTCAAAATTTGAAAAAAGAATCTTGGGGGCCACGTTTCAGGAATGTGTTGTATATCATGGGTACGTTAGAACAGCTTTGGGGTGAGGGGAATATGCTTTTGCAGTGCGACAGCTATTGTCCGGTCCACCCACAAACTTGAACTTCATCTTTTTTAAAACCCTGTAACGGTCAGCCTCATCAGCACTACAAAATCTCCCCAATAGCTGTCGCACTACAAAATCTCCCTAAACATCTTCTCCGTATCCAGTTCCTGAAAAATACAATGAGTAGAAAAAAAATTCACTGAACAATTTGCAGAACAAGTAAATATTATTAACAACAAAAGGTTAGTAGCAAAATTTGGAATATATAGAACTGAAGAGAGAAACAAGAAGGGAGAATAGCAAACAAAATCTTTTTCCGAGATAACAGAGAATGATTCGTCGGCTATTCTGACTTTATCCTTACTAGAACAAGTAGAGTAAGAATTAAATACGGATAAACAATTTGTCATATGATCGGAAGTACCGGAACCTATAACCCAGGAAACAATAGAAGGGGCAACAAGTGTACTAACTGGGATACCTGTGTGAACAAAATTGGATAATGTGGAGTCTGTTGTGGAAGTGGAAGGTATGGTAGATGGAGAATCAGCTCGAGCCATAAGGCGTCGGAGAGCTTGTAACAGAGGTACACAAGCCGTGGAACAGAGATACCCAATATCCAATGAACAACCACAGAGGAGAGAGAGTTCAACCGTGTAACAGAGGTACACAATATCTAGCGAACAACCACAAATGGCCAGAGAACCAAAGAACCAAAAAACTAGAGAACAGACAGCAAACCAGAGGTGCACAAACCTAAACTAGAGGACTAGCGAGCACAAACTCGAACTAGAGGGCTAGCGAACAGGCGGCGCCGGCGAGAACTCAGATTGAGAGAGAGAGAGAGAGAGAGAGAGAGAGAGAGAGAGACCTCAGGTAGCGATCTTGACAACAAACGGCGCCGGCGAGAATGGCGACGGACGGCGACGGCAAGAGAGGCAGCAGGTGGCGATGGCGACAAGATGGCGGCAGCGGCTAGGTCAGATTGTAGAGATTAGGGTTAGGATTGTAACTAGATTAGGTTCAGGATTTGTTTCCTTATATAACTAGAATAGTAGATTAGTTAAGAGTTATAGTTAAATTAGGTCTCGTTTTACTTGTATAAATATTACACGTGATGAATAGAAAAATTAATTCCGGATTTTCAAATCTAACATTTATCTTTTGATCTTGCCACTTGGTACCTCTCCAATCAGGTATCCTTATCTTTTCAGAAGGATATTCAAGTTTGTTACACCCAACGTGCAGGGGTATTATAGCCTGACCTTCCTAATTGAATTGACAACAATTACTCTTACTTTTATGCTCTCAATTTTTATTATCTGCAGATTGTCTATTTCAGTTCCTTCTTTCCAATCCAATTTATGGTTTGTATATCGGGCTTGTAGTGTGAATAAAACCTGGAGAGATGCAGTCCACATAAAGAGCAAGGAGAAAGGCAATTATGGAAAGCGTTGAAATATGGAGATTGCTTTGGTTTTTAAGCAGAACACAGTTGGGATAAAGTGATGTCATTTATAGGTTGCGCTCAAGTCTCAATGAGAGTTAAGCCCGACGTCTATGTAGCACGGACGCGGATACAGACACGAATACGGACACAGACACGGTACAAGATTTTTGAAAATAAGGGGATACTGACACGGCGGGGGCACGGTAATTTTTTTTACATATAGCATATGTTTATATATATATATATATAATGATTAATAAATGAACATTAATACTACTCAAACGAAACAACAATGCACAATACAAATAGAAAAGATGTCTGGATAAATTTATTATGAATTAGTTGATTAAAAACATATATCTGGACCAAGAAACGTACCACTGTACAGAGATCGCTGTGGAGATGGAGATGGAGATGAAACATAGATCTTTTTGGGTATTTTTTAGGATTTTAAATCTTTAATTGCAGTTTTAACTCATATATTATGTAATAACGTATTTTTCCCAAAAAAATAAAAATAAAATAACAAATCTACTTCTGCCGTGTCCCAGTACGTGTCTCCGCCGTATCCCCTGCATGTCCTCGCCGTGTCCCCCGTGTGTCGCCCTTTAAAAATAAATTAGTGGCGTGTCCTATACGTTTTTGGGTGGGTCCCTGGTGTGTCTGTGTGTCCGGAGTGTCCGACACAGGCGTGGGGACTTGCAAGGAGTGTTCGTGCTATATAGCCTCATGTAGATACCCTAGACGACTTTACTATTTTTACATCTCATTAGACAGCAAAACATATTTAAATCAGCAAGGGTAACCTTTTCCACTGCCATGCAGCCAAGTTAGGATCACTAATAGTATGAGAGGGTTCACCATACTCATCCTACATCCTGGAAAGCTATTGACTGTATGAATATTTTGTTCTCTATGTCATTCGGGCACTGTTCAGCTTCCCAAAAGGGATCAATGTTGCCATATATTTGTCATGGTCTTTAGTCAATTTAAACCCTTTTCTGAACTACAGGTGTTGAGAGTTTTTCCCACATTGACTAATTATTACCTCCGAAACTAATATATGAGCCCGGTAGTCTCTCCACTCATTGCCAATTAGTTTTGAGTTGGGTGCTTTAACATGGCATTGGAGCTAGAGTTTCGCAGGCTTTTGGACAAGATCCTCTTGATTGATTGCCTAGTTGTTTATGCCTTAAGTACACTTTGTTTTGTTGTGATCTGCATTTTGTGGATCCATTGTTTACCTCTTTACGTACGGGTTAGCGGTTGCACGTGCAAGGAAGTAATAGAGTTTGTCTCACATTGATTAATCATTACCTCCAAAACTATTATATGAGCATGGACGATCCCTCTACTCATTGCTAATTAGTTTTGAGTTGGATATTTAAAAAATAGGGTTTTAGGGGATTGAGTGTACGATTATTAGTTAAGCTGATGTGTAATCCATTCAATAGCATTGCTCTTTTTAAGCCTTGTGTGGATAAGTTTTGGTTGATTTGGAAATCTGCAGCCCCCTCCAAATAAACTGAAATTTTGGACTCCAAATGGGTCTCCTTAAATCATATACCAGACCATGGATGGAAATGGACCAACAATGCAGTTGGCCTCGAGTCTCAATAGAAGAGTTCGGTTGTTTGTAAAGATTGCCAAGAGCTATGTTACATGGACTTAGCTACTAGTGTCAGGTGGATGTAAGTGTTGGATTTTGTTCATTTCCATTCGAAGAACACGTAGACCAATATCAACAGAAGACTTCGGTTCTTTGTAAAGATTGCCAAGACTCAGCTAGAAGTGTCGGGTGGATGTATGTGTCTAAGTGTTGGATTTGTTCATTTCCATTCAAAGAACACGTGATCATGCCAAAAAAATTCACTTTTCTAGTTTTCTCTATATTTTTCTTTTGTGAGGTTAAATGATGCTTACGAGGTGGATCCCAAGAATAACTTAGGTGTTCTTATGCTTAAGTCTTGGTAAATGTGAACTACAAAATTTTCTTTCCGGCTGAATGTCCAACTAACAAAATGGACACAGATTCCATATAATTATCTGAGTTTTAATTGTCCACCGCAAAGACTTTATACATGCACAGCAGTTCATGAGCTCGGCCAAGAGTGAAGAGTATAGTGGATGCAAGGACTTGAAGACTGATTGAAATAATATGGGTTGTAGTGGGCAATCAACTATCTAAATTGATTGGAAATAGAAGGTAGATGGAAGAAGAATGTGAAGGCAAACCTCTCTGTTGGTTCGAAGCTCAACAGTCAAACGAAAACCAGCTGTTTTGAATATTGATTGAGGATTTCATTTCAGATGGAATACAAGCAAGGCCGAGCAGAACAAATGAACTAAATGTTATTTGGTGCAGGATGGAGGGAATTTGAATGTTGAAAACAACGAACACTGTAAAAAGAAGGCAAGCCAAGGAAATGAAGTAAAAACAGTGGGTAGTGCCTGTAGTCTGAAGGGCTTCTATGTTGTTTCATTAAGAGTTTCCAAAAGTCCATCCTTCCCAATGTTAAGAGAATAACATGATTTATTGCATTATAGTTTTCTTCAGATTCAAAGACCTAAAGAACAGAATACAGAGAACAAAGTCAGTATCGAAGGAAAATAATATCACTTGTAAAGGCTGAACGTGTGAGTTTAAACCATAGGGGACGTCATGGCATATTTCTGCTTTGTGGTTGTAAACTTCTACATAAGATCAAGTTCACCCAGGAGAAAGTAATATTTGGCTGGAAGTTTCAACTTTCTATTTTAAGTAACTTAAAGGCACGCTAGTTCATGAAATTCCGTAAGAACATTTCACTTGTCTTTTGTACGTCATACTTGATTTGTGTGAACTTGTCTTGATTGTTTCCTCTTTCAGTCTACCACCACTTCTTCTCCTCTGATTATACTTGCCTTTTGGCTTGTAATTTCTTGACATATGGAATCTGTTAGTTTGGTTCCTTCTTAGCATTGCCATATGACTTTATGTCAAATTCCTACTGTATGACGCATCCATTGAAGATCTTTTGTTTGATCCTGGCTCATCTTCTAGATGCAGTATTTTGCACCAGAACACTTTTCCTTATCATAGTTTCGTGTAGCATACAAGCATGTCCATATATCCATTTTGGTTAAGAAAATTGAGTAGAATTGGACTTGGTTTGGTGTAATGAAGAATCTGGTTGGGTGTGTTGTATTTACATCTGTGTGCTCCAACTTTCATAGTCTTGGGAGGAAATACGGCATGAATTTACTTCTCTACAAAAGTTTTGGCCTACAAATCATCTTCGCCCTGTCTTACTATCTAATTGTTCTCATTGCTATGATCTTTAGAGAATAGATACTACTTGCGTTAATGGTGTTTAGGTATTCACTTGTAGCTAGAAAGGGAATCACTATGAAGTTGAACTAAATATATTGCTGGGTAAGTTGTCACCAAGAAAAGGAATTTTAACACCAAATTACCAAGATATTCAATGTCACTCATATATAGTAGGGGACTCCACTGGAGATGATTAAATTGAAGTAGCAAGTTATGGTGGTGGTGATGATAGAGTTGGTCTATATGAATACTACTTTTATAACCACATTATCGGGAAAAGGTTGAGACAATTTCAAATCCATTGAGTTATAACTTCTAAACGGTATCATTGAGCAAAAAAAAACTTCCGAACGGTATGTCCATGGTTCATACTAGTGATGGTCCATTTTGTCGATAGCTGGCATCAGATATATAGTTCAAGCATGTGTAGCAATTTAGATTTGGGAAGTAATGATTTTGTACTATTTTTTCGCTTTAGGATCCACTAAAGAATGGGGTTTTGGTTGTTCAAACAATCCGCAACAACATAATGGCTTCTACACTTCTGGCTACCACAGCAATAACTCTTAGTTCTTTGATCAGTGTTTTTGTCAGCAACTCATCAAGTTCTTCCAATGCATCATCACTGCTGATTTACGGTAACAAAAATCCAATGGCATCTTCAATCAAGTACTTTTCTATCTTGTTGTGTTTCCTTGTGGCCTTTCTGTGCAATGTGCAGTGTATTAGGTACTATGCCCATGTTAGCTTCTTGGCTACCTTGCCAACGTTACAAGATAAAAGGGAATCGATTGAGTATGTCGCGAGAAACTTGAACCGCGGTAGCTTGTTCTGGTCACTTGGCTTGCGAGCATTTTACCTTTCGTTTCCTTTGTTCCTCTGGGTTTTTGGTCCCATCCCCATGTTTGTCTCTTGCTGCTTAATGTCATTTGTGCTCTATTTCTTGGACACTACTACCAGCTTTACGAGGCATCTTCACAGTCACACCATAAAAAAGGAAACACAAAGTGATGATGTTGGGTCACTATGCTGATGATGGTAATTAGTAAAACCATTAGTTTTTTATACTGTTCATCTTCCATTTAGACTATTAGTAGGAGAGAACTGTTTTGTATATGACTAGCGAAAGTAGACTTATGTGAGTGGGAGAATGTTTTAAGATTTCCTCTCAAAAGCACTATGTTCGCGCAAGGATTGGATGCAGCATGATGCAATGAAATATATTCTTTCTAATTCCCATCTATCTTCCACTTCAATATCACAAGCCACCTATAAATATACTTCCTGTGTTTTTGTTAAAATTGGACATTGATATCCTTTGTACGCACAAGTAAATATTTGATCCTTCTGTTTCCCTCCTTTTCAAATATTGCTGTGCAAGAAATTAGTGAAATAGATCATCTTAAAAGGTTGCTAAAAGAAGTTTTCCATTTTCTTTTTAAATTTATGTATTGGCTATCACAATGAGTTGAATTTAATATGCATTAGGTTATAAGTATCTATTTTGCATCATAGTGGATCAATCCTCAGACACTCATCTTAACAGAACTAAAGTGGACCTAAAGAAGAAATTCTTTTATTTTTGTGAATTTCTAGAAGATGCTCCAGCCTAACTTCCCTTGCTCATTCTAGTATAAGCAATTTCTTGACATATGATGTCTGTAAATGATGAAAAGGACTTTCGTGTCCAAGATTACAGACATTTTTCCCAAGAGTCGTGAATTGAATACGAAAACCAAGAAAATAAAATCATGCTTCCGATTTATCTACCCTTTCATGTTTCAATCTCTGTATCATGCCTTTTAATACCTTGATTGTATCGGTGCATCGATAAAACTACTTAAAAAGATGGTACAAGGAAAAGGTCACAGGATGTGAATCCCTAAATTGCTTAGAAATACTCTAAACTCTAAGCTGTGTTTGTACGGGGGGGTTGTGTGTTTGGTTGTTCATGGAAGAGAAAATGTAAAGAAATTCAATTTCGTGTTCTTGATGTATTTTGTTTCCCTTCAACAAATCCAAGATCCAAATATAAGACCTAAAGCAGATTCATTTCAAGTTGGAACGTCTGAAGTCCTTGGAAACATTTGAACCAAGAAGACATTACCATTGTTCAACTGCAGAATGTTTCCGGCCAAGTATGCAAGAATCTTGAAGCCTTTCCAAAATGCGACTATTCTTTGGTGTCCCTTTCTTTGTTGGCGGCTTAATCTTTGCCTACTTCTTCTGGCTGCAGCCAGTATCTACCCTTGAGCACTTTGTTAGCACAAACTATGCTTAGGCTCTGTTATTGCCTACTGATGTTGTGCCTTTTCCATTTTCCTCATTAGATGTAGCGTGTGACTCCATGTTGTGTGTGTGCCTGTTTGCACCGTCCTCTGATAAAAAAAAGGCCACGTGACAACAACTATGGAACTGTCTACATCTAATAAAGGCAAAACTGTTGAACCATTATCGATGTAGTTTTAAGGAAAAAATAGTTAATTGTTAGTAGGTGTCCTAAAATTTATGATGAGGAAACAATTTATTACTTAAGAGAAGGTGTCAGAGTAAAGAAATATTCTTGGGAAAGAGGGATGACATGCAGCATAGACAGTTGCATAAGCCGTGATCCAATAGTAGGATCGAAGGAGGAAAAGGACTGAGGATTTTGAAAGTATATGAAGCCAAAGGCAAAAAAAAGAAAAGCAAACGGTCCTGAAACAGTTATCAAAAGCAGATGCAATCCGTGCCCATATATAAGAAGAAGGGGCTCCCAGAAAAGAACTCAAAACTGTTGTTTCATTTACAATTACTTGTACCAGTAGAAGTACATTGAATTACTAGTTAAGTGTGTATGTTACTTCAGTTATTTAGTTAATTGCATATTAGTAGTTCATAGTTGTAGTTGGTAAACGTGTTCGAAGTAATTAGAGTATAGGAAAAATACTCGGATGTAAGTTTTTAGTTGAATTTAGTTTTCAAGTTATCATTTTGCGTCTTGATTCTTTAGTTTCATGTTTTCCTAGCTCGATCGAATTATGCTCGAAATATTAATGGGTTGCCCACAAATGAAAATAGAAGGGTTCATTATGTCTAAGTTGCTTCCACCCGTGGAAATAATTTCCTAGGAACTAAGGAGCTTAATGTAATTGAATCAACTAGAACTCTCTCTTTGAACCTTTACCCGAGGGGTTGGAGGAAGACAATAGGCCAAATGTTCAAGAAATAAGGGCTAACAAAAGGTTTGGACCTATTACAGAAACGTTTCCTAGGTTCCACCTAATGTGCCCCCCACAGGCCCAATTTAGAGTTCCATCTCCGGGGCGTTATCAACCTTTTCCAGGAATGCCTTTCCCCAAAGAGCCACCCTCGATGGTTGTCTTCAACTACGGAAATGTAGGCAATGCCCCTTTGGAAATGGATGCATTACTTCGAGATTAAGTCATAGATCTTATATATGATGTATGTGGGCCATTAGCTCGGGGGATTCATCCTCTAGTTTACAGGAAATCATACCTTGAATAGATCGATAGTACGATTTTTTAAAAGCGATTTAAGGTCCCTGATCCACATTGTTCTCTATAGATGAGAGGCAATTCACCTTAGATACATAGCTAGGTTTACCATACAATGTAAGGATTTAGAGCTAGGTTTACCATATAATGTAAGGAGTTAGCCAAGAGTGGTTCCATAAAACTTCAGCTTTTCTCAAACTCTTTATCTGAAACAGCTTTGAATGGTACATAAGTCTAGATTTTGGGACCGTTACAAGTTGGCAGCAAGTGGAAGAAACTTTTCATAATTAATTCTTCAAACAGAGCCAAAAGTCTGTATGGCTGATAACAAAGACTTGATGAGAAAGTCACCCAATTCTTAAATGGGTTCAAAATAGCTAGGAATAAGTGCAGGATAACGTTTTCAAAGGTTGAATTTATTAGATTAGCCCAAGATATTAGCGAGGAAAAAAAATAATTCGACATCTAAACTTTTGTTTGTCCACTCATTCTGTTTACAAAATTTATATTTTTGTCACTAATGGATAATATATTGACAGAGAAATAATTGTCTCATCACGTTTGTTTACTCCATATTGCTGACAAAATAATTGTTTTTCTCATAAAATAAGCATATTTAGATATGAATTTTACTTTTGTCAAGGGTATTTTGTCACAGTTTTACAGTCTTGTTATATTGTGTTTCAACTCCACCTCTAGAAAATTGTCGAGCATAAAAAGGAAACAGTAGAATAAAAATTGGTAGTAAATGCAATGAAAGTAATATAAGAATCGGTCGGTTTGATTTTGTTTGGTCTACAAATTCTTTAACTAACAACGAACCCAAAAAAACAATTTCTTTATTATATCAAAACCGAATTGACAAAAATTTATTAAAAACACGATCAAAATTAGTATGAGTTTTTACATCCCTAGTGATGATATGTAGGATTATATATACATGTACTCATTTTGGAACTCCAGCAGATTGACCTGGTGGTCAAGGCCTGGAACTTAGAGTTATGCTCCTTCGTAGGTCTCAAGTTCGAAACTTCTCAAGTACTTTCAATCTTTATGGGGCCAATTTACAAAGAAAAGTCCTGGCTTTAAATGGGGTCTCGCAAGCCCAATACCTGTAAAAGAAAAAAAATGTATTCGTTTGTGATCTTAGTTCATAAATGTAAGTAACTGGATCCCACTGTCATTGAGTCTTGTGGATCTCTAAAACTTGTCTGTACAGCGAGGAAATAGATTAATAACAATTCATGCCACCTGCACATAGTTGTACCACTCTCCTAAATTCACTCTCTTGTGTTTCCACTTTGTTAATACATCTTTAGCAAATCTTTAGGAAGAACAAAGCGAGAGCTCATGGAAATGAGGTGCCCCTCACTCAAGCCTCCAATACAGATCAGTGCAAGGTTAGGAGAATATGTTCACTATGATGGGGAACTAATGTTAACGTCACTACTAGCGGTGAAATTTGTTCAGTTTAGTCCGATTTTGAGTCAGTTGGACAGTCAAATTTATAACTTGGATTTGACTTTTGAGAGTTTGGCAACCTATAACTCGGACCAGTCATCAAATGCAATGGGTTTGTTCGGTCATCTGGTTCAGCTAGTTTTTTGGTTTTTGTCAAAATGCAAACTCCTGAGTTTAAAAAAAAAAGTGATAAATCTTTATAAGAAAAATAGTATCTATAAACTACAACACATTGTAGCGTGATTGGTTTGCGGGGGAGAGAATACGGAAGGCAGAATCTTTTTAACAAATAAATTTAGTTAAAAGTAAAACCAAAATTATCACTTTATGCATGTGTTGAACTACATGGAAACCGAAGGCTTAGATTCTCTTAAAATTTTTGAAAAAAATTAAGAACATAGATTTAAATTTTAAAAGTTGTAAAAAAAAATTTTGACCTCCCTAAATTATATTTGGTTCTTTCTTTTCTTAAAAAAAAAATCTCGACACTCTTAGAATCGTGATTCCGTCGTGAGTCTGTAACTCTTATAATTTTTTTGTTATGTGGTTCCCAATAAATTAGAGATTTGCAAAGTTATAGAAAGCCACGCCCAAGTTGGTGTAGATGAGATCATCCAAGTATATAGGTGATCGAGATTCATTCATGTGCACCACAGCATTGGTTTTCCCTCCTCCATGCGTGTACAGTAAAACGTTCCCCCCCCCCCCCCCCCCCCCCCCCCCCCCCCCCCCTTCTCTCTCTCTCTCTCTCTCTCTCTCTCTCTCTCAAATGAAGTGGTGAATTTTGGGAATCCATGCCACTCTTTACGTACAACGTGCAGTTAGCGGGCAATGAGTCAGTATCGGCTCCGATATTTAGATTGCTCAAATTTGATCTCAATTTGATTGTTCACTTAGTATTAATAATAAATTTTTCGAAGAATTTTTATTGCCTCGTGTCTGGAAGCTTACCTCGGGGCAGGCCCTAAATGGGCCTATCGCAATACCATAATTTCAAATTTCCTTATATTTCATTGGTGGCGTATCTCTTTCTTTTCTTTTTTTCTAAATGTGTAAAAATGTTGTTCTACATTGGGGCTGATCAATAAATAATCCTACGCATGTTTTACAATGTAGAATGATATTTTTTATGACTAGCCTCAATAAATAATCCTACCCTTAGACACTTTTTATGGTTTATGGCAATTATGATAAGAGGAACTATGATATAATATGCGTAGTTTATACGGAAGCTATAACATGTAAGTGCGAGAGTAAAAGTGAACGATATAAAAGTCTAAGTCCAATAGCAAATTCTCAAGTATTATCTGTCAAATCAAATCACAGGTGTTATGAAATTGTCAAATGTTATAAAAGTCCTCGATTTCAAATCATACACTACCGATCATGACCACATGATATGTTATACCAAAGATTTCCAATTTATGGTGCTCCCGTCCAATAACGACCCCAACCACTATGCTAACCGTGTTCTAGGTCACTAACGTTTTCGACCATTATGTTCACGTCCGTCATGTTCCAAGCATTATGTTCCTGAACGTTATACTTCTTGAACATCGTGCCGACAGTAAGGTACTACCTAAACTTATCTTCCACAACGACTAGACTTTATTAAAAAGGACACGCTATAATTATAGAATATAACACGGCTCAATACATAACTAAACACATAACAGGCCTATTTTTTCACGCTCTCGATTTTCAAACATAAATAATCATACATTCAATATGGATAAAATGCTCACACTCACTCTAATTCCCCAAAGATCCATTCATTAAAACCAAGTTTATTAAGTTTGAAATCAATTACAAAAGGTGGTCGCTTCGACCAATGGTTTGTATCTCCAACGGTTGAGATTAAAACATTCCCCTCCCTATTATTCTTTACATATTAACCCCCTCTTTCTCATCCCGCACCGATGTTCTCTCTTGTCCCACACCTTTTCCTTCCCCCATTTTCGACGACAGCGATCCTTCTATTGCAAACCCAACTCGGAAGATATTCTCTCTATACAATACTCCATATAGAGTGAAAACAACTCTTCTTCAATCAGTTGAATATAAATATTATCAAAATATAGAAAAAAACAAGAGATGTTCTCTTTATACAATATTCTATATATCAATCAACCTTTTTTCTTTAGGCCCCGTTTAGTTGCTAGAAAATGATGAAAAAGAATGGGAATAAAAAATTAAAAGTTTTAAGTTATGCACGAATTTGGAAGATTGGAATAAAAAATTGTAATAATGTCACAACCCATCTTGGGATGGAATGAGTTAGTGACCGGCCAGTGATAAACTCACTAAGGCCTATTATATGTTTATCAAATATTACTATTACTATGGTTAATTAAGGCAAGAGTATCATAAACCTCAAAATTTCTGAGCATGCAGTGGTGTAAAGAATCTAAAGATAATATCATTAAAACCTAAAGAACGGGCATATTTATCAAACATACATCCCGAAAAAAAAATATTACAACCCAAAATGTAAGCTGTTCAAAAGGTACAAGTTAACTGCAGATCCAAATTTTATATTTTTTTTGATCGGCAAGTTCTTAATAACATCCTGAAAGTACAACTAAGTTCCACGTCTTCTAGAGTTGATTTCTTTGTTCACGCTAACATGACATATTGTATAACAACATCCATTAGTATTTCTAGTATGAATTCAAACATACAATATTTACAAGTTTGTCATATAATTCTATCGAAAATATTGCAACAGTTTGATATATGTATCGGGACGGATCCGGGGCCACATAAAAAAATACTCCATTTAAGCCGTTAAAACCAACTACTGAGATTAATACCCTCTCTCATCCCTCTCCTTCTTTACACTGTAACCCTCTCCCTCTCCTCCCCCATTGAAGAAAGAGGATCCATCATCCAATCTGAAAATCAAACTCGGCAAGCAAAACGGAAACTCAAGGATTATGGAAATCAATCTCGGCAAACATGTTGTGGAGGAAGGGAAACTGATGCCTCTTTGGAATTGCATATCTAATCCCCCAACTGCATGGCACTAATATTATGGCACTAATATCTAATTCCCTTCAATTGTAGATTAGTACTCTAAGATTTTGTTGTAATTGGCAAAATTAAAAATGAAATTAATAATCCTATGATTGTTAATTTAGTCTTCGAAATCCTATACTACAGAACGCTAAGTTGGGACTGGTTTCCCAGATTGGGTAGTGAAGTTCTTCAATGGGAGAGGGATAGGGAGAGGGAGAGGGAGAGGGAGGGTTAAAGTGTAAAGAAGAAAAGGGAAGAGGAAGGGTGTTTTAATTTTAACCGTTGATTTTAACGGTTAAGACGGGGTGTTCATTTATGTGTTTTTTTATATATTTATTTATTTATATTTATGTACATCGAGTTTACCAGGTTCGTCCGTGATCGAAATTGATCAAATTTCGTACTGAATAGTCGAGACATGACCGGGTGGGTCCCACTTAAGATTTTTACACGGCTAGGAAGGAATAGGCCATCATGGGCATTTATTTTTTACTTATATTATATATATAGGTCATATTCATGCATACATTTTTTGTAACCTATTAGAATCCGTGCAATTAAGGGCAACAAATGAGAGTAAATGCAATAGGAAGTATAGTGGAGGACTACTTACTTTCACCTCACAATACACGGCGCACACAAACACTTGACACATGCACAACTCTTTCGGCTATAGGCATATATATCTCACAAGCACACTTACACTTTCCACTTGTTATACTTAGAAATTTAGAGCATTTTAGTCGTTTCGAGTCAAGATTTTTTATAAGAGTTGTAGCTAGGACACTATATTACTCATACATGTTCAAACCCGAGGTCGTTATGTTGAAAAATATGAAAATTTAGCCGTTCGAATGGAAAAAAAGTATATTGTCCAGTTTTACCGGTAGTACACTTTATTTAATCAATCGGAGTTTTTATTCTACAATATTTTTATAAAAAATACTTACTAGGGGTTGTAGACAACACATTTTAGCATGCATGCATGTCAAACCCGAGGCTCGAAGGACTCGGGAATGGGAGAAATGTGACGTCGAACGCATCAGCTATTTAGGCATAGCTTTTGGGCAGTCCTGACCCGGGGCGGGTTCGGGTCAATCTCGACAAACCTTAGTAGAATTAGCTTGGGTTGATCACATACGAGCATTATTCAAGTTTCGAAATGAAAAATATTTTTTTAACCAAAAACATTCGATTGAACCAAACCACACTTAGGCCAAACTCGAGACTTAGTGGTTGACCAAGACTCATCACTCGAACCTTAAAAAAATAGTTCCTTAGTCGAACATTTATAGAAAATTAGACAATGCGAACCTCGGACAGATTGAACACCGTTTTGACACGACTAATAAACCGTCTGAATATTCAATGTTTTTATAAAACTTAAATTACGATCATACTAAGTCCTATAACCCTTATGTTAGATCCCGAGGTCGGTGACGCATAAGATAGTACGAGAGCTTTCGGACGAACGACTATCGACGTGAGTTTTGTTATGCATTATTTACCAATTTTAGAAAAAAATACATATCTATCATTTTTTGGTGAAAATTGCATGTTTTCAATATCCCTGTTATTCGTATAGAAATCAAGAAATATTGAGATATTTATGAAAATTGTGAAATTGCATGAAATATAAAAATTGGCATAATTGAGAAATTAATAATCTTGACATTTTTATTGGAAAAGGGTTTGGCAAATAAATTTTTTCATGACATTTGTAATAATTGAATAAATCATTGAGAAGAATTATCAATTAAATATTTGTATAGTGCTCCGACTACCAAGGGATAAAAAATATGGAGAGGTGACTGAAATAAAGTTGAAGAATCGACGACCAATAGATCTGTCGGATGACGTCATACAAATTTTATATCTGATATGGTAGCTCCTTATATTCGATAACTGTTGAACAAATAAATTGTTATCCTAAAATGGAAATCGTTCGTAGAAGTTGAAATTCACTCGGAGCCTAAAATGAGAAACTAGACTTTAGGAAAAAAATTATGATTCCTTGCAAATGTTATTGATCCAGTTGTAAATTATAAACTGTTTTACAATGCTTATATACAAGAAAAGTCATATTCTGCATAAACACTATTATAACGAAATTCACACTAATCTAGTGCTTAAGAGTTATTGTTGATTAAAACTACATGTGCTTTCGGAGACGAGGACGCTGCTTGACTCAGACTCAGTACCTTTGTCAAGATATCTAGTTTCGCTATTGTTAATTATTTTCCTGCGATGTACTTTCTATTTTAGACTTGTGTTAATGTACTTTTGATTCTCGGCCAAGCCGAGGACTTAATCATAGATGATGTAATAGTTAGTTTATCACTAGCACTTTGGCATACTTTTAATGTTATTTTGTAACACCTCGAATTTCAGACACGTTAATTTAAAAGAGTGAAGTAACCAAAATACTATCATTTAATTGAAATACAAGTTTAATACAAGAGATAGTTGAAATATGTTCAAAAGACTGTTTTACATCAGAAAGACTTTAAACTAAAGTCAAAGCAGTCTATATTATGTTATGTGAACCACGGCTCCACTGTGTCTTCATCGAGATAGGCACCATGGTACGGTGTATCATCTGATTCGGCTCTGTCGTCATCGATACCTGATTATGAAATACTAGGGGCAGAATAAAGTTGCGTTATAAATTTTGACACTCAATAAGTTACCTTACCTTTAAGTTTCCTTTTGAATGTTTTAGCATAATAACATGATGTGCAGTGTACAGAGTATGAAAATATTCAAAATCTAATTATGCGATAAGATAAGTGCAAAAACAGTAAATTCATGGTTTAAATTGAAATCCACAGATTAATTATCACAGTGAATATCAGTTCCATGCATTTCATGAGTCATCGACTCGAATAAAATATTCTAAAGTATGACCACGTCATATAGTTTCATCAATTGTTCTAAGAACGAGCTCGTCATTTATTTCGAATAGGCTTTTCTAACATCAATGACTACGTCATATATTTCGAATAGGTTTTCTTAACATCAATGAAGTCAAGTATGGTACTCGCAAACGATAACGATCTCGACCACTCGAATAAACGATGATTCCCAACCACCCTGCTCCCTAACCACACTATTTTTCGATCATCATGTTCCTAATCAATAAGTTATCCCTAGCATTATATCATGCCGTTACTGTGTCAGAACAACATGAATTTAAAGTTTACGCTAGAAGGTCGTTAAATAAAAAGGGCACGATAGGACTAGATATAATTTCAGCTCAAGCGTAACTTGACTAAACGCATGAGACAACTAAATTATAGTGCTTGGGCAATACAAAACTTGGGTCTATTACACCCTTTGGTTAAAGTCAAAGTTCGGCTCATATCGCATCACGGCTTCAAGACATGCATAATAATTTAACAGAAAATATATCCACAACCACTAATCGTATATTATTATCAGTGTGTTAAATATTCGGGTAACCACGGGACACTTTGAGTATCAACATCTAAACAATCGTCCAAAATAATTAGAGTGATAATCATGATAATTCATGTTCGACTAATATTTAAACCATTGAATAGAAATTACATAATAATAAAATGAATGTGAAAATAAATAAATATTTAATAATTAATCATAACAAGTTCATTTAATAATACACATTACAATATAAATATATTTATAAAATGAGTTTATAATAATTTTTATGATTTTTCGAAAAGAGTAAAAAGATAGGTAACCAAAAAGGGGTAAAGTTTTAAAATGCATTTTTTCAAAATTAATTTAAATGATAATTGATAAAATAAATTAAATCTTTAATTAACTAAGAAAAGTTTAATAACCATATTAATGATGATATAATTTTACCATTTATTTTAACAGGGGTATAATATGTAATTAAATAAACTATAGGGTAAAATTGCATATATTAAAACGAAACTTAATTCCAGTCAAAATCACTTCCGGAAGTCCATCCGGTTGCGGATTCGGTCGTCCAGATAGAAATCTGGATTTGAGAAAATTCAACAATCTCTGTAAATGGTTGTTTCTCCTCTGACGAAACTCTATTAACCCTCTAATTATACGAACACACTCAAAATTGGTTAAAGATGAGGGGCTTACAGCTGATTTGGAGTTTAACAGAGCTTTGGACGGGTTTCGGACGCCAACTTGGTTTGGCAAAATTTCGGCAATTCTTCTCCTTCAAGGTTTGGTATGTTGGAACTGAGGGGAGGTGGGTTCTATTTATAGGGGAGAGGAGGAGGAGAATGGAGGGCTAGGATGGGTTGGTGGAAATCGACAGGGAGAGTATGAGATAAGGGTGGCCATGGTAGGCTAGAGGATGCTGCTGTAGGAGGAAGGGGATGTGGAGGGGTGACAGCTAGTGGTGATGGGAGTGATGAGAGCTGGACGGCTAGCGAGGAGGTGAAGGGAAGAAAGAGGGTGATGGGGCGCCGCGGGAGGGTGAGGATATATATGTATATAAATACATATAACAATATACATGATAGAATATATCCATATATTTAGGTACGCACACGTAATTAAATTATATACGCAGAGGAATTAGTGAAATATGCTCGAACTATATATTAAATCGATTTAAAAATTTCGGGTCATCACATATTTTGCATACTCTTTTAAATATCACACTTTGATATAACGAAAAATTCCTAAACTAATTTATAAATTGAGGCCTTGATGAATTAAAGCTCATCAGTCGGTTGTGACCCATGTATTTTTGGAATGGGTCGTGCCATATGAAAACAAAGGAGTGCCTGTTTGGATGGGGAAAAATCCCCCTTCAAAAATTATCACCCCTTATTAGGGGTTTTGTCCCGAAAAATTTTTGGGCCACTTTTGACCTCCCCAAAAATTATCTGGAAGTGGAGGGGAAGTATTTTGTCATTTTTACCCCTTCTTATTCCCCTTCTCTCTCAATTTTGGAAGAAAAAAGTAATCAACATCGCTCATTCGAACTCCTTTTGGTCGTATTTTTTAAATTTTATTCTTGAAAAAATACTAAAAAATTACTGTTTACTTAAAAAATGCGGGATTAACCATGTGCTTGAAATATTTTGATAAAGAATTGTTGAATTATGGTAAGATATTTGTTGATTTATATTTTATTGTTATTTTTCTTTTCTTTTTTGTTGATTGATAAAATAAAATTAAAAATCTCATAAATTATTTAAAAATATTCACATTAATTACATGTCCTAATGGACCCAATTTTGGAGGAAAGAAGTGACCGACACTGCTCATTCGAATCCCTTTCAGTCGTGCTTTCTGAATTTTATTCTCAAAAAAATACTAAAAATTTACAGTTTACTTAAAAAATTATTTCGGGAATAATCGTGAGCTCAAAATATTTTGATAAAAAGTTGTTGAATTATGTTAAGATATTTGTTGATTTATATTTTATTATTATTATTCTCTTTTTTTTGTTAATTAATAAAACAAAGTTAAAAAACTCTTAAATTATCAAAAAATATTCACATTGATCACATGTTCTAATGGACCTAACTTTTGAGGAAAAAAATGAACGACACCACTCATTCGAATCCCTTTTGATCGTGCGTTTCAAATTTTATTCTCAAAAAAATACAAAAAATTTACTGTTTACTAAAAAAATTATTTCGGGAATAACCGTTAGCTCAGAATATTTTGATTACGGGTTGTTGAATTATGGTAAGATATTTGATGATTTATATTTTGTTATTATTATTATTTTAATTGATTGATATTTCTATTTACCATTTATTTTTTAAAATAACATTTTTTATTAAATATAATACATTAATGAATTTCTTAATTAATTAACATTTCAAATTATCTAATATTAATTATATATAATGAGTTTTGTATTTATATACTTTATTCAATACATAATCAAGTTTAATACTGCATAAGGGCAAAATAGTCACTTGATAATTTTTATCTTTATCCATCCATTCTTATCCCCTCATTTCATAAACCATTCAAACCAAGTCAAAATATATCCCCCTGTTTAATATCTTATCCAAACCATCTATTTTTTTATACCCTCTATAAATATCACATTAATGTTGGCCATCTCTTAATAAATAATATCCCTTTTATTTTATACCCTTTATAGTTTATCCCTTGAAAATAATAGTCCATCCAATCAGCCCGAGTTTATCAGAAGAGTGAGAAGAGTTGACAAGTGGAATAACAGGTGTTCCTATTTTCTTCATTCTCCTGCCAGCACTTTCCATGCAATCCACCGCTTAGTTTACATCTCTACCGGTGTCAGATACCTCCCTTTCCCATACTGCTAATTCCTCTCATGGTTATTACACTTTTTGGGTCCATTTGGACTATGGTATTTATTGAATTTTTTTTGTCTTTATTTAAAATTTTTTTGTAATTTTTTGTTTTTCATCAATTTTTTTGATTGATTGGTTCATCTCGACAAGAGCTTTCAGAAAAATTATCAATCATCGGCCAAATTTAAAAAAAGTTCAGAAAAAAAAAAATAAATAGAGTTATTTTTTTTACTTATTCGTCGTCTTTAGTGATTTTTTTTAACTTTTGGACATATATTTTTTACTCTTTAGATTTCTTTCATTAAAATGGACTAATAAACTACAAAACATTGAAATTTAAACAATAAATGTAAAAAAAAAAAAATAAAGACAAAAAATAAAAAAAATAAAAAACATATGCCAAAGGGGGCCAACTTAAAAACTCTTGAACGTTTAACAGCTGTATTAGGTATGATTATACTTCCTTGTTTTATTTTATTTTTAACGTCCTATTTAATACCCAATTACACTTTAGCCTCCCTTAAATAATTAAATATAGAAATCAGCTCTTATTTATTTTAAACCTCAATTTGACCCCAGTTAAGATAACTTTCTGATTGACTAATAATCATGTTTTGTTCTTAACCTCCCATATTCCAAATCGGATCCTTACAAATAGCTAGTAAAAATCTAGGCCAAAAGGAAGGCCTTGAGTAGTACAAAATGTTTCATCCAACTCCGGCGAGCAGGATTTTTGCTGTCGATATGATGACTTTGGTGATTTTCTAGTTGTTTTTCACAGAGGCAATTCACTTTCTATGGTCTCCGGAATTAGATTTGTTGGAGAAGGGTCACCGTCATCAGAGTTAGGTTTGCTGGAGATATGGAGGGAAAAGGTGTAGGGCAAGGGAGAGAGACGTCGGTGCGGGATGGAAGAGAGAGATAAGAGTTAATGGTAATGAATGAGAGGGAGGAGAGAGAGTATTTTAATCTTAATCGTTAATTTTAACGACTGAGATAAAATATTTTTTATGTATTTTCAGATTCGGCCACTATATATATGTATATATATTGATGAGTCCAGATTTAGCTCATTGCCAACTAGATATGTATATATATGCAAATCAAGAAGTCCCAAGAGCTCTATTGGCCAACCAGTCGCAAGAGCTTTTGAGCAGAGTAAGTCAAGCCCGAGCCCTCCCTAGGCCACGTGTGTGCAAAAGGTAGAGCACCCATGATCCTCCCACATCCTAGGAATGGTGGTCGCGCAATCAAGGAAGGAATCAATTAGGATCGAGTTAAAGAGAATAAAATATAATTAATTTTAACTTTACCTTAAAAACGCAAAATCTAAGTGTTGAAACCCTAAGTGGAGATGTGTGAGGCGAAAAAAAAAAAACAGAAGGTAAGTTGTACAGGTTTAAGATTGAATGTGATTAAATGAGTGAATAACTACTAATAATTCAAAAGACAGGTTAAAAGATTTTATAATATAAAATAATGAAATAATAAATGGTGATAGTTAAAGAGAGTAAAATAGAATTAATTAAAACTTTAACTTAAATTCCGGTAGATCTAGTCAGGGATCGATGATGGAGTATTAATTTGGTCCAATTAAAATTCATTTCCTCTCAAAGGTATCGCTCTCTTTCTCAAATCAAAGCAACTCTTCCCAAAGTCCCTGGCTGGCTTCTGCTCTCTAACAGAAGCCTCCCAACTCTCGAGGCCCTACCCCACCAATGGATCCACCACCATCGCAACCCTCCACCAATGCTGTATCATCCGCCGCCACCCAACTCAGCCACCCAGATTCAGCCAACTCCTCCCCCCGCCACCGCCATGCCGACACCTGCGACGACTCTCTCCCACCCGTCCCTGGTGCCAAGCTCCGCTTCATGTGCAGCTACGGTGGACACATCATCCCAAGGCCCCACGACAAGTCCCTCTGCTACGTGGGCGGCGACACCCGCATGGTGGTGGTGGACCGCCATTCCTCCCTCTCCGACCTCTCCTCCCGCATCTCCCGCACCCTCTTCCATGGCCGCCTGTTCACCCTCAAGTATCAACTACCCAACGAAGACCTCGACTCTCTCATCTCCGTCGCCACCGACGAAGACCTCGAGAACATGATCGAAGAGTACGACCGGATCACAACAATTTCATCGTTGAAACCCGCTCGGCTCCGCTTGTTTCTCTTTCTAGCAAAGCCGGAAACCGCCGCTTCCATGGGTTCTCTACTTGACGACGCCAAGTCGGAGACGTGGTTCGTCGACGCGTTAAATGGGACTGGTTTTGATCTTCCTAGAGGACTGTCTGACTCAGCCGCCATTGATTGCTTGTTAGAACTCGATGAGGGAGATGGGATTGTGCAAACAGATTCTCGTGCTGAAGTGGACATTGATCATAAACACGGGAAGATTAATCCCAACAATGTGCTTGCGACTATGCCCGACTCCCCCTTAGTGGAAACAAATTCGTCATTCGGGTCAAGCTCTTCGTCTCCTTCGATGTCGAATTTGCCCCCAATCAAGGTTCGGGTTGAGGATGTTGGTGGTGGGGGCGCTCAGATGGTTGGATTAGATGACCAATTTTCGCATTTGAATGTTGCTCCGCCTCCACTTCCGACGGTTATTGGTGGTGGGTACCAAATGGTTGGATTAAATCAACAACAATTTGTGCATATGAATGTTGCTCTGCCTCCACTTCCGACGGTTATTGGTGGTGGGGCTATGGCTGGTGGGGCTTGTTCTGCAGCTGTTTCCGATGAGGATAGGTTAGATCAGGGAGGCCCAACGACGGGGTTTCGGAAACCGCCACTTCCGGTGCAGCGAAGGGTTGTTGATGTTTGTAATTTGCAGTCCCCTGATTCGAAGGTTGGAGCAGGGGGTTTCATGAATTTGCCATCGCCTGATTCAGTTGCAAGGTACCGTCAATATTGTATTCCATGTGTTCTTTCATGATTGGAAAATCTCAATGATAATCAGATCTTAGTGTTTCAATCCGGAGGATCTAAATTGCTGAGGACTCCATTTAGTAGGCTTAACAAAAAGCAAATGTTAAGTGTCCAGTTTTATTCACCCTAAGTTTGTTAACCCTCGAGATTTCATCTTGAGATTTCACTTCAATGATCAAAACATCTATTATATTTTGATTAATTTATTTAGTGATTATAAAAAAATTCAACTCAATCGGCAAGTGTTTAATCTAAAAATCTAATCTTGTACTTTAAACATTAAGAGTTTCGAAGTAAAAAATTAAAATTTTAAATCAAGCACTTATCGATATTTAACTATGTTGAATTTTGTCGTGATAACTAAATGACTTAATAAGAACAAAATAGACAGTTTTGATTTAATGAATGAATTATCAAGGCCACACTAAAAATTATCAGCACTTATATTTATGTAATAATAAAGAATGATATGTAATTGAATTAATGAATGAGTTAAATTTCAACCTTTATAGGTGGATCGAGTTAAGGATGAATAATTGTTGTTTAGTTAATCGGACTATAAATGAATCAATGAGAAGCACCCGTAGGCTTTGTAATAGACCGATGACTTCTGTTTTTCTGCCGGACCACAGTCTTGACTAGAACGTTAATACATCGAATTGGCCTATGGTTATTGACCAATTGCTATTATAATTAAAAGGTTGAAATAGCAACTAAGGCAACTGTTTAGATGCTATGGTGATGCTTTCCTTTGGAAATTCAGTTGGAAGGTAGTGTTGATTTGAAATTCATTACTGATTGGTTTTGGTTGCCAGTGAATCCAGTATTGCCTCCGAAACTCTATCAAAATATACTATCTACCAAGAACCAACTCATGTTCAAACAAGCGAAACCAGAGCTCCTGCTATACCAAATGATCCAGAGGCTAATATTCAAGATCCAGGCTCTCAACAACTTCATGATTCTGCATATATGCTGCCCGGACAACAAATTCAGCAACAACAGTTTTTTTATACGAACAACCCGCACTTTGTCCAACACCCAGTTACCGGCCAACAATTGTCTTACTACCAAATGGGCGCTCCACAACCATCACAACCACCACACCAACACCAACACCACCACCAAATGGATCAACAATATCCAATGTACTTTTATCAGGGCGCCCAAACAATGACTTCGAATTCCACTACTGTCGCTCCCTCAGCAGTTTACAACGAACCCAATCCACCTATTTACTTGACAAAGCCAGCTACTTCAGAAATGACAGGAAATGTAAATAGAAATTCTGCAATGGCAACTCCTCCACCAGCAATCCAAGTTCCTATTAATCAATATCAGCAACAATACATGGGTGTCCCTCATATGCACCACCACCCGTCTCAGTCGATATCAGCTAACTATGGGTTTGAGTATCCTCATCAGCAGACACACGAGCAAGTGTACTATGCTCAGCATCCAGCTGCACCAATACCGCCTCAGTATCAAACCATGAGCCCCGCCACAGCTGTATTTCTTTCCCACGCTTCCGCTCAGTTGCCTCCAGATACCACTGGCCAACAGATCAGAAACTCGCAAGCATTGTGAGTCAGAGCTGCACTGAAGAATTTCGAAGGAGGTCTGGTTTTTCGGCCTTGTGATATTTTGTTGCAATAATTGGTTTCTAAGTAATCACTTGTAGTTTCCCATGTGAAATAAGGTACTGGTCCCATGTCATCCTTTTGATGTGCTTCAAGTATAATGGGAGATTATGGTGGAAAATGTAGTGAAAATAGTGCAATTATCCAATCATTCTCTGTCATAGGTAATGTTGGAATTACAGATCTTTTTCATTACTCAGCAACTTATATGGACACTGGCATAACACAAATAAATAGGGGCTGCTGGTTTCTTTATGATTTTGGTTTCTCTTTATCCTCAAATGCAAACAATTAATTCCCTCTCTTTTGTTTTTCTTGTTTTTGCAAAATCAAATAATTCACATTACGGATGTCAACCATTCATTTTGGTCAATTTTTAGAATAATTTTGAACGGAACATATTATATCAGTTGTGTAATTTGTGAATTGAAATTGGCCGATAATAGCACTACCCGAACCAAACCATTGTGCATTGAAGTTGTTCTGTTCGGTTTGGTGTAATGGGTTTGTCCTCAAAATCCAATATAAACTAAATACCTAAAAAAAAGAAAAGGAAAAAAAAACACAAGTAAGTATGATTGTAATGGTAAAAAAGACTAGATAAAATTATATTTGATTACACTTCTAAAGTCAAGTGTATGAAGAACAGAGTAAATAGGTAAATATTTATGCACTAAATTTGTAAGGGTGCCTTAAAGAAATTGGTCTGTTTGGTTTTGTACGGTGTACTGGTCTTTTCAACCAAAACTAAATCAAAAATCGATTTATTTAATATTTCAAAACAAAACGTATTGAAACTAATTTAAAAAATCGATTAAAATTGAACAGTATGATTTAGTTTGGGCAGTTCATTTGGTTTCACGGTGTTTATTAACACCCCGAAGTTTCATTATCTTCCTTTTCTTTCCCTTCTTGTTCTTGATTCCTGTGGCGAATTGAGTTTACCGAGTAAATGGATCTTAACGCAGAAGGAACTGTCATTAGGCCATCTCTTAAGCAAGAAAGCATGCACAATCGGATCACATTGACGGAAGAGATGCAGGGGCGGTACCGTGTAGAGGAGGAGGAGGGGGTGGTGCTTCCCCAAATTTTTTTAAAAAATAAGGAACGTAGATATATAATTTTTAAAAATTTAAAAAGTTACATTTTAACTCCCCAAAATTACATTAGGCCCTCCTTAAAAAAAAAAAAAAAACAGGGATTGATTGAGATTTGAGAGAGACTGAGAGAGAGTTGCATATGGGAAAAAAATCAGGGAGACTGTAAATCGCAGACGGCAGAACATGAAACTAACGAGTTAAAAATTATGTTAATTTGAGTTTTGTCAATATAAGTTAATTTTTTGTCTATTTTTGCCCATATAAGTTAATTTTTTATCCGTTTTGTACTTTGTAGTGTGTAAAAATAGTTTTTATAGTGAATAATTTTAACAAGTTAAAGTATATGACAAAGCTTAAAAATTAAGATTAATAACACTTTACCTTCTTCAACTATGACATCTTTTTATGTTATCCTATTTATCTTTTTGGCCATAATTTACCTCCTTCAATTATACAAAGATGACACAATACCCTTCCATTAATTTTTCATCCAACATTTAACGGTAAGTATCATGTGATTTGTACATGTGCCATAAAAAATTTGTGACTAAAATGTTGTTCATACACACACATATATTATACATAATATACGTATACACACACACACACACACACATATATATAGTGAACTTCTATTGCGGGATTTCATTTTGCTAAAATAAGGACCTCTCATTTCCGGATCAAATATTGAGGATCGGAACCGTTCAATGTGTTTAAAACACGTTTTTAAGGGTACCCGTGAAAAATCGGCTCAAAATATTACCGGGAAGGGCTTGATCAAAGTAATTTTTTATAAAACTGTTCCTGTTAGCATTTATGAACAACTGCTTGGATCAAACCCTTCTTGGTAATATTTTGAGCCGATTTCTCTCGGATACCCTTTAAAACACTTGATTGAAGTAATTTTTTATAAAACTGTTCCTATTAGCATTTATGAACAACTACTTGGATCAAACCCTTCCTGGTAATATTTTGAGCCAATTTCTCTCAGATACCCTTAAAAACATGTTTTAAACACATTGAATGGTTCTGATCATCAATATTTGATTCAAAAATAGGAGGTCCTCATTTTATCAAAATGAAGGCTTCTATTGAGGGATCCCTCATTTTGATAAAATGAGGACCTCCTATTTGACAATATTAGATCAACACTTTTTTAGACCAATATTAGATCAACGTCTAAACTCTTCATTCCCGATTAAATTTTGACAATCCGAACCGTTCAATATGTTTAAAACATGTTTTTAATGATACCCGCGATAAATCAACTCAAAATATTACCGGAAATGGTTTGATCCAAACAGTGGTTCAAAATATTTACAGGAACTGTTTTATGAACCAATGTTTGGATCAAGCCATTTCCTATAATATTTTGAGCTGACTTCTCGTGGTTACCCTTAAAAATATAGCCAGCTTAGCGTTACTCAACAGAGATGCCTCATCAGAATGGACAGAGGATGAGTTGGCTTTGGAAGGAGCAATAGGAGGAGGTGTCCCACCTTCTTCATTCCTCTCCTCAGCCGAATGAGGGCCCACCTCTTGTGAAACGGTCGTGCCCTCTACCTCGACAATTTTCTCTTTCGTTCCCTGAGTAGTAAGTTGTGATGGCAAGTCTTTGGGAGATCAGTCCTAGGCTTCTTCACAAGGGGGACCACAATGGCACCTCCCTGGGTAGTCACGCCTAAGTCCACAAAGGTGGTGGGATCAGTCAATGGCCTCTTTTTCATCTTGATCTTAGGTCACCCTTGGCCTTGGCTCTCTTAGACCGCTCATTCAACTTATTCCTATTAATCTTCACCATCACTTGAGTATCACCTACAAGAACAAAAATGTGAGATGCTAATAATAGGAATTGAGAAATAACATGACAAGATACCTCTGTCCAAGGCAATCGCATCACTTAATGGCTCTGGACTGAACAGATACTTGGCAAGCGTTTCAGTCTCAAGCAGCACCTTGTAGTCGTGATCAGGATAATTCCCCCACCAATTTCAACTGCTCAACCATTTCTTCAGTTATCTCCAGTCTTCGCCTTCCTGGTCAGAATTTAGAAAACAATCTCAATCACAGACATCACAAGAATAATGCAAAACAAAAAGAATTGAAGAAGGGCTCATGAGAAGGACGGGACTCTTCCCAAAAATAACGTATTTTTGAAGAATTAGTCATCTCCTCCCAAGCGGGAAATTCTCATCCTTGCCCAGAAATAAAGAAAAATTTGATTTTCAGTTCTTGTTGGCTGACGAAAGGTTGTCCACTAGTACAGTACCCTCATCACTTCTAGAGAAAAACCACCACCCTTGAGATAACATGCTCGCTTGATGGGTGTACAAGAAAGCCTCCTTGGTCAGTTGGGCCTTTTTCTCTATTGTTGCAACCCAGAGTATATCGTAGACAACCAAGATGCTCCACAAATTAGGCAAAACTTGCTCTGGGGACAAGTCCAGATACCACAAAATATTCCTCACACAAGGAGCAAAGGGAAGCCCCAACCCGACTTCAAAATCAGCCACATATAAACAAAGCTCACCCAACAGGGGAGTATTTGCTCTCTCGGTTGGACCAGGAACTCTTATAATTACAGAGTCAGAAATCTGATACCTAGCCCTTACCATTAGTAACTCCTCCTTTGTAATATTTGAAACAAGCCTATCATCATTTATAGGTCTGGCATTCAACACCACATTGGCTTGCAGAGGAGAACCATGCTTAGAGGAAGAGGCTGCTTGACTAGGACATAATATTTTGTAAATGTCTAACTCTCATTCTAGGTTTGAGCCTACAAGGGCAGGGGTCTTAGACGACTTTCTACGGGTGACCATCCCTTGAATCTGAGGAATGGTGGGTGGATGATGTCAAAAATGTCTTTGTAGTATCTTTCAACAATCGAGCAATAAACGAACTCTTTGAACACAAGATGATGCGAATGGTTGTGTAGATATTAGCACAGTCGAAGAAAAAGGAAGGACCAAGCGTACTTAAGTTCTGGGGATATAAATCAAACGCCCTATGGTCAGTCAGTCTTGAAAAACAAGCAGATAAGAAGTATTAAACGTACTTAAGAGCCTGTTGTGGTAGTATGAAGGATTTCAATCTCAAAGCTTGCAAGATATTTTTATGGCAATAGTTTCGCGTCACAAGTTTCTAAAAGTAGGAGAATGAAAACGAAGAGCCAACAAGTGCCCATAGGGCTCTATTCAACCGTTTTCAAGTAGGAACCGTTCGTTAGAAAGCACGACCAAGGGTGTGATGAGGGCCACATGTAAACATCTGTCAAAAAGGCCTGCCAATGCATTAAATGTTACTCGTAAAATGAGAAAAAAAAGTGCAACCATCAATTCTTCTTTATAGGACTGTTGATATTTCTTCACAACTCAAGCACTTACTCAGGAATAAGGGAGTAACTGATGAGCAGGATAATTAGTGGGCTGAGCCGATCATGTACTCTACCCAGCCTAATGTTCTATTTGGTCAGCTCGAGTGCTTGTTCTGAACAAGGCAAATTAGAGTAGATGAAGCTCCTTACACTTCTCCATTACATGCGTGGGAAGTATTCTCCAAACATACTCCTATCTAAGCGGAGTGAAGTCAATCCTCGTGCAACATATATTCACGTCTAAGATAAAAATAAGCATGAAAAGATTCAGTTGACCTATTCTCTAGGAGAACAAATTGGATCTCTCTTATTATCTCACCAAAAAGCTAAAAGATAGGGCCATCTCTATATAACCAAAGGGTTTTCTATGTTACAAAGTATGAACATACTACTCATTTTAATACAAAATCTTTTTATTTCTTATATTATATTTTTTCATCCTTAAAATTAACTTAAGCATCTGAGGAGGGTATTGGTTAGATACCACAATGTCAGAAAGTATTAGTTAGATACTACCGTGTCAAGTTGTCAGGCAAGCAGAGGATAAAAACGTTTCATCACCGAACGATTTTTTTTTTTTTTCGATAAAACACCGAACGATTCTAAATACGATACAACACATTAGCGAAATGGAGGTTCCTCGGCCGGCGACCCAGATACCGTTCCAAAACTTCTGTTGCGTCAGCCTTGTCCGCTCCGACTCTCGACCCCAGACTCCCGCAGCCGTCCGTACCCGGGCGAGGTCGATAAGAGCATTCAATGTGGTGGCGGCAATCACAAGCCTTGACAAGCCTTCTATCTGTACGGCCGATGAGCTTCACTACGTCTCTGTCCACAATTCCGACTGGAGGATCGCTCTCTGGCGCTACAAGCCTCCTCCTAAGGTAACCCCAGTTCTCTCTCTCTCTCTCTCCACGTTATTAATCGGATTCTGGGTCGACATTGTAAACTCCGTTCCTATCTTGTTTCTAATTTGTATATTTGTAATTCGATTTCATTGATTCTATCTTTATGTATGTATATGCTTCTACATGTTACACATATGTCGAGTAAGTTTCCAGGTCTTGTTTTTGTTTGATGACCAGATTGGAAATGAATCGAATTACAGGTCCCGTTTACTGGATTATTTATCTTGGAAAATCATTTCTGTATTGCACGAGACATACAGTGCTTTGGATGTGCTGTTGGTAATTTCCTTACTAGTAGTTGGATGGGATCACCCATCCTATGCCTTTACTCATTGGCAGTCTGACCATCAAACATGGCTTTATAGTATTTCTCCTCTGTTTTTTTTTTTATATTTTTAATTCGAGGTAGAAATTATCATTGTTTCTGTTTTGGTTTTAGAATATGGTAGAGATTGTACTTCCATTCCATAGCTTACTCCCACACATTGATAGCTATTGGGGGTTTAATTTTCCATCTGTGTTTTGTAGTCGCCGCCAAGGAATCATCCACTGTTACTTTTGTCTGGAGTTGCGACGAATGCAATTGGGTTCGATCTTTCTCCCAGGGTGAGTTTTTAATGTATCACATCTCTTTCTGTTTGGATATTCTGTCACCTTTTACTGGTAGTTTTAATATGATTAGCTGCAAACTTCCAGGAATAATGTTATGCTCGCAGTTTCCTTGTACATTTTGTTGGCGTTTGAATTGTACATGAAGGCTAAACTGACATGTATCCTCTTACAACACCGAACACCATGTGTCACTTTTTGTGGTATAGCTTCAGCTAGACTTCTCTTTTAGGTATTGTGGACATCCGATTTCGGGACAGTGTAGGTATTTTTTGTTTATTTTTTTTGGTTTTGTGACCGTTTTTTAATTATTTTCAAGCACCATTCTTCTTCTTTATATTGCTATCATGGGCTATTCAGAACACAACAATTGTTATATTTGTCTTTCTGGTTCTATTCCTTACTGTGGAATGCTACATTACAAAACTTCCTGGTGCTGCAGCTTATAAATATAACAGAAACAAAAGAGTAATCACTGTTGCTGTAAGCTGCGTGGTTATCTGCTTCATACCGGGGCCTAATGAAGTCTCACTAATACTCCTCCATCTCGTTCTCGTGTTCGGTTGGTTTTCTCTACATCCTTAAGAAAAGGGTGAACATCAATTTGGTGTAGTTGAAAATTGTCATTGTGTCAATTTTTTATTTCTCCAAATTATCCCCTAGATTTAGCGGCTTTTACACTCAAAACTCCTTTTCCTAAATTGTATTTCTTCATCTCTACCCTCTATATATTGGTAATTTAATGGAAGAAACCAAAAGTAGGCCAGAAACTGTAATAAGAGCTTCGTGTTTTAATTACGAGCTCGGTTGAGTTGCATTTTTCTTGAAATAATACATCAATGCACTATCGCTTATGAAGCACTGATACTCCGAAACTAGTCAAGTATGCGTATCGGATAATTCCTGGATGCCAATACGCGCTCGACAAGCTCCGATACGTATTGGATACGCCTAAGAAGTATCCAGTATTAAAACTAAAGTCAATTTAATTTCGGATACGTTTTTGATACGGCATGATACGTTTCCGATATGGAGGGGTTTAAAAATGATTTTTTTTAAAAATACAGGATAAAGATAAGGGGGAAACGTGTAATTGTATCTTAAAATTTGTAAATAGTATCGGGCAAACAAATTAAACCCTAAATTCTTCGACTACCAGTTAGTCTTCTACTCTTCTTCAACCTCCAGCGAGTTCCAGACTTCAAGACATTCATCTTTGTTAGAAGTCTTATGTGATTAGGAATTCTAATTAGATTAGGATTAGGATTTGTTTTCCTATGTAAAATAGAAGTAGAATTAGTTAGAGATCTAGTTAAATTAGGATTCGTTTTACTTGTATAAATAGTATGCTTGATGAATAGAAATTTATTATGGATTATTAATTTTAATATGGTACCAAAGCGGGACAGAAAATCATAAACTGTCACCACCACCACCATTGCTAGAATTTACCCGCCGCCATGATTGTATTCGTTTTTTTCCTCTGTGGTTGAAGCGTTGTTGCTCTACCATATCGCTGTCTCTCATCACAATCCAGCCGCCCAGCCTTTGTCGACGGTAGCCGCCAATTTCCAGAGTTTTCTGGCACCCAGATTTTTCCGGCGTAGGTACTATTCACGCGCACTGTTCACGGGGTACTGTTCATCGGAGGTACTGTTTGCACGTGCACTGTTCATTGGAGGTACTGTTCACGTGCGCACTGTTCATCAGGATTCACTGTTGCATTTTCTGTGCGTTTCTGCGCTGTTTTCGAGCATTTTTACACTGTTTCCGTACGTTTTAGAGTGGTTTTTGCTCGTTTCAGCGCGTTGCTGCCCTGTTTACTGCACTGTTTCTGCTGTTTTTTGGTATTTGTTGTTGGGTATCCATCTTCTGAATTGCAGTATGGTTAGTACCAGACAAATCAGTGGGCTTATTGATCGTTAGTCCATCTGGTGTGATTATTGCCATAATACTGGTCATACCATGAATTTTTGCTGGAAGTTACATGGTCCCTACTCTCGTGGCCGTGAGGGCGAAGTTGGTAGTCGTGATCATGGTTCCAGGTGGCTTAGACTGATTTTCCATTTACTATAGCTTTCGCTTCCACAACCACCTCCGCTTCATCCCATTTTGCTCACACAGGTATCCTAGCACGTGCATTTACTACCTCTTTAGTTGTTTCTTGGATTATAGATACCGGTGCTTCCGATCATATGACAGGTTGTTCCTCTGTGTTTGATTCTTACTCTACCTGTTTTGGTAAGGATAAGGTCAGAATAGCCGACGGGTCATTCTCTGTTATTTCAAGGAAAGGTTCCGTTCGCTATTCTCCTTCTAGTTTTACTCGTTCTGCAAATTGTTCCGTGATTTTTTCCCCTATTCATCGTGTTTTTTAGGAACTGGATACGGGGAAGGTGATTGGCAGTGGTAAAGCACATGGTGGCCTCTATTTCTTGGACTCTATCCCTCATCCATCTCATTCATCCATGTCATGTGATCTAACTCTGCAAGCAGATATGAGTTCAGCTCTTTCTATGTTACATTAGTGGCACCGTAGATTGGGTCATCCCTCTTTTGGAATCTTAGAGAAATGTTTTCCTAATTTAGTTAAAAATTGTTCTCGGAGTTAGTTTTTTGTGAAGCCTGTGAGTTTGGAAAATATGAACGTTCTTTTTGTCCACTTATTAATAAAAAGAGTGATTGTCTGTTTGAGATTATTCATTCTGATGTTTGGTGTCCTTTCCCTTTTCCATCTCTCGAAGGTTATCTGTGGTTTGTCACCTTTATTGACTGTTATTCTCGTGTCACTTGGGTTTATTAAGTCCACAAGAGAAGTCTTTTCTTGTTTTAAATCTTTTCATGCTATGGTACGCACTCAGTTTGATAAGCCGATTAAAACTCTTCGTAGTGACAATGACACTGAGTATATAGATATGAGTTTTCGGACATTCCTAGATGAAAATGGTATTTTTTTTCAGATAACTTGTGTTGACACTCCACAACAAAATGGAGTTGCTGAACACAAAAATCGTCATCTTGCTGAGGTCGCTCGCTCTCTTTTATTCACTATGAATGTTCCTAAATTTTTATGGGGCGAAGCCATTTTAACTCATCTACCTTATAAATCGCTTACCATCTAGTGTTCTCCTCTTCAAAACTTCTTTAGAGTGTCTCCTTAGCAGCTTCCGTGTCACGACAACTTCCTCTACGGGTTTTCGGTTGTGTGTACTTTGTTCATGCCCATCATCCCTCGGGTGGCAAGTTAGGTTCTAAAGCCCACAAATGCATTTTCGTTGGATACTCTCCTATCCAGAAGGGCTACAAATGCTATGAGTCTTCCTCTAAATTTTTTTATGTCTCTATAGATGTCACTTTTTGGGAGATTCTTTTTACTCTCCCTTCCTTCCATCTCTTCAGGGGGAGTCTAGGCAAGAAGGGATGTCTACCTGGTATAATCCCATTGAGAGAGAGCCACTGTTCTATAACCATAGTGACCATAATGAGGGGGAGCCTATATCTGCTAAAGTGGCAGGAACAAATGACATTGATGGTGATATAGGGGAACGGATACATCAACTACAAATGGCGAACTTAATAACATACACTAGTCGGAAGAACAAAAAGTCCTCATGTGTGATACCACCTTGTCCATCACAATAACCTACTCCAGTTTTAGATTTCTGGGCAAATCTATCTGATAATGACTCTTCTTTCATTGAAACTCACTCTATTAATTCTAACAGTGATATTGATAATCTTCCTATTGTTCTTCGAAAAGGTGTTAGGTCATGTATTCAATATCTCATTTCCCAATTTGTTTCTTATGATCGTTTATCTCCCTCGTATCATGCTTTTGTTTCGTCTCTATCTTCTATATCTATTTCACAGAAATGACAGGATGCAGTAATGTACTTAAATGGAAAGGAGCTATGGTGGAGGAGATGACGACTTTAAAAAAGAATGGCACTTTGAAGCTAGTATCATTTCTAGGGGGAAAGAAAGCAGTCAGATGCAAGTGAGTTTTTAATGTTAAGCAGAATGCTGACGGTACAGTTGATAGATGCAAAGCGCGACTTGTTTCTCAAACCTATGGTATTAATTATGAGGAGACGTTTGCTCCAGTATTAAAAATGAACTCTGTGTAAGCGTTGCTCTCTTGTGCGGCAAATTTGAGTTGGCCTCTTCATCAGTTTGATGTGAAGAATGCATTTCCTGATGGTGAGTTAGAAGAGGAGATATATATGGATATACCACTAGGTTTTTCTTCCTCTGAGATAGAAGGAAAAATATGCAGATTGAAGAAGGCCCTTTACGGGTTGAAACAGTCACCAAGAGTATGGTTTGACAGATTTTCAAAAGCTATGTTGCAATTTGGATACAAACAAAGTCACGTCGAGCACACTATGTTTATCAAAGGAGGTGTTGATGAGATCGCTATCCTTATTGTTTATGTTGATAATATAATAATGACAGGCAATGATATGGATGAGATTCTTAGTCTCAAATCTAGTCTGGCTCAAGAATTCAAGATTAAAGATTTGAGATCACTGCGGTACTTTCTGGGAATGGAAGTGGCAAGGTTTGATCGAGTATTTTTATCTCCCAGCGGAAGTACATCCTTGATCTGTTGGAAGAAACAGGTATGTTGGGTTGTAGACTTGCAACTTCCCCTACTGAGACAAATCATCAACTCAGTAGAAACTCGGGGGAATGCACTGATAAAGAGAGATATGGGTACTAATATACTTAGCTCACACTCAACCAGATGTTTCTTATGCAGTGGACATTATTAGTTAATACATGCATGATCCTTGTGCTTCACACTTGGATGCAGTCTATCGTATTTTGAGGTATCTCAAATCAGCTCCAGGAAAAGAGATCTTGTTTCTAATTATGGTCACTTACGGTTGGAGGCATTCACTGATGCCGATTGGGCTGGTTCTGTGGATGATAGATGTTTTAATTCTGGCTATTGTATTCTCCTTGGGGGAAATCTGATTACTTGGCGGAGTAAAAAACAATCAGTGGTCGCCAAGTCTAGCATAGAAGCTGAGTATAGAGCTATGACTCATGGCATTTGTGAACTTCTGTGGCTCCAAATCTTGTTACGTGATTTGGAAATATCTGATAATGGTTCGATGAAACTCTACTGTGAGAACAAAGCTGCCATCAATATTGCTCATAATCCTGTTTACCATGACAGAACGAAGCATATTGAGATTGACAGACACTTTATTAAGGAAAAGCTCAGTGATGGGTCAATATGTATGCTCTTTGTAAAATCTGAAGATCAATTAGCTGACATCTTCACGAAAGAGTTGGGCAACAAGAGTTTTCACCCCATTGTATTCAAGTTGGGACTGATTGATATTTTCGTACCAACTTGAGGGGGAGTGTTAGAAGTCTTACGTGATTAGGAATTCTAATTAGATTAGGATTAGGATTAGGATTAGGATTAGGATTTATTTTCTTATGTAAAATATAAGTAGAATTAGTTAGAGATCTAGTTAAATTAGGATTCGTTTTACTTGTATAAATAGTATGCTTGATGAATAGAAATTTATTCTAGATTATTAATTTTAACAATCTTCCAGGTTCAACACTCTCTCTCTCTCTCTCTCTCTCTAGCTCTCTCTCGATCGCTGCTCCCTCTTCCTCTTTGCTTTTGTTTCTCTCGCTCTTGATTGTTGATGTTTTGCTGCAGCCTGCATTCTTGATGTTTCTTTTATTTATTTATTTACATTGTATTATGTAGTGTATAGTGAGTCAATGCTTCATAGGTCTTAAACATGATATAAGCTGATGGCAGTGGCTAGTAATTGTTGTGTTGGGCTTTGCTATTTGAACCCAATCTTGGAAAAATTATTAATTTTTACAGCCGTATTCCTGACGTATCCGTATCTTACTTTTTTAGTGATTTGTTGTTCATTGTTATCCTAACTTTTTGGCTAACTTTTAGCTTATGTGTTTTTCATGTTTTAAGAAATTATTTATGTAAAGTGAAAGAAATTCACACAAGTATGTGTGCCTCCCTTCTAGTTGAATAAGAAAGTTGGTGCATCACGGTATGCTCAAAGCCACAGCCCAGTTTTTGATGGCTAACCAACCTGGACATGAGCTGCATAAACCTTATGGAATTCACCAAACAGTGCTCTTCTTGCCAATCATTTTTATGGTAAATTGAAGGCCTTAAAAGCTAGATCTGCTGTCATCTATATCGGCCATTTATTTTCTCTTGTCTTTGCTACAGATTGGCAGAAGAGCCATGCATGTGGACATACATAGGTGACATGTCCTCAGTTAAGGATGTCAGGCGTGTGTCTGTGTCTTAGTATCAGATTCATATAATTTTCATTTCAAAGATACTGGGACACGTAGGAGTATTTAAAATCTGTCATATTTAATTCTGATTTTCTAGCAGAAATGGTGGTTACTAGTTGCTTATACCCTTTCATGGGTATTAAAGGTACCTTACCTGGGTAGGGACAGTTGTCACATGCCCTAATGTGTGCTTTCCATTTTCCTTGTCTTATTCAATATTGCATCATCTAGAGTTGCATCTACAATTGTCATGATAGATTTTCCGTAGGCGTTCTGCGGGAGCTTTGGGTTTGCCAGTTCAATATTCGAACTGGGCCGAATGTGCTTTCTTTCATACTACCCGTCTCTCTTCATTTGTCCATCTTTCCATGTAGGATGTCCTAGAATTCTTGTACAAGTTGAAAGGGCAAAGCAAGAAATCTTTTTAGTTTCCAGAATTATCCTTCTCAAAGTGTTTCAGATACTGTAGATAATGAGAAAAATGGGCAACATGTGCAAAATGATACCTTTTGATTTGGATTTGAGTTTGTTAGGTGTACATATCGCCTTAACAACTTTGACTCCAAAAATAGGTTAACATTCAGGGATGGGGAGAGTATCTTTCAAGTTTACGGGTGGAAAGAATGCTGAGAAGTAAGTAGGAACTATACCAGTTGAGAGGGTGTCTTAGCTTGTCCTTTGGCAAAGCATTTGGCGTGTTAGATTTCCTTCCGAATTTCTTTGCATTCTGTAATTTTCCTCTATTTCTTTCTTCATGTTTCCCCCTTTTGTTAGGTTCTTATAGTCCATAGGCTATCGTGGTTATTACTAATTTTGGGCATCGGGAAAAACACCACAAAATTGGTGAGGAGTGTGCAAGGTAATCAACAAGATGGTTAACTGCCTATTGGTTAATTGTGTGGCAGCTAGAGATCCTGGACTTACTTTGTTGTTTCCCTCTTTATTCTATTGTATGTGTGCTTCCATTCGCAGCTAAAATGCTTGAAAGTTATCTTGGTTATCTATGTAGCATGGACGCGGATACGGACATGGACATGGAACACGGGACACGGGATTTTTTTAAAAAAGGATACGGGGGACACAACAATTTTTTTTTATATACAGCATATGTGTACATACATACTATATAATAATTAATCAATTAACATTAGTACTACTCAAACAAAACAACAATACAATCAATACAAATCAAAGAGATGTCCTAGATGAATGTATTATGATTGAGTTGATTAAATATATTGAAGAAAAAAAACATATTTGTGGAACAAGAAACGTATCACTGTACAGAGATTGCTGTGGATATGGAGATGAAACGTAGATATTTTTGGGTATTTTAGGATTTTAGACCTTTAATTGTAGTTTTAATTATAATAACGTATTTTTCCCAAAAAATAAAAAATAATAATAGATCTACTTCTGTCATGTCCTCCGTGTGTCCTTGCCGTGTCCCCCGTGTGTCCCCCTTTAAAAATAAAATAAATTAATTGGACACGCCAATACGTTTTTCGGTGTGTCTCCGGCGTGTCTGTGTGTTCGGAGTGTCCAACACGGGTACGGAGACCTCCAAGGAGTGTCCGTTCTACATAGTTGGTTATTGTGTTTGCCTTAAAAAGGTTTGGAAAGCCTTATTACATTTGATGCTGAGTTGTTGGAAAGACTGCAATAGATTCACGTCTGAAATGTTCAGAGTCCCTTTCTAGGTTAAGTGAAAGTGAGGTTGGGCTCTTATGTTGGCCCTTTGGGGAAGCCCTTGATATTTGGCATTGTTCTGTAGACTTTATTGGTGAGTGTGCTATTTGAGGTAGCATAATTTGTATTAATTCTGGAAATGTTAATACATAAATGCTTTGCAGCTCATTTGTTCTGTGATGATTCCTTATTCCTATGGCATTTGTCTTTAGCTTGGCCTTGTTATATTGAAGATGTCCCTTATGCTTTTTCTATTTTTTTGGTTAGAGTGTCTTTGGACTTTCCTGATAAGCTGAACTGTTTGCAGTCTTCATTTGCACGTTACATGTCCAGCCAAGGATTTGATACATGGATTCTAGAAGTTCGTGGTGCTGGGTTGAGCACTGGAGGAGCGAGATCTGCAGATGTCAAGAAGCCTGTAAAAGGTGCATACTTTGTAGATCAGACACTGGCCGTTAATTCTCATGATTTTCATAAAGTAGGGTCTTTCCTGCCAGAGGTAAGGGACAGACAGGGTTACTAAGTTAGTTAAACTGCGGTTGGTGACTAAGTTGACCGAAACTATCATGAATTTGTCAGAAAGAGACTCTGGCTGGGAAAATGAAGGTCAAACAAGGTTTATATATGCTACGTTATTCTATCAGATATTGGAACTAGTAGGAGATGTTTCAACATTTTTGAACCATAATTTTATTGAGGAAAACCTTTCAGGGTCATCAGAGGCAGGGCAAAAGTCTGACGTCGCTAACCAAATCAGGGATTTGAGTCAAAGGCTCATACATATCACTGAAGGTCAACAACCTATTTCATCACAGTTTATTGGCATGGAAGATCGTATCTCTGCAACAATAGAATATTTCCAGAAACAACTTGACTTGATTCTGAAGTACGATTGGGACTTTGATCACTATTTGGAAGAGGATCTCCCTGCTGCGGTGAGGTGACATCCTGATTATTTCAAGTTTGGGATTTTGGAAAATAGTCTCGTTATTAGTTCACCTTTCCACATTTTACCTTGTTATTTGGAAGAAAACATATGTTCCATTCAGCAGTTTATGACGATCTTGGTAATCACTATGGTCAATTTAGATGGAGTATCTAAGGACCCAATGCAAACCAAAGGATGGCAAGTTACTTGCAATTGGTCACTCCATGGGGGGTATCTTGCTATACGCAATGCTATCTCGAGACGGTATGTGATGCTTTGTAGTTTCCTTGTCTATTCTAACCCCCTCGACACTATACGTGGTTGGATTTGCCACCCTTTTAATGTGTATCTTTGTGTTTCCCCCCCAAAAAAAAACTTTAATCACAAAATCTCTGCTTGTGGGTATTTCGGTGTAGACTCAACTTTAGTGTTGCATGTACTTTCTTTCAGTTATACTGGTATTTTTATACAGCTGTTTTCCTCAGGACCAGAGCTGGAGTAATTTCATCAACAAAAAGTGTTAGGAGTTATGTCGTAGTGTTAGTGAGGGCAGTTTCGTACTTTAGCTTGTACCCTCACCTTTTATATGTATTAATGTAGTTCGTGTGTTAGGGTTAAGTTAATTAACTCTAAACACTTCTCTTTTCTCTCTCACAACAAAAAGGAAGGAACAAAATGAAATTATTCAATTTAGAAGTAAAAGGTTAACGAAGGACTTCCACTGAAGGCCATCTTGTTGAGGTTGATGGATTGAAGTTCTTTTATCAAGCCAGAAATGAGAGAGCCATGAAGTACTTTTGTTAGATGGACTCGGGTGCATGTTTAAGATACGTAAACGACAAAAAGGAGTTTGAAACTTAGATATGGAGGGGGTTATATAGTAAGATGGGAAAAATAGAGTTGTATGTATGAAAGTTAGATTCATTCATTATAGAATACATTAAGCACACTTATTATACAACATTTTTAAGATGTTAGGATTCTGAAGCATTGTTATTGACTTTCAATATGATGTTGAGACATTAGCAATTCTGTTACTCTGAACTATATTATTTCCCTAAAGAAGGAAAAAACTCCAAAGTGTCTGTTGCAAAACAGTAGGATCAGATCCTGTCGTGTCCACAAAGGCAATTTAGCAGGACTTAAAGTCCATCTAACGTAGGTGTTTTTTGGAAGCGTCTAACAATATTATTCAAAAGATGAGTACGCATTATTTGGGTCTCAATTCCTTCTTCTTTTTTGGCTGGGTGATTCTTCCTATCTGGTTGTAGCTTGTGATGCTCATTATACGGTTAGTTTCAATGGATCTTATTGTTGAATTCACCTTGGTTGAGAAATTGATGTATTACTCAACCTTGCAAAGTACAACCATTTTATGAAGCCGTGGTTCTGTTGAAAGCTTATGAAGCAATTGTGTCGGTGTCTGTTCCAAAATTTGCGCAGGGGCTCTTGGAAGATCCAACATAGGAATTAACTCTTGTTTTCTTCTGTTTTCAATTTTTTTTATCTTTGGGTATGTAAGCTAGGAAACTAACAACCTAGTAGTGTTGATGGCTCGATGCTTAAGTCTTACACATCATACCATGTATACAGAACTGGAACCTATGAAGTATCGGTACTTTCATAGTCCCCAAAAGTAGGGAAATGAGCGGAAAAGTGAGGGAAAGGAGTCAGCGAGATGATTCCACGATATAAAGGATATCCGTAGGAAAGCTTGGCCTCTTAGACTCTTACTTTACTACTCCTCAAACGGTGTTAAACTCAAGTGTGTGGCAAGCTATCACACTTCACATGTAGTATTCATTCCTGAGAAAAATAATAAATCATCAGAAGAGTAAAGGGAACAAGGTCTTATCTCTGTTATCACCTTCATTTGGGTAACATTTGCCATCTTGAAATTCAACTGATGACTTGCTTGGCACTTGCTTGGCTGCAATGCCTTGTAATCCATTGTCTGGAAGGTAATTCAATGTTTTATCACTTCCAATGCACTAACGGAATTGCAATTGAATCACATTGTATTTGAAGGGCATTATATACAAGAACGGAAATATAGATGTGTCATACTTGTATGACAGGACATTGAGAAACAACTGATCTACTAAAGCAATAGATGGGAGTGGTTAGTCTGCTATTTCAACTTTTGACATGTATGACAACTTATAGAAAAGTAAAACGAACTCAAAAATCCAATTATATTCTCAAAAAGCTCTAAAAACAATGATGCTAGAGGTTTTAAAATTTTGAAGTGAGTAAGTTGTTATATCATTGGTTGAAACATCTAGAATCAGCAAACATGAAAGTATTGGTATATTTTATTTACCGTTTCCCTTTATCTGATGCTAGAGAAGGAGAATGACGATAGGTATTCCACTTTTTGAAACTGATTTCCCTTGATCTATACATTGATCAGTAGCCGTCGTTTCTCTCAGTGGGTGATCATGTAAATAAGCTGTCGTATATAGAGACGTAAGGATGCCTGTTGACCTCTACCCTTCGTAGAATTTGGGTTCTAAGGTAGAAAAAACTTAACAGCATTACGCCGAGCAAAAAAAAAGTTAGCAGCATTACAATTCAAAGGAATGACGGTTAGCCAAACTTCTCGCAAGTAATTTGTTCGCAGAATATGAAAATCGAGTTGCCGAAAAATTGAGCAGCAACTATTTATAGTTTTTAAGTGTTGAATAAAAGGCCAAGATGAATTGAAAAGGTTGTGGTGTTGAATCATGTTCTTGGTAGTACACGATGTCATCTTTAATGTAGTTAAATATTGCAAATGCTTAGTTTTCTAACACGAAGTAGTTATTGTTGAACAAGCTCTTATGTTCGATGATATGTTCACTTCTTAAAGGTTTTGAAGGAAAGGACTCTGGGCTGGCGTCAGTCATTACATTGGCATCGTCACTTGACTTTTCAACTTCAAGATCATCTGCAAAACTTCTTTTACCCCTGGCAAGTGAAGTGGAAATATAGTTGTTTCATGCAAGCCCTAGCTATTGAGAAACTTTTTCTAATTGGAAGAAGCTGATCTTGATTTATTATGGCGATACAGGCAGATCCTGCACAGGCTTTAAATGTGCCTGTTATTCCACTAGGAGTGTTGCTCGCAGCTGCTTATCCTCTTGCATCCCGTCCTCCATATGTTTTGTCTTGGTTGAAGGCCCTGGTATCTGCACAGAACATGCATCCAGAATTGTTGGAGAAGCTTGTTTTAAACAACTTTTGTAAGTAGATGATAATTTCTCTCGACTGATATTATATTCTTTTGACTGCATATTTGTGATATGCTATTGCTGCATTGCTCATAATTTGGGAATGTGGCATATGTCCTCAGCCGAATTGTGGTACATTGACTCTTATATTTAATATGTATATGCTGTGTAATTTTTTTAAAACAATATAAATGGGTATTGATCTGTAACTGTCTGACATGTTAGCGAAATGTGCACCTATCATGCGTTAGTTTGACATATTAACTCTTGTTTTGTTCCTTCGTTGCATGGTAAGTTTAACAAGTATGAAATGCACATTCTAGATACGATATGGACTCATACTACAAAGAGGAATTAGTAATTGGAAAACCAATGGTCGAATGTCCATTTGTGAGATTTGATAGATGCAACACTTTTGACATATTCATACCCAACAAGTACCTAATAGTTCATGCAATGTAGGCTAGAGTGGTGGCATCCCTTAAGCATCCATGGGTGGAGGAGCCGTGAGGTCTTCTGTGGGTAGAGATCTTACGCCCTATGTTGAGAGAAAAATATTGTATTATATTATATTGTTTATGAATAATACAACCATCCCTTATATATGTAGAGATGGAGTAACGAAATGAAACATTACGACTAAGGAAACAATACAAGAAAGGAAACATTACATGTAAGGAAATAAAACAAGAGGGAAATAACATTACTCTATGAGGGTGGGAGGGACTTTTTTGAGGTGTGTTTGGATTCTGGGATTTTGATTTTGAAATTTTAGATTCTGAAAACTCATAATCAGAATTTGTGAAGTATTTGGTAGAATTATGTAAAATAGATTATGAATCTGTGAAGTGGTTTGGTAGTATAATTAAATTATTAGATTGTGGGTGAGCAATTGTGGGTAGAATGGTAACAAAATTTTGGAATCCAAAATCAGAATCTCAAAAGTAGCTCCGGAACTACTTTTGAGATTGTGGCTCTAAAGACCTGTTTTGAGAATCCCACAATTAGAATTCTAAAATCAACATCCCAAACACCTAAAAGTCCCAGAATGAGAATCCTAGAATCCCAAAAACACATCCAGAATCACTCTCAAACACCAACTATATTGATATAGAATAATATTAGTTTCCCTATATAAATATAATATTATTAGATTATAATAATATCCATTTATATAGAATGATATTATTTCCATCACCCAATGTTGCGAGTACATGACCTGTTTTCCATGACCTATATAGATCGGTAAGCGTTAGTCTATCTTAGAATACTAGGATATATACCCTCAATGAGTTTGATGGAGGTTCAATCTTGACCGAAGTTTTGAACATGTACTTTTGTGTAGCAAATGTGGATGAAAAGACTTTGACAAGGTGGGGCATAGGGATTTTCTTCTCTATAGGGCTTTCCATGGTGTCGAGCCACGATGAATAATATATGAAATCCTGCATATGCCATGGCCTTGAAGAACTCTTCCTGTGTCCCAACCACATGCTTATACTTTCAATCCCCATCGATTGATCTTAAACCCTTTGGAGCTTTCTAGTTTGTAACTTTGAGGGTTCATTTTCCCCTGATCGTTCATCATTCTGCCCCTAAACCCTCTTTGTCTGAGTTGTTGGAGTGTTGCTAGAAACGTAGAACCGTAATATAATCCTGACAGTGGTAAGACGGGACAAACCTACAACGTTGATTAGTTAGAAACTTTTTCTCCTGAAGTTTGTCTAAAGTCTGTTTGGATTCTTTTTTCAGTTGTTATTAGTTGCTCTTTGCCCTTATATTAGCTTGATATGAAAAATGTTTTTCTTCATGGTGATCTTCATGTGGAAGTATATATGGATCGGCTTATACAAGGTTCTGCTAATGGGCATCTTGTTCATCGTTTATTAAAGGCTTTGTATGGTTTTAAGCTGCTCCTTGCGTCTTGTTTGGTAGGTTTAGTTCCATTGTCCTTGCATTTGTTTGGTACTAAAAGAAAAGCTTGCTTGGTGAGGTTGTGCAACATTGGCGTTCTGCTTCTTTTGATCATTTTGTGTTTGTTCAAACCCTTAGCTGGGTATCATTGAATTGATAGTATCCATTTATGGTATCATTGTTTGGTGATAACTCTGTTAGAGTTGTTGACCTGAAACAGCATGTAGGTTAGTAATTTTGTAGTAGGGACTTGGATGCTCTTCGTTATTTTCTTAGGATTGAAGTTGCTCGTTCCTGAATGGGTATTTCTCTCTCGAGGAAACACGTGCTTGATATTCTTTCAGAGACCAGTCTCCTTGGTGCTTGGCCTATTGATATTCCCATGGATTCCACTATTAAGTTTGATGCTGAACAACGAAAATCTTTTCATGATGTTGGCTGCAATCGGCAACTTGTTGGGAAGTTCATTTCTCTCATTGTTACGATGTCCCTACAATACCTATGCCTTGGGTGTTACGAGATAGTACACGCATGCTCCTCATCACCCACATTTTGAGCTAGTATGTCCTTTACTGGGGAATTTAAATAGTGAGCAAAATCCTTCCATATAGTTGTTGGACGACTCAGGTCAAACTATCAAACAAGGATTTTGTTACTAATTGTGGTTGGTGAATTTCCCATCATTGCTCGTCAACTCGACAACACTCCTATCCATCAAAGAGTTATTCACCACCCAGACGTGGTTAAGTAAATATCTCTATCGCCCAAAGACGGATCAAACCATACCGGGCCATGATGCTCGGAAGGCCCATTTGGCGTGCCTCAGGCCCTGCTGAGCCTCCTCATATGTGATCTGGATTGATCATGCAACAATTGCACAAGTGATGTGGTTTGTCCACACCGCCGAGGGCTCTATGCTTGGCAAAGCCAGAGGATGGCGTGTTCCTCATGTTGCGGGCAATCGCCTGGGAAGACGTGGGGCTGAGACAATTGCCAAGTGTTGGGAGAAAATCCACTCTATTTATAATAAGGTGAATGAGATTAGAGTTAACCTAATGGACTCTAGTCATCGAGGCCTATTAGGGTTAACCTATACATTTAACCTAATACGTAACAACTAACACCCTCCCTCAAACTGGTGCATATACATCAATCATGCCCAGTTTGTTATATATATATGAAATCCGATTCTCAACTAGTGGTTTAGTGCAAATATCCGCCAATTGTTTACTGGTGCGCACATGACTAGGAGTAATCGTGCCCTTATATTCATCACGGATGAAGTGGTAGTCGATCTCAATATGCTTCGCCTGTTCGTGGAACACAGGATTGGTGGTAATATGTATGGCAGACTGATTATCACACCATAGTTGGGTCGGTCCGTCCACTGCTGAATTCGGAGAGGATCTACCGAATCCACATAATCTCTGAAGTGCCTAGGGCCATGGCCCTATACTCTGCTTTTGCACTTGAACGGGCCACCACTGCTTACTTCTTATTTTTCTAACTAACCAGATTACCCCCAATGGTGATTGAAAATCCAGAGGTGGACCGCTTATCAGCTGGGCATCCTGTCCAATCGGCATCGGTGTATCCCTCTATCCGGGAGTTTCCCTGATTATGGTACCAAATGCCTTTTCCTAGATTGCTTTGTAAATACCGGAGTATACGTAGAACTGCGTGCCAGTGAGGAACCCGTAGGTTCTGAGCAAACTGACTAACAACACTGATAGGGTAAGCAATGTCTAGCCTAGTTATTGTAGTCAGATTATTTAACTTCCCAACCAACCACCTATACTGATCGGGGTCGGGGAATAACTTATTAGTATTTGACAGTAACTTGGCCCCTTGGTCCATAGGGGAATTTGCCCTGTTTGCCTGGAATAGCTCTGCGTTAGACAAAATATCCAAGACATATTTGTGCTGAGAGATAGCGATAGCCTTCTTTCCACGCAACACCTTAATGCCAAGGAAATACTTCAACTGCCCAAGGTCTTTTATTTAAAAATGCTGATTGAGAAACTGCTTGAGATCAATAATCCCCTGTGCATCATCATCATCTATAATTACAATATCATTTACATATACAATCAGCATGATGCATCCAGAAGGTAGGCGGCGATCGAAGACCGAATGATCCTTCGTAGACTGTATCAGCCAAAAACTAGTAACCACTTGACTGAACCAACCAAACCAGGCCCTTGAAGACGACTTTAACTCATAAAGAGAGCGGCGAAGCCGACAGACACGGCGTTCTTCTTTATGAGCAATAAACCCGGGTGGTTGCTCAATATACACCTCCTTAGTGAGATCACCGTAAAGAAAAACATTATTCACATCCAGCTGGTATAATGGCCAAGAATGAGTAACCACCAAAGACAGAAGAATATGCAGGAGGCCATTTTGGCCACTGGGGAGAAAGTCTCGAAGTAGTCCACACCATATGTTAAGGCATAACCCATGGCCACAAGGCGAGCCTTAAGCCGAGCAATAGAGCCATCGGAATGCACTTTGAATGCGTAAACTCATTTACAACTGATAGCTTTCTTGGCAGGGGGAGAGCAATAAGATCCCAAGTATGATTAGCCTCCAAGGCTTGCATTTCCTCCTCCATAGCAGCATGCCAGCCAGCATGAGCCAAAGCCTCACCAAGAGTACGAGACTTGGGCACAGACTCCAAAATCGCCAAACCATAATAGGAGGTAACATATAAGGGGTGATCACGGCAGGAGCTGTAGGGGCGGTTGGGTGGTACAAGGGGATCCGTAGAGGGTGAGGCTGGATCAGGCGGTAAAGCGACTGGCTCAGTAGGTGAAATTGGGGGTGAGTGGTGTACTTGGGCCAGAAGCGGCGCCGAAGGAGCTAGGAGAAGTGGAAGAGAAATAAGGAAGTCATCCGGGGGAGAAAGAGACTCAGAGACACGGGTGAGAGGATAGAATGACTCAGTCTCGACAAACGTCACATCCCAAGAAGTAATATACTGACGCAGCTGTGGGGAGAAACACCGGTACCCTTTATGAGTTTTGGAGTACCCGAAAAAAACACATTTGAAGGAGCGGAGATCTAATTTAGATAGATTAGGACGAGTATCGCGAACATAACAAACACACCCAAACAAGCGGAGAGGGAGACTATAAGGAGTGAGGGTAGAGAAGAGGACAAACTGGGGGTGACACTATGAAGGACGGATGAAGGTAAGTGATTGATGAGATAACAGACGGTGAGAACGGCATCACCCCAGAAGTGTTTGGAGACACGTGCGAAAAAGGAGAGCACAAGCAGTCTCTAGGAGATGACCATTCTTGCGTTCGGCAATTCCGTTTTGTTGGGGGGTGTCGGGACAAGATGTTTGGTGAACACCACCATGTGACAAATGCTCTTGAAACCAATGGGGTACATATTCCCTACTATTATCACTATGGAGGACACGAATAGTATGACCAAACTGGGTGTGGATCTCAGAGAAGAAAGAACTCCAAACAGAGAATAATTCGAAGCGAGCTCTCAAGAGATAAGTGTAAGTAAAGCGAGAATAGTCATGTACAAATGTTACAAAATATCTGTAGCCTAAGGTGTAGTAACGGGGCACGGCCCCCACACATCAGTATGGACAAGAATAAAAGGAATAGAACTTTTTTTATTATTACGAATGGGATAGGACACATGAGGGGTCTTTGGCTAAATGACAGGACTCACAAGATAAATGAGAAATAGAATCAAATTCATGACACAAAGACTGTAAACTAGCTAAAGAGGGGTGACCCAAAAAACAGTGAGCATCATAGGCAGAGGAAGTAAGCCCGGCGCAGGCAGTCGGTTGATCGAGCATATAAAGGCCCCCTGTAACACTCTCTTTACTGATAATCCGCTTTATCACCAGATCTTGAAAAAGACAATGATCAAGAAAAAATGTTACTAAGCAGTTTAAATCTTTAGTAACGCAACTAATATAAAGCAGATTAAAAGGGGAGAGCTAGGGGTATAACACATGTTGCAAGGTCAACGAGGAAGTGGGTGTAGCAATGCCACAATCTCGAATGTCAAGAAAAGAACCATTGGCCACCGTAACCTGTCCAGTCTCAGTAAGAGGAAAATACTCAAAAAGAGTACCTGTAGTCCCGATCATATGATTTGAAGCACCAGAGTCAATAACCCAAGTGCGCGGAGTAACCATGCAGGCGGTGGAGTTACCTGTAATAAATATACCAACAGTAGGAGAAGAGAGCACTGGGGACTGAGTGTACTGCTCATACTCAGCATCAGACATATGGACCATGTAGCCATCGGAAGAAGCTGGCGCAGTGGCAACATGAGCCATAGAAGAGGGCTTAGAGCCCAACTGGGGACACTGCGAACAAATGTGGCCAACAATACCACAATGATGACAGGTGCGAGTCTCCAGAGATCCAGTACGAGCATCTGTACACCCGCGCCGGGCTTGACAACAACCATGGGCCCCACTCGAGGAAGAAAAACAGGCAAATCTATCAGCAGAATCAAGGGGCCGAGCTTGAGCATTAGAGTGACTCACCTGACGAAAGGCCTTCGGGAGAGATGGAATATCGGCCCCGACAAGTATCTATGACCGGGCAGCCTCATAATCACCATCACCAAGACTTGCTAAATAGAGAACCACCATAATTTGATTGCGCTGATGACGAAACACTGTGGGTTCTGAAGTAAACGGGAGCAAGCGGTCAAACTCATCAGCAAGAGTTTTGAATCTAGCATAGTGCTTTTGAAGAGTTTCTTCCTCACGCGTGAGTTGGAAGAAACCCTTCATCACATCAAATAAACGGGATAGATCATTAGCAGTGGAATATGTACTGGCCAACGACTTCCAAATCTCCCGCACAGTATTGGCATTAGAAACCAGTATCTCAACAGACTCATCCATGGAGTTTAGAATATGAGTAAACAGTTGGGCATTATCTTAAGCCAAGAACGGTACGTAGGAGCAGTTTTGGGAGGATGATTGTCTGTTAGATGTGAATCTAGATGAAGAGCCTTTAGGACCTTCTTCTGTTATAAAACATAGGTGGACGAGCCAGTAAGCTTGGTTTCCACTAGGCGGGTGGACGAGGAAAATGTCTGAGACCGGGGTGTCTCGCACGGCACCACAGGTGAGGCTGACAGATCAGAGGACAGAGAATCGTCGGTAGTCGACATGATAGAGTCCCCTTGTTTGGTACAATTAGAACAACTTCACCAAAGATTAGTGAATAAACCACCAAACGATGACCTCATAAGAACACACGCTAGAACGGATTAAAATAGTAACCGAGTAGTAACCATAACCAGATCAGACGGACATATTGGAACAGTAAGAGGCAATGGAAAACAGTCGAAGGAGATAGTAGTAGGAGGCAACAGTAGGATGAAACTACTGCAGGAGGCAGCAGTAAAAGGGCTACCGAATAGAGCAGCAGCAGTAGAAGAAGGGCTGTCGGAAAGAGGCGGTAGGAGGGCTACCGGAGAGAGGAGCAACAGAAGTAGAAGGGCTATCGAAAAAGCAGCAGCAACAAAGGGGCCGCTGGAAAGAGCAGCGGCGGCGGCGGCGGAATAAGCTAGGGTTAGGGTTTTGTTTATACTTTAGCACAACTCTGATACCATGTTAGGAGAAAACCCACACTCTTTAGAGAGGAGTGAGACGTTTATTTGTAATAAGGTGAATGAGATTAGGGTTAATCTAATGGGCTCTAGTCACTGTGGCCCATTAGGGGCAACCTATACATTTAACATAGTACGTGACAACTAACACCAAGCGTGCAGACGTTACCGCCCTATTCGCACGGAGGTGGGCCACATGGAGGAAGCATTGTGACTTCTAGTCTACGACGCGATATTTTCGGCCAACTCTCTCGGTGCTCTATTGGGTTCTTCTATAAATAGAGCGAGGACACTCGACTCTTAGGTACGTACAAAATATCACTCAAGCTATTAAGTTGGTTTGCTCTCTTTTCACCGGAAAACTAGCTTAAGCATCAGAGTGCCTACCGGAGACCCAACCTTGTCAACATTGTTATCAGAGATGAGAGAAAGTGTATAGGGTGTTAACCAACCCCAACACACAAGATCTTTATTTATATTATGAAATGACTAGAAACATCACTTAGCTAACCAATGTGGGACAAGTACTAAATAAGCTATTCTAACACTCCCCCTCAAGCTGGAGAATAAATATCACAAAATCCCAGCTTGTTACATAAAAACTCTAAACGTGGTTTAAACAGTGGTTTGGTGAAGATATCGGCCAACTGAGCTCCCGTAGGAACAAACGGAGTAGATAACACACCACCATCTATCTTCTCACGAACAATGTGACAATCGACTTCAATATGTTTTGTTCTCTCGTGGAATACTGGATTTGAAGCAATATGTATCGCTGCTTGATTATCACAATACATAGGAATAGGTAACTCCACACCACAACCTAACTCCTCGAGTAAAGCCTTTAGCCATACAATCTCACAAGATGTGTGTGCCATGGCTCGATACTCTGCTTCTGCACTGGACCTTGCGACCACTGTTTGTTTCTTGCTTTTCCATGTGACCAAATTGCCTCCAACAAAAGTACAGTACCCAGTAGTGGACCGTCTATCAGATGGTGATCCGGCCCAATTAGCATCGGTAAAGGCTTCAACACGCAAATGACCATTAGATCGATAAAACAGACCACGTCCTGGATGAGCCTTAAGATATTTCACAATACGAAGACAAGCTTCCCAGTGTGGAAGTCGAGGAGCTGACATAAACTGACTCACCATACTGACAGCAAAAGAGATATCAGGACGTGTATTGGTAAAGTAATTCAATTTACCAACTAAGCGCCGATACCGGTCTGGGTGAGAAAATATCTCCCCCTGATCAACACAAAGCTTCACATTAGGATCCATTGGAGTCTCCACAGGTTTTGCTCCCAATAAACCTGTCTCCTCAAGAATATCCAATGCATACTTACGTTGAGACAAATTAATTCCATCCTTGGATCTTGCTACCTCAATACCCAAAAAATACCGAAGCTTACCCAAATCTTTAGTATGAAACTGACGTTGTAAGAATAGCTTCAACTCATCAATACCTTTCTGATCATCTCTAGTAATAATGATATCATCTACATACACAATCAACACTATTTTCCCACGCTCTGACTGAAAGGAGAATACAGAGTGATCTGAATGCAATCGACGCATACCAAACTGCAGTACAGCCTCACTAAACCGACCAAACCAAGCTCGAGGGGACTGCTTCAGACCATATAAAGCTTTGCGAAGACGACAAACCCGAGAACGCTCCCCCTGAGCAACAAACCCCGGAGGTTGCTCCATGTATACCTCCTCGAGCAGATCACCATGTAAGAATGCATTCTTGACATCCAATTGGAATAAGGACCAACCCAGATTAGCAGCAAGAGAAATAAGAACTTGAACAGAGTTTATCTTGGCAACTGGAGAAAAGGTCTCGGCATAATCAACCCCATAAGTCTGTGTATAGCATTTGGCCACAAGACGGGCCTTGTATCGCTCAACAGTGCCATCTGGATTATACTTGACAGTAAAGACCCATCGACAACCAACAGTAGACTTTCCGGACGGAAGAGGAACCAACTCCCAAGTGCCATTGTCATGGAGAGCAGTCATCTCAATCTCCATTGCTGTCCGCCACTCAGACAAAGAAAGGGCATCCTGTACAGTGTTAGGAACATATATAGAAGAAACTGACGAAGTAAAGGCACGAAGGGAAGGAGACAGGTGATCATACGACACATAGTGAGAAATGGGATGAGAAGTGCAAGTGCGAGTACCTTTACGTAGAGAAATAGGAAAATCAAGGTCGTCAGGATCCCGCAACGGAGGAGAAGACGGAGCGGTGGTTGAAGGTGGGGCTATTTGCTGAGATGACACTGGTGGCTCAAGCAGAGATGGCAATATTGGAGGTTTAGGACGACGAACATATACCTGTAAAGGTTTTGGTGGAGGAGGTGTTGGTGGAGGACCAGTACCTGACGGGACAGCTATAGGAAACACTGACTCAAATGCAAGCCGATCATTGACAGTAACAGATTTTGAATAAAACGGGAGTGACTCATTAAATGTGACATCAGCACACACAAAATGACGACGTAAAGATGGAGAATAACACTTATACCCTTTCTGAGTCCGAGAATAACCAAGAAAAATGCACCTAATGGAGCGAGGGTCAAGTTTGCTCTGGTCAGGATCCAGAGCATGAACATAACACGTGCACCCAAAAATTCGAAGGGGTAATGAGTGAAGGGGACGACCAAGAAACAAGACCTTATGGGGTATCTGACCTTTAAGAACAGTAGAGGGCATACAATTAATCAAATAGCAGGCGATAAGAACCGCGTCACTCCAATAAGACTTAGGAACTTGCATTTGAAATAACAGTGCACGCATAACTTCTGATAAATGTCGAATCTTGCGTTCGGCAACTCCATTTTGTTGTGGAGTGCGAGCACAAGAGGACTGGTGGATAATACCGTGATCATCAAAAAACTGAGAAAGAGCATTTTTAAAATATTCACGGGCATTATCAGACCGAAATATGCGAATGCAAGTATCAAACTGGGTTTTGATTTCCATATAAAATGACTTAAAAATAGAAGATAAGTCGGACCTCTTTTGCATAAGATAAAGGTATGTGACACGAGAGAAATCATCGACAAAAATAACATAATATTGAAAGCCAAACAAGTTAGGAACATGCATTGGGCCCCAAATATCAGAATGAACTAGCTCAAAAGGGCGTGACACACGACTCTCAATTCGAGGATAAAAAGACACTCTATGATGTTTGCTAAACTCACATACTTCACATGGCAAAGCATCAACACGGCTACATGAAGGCACTAGACTTTTAAGGTTCTGAAGTGATGGATGACCAAGACGACAATGGTGTTGATATGGTGACACTGATGACTGAAGAGCAACAGAACTAGGGTGAACATTATCTGTAAAGTAATAGAGACCACCACGTTCAACACCGCCACCAATTTTTCTCCCCGTCTTGAGATCCTGAAACACACAACCATTAGGAAGAAATGTGACGGAGCAATTCAAAGACTTGGTAAGTTTACTAACAGACATAAGGTTTAATGGAAAACTAGAAACTTGCAGGACGAAGTCCAAAGTAAAAGAGGAAGTAACATGAACAGAACCCAAACCAGTAACATTGATGGTAGAACCATCAGCTAAGGTAACACGAGATGGTTTACCGAGATACTGACGACCGGAAAGAACAGAAGAAGTACCATTCATATGATCAGATGCACCAGAATCAATAACCCAATGAGTAGAAGACAAAGAAGACGCAATGCAAGCAGCGGAGGAACTTGTCTGAGATAGCGTAGCAGTGGCAGAACCGGACTGAAGCGACACGAGGCGTTGGTACTCCTCTGCAGAAATAGTCACCCTACTGGCGGCAGAAGGATGAGTAAACTGTCTAGCATCCTCAGAAATAGTAACCTGATGAGCCTGAGGAAAACCATGAAGATCATAACAATACTCCACTGTATGGTTTGTACCCCCACAATGGGTACACTGTCGAGTACCATAATAAAAACCACCACGACTAGAGTTACCACGACAACCAAACTGAGAACCACGGCGAAAACCATTAGAAACACCGGAAACAGAATCCATCATAAACAAACCCAATGCCAACTCGGAATCCACTAGCAACCCAACAACCAACAAACTGATCAACTGCGTTACTATCCACCGTATGAAATCAAACTTGACCAATAAATCAACCAACCACTACCTCCAGCAGTAGAAGCCAACCATAACTACAAATAATTAATCAACTGAGCAGCGAGCAGCGAGCATAACAACATCCAACAATAGTGTCGAAATATACGAACGATATGATTTATTCTTCTCACAATGAGGAAATATATAGACTGTGTACAAGATGAATAAGGAAAGAAAATAATACGGAAAGAGGAAATTAAATCCCTAATTGATGCTACCTACCTAATTGACTAACTTGCCTAATTACAATATATATACTACCATATACAACATTATTTCCAACACTCCCCCTCAAGCTGGAGCGTATACATCGTATACTCCAAGCTTGAGACAAATAGAGTCAATGGAAGTCTTGGGAAGAGCCTTCGTGAAAATATCAGCAAGTTGAGAGCCTGAAGGAACAAAAGGCGTGCTAATCTCTTTGGATTCCACTTTTGACCGAATGAAATGACAGTCAACTTCAATGTGTTTGGTCCTTTCATGAAATACTGGATTATTAGCGATGTGGATAGCAGCCTGATTATCACAGTATAAAGGAGTGGGACCATGCACTGGAATCCCAAACTCTTGTAGAAGTGTACGCAACCAAGTCAACTCACAAGTGGTATGAGCCATTGCTCTATACTCTGCTTCTGCACTAGAACGTGCCACAACTGACTGCTTCTTACTCTTCCAAGTCACAAGATTGCCACCTATAAAGGTGCAATAACCAGTAGTAGAACGACGATCAGCAGGAGATCCAGCCCAGTCAGCGTCTGTATATCCTTCGATACGAAGATGTCCAGATGACTTGTAGAGAAGTCCACGTCCAGGTGCATTTTTAAGATACTTCAAGATACGAACAACTGCTTCCATATGAGGAACTCGAGGACACGTCATAAACTGACTGACAATACTGACTGCATAGGAGATATCAGGTCGAGTAATAGTGAGATAAATAAGCTTACCCACAAGTCTCCGATACATCTCAGGATCATCAACCAATTCACCATCTTCCGGCATTAGTTTAAGATTAGTGTCCATGGGAGTAGCTACAGGTTTAGAACCAAGATAACCTGTATCCTTCAAGAGATCGAGAGTGTATTTCTTTTGTGATAAACTAATGCCCGCTTTGGAATGAGCAACCTCAATGCCGAGAAAATACCGAAGCTTGCCTAGATCCTTAGTAAGAAAACTGGAACAAAGATGACGAATCAATATTTCAATCCCAACACCATCACTGCCGGTGATGACAATATCATCCACATAAACCATGAGAATCACAATACCACGAGTAGTCTTTTTAAAGAATACAGAGTGATCAACTTGACTTCGAGTCATACCATGAGACACAACGGTACTACTGAACTTATCGAACCAAGCCCGGGGAGATTGTTTGAGTCCATATAACGATTTGCGAAGATGACACACAGACTCCCCCTTGGACTCAAAACCGGGTGGTTGAGCCATATAGACAGTCTCAGAGAGGTCACCATGAAGAAATGCATTCTTGACATCAAGTTGATGAAGAGGCCAATTAAGGTTGGCCGCAAGAGAGATAACAATTCGAACAGAATTGAGTTTGGCAACCGGAGAAAAAGTCTCAGTGTAATCGAGCCCGTAGGTTTGGGTGAAACCTTTGGCCACAAGACGAGCTTTCAAACGATCAACAGTACCATCAGGGTTGTGTTTGATAGTAAACACCCAACGACAACCAACAATATGAGCTCCAGAAGGCTTGGGAACAAGATCCCAAGTATGATTCAATGATAAAGCGCGCATCTCTTCTTCCATAGCAGAACGCCATCCAGGATGAGAAAGAGCCTCCTGATAAGACTTAGGAACAACAAGAGAGGACAAAGAGACAGAAAAAGCGCGAAAAGAGGGAGATAAATGATCATAGGAGACAAAGTGAGAGATAGGATGGGAAGTGCAGGAACGAGTACCTTTACGCTGAGCAATAGGAAGATCGAGAGTAGGATCCGCAGACGCTAGAGGAGATGGTGTGGGTACAGAAGCTGGATCTGTAGTAGCAGCAGTTGGAGCGGTAGCGGAAGGACGACGAACATAAACCTGTGTAATTGGTGGTCGAGAAGTAAGCTCAGGGAGACAAGGGGACTGACCAAGGTCAGCCAACATGGGTGGTCGCACCTGTCCACCTTCAAGGGAATAATATGGGATGGTTTCAGAAAAAGTGACGTCAGCACTCACGAAGTGCTTCCGTAATGAGGGACTATAACACTTGTACCCTTTTTGTGTGCGAGAGTAACCAAGAAAGATACATTTGTAAGACCGAGGATCAAGCTTATCACGACCAGGAGATAAATTATGAACAAACGAAACACAACCAAAAAGTTTTAGGGGAAGACTATAAAGATCCTTGGCAGGAAACATGACCTGATAAGGAATTTTTTCATTCAAAACTCGAGAAGGTGTTCTATTTATTAGGTAATTTGCTGTAAGAACAGCATATCCCCAAAAAAGTTTTGGAACGTTCATGTGAAGCATAAGAGCACGAGCTACACCTAAAACTGGCCCATTTTTCCGTTCCGCAACCCCATTCTGTTGCGGAGTGGTGACACAAGCAGTTTGATGAATAATTCCATGAGTCTCATTAAAATGCGTAAATTCATTAGAAAGATATTCTTGGGCATTATCAGTTCGTAAGATATGTAATTTAGCATTAAACTGATTGACAATCTCAGCATGAAATTTTGAAAACACAGAAAATAATTGAGACCGATCTTTGAGGAGATACACCCAAGTTATACGAGAAAAAGCATCAATAAATGTAACAAAATAGCGAGCACCACACAAACTCGTAGTGCGCGAAGGTCCCCAAATATCTGAATGAACTAAAGTAAAAGGTTCTAAACATGGTGACTCAGTACATAAAGGATAAGAAACCCGACGGTGTTTACTGAGTTCACAAGTATCACAACTAAAAGGAGAAAAATGAGGTAGATTAGGGACTAGCTTGCGAAGATTGGCAGAGGATGGGTGCCCAAGACGACAATGCCACTGATAAGGTGTGACAGTAGAATGTAGAGCAGATAACATGGAAGAGTTGGACGCCTGCTGCTGCTTCTCTTCCCGGAGATAAAACAGACCATTCTTCTCATACCCCCCACCAATCATCCTCTGCGTCTTTAGATCCTGAAATTCACAACGAGAAGGATAGAAACGTACAGAACACTGGTGAGTATGAGAAAGTTTATGAATGGAGATAAGATTAAAAGGGAATTGTGGCAAATATAAGACAGAAGGAAAAACAAGACCAGATGAGGAATATGTACCAATGCCATGAACAAGAATTTTAGATCCATCGGCAATAGTAACATAGGAAGGAACAGAAGGGGTAACAACATTAGTTAAAAGGGACAAGTCACCTGTCATATGATCAGATGCGCCAGAATCGAGTATCCAAGGATTACTGCCAGTACGAGAAGATGAATGAAGACAAGTATTACCTGAAGAGACATGGGTCGCAGTGGAAGAAGAAGAAGATGCATTAGCCCTTTGAATCATAGAATCGTACTCGGTCTTGGATATAGTAATCTGAGTAGGAGGAGCAGGTGCAGATGGCTCCCCCTCAAGTGTAGCCTGGTTAGCCCAAGCTGGTTTGCCATGAAGCTTCCAGCAAAACGCAACATCGTGGTTGGTTGCATTACAATGAGTACACTTCTTGGTGCCACGACCACCACGCCCCCCACGTCCTCCACGCCGGCCACCACGGTCAGAGGAACTACTATGACTGTGGGGGGGATTGTGATTGCCAAAATTTCCAGAAGATAAAGTAGGGGATGTAATGGGAGCAGCAAGAGCAGATGGAGTCGGTCGCTCTAAACCAGATGAATGGGTAGCAGCCCGTCGAACACGAGAAAAAGCCTCACCAACAGTAGGAACTTCCTTGCCAGATAGAATCTGAGAACTTAGAGGAGCAAGTTCTGAATTTAGGCCAGACAAAAACTTTGAAACACGAAAGTCATCCCTGTACTTCTGTTGAACCCGTAAGTCTGTGGATAACGGTTGATAAACATTTAATTCATCCCACATCCCTTTTAATGTAGAGAAGTAGTCATCGAGTGATTGATCTCCTTGTTGGAAAGAGAAAATCTGCTGATAAATTTGATATATACGAGAAGTATTCTGATCTGATGAATATAATTCTTTGAGAGTGTCCCAAACAGTTTTGGACGTCTCTTGGCAAGCAACATTATTAAAAATATCGGGTTCAAGACTATTCCAAAGTAAAGTCATGAGATGAGCATCATTTTGGGTCCAAGTGGGATCAGTAGATGCATCATCAGTGATGTAGGAAGTCTCGCCACTAGCGCGCAGAGATACAGTTACTGCGCGGGACCATGGCAAATAGTTTGATCCATTTAATTTAATTGTGGTGAGAGACCGACGATAATCCCGAACAACATCCTTGGTGCCTGATGCACCAATGTCTTTATTCTCAGCATCTTTGTTCTTATTATCACCCATGATAAATAATAAATCAGAGATATAAACGAAGAGATCCGAGAGTTACCCACAGAAAAAAAAGGGTTAGTTTCAAATACCACAGATCAGCAGAGGTCGCCAGAAAGGACGGTGGCGGCCGGTGACGGCAACTTGCGGGAGTCAAAGCAGAGACCAGAGACCAGATCGCCAAAACAGAGAGGGCAAATCAGAGACCAGATCGCCAAAAACGGAGATCAGAAAACACGTCCAGGCGCAAAACAGAGAGTGCGGCGGCAGGACTGAACAGCGGCAGCCAGGGGCGGCGGCGGCCAGGGGCAACAGCGGCCAGGGGCGACGGCTACGGCGACGACTGATGGTTTTAGAAAAAAAAAAAGAGAGAACGAAGAGGAGAAAGTCAGGTTCCTAGAACCCGCTCTGATACCATGTCGAAATATACGAACGATATGATTTATTCTTCTCACAATGAGGAAATATATAGACTGTGTACAAGATGAATAAGGAAAGAAAATAATACGGAAAGAGGAAATTAAATCCCTAATTGATGCTACCTACCTAATTGACTAACTTGCCTAATTACAATATATATACTACCATATACAATATTATTTCCAACAAATAGCATCATCAACAGGGAGCATTAACGAGTGACCAAACATCCAAAAGAAACAAATGACAGGAACCAATAAATTCAATGAGAACAGCCCATTTCGAACAAGAGTAGACTACCACCAACTAAATCAGACACCAAATGGCAGATACACCCACCATCATCAACAACTCATCAACAGTGAAACAACCACGAACTTCAAGACCCAATATAAGCTTAATTAATCAAGATCCGAAGAACACAGAAAACAAGACAACCAAAGCAAAAACTGTACCGACAAGGAACCAACACCAACTAGCAGCCATACCACAATAAAGACGAGGAACAGTAACCAGCAGATGCAGCAACCAGAGCAACACATAACCAAACAGATCAACGAAGCAGATCAAACAGAACAGATGCACAGATCAACACGCCATACTAAACAGATCAGGAACAGAGGTCAGAACAGCGGCAGCGGAAGAACAGACGGTCAACACAGGCGGCTGACCCAGGCGGGCGGCTGCTACAGAGGCGGTGGCTGCTATTGGTAGTTGTTAACAGTAGAACAGAACATCCCACGAAACCCTAGAATCGTGGGTGGCGATGAACGAACTAGACAAAAAACAAACTTGGTTGTTTTGATCACTTGGGTGGACGGTTGGTGGTGTAGAACATTAGAGGCAGCAGATGGTGGCTGATGATGGTCGAAACAGAGGGCCTGGCGGTGCAAAACAGCAAACAGAGGGGCGGCGGGGCCAGGGGCGGCCAGGGACGGATTAGGGCGGCAGCGGTGAGGTCTAAGGCGCCAGGAGGTGATGGCGGCGGCTGGAGGGTGATGGCGTCGGCGGCGGCTGAGGGTGATGGCGGCGGCAGAGACGCCAGGGGCTGTAGGCGGCTGTGGCTGAAGATTTAGGGTTAGGTTTGTGACTTGGGTTTCGATTTAGGGTTTGTTTAGGGTTTAGACGTTAACAGAAGTGGGTGGCTTACGATTTAGGTTTTACCTAGGCTAGGGTTAGAAGGGTTTAATTTCTAGGGTTAGAGTTCGAGTATGGATTAAGGGTGGCTCTGATACCATGTTATCAGAGATGAGAGAAAGTGTACAGGGTGTTAACCAACCCCAACACACAAGATCTTTATTTATATTATGAAATGACTAGAAACATCACTTATCTAACCAATGTGGGACAAGTACTAAATAAGTTATTCTAACAAACATTAACATAGAGTTTAGTGTTTTCAGCAAGGGGAGAGAAGTTCAAGGATTCAATGAGAAGTCGGCATTGGGATTCTTGACTCCACATTTTGGAAACCACAGTGAGAGTCCCTTTAACTTCTCACCTCATCGATTTTCCCTTTCATCCTTCGCACGAGATGGTGAAAACTGCAAATCAGATGAAAGACGATCATGCAAACCCCAGGGAAAACGGTAACAGGAGGTGGATCAAAAGAACCAATGATTTCACCTACTGACCCTCCCACTGAGCTTCACACTTGGTGGTCATACATCGAGCGCTTGGAGGCTCGGCTTATGAAGAAGGATGAACTCCTCCAGACCATGAAGAAGTGGAATAATTAAAGGCAGCAATCCAGCCCTTTCAGAATGGAGAAACCTCTTGTGCTGGGGGGCACAGGAGAAGGTGCCGAACTCCTTCCCCAAACAGGAGAGGGCACGATGATAAGAGGAGATGTCCGGCCATGGAACGACTCGGCAACCTTGGCGAGGCCGAACATCGTGACAGAGATGAGGGAAATCCCTGGCTAATTTGGAAACTACTATTGAAGCCATTGGTCAATTTAACTCGAATGAGGTAGAGAGACTAGCACAAAGAATAAAATTAATCACGAGATTCACAACAAGAACGCATGACATGCAAATATGAGTAACTAGGCAAAATTTCTATGTTCATGACTCACACTGGTTTTCACTATATTCTCGAGTGAATATGAGTTGTAACAATGGCTGCTGGGATAGCCACATTAAACAAGCTTGGGCTTAAATTGATAAGTTACTAAAATACTCTTAGTACTGAAAGCAGTATTTCAGAAATTTTTCTAGAGCCCCCCAACCCCCAGTTTCTGGCAAGGGGGTGCTGCCCCCTACCATCCCAAGTACTCACCTCAGAGTTGGATCCACAAACACTTGCCCTTAAGTTCAGTACTAATCAGGCTTCACAAAACAGGAACTTTGCGAGCTCCATTTCCATTGCACTCTCGTTGCTATAATCATAAGTTGTTAAGTTAATTTACAGGTATGGTACCAGCTAAGCTTCTCTTGCAGCTATCAACTGCCTTCCGGGAGGGTGGACTGTGTGACAGGAGTAGAAGCTTCTTTTACAAAGATTATCTGCACAAAAGCAGTGTACCAGTTTTAGCTATTGCTGGAGACCGAGATCTAATCTGCCCACCTGATGCTGTATTTGGTATACCTTGTGCTAATATGCCTTTCTATCTCTTTGATGTGCACTAATCTCAAAGGACTTTTCTAACTGTTTGTGGCCATTATGACATCTTGTGCAGAGACTGTCAAGCTGGTTCCTAAGAATTTGGTTTCCTATAGAGTTTTCGGTGAACCAAATGGTCCACATTATGCTCACTACGACATAGTGGGAGGTCCTGAGGTATATGCTGATCTTATAGCTTGAGATATGTCAACAGGAAATGTCAGATATTATGCTGCAATATCATCTATGTGACGTGTTTCATAACGGGGGAGAAGTCTAGGTTACCAGAAAAAAAAACCTAGAAACTTCCCGATTTAAAATCAAAAGCCATGATTCAGTTGAACTGCCTTTGATTTTGAATTCGGGGAAGTTACTGGGTTTTTTTTTTTTGGTATTATAGCACTCCTCTTCATAATGGTTTCCACTACCATACTGAATTTTTTTTTTCTTAATGCAGGCAGCAGATCAAGTTTATCCATTTATAATCGAGTTTCTTAGTCATCATGATATGGCCTGATTTCTCATAGAAATAGTCTCAGTTTTCCACTCAATGACTTTCTTTGTTGGTGAAGAAATAAACCAAATTAATTGGGTACCACATAGGAGGGAGAGTAACCCATCATAGCTCCAATGAATCCAAGAAATTGTAACTTCTTTTCTACCTAATAATAATAATAAGTTGCGGCTTCTAAATAGGGCTTGCACTAGCGTTCGCGGTGGTGCTTTAGGATGCCAATGGATGGTGTCCAAGTGCGAAGGAAATGATACAAGTGACCAGATGTGTATTGCCGTAGTAAGAAATGGATTAGTACATGGTTTCAAGTGAGGATGTGTAGAGAAAGATGTCCATCCCATGAAATTGATTTACCAAGAAGTTCAAAGTTTGTCTTCAATGAAATATGTATTGAGTGTTCATTTGGGGAGAAAGAGTTTCTTTGGAATGTATATATTGATACTCCTTTTGAAAAGCTTTCTGGAAAGTAAAGGAACATGATGTATGTTTTTTATTATTGTCGTTGATCCTTTTGTGCTGCAATAAAGTTCGCAAGTAATTGTAATCCTATGTCGGAGCCTTTGGTGCTAAAAATAATGGGTTGTTCAAGACGTTGAAATTTAATGCATAGTGCTTTTCCTCAATACTGGACAGACTTTTTTATCTGTATGTTGGTTATTGTATCTACTTTATCCAGCCTATCTACATTAGTTTTTATTTAATTTTTGCAAAACATGCATAATTTTAACATTATATGTTCAAAACTTACAAAACTGATATCATTGAGAAGACATTTATGTGTGGATTAAATGTGAATAGCTTGAAAGTATATTTATTCTTGAACTTTAAGGCAGGCCCATAAAGAGGACTAACTTCGAAAACTTTTTGATCCAGAAACCTTATCAATTGTATAACTAAAGAGAGATAATTTGCAGCAGAATAGCTCCAAAAAAATCAGCACAAACATTTCAAATACAAGCAGAAGAACGTGATATTTCGGGGGTTGGATAGCACAGTTACACATTGACAGTGTAGGGGTAGGATAGCAACAGTCATGAAACATGGGGCTTGGAATTACAAAATCATGCAATTTCAAATTCAATGAATGGGGAAGGACCAACTACCACACCAACTAATGAAGCCTTGCTACTCCATGAGATAAAAACTATACAGTGGAGGGAACGATACGTGCCTATCCCAAATATAGCCAGGGATGCTGGTGAAGAATGAAAATGTTTCATTGTTGACTTGCTACTACTGTTTTACAGATAGGGCAAATATTTTTCCGAACGAGCCACTGCTTTATGCATTGAATATGGTATAAATGTCCACATTCAAGCTTCCCCATCTCCTCACTTGCTCGATAGTCCTCCTACAAGGATAAATTGCAAACAATCAAGGATCAAAGTTATGTTTCTTAGTGTTGTTTCAGAGTAGCAAAAAGTTTCCAGATTAGAAACAAATATTAGAAATTTGAAAATACATGGAAATGTTTTTACAAAACACCACTCAAAGATGTTTTCAGACTTTCTTGTCGAGGAGCAAATTAGATTTAGAAACGCATCACATGACGTGAACAAGGGATCAGTTACAGTACAAACAGTCGACGTTACTTCACACGAATCATTGTGAACGATTAGACCCAAAATTTTGTGTTTCTAGGTTTTGTTCTGGTTGTGATGCATTTCAAATATGTTCATCCTTCCACATTGGAATTCCACTTTTCCACTATCATTTTGATTTGGTCTATTAGGAAACGGAAATGTTTCAGACATGTTGATGAGAAGATGGAACATTTGCTTGCAGCATAAACTAAGGTTCTCCATAAAGCAAAAAAAAGAAAAAGATGGATCATGCTTCGAAGAAGAAAACTGAGAAAAGAATGTACTAATAAAAACTACTGATGACCAACCTGGCAAATGCTGCACTTCTGTTCAGTTTCTTTAGGGTAAGGAGAAAATAAATTGTCCAAATGCTTGGCTTTCCTTAGGCAGTGGACTATCTCATCTTCTTTCAGTCCAGTACTCACATAACCAATTCTCTCACTAAGCTCAAGCAATTCCTGTTTCCACCACCACCAAATCAAGAGATTCGAATGAGAGATATTGCCAGAAATTTTGAGCTTTACATAAATTATCACAAAGAGTATCGTTGAGAAAACTGACACAAACCTCATATGACATGTTATCAACATCAATTCTCAAATCCCTGTACCGATCCAATCCATCAGATCTTCCTCCAAACAGCAGATTATTTTGGAGCATCAAGATCTGCAGGGCAGCTACATGGTTATTGGATATATTTAATATTTCGTCTAATAAGATACAAGTAGTAGCCAACCCAATAGAGAGGCTTCTCCCAATTGCTTTCCGTACAGTTCTTCATGTACATCAATAAATTCTAACAAGATCACGACAAAATAAAAAACATCCCCGAGTCTTATGTATAAGTCAGATTAGTACAAACTACGTCCATCCATTAGAGAAAACTAAAACAAGTGACTGATTTTGAAAGTTGAATGAAGCTGAAATCACTACATTTTTGGAGGAAAGTATCAGAACTGCTAATTCAACCCACAAATTAAGAATATCAAAAGTACAAGCAGTAGAATATAAATTTAGATAATTAAAAGTAATTGTTCCAATAAATTTTGGCACACAGGGAAATTGCTAAGAATGAGAATTTTACTTCCTAGATTTTCTCATGAATTTGCTAGATAGTGTAGTGTGCCAGATTGGCTCAACATCACCTCTACCGGATGAGGCAAAAGGAAGGCCCATGGCTGCAAAGATTGGACCAAACAGAACAGCTAGGCGGACGAGATTGGAGACCCGAAAACAGAGCACATATTCCTTCGCCCATGGCCGAGTCACAGGTCTTACGTTCAACCCGTGGAAACTTTTGGAATATCCTTGAATGATCGGGACTGACATCATGAGAGACGGTTATGGAACTGGTGATGTCACTGAGGCATGTATTCGGCACATGCATGATGTAAGGCGGCTTAGGTCAACACTAACTATAAAAGAATACTACTTAACCCTAGAAAGGTACATTCTAACTCAGAGTGTTTAAACTCTATTATTCTTTCCTCCCATCTTATTTGAGGCCTCACTTAAAGTATAAGAGTGCCTTCTGATTGGTATCGGCCAAACGGCACTAAAAAGTTATTCCTTGTGCAGACCAACAGGAGAAAGATGGATCGAAGCGAACTACGCGGATCTTACATGCAGATCTAGCAATTCCACAATTGGGGACTCCGTTGGGGACAATATTGGACTTACAAAAATCTGATCATCATAATGGTTTCCTTATTAATCAAGGAAGTTTCACCCACGAATGTTGGCGGGAATACCCTTGCTTAGAGATGGCGGCGCTGCCGGACTGTCAATAGCTAGAGACAAATGTCTACTAATCCAGGAGATAAGAGACTGAAGGACCTCATTCTCCGCTGGGAGCCTAAAGGCTGTCCACCAGAGACTACACTCAGCGTCTGGAGGAAAGCCAGGAAAAGAGAGATCAAGCCCTAGATGCCTTGTGCAAAGAGGTCCTACAACTCAGGGCCAACGTACAGCACAACAACACTCCAACCATCAGTTGGACTCAAGGAGAAGGCCGTGTTGGCCATTGAACGCCATCTCTAGTGAGAAACCATACAGATCAAGCCGAGTGCATACCAGTACGTTGCAAGCTCGACAATTGTATTGACAACGCTAATATTTTTGGGGGTGGAAACGAAGTGCGCCAACCTGCGTGCACTCAGATGCCTGATCGACCATTAGGGGTGCGTCGATATGGCAACAGAGGATCCCAGCTCTTCAATGCTCGGGGACCAAGAGGTGGACAGGTACCAAGTTGGGCGGGACCAAGCAAACAGCTGTGTATCCAAACAACCTGATCGCAACAAGGAGAAAATGTATAAGTGTCTGAAGGAAAAAGTCTCCGCAATAGGGTTGAGTTGGCAAGGTAATTTGGAGAACGACGGGCAATTCATGAGGCCAGGTCAGCTCATTCGGAGTCAAAACTAGCCACGACTGCCTGATCTCCTCACCCTTCACCTGTGAGATTGAGTTGGCCAAATTACTGCTCAGTTTCACCCATCCAAAATTTAACAAATACGAGCCAAAAACTAATTCCTATGGCAATTAGTACACTATTGGCAAATGACGCTCCAGTGTGCAAGTTATTCCTATTTGAATCTTGGAGAGCACAACCTCCTCTGGTTCAACAAATTGCAAAAGGGGCTACTCCCTTACTGGAAGGACTTGTGCATGGCTTTCTCAACACGGTTTGTCACGAACATGAAGGTGAAGAAGGAGGCCGATGCTCTGCTTGGCCTACACAAGGCGAAAGCCAAGTCACAAAGGCAATATGCATCTCGGTACTAGAAGCTCTCCAATGAGATAAAGGAATGTGATCCAAAAGATAATTATAACATAGTTTAAACTCAACTTTGGATCTGAAGAGTTGAATCTTTGAGGACCTTTTGCTTGTTCCCCCAACTGACATGGACGAGTTGATGAGCGGGATTGAGCTCCATGCTTCAGTTGAAATAAAGGAGGAAAGAAAACAAGCTGAGTTTTTTGAAGAAATGGGGGGTCAGTGAAGCACCAAAAGGAAACTACCGTCGTCTGAATCGGGGAACGACCAAAACTTTGACCCCACGAGCTTGTTGTTGAAACAACCTTTTAAAATACCCTTGTACTAGCTCATCCGCAGAACCTTTCTCCAAATGGCCAAACAAGATGGGCAAACAAAAATTTCAAGAACCGATGACTACAATGCTCATATCACAATGACAGGGAAACCTAACCACCAATTGCAAACCGTTAAAGGCCCACGTGGTAGAGCTCGCCATAGCAAGCTGCCTAAGGTAGTACATAGATGAGGAAAAGACCAAAGCCGGAGTACCAAAGCAAGCTCCAGTAAGGGCCGAAGAGGTGGAGGAAATCAAGACCATACATGTGATCTATAGGATGGTGGATCGGTGTGCCAAAGAGAATCTTAAGGCCAAACTGAAGATGGCAACCTTTGGAAAGGAAATGATGAGGGTAGAGCCTACTCCAAAGAAAATCCGCTCTGACCCAACTCACACTATCAGTTTCACTAGCAAGCGAGAACCTAGAGAGGATCCAGGTCCCACACGTGATATTTTGTTCGTGACAGTTAGAATTGCCAATTGCTACATAAAGAGAGTATAAGTCGGTCTCAGTAGCTCGGCAGAGTTAACGTATCATTGACTGTTCAAGAAAATGAGGTACACTGAAGCCAATCTGCAGCCAACCGATGTTTCACTAGTTGATTTCAATGGTGCCAATGTTTGACCTCTCAAATGGTACACCATCTCATTCGTCACAAGCACGGTAACTTTGCCGACGGAGTTTGTCATCGTCGACGGCCCTTCTCCCTACAACGCAATAGTAAGAAGAGATTGGATGCACCATTTGGGGGGAGTCGCTTTGACTTACCATCAAGTTCTTCAATATGTCAACCAAAATAGAGTCGATAGCCTATATGAAGATCAGGTGGCAGCCAAACAGTGTTATTGTTAAAATTAATAATTCAAAATAAATTTCTATTCATCAAGTATACTATTTATACAAGTAAAACGAATCCTAATTTAACTAAATCTCTAACTAATTCTACTTCTATTTTACATAGGGAAACAAATCCTAATCCTAATCTAATTAGAGTTCTTAATCACATAAGACTTCTAACACTCTCCCTCAAGTTGGTGCGAAAATATCAATCAGACCCAACTTGAACACAATGGGATGGAAACTCTTGTTGCCCAGCCCTTTCGTGAAGATGTCAGCTAACTGATGTTTAGATTTTACAAAGGGCATACATATTGACCAATCACTGAGCTTTTCCTTTATAAAGTGTCTGTCAATCTCAATATGCTTCGTTCGCTTTGTTATCACAGTAGAGTTTCATCGAACCATTATAAGATATTCCCAAATCACGTAACAAGGTTTGGAGCCGCAAAGCTCACAAACGCCATGAGCCATAGCTCTATACTCAGCTTCTACACTAGACCTGACGACCAGTCGACCACTAATTGCTTCTTACTCCACCAAGTAACCTAATTTCTCCCAAGGAGAGTACAGTAGCTAGAAGTAGAACGTCTATCATCCACAAAACCAGCCGAGTCGGCATCAATGAATGCCTCCAACCGTAAATGACTGTGATTAAAAAACAAGATCCTTTTTCCTGAAGCTGATTTGAGATGCCTCAAAATACGATAGACTGCATCCAAATATGAAGCAAGAAGATTATGCATGTATTAACTAACAATGTCCACTACATAAGAAACATCTGGTCGAGTGTGGGCTAAGTATATTAGTCGACCAACTAGTCGTTGATATCTCTCTTTATCAGTGCATTCCCCGGAGTCTCCACGGAGTTAATGATTTGCCTCAATAGGGAAAGTTGCAGGTCTACAACTCAACATACTTATTTCTTCCAATAGATCAAGGATGTACTTACGTTGGGAGATAAAAATACCTCAATCAGACCTTGCCACTTCCATTCCTAGAAAGTACCGCAATGATCTCAAATCCTTAATCTCGAATTCTTGAGCCAGACTAGATTTGAGACTAGAATCTCATCCATATCATTGTCTATCATTATTATATCATCAACATAAACAATAAGGCAGCGATCTTACCAGCACTTCCTTTGATAAACATAGTGTGGTCGGCATGACTTTATTTGTATCCAAATTGCAACATAACCTTTGAAAATCTACCAAACCATGCTCTTGGTGACTGTTTCAACCCATAAAGGGCCTTCTTCAACCTGCACACTTTTCTTTCTGTCTCAAACGAAAAAAAACCTGGTGGTATATCCATATATACCTCCTTTTCTAACTCACTATAAAGAAATGCATTCTTCACATCAAACTGATGAAGAGGCCAATTCAAATTTGCTGCACAAGAGAATAACGCTCACACAGAATTCATCTTTGCCACTGGAGCAAATGTCTCCTCGTATTCAATACCATGTGTTTGAATAAAACCTTTGACAACAAGTCGCGCTTTGTATCTATCAACTATACTGTCAGCATTCTGCTTAACAATAAAAACCCACTTGCATCCTACTGTTTTCTTTCCCCCTGGAAGTATACTAGCTCCCAAGTGTCATTTTTTTTCAAAGTTGTCATCTCCTCTACCATAGCTCCTTTCCACTTAAGTATCATTACGGCATCCTGCCATTTCTGTGGAATAGATACAGAAGATAGAGACGAAACAAAAACATGATACGAAGGAGATAAACAATCATAAGAAACAAAATGGGTAATGTGATGTTGAGTATATGACCTAGCACATTTTCAAAGAGCAATACGAAGATTATCAATATCACTGTTAAAATTAATAGAGGAAGTTTCAATGAGAGAAAAATCCCTACCAAATAGGCCCGCTGAGGAATCTGAAACTGGAGTAGATGATTGTAACGGATAAGGTGGTATCACACATGAAGACTTTTTGTTCTTCCAGCTAGTGTATGTTTTTAAGTTCGCCGTTTGTAGTCGGTGTATCCGTTCCCCCATATCACCATCAATGTCATGTGTTCCTGCCCCATCAGCAGATATAGGCTCCCCCTCATTATGGTCACTATGGTTATAGAACAGTGGCTCCCCCTCAATGGGATTATACTAGGTAGACATCTCTTTTTGCCTAGACTCCTGAAAAGATGGAAGGGAGGGAGAGTAAAAGGACTCAAACTCACAAAAAGTGACATCCATAAAGACATAAAATTTTTTAGAGGAAGACTCATAGCATTTGTAGCCCTTCTGGGTAGAAGAGTAGCCAATGAAAATGTATTTGTGGGCTTTAAGACCTAACTTGCCACCCGAGAGATGATGGGCATGGACAAAGCACACACAATCAAAAATTCGTAGAGGAAGTGTCGTGACACGGAAGCTGCTAGGGAGACTTTCTAAAGGAGTTTTGAAGAGGAAAACACTGGATGGTAAGCTGTTTATAAAGTAGGTAGCAGTTAAAATGGCTTCGTCCCATAAAAATTTAGGAACATTCATGGTGAATAAAAGATAGCGAGCGATCTCAGTAAGAGACGATTTCTGCGTTCGGCAACTCCATTTGTTGTGGAGTGTCAACACAAGTTGTCTGAAAAATAATACCATTTTCATCTAGTAAGGCCCGAAAACTCCTATCTATAAATTCAGTGCCATTGTCACTATGGAAAATTTTAATCGGCTTATCAAACTGAGTGCGTACCATAGCATGAAAAGATTTAGAACAAGAAAAGACTTCTCCTTTGGACTTAAGTAAATAAACCCAAGTGACACGAGAATAACAGTCAATAAGGGTGACAAATCACCGATTAACGTTTGAGAGATAGAATAGGAAAATGATCCCAAACATCAAAATGGATAACCTCAAACGGACAATCACTCCTTTCATTAATAGGTGGATAAAAAGAACGTTTATGTTTTCCAAACTCACAGGCCTCACAAAAAAAAACTAACTCTGAGAACAATTTTTAACTAAACTAGAAAAAAAATTCTCTAAGATTCTAAAAGAGGGATGACCCAATCTACAGTGCACCATTGATGTAATATAGAAAGAGCTAAACTCACATCTGCTTGCAGACCTAGATCACATGACATGGGTGAATGAGATGGACGAGTGGCAAAGTTCAAGAAATAGAGGCCACCGTGTGTTTTACCACTGCAAATCACTTTCCCCGTATCCAGTTCCTGAAAGACACAATGAGTAGAAAAAAAATTTACGAAACAATTTGCAGAACGAGTAAGACTACTAACAAAGAAAAAATTAGTGGAAAATTTTGAAACATGTAAAACTGAAGAGAGAAACAAAAAGTGAGAATAGCGAATGGAACATTTTCCTGAAATAGCAGAGAATGACCCGTCAGCTATTCTGACTTTATCCTTACCAGAACAGGTAGAGTAAGAATCAAACACAGAGAAACAACCTGTCATATGATCGGAAGCACCTGTATCTATAATCCAAGGAACAACTGAAGAGGCAGTAAATGCACATGCGGGGATACCTGTGTAAGCAAAATTGGATGAAGTGGAGGTGGTTGTGGAAGCGGAAGCTATAGTAGATGGAGAATCAGCCTGAGTCATAAGGAGCCAGAGAGCATGTATTTTTTCTTGATAAAAATCACCACCATGATCAGAACACCTGGAACCATAACCACGACTACCAACTCCGCTCTCGCGCCCACGGGAGGAGCAACTATGTAACTTTCAACAAAAGTTCATGGTATGCCCAGTATTATAGCAATAATCACATTGGATGGACTCACGATCAATGAGTCCACTGGTTTGTCTAGTACTAACTATACTGCAATGCAAAAGATGGATACCCAACAACAAACTAAAAAAAAAAAAAAACAGCGACCTGACAAACTGATAACGCAAACGAAGAACAATAGTTCCTAGAAAACAGTAGATTGTGCTGAAACACACTGAAACGTGCTAAAAAAGCGCAGAAACGTGCTTAAACAGTGCTGAAACATGCAGAAACAGTGTTGAGATGCGCAGAAACTACAATAGTGCGCTCGTGAATAGTGCGCGCGTGAACAGTACCGCACCAGAAAAAACTCGACGCCAAAATACTCTGGAAACTAGCAGCTGCTGTCGGCAAAGACTAGGCGGCTGGATTGTGATGGAAGACAGCAATATGGTAGAGAGACAACGCTTCAACCACAAAGGAAAAAAACAAATACAACCACGGCGATCGGTAAATTCGAGCGATGGTGGTGATGGTGAGGGTTTAAGATTTTCTGTCCCGCTCTGATGCCATATTAAAATTAATAATCCAGAATAAATTTCTATTCATCAAGCATACTATTTATACAAGTAAAACGAATCCTAATTTAACTAGATCTCTAACTAATTCTACTTCTATTTTACATAGGGAAACAAATTCTAATCCTAATTTAATTAAAGTTCCTCATTCCATAAGACTTCTAACAGTTACATTGCTACAGTCAAGAGTAAAGTCACTCCAAAGCAAGTTCACTGGGTTGAAGTCCTAGACATGCCGGTCCTCAAAGAAGTCGGCACTCCTGCTGGCAACAAAGTTGTAGAAGACTTGATAACCATATTGTTGGATGAGGCAAAAAGGGAGAAATTCTTTCTCATCGGCTCGTCACTTATTGAAAGGGGAAAGGAGCAGATGACAGAGTTGTTAAAGCAAAACATCGAGGTGTTTGCATGTGAAGCCCTTATGAGATGTCAGACGTTAACCTTGAATTCCTCTGCCACCATCTCAAAGTTGACCCATCACATTGGCCAGTAATGTAGAGGGCCTAATGGTTAGCCGTTACTCACACCGAAGCGGTCATAGAGGAGCTCCACCAGTTGTTAGAAGCCGAAGCAATCAAAGATCTGCAATATCCAACTTGACTTGCTAACGCAGTCATCGTGAAAAAAAAGAATGGAAAGTGGAGGGTGTGTGTGGACTATACCAACCTCAAGGACGCTTGCCCGAAGGATAGTTTTCCTCTCCCTAGGATACACCAGCTGATAGACGTTACAGCTACAAGGCTACTAAAGCGGACCTAAAATGGAGATGGTAACTGTTATGGAAGGAAAATCCTTGGTGTTGGAAAGAAAAAGCGGTTTATCTGCCAAGCAAGGGTGTGAAGGAAGGAGAGTTGGTTTTGTTGTGATGGAAGAAGAAAAACCTTTGCCAATTACTTTCTAAAAGAAAGAGGACATGTCTCATTAATTTATCGATTCAAAAGGTCAGCGCGGATGACGGTTTACCACTTTTAGATTTTGAGAAAAATGCTTTGTTGAAGCTAGCTAAGGATATTGAAGCTAAACAGAAGAGAGAGAAGTGATAAGGTCTCAAAATGAGTGCTATTTTTTATTCTATTTGTTGATTTTCTCCTTTACCTTTCCTTTTTCCTACTTTATTTTCTTCTCTTTGTACAAGGGTGGTGCCCCTACGCACCTTCTATACGACAAATCAATTTAAACAAAAAAGTATAACATGTATAGATGAACAATACATTTTAACGAAAATAGGAGTATTAAGTGCAATCTCATTATAAAAATAATGTACGGTTATTTGGAACATATGGGATGTAAAAAGAGACTGAGATGTCAACTAACAAGCAATTATTCCAAGAAAAAGTGACATCCGTATCCGACATTGAGACCTTTCTGCCCCACTCGACACAAGTCGGACACTTGTCTAAATGCGTCCTATTACAGCTTGTATTTTAATACCGGACACGAAATCTCTATACTTAGACAAAAAGGAATCACATTACGAGACTGAACGTGTCCTATTTTGACGCTTTTTCGACTCTGTGTGAATGTGACAATGATTTCTTTCTATTTTAACATGATAAAACATGAATCCAGGTGATGTAAAGAATCAAATAACTATTATTTTCATGTGTACATGTGTGATTGTACTTTAAGTATTGATGTGTCTTGCACATGTGTGATTCTACTTGAGTATTGATGTGTCTCAGCCATGTCATGTCCTTAATTTTCAAAACAGTCTCTGTGTCCCATGTGCATATTGTCTAATGTTGGAGACCAAGCGAGAGCTAAAAGTGGCCAGGGCGGAGCAGGCGTACTAGGAAGAAAAAGGCCCATTGGTTGATGTTGGTTGTTGAACCAAGGATAACCTGCACACTTTCACTTGATTGTGCCGTAGATGGTCTCAATTTAGGACACTAGTACCTTCCTAGGTATGTACATAAGAAACACCTTACGAGAAGTGGATGCACTACATTCAACACTTACTGAAAAATATAGCGCCTTCTAATTCGAGCAGTGTGTTGCAATAATAGAACAACACTTCGACCTACTTGTGAACCCAACCATTAACATCTCCACTTTTGTTGTGAGGTTAATGCTTCTTTCTAAGTAGCACTGTACAGTTCTAAGAAGAGTTTTAACTAAATAAGACATGTTTCGGACACCACTTATTTCACTCATAACACGCCTAAACATATTCCAAAGGTGCATAAAATTCCTTACAAGACAATGCTTTATTTTTGTGTGTGTTTCGATTTCTCGATGAGTAAGAACAACTCCCGATGAGGTCATACTTGAGTACACCGTGATGACTACTCAATGAAGTGGATGAAGTACATTCAACAATTATCAGGAAAATGAAGCGGCCTATATGTCGTGTGTGTGTTGAAATTATAGTTGGATCTAATGGCAAGCCCAAACATACTTTGTTCCATCTCTTGGAGTGAAGGCTTTCTATCTCAGCAACTTGTACACTTCTGAAGAGGACTTGGGCTAAATAGGACATGTTTCAGATGCCAATAGTCTCTGCCCTAAAACTCCCAAAAATAAGTGCAACGCAGCTTGTCATGTCTATGATTTAGGGTAAAGAAGGGTAAAAATGATAAATTGCATATTTCTGGGCACTTGGGCAGCATTTCTTGAACGGCTACTCCGGACGCCTTTGTTAGCAAAAAGAAAGAAGACGACATTTCCAAAATAGCAAGAACACAGCCATTTTCATCTGACTTACTACATTACAAAATGAAGTCAAGAATATGACAACATTGAAATTGCCACCACTGGTCAACCATCCAATGTATTCTTTCTAACATATGCATTTGCAATCACACTTTAAAAGTGGCTATACCTCATCACAGTATTAGCTGGCCACTTGGCTACATTCCGGAATTTGACTTCCAAGGTTTGCTCGCCTTCTTATTTAAAATGGGATTCAATTCTTAATTAAAGTACTTATTGCAAGCCTCATATGGTTGTGTCAATACGTATAGTCAGTTGCTACTTGCTCTTAGAGTTCATCTGAAATCGACGTCACAATTTGTCTTCGCTAATGCAAAGCAGGCCATACAATTGATAACCCGCTGACACTCCCCATTAATATCCTTTTAGTTGCCACATCACAGTATCTTCAGGAAACCAAACACTGTTTTGCGCAATCCCATGCAATCTGCTAAAGAGAATGCCAAAACTGATGGAAATCCCATTATACATGCAGCAACTTTCTAATACAAAGTCGTCACAATGTGCTCAGTCCTCCCCCCATCGAGAACACACTTGTAAGAAGTGCTTCCTTCTGTTACTAGTTTCTGTGAATTACAAATTGTAAGAAATTATACTTCAATGAAAATGTTTTGAGCATCTAGATGGCTCCAGTTTGGAGTTATTCCCATTCTCCACTTGGCTTTTGTGGGTACTCGAAAGAACATCGCCACTTATCACTTAATGTATGCCATTTGGCAAGAGGCATACTCTGGAAATGTACGACTTCCAATTGGACACAAGAGACTCCATGCTCCGTCTCTCTCTCTCTCTCTATGCATCCGTATAGCAAATCCGCGGATGCCTAATGAAACCCTCGAGCCATCTCCCATCCTCCAATATCAAGGCTCCATTGGGCCTGGTGACCCTCAATACCGTAGGCAGAGAACAGGCCCCACGTGATTTGGAGGCTACAACAAAGGGTTTATCAAAGAGGATAAGTCCGCACTTGGGTGAACTCCAACTTGACTAGTCTATAGAGAGAGGGGTGTCACCCGATGTTCGACACATCGAAATATGTATCACAACCACCTTCTAACGCCTAGGAGCCCATATCACCTACTGAGTCCCATGATACAAAACCCAACTCCTAATCATAAGACTTAAAAGAGAAACTCTGTCAACCTGCATTCTGCCCACCAAAGGAAAGAAAGCCAACAAGGCACCTATATAAAGATGGATTGACACATCATTACAACAAGCATTCAACATGCATTGAATGCACACCTAGCATACTTTACTCTCTGGTTGACCACTCTCCACTGTCAATGCCACCTTGCGCTCTCCCCTCTGCCTCGGTGGTCTAGAGCCATTATGGTGCCCGCCTTTTTCTTGGAAAGCCCACTTCCAATCTATCCACAACATTCAAGGAACACATTTCTTCAACTCATTATGGCATATAGACATAATATCACGTGAATGCTTTTGGAGGTAAAAGTAGGCAGAAGATTCTTGATTGGGTAAGTTTAAAAAGATCATAATATAGGCACAGTGGATTCTAACTTTAGGCTCTTCAGTTGTGATAATGAGACTCCAGCCGCACAACTAAATAAGATCAGGGTGATTCCTGAAACTCTAAATAAACCATGGCACACGCTATATTGTCAACAAGAGCAATTCAGTCAAATCTCCTTTTGTGGATGTTTTATTCAAGAAGGCATAGAAATTGTTGAAACAGAAACTCCTAAGCAATATCAAGTAGTTTGGCTATCTTGACTCATTGATTCCATATCAAGAAATGTGCTTTGAACCAACAAAGGCATGAACAGAAAATTCAGGAAAGGATGGAAGTCAATGTGATGAAGTACCGGTAACATTATCAAAATCAGCTAGTTCTTCATGTTGATGTCAGATCATGTATTTCACTATTTGCTTATTTAAATCCACATGGTAGAATTGAAATGGAGACTGCAGCTGTTGATATACGAAATGGTATTGCAACCAAACAAAAACAGAAAGATACAAGGAATGGTAACTTGAACTCCAGCTATTATACATCAACACTTGTAGTATCTTTATCCAATATAGATAAGCAAAAAACTGAATCCCCAAGAAGAGCTTACCACCTTGAAATAGCTTCAACTCTCTTTTATGTTTTGTTCAATGAGACTCAATCTCATCCAAAGCAAAATAAAAGGACATTTCCAAGTGCAGAATTCACATGCAAAAAACTTGAACAATACATATTCAAAAACACATTTCCAGGAATATTTACTATCTATTTTACGCGAAGATAAGATGACCAGCACCAAAGAAAATTTAAACAAATGTTGGTAAAAGAAACATCTTAAGAGATACGGCCATCAAAACAACTTAGGTTAGCAATAGTTCTAAATTAGAAAAGAAAGAAGATACGTATGGACAAACCTCCTCACGGCCATCAGGAGAACGATGTCGAACATGATGATGATACCTAGCTCCAAATACATCCAATCCCGAACGTCGCATTCCAAAGGCATACTCAGAATCCAGAGAAGACATAGGTTCAGGTTTCAGCATTCTCCTTGCAGAATACGAACTTCTCTACAAAACGCAATACAAGTAAATAAGCTTCAGCTAATGCATATACTTCTCTGCATACAAGTATAATGAGCATGGATCTAGAGCTGCATTGCTGATAAATTACCAGATTTCATGGATGAACTGAAAACAAAAGGCAATGCAACAAGTGACTGGCAAATTTCTCTATTAAATTTTATAAATCCTAGATATCGATGTCCACAAAAATATTAAGCCTAGGGTTGCGCAAAACCCAAAGTTAGTTAGATCAGCAATATGTCACAAAAATCATAATCAACAGAAGAAGAAAAACTTGCACATGAGAAAATATAGACAGCTTTTTGAACGGTCAGTTATATACGAAATGGTTTTAAAAATGGAAAAATGGTTAAAAGGACAAATTTGGACTGCTTTGGCCCATTAAGGACAAGCCAACTCAATTTATGAGTTAGGGTCCATGATTTTAAAAGTTCTAATGGGCTAGATCCATGATTTTAAAATTGCTAATACATGAGGCCCTTTTACGGACGAAATTACCCTTATTTTGTCGTTTAGCCATCGGTGGTTTACCGTGTCTCTTTTCTTGTCACATGGTTCCATTTTTTGCTATTATCTATTGCAATAGATAACATTCTGTTGCAACAGATAATGATAAGGATATCAAAATAAACATGTAAAGTTAGTTGTTAAAATAATGAACAGATGTTGAACACTTATCTATTATATTAATTTCATTATTTTAACAAAGAACAAATAATGTTATCTTTATCAGATAACGTTATCTATTACAACTTTATCTGATGATTTGGTAGTATTTGGATTGTTAAATGCTCAGACAACATCACCTCGTAAGGTTATCTATAAGGTTATCAGATAATTGTTGATCTATATCTAAGAGTATTTTTGAAACCATGTGTCAAAAGTTGGTCATAGTTTAGTTTTGGATGGACTTATTGCGCTAAAAGTCCCTTTTTATTTGTGACCGAATGTCCCTATTAAAAATTCATTGTAATTTGTAACATCTGAAGCCTCTGAATGCATTTAATTACTCGACGATTATATATACGTTCCCCAACCATTCTCAGAAAAATACATTTCCTGCGGAAATGTGATACCGTCAATTCTCCACTGGTAGTCCAGCCCAGTGGGATGATGCGTACTATGAGATGACATGTTAATCCGAATAACCAAACATGGCCCTGTAGTAAATCAAGAGAGGGAAGCAATGTTGAAAAGAAGAAGACCTCCCTCTGGTTCACCTTGTGGCAATCGACTTTGGCTCTTCCTGAGATAGGCCTTCTTGAAACAACACAATCAACAGAGGCAGCATCAGCGGTCAAACCAATCCCAGGACCACACCAAACATCAGGAACGACAACAACTGAAGTTGATGCGTTATTACTCGCCATTGCCACATCTAGATTGCGGGTTTTTCTCTTCTTTTGCTTCTTCTTCCTCACCTTCTTCGCTTCCCAATTCGCCGAGCTCCGATTCACCGCCGGCGCCGATACCTGAGACGACGCAGCGCATCCGAGCCCCATGAATGACGACCCAGATGTGATGTTTTTCTTCTTCGTGGTAGTGGGGGTAAAAGTGGAGAGGAGAATAGAGGAAATGGTGGATTTACGGCGGGTGGAGTGGACGATTGGAGGGACTTGTTGGGGGTCTGGATCTGTTTCCGAGATGGGTTGATTTCTCGGTCTTCTGTATCCTAGGTGTTCTGCTATTGTTGAGTGATCCGCCACAGTTATAGGCATGGTTACACACAGGGAGGGGGTAGAGAGAGAAAGAGAGAGAGAGGAGAGAGAGCAGGGCCTCCGGACGGAACGGGGACAACAGAGTTTACAGTGAATAAACTGAGCAACGCTGCTATTTTACGTGCATATCAAAATTTATGACATTCGTTTTTATATTTTATACGTAAAATGACATATTCCGTAGATATGTATTCGTTTTGTCTTAATTTATTTGTTCACTTTTTAATTTTTACATATCCCCAATTATTTGTTTAATTTTGAATTTAATTTATCAAAATTTCCTTAATGTCTTTTTTTTTAAAAAAAATCACACTTTAAAAAACGTAACTCTCATTTAATATTAAAAAAATTAAAGATATTTTTGAAAAGTAAAAACTTTTAAAAGTAATAATTTTGTTCTCTAAATAAGTTAAAATTTTAAAAATGAACAAATAAATTAGGACAGGGGAAGTATCATTTAACGTACAATTAGTAGATTTGTCCATGAGAAAAGGGAAAATAAATTTGCAAAGGAACAAAGATAAAGAACATGGGAATCCTCTAGTTTGATGTAGTGTTATGAATACTCGAGTATGTAATTATCCTACTAGACCAAAAATAGTATGTCTAATGAGAAAGTTTTGGTACTCAGATTTTACATACAGATTCGGATACAGGTGTGTCCAAAATTATTGAATATACATGAAGGGCTCTTTGATTTCTAACACATCTGCGTCTGGATATTTCCGTAAAGTATGTGTACCTAACATTACTCATATTTAATTACTCAAACACTCTCTAAATTCCCATCCAAAATCACTCTTACTCCTCTAAAAATTTTCGTGTCACTGTCACCCCTGACGTTACTTAAAGCTCAGTGCTCGTAACTGCGTTAATGAAAGTGTTAAAAAGACAAAACATCCTTGATATATGAAATCCTAGGTGCAATAAAAAACCTTAGGTGCGATCAGATACCCTAAAGCTCGATACAGCACATGGTATCGAATGTAGCTAATGAAATGGAAGGTGGGGATGGACCTGTATTGGGTGCAATAGAACTGGAGTCAAAGCTTCAATGGTGGCTAATGGAGCAGAAGCTTCAATTTCCCATTGGATGGTTTTTGGTGTGGAAATTCTTTGGTCTAAGTAAAAATCTGAACATTTTCAAGATCAAGGCTTCCTTTTCTTGTCTCTCATTGTCTCGTGAAACCTTCTCAATATGATTCTCTCTCCAATCTCCATTGACATACTCTATTGCAATCAATGAAGTATCAACTACTAAAATGTGGGTACTTATTTATACGTGTAAACAAAATATTTATACTTACGAATATTTAATGTGTGTCGAAGATGGGTTTAAAGAGTGGAAGGCGACGACAGGGGAAATGGTGGCAGATGTTGTGGGTGTGGGAATGGGCTTTTGGCGGTGGTGAAAGTGAAAAGGAATAAAAAAGTGAAGAGTGAGGTGAAGAGGAGAAGGTAGAGACGGTGAGTACAAAGGTAGTAGGTACTGGTAGCTCATCCTCTGTGTTTGTGTATTGAAGTAGGATTTTTTATGAAAGTAATACAAAAACGAAAACAAGTCAGCAAAATACCCCAGTTTGGAAACAATGTATAAAACTATTCTAGGTCGCAGGGTATGTATGCGACCTACACCAATTGTACGACACGCTGACGGTGACTGCTGGTCAAAGATTCTCAATATAAGGTCGCATACCCAACCCACGCCCTTATTGTGTGGTCGCATATTGGACCCGTAACCCGATATAGTGAATAGTAAGGTTGCATTATCGCCATGCGACCTTTTATAGGGGTTATATATATACACAACTCTGGTTCGAAATGTAACATAAGAGAAAACATGTCTTCTTCCCGCCATGCGTCTGGCAGGAAAATGGAAAAGGGAGAGAGTTCACGTTCAAGACACACAAAATCTGGTACTAGATAAGGCGAGCGACCTTCATTAGCTGTCATTGCCACTGTTCAACCGGACGTATCTATTACTACTGACCGGACCGGATAAAGTGTACGTCGTTAGGGCGCCGGCCTCGAGTCAATGGTTTAATTTCTTAAAACAGGACTTTCCTCAAAATATGTAAAAACGAGTATAATGGATAGTCCGGAGTATCGATCCACAGGGAAAAGAAAGTTGGATTCAAAGATTTCACAAATTGGTTTTTTTTGACGTTTCGGACGTCAACCTCAAAGTTTGTTTGGTGTGGTTAACAATGATATTAACTAAGTGAGAGATTAAAACTAGATTAAGGAGTGGGGTTAAGTCCTAAAGTTTGGTCTATTCAATTCTTCCGTTGGTCTATCTCTTCTCCTTATAACTCAATCTAGCCCCCGGTCTCGGGTTTTAGATCGAAAAATACTTCGATGAAAATCAGGATTTTAACTCATAAAATGGTTTGATGGATTCTTTCAAGTTCAAGGAAATGGGATCAAAAGATGAAGGACATCGATCCAAGTATTAGATATACCAACTCTAAGGATGGTTATAACTAAGCAAGGACTTAACTCTTCATTTTTGTTTCAATAGGAAGAACTTAGAAAGATCCATCAATGGACATTAGATACATATTGAGAAGACATAGACCAACATGATTTTGAATAAACCTCATATTTAGACTTAACCCACACTAGTTTAGCTATTCATATTTACCATAAACATGAGAAAAGTGAGAGAAAACATGATGAACAAACTTATCTAAAGAGAAAAATATGAATGATCTAACCAATGCTATACTAGAAAACTCTTAGAAAATCAGATTTTTAAGGTGAGAAATGCAATACTAATGGAAATATAAAAGTAACTCTTACCAATACTTGAGTGATTCCAAGAGAATACAAGGATTCACAAGAGAATAACACTAAAAGATTAACAACTTACTAAAAACTTGAAGAACAATGCATGAAGAACAAAATATCCTAAGGCAAAAGGAGGCAAGAGCTCTCAAAATCTGATAGAATTATGTATATTCTATGTGTAGTGTGTGTGTGTGTGTGTGTGCCTTTGCCAAAGAAATAACAACCTACAAAATATCCTAATTAATCTAGGTGAAATTACAACTCTACCCTCCATAATGGCATAATAAGAAGCTTCTTATTCCATTCTCTAGGCTAAAAGCTTTCTTGTCCCCTGATTTGGCACAAAATTTGATGTAAAGTGGTCCCCAAAGAATCAGCCGGAATTGGGTCTCTATCGATAGGAGGATCTTTTCTATCGATAGAGAAGTCCTCTGGTATTCGTTTATCAAGCCTTCTATCGATAGGAGTGAGTCTCTATCGATAGGGAAGTCCTCTGGTCTTCTTTGATCAAACCTTCTATCGATAGGAGTGAGTCTCTATCGATAGGGAAGTCCTCTGGTCTTCTTTGATCAAGCTTTCTATCGATAGGAAGAGACCTCTATCGATAGAGAAGTCCTCCTATCGATAGAACTCATCCTCTATCGATAGAGGGCTCTTCTTTCTGGTTCTTTTGCTAGGACTCTATCGATAGGGAACAACCTCTATCGATAGAGAGGGCTTCTGACTTCTATTTTCAGTTCTTCCTTGTCTCTTTGACCCGGCCTCACTTTTACTCCTCCTGAGCCTTCGTTTGGTCCTCCATCAATATCGCCAATGGTTCCGAGGCCTTAAGTCATGGTGGAACCTTTGGGCATTCATTTAGTGCTCGAAAACCTGAAATGCTACAGAAACAACTACGCGTGCAACATTAACTAGAACAATACATTTGCCTACGCATAAATGTCAAAATGAGTACACGCAACATTAACTAGAACAATACATTTGCCTACGCATAAATGCCAAAATGAGTACATTGAGCCACGTTATTATGCAATATAGTGCGCTCATCAACTACGGAGAACCTTGACCCGATGTCTGCCTTCTTTGCCCATCACAGATCATTGCGACTCTTGCCGGTGGAACACATGAACAGTTACCAGGGGAATCGCCCAATAACGAATAGGATCAAGGTTTGATAGCGTACAAGTCGTATCTCGAGTATAAGTGTTGACCCACGTGAAGACCATAGGACGCTTCAGCGTTTGGACTATAGCTTGGCAGGTTATGATAGGTTGGGTAAACGAATATTCGTGGAGTTGAAAGTGCAATATGATGCCATATAAGATGTGTACTTTATGCTAGATTAGAATCAGACCTCATATGACGGTGAAGTTGCGGGTGTACTAGAATGGCCAAACCTATTCGTTGAGCGCAACAAACTTGAAGCGAAGTGTAAAAATTCCTATGCTAAAGTACCGAAAGCACGGTCCATGGCGATGATACATGGTAGACGAAAAAACCGTCTGCACGGTGACGTTTGTCGAAGGCGTTTCGGGCAATGATGAGACGGGTCATGCGGCAAACGTTGATCAATGAGGTCATAAGAGATGTAGAGAAAAACGGTTCAAACCCAATGCCTTATATTAGAAGCATCAAGAGGGACCCACAATAGTTACATTTGGTGTTAAATGTTTTCTTCAAGATTGTAGTAGAATTTTATATTTTCAAAAAATTGGTATTGTACATCTTTAAAAACGTTTGCAGTAGAATTATATGTCATCAGTTTTTATCAAAATTTTATGTGATCATTAGCCCTATATTTTTTGCAAGACCAAATCATTCATTTCTTGAGGATTGTTATTTCAACAAACCAAATTATGCAAGCATTCATTACACTTGTAGAAAATTATACATCATTGATTTTGACTAGAAAATAAACAAATTATACATTTCTTCGTCCTTGACTTGAGCCCTCTGGAGTATTTTGTAGACATTTGCACCTGTTGTGTCTCGATTATCCACATTTACTGCACGCTTGTCTTTCTGATGGACGCGAGTCAACCAAGCCCATCTCGTTTTGAAATCGATGTGTCTTCGAACGTCCTTTAGGTCAGGGTTAAGTAGTTGGTGGAAATATCTTCTACCCGATATATGGTTCCCAGTACGAATCGTCTAATATAGGGTGAAATGTGGAAGACATATACATTTTTAGGTTGTTTTGAATTGTCCATACAGGATCAATGAAGCGCAATGGCTCAAGCGACATTTTGCTACAAACTGTAATGACGTGGGAGCATGGAAACTTATGCTGTTGTATCTTATTGCAAGTGCACGTTTTTTCCACCAAGTTAACTGTATGTTTGTGATCTCCTTTGTATGGCGACACTACACTGTGACATGTTTGTACCTTGTATATTCATCCGCCTTATTATACTTTGTTACGCGATGTCATCTAGTATTTTTACTCCAGGCTCGCTATAGAGTAAGCGCGATTTTACCATACATCTCATCGTGTAGTAATGATGCTCTAGGCAAATTTGTTCTATCACTGAAGTAATGAACGCATTTGTACTAGGTCATCATTACTGTGGTTTTGATCGGAAGGTGTCGTGCGTCCTTAAGGACACTGTTGAAACTATCAGACAAATTTATATGTTGAGCACCATAGCGATGACCGTCATCATAAGCGAACGACCATTCTTTAAGAGGAATTTTGTCGAGCTCTGCCGCCACCACCCCTCCTTCAAGGATTCTGCACTTGAGCAGTTGTGCGTTGAACTTGCATTTCTGCACTTTGCACGCGATACCCTTCACTTGCTCCCCTATTAGTATGCTTTTCAACTTCTTTGCAAAGTTTACACCGATGTGTCGAATGCAATACCTGTGGTAGGCGCGAGGTGGTCTCCAATCTACATTATTTTTTACGAAGGTGAGAATCTCATTGTGTCTGTCTGAAAACAGGCATAGGCCGGTTCCTTGTGTGACAAAGTATCGAATGCAATTTAAGAAACCAACCCCATGTCTCCGTCTGCTCGCTTTTAACATAGCAAATGCTATCGGAAAAACAACATTCATTGAGTCTTGACTAGCTGCCACAAGAAGCGTACTCTTGTACTTACCGGTAAGAAATGTACCGTCAATGCTGATGACTGGTCGGCTGTGTTTGAACCCCTCAATGCAAGGTTTAAACGCCCAAAAAACTTGATTGAATACACCATCATTGGTGTAGTCTCCGTGAGTTGCTGGAATCATATGCCAAATAATATGTGCGTTAGTCAACATAATATCTTCAAAGAATTTGGGTAGCTCAATAAATGAATCCTTCCAATCTCCAAAAATCTCCGCTATAGCTTTCTACTTTGCACCCAAGCTTTCGCATACGATGGCTTGTATCCGTCACATTGATCCTTTACTGTGGCCATCAGGACTTTCACCTTTACACTGGGATCCGCACGGACTTGGCTGCGTATGATGTTTGTAATAAATTTTGCATCGAGCATAGGATGGTCGGTCATCATGTGGACTGCCACGCACCTGTGCAGACCATCATACTGAGTAATTGACCAATGACTGACCTTCTTCTTGCAAGCAGCACGAAGTCTCCATTGGCAAGGCACTCTGTTATTACATTTGTACACTAGTAGTTCCAGTGTCGACTGCTCCGTCCTTGCCGTTTGGTTCCTATCCATATTGTACTTCTTCATTATCCCCTGAATCTCGGTCTTTGCCATGAACACCATACCTACATGTAATTTTGAGGTATGGTCCCATCTGACGGTCACATTAGTCGGTAGAGGCGGATTGGGATCAACGAAATTTTTCCACGTATTTTGGGTGAAAACTCGTCAGGGGCTTGAATAGTGGGGTCACATTGTCGGCGGTGACATCATCTGTCGTGAGGCAAGCGTCAATATCCTTGTCCGAGCTCTCCTGTTTGTTCTTAGCATCCATCTCAGCCTCGAAACCCTCCGAACCATCAAGTTCGCCTCCTTCAAATACATGGTCGGCTGATTCATAGAAGCCATCGTCATCAACCTCTAGTGAGTGGTGTATATCGTCTAGATGTCGCGAGTTAGAATCTCGCTCGAATACATTCCTCGCTTCCTGATATGTTTCTGCAAGAACATGACGTGATGGAGGTAGTGACTGGGTATCCTTCACCTCTACAAATAACTCCGGAACATAACCATAAATGTTCCCCGCCACCTAGAACATAATGTCAACACTATTATCATCGACTAGGGAGAAAGCTATATAATGATAATTGTTGTGTGGGAAACTTTGTACTGGATACCGATATGTGATTCTTATTTGTGACTCTAACATATTTGTTGAGATACAAATTTGCTATTGTAACTCCATTAAACTATTTCCCCTATAAAAAATAAGGACCCTTGTCGATCCACCAACCATCGTTGGACCTTTGGAGGCTTTGATAACTTGACCTCTGAAATGAATAATAACATGTGAATATTCAGTCGACATTGTAAGACTATGAGATAAGTTAGGGGAAAATCGTTTAAAGTTGGCATGGCTGCAACTTTATAATATTGAAAGTTGCATTTAAGGTCACATCCTTAACGTGCAACCTGCGCTGGTACGTCCTTCATTTTAGTCCTCTATCCTGCATCCTGCAAATTGCACGCATGTCACATGATGAGGATGCGACTATTATAAAGGTAGGTCGCATCCTTATCATGCGATCTGCATTGTACGTATTTTTTTGACATGCGAGCTTTTCAGACGAGTCAAGTCCGCATGACTTTTCCAGACGAGTCAGGATGCGAATTATCTGTCATGCAATTATGATGGACGCAGATACAAAACGCGACCCATAGGTACCATGCAAAGTAGCGAACAAATATTCTTTTGGTGAGATATATTTTGTAAGATGGAGCATACTTCATTTCGAACAATCGACTATTTGATTTTAGATGTGCTTGCAAGCATTATATAGGCAAAGGCTTCATAGGTCCCATTATAATGCTTCAATTGGTAATTTAATTGTTAGTTTTTAAAATTTTATTGGGTCTCAATTTATATTTTTTTCAATTACCCTTCTTTTTAAATGTCTTTGAAATGCTGTTTCCTTTATAGTACTCCATATTTTACGCTACTATTTCTTACATGTGAAAATGACAAAATTATAATTGAATACTTACAAGATAGTACCAATACACTTAATATAAAAAATGCACAACATATACGCGATTGCCAAAAGTACCACCAGCATAAAAAACAATGCAAAAAATATAATAGTCTAGCCCCTTCGTCCCCTATGAGGTCGACCCGGTGGGTGGTCGTGTCGACTTCTGGTGCCACAAGGCGGTGGTCGCCAGTCACGGGGGGGGGGGGGGGGGGGGGGGGGGGGCTGAACTTGTCGCGTTGCAACCGAGGTGACAAGCACATCGGTACTACCCAACTGTGTAACCATGCCTGCAGCCTCTAAGGGCCAACAGTGACGTCTACCTCCCACGACGCCTCAAACTCCTCCTCTAGTCTCGAGTCAACCTTCATTCACTTCGGGTCCTGCCCCTCTCCAACAAACGAGCTGCTACTACCCACCGGGTCAACTAGGAGATCCATCTACGCCGAATGGACCTCCTGTGAACTCTCAGAACCCTCCACTTGTCCCGCTGCAAAACTAGTCAAAGCCTCCCCGAACAAAGGAGTCATGGGGAACGACGGTGAAAAATCATAGTGTGGGGTGCTAGCGAGGGGCGTGGGAGATAGTGTCAGCACCGCCGGTGGTCTTCCTGTCGGTGGTGTTGCTGCATAGTCTATTGCTAGAGGTGGGTCATTATTGTCTTTGCCCACGTCCCTCCCCCCCCTCCCCCCCCCCCCCCCCAGGCACGGGGAGTGGTTGTGGGCCTCGTAGTAGGCTGTTGACCGGACCGGCAAAGTGCGTGTCGTTAGGGGTGCCGGCCACGTGGTCAGTGGTTTAATTTCATAAAACTGGACTTTCCTCAAAATATTAAAAAAATGAGTATAGGGATAGTCCGGAGTATCGATCCACAGGGAAAAGAACGTTGATATCAGAGAATACGCAAATTGGTGCTTTCGACGTTTCGGACGTCAACCTCAAAGTTTTGTTTGGTGCGGTTAAGCAATTATATCAACTAAAAGGAGGATTAAAACTAGATTAAGGAGTGGGGTTAAGTCCTAAAGTGTGGTCTATTCAAATCTTCCGTTGGTCTATTTCTTCTCTTTATAACTCAATCTAGCCCCCGGTCCCGGGTTTTAGATCGGAAAATTCTTCAATGAAAATCAGGATTTTAATTCTTAAAATGGTTTTGACGGATCTTTCAAGTTCAAGGAAAAAGGATTAAAAGATGAAGGACATCGATTCAAGTATTAGATATACCAACTCTAAGGATGGCTATAACTAAGCAAGAACTTAACACTTCATTTTTATTTCAATATGAAAAACTTAGAAAGATTCATCAATGGCATTAACAAATATGGAGAAGATATAGACCAACATGGGTTTGAAATCAACTTTACATTTAGACTTAACCCACACTAATTTAACTACTCATATTTTAACATGAACATTGTAGAAGTGATAGAAAACATCATTAAACAAACTTATCTAAAGACAATAAGCAAGAAATAAACAAAACTCTAATAGAATCAGATTTTAAAGGAAGTAGAACAATACTAAATGGAAGAAAAACAAGTAAAACTTACTAACACTTAAGTGCTTCCAAGAGAATACAAAGATTCATAAGGGGAAGAACACTCAAGGAATCAAAACTTACTTAAAACTTGAAGAACAATGAAGAACAAGCATAAAAAGCAAAAAGGGAGGCAAGAAAAGCTCTCTAGAACTGTGTAAATCTGATATATGCTAAGTGTGTTGTATATGTTATGTATGAGAGACCCCTTTAGCCAAAGAAACAACCTAAAATAAAATATCCTAACAAACCTAGGTGAAAGTACCATTTTACCCTCCACAATGGCAATTTAAGAAGCTTCTTATTCCCTTTTTTGGCCCAGAATTCGAGTAAAAGTCGGCCCCACAAGAATCTGTCGGACTTGGGTCTCTATCGATAGGAGGATCTCTCTATCGATAGAGAAGTCCTCTGGTATTCATTTATCAAGCCTTCTATCGATAGGAAGAAGTCTCTATCGATAGAGAAGTCTTCTGGTCTTCTTTGATTAAGCTTTCTATTGATAGGAGTGAGTCTCTATCGATAGGGAAGTCTATTTCTTCAGTAAAAATTGCCCTTCTATCGATAGAAGGGGTTCTCTATCGATAGAGAAGTGCACTGTCCGATTTTAAACTTCTGTCTCTATTGATAGGCATCAATAGGCAATTCTTCTATGGATAGAGAGAGTCTCTATTGATAGGACTCCACTCTCTATTGATAGAGAATGAGTCTGTCTTCAATTTTTGTAGCTTCTTTCTTCTTTCGTTCCGGCTTCTCTTTTATCATTCACGGACCTTCCATTTGCACTTTTATCAATGTCGTAAATGGACCCGAGGCCTTTTAGTCGTAATGAAGCCTTTGGACATGCTTTTAGTGCTCGAAAACCTGAAAGGGTACAAAGACAACTACGCGTGCAATATTAACTAAATAAATACATTTGCCTACGCATAATTGCCAAATTGAGTATATTGAGCCACGTTATTATGCAATATAGTGCGCTCATCAGCTGTGTTGAAGATTTGAAAGCTCCAGCCTCGATGTCCTAGAACTGACACCTATTCTGCTGTCAAGCCCGACACAACTATCTTCTCATAAACTCGATGTTGCATTTTGACAAATAAACAAGTTATTTTATGTTCACGGTCAAACGCTATTAACAAAAAAGGTATCACAACTAAAATGACCATCTGAACATAAATTCAAGACGAATCAATTACCATAGCATAACAAACAGCGCCATCTAGCCAACAAAGCAACGGGTGACCCTCTGGTACCAAGTCGTGTACGGGTCGTCAAATGGGTACAGCCCGTCATCTGGTAACCCGGTAGGAACAACACGCTGCAACCTTTGCTCCCACAGTGCAAGGAAGGGAGCACGTGCCACTCTCTAGTCTCGATTGGATCTGCACAGGTCTAGTCCGTGAGGTAAATCGAGAGAGGAGGTCGGCCCAGGAACTATCTAACGAAAGCCGAATTGTCGCATGATGCAGTCAAGCTGGCGAAGCTTCACTGTCGCGAAGCAGACCAACGGCATGCACGCATGCCAGATAGCAACCCCAGCACGACAATACTCTGAAAGTGAATCAGCTCCGGTGAGTAAGGTACCCAAAGAATATACAAAGTTGTCAATGTAAAAGAAGCACAATTAAATACGATATATGGAATAAATGTGTTTCTACAAAATGAGCAAATGATGTACCTGATCATCAGTCTGCTAATCGAGTGCATACCGGTATGCACTCACCACGTGAGTCACGTAGTCAATAGTGACAAAAACATCCCACCACCTACATTTGTTACAATATAGCAAAAAATTATAAATAGCAACAAATTAATATTATACAAAAATCAAATGCACTAAACCCATATATGATTTCATGTACCTCGCAATCAGAGGAGAACCTACGGTGGAACCTGCCTCCTTAGTTGTTGGGGGGAAAGGTGGGGGAAGTGATCCCACGCCCATACTTGTACCAAAAGAAACATTCCACCAACGTCTTTTGCTCTTGATCAGCCCCGTGGCAGAGGTGGCTGTAGAGGAAGGCCAGAGCGGCTAACCCCCAATTGTAATTCGCAGCCGTCGCAAAGTTTGCTAGAAGCTCAAGTAACATCAAGTGGATATATAAGCTTGAGTTGTTAGCAAAAATAGAACCGCCCAGCAACTTCAAGATATAGGCCATGGCCTCCTGGGCAACTAAAATTGGTGCGGCATCATCCGCAACCTCCCTGGTAAAATTATCCCGTAATCATGTTATCCTCACTCTACCCCCTTTTTGATCCTCAGGGAGAAGGACAACACCAAGCAACCGGTCACAAAGCTGAGCCCAATCCAAGCCCAGTGATAAGTAGGTCGTCTACCTGTAGCCCTAATAGTAACTCAACATCCTGTAGGGTGACTGTCGCCTCACCACTCCATAAGTGAAAAGTGTGCGTCTCTAGATGCCACCTCTCTGCCAACGCAATAATGAGGTGCCAATCAAGCAGGACAAAGGGGAGCTCTAAAAGTTCGATAAAACCAGCCTACCGTACTAGCTGGCGTACGGGCTCCGATGGACTCCCACGGCTCCTGAGCTGAGCCTCTGACCGACGACACGTCAAGACTACACTGTCCATCGGACCATGACCCTGCAAGCAACAAACATATCGACAACAGGATAACGATTATAAATTTAATTACACAAAACAATATATTTACAACTAGCGAATATTTTATAGCAGCGGCCCAGATGTCACCAAAATTGTGCTAGCCTTGAAGAACTAGCAAAGACAGGTCTGAGGAACCAAGATTCATAGTGTATCCTGCGAACTCAATTATATACCACCAAATTATGCCAACAATGAGGAACGTCAAGAAATAAAACTTCTTTAATGATTTTAAATCTTTCTCAAAAATCATAGTTAGATAAGAAGACTTCAAGAAGACTCTTCAGTGTCTAGGTAAAAGGTTTACTAAGTTCACCTATTCCTATATCTCGTGCCAATGATACCGCATGCTTTCATTAGAATTGCAAGTTTTCAATAACTAAATACTTGTAAATATTTCATAGGTAAAACTAAATACTTCTACGGCCCATTTGATAAACTTCTTGAAAATCATAGATTTGTAGATTTAATTTTTAGTTGTGTTTTTAGGTTGACTACTTACAAATGTTGATTTTTTACTCCAGTTTTTTTTAGACTTAATTTTAATGATTATGATATACAAATTTGTTTTCTAATTTACTTAATTTTAGGGTATAGTTGTGCGTTGTTTCAAATGCTTCCAAACTCTCTAGAATACAAAATTTTAGTGGACACGCATTTTACAAATGCACCAATGCAATGCCCACATTGCAAGGCCAAACACCTTGAGATGAACTAAAATCTAATCAAAATAAAGATGGAAAATATGAACATATGAACACTCCTCAGTCCTCAGTCCTCATCAATCTGAACTACAGAAAATATGAACACTTTTTCATATACAGAAAAGTTATAAACAACAACGATACAAAAACAATATTCGACAAACCCAAAATTCATATACATTGTGTCTACAAAAAATGAAGTAGGTGTGTTAACCGATTGAAACGTATATATGTTCTATCTACAAAAAAACCTACAAAACAAAAATGTATTTGACATGAACATGTAAAAATTAGTGTTGTTTGAAAGGTGTGTTTCTAAAAAAATAAGGTGGGCAGAGGAATTAGGGACCATGTTGCTGCCATATGGAGTCAAAAAGCCTATAAACAAATACAGAAATTCAATATGTTGCTGCCACGTGAGACTGCCTCCTTTAAACACATACAAAAATTCAACTTTAATGCATCTAATAAACACAAATGAAAGCCCAAACCACAACTCCAAAACCCATAACTTAAGATAGATACATAAAATAGAGAAGAGAGAGGCAAGCAAACCCTTTTTTTGAAAATATCAGTAAAAATAACAAGTAGCTCACCAAAATAGCGTAAGAAATCCGGAATGGTGGTGGCTGGAGAAGTTTACGCTAGTCTTCGGCGCTTTGTGATGGAATGGTGGTCGCATGTGAAGGAGAGAAAAGTCAGAATGGATCGACAAAACAGATCGAAGAGGGTTACCGGTGGGAGAAGACGCTGATGCCGACACCAGAGAAGAAAAGATTTGCGGGGAGGTGGTACTAGTGGTCGCTGGGATGGAGAAAAAAAGAGGCGACGATGGAATCCAAGTCCCTTTTCGCTGCAAAACAAAATTTCAAAGGTCGCAGGGCAATATTATGAAGTCAAGATTGTAGGAAATTTTGCAAACCTAAGGTCGCATTCTACCTACCCGACCATAAGGTCACCTGGTCCATACGCGACCTCTTATGGTCGCTTGGTGCTTATGCGACCATTGACAGATTTTTGGGTGGACCAATTGACCACCTATAACGCCACAACTTCCGGCACGTTAAATTTTCGCGTTAAATTTTTTTTTATTTAAACCACTTTATGTATCAAAATAAATTATCAAAAGAAAACTAACTTTTATTTAATAATAAATTATAACAACGTTAAACATTTAGGTAAATCAAGTTGCAAATTGAATTGACCAAAATACCCTTTCGGGTTTACAAATTTATTTAAGATAAACTAAAACCTTAAGGTAATCTACGGATAAGGTAGCCATGTGAATGTCTCTCCTCTAGTAGTCTCCAGCTCTTCCGACATGATCGGTTTCTCTATCTGCACTTATATAGCCATGTGAAACGCCAGGGACAGAGAAGTTGCACCGATGAGTAATGAAACTCAGTAAGACAGGTTACCTGAAAAATCAAACACAAAGACGTACAACATTCAACAATTCATATTGACATACAAGAAATGACAACATATGCTGATATCGAATAAAAATAAGCAGTAAACACATCGGGTTAATTTTGTTTTTTTCCGCTTTCATTATCTTGTTTAAGTGGGACGACGCCCGGTCACATGGCACGACGGCCGGAGCATGCACGTGGGACTGTATACCCCTTAGCACACCTCGGGGCTTGAACCTGGTAAGCAAGCTTGCATGTGGGACTGGTTACCCCTTAGCATACCTCGGAATGACATCCGGCAATCCACCATACACGTGGGACTGGTTACCCCTTAATATCTTCGGAATGACGTCTGGCATCGAGCAGCACGACGGCCATACCCAGCATAACCACAAATTTTAATCTTTAAGTTTGATTACAGTTGTTCTCTACAACTAACAACGCACTGAAGTTCAACATTATCAATATATACATGTTAGGCATCAACGCGTTCTAACGAGGTTTTCAATTCTCACGAGATCCCATGGGAATTCGAAGGCAGAATCAAAGCATAGTAGATACATGTGAGAGTGTTCGTGTTGTCTGGTGGACAAAATACAGTATATAATTAAAGCCCGTGTACTAGAATGTTAAGTTAAACATGCTGGAATTTTGCTCTATACATCAACAGTTCGCTCGAGCGACCCTAGCTCGCTCGAGCTGGCCAAAACAAGTTTACTGTTTGAATTTGAAACTTAAAAATTTCTGCAGCTCGCTCGAGCGACCTATTAAAAAAATATTTTATATATTTTTTTTATGAAATTTAAAAATTTTCACATCAACCTCGAGCGAGCAATCTCGCTCGATCGAACCATCGTTTTTCCCAGATTCTAAAATTTACAGAATTGAATATTTTCGTACGGATAAAACCCTAAAAATTCAATAGAAATACTAACAGATCACAAAATCATGCAATAACAATGAAATTGAACATCCTAAGATTGGTAGGTAAGCAATCCTACCTCAATTTGGTGAAAACAACGACGACTAGAACAAATTTTTGACGAAAAACTTCAACCCAAGTTTCTCTCTCCTCATGAACATCTTCAAAGGTCTTCTGAAATTTCCTCAACACCTCACAATACACTCTCTAACCTTCTGGATTTTGAACATACGTGTAAAACCCATCGATTCGCCGTCCTATTTATAGATTCGAGGTGAAAATCTCTCTTAATGTCCAAATTAAATCCTCAATTCATTGCCATGAAATCCCAAATTGAATTTTTATAAAATCTCTATTAATCCATCATCAAATCTGAGTGAAATCCGTTTATTTGTCATTTAAACGAATAGAATCCTAAGTTTATTCGTTCGTTATTCGAAAAATCTTATTTAATGACCATGAATACGAAAAAATTCCAAAAGATGTCATTTTCGAAGTTGCTGAAAATTGATAGCTCGCTCGAGCGGCCTATTAAAATAATATTTATTTATTTTTTATTTTTTAAAACTCTGAACTTAAATAGTGAAATACTCTAAATAAAAATCAAACATTAATTTTAAATTATTTTAAAATTACGGATTATTACACCACCTACGTGGACTAAGGTCATGGATGTATCCTGCGACCTAGAGTAGTTTTATAAATGGTTTTCGATTTGGGGTATTTCACTGACTTGTTTTCGTTTTTGTATTACTTTCATAAAAAAATCATTGAATGGTGGAGAATGATTAACTTTGTGATGCCCTTCATTTTTAGAGAGATTACAATTTGTTGTTTAGATTGAGAAATTGTTTCAATGCCAATTTGCTAATTCTGTAGATTGGAAAATTATTTTTATTCTTTATTTCTTTTGTTTTCTATTTTTTTGTCTTCTCTTTTGCACCATTGATACCTTTTATCATTACACTGTTTAATTTGTTTTCTCACTCTTTTTTTTTTTTGTTGGGGGGAGCGCAACGAGTTGTGTCTTAATTTGGGGTTCCTTAAGAGTATTTCAATCTTATTCTCATATTCTATTTCCCTCCAAAATCTTTTTTCTGTTCAACAATCTAACTGGACATGCACAGAATGGATCAAAATAGTACTCTAAGTCAGGGGTGATAGTGACACAAAAAATTTTAAATGAAAAAAAATAATTTTGAGCGATAGTTCAGGGGTGTCCATTGGGCGATAATTCAGGGGGTGTTCAAGTAATTACACCAAAATAGTATCAGTCAAATTAGGTATTGTATTGGCTAATGTCTGGTCAATCCTGAGTCGCCTAATCAATACAAGGTTGCACCGGTATAATTTAAAAAAAATTAATTTATGATTTTTTAAATAATTACACATAAAATTAGATTTAAACCACCCACTTTTACGTTTGGTGATTTATTTTTAAATTTATATGTCAAATGTGATTTTTTTTGAGGCCTTGATTTTTTTAGGCCTTACATTTATAAATCACGTTTGGTGATTTATACGTTTGGGAATTTATGATTTTGAGGCCTTACGTTTGTCAAATGTGATTTTTTTTTTGTTAAAAAATATTATTTGAGAAATATATATTATTTTTTAGAGATAAATTTAAAATGATATGTCAAAATATACCGATATCAGTACGTACCATACCTATAAAAAAAAATAGTAAATTTTGTCGGTTTGATATTAATAACTTTGATTTCATGGCTCTTACAATTTCCTTTTTTCTAAAATCAATTTCAAATTGTGATTTGCCATACCTAAATTTCAAATATGGTACGAGTAGCAAGTTAGTACCTAACATTTACCTTGCAACTTTGTTCTTTACCCTACAATGAGGTTCTTCCTTAATTTGAATGCAATTCTTTTGTTGTTTTCAAGTTAGTCCACTTTTCACTCTAGTGTTTGGGAAATTCTAAGTTCATTTAACCTCATGGGATTGCTTTAGTGGTCAAGGCCTAGGACATAGGAGTTTGCTCTTTCTTAAGGTTTCGAGTTTGAAATCTCTCAAATACTATTAATTTTTATACGGCCAGTCTATATCGGCATTGCTCTAACTTTAAAATTGGGATATTGTTAGTGGACGTTGGGATATATTTTTTTAGAGATTAGTCGAGGTGCTCATAATCTAACTTAAATACTCTGAGTTATCCAAAAAAAAAAAAAATCTAAGTTCATTTTATTGCGGCAAAATAAGAATCACTTGTGACTTGCACTCTTGAGTCACACACATTTGCGACGAAGGAATTCAGATTACGCCATCCATGCCTACATCATACTTGGATTGCAATCCGATCCTAGCACATCAGAACTCATGCCTAGGGTGATTGAAGATTAGCCAACAAATTTACATATAGAAGAATCTTAATACGGTTAAATCAGAAAGAGTAGATACTCTCTTCAACTTTTAAAAGGGTACATCAAGTCTACCAAAAATCACAATTGATGAATATCGTTCAATGGCTCTATTTGGCCTAAGAAAATTGTTGCCTTTTTAAATTGTTTGGACAAATTTTTTTTTGCTAATTTGGACTAAATTGTTGAAGAGTAAGGAATAGTTTGTGGTTTGTCCAAAAGATGAAACTATTCTTCTGAATCAAACAAAAGTAATCTAAGTAGAGTTAGCTTCAAGGACGTTTCTATCATTATATTTCACGAGTCAAACAAAATATGCATCAAGTACGGTCAACACACACTAAAAATAATTTAGTTTAAACGAGTTTGACTAAATTAAATTTTACTTGAAACAACATAATTTAATAAATTCAATAATTATTACACGAAATCCATTTATCTTGTTGAAAAATGAATTATGATTAACCGTTATAAAACTTTTTTTTTTATGATAAATGTGATTCATAATCATGTTGAGTTAAAGAGACGTTTGGAATTTTTTGAGGGAGGAGCCAAAAAATATGATCAACCTCCAAAAATATCCTTATATGAGGTCCACTTGGATGGCGATGGCCCTCCAAAAGCCCTAACCATGAAACAAATTCTGCTCAGGAATTTCTCGCTCTATACTCGCAATTTTCTCTCTCCTCAAACCCTTCAACTGCACCGAAATGGCAACAGTTTTCCGGTCTCCTCTGTTTCTCCTTTATCCTCCCTAAAATTCAGACTTCTCTCTTCGAAAGCCGATTCATTCACTGCAAACCCTAACTCTGTTCCTGAAACCAACTCCGCCCAAACCCACAAAGAAGAATCATCCACTGACGTAGACGATGTTAGCAACAAAGGTTAATCGACTTACTGCCCTCTGTTTGGTTTATAAGAAAATATAGAACAAAGCATAAAACCAAGTAAAATTATATATATGTTGTTTTCCAGCAATTGGAAGCTGAATATTACATTGAAGGGTATTGGTCAGTTAGAATTGCTAATGTTTAGGCCTTCTCGTTTCCCAAATTCCCTGAGGATTGGTTCTTGTATTTAGGTTTCTTCGCATATGAGGGCTTTTGATCTTAATTAATTTCATATTAATTTTATCTTTTGTGTCGAGTGAGAAAATGATTTTTGTATTGCTTTTGAGTTGCGGGTTCGAATCATTTGCTATTTAATTGCATTCTAAGGATTTGTCTTAATTAAGTATCTAATCTTCTGGGTTTGAGGCTTTGCTTCTGAATTCATAAAAGATTGGAGATATTGAATTTTTTTTTCAGTCTTTTAGGTAAATTTTGAGTTTTATGTAGTAATGTAAGATGTGTTTGGAAAATTGGAAATTCAACATGTACCATATTTCAGGGCACGGGGGAAGAATGAATTTCATGGATCTTGTGCTTTTATTATTAGCAACTTATGCACAAAAGCTTCTAGGTGTGTTATTTTTTTTTTTCTGGGTCTTATGTCTGAGTAGTTCCAAGTTAATCTGCAAATGAAAGGAAAAATTTGGAAGTCATGGGGAATAATTGGGAGGTATATTATGATGTCATACTCAACGTGGAAATTATTTGGTTTTAGAGCTGAAAAGACGGGTAGAGAAGTACTTTGGAGGTGATGAAGAAGCAATACCATCGATATTCGAAGCTATTTTGAAGCGGAAGTTGTCTGGCAAGCATGATGATTCGGATGATGAGTTGATGGAGGAATTTCGGCATAGGCTAGCAAATAATGTCAGTGATGAAGAGTCTGATTCAGAGGAAGATAAATAGTAAGTGATTACTGATGTTTGTAGAAAGGATGGGTTTTTTCACCTGTAAGTCCATAGAAAGAATTTTATGCTGGCTTATAGTGAAGAAGGATTCATAGTTTAAAGTATCGACTGCTTTTTAGATTATGTTAATGGATATTACTTATGTTCATATTTCCATGTTATTTGGCTGGTAATTTGCAGATTTGTGGCCTTGTAGGTTAGTGTCTCGAATCTATCATTCCTGTTGCTCGGTTTCCATCATCTTTTCCAACTGATCTTAAGTCGTTGACAGAGTTTGGCATGAGAACTATGGTTAATGTAATCATCTGGGTTAAATTAGGAATAGAATGCGAATATTTTGTCTAATTAGATAGTTGACAGGAAAAAGACTAACTGATCAAAAGTTATGGTGGTCAATATAGCAAGGAACTGTAAATCATGTTTATAGTTCTGACCAGTTCGTCACTTCATTCCTCATCCTTTTGATCTGCATTTTTCACCTTTGGGGTTAGGCCTTTTTTGGAGGCTGAATCAGAAATCCTGTTCTTCTGTACAAGACATTTTCTACAGCTGCTATCTTACTGTATAATATATTGTTCCAATAGAATCATTAAGAACATCCAATTTACTAGTATTGCGTATCCGGTTGTTTGCCCAAGCTAACCCGCGCCCGATGCTCTAGGATTAACCATTGTCATCTGACACTTTACCAGGGCTCTAGCAAGTTTTTGGATTTCTTTTTGAAAATCCAACCCTTTTTGTAAATATATCTTAATTTTGATTATAATGAGGTTCCCCCTAAAACAGCATATGCTAATTGTGAATTAAACTTGGATTAGCTTTATTATTCATTTATCTATGGTCTTAAAGTATTGTGGCACAGCGGTAAAACTGCCCCATTGTGGCCTTGTGTACATCAAGCCTTCCCCAGACCCTGCATATGCTGGAGTTTCGCACACTGAGTATGCTCTTTACAAAAAGTTAAATGGCCTGATACATGTCCATTTGGCCTGTAGTAATTATTGGATTATTCACTGTTTAGTTTTGTGTCTTTATTTGAATTTTTTTTTTAATTTTTTGTTTTTCATCAATTTTTTTATGGTTGTTGGTTCGTCTCGACAAGAGATTTCAGAAAAGTATAAAATTATGTTAAAAAATTAACAAAAGTTCAGAAAAGACAAAAAATAAATCAAAAACAACATCTGTGTTGGCTTATTTTTGTCTTTAGTGACTTTTTTTAAACTTTTGGACATAATTTTATACTTTTTAGATTTCTTTCAACGATACGAACCAATAAGCTACGAAAAAATGATATAAAAATAACAAATACAAAAAAAATTTGAATAAAGACAAAAAATAAACTAGAAAAATAAGTTAGGGCAAATGGACCCATGGTTAAAGATCATACTTATAGGGCGTCATGAGTTTAGACTTATTTTATTTGGAATGATACACACACACACGCATTTAATCATATTGTAAGATTTTGCCTATTCGATTGACAATCTTTTGTGTTTCCCTAGTTTTTTTCTTTCTTCCTTTATTCTCTCCCACTCCCACCCTCTATAGAGAGAAAAACTGGGATGAAGATCTTAAATCATATGAAGAGGAAAAAATTTTTTTTTTTTTTGATAGGAAGAGGAAAAAAATTGGTAATTTGATAATCAAGGAGACATTATGTTATTAGATGCAAAGGATGGCTATAATTATTTGAAGAGCGTAATGGAATTTGAGTTGGGTATTGTAATTATTTCCTTAAGTTTGTCGTTTTGTGTTTTATTTGATAAATTATTAATCGTTAAGAAGTTGGCATTAGGATTCTCTTCTCTGTTGAATTTGTCAACATAGTAGCAGTTGTGCCCTTATAGTGCATCGTCACTGAACACACACCCTCTCTCTCTCTCTCTCTGGGCCAAGATGGTACTGCGTGTAACCAAATTGATTGACATTATTGGGATGGAACATTGTGGTTGTGGTTGTGGTGTATCAAAGCATGTGAAAGGGCATCAAATAGACGTATCCCCCAACTAATTGATGAAAAAGAAAGAATAGTTAAGAGGTTTAAAGATGAAGTATGATAAAGAAAAAGGCAAAAGTCTACTTTATAAGGTTCCCAAAATGAAAGCGACAATCTTTATTATGTGTAATTATCCAAAAATCATCAATTAAAAATTTAAAGAAAAAAGAATTGTACAACTCGGTACATGTGCAATTCGGTACAGTTTGGTACGGTAAAAACAATGATACAAGGATAGACCGGTATAGTACGTACCTCTAAGTACCGAGCGGTACGGTACAAGATCAATAACTTTGGTTCAAAGTAAAGTTCCCTTTACAAGTTTCTTCCCAAAGATACAGAATAAAGGTAAATATATTGTATACCTTTGGTAGAAGGCAAGCAAGTGGGAAACATAACATGGAAGCGAAGCCTTCAACAGCCTCCCATTCTTGTTCTTGCTTTTCTTTTTCTTCTTCTTCTTCTTCTTCTTCTTCTTCTGATCATCGTTCTGAGAGTTCAAAATCCAAATTTTGTGAGAAAGCAACAGAGTTCGTATGCAGTGCATGCATCTTGTGCATTTGTTGCCCATTTGCCATAGCTTGGTGTGTCATCAGGCTACCATGTACAGTCGGTTGGCGAACTGTGCAGTATGCAAGACACCGGTATTGTGGGTCAGGGAAGAGGGTTTTTGCAGCGTATTCTTCGTTTTCCGACGTTGATTCTGAGATGGAGAAGGGTAAAGTGGACATGTGTAATAAGAGTTAGGGAGAAGGATGACAAAGAGGGCTAAACTTCAATTGTAGCTGTAGTAGAATTTTACAAATCATGGCTCTTATGTAAATTTTTTATCATGTTCCTCCATTAGCTTCTTATCAGTTACTACTTAATACTCTGTGGCTTCCTGCTCTGGTTAATTTTGATCAAGGACTGTGACAGGCCATATACATTTTATTTATCGCAGGTGATGCTAAAGGCCACCTTCTTCGATTTCAGTACTCTCAAGGAGAAAAGGATTATAATTTCAGTTGATGTGTTACTAGGGAATCACACAGGTTCATTATAGTATCATGACCAATTTGTGTTCAGCTTTTGGCCTGGCATATATATTTTTTTGACTCACGCTCTGTGGGTTTTGCATGGTAGTGATTTGTTTATGTTACCTCTATGGAGAATGGGTCCGATTGATTGGGCACAAGGCTTAGTTTGGTTTGGTTTATTTACTAGAAATAGTTGTAATTTCATAGCTCCAAACCTCCAACTATGTTGGGTAAGAATTGTAGACAATATGCTACAAACATAGAACCAAACCTGATAAAGAAGAGACGAAAATGGAGGAATCACTTATGGAAGAAGCTTATTCTGGAGGAAAGTTTTTTTGTACTCCATAGAGTTTGGCGGATAATCTGGTGTTCTTTAATTGGAAAAATAAGCACAGTATGCACAGATGGACAAAAAACCTGGTGCAATTAGGGGAATCTGCATGCCTAATCCCACATTAATTCTTGGTTGAATTCCAATTTGACCAGGTCTGTTGTCAGAGAGATCTCATATTTATCTTTTATAACTCCGAGTGTCCCTGGGTCAGTTTATGCTCACTTAGACTAATTCCTTGGGATTAATTTCACCGTTCACTAGCGAAGGCTGACATTATGTTTAGTTCAGTTGGATTGGTAATCTATTTTAGTAACTGATGATGTCAAAAAATTGGTGAGATATCCTGCCCTTATGCTTGGGCTCGTTCAAGCAAGTCTCCCCTGGTCACTGTAGAAGTGGTTGATGAACAGCTTGCTGTGATGTTCGAAATTGTCGATCGCCCCAGATTTAAGCTCTCCAAACCGGACCTGGGCTGGGTCCTTCAGGGTAGTTTGGAAGGCTTGGCACATTATCTTGTAGGGGATAGCATATTGAGTCAGGAAGGCCTTGTAGGTCTCCAAATGGTCTAATGGATTTTTTAGCCATCAAAGTTGTCCATTTGAGATCTACTGATCGGTCCATTATATGCCTGATCGGTCGGTAGGCCAGTCAAGCGTCAACCATCAACCATCTATTTAGTCGAACCGTACTTGATTGTACAGAATATACACTGACCATTGATCGGGCTGTTGCTGTCAGAGCCAAACCGGACTCATCAGACATCAGTAATCCTTATACCAACTGTCAACGAGAATGTGATCCTACTTGTCAACTAGGGGATGAAACAGTAGGCAGATGATTTAGCCATTCTAGCTAGAGATGCTTTAGTGGCTTTTAGTCTGCCACGGATAGTTTTCATCGTTTTTTTTTCCTTCTTATCACAAACTGTAAGGTTACCAATTACTGCCTTCGAATGAATCGAATCTGTATATGTTGGTATATGGTTTACCATTTATGTATGCGCTGCTTAGATATCGGTAAACTAGATTTGCAGTCACAATTTACTTCCAGGTCCTATATTGTGTTTTCACATCGAGCCCAATCCTAATTCTATGCTTCTTTCGTTTGTTCAAACCCAGTAAAAAGAAAGTGAGGTACAAGACTGGAGAGACATGATCGCAGTTAAAGAAATTTCTTGAATCGATTCACGAGTATGATTTTTATTTGCTCCAAAATGGTAGAAAACCCTACAATACAGTTGAAACAACTCTTAGAACGCTTATAAAAACTATTGCATAATGATTACGTCCACATGATCTCTGGAAAGTGTAAAAATTTTCCTTGAACTCATTTCTTGTAGGGAAAATGTTCCTCAAATATCTAGCATCGTTGAAGTTGTTTTGGGAGAACTGCCTGCCGCTCAGTTTGTTGAAATAGTGGGAAACTGAATCATCGGCCTCTGGTTTTAGGGTTGTTTTGGTGATGATAAAGTCATCCACCACAGCCTCAACCTCATGCTGAACCCCACTGCCATAAACCCGACTTGAGTCTGCTGCAGAAGTTGTCTTGAATATTACCACCGTTGAACTACCCAAAAGACTACAGAGCAAACTTCACCAACACCACTACCATCCCAAGTAATCACCACTTTCCATGTCTCTCTCTCTCCCCCCATCTGTGAAATGTTGCACCCTCTCTAACACAGGCTTTTTATACTTGTTCAATAGGTCCAGGCCACTATCTTAGGTCTCTCTCTCTCTCTCTCTCTCTCATCTCTCCCTCCCTCTCTCTCTCTCTCACACACACTCAACTCCTGTTCAGTTTCGCAACTCGAGAAGTTTAGATATTTGTCCCCACACAGAATATTATCCCCACTTTTCCTTGTCATTTTGGGGAAAGCTATTGTGGTTTCTTACATACTACACACCCTTTGAGGTCATGACAGTTGTATTGCAGTCAAATTTAATTTAGGATATTCAGATCAATTTAAACACACCTCGACTAAGAAACTATTATTACCGTCCACCAGTAGAGGCGTTGATTAAAGCCACAAAACGTCAAATTAATCATGCTTTCCTCATTGATTAAAAAAGAAATCATGCTTTCCTCACTAAGCATATGTATTGAGACAGATCCTTTCTAGTCACTTGCCTGTTGAATGATTTATAGGCTATTCTCGGGCTCACTTCAGTTGTTGGGATTGTTCACTTCAGTTATTAGGATTGCTCAATCATTTTTTTAGGCACATTTATGTTAACAAAGTGGGTTATGATTCATTGTTTTCGTCATTATTTTGTCCAAATAATTGCATTCTAAAAATATATTAGTAAATATCCAATAAATATAATTTTTACTAGAATTGATATTTTCGACGAGTTTTAAAAAGTAAACAGATTTTATTATTGAAGTGGATCCGAGAAGGATCTACAAAGGAAGATGGTGGAGTTCCTTAGAGCAACTCCAAGAGCACTAACTAATTTAGTTAGTGAAAAGAACCAAAAGATACACTAGCAATTTTGTCTATCTACTTTTTCTTTCATGAATTTCAACACTGTTTGCTATTTTAGCTATTCAATAAAACTAACTTAACCAACAGAGTAAAAATAAAATAAAACATAAGTTCACGTGTGGCATCCACATTTAATGACGTGGCAATGACATGACATTTTTTTAAACAGTCATATAATGCAATGACTATATTTCAACGGTCATATTTTATATTTTAACGGCTATATTCTAAAGGTTATATTTTTCTAACGGCTATATTTCAACGGTCATATTCTATATCTATAAATAAAATCTCTCATTCAAATGCATCATCGAGTTAGAGATAGGGAAACCCATTCTTAGCTCTAAGCGGACTTAGTGGAGCACTTGTGACGGAGATGGGGCCATGTAGTGAGCCCATCTAACCGTTCATTTCGGTAACGGATGGCTTAGATTCAAATCAGTATTTATTAATTTTTTTAAAAATAAATATTGATTTGAATCTGAACTGTTCGTTATCGAAATGGACGGCCAATTCCACTTGTGACAACTATATGGAGACTCATAATTACTTGTTGTATTAGTTTGTTCACTGTTTCTTTATTTACTTATTCGCAAGTAGAGTTCAAATAAGGAATATTAAAGTTCAAAACCAAAAATCAAATCTAATGTACACAGTTCATAAGCAATTTTGCTCTAGAAAAAAAACAGAATATGGACACATATGGAATTTTTGCTTTCAAAACATACTCAAGTTTATCTGAAAACAACCAAATATCCCAAAGTTGAAAGGTAATTTTGTCCCATGCTGAAGTGCTTGTTACAATATGATGCACTAACTAACATATACTCAAAAGACATGCATAGTGCCAATTCATGGAAATATTTCCTTCAACAAGCACATCAACAGCTCAACAAGCATTAGCCAACTAGGCTATTTATACCAAAGTTGTCAATACCGTACCGTACCGGCCGCTACCGTTTTGACATAAAAACGGTACCAAGTACTCCTAGTACCGTACCGCCTTCAATACCGGTCGGTACCGGCCGTACCGGCTAATACCGGCCATATCGGCCGGTACCGAATTTATTTGTTTTTTTTTTTTTTAAGAATTGCGGAAAAAATTAATTTTTTTGGACTTTCTCTCTATAATTTATATATATATTGATAGTTGCGATAAATCCGATACGGTACCCGGTACATGACCGGTACCGGTACGTACCGTACCAGTAGGAAAACCGGTACCCAAACCGATCCGGTATTCAGAACATTGATTTATACATGGCTTCCACTCAGCCTGAAAATACCTATATCTTAGAAAACTCTCTCATAACCAACTGCCTGGCTCCCAACTTAGAATCTAACAATTCACTATAGAAACCATTTCAACTAAGATGTTTTTTGAATTCACCTGTCATGAAGAAGAATATGATTTCTTCATTTTGGAAATCCTGAGAGGAACACACCATGTATTCTTACAGCACTTGATTCTAATTTGTAGGCAACATCTTGACTCCCTTTTGTAAATGAATAAGCTACCTACAACGCAGAAGAAGGGCCAATATGTGCACTAAGGAAAAGGCAAAACTTGTTGAAAATGGTATTCACAACAACCTGGGATTGATTTTCAAGAAATATTTACATTGGTGGCTCGACTATACATAATTAGAGCACTCATAGCATTGACGGTTGGAAAACGATGGTTCTTGTATCAACTTATTGTGAAGTTAGCATTCTTGAATGGTGTCTTAGCGGAGAAAGTGCCTGTGGATCAACCCTTGAGGAAGTTAACATTCTTTATTACCAAAGACAAAAATGATAAAGTGTACAAGTTGAAGAAAACTTTGTATGGGCTAAAGCAAACACTTTGGGCATGATATAGTGAGATTGGTTCTTACTTCAATAGACTTTCAAAGAAGTATATGCGAGCCAACCTTGTACATCAAAAAGCCAGATAATACTAGTATCCTCATAGTTTGTTTTTATGTTAATGATCTTATTTTTACTGGTAATAATGAACAGATACTTGAAGAATTTAAAAAGGATATAATGCAAAAATATGAAATAAGTTATTTGAAATTATTTCACTACTTATTGGGAATTGAAAATTTTCAAAATGAAGATGTTTTTATTTGTCAAAAGAATTATGTCAAAACTCTTCTTGGGAAGTTTAAATTGATGAAATGCAAATTGGTTGCGAATCAAAGTTTGGCAAAAGAAGATGAAAGTTAAGAAATTGATGTATCTCTTTATAGAAACTTGGTTGGAAACTCGTTGCACTTGAAATCTACGAGGCAGGACATTATGTTTGCCATAAGTTTGTTATCTCAAATTATGCACAATCCAAACCATACTCATTTTGGACTGGCTAAGGAGTTTTGAAATATAAACAAGGTAATCTTGATTATGGAATTTAGTATTACAAAATAAAGATGTAAAGTTGTTGAATTTTGTAATAGTGATTGGGTTGGTTGTGTCGATGGTATGAAGAACACTTCCGGATATGCATTTCTCTTAGCTTGGATGTCTTTTCATGAACATCTAAGAAGCAAGAAACCTTTGCACAATCTTTTGCCGAGGCCGAGTATGTTTCGACATCATTGGAAACGTCACAAGTAATTTGGCTAAGAAGGATTTTAAATGACGTCAGTAAGAAGCAAGAAAAAGCTACTCCTATCTCATACGACAAGAAGTTCGCAATTTCCATGACAAAAAATTTCCGTCTACCATAGTTCGTCAAAACACATCGTCATAAAGTACCATTTTATCAGATAGGCCTTGAAGACTAAGGAGATTCATTTCTTGTATTGTAAGACCAAAGATCAGGTGGCAGACATCTTCACCAAAGTTCTTTCATAAATTTCAATATTTTAGAGAAATATTGAGTCTTACACAATAAGTCATCAAGGGGGTTTGTTAAAATTAATGACTTAGTTGTTTTTTTATTTTGGGTTAAAAAAATTAGTTTTCCGTTGGGTTTTTTTATGGATGTTGGTGGGCCTTAGTTTAAGAAAAAAACCCATGATTATATGGGTGTGATTTAGAAACAATAGAATTATGTAGAGTCTGGGTCCAAGGTCCAATTGTATAATAAAATATGTGTAAGATTTCTGGGTGAATGAAAAAGAAAAAAGAAAGGTTCCAAAGAGTGCTCCTCCCCTGTTTATGTTTTCCTCTCCCAAACTCATCCACAACTTTGATTTTCTTAGTTAATAAAAAGGGTTATACTAATCACAAGCCAACATGCTATAGAACTCTAATATTAGACGATAAAAGAAATGTTTTATATACAAATATTTTCGTAAAACACTCATTTTGATTTGCAGTTCCAGATAACTACAATCACCTTAATTCCTTCTGATTTCCCATATGGAAATTGTTCCCCTTTTTCTACATCAATTTTGCAGCTTTATTTGGTAATGGGCTTTGTACAATAAAATTTACATTATGAGACAATGAAGCTTTCCGAGCTTGTATTTCATTTGTCTTTCTTCTCTTTCACAGGCCCTCTAGGAATTTTTCTGAGAAATTCCTTATCAAACTTCTTGTATGATTTCCTCATCCAACGCCACGCTTTGGAAAGAATATAATCAGCTTCTTCCTCATACTGATCGTAGAAATACGGCAGTGTTTCCAGACAGAGACAGCCTTTATGTAGATTCAACAAGGTTGATCAAAATTACCCAATGCTGTCGTGAAAAAAGATACAAAAATTAAAAAGATTGCCAAGATACTAACCGAAGAAAAGAAGATTTAAGGTGCTGATGTAGTTTCCGAGGGCTGATAGTATCCAGATAGAAACAATCACCTGAAAACATCAAAATGTAAATGTTGAACAACTACTATCTTTAAAGCTTTGTTTCAATTCTATCACAAAGTAGAAATTTTGTAATTTGCAAGAGAACGTAAAAGAAAGCCGATAAGAAGGATGAATATGATTCTTTTTAGGATTTACCAAAAGGAATTGTCCGAAATCATTTCCACATGCAACGTAAAAGAAAAGTGATAGGAACTCCTCTAATTTTGCACGGCACTTGGCAGCAACTTCTCTGACCGTGGAGTTATCACATAGAATGGGCGGGATTCTCGGAGGAGTCCTGAAAAATGTTAATAGAGAACGTAGGAAGCTCCATAGGAGTGTAAAAAAGAAGTTTATGCTGATAAGGTATTGAAAAAGAGCAGAGAGAATATTGTTACCATTTGAAAATGTCTGCGCTCTTACTCCAAATGAAGATTATGAGCATTGAAGTGATGATTATGTGACAGAGTAATGTCAAGAGATTGTACTCCATAACCTCAAAAAGATACCACATTATCCCTATCCCAACCAGAAGTGCAGCAGACACAACTTTGTCCTTCCACAAGAGCACATCAGCAACTGTGAAAGAGAAGAAAGACAAAGTTTTGAAATTTGATCTAGAATCATTCTCAAATAAGTTGTAGCCAAATAGTGGATTACCTTTTCCGCCACCAAGAATCTCCTGTATCGGCCTTTGACGCCCAAATGGCTTAGCCCTTAGGGTTCTCTCATTGTCGGAATCAGATGAAGAAGTAGATGAATAATTGGGCATGGTTACTTTACAAGATATGAAATGTGTTCTGGTAATATTTGAAGATGATCGAGCTGAGTTTTGTAGCTGGTTATGTTACCATGCTTTCTGGTGGGGGAGTTTTATAAACCGTGTCTATATTCTAGTCTTGGTATCTAAGAAAGGCAATGGGAGAAAGTAAGGGATGACTTTAGATTTGCAGTTTTTGAGGTTGCTTTATGTATCTGCTACTATGAGAATCAGTTCATTTAGTTGAGGAAGTTTGGTATGGTACTGAATGGAAATTGCATAGAGTTTCAATAGGGGGCATATCCCCAAACATTACAAGTCCAACAAAAGGAACCTAGGTACAAAGCTACATTTATAATATTGTCTTGCCCATTTCACTTCCTGAGACAAATTACTAGGCACTCTGTTCACCTCACACTTCCTCATGAAACCATGACTTCATATCAGGGAAAGGTAACTGTATCTTTCTGAGAAGTATTTGGCATGTAGAGATCTTCCCATTTTAATGACAATCCCTTTCCCCAAATCTGTTGAAGAGATGGCCTAAAGGATTCAAATTACAAAGCCATAGATAAGTGTTAGCACCATTAAAATACTTAAACCAAGGCTGAACCACGCTTATCAGCTTGAAAATTCTCTTAAACTCACGGACTTTAGGCATTTGTCTTTGATGACATAGGTTTGGATCCACTTTATCCAGAAAGTATCTGCTTTGTGAGAGATTTTGCCCATAGGTGTCTAGATTTTAGTTGGAGGGATCGTGCACTCTGGCCTCGCTCCCAACAGAGGAGTGTGGATTTGCACTCTAGCGTAGGAGTGAAACTAGTCTAGTTTGGTCAAAAAACTCGGACCAAACTAGTAATTTGGGTTTGAGGTTTTGTAAATTGAAATCCAACCAAACTATTTCTGTTGGATTCGGTTCGGTTTGATTTTTCTAGTTCCAATTTGGTTGGACTTGAATTCAAAATAAATAAAAAAACTCTAAAAAATTAAGAGGCCGTTGTCAAAAATTAGTAGAGCCCGGATTGATTTTTATTTTAAAATCGGTTTTTGATTTGATTAGAGCTAAGCTTAAGTTAAAAGAACTTCAAAAAAATTAAAATCCAGTAAAGTTAATATACAAAATTTTAAATCATAGTAAAATTAAAGTCCCATAAAAATTCAAAATCAAAAGAAAACTAGTTTGAGACTTAAAAAAACATGTATTAATCTAATTTTTTTTATTTTTAAGGTTTAATATAAGAACCAGTCCGGTTTCTTTTTTAAATGACTAAAACCAAAAATCGAACCAATTTTTTTTAGAAATCTCAAACCGGACTAAACTAGACAGATTAGATTGAAAATCGAACCAAATCATCGGTTCGATTTGATTTATCGGTTTAAACTTTTACCCTTACTCTAGGGTAAGAATGGTGACTCGAGGGCGACTCCAACAACACAGGAGGTGTGATCTTAATGAATCTTGGAGCGTGTCGAACGATGTGAAGAAAAAGAAGAAGAAAAAACAAGGACAAAGATCTGTGACACTTGTGTTTTTTTTTTAAATAAAATATTTACTAGATTTTTCTTCAAAAATCTGGTCACACGAGTAGTCTTAGAATATTATTTTCAGCCTACAATGAATTTATTGTATTTTTCTGTAAACAAAACCTAGATAGCATTTTAAAATAGATACTAATCTTTCCTACGCAGTTTCTTCGTAGTATATCGTTCGGGGGCATGATTTGATGGTGGGTTTTCTCCTACATGTTTGGTCCCTCCCTATTCGGCTCACTACAAAGAGCACTTTCTCTCTCACGCACTCTCTCTCTATATTTCATTTTTCTACGCAGTTTCTTCTATTTGACAGGGGGCATGATTTGAGGGCGAGTCCTCCCACCCCCCCAACCCAACTATTTGAGAATACTTTGAGATCTTATTACTGAGATTGAAATTGTTTATTTTGTTTTGATTTATTTCTTTAGTTTTTAAAAAAATTTAATTCAATCGAATATCGATAAGTGCTTGATCTAAAAATTTTAAAATAATTAATATAGTTAACATAATGCTTTTAAAGCTCTAGTAAAGGCATATGTGATTGTTTATGTAATGTAGTGCTTTATGTAGTACTAGTAATAAATAAATCTTTTGGATAATTCAAAATTTTTAAAGCTTAAAAATTATATTTTTAGATAAAATAGTTACCGATATTCGATTGAGCTAAATTTTTTATGACAACTAATCAAAATAAAATAAACAATTTTGATCATTGAAATAAAATTTCCAAATGACCCAAACGGTGGAGAGTGAACAAAATTAAACTCCACATGTTCTCTCTCTCTCTCTCTCTCTCTCTCTCTCTCTCCAGAGAGCATTTTCTTTCTCTTCCTCTCTCACGCACTCTCTCTATATTTATTTCTTCAGTAATACTAGAAACACAGACACATCCGGACGCAGATGTGTCTGAAACTATTGAATGCATGTAGATCCCTTAACAATTTGAGAACCTCACGTGCATCTAAGAGTTTTGAATGCATCTATGTCTAGATATCTGTGTTCTTAGATATTTTGTCATTTCTTTGTTCTTTTCTCTCTCTCCTTTTCATATTTCATTATATTTATGCAAAGAACATAATTAATTACAAAAATGTCTTTATTAATTACAAGAATAATATTCACATACTCATATCTCTCATATCTCATTCTTAAAAATTACTCAAACAATCATTTATAGTTATTCAATCTTCTATAATAAATCTCTTATTTACTATATTTCCCTCTTACTAAGGGTCCATTTGGACTGTGGTATTTATTGAAAATTTTTTCGTCCTTATTTGAAATTTTTTTACAATTTTTTGTTTTTCATCAACTTTTTTTGATTTATTGGTTCATCTCGACAAGAGCTTTCGAAAAGTTATCAATCATTGGCCAAATTTGAAAAAAGTTCAGAAAAGACAAAAATAAATAAAAAAACAGAGTTTTTTTTTTACTTATTCATCGTCTTTAGTGACTTTTTTTTAACTTTTGGACATAATTTTATACTCTTTAGATTCCTTTCATCAAGACGGACCAATAAACTACAAAACATTGAGGTTTAAACAATAAATACAAAAAAAAATAAATAAAAACAAAAATAAATAAATAAATAAAAACCATAGGCCAAAGGGGGCCTAAAATCACTATACTCATTCTATAATTTTACCTGCTAATAAACGGTCCGTAAATGTGTAAGCAAACGCTCCAAATGAGACAGTAGTATATCTCGATATTAAATAGTAAATTTGTTGAATTGTTGTGACAAGTGTAATTTTCCTGTTACTTTGTTAGGAGGCCACTTTCCCAAAGAAAGTTGGAGCAGGTGAAGGCAAAAGTTGCAATTTTCTTTGATTGAGCGTGGGGGGATTGTTGAGTGAGAGTCAGTGGGGGTGCGGGTGCGGGTGGCTAAGTGATGATAACAAAGTCCAACCTGGGCTAGTGATCAACTTATCAGTGCACTTATGTCTCTCTCAACCTGGCCTAGTGATTGATAGCTAAGCAAAATTGACTTGTGAAGCAAATAGGAATATTCAAACGAAACCGTACATCAAGAGACTTTCTTACCATCAAACCTAAACTCTCTTGATTTGGTTTAGAATTTGTTTTTTGATGTCTCTCGCAATATGCTTTGAAATGTCGATATTTTGATTTGTAAGTCGGACTTCTCGTTAGATTATTCTACGATTTGCCTTTGAACTCCTTCAAAGTACTTCGCAAGTTGTTGAAAAAGTTTGACAGTTCTTGAGAGAATCTAGCCGAGAATAATAAATCTATAATTCTTTATTAGATCTCTCGAAATTTCAACCCCAAAAGTATAAGAACTAATTTGTCAATGACTTTCTCTCTTTAGAATGGCTATGGGCGCGTGAGAATCTGTTCTCGACATGTACTGAGATTTATGAAAATTTTATGGACTTCACGAGCTTGCTTGAACGGCACCCAACTTGTTCGAGTGGTCTTCTGGCCTCTGTTGGATATGCTCAGCTTGTTATTTTCTGATTCGATTCAAAATCTAATTCTTCAAACAATAGACTGAGTCTTTCTTATTCAAGCTAATTATAAATTCTATTGATTTTCAATCCATAATAATTTCGAATATCAACTGTAACAAATTAACCACAAATTACTCGGATTTTCCAATTACGAATTATAGAATTAACAATCTCCCCCATTTGCTAATTCCGAGAGAAAACAAATCCTCATGCAACAATAAAAATCAAATGAATCCTAACAATTTAATCATTTTAATATCCTACCAATCATGATTTTGAAGAAGAATCAACATAAACGTGCAAAGTCCAACATCTCACCAAACAAAACCAACCAAAACTCAGTGGAACTTTTATCAATTAGGAGCAAGAGAAATATTACGCTAACCATTCACTGAAAAAAATAAAAAAAACATTACAGGGTGACAATCGATAGACATGTCAAATAAAAATCCTACAAGTTCCAATTAATTGACAAATTGAATAAAGTTCCCACACAAGTGCAAATTAAACTAACAATACCTACACATTCAAATGAAGTTTGAGAACATCAAAATAAATACATGCCCCTACGTCAGTACCAAGCCTCTTTTTTGTCCCGGAATGACAAGGGAGAAGGAAAAAACAATGTGTCAAATAAGTGAAGCAAAAGAAATCACTACTTGTGGATCCATCGGTGCTGGTCCGAGAACTCAACTATGAGTTAGAGTTTCTCAATGAAAGGTCATAAATTTGGTTTTGGGTGATTTCGTCGGTGACAAACCAAGAACCAGACATAGAGATTAAAGTCACTAGGTTCAAGTTTGGGGGTCCGCTAGTTCAAGTCCGAGCGAGTTAGGCTTGCATGAGTCGCATGAGATGCATGTGTTATCATGAGATGTATGGTTAACAAACCCATTGTATAGTTAGCTTACTTTTTGTGTAAGTTAAATGATGCATGGCTTGATGCAAGATGTTTTAGATTGTTCTAATATTTTGTTTGCTTTTTTGTTAAAATATTACTTTACAAGAGATGATATTGAGCCTAGGGGATAGTGCCAAGGAGACAAACTAGCAGTATAGGCTTATTTTTCTAACGTAGCTAGTATTGAGATTGTTTGGACAACGTTGGCCCATTTTAATTGTTAAAGTTAAAATTGACGATTTAAATTCAGTGTTTTTTAATTAGTTAATAGTTAATATCATCAAATCGTGAATGTTTATTTATTTCTCATTTTATTCCTTGAAGTTGGGATGTGACACGCCAAATATTATTGGGTGTTGAATTATATGGAATCCTCCGAGAGTCCATTCGGAGCTAGTAGTGGTTGTGTTTGAAGTATGTCTTATGTCAATCTGTTTGGATACTTCGTACAAGAGAAACAACTAACTAATTAGATATCTTGATCGGTAGTTAGAATGTCCTCCAATGCTTTTTTTTTTTTGCGAAACAATGTCCTCCAATGCTTAAGTTAGCAATTGTTATAGGATATCCTGAAGTATGTTATGCCGAGAATATATGATGCTTATAGCAAGTCTTAAGTTAACATATGTCCTCCAATGCTTAAGTTAACATAGTTGAAAGTAGATTTGATGCTTATAGACTTGCATGCATAATCATAGGTAATATTGAGTTTTAGAATTCATCACTTGCTGATGAACCTTCGATTTCATTTATAGGAATCGATTGAGTGTTCGCGTGAATGTTGTAGAGTGCCTTCTCTACGTACGCCCCGCATCCCTTCACGTTGTTTGATTTGAAGTATCATGGGATTGTTCAGTGCACAATCGCTTGCTTGACAGGGTCGGCATCGTGACTAAGATGGTCTGCATTAATTGGGGCCAAGGTGATCAGTGTCTTTCCTCCGAAGCTAGGAAGCACAAATACTGATACGGGATATGAATACGATACGATACAGATATGACGATATGACAAAATCTAAAAAAAATGGATACGGATACGTCGAGGATACGGCTATAAAAATTAATTTTTTTTGTAATTATCGATTATGTACTATGTATAAAAAGGAGCCAAAAGAAATAGAAGATTAGTTGAATTGCTAATAACATTATACCAATAATTTAGCACAAGTTAATTTTCAAAAGTCATTCAAAATAGAAAGAAAGCGACTAAAGTCTAAACAAAGAAGTGATCATTCTTACTAATTTTTACTCATATCAATTTCAACGTTCAATTGCATCCCCTTAGCCTTCATTGGAGAATGTCATGGCTTCTATATCCGGCTCATCAAGGAAAATACTAGCAACTTCAAGTATACCCGCATCCTCAAGTGAATCAAATGCATCTCCTATCGTATCTCTAAAGTATCCGACCATATCCCATAAGTATACACCGAATATCCGAAAAGTATCTGAATTAAAATGATTTAATTTTAATGTTGGATACTTATTTGGCATATCAGATACGTATCGAGTATATCGGTATCCGAGAAATATTCGATACGCGTACGTAACTAGTTTCGGAGTATCTGTGTCTCATAGCTCCGAAGGCTTAGTAAGAATTCAGCTGTGATCCGAAATGATTCGTTAATCACATCTGGTAGCGTCTAAAGGTCAGCTGCTTGCTGCCTCTTTGGACAATATAGAGATCGGCAGTATGACAGATCAACTCCCATGGAGACCAACCGTAGATAATCTCTTATCTGTCAAGTCACTTTATGCTCTTTTGGAATTTGAAGGCATTGGGTGTCTCTGTATTCCCGGTGATGTACGGAGGAACGCAGCTCCACCTAGAGTTTAGTTTTTGAGTAATGCTAGGAACAGAACATATCCGGAACACATCCGGATACATTTGTGTCCGAATGTGTCCAAATGTTTCTATGTACTTGAGACTTTTCTTAGTTTTTTGGATAGTTTGCGTGTGCAGGGAGGGTGAAGACACGACAGTGATCGTCTAGAAAGGGTTATAATTAATCAAGACAATCAGGATTGAACCGAAATTGGATCATGGGAAAATCTTGTTCAGGCAATTAAATTTAGAGTAGCACGTCGGATCAAGATAAAATCCCATGCCAAAATTCATACTCTGTGGAAGACATGATTTACTGGTTGCAGAGTATAGGGGCAAGTTGATTCAGTAGTTGAGTTGTGATAGACAACCGGGGGAGATAGAGAGAGATGACACAAATAATACAGCCCATATCATTAGTACCATAACCGTATTACTACTACCAGACATTGTACTATGGAAAATACCACCAGAATTAACTTAATCTGGTCCACTTATTCAATCTCACCACAATTTACTACACACACAACGACCTGTATGACAGACATAGATCGCCAAACATAACATAATTTTACTACTCATTACTCCTCTCCTTTTATTTCCAAATCCGGATCCCTCCCGGCAGGTGCAGGTACGGGACCGCCGAGGAATGATAGATATGTATATACCAGATCGCTCAAGAAAGCTTGAACAGAGAGAGAAAGAGAGAGAGACAGAGAGACAGAGACAGAGACTGTGTATCGCGGAGTAAGAAATCTGTGGGAATCTAACACTTGGGGATGGGAACCCCACAAGTGGAAGCAACTTTCTTGGCATTGGGAGAGGTAACAAACTTCTTGAGGTTTGGGTTCTTAATATACTTGCAAAGGCAGGGCTTTTGTTCTTTAATCTTAGTACAGCATAGCTTTGAAGGAGGGTTGCCCGATGTGATTGCGCTCACGCAAGGGCTCAGCTGTGTTGGGGTGCATGTCACTGCCACCGACACCTCTGCTCCGTAGGACAGAAGAAGAACCACCACTACTGCAAATGCTGCCATGCTTGATCCCTTCATTGTTCACCCTCTCTCTCTTTATCTATATATCAGTAGGATGCTTAAGATTAATGAGATGAGTAAGAAGGGTAAAGATTGACTCGGGAGTGTGGATGTGTGGTGTATTTTGGCTTGCGTTTCGTCTCAATTTATAGACAGTTGATTTGGGACAAGAGCACCACAGTTCCAGAGTACCTATCCGTAGTCTCTTCGGGAATATGATGAGTATAATTTGAACAGTTATGTTTATAAAGTTTATGCACTTTTACTTATACACTAAAAATAAAGTTAATTAAAAAAATTATAGAATATAAGATTAAGATAGATTTGTTTATAGTTTATTTTGTTAGCAAACTAATCAATTTTACTTATTTTTTTGATAAATGTTATCCAATTAAGTAATTAATGATGTACAATCAATTTGATACCTATGGTTATGTCATACCCATAATTTGAATCATCAGTTCATAGAATTCACTCTAACACTATTTACAGCAATTAAGAAGTTGCAGACCACATAATTCTGATAGACTTGTTTACAGTTTATATTTTGAGCAGACAAATCATTTGAATTTTTATAATAAATGTTATCTGATCAAATAATTAACGATATCCAATCAATTTAATTTTTCTATGCATGATGTACTCATTGTGAAGCCCAGATTTGAACGATATGGACAAGTTGCCAACCTACAAGCTAGTGGAAAGGTACACTTGTCGAGTGGGTATTGGAACACCTGGTACCAGAGTACGAACTTAGCGCGCTTATAAATACTTGACACTCGTGTCAACCTAGCGCATTGATATGATATTAAATTCCTAGTGACAGATAAAATCTTGGCTAAAGAGAGAGCAAGAGAGTTTTTTCAGAGAACTTTTATCTCTTTCCTAAATCGACTTGTCATTCTCTTTCTCATAATGTCTGCCTTCTCATTCACCCTTTGAAGATAATTTTTCTTTATTGACTGACTAAGAGTCTATTATCCCTACATATCCGCCAATATTCATTAAAATATCCACTGAAAAGAATTCATCTCCAAAGAAATTGTTAATTAATTTATTTATGCAAGATAGATTTTAACCATCATTAAAGATGGTCCATGCATGCTAGTTATGACATGTATTTCCTTTTTCCGTCCGGCCTAAATCATTTGAAAAATACATCCGTCCAAATGTTGGCGTGCCTCATGAGTCAATCATGATTTCTTCCAATTACCAAAAACAAAAAATATATACCTTTTATGTCCTCAATGCACAGAATAATTATCAGTTAGTGGTCAGGCACGTGCACAAGCGCCCTATCACTGTTTTCTTTTTGGTTCTAAATGTCTAAAAACATACAACTCTTTTTGGCCAGGCACGTGTGAGAACATCAAATGCATGTGAATCTGTATGCGCAAGTGTGTTACCACTTACCAGTGATCTTCTTGTTTCTGTTACGTATCCTTCACTAGAGCTGCAAACGAGCCGAGTTAAATTAAACTAAATTCATTTATTTAATAAGCCTCGTTAAACGAGTCAAACTTTTAAAACAAGTCGAAATGAGCTTTCGAGACTCAAGTTTGGCTTGTTAAATAAATGAACTGAGTTGAACTAAGCCCTTACCGAGCCGAGCCGAGCTCGCGAGCAACTCAATTTGTTTACAGCCCTACCTCTTGTCTGAGTCGTCCATTTTATGTGTCTCAAGTCAATTAAAAATATGGCAAGTATCTAATTCAAATCAATTGATAAATATTGACAATTATAATAATTTTATTTTTCTAGAAAAATGTAAAAAGAAAATTAAAATTCGAGAAAAGTCTGATCAAAATAATTTTGTTGGTACGCATACTTCATATGTCGAAACCTACAAAATAAATGATTTGGACCTTCAAAATAAAAATAAATTATTATATATTATTCAAAAAGTAACAAAACATGAAAAAAAAAATGCAAACAAATTACAAGAGAGAGATTATTAATGTGATAGTCCTGTATTACACATCCATCATGAGCACTAATGGATATAGTCATGCCGACTTCGAAACTCATTATTAGAGTGAGGGATTTGCTTTGATTTTCATGGCATGGAAGTGTGGGCCTCCACCACTGCTGTAGTTCCTTTCGGTGGTGTTGCAATTTAATCAAAAAATGGCGCAGACATGCCGATTCTGTTTATGTATGTGCACCATTCATTAATATGCGCCCACATCACATGATGTCATCATTATTTGGGTTAGAATTAATATATGCAGCTAAAACCGGGTGTTTGCACCACACAGTATCGTTTTGACACGTAATACATTCTTTTGCACACAATGCACATCAGACACTCCCGGGGCATGGTTCCTTAATTTGCTAGCTTGAATATTTTCTTGCTGCCACGAAAACAAATAACCCAAAGAATACTTTAACCAAACAGATGACTTTGGGAGTTCAGTTTTGCTCACCCTATGATGATCCATCGTTTGAATCACTTCGAGATTTTATTTTGATAAGCAAAATTATTTATTTTGTTCTGATTAATTTTTTTAGTTGTTATGAAAAAATTCAGCTCAATCGGTAAGTATTTAGCTAAAAAATATAGCTTTTAAGCTTTAAAAATTAAGAGTTTCAAAGTAAAAATCTAGATATTTAGGTTAAGTATTTATCGATATTTGATTGGGCTGAATTTTTTTAAGATAACTAAAAAAATTAATCAGATTAATATAAATAATTTTAATCATCGAAGTGAATTCTTAAAATAGTCCCACACGGCCACATAATAAAGGGTGAATAAAACTGAACTCCAAATTTAGAGGCACTTGATTTTCTTGTGTGGCACTCTTAGCTCTCGGTAACTTCTGCTCTTGTAAATCTGGAAACAACAATGCTACAAGCACAACAAAATTGCACAATATTTAGCACAACATGGCAAAACTATGTTGTTTCATTAAGGAAAAAAACAGTGAGGTTTTGTTTGTTTATTTTTTCCTTAATGAAACGACGTAGTTTTGCCATGTTATACCAAATATTGTGCAAATTTGTTGTGCTAGTAGCATTTTTGATCTGGAAAACTACTTTCGTCTTTTTATGTTTCGTCCTTTTAATGAATGCACGAGGGCGCGAGGTTTGTGCTTTAATTAAAAATAAAGAAAGATAAAAAGAGTAATAAGGTTTTATACACACTCCATTAATTGTGAGGGCCATCATGACAAGCAGTAGAATAGGAATAATGGTAAATCATTGCTACCGCATTCCAGAGGATTATTTCGAGTACTCTTTTTTAGTTGACCCGCATGCAATAAGACCTTAACAATTCTTTTATATGATGCAAGTCAACACCTTTTTTATTTTTAAGTCAGTTAAAATTTTAAGTATGGATGTAATTAGCAAGACCAACGTGCCATAATCGGTGAATGAAAGTGTGTTTTTTTTAATTCCTTTTTATCAAGGTTATAGAGAACTTACACCTTCCGTGGGCAATAGTTATTGTAATATTCCGTAATTTTAAAATAATTTAAAATTAATATTTGTTATTTATTTAGAGTGTTTCACTATTTAAGTTAGGAGTTTTAAAAAAAAAAATTAATTTAAAAAAAAAATTATTTAAAAAATAAAAAATAAATAAAAAAATAATAAAATAATAAAAAAATAAAAAAAATATTATTTTAATAGGCCGCTCGAGCGAGCTATAGACCGCTCGAGCGAGCTATCATTTCCAGCAACCTCGAAAATGGCATCTTTTGGGATTTCTTCGTATTCATGGGTATTGAATGGGTTTATTTCGAATCATTAACGAATAAACATCGGATCCTTTCGTGTTAATGGTAAACAAACGGATTTGAATCAGATTGATGACGAATTAGTAGGGGATTTTATGGAATTTAATTTGGGGGTTTCATGGTATTCAATTAGGGTTTTAATTTGAACATTATGAGGGATTCTCCCCTTGAATCTATAAATAGGACGGCAATTTGTTGGTTTTAGACGCACAATTGAAATTCAGAAGGTTAGAGAGAGTATTGTGAGGTGTTGGGAGAGAAATCCAGAAGAATTTCGAAGGTGTTCTTGAGGAGAGAGAAAGTTGGGTCGAAACTTTCTAGCCAAAATTCGTTCTAACCGTCAACAATTTCATCAAATTGAGGTAGGATTACTTACCTACCAACCTTAGGATGTTCAATTTCAGTGTTATTGCATGATTTCATGATCTGTTAGTAGTTCAATTTAATTTTTAGGGTTTGTTCATAAGAAATGGTTCAGTTCTGGAAATTTCCAGAATCTGGGAAGACGATGGCTCGCTCGAGCGAGCTGTGGACCGCTCGAGCGAGGTTATTGTGAAAATTTTGAATTTTCGTAAAAAAAAAAAAAAAAAAAAAAAAAAAAAAAAAAAAAAAAAATATTTTTTTTAATAGGCCGCTCGAGCGAGCTTGAGGTCGCTCGAGCGAGCTACAGAAATTTTTAAGTTTCAAATTCGGACAGAAGACTTGTTTTGGCCGCTCGAGCGAGGTCGGGTCGCTCGAGCGACCTGTTGATATACAGAGCAGAATTCCAGCATGTTTAGCTTAACATTAGAATACATCGGCAATGATTATATTCTGTATTTTGTTCACCAGACAGCATGAACACTCTCACATGTATCCACTATGCTTCGATTATGTATTCGAATTCTTATGGAACCCGTGAGTTGAGAACTTTGTTACAATGCATTGATGCCTAACATGTGTAGATGTTAAATTCCAGTGCGTTGTTAGTTGTAGAGAACAATTTAAATGAAACTTGAAGATTGAGACTTGTGGTTATGCCGGGTATGGCCGTCGTGCTGCCCGATGCCGGACGTCGTTCCGAAGATACTAAGGGGTAACCAGTCCCACATGTATGGTTGATGCCGGACGTCGTTCCGAAGATACTAAGGGGTAACCAGTCCCACGTGTATGGTGGATTACCGGATGTCATTCCGAGGTATGCTAAGGGGTAACCAGTCCCACATGCAGCTTGCTTACCGGGTTCAAGCCCCGAGGTATGCTAAGGGGTAACCAGTCCCACATGCAGCTTGTTTACCGGGTTCAAGTCCCGAGGTGTGCTAAGGGGTATAAAGTCCCACGTGCATGCTCCGGCCGTCGTGCCATGTGACAGGGCGTCGTCCCACTTAAACAAGATAATGAAAGCGGAAAAGAGCATAATTAACTCGACGTGTTACTGCTTATTTTTATTTGGAATCAGCATGTGATGTTATTTATTGTTTATCCATATGAACTGTTGTATGTTGTATGTTGTATGTCCTTGGGTTTGGTTTTTCGGGTAATATATCCTACTGAGTTTCATTACTCATCGGTGCAACTTCTTTGCCCCTGGCGTTTCATGCCAGATGTAGGAGTACCTATAGAGGAACCGTTCGGGTCGGAAGAACTGGAGGCTACCGGAGGGGAGACTTTCACCTGGTTGCCTTACCCGTAGAATAGTTTCAAGTTTTAGTTTAACTTTAATGAATTTTGTAAACCCGGAAGGGTATTTTGGTCAATTCGGTTTGCAACTTGTTCTACTTAAATGTTTAAGGCTGAAATAATTTATCATGAAATAAAAGTTAGTTTCTTTCGATAAATTGTTTTGAAACAAAACGTGGTTTAAATAAATTAAAAAAAAAAAAAAAAATTGTGGGAATTTAACGTGCCCAAAAGTTGGGGCGTTACAACTTGGTATCAGAGCATAGGTTTGACCTCCCTGCGACCGTGGGTAGATGGGTAGCACACATTTCCGAGTTTTGTGTTTTCCTACGCTAGTTAGAGGACTGTGTTAGATTTACTATTGTGAGTTATTACGATACTACTGTAAGTCTAATATATAACTATTTTGTTCATTGTCAGATGTCGAACTCCGGATCCAGCAATGTGCAAGAAGTGCATCTTTTGTTTGGGGGTAACCCCGAGGATTATGCCGAGTGGATTGAAGATCCAGTTGAGGAGTTTCCAGAGGAGGCTCTAGTGGAGGCAGTACCGGTATTTGGTCCACCTCAGCAGCCCTTTGCACCACACCATGCTGCTATTCTTGCTGGTTGGGCTGATTTGGCTAATCCGGAGCCTGCTATAGAGGAGCAGGATGAGGAAGAAGAGATGGAGGAGGTTCTTATCCAGGTTATTCCGCCACCGGCACCAGAGCCGGAATGGGATAATCGAACTTGGGGGCGGACCCGCACACCAGTGTACCCCGCAGGAACGATGATATATGCCCGGGTACCACCCAAGATTCGTTGCAGTTTCAAAGCACTGACGGCTCCGTTCTATCTTGGCCCTATCTATATCTATGGGCGCGTGGGGCAGCAGTATCGGGTGGATGTACCCGATGGATTCAGGTTTATATGGGGTAATCTGGTACCTATGGATTGGTGCCAGAAGGAGAAGCCAATGGACGGGCGTAGGATTGTTACTCCTCATGAAGGGGTAGATTTCACGGACATGGATACCTATACTGAGATTCCGATTGAAATCTTAGAGATAGCTGCCCGCAATCAGTGGGAGCAAAATGGTATGTATTGCAGAGTCAAATGGCGCTGTTATGGAGTCGAGGAGGAGACATGGGAGAAGGAGTGGCAGATGCGGGACCATTATCCGCAATTATTTGCTTAGAGAGGAAAAGTAGGTTAGAATAAGTTTACGACGGTGAGATGATTAAGGATAGGTAGAGAACAATTATGTGTACTACTTGTTGTCTTTTTATCTTATGTGATCATGTATTCAACCGTTGCAAACATAAATGAATAAAAGTTTCACTCATTTTATCCTTAAAGTTTAACAGTTTAACTTGCATAAACTCTTAACATTTATGTTAGTCATTCTATGCCTCTTATTAAAAAAAAAAACGTTGTAGAGTAAGATTTATCCCTTTAAAGTTCAAACTTGAAATTCACAGAATGGCTTCCCAAAATGAACTCAATGGCACGAACGGTAGTAATGGCAATGGGGGTCGGGTTGTCAACGAGGTACCTGACCAGGGGAACGTCAATAACCAACCATCACCTACCAACACAACCATTTTCTCCAACATCATGCCAGGAGCAGAGCAGTTAGCACAAATGTTCCATGCATTTGTGGCTGCCCAAATGGCAACACCACCACAGCCTCAGGGGCCACCGCCACCCCCACCTCACGTACCACCGCCGCCACCACAACAGGTGCCTCCACCACCACCTCAGGCACCCGAGCAACAACCAGCACCAAACCCACCAATAGCTCAACACCAGCCACCCATGGCATACTATCAGCAAATGCCATACCATCCATACCCGCCACCACTAATGCCAAATACCTTGCCAAGAGCTCCAATGACTCGAGGCATGTTATTAGCGGACTTCGGTAGGCAACGTCCACCAGTGTTCAGTGGAGAACCCAACCCGGCAGTAGCGGAGGGCTGGCTGAAACAGATGGAAAAGCTATACGAAACAATGGAGATCACCAATGACAGTGATAAGGTTGCATTAGCTGCTCACCAAATGCGAGGGGAGGCCGATTTTTGGTGGGATGTGGTCAAGACAACTCATGAGGTCGGAACCATGTCTTGGGGTCGATTCAAGGAGTTGTTCTTTGGAAAATATTTTCCAGCGACAGTCAAGCAGGCCATGCTTCAAGAGTTCATGAACCTAAAACAGGGCAGTATGAATGTCACACAGTATGCTGCAAGGTTCGACGAGCTATCTAGGCATGCATCCATCCTTGTACCAACCGATGAGGCAAGAGCCAGACGGTTTGAGTGGGGACTGAGTCTTGCCATCCGAGGAAAAGTTATGTCCCAGGAGGGTGCCACTTATGCAAAAGTGGTGAGTAGTGCGCTTACATTAGAGCGCGAGGCGTTGGATTCTCGACAGAACTGGGAACAACGAAGAAGGGCCGGTCAAGGGTCAGGTGGACCTATCAGGACTGGAGGAAACAATAGTATCCGCGGTTCTGACCGAAGTAGATCCTTCAGACCACAGCAGCAGCAATCACAAGGGTCTGGACAGGCCAGTCAGGCTAGGAATCAGACCAACAGTGGTAGTCAAGGAACTGTGAGGAATATGGTTGACGTGACTTGTTTCAACTGCAATGAAAAAGGTCACATGAGAAGGGAGTGCCCACACCCGCCGAAACAACAGAGTCAGCCAAGTAGGTTGGGAGGAAATGGGCAGAACAGATCTGGCCAGAGTCAGAATGTGGGAGGTAATCAAGTCTCTGGAGGTCGGATCTTTGCACTTCAAGGACAGGATGATGAATATGACCCAGCAGTTATACAAGGTACACTCGTATTATTCAGTACTTGTGTGCAAGCCTTATTTGATTCTGGTGCTTCGCATTCATTCGTATCTGCTGCATGTTCACGAGCGTTGGGTTTAGAGACCGAGGACTTAAGCACATCAATGTATGTCACGACACCCTTAGGAGGACAAGTAGCGGTTGGTAAAATATGTCGAACTTGTGATATAGAGATATCAGGTCTTCGGTTGACTTGTGACTTACGGGTCATTGAATTAGTTGACTTTGACGTCATCCTAGGCATGGATTGGTTATCGGCTCATAGAGCTATAATTGATTGTCATCGGAAGACTGTAACTGCCTATTCAACTAGTGGAACATGCTTCAAATTTAAGGGGGATAGACAGGACCCAGCTTCGATGGCGCAATCCAGGTGGTATGATCCGCTGACTAGTTGGTTAGCAAGTCTGAAGTTGAACGAAGTGGACCGCAAAAGTTTAAGTTTACCAAAAGTTGTTTGCGAGTTTGCCGACGTGTTTCCGGAAGAAATACCGGGATTACCACCGAAACGAGAGTTGGATTTCTCAATTGAGCTGCAACCAGGAACAGCCCCGATATCGATGGCACCGTATCGCATGGCACCAGCTGAGTTGCAGGAGTTGAAGACGCAACTACAAGAGCTGCTGGAGAAACGCTATATTCGTCCTAGTGTATCGCCGTGGGGAGCACCGGCGTTATTTGTGAAGAAAAAGGAGGGAACACTACGCATGTGTATAGATTATCGTCGACTTAATCAAGTCACGATAAAGAACAAATACCCTTTGCCTAGAATAGATGATTTGTTTGATCAACTGAGAGGAGCCACTTGTTTCTCAAAGATTGATTTAAGATCTGGGTATCATCAACTACGAATCAAGGAGGAGGATGTACCAAAGACGGCGTTTCGGACTCGTTACGGTCACTATGAGTTTGTGGTGATGCCGTTCGGATTGACCAACGCACCAGCTGTATTTATGTGCTTGATGAATCAAGTTTTTGCGCCGTATTTGGATAGATTTGTTGTCGTTTTCATTGATGACATACTAATTTATTCCTCATCGGAGCAAGAACATGAGGACCATTTAAGAATTACACTACAAGTGCTAAGGAAGAATCAGCTTTACGGAAAGGCCAGTAAGTGCGAGTTCTGGCTTAAAGAGGTAAAGTTTTTGGGACATGTCATCTCCGGGGAGGGTATATCGGTTGATGACAGTAAGCTGCAGGCGGTGATGGATTGGAAGCAACCCATATCGGTCTTCGAGGTTAGAAGTTTCTTGGGATTGGCTGGATATTACAGAAGGTTTATTCAGGACTTCTCCGCAATTGCAAAACCAATGACTCGCCTTACACAGAAAGGAGCTAAATTTGAATGGAATGAGGCATGCGAGAAGGCATTTCAAGAACTCAAGAAGAGGTTGACTAGCGCACCGATATTGATCATACCTGAAAGGGGCGTGGGCTATACCGTGTACTGTGATGCATCCAAGGAGGGGTTAGGATGTGTACTTATGCAGAATGGAAGGGTGATAGCTTACGGATCAAGGCAGCTGAAAATTCACGAAAAGAATTACCCAACGCATGACTTGGAACTAGCGGCGGTAGTATTCGCACTAAAGTCATGGCGTCACTACCTATATGGAGAAGAGTTCGAGGTATTCACTGATCACAAGAGTCTCAAGTACTTGTTCACACAAAAGGACTTGAATATGAGACAAAGAAGGTGGTTAGAGTATCTTGAAGACTTCAAATTCACCTTGTCATATCATCCGGGCAAGGCCAATGTGGTGGCTGACGCATTGAGCAGGAAGTCAAGAGCAATGGTGGCAAATTTGGCAATCCAAGAATGGAAAATGATGGAGTCAGTAAGTGGATTCGTTCTTCAGCCGACAGAGAGTTCGGACGGGGCTAGCTTAAATGCCTTGGTTGCAACACCAGAGTTGCATAGAGAGATACTACTTGTACAAGATTTTGACCAAGAGGTAGCATTTATCAGGCACCGAATAGCTACAGGAGAAGTTACAACAGGTTGGGAGATTGGTGCTGACGGGGGTTTGAGATACCGGTCACGGCTGTTTGTACCAAATGTTGGTACATTAAGAGAGTCAGTGTTGAAGGTGTTCCATCAATCTAGTTTCGCTATTCATCCAGGAGGTAACAAGATGTATAAGGATCTTCGGAGACAGTATTGGTGGAGTGGGATGAAGAGAGATGTCGCCAAATTTGTCTCGACATGTTTAACGTGTCAACAAGTTAAGGCAGAACATCAAAAACCTGGCGGGACGCTTCAACCGTTACCGATTCCGGGTTGGAAGTGGGAACATATCACAATGGATTTTGTGACAGGACTACCCAGATCAGTACAAGGACACAACGCTATTTGGGTCATTGTGGACAGATTAACTAAGTCGGCACATTTCTTGCCGGTCAGGATGACAGATACCATGGAGTCTTATAGTCGACTCTACATTCGAGAGATAATCCGATTACACGGTGTGCCAATCACGATAGTGTCAGATCGAGATCCTCGTTTTACCTCGATATTTTGGCAAAGCTTGCAGAAGGCTTTGGGGACAAATGTGCATTTGAGCACGGCCTTCCATCCCCAAACTGACGGTCAGTCAGAGCGCACAATTCAGACATTGGAAGATATGCTGAGAGCCTGTATGCTAGATTTTCAAGGCCACTGGGAACGACATTTGCCGCTGGTAGAATTTGCATACAACAATAGTTATCAGGCAAGCATACAGATGGCGCCATATGAGGCTCTATATGGTCGACCTTGTCGCTCCCCAATATGCTGGACTGAGGTCGGAGAGACAAGTTTCTTGGGACCGGAGTTGGTTCAAGAGACTACTGAGAAGGTTAAGGTCATTAAGCAAAGATTATTGACGGCGCAAAGTAGACAGAAGAGCTACGCCGATAAGAGAACACGGCCATTGACGTTCGAAGTGGGCGATCATGTCTTTCTAAAGATCAAACCAAGAAGAGGCATTACTCGGTTTGGTAAAAAGGGAAAGCTAATGCCACGATACATTGGGCCGTTTGAGGTTTTGGAAAGAATAGGAGAAGTTGCTTATCGTTTGGCATTACCGCCACAGATTGATCGGGTGCACAACGTCTTTCATGTGTCAATGCTGAAGAAGTACATGGCGATTCCAACGCACATCATTAAATGGGAAGACGTCACTTTAGATGAAGACACAACTTATGAAGAGAAACCAGTTCAGATTTTAGATCACGGTGAAAAGCGTCTAAGGGGTAAGACCATCAGATTGGTCAAAGTGCTTTGGCGTCACCGGAATATAGAAGAGTCTACTTGGGAACAAGAGAATGTTATGAGAGCCAATCACCCTGAACTTTTTGCTTAACTATCCTGTGTAATTTCGAGGACGAAATCTTTTAAGGGGGATAGATTGTAATATTCCGTAATTTTAAAATAATTTAAAATTAATATTTGTTATTTATTTAGAGTGTTTCACTATTTAAGTTAGGAGTTTTAAAAAAAAAAATTAATTTAAAAAAAAAATTATTTAAAAAATAAAAAATAAATAAAAAAATAATAAAATAATAAAAAAATAAAAAAAATATTATTTTAATAGGCCGCTCGAGCGAGCTATAGACCGCTCGAGCGAGCTATCATTTCCAGCAACCTCGAAAATGGCATCTTTTGGGATTTCTTCGTATTCATGGGTATTGAATGGGTTTATTTCGAATCATTAACGAATAAACATCGGATCCTTTCGTGTTAATGGTAAACAAACGGATTTGAATCAGATTGATGACGAATTAGTAGGGGATTTTATGGAATTTAATTTGGGGGTTTCATGGTATTCAATTAGGGTTTTAATTTGAACATTATGAGGGATTCTCCCCTTGAATCTATAAATAGGACGGCAATTTGTTGGTTTTAGACGCACAATTGAAATTCAGAAGGTTAGAGAGAGTATTGTGAGGTGTTGGGAGAGAAATCCAGAAGAATTTCGAAGGTGTTCTTGAGGAGAGAGAAAGTTGGGTCGAAACTTTCTAGCCAAAATTCGTTCTAACCGTCAACAATTTCATCAAATTGAGGTAGGATTACTTACCTACCAACCTTAGGATGTTCAATTTCAGTGTTATTGCATGATTTCATGATCTGTTAGTAGTTCAATTTAATTTTTAGGGTTTGTTCATAAGAAATGGTTCAGTTCTGGAAATTTCCAGAATCTGGGAAGACGATGGCTCGCTCGAGCGAGCTGTGGACCGCTCGAGCGAGGTTATTGTGAAAATTTTGAATTTTCGTAAAAAAAAAAAAAAAAAAAAAAAAAAAAAAAAAAAAAAAAAATATTTTTTTTAATAGGCCGCTCGAGCGAGCTTGAGGTCGCTCGAGCGAGCTACAGAAATTTTTAAGTTTCAAATTCGGACAGAAGACTTGTTTTGGCCGCTCGAGCGAGGTCGGGTCGCTCGAGCGACCTGTTGATATACAGAGCAGAATTCCAGCATGTTTAGCTTAACATTAGAATACATCGGCAATGATTATATTCTGTATTTTGTTCACCAGACAGCATGAACACTCTCACATGTATCCACTATGCTTCGATTATGTATTCGAATTCTTATGGAACCCGTGAGTTGAGAACTTTGTTACAATGCATTGATGCCTAACATGTGTAGATGTTAAATTCCAGTGCGTTGTTAGTTGTAGAGAACAATTTAAATGAAACTTGAAGATTGAGACTTGTGGTTATGCCGGGTATGGCCGTCGTGCTGCCCGATGCCGGACGTCGTTCCGAAGATACTAAGGGGTAACCAGTCCCACATGTATGGTTGATGCCGGACGTCGTTCCGAAGATACTAAGGGGTAACCAGTCCCACGTGTATGGTGGATTACCGGATGTCATTCCGAGGTATGCTAAGGGGTAACCAGTCCCACATGCAGCTTGCTTACCGGGTTCAAGCCCCGAGGTATGCTAAGGGGTAACCAGTCCCACATGCAGCTTGTTTACCGGGTTCAAGTCCCGAGGTGTGCTAAGGGGTATAAAGTCCCACGTGCATGCTCCGGCCGTCGTGCCATGTGACAGGGCGTCGTCCCACTTAAACAAGATAATGAAAGCGGAAAAGAGCATAATTAACTCGACGTGTTACTGCTTATTTTTATTTGGAATCAGCATGTGATGTTATTTATTGTTTATCCATATGAACTGTTGTATGTTGTATGTTGTATGTCCTTGGGTTTGGTTTTTCGGGTAATATATCCTACTGAGTTTCATTACTCATCGGTGCAACTTCTTTGCCCCTGGCGTTTCATGCCAGATGTAGGAGTACCTATAGAGGAACCGTTCGGGTCGGAAGAACTGGAGGCTACCGGAGGGGAGACTTTCACCTGGTTGCCTTACCCGTAGAATAGTTTCAAGTTTTAGTTTAACTTTAATGAATTTTGTAAACCCGGAAGGGTATTTTGGTCAATTCGGTTTGCAACTTGTTCTACTTAAATGTTTAAGGCTGAAATAATTTATCATGAAATAAAAGTTAGTTTCTTTCGATAAATTGTTTTGAAACAAAACGTGGTTTAAATAAATTAAAAAAAAAAAAAAAAATTGTGGGAATTTAACGTGCCCAAAAGTTGGGGCGTTACAGTTATAGCCACCACACTTTCATTAGGATTATTAGTCCTATTAAGCTGTTTTTTTATAACCGATGTATCTTGTCCAATTGAAGTCTGGCTCATCGGGATTCTCGTCACCCCTTGCAAACTGAGGTGTTGCGATAATATATATGAGTGTTATTCTAGGAGAATGATAGACAAAAGGTGTTAATTGGACGAATATAAATATGACTGTTATTCTAGGAGAATGATAGACAAAATGTGTTAATTGGACGAATATAAATGTGACTGTTATTTTAGGAGAATGATAGACAACTACACGTAGATAAAATAATATATCCTAAAAAGCTTCCTCTTTATCTCTACAAGGTACGTAGGATTCTTGTACTGTGGATACAAGGACGTTGCTCCAGTAGTTACTTTTGTCGGATTTTTGCCCAGGATTTGCTCACCTGTGCCAAATGTTGGTGGGCGAGGGAGTTAATTTAACTTCACAGTCAAAACACACATAAAATTCATTCTCCAAATTCAAACCTGAAGAGGAGCTCACACTTCCTGTTTACACCACCAACCCCCACATGGTATAAAGAACTCTCACTCGCCAAATACGCCACACTTAAATATATGGGATCAACTCACACAAATACAAACAAAACACCCAACAATATATAATGTTAAGCTATTCATTGCACCGCCATTTGTCTTGTACCCAACTCAAATTACTCAAGCCCCATATGTACAATTAATGTATTAATCCACCAAATGCTTCAACCACTTTGCCCGACAATCAACCTTAGTTTCAATCCCCATCTATACTCAGTCATGTGTTACAATCTCGACTGTTTTCACTGCTTGGTCCAATTCATGTAGCAATTGGGGTGGATCCGAACCCATTGACTATGTACAACTTCCTATGAAGGCGCGTGGTAACGAACTTATGAAAAAGAGGCCAAATTTGTATTAGTCAGGATTCGCTTCTCATTGCAGTTGTCTGATCTTGGAGGAAAACTTTTTTTTTTTTATATAGCGGACGTAACAATCAGGCAATCAGCTTTTGGAATTGACGGGGATAAAATGTAATTGAGAAAATACCTTTAACTCCCCGGATTAATTTCAGAGTTCGGCTAAGTCCGAATAACATATCCAGAGGCATGTGCCGATCACGTGGGATAATGGCCGACATCAGAAGTGCCGACCATATCCAAATCGGGGTAGTAGAATCAAGTATGGAGGATGCCGACCTGAGAAAGGCGGATTCGAGTCTTGCCGACCTCAAGAAAGGCGGTCAGGATTACGGGCAGCCCGAGAAAGCGACTGATAACCGTATTTCCGAAAAGGAAACAGAATCATGGATGGGGTGGGGTCCTGTCGAGATCTTGTCGGATTCAGTTACAGATGTGACTCCCACGTCCCATCAGAGGATACTCCGCCTGAATGGAGCCCTAAGAGAATTGGGGCATGACTGAAGGCCCAAAGAGAATTGGGGCCCAAGAAAGTCCAAATTGAGTTAGGGCACCAGGGAAATCTATAAATACACCCTCAGATGACGAATTTGAGGTACGCCTAAATACCCCAGAGATTTCATTCGCTGATAGAGAATATCAGCTTACAGTTAACTTTTCCCTGTGAGATTGTGCCTGACTTAATCATCGGAGTGTTCTCCTGCCACAGCGGCAGAGGACTCTTTGACAGATTATTCTTTTGCAGATCACAGGTACACATACTGAGAGAAGCACCATTTCGGCTGGATAGTGAATCCCTAGCTTTCCATTCCGATTTTCTAAATCAACCCACTTACAATTGGCGCCGTCTGTGGGAAAGCTAAAGATTCATGGCTGAGATGTCAAGAAAAGACCAAGGGAAGGAACGTGATGTGAAGGGGAGATCAAGATCCCCCCCTCCAGTTCCACACAAATCGAAGGGCCCCAGAAGGGAGATTCCGAGGGTCCCTCCACCAAAAATAGTGGGGGAGCAACCTGGAGAACAGGTGTTGCTTCCCACCATCCCGCTATCTGCCAATACGTCGGGAGCTCCTGCGCTACCCACGCCGTTGCATCTGGAGCAACGCCCAGATCGTCCGCGAGAAGCGGAACGGTCAAAAAATAGGGATAGATCCCAGACTCAATCCCGGAATGAGGAAGGGAGAGAATCCCGAACTCATGAACGGTCTCGCCGAGACGAAGAACGTGATAATGCCGATCGGATCCGAAGGAGGGATCAAGAAGTAGAAGACATGCGCCGCTACATACGACGCATGGAGAGAGAAAACCAAACTCTCCGTAAACACAGAGATTCAGTCCGCCAGTCGGTATCTAGATACGACGAACGCTTTGAGACTGGGCCGTCTCGGCAGGACAGTCGACATGAAGCTAGCAAAAGGCCTCGAGGAGGAGAAAGGCAAATGGGGGCTGCATCGCACAGAGGCGGACCGCCTCAGGAGCGGCCGCTTCCCGATATGAGGGAATGGCTGAATCAGCGGGCAGAATCAGCCCCAGACGCCCAGCAGAAGTTTCCAAACCAGCCTCTGCCGCCATTGGTTCCACCGACCGACATGAGAGCTTGGCTAAATCAGCAGCTGGGACTCAACCGTCCAGAGGACGACGCAAACCACAAGGAACTACAGCAGCTGGCAGTATCGCCACTATCAGTTCAGATAGAAACGGAGGACTTACCCAGAAAGTTTGCCCCTCCGAAATTCACAATTTATAATGGACGAACGGATCCGATGACTCACATCAAAGGATTCGTGAACTCCATGATGATCTACGTGGGCCAAGACAGCCTCTACTGCAAGGTGTTTTCACTGAGTTTGGGAGAGATAGCCCTAAATTGGTTTCAGGCTCTGCCGCCGAGATCAATTACAAGCTGGAGGCAACTGGCGGATCAGTTTCTCAAAAGATTTGTGGCTAACCGAGCACAGAAAAAGTACGTGAACACGCTTCTGGCCTTGAGAAAAGGACCAGAAGAGGATCTCAGGCAATACGCCAGTAAGTACTGGGCCACCTACAATGAGATCGGGGACTGCACAGAGGCCTATGCCGTGGAATCCTTCAGGTTGGGACTATCTTACCGAGATCGGCTCAGGGAGTCTCTCACTATTGATCCCCCAAGCACTATTGCCGACTTGATGAGCAGAGTTGAGAAGTATGCCAAGTTTGAAGATGAGATCCGCCGAGACAAAGATCGGCCAGCAGCAAAGACGCATCGGAATGCGGTAATGGTGCCCGAGGCCAAGAGGCCCCGAGTTGAGGTAGCCGAAGTATCACAAACACCAAGGGGGCGAAAACCTCCTGGGGCTCAGGCGTATAAAGCTATACGCACGGTTTTCAACACCCCGATCTACCGGATGATTTATCCCTTGAAAAACGAGCCTTTCTGGAAGTGGCCAGCTGGGTCGGGAGAGATGGTGAAGCGTGACCCGAGCATAGATTGGTGCAGCTATCACCGAAGAAACGGCCATATGACAGAAAGATGCAAGGCGCTTAAACAGTTCCTAGAGGAACTAGTTGAAGCCGGGCATCTCCGACGTTTTGTGGCCGAACAAAGGCAACAAGTGGTTCAGCCGGAGCCGATGGAAGCCGAATCCTCTGAGGAAGAGGTGATGGTAACTGGGACCGTGCACGTCATACACGCTGCAACCCCAGTTCTGGATGAGAGGGAAGTTCGGCTCCAACGCCGCCGAGACGGGCACGAACATCATATACAACATCTCGGGCAGAAGAGGAAAGAGCCCGAGACACAGAAAGAAACAGTCATTTCCTTTTCGGAAAAGGATTTGGAAGGGGTAACACATCCCCATAACGACGCGTTGGTAATCACGCTGCTCCTTGGCACCTTCAACACGGAGAGAATCCTGGTTGACCAAGGCAGCTCAACGGAGATCCTGTACTACGACGCCTTCAAGAAACTCCAGCTGGACAAGGCAGATTTGAAGAAGGCCGACATACCGCTCATCGGTTTCAGTGCCGATGCCGTCTGGCCCTTGGGATCCATTACTATCCCTGTCCGAGCAGGAAAAGTAACATTGGATATGGATTTCCTGGTGGTGGACGTACCGTCTGCTTACAACGCCATCGTAGGGAGAACTTGGCTCCACAGGTTGGGGGCAATTCCTTCCACCTACCATCAGATGCTAAAGTTCCCGGGGAAGAAGGGGATTGAATGTGTTCGGGGAAATCAGACAACGGCGAGAAGCTGCTATGTCACATCCATCAAGCACAAACCTAAGGCCGAACATGTGAAGTCCATCGAAGTCCCAGATCGGCCAACGATAGAGGATATCGGGCGCAACCCGGCCGATCGCGTTGTGGAAGAACTGAAGCAGGTACCGGCTAACGAGACAGATCTAGAGCGGTATTTTTTGATCGGGGCAGAACTATCAGAGCGGGATGAGGAGGCCCTGGTCGCATTTCTCAAGGAGCATATAGATGTGTTCGCTTGGACGCCACAGGAGATGCCTGGGTGAGCCCGGACATCATATGCCATCATCTGAACGTGGATCCTGCCCACAAACCGGTGATGCAAAAAAGAAGAAGACCGGCAATCCAACATGTGGATGCCGTAACAGAGGAAGTAGATCGGCTGCTGGAGGCCGACGCCATCAGGGAGGTGCATTACCCCGAGTGGTTATCCAACACCGTGGTGGTCAAGAAAAAGAATGGCAAGTGGAGGGTTTGCGTGGATTTCACCAGCCTCAACAAAGCTTGCCCCAAAGACAGTTTTCCACTGCCCAAGATAGATCAGCTGGTGGATGCCACAGCTGGGTATCGGCGAATGAGTTTCCTGGACGCATATCGGGGATATCATCAGATAGCCATGCACGCGCCGGACCAAGAGAAAACGTCCTTCATTACTCCCCGCGGACTCTTCTGCTATAAAGTGATGCCATTCGGCTTGAGAAATGCAGGGGCGACTTATCAGCGTTTGGCGACCCTCATGTTCAAGGAGTTGCTCGGGAAGAGCATGGAGGTCTACATCGATGACATGGTAATCAAAACCGAGGAGGCGGAGTCCCACATAAGCGACCTCGGCAAAACTTTCCAGGTATTGAGAAAATACCAGCTCAAGCTCAACGCATCGAAATGCGCCTTCGGGGTCAGCTCGGGGAAGTTTTTGGGGCATCTGGTTACACGGAGGGGGATAGAAGCTAATCCCGATCAGATTGTCGCCTTGCAAAATTTACAGAGTCCCCGAACTGTGAAAGAAGTTCAAAGACTAACCGGGATGGTGGCAGCCCTCAACAGGTTCATCAGCCGATCTTCCGATCGATGTCGGCCATTCTTCCAGCTGTTGAGAAAACAGTCCAAGTATGCATGGGGGGAAGAATGCGAGAAGGCTTTTCAGGAAATGAAGAACTACTTGGCGAACCCCCCGCTAATCATAACTCCCGAGAAGGGAGATGTGTTGACACTTTATCTGGCCGTATCCGAGCATGCGGTCAGTGCCGTTCTATTAAAAAACAAAGATGGTGAGCAGACGCCGGTCTATTATGTGAGCAAGACGCTCCTGGATTCGGAGACAAGATATCTCCCCTTGGAAAAACTGATCCTATCCCTTGTGGTGGCGTCTAGAAAGTTGCAGCACTATTTCCTGGCCCATACGATAGAAGTGCCAACCAAACATCCCATCAGCACTGTCTTGAGAAGAGCGGAACTGTCGGGAAGGGTGGCAACTTGGTCCGTGGAGCTCGGGGAATATGACATCAATTTCCTCCCAAGGACAGCAATAAAAGGACAGGTCCTGGCAGATTTTGTTGCGGAATTCTCCCACGAACCAGAGGAAATCGTCGCTTCAATCTCAGAGGAGGAAATGCCCGAACAGGGGGAAATAGTTCCCGATCAGACGCCTTACTGGAGGTTATATGTTGACGGGTCATCGTGTTCAAGGGGATCTGGGGTCGGCATCGTGATAGAGGAACCAGATGGGTGTTATTTTGAGCAGTCCTTCCGATTAAATTTTAGCGCCTCCAACAATGTCGCCGAGTATGAGGCATTGATACTCGGACTCAAATGCGCACACAATCTGGGGGCAGAGCACGTGGAAGTCTTCTGTGATTCACAACTGGTTCTCAACCAGCTCAGTGGCGAGTATGCCACCCGAGATGAGAGGATGGCGGCCTATGCAGAGAGGGCTAAAGCGGAGTTATCAAAGTTCAAGAAAACGGTGATGACGCACATCAGCTCAAGACAGAACGACCACGCAGACGCCTTGGCATGTTTGGCTTCGGCGATACCCAGAGACAAATTCAGGACCATATACGTGGATTCCATCGAGTACCCGAGCATCGACGTTCCCATTGCCGAGAAGGCTTTGGAAATCGACCTCGGCCCAAGTTGGATGGACCCTATCGTCTCCTACCTCACTGGGGGAACCGTCCCCGAAGACAAAAAAGAAGCCCACAAGCTGCGTATCAAGGCAACACGTTTCTGGCTATCACCGAAGCAAGAACTCTATCGTAAGTCTTACACTGGTCCCTATTTAAAATGCGTGCACCCCACTTTGGTTCAGAAATTCTTGTACGAGATTCATGAAGGGGTATGTGGAAGTCACGCTGGGGGCAGATCCATAGCCCATCGTGCCATATCACAGGGATATTGGTGGCCGTATATGCAAGAGGACTCAAAGAAATACGTCCAGGTGTGCGAAAAATGCCAGAAGTTTGCCCCGATCTCACATCAACCTGCAACCGATCTGGCACCGCTCACTAGTCCATGGCCCTTTGCTCAATGGGGAATGGATATCGTCGGCCCGCTACCCAGAGCAACTGGGGAGAGGAAGTATCTGTTGGTTGCCACAGATTACTTTACCAAGTGGATAGAGGCCGAACCACTGGCAAAAATCACCGAGAAGAATGTCGAGCGATTTGTCTGGCAGAACATAATCACCAGGTTCGGCATCCCCTACGCCATCGTCTCAGACAACGGAACCCAGTTCCAGGACAAGTTCAAAGCTTTCTGCTCACAATATCAGATCAAAAACTATTACGCCTCAGTGGCGTACCCACAATGCAATGGGCAGGCCGAAGCTTCAAACAAGACGATATTGGGAGGAATGAAAAAACGACTAGAGAAAGCCAAGGGAAAGTGGGTGGAGGAATTGCCGCTCGTTCTATGGGCATACAGGACCACTCCTCGCCGATCAACAGGTGTTACTCCATATTCACTTGCTTATGGCACTGAAGCTGTCATTCCTCTTGAGGTCGGCATCCCGACTCTCCGAACAGAAGTAATGGAGCAAGGTGGCAATGATCAAGCATTGGCAATAGAGCTCGATTTTGCCGAAGAAAAACGAGATAGGGCCATGATCAGACTTGCCGCCTATCAATCAACTCTGTCAAGAACATACAACAAGAAAGTCCATCAGAGGGAATTCAATCTCGGCGACCTAGTCCTTCGTAAGGTCATGGGAAACACAAAAGATCCAACTGATGGCAAGCTCGGGGCCAATTGGGAAGGTCCATACAGGGTTATTGGCCGACTCGGGAAGGGTGCCTACAAGTTGCAGGATCTGGGGGATAAAGAAATACCAAGGACTTGGAATGTCTCCAACCTTAAGAAGTTTTATCAGTAATTTCTTTATTTCAACACTTGTATTTATTTTCTCAGTGAATGAAAGTTCTAGTTTCAATGCTCGAATCAGATATTCAGCGAATTTAGTTTTGTGTTATCCTAGATACTGATGTTCAACACTTGAGAAAAGTTTGAACTTTTGGACATACTTGAGAAAAGTATGTGTTCAGCCGAACAGACTTAAGAAAAGTTTGATCGGCCCCGCGCTCGAGAGAAGTATGAGTATCCAGCATTTTTGAGAAAAATATGTTTGGGCCTAAGTACAGGATAAGGAGCCGAACATGCTTGAGAAAGGTTTGCTCGGCTCAATACCTAAGGAAAATTCAATACTTGAGGAGAGTTCTGAATTACCAAACATACTTGAGAAAAGTTCATGTTTTAAGAGAAGAGTTCAGGTTTGTATTAAGACTAGAGATGCCGAAAAGAAGTTCAAATTTCATTCACTCATGTGGATTACAAGAGGAGAATACAAGAGTGGACATAAAAAGACTTAAAGAAAACAAAAAGAAAATGTGGAAATCCTTCAGACGATCTCCACTTGGTCATCTTGAGCTCGGCCCTCTTCAGCAGCAGGCTTTCCATCCCCGACAACATCGACTTCATAATCCTCGACGGTAAGGTCGGCTTCATTGGTCTCGGTATCGGGGAGAGGCTCCTCTTCGTCGGGAAGATCAGAGGAGTGGGGAATCTCCTTGAACAGGGCCGAGTCAGCGGCCACATTGCAAGCCCTGAGCGCTGCTTTCCATCCCAATGCCAGGAACTCTTCCTGCAGTTCGGGGATCTGATTATTGAGGATGTCCTCAGCAGCTTCTTTCATGCCGAGCTTACGAGCATTCTTCACCTCTTCGGCCAGAGCTTCGGCATGCTTCGCCGCAAGATCGGCGGCCCTCTTCTTCTCTTCCCTTTCTTCGGCATACTTAGCCTTCAGATCAGAAAGTTCGGCCACCAGATCGGCAGTCTTCTTCCTCTCTTCGGACAGGAAGTACTCCGAGGATTTAGCCTGCTTGGCCATCTCTCGGGCCTCCTTCTTGAAGTTATCAGCCTCGTCCCGAGCAGTGGAGAACTTCAGTTTGAATTCCCTTACTTCGGCCTCAGCCTTATTCAGTTTCTCTGCCCGGTCCTGAGCCTTCTTCATGCCAAGCATGGATTTCTGGATCGCCTGCAGCATTAACATCAGAGTTATAACAAGCACAAAGGAATTTGCAGACTTTATTACCGAGATAAGAAACTTACGAAAATATTGTGCGCGATCGTCAGCCGAAGCACGGCATGATCTTCCTCATCGGCGTAAGGCTCTATGTCCTTCGGCAGCATCAGGGCTTCGGCCAAAGCCATGGTAGTTCCCAGATCTCGGACCGTGTCAGCGGCCGTAATAGGGGTCGTACCATTTATCAGCAAAGGAGGAGGCCAGGTCCCGGCTTTCTCGGGAACCTTTGATTTGCCCTTCTCCTCGGAGGGACCAGCCTGGTGTGCCTTCACCAGTTTCCGCCTCTTCCGGTCGGCATTGGCGGTTTCGGCGTCGGAGGGAGGGAGACTCGGCAGCTTCTCACCCTCGTCTGGCTTCCTCTTAGCCAAGACGATCCCAGAAGGTTTCTTCGCCTGCGGGGGAATCGGCACCTTCTTTGCCTCGGTGGGAGTCGGCACGACCCCGGAAGACTTCTTCTCCGACTCGGCAACTTTCCTCTGCCTTATCATCTCTTTCAGGCTCGGCATATCAGGATTAGACGACATGGCTTCGGCGTCCGTTTCTTTTTCTTCTTCGGTGCCCAGGGTAATCCGAAACGGAGACTGCGTCCTTTCAGAAGAAGATGAGGATGAGGATGAGGATGAGGATGAGGATGAGGATGAGGATGAAGAGCTGGACGGTTCAGCCACAGCAGCAACCGTGACTCGGCTGGGTTCCCGGAGATACGGCAAGGGAACTCCTTCGGGGACAGCAACCAAAGACGTCTCTGCCACCACCTCGGCAACGTACTTCTTCTCCTTGATATAACCATTGTAAGACGGGTTATATCGAAGCAGTACTTCGGCGGATCTCGGTTCGGCTTGGCCTTCAGCGCCTTTGTACTGAAGAACTTTTTTCAGATCTTCTGGATGTGTAGCCTGCGAAGTCCGACCGCGATTGGCGTTTGAAGCTGCAAATGAATAGACAGACAGTCAGAAGCTACAGATCGGCAATACTGAAGAAATCAATAAACAAAGGAGAATGCGGGACTAACGGGGTTTCCCGAATCTGCGGGGAACAGGGAGCCTCTTGTGCTCGGGTTCTTCGGCGGAAAATTCCCAGTTTCCCGAGACGATGAGGAAGTCATCGTCGTTCCCCCTATTCGAGTCAGGGAGGTTCGTCACTATCTTCTCTCGACCTCTACGGGACTTCAGATACCACCTATCATCTTTTTTATAAACCATATCGTAATTATAGTTTATGTCCCAAAGATCTAAGTTCGTTTGGCACAGTTCGTTCAAACGAACTATGCCCATGACTATACGGTACGAGTTTATGGATATCTGCATAGGATTCAGCCGATACCACGACAGAACCCTACGCAGTAAAGGGTGGAGGGGGAACCTAACCCCACCCTCAATGACAGCCATAAGAGGGATGTGGATGGAGTCCTCATCCCGAATCTCAGGATGAGTCTCGGGTTTGTTAATCTCTACGTACACATCGTCTGGAATCTGGTAATGCCTACGAAACTCTGCTATCCGCGCCGGAGAGGCGAAGTGTTTCCTAAAAATCCCCATACTCAGAGAATGAGTGAGGAGGAAGCAGGAATGAGAAATGAAGAAAGAAAAACGAAGACACAGGGAACAGACTTACAGAGTATGGGGGAAGGACAGTAGCAAAGAAAGAAATGAAGAAGACGAAGTTTGGGATTTATAGGGTTCTGTGTGGATAAATCCGAATCGTCACACGTGATAAACCCCAACCGTCGGATCCATTACTCCTGGACCAATCGGTGCAGCGCGTTTGAGATACTGAAGCGCCATGTCAAAACATGCGCAGAAAAGGCGCGTCGGTCTTTAAAGAGGTACAAACCAACGGTCACGTCGCATTTATGGTGGACAGAGCACGCCCCCAAAACGTGCCTGACACGGATGAGAATCCCCTATATCGATACAAGGGTCATCATGAATATGCTTTATAGCGTCGGTTACTCTGCCACGTCGGTTCGAAGTAACCGAAGCTAGGGGGCAAGGGGAACATAGCCGAACATACTTGAGAAAAGTCTGAGAAGATTCAACACTTGAGAAAAGTTTGCAATCATGCCGAACAGACTTGAGAAAAGTCTGAGAAGATTCAACGCTTGAGAAAAGTTTGCAATCATGCCGAACAGACTTGAGAAAAGTCTGAGAAGATTCAACGCTTGAGAAAAGTTTGCAATCATGCCGAACAGACTTGAGAAAAGTCTGAGAAGATTCAACGCTTGAGAAAAGTTTGCAATCATGCCGAACAAACTTGAGAAAAGTCTGAGAAGATTCAACGCTTGAGAAAAGTTTGCAATCATGCCGAACAGACTTGAGAAAAGTCTGAGAAGATTCAACACTTGAGGAAAGTTTGCAATCATGCCGAACAGACTTGAGAAAAGTCTGAGAAGATTCAACACTTGAGAAAAGTTTGCAATCACGCCGAACAGACTTGTGAAAAGTCTGAGAATATTCAATGCTTGAGAAGAGTGTGTTTAAGCCTAGCTACAGGTTAAATAGCCGACATGGCTTGAGAAAAGCCAGAGAAAGTTTAACACTTGAGAAAAGTTTGGACCCCAGAACAGACTTGAGAAAAGTCTGTGTTTAAAGCCTAGCTACAGGTTAAATAGCCGACATGGCTTGAGAAAAGCCAGAGAAAGTTCAACACTTGAGAAAAGTTTGGACTCCAGAACATACTTGAGAAAGGTCAGAGCCAGTTCGACACTTGAGGAAAGTTAGAACACCCGAACAAACTTAAGAAAAGTTTGAGAAGACTCATCATTTGAGAAAAGTATGAAGTCTGAAATTGATTTAAATAATTCACTACTTGAGAAAGGTATGTAGAACAGATAGAGACAAAAGGAGTCATAACAATTTCATTTAATTCTTGAAGTCGGGTTACATATGAGTTGCAAAAACTCGAGTTACAGAAAAGAAAGAAATAAACAAAATCCTAAGGCGCAACATCGGCAGCCTGAACTATAACTACGTCCTCATCGGCAGACTGAGGTTGAGCAGCAGGGACACCAGCTGCAGCCTGGCCCTCTTCTTCGGTTTCGGACGCCATGACCTCCAGTTGGGTAACAGACGGAACCCTGGAGTACATAGAAGAATCAGGCGGAACTAGGGCGGCTTCCAGGGCAGCTTTCCAGCATTTCTTGACGAGATCGGCCTGGAGCTCGGGCAACTGGTTCGCCAAGAAGTCGGCTGCAGCATCCATCATGCCCCTGGAGTAAGAATCCTTCAGCCGAGATTGTAGATCGGCTATCTGATCTTCCAGCTGGGAAGACCTCATCCTTTCCGTGTCGAGCTGGGACTGAACAGCTCTAAGCTTTAGATCGGCGTCCCTAGCCTTCTGCCGGTGAGAGGTCGCGTCCTGATGAACTTTCAAAAATCTGGCAGTGGACTTCTTCAGCTCCGACTCGATAGTGGCATACCGAATCTCCAAGTCCTGGAAGCGGCTCAGACACAGCATAGATTTTTGCGCAGCCTGTAACAAGATCGGGAAGTCAGAAGGCAGATATGAAATCGCAAGTAAAGGCAACAGAAGAATAGCCAAGACGAAATACTTACGAAAACTTCGTGGGCCATCACAGAGCGCATCAAAGTCGGAAGATCGGTGCCTGCGTAAGGCTCGATATCTTTTGGTAACATCAACGCACCCGTCAGGGTTTGCGTGACGTCGAGGTCGGCCGCCGAGTCGGCGACAGTGATGGGATCAATCCCATTCACCAGCAAGGAAGGGCGCCACGGGGCGGCCCCCTCAACAGCTTTTGCCTTCTCGGCCGTCTTGCTCTTCTTCGGCAAGTTCGTTGCAGCTGGAACTTCCTGAGGAGGGTCCCTTGGCTTCCGCTTCAGGATGAGCAGAACATCATCTGAAGCCTCGCCAGACGCTGAGGTCGGCGGCATCCTCTGCGAGCTCGGGCCAACCTGAGGGTTTTTCTTCTTCTGTTCCCGAATCATTTCACGCAGATTCGGAATATTGGGATCTCGTGCCATCGGATCGGGGATTTGGTCGACTTCCTGGTCGTCTCCTGAGTCCCAGTTGCAAGGCGAATCGAAAGAGCTGTGGGCGGAGTCAAACGAGATCGGAAAATTCCCGACGTCAGCTACTGTCACCGGTTCCAGTCGCCGAGCTTCGGAAGGCGGAATGTAATTCTGAAGATCGGCACCAGCGACGTCGGCGTCCGGGATGGATTTTTTGCTGTATCCCCGGTAGCTCCCAATGTATCCGAGAAGCACTTCGGGTGATCGGGCCCAGCTACTGCTGAAGGATCCTGTGTATCGGGCGACCTTCCTTAGCTCGTCGAGCTTTATCGCCTGTTTGTTTCGGTACTTATTGGCGTTAGTAGCTGCAAGAAAGGACGAGAAAAACAGTCAGTATCAAAATATGTTCGGCATCAGAAGGAAAAAGACATGGAATTGAAAGACAAGGTTGGGGTACTAACGGATGACTCCAAACCGGGTCGGGATATGGAACTTGGGTTTTTCAGGCTCATCTCGGCCAATCTCCCAGTTGCCAGCAACGATGAGGAAATCATCGTCGTTACCTCGGCTGGAGTCCGTCAGATAAGTAACCATTCTCTCCTCATTGGGTCTGTTCTTCAAGTAGTAGGAATTAGGGCCTTTCCTGACCATATCATAGCAAAATCGGATCTCCCGAAGTCCTATGTCGGTTTGGTTCAGTCTATTCAGTTCTACAATGCTATGGATGATCCTATATGTATTGATGGAAATCTGCATCGGATGGAGCCGGTACCAACAAAGCACTTCACGAAGAAGGCGATTGAGTGGAAACCGAACCCCGCCCTCAAGAACCGCCATCAATGGGACGTGAAGGATGTCAGGATCGTTCCCATCCCGGGCGGTATCCGGCTTATTAAGTTCGACGGCAACATCGTTGGGGATGTTGTACCGTCGCCGGAAATTTGCCATTTTTTCCGGTGTGTCAACTAAATTCCTAAAAATCCCCATTACAGAAAGCAGAAAGGGATGAAAGGTCAAGAAAAAGAGGGAAAACCTAAGGTTCTGGTTGAAAAGAACTTACGACAGCGGGTGAACTCTCTCTCTGGTGTGAAGACAGTGGAAGATTGCAGAAGAAAGGTGAAAAAATGAGAACAATCGAGCATTTATAGGGAGGGGAGTCGAAGAGGAGAGACCCTAAGCCTCCCCCAATGAAGACGCTCCACGTACGGGGCACGCGCAGGAGGCGCGTGGCCTCGAAAGCCACAAAGCCTGCTGCACGCCTCATCAAACTTTAATGCGGCGCCAGAGGCTTACGCATGACGGTTCAGAAGCCGTCTGATCAAGAATAATGAAGGACGCCATGAGTGCAGTACATAGCCTCGACTACTTCGCCAAGACGGTTCAAAGCAGCCGAAGCTAGGGGGCAATTGACGGGGATAAAATGTAATTGAGAAAATACCTTTAACTCCCCGGATTAATTTCAGAGTTCGGCTAAGTCTGAATAACATATCCAGAGGCATGTGCCGATCACGTGGGATAATGGCCGACATCAGAAGTGCCGACCATATCCAAATCGGGGTAGTAGAATCAAGTATGGAGGATGCCGACCTGAGAAAGGCGGATTCGAGTCTTGCCGACCTCAAGAAAGGCGGTCAGGATTACGGGCAGCCCGAGAAAGCGACTGATAACCGTATTTCCGAAAAGGAAACAGAATCATGGATGGGGTGGGGTCCTGTCGAGATCTTGTCGGATTCAGTTACAGATGTGACTCCCACGTCCCATCAGAGGATACTCCGCCTGAATGGAGCCCTAAGAGAATTGGGGCATGACTGAAGGCCCAAAGAGAATTGGGGCCCAAGAAAGTCCAAATTGAGTTAGGGCACCAGGGAAATCTATAAATACACCATTAGATGACGAATTTGAGGTACGCCTAAATACCCCAGAGATTTCATTCGCTGATAGAGAATATCAGCTTACAGTTAACTTTTCCCTGTGAGATTGTGCCTGACTTAATCATCGGAGTGTTCTCCTGCCACAGCGGCAGAGGACTCTTTGACAGATTATTCTTTTGCAGATCACAGGTACACATACTGAGAGAAGCACCATTTCGGCTGGATAGTGAATCCCTAGCTTTCCATCCCGATTTTCTAAATCAACCCACTTACAGGAATTAACTTCAACTTAATAACAACTAGTTTTTGAGAACTAGTTACACCGTTCACTTGCAGTAGCCTCAATTAAAGTTGGGGCATTTTATCCCGTATGTACTGTTAGGATGAAGTTCACCTTTCCCCAATCTTCTGACTTTTTTGTCTGGACACATTTGGATGCCCCGACGTAGTTTCGGCTACTGTTTTTTCTGTCTGGGTGCCCACTACCGCGATGTGTGTGTTTTATTGCCTAATTCTAATTATGATTGTAATGGGATTAGGACTCTTGATTATATATGTTTTTAGGAGGTTTCCTAAACATAAGATTAAGCTTTTATGCTAGAGAGACACACGCACAAAAAAAACACAGATCTCAGAGAGATTGTGAGAAAATTTATACTCTTTGATTTTTTTTTCGCGTTGAGACTTTTCACATATATTTTGTGTCTCATTTCTTTTCTTCGTTTTCATTTTTATTACGCGCGTGTGATTATTTTATTTTTCGTTTGGTGATTCATTGTTTCCCAAAATCTGTAAGGAGCATTGTGAGATTGAACGTTGTTCTTTCGATTTTCTAATATGCACTGGTCCCGAAAAAGTTAATAGTACCTAAGAGGTTTCAAATATGAGATTTAAGAAGGAGCATACGGGGTTGTTTGATAACTCATTTTCAATACTTAAAATAGAATAAGTTAAGTAAAAATGTATTAAGTCGGTTAATTTAATATATTTAGTCTTAGGCAAAAGTAATGAGTAAACAATTAACTAGCTTCCCCCTATTCAATTGAAAAGGTTGAATACACTCAAAAAAATTTTAAAAAAAAGTCTGTTTAACACATTGTCAACCACCGTCACTAACCACGACCACCACCCGCCACTAACCATCACACTAATCACCACTAACCGCCACTTGCCAACACCACACTGTCGACTATTGGCACTAACTACCACCGCCATCGCCACTTGCCACTGCACTTATAACCACCACTACCACTAACCACCACCACCCGCCACTAACCATCATTGCCACTTGCCACTACCACTATAACCCCTTCTGCCACTAACTACTATATTTCTGACCACCGTCACTAATCATCATATTACTAACCAACACCCGCCACCCACCACTCAGCACTGCCACTAACAACCACTGTTACCTGCTACCACCACATTACTGAACACCACCTCCACCCGCCACACTGCCAACCACCGCCACCCGCCAGCACTACACTGTCGCCCCCATCGCCGACTACCACCACCCACCACAATGTTGATCATCGTCACTAACCACCATTGCCACCACCCTCTACTAACCACCACTGTCGCTCGCGACCATCACACTGTCGACCACCGCCACTGCAACCAACCACTTCCGTCACTAACCACCACCGTCACTAACCTCCATCGTCACTAATTGTCATCGTCATCCGCCACCACTATACCAGTCACCGCTCCAACGCTTCCGACCACAATGCCTATAACATCAAGTAAGGCTTGGTGTATCGCAAGGCCTATTAGGAGATACGTTAAAAAATTAGTAAACTTTAAATTTCAGCTTCTTGTATACATCAAACAGTTTAATTAATTCAGTACTTAAATTTCAGTACATAACAAACAACTTTTATGCTTAAAAAATTCAGTATTCAGTTTTCAGTGTTTAATTTTAAGTTTTTAGCTTTCAATTTTATCAAATAGCACCTACCTATAAGTCTTAAGCATTGACCATCAAGCCAACTCTTTGGATAGTGGTGGAACAACATGTAGACTATGGCCTCCCAATTTTTTTTAAAAAAATTAAGGATCTAGTTATGCATTTTGGAAATTATAAAAAAAAAAAAATTCAATTTCTTCAAATATTGAATCGTGGTTCCGCCCTTGTCCCTGGGGTTAATCGTACATGACATTGCTAAGAAGAAAAGCATGGCATCAATATTGGAAAATGCAATTGAAGTTACATGACCCTTCATTTGCAATTATGAATCAATGGGTTGTCGATTAATAATGGCAGCTCAGTTAGAATTGAAAAGATAAGATCCAAACAAATTAGCATGCATTGTAACATGAGGGTACGTTGCCACGATGAGGCATGCACATTTACACATGTTAATAAAACCAAAAGAAATAAAGAGAAAACTGCAAATTATGTTGTTGCGTTTGGTGATTATTTCCGGAAGAAATTGCGGGCGGATTTTTGGATGAAAACAATTTCAGGTCGTCGGGATATGCCACTAAACTATCACCTCCAGTCGATCACTTAGTTTTGGCCAAAACCTGTCCAGCAAAAGTTACTTCTGCATGCATATCCTTCCACCTCTCTATACAAAATTCATTAAAATAATAAAAATCATTGACTAAATTACCGACTAGTCCTTAGAGCCCCGGTGGTAACGACAAGGAATAACCCTCAGTTGTCTCAAGTATTAAGTTATCGAGTTTCGATCGCAGAATGTTTGGGTTGAGAACTCATCCACTCAACTTAACCACTACAAGTTTAGAGGTGACTCTTCTTTTTCACAACGTATCATTTTTTTCGGAGGGTTTTACTGTTTTTCGTTAGTTCGGCAAATAAATAAAATGGCCATAAGTATTGAATCTGTATTTCTAAATCCTCATCCTTGATTGTGTTTATACAAAGCACAATGAAGGGTTTAGTTGCAAAACAGTTGAGTTGGTCTCTACATATTGTTATATTAACCACCAAGCATGGTGAACACAGAACAATCACTTGTAGTGGTACTCGATTCGATGAAATCGTTTGATCTTAAAAGAGATCTTCCATTAGTTGATAAAAAATATATATGTTGTTAGCCTGCGCGGCATGATGAAGTTGCGTGTGTGCACACGTGAGCGAGACAAGAAGCCCATGACGAAATAGCATTATACCCTTCATCATTATTTTAGGATAATAGTACATGTTGGGTAACACTAGATGTTACCTTAGGCAGCAGAAACAAACCCTTCCCCCCTGCACCTACATTGTACACTGGAAACAGCATATAGTATAGATAGAAGGGTTGAGGATTTATCTAACATTTTGGAATTGGAACCCCACAACTGCTAACAACTTTCCTGGCATTTGGAGAGGTAACATATTTCTGGAATGTGGGGTCATTGATGTACTGGCAAAGGCAGGGCTGTTGCTGCTTCACCTTGGTGCAGCACAGGGTTGAAGGGGCAGCGCCTGATGTGATAGAGCCCAAGCAAGGGTCCAGCTCTTTTGGGTTGCATGCCACTGCCATGGACACTTCTGCTTCATACCCCAAAACCACCACTAGTACTACTGCAAACACTACAATCTGTGATGATGCCTGCTTCATTTTTCCACCACCAAAAGTTGATGAGAGTGTGGCTTATGGATGTGCATTTGGCTTGGGCTGGGTCTCAATTTATAGAGGAAAATATACATGAAAAAGTAACTGGCATATTTCACTAGATGCCTAACGAGACAAAAATATTTTCTCAAAATCTTCGCAATATATGTATTATAAAAATACATACAGATAAGTCTTCTCTATTTTTTCTGAGAAATGCTAGGATCCATAATTGGATCCCCAAAATATCCCCGAATGATGAGGTGTCAAGCATCCAAGAGGGATGTTGCAAGTGTTCTGTGTGTGAGAAAGAAAAAGGTGTTGACATCTCATCATTCGGAGACATTTCTCGGATCCCATTGTGGGATCCTAGCATTGCTCTTTTTTTCTTGCATGGTACACACAAAACAGATTAACAGAAGTTCAGGGAAACTTCCATAAAACATTTAACGCGTACGTAGCTCGGGTTGATTCTTGAGGTAGTGCTCTTAATACTTCTCTGTTTGTTTGGACTTAATTAAACTAAAGAGAAAAAAAATAAGAAAAGAAACAAGAATTTAATTTCAGACTGAACCAATCCCGTTCAAAGAAAAGATGTCAAACTCACATAAGCATTTCAAGTAGGAAAAATAAACAGGTTCAAAAAAAGAGAGGTAACATTGCTTCATGCATATCCATTTATTGCATCTTCTAATTGAAGAAATTTAGAAATAGATATAGGTAACTTATGGCATGGTAGATTTATGACTTATCTTTTTCTTTCGTACCTACTTAAAGTTTTAAAATCATTATGTATCCAATATGTCCTTATAATTTAACAAGGATTTCAATGTTGCGACGATTAATAGATTATCCATGTGAAGATGAGATTCATCTTTTCTACCATCTTTAACTGTTTCACTAAATGGCTTCTACTTTCCGCTCAAACGCATCAATTGCACCACAAAACAAGATGCATTATTTTCTCCACATGGATACTTTCTATTTCTCCATTTGTAATCCTTACATCAACGCGCTATTAACTCTCAAAAATCATGGCCAAAGTTTAGTTGCTCCTTTTTGTACCACCACGTTCAGCAGCTAAACGAACTAAGTTACCTATTCCAAGTCCAAGAGCAAAAATAGATTATTCTATCTTGATATGGATGGTTAATCCTTATCGTTGCCACATGAATTGATGGTGACCTCCCCTAGGTTTCTGACAAATGCAAGGACCTCCTATGAGGTTTCGAAAAAGGAGATTTTGGCAAACTCAAAATGTCTACAGAAAGAATCTGGAGAGAGGGGAGATTGGACACCAGTCACACAAGGAGAAAACCACCATCCACTACCATGAACAACATAGGAGGATGAGGTTTTGGAAATGCCACAGGGCATCAACCAATCTCTATCTTTGTGGACAATTTGCCAAATAGTATGGATGGGGAATGGCTTCATCTGATCTTCAAGGGGTATGGGACCGTTGCAGAGATTAGTATCTCACCCAAAAGAACTAAATCGAACAGTAAGTTTGCATTTGTCAAGTTCAAGACAAGACAGGAAGTAGTGGATGACATTCAGGGTTCAAATGGAACAGTGATTAGAGGAAACAAGATTCACGCAAAGATAGCTACATTCCAAAGGAGTTATGATAGTGGTCAAAACAGGGCACTAAAGGGTGATTTCAGACAAGTTCAGGCTCAGCAACATAATCATGGTACAATAATGTAAACAAAGGAACCTCCAATATTGAAGAAAGGTACTACGCTAATACAGTTAAAGGGGTACATGACACAAAAAGTATTTCACAACTGTCTATATTTCTTAAGGAGTGTACATAATGGTTTGACAGAAGTGCAGTAGCTATGAGAGCTAATAGATTATTGAAACAAATAAAGGTAGGAATGCAGGAGTGCTTTGGTTCCAGGACTATGACCAGATCTCTAGGAGGGATGAATATTATATTTACCTTTGACTTAATGTTATGGGATTCAATGGTTGGGGGGAGTTCAGTGAAGAGCTTCCATATATATTTCGATTTCAAAAGCTCAGAAATGGGAGCCTAACATTAACTTCGAAAACAAAAGGATATGGCTAAGCTATCGTGCACGGGAATGCATGTCCAAGCTTGGAATGGCACTAGTTTTTCTAACATAGGAAACTTGTGAGGAGAAGTCGTGATAATGGAGGAGGATACTCCGGAGGCAACTCCGTTTGAGGTGGGTAGAATCCAAGTCTTAACTCCATATATGGAACATATTGATCATCCTATCTAGCTAGTTTGCAATGGGAAAAAAAATTCATGGTCAGAGTTAATGAAGAAAGGGTGTTGCAATTTACAACGCCTTGACTAGTTGCTACAATTTACACATATTGCTAGCGCAGGTTTTGACCATCTAGGAACATCTTCCAACAATTTCAGTTGACTTGTCTAAATCAATAAACTTTGACTTATCATAGACTATGTTGTACACGTTTGTTTAGAAATTTTTTAACACACAGCTGCCCCGATAGTGTAAAGATGTATCCACTTATGGATTTCGAATCCTCTAAATCAAATATCCAGTTTGCATCATTGTGTACTTCTCAGTGCTGGTCCTACGATTTTGGGGGCTCAAAGTGAGCTCTTTAATTGGGGCCCTTGACATATTTTGCATAAAAAAATATATACAGTAAAAAGTATTTATAAAATAATCATTACACAAATATTATCATTCCCAAAAAGAAATGTAAAAATAAAATTAATGCATTGTTTTTCTCTCATGTTTAGCTGCAAACGTATTAATTAAACTTTCCTAATCAAGATTTTTCACCAAAGTCTTCTCAATGGACAATTTGGTTAATTTATTCAATTTTTTGTCGGGACATGATTGACGAAATATGAGTTTTGATCAATTTTAACTTTGAAAATTTTCTTTTTTCATACTCGTATGGGCCTACTTTTATATAAATGCAAGCTTACAATTAAAAAAGTAGGCTTAATATGCTAAAGAGAACTAAAAATTTGGGGCCCCTACTTTTAATATTTTTTAGGAGACCCCTAAGCGGTGGCTTCCTCGACCTATGCCTAGATAGCCGGCTCTAACCTTTCTAGTACCGTAGGATAGCTGGTATAGCACAACGCATAGTCAAGAGTGTACCTCAGATATCACAATACCTTGACTACCACTTTCCAGTTGTGGTTCTTCCGTGGATCTACATGTAGTCATGTGTCCAAGAAACAAGGTATTTTTCGATTTTATGATCACGTTCTTGTAAAAATCAAGTAACTTAGAAACATTCACAAAAATTCGACATAGCACCTCAAAAACTGATCAATACACAATTAACGATTTTTGCACATTTTCTAACCCTCTTAGACGTAGGTACCATCACATCTGCAAGATACTCCCACATTCTTGAATTTTAATCACTTTTTTTGCATGGTATCTCATATCACTACAAGAAAACACACCTTTGGCGACAAACGGATTAGTAGCCGTAGCCTCTGATTTTCGTCGCCAAACGTTTTCCCCGACAAAAGACCAGTCGTCGCCCATTCGTCGCGGAATCGCGGACGGGAAACGTTTTTGGCGACAAAACCGATTTGGTCGCCGAAGGAGAAGAAACGCCGACTAAACCTTTGTCGCCAAAACTTAGACAAATGCCGACTAAAACCTTTTGTCGGCAATGGTTTTCGCGACCAAATGGTTTCTGTCGCCGAAGGAGAGAAACGCCGACTAAACGTTTGTCGCCAAAAGTATCATTTATGGAGAGAAATATTTCACTCAACACGTTTCGTGACAAATCAAAACTTATCAACATAGAAATCATCATTGCCTATAAAACATGATGTCCCAATTCAATAACTCTATCGAGTTAAAGTGAATAAAATGTAAACAACTTCATGATTGAACACAAAAATTTACCAAATTGTGATTTCTCAATATCTAATTAACCTCATTGTTATATTGATTTTCAAACTTAATTTTGAAAAAGAATAAGTTTTTCTAAAATGTCACCCATGCTCTCAAGCAAGTACTCTTAGCATTATCTCATGCTATTAACGACGAAAGTATAAAAACTTTTGTCTCCCTGTACGTGTACAAACTTCAAGCGACACATGTACATCACTGAATTAAATCTAATAGTTTGGTGTTTCTTTCAATGTTAGCGCAATCACTCAATTACACACACAATGTCGAATACGAAACTGTAAAGAAAACAATACAAGATTTACGTGGTTTTCCAAAACCGGGTACGTCCACGGGAGCGAAGCGAGATTTTGTTATTGATCTTAATCCCTAGGATTATACAATAAAGAGTATTTATAAATATACTCTGTTCCAATCCTAGTCTGATTCTAATTACGTAAACCAATCCTAATTAGAATACAACTCTAATTAGAATACGAATCTAATTAGGTCGTACGGTCCAACTTTAATATAATTAGGTTGTACTGTACCGCCGCACCCCCCCCCCCCCAAAACCATTGGGTCTTCGGCCCAATCTCAACAGTTGAACCCATGATGGGCCAGAAGTTCTAACATTTCAATAGATTGAAAGGAAGTCTATGCCACTTTGATTTTCACATTGGCAACTACTTGTCAATGTCTACTCTTTTTCATCAAAAAGAAGAGTCCGATCTTGCAGAATCACGTTGACGCACCAACAGTTGTGGTCACACCACTTGAAATAATACCGGCCATAATTAATATTCTCATTCATTAGAATTTATGCATTTTTTAAAAAAAATGCTACTAGCCCAATACATTTAATATATAATTATAATTGTAACTAACATCTTACAGAAATGCTACACACACACCCAATTTACACACTTTTTTTACACACCACCCAAAACGTCGTTTTGGGTGGGGACCAAATAAAAAAAAAAAACAGAAAATCCGAATTTCGAACCCCACCCCCACCCCCACCGCCACCGCCACCGCCACCGTCCCACCCCACCGTCCCACCTCCACCTCCACAACCGACGGCCACTGCCATCATCTCCGTTCGCCGACGACCACCGCCATCATCTTCTCTAGTCTCTGATCTGATCTCTGGTCTCTGATGGTGCGCGCGAGGCCGCCAACTTCGTCACCTCCGCCGGCGACGAACACTGCTTCTCCGCCTCCATCCACTACTCCAGCGACATCGCCGCCGCCTGCATCTTCTCTGCCTCCTCCCGTAGCACCAGCCGCGAGACCAGACACCAGAGATCAGAGAGAGAGAGAGAAGATGGAGGTGGAGAAGTAGTGTTCGTCGCCGGCGGAGGCGACGAAGTTGGCGGCCTCGCGCGCACCATCAGAGACCAGAGATCAGATCAGAGACCAGAGAAGATGATGGCGGTGGTCGTCGGCGAACGGAGATGATGGCAGTGGCCGTCGGTTGTGGAGGTGGAGGTGGGACGATGGGGTGGGACGGTGGCGGTGGCGGTGGCGGTGGGGGTGGGGGTGGGGGTGGGGTTCGAAATTCGGATTTTCTTTTTTTTTATTATTATTTGGTCCCCGTCGTTTTGGGTGGTGTGTAAATTGAGTGTGTGTGTAGCACTTTTGAACATCTTAATGGGCATGATCGAAATGGTGCCCATCTGGAAAATAAATACATATATTAATAAAACATACAAAATAACATTCCGCGATATATAATCAAAATGATGTGCCTCTTAATTTTTGGTTGTTGATTAACTAAATATACATGCAAAAATATGTGTATGCATGTATGCACATGCATATACGCGAGCATACATATGATCGAAAAAATATGCAAAAAAATAATTTAATTAATCTCGGAAAAAGTATTCTTCGTGATTTAAATATCTTCAAGTCGTTCTTACGTGCACGGCCGATGTAGAAGTTCCCCATATGTTTTGACTACCCTAAGTGGAAGTATGGAAAATACAACTTCTACTTCTTTCCTTTTTGTCTTTTGGTTGGTTTTACTTTCAGAGAATTGTTTGTTGCCTATCCTCCATTCCAACTGCAACTGTCCACAATTCCAGACTTTTGCCAAACATGAACACTGAGATGCTACAATGATCTTCTTCATTTTTCAAGTAATTATTGTACTACAATCAACCATAAATAATCAATGGTTCCGTATATTTTCAGTTTATGTAATGCATTATTTGAGTATATACAGTTACGAGTAGGGTATTGATAATACACGTGATGCAGATTGGGTCGCGTGCCGGTACTTGGAACAGCTCGATAGAAAAGTGGGAAAAACGGCCAATGGCGGATTGATCCGCAGGTCTTATGGTTAAAGCGAAACGGCCCAACGATCAAGGCCCAGACCCATGGGCACCGGTGGTTTTCGGCCTAATTCCCTTGTTTAGGCCTCCGAAACATCAAATTTGCCGTTTTAGGAAATAATCAATCTGCTAATTACTTGGTCAATCCAACTCTGTTTTGACCTAGGTTTTTGGCCGTAGCTTTTTTTTATTACTAGTTTCTGTATTTGAGCCTAACTCAAATATTTCCGTTTTTGGTAATTTTGGTAATTTTCCTTATTTTATGCTAAGTCGGCAATTGTTGCCTTTTCCCGTTTATTCCTAGGGTTTCCGTAGCCTTTATATTGATCTTGTAAGCCTTCGGGCTAAGTAGTTGTTTTCTATTAATAAAATTTTGAGCTTTAGAGAGAGTTTCTCTAATTCTAGTTCGTGATCGTTCTTGTTCATCTTTTGTTTATACGCTTTCCTACATCAACACGTCAAAATATTATAAATTATTTTGACTAGTTACAAACATATTTAGTATACGGTACGAACTATTTTGGTTATGTTACACAAATATAAATTAAAATTGTGTAATTTGTTTTGTTCTTATTGTTTTCTTCATTTGTCAATATGATTGGGCCATCTTTGAAAGTAAGAGGATACTTTAACCCGTGGAGGCCTAATATACTAAGGGGACTCCATGCCTAATCTTTCAAGAGTAATAAAATTCCTTACCCTTTTTAGGCAATTTTGTTCTGAATCAACCAACTATAAATAGAGAATCAACTACCGAACCCAAATTCATCACCAAATATTCACATCCCCATATCACCCTTACTTCTCTCTCTCTCTCTTCTAAGAATTAGCCATAAACCTAGCGATAGAAAAATCAAAATGAAGGCATCAAACATTGCAGTGCTTGTTGTGGCAGTGCTGGTCTTGTCCGTCTATGAAGCACAGGTATCCATGGCTGCGACCTGCAACGTAATAGAGCTGAGCCCTTGCTTGGACGCTGTCAACAATGGCACACCTCCTTCGAGTAATTGTTGTACTAAATTGAAGGAACAACAACCTTGCCTGTGTCAGTTCGCTAAGGACCCCGACTACAGCAAGTACATCAACTCTCCTAATGCCAAGAAACTTGCTAGTGCTTGTGGGGTTTCCATCCCCACATGTTAGATGACCATCGCCTCTCTCTATGTATACATATATATAGAGAGAGATGCAATGCATCTAAAGTCATGGACTGTAATAAGAATGCAGAGGGAGAGAGGATATGTAATTGGTGCTAGCTATTTCACCTGTATGTGGAGTAGTTACAGTGACAATAGTAATGTGTCCCTCTTATGCAAAAACTGGTGTTATATTCAATCGTTTCAATAAATGTACTATTAATAAGGACATTCTTGTCGACGTCTGCTTGCTTTGGTTAACAAGGCATATGGATCCGTTGGAAGCCTGGATAAATAGAAAATTGGAATTCATTTGTAGAACATAGCTACGTGGAACGGTAAAATTTTATTCACTTGTAGAAATTCTAATTAAAATCAGAATAAAATTTTGTGTGGACTGGCAGCATAAGAGTTGGTAGTACTTGGGATATTTCGAACTTAAAACCTTAGAAATTAACAAATTAACCCCTACGTCCCATGTTTTAACCACCAAATCAACCCATTAGAGTTCGTAAAAGTCATTGTTGAATATAATAAGCGTTGGTGAATATTTCCCACATCCCTACAAATAATTATTGGATGTTAATAAGAGAATAATTAATTTATATATGGAAGCACCAAAATCAATAGCATTTACAGGGTCAACCATGACGTTGTCAGGGTTCAATCCAAACTTTAAGGTTGGCCCCTTGCGTACTTTTACGAAGAAAAAAAATGAGAAACCAATTCAAAAAATAACCTGCTTCCAATCAAGTCCAAAGTACACTTTCTTATAGTGCGTGTGTAGTGCGGACAAAATAACATACTTTCAAAACTATATCGTTTTGATCCTTATATATTTTAATAACAATTCACGTGATAAAACAAAAAATGTAGTTTTGATAACAAAATTGACAAAATTATGTCGTTTTGCTTACACTATATGCGCACCCTCGCCTCGCCCTCTTCTTGATATTTCTTCTGCATACTAAAAAATTGACCAGCACTGCAACGAGATGGAGGGCGGCGCGGAACTGGTGACCAACGACGATTATGGATCTTGACATTTGAGTTTATCTTTGAGTGTTTATGGGGTCGAATAGACAATTTTTCGGTGGTCGCTTCTCAACAATATGACTTCTCGATTTCCTTAGTTTCTTTTCTCTCCCACCTATTTTCTTGACCCCCTATATTGCCCCTCCTTATTCATTTGCTAATGATCCGCTCCCTTTTTTCCTCGATCTATCACTGTTCGTGGTTACGAGTTGATTTTCTCTTGGGGGCCTAACGGCGGCGAGTTAGTGTTCGGTGGCAGTGATCTTTCGTGCGGTCACTGCTGGGCAACATGATTCTCACCTAACGGCTTAGATGTGCAGTAAACTCTGTTAGAAAAGTTTACGTGTATACTTTTTGTGTTACCGTGACATAAATAACGAAATCATAAAAAGATAAAACCTGAAAAACGCATGGAAATGATCAAGTCTAGTGTAAACACTATGTCCTTAAGACAAATTTCGTCCTCGCTATGGTGCTTACGATTTAAACAGGCGCTTGTCTCCCAGGATAAAATGATCGAATCCCACCGAAGTAGCACTTCAATCGATGGGGCCTAGCAAACCAAATAATGAACTTGTACTCTCTCATATGAAAACTCAAACTCAAAACAATAAATGAAAAAACCAATCCAAAACTCTATATATGTGTCTCCCCCCAAAAGTCTTTTTAAACAAATGGAAGGAACACCCTTATATAGAAGAATTCGTGACTATTCCCAATAGACACGAAAGGAAGTGACATAACTATTCATCCGAATAGATGTCATCGACTAAACATGACTTTATACTAATTAATAACCCATTAAAATTACATAAAATTCAATAGAAATAAATTCTATTTGAATTTCTTCAACCAATATTAAATGGAAATTAATAGGAGTCAAACGTGGGTCTCGATCGGAGACAATGGGCACAAGGATCCCATATATGGAGGCGAATAATCTCGCGAACGTACGAGCGACTGAATTTCTCAACAAAATCGATTACCTGAATCAGTAAGAAGTGAGTGGTCTTCGTTAAGCGATCAACAATCATCCAAATAGTGTCATGTCCCCTTGGTGATCTTAGCTGACTCGAAATGAAGTAGTCCATAGTAACATTCTCCCTTTTTCACTCAACCACCAGCAACAGTTGAAACTCTCCCTCAGCTCGTTGGCGTTCGACTTTTACTTGTTGACATGTAAGACACTGTGATACAAACTTCATCACACCTTGTTTCATTTCGGGCCACCAAAATTATGCATAAATATTCATAATATTGGATAAATATTTATAAACATTTAGACAAATACAAATACTTTGAATTAAAATTTAATGTTATAAATTTATATCTAATATGAATACTGATGTTATGAATTTTTATGCAACATGTGTGAATTTAAGACGACATAAACGTAATATATCATATATCATACACTCAAAAAAAAAAACCATATAAGACAAACATAAAAAATTCAGAGAAAACAAATAATTCAATTTATTTTTTTTTTTGTAGATTTTGATTTATTTTTATGTTTAATGTATTTTTTAATTTTTTAATTTTACTTATCTATTTCCATCATCGAAATAAATAAATTTTGAATAAAGATTTAAGAAAATTGATAAAAGTTTGAAAAGAGGAAATAAGATGAAAGATAATCTTAAAAACAGTATAGATTCAATGGGGGAAATTAGAGGTGAAAATAAAAACTGAAAAATCGGACTGGATTGAAAAATTGGACCGGATCAACGGTTTGAGGATTGAAAAATTCAGTTCAGCCCGGTCTCGATTTGGGTGTTTGAAAAAATCAATTTTTTGGTCCAGTTTCGATTTCGGGAAATGCAAAACCGGTCCAAACCGGATAGAGATATAAATATAAATATATCATATTTTTAGATTTATGTGTTATAACTTATAACTCATTATTCAATTGTGGAAAATTTCACCTAAAACTGTTAATTTTTCACTTTTTTTTTGTGATTGACTCGAAATATTGCCTAAAATATTAAAAAGTTCAAATCGGAACGAAATCAACTCAAACCGATTAAAATTGGACCGGTACAATTGATCTGGTTTCAATTTATAAAATTTTTAAACCGAACAATTAATTCGATCCCATAAATTTTACCAAATTAATTGAGTTCCAATATACTTTTAAGCGATAAAAAAGTTGTTAGCCGTAGTCAACTTAGCAGCCGCGTGGTTTGTGTCTTTGTGATATAAATATATCATGTTTTCCATACCAAATCAAAGCGCATACCTAATACTTCCCTTTAAAATTGTCATACGTACTATAATATAGTTAAACAACTTGACTTTAAGTCCATGAATTTGAGTTTTTTTCACACACATCCTTCCAAATCCAGTCGTTCGATGTCTACCTAATTTCTATTTCTTAATAAAATTCTCAGCCACCCCCGAGAATTTAAGAACGTGTAGGTTTCAACTTCACAACTTATAATAATAATAATCCATAAAAATATCTTTTCAAGTCTAAGAATGTTTCAATTCTGTTATTTTTCAGGCTCTAATTTTCATCATATGCACCTTATTTTTAATTTTGTTTTTCTATAATTTGACAGCTCAAAATGTTCTAATTTTTTTTTCTCAATTAACCATTTAAAATAAAAATCTGTTTATACTAACTTATTTCATACATATGGATTAATTCATGTACACACAGTTTTCACAGCACGGGGATGAGATGAGATTGTCATTTGTGTGAATATAAAACAATATTCTTTTACTACATGTAAACATATATAATGAAAAGAGCGTGAATATTAAATTAATCATGTGAAAATTACTACCTTCTCCCAATTGCATCAACTGTAAGGAATTATGCAACTTTTCAATACCCATGTTCCAAATTATATCCTATTTCTGTAAAGAATAATGTTTGGTTAGGTGTTTGGGAGATTTTCTCCCAAACAAGTTTCTGGAACAAGTTTCTCAAACATTTTCTCAAACATTTTCCGAGACAACTTTTTCTCTCTATAAAAAGTGTTTCTGAAACATTTTTCTCCCAGACAAGTTTCTGAGACATTTATAACCAAACAATGTCTCAGAGTTTTGTTTCTAAAAATTGTTTCAGAAACACTCAAAACGAACACGACGGACAACTTTTATATCTACACAATAGCACACGTATATAAGATTTTCCTTGCCTTTTCTTGCTGGGTAAGACCATATCCGGGGTAGTACTAGTAGATTGGGGGGTCCGGGTCCTCCTAAGAAATTTTAAAAAATTTAAGACATAAATATAAATTTTAAATTTATAAAAAAATTACATTTGGACCCTCTCAAATTGCATTTAGTTCCTCCTTTTTTCCAGAAAAAATACAATTCTGACCCTCCCAAACTTTAAACCATAATTCCGCCCCTGACCATATATATAAGTTAGTTCATCCATCATACTCTAATGTTTGAGTCATCCAAACACAAACATTTCCACCATGCCTGAACCTCTCACCTGCTTCCTTCTGCTCTCTCTCACCTCCATATTCTTCTTTTCTCAGACTTCAACCAGCAGCGAAGCCCTCGCGGCCAACTGCCCTTCACACCAGTGTGGCCATCTTCAAATTGAGTACCCTTTTTGGCTAGTTGGTGACACAACCTCCAACCAGCACTACTGTGGTTACCCAAGCTTTGATCTCACTTGTGACAATGAGGAAACAATATTCAACCTCACAGGGGACTCGTACTACGTGAAAAACATAAGCTATACCGATAACACCCTAACCCTCGTCGACATGGACGTCACCACCAACCGAACATGTTCTAGGGCGCATCACAACGTTACGATCCAACAAACCGTGGCCTTGTCGTACAATAGATTAGATTTGAACCTTAGTTTTTACTTTAATTGCAGTGGTTTACCAACATCTGCCGCTCCCATAGAGTGCTTATCATTCGGTGAGAATTCCGAGTCGTATGTTTTTGTGGCGGGGACGGAGCTGGAGGAGTTTGATAAATGGTATGATTTCTGCGAAGAGAAGGTAGGGGCGACGGTGATGGAGTCGGAGATTGATAAGATTAATGGTTTGATGTTTAGTGAGGCCATGAATGATGGGTTCGTGCTCGATTGGCAGCAAGCTGCGGAGTGCAGGAGCTGTGAGGAATCGAAAGGGCTGTGTGGGTATAATGAAGTTAACGAGGACTTCTTGTGCTTCTGCTCCGACGGATCCATACGCACTAATGACCACTGCAAAGGTATGTCATTTCCGTTTTGGTTATTTTTCAATTTGAATAATATTAAGAGTACAGATGTTTTGAAAACATTCGAACACACAAATGTATTCAGAATCATTAAATACATGTTGAATCCTTAATGATTTATGAATTTCACGTGTATGTAATGGTTCCGGACACATCTGTGATCGGAACATCTGCATTCTTAGACTTTTACTTTTAATTTAGAGAGTATTTAGGAACCTCTTTTTTGTATTTTTTTCATTTTTATTTTTGAATTTTGACTATTTGGGAGCCATATTCTCTTCTATAGAACTCATTCTCCATTTTGGACTTTAGAAGTAAAAACTCAAAATAAGGTCTAGAGCTCCTTTTTACATTTTCATTTCTATTTTTTATTTTACTACTTTTTCAAAATACATTCTGCATATTTTTTTTCAAACACTCTTTTCAAATTCAAAACTCATTATGATTATAATCTAAAAAGTCAAAAATCAAAAATCAAAAAATAGGCTCCCAAACACCCTTACACGGTGGGGTGATAATAGAATGATTTTTTTATTTTTTATTTTTTGTGTTTTTATATGAAGAGGATGATTAGGTTGCGGGGGTGGTCACTCTCAAAAGTTACCATAGTTTAATCATAAAATAGAAGGTCTCGATCAAATTCTAATTGTCAAACCTTGGACCGAAAATGTGGGCCCCACTTTGAATAAGGGAGTAAGTTGTTTAGGAGCAACTGGACCGCGCTTTTAGTAGCCCATATTTATCCGTAATAATCTGCAATTTCGTAAGGGGCTCGTTCAATTTGTTTTAACTCAATTATTTTTAATTATATTTTATTACAATTAAATTTTTTTTATTTGTTATTTTGACTTCAAATTTTTGTATATTATTAATTCGTCTGTATGAAAGTAATCTAAAAGATATATAATTATGTTTAAAGTTAAAAAAAAGTCACTGTAGATGGCAAAAAAAACAAAAATAACTTATTTTTAAAGTATTTTTATTTTTTTGAACTTCTTTCAAATTTTACTGTTATTTATAACTTTTTCTGAAATTTTTCGTCGAGACAAACTAATAATCTATAAAAAGCTGACGAAAAGCAAAAAATTATTAAAAAAATTCACACAAGAACGAAAAAATAGTTAAATAATCGAGTCAAGCCATTTTCAATTTTTTTTTTTGTCCTTTTTCTGAATTTTTTCAATTTCGCTTCAAATTTTTTGAATGGATCATCCCTCTTTATGAAATGAATCTAGCAAAAATATATATATGAGCAAGAGTTTCAAAAAGTACGATGAAGACAAAAGGAATTAGGAAATTTTACTTTTTATTATTGTAATGTATTTAGCTTCATTTTATCTGAAATTGAAGTTGGAACTCGTCCAAATTTTATTTCAACTTGGTTTTAAGTCGATCGGATAGTTCAATTATTAAAAAAAAATTATCTAGCACATGCAAACTATCCGGTTACAAATATCTATGAATTAGGAGGATGGAAGTTTTGTACACATCTATTAGTAGATAATAAAACAAAACTTATGATCCGTTTAGGTAAAAATCGATAAACTCACGGGCCCTGTTTGTTAACTTTTGTAGGCCCTTGGATTGGATTTGTAATCTTATGGGCCCACTAAATGTGTATTTGATTTGCGAAATTGGGTTCAGATTATGAATTCTATCGAACTATGAGTCCTGGGATCAAGTGAGTTTAGTAGTGACCTGTTAGAGGTGTTACTAACAATCAAGTCCAAACTTTTGCATGCCGTTATGACCTAACTGCCCCTGTGGGTCCTTTCTGCTGTGCTAATATGGATGTTCTATGCTATGCCAATGTTGGGATTTTTGTTTTTCCTCTGTTGTTGCTGTTAATGTTTAGAGTTAGGGATGTTCTATGCTATGGTGCATTTGCAAAATGTGTGTCCACTGAATTTTTAAAAATCACGCAAAATAAGTTTTGGCAACATTATTAGTTAAGGCATTTGCAAATTGTGTGTCCACCCAAAATTAGTTTTGATTTTCTATTTTAGTATGTGATTTTTTGGAAAAAAATGCTGATTTTTTAAGTTTTATAAATTTTGTTGTTGCATGGTTTTTTTAAAAAATAAATTAGAAAATAAATTTGTAGACCATAATCATCAAAATTAAGTCTTGGAAAAAAAATTAGAGTAAAAAATCAACATTTGTAATTGGTCAATATAAAAAATACAATAAAAAATTGAAGGGCATAATTAAAAATTATAGTTTTTAGAGTTTTATCCTCCCTCTTACAAACAAACACTTGTCATAGACTATTAGTCCAATTCCGAATCCTAAACAAATATGGTTCTGGATTTAAGACGTGGTATTAATAATCGTTTCGTACTACAATTATATTTTAATCCCACCACTCTACAAATCTATAGTTTTCAAGAAATTTATCAAACGGGACCATAAAGGGTTAGCGAGACATTGCACCACACGGTTGCATGTTGCCTTCACAAGGAGGTAATAAAGTTGCGTACCGTTTGTCTCAATAATATGGGACTTGATTGAGAGCAACTTGAGGTGCAAGCGAAGTCATGTACGATCACATTTTGGGTTAATTGCGTCTTCAAGTTTGAACATCCTAGTAGTAGGATTGAAGTTGTTAATTGAAATTTCTTACATCGCATGACACGAAGTTAAGTGCCATACGTATGTTGTTATCCCTTAGTATTTCTTTAAGGTTAGAAGTTAGATTTGTGTATCATGTATCACTTGATGTAGGTGAGTGAAATTTCGAGCACCAAAAATTAATACTTCAATAATAGCCGGATTGAATCTCTCAATTTATCTTCAAACTTAAGCTTTGTAAGACAATAAGTCATCAGAGAACCTCTATTTCTAATAGGCGAAAAAATCAATTTGATGATTAAGTCAGTAATTAAATTAATTGAAAACTCTCAATATAATACTAGTAACTATGGATTACAAAGTATCTTTTATCCCAATGGTGCATGACTTCTATAAAAGTTCTCTCTCCTCAGTAATTTTAGTCCTATTCGATCTCATAATTTTTCATTAAAAACGAATTAGCATTGCTTATTGATTGCTCACTGACAATACAAATTTTATCCGGACTCTCTGATCATCTATGTTTAGAGTTTTATTTAATTATAACCTTCACGTTATAAGTTGAATCGGCATCGGATTTTTCATTATTGTTTGATTAGAACTGGTCTCGAGATAGACGGGTGTAATGCTTATCTCCATTCCGTATTTCACGCCCTTTCTCAGGTTGGCAAACGCATTTCTTTTTGAATGAGGTGAAATATATAAAGAAGATACTTATATTTTTCGAATAAGATTATTAAAGTAATATTTAGTTCGGCTCAAGAATGCTCTCGCTCACGTGGGTGATGTCGAGTCACAGTAAGATCAGCCGACCTGAGGAGGACGATTTAATATAAATTTATTCTAGATGTAAACATAGATATATGGATATTTAAAAAATTCTTAATCTGAGTACCAAAAAAATATTCTAATGATAAAGAATAAGATTCGCTTGTTTAAAATTTAGAGAAATTTCATTGAATATGCATATTAAAATATCTTGTGTGTTTTCTTTTTTTAAATTTTAATAATTGACTAATCAATTGACGAAGCCCCTAATATACTATATATATTTTTTAATATGTTTTTTTTTTCCTTGACCAAAAGAATTTTATATCAGCAGTAATTTCTTACGTCTATCACTCGGGACTCGGTAGGAATTGAAACCGAAATTTCCCAGAATGAGTGAAATAGTCTGTCAATATTGAGCAATGTAAGTATTTCAGAAATGTACTAGAAATACTGAGATGGCAATTTCTCATTCGTCTCTTACACACACAACACTTGCAACACCTATTCTTTCTCGAACGCTTCTATATTCTTGGAAATTTCGAGAATTCTACTATGGAATCCTAGCATTTTTAGTCAAACATTAGCAGCCAATGCTATACCTTTCCCAGTCAAACCAAAACTGCTGCTTCGTTTACATTTCTTTCATCCTATTCTCTTTTGGTAAACCATCCCTTTCTCCCCCTTTGAAAATCATTCCTATTAACATCAATTCAATCCTCACCAAACAAAATCAGACCTCCAAACTCCCCCATCTCTGCAAATGCATTCCTCACCATCCTCCTGCACCACCACCATCATAATCCTCGTCTTCATAGCTATTTCATCATGTTACAGCCAATATGACGAGCAATACTACGACTGCATTAGCAACTTCACTTGCGGGGAAAACATCCAAAACATTAGCTACCCTTTTTGGGGTGGCCGCGATCGCCCGCAATTCTGCGGCCAACCAGCGTTCGAACTAAAGTGTCAAAACAACGAGTTCCCTACTATAGACATCAACGACCGACCGTTTCGCGTGCTCGGAATCAATCAATCCAATCATGTAATGACTATTGCCGGCTTAGATCTCTGGAACGATCATTGTACTCAGGAGTTGCATAATATCACGTTTGACTTCAACATATTCAGTCTCGGTCCAATGAACCGGGATCTCTCTATATTCTACAATTGCACATCGGAGATAACCAGAGCGTTTCCCAATAATTTTACGTGCGAAAGACATGGGTTAGAGAGTCTTGGTTTTTATGCGGACGAGTCGTTTGTAAGGGTTAACCTTGAGAATTCTCGGCTATCGACGATATTGTGTAGTGAGAGCGTGAAAGTGCCGGTTCTCCGGGTGACTTTGGATGAACTCTCTAATGGATCGTTGAAGCTGCAGGAGGGATTGCAGAGAGGATTCGAGGTGATATATGACGCAAAGAATGAGGCTTGTTCATTGTGTGAGGGTTCGGGTGGGTTGTGTGGGTCGAATTCAAGTGTACCTGAGTTTGTTTGCCATTGTCGCGATCGTACGGGTCCCACGACCTGTCAAAGTTCTGGTACGCAGCCATTTAACTTTCTCATTTGCTCATTTGAATTAACAAGTTTAGTTGGAGCAAATAGGACTTAAGGCTCGGTTTGAATATTAGGAACAAGCTTACCTTTTTTGTTTGGGACAGAGAAACAAGTCTAGTTAATGCCCAGTTTCATTACTCATTAGCAATAAGTTGGAAATCACCCAAATCTATAGACCATCGAAGTACCTCCAATTTTACCTCCCTAATTTTCTCTTATTCCAAAATTATAAGATAAGGAAGCAACGCGGGACTCGTTAACATTCTCCCTCATGCGAAGCGTGAAATGCATAAGTGAGGACGGCTAAGTATTAGATGAGAGGACCCGTATGCGTAATCAGTGCGTGACGGACCTAACTCTGATATCAAGTTAGAAAGTCATGGCCTAACTCAACCTTAAAAACTGACTTTAAAGGTAAAGGTTGCCTAAGACTTATAAGCAGAGAAAAAAGAACCAAACATAAACGATGTGGGACTAGCTGACCGTTGTTTATAGGAAATACCAACGATATAGGATGGAAAATAAACATTCTAATAGAAACCCTTATGCCTAGTTTGAATTGAGGGGAGAGCAAGTGAAAGAAAAAATTTAATTAGAAGGGAGGTGAGGAAAAAGGTAGGAGACATTTTGTTTTTTTCTTTTTATGGTTGCTTAAAGAAAGAAAATAAATATTATAATACAGTTTATTTTTTTAACTTTTCATTTTTGTTGTTAGAGTTTATATACGTAACACTAACTTCTTAATATTATTTTGAAAGGGCTATAATTGAGATTACAAATGGGGGCCACAGTATCGTTTCACTTTCCTTCTATTACCTCTCATTTTTTGGAAAAAACTACTTCTAAATCTCTCACCTTCCTTTTAAATCCTTCAATCCAAACTATGCATTAGTCTCCTCTGCTTCATCTTGCCATTCTAGATAGACTTGACTTTCCGCACAGTGTTTTGCTTCTTTGACTTTTCTAAAACGTGTTATCAGCGAAAGGATGGTCATACTTCCTTTTGCTGACCAGAAGTAGGAAACTCAAATTTGGTCAAGAGTCACAACTACACATCTTCCAATATTCTTCTGAACTTTGAATTCCTTGTTAACCTCACAAGGGTTTATACCTGCCACTCATTTTATCCTAGCTTTGAATAAGTGAATTGTCCTTGTAAGAAAATGCATTTTGCCATGCGTTTCCCATTAGTATCCAATTTTGGTGGCTGCAGTTCCTTATCCCACCTATTCCTATACACTGTCTCTGACATTTCATGGAACACCAAACACTCTGTAATTCTTGGTTTGTGTTTTCAACAGGCCTTCTTCATAAGATGGTTTTATGAGGATTCGAAAAAATGAGTTTGATTTTCTTTGAAAATATGCATTTTTGAAATAAAAAGTTCCAATAGCTTGCTTCAAGTATACTATGCAAGACATAAATGGTAGGTGATGGAAGTAAAACTCGATGACAGATTCATGGTAAAGAATTCGTCAGATAACTTATATATATAGGAACATTGCGTACTGAGTATTTTGTGAAGTAAAATACTACTTAGCAGTACGTACAGAAACTACATAAGAACAAAAATTCATGAGATATAAAAGAACTTTGGCAGCATAATTAGAGTTAAATGAAGAAAATAATATCCTCCTGTTCTTCAGTAAAAGATTGTCCTACGAAAGGGAAATCTAGATTCCCTCATAGCCCGAAGAATTCCTCTTTTGCTTTTGGTATATTTGTTTGACCAACCTGTTTGGTGAGTGTCGATGAAGCGATCTGCAACTATTTTATTTTGGGAAAGCTCTACTCCTTTTTGTCCTTGGAGCATTAGAGTACACAGATTAGCTTAGAAGCTTTATTCTTGATTACTAGAACTCGTCTTTGAAGATACCACCCTTTTAGTACTGATGGAAAATGAATTACGAATTGCATTCTCCTACCGAAAATTCGTCAAATTCTTTAATCCGTATTGATGATTGTTGTTGCAGGGGATGGATTGAACGTGCCACGGAAGCTTGCTATAGGTAATATGCCTCACCAGTAAAATATCTTCGCCTTTCTTTTCGGTGAAACAATGTCGAATCATTCTCACTATATTTTTCATGCAGGGTTTGGAGCGTCAGGGTTTACTCTCCTTGTCGTGGGTCTTTTTACGTTTCTATATAAACGCCGACATAAGAAACGTTATGGTACTTCATCTTGGATATCTCGAAAGTTTTATCCATCTTCAATGAGTGATCTTGAACAGCCAGGCGCCTTCTATGGAGTCCATATTTTTAAGTACAGTGAACTCGAAAAAGCCACCAGCAATTTTGATTCTGAAAAAGAACTGGGAGATGGAGGATTTGGCACTGTTTACAAAGGTAATATCGAAACACAAAACTTACGGTTTAAGCTATCAGAAAATTACTTCCATATATGCATACTTGACAGTTTTGTTGGGTGCATAGAAAAACTGCACAAAATACTTGTGAGTGGTGTGTCTGTATGTAGTTCCTTTTGATCATTTGATTGACAGTCAATTTGCCATGTACATGAATAGGTAAACTCAAAGATGGGCGCGTTGTTGCTGTCAAGCGATTATACGAACACAACTACAAGAGGATGGAGCAATTCATGAACGAAGTTGAGATCCTCGCCAGACTCCGCCACCAAAACCTAGTATCCCTATACGGTTGCACTTCACGCCACTGTCATGAACTCCTACTCGTGTACGAATATATTTCAAATGGCACGGTTGCAGATCATCTCCATGGTTGCCGGGCCGAACCCGGGTCACTCTCGTGGACGACCCGAATGAGCATTGCTGTAGAAACTGCGACTGCATTGGCGTATCTCCACGCTTCCGATGTTATTCACAGAGATGTCAAAACCAACAACATTCTCCTTGACAGCAACTTTTGTGTTAAAGTAGCAGATTTCGGACTCTCGCGCCTCTTCCCAGTCGATGTTACTCATGTCTCAACTGCTCCACAGGGTACTCCGGGGTACGTGGACCCTGAATATCATGAATGCTACCAGCTTACAGTCAAAAGCGATGTTTATAGTTTCGGGGTTGTTCTGATTGAGCTCATATCATCAAAACCTGCTGTCGACATCATGAGGCATAGACATGAAATTAATCTATCCAGTATGGCTATCAATAAGATCCAGAATCACGAACTGCATGAGCTTGTCGATCCGAGTCTCGGATTTGGATCTGACTACAAGGTGCGGGAGATGATCACTGAGGTGGCAGAGTTGGCATTTCTGTGCTTGCAGAGTAAGAGGGATATGAGACCTTCTATGGAAACCGTGTTGGTAACTCTGAAGGGAATTCAGAGTGGGGATTGGAATATGAAAAAACCAGAGGAAGTGGAAATCCCAGCAGATGAGATGGTGCTGCTGCAGAGTGATCCACCCACACTTTCGACTGATTCTATGGCTGAGAGTCCGATTAGCAGAGGAATAACACCTAATGGTAACACCTAAGTTGCCTGTCAATCATGAACTTGCGATTTACATATTGAAGAGTTTTGAGTAGATGGTGTACATACAAATTAGATGATGTATTGGCATGCTGATAAGTTCATATATCTTTTGGGCATTTAGGTGTTTTTTGATTGCATCCTTTCTTTTTCATTCGTATTTGTAATTACTAAATCTGACAACTGTATTGTTTCATATCACTTAGTTGACTGTATAATAGCAATGTGTTTCATGGAGATTGAAAACGTTCTTCACCTATGCTCCATAAGACATATAATTAGGATTACAGTGAATGTGCTGGAACAAGCTTGCTTCCTAGTTTTACTTTGTGTATTCTTTTTTTTTTTTCCGCAGGGGACCTAGAAATTGCATTATTCTTGGGCATTGCAGATGGATTTGAAATCATTTGATCAGTTTCATGTCTCATAATCTCGTTTTTTCATTTTTGTCATTATTTTTATAAGTATAATAAATATACATATAAACCACTTTATCTATCCGTTATGATGTATTTGCTGAAAACTTTGGATTTGAGACTTTTGTTTTGGAGCCAAAAGTCCGAGTTTGGATTGGCTCTCAGTCTCTTTTAGAATTCAAGAAGGATCTTAGAAGATTTAGAAAACTCACTTGGAAGATTATGGTTTACCTTTTCTCTTTGTTTGATTATTCAAGTTTCTCCTACAAATTGATGTATTATGTGAGAGGAATAATTAGAGAGCTGAAGGCAACAATTTGAGAGTGGTGACGATATATTAGGCCTAGCTATTATTCATATTATTCATAAATATCTTGTTCCATTAATTTAGGAATATATACAGCTGTATAGTTTGTTTCCTTTTCAGTAGCCATTAATTTAGGAATATAGTTAGCTGTATAGTTTGTTTCCTTTTCAGTAGCCATTAATTTAGGAATATAGTTAGCTAGGGTTAACCTAGTTTGATGTATATATATACATTGGCAGCAGTCACAAGGGCTGCACGGAATAAACACAAGAGAACGATTCTTTCTTCTCCATTCTCAAATCTGTCTTGGTATCAGAGCAGGTTTGATAATATTTTTTTTCTCTTCTCTTTGTGGTATTCTCTATTGCAATGGGCAACACTGAAACTATCAAGGGTGTGGATTCTTCGTCTCCATATTATTTACATCCTTCTGCGAACACAGATCGAATTATCTCCCCGGTGGTGCTCCGTGGGAATAATTACAATGAATGGGCTCGATCGGTCCGCAATGCTCTCAAAGCGAACAACAAACTTGGGTTTATTGATGGCTCGATTCAGCCACCCAAGTCGACCGAAGCGACGATATATTCTGCATGGGTGCAGGTGAATTCGATGCTCGGGGCATGGCTACATAACACCCTCGATGCATCCATCCGTTCTACTGTCCCTATTACTGATGATGTTAGGGACATGTGGGAAGATATTCGACAGCGTTTCTCGGTTGGAAACGGACCTCGAATACATGAATTAACGAGTCAATTGACTCGTCTTGAACAAGGTGGCGACTCGGTGGTCGACTATTTTGGTAAAATCCGAATGATTTGGGACGAATTACAAGGTTATTCCGCTCCTGCGTGTACCTGCAGCTGCAAGTGTGGTGCGAAGGGTGCATTGGTGAAGGAAAGGGAAGATCAGAAGGTTCACCAATTTTTAATCGGTCTTGACTCAGCCATACATGGTACGGTCCGTTCTCAGATTCTCATGCAAGAACCCCTTCCGCCATTGAACACGGTCTTTTCCAAGGCATTGACTGAGGAACGACATCATTCCATTGTTCGTCAAAGTGACAAGAAAGAGGCCGTGGGTTTCGCGGTGCAAGGCATTGCTCGTGGGCGAGGTGCAGCGTCTGCCAAAGAGGGTGACAAGCCTCGCTTCACCGGCACATGCTCTCATTGTAACAAAGTCGGGCACGCCAAAGACAACTGCTTCCAGCTCCTAGGATTTCCTGACTGGTGGTATTCTGAAAATAGGGCAGCCGCCAGGGGTGGCGGCGGCGGCAAGTACACCCGTGGTGGCCGGAGCAACTGTCGTGGACGTGGGAATATGGCAAATGCTGTTGGTCAATCCTCTGGTAGCACCTCAGACCAATATATAAACGCACCCGATCGCAATGGGGTGCAACTGTCGGATGCGCAGTGGCATGATTTGTTGGGTATGCTAAAAACTTCTCCATCCAATGCAGTTACTCCTACACATGATGGTAAGTATAAGGCCACTCAATGGATTATTGACACTGGTTGCTCGAATCATATGACCGGGAATGTTTCTTTATTCGAAAGTTTGTATGATATTTCTCCATCTCCAGTTGGGTTACCAAATGGCAACCAAACGACGGCAATTAAGGAAGGCAGAATTATCTTGAGTGATGGTTTGATTTTGACGGATGTGTTATATGTTCCTGATTTGAATGTTAATCTCATCTCTGTTTCACAATTACTGGCTACCTTGAATTATTTTCTCACAGTAACTGATAAGCTATGTATCATACAGGACCGCAATTCGAGGACCCTGATTGGAGCGGGTGAACAATGTGACGGAGTATATTGGTTTAAGTCCACGAAGCGGATTCAAGCTAATCAAACTACTGTGGTTGGACAGCACGAATTGTGGCATCGTCGGCTTGGTCATCCCTCCCGAAAAGTGGTGAATCTGTTGCCTTTTATGTCTAGTAATAAAGCTTATCGTGAGAGCAATGATGTTTTTGACTCTAAGGAACCTTGTGGTATTTGTATGATCGCTCACCAAACTAGAAGTGTTTTTCCGATTAGTGGAAGTAAAACAGTTGACTTGTTTGAGATGATTCATTGTGATATTTGGGGTGTTTACAAAGTTGCTTCTAGTTGCGGTGCTTATTACTTTCTCACCATTGTTGATGATTTCTCGCGGGCCGTTTGGGTGTATTTAATGAGTGCTAAGAGTGAGGTTGGACAAATTATCAAAGATTTTTGTTCTATGGTTCAAACTCAATTCCATAAACAGGTTAAAATTTTAAGAAGTGACAATGGGCATGAATTTACTTGCTTACACCGTTTTTATGCTGAAAAGGGAATGTTACATCAAACGTCATGTGTTGATACACCTCAACAAAATGGTCGGGTAGAACGTAAGCATCAACATCTACTTAATGTGGCTCGGGCTTTACGTTTTCAAGCTAACCTTCCGTTGAGTTTTTGGGGTGACTGTGTCTTGACGGCTGCCTATGTGATCAATAGAACTCCTTCTCATGTGTTACATGGAAAATCTCCGTACGACGTTTTGTTTGGCAAATCTCCGAATTACTCTCTTATACGCACTTTTGGTAGCTTGTGTTATGCTCATTATCGTCCTAGAGTGCGGGATAAGTTTGGTCCTCGCTCTCGGAAATGTATATTTGTCGGGTATCCCTTTGGGCAAAAGGGTTGGCGGCTTTATGACTTGGAGAGGAAGGTTTATTTTGTCTCTCGTGATGTTATTTTTTTGGAAAATAACTTTCCTTTCAACGACATGGATGCACCTGTGAAACCTAATGGAGTTGGTATAAATGAGTTCTTTCATCGCCAACCGCAAATTGTTGATGAGAATCCTGACGATAGTGGAGTTCGGGGGAGGAGTGAGGGCCATGAGGTTAGAGCGGCTGACCAGCTTACTACTCCCCCTGACCAGCAGTCTCCACCGCCTGGGTGTCCTCTTGACCAGCAGTCTCCCCAGCCAGTCCCGTTGCAGCAGTCACTTATCACTCCACCACCTATTGTGGAAGAACCTCTTGGTAAAGGACATCGTATACGGATTCCGTCCACACGTTTAAAAGGCTACATCACCAACACAATCCAAACCATTGCTCCCGTCACTGTCACTTGTTCATCTCCTCCAAAGCGGTCCTCAGGTACGCCGTTTCCTATAGCTTATTTTGTTAACTGTGATAAATTTTCTGTGAAACATAGGCAATTTTTGGCAGCAGTCACAACTTGGGTTGAACCAAAATCCTACTCTGAAGCAGTCAAGCACCCAGGATGGCGTAATGCCATGAGAGCCGAGCTTGACGCTCTCGAACGACAAGGCACGTGGACATTGGAATCTTTACCTCCAGGAAAGGTTGCTCTTGGTAGTATGTGGGTCTACAAAGCTAAGCTCCGGCAGGACGGGTCCCTGGAACGACTGAAGGGGCGTCTTGTTGTCTTTGGTAATAGACAATTGCCTGGTATTGACTTTCATGAAACGTTTGCACCAGTAGCCAAAATGGTGACCGTCCGTATATTTTTGGCCGTTGCTATCACTCGAAATTGGGAGCTTCATCAAATGGACGTCCACAATGCATTTCTTCGCAAGTTAGGCATTCGAAATCTTCATGCTCCAACTTGAGGGGGAGTATTAGGCCTAGCTATTATTCATATTATTCATAAATATCTTGTTCCATTAATTTAGGAATATATACAGCTGTATAGTTTGTTTCCTTTTCAGTAGCCATTAATTTAGGAATATAGTTAGCTGTATAGTTTGTTTCCTTTTCAGTAGCCATTAATTTAGGAATATAGTTAGCTAGGGTTAACCTAGTTTGATGTATATATATACATTGGCAGCAGTCACAAGGGCTGCACGGAATAAACACAAGAGAACGATTCTTTCTTCTCCATTCTCAAATCTGTCTGATACAATCAAAAGAAGGTGAGCTCGAGAGTTTTTTCCAAAATCAATTGTAGATTCTCCTTAGTGAATCTACTGTCTATGAATGTGAATGTACCTGTTTCTTAGAGACCACGTAAATGTTGTGTTTTTTATTTATTTATATGTTTGTGTGGATTTTGTTCCTGAAAGAATAACAAGTGGGTAGGAAAGAAATCACCGGAGTATAGCACAAGATCGCCTTTTCTTGCTGCCATGGGGTCGACCTATGAACAAGGTAAACCCAAACGCGCCATAACTTACAGCCCTTTCCTCTGCTGGCGACTTCCACGAAACGAAAACGGACGGCATGGTCGTATGCAGGGGTAGAACCAGGATTGTAACTTTGGGAGGGCCGGAATTTTTTTTTAGAAATAAAAGGTTGAATATAATTTTGGGGGGGCCAAAATATAATTTTTTATATAATTTTTAATTTTTAATTTTTTTTATACCTAGGTTTTAAAAAAAATTGAAATTTTTGGGGGGGCCCGGGCCCCCACATGGTTCCGCCACTGTCCTCCACATGGTTCCGCCACTGGTCGTATGCTCAATATTGGTTGCCTTGGTTTATACCCCGGAGTACTCCTATGGCCGATCTGTCTCCCAACCTACTTAAACAGGTATTAGAGCTCCAGAGAACTCAAAACACCAGGAATTGATTGATTTGAAATTCAAATTGGAGGACATGAGAAGATTAAACAAATAATGGAACAAACGGCGCAAAGATCAAACAAATAATGTGTCCACATGAATTATCGCATCAAAGCTTTTGGCTGCCTCTGTTTCTTGTTCCAGCTTTTGATTCATGAAGAAATAGATGCATGATCCAGTTGGAACCTCTAGACATAAGTTACAATCAGGTTAAATTTGACCACACCAGTTCAAGTTAACTCGATCTAGTCCGTTGGATTAACTCAACCTAGTGAAACTGACATGGTTGACTCGGTAAATTGTAGTTAAATCTCTTAATTTTTAAATTACGATTTAGCCCTTAAAGTTTTGAAAATTCAAGTTCATTCCCTTCTAAAAAAATTGGGATTGGTTTGTGATGAGAAACAACGTTCTCCGTGTTTTTTTTTTTTTTTTTGTAATCTTATACCTATATTGTTGTTCTGGCCTTTTGCAGCTTGAATAGACCGTTTCGAGCATTTTTCGGCATTGGATTTAATTGTGGCAGAGCCAAAGGTGGTTAGATGTCAAAATCTACCAAAACAAAGACTAGCTCCATGAGACATACTACCACGGTATCTAGTGCAAAATTTGAGGTTCGAAAGTTCACTGCAACCAATAATTTTGGAATGTGGCAATACAAGGTTAATATATGTACTGATCCAATTAGACCTGGATTTTACCTTGGAGATAAACCCAAGGATTTAGATGAAAAAATGGGATAAATTGGATCGTAAAGGTTACGGATTGATATGTTTGTGCCTATAAAAAGATCAAACATATTCTCTAATGAAAGAAACAAACTCCAAGAAGTTATGGGATTTTCTCAAGGAGAAACACATTACAAACATGTAGAGAACTGCATCTACTTGAAGGAGAGGCTCTTCCATTTCCAGTATCAAGTAAGTAGCTCCATGAATGAACACTTAAATGAGATCAATAAAATACTTGCTAAACTTCAAAAGTTGAATGCTGAAATCTTCGATGAAGACAAGGCTCTTTAAGTGTTTAATTCTCTCGATGAGTATTATTAGCTACGGTAATTTGTCCCTCCAAGCTATATTTGCATGCAATTCATTGGCGTAAATCAACATCAAATCTTTTTTCTATCCTCAAAATAGTACAATTCTCGAGATTGGATATTAGACATCCCAAATATAAGGAAATTCACTCTGAGGTCACTGTAACCACCCTTCCCCTCACTGTGGATTCAATTATACCTTATCCATCCCTAATTCTCATATGGGCATAGAAAGACTCCACGAGAACATGTAAATAGCCTCTAACAGATTGAAAGAATGAACTCAAACCTCGGGCCATAATCTGATTAATCATCGGCTTTCCCCCAACGTTCCAGGGTCTACCACACCTCACTCTCCAATTTGGCATTGTTGATTCCCAATGTTCTTGTTCTTTTGACTTAGACGTTTTCAACTTTGGATTTGTTCTTGCCACTCCTTCCCTCGTTGGCCTTAATTCGTCTTCCCTTTTTAATAGTCCTACTGTGTGCAATCTCCTCATCACCACTTTCCACACCCATCACAACCTGTTTACTCAGATTCTTAGTTCTAGACATCAATACGCAGATAAAGGAGATTGATACATACCCAATGAAGATCTATAACCACAAAAGAGTTGTATCAACCTTATAATCAATCACTACTTGTGCCATTACTGGTGTAGGGCAGGGGATGCTATTAAAGGCCTGGGAGGGATTTCGGTTAAGGATACAGGCTAAATTGAGAAGCGAGAGATTGATTTTTTGAGAGAGGAGAATAAATCTCACGTCTAAGGTACTTTATAATTTTGCGAAATGTTAATTTAGAGTCCAAGGGCATTGGATGAGATCCAATAGCCACAATTAGAAGTCCACACTTGAGTTGTGTAAGAGATTCCTTAATTGAAACTAACTGTATGTATGTGTGTATATATATAAAGTCCCCTTAGGGATTTATCATTTTGCTAAAATAAGAACTTTCTATTTTTTTTAATCACATTTTGATGATCTGAATCATTCGATGTTTTTAAAGATGCCCGCAAAAAATCAGTTCAAAAACATATCAGGAAAGGCTTGATCAAGTAGTTTTTAATAAATGCTCACAACAATAATTTTATAAAAAATTGTTTGAATTATCATTTCAATAATATTTTGAGTTGATTTCTCACGGTTGCCCTTGAAAATATGTTTTAAACATATTGAACGGTTCGGATCATCAAAATATAATCAAGAAATAAAATGTCGTCATTATATATATATATATATATATATATATATATATATATTAGTGTGTGTGTGTGTGTATATATGAGTAAGCTTCTAATAAGGGAATTTTTATTTTATTACCGTACGGACCTCTTATTTTCTTATCAAATTTTGATAATTCGAATCGTTCAATGTGTTTAAGACATGTTTTGAAAGGTACTCACAAAAAATTGGCTCAAAAAAATATCGAGAAGGACTTGATCTAAAACTGACTATGGTACGGACTTTTTATTTCCTTATCAAATTTTGATGATCCGAATCGTTGAATGTTTTAAAAACATATTTTTAAGAGTTATCGTGATAAATCGGCTCAAATATTTTCTGAAAAAATTTGATCCATTCAAATTTTCATAAAACTATTTTTGTTAATATTTATCAAAAACTGTTTATATCAATCCCTTTCCGATATTGTTTTGAACCGATTTCTTGCGGGTACCCTTGAAAACATGTTTTAAACACATTAAACGGGTCGGATTATCAAAATTTGATTAGGAAATAAGAGATTTGTACTGCAGCAAAATAAGAGATTCCTTATTGAGATTCCTTATTAGAAGAGAATTATATATATGTACACACACGCGCATTTGATTGTCGGACTAATTAGTGAGGGACAAGTCAGTCCCGGACGATTAGTCTAGGGATTGAAAATAAAGTTGGTTTGGTCCAGTATTAATTACATTATAAGGAATATGTGAGTTGTTCATTATTTGATTGTTGGGATAAAAGATATGTTAAACTTTATATTTTTTATTTTACCCGCACCATAATATTGAAATGCCTTTCATCAGAATATTGATTGCTTAAAAAAAATTACTCTATTTGATGTTATTTTTTTATTACCGTTAAAACTAATTGTTCAATTTTCGAAGGTATTTTACCAAGTATTTCTTCCGAACATCACTTGATAACTCAAAAATAAAAATCTTAATTTATATAATTCAACATTTATATATTACAAAAATAAACATATTTCACAAATTTTAAGTTTAATGGAGAAAAATTAATATCAAATAAACATTATCATGTTTACTAATATTAGCTAAACAATACCTTAACTTCAAAGAATAAAAAACACAAAGAAAATGGTACATGCATTTTACTAAGTCTAATTTGGGCAATTTAAATTTGTAAGTAGCTTTTTACATTTATTAATTTTGTGTCAAAATTTTGTAAGTTATTAGTTTATGAATGAAAGTAAAAAAAATATAACCAAATTTTTTAAAAAGTTCACTAAAAACAAAAATAGTCTAAAGTAAACAAAAAATTAAGTTATCTAAAACGAGCAAACACCAAAAAAAAAAAAAAAAAAAACGAATAAAGGAAAAAAATTAATACCGATCCAAAAAAACCACGTAGATAGAATTTAAGGCAACTTGATAAAAATTGATGGTAGTTTGGTAAAAGAATTTTTTAGTTTGGAATTGTGTTTTATCTTCCAAAAATAATACCACCACTTTAGACGTGATTGTTTTATCTCACAAATGAGTTACTAAGTTAGTTAAGATAGATTTCACAATCTTATCCGGACTACAATCAAATAACGGTTTGAGCCGGACTAAAATGAAATAGTCCAGTCAAGAGGCTCTTAATCCGGATATCAAATGTGTCCAATGATTTGGTTGCATGCTGGTGGTGTGTGGAGCGTTTTGAGAGTGAAAAAGGAACTTAAAAGATACATGGTTGAGAGTAAAATCTCTGTCAATCAAGGGTTTAGGATAAAAAAATTAGTAGCTTAATCCATCAAAGGATCTCTAATTTTCCCAAATATGCAATCCAATAGGGTAAATAGAACAGACAATTGGAACAGTATTTTGTTGGATTTGGTTACCTGTAAGTCGACTACTTTAAAGGCCAACCAAAACATAAGTCAGTCAGGTGTCTAGTTTTTTAAATGTGGCGAAATGCTTATTGAGCTGTTGTATAAGTCAAAGTCTGATCACTATATCTTCGGAAATTGCTATAATGTAGTGTGCCCAATGCATCACGGATGAACCCTAAGCCCAATGCTCTATGTATAAAATTTAACATTTCAAGGACACCACCATCTTGCAAGACACTTTGTGGCCAAATGATGGGCAACCTGGATATTGGCTGCCTGGTTTGTGTCTTAAATGATGAATAACGAAGAGATAGGAAATGAGGGAATGTCAATTGAAATGAGGATTTTTCAATCTGTGTTTGTTGTTACAGTTTTGCTGCATGTCCAGCAATAGGCAGAACACCAAGCACAGTACGGTTCAAAACGATGCCGTTTTTGACTGTTAAAAAAAACTAAAACCCCAAACCCTATAGATTTTAGGGATGGCAATCTCATCCGATCCAACCCGCTCCTACCCGTTCCCCGCCCCGAATGGATAGGGGATTCGGGGATTTTTTTGGGGATCGGGTAGGATTCGGGGATAAATTTTTTAAAAAAATGGGGACCGGGTAGGATTCGGGGTTAGGTGTCTCCACCCCAATCCCCGCCCCGATCCCCGCCTCCATCCCCGCTCCTCCCCGCCCCACCCCGCCCCTCCCCGCCCCGTGATTTTTTATCCTTTTTACGTAATAGGTTTGTAAGGAGAAAGAGAAAATAACCATGGTTTGCAATTGGTGGAGGAATACAACAATCTTTAATGGACTCAATAACAATATTCTTGAGTACATTTGGTTATTTCTGTTAGGATTGAAACTTGTGGAACAATATTATGTTTATTTTAATTAGTTATTGTTGTTGTTTTTGAAATATTTTAGATTGTAAAAAATGAATTACTTTTGCATAAAAGTTTGCATGTTTTTATTTACTCTCTTTTGTTTTTTGTTTTTGGATGAAAAGGAGAATTATTTCAAATTTTAAGTAATTACTAATGTAATTTTTTAATTTTCGGATATCCAATCTCCATTTGGAGATCCCCGTTCCCCGTTCGGGGAGGGGTGGAGGGCAAAAGTAGTCCCCGTTCGGGGATCGGGGCGGGGATGGAGATTAGATATAGGTTCGGGGATCGGGGATGGAGACAGTAATATCTACCCCGATCCAACCCGTTGCCATCCCTAATAGATTTAAACGGGGTCTCTCTCTCTCTCTCTCACACGGTTATTTTGTATCGTCTCCCCCCAAACTCCCTCCCCAAAAACCAGTCGAACCCAGAGAGACCACCACCGAACCCTCCACGACAAACCACTCGTTTCACCACCAAAACGACCGCGACCACCACCACGTCGCCGCGGTTTCCGCACGAACTAGGTACCTCCGCCTCTCGAATTTGACTTTGTTCACCTATGAAACCCCTAATTTTGAAAAAAAAAAACTAATTTTGTAATCCCTAATTTTTTCAATTCGTGTTGATTTGGTTACCTATGTGAACGAGCTGTTCTGGATAATTCACTGTTGTCTAGTGTTTTGCTCCCTCAAAATCTGATTTGAGCACTTCTCATCTTGACTTGGTTAATTTTTTGTCCGAATTGATTATTTCTGAGTATTTCTGATTTGAACACCTCTCTCTCTCTCTCTCTCTCTCTCTCTCCGCGCACAGGTTATCTGTCAGGCGGTTGCTGCACTGTCTAGGAATCTCTTCAGACTAAAGAATACGATGTGAGTTTTCTTCCTTCCCTTTTTCATCCATTCAATTGAAGTAGTATTTCCTTGAACATTCGAAGCTACATTTCGTTTTCCTTCTAGGTCTCGGATATGTGTGAAGAATTTGCCCAAGTACATTGCCGAGGATCGCCTCAGAGAGTTCTTTTCTCAGAAAGGAGAAGTAACTGATGCCAAGATCATGCGAACCAAGTACGGTATAAAACCCTTAAAAAAAGCTCCCTTCCTTCGGATAGATATGGTTTTCAAAGGACGGTTTTGTTATTTTCTTCTCTCAACACAAGAGATTAGATGTATTCAAATCGATCTTCATAGAGCTCCTAAATGTAGTATCTAAAATACGTAGCTATCAAATTTAAATAATTGCTTTTCTCATTGATAACTGTTTGAAATTGCTTCATTTGAAATCCACAGATATTCAAAGGATCCCCCTATTGTCTATATTTTATAAGTGTGGTGTATGTATGTATTACTCTAATGAAATGGAGACTTTCGCCTTTTTTTCTTTCTCTCAGAGATGGTAAAAGCAGGCAGTTTGGCTTCGTTGGTTACCGGTCCGAGCATGAAGCTGAAGAAGCTCTGAAGTACTTCAACAACTCTTACCTGGACACTTCTAGAGTTATATGTGAGGTCTGTATGCTTAAAATAGTCCCGAGTCTTTTGCAAAACCTGAAGTTTTCACAATAACTCTACTACTCTTACACATAGAACATATGAAATAATCGACAGAAAAAAACTTTGGGGCTTGTTTGGTATTGTCTTTGTTTTTTGTCTTATATCCTATAATTTGATTGACTAACAATTTCCGAATATAGTTTGTGGACGAAATTTTGTGAAATCGTCCATTCTCTAGATGCAAAAAAATGTTTTCTCAAGTCCTGACGCATACGTCTGGTCAAGAATTTGTGTGTTATGGAAACATTAGATGTTGTTTTCAAAATGTTTTAAAAAGTGTAATGCAAAAGTGTATCTCGAAAAAGGTGCCTAAATAGAGCTACTGCATTGTACTTACTTTTAGCTTGAATGTTACTTGCATCCCAGTAAGGGATTAGTATGTTAAAGTCTCAATTGTGATGCTGTCCTCCTTTTTCTAAAGTTGGTGGTACTTGTGAAACAAAGGATGAAACTATACAATCAAGTAGAATGCCCCCAAGTTTTACACCAATGTGTGCATTTTGAAAGATAATGCTTTTGGTTTAAATTTTGATGCTTAGTTTTCAGTGGCTTCCCGTAGCTCGTAGATTGGATCCTTGAGCTACAAGGTATATAATCGTGTAGCCTAGAGAAGTTCTGTAATGCTTGTTACTATACAAGGTGAATGCTTGAAGGGACATAGCAGTTACCAACGTGCTGGTATAAAAGAAATGGTGATTTTAGCATGCCATAAGAGAACTAATGCACCTCAATTGCCTCACCAACTAGCTAATTGGACGCAAGCCCCTCCTTTGGTGGATTCCTCCTTTTGCTCCTTAGCGTATGGGGTATTAGCAGCCATTTCCAGCTGTTGTTCCCCTCCTGAGGGCGGGTTCTTATGCGTTACTCACCCATCCGCCACTGAAAAAACCACTTCCTGTCCGACTTGCATGTGTTAAGCATGCCACTGGCTGGCAACCGACACACCCTATGCTGGTTCCAGACTCCATTCTTTTTCTGAAACCAAATTTAAATTCAAAGTTGGAATCAAATTTCAGTTCTAGACTTCAATCATTTACGGTTTACGGGCTCTCACCGCAAGAATAGCCACGTAAGGGGTACTTTCGTGATTACCTTAATGATGTTGTCTTTGTGATTCCGGCATTGTGAGCCCGTAAACTAATAAATCCTAAATCCTAAACCCTATGAATTAGATTTATGAGAACCGAAAAGTCCTAGTTTTGAATACAAAATAAATCATTTGGAGCTTGGATTTCTAGCCAATTCAACTTTGGTATAGAAGGTTACCAACATTCTGGTATAAAAAAATGGTGATTTTAGCAGGCCCTAAGAGAACTAATGCACCTCAATTTCTTGGTACTTTTGATCAATTTCGAAAAAAGTTTGTTGATGCCTATCCAGATAGTTATCAATCCGAGTCAAATGTTATCTTGAGGGATGAGAAGTAGCAAATTTTTTTGGGTAACTTTGAACATGGTTTTGCTCTAAAGCTCATTGTGCTTAAGGTTGATGGGACGTAAAATGTTGTGACATGGAAGTAATCCTGATTTCTCGTCATCAGATTGCTCGTAAAGTTGGGGACCTGAATATTCCTCGTCCATGGAGTCGGTATTCCTTGGAGAAACAAGAGAACTTGAATGAGCGATCCAAAGTTGGTTCAAAAAATGTGGGCCTTGCAAGTCCAATGGGAGAGAAAAAGAATAGTAAAAAGGGAAGGGCGAATGATGACCCTCAGCTTCAGGAGTTCCTTCAGGTAATGCAACCGCGGGTCAAGTCAAAATTGTGGGCTAATGATTCATTGACAATCCACATGCATGAGCAAAATGAAAAATCTGGTGACAAAAACACTCAACTAAAAGGCAATGGAACAGTGGCTCCAGTTCTCTCTCAGCTAGATGAAAATGAGAAATTTGAACCTGGGTCATTAGAGAGGCAGGCAGCTGAAAAATCAAGTAAATTGGCTCTTCATGAAATTATCTCTGATATGGATTACTTAAAAAGTAGAGTAAAGAAAGAGTGGTCAGATTCAGAAAATGATGAGGATAATAGTGACAACAATGGTGAGGATTGTGCGGAAAGCAATTTTGTGAAGAAACACAGTGAGCACCGAGACATTCAGAAAGTTGATCCAAAGGTCCAGCCTGATGCTTTAGAAACAGAAGCTTCTGAAGAGAAGGTTGAAGAGGGATCTTCTGAAGACCTTGAGCATGAGATGATTGATGCTAAAAAGGAAGTTCTGGATACTGGTCGTCTTTTTGTCCGTAACTTGCCATATACCGCCACGTATGATTCTAATTCCATCCTTACTTTTTGTAGCGTATTCTGTAACACTCTCCATTGCTTAGAAAACAATTTGATTTAAGGTGCTGGTACCGTTGCTAATTGTTTATATTAATTTTCCAGCTGTGGAAACTTTTGTCTTTTCAGATATTTCTGATGCTTAGTTGTTTTTTGATGTGGTTCAGCGAGGATGAGCTAGAAGAGCATTTTCGCAAATTCGGCAATGTTTCCCAGGTCCATCTGGTCATTGATAAAGATACAAAGCGGTCCAAAGGAATTGCTTATGTGGTTTACACGCTTCCAGAATCTGCTGCTAGGTATGTGTTTTTGAGCTTAAGCTTTAAGACTTGAACCTTGCAATCTCCTCCCACTTCAGACCTAAAAAAATGTCTTCAAGGCACAACATTTTTCGTTGTCTTTCTTTTGAGTATCATGCCTTAAATTCTGTCCCTTGCATGATGTGGATTGTGTACTTCTTTTAATGACGAGGGTTGGTACTGTATCTGACCTTTTATTCTTGCTAAAACACTGGCATGTTCGTAATAAATGAACATTAAGTTCATTTTTGACCTATGTAGCACAAACACGGATACGGGACGTGGGAATTCTTAAACATGGGACAGGCACACAGCTGGGGACACTGGTATATTAGTTTTCATGCTTATAGTGCACAATTTAGTTTGGACTGAATTATTTTTTATTTAAGACAGTGGGTATTATTTGATGGTCCGTGATTTTTTATATAGTTTGTCATCAATTTTTTTGTGTTACCCCATTAGCCTCGATTAGAGGAATCGAAAAAGTACAAAAATAGACAGAATTTGAAACAGTCCCAATAAGATGACGCTAAAGTCACTAAAAATAGTTGGAAGTTGTATTTTTTGAATTTTTTTTGTCTTTAGTGAATCTTTTGCTCATATCTTTTTACCTTCTAGATTTGTTTTGTCAAGACAGGACAATTGATCCAAAAAGTTTGTGCCGAATTTGATAGAAATTCAGAAGAGCTGGTCAAAATGACGATGACTGTAATACCACAAAATGTTTCAAACACTGTCCAGACTTATGCAATATAAATATTTGTATGTACGTATCTATCCATGTGCATTTGACAATTTTACCAAATATATAATATTTGTATGCCAAAGTTATCAATCTCGTGCCGGCAAACGCACTCTTTATCAATAAGCTATGTGTTGGTACCATTATGTTCTGGCATACTGTTTTGGATTTATGGCTACGACATAATGTATACTTCTCAATTGATGTCATTCACCACAAAATTATATTAAACATAAAAGGTAAAGCATCACAACTTTTAAGTTAATTAAAGATGACACATCATATGATTTATGATTTAATTACTTTCTGGAGACAAAATGCAATATAGGTCATGGCCAAAATGAGCAACCATAAAATTGTTTTACTTTAAGTTAATTAAAGATGACACATCATATGATTTATGATTTAATTACTTTTTGGAGACAAAATGCAATATAGGTCATGGCCAAAATGAGCAACCATAAAATTGTTTTACTTTTAAAAGGCTTGAAACATAATCACTGTTATGGCCCATAACTTTCATTCAAAATAACATTATATAGCTCATTTTGAGTTCTATAACAAAAAGCCATATCCATCCCATAGACAATTATGAATCCCAAAGAGCTAAAACAAGAACAACCCCTACATTCGAAGTCCCCTTTTTACGATTAGCAAGAACTTGTTTCAATTGCATATGATAAGGAATTCGAACAAGTTATCAGGAAGTACCGCTTGTGGATAAAGACTCTTCACATATTGAGCTATTCATCTAATATTCAAGCCTTTTTTTAACCTAATTCGACGATTTAGATGATGAGAGACCACATTGCCAAGGCTAGTGTCTGATTGCAACCCTTTATGTAATTGCTCATCTTTGCTCTGTTTTTCTGTCCATCTATATGTCTATTTTTCAACAGAACCCAAATACATATATAGCAGAGGAAAATGAACGTTGCCAAAACAAACGTTATGCATTAAATGAACTGCAACTTTTCATCTCTCGATTCTCAGCAAATGTGAATTTGGACACTGCAGCCTTTCGTAAGGTTAGAGCGCAGCAATCCTGAAGAGCCGAGTCAAAATGGCAGCCCAAAAAAGGACTTCTGATTGTTTGTTTGGTCGTCAGCCCGGATGCCCGGAGTGAGATCCAACTAGAGATCCTGCATTATTTTACGTTTGAAGGACCAAAAAGTGTACCATATGCACAACCAAGTATAAGAAGATTCAATATGCAATACACACACACACACATGCGATTTCAAACACAATATGAATAGGAATATATTTACAAAAATTCATTTCGAGAATCATAGAAGTGAAGAATTATCAAACTCCATTACAAATATTTCTATCATGACGTGCTCTGTACATTTTTGGGCATTCTCTGGCTTGTCTTTGACCTCCGCGTGTCTAACATAGGTACCACAAGCTCCTAGGAGTGTCGGCATCATCTTGTTTATAACCCAAAAAAATATGCTGCGGCCATATATTGTTGATTGTTTTGGTTGTCTGTCTCAATGGGTAGAATATGATTTTTGAGGTTCCTAAGTTATTATCTCTGTTCTTCTTCTTTCTTTTTTCGGTCCTTGTAATTTCCTGTACAAGCACCTCTGCGTTTTGGTCATTTGCTGTCATGATGACTGAACTAGTCAAGAACAAGTATTGGGAACACAAATAAAAAAGAACTTAATACTTAGGGTTTGATTTCACTGACCTTCCCTCATGTTTCTTACAAATGCAGGCACTTTTCTTGTGGTTTTTGAACTATCACTATTCTCTCTTAATTTTGAAAGTACTACAAAAGTAAGCCCTTCATTTAGTTAAGCCTAAGAGAGTGTTAGATTTAGCCATAAAATGACAATAATGCCTTCAAAGCACATCCTTTGCTTCTTTCTGTTTTGTCCTTCTATTCTCCACCAGTATCCCCCCATGGTCGTTTTCTATACCAGCCATCACTTAGACACCGCTGTGCTACTGCCCTACTGACCCCCTAGGGCTGGATCCACTAATAGCGTGAACATCTTTTGTTTCTTTTGCTTAGTTTTGTCTTTAGTTTATTTTTATGAATTATGATCTTTAAATTTCTTTGTTGAAGACAAAAGGAAAAGTGAAACAGGTATCTAAAAAACTAGAGTATTCCCTAAACCAAAAAGTATAATGCTTGAGTTAGTTATCTTATATGGGACCAATTTAAGAAATTGCCTTTGGCATTAATTAAATAATTTTCTTTTCTGACCTAATATAAGAGCCATTTACTTGGGATATGGTTTAGAGGTAATAAGAGAGTAGTGGATGCAAATCCGTATGAATAGAACAATCAACAATGATAAACTTAATTGTTTTTAGAGGAAGCACAGTTACCATTAATGTAATTAAAAACTGCATAATTTAGATTGGTTGATGCAGTAGTTGTGACAATGGTTGGATTCAATACCCAACAAGTGATCTCTTCCAATCAGCTGCTAATCGATTTATCTTTGGCTCCTCTGCTCTGGGCAGACCATCAACCTTTCAAATCCTAAAGATGATTCGGCTTGAGAGTGATATGGTTACGGTGAATGGTACCAATAAGAGGAAGGGTAGACCAATATTGACTTTAGGGGGCGGTATTTTTTAAGAATGTAGGTTTCTTGGATTTCATGGAACATAGCTGTAAACAGATGTCATTGGAGAAAAACTTATATAGCCGACCCAGTTAATAAGGACTTAAAGGCTCAGCTTGGTTTGATAGTTTAGAATGTAACAGTGCAAAAAAAATATAGTACTAACAAATGGAAAAGTGCATACAAGACTCATGCAAATGAGTGCCGACAGTCCAGTATAAGGATTGGGTTTTATGGTGGGGAGAGCTTTTGGTAATTCTGAGAGAATAATAAGACAAAACACATTATTGTCTTACGTTATTTTGGGAAACAATGGAGGTATCTAACTACAACCTTATATTTGTCCTTTAAAAATAGTTCTGTGTTTTACATGTTAACAAGAAAAATATAAATGTTAATATTCAGGAAGGGGAAAAGGATGTTTTTATGAAGGACATTCTTGTCTTTTAATAGTAACATTTGACACTCTTAGTGGGCTAAATAATGTAAGGGTGTAATAGTTTTAAAAGGAAGGGAGGGCAGGGATATTTCAAAAACATCCGAGTTGCTTGCATTTGTCATAAATCTCAAGGGAGATCAGTGAAAGAAATTAACTGTTTAAGATAAATGAAATTAACTGTTTAAGATAAATGATGACAAACTTTTGAGGTTGAGTTGAATAGAATGTTAGTAAAGGACCCAAGTTAGAATTACCTCAATGCCATGTCAATTCCAATTCATAGTCATTAGGCTTTTCTTTCAAAAGGTGCTCTGTGTGGTGATGCACACCTCAACTTTATTCCTGTTAGATTATCTCAACGGAAGTATGTACTAGATATCCTTGAGAATACTGGTTTATTGGGAACTAAACCTGTTGCTACACCTATGGATCCCAACGTCAAATTATGTGTTGACCAGGGGGAGTTACTCCCCAATCCCGATCAGTACCGCCGGTTAGTTGGCAAGTTGAATTACCTTACTATTACACGTTCGGATATCTCATTTGCAGTCAGTGTGGTGAGTTAATTCATATCTGCTCCCCGTCATCCACATTGGGAGGCGGTTCTCCGAATTACAAAATACCTTAAGGCACATCCGGGCCGTGGCTTATTTTATCGAGCTAATGGACACTTGCGTGTGAGGCATTTACTGACTCCGACTGGGCTGGAGGACCATTTGATAGAAGGTCCACTACTGGATATTGTGTCTTTCTAGGTGGAAACCTTGTCAATTGGAAGAGTAAGAAGCAGACCGTAGTTGCCCGATCTAGTGCAGAAGCAGAATACAGAGCAATGGAACACACCACGTGTGAGATTGTATGAGTGCGCTCGTTTCTTGAGGAGCTAGGATTTAGTGTGCAGTTGCCTATGTCTCTATACTGTGATAACCAAGCCGCGATTCATATTGCATCAAATCCAGTATTCCATGAGAGGACCAAGCATATTGAAGTTGATTGTCATCTAGTGCGTGAAAAGGTAACAAAAGGTGTAATAGCTACTCCATTTGTATCTACGGGTGCTCAATTAGCTGATATGTTTACTAAGTCATTATTCAAACCACGGTTAGATTTGTTAGTAACAAGCTGGGTCTTTGTGATATCTATTCTCCAGCTTGAGGGGGAGTGTTAGATTATTAGGAATCCCACATTGCTTAAGCATGTAATGTAATATGGAGTTTCTTAATATAAATAATATTAATCGTTATTAGGGTTGATTAACTAAAACCCTATACACTTTTTCCTCAAATCACAATTCCTTATCCAGGTATCATATGCACACGCACTAGGATGTGGATCTTGTTAAAATTAATTCTTGTTGATGTTGTTGTTCTTCTTTTCTTACTTCTAATTGGTTCTATTTACAATTTGATTATAGTGTTGAAGTACTATTGTTATAATTCCTTTTTGGACTGTTCTGTTATAAGAATCTTCTTCTTCTTCTTCTTCTTCTTCTTCTTCTTCTTCTCATCTAGTTCTAATTGTTTTTATCTACAATTTGATTATAGTGTTGTAGTACTATGTTATATTTGCTTTTTGGACTGTTCTGTTATAAGAATCGGTGGTTTCTTCTTCTTCTTCTCATTTAGTTCTAACTGTTTCTATTTACAATTTGATTATAGTGTTGTGGTATTATTGCTACAATTGCTTTTTTTCTGTTATAAGAATCCTTGGTTTGAGGTATTTTTAGGGCACTAGAAGAATTGGACAATTCAATTTTTCAAGGCAGACTATTGCATATTATGCCAGCAAAGCAAAAGCATAATTCTGAGAAAGAGTAAGAGCATTAAGTTGTTTTTCCATCTCTATTGATTTTCAGTTTGCATGGTTCATGGGTATATTTTGTTTTTGATTTGTTGACTTCCCGGTACTCCATAGGAGCAATGCTTTTGCCAATGAATCTTTGAAAGGATTTAAGCAAAAGAGGGAGAACGAGAGGAAGGCATTGGAAGCCAGTGGAAATACACAAGCATGGAACAGTTTGTTCATGCGCCCTGATACGGTATGCTTCACGGCAACTATATAACTGGTGACTTAATTTTTAGTTTTTTTTTTTTTTGGCTGCTCTTCCACTCCATATTATGTGATGGTTGTTGCTTATCTAAATTCTTTAGTTGAAATCATCAGTTTGTTACATGTATCCTTCTAGCTTTATCACTGTTTTTTGGAGTTGAATAAGACATGAATCGGAGGTCCTGTATGTGGACTATAGGCTCTGCTTGCATTTCAATTCAGATGAGGATTTTTGTTGAAACTTGTATTTCTCATCCTTGGGTAGTTGACATTAATTATAATCAGTAATACATGCTCTGGTATATAATGAGGTTTACTGGATGTTAGATCATCCAGGATCTTAAACTGGCCATCAGAGAGCAGCAATGCTAAGCTTTGTAGGACGAAGACTTTTAGTGCCATTTTTTGTCAGGTAAATTATTATCTGTAGAAGAAGCCAGGTAAGTAGAACACCTTTGGAGCATGTTTAGTTTGTTATCAAGTGAAAAGGAGTTGAAAGAAATGCAGTGGAGAAAGAAGAGAGGAAACCAGTCATCCTATAACTAGAATATTTAAGAAAGGAGTGGGTGTAAATCCTGAATGATGTCATGGGTACTCTCTTGATGTAGCGATAAATAGAGAAGAGAGTTGGATTTGAACAACAAAATGCTATTAAGCAACGGACACATCTACCGGCCTCATGTATCTATGTCGGGCACGGACACGGACACGGACACGACACGACCCCAATTTGAAATAGGGTTTCATACTTCTTGCAGAACCCAAAGTTTCTCATTTATCGTAAAAAGCTTCGAGCATAATATTTTTCAACTTCTTAATAAAACAACATATATGTTTGTTCCTATGGTGACTAGTGATGTTTTCCTGTACTGCCATAATTTCGTGGTTCAGATCCAGAACCACGTTAGAACATCGTTGCCATTGAGCTAACACTCCTAAATTCGATAAGAGTGGGCACAGTGGCAGGGCCTGGGCATAGAAGAGGACTGCAAGGCTTAGAGCAATAGGGGAGCATCTGTATATTTTATGTGCAAAAACTCATAAATTAGGGGAATCTATATTATATACTAAGCACGTGTATGGAAAACGACACTTAAAAAAAAAATTAAAATTAAAAATCACAAAAACCCACATCAACACTAATGTTTCTCTTTCCTCAGTTCATTTTCCCTGCTCTAGGAAAAAACCCTTCAAATATTCTCTCTTAACATAATATTCACATTTAATGTTTAATCTTATATACAAGGAGTTGTCGGGCTCCCGTGATTAGTAGAGGTACTGCACTTGTAGCTTCCTACATAGCTGTAACATATCCTTGAAAAATGAATAAAATTTTGAGATAGTGTAAATCCCTATGCTTATAGCGGGTAATTTTTTTAAGGGAAACATTTTCAGTTTTTTTTGGAATTGGATTTTAGTCTTTATTTTAATTTCTGTCCTCAAGTTATGTAGATTTCTATAATTGATGGGCACTGTTGGAGTTATTTGAGAACCTGTTTTAGTAGTTGAGGGTGTTAGTGTTTTTAATGTTGATAGTTTCATTATACTTTCTGTCCATTAGGGTTGGTCAACACACTGAGAAACTACGTAGTGTGTTAGGGCATCCCAGCACTGCTGGTGTTCCTTCTAACTGCTCTGAGAAACTACGTAGAGGGTTGGTTCTACTGAATTTTGTAGATGCTGAAACCTTTATATGTTGATTAAGACATTACTGTTGCCTAGTGTCCCTTCTAACTGCATAGGAAGATTTGTGAATATCTTGTTGATATGTTATGGGAGAACTTTTCTTTTTCTTGATTTTTCGAGAACTTGGTTTGTTTATGGTTCTTTTTGCTTACTGTTGTGTGTATCTGCCCACTTTTGGCTTGTAAGATTAGAGGAAACAGATTAAGGTTGTTTAAACATGGCTGTTGGAGACAAATCGATGCGGTTGTTAGGAGGTTGATGGTAGCTTTAAGGGGAGGATATATCAAAATTGTCCTTAGAGATTGTATTTTGAAAGGATCTAGGTTTTTGAATATTAAGGAACACGATGCTTTTGATACAGCTTATTGGAGAAATTGGATTCATGTAGCCGACCTGAATTGATTGAGACTTAAGGCTTCGTTTGGTTCGTGGCTGCCCAGTATATTATAGTTGGTCCCTTGGGTGTCTTCAGTGGATACCTCACCTATGAAAAAAAAAAAAAAAAAAGTTCGCCACCAAGTAGAGGTGTCCGTGGCATGTGGAGTCTCGTCAGTTGCCTCTTTGAATATCTTAAAGAATTCAAAGTTCAAATCATAGTAGGTAAAACTTAAAAGCATTGGAGGAAGGAATAACGGTGACCCCACATCCTTTTGTACACCCTTTAATGGAATCTATTATCTTAATTTTGCTTAGGATATTGCATTATGTAGTTAATAAAGAAAGTAGCTATATATTAAAAAATATCTGGCTGTGTGAAAAGGTGAAATATATATAGCCCTGATATCTTGAAGATTCTGGTGTATTAGATGAAGAAGTCCTGTCACTCCAATGCCTAGGATATTGTCTGGGACAGATGTAAAATTACTAACTTAAGGGCCATCTGGTTTCTCATTGTCATTGCCTTTTCATATGCCTTCCCGATCTTCACGAGGGGTCGGCGGCTTGAAAAGGGAAAATAAGACTAGGACTCTAGCCTTTCAAGTTATTACTTTATTGTATGATGATCTACATAAAGTCCTCATTTATATTACTAAAAATGACCTTCAAATTGTGTTTTCTCCAATACTTATGTACAAGTGGATATTGGAGGGAAAAAACTGATATTAGTGTCTGTTCATGGTGGTTACTGCAGTTGAAGTCCTGCAAGTGATCTCTGCATATGATTTTACTGAATTTACTAATTGTGTTGCAATACAACTTATCCTTCTTAGGATAACTTTCACTCCACTTAAATCTGCAGATTTTATTCAACACCTTCAACCACAGTTCAGAATCATCTATTTGTTCTACTCTGCATAATTATTCCTGTGTATTTACTTCATGTCATGCTCTCAATTTTTTCTTCTTACTTCCAGTTTATCTTTTTTTTTGTAAATAGATTGTTGAGAATATCGCTAGGGAATTTGGAATCAGTAAAAGTGATGTACTTGACCGGGAAGCTGATGATCTTCCTGTTCGTATCGCTCTGGGAGAAACAAAAGTAATTGCAGAGACCAAAAAGGCTCTTGTAAATGCAGGAGTAAATATAAACTCATTAGAAGAATTTGCTAGAGGGAAATCTGATGGTGAGAAGAGAAGCAACCATGTTATATTAGTTAAGAACTTGCCTTATGGTGCTTCTGAGGATGAACTGGATAAGATGTTTGGGAAATTTGGCAGCTTGGACAAAATTATTCTCCCTCCGACGAAAACATTGGCTCTGGTATGCATCTTGATTGTTGTACTGTCTTTTTTATTGTTCTAGGTTGACAGCTTCATCTACAACACTAAACTCAGTTATATTTTCTTATTAGTCATTGAATATCTAGCCTCTGTAGCTTCTGTTGGAATCTCATTCTGGCATGGTGTTGCACGTGTGAACCATTTTTTTCATTACAAGTAGTCGGTGGTCTCTGAAGTATTTAGAAATCCTCTGGATAGTGCATGACTGCAATGTAAGTTCAATCATTTTTATTGATGCTCACAAGATAACCATTTAGCAAATAGTGGAATAAATTTCCAACATGGGGTTCGCAATCCGTTGGGTATATATCTGGGGTATTCATTCAGTTCCCGATTGCAAAATTCAATGCTCACCTCTAGACACATATCCATATCCAAGTGGGGGTATTTAAAACCCACCAAACCCATACCTAAATGAATAACGGATAAAATGGGTTCACCCAATACCAAAGTATACATCTTAGAAAGAGATATACTCTAAGAATTTACGAATACATATGAGATAAAAAGGTGAAAAATTAAAAATTATATCAACATAAGTACAAAAATTGCTAATGGAATAACATTAATACAACTAAAAAGTAAGATATGCAATAAAACAAAACGTAATCTAGTAATTGTCATAACAAATTACAAAACTAACAAAGATGCAAATCGTTGCAACAAAGATATAACAAAACTAAAAACATGATTAAGTGGCTAGTACCAAATCCATGAAGAATTAGGAGCCATGTCTGGGTTAGAAAAAATAATTGTGCAAGGGTTATGCATGTATGAAGGGTATATATAATGAGTAATATGAAGAATGGGTGTGGGTACTGGGACTCGTGTACGGGGTTAGCATAATCATATATACTAGTTATTCCAAATGCTCGCCAAATCTGAAAAAAACCAGAGGTTATTTGTATCTCGCGGAAACCTCCGCCCACATCACCGTTCAATATTTCTTGGCCCACTATTGGCCGAACCACTTGGGCACTAGGCCCAATGCGAGTAGGATCGCTTAACCATGCTTCATAGTTGGAAAAACGAGCACCTAGAAATACATGCCACTCAGCCAAAGAAAGATGATGGAGAGTTGACCAAAAGGGGCACTAAATACTTTTCGAGAGATCTCCTCCAAATCACCGGTATGGCTATCAAAATCATGAGCATCAGCATGTAGGTTCTAGATCCAAGTAGTAGTATCCGGGCCTTTAGCTATTGTTCTTGAGAAATGGCTAGGTCTGGCCCATTTCTCAAAAGAAGTTTTTACTAGATCCCTATCTACCAAAATTTTGACTTCTGGTTCCAGGGAACGAATAATCATTGAGTCGTCCTCTTTCCGGACAACACATACAAAGAGACCTGCCAACTAAATAATTAATGAACCTTGAGAGATTTTTATAGAATTAGTATCTTTCTCTTCTATTTCTCTCTCCCATCTATTTATTTTCTTTAGTTATTCACTAGAGCAATTAGAATTTGGAAGTTGATCCGAGGCAAGTGTTCGAATCTATTATGACATAGACATGAGGTGCTCAATGGACCTTTTTAATCTTTTAAAATCCCTTTTTGGTCTTTGGATTGATGAAAAACAACTTTTTTGTGCAACCTAGTGTCTATTCATATCTCAATTAGAAGTGCTCAGAAGGAAATGTTTCATGCTTTACATAGAACATATTCTTCTTTTTTTTTTTTGCAAATCACTATTCTAAATTATGCGAGCAGCCATTAGCCATTACTAAGAGACATCCCTCAGTATGTTATCTATATTTAGTCATTTAAAAGTCTATTTTATTAGTTTTAATAGGAATTTGTTTTATTAATTAATAATAGAAAAAAACGAGATTTTCTACTCTACCTGTCTATCTGCATATCTAACCCTGCTTCACCTTAATTGTTATTTGAACAAGTCAAAGTTCTTTCTTGGTCCGAGTGGGGATAACTACGAAAAAAGAAAAGGGATTTGCAAAATTTGAAAGATAAATCAAATATCAAGTTATAAAAGCAAACGGAAAGAGAGGGATTCGAACCCTCGGTACAAATAACTCGTACAATGGATTAGCAATCCACCGCTTTAGTCCACTTAGCCATCTCTCCCAACTTGATAAAAAAAGATAATTACTATCTTCCATTACATGGAAAATACAGATTCAAAAAATTCTTTTTTTCTCTCTTTAATTATATAGATATGTACAACTTTTATTAGCAATTCCGTTTAGATAAAATTAAGGCTGAAAAGAGCCAATATAAACAAAAAGAAACAAGAATGGACCGGACGGAGATTGGCCTTCGAGTGTAAAGGCAGAAGGGAGCTTAACTGCAAGACCCACCCGTCGAGCAGGTACGAAAGGCCTTAGTGATCCGACGGTGCCGAGTGGAAGGGCCATCGCTCAACGGATAAAAGTTACTCCAGGGATAACAGGCTGATCTTCTCCAAGAGCTCATATCGATGGGAAGGTTTGGCACCTCGATATCGGCTCTTCGCCACCTGGGGCTGTAGCATGTTCCAAGGGGCAACCAGGTATTCTATTATCCTATCAGGGGAAAAACTAGGTAATACCCTCCAAATGAGTGGTCAGATCAAGTATCCATGGGCATGGTCATAATAGCCATCCCGCTTCATAGGCAGCAGGATATTGGAACTAAAGGGTTTGTGGTGTAGTTGAAATAGCATTATTAAAGAAGGAAATTGAGTTTTGGAAGAACGTAACTTTGAAATGAGCCCAACATTTGTTCCCCCCCCCCAAAAGAAAAAAAAAAAAGGTTTGAGGTTATAATGCTAAAGCTTCTTTCAAGCAACTTGATCCCAAACTCACATGGAAGAGGATTGATATTGTAGGCTGATAGTTAATTCAAATCATTCGATGATACCAAGTAACAGATACTTAAGGCATAAATTGTGGTTTCCTTTGCGTAATATTAATGTATTTTATCTAAGCAAAATTGTCTCCGAACGTTGGTTCATGTCTTTTGGAGCTGCACAAGTACCAACTGTAACTGGGGATGTTAGCCTTTTCATCTCCAAAGCACGTCCAAGATGGGCACATGCCTCCTAATATTGGTTATAGATTGTGCATTCTTAAATGAGAGTTAATTTATGGTGCATGATGATCATGATTGCTGCCAAATTCAAATATAAATTGCTGAAAAGCAAGGTTGTCACTATTCTACGATCTACTATTTGATTCATGATTTATGCAACAATGCTATGAATCTATTGGTGAATCAAGGTTTAGATAGAATCAAATTCAAATCATGCAAATACAACATATTTGTTGCATTCGGTGAATATGAAACCACTTTTTTCTTCCATTTGTTTTTTTGGAAAACCAGGAATACAATTTCATAGTGTTAAGTTCAAAACGTTATGTTCCCATGCAAAAATTGTTGATTAGGATATTATTCAGAGGCTGTTATTAACTCTTTTTCCTCATTTTTTTCAAGCATGAAAATAATCATTCTTAGGTTAAGGTGCCTGGTTTCCATGAATTATCTATTAGTTATTTGGTGAAGTTCTCATAGCTTTATCATACAATCAATAGATGGGCTTAACATCTTTATAATATTATAATTTTCATATGCTAAAATATGATTACGTGGGTGCTTATGAATATTATTGAGTGTAATATTCTACATGAACTGAATTTTAACAAGTTGATCTCTTCTGTATCCTCTGAATCATAGATTGCAGCAGGGTTCAAAGTCTCGATCCTACACATATATGTTGTCATATAAGCAAGTTTCTTACATACTGAGCTACATAATCATTATTGAAAACTTATTTTTTATTGTATAAAGTCTAACCTGTTAATTTAATAATGATGTGTATATAAATATGTTTTTCTGTTCTAGCGAAATCATTTACGATTTTTGATTTGATTCAATTCACGATTTAGAAAAAAACCCATTTTGATTCACAATTTGACAACCTCGCTGAAAACAAAAAAGCTAAGAGAGAAATGCCAAATTGTTAGTTTAGTAATCAAGGGTGAGGGTCCCTCTGTTTCTCAAAGCAGAATTACTCGGTAATTGATTGCGTTTGCCAAATGAAAGTTCTATTCTGAAAGTCTCCCATATACTACATAATTATGCTTTGAAAGGCGTTTTGGGACATGCCTTGAGGCTTGCCTTGAGGTGAGGTGGAGCAAAAATGCCCCAGGGCATTTATTTTTGAGCACAGAACTAGAAGGGCGTTCACCCTGACGATGGAGATGTACGGAGTCATACGCTTTTCACCTGTTTCAGCTAGGGGACAGAGGTGAATGCCTCAAAATAGTTGGTTATTTTTTCTCTGTTTTGGTTGGTAAGTGAAGAGTCCATTATAGGTTGTTGGGCTAAAGATGAAGAGTTGCTTTGTATTTCCATGAAGAATCTCTTCATTTTTTTTATTTTTTTGAGCTTGTGTATATTGGGGGTTTGGTTATTTTTTCGCTGTTTTGGTTGGTAAGTGAAGAGTCCATTATAAGTTGTTGGGGTAAAGATGAAAAGCTGCTTTGTATTTCCAAGAAGAGTCTGTTCATTTTTGTTATTTTTTTTGACCTTGTGTATATTGGGGGTTTAATTTATTGAACTTTGTTGCATGATTTTTATTTACAGGCTTGGACTGCTTTTAATGGTTGGATCTATTAACGCGCTATGTCTTATGCCTTAACATGCTTTTTCGTGAATAGTATTTTCTTATTTTGAAGAGTTTTTATGGGGTTTGTTGAATCTTTATTTTTTCCATAAATCTTGAGGCATATGCCTAGCCTCATGAGATCAAATGCCTCGCCTCACGAGGTCAAATGCCTCGTCTTGTGCTTTCACCTCTGAAAACTTTGCTAGAAAAGGGGAGTTGTTATAAACATTACTCTTGTAGACTTGAGGTACTAAAGGTGTGGGAATTCTTGTAGCCTGAGCACTAGGTGCAATACATAGCATGAGGCATTTTCAGAATGTCTAGCTTTGGGTTTGCAATCACAGGATATTTTGGAAAATGATCCATTCCTGGCTTTTGTAAGTTGCATGATAGACCTATACAAGTTGAAAGCCTTTTCCTTCTCGTTCTTTTGTCTAGTTCAGTTAAACATGTCCTGAGAGTAGTTGTGTAAGACACATATCTTTGTATCAGGAAATAGTCTTATGGATAAGTATTGGCAGTCCCGAGTGGGGCACACTGAAATTCATAGTGGTTCTTAAATTGTATACATCTTCTTATATTATTTTTGATCGTGGTATTCAGGTTGTTTTCCTTGAGCCAGCTGAGGCACGTGCAGCTTTTAGAGCTTTAGCATACAAGCGTTTCAAGTAAGTTTTTTTTCCTATTATGGTGATTAACATTAATTTCTGGACAAAAATTTGAATAAGTCTAGTACATGGCATAGGAGGAGCGTTCCCAAAAAACTCCCCTTTCTGTCCACTAGATTCTATGTTCATGGCTTGCTGTCAAATAAACATTAGAAGCAGCAAATTGCTGTTCTCTTTGGGAACAGTCACTTTATCTTGGCCCTTGGCTTCCAACACATATTACTCTGACCTTGTTGCCTATGTGCATGCATGTTGTGTGCCACGGATGCATATGCACATGTAGGCTGCAATGGCAAGTTTCAAATGGTTTTTGAAATACAAGGTCGTCAGTTAATTGAAGAGGTTGGTTTGTAACTAATACCTTGCCTGGCCCTTCATGAGACATTTCCTTCAAAAGAGTGCCAACCATATCTTTCAACTGTTGAAAACATTTGTTATTTTCTTTCCTTTGATCTTGGAGGGTAGTCTCCAGACCATCAATTGCTTGTTCAATGCTTCTGATCCTATCAAGGGATTGTATCCTCCCATCATATTCCGCATTAGTTACCTTGTGTAAGCAAAATAAGGATCTTTATTTGCTGTGATACCAAAATAAGGATCTTTATTTGCTGTGATACCAAAAACACATCGCTTGGTTGGAGTTTCCTACAAGTACAATAACAGGTGGACTCAAAGTACACAGATCATTGCCGAAAATATGCAGACCTCAGATTTAAGACTGATTCTTGCAGAATACAGCATACAAAGCTTGAAACTCACAAGCTACGGGGCTCAAAATCAGACCCTAAAAGGCAGCACGGCAAGGCTACAATATAAACCTGTAAAATCTGAAATTTTCAGTTATCAAAAACTTCCTTCAGACAAATTTTACAGAGCTATGTAACAGCTAGTAGGTTTCTTAGTGGTGAAATACCTAAGAATCAAAAGAACAAAACAACTACCAAACACGAGGAAGTGGCAAGTGGAAAACAAGCAGCTACTTGTCATAAACCAGATGACAAGCAGCTTACAAGCCCACACCGCCATAGGCAACTTTGCAACTCGAAATATAGATCTCAATAATTAAAATCGTAAATCACATCACCCAAAGATTATGGTTAATGAAAGAAATGTGCTTACTTAGTGCTGTTCATGAAATTTGTTATATCAATTTCAGTTGAGTAAAAGCATGGTTGTCAAAATTGCATGATTCACGATTCAAAGGATACAAATCTAACGATGAACCAAGGTTTACACAAACTCATCAATGAACCGTATAATTCATGGTTCGATCATGTAAATATAACAATTGTTGCATTCAAGGAATATGAAAGCACTTGTAACTTTTGGTTTTTGGAAAACCCAATAATATGATTTCATGCAGTGTTAAAGTTGAATAAAAATATTCTCTTACAAAATCTGTTTATTATTTGTTGATTAAAATATTTATTCTTATTCGGAGCATGTTAACCCTTTTTTCCCCATTTTATGAAAGACGAATTCTAGATTTGTTTAAGGCCAAGATACCTTGTTCTTATGAATTATCTATCATTAGGTAGGTGTACTATAATTATTTAAGTAGTTATAAATGTTATTGAGTATAATATCGTTCATGAACGCAAATTTTGACAAATTAATCTCTTTAATTCTTTTATTGTCTGAATCATAGACCGCGACAATGCTCAAAACGTCAGCCCAACCCACATATGTCACTAGGCTAACCTTTCAATTTAATGATGAATCTTTGATATCTATATGAATATAAAAATAATTTATACTGTGACCAAACCGTTTCGATTCAATTGGCAGTTCAAAAAAAGCAATTTCGGATCATGATTTGACAACCTTGAGTAAAAGTTAGCTCCAAGAATCTCGGTGAGTATATTGATATGACCACCGTAGATGAACTTTCTTTTGTTGAGGTCAGAGAGTGATCAAACGGCCTTTATGTTTCAAATCATGTGTTTGCCCTTATGTCATACGTGCCAGCTATATCATAAATCCATGTCCATCCCTAAGTAGTTGAGATGTTGACACAAAAAAAGCTCACATAAGACTTTCCGGCCGAATAACTCTTTGCCGTCTAATGCCTAAAGCCAGCCATGTCTTCTTGGATTGGAGTTTACAGCCCAACTCTATATTTTGTTGCAAGTACTTCCCAAACTTGATAGACTCGTCCTCTCGTGGACTTGCTCATAAAATTTTGAAATAGGCTTTGTTGATACTCGATGGCAAGAAACCTTCCCTTTAGAAGAATTTTAATTCATCCCATCTAGCTACTTTACGTTTACCACTTCTTCAGTTTGCCTCGAGTTCTTGCCCACCATATTTGTTTGGCTCCTATTTAGCAGTAGCAAATTGCATTTTCCTTCCACCGGGTAGTTCATGCAACCAAAAAGTTGATCTAAACCAGTCAAATAATTGGGGAGATTTCTAAGTCAGTCACTTCTAGTTTAACCCCTTTGTCTCCCATCCTACAATTATCAGGGAAGTTCCTAACATTAGTTTGCTCATAAGTTGGTCCCTTAAATCATGGGGACTATTCATGAATAAAATACCAGATGTGGAGTAGTCAAGCCCAAAAAGCACACTTATTAGTTGGGGCGGGGGCTGCTTTTGAAAAAGGTATGCAGGAGTAAAGCGGGCTTCTTTCTACTCTTTGGTATATCTCTGGGCTACTTCTCTAGATCGGCATCTGCATCTCGATCCTGACAATGATTCCTACCTTGGCCTCGCCCTTGGCTATCCATCATGTTCTCGATCCCAACGAAGCCAACATAAATCCTAGCCAAATCAAAAAAATAAAAGGCAGTTTCATTATGGTGGTATACCAGCTGCCTGTTCTGGAATTTCCAATTCCAATCGAAGCATATAGATATGTAACTGGATTTGTATGTATAACCACTTCCGTCGTACTCGTCGTTTCTCGAAAGTATCTTTTTTCTGGGAACGTGGTCAACCATAAATTATTATGCTCGCGATTCTTCATCCACCGATGCAGAAAATGGGGAGTGCATTTCTTGTAATTTCTCTTGCTGTCCACTGGATTCCATGTTCATGACCTACTGTCCATCGACATTAGAAGTGTCGAACTGCTGTGAAAAATCACTTTGTATTGCCCCTTGGCCTCGAACACACATATAACTATGACCTTGTTGTCTATGTGCATGCATATGTTGTGTAATGGGTACAGATGCGTGTGCAGGCTGTGTTGACAACTTTTCAAATGATTTTTGAAATACGTGTTCCTCAGTTAAATTTGAAGAGGTTGGTTTGTCAGTAATATCTTTACCATGCTCTTCAAGAGACATTTTCTTCGAAAGTGTTCCCTCCACATCTTTCAACCATTGAAGCTATTCAGTCTTTTCTTTTCTTCGATCTTGAAGGGTAGTTTTTAGACCATAATAGCTTGTTCAGTACTTCTGATGCTATCCTCAAGAGATTTAATCCTCCCTTTATATCATGATTAAGGAGAATTGTGAAAGCAAATAAGGATCTTAATTTGATCTTATACTAAAAATTGACGTGACGTGGCTTGGTTGAAGGTTCCAACAAGTATAATTGTAACTAGACCTGAATAGCATGGATAATGTAGAAGATACACATAAATCAGATTTTAGGACTGATTCTTTCAGTCAGCAAAGAGGGTTTGAAATCCATGAGCTATGGGGCTCAAAAGCAGGCCCAAAAAGAGCAGCACTATGAGGCTACAATAAACAATAGAATAAGGAAGTTTTCATTCATTGAAAACTTGCGTCAAACAAATATTACTGCCCAATATGTATAGCTAATAGGTTATTTATTGGTGAAGTAGTAAGAATAAAATGCTACCAAATAACGAGGAAGTGACAGTCATAAATGACAAGCTCCTTATAAGCAGCTCATAAAGCCCACACCCGACGAAGGTGGTTGCCTTTGCAACCACAGAAGCTAATAAAAATACACCTAAATGACCAAAAATCTTAAATTGATAGTGTGTAACTAGGCGAGAGAGTAACAAAAAATAGCATGCACCAATACGTAAATGGTAAACACTAATACAATGAATTTGATAGTGTACCTAGGCGATAGAGAATAACAAAAAATAGCATGGGCCAATACATCAAATGGTAAACGTCAAATTGAAGTTTCAACATAGAAAAGGGAAAAAAAATCATGTGTACGCGCGCGCGCGTTTATATTATATATAAAGATATTTTTTACTGTATATGTCTACACAATAGACATATACTGTATATATGTACTGTGTATGTATATATAATACTGTGTGTATACTGTTGTATTTTAGATTGTATAGACATATACTCTGTACATATGCTGTTTATGTTGTATATAGAATACTGTATATATACTTATGTATAGAATACATAGTGTATATATATTCTGCGTACACATAATAATGTTGTATGTATATATATACACAAAATCAATATTTAGATGCATGATAGGAGGGAGGAGGAGAAGATGCAGAAGAATTAGGAGGAGGAGGAAGGAGAGGAAGGAGGATGGGAAGGAGAAGAAACAGAAGGAGGAGGGGAGGAGGAGGAGAAAAGCAACGCGAGAGAGAGAGAAAGGGGGGAGGGGAGGGGGAGCGAGAGAGAGGGACGGGAGGGTGAGGGGGAGAGAGAAAGGGGAGCTGGGGGGGGGGGGGGGGGGGGGGGGGCGCCTTTGGTGTCCCCTCCAGTCAAGAATTGGGACCTTACAATCAGTAGCCAATTTATTGCTTCCTCTCCACCAATAACTCCTTCCCCCTCAACTCGTTCTAGCAAACTAAGATTCTATGCAATAAACTTTTGATATTTAGCAATCCCTCTTAAAAAATAATGGCAAAAATCTAAACATTTATCTATCCAGCCATGAGGTAGATCTGCGGCTATTCCGCCAATATGAAAATAATTATGCATTATTCACGTATTGATGACAGCTTCGAATAAGTCATATATCAATTCTCTTTCTCGAAAAATATAGAAGAAGGGAGTTTATGCACCAATATCTACCATAAAAGGTCCAAGCCATAACAAATGAGAAGCTATACGACTCAATTCCAACATAATGACTCTGATATAGCTCGCCGTTTAGATACTTGAATATTTCCCAACCGCTCTGGTGCATTCATGGTTATTGTTTCTGTAAACATAGTAGCTAAATAATCCCAACGTGTTACATAAGGCAAATATTGTATAATTGTTCGGTTTTCTGCAATTTTTTCCATCCCTTTGTGTAAATAACCCAATATTGGTTCACAATCATCTTCACCATCTAGAGTAACGACGAGTCGAAGAATGCCATGCATTGGCGATTCAGGTGACATCCAATGTAGATCCAACTTTCTATTCACTCGTGGGATCCGGGCGGTCCGGGAGGACCACTGCGGCTCCTCTCTTCTCGAGAATCCTTACATCCCTTATCAGTGTATGGACAACTCTCTTTCGAGCACAGGTTTATATTTTTTTGCATTCCGTTGAAAATCAATTTTACGGTAGAGACGCTTATGACCTCCCCCTCTATGCCTTGCGGTAATGATTCCTCTGGCATTATGATCTTTATCACAACGATGTTGTCCATAGGTCAAATTATTTCATTGATTTGATTTTGCTTGACTGTCTACGGTTCTACTTTTCTATCTTCATTCATGGATCCTTGACCCATACTTATTCAATTGGAAGTATTAATCCAATTCAAAAATTATGTTTCGCAATTTCATAATCCAATTTTTCAATTTCTAATTGATTTTTGGATAGAGAGAGAGATTCACCTTTCTTTGCCTTGCTTGCGTTTATATGAGCCTCGAGTTTTGAACGCATGCCTCTTCTAAGCCTCACCTCAGGCCTTTTGAGGCGCACTACCTTCGCCTCGCGGCTAGGCGCACTCCTCAGTGCGCCTTTTACAACTTTGACCTAGTCTTACCTTCCAGATGACTGGTTAATTTTTTATATCTACTTTCTACACCTAGTCCCACCTTCCAAGAAATTTGAAGTGGTCATAATATTTCTTCTCCTGGTTTCACTTCTTGTTCATATTTCTTTTCTTGTTTTCACTTCTTGTTCTCCGATTCCAATATATTATGCTTTATCTTGGGAATTGGATGCTTTCTTCTTTTCTGTTTCCAATGTTAAGTAGATCCTTTTTTTTTCATTGCAATTTGTCATGAACATTTTATTACCATGTCTTCATGGGTTGGTTTAAATGGGATTGGCAGTTAAATCTTGTTTGGTAATTTTTGACATAGGGATGCTCCACTGTATTTGGAATGGGCACCTGGTGAAATTCTTAGTCAGAATTCCACAATTTTTGATGATGGAAATAATTCGGTTGTTGTTGGTGAAGATCATGCCAAGAGGGTGTTATTAGAGCAACACTTGGAAGGAATAGTGGATGCAGACGTTGATCCTGATAGAATCGAGGTTTTTTGATGATTCACATCCTTTTTGTTTTACAAGTTATAATTTTCTTTGTTTTGTAGTGTCCATGGTATTGATTTTCTTTTGTAGTTGGAGTTTGTTAACAAGTTTTACGACTGTGTGTGCTGAAAGTAGCCTGTTACTTTTTTAAGTTTCCTGTACTTGAGTTTGAGTCTTATATGGTTCCTGTGTTGGACTGGGATTTCAATGTTGTCTCTGCGTCTTCTGAGTTTCTAGGGTACTGTTAGTGTCACTTGGACTTAAGTTTCCAGTCCTGTTGTGTAAGTTATGTATCTGTATTTGACGTCATATTTCCTGTACTAATCTTCTGATGTGTCACCAATATTAGTTTTGTCGGAATTGTGTATCCCCTTTTAAGTTGAAAGCAACATACACCCCCGCTTTGTAGTGTTGTGCTACCCTATGTCGAACTCAAACGTTTACATTAAATACTTCCTATCGATGGTGACAGGGTGAGGAGAGGAGAAAAGAGTGGTTATTTCTTTTTGATGTCATTAAAATTAGTGCTTACAAAATCTGGTTTGCTGGATACCTAAAGAGAAGCTTTGAGTTTGATCTGATCTGCAACCCGAAACTATCAAGTAGAGATCATCTATAAAGGACACAAAACGCCAAGAGATGTGTCGCACACAAAATGTGGATATGTTGTATTTTTTGTGCTATTTTTTTGTACCTATATGGACATGGCTTGGGCAATGGTGAGCTGTGTCCACACACATTGACGTTCTGTAACACATTAGCACCATATTTGTGTTTTTATTATATGTACATAATTGAGCTTGGAGCTAATGGTCCAGCCATGGCCTTCACTTCGTGCAACTGCTGTGGATATTTCTATACTAATCCTTGGCAAGGAAGTTTAGTTGGAAGATATTTATGTATTACAAGTTATTTCACCTGTGAACTAGTGTTTTGACACGAGTGAAGAGTGTCCAGGTGTGTTGGTGACCGATGTATAACCAAAAATGAGCCGCCGCCTTCCTAGATATCTTTGCACTTCTTAGATCCATACCCATGTGGCATTACAGATAAGAGTTCTTTTTGTTGTAAATGGTAAGGGCACCATGTATCCTAAATGACATCGACTAATTGGTCAAGCTATTGTGGGATGATCGTGTCTATCCACCGATGCTTTGGTAAACATATATTCCTATTGGCATAGCATTTTCAGATGAGTATGGAAGTATAAATTGAGGGTTTTAATAGATGGGCACAATCCTGGAACTAAAGATACTGTAATTGTCTTCTAGGCCCGATGATCTTGCCTGTCATGGTACCGGTGCAATATTGATTCTTTGACACCATTTTAATATATGTTCGATATTCTACTTAGAGGATTCATTAAAATGTATTCAGTACCCTTTGAGTAAGGGTCTGGTATGTTTACTTGGAGCATCACTTAGCAAGCATATCTAGTAATTCAGGTCTATTAAATTATCGTCACTACCCCTGCTGCCCCAATGCTGCATTTGGCTGTAGAATTCTAATGATGTATGAAACCCTTATGTTGGCATGAAGTGCTCTATGACACCTTGTAAATGCTAACCAAATCAGACCAAACCGAATTGACCCTTGAGTCCAAAATCAGTTGGGTTCGGCTAAATGAATCCATTTTCTTTTCTCCAATGAGCTTTGTTGAGGGTTTCTTGTCCAAAAAACCTAGATACTTTCTGACTAAGGCCTCAATAGTCAATTATGGTCTACCTTTCCCCTTGGTTCTACCATCTACCGTAACCATGTCACTCTTCCTAACCAACACCTTGATCGATCTATGATAAACATGTCCAAACCCCACCTTAATCTGTTCTTTATCGTCTTATTTTTCTATCTATGATACCCCTACTATTCCGCAAACCTTGTAAACACTAATCTACCCAAAACCCTTAAAAAGTAAAAAATGTTTTATAGGAAATATGAAGCTTTTGTCGTGGCCAATTGTCAGTTTGACATAGGAGAACTAGATGAATCTAACACTTGGATTAAATCCCACACCGACACTCCTACCCGAATCCAGATAAAATAGATGCTATGACCTCTGTTGTACAATCATGTGATCTTGGTAAGGGGTTGAAGAATGCTTTTTTACTTGATGTTCACCTTGATGACCATGGATTAGGATATTAGGTGGTTTTGAACTCAGTAATAATTTTTATATACCTGTGATGGGTTTAGTCTCCCACTAGATCTGAGGCAATAGGACTTTGGCTGTCTGGACATAATTGTTGCATAAATAATCAGTAAGAGTAAAGGAAACCAAAGCTTTTGGCTTATTCATGTCTCTTCATGTAAATGATATTGTATCTTCGCAACTGTCAGAGCTAGAGTTGGTATTTATATTCAATGCTCGTACTGAAGTAAGATGTTCCTTATGTTGTTCCTGCCTTCTTTTATGTACATGCTTTGAAGTACCTGCTACTGTTCATGATAATATACGGTCATCCTGATATCTGCTCTCTTTTTTTCTACCCTTTGTGCTGCAGTCGCGTTCACTATATGTTAAGAATCTGAACTTCAAAACAGCCGATGCGTCTCTTGGAAAGCATTTTAGTGAACTAATGAAAGAGGGAAAAGTCCTCAGCGCCAGGGTAATTATCTTAGACCCTACTTCTGGGCACCTTTCTCAGCATCATATTCATCTTCGTCCCTTGTTATTTTGATTTTCCTGTTCTATCCATGTACAGGTGAAGAAACACTTGAAAAATGGAAAGAATGTTTCCATGGGTTTTGGTTTCGTAGAATTTGATTCTGTTCAGACAGCAGTAAATGTGTGCAAGGATTTACAGGTAATATTTTGGCATTAGTTTATTGAGTATAATTCGAATGACATCAACTAATGCTGCCTCCTTCAGGGAACTGTTTTGGATGGGCATGCTCTTGGTTTGCAACTTTGTCATGCTAAGAAGGATGGAGAAGTATTGAAAACCGTTGACAAGGATCGGAGTTCAACAAAATTAATTGTGAGAAATGTAGCTTTTGAGGCTACAGAGAAAGATCTCAAGCAGCTGTTTAGTCCATTTGGCGAGGTAATGACTTTTTTCCACTGCAATGTAAAAATGATTGAAAGTACTAATGAGGAGCCCTCAGCTGGCTGTTTGTTTACCGTTAAGAATACAAAATGATAAAAACTGATGGATTAAAATTTCATTAAGAAGCTCTATTTCTAAAGTATTTGTTGAATATTCACCATATATTGGTTTATTTCCTTTATTAGTGTATTAGCTGCAATACCACAGGCCGGGCTTGCCTGTCCTTCCTTGCGCATTGATTCATTCCAGTCCCAAAATGGTAGTCCGGCCAACTACCACTGGTCATCATGGGCTTACCCCTTACTCCTCGGTCTGGCCCTTTCTTATTCTGCCCAGTACAAGGCGCCTCACTTGGATGTTTTCCGTTTTTGCTGACTTCTAGTTTCTTATACACACTTGGCTTATAAAGGCAAATTTGAATCCTTATTAATTTCGGGTTGCTGCTGTACTGTTGATATTATCAATTTACCGCAAAGGAAATGTGACTGTGTTGTGCATCTCCTTGTAAACATAAGGTTGCATGTTGATAGCTGGACTTGCAATGAATTGGTTTGAGCTTAAATTCTTGAGTTTATGGATGTTTGATTGTTGGGTTAAAATGTGGAGAAGGTTGAAGTGGGGATGTTTGTTAGAATCCTTTTAGGAGTGAATTTGAAATGAGTCGATAATTCTTCAACTCGTGTTACCGTAGAACACTAATTCCCCAGTGATTTACATGTTGGGACACATGCCGAAACAAGGTGCCCTTTTTTTGTATGCAATCATATATGACCAGAAAGTTTGTGTCTATTCCCTGAAAAGAATTCCCTCACAATAGAATAACGGAAGGTAGTTAACCAAATTTAAAGGACTGGAGGTTAAACCATTAATGATTTTGTCAAAAAGGATTACAAAAGATGGAGTCCGTTGTGGGCTGAGGTTGTAGGAATTGAGAATGCTGGGAATGGAAAATGGAGGAAAGTTAGCTCAAGGAGAGTAAACAGGGAGTGGTGATTATGTGGCTTCTTCTAGATATTAATGTCCCCGATTTTAAAATTGCGCAAAATGTTTAGAAGTTAGAATTCTGAGTTCTTTTGCCTTCCCAAACACATAATTGTGGTGGTTATTATAATAATGTTTTTAATTTCCTTTGGCTAATTGGCTGTCAAATTGTTATTGGTATCGTGCAGATTAAGAGTATAAGGTTGCCAAAGAGGATTGGACACCATAGCGGCTTTGCTTTTGTAGAGTTTGGTACAAAGCAAGAGGCACATAATGCCCTACAAGCTCTTTCAAGCACCCATCTTTATGGTCGGCATCTGGTATGTATTTCACCAGTTCTTTAAACATGTCTATCTTCACATACGTAGACCATAGAGAGAAAGCTGTAACGGGCAAAAACTAATTGTCAGGTTCTGGAAAGAGCAAAAGAAAGGGAGAGCTTGGAAGAGTTACGGGCTAGAACTGCTGCTCAGTTCAATGATAGGCAAGATGGGATGAGTTCAACCAAATTATCCAAGAAAAGGAAACACATGGCGGTCTTGGACGAAGCAAATGTTAAATTTGGAAGGATTGCTGATTAGGTTTTTCGTTATTTTACATGTACTGTATGAGCTATTTTCCTTGTGTTCATGTAATTAGTGTTTTTTGGTATCCACGTTACTCATTTTGACCCCAGTTTTCCATGTTGGGTGATGGTAGTTCTTTTCATTTTTGTAGTCCTTTCTCAGAAGTAGCTCTTCAATTGTAGGGGCTTAAGTTTATGGCTTATTTATGTGATATTTGCCCCCCAGAGAAGAGATTGATTGAGGTGTGCATAAAGTGACCCGAGTACTTTATAAAAAAAAAAAAAGATTTACCAGTAATTTATGACATCCGCTTGAGAAATCTAATTTTGTTATTTGGTGGAATCAAATGCTGATAATGTTTATTTGAGGATGTATTCAAGGGGGTCAAACTAAATTTTCAGTCGTGGAAGGGTCGTGGGAGACAAGTTACATTGGAAATGTAAGGCTTTGAAAGTCCATTTTCCCTCTCTTTTTGACGGCAAGCTCTGGAAGTCCTGTTGCGTAGAAGTTGGGGCGAGAACATGGGCAAGAGTCTAAACTCTAAAGGTAAGGTGGACAATTAGTTTCGAGTCTCATCGTATTAAAGTTCATATCTTAAGATATTCATTCGGAAAAAATGCAGGATTTCTCTTTATTCGTATCTATGTCTATAGCTAGTGGATATTATATCCGAACATAATTCTGCATGATTTTATATATCACTCTTTGTATCTGGACAATCAACCAGAATCCTTATCTATTTGGAGTTTAGCCCTTGTCCATCAGGATAGCTTCCCAACTTTGTCAATTTTCCTATTCTCTACTTAGGCTTCTTTTGTCGTTGAACCATCTTTCACAATATTTTGTATGACCATCAGTCCTCGTTGAGGTGTTTTGTCTCATTTTTTAAGACTGTTTCGATCGTACTTCTTCTCAGTGTTGCAAGTCCGTCCCAACGGGTACCGGGCGTATTATTTGGTCCACTTCCTTAATTTGGAGTCAGTCAAAGTCATAAGCTAAAATACTCTTTTACCCATAGCAGGGTTTTAATAAGATGGATATGGGACGTCTGTCACCATTGTTAAGAACGCATGAATGTTGTACTCTTATTTTTTCGTCAAAGGTTTTTTTGTCCACTGATTTTTCTTTGATAAGGTTTAGAAGGGGCATATTCTTAATGTGAAATTATCAAAGAAGTCAATGACTTCATCATTTAAGGAATATTTCAATTTGTTGGATAATGCAACTAGTTAAATGTTACTGATCGAACGATGCGACACTTGTTCATTAGCAGAGGCAACTCGTGCCCAGTAGGGGAAACTAGTGAAGTTGTACTTAAACAAAACTTTGCTGTTGGATAATAGGAGAGGAATGAGAGGGACAATAGCGCCCAAATAAAAAAGAGAAAATTGGAACAGAAGGGTAGTACAGCAATTTAGCTTATGAATTTGACTGTGACTTCCGAACTTTTTTACTCGCATAAAATGCAATCGGGTACACATTCTGTTAATATGGACCGAAATGGTAACAAATTCAATCATGAAATCATAGGAGGGTCATTTGCATATTTCCAAATGATTGGGGTTAAGTTGCAGACGAGGCCTGTTGTGCGTTGTGTATAGCATGACGTGTTATGCGTTAAAACGTCGTTTTAACGCACAAAATACTGTCCGAGCATTTAGGCATGCACTGACCAGTGTTTTACACGCTAAAATTGTCGTTTTAACGCACAAAATATTGACCGAGCATTTAGGCATGCACTGACCAGTGTTTTACACGCTAAAATAATGGTTTTAGCGCGCAACATGTCTTCTCGTGCGCAATGCACATTAGGCTCCCCCATTTCCCAACCACATGATTAAATAGGATTTTGCCCCTCCCAAAGTTTTTATGTGCACATGAATTTCAAAAGAATAGACATGTTGATGTCCAACAGATACGCTCAAATTGTATTTTTTTTTGGAGGTTTTATTTACTAAAGTTTACTGACAACAACGTTCGAGAAACTTGTCCATTGGTATTAGAATGTGTTAACTTAAGAACTTGTCATATAATGTTGAAGAATAGATATGACGTCGATAAATCTTTACAAATTGTACTATTTTTCTTTTGTCAAAGATTTATTTTAGCAAGTTTTTAATTTTGCAGAATGGACATATGACACAATTGTTAAGGACAAGTGAATATTGCATTCTTTTTCTTTCGTGAAAGGTTTTTCTCTATTGCATTTTCCTTGATAAGGTTTTAATCAAGTATATTCTTAGAAGTTACGCAAAAAGGAATGTTGTGAAACAAATGACTTTATCAGTAGGAAATATTTTAGGGTAAACTTCATTAGTTTAAGTCTCAAAGTTCTAATTAATGAGATTAGTCCTTAAAGTTTTTGAATTGATTTAAGATCACTTGCATAATTTAAAATACAAATATTAGGGTAAGTTGTAATTATCAGCATAACATACCCACAAAATCACCCAAGTGCACCCAATAGTTTCAACTTAATACTATAGATCCTTGTTGCTGATCTCAGAGCCCAATTCTCAACTCAATTTGCTTACAAACTATCTATATGAGCGTAAGATATACTGAAAAAAAATCTAATCAAACAATTTAGATAGTGTTGGTTCCAATATCTCCCAAGATTAAATTAATGCGCGAACGTGTCAGAAAATATTTGTAATTATTATTTTTCAAAAAAATTAATGTGACAGTTAAAACAAATAATTATTAAGCGCTTGTGTTGTCTTTTTCTCAATAATTCACAATAGTTTAATGAAAAACTAACAAAAGTAAATATTTTTAAATAAAAATAAAATAAAGATAATTTGTTCACATTAGGCAGTAATTTATTTGATACATGAGCATAACAAAGCTAATTTTGTTTGAGAAGTAATAAAACAAACAATAGACTGGAGTGAATACCCAAAAAAAATCACAAACTTTCTTAGACTCCCATAATAAGGTAATGAGTTTGGGCAAAAAGCAGGGAGATCATTTAAATTCAAAGAAGAAGAAGTTGATTTGGCTGCTTTTAAATATTCTGTCTGACAATGCTAGAAACACATTATTTTTACACATCACTCCAAACTATGTCGTTTTGTATTGAAAATAAATTATATTTGTTTTTTATTTATATCGCTCAAAATATATTTGGGTCTTACACAATACAAAACGATGTAATTTTGAATGATGTGTTAAAATAATACGTATGTAGCATTATTGTATTCTGTCACAATGTTGTTGATGGTAATATCGTATTACTGTATCAGAATATATTAACTAAAATAGAAAATAGATTTAGGGTCTATTTGGCGTAACTAGTTTATTGAGATTGTATAGATTATTTTGAAAATAATCTGGCCCATTTGGGCTAAATTATTCACCCAAACAATTTGGATTAATCTAGTCCAAACACAACATAATCCAATAATCCAACATATCCACAAATAATTTAGTCCAAACACTTTGAGCTAGATTATTCCCTACGGAACCCAACATAATCCAATAATCCAATAATTTCATAATCTAATTACGCCAAATAGACCCTTAGACTTATATTGCATAGGGTAATTATTTGAAAAGTCTCGAGTGGGAAGAAAAGGAAAAAAAAAAACTATAAGTGTAAAAGAATATATAAGAATTGTGCGCGCTAAATAGCATCAATATTTATTTTATAATTGGTAGGTGTTTATGATCCAAGTCTTCCTCTTTCCCCAGTCTTCACCCCTCTCTCTCTCTCTCTCTCTCTCTCTCTCTCCTGGAAAGTTGTAGCGTAATTAAGATGCGAGTTGCAAGGAAGCAGTTCTATTCCAAGGTAGTTCCGCTGACTGCGTCCACCACCCGCCTACCGTTTCTTTTACGCCATACAATATCAATATCATCATCAACAACAACGACGACGACGACATCCCCAAGTCAAGAGAAGACTTTTTAATACAGAGCTCTCTATTAACAACTATTAATACTAGTAGTTGCTTCTACTTTATTACCTCCACCTAGAAGACCGTTTGTTTTGCCCTTTCACCACGCTCGTCACCCATTCCTTCACTCTCTCTCTCTCCCCCAACAACTTAGAAACCAGAGTGTCGACATGGGTTTTATCAGGAGTTATTTATCCGTATTAGCTTATTTGGTTGTATCGATGGTGTGGGTTAGCTCTGTTCATGCTCGATTCGTGGTGGAGAAGGGCAGTATAAGAATTATCCATCCTCAAAGCCTTCGTTCCAACCACGACGGGGCAATTGCGAATTTCGGAGTGCCCAATTATGGAGGATCCATGGTGGGCTCTGTTCTTTATCCTCAAAAGGGCGCCTTTGGTTGCACTCCCTTTGAGGGGGATAAACCCTTCAAGTCCAAAACGCATCTTCCGACTATTCTTATCATCGATCGTGGAGGTAATATATATAGTTCGGAATTTATTTGATGGGTTGAACTTGAAGGTATATCTATATCTATATGTATATGGTCATTAAATTTGTTGGCAGTTGTTTCTCTGTTTCAATGGCCACGTAGCATGAAATTTATGAAGGGTAGGTGTTCTTAAGTTTCAGAAATGCTATTTATTTACCAGTCATAAATTCTTACCCTAATTTACCATAAATTAAAGTGTAAGGGTTAGATACAAAATGGATCCGATCCAATTTCGATTACATTCCAGAATATATGTTGCGGATGATTTTGAGTTGATATGGGCAGGTTTCTAATTCCCTAGTTGATGGGCATTAATCTCTCCGATAGTTGACTTCTGCATATAGTTACCCGTGCCTGGATGTAGCTCCTCTGTTCTTTACTCTGTTTTGGCCCTTTTGAACACCTCCCCACGAAAACCCCCAGCAGACGCATGCGTAAGTAGGTCCCACGAGTACGCTACGCGACTCGCGTGTATGGACAATTCCGAATAAATCTATATCTAATATTTTTCAGAAGCATAGATATTACTTTTTAAATAGGCAAATACTAAATAGTGTCAAGAGGATTAGTTGTCAATATTTATTATCGAAACTTTTAAATCAATAAGTTAATTTCTGATGACGCTTATTAAATGAGTTGTATTTCTTAATTATTTATATTTAACTATAATGGTATTACTGACATCACCCTTGCTCAAAGTGTTTACAAAAATTTTAATTGACTCAAAAATTATATTTTCCAGTTAAAAATTTACAATCCACAGTGTTATTGTTGTTGATTTAATATTAAATAGTCATTCATGTTTTTGGAATGGTTCCAACTTATTCATTTGACTACAGTCACTACACATGTGGTTTGGAATATTATGTGCCTAGAATAATCAGTGTCTTCTTTTTTAGAATTGTCTTTTTTTTTGAAAAAAATTTATCACTTTGAAGGGGAAAAGAGATAAAGAAACAATAGTCTTTATATATATTTTTGTAAAAATTCTTACGAAATATTATCAGATTTTTGTTAGTAAATTAAAGGATTAGGAATATTATTTTTAACTTTTAAGAAGAAGGATAGCATTGTAAAGGAAAAAGAGTTTCTATCATCACCCACTAAATGTTATTGATTTTAGACTGAAAATTTGGTAACTATTAATTATAATGGCATTGATTCAAAGTTCATTAAACTTAAACTATATCATTAATTGCTACTAAACAAATGTCTCGTCTTAGCATAACCTTTTAATTATGCTACATTGGTATTCATTTTGTAGAAAATCAAGTGTTTTTATTCTGCTGAGGATAAATCAAAGAAGCTATTTTTATTCTGCTTTTGCCATACTCTCTGGCTTCTTCCCCATAAAACCTCTTGGATTGTTGAAAAAGTCATTTTGGGGTTGTTTCTATCCTTTAACAAAACGATGTCGTTTAATACTAAACTACGTAGTATTGGCGCGCAGCGGGGGCTGCTGTGCACGCCTGCACAGCAGGCCCCCTGGATCCCCTTTATGGGAGTCTGTGTGTAGAAGATGTATCAACTTATGAATTTATCAGTTTATTAAGCTAGTTTTGTGGAGACTTGAGAATCATGTCTCCTCTCTCTCTCTCTCTCTCTCTCTCTCTCTCTCTCTCTCTGGTTGCACCTTTGATTTGTTTAATGCAGTCACTCCACTTTAGAATGCTCTGATATTCTTGAATATTAAGTCTACAACAAATATAACATGTCATAATAAGCATATATTCTCTTGTTCCTTACTCTTAAATACCTTTAAAGGGAAAAATTGAAAATATTTGCTTTCAATCTGAGGTTCATTTTCCCCAGCTGGATAATGTAGAATCAGTGGATAGAAAGGAGTTTCAAAGAGGATGACTGGGCATTTGAAGAAATATGAATTTTTTCGTCAACTTTTTTCTTTGTCAAATGCAAATGACATAAGAAGGTGAAATGCCTATGAGCATGAGGAGTTACTTGCATTCTGAGCAAGGACTCGAATAGAATTTTCCCTTTTTCTTTCTATTTCAGTAATTTGGTAAGGCTGTCTCAATTTCTTTGTTCTTATTATTGCATATGATGCTTTCTTCTCTTCAGTGGCTTATATGACCATCTTCTTGTTAGAGTAATTTACTATATTGGTCTGTCTTTTCTAGGAAATCTGGAAGCATGGAACCATCTCATACAACTGTGAACTCTTATTTCATTGCCTTTTGGCTGTGTCCTGAGTGTGTTGTTGCAATTTAGCAAGTTTAAGGAAAACCATTGGGTGCTCCTAGCGGTTCCCCCACATCCTTCTCCACCATATATTCGGTTTATGGGTTCTACATGAATGTGTGGCGAATGAGGGTGTTGGGATGCTATGTGATGGTACCCAAGACCATTGTTCATGCTTGAGTAATAGGTGGCCGTAAGCTTGTCTTGATTAAACACTGGCCTATATAGTCATCACTCAGTTGGGTACAAACCTAACCTTTGCCATTAGATGCACAAAGTTGCTACAAACCCTCAACCTCAAGGTTAACGGGTTGAGTTTTAACCACTGAACCAGTGCTGCCATGAAGTTTGAATTGATTCTGGATGCAAATATTTATTTGTTGACTAATACCGAAAATGACTTAAACTGCCTGTGTTTCTTGCAAATAAGTTTTGTCCACTATCCATTAAGGCTTTTAATGTAGTTTAATGAATTGACAAGGAAACATCAGTTTTGACACAGTAACTGACTTCCTCTCTTGCACTTTCAGAGTGCTACTTTGCTTTAAAGGTATGGAACGGTCAACAGGCTGGTGCTGCAGCAGTTTTGGTGGCTGATAGCATTGATGAGCCTTTGATAACTATGGATTCTCCGGAGGAGAGCTCCGATGCAGATGGATACATAGAGAAGATTGGGATTCCATCGGCTTTAATAGATCGGTCCTTTGGCGAAACCTTGAAAGGTGCATTGAAGGAACGTGAAGACATTGTGCTAAAACTAGACTGGTCAGAGTCAATGCCCCACCCGGATGAAAGGGTAGAGTATGAGCTGTGGACTAATAGCAATGATGAGTGTGGAGCCCGTTGTGATGAGCAGATGGATTTCGTTAAAAATTTCAAAGGACATGCTCAGATTCTTGAAAAGGGTGGTTATGCCCAGTTCACACCGCACTATATAACTTGGTATTGTCCTAAGCCTTTCATTCTCAGCAATCAGTGCAAATCACAGTGTATAAACCACGGGAGATACTGCGCCCCGGATCCAGAGCAGGATTTTGGAGAGGGTTATCAGGGGAAGGATGTGGTGTTTGAGAACTTGAGACAGCTTTGTGTGCATAGGGTTGCCAATGAGAGCAACCGTTCATGGGTTTGGTGGGATTATGTGACGGATTTCCATATACGATGTTCTATGAAGCAAAAGCGATATAGTAAAGAATGTGCTGAAGATGTCATGAAATCTCTGGGTAACTAGCTCTCTCTCATGGAATATATGTTTTTATTTTATTTTATTTTGTTTTGGAGGGGGGGAGAAGTTTATGAATACACTAAACAAAAGAACCCTCAAATTCCATAAGTAGGTTTTAATCCTCGGTTTTGACCCAATAGATCTGCCAATTGAGAAGATCAAGAAATGTGTGGGTGATACAGAAGCTGATGTAGAAAATCAAGTCCTGGCATTGGAGCAAGAACTCCAGGTTCATACTTCTATCTATCTTTGTATCTTTGTCCTACCACGACGTATTACTTTGATGATAGTAAAATTCTTTTATAACTTATTATGTACTAGTTCATTGTGCATATGTAGTTCTTGGGTTGAGTGACATCAATTATCAATCTGATTTATTTCGTACCCCTCACCATTTGCTGCACTAGATGAACTTACTTGTGCTCTGATTTCTGAAATTTAGGTTGGCCGAGGATCTCGTGGTGATGTTACCATCTTGCCAACATTGGTTGTAAATAACGTTCAGTACCGAGGTTCGTTAGATAAGACTGTTGTGATCTAGTACTATAAAATCACATCGTTTACTCAACAGCTCCGACAAATCATACTGTTAATGGCGAAACAGCTATTTCAAATTTTACCCTCTCCTAAAGTACCTGTTCTACCGTTTCTTGAAGGTAAATTGGAGCGGACTGCTGTGCTGAAGGCTCTATGTGCTGGATTTAAGGAAACAACTGAGCCTGGAATTTGTCTGAGTGGAGGTTTGTTATCATTGCATATTTGCATTCTTTTCTAGTATGAACTAATTGACTAGTTCACGATTGTTGGGTTTTTCGGAACCTGACTTTAATGAACTCAAAACCGCGAATTCTGTTGCACATGAACTGTAAAGCCCTGGCAGTCTGTATTGTTGCTAACCAAGCTGTCATCATTATATATTCTTCCTGGTAAGCCATGGATGTAGCCATTTGTGCCGAAGCACGTAAATTTTTGTGTCGTGCTTTAGTTTTATTGAGTTTTCTTGATTCTCTAGTGCTGTTGTGTGTGTGTTCCTTTTCTCAAATTTGTGAAACGTACAATTACTGATTGTTATAAGGAATTGGTATGTATTTACAGATCTTGAGACCAATGAGTGCCTCTGGAGGAATGGTGGCTGTTGGATGGACTCAAAATCAAATATAACTGCTTGCCAGGTATACCGAGACAATATAAACCTCTTAAGAACCCCCTTAGACAGTATATTTCTGATGGGCTTTTAGAAGCAGGTAGAGTTGGTTCTATTACTTATATTTCAGGATCTTGTTTTTCCACAGGACACATTCAGGGGAAGAGTTTGTGAATGTCCTTTGGTGAATGGTGTGCAATATAAAGGAGACGGTTATACGTCGTGTCAAGGTACGTAGTTTCCCCATTCCCGTAAAAAAAAGCTTCCATCTATACCATATAAACAATTCAGTATTCCTTGTCTCTTGGAATTGGTGTCTGGGCCAATCCTCTACCCTTATCGTACTGGTTTTGTCTGACCCTTCCTTATCCACTGCAGTTTGCACATATAACAACTCGTTAGTGCTGTACGTCCAATACTAGTTGAAGGACACTCTGATGTTCTTGTAAGACTTTAGATCAGAAGGGAGGAGAGACAAGAGAGTTAAAGCAATTAGTTTGGGTGTACCTTCTTGTGATCGTTGATTGTCTGTTCCTTTTGTAGTCAGTCTAATCTTAAGCCCTAAATCAGCTTGTGCCTGGCTCATGCCATAGCGACATCATCGGTAAGTAGCCCTCCTAAATGACATCAGCCCTGACCCGCTTGGGTAACCTAGCTCAGGTTTGCCGTTGGGCCAATTGCCTGACCCAACCTGGCAATCGTCCGCGCGTATTCCTCATGTACTCCGTGTTTGGGGAGTTCTCCAATACCAGTGGTTGGCCCAACAATATCGGCTCCTTCCGAGGTTAACAACTTGGACAAACTTTGTTGAAATTGAGTCCATGGTGCAATCAAGGGGGATTATGAGAAGGGATAATGGTGTTGGCCAGCATGCCACACCTTGTTTCACATACCACTCTAGCATGGGCCCGCACAGAGCTGCGCGAGATACCAAAATTCACTAGCTAACGTAGAATAAACACTGGGTTGATTTTGGGACACAAATTAAGTGATATTTCTCTCAATTATTCAATGTAGTGAAATTTCTCTCAAGTATTGTTCTAGTGTGCGTGTGTGAGAGATTCCTTGATCCTGAACATACAGAATAAAAATGGATGGGAAGGGCTCTGATTGCTCCACCCACGTTGTTCTCTTGTTTTTTTCTTTTTTCACTTGCCGCTTGTCTTTGTTTTTTCCTTACAAATTATGAGTGCATGAAGTGTCCAACATCCATTTTGGTGGCCCACTTCTTAAGCTACCTTAATCACATTGGTTTACATAACTGTAAGACTTTCTATGCCCAATTAAACTGCACTGGGTATTTCTCTCGCCAGGGTACAAACCTCATATTCCTATGTTTCTAGAGTTCTGATATTTTGACCTTGAATTATGAACTGCAGCCCAATGCTGGCTACTCATATTTTAACCTTAATTGACAGCTCTGGGACCTGGAAGGTGTACAATAAATCACGGAGGTTGCTGGTCAGAAACTAAAGATGGAAAAATATTCTCAGCTTGCTCAGTTTCGTAGTGTTTATCTCTTCACTTTTAAGTTTGCTGATGTTACTGTTGCTTTCCCATTTCATTTTTATTCCATAATATTTGTTTTCACTTTTGGATATTTCTCATGTTGCTGAAAATACCTTGTTTTAACAACACAGGAGTCCGATCAAAGTGGATGTCGCTGTCCACGTGGTTTTCATGGTGATGGTCATACATGCAAAGGTGATTTTTATTTGTTCCCTTTGGAAACTCTTAATAAATTCATGCAATCCTATGTGAGAAGTTCTACTCACTGTTAATATGTAAGTCCAAAAGCATAATTTTGTTTGCATTCTAATTGTACGCCAGATATTGATGAATGCAAAGAAAGGGTAGCCTGTCAATGTGATGGCTGCACTTGTAAGGACACATGGGGTGGATATGAGTGCAAGTGTAGTGGGGATAGGCTGTACATGATGGAACAAGACACGTGCATCGGTATGTTAGCACATTTCATTGTCAAATCTTAACGTTTCTATTTGCAGGAAATTTTAATGGAGTCTGATTACTTGCAAGGGATGTAATTTGTCTTGTGTTCATTGCACATGGATGCGAAGTTGATCCTTCCATTTCATTACAAAAAGTGGAGGTTTCTTAGGCAAAATATCAACAGTCAAATGAATATTTGTTTACAGCCCCGTAGAGCCAGTTCAGTAGGTCACACTGAAATGTTTATTGAATAAAGAAGCTTGAAATCTCGTGTAAGGTTATAGTGAATCTAATAGCTGTCCAATCGCAAGAAGGAATTGTTTTTTACTTCTTTTATGGGGAAGCTCAAAGTGTGTTCGTTTCTCATAAGATTTGAGAATGTTCTTGATCCCAGTTTTCCAAGTCACAAGCTTGGTCTCATAATTTGGCCTGCCTCATGAGTCATGATCATCAATAAAATGGCACTTTTTATAAGTTCACCTCACGTTCGGATGCACATAACCTGCATCCTGACGGACTTTCCATCTCAGAGCATCCGGATGGATCTTCTAGTGTGCAAGAGTCTGGATGGATGTGACCCCATCCGAACCGAAATTCTAGTAGCCTCAATTCCTTCAGAACTCATCTCTCGCCCAGATGGCCCTTCGCCCCGTCTGAATGGCCCTTCTCTGAAAGCCCAATAATGCTCCAAAATGCAAGCCATCACTCAACAGTTTCAATCTGTTATGTTTTAATTATTGATTAGATGCATAAGTTTTTTGTTATTTTCTTATGAAGTAGAATTTGTAGTCAATGTTTTGAGCCTTATTCATTTGTTTCACAGAAAGAAGTGCATCGAAACTTGGATGGGTCGTTACCTTCTTGGTCCTAGCTGCTGTTTCAGCTGCTTGTATTGCTGGTTATGTATTCTACAAATACAGGCTAAGGGTACGGCTGGTGTAGTTTCACGAATCAAATTTATGATCAGCTCATCAACATTTCATGGATAAAAACAAATTTAGCTAACATATCTCTTCTTGTTTGTAGTCTTATATGGACTCGGAGATTATGGCTATTATGTCACAGTACATGCCACTTGACAGCCAACACAATAATCAAGTCGTCCACCACGAAGCCGAGCCACTACGACAAGGTGCAGCCGTGTAACAAAGGTATAGTTAAAATGCTCTATCTGTTGACAAAACTCAAACTTCATTTTACTTGTAGAGACTTGTTTGCATGATAACATTTACATAAGGTTGGTTTCTGTCGAAACAGATGCTCGAGCTAGCAGATATTGCTGAAGGAAAGCTTCCAGGATAAGGAGGGATTATTCTCAGATACATCTTAAACTCTGGTGAGGATGATTATCATTATGAGTCCTCCATATACAGGAATTAAATTAGAAGACTCCATCTTTTTCTTTTTCCTCTCTGTAAATAAAAGTAATGAGATGTAAAGGAGCCGTATAGTTGAGAGTTTTACTGGAAACAAGAAATTTAGAACCTACATGACAATGTCAACAAGAACAAATCTAGAAAAGTTAAAAGTATGTCGAATGAGAGGCCACCGTCCCTGGGGCCATGGTTTTTAGTTTAGCTTATGCTAGCTGTTTATGATTTTTTACCTTTCCTTTCAGTTAAATTTAGTTGTGCCAAGTCTTCCCTTCTCTAGGAGGTGTTGCAAATTGTGGTTAGAATATATTATGAGAGAGATCCAGAAGAAAAAGACACCTCCTCACCAAGTGTTCAGGCAAACCACTTTCTACCTGACTGGAAATATGGAAAGGATGGAGGTTGTAAGTGATGACTGTTAGGGGCTAGCAAAAAGGTTCGACCTTTCAGTCCTTGATGATGTGCAACTATTGTCTAGTACTTTTGGAGCATCGTCACGTGGTACTATGTAAGACGCAGACCGCGGGATTGTTAAAGGTGCTCAGCGATTTGAGTGTCTGAACGAACAATTGCTCGAGATGTGTGTCTGTAGAGCGATGGAGAGGCGAACAAATTATACAAGAACAACTGGAGGTTATTATTTGCAAAAGCTTACTTTTCTTGAATCAGACCTAGAGATTACAAGAATTGAAAACTCAAAAATTCACTCTCTTTTTCACTCACACTCTTTTGCATCCCATACAAATCAAAGCAAGAATACACCTCTTTGTAGACTAATTTTCAGACAGGGCATGTGTGAGGCCGCTACCTCCTCCAAATTGATTGGTGTGTTACCTAGAAGGCAACCAAAGGGGGTGGATAATAAATTGAAGTGCGAAACTATACCAATTCAAGATAAATGATAAATGCTTAAAAATATAAATAACTAAATAGAAGGAGTAAACGAGATGTATAGTGGTTTGGTTTGAGCTTCTTCACTACCCAGCATAGTCTATTGCCTTCGGAGTCACTGTTTCACTATCAAACTCAATCAGCTTTGGTGCCGGCTAACCCATACAACAGTACCCCGCTAGCTTTTTCGTGGAGCTAGTCGAAACGTCGAGTGTTATCCTCAACACTGAATACCAAGGATTCAATAGAAACAAAAAGTAACACTGTTTATATTTTGTATAAAGATTCTCATAATATTTTTGTATACAAATTTCTTAACATTTACTTAAGGATTCATTAACATTTGATTAAATACTTATAACATTAAAACAAAATTCATAACATACGTTTAGCAAAAAGAATTCATAACATACAAAAAGTTATGAATTCAAAATTCATGTTGTAAATATGTGTCCAAAAATCTTATGAATTGCTATACAAAAATTATAAATTCTGAACTGATGTTGTAAATTGTTCTTAATAAAATGTTATGAATTTAAAACTAGAGATTCATCTGATGACAACATCTTCAATTTGTAATCATAAAGTGTTTATCATGATAGCTAGAGTGCGGGTGAACATTAGACCAAAAAGTGCTTATTATTGTTGTAACACCCGAATTTCGAACACATTAATTTAAAAGATAGAAGTAATCAAAATATCATCATTTCATTGAAATACGAGTTTGATATAGGAGATAGTTGAAATACGTTAAAAAAGATTGTTTACATAAAAAAGATTTTAAACTAAAGTCAGAGTAGTCTAGACTAATCTAAGTAAACTATAGCTCCATCGTCTCTTTCTCAAGGTAAGCGTCATCGTGCGGTGTATAATCTGGTCTAGCTCCATTATCGTCAGTACTTGGTACGAAACGCCAGGGGCATAAAGAAGTTGTACTATAAGTTTTGAAACTCAGAAAATTACCCACCCTTAAATTTCATTTTGAATGTTTTAGCATGGTAACAAAAGTATGAAATAATCAAGGTTTGATAAAATCATGCGATAGGATAAGTACAAAAACAATAAGTATATGCTTCAAATTGAAAAAGCATAATTGAAATCATCCGAATAATTATCACAGTGTATATTAATTCCAAATATTTTATAAGTCCTCGACTTGGATCAATATATTCTAAGTATGACCACGTCATATAATTTCATCAATTGTTCCAAAAATAACCTCGTCATATATTTCGAATCAACATTTTTAAATCAATAGTGAATGATCATATGGTGCGCCCAAATGATAGTGATCCCGATCGCCCAACCAACCGTGCTTCCCAACCACCATGTTCCCATTCGTCATGTTCCGAATCAATATGCTCTTCCTAGCATTATATCCTTTTGTTACCGTGCGGGGCAACATAAGTTTGAAGTTTAACAAAGAAGCCATTAGACTAAAAAGGGCATGATAGGATTAGATATTATTTTGACTCAAACGCGACTTGCCTAAACACATAACATGACTAAATGCAGCGATTGGGTAATACAAAATTTGGGTCCATCACACTTCTGGTTAAAGTCAAAGCTCGGCTCAAGTCGCATCACGGCTATAAGACACACATAATATTTTTTTTGATAATCGAGGTATCCGACGACACGTGAGTCAGGCGGCATGGTGACCTTCGAACCTGACCCCAACACCCAGTCGACTAATCCCCGAGGCCCTGGCGGGTCGACCGTTGAACACCCCCAGTGGCCCCAAAGTAAATAATTGTGCCTTTTTTCAAGGCTACCGAGTTTCGAACACGGGACGTCTGGGTTTACAGCTTGTCTGTGCTACCGCTCGGACAACCCTTTGGGGTTCACATAATATTCTCATGGAGAATATATCTACAACAACTAATCGTATGTCACATTAGTGTGTTTACGTTCTAGTATCTACGGGACATCTTGAGAATCAACAATTAATCATCGCTTAAGTAGTCAGAGTGAAATCATAGTATGGTCTAACTAAACATTTATCATCGTAAGATCATAGTATCAAGTCACTAGTATTCCAAAGATCGATACATAATTACTTAACAATAAAATTGATATTATATGTATATATATATATATATATATATATATTGAGTTGAATAAGTCTAAATATTTTATTTAATAATATCATGTCAGGTAAGTATAGAATGCGAGTTATGATTTAAATATGATTTTTTTAAAAATAGTGATAACATAGGTACCCTAAAGGCATAAGGTTTTAAAATGGAGTTTTCACAAAATTAATTTAAATGATAATGGATAAAAATAATTTAATCTTTAATAAATTACGAAAGTTTAATTATAATAACAATAATAAAAATAAAATAAATTCAAAAGTTATATTTAACAGGGGTATAATCTGTAATTAATAAAAATTCAGTTTTATAATCATAATATCAAAAATATTAAACCTATCTTAAGTACACCTGTAACCCTTCCCGGTCGTGGGTCCATTCGTGACCCCGAACGTCCGTCCTGGCTCTAGCCTTGAAATTTTTTGATAGCCTCTATAAATAGCGATTTCTCCTCGGGCGAAACTCTGTTAAACATAATATTCTATCAAAACACTCAAAAGTGGTCAAGAATAGAGAGCTTATAGTTGGGCGAAGTTTTGTGAAGTTTCAAATGAGTTTTGGTTGTCGGCTCGATTGGGCAGAACTCCTAGATTCTTCTACTTCTTCTTCTTCCTTCTTCCCTCTTTCTTTCTTTCTTGCAACTCTCAAAGGTTGTGGGGTGAGTTTAACAGCAAGGGAAGCCTCCTATTTATAGCCAAAGGTTGGATGAAGATGGAGGGTGGTGATTTTTGGTGAAATTTGACGGAGGGGATGAGCATAGCCATTGATGATGGCTGATATTGCAGAGTTAGAGGAGGGGCTGCAGCCGGTGGTGATGGGAAAGGAGGAGGTGGGTTGTGTCAGGATGACGTGGGGGGGGGGGGGGGGGGGGGAGGAGGGATTCGGTGAGATACGGGAGGAAAGAGAGGGAATTCAAGGAGAGAGAGAGAGAGAGCACTATATACTAATATATAGACACTACTGTATAAATCTATATTACAAGGGAGGACGGTGTGGGGTCTACTAAATGTATTTTTACAACAACGGCTAGGATTGTTTTCATCTGATGGTGAAGATTAATTTTGGTTAACTTAACTACTGTTGCCTATAATAATGATAGAATAGAATTTGGAAAGACTTTTTTTTTTGAAAACAGTCTATTTTTCATCATTTAAGCAGCCTTTTTTTGGAACCATGCTGCTGCTTTTACTTTCCACCATTTAAGCAGGTTTACTTTCATCATCTGATGGTGTGCAAGTTTACTTTCTTTTATCCCTCTCTCCTCCCTCTTCGGCCCGTTTAAAATTTGAAACCTCCTCTCTCTCTCTCTCTCTCTCTCTCTCTCTCTCTCTCTCTCTCTCTCTCTCTCTCTCTCTCTCTCTCTCTCTCTCTCTCTCAGATCCCAGGTAAGGTGTCAAGCCTAATGATACAATATTTTCCTTGCCTATCTTCCCAAACAGAAGCTACGCTTTATTTGCATTTCTTGAATCTCTGTATTGTATTTCCTCAACATTTTCTTTGATTGTTGCCCCGATTTTTTTCCTCAAGGCTTGAGAAAAAGCTAAATTTCCTCAACATTTTCTAAATCTGATGATTTCTGGGAAGATTTGACTGAATCTTTCCCATTCTGGGTTTTTGATTAATTTTGTAATGATTTCTTTTCTTTTTTTTTTATCTCCAAGTCTGTTTTGGAATCTATTGAATTGAAATCTACAAAAGCCATGATAGTTGATATAACACGCCCAAAGAATACCCAACTTTTGTCGCGCACAAACTATTTGATTAATGCCGATTTTGCGTTTGTTCCATAATGGAGATGGCAAAGTGGTACTACAAGCACTACGTATTAGTCGTTTGTTTTTCTTTTGGTAAAGAGGAACATATAAAGTGAACGATCTACATAACGCCCGTTACGTAACGCCCGTTACGATTTTTCATTCCTTCAATACCGCTGATTTTTCACTTCTCTTCTCTCTCGCACTCTCTTTTGTTTTATTGACAGCCTTTATTTTCAACATGTGAACAACATTGTCAAATACTTTCTTTTGATTTCTGCTGCAGGACTACTTGAGAGCTAAAACGGGTAGGATTCTCGCTCGCTCCTTCTCCCTCTCTCGCTCACTCGGTAAATTTTTGCTGTTCTTTTGTTTTTATTGGTGTTTCTGTGCAATATGTATATGCTGTAAAAGTCTTTATTTGGATTGTATGACTCCCTTGGGTTATATTCCTTCTAATTATTTGAACATTGACATCATTTGGAAACATTTGGAGACTCGCTCGCTCCCTCTCCCTCTCTCGCTCACTCGGCACCCAGACATTATGTTTTTTAGTATTTGAACTCTTTAGTTCTTGGCTTTGTTTTTTATCTTCATTTGTGCTCATGTACAAAAATTTGGGACCCACTAAAACACATGGCATTGATACCTTCCTATTATTCGTCTGCCCATGGCTTCTTGAATGACCCGTGCGTGTTGTAGCAAATAATAGCACTAAGTGTTTCTTTTCCTGTTTTTTTTTTTTTTTTGAGTGAATTACACGCATATGGATGGAAGTTGAATGAGTTTTCTTCTGAGTTAATGGAACATTATTTTGTTCACCCTCCCAAAATGGAGGTGAACAATACCTCCTTTGTGATTGGTTCTTTCTAACTTATGGAGCCCACTTAACTTAACCGTGGGTAAAACTTAGAAACTAAAAAAGTCACGTGAGTGGGTGCCTTTTTGGGAAAATAATCAGCCCTACTAAAAGGAAGGGCAAATCATCTCTATTCAATTTTTTTTTATCTCTATTCATTTTTTTTTTTTATAATTGTTGTTTTGACTTCAATGTTTTGTGGTTTATTGGTCCGTCTTGATGAAAGGAATCTAAAAAGTATAAAATTATGTCTAAAAGTTAAAAAAGTCACTAAAGACGATGAATAAGTTTAAAAAAAATCTGTTTTTTATTTATTTTTGTCTTTTCTAAATTTTTTTCAAATTTAACCCATGATTGATAACTTTTCTGAAAGCTCTTCTCGAGATGAACCAATAAATCACAAAAAATTAATGAAAAATAAAAAATTGCAAAAAATTTTTATATAAGAACAAAAAAAATATCATTAATACCACAGTCTAAATCGACCCAATAAACAGCAACAGATAACAAAAGGCAAAATTTGCCGCCGACTTAGCATTTGGATCAAAAACTCTTTTGGAACTCTGCTGATATTTATCCATGGAGAGAGAGACACAAATGAAAAGATTTAGCTAATTTTCTTTGAAAAACTAAAAGAGAAAGAGAAACCCGTGCGTGGGGATGATATCCATTTTAGCAGGAAAGGACACACACCCACGTGACTTACTTTCTAAGTTTTACCTGGTTAAGTTAAGTGGGCCCCATAAATTAAAAAAGAACCAATCATAAAGAAGGTATTGTTCACCTCCATTTTGGGAGGGTGAACAAAATAATTCTCGAGTTAATGGGTGGAAGTTGAAAGGGGCATGCCACATGTTTACCTTTGGTTTGCTTGCAAACAGTGCATATGGATAGAAGTTGAATGAGTTTTCTTCTGAGTTAATGGGTGGAAGTTGAAAGGGGCATGCCACATGTTTCTGCATAAATTTATATATCTTTATTAAATACCCAGCAACGTGGTGTCCACGAAGTTAATGGGATAATTATTCGATAATTAAAATATTCGATAATTAAAATATGAGTTAATGGGTGGAAGTTGAAAGGGTTTTCCTCTAATAACTAATACAATTAGGTGGTTTTTTTTTTTGAAACACACACATGGCTTGACCTTTAATTTCCCAATGACTTTTGGTTTGCTTGCAAAAAGCACACACACTAATAATTAAAATCTGAGTTAATGGGTGGAAGTTGAAAGGGTTTTCCTCTAATAAATAATATGCTTAGGTGGGTTTTTTTTTGAAACACACACACGGCTTAGCTTTAATTTCCCAATGACCTTTGGTTTGCTTAGCCTTGATCAGACCTTTGGTTTGCTTGGCCTTTAATCTGTAGTCCACCAAGGTTTGATTTATTTGGCCCTTAATTGCCTATTAAACATATTCCACGAAGGGTAGTCTCCCTTGCTCGATTCTTCTCCCAAGCTTTTGAATCTGTAAGAGCAGTTCGTCTCTCTCTCTCCCTCTCTTTCCCCGTTTGTGTTGGTTTTGTTTTTTCATGTTTTATTTTGCAGTTCTCTCTCTCTCTCTCTCTCTCTCTCTCTCTCTCTCTCTCTCTCTCTCTCTCTCTCTCTCTCTCTCCCTTGCTCAAAAAAACCCCTTATTTTGTTATATAAATAAATACAGGTCTTTTTAGAAAGGAGTCATATATCAGTATTGTAGTATCAGATACTGTTAAATAACTTCTATATTTTTATAATATAACTAACTGTATTTTTATTTGAAGTATAAGATTTTTTTGAACATTTTAAATTGCGCATTAAAACTTCTAGAAAATAAAAATCGTGACATTTATTACATAGTATTAGATTAAAATTGATGAAAAAAAAAGAAAAATCATAAATTTATGTTATTTGACTTAATTTTAGATAGGAAGAAGTAGTAAAAAGTTTCATCTTTTTAACATTTCTTTAGTATTTTTATTCTGTCATACATGCATGTGATCTATCGTATTTTATTTATTTATTTTTTTTGTAATAATGAAAAAGGAATTGTTTGATAACCCGTGAGTAAATCCGCGGAGTCACCTTTTACTCTACTCCTCTCTCTCTCTTCTCTCCTAAAATTAGAATTGCAATAGATACATTATGCGAGTTTTCTATTTTTAATGGGTTTATATTATATTGTGGTGTGAGTTTTCACTTAAGCTTATATGTATGTGTTTTTATAAACTCCAGCTCAACTGTAGAGTGAAATAGTTATTCCAATAGAATCATCAATCTCATGTCTGGTTCACTAAATATCAGAGGAATACTAGCTTATTTTGAATTGAATTATCATTAATCCCTCAAATGAAAGAATAATCATTTCATTCGAAAATCAAGGAGTCACTATTCCTGTGTCGCTAAACTAAATTTATCAGCACCCGCCATTTGAAATATGAGTATTTTTTAATAGATAGGCTGCACTAAATTGTTAAATAAAAACTCGAAAAAATTTATTAAAGCAGTTCGTCTCTCTCTCTCTCTCCCCCCATTTCTGTTGATTTTGTTTTTTCATGTTTGATTTTGTAGTTTCTAATAATGTTTTATTTCCACTCATGGGAAAATTACCCAAAACCCAAGTTTTTTATTTTTAAGAATCAGTTTCTTTCCGCCAAGGGGAACTGAAAACTGTTTTATTTTGCAGTTTCTCTCTCTCTCTCTCTCTCTCTCTCTCGCTTAAATAAGTAACTTGAAATATGAGTATTTTTTAATAGATAGGCTGCACTAAATTGTAAAATAAAAACTCGAAAAAATTTATTAAAGTCAGTTCGTCTCTCTCTCTCTCTCCCCCCATTTCTGCTGATTTTATTTTTTCATGTTTGATTTTGTAGTTTCTGACAATGTTTTATTTTTAAGAATCAGTTTTTTATTTTTCTTGATGCAAAAAATGAGTGTTGGATTCGATGCATTAGTGTTATCTCTAATTCTACATATATTGCAAGTATTGCTATGTAATTTTAAGAGTATTGTTTTAGGACCCTTTTTTGGAATTAAAGCATGAAACATAGTTAGTAGCCTTAGTTCACTGTCATAATGATTGTCGAGATGCTAACCAGTATTTAATTGCTCTTGGGAGTAATAGACATGAAACACCTAACCATAAAATTTAAGCAGCACTATCACTGTGGTATAAAATTAGACCTAACCTTAAAAAAGTTCATTACATATTATAAACTAAATATAGATTTAAAAAGTTTAGTGAACTTTTTTTATATTTAATTTGGACATATATTTTTACTTTTTGGGCAGGATCATGACATACAATTTTGGACATACATTTTCTATTTTCTCTGCTCTGTTTTTCACTTCATATCTTCAAGTTGTATTTATTAATATTGATAATTTTTTTTTGTTTCAGACAACTCTTTCAGACTCTTAATTATGGACAATCTGACCATCTATGGTCATGTGAGTTTTTTCTCTTATTTTAAATCTCGGATGGTAAATTATCGTTTTCTTTTTGTCACATATGTAATTCTGTAATTTTCATCTTCTTATCCAGCTCGATGGTGACTTGGACAAAACTGTAAGACAGCTTTCATTTTATTCAATATTTATGTTTAATCCTCATACTATGAATTGATATTCATTTTGAGTTAGTCTTTTATACCTTCGTTATTACAGGTTAAGTTCCTTCGAGAAAGAAATGTAGGTGTAGTGATCCGAGATGAGCGAGAACTTAATCAAATTCGCATGCACGAGGTAATTCTCTCAAAATCGTCAATTTGTCATATGTACAGTTTTTCAAAATGTTATTATTTATTTATCTGACAATTTGTTTTAATGAAAAGGCAAAGGCAAAACAAATTTGTGCAGGAAAAGAAAATGTTGGACTTCAAGTGGTATGCCTTTGTAGACATTCTTCTACCAATATATTAATTTTATCAAACTTTAAGTTTTTTAATTGTATCTTACATGTTTAAAATTGAAACTTTTTTTTTCTTCTCACAAAGAAAGGGATTAAGGAACTTTCTAAGGGAAAAGAAAAAGTCAGCTATACAGGCAAAGGAAAGGAAATTGTCAACTATCAGGAGGTATGATTTTTCAAGCATTTTTTGATTCTTTTCTGTAATGTGAATATGATATCAATAATAATAGTATATTAATCCTTAGTAAATGCCCCATTTGCCTAACTTGCTTAAAAATAAGCAAGTTTTACCTCTATTCAAATTTTTTTCACATTTGTTGATTTGGCCTTAATTTCATGATTATTGTTTGTTACTTATTTATTCTTATTTTTCTTCCAAAGGAAGGAGCTAACGAACTTTCTAATGGAAAAGAAAAGGTCAGTTGTGCAAGAAAAAGAAATGAGAATGTCGGCCATCAAGTGGTATGATTATTGTCGAACTTTCTAATGTGTGCATTATATTCATACCGAAAGAATGAAGCATCCATCTATTTTTTAATTTTTTTCAATTGCTTTTATAATTATCAGGAGGTATGAGTTTGTCTAAATTACATATCATTAGGTGAAATTAGGAAAAAGTAAATTTTCGTATCTATCTTTTAGGCTTCTAACGATAACGGTATATCGAAAGCTGTGTTGGCCCAACGCTTGCGGTGACAACGAGAAAGGTCAGGAGAATGCGTTCAACCGAAGCAATCCAGATTCTTTCCATCTTTAACGCCAAGCCGTCGTCGACGTGCATGCTTAGAACGTGGCACGACAGCAACCAAAGTCATTCATTTGACTTCTATGTCAACAGAAATCCCTACAAACACACCAAAAAGAGCAATGATATCACCTGCCTTGCAGTCATCTTCTGTTGTTATGCTTCCTCAAACACCAAATTTTAATGACTATTCTGTTAGTGCAAGAACTCCTATGTCCATTGATGGTATGCTACACCAACTACAACCTGCGAAACAAAACTTGGGCAAAAGTATTTTAACTTTGCCAAGTTTGACTATTTTGAGTCATCCTAAACCTCAAACACTCTTACCTGTAATGCCTCCTTCGCGGAATCTTAGTGAAGAATTTCTTGCCATGCCAATTGAATCTCATTCTCACTTACCTTCAGTGCCTCATCCACAAAACCTTGGTGAAGATGTTCCCGCTGCGTCGATTGAGACTGTAGGTGATATGCATAGTCATTCTGAACCTCAGTTTCACGCACCTTCAACTAAAGTAAATCAGGTGGACATGATGCAAACTCATCATGAATCTCTATTGCATTTACCTCCTCCCCAGCGTACTATGTCAAGCACATCACTATCTCCAGATCATCGGTAAACTAACATTATTTGTCATTGTGTAAAAGTAATAAATTCTATTTATGTACATGTTTTTTATAATTCATTTATACGTAAACAAATATTTGTAGGCTACCCCTTGGAAACCAATGCTTTCATGAGAATCGAATTGGTGATGGTGAGTTAGAGGATGTACCTATATGCACAATGGTTTGTCCGCAAGAAAATAGATACCCAGGTCGTCATTATCTCGGTAAGATGGATGTATTATGTCCTCATTGCTCAGCCTTACATTGGATGGAAGAAAAATTAACAAAATCATCCTTGATACGTCCTCTTTTTGGAACATGCTGCTTGCAAGGAAAGATTAGACTACCATCACTTATTACTCCGCCATTGTCACTTCAAGCATTATATGATGGCAGTGATGAACGATCAAAATCATTTCGACATCATACTCGAGAATATAATGCGGCTAATGCTTTTACGAGTCTTGGTGCTAAGTTGGATGCAAGGGTGCTTAACGGAAGGGGCCCTTCATCATTCACCATCCATGGTGAATTACGTCATCGAACAGGAGCATTGCTTCCACAACCAGGACATGAAGCTATTTACTCCCAGTTGTACATCTACGATCCTGATTCTGCTTTAAATGTGAGCAATGATAGAAATCCTCACTTGAGAAGAGATGTTCTCAAAATAATTCAAGATAGTTTGTTGGAAGTTAATCCTTTTCCAGAGAAGTTTCTTCAAGCTTATGAAATTTTAAATCAATCTGAATTGGCGGGACAAACTCTACCTGCTTTTCTTCATTATAGTTCATCAAACGATCGTCGTCGGTATAATCTGCCAACAGCTGATGAGATTGCAGTAATTTTACCTGGAGATGGAACCGAGTTCAGTGGAATGAGAGATATTGTGCTGCATTTGAGAGGAAATAATACATTGATGCAAGTGAATGAATGTCACCCGGCTTATTTACCTTTGCATTACGTATTATTATTTCCTCGCGGTGAGCTCGGATGGGAACCAGAGATGAAACATTGGGATGTCCAGAATAGTCGATACACAAGTGACCGACTTACTCAGTTGGAATTTTATAGTTATCGATTGTTTCAACGTCCCTCAGAGTACTCAACAATTTTAAGAGCTGGAAAACTATTCCAAGAGTTTATTATAGATGCTTGGGCTGCAACTGAGCAAAATCGATTGGCCTATTATAGGCAAAATCAAGGAAAAATTCGAGCTGAACTTTACCAAGACCTAACAGATATTGGTCTAGATGGGTTGGGGCCTAATCAAATTGGTCAACGAGTAATTTTGCCATCTTCGTTCCTTGGTAGTCCGAGACATATGTTTGAAATTTTTCAGGATTCAATGGCTATCACACGGTACAATCAGCACCCAGATATTTTTCTCACTATGACTGCCAATCCTAATTGGCCTGAAATTACTGAAGGCTTTGTTACCGCATCAAAAAGCTATCGATCGTCCAGATTTGGTTGCACGTATTTTTGAGTTGAAAAGAAAATGTTTAATGAAAGAGATAAAGCAGAAACAATTGTTTGGAAAAATAGTTGGACATGTTTTTACTATTGAATATCAAAAGCGAGGTCTTCCACATATGCACGCGCTTTTGTTTCTTGAAGGTCCAGATAAAATCCAATCATGTGCTCAGGTTGATAGAGTAGTGTGTGCAGAATTTCCAGATCCTAATGATGATCCGACATTATTTGAAACTGTAAAGTGTTGCATGGTACATGGACCGTGTGGTGCTCGAAATCCGCAAGCAGCATGCATGGAAAATGGTAAATGCACCAAAAAATACCCTCGAGCCTTTTCAGAGTCAACCATAATGGATCAGAATGGGTATCCAATCTATCGTCGTCGTAATGACCATCGTGCATATACTGTAAGGGGCCAACAAGTTGATAATAGAGATGTAGTACCCTACAATGCCTATCTCTCTAAGTTATTCAATTGTCATATCAATGTGGAAGTCTGTGCTGGAATGAGATGTGTCAAATATATCCACAAATATATCTACAAGGGTTATGATCGTACAACAATGGTGTTAGGGATGATAGATGAGATCCAACAATATCTTGATGCGCGATATATTGGTCCACCAGAAGCTGCTTGGCGACTATTCGGTCATCCCATGCATGAAGAGATTCCAACAGTCGTACGATTGGCACTTCATTTAACTGGTATGCATCGTGTGTTATTTAAACCTACAGAATCAATGGACCAAATTGTCTCCAGGACTGAGCAACAAATGTCTACACTAACTAGCTTCTTTGCATGTTGTGATTCGAATCCAAATGCATGTGCATTTACTTATCAAGAATTTCCACAACATTTTGTTTGGAATAAGTCACAAAAGAAATGGACACCAAGACAAAGGGGATATGCAATTGGTAGAATGTACTTTGTTAGTCCTAATGCAGGTGAAAGATTTTATCTGCGTTTACTACTAAGTATTGTCAAAGGACCAAAATCATTTGAAAGCTTACGCACTGTCGACAATGTTTTACATAGTACATTCAAATCTGCGTGTATTGCAAGAGGGCTTTTAGAAGATGATGAAGAATGGGTGCAATGTCTTCAAGAAGCTTCAATTATGAAAACTGGATACCAATTGCGGAGGTTGTTTAGTGTTATTCTCACACAATGCTTTCCATCTCAACCGTACGCGTTATGGAATAAATTTGCAGTGCATATTTGTGATGATCTTGCATACAAAATCCAAACGTCATTTTCCATTGAAAGCCCAACTGAAGCTCAAATTGAAGATTACGGTCTATATCTCTTGGATCAATTGCTTCAAGAATCGGGTAAATGCCTAAAGGATTTTCCGCCCATGCCACAATCGAGCGGAGATTGGAGCGTAACTGTGGGTAATAGATTGATAATGGAGCATCAAACACTCATCCATAATGCGCAACGCCAAGATGCGAATATCAATGTCGAAGGTCTAAATGATGAACAACGGGCTACTTTTATTGCAATCACTACTTCAGTTTTTGAGAATAAGGGCACTACGTTCTTTCTAAATGGGGGTGCTGGCACAGGGAAGACCTTTTTGTATAATACTATCGCCACAAAATGTCGCAGTCTTGGGCATGTAGTAGTTAGTGTTGCTTCATCTGGTATTGCATCATTGTTGTTGGTAGGAGGTCGCACTGCACATTCAACATTTTCTATCCCATTGGATGTGTTGGAAAATTCATTCTGTTCATTTAGTAAGCAATCCTTGCAAGCAGATTTGTTTAGAAATACAAAGTTGATAATATGGGATGAAGTTCCTATGCAACATAGGTACTGTGTTGAAGCTGTTGATCGCACACTTCAGGACATTTGTGATAATAATTGTCCATTTGGGGGTATCACTTTTGTTCTAGGAGGAGATTTTCGTCAAATTCTACCAGCTATACCAAAAGGAGTTCGAGAGCAAATAGTAGGAGCATCATTAAGGCGTTCTGTGTTGTGGAATAACATTCAGATTTTGAATTTGAATTTGAACATGCGCCTGAACAGCTCAGACCGCACAAATTCAAATTTTGCAGAATTCTTAAAAGAGGTATTTTGTGATTTTTTAAATATTGGTTACACGTTTCATTTGATTAGTACTTTATGTACTTAACTGTTTTACTATATACTTTTAGGTTGGAACCAATCCACAAGAAATTGTAGAACTTCCATCTGCAATACACAAATGCAATAATCTAACTGAATTGCTCTTTACGGTCTATCCACAACTGGATGTGGCGGGTACAGTTACACCGAGCTTTCTAACTGAGCGCACAATCCTTTCTGCACGAAATGATGATGTCAGTGCCATCAATCTTGCAGCATTGAATGTTTTTCCAGGAGATACAACCACATATATTGCAGCTGACAAAATGTCCAACAACGACGAATGTGATCGTACCATTACAAATCGATATCCAAATGAGTACTTAAACTCATTGGATCCTTCCGGTTTACCTCCATTTAAGTTACACTTGAAAGTTGGTTACCCAATAATGTTATTGAGAAATATTGCTCCAAAAGCTGAGTTATGTAATGGCACCCGTTTAATGGTTGTCAGATGTGCAACTCGCATAATTGAGGCTGAAATTTTAACTGGAGAAAAATTTGGCAATCTGGTCTTCATTCCACGAATATCATTGACACCTTCTTCATCTGAATTGCCTTTTGAGATGACAAGACGTCAATTTCCAATCAGATTGGCATATGCAATGACAATCAATAAATCTCAAGGACAATCTGTAAAATATGTTGGGATTGATTTGCGCACACCAGTCTTTAGTCATGGACAATTATATGTAGCGTTATCTAGATGCACATCCGGTGACCGTACAAGTGTCTTGCTCTCAAGTGCTGCATCTAATTTTACGACAAATATTGTGTACCCTGAGGTTTTGTTATAGTGAAAGGTACATTATTTCACATACGTGTAAATTCATATATACTCATTAATTAGTTTTTTTTATTATGGAGAAACTGATCTGTTGCAGGATTGGGATGAAAAAGTCATTGAGAGTAATATGGTGAATACCACTAGGCTACTTCGATGGGGTATCACAACAAGGTAGTATTAATCACTTTATATTTTTTTTTAAAATAGTGGACTTTACTCATTCATTTTTTTTAAATGAATTTTAAGTTTGTTGTTCGTGTTCACAATTCTTCTATTTGGACGAAGTACATATATGTTGATACAAATACTTTTCGAAGGGTGATGAAGCGAAGATTTCAAGATAGACAACCAGTGAAGAAGACAAATTTTTTTTGAAGATGGATAATCAAGATAGACATTGATGATGACGTTTATTTGGTTACATTTTTATATGAATTTTAACACTATTAGTTAAGTGTTTTTATCTTATGGTTGAATGTGGATTCTGTCAGTGCAATATTATGCAAAACATAGATTTAACTTTTTTGATTTAATTCCGCTGCGTCGTGCCGTAGGCACGGGTAATACGCTAGTATAATACATATATATAAGGTAGTTTAAAGTATTTATATTTCTAATATTCTAATAATATAAAAAGGACAACACACATAATATATATAAATACATAAAATATATAATTATATGTGTATGTGTACGCAACAAAAAATATGCGCAAAGTATAATTAATAAAATACTCGAACTATTTAATAAAAATTTCGGTTGATTACAAATGTTTATTAAATTATGAATATAATGCTCACTTCTCTAGTTTTTAAAAAATACTCTGACCTCCCATTGTCTTAAAATTAATAGACGAATTCACATTTCTCAGAATTAAATTAGGCTTCATGAAGTTAGTTTTTAGTGCGGAAAAAATAAAATGTGTACTTAATTAATTACTGATCTAAAGTACCGAATAACATGTAAAAACAATTACTCGAAACTCCCATATTGTATTATCACATTAAATAATGTGCAAGGTAAATTTTTTTTAATTACAAAAAAACAACCAATAAAACATTACAAAAGCTTATGTTTGTTATGCTGTGATATACAAATGCAAAATATCCAAACGAAACAACAAAATCACATGCATGAAAAGTATAAAGAAAAAACAATAACCTGTTCTTTTTTTTAATATTTTCTATAAAATAAATTAATTTCAAATATGACACACTCATAAATATGAATATTTAAATTTATTCTCATAAAAATATGTCAAAATTGGTTTGTCATGTTACTAATATTATTATAAGTAAAATTTCATGCTCAAGTAAATACCAAATAATTATGATTGTTGATGTTTTCTTTAGTGGTTAGTTCAACAAAGTTATTAACTCACATGCATGAAACTAATAACGCAATCACAAATTGTCAAGTGGAAGTTTTTTCTAGCATAGAAAGGGAGAATTTCTTCTGGTGTGAATAAAATTCTGAAGTTTTATATAAAGGTAGTTTCTAAAATTGCTCAACAAAATATAAATTCTTACGACTATAAATATTATTATTACAACATGAATAAAATCGTGAAGTTCTGTCACAAAAATACTTTCTAAAATTGCTCAACAAAATACAAGCTTTAACATTATGACATGAATTAACTATTAGAAGATCAAATTAACTTTATTAAATTACTCGATTCAATTATTTCACAATCACAACCCCACATATTTGATTACAAACATGCATACATATACAGTACGTGTCCAATCTCTATGTAATCGATCAATTGACGAAGTTCATCATCATTGGAGCAAATTTCATTAGTGTAGGCAAAGAACTAGGCAAGAACTTCCTTGCAAACAAGAAACAAACACTACTTTTGTTTCCATTGTAGTCACATTGGCTTTCAGTCCTTATCTTGTTCAACAACTCAATAGTCACATGTTCTCTTCCAAAGGAAAATGGATGGTTTCCACCCTTTGACCAATCAGCCCAAGTCAAACTTCTATTTGAATTCTTCCCCTGGAATCTCAAACTAACAAATGTGGGCAAGTAATGCTCATCGCTATGACAAGAGGCACTTGTTTTGCATATCCTCTGAAATACTGGGAAGTACTTTTGATCAGAGATCACCTCAATGGCAAGGCGGCGGTTCATTTCGAACCACTGGGAACCCTTTCGCCATTGCTCCATGACAATTACCGGCTTTAAATGGCGACTATATCTACCACGGCCAGTGGGCCCTAGTAAATCGTAGGCCTCCACGTATGTTACTTTGGAGCCCATTAGGTAAGAGTAGATGGTGGAGAAGTTGAAAAGGGGAATGCAAGACTCTGAGAGGAGAACAAAATGTTGATTTGAGAAGTCAAGCAATGCATTGGCTAATAGGCGGCGCTCTGCTTCAACCATGCTGAATTTTCCCCACTCTACTTCCTACAATATCAAACAATATCATTTCTATTGATATTTTGATCAGTAAAAGCATGCATGCGTATGCAAGTGACGTTAAAATTTATTGTATATTATGACTTGAGATTGTAACACCCTTGTCTCTACCTAGAATGGAATTTCATTAATTTTGTGCCATGCATATTTGAGTGGATCCAACGAATAAAGTTCGGCGACTAGAATGTTTGAATGGCCAGTGAGGTGGCGCCAAAAGGTGTGTGTTTTCTCTCTCCTCTTTGGCAACCATCTCACCATCTATGGGAATAAGTTCAGAAGTTGACATAAAAGTAGCATCATATCTCTTTCTCTCTCAAATTTGGTAGTATCCCATAGAAAGTGGGGTGTTGGTTTATATATTTCATTGGTTTATATATTCTTCCAATCTTCATTCATCTAAACAATTACGCTTTTCAAAACTTGTAACAATGTCCTTTCGCATATCAAAACATGCAGCATCCTCCCAGCAACACACCAATTGGTTGCAGGGGATCGGATGGGAAACCATGGTTTCGGGGCACATTGACCCAATGTACAACTCATGGTTGAAGTGTCGATTCAGAACAAACTATTACTAATGTACATACCATGAGATTTAGATGTTGGCCATGTCATTGAGTTGCTGCATTTCATACGCCGCTACCTAATGTGACAATATAATACAGCAATCTACGATGTCAAAAGCTGTAGAAGCAGTTTGGTCTAGAATTGTTCTGCAGGTATCAATGTCTACATGTCCCTAAAGCTCGTTCAACTTAACTATGCGTAGACATGCAACAAGATTCAGATACATTGACTACACAATTGAAAGTCGAGATTAAACAAACACAATGCCGATTATATAGATTCCATTGGATTAATAATGTTAAAGGAGAATTCGTGGACCCTAACTTAGGTCTACAAGAAATTATGGACGATTAACTAGTCATGGCCGACGATGATCTTTCAGACATTGAGAAAGATGATGGGGGGATGATGAATACATCAAGTACATGCCTTACGAATTGTGTTTCGAGAAGAAACCATTATGTTGCTTCAAAGCAGATTCAAAGTCTCTGTATGCGCTTATCTTAGACTCCGACGATAAATAGTTTGTCATGCCGATTAGTTAAATTATGCATTTTCCTTCGATTTAACTTTTAGGGTCAATGGTTTAATATGTATGTGCGCCATCCTACAATTGTTCGGGTTATACAATAACTTTGTTCTTTTTCTATGATTCCTTTTATCGATGACATACTGTAATACCTCGACCCGATTTAATTATTTAAATTTAAAAATAACGCGGATAATTATAATTATCGCATAATTTAATTGATTTTATTTTATGTTATTGATTTTATCTTATTTCGGAACCTATGCTCATTAAAACATTAAATTTTAAGACGTTTAGAGATGTCGGCCTACCAACGAATACTCGTATGAGGAATCCGAGCACGCCATGATGATCCTCGTATTTTTCTAAGTTCCTCGGTCCATTTTCATATTTTTTGAAAAATCAGTACCGGAACAGTTTCTCGAGATCATGCAGTGTTTTGCGTTCGCGCACGCGACCAAGCCCTTGACCGATATAAATCCATCATGGTCAAATCAAATTCCCTTTTCCCTTAAATTAAGGGGTATGTTCCCTAATTAACCTAGCCTAATCTATATTTATTATTTTATTTTATTTTACTCCAATTAATGCATATATATGTTTGGAAAGGTTGGGGAATGGGATGGGTGATCTCTCTCTCTCCCACACGGCAGAATTTTCCCTCTCTCTCACTCTCTAACTCTCACTTCACTTCTTCACTTCTTCTTCCACTCCTTCTCCACCTTCTTTTCCTCTTCATTTCTTCTATCACCACCTTCTACCATTATACAACCACCACATCCACGTCACCACGTGCACTAAGACACGCCGGGGTTCCGTCTAGATCGCCGTATCCGCAGCCGGGTCACTGTTTTCGGCCACCAAATTTTTAGCAAGGAAAGAGGTATAATCGCATACTTTTATCTGAGTTTAGGGTGTTAAATCTTAATGTTTTATATGGTTTAATCTAGATTTCATTGTTAGAACTCGTAATAGGACACTGAGTCTTCGAAATAGATGGATTGGATCGACTTTCGGACCATTAGAACCCGTAGAAATCGAGCTACGAAAGTCACCCGTAAACTTGAGTAAACTGACTTTTCCCAGAATTTTTCCAAATTCTTTGCTGATTTTTGTTTAACTTCGGAGATTTAGATCTTGATGTTTTGTTGCTCAAATTACATTTTTCAAAAGACGAAAGTTTGAGACGAATACTTTATCTTGAACATAGACGGAATGGATTTACTCTATAACAACTTGAACGTGTTAAAATCATGCTACGAAAATGACCCGCGACCTTGATTACACTGACTTTCCCAGATTTTCCCAAATTTTTTGTCAACTTCGGGCCCTTGGAATCTTGATGTTCGGGTGGTCAAAATCAGTTTCTTAAAACACGAAAGTTGTAGAAAAACATTAAATCTTGGACCTAGATAGATTGGATCGTCATCAAGACCTACATAACTCACAGAAACCGACCCCAAAGTCAGCCCGAAAAATAGCCCATTTCTGGGAGTTTTCTCTCTAGAAACCCCACTCACGCACCCATTTAAATCGCCACACCCGTTAGCCGAATCACGAAATTGACCTTACCATGATGAAATTGGGGTTAAATAATGTACGGGACAAGTCTCGGTCCCGGGTTTCGGAGACTGGAGAGTATAATTACCAAAACGCCACTCTTACTTACTTTTTGGCCTACCGACACTAAAATCACCACACGAACGGACCGACCATGAAATTAGGCTTTGAATGTGAATAATGACTGAAAATAATGTGGGTCCGGCCTCGGTTATATTTTTGGACGGCCGATAGCAAAATTACGAAAATACCCTTTTACGGTCTAAGTAACCGGCGATCAAACCGATCGAACGTGAGTCATCCGAGCCCTAGAATATACAAACGAGACTAAGGATTAAGTAATAAGATTTACACGAATTCCGAGAAAGCTCTCAGTGCCACTTGCTAATTGGGTAAGAGAACCACTTTGCCCTAGAACCCGAATTACATTTTTGTACCCTTACGAATCAAGGAGTTCGAGTGGTTACGCGACTTGAGTCACTAAATTAGTATGTATTTTATTGGCAATAAGTGCTTTTCATTTATTATGATAGATCCGGGAGTTGAGGTTATCGGGTCGAATTGATATAAAGAAAGTGCGGACTAATTTCAGGTGAGTCTTGCGTATGACTTGCTTACTTTCATAGTAAAACTGAATATTTCTCTTTACTTTAACGCATATACATTTATGCCACTGAACAGATAGTAGACTAAGCATGTCACATTAAGATTTTAAAAAGAATCATGACATCATGAAAACATGAAAATACTATGACATGAGATCAATACGGCGCCCCGGCTGCTAGGGGGCAGATGAAGATTCTAGCGATGAGGTGAAGTAATAAGGGTGTGGATTATTAGCCAGGTAATCCAACGGGTGATATCACGCCGGCTTATATTTGGGGTCGCTCCCTAATTTACTGGTGGGCCGTAGATCGTATAACGTTACCATACATGGCTACAGCGTAAGCCTAAAAGCTGAATTCATACGTCACATAACATGATCATTGATAAGTGTGCATGGTTACATCGCAAGCCTAAAAACTAGATTCGTATATCATATAATGTTGGCATTTAATTATAATGAATTTCAAGAATACGAGTTATCTTAATACAGAAAGTTAGTAGACTTGTCATATCTAGACTCACACTAGCCTAGTGCTAATGAAGTTGTTGATGCAACAGGTCTTAATTAATGATGCTAATCATGGTTGAATTCTGCAAAGTTGTATTAGGATTGAAGTATCTTTTGTAATCTCTAGACTTAGCGTCTTTAGATGTACTTTGATCTTGATTGTAATGTATTTGGTTGACCGGTCAGAAATTTGGACCGTAGTCATGGTTTGTAAGCCCATAAGGGTTATATTGTTGCACCTTATTTTATGCACTGACCTCTTGAGTTAATTTTATTTTTCGCACTCTGATATCAGTTATGTTGATAGAAAATCCCTAAACTGGTATATTTTTAAAGGCCTTACGAGTTCCACTCGTGGCCGGTCACGTGCCTTAACCTTTACGGGATGGGTCGTGACACATACTCTACACTTTCATCTAATTGTAACTTGAGCATAACACATCGCGAGTTCATCTAACAGAAACGTCTTAACAAACTTTTGTAGACAATTTAAACTTCAAACATGCTACAAGGATAATCTGCATTGGCCGCTCTAAAATTGTAACTATTGCGAAAATAAAAAATTTCGGGGTTGGACCCGTATTTTGGGTTCCTCTCAATGGTTCTAATCAAAGCAATTGGGTCAGAATTGTTTCTCTCAGTAACTCTAATGGCATCCTTGATCAGGCCCTACCACATTATCCCGTGGTTCATAGCCTGAATTTCGACGTAAAGCCTTAGGCAAACGTCGTCATGCAGACGATTTTCTCTTCTACATGTATAATCTATATTGGCCATGCTTCAAAAACCTTTCCTAAGATATTTCTGCACTTAGCTTCAAGCATGATACGCACCACAAATAGCTTGGGCCGTTCCAGCAAACCAACTACTTCCCCTCAAATGAGGTCTAATTCCAATCACTCATAAGAAACACGTTACGTGTGGCATCGTACTGACTTTCGACTTGACAAATACTAGTTTACCTCAACAGTCGTAAAATGCTAGGCTATAATGCAAACATGCAAGAGACTTATTATCTCCACGTGCATCAATGTTGGTGGTAAGATCTGACCTTTCTACTGGCAAACTATTAGCCTGGTAGTGGTTAGGCGATCACCTGATAACTACTCATGTGACACACAAGCAAGCTTTGAGATAAGTTATGGTGGGCTAAGTAGGTCGAGAACGGATGCGGCATGAAGCCCTGCATACCACTCTCAACGTCCACGGTCCACCTCAATAACAAGAGCCGCTCGTGAAGATCCATGGTTACTTTCGTTCTGAGGAGAAACTACATAGAGACTAGGAGGCGTGCCCCACTCCAAAGAAAATTTCAAAAAAATTGATACTTAAATATAAATTTTAAAAATTATAAAAAAATTTATATTTCGCCCCTCTAAATTATATTTGTTCCCTCTCTTTTAAAAAAAAAACTATCTCGCCACCAAACCTCAAATACTGTTCCCGCCGCTGCCTTCGCCTCTACGCTATTCCATGTTGCTCGCCCGGGAGCTCTGTCCCCCGTCCATTTCCCGCCCGAACTATTATCTAGGGGATGGAACATAGACATGTTTATGTTGTCTTTTCGGACACCTTACTTCGGAATTATTATACAGAACTAACGCACCTCATTACCGCATGTTTTCTATGCGTTCCTTGGAGACTATCACATTCCTTACATGCGTTGATTTTTGCATAGTGCTTAGAGAATATGCGTTATATAGGTGTCCATGGTGGCAAGCTCATCCCACGCGGACGTAACGCAACTACAGGGCGGGTTTTGCTCTAATTTTGTAATCTTTTGTTTTCGTTTCAGCTTATTTGACTGATTTGAATCCGTTTTTGGCCTACTTTGATAAAAAAAAAATTCGCAATACCAGGTAAATTTACGTTAAGTTGTTTCTGTTTTGCACCCTTAATGTTTTGTCATTAAAGTAGTAGTTTTGGTTTGTTATTTTCTGTTACTCTCGAATTTTGTGAGCTAGGTCAGTGGCAATTCTTGATTTAATAGCCTGTGCGTATTGGGTTCCAGTGAAATAGACGGATTTCCCATTTTTTCGCATTCTTTATTTGTCCTTCTGGTTGAGTTGCATACATAAGAGAGTCAAGTTTTTGGTGGTGAGTACAGATTCTGTGCGTAGGGTTGGGCTGTTAGGAATTTTCCTTTCTCTGTTACGTTTATAGGTCCAATTCTGGGCACCAATAGTAAAGCTAATTCTTTTTTTGCGCAATCCCTACACGCCCAAATTGCCCCATTGCATGGATATGATATTTATTCTTGCTTTTAGTGTTTCGTAGTGTTGTTTTTAAGTCGGTTATGGTAGTCCTTTGGGCTACTGATATCATGACCTTCAGCTGCTTGACAAAATGTCACTAAGTATTTTTTCCCACTACTGGTTTTGTTTAATGCATTCCGATGAGGGATGTGTATTTCGCTGTTTGGGTACTTCATTGGTCATGTTTTTGTGTTCTAAGGTTGGGTACCAACGAAGTTCGATGCACATATGTGCCCATTTTGTTTACTCTATTGTAATGATTGGCTAATCACTAATAAATTTTTCTTTGACTGCTCAAAAAATCCTGGAAACAATGTAGTATCCGTGATGAGCTATGTGCTATGTAGATGGAATTGTTTTAAACACAAAAGATAAATAAGCCGAGACAAATTTTCATGGTTAGTGGTACTTTGTTTTAAATGTTGGGCCTACAATTATATAACCAAATTGAACATCATCTATTTTATTTATGTAGTTCCATGCTTTAATCCACTTGTCGATTCCTTTTGGCATATATCTATCTATATTGAACGCGGATACATAAATGATAGAATTATTTTTGATTGAACCAAATGTGGGTCTAGGCTCGTGCATGTGAAGTCTACCTCCCGATCACATGCAAGTGTCTTGTGCATAAGGAAACCTAAATATAGATGAGAAATAGAGGAATCCAAACTTTTTTGATTGGGAGCAGATTGCACAGTGAATTAATAGAACACAGATAACAAAAATTCTTACTTCTACGTTATTGTTTTAAAATAGAGCAGTTCTTGTACTTGGAAATGGAATGTTATGCCAAGTTTTTATTCTAGTTTAAAACAGTGTATAAGCGTGGATGTATATTTTTTTTGGTCATCTAATTTATCTTTTGATTTTTTGCCACCTCTGACTATTTTGGTTTGCTTTCAAGAAGTAGAAAAGTATTCAATTTCGTTGATTGAACATTCATAATTGAATACACATTGCACAATGAAACTTCTATGTCCAGTCCAGCAGTTGGGTTCAGCCAAGTTATATGATTGTCTTGGCCTTATGGAGTGACTTAAGATTGGCATCTAACTGGAGCATGTGGCCGCTGTGATATTGGCATGGTACGAAAACAAATTTGTCTTGAGTGCTTTTCCCACTCGTGGAAGCATGTTAATTCGACGCTTAAAGAAGCCACTATACAAGCTGCTTCGAGTAGGTCTTCCTTATTCCATTTATTATAACATATGCCATCTAGATACTACTTACTTATATTATGTGCTCTTAGGACAAGTTTAGAATTACCGAGAATGAACATGAGAACACTGACTTAGTAAAGGAAGTTACTGATGAGAAGGTCTATAAGTTTTACAAGTATTGGAAACACAACAGGGACAAACATTACAATGAAAAGAACGATGCATGTCTCCACCCGTATCAGCATCCATATCATGCGGGGCACATGCATGGTTGGAAGTATGTGATCTATCATATATTCAAGGTTCATTAATACTTAATTTTAAACTATATTCCTAACGTCACATTGATATCTAAAAGTGTATTTATTCAGAAATGCAAAGAAGCTCGCCAAATACGTATAGGAAAACTACTATATACTACACTACGGGGTCTCAGTCATTTCCTACTGCGATGAGAATTGGGGTGAGAAATGTCTCATTCAAATGTGTAGCTAGCAGTTTAACATACTATTGATTCACAGTTTGCCATCTTATAGCATTTTGTTGTTAATTGAACATGTGAGGCGGAGGGTAATGGGGGTGAATTGCCAGATTTTTGTGATTTCTACTAGAAATCAAATATGTTTAAAGAGGCAAAGACATAGATCGATCCTATTAGGAGCTGCATGTATGTATCTATCAAGTACTTGATTGATTGCTGAAAACTTTTTTGTTGCTCCGATGACCATTGATATTTTTTTTGTATGTTCCTTTTTGTTTTTTTGTTTTTTTTTATTGGCAAGCCCAAATGGTGCTAGTGCGAGATTAGGCTAAATTTCCTTAACCCCGATGATGCAAGAGGAACTTTCAAGGACAGCTCTTGGGGAGAAGAGGTCGTACTTACGCTAAGGTAGCACATGAGGAAGAGCCTCAAGAACTTCGATGTGAGCTGGAGCTACTTTGAGAGGAGCAGGAGGAGGAGCAGAGAGTCAGAGACGGCATGAGGAGAAAATACATCACGACTAGGCAAAATCAACATGAGGAGGAGCAGAGACAGCGAGAAGGACCAAGGGTCCAACTATGCACAGCAGAAAGAGATTGATGAACTCAAAATCTTTAGGTTCCTATTGATGATGAACTCAAAATCTTTAAGTTTTTCCCGGGATTTCAAAACGCTGGTAAAACCCTAATTTGTAGAAGTGGGTCTTTTCTTTCTATCGTTTCAGTTCTGCTGTTTTGACATCCAATCCCTTTAGTCTATCTAAACTGGTACTACTATCCATTACAATATTAAGTTCCTAAGAAAGAGTTGAACCCCTTTTTTTATTTTGGCAAGCCTCATAATGTGCAAATGTGTTCAATTAAACCCTTTCAAACTGTAGAATGGATGACTTTATGCAATGACTGTTTTACATGATGCTAATGGAGATGCTTATTACATCATGTGCTAGGGACTTCTTTTTAAAAGGTACTACTAAGTCTGAATCTGAAGGCGAATGAGGGAGACCATCAGTCAGAGAGAGGCCTCATGTTGCTGTCTTTTGTCGACAAAGTGAGTTTACATCAGCAAATCTTATTAGCGACATGCCTATGGGGACAAGGTGCCGATGAAAGTCCAAGGTGCCGACGCAAGGACTTTCATCGGTAAAACTCTTTGCTAACGCAAATATGCATTCACCGATATAGATTACATGTGCATAGCATGATTTTGTTATAATGCCGTGTCATAAGAACTATTGTAGATATAAGTTCTTACTAATGTCAGTAGCAAAGCAGAGACAAAAAAAAGGTGTAATAGGGTGTGAACCAACTACAAAAATTTACAAAATAATAAAAAAAAGAGTGGGAAATGTACCTTGCTAAGGATTCTTGTGCCATAGAAAACTGAATTTGTAGGCACTGTTCCGGTGAAAGATGGACAGGAATGGACATAGATGGAGTATTTCCCTTTATGCCCTTCAAAAAAGGTCTCCCATAGTGGGGCCAGAGGTAAATCCCCTCTCGCTAAAAACAAGAAGGCAACCTTTGGGACAACCTTAAATGGAAACTCCTTTATACGCGGAACCATTGAAGCTCTCCACATTAACTCTTCATCCTCAAATATTTCACGGGTGAAGTTTTTTGTTTGATTATAATTAGAAAGTCTTGGTAGTACTGGACTATGAGAAATCTGAACTTGCGATGACGTATTCGAGAGTTGATTGAACTCGTAGTTGAATGGAAATTTTTTGAGGTGGGAACTGCATGTGATTCCAATGGTTAGACCAACAACAAAAACAATAAAATTGATGATGAGGCTCCAAAGATGCTTCAAGGAAATAAAAAGTCTGGTAGCTGAGGTTGTTTTTTCGCATCGTTTCTTCTCATTCTTCATAGTACACACACGCGCGTGAGAGAGAGAGGGAGGGAAGGAGGGCCTTGGGTTGAAGGATATTAGTTAGGAACAAAAAGATGGTTGGCTTTGACTAAGAGAGAGAGAGAGAGAGAGAGAGAGAGAGAGAGAGAGAGAGAGAGAGAGAGAGATGGAGGAATAGTAGTTCGGAAGAAAGTGACAGCCCTCTTTGAGAGGGAGAGATGAAGAAATATGGTTCTAGGAAGGAATACTGGTCGAGAGAGATTGAGATCGAGATTGAGAGAGACGGGGGGTTTTGAATACCATCTGAAGCCATTTTGTTTTGCATATAGAGCCATACATATTACTTGTTTTCAAAGAACAGGGAGAGGGAATGAGAGAGTTGAACAATATATTTTATTTATAGACACAATATAAAAAATTAGCAGGCTGTTCTAAGCACAAGTATTATAAATTGAGGATATGATATATTTAATAAGGTCATCAACTTATTTTATTGAAGATGGAATAATACACACTTCTATTTGTGTCACAACGTTTAATATAAAAAGTCATAACATTTGCGTATAATTCATACTTGCTTAACTTTTTTATATTTACATAATTGGTCAAAACAACAAACAAGATTCAGAGTACAAGTAGTACATATTGAGAACATTATTGTCGGATTTAGCAACATACTTTCAGAGTATATGATACAATCCACAATCCTTTTGGGGACTAGGAAGAGGTGGTTCAAATGATTGTTTGCTTTGACAGAAGACAATATTAATATTGGCTCTCAAAGAGGTAACAGAGAATGAACGTGGAACAAGTTATGGTATGAAAGTTAATTTTACCTTTATGGTAACAGAGATTTTGTTTTTTTATTGATTTAGTGTTATATTACGTATGACGAGAGTCTTGATGTACTTTTGAATTGTGACAAGTTTATGTAATGCAATTTGGATTTTGATATCTTAGTTTCATCTTTTTTAATGAAAATGCAAGTTTATGGAATAGGGTTTAAATTATGAATACATTGAGTCCTTTTTAATAAGAGCAGGTTCAATAGTTTTCAAATTGTGGGGAATGATTGGATCAATTTGGACTATAATGACACTTCCACAAGCGTCTCTAGAAAGGTCTGATTTTTTTGTACTTCAACAGCAGCCCAGGTGTCACTAAAAGATGAACTATGTCAACGGTTATTTAAATATTTCCGATGCTTGATAGGTGACGGAGATTATTTGAACCAGTGATTGTAAGCATCGCTAAATAAATCGTTAGTAAAACAAGATTTGTCCCAATGCTTGCAAAAATTGTTGCTATAACTCCACAGTGATGGTCATCTCGCGACGGTTTAACCGACGTTTTTCCAACCGTCAGTATAGCCTTCTCGGGTCTATAGCAGTATTTTTCAGACTCTTTTGTGACAGGTTCTAAATCTAAAATTTCTTGGGAATTTACCAACTTACTTCAAACAAAAAGATACAATTCCCAATCCTTTTTGAGAGTGAAAAGAGGGGATTCATGTGATTGTTTGCTTTTACTGAGAGACGAGGTTTATATTGGCTCTTAAAGAGGGACAGGAGAATGAAATTGGAAGAAATTATGTCTACAATACCAAATCGAATTAGAAGCTAACAAAACTAAAAAGCCATTTTATTTTGTATATATAGCCATACATAATACTTGTCTTCAAAGAGAAGGAAAAGAGAAAGGAAAGAGAGAGTTGACCAACATATTTATTGAATTTATCTAAAGGATTAGCAGGCTGTTCTGAGTACATGTATTATAAATTGAGAATATGATATATGTAATGAGGTTATAAACCTAGTTCATTAAAAATGGAACTCTTCAAACTTCTATTTAGGTGTAGAATATGAAAAGTTGTAAAAGTTGAAAATCGTATAATATAAAAAAATTATTCTAAGAACACGTTATTCTATTCTCATCGTTTAATATAAAAAATTGTAAAAATTATGGATAAAAATTCCTAACATTTACATAACTTTTTATTTGTAGAATTGGTCATAACTAACATACTGTTCTAAGAACAAATCGTACATGTTGAGAACATAATCTAAATTTAGTAACTTACTTTATTGAAAATCACACAATTCCACAATCCCTTTTGGGAATTGGCAGAGGGAGTTGAAGTGATTGTTTGCGAGAGACAAGTTAATATTGATTCTGTTGGCTAAAGTATCGTGGCGACAAAATATAGTCGAGGAAGCTATATGGGAACGGGAATCTAAACTTCGTACCTAGTATCTAGAGTTGTTTAGTTCTTGAGTTTGCGAATTTTGGGGACAAAATTCTTTTAAAGAGGGGAGGTTGTAAGGATCGTGCCTAGTTTTGTAATTTAAATATATGATTTCATAAGGTTTTTATTTAATTAAGAACGAAACTATATTTTGAGAAGTTTGAGGCTTAATGTGAGAATGAATGAGACTTTAGAAGTTAATGTGTGTTTTGCCCTTTAATTACATTTAGGGAGCAATTTTTACTTTCATTGGGGTTTTCCAGACATAAGAACTCAACGTTTGGAGAAACAAAACCCTAAAGAGCCTTCCCACTATATTCATGATAGAGTTTGATAGAGAATACGTGCATCTTACATTTGGATTCTCGAAGAATGCAATAAGAAAGTATCATATCTAGTGTCGAAGCACAGATCGAACTAGGTATTGGCGTGTTCACGACAGAATCCGATGAATCTCTACGTGCTAGAGTTGTGAATTCATCATTTTTGAGGTAAGATAGATGTTAAATTTGGGTTAAAGTTATTTAATGCGTTTCTTGTCGTACATTGATAATATTTTAAGCATTGTGTGGTATTGATGATGATGATGAAGTTGTTTCTATGGTTTTGTTCTAATCTACATATTTTCTTAAAATACATTTTGAGTCTAACCGGTTAGGCTACATAACCAAAAGTTCCAGAATTGAAGCCTGGCCAATTAGCATGGTACTATAATCGGTCAGGGCATGTCTCAAAATGTTCGAGTAACATTTCTGACCGGTCATAGTAATTCTTTAATTGGTTATGGACACGTTCAAAATATTCTAGTAGATAACTTTAAACGGTGAGAACTACTTTTTGACCAGTCAGAGTCAAGCCTAACTGGTCTTGAGGTGTTTTGATTGGTCAACCAAGTGTTAAAATTCTATTTTCTAAAACTCCATAAATAACATGAATTTTTATGAGACAATTTTTAAAAAGACTTGGCTACTAAGTGAATATCTTGGGACAAATGTTGGGTTTTGCGTCTTGTTTGATGCTACATCAGTGCATGGTTATGGTGAGAGGGACTGGAGTCTATATGCATGGTCGTGTGTTGTTGTAGTGATTATCCTTAGTAGTCTCCATGGACAGCCATTAGTGAAAGATTATAAAATATACTGGTCTCCATAATCGACATGGATAATTGTCAGTGGAAAGGCGTAAAAAGATACTGGTCTTCATGGTCCTCATGGGCAGCCATCGGTGAAAGGCTATAAAAATGTGTTGGATTTCTGTGTGATTCTCTTGATTCGAATCTGTAAAAGGTAAGAGTGTGGAGATGATGCATTAGTCGCCACAGAGTGGCACGTCTAATGGTTTGCATATGATTCTCAATGATATTATCGATAGTGCAATTATTTGCGAAAGATTTATTTTTATACAAAGCAAAACCTATAATTTTTGGGCATGGGATGGATTGACTTCTTTTAGATTTTGTTTAACTTGCATCCTATATAAGTTTCGGCACATATTTTGTTGTTAACTCTTTTTACAGGAACTGAAAATGAGCTTATGTGATAGAGCTCAGAGTTGACAAGTAGCTAAGGGTTTATCTTCCAATTTATGTTAGACTTGATTGTTTGGACAATGTCGACCTGTTCTAAATTGTTTAAATATTTTTTGTTTGAAGATAGATGTAATGAAGTTGACATTTTTTGAGATTTTATTTATTTTGTGAAATCATGTTATGTTATGTTGTTACTTAATTTATGTCTCGGGAGTTGGGTGTGACATTTACAACTCATTCTGATCTAATACGAAGTACGGCATTCTCACAAACCTTAAGTTTTGCCTATACTTTTTGATTTCACATACAAAATCGCTGATTAGGCACCAGATGTGTGTTGGTCAGCAGTGCACTAGTGTCCTAGTTTTGATCTAAGAAGGGATCGTCAATTGCTTTAATATATAGTTTTCAAAAAATGCACACAATATATATGTGTATGCAACAATTGTGGTGTACATTGACTAGACAAACAACTTCCCCTTAATTTATTAAACCTATTAAGGCAAATGTTAAACAACACTCTCAAAATGCAACAAAGTTGTCATGCCTAACAAAATATTATGAATCAAAATAAAGTTTGTTATAGTCAAAATCAACTATAATAATGTTAAATCTCTTTTGCCATTACATGATTTGCACATAATAATAAAAAATTAATTCCCAATAAGCTTGTCTATTTTTTTCCACTAATGTTAATCCCAATAAACCAAAAAATTCAAATCAACCACAAAAGTTATGTGTGTGTGTGTGTGTATATATATATATATATATATATATTTTTTTTTTTTTTTTAAATTGTACAAAGAACATATCATGGGCATATTGATAATCTCACATGGTGGACTTGAGATGTGATTACCAATACCTAGTTCCCTATGAATTTTCAAAATTCACCCTAACGGAGGGATTCATAATGTGTTGGATTCATAGTCCACTGAATATTTGCCAAACCAAGCATTTAGATTGCGGGTCCTATGAAATTATTGATCCTGTCCCATGGGTGTAGAGACTTACCAAACATGACCAATATGTCATCCACTTTATTTATAGATGACTATGACTATTTCTATTTTTTTTTTTTTTTTGCTAACAGAATTACGTGTTCGGTTTAGTCTATAAACTATATGTAAATTATGTGGTCAAATAAAAAAAGTCAAGTAGACGATCCCAAGATATACCTTTCCCGTAAGGGTTAAAACGAACTTCACTATTTTAATAAATTAGAAAGAGTCTTGCTAACTATTACCTAATACACAATAAATAATATATACAAAATTATAAATAAACACTAATATTAATACACATTTTATAAATATTAATATATATTTACGAATATTATATACAATTTACGAATATAAATATAAATATTTTTTATACATTAAATACCGCCTAAGGTTAGAATTTTCCAATTAGAAAAGCTACCAACGAACTTTCTCAAGAGCGGGACTCCGGACTCCCGTGTAGACTTTGAAAAGTCGTCGCATTTTCAAGCAGATTGGTACTCGTGTCCGCAATGAAGAGTTCAAACCCCGAAAAACCTCACAAATAACTCTCCAATTCTCGATCGGCAAGCGTAGGATTTGATTGAGGCTTAGGGTCGGATGTTCTCGGGATGTGCAACTGCTTATTCAGCGCGAATAGGCTGATTGATGCCTCCATGGGGTTTCTCGCCGGATTGTGCAGCTGCTTAGTGAAGAAACTGAGGGTCGGCGGCGGCGGACGAGGAGAAGAGGACGCCGTCGACGACGGGGAGTCGTCTGACTTTTTCTTCCAACTGCAGACTCTGCAAATTGCCACCAACTTTTTCTCGGAGCTGAACCAACTCGGTCACGGCGGCTTCGGCCCCGTTTACAAGGTACGTTTCGTGAATTCATCGCTCTATTAGGGCTAAATACGCTAAACTGAAATAATTAATATTCAATTTCAGCCAGAGCTCAGAGCTGTTCGTTCATTTCGGTGTCTTGATTTTTAGGTGGAAACTGCGGTCTGCCTAATTACCCGTCCAATTTGGTTCGATAACCAAATTATGCATTCTTCTTTTATAACTCAGAACTTCGGGCCAGCTTACGCGCAGAATTATACATTTTTTTACTGTGCTTTTCCATCAGATGTTGGTACATACCACCGTACCACAGGGCCAATTATGGAAAATCAAAATTAAAGTTTCTTCGGAGGGGAGCAGTTCCTTCTTTTCGGTGTATAGTTTTTGAAAACAATGGAGTGCCTAAATTCCACTTCATCGTTTTGAAGAACTGAATTATATGCATGGTCTAAGTTTGGCACCGTTGGTTTTGCCAAACCTCGCACATCATTCAAGGGATGATCTGTATTGAGAAATAGGATGAGTTTAATACAATAGTCTTTTTGAATTTGAGCCAAAATGGAACCTAAACGGTGTAACATTGTTATTTTTTGGCGTTTTCACACCATAGCAAGTCAAAACATGACTTGACAAAGCAATTTTGGCCCTACAATACTTTGTTGGTACATGCCACCATATTGGTGTAAATTTGATGCAATTCGTATCTAATTTGTTAAAGTGCGTGTAATGGGTTTTTTAAGGTTCCTTTTCTAACTTTGTTTCTAGTCTGAGTGGACAGTGGTGTATAGGAATTCCTTTAGACTTGATTTTAGGTGTTGGATCAATATTCACTGATTGCTACTAGATTTATGTTATCAAAATTAATATCTTTTTTCGGCAGTGTGTTCCTTTGTTGATATAACATTATCTCTGAACTTGTCTTTAATTGACATAAACAATTGCTAATCGATTCTCTACTCCACTGCACACGTTGTGCTCATTGGCCCACATCAAGCCCTTTTTATGACCTAATTTGTAGATCATTTGTGAAAAATATAATACGAGCTAGTAATTCTTGCTGGATTCTATTATCACGATTTTCCTTACAAGTATGTGAAATTCCCTTTGTAATATAAGAATTGACTTGCTATTATGACTTTGCTAGGGAAAATATTCAAATTACTCAACAGGGAAAATTCCCAAACACTTGGTGCTCAAAGCTACAACTAAGTTCCCAAATGATCTCCAATATTTGGCACGCCTATTAACTATTAGATTAAACCTAACAACCAACCAATTCATAAAATAGCAACCACCAAAGTTATAATTCATGTGTGTGCACGCACCAACAAACAAGTAAGCAAACCAATAACTCAAGGTATATGTGAAGATCTCCCGTTGAGAAAAAACAAGGAAGCACTATAATTTGAGCAGTTACAAGATATCTAACAACCCAATAGTAGATCCACATCCAATGACTAAGCCTCCCTTGCTGCATCCACATACCACAACTCGTGCTTCAGTCTGCTACCTTGAATCTACAAACTCTCCACTTGCCTTCAGAAATCCACTGGAGGTCTTGAATCATGTCGCCTTGAATCCTCAATCCACCTCTCTTTCGCGTAGCTGGTTTATATTTTGTGTTCTCTGAGTCAACTTGAATTTTTGGATCTTTGTTACTTGTCATGTTTGCTATATTATGTATCTATTGTATGGTCTGAAGCTAACAGCTTTTGAATTTCTAATGCAACTTAATTGATATCATTCTAGTTCTGCCAAACTTGTGTTCAATTATGCCTCTCTGATTGTTTCTGGTAGACTTTCCTCTAGGGATTGATGCCAAATGGTCAAGAAGTAGCTGTGAAGAAGCTATCACTGAATTCAAGACAGGGGCTCAGAGAATTCACTAACGAGGTGAAATTGTTATTGAAAATCCAGCACAAGAATTTGGTCATGTTGTTGGGTTGTTGTGCAGAAGGACCTGAGAAGATGCTTGTCTATGAATATCTTCCAAACAGAAGTCTCGACTATTTCCTTTTTGGTAAAAACATCTCAAACTTAAAATCAATTTTGTTTTTGAGTTATGCACGCTGAATATTTGGAAGATCATTAATCACGGTGTGAACATTAAGGTTACATATCTTTTTGTCAGATAAGATTAAGTCTTCATGCTTGGATTGGTTGAGACGATATCGGATAGTGACAGGTGTTGCAAGAGGTCTTCTCTACCTACACGAAGAAGCTCCTGAAAGGATTATCCATAGAGACATTAAGGCTAGCAATGTCTTGCTAGATGAAGAGTTAAATCCAAAGATCTCAGATTTTGGATTGGCTAGGCTTTTCCCTGGCGAGGACACCCACGTAAATACATTCAAAATTTCTGGTACTCAGTAAGTAGTTTTTCTGCCACCTCTTTGTTTCTTCTCAACTGTTGTCCTAACACTAATCATCTTGACCACATGTTGTTACAGTTTTCTCTCTTTTTCAGTCATGTTAATTTTTTTTAGTGAATAGTGGAAGTGCGAATAGGAGTAGCATTATAATAAGCAATCTATTTCGTGCAATGCAGTGGTTATATGGCTCCTGAATATGCAATGCATGGATATCTATCAGTGAAGACAGATGTATTCAGTTTTGGAGTGTTGGTATTGGAGATTGTGAGTGGTAGAAAGAACCATGATAGGATGCTTGGTGGAGAAAAGGAAGACCTCTTAACCTATGTAAGTTTCTCAAAACTATTCTGATCTAACCCTGTTGAATGACTGTAGTTACAGTTGCTTATACTGTTAAGGTTCTCTTTAAGGATAAAAATTCTGAAGAAAAATATACTCATGCCAGGATTATATGAATCCTCCTAGTGGTGATTTAGGTATGTTGTTTGAAGGCTTGGAACATACTTTTACAAAATGATTAAAGATGTCCAACCAATGAACTATTCATCAGCGTTCCGTGGGAATCACCTAAATCACTTTGCGTAGTCTCTGAACAATCCTGGCTCCTTAAAATATGTACCTCTGAGTAATGCCGCAATCCCATTTTAAGTTTCCATATTCAAGTTCTGCTTGATTGCTTTAAAGATGTCATTGTGGACCCCACCCCTTATTGGTTTGAAAATCCTAAGTCTTTCACATTGCAACTAATCTATGATGCACTTGCACCCAAATGGATATGTGCTCTGTTCATCAGCTGCAGTGATCTGAGAGAGAAACTTATTTCCCAGGCCTAGGTACTGGACTCCCCTGTTGAAATACCCACTGGAAGTACACAAATGTACTACACAGTCTACACTACCCTAAACAATTTTAACTGGACTAATAGGAAAGGCATTTATAATCTCTCATGTAAGTAATTTCATGGGACTAATAGTGATGAAATCAATAATATTATATCACATCTTTTGTTTTATTGTGTATCGGATTTATATTCTGATTGATATGTAATCTTGTATCCAAAAATACCAAAGAAATGCAGAATGCGTTACCTTGGATTTATACTCCAATCCATGCTTAAATCCAGACAAGCAAATAACACTAAATGTTGCATGTTTGATCCATTTAGCCATACTTTTGGGAGTAGTATTCATTAAATGATACAAGTCTGCCATTATTTATTTTTTTGGTCAATTTGACAATTAAGAGACTGTTTTCAGGTAATTTTGGTTTTTTTTCCTTCTCCTGCAGACATGGACCCTATTTCAAGAAAGGAAAACATTGGACTTGGTTGATCCGAGTCTTGCAAAATGCAACCCGGATGAGGCAGCGATGTGTATTCAGCTAGGATTGTTATGCTGTCAGGCAAATGTTGCCGATAGGCCCGATATGAATTCCATCCATCTTATGCTGTCAAGTGATTCATTTACTTTGCCTAGGCCTGGAAAACCCGGAATTCAAGGCCGTCGAGGCCGTTGGACCACTACCACCACTTCTGCTCTCACTAAGAATACTAATAATGCTAGTACCACCACCAAGGCCTCTGCAGGCAGTAGTTTCGTTGAGGATTATTCTAGAAACTCCATCTCATATTCTTCTATTGATGAAGGTAGATGACCAGTGTAACATGTATCTTGTAAAGGTTTCTCCATGCTTTTGATTCTTTCCTACTCATTTTCATAATACCGGTATACGTTTACGAGTAATTACCACCCGTATGTAGCAATTCTTAGTGGATGTTACTTTGAATCTTTTTAACTTTAATTTCTTTTGGCATTAAGATGGCGGGCGGAGCTAAAATTTAGATCGAGAGTGCCATTCTGTAAAAGTATAATTGTGCTGTATGTTGTGCATAGAAGTGTGAATAGAAAGACTTAGTGTGAGGTTGTATAATTGGGACTTTGTTCTGAGTTTTGTCTTGCTAAAAAATGAATAAACTTGGTTCTACTTTCTCGTAAGTATATTTTTTAAACTGCGAATTTTGCACGTTTTATGTAAAACTCAAATTGTTCGATCAATGAAGGAAAATGTGGAGAACATACTGCAGGAGCTCATTGGCCGACTTAACTCATGGATACTGGAGGTCCTAGAAGGAAGGAAGACGTCGACCCTAGTTACACTGATAAATTTCTGAAATGCCAGGAATACAGGCCCCTTATCTACCTGCCGTTTGAGAACCTCATCTAGGTGACTAGCCCATGGCCATTCTCCAAATGGAGGTTGGACATCATTTGACCTCTCCCAACCGTTCCAGGCAGGCGGAGGTACCCCGTGGTAGGAACAAACTATTTCACCAAGTGGACTGAGGCAAAACCACTGGCTCGGATCGGAGGCATTGACATTTGATGGTTCGTATGGGAGTACATCATTACCGTGTAATGTGGTATCCCTCGAGCTCTTGTGGCACACACTGCGGGGTGTACAAGGACTTGTGCGAGACATACAATATCAAAGGGTCTATCATCAGAGCAACGGGAATGCAGAAGCCTATTCTTAGAGCCCTGGAGACTTCAAACAAACCATATTGAGCGGATTAGAGAAGGGGCTAGAGAAAGCAAATGCAGATGGGTTGAAGAACTACTAAGTGTGCTATGCGGCGAGCAGGGTCACGGCACCACGCACTTGGGGAGTAGCATTCAAACGAAGTTCATGAAGTTGGCATACAGCGCCTTGCCATCCTGAGGCGAACAGAGGTCTTGGCACAATGCGCCTAGGTAGCAGCATTCATTTCAAATGAATTTCATGAAGTTGGCACACAGCGCCTTGCCATCCTGAGACGAGCAGAGGTCTTGGCACAATGCGCCCGGGTAGCAGCATTTATTTCAAATGAATTTCATGAAGGTGGCACATAGTGCCTCACCAGTTTGCGGTGAACAGGCCTGCACCATGCGCACGGGGAGCAACATTTGTTTCAAACTTATAGATCCTCGCTATGCAATGCCCAACTCTTCCCTCTAGCAGGGGCCTCGTCATGACATGCTCAACCAATTCCTATAAACGAAAAAGGAAAACTCAAGATGTACTAGGTGTGTTTGGGAGCTTATTTTTTAGTTTTTCATTTTGATTTTTTAGATTATGTCCAGAATAAGTTTTGAATTTAGGAAGAGTATTTGGAAAAAATGTTCAAAATACATTTTACAAAAGTAGTAGAATGAAAATGCAAAAATGAGCTTTAGACCTCATTTTGAGTTTTTCCTCCTAAAGTCCAAAATAGAGAACAATTTTTGCAAAATTCATTATGGGAATGTGGCTTCCAAACAGTCAAAATCTAAAAATGAGATGGAAAATACAAAAAAGATGCTCTCAAACACACCCTAAAATGCCCTTCTAGCGGCGCGAAAACAGAAAAGTCAGCATTATTCATAAAGAATGTGCGCAAAGGTACAAACTACCAACTTTAAAAAAAAATAAAAAATGGTGGAGCAAGCCTCCAACAAATAAAAAAAAAAAAGAAGAGAAAAGACACGCCGTACAAATCTTTGGGGAAGCTAAATCTTATGTTTGGTAATTTATTTTTAAGTTGTGAGTCTTTATTTTATATGTTCAATGTGATTTTTTGTTAAAAAATATTATTTCACAAAGGTATATTAATTTTAGCAACAACAGGAAAGTTGCCCCCAAGTTCATTCTCTTCTCGGCGTTCTTGCTTTTCCCTCCCAGCCTTACCCTATCAAAGAGAAGATTTACTTCTTGACTAACTTGACCGAAATGGTACGCTGATACACATCAGTAACAATACGTATCATTTTAATAATACAATTAGTACACTCACCGGTATAAGATTGATAACTTTGTTGGGTAGTCTCCACCTTATTACCAACTAGTTTTCGGGGCGCTATGTAAAATCAACGGGATAAATTCCCAGTAGCCCAAGTATTAAGTTACCAAATTTCGACCACAAGATGTCCAGGTTTATGACTCGCCCTCTATCACTCGGATAACCCCTAGGGTTATTGAAACTTCTTGTTAAACTTCATTTGTCCACACGGAATGTTAGCAAGATTTTGAAACTTCTTGTTTCAAAGGTTTCAAAGAGGCCAACGATTTAAGTGAGAGGTCTGTCCAAGACGAAGGCTGAACAACTTACCTTGTGAAACGATCTGCATCTCCCATGCCTGTTGGATCAATTACTTGTGAAAGTGGGTATACCAACCTTGCAAAAACCCTCAAGAGTCAAGCTCAAGTTGCTCAATAGCAAGTAAATGATACATTATACACATTATTAGACTACACAAAAACTGTAAGCAGGACACGATCATGAAAATTTAACCCAACCTTTTTCTAAACAGAATTCCCTTCGGCCTTTAAATTCAACCCTAACCCGAAAAGGCTGGAATCCACTTGACACTATCAAGATAAGGCGGGGAGAGCCAAATCGCCATCCCGGTTCATTTCCATTATGGCTGAGACATAGGATAGCAAGCTGACACATTTTTTTCCATCAGGTAAAAAGCCAATCATCCCTATACAAAAGTACATTTACTTGGACGACAGGCGACGACAATAAGTATTCATCGATTCTCAACATCATATATGCTTTCTATCAATATGGATTTTGTGATGTTGAAGAAGAATGGAAATTGATGCCGAAATTTCCATCAAAAGCCTCAATTGTTGGACGATCTTCTGCTGAGGGGAGGCGATGAGTTCAAGATTTCCAGGCCGAGCTCATTTATCTTGCTCAGCAAAAGCGTCTGCTCGGTCTCCAGCTGAACCATGTAATCTTCTTGCATATCATGGAGGCTTTCGAGCTCGCTCAAGGATGCAGAGAGTCCATCCACATTCCCATCCTCAGTTAATGATCGAAACTTTACCATCATTTCTTTCATCTGTTCAAAAACCATTTCGAACAGAAATTGTGATACAAGATTATGTAGTAGTAAATGACCTGCAAGTGCATTACTAACAAAGGGCTACCTCAAAGTGGTAGATGGGAGAGAAATTGTGAAGCATGGATGAAATAGAAACAAGAACAAAACTATGAAGTGTGTACAATGTAGAATTTCACTAACTCTGCTCTTTCTTTTTTTTTCCCCCCCAAAATAAACTGGTCCTCCTGTTTAACAAGTTGGACTAGATGCAAGAATGTAAATGCGCACTTGTAGAATTTCTGGCCCCAGGAAACACATACATTTGTGGGACAAGGACACGGGGCACAGCAATATTAGTAAAACCCTAAACATACAGACAAGCAACGAATATGATACTACTACTAAAAGGTACCGTAGCATACATACATACATGACTCTTTTTATGCATAACTGAAACATCAGAAAACAGTGAGTTGGGTGCAAATGCTCAACAAGACACGTATATGGGCAGAGGGCATACATGTCAGAACCGTGTCCCAAACTTGTCCAATAAAAACTATAAAAATACCTATGCACAAGTTGGGTCAGACTCACAGCCCGAGTGTCGTACGTGTGTCTAAGTCAGACGCACTGCTACAACTACCGTGAAGTGCCTATGCTTCACGGCAGTTTTGGACCTTTGGTAGTGTTCTAAACTTAATAACTACTCACTGCAATGACAACTACGAATAACATGATGCTAATCGTGATATTGACAAGCTAGAATGTTTTACCACGCATCGTTAGATAAAGTATCAGATAGATGCTTTAGTGGGCGTCTGAGGCCATAAATCCACATGTTATGAACAAACATTAGAGCTTCTCAATGTTCTTTCATGAGATGAACCACCAGGCACCACACATGAATGAATTTGTGAAAAAACCTGCAAACTTTCTCACCTGGTCGGAAATTTGGTGCGCTTTAGTTGAGGAAGATTCAGAGTCCAAAGTTGGTCTCTTCTCTAGTTCTGGAACTTTTCTCGTAATTTGAATATGGATCTCTCCCTTTTTTACTCCCTGAAGGGGTACCCACTTGTCAGATATCTGATTGGGAGGCAATCTCTGATATTCCACGACACAATCACCAATGCTTGATGTTGGAAGCACAGCGTTATGGTCTTTCACATGCAACACCAAGGGACTACCATCATCAGAGAATTCGAAGGTCTGGTGCCACTTAGGATTCAGAGTTTTATACATGACCTGGAAGCCAAGGCAAAACATGGGAAACTTCAGGCAATATCAACAAAATAAATGGCCGTCAGATGGATGTATACAAAGTCTTAAGTACACAGATAATTGCATTGCAATGTACGCAGTTGAATCGAAAGATGAGTTAATTATGAAGAATACACTTCTAGTAGAACAGGACTATCAAAGAGTCACGTATGGAGTACATGGTACTTATTTGTACGCCACAGCAACATTAAAGCTCAGTATCTAAGATGAAACCTCACTCTATGTAACTTTGCTTGCGTTAGAAATCCAAGTCGTTGAAAACAAAATCTTTCAAATAGTTTCATATCCAATGCATGGAAAAAGCCATCTAATCACTGGTACTGAATCACTTGAAGGGACTAGGGAGGCTCGTTTGCACCCCTACAACGTGCCCCTTCTAAAAATGCTTGATAGGTTGTGCTTTATGTCCGAGCCTCATGCAAGTAATATGAATGACTGGCAATAATCAGCAGAGAAACAACAATGCAGAAGAATGTCATGGATCCATGAAAGTTCAATATTGCCAGACACTGATCATGTAAAAATGAGAACATGCCAAAGGACAAATCATATAACCAGGGCAACTAATTCTTCATGCTAGCAACAGAATTACATGAAGAACTGCAGTGTTGCTAACCTTTGTTCTTCTTTTCCTGTTTCCATAGTGTACCCTCACATAAGGATCACTAGTTCCTCTGATATCCGCAGCAACAAGGTCTTTTGCTTCAATAAGAACAAGTTCAATCCAACCATTCCTTGAACCAATGGTGGAACCCTGAACATACCAAGAAAGTAAAATTGAAGTTCACACTCTTCAGCATGAGAATCACTAACCAACGTCACAAACGCACGAGACCCAGACACACTTATTTGGGTTAGGTGCCTATTACAGTACCAAATCAGCTTGGTCTAGTACCAAATGATTTATCTTTCTTTCTACAGAACACTAGCACAGACGTCATCACCAGAACTCTTTAAAAAAGACAGCAGTCTTAGAAAAATAGGTCTAATAGCATTTCAAAACAAAGGGCCAATTATAAGTATCCAAGGGGGTGACGATACAAGATAGTAAGCCAAAGGGTGTGGTTTTATATAGCAATATCGGTACTTGTGTTGACATCTTATTGTACCTTTTGTACTGCATGGGCATATCCTTCTCTGGACTTCATAATTGATAAAAATATGAATTGAAATGCCGTTTAAACCTTACCCCTGAGACTTCATGATCTTCCATTCTTACTGCTTCTATCAGAAGTCGCAGTTCTCCGGAATTTACTTTTTCAAGTGGAACCCACACATCCCTCATTAACCCCTCTACAAGTCCTTCTAAATTTACTCGTGCATTACCAATGTTTTCATCTCCAAACGTTTCTTCATTGTAGCATTTTATCTTGAGATATTCACCACCTCCTATCTCATCAAACTCAAACTTCTGATTCCAGATAGGATTTGCAGTATGTTGGACAGCCCTTGTTCTCTGGAGTGCCTGAGAAGATGATTCCAGCATTATTAGGGTTTAGTTTTAACAACTATCACAGTAAATATGTCTACGCATTATAATATCTGTGGATGCAAATACTATGACGCTCAGATAATTGCCATATTTACCAAAGAATTCTTCCAAAGGGTAACAGGCATTGCTTAGTTACAAGCATTGCCAAAAGCTTAAAAGTAATTTTGTAGTTCTGAATCTGAAAGGAAAATATAAATCTATGTATTTATTTATCTACCTTTCCATACTGCAGTTTAACATATGGGTCAGATTTTCCAAATTTGTCTTTTACCATAAGGTCCTTCCCTTCAACAACAGTTATACAAACTTTCCTTCCTGTTCTAGTCAGAAAATTTGATGACCCAAGCGACGGCCGAGAGCTGAGAAGGAAACTGTTCAAGCTATGTGAACCGTCTGAGAACTGCCATTCTTTCAAGACAAGTTTCAAGGCCAACTGCAAACATCATTTCAAAAAATTTGAGTTACACACCTTCTGGATGATCAAACAACATCAACATTATCCTAAGATCTACTCATGTGATGTTGCATAAATGGGACACATGAGAAGTTCAGAATCTGGTGTATCTCCAACTTTAGATGACCAACTTCAGGTAAGAAGTTGGCGGGTGGGAGAAGAGATTTATATGGCGGGGGATAAAAGTAACCAGGGTTGTGACAAAGAGCAATAATACAAGTAACCATTAAATTTAGCAATCAGAAGAAAAAAGTTTCATCATGAGCTTATAGCTCAAATGATCAAATGACTCGAACACAAAAACTCAGTTAATAATTAAGGTAACAACAGCTCTTACTGTTCCTGAATTGTCACCCTCGAAAGGAACAACCATTTCAACTTCATTTCCACAAAATTCAGCATGCTGTGCTATCACACTAGAATCAGGTCCTATTGCCCAAAACATCGTGGAACCGTCTGCAACATATTTCACCTGCTCATTGGGCGAAAAGTCAAGATCAACATTTCTCACAAAGGATACAATAACAATGCTCGTCTATAAAGGAAGGAACAGAAATTTACAGTTAGGGGTTAGGGGTGTGCCGATGGACATTCCTTATCTGGTGGTTTGACAAAGAAAACTTTGTAAACCACACTAAGAAGTATCAAATCAGATAGGGTAGATCAACCCTGACATGGGACGGTGACAAATGAGCAATTTTATCATACGAGCAAACCACGTGACATACTTTATGTATGAAACTCATAACGTGAAATGAAAATTGGCCCACTCAATTTTCATAAGCATTTGTTTTTGGAACTAACAAAAGCCATTTACGTAGTGTTTTTTTTTTTTTTTTGCAACAGTGATAGCATTAGTATATTAGTGGTTAGTGAGTTAAAACAGCAGACCGATGTAGCTCCATCAACTTAAACCTGACGACTTGAGCTATATCTATGTTGTGATAGAATCATGGATTTGTTGAGGCATTTCTCAAGGCAAGGGAAAGGAAAACATAACGGAAGAATTAATTGAAGAGGCTAAATTTGTTTTCCTTTAGTCTCCTATCATTCTTCTTGCCGTTGATAAATCCCTCGAACCATCCACGATCCAAAAACAACCTTACTGTTGCCTTGTTTAGCACTAACCCATGATGCAACCATTGTAACGCAAATTAATGCACCAATCAGATACCACAAAAGTCGATCACGTTTGTCCATGTTAGGTTAGAGATAAGAGCTAGCATCATACATGGCAATACCTTAATTTCGCAGCTTGTTAGATAGTCATACTTCACACTCCCTGGGAGACACTCATAAAGATGGAATCGCAGAATGCCCGTATCTTCATGTAAAACCATATTGAACGTTGAGCCCCATTTGGGGCTTGATCCCGGTTGGACACTCGTCTTCCTGGTTAGTTCTTCAAGTTCAACCTCCACAAATGTACGCATATCTTTAGTGTCATGGCACTCTTCTAACCTACTATCCATCGTGAAACTGTGTTGCCTTTTAGAAATGCTTCCCTTCAACATACTTATGGAAAGTTTGCTTGCTGAAATGACAGTCACATAAATAATACCGCCAACAGCTTTTTTCCTCAAGTCTACAGATGGCAGAGAGAGACAGCGGCGACGTGGTTCAACCATTGTCTTAACTAAAGTGTCAGTTGAAAGTTTAACCTGCAAGGAGAATGGTAACATCAATAGGTTAATTAAAAAGTTCGATTAGCCATTGAAAGAAAGAAAATCAAGTCTGTATAGCCTCAAAGTTTTTCAAGAAAAAAGCCTCGTTATAAAGGTTGTATTGCTTAGAAACATCTTCAAATGGGTTTGGTGGAAAATTAACTATTGCCCCCAAGAGTTTTGCAAAAACGACAGTTTAGCCAAGTTCTTTTCACATACACAATTAAAAGTCTAGTTTTCTCTTCTAACATTTTGGCCATGTACTATCATTCAGCCTTATTCAACAAAGAGGAAGAGAAAATATTTTGCTTTCACCCATGTCCGTCCTCAAAGTCAAAACAAATTTGGGAGGTTACTGAAATCGAAAATGGAGGTGTATCACAATCAAAAGACAGTGATCGACCATCAACTTGTTTTTATATTGGTAAACTCAAAAGAGGAGATGACCAAACGTCATATGGAAAACGAAGAGAAGGGGGGTTGAAGAATGGGGGCGGGAACCGATTTTCCACACAGTAATCCATGTTCTTCTACTCAGAGATATTCACGTCTCTATATACAAACCAATATGGGAAGTTATAACTTCAAAATGCTTCTAACATTGTGAATATAATAGTGCAGATATCCAAACCGAGACACCAGAATCAGTGGCAAGAAAATAATGTAATGTATCAAAAGAGAACATGAGAGGAAAATTGTGGCATTCATCTATGTTAGAGAAGTAGTTTAGTGTTATCCCACATTGGATAATCATGTATTGTGTTTTATCCTCACATAGTATAAATAACACTAATGCGTGTTAGGGTTAATTAACAAAACCCTATACATTTTTCCCTAAATTAAGTTTCATGGTATCAAAGCCATACAACCCTAAACCCTAAAACCGATTGCCCTACCATCATTGCTGCCACCAACGCCCGCCGCCACCCCCTTGTGCGCCGCTTGCAGGCCACTGCCGCCACCATATCCAAGTGGTTCTAGATCTTTGATCATGGATCTGTAGTCTCTCTCTCTCTCTCTCTCTCTCTCTCTCTCTCTTTGTGGATCTGTAGTTTTGTCTCTCTCTCGTTGGTTTGAGTCTGTGGTTCATTTCTCTCTCTCTCTTTGTGGATTTGCAGTTGTTGGTTTAACAGTGGAGTCTACAGTTGTTCTTTGTGATGTCTACAGTGACAGTGAATACCTACAATACTTTGTTATGTGCACAGTGGTATTATCTGGCCCTAAATCTCATCGTTCTTTGATACTTTGTTATGAACACAGTGGTATTTGCTTCCGCTAATGTTGGGTAGATGATTCAGTTGCATATGTCATTGTTATGTGTGGTATTTACTGTTTTGAAACAGTTTTGATTTTTTTGACTCTGTGGAATTGATATTAGTGATCTTCCTCCAAGTAACCGTTATATATATTTGTTTCGTTGGTTGAGAGTTCTCTACTATGATTGTGACGGATTCAGATACTGGCTCTAATCCCACTATTAGCCCTTCTCCCATTATCACACACCTGGCTCGTCCTTCTTGGCATCGGGACTGACTGTCTATTACCTCCACACTATTGACTGGGAGGAATTACGTTGTGTGGGCTAAAGCCGTTGAGGTTTATTATTTGGAAGAGTTCCAATATCACTATTTGACCAATGATCCTCAATTCCTCCCGACTCCAAAGCTTTTGAATATTCTGTATGAGCAGCTGAAGTCGTCTGTATTCATTATGAGTTGTGGAATAGTATGGAGGACCATATTGCTAGCTCCCTGATTTTCTTGCCCACGGCTAAATAAGTATGGACTTAGGCTCAAGAGATGTATTCTGGTGTTAACAACCTTCGTCGCACGTATGATCTTCATTAGTCCTCCTCCTCTCTCTCTCTTAGGGAGATTCATCTTTGGAGACTTATTATGCCAAGTTTCGCAGCATTTGTGACGAGCTCAATATTTGCGAGCCACTTTCCGCTGATCTTCAACTTATGCGCCGTCAGCGTGAGCGCATGCAGGTTGCTCGGTTTCTATCAGGTGTCTCATCTACTTATGACCCAGTTAGTAACCAGCACTTGGGGTCTATAACCACATAACTGGTACATCTATTCTCCTTTCTGGACGGCAGTCTATTGCTACATTGTCCATGTTACATTAGCCGACGGTTCCACCACTGCGATTATTGGTTTTGATTCCGTCCCTGTCACCTCTACTCTTACTTTGGATTCCGGTTTACATGTTCCTCGTTTTCCCTTTAATCTTATGTCTGTTAGTAAACTTACAAAGTTCTTGAATTGTTCAGTAACCTTCTTGCCTCATGGTTGTGTATTTCAGGATCTCAAGACGGGGAGAAAGATTGATGGCGGTGTTGAACGTGGTGGCCTATATTACCTCACTGATGGTGCTCCTATCCAGTCTGTTGCTCTTCAGTCATCTGAGCAACTCCATCAACACCATTGTCGCCTTGGTCACCCATCACTTCAAAGTTTGAAAACGTTGGTGCCTTCCTGTCGTCAGGTTCAAATCTTACCATGTGAGGCCTGCAAGTTTAGTAAACACCGTCGGGTGTCCTTTTATCCTGGCATTGTGAGTCGTGTGTCCCAACCTTTTCAATTAGTACATTCTGACATTTGAGGTCCTATGTGGATCCTAGCCTTTTTAGCTTTCAGTATTATGTTATCTTTGAGGATGATTTTTCTCGTGTTACTTATCTTTATCTTATGAAGGAACGATCCGAGTTGTAATATGTTTTTAAACCATTTTATATGGAGATAAAGACTCAGTTTAATACCTACATTGTATCTTTCGGTCTGATAATGCACGCGAATATTTTCATACTACCCTATCTCAGTTCTTTGATGATCATGGCATTCTTCACCAGTCATCTTGTGCTCGGACTCCACAGCAAAATGGGGTTGCCGAACGCAAGATCCTCCATTTATCATCTAAAGTTATGCGCGCTCTGTTGTTACAATGCAGGTTCCCAAATCTCACTAGAGTGAGGCTATCCTCACCGCATTTCATCTAATCAATCAGATGCCTTCTACAGTTCTTGGTAGTCAAATTCCCTTCAAGGTCTTGCCTCCTGGCCGTCCTCTCCACCACTTACCCCCTCGATATTTGGGTGCACGTGTTATGTTCAAGCTCTCGACCCTGTTGCGATAAACTTGATCCTCGGTCTATTCGATGTATCTTCATTGGTTACTCCCGGACTCAAAAAGGTTATAAATGTTACTCTCCATCCTTACAGCATCCCTTTGTATGTGTTGGTGTTACTTTTAATGAGTCATTACCTTTCTTTTCGAGTCCCCTCACTGCCGATGATCTTCCTGCACCAGAGTTTGTGTTTCCTATGTGCCATCCGCAGTTCCACCTCAACCCGCCGCTACATCTTCACCTCTGCTGCGAGATCCGGATAGTTGCCCTATAGCCCTTCGCAAAGGTATTCGCTCTTGCACTTCTCATCCTATTACTCAATTTGTTTCATATGATCACTTGTCTCCATCTCTTCGTACTTTTACTTCTTTTGTTTTCTCTATTTTTGTTCCTAACACTGTTCAAGAAGTCTTATCTGTATCTGAGTGGTAGCAAGCTATGGAGGATAAAATGTCTGTCCTTCATCGTAATGGCACATGGGAGTTGGTATTCCTCCCTGCAGGTAAAAAACCTATTGGTTGTCGTTGGATATTTACTATTAAATACCTTCCTGACGGTACCGTTGGGCATTATAAAACATGATAAAACGTGCCTTGTTGCCAAAGGGTACACCCAGACCTATGGCGTTGACTATTCTGAGACATTTTCACCGGTTGCCAAACTCGGTTCTGTTTGGGTTCTGATTTTTCTTGCTGCGAGCCTTGGTTGGCCATCGTTTCAGTTGGATGTCAAAAATGTCTTCCTCAACTGGGATCTTCAGGAGGAAGTTTATATGGAGCAACCATCTGGATTTGTTGCTTAGGGGGCACGTCACCAGGTTTGTCGTCTTCGCAAAGCACTATACGGACCTAAACAGTCTTCTTGAGTCTGATTTGGGAAGTTTAGTGATGCAGTATTATACTTTGGCATGCATTGCAGTCAGTCTGATCATTCTGTGTTCTCTCTTAATACTGATTGGGGGAAAATATTATTAGTTGTCTATGTGGATGACATTAATATTACCGGTAGTGACCAGCAAGACATTAATGAACTCAAATCATTCTTACACCACCAATTCCACAGAAGGATTTGGGAAAACTCCAAAACTTCTTAGGGATCGAAGTGGCGCAATTCAAGGACGGTATTAGTCTATCTGAACGGAAATATGTGCTAGACATCCTTGAGGATACTGGTTTGTTGGGAACTAAGCCTGTTGCAACCCCTATGAATCCCAACATCAAATTATGTGCTGACTAGGAGAAGTTATTTCCCAATCCTCATCAGTATCGTCGATTGGTTGGTAAGTTGGATTATCTTACTATTACCCATCCAGATATCTCGTTCGCAGTTAGTGTGGTAAGCCAGTTCATGTCTGCTCTCCATCACCCACATTGGGAGACGGCTCTTTGGATCACGAAATATCTTAAGGCACATTCGGGACGTGGTCTATTTTGTCGAGCCAGTGGACACTTGCAGGTTGAGGCGTTCACTGATTCTAACTGGACTAGAGGACCATCTAATAGAAGGTCCACTACTGGATATTGTGTATTTCTGGGTGAAAATCTTGTCAATTGAAAGAGCAAAAAATAGGTGGTTATCCAGTCTAGTGCAGAAGCAGAGTATAGAGCAATGGCACACACCATGTGTGAGATTGTATGGTTGCAATCATTTTTTGAGGAGATAGGAGTTCATGTGCCTATGCCTCTATATTGTGATAACCAAGCTGCAATTCACATTGTATCAAACCCAGTATTTCATGAGAGGACCAAGCATATTGAAATTGATTGTCATCTAGTTCGTGAGAAATTAACAGATGGTGTAATAACTACTCCATTTGTATCTACGGGTGCTCAATTTTCTGATATGTTTACTAAGTTTTTGTTCAAACCACGGTTAGAGTTTCTATGTAACAAGCTGGGTCTTTATGACATTTATTCTCCAGCTTAAGAGGGAGTGTTAAGAGTAGTAGTTTAGTGTTATCCCACATTGGATAATCTATATTGTGTTTTATCCTCACATAGTATAAATAAGACTAATGTGTGTTAGGGTTAATTAACAAAACCCTATATCCTTTTCCCTAAATCAAGTTTCAATCTACATCACATTTGTCTCTTCCAAGCACTTTCAATTGGCTCAGAAACATACCAACCATGAAGAAACACCTGGCAGTTCTGTTGCAGGTAGAGATTGACTTCCTCCACTACCAAATGCAACCCCTATTCTCACGTCAGGAGTTGATAAAAATGAGTACAATATTGCTTTTCCATCCAGAACTGGCATCAAGAGAAGCTGAAACAAGATAACAATAAGAAATAGTTAGTGATTTTCTGATCATGGTTAATCACGTGTATGTGCGAAAGTTTTCACATTTATTTGATGCAAGGGTCATTCAAATGGTCCATCTCCCTTAACAGAGAGAAAATATATTTTTGTTGACCGAGGACTGCAGCCAAAGCAACCAGAATATTAATAATAAAAGATAAAACAAGCTTCTGAAATGAAAAAACAAAACCCAGTTCTCATGTTTTATGTAACTGAAACTCTTTCATCTTACCAAGCTTACTCCATATCAAATACCAGCCGGAATGTCTTTCCATGCTCATCACTATGTCGGAATGATATTGTTGTGGCAAAGCCACTACAATGTTGTGTTAGGAATTGATGAATATTATCTTTTTTCTGGTACACTCCCTTGAAGAAAGTTTCCGCACGGGAACTGATGATATGGCCACGGCCCAACAAAAACACACCGAGAACATACAAAAGGCCCCTTCTTAAACATCAATTCATCAAACGTAATTTAGTAGATTGATTTAGAAATTCAAATAAGTCAATTTCCACTCAACAAAAAGAATAAAACTGTTAAAGTTTTATGTGTATAGGACTATAACTAGATTAGGATTATTTTTTGTTTCCTAAATAGAATAATAGATTAGTTAGAGTTATAGTTATAGTTATAGTTAAATTAGATCTCGTTTTACTTGTATAAATATTACACTTGATGAATAGAAAATTATTCAGAACCATTAAATTTAACATGGTATCAGAGCGGGACGACAAACCCTAGCCGTCAACCACCACTATCACCGCCCCAAAATCCAAGCGCATTACTGTTCATCGCGCGCACTGTTCATTGCGAACACTTTTCATCGTTGCGCGCACTATTCATCGCGAACACTGTTTAACATTGCACGCACCGTTCATCCGTTACTGTTCACCGTGCGTTACTGTTCACCGTTACCGTTCACTGTTCATTAGTGCACTGTTCGCTGCTCAGTTTTTTAGTTTCCGGTGACCCTCTGACCACTGCCGCCTCTCTGGTTTTTAGTTTCCGGCGACCATTGCCGCCGTCGCTCTATTTTCCAATTTCCAGCAGTTAGATCATCACTGCCGCCACCGTTCAGACCGCCGTCGCAGGACGTGCTCTCTGTTTAGTTGTTGATTTGCAGCTTATCGGTGTTTGCCCAACCGACTCAGCCACCATACAAATCAGTATCTGGTTCGTTATTTTTCTGCTAGTCGCTTCTGCTAGTTGCTTTTTGGTCAATGGTTGGTATTTTGTTAAATATCAATTCCATTCCAGATATGGTTACGGATCCAAAACCTGTTTCAACCGGTTCGTCTGGTCCTACAAACACTGTGAGCCATTATGACTAGCCTAATGAACGGACCTTTGAAAACGCTCCATTGGATATCAATTGTTAAGATATGGGCTCACGTGTAAATCAATTTTAAATTAATTGTCCAATTAGTAATTAGTAATTAGCAATTACAATTAGCTTAGTGTTAGAGGGTTGTAGTGTAATTATGTTCCTAGTTGTACTTATATAATGATTTTAATGAAAGGTAAAACCCAATTCGGGGTTCCAAAACTTTACATGGTATCAGAGTATCGATCAGTGCGTTTGTCCTGATCAGACGATTCTTTTTTGTTGAGTTTTCTCAACACTCAAACCCTAAACCAATTGAAACCCTAACCCTAATCCCTTAACCTAGCAGCCGCCGCCGCCGTTCCCGCCGACCGGTGTCGTCGCTGGCTGTCGTCGTTCCCGCCGGCGCTGGCCGATCGCGAGATCGCAATCTGAGTTCTCCCTCTCGCGATCTGAGTCTCTCGCGATCTCTCTCACTGCGAACGCCGGTCATCTCTCACCAGCGCGCCGGCCGCCGCCTTTTCCGCCGGCCGTTAGCCACTCTACTGGCGTTCGTTTCTCAGATCTGGTCATTGTTTTTTGGTTTTCTAGTGTTGCTGCATCTGATTGGTTCAGATCTGACTGGTATCCTTCGGTGGTCTCCGGTATCGTTGTATTACTTCAGATCTAGTTTCTTGGGTTATCATTCTAATCTATGGCGGACAATCTCTCAAACCTCTTGTTGGTGGTACGAGTACTACGAAGGATGAGTCGATTCGAATCTGGCCTCTTGATAACACTCCTTTGGATATTTGCCCTATTAAATTAGATGATACTAACTATCTGATTTGGTTTCGCACTTTTACATTGGCCATTGAAGCCCGAGGAATATCTGAATTCATTGATGGTCTGATTCCTAAACCTACAGATCCTGCTGAACTAAAACGGTTCAAGTCTCAGCAATCTTTAATTATGACTTGGTTGCTTAACTCTATGAGAGCTGATATTCACCACACCTTTCCGCTGCTTGAGACCCCGTATGCGATTTGGACTACTGCAGCCTGTACCTATTCTCAGCAAGGGAATGATGCTCAGTGTTTTGAGTTGAGAAAGAAACTTCGTACATTGGACCAACATCATCGGTCAGTCGCTGAGTATTATGCCGATTTGAGTCGTGCCTGGCAGGAGCTTGATCATTATCAGGGGTTTCAAGCTGTATGCACTGAAGATGCTACTAAATGGATCAAGCGACTAGAAAAAGAACGGGTTTATGATTTTTTGACGATATGGAGTATGATCAGATTAGGGTACAAGTGCTGAGTCGCGTTCCGTTTCCATCCTTGGGTGAGGCATATGCTATTGTTCAGCAGGAGGAGAGTCGTTGAAGTGCTATGTTACATACTACTCCTACACGTTCTGCCTTAGTGGCCACTCCTCCATCGAGTGGTCCATCTGGTGCTAGCGGTGGTGTTGCTGATCGTGCTTCTCTTCGGTGTGATTATTGCCACAATACCGGACACACCAGGGATTTTTGTTGGAAGTTACATGGTCACCCTCCTCGTGGCAAGGGCGGTGGCCGTGGTGGTCGTGGTCGTGGCTTTGCGCGTTCTCAGGCTCAGGCTCACGTCTCCGAGTCTACAGTTTCTCCTTTTGCTGACTCTGGGGTTCAGTCCGATGGTGATCGTGCTGGTGGTTTTTCTCAGGGGAGATGCTAGCTCTCAGGCGCCTTATGGCTCGAGTTGATTCTCCATCTACTCCCGCTTCTACTTCCAGTTCTCCTTCCACTCAGTACGCTCACACAGGTATCTCAACTAGTGCTTTTACTGCCTCTTCTAGTATTCCTTGGATTATTGATTCCGGTGCATCCGATCATATGACAGGTTGTTCATCTGTTTTTGACTCTTATTCTACTTGTTCTGGTAAAGATAAGGTCCGAATAGTTGATGGATCTCTCTCTGCTATTTCAGAAAAGGGCTCCATTCGCTATTCTCCTACTATTTCTCTTTCTTCAGTTCTATGTATTCCTAATTTTGCTACTAATTTGGCTTTTGTCAGGAGCTTTATCCATTCTGCAAATTGTTCTATGACATTTCCTTCTCATTGTGTTTTTCAGGAACTGGATATGGGGAAGGTGATTGGTAGTGGTAAAGCACATGATGGTCTCTATTTCTTGGAGTCTGCACCTCCGTCACCTTTGTCCTATGGCCAGGTCCTACATGCAGACAGTAGTTCTGATCTTTCTTTACTGCATCAGTGGCACCGGAAATTGGGTCATCCTTTTTTTGGCATTTTAGAAAAAAAAAATTCTCATTTAACTAAGTCTTGTTCTAAGAGTCAATTTTTTTGTGAAGCTTGTAAACGTGGGAAACATACACACTTTTTTTATGCTCCTATTAATAAAAGAAGTAGTGCTCCTTTTATGGTTATTCACTCTGATGTTTGGAGCCCTTCTCCTGTTACCTCTTTTAAAGGTTTTCGTTGGTTTGTCACGTTTATTGATTGTTATTCTCGTGTGACTTGGGTGTATCTCCTCAAGTCCAAAAGTGAGGTATTTTCTTATTTTATGTCGTTTCATCGGATGGTGCACACACAATTTGAAACCCCTATTAAAGTTCTTCACAGTGATAATGGCCCCGAATATATTGACCAGGCCTTTCATGCCTATTTGGATGCACATGGCATTCTCTTTTAAACGATTTGTGTTGACACCCCACAACAAAATGGGATTTCCGAACACAAAAATCTTCATCTTGCTGAAGTCGCTAGCTCCCTTCTACTTACCATGCATTTTTCAAAATATTTTTGGGGAGAAGCGATTTTGGCCGCAGCTTATCTTATCAATCGTCTCCCTTCCAGTGTTCTCCACTTCAAAACTCCTATTTCGTGTCTTCCTCACCCGTGTCTCGTCTCGTCTCTTTCCCCAAAAGTCTTTGGTTGTGTTTGCTTTGTCCATGCTTCTCACCCAGTGGGTGGCAAGTTAGGTCCTAAAGCTCATAAGTGTGTCTTTGTTGGGTACTCTCCCACCCAGAAGGGATATGAGTGTTACGATCCTTCCTCTCAGAAATTTTTTGTCTCTGTGGATGTTACTTTTTGGGAGACCGAGTCTTTTTACTCTCCTTCCACCCCATCTCTTCAGGAGGAGCCACCATCTACTAGGCAGGAAGAGATGTTTTTACCATCTCCTAGTGAGAGGGAGACCATTAACAGAGAGGAACCTATATCTGTTAACAGGGCAGGCAAGGACATTGGTGAACAGGTTGGGCATGAACAACATCTTGCCAAGCCAGCTGTATTGCAGACATATAAGCGAAAAGGCAAATCCTCATGTGTGGCGCCATCGTGCCAATCACCACTACCAGTTCCATTTCCAGTCCTAGACCCTAACGCTGATTTATCGGGTAATGAATCTTCTTTTGAACCATCTTCTCTTGAGTCAAGTGATCTCAATATTCCTGTTGCTCTCCGAAAGGGTGTTAGACAGTGTACCCAACATCCCATTCTCAGTTTGTCTCGTATGATCGCTTGTCTCCTTCGTATCATGTTTTTGTTTTCTCTCTTTTTTCTATATCTATTCCACAGTATTGGCAGGATGCGATTAAGATACCTAAGTGGAAGGAAGCTATGGTAGAGGAGATGACAGCTTTGAAAAAGAATGGCACTTGGGAATTAGTATCTTCTCTAGGAGAAAAGAAACCAGTAAGCTGCAAATGGGTGTTCACTATTAAACAGAATGCCGATGGGACAGTTGACAGATACAGGGCAAGACTGGTTGCTAAGGGTTTCACCCAAACCTATGGGACTGACTATGAAGAGACTTTTGCTCTTGTAGCAAAGATGAATTCTGTTCGGGCCCTACTCTCTTGTGCTGCCAATTTGAATTGGCCCCTTCAACAGTTTGACGTGAAAAGTGCTTTCCTCCATGGTGATTTAGAAGAGGAAGTCTATGTGGCGATACCGCCGGGGTTTTCCTCAACTGCAAGTGAAGGAAAGGTTTGTAGATTGAGGAAGGCCTTGTATGGTTTGAAACAATCACCAAGATCTTGGTTTGACAGGTTTTCGAGGGCTATGTTTAGATTTGGATACGGCAGAGTCATGCTGATCATACTATGTTTATCAAAAGTAGTGAGGTGGTTAGTGGTGATTATTTCCGGAAGAAATTGCGGGCGGATTTTTGGATGAAAACAATTTCAGGTCGTCGGGATATGATAATGACAGGCAATGACATGGATGAGATTTCTGACCTTAGAACTCAACTGGCTCAAAAATTCGAGATCAAAGGATCTAGGATTAATGAAATACTTTCTTGAGATGGAAGTGGCGAAATCTGACAAAGGTATATTTTTATCTCTCAACGGAAGTACATTCTTGATTTGTTGGAAGAAATAAGTATGCTAGGTTATAAACCTGCAGATTTCCCTATTGAGGCTAATCACCATCTTAATGGCGGTACGGGGAAACGTACTGACAAAGAGAGATATCAGAGACTTGTGGGTCATCTGATTTATTTAGCTCACACTAGATTGGATATTTCATATGCTGTGGGGGTTGTTAGTCAGTTTATGCATGATCCACGTACCGCACATATGGATGCTGTTTATCGCATCTTGCGATATCTCAAGTCAGCTCCAGGAAAGAAAATTTTGTTCTCTAGCCATGGTCATTTGTGTCTAGAAATATTTACTGATGCGGACTGGGTAGGGTCTGTAGAGGACAAACGCTCTACATCTAGCTACTGTGCTTTTATTGTGGGGAATTTAGTGACTTGGCGAAATAAGAAGCAATCAGTGGTTGCTCGATCCAGTGCAGAAGCCGAATATAAAGCTATGGCTCATGGTGCTTACGAGCTTCTGTGGCTTCACACCTTATTACAGGATTTGGGGACTGGAGATAATAGTCCGATGAAACTCTACTGTGACAATAAAGCTTCCATAAACATTGATCATAATCCGGTTCAACATGATAGAACGAAACATATAGAGATTGACAAGCACTTCATCAAATAGAAGCTGAGCGAGGGTTTAATATGCATGCCTTTTGTGCAGTCTGAAGATCAACTAACGGATATATTCACAAAAGGCCTTGGCAGCAAGACATTTCATCCCATTGTGTCCAAGTTGGACTTGATTGATATCTTCGCATCGACTTGAGGGGGAGTGTTAAGATATGCGCTCACGTGTAAATTAATTGTGCAATTAATAATTAGTAATTAGCAATTAGCTTAGTGTTAGAGGGTCTTAGTGTAATTATGTTCCTAGTTATACTTATATAATGATTGCAATGAAAGGTAAAACCCAATTTCGGGGTTCCAAAACTTTACATCTATTCTATCAAATTGGACGGTACCAATTATTTGATTTGGTCTCACACTTTCACATTAGCTATTGAAGCCCGAGGGACGTCCGAATTTATTGAGGGCCCTATTCTTCCTCCCAGTGAGAGTGAGCCTGTTGCACTTAAGCACTTTAAATCTAAAAAATCTTTAGTTATGACCTGGTTATTTACCTCAATGCAGGATGACATTCGCCACACCTGTCTGCTCTTGGATACCCCGTATAAGATTTCAACTACTGCAGCCCAAACCTACTCGCAACAAGGTAATGATGCACGATGTTTTGAGTTGAGAAAGCGTCTTCGAACGTTGGATCAACATCATCAGTCTGTTGCTGTGTATTATGCGGAAATAAGTGGAGTATGATAGGAGTTTGACCACTATCAAGGCTTTCAGGCTGTTTGTACTGAAGATGCTGCAACTTGGATTAAAAGATTGGAGAAAGAGTGAATTTATGACTTCCTTGCTAGCCTAGATATGGAATATGATCAGATACATGTACAGGTACTGGGTCGTATTCCGTTTCCATCTTTGGGGGAGGCTTACGCCATTGTCCAGCAGGAGGAAAGTCGAGGGGTGCTATGGTGCACTCTCCTTCTGATCATTCTGCCTTGCTTGCCACCCCTTCACTAGGTGGTAAGCTCCAGTCTAGTGCTAGTAGCGGGCCTTGGGATCATGAGTATTCAAGTGTGATTATTGCAATAACATCGGTCATACCAAAGATTTTTGCAAGTGTGACTATTGCAATAACATCAGTCATAAAGATTTTTGTTGGAAGTTATATGGCTGCCCCCCGCCCACGTGGGCGAGGGGGTGACCGCGGTGGTCGTTGTCGTGGCTCTGGGCGTTCTCAGGCTTAGGCCCATGTTTCGGAGTCGGTGCCTACCACCTTACTGGATTCTGGGTTCAGTACTAGGGCCCACGAAAGCGATGGGTTCAAGAATCTTCTGATCATGTTGGTAGTTTTTCTCAGGAGGAAATACAAGCTCTCCGGCGCCTTATGGCTCGAGTTAATTCTCCATCTACTATAGCTTCCGCTTCCACAACAGCCTCCACATCATCCAATTTTGCTCACACAGGTATCCCAGTTAGTGCACTTACTGCCTCTTCTACTGTTCCCTAAATTATAGATTTCGGTGCTTCCGATCATATGACAGGTTATTCTTTTGTATTTGATTCTTACTCTACTTGTTCTGGTAAGGATAAAGTCAGAATAGCCGATGGAACATTTTCTGCTATCTCGGGAAAAGGTTCTGTTCGCTATTCTCCCTCCTTGTTTCTCTATTCAGTTCTACATATTTCAAATTTTGCTACTAACCTTTTGTCTGTTAGTAATATTACTCGTTCTGCAAATTGTTCAGTGACTTTTTTCCTACTCATTGTATTTTTTAGGAACTGGATACGGGAAAGGTGATTGGCAGTGGTAAAGCACATAGTGGTCTCTACTTCTTTGGACTCAGCACCCCGTACAACTCCTTCAATTTTACATGTGATTTAGCTCTGCAAGCAACCACAAATTCTGTACTTTCTATGTTACACCAGTGCCACCGTAGATTAGGTCATCCATCTTTTGGAATCTTAGAAAAAAAAATTTCTCATTTAGTTCAACATTGTCCTAGGAGTCAATTTTTTTGTGAAGCCTGTGAGCTTAGAAAACATAAACGTTCTTTTTATGCACCTATTAATAGAAGAAGTGACACTCTATTTATGGTTATTCATTCTGATATTTGGGGGTCCTTCTCCCGTTCCCTCTTTAAAAGGTTATCGGTGGTTTGTCACTTTTATTGACTGTTTTTCTCGTGTCACGTGGGTGTATTTACTCAAGTCTAAAGGTGATATCTTTTTCTGTTTTCAATCCTTTCATGTCATGGTTCACTCAGTTTGATTCACAGATCAAAATTCTCCGTAGTGACAATGGCACTAAATATATTGATAGGAATTTTAGGGCTTTCCTAAATGCCAATTGTATACTTTTTCAAATCACTTGTGTTGACACTCCATACCAAAAAGGAGTTGCCGAACACAAAAATTGACATCTTTCTGAGGTTGCTCGCTCCCTTTCGTTCACTAAGAATGTTCCTAAATTTTTATGGGGCGAAGCCTTTTTAACTGTCACCTACCTTATAAACCGCTTACCATCCAGTGTTTTCCACTTTAAAACTCCTCTACAATGTCTCCGAACAGCTTTCGTGTCACGATACTTCCTCCGCGAGTTTTTGGTTGTGTGTGTGTTGTTCATGCCCATCATCCCTCGGGTGGCAAGTTAGGTCCTAAAGCCCAAATGTATTTTCATTGGGTACTCCCCTACCCAAAAGGGCTACAAATGCTACAAGCCTTCTTCTAAAAAAGTTTATGTTTCTATAAATGTCACTTTTTGGGAGTCTAAGTCGTTTTACTCTCCCTCTCTTCCATCTCTTTAGGGGGAGTCTAGTCTGGAAGAGATGTTTACCCGGTATACCATATTGAGGGGGAGCCCATGTTTGCTTAAGGGACAGCCGCACTTGACATACATGACAAATATAGTGAGAGGGAGCCTATATCGGATAAAGGGGCAACCACACATGACGTTGGTGGTGATATGGGGGAACGGCTACACCGACTACAACAGACTCACTTAAAAACCTACACTAGCCGATAGAACACAAAATCCTCATGTGCAATACCACCTTGTCCATGACAATCGCTTACTCCAATTCCAAATTCCTCGATTGACCCATTTGGTAATGACTCTTCTCTCACTGAAACTCCATTTATTAATTCTAATATTGATTCTGATAACATTCCTATTACTCTTAGAAAAGGTGTTAGGTCATGTACTCAACATTCTATTTTCCAGTTTGTTTCTTATGATCGTTTATCTCCTACGTACCATGCTTTTGTTTCGTCTCTATCTTCTATATCTATTCCACAGAAATGGCAGGATGCTATAATGATACCTAAGTGGAAAAGAGCCACGGTAGAGGAGATGGCGGCTTTGAAAAAGAATAGCACTTGGGAGCTAGTATCACTTCCAAGGGAAAAGAAAGCAGTAGGATGGATGCAAGTGAATTTTTACTGTTAAACAGAATGCTAATGATATAGTTGAAAGAGATACAAGGCAAGATTTGTTGCCAAAAGTTTTACTCAAACCTATGATATTGACTACGAGGAGACGTTTGCTCCAGTAGCAAAAATGAACTATGTGAGAGCTTTACTCTCTTGTGCGGAAAATTTGAATTGGCCCATTTATCAGTTTAATGTGAACAATACATTTCTTCATGGTGAGTTAGAAGATGAGGTGTATATGGATATACCACCAGGTTTTCCTTCTTCTGTCTAGCTTGAAAAAGGCTCTTTATGAGTTGAAATAGTAACCTAAAACATGGTTTGGCAGATTTTCAAAAGCTATGTTGCAATTCAGATACAAACAAAGTCATGCCGATCACACTATATTCATCAAAGGAAGTGCTGCTAAGATTGCTATTTTTATTGTTTATGTTGATGATATAATAATGACAGGCAATGATATAGATGAGATTCTTAGTCCCAAGTTTAGCCTGGCTCAAGAATTCAAAATTAAGGATTTGGGATCACTGCAGTACTTTCTAGGAATGAAAGTGGCAATGTCTGATCGAGGTATTTTTATCTCCCGACAAAAGTACATCCTTGATCTATTGGAAGAAACAGGTATGTTGGATTGTAGACCTGCAACTTCCCCTATTGAGGCAAATCATCAACTCAGTGAAGACTCGGGAGAACGCACTGATAAGGAGATATATCAGCGTCTAGTGGGCCGACTAATATACTTAGCCCACACTCAACCAGATGTTTCTTATGCAGTAGGCATTGTTAGTCAATACATGCATGATTCTCGTGCTTCACACTTGGATGCAATCTATCGTATTTTGAAGTATCTCAAATCAGCTCCAGGAAAAGGGATCTTGTTTTCTAATCACGGTAACTTACGGTTAGATGCATTCATTGATGCCGACTGGGCTAGTTCTGTGGATGATAGACGTTCACTTCCGGCTACTGTACTCTCCTTGGGGGGAATTTGGTTACTTGGTGAAGTAAGAAGCAATCAGCGGTCGCCAGGTTTAGCGCAAAAACTGAGTATCGAGCTATGGCTCATGGAGTTTGTGAGCTTCTGTGGTTCCAAACCTTGTTACGTGATTTGGGAATATCTGATAATTGTCCAATGAAACTATACTGTGACAACAAAGCTGCCATAAACATTGCTCATAATGTTGTTCAACATAACAGAACGAAGCATATTGAGATTGACAGACACTTTATTAAAGAAAAGCTAAGTGATGGGTCGATATGTATGCCTTTTGTGAAATCTGAAGATCAATTAGCTGACATCTTCACAAAAGAGCTGGGCAACAAGAGTTTCCACCCCATTGTGTTTAAGTTGAGCCTGATTGATATATTCGCACCAACTTGAGGGGGAATGTTAAAGTTTTATGTGTATAGGACTGTAACTAGATTAGGATTATGTTTTGTTTCCTAAATAGAATAGTAGATTAGTTAGAGTTAGAGTTATAGTTAAATTAAATCTCGTTTTACTTGTATAAATATTACACTTGATGAATAGAAAATTATTCAGAACCATTAAATTTAACAAAAACAAAACAAAATCTCTCTTTGAAATCTGAACTCCCTCTCATTTTTACAATTGAACTGAGCCCCTAAACTTAAGGCTGAGTCTACAATTGGGTATCAACTATTTAGTGATATCAAAGATCACTACATCAAAAACACTTCCTGTAAGAGAGGATAAAGACCGCAAACATACAATTATGGATTTATGAAGGAAGTAAAGGAGAGAATGAGGTTACATACTTCACCCTTGATGTGCATGCTGTTTATGACGATTCGGGCAGTTCCCATTAAAGGCTTCGCCAACTTAGCAAATAGCAAAATATTTATATCCGTAGAATCCCAATCAAAACCCAAACGCATGAGTCGCTGTCAACATACAGTTCATGAACCATGAGCTTTCTTCCTAGTACAGAAATAAGAAAACAAAAACAAAGTATAGCATGGTATCAGAATATCTTGTGCTGAATGTTCAAGTATGAGGAGAATCCTGTATTCTTCATTTCATTAATTGTTTTCTGTTTTCATGTCATGGCTATCTGTATTATATGTTGTATCATAATTGCAACATCCGCAAATCAATCTTTAAAAAAAATGCTCAAATCCATCTCACAAATCTATCATGTGTCTTCGTCCATGTTGCATACTAGATAATGGTAACAGAACATAGATAATCATTTCTTCAAGCTCCTACTTATATGAAACTGCTAATTTCGTTCTTCCTGTAGTATTTCACATACAAATAAATGAACCTTCAAAGTCATATGTTTATTTCTTTACCTTACCAAATTTTAGCATCTTCCTTTACCTTCTTCTCAGGTCTAATTCTGAAAACAAGAATATATCGAGTTACATCCAACTGGGATCTCTTTGCATCATTTTTCTTATCAAGAAGAGCTGTCAAGATTGTGACTCGATGCAATGGAAGTTAGCCTCTCCACTAAAAACTAGGCGTGATCTCCAAAACCCTACTGTAAGCGGTAGCTTTGTCCTACGTGCACAAGCTTATCAAGAAAATTTGTGATTCACACTACCTGACAAAACTAAAATATCAATATAATTATTTTTATACACGAATATGTTTCTGCACATAGAATATGTTTCTGCACATACTTTTATTGTCTTCCTTTAAAATAGATGAACAAAAACCTCAGAACACTGCCTTATAGATTTTGGTTGGTATATTTATCAGTTGTTCATTAAAGTTCTTAGCGTATTTACCATGTATTCAGTTCGGTGTCAATAAATCGTACCTCTTGTACACTTGCACTACTGTTTATATCGGAAAACGACACTGGCCACTTATGGGGCAATATGTGGCGCTCATTGGAGGTTTTAACAAAACAAGAGAGTTCAGGACATGGTCAGTGTTGGAACCCGCGCACAGTACAGGGTCTGACCACACTGGACAACTCCACCATTTTCATTCTCAATCGTATACTATTATGTGGGAGAGAAAAGGGAAAAAAGTTTTGTGAAGACATGAGTGAAGCCAAATAAGTAGTATATGTACACGCACGCCTACATACACAAAAGCTACAAAAGGGGAATATCTGTGGTGCCAAATTTATAGGAAAACTGTTACAAGGGGCACTTGGTAGGTCCTAATTAGTCCGGTGATATTGAGGGCCCACATGGTTATTGACTCCCCATGACCCAATGCCAACTGCTCACTACACCTCTCATCAGACCCATGTTTTGATGAGGAAAGTGGGGATAAGCTCCGATGGAGAAGAAGACATGGGACAGGACTGGTGTAAGGCCCTGAAGCAAGTGGTAATGGTACATTCCAGACCTGAATCAGTTTGCGTTCGCCTATAAATACAAGTTTATAAGGCTAAATCCAGGCTCTCGTGCCAAGAATTCAGCATTTAACTCATCTTTCATTTGGCCCACACCTATAATTTCATTTTCACTAAATCTACTTGAGTTTCATTTCGATTAAGAGCCTATTCTACCTAGCAATTTCTAGTCAACTCCTTAACTTCGTTATTTCATAGATAATGAAGTTCTTCATTGGTATGAGTTAAATTCCATAGTTGTTTTTCACGTCAATTTAGTTTGTTCCATTTTCCATCAATGTCTAGTAAATTCTAGGTCCACTTTATTGAGGTAAACTAAGAACCACTTGTGGCTCATACCCCTAGGTCATACACCTTCGCTACATACGAAGTCAAATTACGACATCCACGCCTACATCAAAGTTGATCGCAATCCGATCCTGGCACGCCCGAACAACTGCACCACCGCTCTCGCCTAGAGTGTAAAAGCTCCCTAAGGAGGCCAAACAACTACCTAAGGTCTAAACTATCCAATACCCTGATGCATCAGGTCAGCCTATAATGTACTCAAATAAGCTCAAAACACTTGTAAAATGACAAGAACATCAAAACGAGAGATGGACACACATCATGTTATTCACATCGAATGATAAATTTTGAATATAGTCACGCATCGTGTTACTATCATTTTGAGTAACCTATATCAACACATATCAATGCTTTTTTATTTTCTCATTCAATTGTTGCCATGTCCAACAAACATCAACCATTTAAGACCATAATCCAGCCCAGTACTTGTGTCAAAATAATTATTCCTCATACCTTTCCCCCCTGAAAAAAAACACAAATAACATGAATACAACTTCTCGAAGCAGAAACCAAAATTCAGACCTGATCACCTGAAGTTGACCACCGAGCACCATTAAGCCCCAAGACAGGAGGGCATGAACCTAGTGAAAATTCTTGCAATTCTATTTTTTCCTATAAAACAGAAAGCTTGGTCTCAGAGAACATAATTAAGCACGGTTTTAGATGTACAATTCAGTGTAAAAAGGTAGGACACTTACAATTAGCCTTGGCTTTCGATGCTTCAAGCGTTTCTGCACGAATAAAAATTATGATCATCACACCCATTAATTTCTATTTAGAACACAGGAGATAGTAAACAGAAAAGAAAACACAGTTTGATGTTTCAAATAATGAGTTCCGGTACAAAGAATATTATTCAATCCAGATAGTAATCAAGGAAATGCTACAAGAAAAAAACCACTCTGTTAGATCTTCTTATAGAATGTCAACTATTTTTCTAAAGAGATGGGAAAACAAATTTTGGCTCTTCCAATGAGAGAACTCCTCTACAACTTTCGCCTCATAGTAGTTTCAAGTGCTACTTGGCTGGATCCTAAGATCTTATTGTCTTATTATCCAGTAACTCATGCAAAGCATGCAGGGACACATCACAAATTAGACATGGACAGTCAAACCCATAGATATAATTGGAAGAGGGTCTAGAGGCGACATCACTAGGTAGGAGTTTTCAGAAGATTCAGACTCCCCCTTTATCGTGGAATACAGAACATAACTCTTAATATCCATTCCTGTGAAAATTCATTTTGTAGGTTCTTATAAAAACTGTTAGTCATACTTGGTCACTTATTTCAACTAAAATGAACATCAGTTGAATCCATAACTGTGACTGGTAAATAAACTATCACATCAGTGGAAAGGCACAGAGGACCAAAACAGAAAACTTTTTCTTTTATTTTGGTATATGGTTACACTTCCATAAACATAAATGTGCAAAAAAAAAAAAGGATAAAGATATGACAATACATAAAGTATGATAATAGTCGAGTTACGCGTAAGCTAACCCTGATACCTAGAGTTATAAAAACAAACAAGAAGATAAAGATATGAAATGGAATTGTTCCATTACCTCTAAAAGATGACAAAAAAACTAGAGGTCTAGAGTAGGTGGAGACAGTAATAAAACTACTCTGTATATTTAGCTATAAATCAATTCTCTTGTTACACTTAAGTCGGACCAAACAGAAATAAAGAACAGGGGAATCACCTCAACGATAGATGAGAACCTCAAGCAAAGCTTTGGGTTAATGTAGTTGGGCCAAATATCCATTAATAACTTGTTCAGCCATTCACAGTGCTCCAATGGTGTTACTGGCTTTATAACAAGCAAAAAGCCAAAAGTTAATTTCAAAAAATTCGATTGAGCTGCGGACTAAGAAAAGAGAACTCACCGAAGTGTGGAGTATGACTTGCTTCCATTTTCTATTCAAGTCCTCCACAAGGATACGGCGTTGATAACTCCCATACTGCAGATAAAGTCGTTGAATTTTCATCTCAATGCAATTATTCTCATTTCATTCAATCATAACCAGATTTTCTGGAAAAAGAAGGAAAGCAACACAAGAAAAAATAAAACAATGAACTTTACCAAATATGCACATGAAGAATAGAGTCAATCCCAGTATCAGGAGCAAAACAAGAAGACAGTGGTTAGCTGGTTACTCTCATTTGTATAATTGAGGTTCCTTCATGTAACGTTTGGAGTATTACAGTAGTTAACAGAATTGAATAATGACTGAGCTGAATTAAGTACTACCACAGAATTAAAAAAAGCAACTCAATCAGAAAATTAACTTAGATGAAAAGTAACAAAAAATTAGAATATCAACACTGGTCAAAAACAACAAAAAAATCAAAATAAAATGTATGTGGGTAAATTTCTGGGTGCCTAAAAAATACTTCCCTCAAGCTTGGCTGAAGATTTGGATCACTCTGTATAAAGGAAACCTAACATGCACGACACTAAATCATCAAAGAACCTTCCGCCTCTGTAGGAGAGGACACTCCAATGATCAAGCCAGTACTAAGCCCTGCAAACTCTATATCAAGACATGTAATAGCAAATTATAGTGTACCTTTTTACCCTTAGGGTTACTTCTCTATATAGAGATTCTCCCTTCCTGTATTCCAATCCCGTCCCACCACTAACTCCTCATAAGTTGTGGTCCATTCTTTAAGACCATTAGTCCCTATCTGGATGCGCCTTATCCGAACTCTTCAAAGTCAAGTCTTATCTCCATTGTTAGAGTTCCACTCAATTGTTAACTTATCATTAATAGTCGAGTTTGTCTAGGATTCTTCATCCTTGTCCAGCTAGGTTTGGTCCCGAACTATCTGGATCTTATTCCTTAATGCTAGAGTTTGAACACGACTCACTAGCCACTTTTCTCAGGTTAGGCAATTCATAGATCTAATCAGCCACATGCGGGTGGGTATACAAGAACACCTTGTTCCCAAACCGGCATCTCGCCTATTCATTTGGGAAAACCCTAATTAGGTTAATTAAGTTTTCTTCCTTCAATTGCACTCCACTGAACAACCGGAGTGAACAAAACTTATTTTCTCTTCACATTTTGTTCCGCACCGCTCTCTATTCGGCCACATCTTGTTCGGGCAAATAATTTGTAAACCGCCCAATTTCAATCCGTCCCATCACATTAAATATGAGAAGACTTGAGCTAGCTGATTGGGAAACCAACATCACCCTCTGCACATGCCTTTTCAATAACTTCTCTCTTTAAGAGGAAGACCCTCATTTCTCTATTACATTACCTTTCACTCTTCTTTTTCATCCTACGGCCTCTCATAACCCTCTCGTCCTTCCACCATTTTACCAGACCCAAAATCCACAAAAAGCCTACGTTTGTCTTCACACGCTAGGGGCATCTTTAGGACCCAATGTAATACGCCTGGAAAAATGGAAAAATTTCATTGCCGCTACAACTCCCAACGCCATTCACAAAGGACGACATGGGATATGGAGAGTCGCAATAGGTGACGCATGTCAGGTTCCCCCTTCATCCCTTCCTTCATAGGGTTCTTTCGTGGTATCAACTCAATCCAATGAGTATTTCCATAAACATTTTCTGTATAACCATGGGAATTGTATAACTTAATGGTTGGCACAATTATTGCATGTTTAACTGTGTTGATTGGTACAACTAGCCTTCCCTATGGAATTGCCAGCCGACCTCTTCTTGTTAAGCCCCTTATTCAAATCACGAATTTCTGTTCCCGTGCATCAAGTTCACACTCCTTATCCTCCATGGTGTGATCCCTTCTCCGTACCCACTCTTATAGATCCTGATCCCCCGAGGTCTATCTACCATTCAAGATTGATCATCTTTGTATGAGCAAGATCTCTCCCCTACCTCGTTCGGCATCATGAGGGTCTTTTTGGCGGAGTCCTCAACTGGTCATTGCCCCACTTTTCTCCCTGGCGTGCGTGCCTTGATTTAGTTCGTATTATGTTGCTAGCCATTTGGGTTTGTTTCTTTCCCATAGACGGGCCAAATTTGGTGATATTTTTTTGGGAGCCTAAAGAATACTTCTTACACCATGGCCGACCATTTGGATCACTCTCTTTGTCGGAAATGTAACCTACAAGACAAGAAACCGGCAAAAAACCCTCCTCCTCTGGTAGATGGGAAGGCACTTAAGCCAATAATTGGCCTTGCAAATTCTCTATATCAATACGTGTAATAGTAGATTACATCTTACCTTTACCTTTTAGGGTGTACTTCTTTATATAGAGGCTCTCTCAGTGTATTTGATTCCCTCCTGGCCATTGATTCCTCGTTAGCTGTGGTCTATACTTTCAGACCATTGATCCCTAACTAGATAAGCCATATCCGAACTCTTCAGAGTCGAGTCTTGTCTCCATTGTTGGAGTTACACTCAAGTTTTAACTTCTCATTAATAGTCAAGTTTTTCTAGGATTCCTCATCCTTGTGCAACTACGTCTGGTTTCAAACTATTCGGGGTTGGATCTTATCCCTTAATGCTAGAGTCCGAACACGACTCTCTAATCGCCCTTCCTGGATAGGCCAATTCATGGATCTGATCTGCCACATGCGAGTGTACAGGAACACCATGTTGCCGAACTCTCGCCCATTCACTCGAAAAAAATCTAACTAGGTTTTACTTCGTTCAATTAACTTGTAGACCGTCCAGATTCAGAAACTAAAAGAAATTGACTAAAACTAACAGAATTAGAACTTGAACCTATTTGAACATGTATAGAAAATAATAGTGCGTCTAGCCCACCCTATTTTGAGCACATCACCTGATATTATTCAATAGGGTTAAAGCATGAGTGGAAAAAAATCAAACGAACGGAAAAACAGATATCTATCTAGAAGTAATAGTGTTTACTCAGCAACAAAATAAGACACAAAAGAATCAAATAATAAGCAAATAAGATATCATAACCAAACGGTCCGGGTCCAAATCCAACCAATCATAAGACGAAAAAGGGATGAAAAGAACAGAATGGTAAAATCAGTAACCGGATTAGTTCCTTTAAATTCAATTGATATGCGAAACCATGTATTAATAATAGCAATAGAGAGCACACAATTGACAATTCCACGAAATGCTCATAGCTAGTTGCAACACCACTAACCAATCAGTTCAAAAATAAGAGCGGAATTTACCTGAATGGTAGCCCAAACGGCAACCACAAGCGGAACCCAACTGGAGAAGCTAAAAACCCATCTCTCGATAATCCACCCTACTAAAATCAAAGGAATTATGAAAGGTAGAAGAGACTTATCCACGAATAAATGGTTCAAAAATTCTAGAGCTTCATTCCAATCAAAACTTCTTGTTTTTCTTCTGCTCATTTTTCGACAAGAATTCGGTTAGCCTTCGCTGAATTCACTTTCTCAGCACCAAATTGAGCTGACCACTAATGGCTTCAGACATTCGAAGAAACAAAATTGGATTTTCGGTTTAGATCAGGAAGAGAGGAAAAAATCCCAGAACCCAGATTCCTTGAAAATTCAGAGGAATAAAAATGAAAAGAAAATTCAGTCGCGTCTGGCAGGCCGAGAGAGAGAGAGAGAGAGCGAGAGCGAGGGAGAGGAAAAGTCTAAGTCAGAGGAGTAAAGTCCAGAAAATATAGTTGAAACTATGTGTACTTTAGGACAAGGGGATCGTCCGTTAAAATTGCAGACATTTAGAACGACATACTCGCTTACGTGGTTCCCACCATGTACGACTCAAATAAGCCCATTTAATTTTGGATATTAATGCTATTATTTTATATTTTTTTTTAACAATTTTTTTATTAAGTTCGTAATAAATTTTTTGGATAAATTAAGATTATTAAAAAATTAAAAAAATATTAAGATGAAATAAATCAAAAAATACAATTTTTAAATTTTTAAGATTTAAAAATATAGTTTTTAAACTTCTCAAGAATTTAGAAACTAGAAACTAAAGAATTATGAAAAAATTTCAAAAATATTAACTCTAAAATTCACTAAAGATGTAAACTTTTGAAAACTATAATTTTAGAGTCGCCTTACGTGAACTTTTATCAATTTCGATTCACATTTTTAAGATTTTCTAATTTACAAAAAATTAAAAAATTAGATAATACACTTGTATCATTAAAAAAAATAATTTATTTCAAAATCAAATGAATTATTTACATAAATTTCTTCCACCATAATGTCATTTCAGTTTTACATTAAGTTTTAGATCTCATAAATAGTGATAAAATTATGACTTAATTTTTGTCACGATATTTGCCCTTCTCTATCACTACCAACGATCGGATAGATTAATTTTAATTGTCTTTACTCCACTCATTGGATTAATTATAGTTCCATATTTTAAAATGAGATAGTAACCCCGCATTGGTAAAATAAAATTGGTAATTTGTTTCTTATAAATAATTATTAAAGAACAATCAAATAAAGAACACTCACAGATAAAATATAATTTAAAAAGACAAAGTAAAATGCATAAACTTGATTTTATAAATGCTTACATCCAAAAATCCTTCCTCAAGGGAGAGTCACGAGACGATAATTGTGAAAATTTACACAAACGTTTAGAACAATATATTGACAGATGTAAAGTGATATCACTTATGGTCTATTTGGCCAAAAAAATTTTTTGGCTTATTTTTTATCTTTATTCAAATTTTTTTGTATTTGTTATTTTTATGTCATTTTTTCGTGGATTATTGGTTTGTATCGACGAAAAGAATCTAAAAAGTATAAAATTATGTCCAAAAGTTAAAAAAAATTCACTAAAGACGAAAATAAGCCAACACGGACGCTGTTTTTGACTTATTTTTTGTCTTTTCTGAACTTTTTTCAAATTTAGCCGATGATTGATAACTTTTCTGAAAGCTCTTGTCGAGACGAACCAACAATCATCAAAAAATTGATGAAAAAAGAAAAATTAAAAAAAAAATTCAAATAAGGACAAAAAACTAAACAGTGAATAATCCAATAATAACCACAGGCCAAATGGACCCTTAAAGGATGGAGTAGTTATTGATGGTTAAAATTTTAAGTGGGTAAAATAAGAGAATTTCAAAGACTGCAATGTAGTTCTTGACCCAAGTGATAGGCAGAGCCGGCCCCGGGATAAGCCCCGCAAGCCCTGGGGCTCGGGCAACCCCCGGCACAAGGGCAATTAAAAAAAATTTTTTTTTTGCAAATATAAAAAATATTTTTAATAATTTTGTAAAAAAATTATTTTAGAGTTGCCTATTTCCTTCACACATTGATCAAGCCCTTACATCACTTAGGCTCCGTTCAATTGTCGAAAAAGTTGTACAAAAAAATTGTTCTAAAAAAATAAAGTGAAGTGAAGTAAAATAAAAAGAAATATATATTCTTGTGTGTGTTCATTTGTCAAAAAAATCTTGTAAAAAATAAAAATTCACTAGTTCATTTATAAAAAAAAAAAACGCCGGGAATATTTTTTTTAATTCAATGGTTAGTTGTGAACAAAATTAATTTTGAAAGCATATATTTTCAAAAAAAATTCTTTCAATCATCATGAAACTACTTCATAAAAATCAAAATGTCATCATGTAAGTTTAAATAATAATAAAATATGTATTTATAGTCCACTAAATTAAACAAATGACAATATAAACATATACTTTCATTCCAGTAACTAAACTAATAAGAGAAATAGTATGTGTTTAATATATTAGATATGTATATCATATGTAAATATAGAGGAATATATATATATTATGTAACATAGTAGATGAACTTAGATATATACATGATATATAATATATGACTATATTATATTAAATATGTATAATATATATATCATTATAGTTTTGGTATATATACTACCGTGTAAAAAAAAAAGTAAGATATTCTAAACATAATATATTCTAAAATACATTTATAGTTATTGTACCGCTTGGTGTAACGTTGTATTTAAATAGATTAATTACCTTTTTATTTAATTTGTTTTTTTATTAATATTTTGTGAAATATTAGTTAATTTCAAAAAAAAGAATCTAAAAAATATAAAATTATATCTAAAAGCTAATTTTTTTTTTTATACTAAATATGAATAATAAACTAAAACATATCATGTTTTGTTTATTTTTCGTATTTTCTAAATTTTCTTATTTTTGAACATAATTTTATATTTTTTAAATCTCTTGTCGAGACAACTCAATAACCCACAAAAATAGATGGAAAATAAAAATTGTGGATTGTCGTGCTTTGACGGAGATGGGCTTTTCGAAGTTGAAATTGATAAAAACTTAAATTCGGACTATCATGTCACATGAGAGATGAAGTGAATGATCTATAATTTTAATTGATAATGAATACTTGAATAAGTTAAACTACAATAATTTAATTAAAAAAATTTGTTCCAAAAAATGCAAGAATAAGTTTTTTTTTTAATCGGATCGTGCTAACCATAAAGCATTATGATCGTGCTAACCCCTGTTGGCTATTGTTTTTGGCTTTTTGTTGAAGATGATTTCTTATTGGTTTTGCCAATAGGTTTGCTGTTTGTTTTTGTCTTTATTTGAATTTTTTATAATTTTTTATTTTGCGTCAAATTTTTTATGGTGTTTGTTTGTCTGGACAAGAGATTTCAAAAAGGTACAAAATTATGTCTCAATGCTAAAAAAAGTTTGGAAAAGATAAAAAATAAATCAAAAACAGCATCTATGTCGACTTATTTTTGGTCTTTAGTGAATTTATTTTAACTTTTGGATATAGTTTTATACTTTTTAAATTCTTTTCGTAGAGACGAACTAATAATTAATAAAAAAAAATAACAACTACAATTTTTTTGAATAAAAATAAAACATAATTAATTTCAATAATTTAAACCAAATAAAGTCAAACTCTAAAAAGATGACTAATTTTTCATGATAGTAACAATGTCTTTTTCGAATTTCTTGTTGAGTTTTGGCAATTTTTTTTTTTTTTTTTTGAGTTTCTTAAAAAGTTGTCCACAAGCAATTTTATGTATGTAATAAAAGATTGAAGCTTGTAGTGAACAGCTCAATCCCAAAATCAATACTAGCTTGTGTGGGCAATATTGTTGGCAATTCGATGGTTTTTTTATTTGTTTGTATTTGAAACAACAAATCCAGTAGCAAAACTAACAAAAAATACTCTTCCGCAAAAAAAATAGCAAACGGATGGTTTAGTTTGGGTACTAAGTGAATTGCACTTAAGTCCCTTCTAATGGATTAGAATAACAGTTAAATCCATTTCTAACGGATCTTAGACGAATGTTAGTAATTGGACTAAATAAAATTCGAATTGATAGTTTATGGACTAAGTAAATGAAATTGATAGTTTAGGGACATTTTAAAAAATCTAGGCCTATTTTAAGGATGAAGTAAACATTTTACTCATAATATTAAGTAGGCAACTAATTTATTGCCGGGTTTGGGCAATCCAAATGTCGGGGCCGCCCCTGGTGATAGGTGTCAAAAGGAAAAGAGAAGCCCTGAGCAGAAGGATTACTTGCGGGATGGGCAAAAATCATGATCTAATTGTGAATCGAAGTTGAAAAAATTAAAGCGTTCGAAATAAATAAAGCAAGAAAAGGCAAGACAGTTATCAAGAGTAGTTCACAGGCCTGTTACTGCCTCAAATTTCTACGACCTGAAGGGTCATAGTCCCTTTAAGAAGCTAGATGTCGAGGTCCCCTAGATAGCTAGTTAGTAAGCTGAGGTCTCGTTCGTTAATGTAATTAATCAGATAAATCACAACTGTTGCTTATAAAGAATGCAGAATATCGAAGACAAAGAAGACCCCAAACAAAAAAAAACTCACATAGGCCTAATTTTTACTACGTTATTTAGTTTATCTCTGTATAAGTAGCAGTATATTGGTCAATAGTTGTAATAATAGTTGTAGTTAGTCTTTACAATAGTTTGTAGCCATAGTTGTAGCTAGTGATTTATTTTAAGTACTTGGATCATGGCTTAAATCCTCAAATGTAAGTTTTTTCATTAAATTTATTATTTGAGAAATGTTTTTATTTTCTTAACTTTTCATATTCTTCGCTCTTTTTTTTTTTTAATTCAATCAAAATCAAGTGTCAACACTTCCTTTCGTTGAGATAAAAAAATAAATAACACAAACGCCTGACAGGTGTTGTTTATTAAACTTTTAATTTAATTTTTTGAAAATAATAACTACAAGACTTTTTTGGTATGTTCACACTTAATTCTAATCCCTAGGAAATAAGTCAAGCCAATAATTTTTTGGCACGTAGGGGGACTTTAAAGTGTTGAGAGTGGTTAAAAGTAACGGAAAAGTCTGTGGACACAGACTTCCGAACACAGATGTGTTTGACACAGATGCCAAACACATCTGTGTCCTTAGCATTACTGAAAACTAAAACCAAGTTGATTTTATTCAATCTAATCTAAATGTGGAAAGAAAAAAGGAAATGCACATAATGGTGGAGACCTCAAACTGTAATAACCAAATTTTTTTTTTAAACAACTATTTGCATTGAATAATACTACATTTTGTTTATATTTAATTGATTATTATTTAATTAAATTAACTTAAGTTTAAACGTTTAGATCGAGTGGTGAAGATCGCAAGCGCACGTATGATTGTTTGGTACGAGAAGCACAACATAGATTTACAGGTTCAATCCCCCAACATCTACTACATTCTTATTGCCTATAGCTCAATCCCATGAACCTCTATTATTCATTTCTTAATGTTTGATACATTCTCCTCATCCACAACTCAATCCCATTAACCTCAATTACATCTGTTTCATTCATCCTTGGCCATGGCTAATTACATGAACCTCCAGGGATTCATCCCCCAATGTTTGATTCCTTCCCCATCACCATGGCTCAATGTCATGAACCTCGAAGGATTCATCCTCCTCCTCCAACCAATTCAACTCTTCAACTCTGCAATTATATATATTGTGTTCACACCTTCTTACCTTGCCTAAATAACCCTCTCTCCCTTATTTATTCTTCACGAACTTCAAAGAGAGAGAGAGAGAGAGAGAGAGAGAGAGAGAGAGAGATGTCGTAAGGAAGAAAAAGGAGGAGGAAGTCTTGATTCATTACCGAAACCCATCTGAACCCCACAGGTTACCTTGTTCGAGACTATGTTATATCGATCTGATAGATAATTTTTCAATGGTTGTTCTGCTACTATTATGATGACATCATGATTATTTGTGATTCAATTTATTGTCATTATGTGCCCACCTAATGTTACGTTCATATGCTTGAAATTTATCATTATGTTGTCATTGGGCGGATCATCGTAGTATCACGACATTAGGTAACTGGGTTGGTGCGAATGACACTTGGATCACGACGGCGCAAGGATGACTGAGTGGTGGTTGTAATTAAATCTACTCCTAGGCACAACTAGGGTTAAGAAATTAATAATCAGTTTGGGTGGCTCTGATTGTGGCTATTTAGTTAAACAAGTCGACCTGTTTTTTTCTATATGGAAAGAGCCCAACTAGAAGGAAGTGAGAAATAGTCGAGGGTGACTTTAGAATCGTCTATACCTAGTGAGGTGCAGGTTGGGCAAAGGATCATGGACGATCGCGATTAGTGTTCTAGACGACCTCGAACTGGATCGGGGAGCAATTAAGATTCATCGGATTGGACCTAATATGTCACATTCATTATAAAACCCTAGGTAATGTGAGGTTGGAATTGACATGAATGGACGGTATGAAGGTCTCTTCCTTGCAAAGTCAACGACGACGTAGTCGGGTATATCACTTAGGTCTGAGTTTATCAAGGGCCCATTATAGGTAAAACTGGTCAATCTGAACTAAGGGCCTTACTCTAGAGTTTGAGGATAAGATGAACTCTCGTGGAAGAGATCCTAAATTAACTTAAGCTAAAGGCTACTAATAAGCCAGATATTTTCCATTTATTACTACAATCAGTGTTATCTTATTTTATGTTGTATTCTTGTGTTGGGTTTCTCGAGTAGTATTTCATATTGAGCGTCGCAACTCACGATGCTACCGTTGCCCCTTGTATATCATGTCAAATAGAAGATCAGCATGAGGAGCAATCAGGATTGATTGTCAGAGAAGAAGAGTTTGTTGAGCCGTAGATATTGTACCCCTAGATTTTCCAAAGGCACCCCTCTCTTTCAAGAGGATTCATGTATTAGCTTGAGTATTTATTTTCTATAAACATTGCCATTTAAGGAATCTCTGTAAGGGTGTTTTGGTAAATTGATTTAGATATACTCAAAGTTTTGCTAACGCATTTGTTGCAGCATTGAATCGTTTTAATAAATGATATTATTTCTTTTAAATGTTGGTTTATTTCATAAATCATTTTAAAAAGGCTTTCTTTAACTTTGTTGAAAATCAAGGTGTTACACAAACGATCATGAAGAAAGAGAGAAAGGTGATGAGATCGATCAAAATGAGCATATTGACCAAGATCAACCTGTGGGACAAGGCCACCTTACTCGAATTCATTATGAACCAAGCGATCAAAACCTACAACTAGGATAGACCAACGATGTTGGTCGAATTAATCCTAATGTGGTAAGGAAAACTGTTGTAGGAGACCTATCAAAATTGGATCCTAATAATTTGGCCACAAATTTTAAATTCAATTAAGAAAATCATTTCACCACAAAGAGTCTTGTTAAAACAAATGAAAGAATGGTTTTCTCCATGAAATGAATTCTCTGGGAGTCATCACTCTCAAAGTCAAAATCATGACAATTGTGATCACAGAAAACAATGTCATCTCAATGTGGCCAACCTAAAGGGAATGTTCAAGATGAAACTGATTCAGAAGGTATCATGCATAATGTAGGAAATTGAGTGTTTAGACTTAAGGGAACACCTCAGTCTTGTTATGAATCAATGATACCTCGAACTACTAATGGGATGCCCACAAATGAAGATGGAAGGGTTCATTAAGTCCGGGTTACCTCCACCCATGGCAATAATTTGCCTAGGAACCAAGGGATTGGACGGAATCAAATCAATTAAAACCCTCTTTTTTAACCAATATCTAGGGTATTGGAAGAAGACAATAGGACAAACATACAAGGAAGAAAGGTTGACACAGAGTTTGAACCTGTTACAGACCCACTACCCAGTGTTCCACCCATAGTATCACATGTTGTACCCCCCAAATGCCCAACTTGGGATTCCATCTGTAGGGCCTTTTTAGCCCTAGGGGTGCCATTCCCTAGAGAACCACCCTTATGGATACCATCAATTAAGGGAATGTTAGCAATACTCCCTTGGAAAGGGATGCATTACTTCGACAGCAAGTCATAGATCTCGTACAAGAAGTAGGCGGTCCTTCAACTCAAGGGGTCCAAATCTAAGTTTACAGGAAATCATATCTTGAATGGTTTGATCGACAATATGAATTCCCCAGGTGATTTAAGGTCCCTGAATTCACCCTTGCAAAATATACAGATTTCGAAATCAATATTGTAATTAAACAACCATTTCTTTTGAATATCAGTTTTTAATTTCCAGTCAACAACGGGTAGACCTATAGAACAAGAAAGTGCACTGACAAGAAACAAAGGAAGCATGATTGAGAAGATGGGAAATGGGGAATTAGAGAAGGGGTAATGGTAAAAAGTGTGAAATGTTGGTATTCCTCACATTTTGAATCTTGGCCTTTGATTTCACATCCAACGGCTAGATCAAAACACAGAGCTCAATAACCCCTCCAATCCTGTCATTTTAACTGTTGGCATGTCCAACGGTTAGATAAGCGCCATGTGTTAGGCTAATGGTACGGTTGAAACATGCATTTAATGCCTATCATTATAAAAGGTAATCACCGGTTCAAGGTCTTCTTTTGCTTCTAGAGATTCTTTGCATTCGTATCCAAAAGCAAGGCAATAGTTAATAGGTAAAGAACTAACGACTGAGCAACACTAATTAGCTTGGCATTTCGTAGTCTGCTCAGCACCTCGGCCAAAGCTTCCTTAGTCTTCTTGGCCTAGCTAGTCCTAGGCAAGCCATACTAAGTGGGTCCCTCTATACCACCTAGAGGGCAAACAAGAATGGATTAGATCTATATCTGTTTTAGGATAAGGATCCTAAGACTCCTAGAAGGTCACACAATTAAGATCTTATCCCAATCTGTAAGAAGTAGACTCCATGTAGGATTCAAAGATCTAGGGGAGTATAACAACACATCCTAATCCAAGGAAAGGTACGGCTTTACTGTTCACTTAATTTTACAATAAATTTATCCACTTTATACAATCGATCTCTGACCTAGGAATCAGAACAGTGTTGACTGGTACCACACCGATGTCCTAGTTTTACTTGTAGGTTCTTGATTCGGGGAAGCGTCATCAAACCCGTTATCACTATTCATTTATCTTTATTAAGTGCTATTATAGATTGGTGCTAATACCTAAGACCTCTCAAAGTAATACCCTTAGTTGCCTAAAACCTCCTGAAAATTTTGATAGTCAAAAGTTTTTGCTAAAATGATTTGAATAAGTGGGTAAAATGAACTTTTAACATTCTCTGAGCGTCTAGATTTTGCAACAACTATACATGTAACAAAAGATTAAACTAACATAAGATGTACAGATCATAAAGAAAGCTCTATTAATGAAATACTTACAAAATTTTACAAGCTTAGTCTTCTCTTAAGCTCTTCACCGTGTATTGTGTCATTTGTAAATTGTAACCTTATCTAATCGTTAACTCAACCAGTTGGTTGTGCCAACTTCATGTACCAAGTCTTCTGCAATGAAAGGGAAGGAGTCCGGGTAGCATTGAGATGGCACCCTCAAGAATATGTCATGTCCAGTTTTTTCGAAGGTTCATACATAGAAGCTTTATTTGTAGAAGCGTCCCCGTGTTCGAATGGGTAGATTTTCCTTATTTGAATTTCAATTGCTCTGCACAATATCTTGCTGCAATAATTGGCTTATAAGAACTATTTCGCTGCACCTAAATTGACAGTATGATTCCAACTGAAAACTGTAAGCGCAATTCATTTTAGACTGAAGTTGTTCTCCTTTCCATAGAAGCAAAATTTTGCTTACTTTTCGTTGTAAGTGCAATAATCCAGTTGTCAATCAAGCATACTAAAGAGGGGTACCCCGTGACTATTAAAGCTCAACCAAACAGATTTATGTGCTACAACCAGCATACAATTTCCCATAAATAATGAACTGCTAAAGGTGTCACAACATGGGTTAACAGAATGACAACATAACATAAATCACAAGAACCCCAACAAGAGACACTGCCAAATTCGAAGTGCCCGGTGGTGGAGCAGCCAAAAAAGCTTTCTTTCAGTGATTGTGCCAATTCCATTGAAACTGGTTGACCAAGGTTGATTGGTAGCTTAATGAACACAGCTCGATGATTTGGATGTTTCTGTTCCCGCACAGCAAAAGAGAGTAAACGCCTCCCGTGCTTTTTGAAACCAACTGATTCCTCACCTTACCGGCGTAGCATCTGCTGCAACTGGAGCACTTGAGTTCGTTGGTCTGGAGGCAGGTTATTAATCTGTTCTTGCGTAAGGCTCATGACCTGCTGAACTAATGCCTTCTCCATCTCAGGGCTCAACTGCATAATCGACACATTTGCAATGTAAAACAACGGGTGGGAAAAACTGAAACCACAATGAAATTTTGTTGGCTTGCTACAGAAAATAAAGAAAAATATGGGAGAATTACTGGTGGAGGGCGTGGAGGTTGACTGCCCAGGCCCATCTGACCGGGGACTAACATTGGTGGTCCAGGAAGCTGTGCTCCCATAGCATTGTCCGCTAGGCCGGGCATCCAAACAGGTCCCCTTTCTGGCTGCATGGAGCTTCCCACTTGACTGTTGAATTCTTTACCTAAATGTGAGCCTCCAACCTGGAAGATACCAGCATCCAGCGGCATACCAGTTGTCAATTCAAAAACCAAAGGTTGAAGAGAGTACCACAGATATATTCCATACTTGTATGAGTTTAGAAAGTTAGATAAAAAAGATTGCCGTTATAACCTTTCTATTACTTTCAGTAGGAGGTAAAAGGCAAGTTTGCATTCACAGGGAAACAAAAAATAAAAAAACCATAGTTGTCCTATATATGTTATATCAACCATTCTCCAATCAGCAACCTTATTCAATCCTCAGAATGGGCAATGGCACTCTTTTCATATGCTATATCATGAGACGAGCAACTGGGTAAGCAGAAACAGAAAGGTTGGTATAGCTTTTCACAGTGATTAAACTTTATTAGCGACCTTGATTTAAGGTTTTATAAGAACCATAACTACCTCAAAGTGAAAAGAGAAGCAAGACATAAAATACTACACGAAGCAAGGCACCCTAAAGCAAAATCATGATGTCACTTTCCATAACAGCAAACATAAAATTCACTTCATACACAGCTTTCACTGATCATTTTTATTTGTACATATGCTGTTCCAAATGTCTCTAGATCGTAATTGCATATGTAAACGTCTTGATCAGCATTATGAAACATCTAATTAGTTCAATATATTAACTAACTAATGGAAAAAACCCTTTGTGCTATCTCTAAAATTGGAAAACTGTTTTTGCTTTGGATTTCTACAAACACATATGAGACTCGTGTCTGTGCCCAAAAATGAACTAAGATTTGTCCACTAAGCCGTGTTATGCTGATAGTAAGATTGAAACAGTTCCACTGTCAGCTGGAAATGGCCTTTATTAATTCTGAAATCGTAGAAACTAGGTAGAAGAATAAACCCCAAGAACATAATCAAGACCAACTTTTAGTTGGTAACTACAGCAACTTTTTCCAGTAGTCAAATGATGGACATAAAGGGTTCTCTGATAATGGAAATTTTCCATATTACTAAGTGTTAAACTATTACGAGGTGTCATACCTAAAACTCATTTATAATGTAAATTAAATAAAATAAGAATTAATATTCACTAATTTAATCTATATATTATAAATTATGTATTATGTTGTGTGTATGTGTGTATAAAGATATTCCAGTCACTAAGTATTTTTTAGGGACATGTGCTCAGCACAAGACCTTTTACTGTTAAATATTGGACGAAAAAACTAACGGTAGTATATTATGTCATCTTTCCATAGTTGAAGGGTTACCAGCCGTAGCCAAAAAAAGATAACATGAAAAAGGGTATAGTTGGAGGGGGTAAAGTGTAATTAACCCCAAAAAATATACAGCGTGCAGCAATATGAGCTGGCATGACTCAAGCGACTACTAATTAACCAAAGATCAAAAGGAAGTCTTGCGAGTCATTTGAAATGACAGTAAAAGAAAACAACCACAAGCAATCATCAGACTAACCAGTCCTGAACGACACGTCACACACGTAACACGATCACATTCAGATGAACCGACCAAAAGGAAAGGATGTACTGATGTCATACCTGATACAGCGACTGTGGTGGTGGCTGACTAGGAAGTGGTGACTGTCCCTGTTGAAATGAAGGCCCCATGCCAGTTGGAGGTTTGTTACCTAACTGCATAATGCATAATTGAAAGATTCAAACGCAACTTGCTAATGTGAAAAAACAAAAATCCAAACTTCTTAACTTGTGAAATTTGTGAACCAGCTTACATGGAACATGGACTGTGCATGGTGCATCTGAGGTGCACCAGAATGGGGCTGGAAACCTGCATTCTGCCCCATTTGTGAGTGAAGCTGGTGAGAGAAAGCTGGCATTGAAGGTAGTCTGGGTTGTGGGGGCAGCGGGGGTTGGAGTGGAAGATGCGGAATGCCACTTGTCTGTAATGATTGTTGCAACTGGGTAGAGCTTGTGGTCATTGGGGGTTGAAGTGGGGAAGCATGTGAAGCAGAATGAAGTGGAAGTGGAGATATGTTAGGAAGGTGAGAGGATTGTGGAAGTGACATTGGTGTTGCTTGGGCATTAACGTGTTGTCCCTTAGGCTGCTGTACTACAGGCTGTAAGGCATGCGGTGGGAAGGACTGGGCTGGAGGGTTGAAAGGAGCAGAAGAAGCAGGTGGGATTGGGATCACAGGTGGGTTTTGATGTTGGTTTCTTATAAGAGATGATATCTGAGAAGGTGAACTAGTTTGGTCCTTGGAACCATTTTGTCCTGGAAGTGCTTGAGTAGGCTGAATATTTGCCCGCTGAACAGGTTGCAGTGTATGAGGCTGTGCACCTGTAGGCTGGATAGTTGGAATCTAAACAAAGACCAAAAACAATTAGATATTTTTGGTGACTTGGATTGAAACGAAAACTTGGCATGAAACTGACATAAAAAAAACGAAAATTACAATTCGAACAATCATAAAGGCATACCGCTTGAGGGGGTTGCACCATTCCAAGCATTATTTGAGCCTAATGTCACATGTAATACGGGAAAATATGGTTAGTTGTTTGCCGCAATGGCTAATAACTAAAAACAATGACCAAGAATACACAATCAACAGGTTGCGTGGCTGATTTGTGTGCCTATTCGATACGGGTTGACTCGCTAACATGTCAAATTACAGTTAAAACTTGAGAAGAAACTGAGAAGTACAATGATGTTAGGCTTTTTTCAATTACAAGAATATGGATAATGGTAGAGTTTTATTAGATATACAGAGTAACGATTTCTTTCATTGGATTATGCATGAAAGCCAAATCTATGCGACAGGTACACAGGGTTAGGTCAGCCCAACAAACAAGAATATCATAATTGTTGGATATTACCAGCTCCCAAAGAAAAAGAGAAACAAAGAAGATACCAAAAACAAAGGAAATATATTTACCTTTGACTTCTCTAACAGCTCTACAGTAATGAATATCATGAACTAGGAGACTTGGGTGCTATGAATCTAATGACCATCCAAATAATAAATGATCATCCTCACAAACAACTATTGTGATTGAAACATACTTGCCACTCCAACAACTATTCCCATCTTATCTCCATCTCATGTCACAACTTATAAATTTTTAGACAAGAACAAAAGACATGTACCAATGCAACAAACTGTCCCCTTTCTTTTATGAGACCTGTCACACTCTGCATTTAGGGACTACAATTAAATGTTACATAAGCTGTTGACCAACGAAAAATAGCTTGTATCTCAATAGACCACATTATAACTAAAAATGTTAATTAATATGTATCGGCATAAAACATATCACCCCTTCCTACCAAGGAAAATGCATCCATCTGTGTTCTAAAAGATGGTGGCCAAAACCTTAATACCTACGATAGGGGAAACAAAGAATGCTTGAAAGTGTCAATCTTTAACCTAAGTTCTAGTCCCAGGTGGGCAGTTCTAGTTACAATTTCCCATGCAGAAATGATTTCTCTAAAGCTTTGAATGTCAGCATTATAGATTCAGGTGCACTCTTTTTTATGAGCCTCAGAAAGACATGTAATGGGCGAGTTCTTCTTTCTCAATTTCTACATTAAGATGCTATAAAGTGACAAACCATTTTCTTATGGCTCGAAGTTTTCTAGTCTCAGATGAAAGCAACTTGGGCAGTGTAAGTTCAAATTTCAATCAATGTCCATCAAAACATCTACAAGGCATTACAGAAAATCAATGCAGTGTCCTTTTTTCACCAAAGGTGAAATAAGACATTTAGGCTCCGCTTGGAGAATTCACATGAAGGGGTATAGTGTTCAATTTAACCCGTGATAAAGGAGGTTCAGCTAAAGGTGGCTTCTTAAACTAGAGTGTAAGACGAATTAGAGGTAAAAGAGACTAAAATTATTGGGACTTGCGTACAGTTGCAAATCTTAACACAAAGTTCTTCAGATGAGTCCCTATAAATTGTCTGCTCAAATTATCATGATAAAAATTCCAAACTCATATTGAATCATATATGTAAACCATCAACCCTATGTTAGAGCTGTTCTTATTCAATAATGAATACAGTCAGAATGCATCTGTGCGAAGGCCAATGCTACCCAAACAGAGCCTTGTGCACTACAAGCATGGGATATGTTCCAATATGAAGACAAGATGGGCTTTTCACTTCTTTTTTTACATTTTTCCTTTTTGGATAAATAAGAAAAGAAGATTTATGACTTAAATCACCAGTGCACAACGACCACCACGCAGACAAGAGCAACTAAAACATCAATGCCCTATCACCATTATTGACATTGCAATAGCTTTTGAAGCCCGAATTACAGACTCAAAATAAAAATCGGGGGAAACAATTAGATGTCTAAAAAACTCCATAAAGAAAGAAACTGAAACACGAAATTAAAACCCTAGATAGAGACCTGGAAAAGAGCTTTAGTCAAGAGAGGATTCTGGATGAGAATTTGCCTCGCTTGTTGCTGGTTCTGTTCAATCAGTGTCTGCACATAGAACGCAAGAACAATACAAATATACGATCAATTCTTGAAACCTTTCGCAGCACTAATCTAGAAAGAAAAGAAGAACTGAATTTGGAAAAGAAACTAGGGGCATGTGGGGTTGAGCTATTTTGCTTGCCTTCATCTGACACATAATGTCATAAAGCTGGTTCTTCGACATCCCGGCGAGGTTCGCCGATATACCGTCGCTGTCAGACTGCTTTGCCGCCATGGTTGTGAGGGGGGAGAGAGAGAGAGAGGGGCTTGATCGATAGTTGGCAGATGCCGTGGGCTATTGAAGATATCAAACGGGTGAGGCCCAATTATAAGTACTATGGATCAACTCGCAGAATATCCAATACTAGAACCGGGCCACATGACAGCGTAATTTTCGGCCTTTTAGATCATTCGCTATGCATATGGGAATGAGTATCATTTGCAAAGAAGAAAAATAGTTTTGAAGATTATCCTATTCAAGTCAATCCCCATCCCAATCTTCTGCTTTCAAAAAACTCAATCGAAACCTCATTATTCAATTTCCTCTAAAATTGAAATTATCATTTTTTTAAAAAACTTAATCAATTTGTGTCTTATTTTAAGATATTATGAACATCTTTTTAATGAGACTCATTCTATGAAAAATAAATACATACATACCCATTTGATTAATAGAATAGAATTTTACATTGTGATCAGTAAAATGGAGGATATACTCTCAGATTGTAGTTCACTAACACGCGGATAGATTATTCCTGATTCCATGCCGAGGAGCAATTTTGGTCCTGGTATGCCCCCTCTCTAGTGTTTGGCTGGCTTCTGAAACTTGATTCTTTTGAACTTTTGTCTGGAACTGGAGCAACTCCAGATGCAAACTGTCGAGGGCCTGATCCCTTTTTTCCAAATCTCACTCCAGCTGCTAGATGTAATCCTTTTGTAGCCAGTTTGGGAACCTGTATTAGTGACTGAGGACCCACAAACGCGATTTCCTTAATCAATGAGTAGAAAGTTGCAATGGTTACTTTCCATTGCGCCTGGTCATATCCTAACTTCTCTCATCGAGGGAGATCCCATCATCGTACAAATCATAAAAATACGATTTTTTCATCCCCAACAAAATTGTCAATTACAGGATTGCAAAGATCCACTAGTCTGATCCAATTTGTCTTCAAAAACTAAATAGCACTTGTAGCCTGTACAGGGTACAACAAGTTAGTGTCAGCTAACCATTACTAGTTGGAAGGCACTTTGATTTTTTATCCCTTACCCTGCTTCCGTAAGGGCTTCTAACAGTGGCCGTTGGATTAGATCCAACGGCAGAGATCAAATCCTGGGTTTTTAAGGGAAACTGGGTAATTTGTACGGGTAAGGGTCCGGATAGGAGCTGGATATATGGGTTATAACCTATTACCACTGGACTTCAAAATTTCAGTCCCCGCCTCACTCTTTTCTCTCTCCGGCCTCGCCTCTCTCTCTTCCCCAGTTACGGTCACCGTCGGTTCTTGTCCTCGCCGTCGAAGAACCCTCGTCCGGCTCCCTGCAGTGACGCCGTGTGGAAGCTCATGTATGGGAGCAGCTGATCTACAGAGGCTTAACTTTTAGGGTTTTGAGGTAAATCTAATTTTAGTGCTTTCAGCTACATTTATGTTTATGTTTAGGGCTGGGTACATTGAAGAGCTCTGATATCTTTCTTAATCATAGAATGCCTTAGGAAGTTCAATTTAATAGGTATGCAACCTGAGATGCAATAACACTAACAGCATTTGCTTAATTATTGCATGCCTCTTTCACTTGTGGAGGTTTGTGCAAATTACTGATAGTCCTGGTGAATTGTGTTCACATACTAATTCCTAAGATTTGTATAAAGTCGTGACTAGAATGAAGGAAGAGGCAACTGTGGTGTGGTTTTCAAGCTTATTTCATGATTTTCGTGGATATTATAATAGAGCAAAAGTCAAAGCAGAGGCAATGGTGGTGGTGTTTTCGTTGTTATTTTTTGGCTTGTAACCTTTGTGTTGAAACTGTGGCACCTCTTATTGACAATATAATGTGATCTTCACTCCAAAAAGAAAAAGACCAAGGAAACAACTTTCAGTGGTCTTCTGCAGAATTGATAGAAATTTGCGGTGCTATAAGTTATTCATACTCCAATGTCTACTTATGAGTTGATAGTTTGTTCCCTTCCTATTAATTGTCGGCATATTGTCGGCATATACGAAGTTTTCGTTTCCTGCAAAAAATCCACTGATCTACTAATTTTTTGTTTTGTTTTCTTTTTTTTTTGGGCGGACTTGACTTCGTAGCTCTAATTTTGGTATGTTGGTGAATGGTCGTGCTAATAGGATTGAAAAAACATTTGCAAGCTTCAGTCAGTACTCCAAGCAAGGTACCTTCTCATATCTATCCTGAATATAATTTCCAAACGCAAGTTGCTCTGCACTAAACAGCAATGAGCATAGGTCATGGTGATGAATTTAAGTCTGTCAAACAACTCACAATTTGTGGTAGGAAAAGAAATTACCAGATCCGAAAGTAACTCACAATTTAACCCTTGTGATTATAGAACTATGTCTCGTGGAATGGCAACCAGTTGGTCCTCGGATTGCAGATCCGAAAGTAAACCACCGTCAAGTCCAAACCAATTTTTGAACTGCGCTTGTGGGATTAGAGCTCCTATCCGAACGTCAAATACCAGTGACAACCCACGGAGAAGATTCTTGGGTTGTGGTAACTACAAGGTTAGATGATTGATATAGGGTAACATATGTTGATTTCAATTTGTCCATGTATCGACTTTATTAATGGTTTTTTGTAGAAAGAGGGTGGATGTTCTTTCTTTGCCTGGTATGATCCGCCAACGTGCTCTCGAGGACTAGAATACGGAAACCATCTTGTGGGAAAAGTGAAAGCAGCTGAAAATGAGATTGCGGACTTGAAGCGGAGGAACGAAGAAATCTTGACCAAAGTTGGAGAAATAATTTCGAGTAGTGAAAGGTTGTCGAATAGAGCTGAAAGATTGTCGAAGAAGAATGAGGAAATGAGAGCATTGGTACGAGCGTCGCAAGCCAATGAAATAAAGCTCCAGCTTATTATAGTTTTTCTTATTGTAATTGGCATGGGGTTATGGTTTAATGTTTTTATTATGTAATTAAGAAGAGTTTAATTTCGTCGGAAACCATATGGTTTATTGAGATGTTTGGAAATCAATGTGTTTGCAAGACTCGAAAGTAGTGTTTGGAATTCAAGGCATTTGGGAAATATGTGTTTGAATTTCAATGTGTACTGGTTGAATTTCAATGTGTATTGGTGACTATCAGGTCTCACAAGAAATGGTGTAAAGTTTTCGTGAATTGTACTGGCAATTGGGTAGAAAATAGAAACCGAATGTCATCCCCTTGACGCTTTCAGTTGAATACAATGTATATACACATGGAAAAGAAGTTTAAACCCGTTTTTTTCCATCATGCGGTGCCGAAGTACAAACCTGATTGTCTTAGTAAACACTCCCCTGAAGACTATGATTTCTAGCCTTTGCAATACACAGACTATGAAAATATATGTTAAGAATAAAACCTGATTATATGAACATATATGGTCTACAGGGGAGTGGAGGACATATATTATGGTCTAAGTTTGTTCAGTAGAAACCTGATTATATTATGCCAATCCATGAACATAAAAATCCAGCAAACTAACTGCTCCAGCAAGGATCTGAAGCTAGCAAACTATAATGGTCTTACAAATGAGAGGGACACAAAAGAACATCAAGAAACAGAATGCTCAAAATGGCCATCAAACAGAATTGCAGAGCATGTTCATCAAAATGGCCATCAAAATGCTTATCAAGAAACAGAATGCTCAAAACAGAATTGCAGAGAGAGTTCCCCATGAATTGCAGAGAGAGTTCCCCATGAACATACTGAAATTGCATCCATATCCATATTACTAAACATCCATATCCATATTACAAAACATACAACCACTGTTTCAACCACCTAAAAAGTCAGTAACAAATTAACAATTCCCTCACAAACACAAAAATCCGTCGCTAATAGAACGACTCCCTCAAAACCTAAACAAGGAATGAAGCACCAAAATAGAGGCAAGCACGACATCTTGAGTCAACCAACATCTGCAAGAAACACAGCCCACACCATTAGCGAAAAAATAATATGAAAAAGGAATGAAGGACTATGAAATATAAATGAACCACTTACCATCATCGTCATCGTCATTATCATCATCTTCGCCGTCATCATCATTGAACCTAACACCTTGCGAAGAACTACGACAAAAAACCACGAATTAATCAATGACATTTAAATAAGAAATTATAAACACAAAACTTTTTAAACACGTACATGTTTACAAGTTTTGGGCAATTTCGTTTGTCATGCGACTGTCCGGTTAAACCACAACCATTACAATGCCTACTCTTGTTCTGTGACTTCTCCTTTCCTCCCTTCAGTCGTTTACCACAACCCTTTGCCCTAACTAACTGTGGTTCTTTAAAATTATGTCGAAGAGACATAGATAATTGCAAACTACTACCGTCACCATCTTCCACCCCGTGGTTAACGCAAAGCAACTTTTTTTGAGTTGACTCTAAAGCTTCTCGTAAGAGTTCACTTCCGTCTTCAGTTAACACAGCGTCATCAATTACGTTGGAAGCAAGCTGGAAGAGATTGTTGCGCCTTACTAACAGTGAAGTATCAGAAATATACTTGACGCTCCCACCCACGGCATCTCGCACTCGCATTGCTTTTGCTGATGTAGTCCACCTTCGCAAGATGTACTGATCAGGTAATTCTATAATCTGCATTCTGGTGAAATACGATAACATATGCCGACATGGAATTCCGTCGCATTCAAATTTTTTGCAACTACAAGTAACGTGATCTGATGACTTATCAACAGAAATCTCACGAACCCTCGACCCACTACCCTTCGCCCTCTGAACATTCAACAAACAACGATTACCATCCTCGTATGTACTCGTTATCACATATGCCATACTCTGAAAGAGTTCTTCTTGAAACTTGTAAAAGATTGTCCGCGTATATAATTCGCTCATCATTTTCTCCATGACCCATGTTGTTTTCAAGACAGGTTTCTCATTCACATCTTTATGATCAAGATCCAATTCGTTATGACGAACACGTGATAGTGCCCTATCAAATCGCGTCACGAAGTCGCATAAGGAATTATGTGGTGACACATACCACTTGAAGAATGCATGAGAAATTTCAGCTCTTTGACTACTAGTCATGTGGGCAGAAAAAATATGATTCATGTATGCAGGAATCCATCTCTCACGAATTTTGTACATGGCTTTTAACCACTCATTATCGGATAATTGGGTGTTTTCTAAAACAACTTCCCATCTTGCTTCAAACTCTGCAGGGGTCTCGGAATCCCATATGCATTTTCTAAACTCGTCATAATGTTGTTTATAGTATAACGCACTTATTTTTTCTGAAAATTTACTTACAATATGCCAAATGCAATACCTGTGATGCGTATTTGGAAGAACATTAGCAATTGCTCTTGTCATTGTTGGATCCTGATCCGTTATGATCATTTTGGGAGCACCCGCTGGCATAGATTTCAACCACTCCTTGAACAACCATTCAAAAGACTCAATTGTTTCGTCATTTAAGAATCCACACCCAAATAACGTTGTTTGTCCGTGGTGATTAACCCCTAATATAGGCGCAAATATCAAAGCATATCGATTTGTGTTGTAAGTTGTGTCGAAAATCACCACGTCACCAAAATACTGGTATGACTTTCTAGAGGTCGCATCGGCCCAAAAACAATGAGTCATCCTCCCGTCGTCATCCTTTTCAAATGCAAATGTAAAACCTGAATTCTTTTGTTGTTCAATCAGGAAGTGCTCATACAACATGTTGGCGTCATGTCCTTCTAATGTTTTCCTCCTATCCCTCCCAGCATTATAAAGATCTTGTTCCAAAAATCCAATGTTTTGAAGTCCTCCGGATTGCAACTCTAAGATACTCATTTGTTGGTGGGTTGACACATTTGCAGCTGCCGTTGTTGTGTTAATGCTTTTTTCGCAACAGACACAGAACGATGAGATCGCAACAAATGCACCCTCCTTGGTGTTGTGAGAGGGTGACTATGACCTTCGATGAATTGGGAGACAACGAACTTCTGAGTTGACCGGTCCCTCACAACTGACAATTTTGCACCACAACCCTCTCTAGTTATCCCCCGACGCCGTATGTTGGGTTTCAAATTCTTTTCGATCCTTAGTCCCTCTTTGCAACAAACATACTCTTTCCGTATGATTTCTTGATTTTCGCTACTCCTCTTACTGGAATGCACCCGCGTACCAAATCCAGATTCTCTTCCATAAGTGTTATAAAATTGTTGAACCTCCTCTAAATTTTCAAACTGTTGTCCGATCTTCGGTATCAGGTCGTTCTTAACTTGCGGAGTGTAGAGTAATTCAGAGGAATTTGCAGAGGATTCTACTGGTTGTACCGGTGTCATTGAGATTTCTTCTAAATCTTTGCAATAATCCATGATTCTAAAATGAAACAATTTACAATTGGAATACAAAGAATTTAGAACCTGACACATACAACTCATATTATAAACACAAGGCTTAAATATAGGAAGGCTAACACCTTCAGATCAGCAATGTATATCAATTGTATTTTTATACAGCTAAAAAGTCAGAGCCTCCAAATTAAGGAAATGGAAACTTCCTAAGGCATTCAGTTAGAGTACTGACTGAAGCTTGCAAATGTTTTTTCAATCCTATTAGCGTGACCATTCACCAACATGCCAAAATTAGAGCTACGAAGTCAAGTCCGCCAAAAAAAAAAAAGAAAAGAAAAACAAAAAATTAGTAGATCAGTGGATTTTTTGCAGGAAACGAAAACTTCCTAAGGCATTCTATGATTAAGAAAGATATCAAAGCTCTCCAATGTACCCAGCCCTAAACATAAACATAAATGTAGCTGAAAGCTCTAAAATTAGATTTACCTCAAAGCCCTAAAAGTTAAGCCTCTGTAGATCAGCTGCTCCCGTACATGAGCTTCACACGGCGTCACCGCAGGGAGCCGAACGAGGGTTCTTCGACGGCGAGGACAAGAACCGACGGTGACCGTAACTGGGGAAGAGAGAGAGGCGAGGCCGGAGAGAGAAAAGAGTGAGGCGGGGACTGAAATTTTGAAGTCCAGTGGTAATTATAACCCGTATATCCAGCTCCTATCCGGACCCTTACTCGTACAAATTACCCAGTTTCCCTTAAAAACCAAGGATTTGATCTCTGCCGTTGGATCTAATCTAACGGCCACTGTTAGAAGCCCTTACGGAAGCAGGGTAAGGGATACCTTACCTGAAGCCTACTGTGTATATATATATATATATATATGTATGTAAGTTAGAACATGCGGGATGAAAGTCCAATAGTGATTGCATTTGCAATTGATTGCGTACTTATTTTTGCTCTGCAATTTCCCATTTATAAGTTATCATGTGCCTTTATTTGCTAATTACGAATTCCATTATGAATTCTTTCTCGACTTTCTAGTTGCCAAATCACGTTCTTTCCTCAAAGCGTAAGGATTTTCTAGTCAGGAACATTGCCATTCCGTACTTTCCTTTATGGGCTATTTTCCATTCCAGAAAGAGCCTGGATGATCGTCCGGATGACCAATCAGTTGGTTGGCATGGCGACGACCCATGCTGCCAACTTGGCCCACGGCCCACTTCAAATGGTCTTTAGCCCAATTGACATCCTAAATGATACTAACTTCGGCCCGGTAGGTTGGTGGCTGGGCACTCGAGACACTCTGACAATTCGGCCAATTGCACCCGGTAAGAGAGTGCAGGTGCCTAGATAATGATGGGCGCATATAAAAGGATATTGCATTGCAGGGTGAAGTAACTCTTGTAAATAGTTAGGAAAACACTACGTGTTGAAAAAGAATAGATTTTAAGAGGAACTATTGTGACCCCTTCATTCTTTCTTGGAATTTTTCTGAATGTGAAAGAGCATAATTACTTGAAACAAGTACTTTGACAATACATTCAGGTACTCCCTTGAAGAGGTGAAGGATGACATTAATCTTGGTAGTGTGTGTATCCACTTTGGTGAGGTGGTGCAGATCGCATGACGTTAAGGATGAGACTATCCAAAAAAAAACCTAACACAACAGGAATGCAACAGTACTAGAGTGGTGGATCTACAGCATTGATAAGTACTGCTTGTACCACACATAGGATAGATGGGGTGATTGTTGAGGATTCACACCTATGCATGAGATTATGGTAGCTCTAAAGATTAATTGCTGATGGAACTCAAGGGCTACTGAAGCAGCCTTCCCCCTTTGACCAGATAAGTTCCAAATTAATATTGGGTTGATCTTGAAGATGTTATGCAGATCACGCTTGGATGCTTCTTTTGTTGTTTCTTCTGTGTGTGGCCTATAAACATGCACATATGTGATGTATAGGAGGTAGGTCAGTGAGGAAAAAAACAATGTAACTTTGTTGTGTGTATCAATTTGAGTGAAATTTTCTCTCAAGTATTGTTCGTCTAAGTGTGTGTATGATTTCCTAATCCTTTGAGAGTACATAGTAGGGACGGGCCAACACTTTGTACGCCACCTCTCTGTGGTGCACGTGATGAATGGCGCACACCATATGAGTTCGTACTGTATGTTGTTATTGTTGTCAAGGCTAAAAATATTACAGCATTTATTTTGTAACTCTCTACTTCTTCTTTTTTTTTTTTTTTATCATGAGCCAATTAATCCCAGCCTATTTCTAAGACATTAGTGCCCTTTTTTCTCATCGGGGAGTCATCCAATCCTTGTTGGAAGATTCTTTGAATGTGTAAATTGGCGTGTTTATTGTAGGATTTTCCAATTAACATGTATTTTACGTGGATGGTTTAGCTATTTGTGTCTAGAAAAGGAAATATTTAAATTATCAAATTCAAATTCTGGATGGTGAAATCCTAGGGTCCAATTATCATGGTCCATTCTACTGGTTAGAGCACACATAAGTCTGTCCCCTTTTCTATATAAGAGAATATTGCAAAAGGCGGCTTTGATTGAAAGAAATCATGAAAACATGGTGTGAAATTTAAAAAAGTGGCATTTAGATTACTTTTTTGATTCTTTAATTACTACTATCCTACATAGGCAGAACCACTTGCTCACTGTAATAAGATGACCAAATCATCTGCTCATGAGTTACTTGCTATTCGAGTTACACTGACTTGCACCTTTTCTCAAAATGACTTGCTCTCTTTCATGACTTGACTTGCACTAGCGTGAAGCCAAACGATATCAATGTGTGGTAATGTCATGTCTTACATCATCTACTTAGTACGTACTTGCTCTTGAAATTACAGTGACCTGCACCGTTTCTAAAAAATGCCGGCTCTTTTTCAAGACTTAAATTGCAGTTGCGTGAAGCCAAATGATATTAATGAGCGTTCTTAACATGTCTTACACCATCCACTCAAAGTTACTTATTCTTCTAGAATTAAACACTTTCTTGTACTATTTCTCAAAATGACTTGTTCTTGTTCATGACTTGACTTGCACTAGCCTAAAGCCAAACGACATTAGTGACTGGTCATATCATGTCTTACATAATCTGGTTAGTGAGTTACTTATTCTTCGAGTTACACTTTCTTGCACCTTTCTCAAAATGACTTGCTCATTTTCATAACTTGACTTACACTAGCATAAAGCCAAATGAAAATCAGGGAGTGGTCATATCTTGTCTTACACCATCTACTTAAGAGTTACTTATTCTTCGAGTTACACTAATTTACATCGTTTTTCAAAATAACTTGCTCTCTTTCATGACTTGACATGCACTAGCGTGAAGTCAAACGATATCAATAAGTGGTCATATCATGTCTTACACCATTTCCTCAGGAGTTACTTGCTCTTTAAGTTACACCGAATTGCACTATTTCTCAAAATAACTTGGTCTCTTTCATGACTTGACTTGCACTATCATATGAGTGTCGATCTCTTCATCTATTTTGGAGAGAATGAGATTTTTATTATGAAACACCGCAGTTTCATATACTAAGTGTAGAATGGTCTTTAATATGTAAGATTTCCATATTTATGGAATATTTATATATCCTACACGTTATGTTTTCATAATTAATTTCAATACATTGAACCATCTTTTGGGTGATTTGTCTGGGTCAAGGCCAGTTTTTGGTAATTTCCCCTGTATATAGTCGATTCTATTTGTAAAAGCATTTAATTTTCTCCTAAACCGGAACTTTTCATTTCCGTGGGACATCTAACTTTAGGGTGTAATTAGTTTGGTTTCGGTCGGTTAATTTTTCGATACAGAATCTCAAAACCAATCAGTTTAGGGTGAAGTTTAACCATATCGATTCCAACCAAATTTCGATAAGAATCAAAGTCGGTTCGGTCGGTTTTTCAGATACACTAAATGGACATTTGTTTTACCCAAATGTCAAAAATTACAAGAGAGTTTTGAGAATCAGAAATTTAGAGCCTCAGGCATTATTAGGGTTCCAAATGTTTTGAGGGTTACAATTAGGTATCTTGTTTCCCAAAGTTGGAATTGCAACCGTTGGATTAAATAGAAAATTAACGGATGATTGATTAAACATGTACTATAATTGGTTTGGTCCAATTAGGTTCGGTTTAGTTACACAAAAGGCAAAACCGAAACCGAACTCACGGACCATAAATCGTATTCCGAAAAAAAAGAAACAGACGGAACCGCGATTATTTCGGTTGGTTCGGATTTTTCGATTTTGCTTACACCCTTATCGAATTTAAGCAGGCATAAGAGCAATAACAAAAACAGATACAGTGGATATATATGGGTTTTTTACTTTTTGACAAGTAATTAACTACAACAACTTACATTTAGTAAAATATGAGGTTTGCCCCATTAGCTAGCGGTTCCAAATTTATTTTTCTACCCAAATGAAAGATAAGTTACGCGAAACAAGTTTACAAGCTGTTAGTTTCTGACTCTTCATGATGCCAACCTTCACCAAATGGAGTCCAAATTGAATGGTTGCTCCTGATGCTGTTGGTGCTGCTGCACAGAATCTAAAACTTTAGATGAAGATCCGGTCGGCAAATTCGAACTGAAATCAGTACCAAATTGCGAAATTCCTGGAGGCATATATGAGTAATCCATGTTTGTAGCTTCTCTTTGTTGGTAACTCCTTAGCTGCAATGCCCTAAGAAGCAAGGAATTCATTGATAGATTTGGGTTTAACAAGCTGGAAGGCCATGGAAGCTGTGTTTGATTAATAGCACTTGTTGATTCTCTTGGTGCAGGCCAGTTCATGTTGATGTTGGAATTGATGTCAGTAGCATTATTGTAGTTTTGTAGGGAGATGTTGCTTATCGCGCTTGAGGAGTTGGCGATGCTATTCAAATTTGGGAGCTCAATATCTCCAAACTCGTTGGTGATTGTGTTTGTGTCACAAGGAGAGTCCAGAGATGGCTGTGAGGATTGTGTTTGATGGGGTTTCTTTACTGTTGAGTTCTTGTGGAAAACTCTGCACACCACCCATTCCTCCTGAAAAGCCAAAACATTAGTCAAATTATTAAGGGTCCTGATAATTATCGCTTACTAGACGATGGATAATATATATACACATAATATCAAATAAACACAAATATATCAATACGTATTTTACGGATATTAATTTATATTTATAGATATCAATACATATTTTACGAATATCGATGTATCATCTGGGAGAGTCATCAATGTAACATATAGTGGAAGGATGGGTGCTAAGATTTTCGGGATCCAAAACGAACATAAAATTAATATGGGGCCATCAAAGTTTTTGAACAATAACTTGACAAAAATTGAACTTATTAAGAATGTTGTAGATAATAAAATAATGTAAACTTATTAAGAATAATATAAAAAGTATGTCATTCAGTAATTAAATCTAAATCAAGTTCTAAACATTGAAAGTCCTGTATAATCTTCTTAATTCATTAATTAAATTGACTTTGTGAAAATATACGAGAAATTTTAAGTTAATAAAAAATAACAAAGAATACAGAAAAAGAGTTAAATACATTTTGATGTATATAGGCACTGTATAAGTTTATACTCATATAATATATAATATTTTGTGTGCAAAATAATCATCAATTACACTACTGGTGCAATGTTAGAAAAATAGAGACATTTGTTCTATGTTCTTGGTTTGAAAACTTCTCGAAGCCCATTTTTTATTTTAAGTTTAACATATATATTGGAGTCTTTATAGGACTTTAGAAAAGGTGAATAACTGTTGAACTTGAAATATCCGCAACATAGCGTCAGTTTTTCACAGCTGAACCACCAACTAATTCACTTAAAATCTGACGTAATTTTTTTTATTATTATTATCGAAGATTTTGTGAACTTGTTTTTGGGTCCAAAAGCGAGGGCTCTAGGGGAGCCTGGTGGACTTGTGCTCAGGACCGACTCTGTATAAGAAATAACTATATCGGAAAACTAAGTCTTTGTATATTCGTCATTGTTTGATGATGAATATATCGGAAAATAAAATTAGAGAAACCGAGAAATTGAATTATACCCATAAATTTGGAAGTTACGTGTAGGTTTATTTACCTTGTTTGGTTTGAAAGCAAGCTTGGTTTCAAGTCTGTATTCATGCATAACCCAGTTTGTCTTTTCACCTTTGGGAGCTCTACCTTTGTAGAATACCAATGTCTTTTTCATCCCAACCAAGACTCCACCACCAAATATCTCCTTGTCCTTGCCGGTTGTTTTCCAGTACCCTGCTTCCGTAGCTCGATTTGTTCTCAATCCAGTTGGGTATTTTCTGTCTCTCAAACTAAAGAAGTACCACTCCTTCTCTCCCATGGATGCTTTGCCTGTACATTTATAGTTCCAACATATTACGGATTCAGCCTGTACAACTAACTGATAGGATTCTAACAAATCTTTCATATTTATAGAAGAAGAATTCTTTATTGAATTAGAAGACGAGAAGAAAAGAGAAAGGAACAAAATAAGAAGAATAAGAAAATATATCATTGTGGGTAGATGTTAAAGATAGATAAGGGCATTTATTTAGTTCACGTTAATCCAGTTTGCAGTTATATGCTTCAATCTATTTCAACCAGAAATGTTACAATTTGTTAATTATGCAATTTAACATTATTTTTTGTAATTACGACGACCTGGTTTAATCAATTAAAGCAAAACGATCGAGAAGAAATAATGTTATGAAATTGATGTTTCTATAGCATGATATTATTCTTTGTGCAATTGAAAAAAGTGACAACATATTTTGAGAAGAATAAGTACAAATTATAGAAAATGGTCATATTATAACTTTAGCCAATACAAAATAAAATGAAGCTAAGATTACACCAAATTGGAGAAGACTAGCTAGTTCTTGAAAACCTATTACAAATAAAACTAAAATTACCAATCCCTCAAATCCTACCAATTATATGAAGGACAATCGTAATCTTTATTGTATAGATACGTCTCCATGTATTTAAAAACAAGAACATAACAGAAAATTTACAAAGATGGATATATCAAAAGCAAGAATAAAAGTGTGTACCTGGTAGATCCCAAGGTTCGCATTTGTTGAGATCAACATCCACAATAGCTCGAGACGTGAAGCTAAAATCAGAAACCTTAGTAGTCAGATAATAGGTAATCAGTTCTTCATCAGTTGGATGAAACCTAAACCCCGGAGGAAGATTTTCCTCCATTTTCCACACAAAGAAAAACTAACCCAGTTCTTGATTTTCTTGAGCCAAAGGGGGTACGTAATTGGACCAGAAATCTGGAAGATTGGGTTTGCTTATTAATGGTGTGTAAAATTGTCCTCTGTACCTCACCCTTGAAGAAGAAGCAGCCATTTCTAGTCTTTCTTTAGGTTTTTTATTACAGCTAACATTTTGACAAAGATGGTGCATGAAGATTTACATTTTTTTCTTGGGGGAGTAATTTACCAAAACGCCACTTTTATGTATTAGGGTTTTGGTGTTATTACTAAAAAAACCCATCTTCTGTATGTGACACTGAGTTGGGTTGATGTGGGTAAGAAGGTTAATTTTGGAACAAGAATTAGAGTCCTAGTTACACCTTATAAAAGATATTTGTTTTGTGGCCTTGTCCAACCACCTTCAACCATTCTTACCCACCAAATCCAGTGTGTACTCTCATGGTGGTCCAATCGCAACATGGCCTCAATACCATTCCCACCAATATTATGTAGACACTTGTTAACTTTCATATATATAGTATGATGAAGGGACAAAGTTATGGTAAACATAATGTGTTCCAACTTGTTTTATTCGGTTTTGGTGGGAAAAATGTAGCAATTAATGTTACGTATTTTTCTAATTTATGTTACGATTGTTTTAGTTTAATCATGTTACGTGTTATTTTAGTGTTGTTATGAATAAATAGTTGACGTACACAATATACAAATATATATGTGTGTGTGTGTGTGTGAGAGAGAGAGAGAGAGAGAGAGAGAGTATATGAGGTATAGAATTGCATCAGAATAATTAATAAGAAGAAGCAATATTATTTTGCGGTTACTCATCAATATTTTAATAAAGGACAAAGATTACTAGCGGGGAGTGGTTAAAGTGGTCACCAACCCACACGACTGTATCTTTTGTGCACATTGATTTTTGAAACCCTGAATCTCCTAATATTCGTCAGCTCCTTTTAGTTTGTCCCTTGGAGTAGGGGAGGACCCCAATTTTTCTATCCTAACAAGAACTTCCACGCATCTTCTCTACACTGGGCCAGTTTCTAGAAACTCTCTCTCTCTCTCTCTCTCTCTCTCTCTCTCTCTCTCTCTCTAAGTTCAGGTGCACTTTGTTTTTTCTTTTTTTATGGGCATGTGCGCTTAGTTAGGATGGATAAATATCTTCAAAACCTAACGACAGAAAACAGATAAGGATATAGAATAAGATCGCGACTAATGGTGTTCCACCTATGTGCTAGCATTAATACAAGATAGTGATCAATCACAAAACAAAAATACCCAAAAAGAAAAAAAAAACATTATTTGCCTTCCAATTTTTTTTAAAGATAAGTGAATGACGTAAAACTTAAATAAGTATTATCAAGTTTTTTCTTGAATAATTAATTCAATTCGGTAACGAAGTGCTCCTGCGCACATGCATGCGTATCAATCTCATGAGATAAAGACAACCTAAGAAATTAAGGCAGTTTAGTGATTAGCCGACTTGAGAAAAATGAGTCATGTTACAGTCGACTTGAGGAAGGATAATACCATACATGAAGACACTACAAGAAAATGGGGATCTCCTGACGGTTTTTATCCCAACGGTATAAATAACTGATGGTATAGGTAGAAAATAACAACGGTTTCAAAGTGTTACTAGAAAAGGGGTCTTTAGTGACGACTTTTTATAGACCGTTACTATTTTTTCAACTTTTAGTCACAGTTTATAAAATGCGTCGGTATAGCCCAAACAATGATAAACTGATGTTAAAATACTAACTGTTTAATTTTTAATTTTTTAACTTTTCAAAAAATAATTAGGTGACATTTCATCTGTCCGTACTATATATATTACATTTCATCTGTCCGTACTTTTTATAGACCGTTACTATTTTAAAAAAGCAATTGTTTAATTGGATCATTTTAATGGCTATTTGGGATCCCTTTTAAAATGTTTATTTCCATTAGTATTTTTGCACCGTCTCCCACAATGTTTCTCTCTCTCAGCGGCGACTTCTCTCTCTCTCTGCTGCGACTGCTTCTCCTCTCTCTCTTTGCTGCGACTGCTCTGTCTCTCTCTGTGCTGCGACTGCTCTGTCTCTCTCTGCTGCGACTGCTCTGTCTCTCTCTCTGCTGCAACTGCTTTCTCTCGACTTCGACGTCTCTCTAGCAATTACTAAAATCCTAAATCTTCGGCGACGACTATCTCTCGCAGTCTCTCTCTCAGCTTGATCGCCTCTGCTCGATCAACCACGAGGTAATCTTCTCTATCTCTCGCTCACTTGCAGAATCTCTCTGCGCTCGACCTTCTCTGCTCGATTTGTTTTCTATTGATATTGTATACATAGAAATGTTATTTATTTTGCCTACTAGTGGATGTGAAAATTATTTGGTCTGATGTCGGATCGGATGTCAGTGTTGTTGACGATAAATCAGAAATCTTAGGTCATGCTATGTGTTTAACCGTTGAAGCATACAACATTGTTTTTTCTAATTTGCCTTTCGTATTTTTATTTTTTTTCGTTTTTAGAAAACACAGAGTGTTGCACATTTTCAAGACATCTTTCGCACAAGAAAAGGAAATAGGAATAGTCTATTTTTCATAATTAGAGTTGGTTAAACATATGACTTCCACTTGTTTGACTGTTTTGATGGGTTGAGGAATAGGTCGTGAAACATATATAGGGGACCGTTGATGAATGTTTCGATATGGATGATCTACATCATCCACACATGCAACATCTTAAGTGCCTTGTATCTAGCTAAAACAATGCCATTTTGTGTTTTCCATTTAAGTCTACTAGATGAGGTGATAAACTTGCCATCTAAGAACTATATCCGCAATTTTGATAACACTCGTAGGCACATCATAAGGTATCCTGTTGTGATTAGCACTACAGTTAGAAATCCATCTGAGGAAAAGCTTCCTCGTGAAAGCCAATACAAGGATTTTATGTCCAAACTAGATGAACGATCATCAAATATGTTCCCTTTAATGGGCCTCAATCTAGTTGTGTTCTACTTTCTTTCCTCCTTGCTTTTGCTTTTTTGCTCGATCTAATGCTCTTCCACTTAAGCAATTGATCAAATCTCTGGAATTTGCTAAATCTCTGTTATACGTCCTTGGTTGTGAAGCATGTGAAGTCCATTAGGTTCTGGTTTTTGCATAGGCATATGTTCAACAGCTGGAGCATAGTCGGCTAAAGCTCACTCAGTTGGAGCAAGAGCTTCAACGAGCTCGACAACAGGTCCTCTCTCTCTCTCTGATCGAGGGTAATTTTTTACGATATAACTGTGCATTCTTTTGTCCTAAATGTAGTTGGACATGAACACCACATGTGTATATCCATATTTTATGGGGTAGAGAGTAACTGTTTATCTCCGAAGTGTAACCTTGCAATGCAGTTATTTTGGGTTCATTCTCGGTTTCTTTGTTCTAATAATTGCCATATAGTATATATTTTTGCATCACATTTGTTTTGCACCAATTTCATTGTAACGCACATGTGCCATTTTTTGGGATAAGCAGTACATTCTTTTGAATGTTCTATGAATATTATCATTTTGTTACAGGGTATTTTCATTGCAACCGGATTATCTGGAGATTAGAATCTCTCAATAGGCAGTAATGGTAAGCATATTTACATCCAAACTCTTTGCTTATTGCCAAATTGTAGGCTGTATTAACTTGACAATAAGTTTTGTCATTCCTACAGCTTAGGAAACAAATGATATAAAATTTTGCTCTGGATGTAAATATGGTTCGCAAATGTATTTGTGTATAGTTGTTCGCAAAATATGTTTGTTTTTATTAATAAGCAGCTGACAGATTAAAGGGTCTGAAACCCCTTTGCTTTTAACAATAATTTTCACAAAATCTCTTTTTGTTCATATGTTTGTGTTGCTTGATATCTTTCTAGATGCAATGACTCTTCTGTTTAATCAGATCTTCACTAATAGGGTTTATCAATATTCATCTGACTTGTGCGTAGAGTGCCTTTCTCTCGCTCCCGTTACTTATTGATAGATGTTCTAGGAGATTTATCAGTATATGTTTCAAGCACTTCTAATTAAATTCTCTACTTCCTGGTCTTGGTTCCTGTTGATGTGCTTTGGTTTCTACTATCTCCCCTGTCAAAGAGCGAAAAGGGTTGTTCTTTGGCCTGGTGATGGAACAACTGGTCACTTAAATTGGTGAGTGCACTACAACAAATCAGACATTTTCCCACATTTTCTTCCTTGCGTTTTTTTTAAAAACCACAACAAGTGTTTTATAAAAAGTTTTACTTCTCGTCTTTTCGAATGTGCTAATTTTTTATTGTTCTGTGTATTGTAATTTCTATGCATGTTCTAAGTTCATGATTTTAATTGTTTCGGGTGCTGTAATTGAAGCTTTTCTTAGGCTTCATGAGAAAGGCCTAATCTATCAAGGTAAATAAGACTTTTCATTGCTGTTGTGTTTAGTATTTAAATATCTACTACGTACGAGTATCTCTCACAACATCATTATATTGCAAAACCCATTAGATTTAGGTATTCGAAACTAGATTTTATTCTTTAGTTTTGGATGTGTCTTTTTCATTCTTTCTTTCTATTTTATGTTTGGAAAAAAAGAATGGATTGGCATGTTGAATCTGGTGTAGCATGTCCACTATTATTGTGGTTCTTGGATATTTTGAATTTTGGCTTAGTAACATCTTCTCGTTTATTCTTCTCCCAAGTTGCAGATGATCTTACCCTACCTGTCCCAAATTAACTTTCCGAAGGTTTGTTGTAGAACTTCTCTATGCATAACATGAATATGTCTAGCCTTACCCGTTTGTCTAAAATCGTGTCTTATGTTGGGTTACTTCTATTTCGGAAAGCACCATAGATGAGACTCTGCCAAAACACCATTTCTGGTTTTGGATTTCTTTTACTGATAATGCTTCTTTCACTTGCACTGACTTCTTTGGATGGTCCAAATGATGAAATAAACATATACTGTATGAAAATTTTGATTGCGGAAAATGTGACAAATTGACTTTTTTTTATAGGTGAAATGTTGGCAAATTTGAAGGCAGAGAAAGGCCCCTCAGGTTGCGGAGACTATTCATATTGATTGCTGTGGTTAAGCTGCTGTCTTTTCTAAGGAGTCCAATCGCATTTGGTTGTCTTTTTTTTTGTTTTCTTGATTCCATTGATGCCTCAGGTTTTAGTACTTTGATTTTCTTCACAAGGATTGTAATGGCTATAATACTCTTTTCTTTTTATACTCCCATTTGGTTAGCTCTTTGTCAACCAATTGGCCTATGCTGTAATCATCTTCTTTTCTTTGATATATATATCATTCTATTTGTTGATTAAAAAAAAAGAGTTTGTTGCATTTTATAGTGCTAAAATAAGATTAGGTTTAATATTGTTCAAATTGTAGGGAAATGATTGAATCAATTTCGATACAGCAGCTTTCAAAAGCGTCCCTATAAAGGTTTCATTTTGTGTACTTTAACAGCGGTTTAAGCGTCGCTAAATAAACTGTCAATAAAAAGAGACCTGTACCGGCACTTACAAAAAGTGTCACTATAAATCTACAGCGACGGTCATCTCGCGACAGTTTAGCTGACATTTTTTCAAGTGTTGGTATAGCCTTTTCGGGTCTATAGCAGCGCTTTTCTAGATCTTTTGTAACGATTTAGACCGTTGTTAAATCTTAAATTTCCTGTAGTGAGAGTCCATGTCGATTTATTTCATTAGTGTCTAATCAGAGACAGTCCTATTTCGATTCTAATGAGGAATTAGAGTCCCAAAAAAATTGAAGAGATTAATTAATTAGTCACAAAGTCTATAAATAGAGGAGCAGAGCCATAGTAAAAGGTACATATTAACACACGGTAATACAGAACATTAGCTCGTGCTTACAGAAATTATTGTGATCCTCATTCTGACTAAATCATCAGAGTGCATTCCCACAACACCAGCGGTGAATTCTTTGACAATTTATTGTTTTGCAGATCGCAAGTTTCATAAAAATTAGTCCATAATTCCTATAATAAGATATTGACGTATTAATTTCCTTCTCGATTGAGAAAATCATGCCACCTACAATAAGCTTGATTGTAGTTACAATTTGTATACTTAATGGGTGAGAAGCACAGGAAGATGGAAATCAAGAGATCTAGAGGGATCAAGACAAAGTGGAGTTGGTTATTTTCTGGTGTAATTTCGTGTAGATGTTAGAAGATATTCATGATATGTACGAGCTGATAGGAAGAGATATTAGCGAGAGATCGACTTTTATTTCGTGTTATTGACAAATCACGCGACATACTCCATTCCCAAATGAGACATTGAAAATTTTAATAAATTCTAGAGGATAAATTGTTGTTTTTCAACAATATTTTATATTAGTTGACTATATATTGACTCTTTTGGAGGATATTTGGATGCTAAATTTATTTTTAGGGTGTTTGGCTACAAGATTACCATTTTCAGGAGGAGAATTTGATATTTTGGAAGACTTTCGAGCACGAGAAATTTGTTAGAGATTGACGGGAAGACAAAGACCAAGAAAATTTGATTTTGGGTCAATATTTGTGTGAGATATTAGAATTTTTTGAGTTGTTTGATGCAAAAAATTTATAAAATCATATTTATTTTATTCTAACAGTAAAATACTTGTAATATATTGTTTATGTGAAATTGGTAGGATAGTAGAGTCCCCATCAATGGCAACTCATAATACATTCTTTAGACGCAGACGTCATGACTTAGTCAAGATAATTGTGAGAATTGAAGCAATCAGATAAAGCTGTTTCTTAGGTCATAGAATTTATGAGTAATTGTTAAGTAAAGCTATGAAGAGCCAACCAGAAGAAGCTACAAAGATGAGCACAAATCAAAAGACGATGCTCGAAGAGGGAAAGAGAATATACATAAAGGCATTGTTCTTGATCTATCAAGCAGTTGAAGACTCAAACTTTGAGAAGAAATCTATTGTTCCCACCTCAAAGGACGAAGCACGGGATATCCTTCAGAATGCAAATTGAGGGATAAAAAAGACGGTCAGAGTTTGACTACAATTATCGAGAGAAGAGTTTGAATCTCTGAAGATGGATATGAGTGATTCAATTTTTGTGTATTTTACATAGACATTGACCATTAATATGGAATAGCTGAGACGGTATGGACAAGATAGAAGATATTTGAGTGGTGGAGAAAATACTTCGATCGTTGTATCTGAAGTTTTACTTTGTTATTGTCGCTATTGATGAATTTAAAGACCTCAACGTCATGATCTTAGATGAGTTGATATGATCGATATCTACAAGCTGAGAATCAACAAGAAGACTTTCTCAAGTGCCCAAGAGCAAGTACTACAGGTGTAGATGATGTTCATGAGGAACTTGATAGAGTAGTGAGACTATGCATAGAGGAAGAGGTTGTGGTTGTGGTTAGTACAGAGGTTGAGGTGGTAGATGTCCAAATAGAGGAAGAGGACCAGATGAGTTTTCTCAAAGAGGGAGAGACAAAAACAACGGCTAATAAGCAGCGAAAGAGCTAGAGCATTAACAGAAGCAGGTGCAAAATAGAGGCAAATGAAATAGAGGCATTGACAAAAACTAGATGCAATATTATGCTTGCAACGAATACGCTTGCAACGAATACGGTCACTACAACAAGAAGCTAACGTACAGTAGACGTGCAATACTACAACTTTGGTAAATGATGACGCCTATAAAGAAGTGGAAAAACATGCTAGTCTTGCAGAGAAAGTTGATGTCGCGATGCTTTAACTAAAAATTGTTGCTGCAAAAGAAGAGAATAGAGGTTTTTGTTAAGAGAATCAAGTTTAAGGGGGATGTTGAAGATAAACATGATTATTTTGGTAGAGTTTATGGTTGAGGAGTAGAGGAAGATGGAAAATAATAGAGAAGAACCAAGCCATAGCGGAGTGAGTTATTTTTTATGTGATTTAAGGTTGATGTTATTGATTTGTTTTTAGTACAAATAAGAGTGTTTTTTATGTTTATAAGTCATAGGAATTCAGTGTACGAAAGAGAGAGATACAGACCTATGTGTGTTTGTGTGAATATACAAGTGAGGGGGTGACAAGTTATAGGTTATATTTCTTTTAATTTGCAAAATTAGTGGAGATTTTTTTATGTTTAACCCATTGCGACAAGCCGGATTTATATGAGAAGTTCAATACCCATACTGGCTAGCTAACCTCGTCTAGGTTCGGAAGCCAAACGGAAAGTGAATGATGTGTGTGGACTTCACAGATTTGAACAAGGCATCCCAAAGGATAGCTATCCACTGTCAAGGATCGACTAGCTTCAAACTTACTCGGATGGGCTTGGAGGGAAGGACCTCTTTTGGACTAGACTCCCTATTGTCTCCTCTGGAAAAAAAAAAAAAACCCTCTCCCTCCAACACCTCAGAAATAAGATTTCGACCTTCTCACAATTGAAAGAACCAGCAGCCCTATCATCCTCCTTTGCTTCCTTAGGGTAATAGCACTATAAAAACTCTGTATCATTCAGGCTTCGCCTGCCCTCGCTCGTGGTACCACAAAATCACCATGGGAATGATCAACCTCCACGCATTGGGCATTACTTGCCCCGGGGCAAGAACCAAAAAATCTAGAAGCTCTATGATGAAATAGCAGAAGGGAAGACGCAGCTTGCCACCATGGGGGAGCACTCGAATGAATAGAAAAGTCAAGCTCTAGGATGAATGAACTCAAGAGGAAGAAAGGCGTATGCAGATCGAACTGTGATCTAACTGCACTCTAGGGCTATCACAGAAGAGAAATGTTCGATAAACCTTAAGGAGGGAGAAAGCTTTGAGAGTTGGGACGAAGGAAATAAAGAAACAAAGTCTAAAACCCTAAATTAATGGTTTTCTGAAAAACGACCAAGGGGAAGAAAGGAGGCCATCACATCTCGACCATTCAACGTGCAAGAACGAGTGACTGGGACTTAACACGTGAACACCACCATGAAAGCCATCATTGTCATTTGACGTGGAATGATGTAGTCCGCCACGATTGCGACACGTCATTTGATGTATAAATTTGTCTTTGTAATAGTCCAGCATGGAGCGCCACTCAGGAAGATGTCAACACTTGTTGGGATCGAAAGGTAGAACTGACAGACGAAAAGACAATCAATAAATGTAAGGATCACCATCGCTTCTCGGTAAAGAATAATAATTCTCAACATCCGAGCTCATGGCCACACTAGGAAATGGGGGACAATTGAGGAGCTCAGTTTGACTGTGCTCTATAACGAATCACTTGGTGCTCGGTTGCTTCTGTTGATCGCTCTTTACCCGAACACTCATCAACGGCCTATTTGGGCAAATGACTACCCAACCATGAAGCACATGACTGCTCGATTAATCAATGTTCATCCTAATCGGGCAAGATTCATTATGCTCAGACATGATCCGGTTAGCTTAATAAAAAAGAATCAGTTACAAGATCTCCTCAGAAAAATCCCGCAAACAACACCCTTAACTGCTCGGAGTCCCAAAGATGGAGCGCGCATTCATGGACTCGCTCCCTCTAGTATGGAAAGGGAAGAGTGATCGGCGGCCATGAATCCACCCATAATCCGTTTATTAGTCACCCTACTTAAAAGAAATTTTAAAACTATGTTTTGACAATCTCTCTCTCTCTCTCTCTGAAGTTGTTTACAGAAACCAATGTAAGAACTCAAGAACATCGCACCAATTTCTTGCACCATCATTTATTGTACGTCAAAGCATACTTCTTGCTTTGATTATTTCTATTTGATTGCTTTTAATTTTTCAATAAGTTCTTGTTTTTTAATAATCTTATCAAGATATTATTGTGTTCTATTATTATTTGTAATGAAGTACTATTATTTAGATTATTTGATTTCTTTAATATATCTAATATTCATATATTTATAAGCTGATTAGATCGATAATGATAACCAAAATAAACTACAAAATTAAAATGACTTTAAAAATAACTAAAGAGTAGTCTTATGGATCCCAAAAAATTAGTATTTAGAATTCTAGGGTGTTTTAGTAAGTTTCAAGGATAGAAAAGTCCGGTTTTCGTCTTTGTAATAATTACTTTTTTGTCTTATTTTGTATACGATAGTTTTAAATCTTTATACGAAATTATTTAGCCATAGTGCCTCCAATTTGTAATTCTCCGTTTACTTTCCCAACATTTTCTATTTCCCAAAAACCAAAACTATCAACTTTCACAGCCAAGAGTTTATAGGAAAAAAAAATGAAAAAAAAAAAAGGAATTAACAAAAATGCTAAAACTCATAATAGATTGATCGATCTGTCTGAGCCGCCAAAACTGCTTTATCTACAGCCTAAAGTTAAGTTGTGAATCGGTTCTTTTCTCTTTATTGTTTGGTCTAAAGAAAATAGTTTTCTAGTGAGACTGAAGCCCTACAACAAAATTCAGGCCCAGCTGAACCTCGCCCGATGAACAGTCAATCTCCTCCCTGCCCTTCAAATCTCCTCCTACTTTCTCCGCCTTCACGAACGGCTCGAAGCCGAGAGTCAGCTCTAGCTCCACATCGCTACCACCGGCTCGCTCATCAGATTTCGCCAGCGACGCCTCCACCGTCTCCACCGACACGCTATCACCCTCGCCGCTTTCTCCTCTCCCACTCGGCTGGTGACTCGCCACCGAGTCATGACTCGCTGACCTCTCAAACTCTTTCTTATTATTCGACCAGCTCCAGATAACCTCAGCCGCTTCGGTTTCGTCAACAGCCGGCTCCACTCCAGCCTTCAACTTCGGAGAGCCGCGCTTGAACTTCCCCCGAGTTCTCACCTTGTGCAGATCTCGAGAAGCAGCCGATGTCTCGTCCTTTGACACGTGTCGGATATCGCACGCCTTGAGAGGTGGGCTCATCGTACTCGCCTCGGTTTCCAAAGAAACCTGTACGATAGGCGAGCCGGCGAGGACAGCTTCAACGGCGGCGTGGCAGAGGTGCCAGTTACCGGACAATAGCAAGCCAGCCGAACCGTAGATCGGGTTAACGATGCGGCCACAGGCCTCGTAAAGCAAAGATCTGAAAATCGCTGAAATCAAAAAACAGGGAAACGAAAATTGTTAGTTACTTGGCTGCCGGAAGGAAAAATACTGTGTGTTGTTGGAAACAAGAGATTGGATTTGGAAATTTACCAGGGCGGAGGTGGTCGGGGCCAGCATTGATTAAGTTCTGGAGGCCTGCACGGCCGTAGAACTTGGCGAGAAAAACAGTGGCGTTTGATTGGGATTCGGTGGTTTTGATCCACTGAAGACATGGTCTGATTGTGCAATTGTCACTGCAACCTTTGCGGAGGACTCGGCATCCATTACAGCTGACCCGCATGGCATCTATGTGTAAGTAGAGAGAGAAAGAGAGAGAGAGATGGGATTTTGCGTGGGATTGGGAGGGGATTATATGGGATGGGAATCAGCTTGGGACCGTGGGCTAGTGAGAAGGGGCGCAGTGGTTTTGCAAGAGGAGGTAAAGAGCTAGTGGTTTTCTTGTATACCAGTATTTGGGAAAGTTGATGATATGGGAGGAGGTGTGAAATCTTTATTCTGCCCTTTTTGCCCCTCTACTTTTGCTTTTCCTCAAAGTAAGAGAGGTTCTTTTTGTCATCAGCATTTTTTTCCCCACACTTTCTTTTAACTTTCAAGAATTTCCTTTCGGTTGATTGTTCTTCAAGCTTTGTCATGGCTTCCACGATTCAAACACTAATTGGGATGTTGTCTTTTCCATTTTAAATTGTTATACCAAAAAGTCATACAAACGAATTTAGAGAGAAAAATTCATAATTATCTGATTATAAAGTAAATTTTCTAATGTCTCTAACACTGTTTAATCTATTGGCAAAGTAAAAGTTTGGTATTTATTGATTTTTTTTCGTCTTTATGTGAAATGTTTTTATAATTTTTTGTCTTTCGTCAACGTTGTGTTATTTATTAGTTCATCTCGACGAGAATTTTCATAAAAGTTATAAATAATAGACCAAATTTAAAAAAATTAAAAAAGACAAAAATAAATAAATAAATAGTTTTTTTGAGTTTATTTGTCGTGTTTAGTGACATTTTTTTAATTTTTAGACATAATTTTATACTTTTTAAATTTGTTTCATTAAGACGAACCAATAAACCACAAAACATTGAAGTCAAAATAATAAATGAAAAAAATAAAAATAAATAGAGACAAAAAATAAATTGAAATAAACACCACTTGGCCAAAGTTGTTTATGGATTTATTTGTTTTTTTTGAATTCTGAATGGGGGAAAAAAGCTAAAAAAATATTGTTTGATTTAATTATCAAAGGTGACATTATTACCCATCGCGTTTCAATGATGTGACCTCCATATTTTAAATTCTTTGCTAAGAAAGTGATGATTTCAGATTTTCAGGCCATAAAATTTAGATAACACAATTGAAATAAGTTTAACTATGTGGCGTCAGATATTTTTTTTAATGTACAGTGGAAAAATTTAAAAATTTAAAAATAGTTTATTGTTTTACCGCCGCATTAATAAAAATCCTAAAATTTAATAAAAGAAATTTTTTAAAACATACAAAGTTTCATTATCTCAAGTGTATTTAACGTTGTTTAAAATATATAATTTTATATAATTTTTAATTTTTGAATTTGATATATAAAAATTATATTATTCCTAATTTTTTAAGACAAACAAGAAATTTTTTAAAACATACAAAATTTCATTACCTTAAGTGTATTTAACGCTGTTTAATCTAATTTTTTTAATTTGATGTATAATTTTATATTATTCCTAATTTTTTAAGACAAACAAGAAAACTTAGAAAAGTTAAAAAAGAAATATCAGAGTAATTTGGTTGAGTATTTTTGAAATAATTTTTAAGAAAAAAACTCTGAGATATTGTTTGGTATAAGTGTTTCAAAAAAAATTTAGAGTTAAATTTTTTAGCATTTTTTAAGTGTTCTCTCTCTCTCTTCCTTTATAGAAAAATAAATATTATTTGATAAAAAAGTAATAATATTTGAAAAAATAATTCCTAAACATAATTTACAAAAAAAAATTAAATTTTTTTAGGAAAAATCTAACCGAACACACCCTAAATTGACTTGTAGGAAAACTAATTTAATTCAAACTCTATATTGGATATAATGGTAATTTGAGTGAAAATGGAGGGCTGACAGGGTGAGCAACGCCATGCAAGTGGATCCAAAACCACGAACGACAGTAAGGAAACACGTGTATGTTTTAAGAGGTACGAGTATTGGCGGCTCGCCACATACTCGGGGGCCACACTCCCCGTAACCACGCACTCACCACACATGAATTTCACGCATGAATCGGTGAAGAAGGGGAGGGGAGCCTTTTTGAAGTCGTAGGTCCCACCAGTGTCCCCAGGGGAAGGGATTTGATTTGTGCGAGGAGCCGCCCACATTTCACACTCCCGGTTTTGTGGAATTTCCGATTCCGTACTCTGGTTTTGAGATGGGACTATGGGCGCCCTTTGAACTTCCAGACTCTGGTTTTTCTTGTGATTATCCCCATAACAATGGAGCCGACCCACTTTCTTCTTATTATATTAATATATTGCTTTCCCACCACCTAATTTCTTATCTTCCTATTTGGCTCCTACCATAAACTATTTTGCAGTCATGCTGTGGATGACTTTTATTTGAAGAAAATGTCTAACAAGACAAAAGTGCATCCATCACCAAGTGTAATAAATAAGATTGGGGCAAGTACGGATTTAAGAATCTAATTTACTTTGAGTTAATTCAAAATTTAATACACTATAATATATATATTTGTCGATTAATATATATATATATATATATTCTGAAGCTCACTCATCAAATAAATGCATTGCAAACTTTCTTCCATCCTAATAACTATAGTGATATTTACAACCAAAAAAAAAAACTGTTTACATAACTGCACATGAAAAAACTAAAACTGCACACAAAAAATTGTTCTAAAAAATTGCTCCAAAAAAAATGATATAATCCAATAACTATTTGGGGAAAAAAATTATTTTACATAACTATAAAAATTATCAAATCATGTTTGCACACGCATCACGTGTGTCACAGACGCTAGTGTGTGCAGGGGCGGAACCAAAAATTGAAGTTTGGGGGGGCGAGAATTGTAAAACTATAAATTAAAAAAAAATAAAAAATACCGACTTGTATATATGAAAGTTATAAGTCGACTCTAACATTAACATATCTCCAATCTCCAAAATGCCACAATACGAAATGAACAAAAAAAACTTGCAATTGAGTTATAATAGATTATACAAATCAAAGTTGTGCCCGGCGATTTTTCAAAGCATAGAATTCATTTATAATAGAGTCAGAATCAAAAGTATCTGCAATTGCGAGTTGTCTAGCGGATTGCATGGTTGTCTACATTGAAAGAGAGATTGCAGATATTTTTGATTGCAGATACTGAGTTTCTAAACCTTTCTATATTTTTTATCTCGTTTTTTTCCTGGAAAATGCCCTAATATTATTTTGGGGGGCCAAAATACAATTTTTTTTAATAATTTTCAAAAATTACATGTAGGTCCTAAATTTTTTTAAAAATTTTGTAACACAGTACCGCCCCTGAGTGTGTGTATACACACACCATATATATATATATATATATATATATATATATATACACACACACACCATTCACTTTCTTCTTTTGAAAAATGAAGCATGAAAACAAAATTGGGTTGGGTTATATTTTGGATTAAGCTAAAAATAAATTGGGATACAAATAATAGGACAGATTAAAATTACTTAAGCTATAATTTTTACATATATAAAAAAAATTACCACCTGGGCTAGAGCCGTTGTTGCTAATGAGTCCGACACCACCCAAGAATATGACTTGACAGCACTTCCTCGTTACAAACCACATGAAAATAAATAATTTTAGACTGAATTCAAACCAAAACTATTTTTGATTAAAAACTTATAATGTATTTAGTCCATTTGGCCTATGGTTTTTATTTATTTATTTTTTTTGTCTTTATTTATTTTTTTGTATTTGTTGTTTAAATCTCAATGTTTTGTAGTTTATTGGTCCGTCTTGATAAAAAAAATCTAAAAAGTATAAAATTATGTCCAAAAGTTAAAAAAAAATCACTAAAGACGACGAATAAGTAAAAAAAAATTCTGTTATTTATTTATTTTTGTCTTTTCTGAACTTTTTTTCAAATTTGGCCGATGATTGATAATTTGTTTGAAAGCACTTGTCGAGATGAATCAATAAATCATAAAAAATTGCAAAATTTTTTTACATAAGGACCGAAAAAAATTTCAATAAATATCATAGTCCAAATGGATCCAATATACTACAAGATAACAATACCATTGGCAATTACACCATGGCTCATGCCTGAAACATATATTTACAAAATAGTACAACACCACGCTAGAAAAACTAAAAACTATAATTTATCGTACAATTAATCTCTCTCATAAAGATAACAAAAGACACACCAATGACGTGATTAGTTGTTCAATGAACTGTCTCTATTCTCGAATACCTGAAAAAGTATTGCACTTTGTGCATGAGTTAACCACATGCTCAATAAGTACAACTGAATTATATGAACAAGAATAAAAGTAAATAAGTTGATGGACTAATGTTATAATCTAAACACAACTCAATTAATTTCATGGACTAATGCAATTCAATAATAGCTTTTAGGATCTACATAGATTTTTTAGTCTTTCCAATATCCAACGCATTAAAATTTTGCACTTCAAACATTATTTTCATTATTCAAAATAAACCTTTACCATCAGAACAAAATACCAGCATCTGATGTTTATTTCCAGCAACTAATTCAGCCAATAAGAAATATGTTTTAGAGTATCTCTTATTGTAAATCAAAAATTCTAAGACTAAACCCTAACATTTAGATAAAATTTAGGCATTTTTTTTAATCGGCTTCAACTAGGCATTTGTAGAGAACCGCATAGTTGGTCCAAAAGTAATCATTCATGCAAATTTGGCCACTTGAAAAACTAGAATCGATAGTTAATTCCACCTCTTTAAAATAACGAGCAAGCATTGAGTACTTAAATAATTAACAAGGTATATTTGGACTGTAGTAATTATTGGCTGGCTTATTGTTTGATTAGTTTTTTTTGTCATTAATTAAATTTTTTTATAATTTTTTGTTTTACGTTAAATTTTTTGTGGTTATTGGCTCGTCTCGACAAAATTTTTTTAAAAAATATAAAATTATTTTTAAAAATAAAAAATCAGAAAAGATAAAAAATAAGCCAACACAAGATCTTTTTTTGATTTTTTTTTCTTCTTTAGTAAACTTTTTTTAAGCTTTTTGACATAATTAATTTTATATTTTTTAGATTTCTTTCGTCGAGACGAACCAATAATCCACAATAATTTGATTGAAAAAATAACAACTACAATTGTTTTTTGAATAAAGACAAAAAATAATTAATATATATAAGTTAACACAAATAGAGCTTTAAACCTACTATCCAACTGGTAGAATTTAAGCAGAATAGATGCATGTAAATGAACACTACACATAAACACGCTATAGTCAAAATATTTATTTTCTTTTAAAATAATTTCATACTTCAACATATCATTTTAAATGCTCAAGTTAGAACTTAGAAGGGCATATAATATTCCAAACTCACCTTATGATCTTGTTACGTGTATTGCGATTCACACCATTTTACGGACACGTCCAATTCCTATAACAGAGTGAGAAACCCGACACTATATGGTTACATGTTGAGGTCCCATTCAAATACCAAACCATGTTACGCTAATAGTGGCTTGACTTCCAAATGATCCATAGAAGAACTCGTTTTATTCATGTTTCTGCTAGGCTATCGGTTGACCAATATAGTATAGTAGGCAGTCTATTGGTCCGGTTTGTTAGCTGGTCGTCTGTCCTCATTTAATGGAGCCAGACATCACCCGCTATTGCATTGTAAGGCCTCAACACATTAATAATCACAAACTCGTACTGAACAGTAATTGACCCAAACTGTACTGGAAGAGAAATCTTCCGCATGGGCCAAATTGAGGCCGCATTGAAACCAACCATATATAGGAACTTCGGTCGACCAAAGGTCTGCCTTATATAGGCCCAGCTACTAGAATAAATAATAGTACATCACTTTAGTCGAGCTCCCATAATCCACCAGAATGCACCGGATGTTGCAAGGTCCAACGCAAAGGGTCACCACTAGAGCATCATTGTGGGACAACTGAACCCTCTCAAGACCCTTGTCAGAGAAAGAAATTACCCTAGATGAAGTCGAATCAGTCATCGGTCTCTTTGACGGGCCCTTGATGCTCATCATCTCCTTTGCTGCTGTTGCCCTGTGTAGCTCAACCCGAAGACACTCCTCGTTTGCGGCATCAACCATGCCATGAATCATGTTGGTACTTTAGACATCTTTGGACCCGGCTCGATTATCTCTTCTATATGGCTTAACAGTTGTCTTCTCGGTATCAACAAATTCCTTTTAGTGCCCCTCGGCCACCAACTTCTCTAGGAACTCCTTGAACTTCTTATATCTAGTGGTCAAGTGGCTATTGTCTCGGTGGCAGAAACATGTCATGCAGGGATTATTGGCTTTTTTATCTCCACCCAACGCCTTCAAAAGTCATCGGAATAATGGCTTGTTTTTAGTAGGAGAACGTAGATCAACAATATGAAAATAGTTGAAATCACTACAAACTCATGGGTTTTCTCCCCGGATTAGATGATGTTAACACCCCTCTTACCATTCCCTGTTTTTGTTACCTTGGGTCAGCTTCGGTGCTAATTGCTCTGCTAACCTCCTCTCGTGTCTTGCCTCCTTAGGTCGGCAGTATTTGTCGATCCGACACATTAAGTTGTTCATGTCTGAATGGTTGAGCAACATAAGATCCTCAAAGAGTCAGCTCCTATAGTCTTGACCCAACTTACAAAACGTGATTGCTATGACTAAATCACACCCTTGAGTCTCGTTGTATAGCTCCTAGTACCGAGCCCCCATACTGTTGAAGGGACTTATTGGCTGATTTTCGTAGGCTAAGCAAAGGGCGACCTCCTTCTTTTGCCTAGTGATTGTAGCAAATCGAGCAAAGAATGCAAGTTATAGCTCCATGAAAGAGGAGATGGAGGTGGTCGGTAGTTTATTGGACCATAGAAGGTCGAGCTCGCCCAAACTAGAGGGGGAAAACTTGCACATCAAACTTTCTTTTGAGCTATAGAGTGACATCATCTGGAAAAAGTGTACCTAATGTATGTAGGCGTCAACCTTTGGGTCATATTTCTAGAATTTTGGTGGATTGAACCCAAGGGGTGGCTTTACTGATCAATCTTTCAAGAGAAGGGAGATGAGATAAACTGTTCGTTTAAGACGTGACTATAAGACCTTATTAGTGGAGCCATTGAATCGGTCGATTTCCTCTTCTTGTTCTTTAAGTTCTCCTAAAGGTCCACTTGGTCATCCTTTTGTTCTCTACGAGGGGACCATTCCTTCATCTTCTCCCACCTAGACGAACTTTCTTTGTGTTGGTCAGGCTCCTGCCACCCTTCCCTGCGTCTTCGTTCTCACGAAGCTTGTGATGTTCCATTTGGCTTTCGTGTGTGGCCAGCTGGTTGCTAGTTGTGTCACAAGCATAGAAGGACAAAGAGTTGTGCACTTTTTGTTTCCCACACTGTAAGAGTGTTGGAATGCAGAGGTGTCTGCGATGCTCCTCATGTAGTTTATCCTTTTCACCGTCATGGTGCCCCACGAAGCCATGTTCACACAATCTGTCCTTTGCTGAAACCCTCATTGAAGTTCGGTGCCGCTTTGGAGTGTGTTACTAATAACGATTATTGTGATGAGCGCCAACGGAGATCCATCGGCAGAGTGTAGAGAGTGGACCTCGTTTTTTAGCCTTGTTACTTGTTCTTGAATGGTAAGGACAAGCCTATCCTTCTAGTTCATCCTCACCCCCCAATTTTCTGATGTAGGCTTGGGAGTTATGATCCATGGCGGTGGGTGTCTAGAGATGACAGTAAGTTGATCGACTACCGACGTATTGAGAATCCACCCATCCTTGTCACGTGTAACGCTGGTTCGACCATCTAGCATAGCCATGGAACTTACTAAAGGGAGGTTCTGATTTTTGAGTTTTATGAGGAAGGTGATGGAATTGACATGGAAGAGCTACCATTGTGGTTGCCAATTGTGGAGTCCTTTTTTGAGAGTCATTTTGCTTCCTTGAACTATTTGATCCGAGAACTTCCAAGTACACTGTATGAGCCAACAACAGTTAGTACTTACCAATCGGGGTTCAGCCAGGAAGCACTCCATGCCAAAGTCAATACATGAAAGAAGAAGGCAAATGAAAGTACTGGAGTAGGATTTCATGAGTGTGTACCGTACGTACGATCAGGTGATGCACTTATTATACTCGACCTGGCTTAAGCACCAAGCTAGGGTATGCATGTGCAAGGCATGCTTCCTAATGATCATGAGTCTTAATCAAATTATATTGTGCCATCAGCCTGTGACGTATCAACGTCCAGCACGATTGCCACGTGTTATGGCTAAAACACTTGTCCGTCAGGTGGACTCAAGTCTGTACTAAGTGGCACAAATTGGTCTATCAGGTTCTGACTCGGGCTAGCCCAAATGACGTGTGTCTATGAGCTGGGCTAGTTGTATGATGTCTCATAGGCTTGGTTGGACGTTGATCCGCCCACCATGCTATAGAATGGTTGGGTTTGGTTTGCCACCTAGCCCTAACTCTAATGATTGTCCAGTCCATTTCCCCTTGACGATTCAACACACTATAGGTTTAGCGGCAACCTTATCTTGAAATCACTCTTCTTACGGGACTTTCCTACATCCCAGTTTTGTAACATTGGTGGATACTATTTGAGGGGCCAGCGAGGCATGAGTCGTACCTATCAAAGAGAGTTTCTCATCCCTTCTTTAAAAGTACAAGATTCAGAAGAATGTTATAGTATTGAGGCTATAGACAAAGGTATAACCAAGTATAACGCTTAAAACTTCACGAGGGAGCAACTATGAAACTTTTGATTAGGCTTTTCTTAGACCTTTTGAGCGCATGGTTTCTGTTGTAGTGTTGAGTTTATTGGCTTCTATTCTAGCATGGTTGCACCTATCCCTAGCCATGAGCACGCTTACGATGTTCCCATAGACATTGAGCTGATTGACAAAACTAGCATCTTTTGGATTCAATGAATAACTGATGAGAAAGTAGGAAATTGATGGAAGGAAAATCGATTGGGGCAAATATTTAGCGGACGCGTTGCACAACCTCTAGACTCTAATGGCTAATCCTTATTGATTTGTTACGCAAATGTTAGCGAGATAAGTTGTTCTAACAGTTATATACAAAAATTTCTCGGGATTTTGGATGTTAGTTGTTGCCCATAGTATAGAGGGGCATTTAAGAATTAAGGCCCCGATTGAATGGAGGAGTATTTTGAAGGGGATAAGTTATGGAGGGGTGATAAGATAAGAGGGGGTATTAGTTTTAGAGGGAGGGCCCACTTTGATGTGATGTTTATAGAGGGAGGGTAAAAAAATAGATGGTTTGGATGGAGGTTTAAAAGGGGGATAAGAGGGGTGGATAAGGAAAAAAACTGTTGCTCGTTTGGATGGGGGAAAAAAGAAGGGGGATAATTTTTGGAGGGGGTAAAAGGATCGACGTGACATGTTTAGCATGGTTTGGGAGCAAAAAATGCAGGGGGATAATTTTTCACCCCTCCAAAAATAATCCCCCAGAGAGGGATAAAGGGGGATAATTTTTGGGTAGGGAGGGAGGTGCCCAAAAATAATCCAAGAAGGGAGGGATAAAGAGGGGAGGGGGTATTATCCAAGAATAATACTTCTTCCTCATTACAAATACAAAATAACCTTATCCCCCTATTTTATGCTTCATTCAAATCAAGTACTATTTTATCCCCTTTTTTAATACTCCATCCAAACTATCTACTTTTTATTACCCCCTCTATAAATATCACATCAATGTGGGCCAACCCTTTAAAAATAATACCCCCTCTTATCTTATCCCCCTCAATAACTTATCCCCCTAAAAATAGGGTCCATTTGGACTGCGGTATTTATTGTGGTATTTATTGAAATTTTTTTCGTCCTTATTTGAAATTTTTTTTGATTTGTTGATTCATCTCGACAAGAGCTTTCAGAAAAGTTATCAATCATCGGTTAAATTTGAAAAAAATTCAGAAAAGACAAAAATAAATCAAAAATAGAATTTTTTGTACTTATTCGTCGTCTTTAGTGACTTTTTTTAAGTTTTGGACATAATTTTATACTCATTAGATTCCTTTCATCAAGACGGACTAATAAACTACAAAATATTGACATTTAAACAACAAATGCAAAAAAAAATGAATAAAGACAAAAATAACAAATAAATAAAAACTATAGCCCAAATGGGGCCTATAATCCCTTATCCAATCAGCCCCTCAAATGACTATTTTTGAATAATTTAAGGGTTTTTTAACTTTGTTTTACCAATTAACAAAAAAAAATAACAACAAAATATAAATCAACAATAAAAAATTTAGTTAAAAAGAAAAAATATATAATTTAGCTCGCGTAAATTTAGTTAACAATAAAAAAGAGAAAAAGAGAAAAATTTAGTTAACAATAAAAAAGAGAAAAATATAATTTTGGGAGGGGGTGAAAATATAAGATGGGGGAAAATATAAGAGGGGGTAAAAGGGGATAAGAGGGGGTAATAGGGAATAAGAGTGGGGGGATAATTTTTGGAGGGCACTTTTTTTCCATCCAAACCATGCCAAAATTAATAATAAGGGGTGATAATTTTTAGAGGGGGATATCCCCCATCCAAACGGGACCTAAGGAATAAACGAGGATGTGTCATTGAGGGGAATTAAGTTTTTGGAATGTGTCCTCATTGGATAATAAATCGAGAATGAGACACCGGCCCTTACATTCCCCACAATGATAATGGCCCGTACCTCAAATCGCCAAAGCCGTGGGCTTGATTACTCCTAGCCCATTCCCACTCCAGGCTTCCGATCCCGTACCAACTGATGGGCTTATAAACCATTCAAGTTCGAGCCAGCCTTTTAGGGCAAGTGCAACAAAGTGAACAAAGAACTGTTCACTTTGTATTTTACTCAGTTCAACTCAAAAAACAGACTGCAACAAACTCCCTAAACAGATTAACAAAATGGATTTCATGAACAGTAGCTCTCTAAATCAACCCCCATTTAGGGAGACACTATTCATGACCTATTTATTTTTTTATTATTTCTCTCTCTCTCATTGGCTAAGAATTATAAAGAACTGTTCATGACCCTATTAAAAAATAGTATTTTAATAGTAGAGAGTGAGTATAGATAGTATTGTTAGAGTGTTGAAAATGACATGAGTGAATAAAGAACTGTTCACTAATTTTTTTGGCTAAAAATTTGTTCACCCTTGTTGGGTTGCTCTTACAACGTTATATCTTGCTCCTGGAGTCCCTCCCTGTGCAGGTGTGTTGACTGCGTACTGCCCACAGAGAGAGAGAGAGAGGAGAGAAGAGGGCAAGCGATGGGGAGGAAGAAGGGAGTGTCGTTCGATGAGGGGGCACCGGATGACTTCGATCCGGAGAACCCGTACAAGGACCCTGTGGCGATGCTCGAGATGAGAGAGCACATTGTGAGAGAGAAGTGGATTGACATCGAGACGGCCAAGATCATCCGTGAGAAGCTTAAGTGGTGCTACCGCATTGAGGGCATCAACCATCATCAGAAATGCCGCCACCTCGTCCAGCAGTATCTCGACTCCACTCGCGGCATTGGCTGGGGCAAGGACCACCGCCCCCTTTCCCTTCATGGTTCGCTAAACCCTAATATCTTTATCTGTCTCTGTCTCCTTTATTGTTATCATGATTGTTGTCAGCTCGTTTGTTGATGATTTTCGGTCGATTGAATGCTGTTTTTCTGTATCAGGTCCTAAGGTTGAGGCTGAGTGACTCCCTTCCAGGTAATGGTTACCACCACTGTTTCCAATTCATTTTGATTCTCTCTCCTGCTCTGGCTGGTTGACATTTTCTGTGAGAATTATGGCGATGAAGCTACTACCTTTTAGCCCTTTGCGCCGGTTTGATTGCCCTAGATTAGATGTAGGATTGGTTAAAAATCCTGTGCGGAGTCATTTTTCAATTTGTTTGAAAGCAGATTACATTACCGCTGGACAACTAATCCAACAATTTGTACAACGTTTAGGGAGATATGGAATTGCTAATTACCTCACTATTTTTCAGGTCAATCAAACGAGGCCTTTAGGTATTAGTTGGATATCAGAAATGCTAACTGAAAATGACTAACGGGTCAAAACTTGATTTTGCTGCCATGGTACATTAGTTTAATGTTCACACCATAATAGTTAACTCTGTTTTTTATATCCGATTGTGTTTTGTTTGTCTTGGAATGTTACAAATTTGAATATGATTCTGCACAGCAAACTGTGCTTGCAGGACATTGTGATTTGGCTTTGAACGCACATATACATGATAAATAATATTAATACGACACGATGTGATACGGATATGGCTACGGCGATACATCAAAACTAAAAAAATAGGGTATAGATACTTCGGGTTACGTCTTTAAAAATTGATTAATTTTATAGTTGTCAGTCTTCTACTATGTATAAAGAAGAGTCAAAAGAAATAAAATAGTTGTTTGCAACGTAGATTTCAGTACACACTACTAGACAGTAGTTGTATATATTTATAGATCCGTATACTGATATCCTTCTCCAAAAGAAAGAGTAAAATAAAAACTATGGAGTGTGTGTATGAGTATACTAAATGTACAGTACAACAAATCAAATTTTTATTGCAATTTTTGATTTGAGAATATAATGATATAGTGCCTTTGATTTGCGATTCGTATATAAGTTGATTTATAACAGTAAAAATCTCTGTGTGTGTGGGGAGAGAGAGAGAGAGAGAGAGAGAGAGAGAGAGAGAGAGATTATCTGTCATTTTTCAACACTCGACTTCTTTTCTATTAAGCTTCTCCACTGCACAATTCGAATACATTTACAAGATCTAGCATCAGGCAGCTGTATACATTCCCACAAACAGTTAGTCGAAATCTAGCGTGAGGCAGCTGTAAAGATACCTTTGGAGCTGATTTTGGGTTTTGGTGACTTAAATATCAGTAAATGCATAGTTTTAAAGCTTTGAGAAGGGACGGAGAAGATGTTTAAGGGCACCTTTGGGTGCCATGGACAGTATCGAGAGCACTAAGTTCTGTTTTGCCACTTGTGCTTATACATCTAAACATATATGGTTTTCGGTTGTAAAATAGATCTCAAGCCTAAAGGTAAGGAGAAAATGGGTATATTGGAGCTGGTCCTATGATTTGAATACTTAAATTCACAATAGTTTTTAGACATGAGAAAAAAATAGGAAGAAAAGATACTCGAAAGGACGCTATAAAAATCATTCCTTTGGGTTAGGTTGCTGTCATATAATCCTCAAAATACTCAAAAAGATTTCCCACAAGACTTCGACTCCTATGGAGACGGGTGGAGCCAAACACGTTCTGATAGACTTACGGTACATGTTACTAGCATACTTGTTCATTTGAATAGTTGCATTCTCTCTTTGTTTAAGATAACCTTATTGGGAAACTGAGTAGCATTCGGATCTCTTGAGCAACAAAGAACAAGTCTTTCCAGTTTCCACTAAAAAAGAGGAGTAAGGTTTTTCAACTCAGTGGGTAGGAATAGTTATCTGAGCGTGTTTCATTTTGAGCGATGCCCTAAATTTTCACCAGTTGCCTGAATTTAGTATAAAATTCTAAATTCTTGAGTTGTTCTAAGGGGGGTTAAGAAAACACTAACGCCTACGTGACAAAAAACCTTTTCCACAAAAGGCTCAGATATATAAGTTACAGGAACCCACTTGATGGAAATATTCGTGGGCAACTTGATAGAAGTTGTAATAGCTCACATGACTAGCGGATTCAAGGTTTTTAGATATTTATCTGCTCGCCCAACTAGAAACTGTAAAATCTCATGACTTGTGGTTTTGAAACAGAATTAGTTCTGATGTAGCTCAACTAAAACAATGACTTTATAGAAGTCCACTGGATAGACCACACTTTCCCTTACTTCTTTTTTTTGCAGGGTCAAGCCTAGAAGATCACATACAAGCACTACTTTATCGAGGAGTAGGGTTATAAAATTTTGCATAGGCTTATACCCCGCTGCGCACCTTCCTCCTTGTCTGGAAGCCCTGAAATTGAAGTTGAACCAAATTCAGTCACATGGTGATTCTTGAAGTTCGTATTTAACTAGTAGTTATCAACATTTCTTTGGCTATGCGAAACATAGATGACCATTTAATCCAATTACTGAAATACTTAGAAGTTAGTAAGACTAGAAACTTGACTATCCGTGTTCGCAATTAGTTGCATGTGGTTTCAGCTTGAAGTAGAGAAGTTCCAAGGTTTTTTTTTTCTTACATTCTTAGTTTGGTGTAGGTCCCATTCCAAGAACACAAGTCCCAGTAGGAAATTTCGTGGATTGAGAGTCAACACAATGGACTTTGAAACCAACCGTGCCGAAGTTCCAAGGTTTATTGACATCTGATACATGTCGCATGCGGCAAATAAGTATGCAATATTTATTTTAAGGAACTTTTAATTTCCAATATGTGTAGGATACACGTGGGTTACTTATGGGATAGTTGGGATACTTGTGGGATACGATGGGGGTTAAAACATATTTTTGAAAAATATCGAGTGCGATTCAAACTGTAAATAAGTTACAGACCAGAGTATTAGTCCATATGTACATCATTGCTACGAATAGTTGAACACATAGCCTCTGCAGTTTGGACTCTTCTTAGGTACAAGTTACAACAGAGGTACCATCTCTCCCTCTCCCTCTCCTTCTCTCACAACACATACACACACACACTGTAAATCTGTTTATTTTGTTATTCAAATTCTTTTTTGGCACTGAACCTGTTCATTGAATCTAGTTTTTGTTTACCTCGGCAAGCCGTATCGTATTTTTAAGTTTTGACATATCTATCCATATCCTTATCCTATATCCCGTATTCGTGTATGTGTTTTATAGAATGTAACGCACGGAACCAACAATGGCCATTGGTAACGTAAATACACCATAACTTGAAAGGGTGAATTCATCAGAAGAATTATGTAATACCTTACTACATAATATGCTGCGGGAACACCAAATATTTGGTGCACCACTGTGAAGGATGAAGAAAGGGAAAGGTTAGTAATAGGAATGTGGTGCAAAGATCTTACCATAGAAGTCGGAGGCTGCTCAGAGGGTATGGAATCTTTGCTCTATACACTTGGTTACCCTCGTGGACTCGATGAAGATAATGAAATATAGATTAGAATAGTAGCACTGTAACACTGCTTAAAGGATTTGAGGGACATGCACGGATGCACCTGAACCTCCATTGGTGAGTCCAGTCAGCTCCAGTTCGTCTCAGGGACATGCACTGATATACCTCAGCCTCCATGCGGCTATATTCTTAACCTTGATGAATCTTACAAGAAAGAATGCTATTAGTAATAACAATTTGATATGGTGTGCATCCTTTAAATATGACAATGCCTTGGGGAGAGTGAGTTTTTTTTTTTATAGAGCAGAAAGTGAAAGTTGAAAAAAGTTTGATGGATTGCATCCTTATTTGTCCATCATGAAAATTGCTCTCTCTCCCTCTCCTTCTCTTTCCCTCTCTCTTGTGTTCTACTCAATAGTATTACTGAAATATGAGGATATCGAATTCTCTTCCTGCTATTTAATTTGTTAATACACCAGTCAATCAACAGTTTTGTCAGGAAACATGGAGGAGATGGCATTATTTTTGGGTTTGGGGATACTCTAGCGCATGGGGTGTGCTGCAAATCTGGCAGTGTATCAAAAGGCATAGTTTCATGACACGCACAATGGCAAAACCATTTTCTTATTTAGGAGGGAAGGGCCAAGGCATTTTTCACTACATCTGTTCTCTTCTTTTCAGTTTCGAGTTTCTAAGCAAAGGGGAAAAGATGAAGTAGCTATATTAATTTGGCCTAGTTAACTGTTTTTTGGTTTGATTCTTTTGAATATTGTGTTTTTGTAGATCTTTTAATTGCTTATTTTGAATACACCATACAAGATTTGTGTTTTTTCCCTAAAGAGACTATCAGTGTACATTGATACTTAATTCAAGGGACTAGACCAAACGGTTTGCACGCAAAGCCCACCACCTATGAAGCATGGAATACCGATACAAGATATAGAACGATATAGATACATCGATATGAGAGAAATTTGAAAAAATAGGATACAAGTGTGGCCGATACTTTAAACTAAAACTATAATTTTTCAAGGATGTTGATAAATCATTGTATTTCTTTTATGTTATGTTTAAGTTTACTTTGTTATTTTTATAATTCTTAAAATCTAAAGGCTTATAAAGCCACGTGTCACACAATGAGGATACACGGTGTACTACAAAAAATGATGATATTATCTTATTTACTACATCTTTCTCTCTAAAGAGCAAGTAAAATGTTAAAAAATTATACTTTTTTTTATTCAAAATACTTTTACTCTAAAACTATGCAAGAAGTGACACAATCTTACTTTCATAAATGTTTTAGATATGTGGTCTAGAGTATCCAAAAATTATCCGATGCGTCGAAAATTGGAAAATAATACTTTTTATCTTGTGGATACTTTTGATATACGTCTTTGCCAGGATAGGACAAGTATCGTATCCGATACTGATACAAATCCTAGTTAGAGACTAGGTTTTATGCTTTACTTTAACCTCCCCCTTAGGGCCAAGCAAGGGCTTTCCTTTCTGCCCTCCCTCTACAGTCTAATCTTAAAAAATGTTTGGTATTGAGCAATAAGGGTCAAAATGTCTCACAATTGGCTCCAACAATAGCAATAGCTGCTAAACTCGTTAAGCTAATCCCATTGTTGGATAAAGACTTAGATTTGAGGTAGCCTTAGATCGGAGTAGGTGGTTGTCCACCCCTTTTGTATATTCCTATGGTACTAAGGTAGGCAAAGATAGATCAGTCTTTGGCCTATGTAGCTACCTTAGTAGATATCATGGATCCCATGGAACTCTCAGTCTGTAGCCTAGTTTATGGCTCATAGTCTTTGCCTATACTTAAAAGAGTTGTTCGCCCTCTTAGAAGTCTGGCAGTTCATTAGTCTTTGCTCTCAACAACTAGCGTGCTCTGTTCTCGAAAGCTGAAGAGCAGCCAAACTAAACTACACTTACATAGGCTCAGCGTTGGAGTGGAGAAGGTTCTTTCTTGCTATCAATCTATTATGGCCAGCTTTCACAGTCTAAAAAGTACGTGGCCAAGGCTAGGGTTCCAAAACTTGAAGTCTTTAGTTTACTTCTGTTGGATAGAGAATGCTTTTTGCTCCCACCTTCTGCCAGCACAGGTATGACTCCCATTGAGAAGTTCCGTGCTTCATAGCCCACCTCAATCCCACTTTGATGGTTTTTTTTGTGCTTTGATGTGTAAATTATTCGTAAAGATTTAGATTGACCAGATATCGACGAGGTTCACATTTTATTGTCTTGGAAGAAATGTGCAGCCCGTAACCAGTCTGGGGCTTGGATACAAAGAGAGTGAACATTAAAAATTTGTCGGTTTTGACAAAGATTGATTGTTCTGCTTTTTCCTCATTGTAGATACGTATAACAAAAAGGAAAATAAGAAGAGATGTTCCTAAAAATGTCTTACCCCTTCCCTCCCTAAATGAGAAGATAATGGTTCTGGCTTTGCAAGTGTCATGAAGCTGTGCTGTTTCATGGCGCTGCAGATTTGCAGAGCGCCCCATCCTCTCCAGCATTCCCAAGCGAAGAAAAGGCTGGATCAAGAAAAGGGGGTACTACAAGCCCTCTGCCATAAGCATTAGCTCTAGGAATTTTGCTAGTTTGTTAAGTATTATTTCTTAGCTTTTTGTTTCATGGTGACTTGCTATGCAATATAGGTTAGCCCCTTGCTTCATAGCTACCCGTGCAAAAAATCTGGACAGATGTGGAACTGAACACCAGTCAGATACCATCGATAAGCTAACTGACACCTTGCTCCAACCATTGTTAAGGAGTGAATTGCAGGACAATGCCAGGCATGTGACATGTAGGATTTTGAAGGGCAAAAGCAAAAATTAAACTCAGTTTTGCTTTATTCTTGCAGGTGACTGAAATTAGTTGTCTTGTCGATGAATAAAGTGACGATTGTGGGCTTGCACTTTGAGCAGTATGGTAAATCATGCTGCTGTTGGTTTCTTTCTTGTTAAGTTGGAGCCAAAGGATGCGGGCTTTGAGTTCATGTTTAGTCTTCTGCTTTCAGTATAGTAAACTGATAAAATTTGTATCAAACCAACAAATCCCAGGACCTCAGGAATTATTGGGATAAGTTTCTTTTTTTGGAAAGACGCAGTGTTTGCCCTTATTTAGCTTCCTTGTGTTTGAAAATGCCATATTTTGTAAGGGGTGGATCTTCTAAGGGACAAGTGACAGTTGGCTATTACTGATTCCAAACAAATTGTCTTTTTGGTTATACTGAGAGATGTAAAAGATCTCAAGAAAAAGCAAATGTAATTTCTGATCTAGCGGAGTTTATTTGTTTTCTTTCTTTTTGTTTTTTAAAGTTGCCTCTCCCTGTTAAACCGGAGTCATGCAATAAAGAGAGAAAAATAAAAAGAAACCCGATACACGTCTCATATTATTTTTCATCTGCTGTGTTAATTTACTTTTCTCTCCTTTCCTTCTCTAAGCAAAATTTTGCCCTCACTAGTAAGAAATCTTGAATCGGCCGTTGCACGGATGGCCCTCAATATCGTAACTAACCGTCCATGTCTCAAGGTTTAGCCTGAGGTCATTGTTCTTACATATGTAGCCAAGGACACCGTCTCCATTCCACACCCCCCCCCCCCCCCCCCCCCCCCAACACACACACACACACAAATCAATGGCAGAGTAAAGTAGATTTTATTGATGTGTTCATAATGTCATAATGTTTTTAGCTGATCTTAAGCTTCTGTTAGATCTCTGTCGATTCACAATAGTCACCTGGGTATACGATGGACAGCACACAATGGGCTATCAAAAACGGTTCTGAAATTATCTCAATTCATCAGTGTACTTGTAGTTACAGGGTAATATGACAGGAATATTACAGTACTTATGGGTTGTAGTCATACATTAATGTACAATCTCCAATGTTCCCTTGTGAGCCTCAATGTGTAAGTTTCTTTGACAAGACTCAATTTCTTAAGACGTAAAATATTTCATAAATCACAAGCATATGTTTCCGGGTGTTAGTGTGTATGTTGGGACATATGGGTTTAAAGCAACTGTTTCGGTGAATTTTGAGCCAACATAATTGGGCAACATAACATCTTACCATTCTACAATTCCAAAAAAAAAAACTCCAAGCTTTTTTCAACATTTGAATCATGTACGTTCCAAACAAGGATTGGATCAATCTTCAAGGGTTGTACTCTATAAATCCCGACCCATTGTCACATGTTATCTAGGTTCGAAGGGATCCGGTGCAAAATAAGAACAATTGTGATGGTTGTTTTTAGTTGAACTTTCATGCTTGAGCAAGAGCTAGCACGGAAGTTTCATTTTAAGAAAGGATGTCATACTTTTCTCTTACCTTCTGTTTGGATTTAGACCTCCCCTGGACTATCACATAATGAATCATAACACTTGTTACTTGACACAGAGAATTTCAATTTACGAAAGGCTCATAGCAACATTCGATTCAATCTTAATTGATAGTGCTAGAGGTAACTTGTCATCAGAGAAAGAGATGACATTATGCATTCAGGATGTTCTTGAGATGAGGCCTTATCCTTGGATAGGGGAAGCCAAATATAGGATAGGCTATACCTTATCGGGAGCTGACCACTTCTGTCCCCGTAAGGGCACTTCGTCGTGTTCTCAGATTGTAGTTCTTCTGGGACCTTGTGTGTGTTGGGATTTGATAAAGGAGCTTAGCCTTTTGCTTTGACTTTGTGAACTTAAACCCATGATGCTGGCAATCACAAAGGTACAGATTTGGACCTAGATCCCTCGTGTTGATGATGTTCCGGATGTCGCGCACTTGCATTACTACCAGAGCTTCAATATTGCTTCCCTAGCTCCTATGCCTATCATGAACTTGAATCATCGTGTGGCTGCTAGAGCAATTAATCAATGAATTAATGAACGAAAAGAAACTACTTATCGAGGAATAAAAGGGAGGACATGTTGGTTTGAGCACCCATCGGTCAAAGGTAGGGATGCAAACATAAACCGGAAAACCGGACCGGTAAACCGAACCCAATCGACGGTTCGGTTCGATTTTTGACTCAAATCGGTTCAGTTCGGTTCGGTCCGGTTTGGAGATTTTAAAATTTATTCGGTTCGATTTTGAAACTTGAGGAGCCGGACCGGACCGGACCGGTTCGGAAGTTAACCTAAAAGTTCTACACTTTTACTTATCGTTTTACACTTTTATTTATTGTTTAAGTTTTACACTAATTTGTAAATCTTTGACTTCTATTGCGAGTATTTTTTTTCTTTTACTTAATAACTTAGTGTTGGTATTGAAAATTTATTTGAATATTAGATGAGCATTCTTTTATTATTTTTTTAGCCGGTAGATCATTAGTGCCAGTGGTCTTGCGGCTCTATACAGTGAAAACCTAACATTTTTGTGTTTTTATGGTTTGCCTTCATTTTTTACATTTAAAAAAAAATATATGTGCTAGGGCCATCCAAACCGAAAATCGAACTAAACCAGACATAAACTGGTCGAGCCAAACCGGACCAAACTGAACAAATTCGGTCCGATTTTCGATTTCTATTTTGTCCAAACTGGAACACCAGTTTGGTCCGAGTTTATTGGTCAAACTGGACCGGTTACACCCCTAGTCAAAGGAAAGGGGATTCGTAATTTGAAATAGTACTTTTTGCCTGATCTATGACCACATCCGTGCATACGCCTTTTCATTTTGTCTGTTTATCTTCCATGGCAGGAGATAACAGGGGGAGTCAATGACCACTAAGACTAAGGTAGCTATAACTACATTCCCGAGTGACAGTCAAACATTTTTTTAGACAGATCAACGCAGAAACGCCTCATTTTGGCTATTAATCTTGTGTGATTGTTTGTTCAAAAGTTTTAAGTAGTGAATGAAAAGTTAGTATTGATGATACAAAAAATGTAAATGTTGCCTTCGTACTACTGTGGTGGTTCCGGTAGACATGTCCTAAGATCTAGTGTGGTTTTCGTCCAAGGACCTTCAACGATCGAGTTAATAATCGAGACAGGGAGGTGTATGCAAGAGAGCATGGAGAGTATCACTAAAAACATGCATTGCCATTGGCCTTGTAACTCCTTTTATAGGGTGGAGGATGGATGGATCATTGGCGCACTTATGGCTGCCGATCACACTCCTCTTTCTATATTGGGAGGAGATGGCCGTTCTCAGGGCTCCATTTTGAGATCCTGGGTGCTATGAGGCGCCATTTGCAGGATCTCGTTAAATGGGTCCTCCTTTTGGCTGCGTAGGATGACTTTTGAAAAGATGAGCACCTATAGTTAATGTTGTGTCCAGCTCCTAGTAACTGAGTGGCTATTTTGATTAACGGATGAATGCTAGATGATCTAGTATAAAGTAAGTGGGCGTTGAAAGATTGAGTGTCGATCTGTGTCAATCTGAACTCATCAGTTGTCTCCGATTTCAGATTCGGGCGTGAGCTCAGAAATAGGAGCAATAATTACTTTCCATTTAATACATGTCTCTTCTTTTGTGGGGGTTTTCACGTGATTGTGACATGTGTTGTCTTTTTGTTATGTGACGCTCCCCCAGGTCTAATGGTTACAAGACGTGTTTAAATTTTGCTTACGTGTTATATCTTGGTGGCTATCATTTTTTCATGTCGAACAGCTAGGATGGGCCTCTTAAACACGCATTCGTGGCAAAATCTCGGTCCTCCATATTCTGCATGCCTCTTCTTTCATGTTGTTTCAAAACGCTTTCTTGGTTCCAAACTCTTCACTTTCTCTTTTAAATTTGTGATATCCCGTCCCACGTCGAAAGCCTACATGGGTGATTTTTGGTATATAATGAACTATGTATACTAATACTAATAACTTGAACTTAAGTATTTTGGGTTACGTAATTGAGCTCCAATAAGTTATTGGGTCAGTCGTATACATGGGGCATTACAAGACTTCTTCTTTTGCCAGAGCTCCTACTTCCTCTTAGAGTTCAGGCTTTCAACTAGTCCTTGCATCTTTGTTTCCTTTTTGGGTATACCTTCTCTTTCTTTTTCCTTTCAGTTTGGTTACGCTTGAGCCCAATTTTCCCATTCTTCTCTACGAGACTTTCTTTGCAGTTTTTTATACTTCTCGCATGTACTCCTTCTTTCTTAGGTCTTTGGAGGATTCTCTAGAGTTCTCTTCCATCGATTCGTGGACCGGGGACCCGCAATTCCTTCAAGCAACCTATTATGTTTTCGGCCTTGTACAAACCATCAAACTATTCCATTATCTAGGAACCGAGAAGTACCCCTTTGATATTGAGACTAATTCACCCAAAGAGTCTTTTGCGAAGTCTGCCATAGATGTTTACCCGATTTATGTGGCCATGGCTAGGGCCACATCCCCCACTTCAGGGTCTAAGTCCATTCTTTTTAGCGCTAAGAAGATCATATATATTCTAATAGATAATGATTTATAAGTTCTCTGGGCTCTTTACAAAATTCCCGAGACCGTGTGACCGAGGGCACCAGTTTATGAGGAGAGTGCATGTTTTTATAATGGTGGTGAGGTCTGTGTCTATGAGCACTCTTTTTAGTATGAGTTGCGCCTCTGCTTTCGTCCTTTGGTTTGAGAACTCCTAAGTTTTTTGAGCCTAGACCAAGAGCCAGTTGCTATTGAACGCGTGGAGACTGATTTTCTCCATGCTTGTTTTATAGAGGTGTTCGAGTATGAAAAATCAAGATTTGTCTGTTGCCGACTTTTTATATTGCTACTACCTAAAGGAGGCAAAGCGATACTCTAGGTAGTGATACTTTCGATCACACGAGGCTGTAATCTCATTTATGGGATGCCTTCCTCCAACAAGGTTTGGAAGGAAAGATTTTTCTTTACTGAGGGAGATGGCTAAGTGGTTGGCCTAAAGGAGATTTTTCCTTCCTCATCGACCCGAGTGAACATGCTGGGGGGGGGGGGGGGGGGGGTCGGCCAGTCAATCTGTTTGCTCTGTTGTGCTTGCTCTTAAGGCTAAGATTGAGGAGTTTATAGATCGCCTCAAGGGTGGTCAACCTAATCACTTGTTTTCTTCGTTGGTGATCCCCGAGCTTCTCAACGCATGTTCTCTAGGTCCTAACCCACAAAGTAAGTTTCTTTATTGATGTTGTCGTAGTTCCTTCATCCTATTTGTGCAGATTGATGTTGTTTTGTGTTCATCATGTAGCCATGAATCCCTCTACTGCTACTGCTACTGCTAAATAGATTGAATGTCATAAGCGTGTGACCGTTCAAGCGGGTGGTACAACTGTTGTCAACAAGCCAAATTAAGAAACATATGGTCAATCATCCAAGGGTCCTATTGGTGGATTTGGACCCGAAGGATGGGGCGTCTAGGGCTCGTTGCCAATTGGTGAAAAGGGCCAGTTGGGAAGTCGCCGAAGCCTTCGAGGAAGGAGGTGACCAAGCTTCTACATTTTAGCGCGCTTAGTTCACTATGAATTTCCTACTCCTATCGTTAAAAGGCTTGCTAAAGAGCCCGCGTTTGGCTCTGAGGCCGATCAGGTGCCTAGCAAATGGGTTTCTCGTCGCTCCTCCACTTGTTCTCGATATGTCTATCACTTGGACTACTCTATGAATTGCAGAGGCTAAGCAGACTGCAGGCTCAATGAACAAGTTATCCTACCCTTCCAACTTTCTATTCATACTTTTTTTTGCTCAGCATAATAGATGTATATTAGAAAATGAATAAAAGTAGCACTTTGGCATCACCATAGGGATGAACTTTCTATTCATGCTGCCCAATGACACATGTAATATACGAAGCTATATAATATGAAGATGTATATAATATAACTATACATATATGTACAATATTGTATGTATATGGCTTGTATAAATACTATGATATTGTATAATATAAATTTAGTACACATACAATGGTGCGTATGCGATGTATATATGCTTATTTGTGAACTAATTTATATATTTCAATTAAGATCAACAAAAACTATTTTATTACCAAAATTAAAATACGGCCGGTACACAAAATCTTTTTTGTTGCTATAGGTTTGAAATCAGTGAGAATTTTGACCCATAAAAAATCATAATATTGTTTCAGACCGCATACAAAACTACCACCACATCACATTTTTTTTCCATAAAAGGATACTTTTTATCCCTTACAATCACATAGACAACATTCACTCTTTTTGTTTTTGCAGGCAGCAACTGGAGAACACCTGCTAAACTCAAAAAACTGCCAAAATAGGAGGGTGTTAGCGCAATCACTCAATCACATACAAAATATTGAATATTACTGTAAAAAAATCAACACAAGATTTACGTAGTTCCCCAAAACCGGATACGTTCATGGGAGCGGAGTGAGATTTTGTTATTTGATATTCTTCCTAGGATTATACAATAAAGAGTATCTATAGATATACTCTATTCCAATCCTAATCCGATTCTAATTAGGTAAACCAACTATAATTAGAATACAAATCTAATTAAGTCATACAGTCCAACTCTAATAGAATTGGGTTGTACTGCACCGCTTCCACTCTACTTCGGTCACTTCACTTCCCTCGCTCTGCTCTACTACGCTCGATTTCTGGTCCTCTCCATATGAACGATAAGTTCCAATAGCGGGTTGTGTTGGTCTCTTGCCAACAATGGCCTCTTCATTTGTAAAGAGTCTCTTTATTGTAACTGTAATTTAATTTCCAATATATGATGTATTTTTTGTGGGTCAAAAAAAAAAAAATTTAGTCTCTTCAAATCCAATTAGAATTTAAATAGGATTACCATATATAACATAAAAAATTTCGCCAAATTCCTTTTAATCGAGCCTCTTGGTCTATCATTATACCTTGAGAAATAGAAGGAATTACAACCCCTATTCCCACCAAAAGTTTAGGAAATAGTTGGAATAAATTTGTGTCCTTTTCTTGAGAGATATTTTTATGAATTCTTATGTCTTTCTACTAATGGGCTAGTAAACTCTATATATTGAGTTTGTTTATCATATGTGTTTTTTTTTGGGACCTAACTTGGGTCCAGGCTCCCTGACTAGAAGTCTACTATATATATATACATATATATATATATATGTCCGTGGGTGTGTGTATATATACATATATATACAGAGAGAGAGAGAGAGAGAGAGAGAGAGAGAGAGAGATGGATGTACTCCATGTTAGAAAGGCCTAACTTACTTCCATATTATTGCATCATAGGCCAATAAAAGCCAGAAGAGTAACATCATTCCAAATTTGCGAAAAAAGATCCAAATTTTGGGAGTTGACCGTTACTTGGTGTTCACGAGGTAAGGAAAAGCAGGCCCAGAAAACGGCGTCCTCTTAACAAAGCGTCCTTTCATTCTTGGCCTCTTCTCTGCATTGAGCTTCCTCACTTCGTACCTTATCTTCTTCGAGAACAATCTTGTCCTTCTCTTCTCTCTATACCTCGACACTCGAGCTTCTCTTCCTCCATCGCCCCTTCTCACATGGCTGCCCCCCACTCCTCCATATGACTGGGAATAACCCTGGAAAATTATCACATAAGTTTGTACGTCAGGGCTTTAAATCGCAATATATAGTAGAATTCGTTGGTACAATAATATACTGGTTGATAACGGATAATATCGGCCAATACCTAAGCAAATAACGCATCTGAAATTCAAAATTTTGTTAAGTAAAAAACGATAGAATACATACAAATACATGCCATAGTATATATCTATCTATCATGATACATTTTATTGGGGACAATAACAAAAACATATGCATATATCAATACATTTTCGAAGTTTTGAATAGCGATATTTAAACATGTACAAGGAATGTGTTTTTGACGTATTGTGAGTTTTGAATTTGAGCGATATATTGTAAATATCGATCAAAAAATTTTAAAATTATTTCTCACTAGAAAACTTTGACCAGAACACACAAATCACTTAGAACGGCTGAGTAGGGATCGTGAAATAAACTGAAACATGGCGGGAATCGGTCATACGCACGCAGCACCTATATATGTGTGTGTGTGTATATATATATGAGGGTGAATCGGTATCGAATGTTTAAGAAATCACTACGTAGCTGTGGATTTGAAACCTAGCTATTACGTTACTCAGTAATGAAGACATGAGAGGAGAGAGCGTACCATGAAGTCAGGCCAACCATCATCGGTGACGGTGTTGAAGTCTGGTCGGATTCCGTTAGTCCAAGGAGACCCTTGGCTAGCCCAAGAACTAATTACACCCTCATAATCCAAACTCAAAATCATCTTCCTCTTTACTTCTTCTTTCAATCCAGACCTCGTCTCCATTTCAGCCATCACCTTTTCCTCTTCTCCATTCATTTCATAATCAAAGTTCCAATCTATCGTCTCCCTCTCTATATCCAAACCCATGTCCAATTGACAATGATCAACACCCTCTTCCACATCATCCTCACCATCTTCAATCTTAACTTTTTTGCTTTCCAAAAAATTACCCGCATCATCATCATCTTCCTTGCACTCTAACAACCCTAACCCCAACCCCAACCCCAACCCTTCCATTCCACAAGAGTCCTCGTCGAGTCCAGTCCCTAGTAAGCTCTCAACATCGGCTGCAAACTCTGCCAGTTCCATATCCGATGGCAGAATTAAACCAGCAAGATTTTCCAAATCAATATCACTTGCTTCATCGCCTAATACTTCTTTATCTCTCATCAAAACCTCAAACCCACAACCCGCAGCGGTTGCCTCTCTTTCGTAGCCCACTGCATCCATGGCGCTGTTCGATGTGTTACATAACTCCGCAGCAAAAGGGTCGAAAATCGGGACTCGATAAAGCAGTTGTTCTTCGCTCTCTTCATCAGGCGAATTAGATGCTTCTTCCGCACCAATCTCCGGGACCAGAAGAAGGGGGTTCGTGGATGCGAAGCCAGACACTGCCTTAGCAGGCTTGGGGTTGCGCGGGGTTCGAGCCTTACGGGTGAACCCTTGGAGCCAAGCAGGGGGAGAGTTCTCTGCGTTTGACGAGCCAAAAGCAGCCAGCTTATTAGAAGCTGCCTTCTCGAGCCGAACCCTTTCGTGCCTGCTTGCTAGCTGGTTAGCCGAGTGCACCAACGAATCGCATCCTTGGCAAAGGAAAGCATCGTCAGCAGCACAGTACCACCGGGCACGTTTTCGTAGACAACTGTCACACGCTCGAGCCGTCTTGCCTCCAACTGCGTTTGCGGCTCTCTTTGAAGTGATCATGGAGAGAGAGTTGAGTGGCGGAGGTGGGTGTCGTTTTGGTTGAGATATCAAAACTGGGATTCAAAAAAATGAGGAGCTGAAAAATGAAATGCAGGTGGGGGAAAGTGGGAAGAGTGCAAGGGAATATTTAGGGCACAAAAGTGGAATTGGGTGCAATTATTGTAATGGAGGGGTATGTCTATGTGACCCACTGATAGCCCTTTTACTCTGAGCTTAGGTTGGGGCTCTGATCAGAAATGGTGGATTTTGTACAGTGATAGAGAGAGGCATCTGGGACCCATGAGGTGGCGTTATCTAGCTGCTGATTGGCTGAATTTATGAAGTTTATCTTTAATCTCATCTTTCTGATTGGCTACCTGCCTTTTCTTTGATACCTTCTTGTGGGCCTAACTGGTGGGGTTTGGCCATGCATGGCATCATGGCTCTCTCTCTCTCTCTCTCAGTAAAAGTGAATAGGACATTCTTGGTGTTATGTACCCCCCATACCTCAATAATTCCTGTTAGAAGTTTAAACTTCTAGTTTTTGGTCCCCACTGAGGTTGCTTTCATCTCTCAGATTCTCTCTCTCGCTCTCACTCTCTCGTGTTTGAGTCGAGGCTTCTGGAGATGTATGCTCTTAAATCATTCTCGTCCAGTTAATGTGTTAGCTAGTGGACGTGAGTAGTGGTGAATTTCGTCCTTGAACTTACTCATGTCGTAATTTGATGGGGTCCCACGGTGATTACTGGCAGCGGCTCCTCACTGTTCTACTTGTAACTGGCGGTATCCTGCGGCATGCATGGACTTTGACATTGTGATTTATATGATCGGAATACGATTTGCAGTCAAAATTTTGTAACATTTAACTTCACATAAACTGACGTGTGGGACAGGGAGATGTTTTGTTAAAAAATAAATCGAACTAAAGTTTTATCAAGCAAATAGATTGATTATTAGCTCGGTAAGAATGTGTTCTTGCGCATGGAATCCGCTGTTCACTTGCTTCATTGTCAATTTGCGTGGGAGGTATGGTCTAATATTTTAAAATGGTGGGAGTTCTCTTGGACAGCTCCTCCATCTATCTCTTTACTTCTTGAAGGGTGGTTAGCCAACTTAACTCTTTCTCAAATCTGGACAAAGCAATCTGGATTGCTTGTTTTGGGGCTACAATATGGTTGGCTAGAAATGATATGGTTTTTAATGATTCAAGACCTAAGGTGCAAGTGTTGTGTGATCTTATCAAAATAAGGGTTGCTTCATGGGATAAGGCAAAGTTTGATATCAGGTGTGATAGGCAGCAGTTTTTGCTTCTTTTTTCTGTTGAAGTATGTTCCTATCTTTTGAGGTTGGTTTCTTGCTTTCCTTTTTTTTTTTTTGGAGTTCAAGTGGCATATGATTGTCGGTCGTGCGGATCCCCTTTTTTGGGTTTCGTGTTCTGCCCGTGGTGATGCCGTGCGCTTGAAATTCTTTTAATCTCTATAACCATTTACTTTGATTAATATACTTTCTCTTTTTTGCCTAGGAAACAAAAAAAAGGAGATGTTTTGTTAACTAGAGAAAGAAGGTTATAGGCGGAATAGAAATAAACATTACACCCATTTGTTGGGGATTAGTTTTAATCCAATAAGGATGAGAAATGCTACATCAATTCAACTTATAATTATTATAGTTGAATGAAACTCTAATTATAAAATATATAAGAATTAGGAGAGTTTGAAAAGACTTATTTTTGTTAGCTATCAATTAATGAACAATTCTAATCTATTTTAATGAGTAATTAGGAGATAGATTAGGACTCAAATGGTTCAGGAAGAACCTCCAAAAAATTCATATAGTACTGTTGGGGTAAAACCTAGGCACCAATTTGCTATTGCAAGCATCAGATTCAGCGTTTGTTACTTAATTCTGACTTAATCATCAGAGTGTACTGACTAGAGGTGGATAGTCTTCGAACGGTTTATTATATCTTGTAGAGATTAGGTTTCAAGAGAGTCAAAGTACTAGCTTGTTTGGCCACATATGAAGAAACCAACTTTCCAAATAAGAAATTTAATCCACTCACAATTCACGCCATCTCTAAGAAAGTTGAAACATCATAGCAAAGACACCAAGAAAACCAGAACTGGAGTGAGGGGGACCAACGGCAGGTGCAGGTCTAGGCCCTGACTTGGTGCCCCATGAAAGGGGAAAGGGCTACCACCCAATATACACACAGAGTGAAGGAGATCTCGCTCTTGTGAGGATGACTATTCCAAATCCACGAAAAGGTCCATGCATAACCTAGACGTATGGAAGAGGCTGCGATGGAAGGAACATGAGGTCGGCGACTCGAAGTGGTATCTCCTATTAATGGTCTTCAACTCGTTCAAAATTTGAACACGTTGCTCGAGAGGTTTCGAGCTCGCTTGAACTAGCCTCAAAAACCAAGGTCGCTTGAGTGAGCTCCAAAACTACAAATTCCAAATTTTAAAATCAAATTATTAAACTATTAATGAAAAATTCGTTATTAATAATTAAAAATTTAATTAAAATTTAGGGTTATTAAAAGAGGGTTCATAGTTCGTGGGAGAAGGATACTTCTAGGCTTCAAACTGCCGACAACGTTGTTTGGCGAGATAGTCGTCGTCCAAACGGCACCGTTCAAAAATCACTACCAACATTACCAATTGATCGATGTGGAAAATCTTGTTTAAAACCGATGTGGGGGCTATTCCCTATTTTTCAGTGTCTTTTCCACAACACGCTTCTTCTACTTGTTGGGGACACAAGAATTTTTTATTTTTATTCCCAAAAATTGATGAGAAACTCTACAAATATCTAAGAGTGATTATCATCCGAATTTATTTTTTATGTTTATACCGAACGGTCTAATATCTATGGAGCTTCGTTGCAAAGAGAAAAACATATATTTGACATTCTCTCCAAGATATTTATTTGTATATTATAAGTCCGGGCAAGATATTTAACAACTAAAAATCTAGTGGTCCAAAAAACGAATATGACAGAGCGCTGGATGCCCCTAGTGAGAGTGGCCATGACACGTGTGGAGCAAAACGGAAAGAGTTAACGCAAAAGAGTTGGCCCTAGAACAAGAGTGCTACATACACATCATTTTAACACATCACTTAAAACTACGTCGTTTTATGTTAAGGAAGACCCAAATATATTTTCAGCGATATGGGTCAAAAACAAATATGGTTTTTTTTCAACACAAAACTACATAGTTTTGAATGATGTGTGAAAGCAGTGTGCAAAAGTGGTGTGTCTTTAGCATTTTTGGTCCTAGAATATATATATATATATATATATATATATATATATATATATATATATATATATATATATATATATATATACGTGGAATACGTGTTGATGAAGAGCTGTGAAATGTCGCACCCCCCAGCCGTCCCTCCTTCCATACATATATGTACCGACACGCCACGTTTGATGAAAGACAATAACCTCAATCGTTGTTTCATTTGATAACGAACCACACACATATGCAAGCATTAATGATTGCACATGGTGTACGGTTTGTCAATACTATATGATTTTTTATTTAAAGTTATGTATTCAAAATTTTTATCGATTTTTTGAAATTAAATCTAATCAAGTCACTGAATATGTATGTGAATCAAAGTTGTCAATACCGTACCGTATCGGCCGGTATCGGCCTGTACGTGCCGTTTTGACATAAAAACGGTACCAAGTACTCCTAGTACCGTACCGCCTTCAATACCGGTCGGTACCGGCCGGGTACCGGCGTATCGGCTAATACCGGCCATATCGGCCGGTACCGGCTGGTACCGGATTTGTTTTTTTTTTTTTTTTTTGAAGAATTACGGAAAAAATTAATTTTTTTGGACTTTCTCTCTATAATTTATATATATATTGATAGTTGCGATAAATCTGATACGGTACCCGGTACATGACCGGTACCGGTACGTACCGTACCAGTAGGAAAACCGGTACCCAAACCGATCCGGTATTCAGAACATTGATGTGAATATTATACTAATTGACAAATGCTTCTTTGTTTTTTTTTTTTTTTTTTTCCAATTTAAACCGAAAGGACTAATTAATATGTGTATATATGATAATCTAATCAATATACTTTTGAAATTCAACCATTTCGATCGTTCATAGAAAGAAAATGAATTTTAGGTAACATCTGTTTTTTCACTATATATAGGCTTGATTTTAGTGTTTTTTTTTTGTGATCTAAGGACAGTCTCTAGTTACAAAAGAATGGAAGAGAGAGATATGACATGCATGTACAGATCGAAAATGACATGGTTTTGAGTAGACTGAGTATTATTAATTCAGCTAAACACAACAGAAATAACAGGAACCAAAATGACATCGTTTTGTATTAAACTACGTCGTTTCAATATGTAGCATGCAGGAGCTGTTGTACAGTACTGCACAACAAGCCCCTTGGATTCCTACTAACAAAAGAGTTGAAGAGTGAGATGTGCAAGGTGTAGAGATAGATGTGATTTCTTTTCTCATTTTGTTTTTACTATAAAAAAAAACATTGTATGTGAGCTACGCACTTTCAGCACGTAATATAGATTGATAGATATTAATGCATGTTATTGCAGATATTTTTACATAAGAAAACAAATAAAAAATAAAAAATGTAACTACACAATAATGTCGATTTACAATGTAGCCTTCAACACAATGAAGTCGATTTTCGTTTATTTTTAGAATAAGTACACTAATACATTAAGTTTTACATCGAATGATACATCATGTCTACGTAACATGTCATTTTAAGTATAAAGTGTAAAAACGAATCTTATGAATTTTGATATGTGTTTAAATTAGTGAATGTCACGTAGACATAATGTATAAGTACTTGCATTGCTCTTATCTGTAACACTTATTTGAATGATGTTTGTACTTCAGTAAACAATTTTGTCATTAAAGGTTGTACTTAAATCGCAGTTTGTAGAAATTAAATCGAGTAATAAGTATATTTTAAGTGACTACGCTCCATATTTTTTCTACCAAACAAACTATTTGACAGAGATATAATTGCTCTTTCGCAATGGCATCTCCACAGTTTCTGTTGATACCCTACTTCGTGAGCCGATTGATGTATGACTCCCTGATATTGGGTATTCCTGATTCTAATAAATATTCGAATGATATTCTGGCCGTAATGGGGAATTTTGAGTTCGAACCCGATGAAGAAATGGTATACCTAGTCCTGAGCGAGAGGGCTGGGCTAAGTAATTGTCGACCTGTCACTCGATTTCTTTAAATTGCCTTTTACCTGCCCTCGTTAGGGTGTAAGGGCAACTAATTAGGATAACCAGTCAGGGTGGTCGACCAAAGGAAAAATAGTAGCAAAGTCCGACTAGTGAGAATTAAGGGCGACCAATTGATCGGGTTTCTTCTTTGAATTCTACAGCTAGGTTTTATTTCATTGAAGCTCCGTAAAGCTCGATTCAAATGTCTAGAACACAAATTAAGACATGGGGGATATATATTTACCATGCAAGCGTTGGATTGAATTACAAAATTGGGTTAATTGAATGGATTGAACTCCAAGCGTTTCAATGGTTAGCTCAGGTATTTTGCTCACTTTTTCCAGTTCTTTTTTGGTTTTTTCTTCTTTTTCTTTCTGCATTCTGATTTTGAGGCCATTAGAGTTTTCAATCAAGCGAGTACCCTCTTTTCTTTTCTTTAACTCTAACTTTTGCCTAGGCTGCCCTATGGAGTTTTCACCTATATAGAGGGCTTAAGGGTTATACTTCTTCAAGCTATCACGATCGATGAGTGGTTTCGTGAATACATTTTCATGCATTCCACAAGTTGATTGAAGGCCATAATCTTTGACAATGTAAGGGCAACCCTAGTGTTGTCTGAATTTTCCCATAGAATCAGAAACAAATCACTTGATTTCTTTCAATATCATGTCTCATTCTATTAACGCCATTGCAATTCTCCTCCGGTAATCTTGAGTGTGCTATAGGGCCGTAATGCACATTATCGTAAGGCAACTCGAGTTAGTTTTATAAAATACTTCAAAAAATTTATAGTACTTTTTGTAATTTGTTAGTGCTAAAATTCAAAATAAAAAATTTCATAGGCTAAAACCAATTGGAGTGTTCTCTCTCTCTCTCTCTCTCTCTCTCTCTCTCTCTCTCTCTCTCTCTCTCTCTCTCTCTCTCTCTCTCTCTCTCTCTCTCTCTCTCATATGTTGTGGTTCTTCTTGTGTGTTGAACTTTTTTGTTTGTTGCCATTTACTTGAAATAAGTGAAATGATATTCCCATATAATCAGAACATATTATTATTTGCTTTCTGCTGCCAAGATGAGTAGTAAATTATAAGTTAATTTAAAAAATGGGAATATTTATAAAATAGGGAGACACGAAAAAGCATTATCAAATATGTAAGACCCCATTCCAAATAAATTGATAAAAAAAACTAAAAAATCATAAGAAGTTGAGGCAGTTCATCACAAACTCACTGATTGCAAACAATTAAGCATCTATCTCTTGTGGACCTATGAAGCAGATGAATTGATCCAATACATATATAAATACAATCTGGTTTCTAATAGGAATATTGATGTTCGATTTCTGCGGTCCTCTCTCTCTCCCTCTCTCTCTCTCATTTTATACAAGTTGGAATTTAGTTGTGTTTGGACATGGGATTCCATGCAAGGATCTCTCTGCTCATAAATTTGATTGTTTTGTTGTGTTGGCATTGAACTCTTGTATATCCAAAATCTCCACTCTGCGGTTAGTCTTTTTCCTTATCTTGATTGCCACATCTTGTGGCATGAATTTCCCACACACGCTTACCCTGCACTGCTGCTTCTCTATCAAATGCGTTTCCAACTCTTCAATCATGCAAAATAATTAAACACATCATGTATTCTCTCTAATTTACACCATTCCTTTCTCTATTCATGAGAGTCTTATTTTTACATTGGTTCCCATAAATTTGAATTCCACAACTTTAGCCCAAGACTTACATTTCAATTTCGAACAAAGTCCCTATTTCTTTAGATCATTTGGGGATTGATTACACAAACATTGATAGACAAAAATAGAGAAGACCAAGCGCACACGCAAGCACAGTGTCACGACTTGAGCATGGCCGATGGTTGGCTTGGAAATTTCTAAAGTCGTGACAACAGGCACTATTGCTATATCGATTCCTTATTGAAGGTGTTGCGTTGACAAAGTATGCATGTAATAAGCAAGGGACAAAGTCAAGAATTTATATGAAGGGACTTAAAGGAACGCTTATAAGTTACGCAACATGAATATGAACCACGAACAATGACTAGAACCCCAAAATTTTTTAGTACAATACAAATGTGGAGCTAGCGTGTCTTTATCTATTGACAAAAATTGTCTTCTCTCTGTTCAAATCCCGAGGAAGAAGATTGAGGAGCAATATTGTGTTTTTCAATATATAATTTAAAGTTTTCAGACTAGTTTATGCATACGTCGACTAATTTCTAGAGGATCAATCTCGTCGTTCACTTCAGGAGATTCTAATTAAATTGAGGGGCAATATTGACATCAAAACAAAAGCTCAAGCTTGATATGAAATTGAAAATACAAAGGACCAGTTTAAAGTATCGCTAAAACCAAAGACCTAACGTAATAGAGAGAGAGAGATAATGGAGCCTTACCTTGCATGCTAAGCAGAGCTTTCCTAACTTTCCTGAAACAACCGGGGCAATCCATATGGATTCTCATCACCATGCAACATAGCTGCCATTAACAATGACATTTGCATTCATAAATCCGGAAGACACAAGACTTTTGCTAGATAATATATAGATACAGGAAGTCATGATGCAGGTTAGGGATGATAGTTTGATTCAGTCTTATTTCCTCTTCTCGGATTTGGATTTGAAAAAAGAATAAAAAAATTCAAGAATCGGATCAAAGGCATGTCCGCATACCTGGCAACTAATCCCAGTTCTGATTTCCGTTATTCATATTTTCACTTTTTATTACTATATTGTTTTGAAATTTTTTTATCGTTATTTGGTTGAAATTGCAAAAAAAAAAAAAAATTGAATTTATTTGGAGTGGGGCGGGGTTCACCAATCCCGATCAGAGACAGGAATAGATGTTGGTAGCAATTTGATGTTCAAGATGCGGGGCAAGAACGGAGATGGATATTGAGTATGAATATCAGAGACGAAGATGATCAATTCCTTCTGCGATCTGCCCCATTGCAATTTCTAATGCGGGTGCTATAGGAACTTACCTTCTCTGTCATGATCAAGATTAGAATGGTTGATCCTACGACAGCCGCTCAATCTGAGCCTTCTGTACAGGGGACTTTTCTCCTTCTATACATTTGGTATAGAATCTGATTCTTGAGAGATCAGAGAGAGAAGAATTCTGTATAATTTCTGAAAATTCTTGTCTTCTTGACATTGTTTTTTGTAAACTGCAGTAAAGCATCCTTTCTTGGTTAGTGAAGACGTAGCTTTTACATGACAAAAAGCCAAGTCTTTTTTCTTCATTCACTAAACTTTGTTTGTACCATATACCTTAACAGCCCCATCTGGCTTTCTTACATTTCTAGATAGGAAAAGGGAATCTCTTGACAATCAATCCAAAGCCGCATCTATGAACCATCAACTCAATTTCTTTCTCCTCCAGTTTTTTTTTATAATCGAGATATCTTATCAGCTTGGAGTATGTCACATCTGTTGCTAGTCCCCGGAGTTCTAAAATTAACGACCGGGCAAACTTTCAGTGGGCTTAAGTATGCGGTTGTTAAAGTTCGACCTCATGATCGATGTCTGAATTTTCAGTTCATCCTGACCACTGGACATTCTCTTTCTTCTCCAGTTAACTCCTTTAGTTACTGTGAAACTAGAATGAAACGGTGCTAAGCACGGATTAAGGTAGTGATTTATATTTACGTTTTGTGTTGTACTTCATATAAGTGATTGTCATTGTGATCATTCAAATCATAGATGATTATTTTCTTAGAAATGTCTTTTTTATTTTAAAAGTTAGCAATCAATCGAAAAAAATAATTAATTTTGTATTCATAAAATAAAATACTCACATTCTTTCACAGATATCTAACATGTCTAGATTCGATGGATTGTTATTTAGTTTTTTTCTTTTGTTCTCTTAGTATTTACATAAGTATCATATGCATCTTCATGACTTTTGGGAAATTATTTACTCATAAAATACTAAAAGATTGCAAGCCTCTCTACAAAATCATAATTTGAGACTCAGCAAGGAGAGAATAACGATTTGCAAAACTAAAGATAAGATACTATAATTTGAAAATTAGCTAGATTATAAAAAAAATTAACCAATAGAATAGATGAGTAATCAAATAGGATATCTAAGAAATATGAAAAAATAATAATAATAATAATATCACGACATTAAAATTCCTTATAAAATCTTCTACATGGGCAAATAAACATATAATTAGGTAGTGATCTTCCTATTCAAACCACGTTGTAGCCCAATGCATTGGAAAATTTAACAAATTTAAAAATTTTTGGTTAGTAATTTTATCCAAATTCATTAGTAATTAAGTTGCTTTTCGTCAACCTAGAATCTATTCGGTGCACAAAAGAAGACTGAATAACTAAATTTTAATGACCTAAGTACAGTACAAAATGTTAAAGTAGAAAAAAACAAAGTGTTGCTTCGTGAAATGTCACGCCCTCAATACATATTCTTTAAGAAAATCTCACAATTCTCACCAATAATCCCAAATATTTTTCTCATAACCAATTATCCAATCAACATGAAACCTATAGTGTACATAGATTTTAAGAAAATAATAATAATGTTTCAGAAGAGTTTACAAGATTCAACATGAAATCTATAGTGTAGGCTTCGGACTGATGCATCTTCTCATGCACTCCAAGCTCTCCATGCTAAACCCCGAGAAGGTACCTGAAAGGGATAGGGTGAGCTACACAGCCCAGTAGGAAAATCTACACAAATATTATGAACATATGAAATGAAATGGCATGCCACCCAATACTCAATAATCACATAAGTATGAACTTACACATTATATCTTAAATTATGCATGCACAACCTATCCACACATTTCCTCATCAACCCATCCATTGCTCCACTCAATATCCACCCCAGACTTTCAGATCTCGTCACTAAAACTTTATCATCCATTCCTTTCATAAACTCAGGACGTCTCGTGCTAAGTATTTCACACTACTCAACTCTCACTGCACATAACGACTCAAAGATTATCTCTCCAACTAGCACTTCACCCCACGGTAGCTAGGAAGCATCGAAAGACAACTAGCACGTATCTGAATGGAAGCCAAACAATATTAAGATTTAGCAAACACATCTCCTTACGAAGATTGGAACTATAAAGATTCACCTAGCACAGCTCCCACTGGAGGCTAGTCAACGTGAGCATACATTTCTCATTTAGTTTCTTTCGTTCATACTTTACCATCCAAAATCCCAAGTTACATCAGAATGATCCATCAATCCCATGCAGTTCATCAATTCAATGAAGGCAACACTCTACGATATCAACACAGTTATCCTTTCTAACAATAAAGAAATGAACGACAAAGCATGTAATAGCAACCGTGCACCACACGTCATTCGCCGATAAACTAACATCACTTTCAAACCGAATCCTCATAACACGTTTTCCAATCAAGTCGTTCCTTTAGAACTCATCGTGATCTCACATACGCAGGTCAATCACGACGGACGAGGCATCTCCACATGCCTGGATATCAGACTGCACTCCACTCCAAACTACACTCACCTTAAAGTCTCAAGGCAAGCCAGGGTTACCATACTTCCAGGGATCGAAAAGGTTAGACAAAGTATCTCATATACCAAGGCCAATAACTCTCTCGTTAACCCCAAACTCCTCACGGCACAATAATTACGTCAAGTCCAAGTCTATCATTCTTCCACGGAACCAAGGAACTCTTCACAACACCAAGACATAGTGGATCACCTCTTAGAAATGATAATAAAGGGTATAAACTCAAAGAAGAAGAATCTCTCCTATGGATATCTCACAACCCAAGTCAACTCACAATCAATGGTACGGTACCTCGAAAGCAAGTCTAGACCTACGGATCGGTAGACAACCTTCCTATGCGGAACACAAGGGTGATAGCAATCTCGATGCGGGTTCACCTTAATACCAGGGCATACTTGTCAACTCAACTAGCTTTTCATCGAATGCAACCAATTCCAGGTAATTCCGTTCCGGGGGTATCCTTCCTCATAATTCCAACTCTTATTCCTTACCAGGCTTAGGCAGATTTCCGTTAAAGCTTTCAAAACGTCCATGTCATAAGTCAAAAGGTGATTTATATCCAGTGCCAGCATTATTAGATAACTTCACAAATATAAGATTTTCTCAATAAAACACCGGCGATTCTTGTTTAAAGCTCTAAACTAGCCTTCATCTCATAGGTCAAAACATCGTCCTTACCCGACTCCCAACTCAACCCAATCATCCTCAAGATGTTATTGAAATCTTCCAATCCCTCATGGTCCATTCTATAATTTCTTCAACTCAAAGGTTATACCGAACAAATGTCCTTCGACACTCTCTAATCATACACAACTAGCCCAATAGAAAAATTTATGCCAAGATTATGTGTATGTGAGATGCATGACATGCACAATGATCGTGGTATAACAATGCACCATTTTCATATATCATACACAACCACGCGAGTATCAATCCACAGTTCGCCAATGCACATACAACAACCACACCTCGCAATTAACTCATTATCTACATCTAATGCCAATTGAACACAATCACACAAGTCAAGATAGATTGTACCCTAGCACTTCTCCCAACGGAGGCTAGACAAGGCATCATGTCGTGCCAAACATTAGTCATGCGTATATCCTAGCACATCTCCCAACGGAGGCTAGCCAGTGCCGATTCATGGCATCCCCTAGCACATTCCCAACCGGGAGCTAGTCTCATAGTTTGCCTAGCACCACTCCCGACGGAGGCTAGTATTACACTTATCGTTCACGACGACTTATGTCAAGCCAATTATTCCCATATCACATTCATTAATTCATCCGTACTTATCCAATCCCAATTTTCTACATTCACGTCAAACGACCAATTAACGATGTTCCACAGTATAATACACAACGGAAATAAAATCAGAACACCAAAAGCACACGGTCTTCATTCCAGAAGCCCCAAGAGCGCTACACCGAAAATAAGGGAGCGCTACCCTAAAAGCCTCGGGAGCGCTACACCAAAAATAAGGGAGCGCTACCCTAAAAGCCTCGGGAGCGCTACACCAAAAACAAGGGAGCGCTACCCTCTCATTCCAGAATTCCCAGGAGCGCTACACCAAAAACAAGGGAGCGCTACCCGTGCAGTAAATCAGCGCGATTTCCAGATTTCTCACTCGGTTCACATCACACCAAAACTACAAATTAACCACGAACTAGGCACCAAAACACATCACATACACATAATACAAGGTAGAAATCCCTACCTCAAGCTTCAATGTGGATGATTTGGTCCAAGGTTGAAAGCCCTAGCCTTGATGGTGCTCCAAAGCTCAAACCCGCACTTCTCGAGCTCTTATCCACGATCCGTCTTCGAATCCTTGTCAAGCACAATGCAAGCTTCCTAAACCTCCAAGGAATTTGAAAATGGTGACTTGGATGGGTGGAGATGGTAGAGAGAAGGGAGAGCAAAGAGGGGTGAGAGAGAGATATTGGGGAAATGGGGTTCTCCTCCCCTACCCCCACATAATCTGATTTTAAGGCCCAAAAGGGCACCCCACGTAATAAGTCACGTAACAAGACGCGCGCGAAATAAAACAAGAGGCTCCGGGATCGAGTCCTATAACAAAATCCGATACATAACACACATAATAAATCAACTTGTCTACCCGAAATAAATTTTCAAATAATTATTATTTTATTATTTTATTTTTTTTTTTAAAGTTCAAATTTTCCGGGTCCTTACATGAAATGTATTAACACACTCTCTCCAATTCTTAGAATATTTAAATTTATTACTTTTGTATGTAGATCATCATTTCCATAATCGTGAAACTAATAAGAAAAAATAAAAGAAATCATGCATTTGTGAGAATTAAGAAAATAATGGACAGTCAACACACTATTTAGCAAAAATAACGCATAGAGAATAAATAATGATAACTAGGTACATTATGGATTATGTGAGAGTGTGATGATTCGTCAATTTAATCTGATTCATCTTCGAGATTCGGACTGCTCCTATTGTCTGCGTGTAAAATAACTAATTAGTGTCAACAAGTTGTTTTCAACCTAAAGGCACTCTGATGCTAAAGTCAAAACTTGCAAAATCAAGGTGCAATAGTCATTGCGTAGTAATCGATAGCGTACTTGATTTCTATCTCTTGATTTTATATTTATAAGCCATCGGATGCCTCGTTTGGTAATAAAATAACTAGGGGATCTTTCCCTAATCACACATTACATAAATCAATTGTTTCCATGATTGTGGATCTTCCATACGCTTCAGGCCTCCAAATACAACAATTGTCAAAACTATGCTTTCCTATTTGGAACACGTCTTGATTCCAGAAGGCCCCCACCACCTCGATCGAGCGCTTGGAAAATCGTTCGGAATGATAGTCTATTTTAGTCGAGCTCCTGACGTATGGTCAATAAACCCGTTCAACCACATATTGGTCGACGCCACACGCGGCTGACATGTGGTAGTCACTTAGAGCCCGTTCAGCAATACACCAAGAGGCTGAACAATTTGATTAGAATTCATTGGGGCCCATTCGGCAATACGTCGGTCAAACCCCCTGCTGTTGACACGGTCCATAATCTAGTTATCCTTTGTCTGATATTGGGTTGGTTAGATATTTCGACCCACTATAATAGCCTCTCAACCAAGCGCTAGTTATGCTGACAGTTGGTTGACACGAGTGGCCAAACTTGTAAAGATGCAACATATTGTCCACGTGGCGTTGTTTGGTTGGTTATGTGTCAAGCCGTCATTTTGCCTTCGCACGCGCTGTCACAGGGCATTAATTGCTCCTCTTGTAGGATAATTTCGTGTGGCGATCATCAGACAGTCTTTAATTTGAGACGCTTCATTTTCTGCACACCCCTTAGTGTTCCATCTGCATACACACACACATATACATATATACATATATGTAGAATTGGTGGGAGAGAGAGTCACCCTCTTCTTCCTAATCTCCTTCGTGTCCTCCATTGGCAACATTTGGTTCTTCGTAGAATCCTTTTGAAGCTCTCACATAATCTTAGTCGAGATCGAACTCAAGTAACTTCCGAACTATTTTTGCTTTTAATCACTCCGTTCTTTTTTTATTGCATATAAAGAGCCTAAACTTAGATGTTAGAAATAATAGGTTTAATTTTTATTCTATACTCCACAGGTACATTTACTTTTTTGTCATTTTTAAGTGGGATTATGTAATCCCTAAATTGCTAGATTGGAACTATATCTATTTATATAGGCTTGATATTGAGATTTGATTGTGGACTTAAATGCTTCACATTAGAAAACATATATTCAGTGCATTAAGAAATAAGATAAATATTTAGTGAATTAAGAAAGAAGACCAATTTAATTGTAGGAAATCCTTGACAAATGACTTTCAGTGATAGATAGTAGGAGATGTATATTTGCCTTTGATTTTTTTTATGGTAAATTTGTATAAAGTAAAAAGCAACAGAATGTAATGTGTTGAAATACAAATGGTAAATTTAGTGATGGCAAATTTGATGTCATACATTATTCTTATAATTATGGTAAATTTGGACTGCAATTTAAAGGGAAATGTGACAAATTTGGTATACATGATGAAATTTACCATGATGACCTCAGATCACATGAATTTATCATGTACAGTCCAAAAAATATAATTGGAGGAAAACATATTTGTCACTAAGAATTTGACAATGATAAATATGCTTATTATGATAATAAATTTGCAAATATGATGTTATGAAAATAAATTTGATAAATATTCCGTCATATTAATTATCCTTATAATTATTGTAAATTTGGATGAAGAAGATGCTCAATTTGATGGAGATGATGAAATTGACCATGATGGTCATAGATTACGTAAATTTACCATATGTTGTTTTTATTAAAACATGACATACTTTTATATATGGTATTTTTTTAGATAAATATTTGAGTCAAGAAGGACGTCCAATTTGATAGCAAGAAATCCTTGACCAATTTTAGTAGAAGTGAAATTTTTAAAATTTCTCCAAATGGAATTGAATCCGTGGGAAGTGAGGTTTAAGGATATTTTTAGTGTTTTTTAAATTTAAGATTAAAAATAACACCTAAAAGACGATGAGATGAAAAAATATACTTGTAACTGAGAAACAAAACTAAAAATGAGGTTTCTTTTTATATATCATAAAAGGCTATTTTGTATGTAAAAATTTACGAGTTTATCATTAATAAAAAGTTAATTCAATTTTATGTAAACTTGAATTTCATCCAAATAAAACTTTAATCACGTTTTTATTCGAATTCGAGTAGAGTACGGCTTAAGAGAAAGGAGGTGAAAAAGAATGGAAAATAGGAAACACACTCCAATGGCTCTTTCGTCAAACTCTGTTCGCCCCTAGTGTACAACTAAAACATATACGCATATTAGCGAGCGAGCGATCGAGAGATCGAGAGAGAGATAGAGAGAGAGAGATTGGATTAGCCAAGCAAGCCCTAGCCTTCAAGCAGATCTGTATTGATTCATCCATGGAGTCCTCCCAGGGAGGATCCGATCGAGATAAATCAAATTCATCGACTTCTACACCTGTCTCTGGTGTCTCCAATTTCTGGAAAGGTACTACAATTTTAATGATTTTCGTAGCATTGGCGTAGAATTGCAAACTACTTCATATTACGATATACGGTTAACTCTTCTAATTCTCTACTGAAAGGAAACTTGAATATTTTGGGAAAATTACATAATAAAGCCCAGAGTTTGATCCGTTTCCCAATTGAATCCTGAATTTGCAATTTGAACAACTAAACTTTATAGTTCTCAGCGAATTTCAATTCGACACTCCCGTCCACCCTACATTAAAGACTTGACAGAAGCTTTTCAATGGGCGCGAAGCACTCTTACAAACCCAGGCTGTCATTTAACCCAGTAACACAGAACCACAGAAATCAGTAGTCAATGGAATACAAAAATCAGTAGAAATAGAGTTTAACCAGATCTCAATTGCCACCGCCATTTCCATTTTCATCATTGTAAATGGAGTTTAACAAAATAGACCATTGTTATTTGCAAAAGGAGGTATATGTTACGTTGCCATTGGCATTCCACCTACATAACCAACTGCATACACCATTCCCAAAAACTAATTCCCAAAAACTATGTCACAAAAACTATTTCCCTCAAATCATATCCACAAGAGCATCACATTTTCATACTTAAAGGTTACAAAGTTTGCAATCACCAAAGATAAGGGTCTGTAGAGTATCTAATTCATTTGTCTGAACTGTCTCTTAGGCTGGCTTGACCTTGATGGTTGGCTTGTTGGAAAGGACATTTTCTCTTTGAGGATTGGCTTCCCTGGCTTGCTTGTGTTGGTTGTGATGGCCATATTTCACTTGCAGTTCCACTTTGCCCATCTTTGCACGCCAAGTGTATGCTTGTTCATTAAGTGAATTTAGCTTACTTACGTTTCTCTCCCATTCCACTTCTATGAGGGCCTTTGCTGCCTTGTACTCTGTCTTCAACTCCTTTTCTTTGAAATTTTTTCTTGAAATTGCCATAAAGATGCCTCAAACACCACTTGTGCTCAGTCTCAAGACATATAGCCTTCAAACTTGCTTGAAGTCTCCAAGGAAAAAAGTAGATATAATGAGAGATATTGATTAGACATCAAACAAATAAATGACAGAGTAAATGACTTAAAGAAAGTAGGACCTTTTGCTGGTCACCAATGGTCCCAGTTGCTTGAAGTAAGTTGTTCAAAAACCAAGTCCAACTGTCTCTATTTTCTATCTCTGCCACAACATAAGCTGTTGGGTACATGTTAGCGTTTCAATCCCACCCAGCAACAACAAATAACTAAAATTGGGAAGGGCCTTTCAAATGGCACGCATCTAACCCTATAAGTGGCCTCACACCTGCAAGCAGTCCTCTCTTGATTGCATTAATACATACAAACAACATCTAGAAAATTTGTTGGACCTCCAACAGAGGCCTCCATACTTTCGTGGTTATATGAGGACCTGAGATTGTTCTCCTCAAATTCAGCACAGTAATCCCCACAGTTATTTAAGGCGAGAGGCACAAATGTCTCCTGGGGTCTAAGCGCAAGGCGTAGGGGGAGGCATGGGTCTTATTGCAGTGGGGCGCATCTGGAAGAGCAAAAATAGCACGCACCAATACATCAAATAGTAAAACACCATGACAATGAATTTGAGAGAGTGTACAACTTAAAAGGCCATAAAAACATCCAACAAATTTTAAATAGTGGCAAACACTTGCATAGATAAGATCTAAAACAGAAAATCCGACAAAGGACTATTAGTCATCCTTGGAATTAACACCAAGTAAATCCAAAGAGCAAAATATCGTTGTGGTATTTCAAAATTTCAATTTAAAAGCTCGAAATGGAGTTTACTAGAAATTGTAGTGTCGGTATCATAGAGTAACATCAACAGTTGAATGAAATTGTGAGACCCCAACAGGCCATTTGAATTTAAAAGCTCAAAATGTAGTTAACTATAAATTGTAGTTTCGGTAACATCGGTTTCGTTTTTTCTAAGGATAATTTTAGTCCCATGAAAGCTAAGCCCCCATTCGGCCATTCCAATAAAAAAAACGATAAAGAGGAAGAAAGGACAAAGCCCGACTGTTGTACACAGACTGTGTGTTTCAAATTGAGAAGCGACATACCTGTTCGATCGATTGATCGAGAGAGAGAGAGATGTGGCTGGTCGATCGTCTAATGAAAAAAGAAACCAAAGAGATAGGGTAGAAATTAGGTTTACCTTCTTTATTTCTTTAATTTCAAGGCGCGCCTCGTGCACTTTTCAAGCCTCATGTGCCTTTCGATCCTTTCTTGCGCCTTGTTCACACGCCTTGCCTGGCACTCATTGAGGCCCGGACCATTCGCCCTGCTGTGCCTCGCCTAGGCGCGCCTTTTACAACTATGGTAATCCTAGAGTTTACTATATTGCTGAGCCAATGTACCTTCAATCATCTTCTTTGCTGCATCCTTAGCTCTATAAGCTTTCATCCTAGAGACATTCGTAGCATAATCCTCTTTGATACTTTCCCTGAAGTCTTTAGTCTTTAAGTGTTGGGCTGAACTTGTTCAGGTATTTCTTTGCCAGCCTTGCAAAGGTGACCAACCTATTCTTGTATGATCTCACACAACTGTTTCTAAGCTCAGTTGGAGGGTATTCTCACTACTCCTCTTTTGATGTATATAGGCTAAATTCACACAAATCATTGCCTTTGCTTCAACCTTCCATTTCTCAGTGTTCCTAAACCCAGTGTCATACCCACCCTTAACTGCATATTCTCTAATTGCAACCTTAAACTCTTCGGCATTGCTGTAAAGAGTACCACAAATCCATTCACGGTCTTCCATGCTTACCTCAGCCTCAGGCTTGATCTCAGGGTATTTGGGTCTAGGGTTTCCTTCCTCGTCGAAACTATCCTCGGGGTTTTCAACCCCTCATCAGAACTATCCTCATCTACCAAACCACCCACATCAACAAGTATTGTTCTCTCAAACTCATCAATGTTAGCATTAAATAGTTCATCATCTACTCTAGAATCCTCACTGCTAGTATCCACAAAATCACTATTTGATAAGTACTCACTTTCAGATGGGTGGTCTTCCAAACCCTCATAGTTTGTTTCAGGCACATTTGAAAGGAGGAACACTTGGTGGGGGATATCTACCTTAAATGGGGAATGATGTTCTATGAATATGTCAATGGTTCAGGCCTATGTAGCATGGACACTCGTCGGAGGTCCCCGTACCTGTGTCGGACACTCCAAACACACGGACACGCCGGGGACACACCGATACGTATTGGATATGCTATTTGGCGTGCCCAATTAATTTAATTTATTTTTAAAAGGGGACACGCGGTGGACACGGCAAGGACAAGCGGGGGACACACCAGAGACACGGATTGAGACACGGCAGAGGTAGATTTGTTATTTTTTAATTAAAACTACAATTAAAGGTTTAAATCCTAAAATATCCAAAAAAATCTATGTTTCATCTCCATCTCTATAACGATCTCTGTACAGGGGCACGTTTCTTGCTCCAGATATATGTTTTTTCTTTAATATATTTAATCAACTCAATCATAATATATTCATCCAGGGCATCTCTTTGATTTGTATTGATTGTATTGTTGTTTTATTTGAGTATTATTAATGTTCATTCATTAATCATTATATAGTAGGTATGTACACATATGCTATATATATAAAAAAATTGCCGTATCCCCACCGTGTTTGTATCTCCTTTTTTACAAAAATCTCGTGTCCGTGTCTGTATCTGTATCCGTATCTGCATCCATGCTACATAGGTTCATGCTAAACCAATGCATGCAAACATGTCCAATAAGTCTTTGTCACTGACTAGCCTCCTTAACCCAATAACTACGTTTTGATTAGGAATCCTAAAGGAAAACCATTTGTAGTTTTTAACACCTAATTCTTTGATCAAATATTCAATCTCTGGTATTCACAATCTCTCCACATTATGATTACCAACAATGTCCACATTTTTTTTTTGATAAACTACAATGTCCACTTTACCCCTACATAACTTCTAACTGGGTATTCAATGAACTCACTAGAGTGATGTATGACCTATGCTACATATAGTGTCTAGTATTGCATGAATAACAATGAAAAAGTTACTGAAATCAGTTCGAAATTAAAAAAAAAAGGGAAGCTCAAAATGCAAACAATGACATAGGGTTCTATAGTTCACATGCACAAATAATTACATAGGACCACATAAGCAAACATTGATTACTAAACTTTCCATTATTCAACGTAAACAAAACAAAACCAAAGATTAGTCAATGCGATTTACCGAAAATAGTGGATACAAAACAAGCACCTAGAATCTTTAACTTACCTAGATGGCCACTCATTCCAGTTCTGTACTTTGGATCATGCGAGCATAATGAGACTTTCAAGAGTTCCTTCGTAGTCCTTACTCTGTCCACATTGAGCTTCACTAGGTTTCTTTCTTTAGATGTTTTCGTCAATATTTGAAAAGCTTTTGTTAAGGTAACGGAGAGTGGGTGGGAGGGTGGAATTGAGATTGGCTTAGAACTATAGGGCCTGATTGGATGGCGCTTTAGTTTTTGGTGTGTTAAATAGTCGGGTTTGTTAAATAAGGCGGGGTGACCCACATTGATGTGATGTTTAAGGAGGGTGTGTTAAATAGCCAAGTGATTGGATAAAAGATTATTTTGGGCGTGTTAGACAAGGGGAAGGTGTATTAAACTGTCAAAAGGTATTTTTGCCATTCGTCATGGATTTAATGTACTATTTCGAAAATTTTATATATACTTATATATAATTTTATATTTACTTATATTATAAGTATATATATTATAAATATACTTATAAGTATATACCTATAATATATATACTTATAAGTATGTAAGTATGCACGCGCGTGTGTATATATATGTATTACCAATGTGTTTGTGCGTGTGTGTATATATATGTATAATATATATACTTACCAGTGTGTGTGTGCTTGTGTGTACTTATAAGTATATATACTTATAATATACATGTATAATATATATTTATACTTATAATATATATTTATATATTCTTATATTAAAAGTATACACATATATATACTTATAATATGGATAAGTATATATAAATATATTTATATATACTTATAGGAGAAAGTGTGTGTGTGCGTGTGTCTCTCTTTCTCTCTCTCTATATATATATCCGTATAATATATATATATATATATGTATATATATGTGGTCTTATACGGATATATATATAGAGAGAGAGAAAGAGAGACACACGCACACACACACTTTCTCCTATAAGTATATATAAGAGAAAGTGTGGTGGGGAGGGGCATTTTGGTCATTTGTTAAGGCAATGAAGGTTGCGTTAGGTAAGCTTAACTAAGGCGGTGTATGCCGTGTTAAATAGCCCACGGTCTAATTAGCCCGACCCCAAAATGTTTAAGGCCATAGGACTGAGGGGAATGACATCAAAATTGACTTTAGAGGCTATAGTTGAAAAGGATCTAGGTTTTTTGAATGTCACAGAATACAATGCCAACAAAGCTCATTAGAGAGAACGGATTCATGTAGCCAGCCGATACCAATTAATTCATTCATAAGGCTTAGTTTGGTTTTGTTTGCTTCTATAGCCACAATCTGTCCTTTATGATTTATTATCCAGAGGTTGTGTTCTTTTAAACTATGTAATAAATTGAAAAGCTAGAGGGGTGCTGCTTTGAAGTACACTATGTATATCTCTTTTTGCGCTGCTTAAGGTGGTGTTAGTGGTGGCAAGGTTGTAAATGTCTTTTTCTCAAATCCTTTTAAGAAACACATGCTTGAATTATGGTCCTTTTCCCCTGAGATACTCTCCTTAGGAGCGAAGCTCTGCTGATTAGCTGATTAAGGATATATGCGCAGTGCCCCATCCTTTGAGACTAGGCATCGTAGACGAGGCAACCCGAACTGCTCACGACACTCTTTGTGCATCAAAGTGCTTATCTGCATGAGCATGTCCTATGCATCCCCTCAGAGGCTAAGAACGCTTATACTCTCAGCTGCACTGGCTCCCTGGGCACCCGCTCGGTTAGTTTGCCTTGCCCTTTTGGAATCTTCTGACATTCCAGGTCTTTAAGTTGGTTTTAGAGGGACACTTCCATAGCCTATGGTAGAGGACTACCGTCAATGAATCTCGCTAGTGATCATTGGTGAACTTGACTCGAAGGCTAGAGGTGAGAGTTTTTCAGGTTACATCACCATTCTGCCTTGCAGGGACTTGTGCCTCGACCAGTCTTCGAGAGAAGCTTTGTCAAGAGTTGATTCATCATGGACCGTCATGTCCACCTTTGTATCCCTGCACAATCTCTTAGTTCTGACATGGGCGAACCACAAGTGAGAGTTGAAAAACCTCCAGATTATTGAATTAAAGGGACCCACCTTTTGGGGCTGATTTATGTGCTTTAGTTGGGCCCTTCTGTATGAGGAGGCATCCATACATGGTAAACAATCTCTCTGCTTTCTTGATGCACCTCTGGTCACATTAAAGGCTCTCCATTGTCATCCTCTCTCTTACACAAGGCAATCTGATGCAGACCGGGTTGCGTCCACATGGTTGGACCGGCTGCGCCCTCGTAGGCCTAAAAGGGCCTAAGACCCGGACGGGCTTAATTGGTGGAATTGGTCCAATCTCGTTACTAGCCCGATTAGGAAATAATCTTTTTCCTAATTACTTTTAGCTCGTATTTCCAAAAGGGTTGATTCTTGCGGATTAGGAAATAATCTTTTTCCTAATTACTTTTAGCTCGTATTTCCAAAAAGGGTTGATTCTTGCGGGAATATTCTTATTTCCCTTTCTAGTTTTCGGATTTGGTATTTTCCCCAATTTTTGGGAACTTTCTTTTTTTGGTCCCGAAATTAGGGTTTCCTAATGTTTTCGGGATTTTCCCTATATAAGGGCATGTAATAGGTTTTTGAGACTAGTTTTTGATTATTATTGAATGAAAACATTTAGAGAACAAATTCTCTAAGATTTATTTTATTCGTTTCTCTTCTGTGTTCACGGTCGTTCTCGAATTCATACGCTTCCCTGCATCAGTTGGTATCAGAGCCCAAGTTTCAATCCTGAGATGGCTGCCAGAGGACGTGCTGGAGGTCGTGGAGGACGTGGAGGTCGGATGGCTGCTCTTGATGAAGTCTATGAACGAGACGAGGTTGCACGAGATGCACGAATAGAGGAGAGGTTCCAACGGATGGAACAGCGGCTCGATCAGCGCATGGAGCGCATGGAAGAGATGTTCGCTGCCATGACTGTTGGGGGGAATCTCCCTCGCCCTCATGCGGTACCCCGTCCTCACCAGCAGGAGGAGGAAGGGCTTCTGGATGAGGATTCTACCATAAATCCTTTTGGCGAAGATAATCAGATGGGTTATTGCCGTCCAAGGGGTCGCGGGATTGCGGCTGAACGCCAAGAGTCTCGTCGGTGGGAAAACGGGTTGAAGATCGAGCTTCCAGAATTCCAAGGGGGCGTGACTCCGGAGGAGTTTTTGGATTGGCTCGCGGCTGTGGAGGAAACGATGGATTTTAAGGAGGTCCCGGGTGACAAACGGGTTTCCTTGGTGGCTACTCGATTCCGGGGTAGAGCTGCAGCTTGGTGGCAGCAATTGAAATTGACTCGGGTCCGGCAGGGCAAGAGTAAGATTGTGTCGTGGGAGAAGCTAAAAAAAAAAATGAGGGTGGCTTTCCTTCCTCACAATTACAGCCGTCTTATGTACCAGCGGTTGCAGAATCTGCGGCAGAATACCCGTTCCGTGGATGATTATACCACGGAATTTTATCAATTGGTGGCTCGGAATGATCTGGGGGACACGGACGAACAACTGGTTGCGAGGTATATTGGAGGTTTGCGCCCGTCTTTTCATTATCCTCTGAACATGTTTGATTGGTATTCTATTTCAGACGCCCATCAGAGGGCCTTATTGTTGGAAAAACAGGAAAAACAGAGGCCTACAACAGGCTGGAATAGTGCGGGCAGGACCACAACTCCTGTTCCGGTTAAACCAGTTGTTACCCCACAGCCTAGTGGGCCTTCTACTAATCGTATTGCAGGAGGACCGGGTTTAAAGTGTTTTAAATGTGGAGAACCGGGTCACCGTGCTTTCGATTGTCGGAAGGGTGATCGTGTGGGGAAGTCTTTGTTTGTAGAATCTGATGAGGTTTTGGAAGATTCAGAAGGGGGGTATGAGCAAGACCCGTCCTTTGATGAGGCCGAATTGGTGGAAGAGGTGGCGGGAGATAGTGGGCCACTGCTGGTTATCCGCAGGGCGTGCTATGCACCTCGTGAGGCTGATGGTGATTCTTGGCTACGGACTAATGTGTTTCAGTCCACTTGCACGATGGGAGGGAAGGTGTGCCGGTTTGTGATCGATTCTGGTAGTTGTGAGAATGTTATTTCGGACGAGGTAGTTCGAAAATTGAATTTGAAGGCTGAACCCCATCCTAGTCCTTACAAGTTGGCATGGTTAAAGAAGGGTAACGAGGTCAAGGTTGATAAGCGGTGTCTGGTGTCATTCTCTGTGGGACCTACCTATAAGGATCAAGTTTGGTGTGACGTGGTGGCGATGGATGTTTGCCATCTCTTGTTGGGACGGCCTTGGCAGTTCGATCGGAAGGTGACACATGATGGGGGCTCTAACACTTACTCCCTTATGTTTGGGGGCAAGAAGATTGTGTTGCTGCCTTCAAAGGGAATTGTGTCCAAACCACAAGCGGGGGAGGCCACTAATCTCTTGACGAGGGTCCAATTTGAGGAGGAGCTTGAGACAACAGAATTGGTGTTCGTGCTGGTTGCTAAGGAGGTTCCAGAAACCGCCCCTAATTCGAGCATTCCGGCAATTATTCAGCCTCTTTTGGAGGAGTTTCGGGATGTCTTTCCAGAGGAGTTGCCGGCTGGGTTGCCGCCTTTGCGCGATATTCAACATCAAATTGATCTTGTCCCGAGTTCGAGTCTGCCCAACCGTCCTCATTATCGCATGAGCCCGAAGGAGCACGAGGAATTGCGAAGACAGGTGGAGGAGTTGTTAGTCAAGGGGTTTCTCAGAGAGAGCCTCAGTCCTTGTGCAGTTCCGGCGTTATTGACCCCTAAGAAGGATGGTTCGTGGCGGATGTGCGTTGATAGTAGAGCCATTAACAAGATTACCGTCAAGTATCGGTTCCCGATTCCGCGATTGGATGATTTGCTTGATCAACTGGGGGGTGCACAGGTTTTCTCTAAGCTGGACTTGAAGAGTGGGTACCATCAGCTTCGAATCAGACCCGGAGACGAGTGGAAAACAGCGTTTAAGACGCGAGAGGGTCTTTATGAGTGGTTGGTTATGCCATTCGGGTTGTCGAACGCGCCGAGTACTTTTATGCGAATGATGAATCAAGCACTGCGCCCTTTCATTGGTAAGTCTGTGGTGGTTTATTTCGATGATATTCTGGTTTATAGTGCCACACCTGAGTTACATGTGCAGCATCTGCGGGAGGTTCTGGCTATCCTTCGGAGGGAGCAGTTATTTAGGGCTATGAAGAAGTGTGTGTTTATGACTGATTCGGTACTGTTTCTGGGGTACATAGTATCGAAAAATGGCATCTCGGTAGACGAATCCAAGGTTGAGGCCATTCGCAGCTGGCCCCAACCAAAGACACTGTTCGATGTGCGCAGCTTTCATGGTTTGGCTTCTTTCTATCGTCGTTTTATACCGCACTTTAGCACTGTTATGGCCCCAATCACAGATTGTATGAGAGGTGGTCGGTTTATGTGGACTGAAGAAGCAACACGGGCATTCCACGAAGTCAAACAGCGGTTGACTTCGGCCCCTCTATTTGTGTTACCAGATTTTTCCATACCTTTTGAGTTGCATTGTGATGCCTCAAAGGTGGGGATAGGGGCTGTCCTTAGCCAACAGTCGAAGCCGGTGGCGTATTTCAGCGAAAAATTAAATGGGGCTAAGTTGAATTACAGTACTTATGATGTAGAGTTCTATGCTGTGGTTCAAGCTTTGAAGCATTGGTACCATTATCTTGTTCACAGTGATTTTATTTTGTATTCTGATCATGAGGCTTTGAAGCACCTTCATGCGCAGGACAAGTTGTCGGGTCGGCATGCTAAGTGGGCGGGTTTCATTCAGCAGTTCTCGTTTGTTATCAAGCATAAGTCCGGTGCTCTCAACCGTGTGGCTGATGCTCTTAGTCGGCGGTCTGGTTTGCTAACAACGATGCGTGCCGAGGTAATGGGCTTTGAAGTTTTCCATGAACTATTGACTGAAGATCCTTATTTTTCTCGTGTGCTAGATGGTATTGCTCAGGGGGAAGTTTCTGACTTTCATTTGCATGATGGATATTTATTTAAAGGAAACTGTTTGTGTGTTCCTGATTATAGTCTTCGATTGAAGATTATCCGTGAGTTGCATAATGAAGGTCACGTGGGACGTGACAAGACCTTTAATTTGGTATCTGACTCTTATTTTTGGCCTACTTTACGGCGGGATGTGTATCGCTTTGTCAAGACTTGTCATATTTGCAATATTTCGAAAGGCACGGCAACCAATGCCGGATTATATATGCCTTTGCCCATTCCGTCTCAACCTTGGGCTGATGTGAGTATGGATTTTGTGGTTGGGTTGCCACGCACCCAACGTGGCAACGATTCTGTTTTTGTGGTGGTGGATCGTTTCTCGAAGATGACCCATTTTATTGCTTGTAAAAAGACAACCGATGCGGTGAAAGTTGCTGAGCTTTATTTTTCTGGGGTGTATCGTTTGCATGGGTTGCCAAATTCTATTGTTTCTGATAGGGATACCCGGTTCTTGAGTCACTTCTGGCGGTGCTTGTGGCGGTTAGTCACTACCAAGCTTGATTTTAGCACAGCTTATCATCCTCAGACCGATGGCCAAACTGAGGTGGTTAATCGTTCTTTGGGGAATCTTCTTCGGAGTTTGGTGGGCGAGTATCTTCGCAGTTGGGAGCAGAAGTTGGGCCAAGCGGAGTTCGCCTATAATCATTCTGTCAGTCGGAGCACCGGATTTTCCCCTTTTCAGGTTGTTTATGGGTTTAACCCCCGTTCTCCAATTGATTTGGCTCCAGTTCCGGATCTGAAGCGTATTCATGGGAAGGCCGAGGACTTTGTTCATCATTTGCAGCGTATCCATAAAAATGTTGAGCAAGCCTTGCATGATTCTACTTCCAAGTATAAGGCAGCAGCTGACCGTAAGCGGCGTTTGGTGGAGTTTGAAGTGGGGGATTTTGTCTATGCTGTGCTGACCAAGGATCGTTTTTCGGAGGGGGAGTACAACAAGCTCAAGGCCAGGAAGATTGGGCCTTTGGAGGTCCTTGAAAAGATCAATCCCAATGCGTACCGCCTGAATCTGCCTAGCCATGTGCGCACGTCAGATGTGTTCAACGTCAAGCATTTGGTTCCGTTTGTGGGGGATAGTTCCTCTTCTGATGATTGCAATTCGAAGGCGAATTCTTTTCAAGCAGGAGAGGATGATGCAGACCGGGTTGCGTCCACATGGTTGGACCGGCTGCGCCCTCGTAGGCCTAAAAGGGCCTAAGACCCGGACGGGCTTAATTGGTGGAATTGGTCCAATCTCGTTACTAGCCCGATTAGGAAATAATCTTTTTCCTAATTACTTTTAGCTCGTATTTCCAAAAGGGTTGATTCTTGCGGATTAGGAAATAATCTTTTTCCTAATTACTTTTAGCTCGTATTTCCAAAAAGGGTTGATTCTTGCGGGAATATTCTTATTTCCCTTTCTAGTTTTCGGATTTGGTATTTTCCCCAATTTTTGGGAACTTTCTTTTTTTGGTCCCGAAATTAGGGTTTCCTAATGTTTTCGGGATTTTCCCTATATAAGGGCATGTAATAGGTTTTTGAGACTAGTTTTTGATTATTATTGAATGAAAACATTTAGAGAACAAATTCTCTAAGATTTATTTTATTCGTTTCTCTTCTGTGTTCACGGTCGTTCTCGAATTCATACGCTTCCCTGCATCACAATCTTATCTGTCACCCATTGTTAACTCCACTTCTGGTGATCTTGGACTATTTCAGTGCCCCCCATCTTCCCAGAGGGCCTCACTTTGGCCACTTCATCCTCTACCATCTACACATGGAAAGGAGAGAGAAGGAATCTTAAAAGACCTTTGTGTTACAACATTGGTAGCCTCTAGCCCATTTAAAAGTTGAAGTTGTTACAGCGAGGGCAACTTTATTGTTGATATCCTCAACATGCACCTTCACTTATGGCCTGACTTTCCTTCATAAGAGGTCAAACGTGTGCAAATATTTTGTTCTTCAGATAGTTGTAATATGTTCGAATAAAAGTTATATTACGAGCTCTGATGTTATATTATATTGTTAACTAGCGACTCATCAGCTGCTAGAGAGGTGTGCCGCTTTATTACTCATATCATCAAGGGTTTTATCTGATATCACCTATGCTACTCTCTCCTATTTTCTTAGTTACCACATCTTTTATGTTAATTAACTAAGGTTGAGCAAATAAGATGTTCTTTAAAAGATATTGATTCTTTTATTTAGCTGCCTTTTCTATCTTGGTATCCTCAATGGTGATTCAGTGGTTGGGAGAAGTCATTTGATTCACAAAACCAGAAATATGGAAGTCTATGCTGAATACAATGTTCTCATGTTCTTTGGAGAAAAGGAAAGAAATTGTTTAGTGATCCATTTATTTCTGTTCTTTGCAGACTTTGAGCTAGAGAAAGAAAGGGTTTTGTTGGATGAACAAGGGCTTAGGATAGCTGAAAATCAGGAAAACAGCCAGAAGAACCGCCGGAAGCTTGCAGAGAGCACTAGAGGTAATAACACATGTTTTCCATAATTGAAAGCCATTCTAGTGATGTCATCCGGGAATCATCACCACTGGATCAGACACTCACACGAGCTGGCTGCTGGTGTAGATGCGAAGATATAAATTTATCTTTCAGTTTTTGGAACATTTTTGGAGGAAAGTTCGATATATATTTATGTTGTGGTCAATGTGGATGGCATACTAATTACGTGCTATGCTTTCTTATTGACAGATTTCAAGAAGGCTTCTGCCGAAGAAAAGTTAAGTTTGTTCAATTCTTTACTTAAAGGCTACCAGGAAGAGGTTGATAATCTTACCAAAAGAGCAAAATTTGGAGAAAATGCATTCCTTAACATTTATCAGAAACTTTATGAGGCACCAGATCCTTATCCAGTTCTTGCTTCAGTTGCTGTAAGTACTAGCTTTTCTTTTTTCAGGTTCTGTTGGGACAGTTTAAAATGTATAGGTCACTTGTTCACATGAATGATCTCCAATAACATTGGGCGAGCCTTGTATACAAAAATTAACTATGTAGTTCTCACATAAAAATCCAGTGAACTCTGGGACTTTGTGTTTGTATCCATCGGTTTCATTACACAAGTGTAACGGAGAATTCTCGACTATTGTCACTTATGCAGTTCTTGTTGAAGTTTCGAGTGTGTTTGTGCATTTTTGAGACACTTACTATTTGTTTCTCGTCTCTATGCAGGAGAAAGATCTGAAATTGTCTGAACTAGAGTCTGATAATCGGAAAATGAAGGTTGAACTTGAGGAATTCAGGACAGAAGCAACTCATCTGAAAAATCAACAAGGAACCATAAGAAGGCTTGAAGAGCGGACCCGCCAGTTAGAACAACAGGTTAGCGTTGCTTCAAATAATGTTCTTCTTTATGTGGCCTACTATAACCCTAGCTCTGCAAAAGTTTACTTATTTGAGTAATTTTGTACTTTGTCTTGGTGAAAAAAATGTTCTGGTTTTTATGGTTTTGTGTTTATTTTCTTGTTACCATGTATCTTTGGATATGAGTTCAGATGGAGGAAAAAGTGAAAGAAGTTGTGGAGATTAAACAACGGAGTTTGGCGGAAGAGAATCAGAAAACAATGGAGGTCCTAAAAGAAAGGTATCATTTTCTAAGGCAGCATGGGAAGTTCATAACTTGGATAACTACCACTAGGCCCGTCAACGTATACGATGACAGGAGTTTGATTTGAATCCATTTCAATGATCCTCATGGTGCATTCAGTTTTGATAGAAATATCAATGTAGAGTAAAAACCTGGGTGGAATATTGATGCAATCCATAATAAAGGCCATGGGTATTTTGGTAATTTTAGAAGATTGGAAGTCAAAGGGTTATAGGGGTATTCCACTGGTCATTGTGAGTCAACCAGATTATATGAATTTGCATCTATTTAGATACATTTAACCACATGGTCTATTCATTTCATCACATTAATTTCCTAGTTCTTATTTGATGTATTCATTCCGTACTACGTTCATTCATCCCTTGCTACATCCATTATTCCTAGATTTCCAGGGAATAACTGTAGTCATTTGTATTCAACAATTGTTGAGAAGCTTATAAATTGTTGTACTTCCAAGACTTTGAGACATGAATCAACGAATGAATGAATGAGAATTTCCAAGAGCTTTAGGGCTTTTAAATTGTGTGATGCAATCCTATTCTTTAGTGTGATGCTAAAGAGGCCTTAGGTGCGATGCCTTTGCTTTTCTAGGTGTGAGGCCTAGACGTATCTTCTAGCTACTATTCACGTACATTGTTCACAGTCCCAAACAGCCCATGTTCTTTGTATTTTGGTCGTCATTAATCTATATCCTTTCAGTCCTACTTCAATTTGGTATAAGCGAAAAATCTTGTTGTTAAGAGGTTAGGAAACATGCCCACATGTTTTGGAAGATCTTTGGCTAGAAGAGTATTTCCTGAAAAGCAACAAGAGAAATTCTTTTCTCAATGTTCGACTCTATGAAGCACGGATACTCCGAAACTAGTCAAGTATCCGTATCGGATACTTCTCCGATACCGATACTCACCCGATACACCCCGATACGTATCGGATACGCCAAATAAGTATCCAACATTAAAATTAAATCATTTTAATTTCGGATACTTTTCGGATACTCGGTGGATACTTCTAGGATACGGTCGGATACTTTAGGGATACGGCGGGAGATGCATTTGATTCGCTTGAGGGTGTCAGTATACTTGAAGTTGCTTGTCTTTTCCTTGATGAGCCGGATATAGAAGTTATAATATTCTCCGATGAAGGCTGAGGGGATGCAATTGAATGTTGAAGTTGATATGGATAAAAATTAATAGGAATTATCATTTTTTGGTTTAGACTTTAGTCACTTTCTTTCTATTTTGAATGACTTTCGAAAATTAACTTGTACTAAATAATTGGTATAATGTTATTAGCAATTCAACTACTCTTCTAGTTCTTTTGGCTTCTTTTTATGCATAGTACATAATCGATATTTATTATAAAAAAAATTATAGCCGTATCCTCGACGTATCCGTATCCTATTTTTTTAAGTTTTGCCGTATCGCTGTATCCGTATCGTATCGTATCCGTATCCTGTATCTTTATCCGTGCTTCCTAGGTTCGACTTAATGCTTTGGAAAGCATACCAACTCAACACAAAGTCAGAAACAGTTCGCCTATCCAGGGCATATAGGATTCAATTGGTGCACCAAACGCGTTAAAAAGAGCACCAGTGTTGAAGAAAGTATGAAGTCAGAATTCTATATCTACCAAGGTAGAACTAGAGGATCGAGATCAAAGACTGGGCAAGGTTAAAGATGGTCAGATTTTCATCAATACAAAGACTCATATCGTCGATTTAGAATAACTGCAACGTTCTTCTGTTACTGGTCTTGAAGAGGCTCAAGTGAAAAGAAGTGAATATAATGTTGTGTGTCGTCGTTATGGTAGAATCGAATGAACCAATTATTGGTCCTGCAGTTAATATGTGCTTGAGGTCATTAATTTTTCTTTCGACGCATTAAAGTTGTTGACTGAGAACCGTGATTCAGTGCCAAAAGAGACGTTTATGTGTGGACTGTTATTCGAATCTTCGATGTTTTTCATATGAAACCAAACTGTTTTTGATGAAACTGAAAGTCTGAAACTCTGTTGTTCGCGTCAGGAATAGGGCAGAAAAAAAATGAAGGTACCTTGAGTGAGCTCTTAAATTTTCAGGTACTGATTTCGAGACAGTGGGCTTATTTTTTATGCTTGAGCAACCTTGACGAAAACTAAAAAATATTGTCATTTTCCGAGGTGATGGCAATTCGGTATGCGAAAGGATCATCACATCCAATAACTAATACCTTTCGTTACCTAACAGTGAAGGTCTGTTGTTGAAGCGTTAGGGATGTCGGATCCATAGGTGTCTCTACAAGTCTCAACCCAAGTAGTCATGTCTCCTTCAAAATGTCCAATACATACTTCCTGAAGGAGACATACCAAAGATCTTAGATTTGGCCACCTCAATACCCAAAAAATACTGTAGGTTATCTAAGTCTTTGGTATGAAACTGTCATTGTAAGAACCATTTCAACTCATTTGATACCTTTTTGATCATCACCGGCAATGATGATATCATCCACATACACAATCAATAATATTTTTCCGCAATCTGACGGTAGCTAGAAGACAGAGTGATCAAAATGAGAGCGACGCATACTAATTGTAAAACATCGCTAAATTTTCCAAACCAAGCTCGAGGGGACTGCTTCAAACCGTAAAGAGCCTTGTGGAGTCGATACACCGGAGAACCCTCCCTTGAGCAACAAACTCCGGAGGTTGCTCCACTTCCTCACAGATTACCATGTAAGAAAGAATTTGTGACATCCAACTAAAATAAGGGCCAACCAAGCGTAGCAACAAAGGCAATAAGAATTCAGACAGAACCAATCATGGCCACAGGGGAGAGTCTCCCCGTAGTCAATACCATATGTTTGGGTATACCCTTTGGCCACAATACGAGCCTTATACCGCGCAACAGAGCCATTCAGATGATATTTGACGGTAAAATCCTAGTGAGATCTAAAAATAGACTTTCCCTGCAGAAGAGAAACTAACTCCCAAGTGCTTCTTGCAGACATTTCAGCCTCCATAGCCGATTGCCACTCAGGGATGGATAGAGCCTCCTGAACATTGTTAAGAATGGAGACAAAAGATACCGAAGCCGTAAAAGTGCGAAGAGTGGGAGATAAATGATCATAGGAGACATAAGAGAAAGCGGATGAGAGGTGCACGTGCAAGTACCTTTACGGAGAGCAATGGGAAGATAGGGTGATGGGAGGGAAAAGAAACATCTGGATCCTGAGGCCTGGATGCGCAACGACGGGTACTGGCGAGACATCTTTGGATTGACAAAGCACACATGCAAAGATTTGATAGGAGATATAGGAAGAAAGGGGGGGGGGGGGGGGGGGACGACAGGAAAGACATATGGGGAGGGATCAACAAGATCTGTGGTCTACCAAAAGAACGGCAATTACTCATTAAATGTAACATCTATGTAGACAAAGTGACGACGAAGAGATGGAGAGTAACACTTATATTCTTTTCGAGTGCGGGAGTAGTTAAGGAAGATACACAGAATGGCACGAGAATCAAACTTGTCCTGGCTAGGATCAATAGCATGAACATAACACGTGTACTCAAAAATCCACAATGATAAGGAGTGGGAGGGCGGTCAGGAAATGAAACTCTGTGGTGTATCTGACCCCAAGAATAGTAGAAGGAATACGATTAATCAAGCGGCATGATGACATAGAAAATATCACACCAGTAAGGCTTAAGAACCTTCATTTGAAATAACAATACGTGCATAACCTCAGATAGATGACGAATCTTGCGTGCGAGTACAAGAAGACTGATGAAGAATAGCATTGTCAGCAAATACAGTGAGAGAGAGCAGTATGAAAATTTGCACGTGCATTATCTGAACGAAATATACTAATGCAAGTATCAAATTTAATTTTTATTTCCATGTAGAATGACTTGATAATTGAAGTCAACTCTGATCGCTCTTATAAGATAAGGTATGTGGCACAAAAAAGTCATTAACAAAAATAACATAATGTTGAAAACTAAAAATATTGGGGACCCGCATGGGACCCTAAATATCTAAACATTGGGGACCCGAATGAACCAATTGAGATGGGCGCTACACGACTCTAAACCCTAGGATAAAATAACACTATGATGTTTACTCCACTCACAGACTTCACATAACTATTTAGCAAGATGACTACATGAAAGGATGAGTCGTTTGGGGGTCTGTAAGGGCAGACAGATGACCAAGACAACAATGATGCTAATATGGTGTCACATTGGACAGCAACAGAGCTTGGGTGAAAATCATCAACAAAGTAGTATAGGTAATACACTCAGCATCGCCAACAATCTTCATCTTCGTCTTGAGATCCTGAAACACACAACCACGAGAAAAAAATGCGACGGAGCAGTTTAAAGACTTCGTAAGTTTACGAACAGATATAAGGTTAAATGGAAAATAGGGAACATGCAATGTAAAATCCAGAGTAAGGGAAGGAGTGATAGAAACAAAACCGGAATCAGTAATGATAGTGGTACAACTATATGCGAGGGTAACTTGAGATGGTTTACCAACAAAGTGACAATCAAACAAAATAATAGAGGTACTAGTCATATGATTCAATGTGCCAGAATCAATAACCCAAGGAGTAGGATAAATAGAAGACGCAATACAAGCAACATAAGGGTTTGTTTGAGCAAGCGTAACAATGGAGGATACACCTGTCGAGGGAGTCTATAGAAATAGTTATCGTGGTATCAGTGGAATGAGTAAATTGTCAAGTTTCCTCGAAAGTAGTGGCCTGATGAGCTCGAGGGAAACCATGAAGATCATAACAATACTTCATTGTATGGCTGGTCCCTCCACAATTAGTGCACAATTTGAAATCATGACCTCGACCACGGCCACCTCCCCCGATTGGCGGCCTCCACGACTAAAGCTACGGTCTCCATAGACACGACCTCGATAACCGCGAGCACGTCCTCCTGACTCACGATAACGGCCAGTGTAAATGCCAAATCCACCAAAAATCGCAGAAGCCAAAGCAAAATGATCAGATGGAGCAGTGGTAGTGGTGCTGGTATCGAAAACAGACAACTGCTGAAGCCAACTGAAGACCTCACTCAAAGATGGTAAATCACGAGCCTCCAACAATTGAGAGCGAATTGGATCATAACAGGATGTAGGCTAGATAAGAACCGACCCAAATGCATAACTCACGCTGACACTACATAACTTTAATATCAACAGAAATAGGCTGGCAAATATTAAGTTTCTTACATATACCTCGAAACTAGTTATAGTAATCTTCTAAAGCTAGCTCACCAATAAAAAGAGAAAAATGCGTGTGATGAAGATTATATATCTGTCGTAGATTATTAACACCAGAATAAAACTTCTAAACCATACAATTTTAGGAGTAGACAAGAGAACTAGGGTAACACTAATTTGCAGCTCCACACCATTCTACAACCTAACACGGATTTGAGCATACTCAACATGCCAATGAACATACTTTAAATGCGACTTTGTAGGAGGATCATCTGTCCAAAAATCGTACTGCTTCTCGCCCATAAAGCACACTTCAATAGCCTTTGCTCGCGGAGCATAATGTTTTCCATTTAACCTTGTGGAAGTGGTAGACACCAAATAAGAATCACATAAATCTGGAGGACTAGTAAAATTTGAGGCCATTGTGAACAAAACACGATAATGGAGGCATCCCAACTAATAAGGGATCAACAACAACTTACTAATAAATAATTAACAACTGAGCACATGCCTCTGTAGTTGATCCTATTTCAGCATTACCTCTGACAACATCACATTATCATAGCAAAACTCGTCATTGTTCAACCACAAAGAACCAAATCAGAAACCCAATAAACTAGAATTGAATATGAACCAGATCGAAACAATAACTATTGCATATAAATCAATACCAGATCAAAACACCAAAGAGATGACTGCTCAAATAAGATCTAATGCCAGATTAAAGGAGATTGCGAAGCTGAGATCGTGAGGAGATAGATCACGAATGATCGCGATCACTAGTGAAGGAGATGAGATTGTGAGAGACCACAAAAAAGAAGAATCACGCAGCGAAGAAACAAGATTGAGATCAGATTCTGAGACGAACCACGATCGAGATCGACAACCATAGGGTGTTCGGCTGGGTCAGCCGACAATAGTGGGATGGTCGGAGGCAAGTGGAATGTTAGGCTTAGGGTCCGTATTCCTTATTTTTTCTGGTTAAGATGGCTTTGATACCATGTTTTTTGAAGAGAAGGGTTTATACCTATCACACATCTAATTTACTTTTATTGAGAGTGAGTACAATACTAGGAAGACAATGATAAAAAGACTACGCTACCCTCACACCTTAACAATAAATATATTTATCTAACAATTGCTTTCTTTCCTTCCACATACGAAGAAGACACGGCAACTTTATGTGCAAATTTTAGTATGAAGATATGGGTGATATTGAAATGCTTATGGATTATCATTCTTCAACATTCAAAAGTTGAGATCGAGTTTTCTCCAACCAAGGTAGAATGATGCAATCCATAATACAGGCTCTGGGCATTTTTGGTAATTTTAGAAGATTGGAAGTCAAAGGGTTGTAAGGGTACTCCATTGCTCGTTATGAGTCAACAAGGTTGTATGAATTTGTATCTATTTAGATATATTTAACATGTTTCTATTCATTTCATCACATTAATTTCCTAGTTCTTATTCGATGTATTCATCCATTGCTTCATTCATTCCACCTAGACTTCTAGGGACTAGCTATAGTCATTTGCATTCAACACATGTTGTGAAGCCTATAAATTGGTGTAACTGTTAAGACTTTGAGACATGAATGAATGAATGAGAATTTCCAAGAGCTTTAGAGGTTTTAAGGCTGTGTGATGCAATCCTATTCTTTGGTGTGATGCTAAAGAGGTCTTAGGCACGATGCCTTCGGTTTTCTAGGTGTGAGGCCTAGACCTATCTTCTGTCTACTGTTCACATACACTGTTCACAGTCCCTGTTCTTTGGGTTTTGATCATCATTTGGTGATTCACATTGCATCCAATCTTGTTTTCCACAAGCGGACTGAGCACATTTAACCTATTTCAATTCTGTCCTACATCAAATACGACCTAATCCTGTTGTCGAATTTTGTTTTTCTCTTTCAGTAACACATGTGATGCATAATTTGTACTTGTATTCATGTTAAACGGTTATAGACTTAGTTTAATAAGAAACCTTTCCTATGCAAATACTCATTAATTGTATACTTCAAGCTGTTTCTCATAAATTTGTATCTTGCCATGTCTTTGCACATATAATTGGACACATTGTTATGGACATATCTATTTACATTTAGGCCTCATTTCATTCAGGGATTAAAACAGAAAAGATTAACAACCCTAGATTAGTAGTACTGGACTATTTATCCTAAGTACTAATTTAGTCCTGAATCCTACACAATTCCCTGTTTGATTCGCACAAGTTGATTTCGGGATATTCCATGCTTAGGCCAATCTCATGTTTGGTTATATCACTAAATTTTGGGTTTAGTTTTAGGTATCTCTCAATCATTTTCTGTTATTGTTTGATTATAATATTACATACAATTAAAATTAAACTATTTTTCGAATCTGCAGAGGTGACATACAACTCAATTTAAAATTAAATAATTTTTTAAAATCTGCAATCAAATTTTTAACAGAAATTTGTAGGAAAAAAATGCTAGAGACCAAAAAATAAATAAATAAATAAAGTAAAAAAGCATAATAAAGTAAAAAAATGAATCGTTGACAATCTGACGCGGAAGAATATTACAACATATACCATATTTGTTCTAAAAACGGAACATTTGAACGAAGAATGGTGGGTTATGACGGCGTTCATGAACCCGGTTTGAATGAGGTTAAGTTCATCTCAATTGTCTTATAAAAATATAATATTAGCGTTAAAGATTGTCATTGTTTAGTCCCGTTTTTTAGTTAAATTGCTCTGGTTTCGTTCAATTTGGTGTATTGAAAAAAAATCAGTTTAACTTTGATTTTTTAGCCCTACAAACCGAACCAGCCAGAATTAGACTGGAATAAAAAAAATTAATTTTTTTTTGTAATAGGTATCTTTTGGTATTACTTATTTTTTTCGTAATATGCATTTTTTTGTAATATGTGTTTTTTATAATCTTTATTTGTTGATTTTTTATAATGTGTTATTTTATATTGAGCTTGGCCTATTGGTATTTAAATATTTATTTGTGAATCGACAATTAATTAATTAATTTTTTTTACATTTGGCTTTATTTAACCAAATTGAAAGTCGAATTGAATCGAACCAAACCGTACTGGTTACACCCCTGAGAGAGGGAGAGAGAGAGAGAGAGAGAGAGAGAGAGAGAGGGGGGCAAAGAATTGAGAAAAATAAATAGGTATACTCTAGGATTTTTTATTTTAGTGGCAGTTTTACAATTAATAGTCTGATTTTTTTATCTTGGATTAATAGTCCCACCTCCCCAGTGGGATAATAATTAATATAATACCTCCATATAGGGATTATAATAATCCCGGATTATTAATCCCAAACTACAAAATGGGAACCAAACAAAAGAAAACATGGGGTTAGGCAACTTTAGTCCAATCCCAGGCGCCTAATTCCCAAATCAACGAGGCCTTACATCTGACTGTTGATCCATCTCTGTATTATATCTGGTCTGCGTATTATCTTATTTGATCTAAATTATGAGTGACTTTGTGATTAGCGTGAATCCACTTTGCATACAAGCCCAATTCCCAGTTTAACCTGACGATGGACACTGCAGAGTAGATTACTGCCTTGATACCTGCATGGGCATTCTAGTTCAATAGCAAACCATCAACATTACGTTTTTGAGTTTTGATTTGTTTAGATTCCAATAGTTTCTTTATGTTTCGTTCTCTAATATGTTTTTTGTTTATTCACATTGGTTGATGCAGGGAGCGATTGCTGCAGGATCAATTACGGCAAGCTAAGGAAAGTGTTTCCAATATGCAAAAACTTCATGAGCTTGCACAGAATCAGTTGTTTGAAGTTCGTGCTCAATCAGGTCATATGCTAACGTCTGTGAAATGTATGATGGCTTGTATTGAACTTCATTGTGGATAAACTAGCTGAGTTAAGATTGCTATTACATGAAATAGACTGCAAACTCACTTTCATTTGAAAATTTCAGAGGAAGAGAGAGCAGCCAAACAGTCGGAGGTCAGTCTTTTGATGGATGAAGTTGAACGGGCTCAAACTCGCCTTCATAGTCTTGAGAGGGAGAAGGTGCATCACGTTGTCTTTATTTTATTTTTAGAATAGGACAGTCCTGTAAATTTTGACTTAACTATTTGGTACAAGGCAGATTTATTGAACGGCTCTCACCTAATATTGAGTTTTTTCATTTAAAATTTATTTTCTTTGTTTTATTGCTTTTCTTCAAAATCCTTAAATACTTGTTTTCTCATCACCATGCTTGTAGTCTGGTCTACTGGGTGCTGCTTTTGTTTTATTTATCTCTATGGAACTTCTTCTGATCAAAGTTCCTTAATGAGTTATTATGCCTCGATCTGAAGGGAGGTCTGAGTTTGTTTAAATCAAGTTCTTGAGATGTTTATAACTGTGAACTAAAGAGGGGGAAAATATGTATTGTATTGAATATCTTAAAGCTGTACAAAGGGTCCTCTATTTATACAGGGAGAGGAGACCTAATTACGGAAAGGAAATCAGCCTAAATATTTACATAATCAGAATCAAATCAATTACGATTATTCTACCAATCTAACAATATTACATGCTAACACTCCCCCTCGAGTTGGTGCGAAGATATTAATCAAGCCCAACTTGGATGCAATAGTGTGGAAACTCTTGCTGCCGAGTCCTTTTGTGAAAATATCAGCCAGTTGATCTCCAGATCTCACAAAAGGCATACATATCGAACCCTCACTGAGTTTCTCCTTAATAAAGTGCCTGTCAATCTCTATGTGCTTCGTTCTATCATGTTGGACAGGATTATGAGCAATGTTTATGGCAGCTTTATTGTCACAGTAGAGTTTCATTGGACCACTATTGCTAAAACCCAAATCACGCAGCAAAGTTTGGAGCCAAAGAAGCTCACAAACACCATGAGCCATGGCTCTGTATTCAGCTTCTGCACTGGACCTAGCAACCACAGATTGTTTTTTACTTCGCCATGTAATCAAATTTCCTCCAAGAAAAGTACAATAGCCCGAAGTCGATCGTCTATCATCCACAGAACCAGCCCAGTCAGCATCAGTGAATGCTTCCAAATGCAAATGACCATGATTAGAGAACAGGATACCTTTTCCAGGAGTTGCCTTGAGATACCTCAGGATGCGGTAAACCGCATCAAGATGGGCGATGCAAGGATCATGCATAAACTGACTAACAACCCCCACTGCATAAGAAACATCTGGCCTAGTGTGAGCTAGATAGATCAATCTACCCACAAGTCGCTGGTACCTCTCTCTATCAGTACGCTCTCCCATATCTCCTTTCAGGTGATGATTTACCTCAATAGGTGAATCTGCAGGCCTGCAACCTAACATACATGTTTCCTCCAATAGATCGAGAATGTATTTCCGTTGAGAGATAAAAATCCCTTTATCGGACCGTGCCACTTCCATGCCAAGGAAGTACCGCATTGATCCTAGATCCTTGATCTCGAATTCTTGAGCTAAACGGGATTTAAGGGTCTGGATCTCTTCCACATCATTGCCTGTCATTATTATATCATCAACATAAACAATAAGGACAGCAATTGTATTAGTACATTTCTTTATAAACATTGTGTGATCTGCATGGCTCTGCCTGTACCCAAAGCTCACCATAGCTTTTGAAAATCTGCCAAACCAGGCTCGAGGCGACTGCTTCAAACCATAAAGAGCCTTCTTTAACCTACACACTTTCCCTGCACTAACTAGGGAAGAAAAACCTGGAGGAACCTCCATATACACCTCCTCCTCCAAATCACCATGAAGAAAAGCATTCTTCACATCAAATTGCTGAAGTGGCCAATTCAAGATTGCAGCACATGAAAGTAATGTACGCACCGAGTTCATCTTCGCAACTGGTGCAAATGTCTCCTCATAATCAATGCCATACGTTTGTGTAAAACCCCTGGCCACCAATCTTGCTTTATATCTCTCAACTGAACCATCAGCATTATGCTTAACAGTGAAAATCCACTTACAACCTACAGGTTTCTTTCCTTCCGGAAGCTTTACAAGTTCCCAGGTGTCATTCTTTGCTAAAGCTTTCATCTCCTCAACCATAGCCCCTTTCCACTCAGGTATCATAAGTGCTTCCCTCCAATTCTGTGGAACAGTTATAGCAGAAAGAGAAGCAACAAAGGCACGGTACGAAGGAGATAAATGATTATAAGAGACATAATGTGAAATTGGATGCTGAGTACATGATCTGACACCTTTCCGAATAGCAATAGGACGGTCATCAAACTCAACTGAATCAAAATGAGGAAATACACTAGGAGAGGATTCATTACCAGATGAGTTAGGTGAAGAGTCTGAAACTGAAGATGATTCTGGAACCGAAGTAGGGTCTGTTGATTGGCAAAGTGGTGGAGCACATGGAGCTTTGGCTTTCCTTTGATACGTTGCCAAGGTGGTAGGCCACTCTCTTGGCAATCTATGCATGTTCTCATCCACTCGTCCATCAACATCATGTGGTTGAACATTCTCAGCAGATACCAATTTGTCTTCTTCCTTATCCTCCCCCTCACTACGAAAAGGAGAAGGCAAAGACCATGATGACTCCAGAGATTGGAACACCCCCCTTTCCTCTCTCATCTCTTTCGGACTAACACTCTCCCCCTGAAGAGATGAAGGGATATACAAAGACTCTGTCTCCCAAAAAGTAACATCCATTGACACAAAAAACTTCCTAGACCGGGGCTCATAACATTTGTAGCCTTTTTGGGTAGGAGAATACCCAACAAAAACACATTTGTGTGCCTTATATCCAAGCTTTCCCCCAGAAGGATGAGGAGCATGAACAAAACACACACAGCTAAAAACACGTGGAGGAAAAGATGTGGCGTGACAAGTGCTAGGCAAACATTCAATGGGTGTTTTGAACTGGAGCACACTAGATGGCATGCGATTAATGAGATATGCAGCAGTTAAAATAGCCTCGCCCCAAAAATATTTAGGAACTTTCATGGTAAACATAAGAGAGCGAGCTACCTCAGCCAGATGGCGATTTTTCCTTTCGGCAACACCATTCTGGGATGGGGTATCAACGCATGTTGTTTGGAAAAGAATGCCATGTTCATCAAGATATGCACGAAAATTTTTATCAATGTACTCAGTACCGTTGTCACTACGGACAATCTTAATTTTTGTGTCAAATTGGGTGTATACCATCGTATGAAATGATTTGAAACAAGAAAAAACTTCGTTTTTAGTCTTAAGTAAGTACACCCAAGTAACACGAGAATGACAATCAATAAAAGTGACAAACCATCTATAACCCTTCAATGAAGTAACGGGGGAAGGACCCTGTTAGTTGTTATGTGGGATAGATTAGGTTATGTTAACCCTAATGGGCCTAGGTGGTTAGAGCCCATTAGGTTAACCCTAATCTCATCTATAAATAAAGGAGTGTTAGAATAGTAATGGTTAAATTGTTATTAATGTTTAGTTGCAAGGGTATTATTGTCCTTTCATGTAATTAGGGTTACCTAGGGTTTCTAGGTTTTCTCTATATATTGATTTATTGGCCCCTTGTAACATAATCACTCAATAATACAATTCTCCTTTCTCTAGTTTCACAACATGGTATCAGAGCCAAAGATCTAGGCCTGTGGAATACTCGCTTTCCGGCGGGCGGCTTATGCCTTGCCGCCGTCCGCCGGTTGCATCACTGATCGTCTGGTCTTTAGTGTTAGTCGCCATCGTCTGGTAGTTATCGTCTGATGTTGTTCCACCTCTGGTTTCTCCATCAGCCGCCCCCCTCCTTGCCTAAACCCTACTTCAGCCGCCATCAGCCGCTGAGCTGCTGTTTTCGCCATTGGTTTTCCTCAGAAATAGCAAACCCTAGCCGCTGTTTTCGCAAACCCTAACCGCTGTTTTCACCCGGCTGATATTATTTGTTTTCGCCCTCAGCCTCCTGTTTTCGCCATCCATCAGCCGCTGTTTGCTGTCCTGTTACTGCCCGTCTTCAGTCTTTGTTACTGCCCGTCTTCAGTCTCTGTTTTGTGCCTGGTTTGGTCTCTGTTTTGCGCCTGGTTTGGTCTTTGTTTTGCGCCTGTTTGCTGCCCGGTTTGGCCTCTGTTTTGCGCCTGGTTTGATCTCTGTTTTGTCTCCTAAACCTAACCCTAATCCTAAACTTTGCAATATTTGATTCCCAAACTTTGCAATATTTGATTTCGGTCCCTGCAGTTTAGACTTTTGGTGAATTTATGGACAAGTCTTTCTTTTGTTGGTTGGTTGTTAAATCCCCGTTTGGTGTGCCAAGTGGCCCCAAGTTGTGCCGTGTGGCACCTTGTTGTGATCCTAGTTGGATCCTTTGTTTCTCTCTTCCCGTGCGATTCGGGGTTCGCATGTGAGGGGGAGAACTTGTCCCATATTCCTTTGTTAGTTATATTCTACTGGGTACCAAAATTAATGTTGTCAAAGAATTAAAGTTGTTGAAGAATTGAAGTCGTTGGAGAATCGAAGTTGTCAAAGACATCAGTTGGAGCATCTCTTTTTCATGTTGGCAAACCCATAATGCTCTCCATGCTCGCATCATGTGTTTGAGGGGGAGTGTTAGTTGTTATGTGGGATAGATTAGGTTATGTTAATCCTAATGGGCCTAGGTGGTTAGAGCCCATTAGGTTAACCCTAATCTCATCTATAAATAAAGGAGTGTTAGAATAGTAATGGTTAAATTGTTATTAATGTTTAGTTGCAAGGGTATTATTGTCCTTTCATGTAATTAGGGTTACCTAGGGTTTCTAGGTTTTCTCTATATATTGATGTATTGGCCCCTTGTAACATAATCACTCAATAATACAATTCTCCTTTCTCTAGTTTCACAACAGACCCCAAACATCAGAATGAATAATCGTAAAAGGAGAATCACTTCTCTTATTAATAGGAGCATAGAATGAGCGTTTATGTTTAGCAAGTTCACATGCTTCACAAAAAAACTGACTCCTAGGACAATACTTGATTAAAGCAGGAAAAAGTTTCTCTAAAATCCCAAAAGAGGGATGACCCAATCGACGATGCCACTGGTGCAATAAGGATATAGATGAACCCGTATCATCTTGTAAAGCTTGACCACAAGATAATGATGGTTGAGGACAAGGAGCATTCTCCAGATAGTAGATGCCACCATGTGCTTTACCACTGCCAATCACCTTCCCCGTTTTCAGTTCCTAAAATACACAATGAGTAGGAAAGAAAGTTATAGAGCAATCGGCAGACCGTGTAAAACTACTAACAGATAGAAGATTGGTGGCAAAATTTGGAATATGTAGGACAGAGGATAGGGAAATGGAGGGAGAATACCGAACAGAACCTTTCCCTGAGATGGCAGAGAATGATCCATCTGCAATTCTAACTTTATCCTTACCAGAACAAGGGAAGTAGGAATCAAAAACAGAGGAACAACCTGTCATATGATCTGAAGCACCAGAGTCTAGAATCCAAGGAGTGGAAGAAGAAGCTATGAAAGCACTGGACAGTATACCTGAATTAGCAAAATATGACGAAGCTGGTGCAGAAGGTGTGGAAGTAGGGGCTATAGTAGATGAAGAATCAGCCCTCGCTGACAGAAGACGCCTGATAGCCTGCAATTCCCCCGGAGAAAGACCCCCATGAGACTCATCACGTGGCTGAACCCCAATAATCGGTCCTGGATCAGTCACGGTAACAGCTGCAGACTCTGTGAAGTGAGCCTGGCCATAAGAGCGCCCTCGGCCACGACCACCACCACCACGACGTCCATCACGAGGAGGACGCCCATGTAGTTTCCAACAGGTGTCTCTGGTGTGATTGATCCCATCACAATAATCACATTTACGCATTCCACTAGATCCACCATGATTTCCAACCTGGACCTTTCCACTCTGTGGAGATCCGAATCCTCGCCCAACACTAGTATGAGGTATAGCAGCTAAAACAGAACGCTCAGAAGTAGGTGGAGCCAGCATGGCACTTCGCCGACTCTCCTCCTGCTGAACAATGGCATATGCATCTGCCAGGGAAGGAAACGGAACACGGCCCAATACCTGCACTCTAATCTGGTCATACTCCCTATCAAGGCCAGCCAGGAAGTCATAAACACGCTCTTTATCAATCCGTTTAAGCCACTTAGCAGCATCAGCTTCACACGCAGCTTGAAACCCCTGATAGAAATCAAATTCCTGCCATGCTCCACACAACTCAGCATAATATGTAGCAACTGGACGATTATTTTGCTCCATAGAACGAAGCCTCTTTCTCAGTTCAAAACACTGAGCATCATTACCCTGCTGAGAGTACATATCAGAAACAGTTGTTCACACCTTGTATGGATTCTCAAGTAACAGAAAAGGATTACGAATATCGGGTTTCATGGAATTGAACAACCATGTCATAACTAGGGATCGTTGAGCTTTAAACCTTTTAAGTTCCAATGCATCTGTAGGTGGGTTAACAGGACCCTCAATAAACTCTGACACTCCTTTGGACTCAATAGCCAATGTAAAAGATCGTGACCAAAGCATATAATTTGTTCCATCCAATTTAATTGGACAAACATCCACAGGTGCACTATCCAATGCCTTAATAAACTGGCCAGAAGTATACTGTGTACCTGATGCTTCATTCATCTCTACTTTCGGCGCATCAATTTTTTCCTCAGACATAATTGTAACAGGATAATCCGCGTGACAAAAAAAATGAGAGAGATACCAGAGAGGAGATGGCGTCTGGTCGTCTGAAGAGATCTGAAGAGGAGACGTCGACTGGCTTTGGTACGGTGACGGTACCAAAGAGATACCAGACGTCGACTGGAAGACCAGTCGTGGAGACCGGCAGTGGAAACCGGCGAACTAACACCAACAAGGAGCGCCGGCGTCTGAGATGGTTGGGAGATATGGCGGCGGCTGGCGTTTGAGAGGGATCTCAAACAGAGAGATCCTGAAAGTAACGACGGCTGAGGACGAAACACCCACAGCAACGACGCAACACCTGCCGGACGAGAGGGCGACTGGCGATGTCAATGGTAGGCCGGTCGGCGTCGGAAAAAGGGAGGAAACGGCGACGGCAATGGAAGATCCGTCGACTAACCATTGACAACTGAGCGATATACCGGTAAACCCAGACGACGGGTAAACCCAGGTCGTCGATGGCAGCGGAAGAGTGTTAACGCTCTGATACCATTTGAACTAAAGAGGGGGAAAATATGTATTGTATTGAATATCTTAAAGCTGTACAAAGGGTCCTCTATTTATACAGGGAGAGGAGACCTAATTACGGAAAGGAAATCAGCCTAAATATTTACATAATCAGAATCAAATCAATTACGATTATTCTACCAATCTAACAATATTACATGCTAACAATAACTTCAGGATCTATTTTAGTTACGGAGTCTGGTGAATTCCCCTGCAAGTGCTCTATTTTGTACAAAGTTAATCCTCTTAATGTTGGTTGGACGGATAGTAGTAGTCATAGAATCTGAAGAGATAGCTATATTAGACAGATAAGAACGAGACTTATCATTTGAGTTTGAGGTAGTGTACCACAGGGACTAAGACATAAATTAGAAGTCAGGATTTTATTAGTAGATTGACAACCCTACTTTATAACTTCGGAGTCTAGTGAGTTCCCTTGTGGAGGTCTTGGCAGATTCACCTCCTTCCGCAACATAGTTGTGTGATTTTATCCGAAGCATCTAGCAGGTTATCATTTGGCTGTTTCAATTTGAGTATTGATTAACTTGTTTTTACTACCCAAACTGCATTATTCATTCATCAAATGAGTGCTCTAGTGCGTATGGTGATATTGTGAATTCTTAAGTTTCACCGACTTCCCAAGAACTTTGGGCGAATGCCCCCGATGGTTTCTAAAGGGACCTTCCCTGCAGTTAATTAGACTTGAGTAACTGTTACTTTTTTACAGTAGGGTTTCATTTTTTATACTTCGAGCCCATTCTACTTTTTTAGTGTTATATACTGTCATGAATGTAGTTGATTGCCGAAATATTGCTGAAATTTTGTTCAGGGAGTTCTTCGTTCCCAGTTGCAATCAGCAAATGAAGATAATGGTAATAAGAGAAGGTAAGTTCACTTTTTGCCTATATGTTTTCTTTTCCTTCATCTTTCTCCTTCCGGGCTTACAACAAATGTTCAAATACCAAAGAATAATGATAATAGCAAAGCTTACAATAAGTAGTCAAATATGGAAGAAAAATGATTGTAGCAAGCTTCTGCCTTTTCTTGTTTTTTGCATCCTGTATGGTTGTGATCCATCTCAAGTAGTTATAATATTCAGATTCCACGAACTGGAAGGATTTAAATCTTGTGATATGAAGTTGGTTAAATATTTATTCTTGTACTCTAAGCTAGGCTTCATTGTGTTAGATCAGACATGCTGCCATCCTTTTAATGAGATTTGTGCTGTGAGGTAATTTTAGTATTGAAATAGTCAATTGTTTACTTGATTAGCAAAAAGCTGTAGGAGTATTAGCGGGATTTGGATTTGAAGGAGGACAATTGAATTTGCATAAACTTCTGAAATGTGGACAATAACTTGAGCATCTGAGTTGACAGATATTGGTTGAATCACCTGTCAACTCTGCTATTATGATTAAATAAGCGGGAAAGTTTATCTACAGTGGGTCAGGGTCTTGGAAACTCAGGAAAAGTTATTTTTGGAAACAAAAATGCTTTTCTGGTTACGAGTGACAAGATGCGGGCGCACCCAGCCCAATAGTAAAGATGAACTGGAATCTCATCAAAATTGCCTACCTGCTGCTGCAAAAGGAGTTTTGAGTTCTTGCGTTGGATTCTTGCATGGAATACTTTGAGGTTTCTAAATTTCGTAACAGCTTTTTGAGTATTACATTAAGAAGTCCTTCAAAATATTAGTCATTTTGAGATTAACAAGTTCCACTTTTTGTTCAGCTTGGGTAGGATTCAAACCTTTTGAATTCAATACAAGTAAATAACCAATATTTCCATACTGAGTTCTTTTCTTTTGTTTTTCCTGATATAGGTGATTCAGGATTGTAGCCTATTCCTTTTAATAGAACACGGTTAAGCTTTGGGCTTTTCCTATGTGTTTTGGAGTGAGTTGAGAATGTGGCTAATGGTGGAATTTTGAGGATTTTTGGGTTTTTGAGGACTGTCCGTGTAGTAGAATCCTTAGAATTGAGTGTTTTGAATCCTCCAAAAAGAATGATACCTAAAAGAGATGTCTGTTTGTTTTTTCTTCAGGTTTTATGACTGATTCTTCTAGTGGGTGGTTTATACTAGCAAATTATCCATTCCTACGGCACTCACCAAAAAATACTTTGTAAATTTCTTTTTTAGCTATATGTAACACATGCCTAGAAGCACTGAGACATATGAAATAACGTTAGGAGCGATGAGCTTGCATTTTGATCCAAGTCGCATTTACATTTTGAATCAAGTGAAGATTCCTATTTGCATTTATATGTAGTTAAGAAGTTTGACGAAAAAAATCACGTGATATATTGCGTACCTTTTTGAGCGACCTCATCCAAAAAATTGTGTTGTCATGCACACACAGATTTCTTACTTTAACTTGTAAAATCAACCGAAAATTGTAGGATATCATTTTTATATATTCTTAATCTATAAAAATTGTAACATACACGCTTACTTTAAGAATAAACCTTTTATTTTATTAATGTCAAACTATATTGTTATCCATTTTAATTTTTGAACTACATGGGGCTAATTGTGTTGTGTTTGGCTGTAATCAACTAGGAAAAACATGCCAGTAGTTATAGGAGGTTGCCACTAAGGAAAAAATAAATACAGGCAGGAGAGAGAGAGAGAGAGACTCTACACCGAAAAAAGATAGATTGATCATTGGATCAACATAATCTCAACCATTGATGTGAATTATTTTTTTTGTAAATCCCACACCATCTTCCCTTGTAATATGGATATGCTAGTAATTATTAAGTGGTTTGCCACTAAGCAAGGAAAATTTGAATAAAGGAGAGAGAGAGAGTCCGCAATTTTAGAGAGGAGAGAGAAAAATTCTACCCTAAAAAAAGGTAGAATGATCATTGGATCAAATTAATCTCAACCGTTCATGGGAATTGTCTTTTTGTAGATCTCACACCATCCTCTCTTGTAGTATGGATATAGATATGAATTAGGGATGAGAGAGAAATTATACGCCAAAAAAAGCTAGAATGACCAGTAGATTAAAATATCTCAACCCATTGATGTGAAATGTCTTTTTGTAGGGCCCACACCGTCCTCCCTTGTAATATATGTTTACATATAGATTTTAGGAGGAGAGAGAAATTCTACACTAGAAAAAATGTAGAAAGACCATTGGATTGAAATAATCGCAGCCATTGATGTGAAATGTCTTTTGTAGAGCTGACATCATCTTCCCTTGTAATATTGATGGTATTGATAGAACGACCGACTACATGGTATGTGTAATATTAAAATAGATCACGGAATAGGTTTGGCATTCCTGTCCCCATATTGAAGTACAGTTCCATTATGCTGTTTTGGTGCCCAGAATGTTCTAATTTGTATCAACATCAAACAACGGCTGGTATTTGTTTGTTATAAGGTGGCCTCAATTCAGGCTGAGCTAAAAGTATTCATCTTCAAAATGTATGATGTAATTATGGCTGTAATAGTTCTCCCATGAACTTAACGAAGACTTGATACAAGTAGTTTGAAACTGATGAAGAAGATGATGTAAGTCATACTATACTTCTTGGGCCAGTACCAAGGCCACAAAGAACACGGGTTTATGTAGTGTCAAAATATATGATATATGATCAAGTGAGGGAATAGAGACGGGTTATATCCAAACGTATATAGTAATTGAAGCTTTATCTATGCTTTTTAAAATGCATTAGGAAATAAGGATAATGATTATCTCCTTTTCAATTAGGATCCTAGTTTCCTTTTCAGTTTGGGCTCTTAGCTTCTGAATAAGATCATTGGTTATTGTAACCGTAGAGAATTGGTTATGGAATATGAATTTAAAACGGTGGCTTTGTTTTGGGGCTGTAGCCCTTTTACGCTACCTTTATTCCTTTTGTCACCCTTGCACATGCTGCATCAATTTTGGTATCAGAGCTTATGATCTAGATCGCATCTTCCTCTTTTTGTTCTTCCTCATCACTTCTCTGAACTCCCACATAAATCACTGGCTTCCAGTCTGTTGTTGCTCTCCATTTCCAGTCCTATTGTCGAGCCTAATCAAAAACTGAATCCTAGTGTTGACAGAACCCTAGTTATTAATGGAGCCAATGTTCTAAAAGTCGCCAGGCGCTAATCAGGCGGAAGAGAGGCGCCCATCGCCTAGGTCGACTAGTCGGTGACTGGAGATTAGTTGGTTTTTTAATTAGTTTAGAAAGTATTTTCCCCCCCCTCCAAAGTTTGATCAAGAAATGACACAAGACTAGTAAGAAATGAATTAAGCCTAAAGTAACAACTAAAAATCAAATAGTAAGTAGTAACAAATAACAAGTTAAAAAAAAGTTCAATGTTTGAAAAAGGTTAAACCACATGAAATTAACAAATAAAATTCCAAAATTGGTGTAAAATAATACTAATTTAAGCCGACTTTTTAAAAATTTACAATTTACTAAGTTAACTCGCCAAGTAGTCTCTGCCTAATTGCTGACTACTGCGAAAATGCCTAATGTACGCATAAAACATAAAGTCGCAGCATTAGACTGCCACCACCTAGCGCCTAGGCGCCGACTAATTGCCTGCCTAGGCCGACTTTTAGAACAGTGGGTCATGGTGCTTTCTCGTTCTCTGCTCACGCCGGATAAGCCAGTGTCCGTTGCTACCTCCCGTTATAGACCTCAGCTCTTGCACATAGTCATTGGCGAAACTTTTGGTGGCCATCATCGCTGCTGTTCGAAGCCCTGTTTGCTGCTGAAATCTGATGTAGATCTGCCTAAGAATCCTTGGCCCAATAACCCTAGATCTGAACCTTTAACCCCAACCTAGGTCATCTTGATTCAACCAACACCATGTTTAATCCACCACCAAATTTAACCACAAACTAATCCATGTTAGAACCTGCACCTATACTGCCAAACCAGTCCAAACGGCTCAGCTGGTTGGACCCCATACGCATACCCAAACCGTATTTATAACAATCTAACCCAACCAGCCCACTTCCAATATAATTATCAGCCTAAAACCAGATTTTAAACCTTAAGCGGAAACCTAGAACCCTTTCAGCCAAACCAACATACATTTAACCCAACCCAGTATCTTATTCCAAATCCACTTGCAAATCACTTGACCTAAACCAGTCAACCATTTTCAGCCATAGGCCCGTAACAGAAGCAAAACAACCAATGCAGTACATATTCAGCACAGCCCATGAACAGTACCAAAAGATGAACTGCAGCCAAAAAGCAATTCCACCCATTTATTTTGGTTCCTTTGATTGTCAATCACGGTGACCAACTTTTTGAACATTCAAAGTTAGAAGACATGCACAAGCAAATAAGGGAGGATGGTATCTTTTTAATAGAACTTGTGCATCAAATGCGAGCAACTGCTGAAAAATTGTTGGCATTTTTTTTTTCAGTTGATGCGTTTGTAATTCAATTGGTAAAGATGATGTGGAAGTTGTTTACCAGGATGTTCCAATGTATGAAGAAAGTGATGTAACGTTGGAAGAAACTTCGGTGGGTGTAAGACCCAAAGAACCCATCTTTGAATATCCAAAACTTTTATGCAGAAAGTTTTCTAATTAGAAGAGGTTCTTGAAAATGGGATGCACTCCCATTCTCATGTTCTACTGACTCCAACAACAAATTCTTTCATCAAGTCAGAACAGTTTGATTTTATTGGTATCAAAGATGTTGATTGGGTTTAATTCATGTTGGGTGGACTTCATCAACAGCTCAAGAAGCCCAACAATTTTCCGTGAGAAGAAATCAAGTTGCTTTCATACTCAAAATATATGATTCATTGTCATGGACGATTTCAGTATTTTGAAGCAAACTCAAGGTCGAGTTCATTTTTCTCCGTGCAGGACTATGATGTGGAACGTATATGTCAATTGGAGCTTTTATTTATGCTCTTCAAAATGCATCGTTTTTAATTATGTGATTGCTACCTTTGTTTCCCTTCTCCCCCTTCCAAAATTGATGCACCAAGTCGAGGGGTGAGAGGGGAAGATAGGTAGTGCAAAAGGACCACGGACTAAATACAAGGTCGCAACCTTAAAATCTGAATCAATACCTGATTCTATAACAATTAGTGATTGCAATGACCAATTGTCTTATTTATAAGCTAAGAGCCCTAACCAAAAAGGAAATTAGAATCCTAATTCGAAAAGGATATGATCCTTATCCTATTTCCTAACTATTTGGAATAATACTTAAGAGGGAACAAAATCTATGAAGCACAGATACGGGATACGGGTATGATATGATACGGATACGACGATATGAAAAAAGAGAGGATACGGATACATCGAAGAACGTCTGTAAAAATTATATGTTCTTTATAATTTGTAGTCTTCTACTAGGCATAAAAAATAGAGACAAAATAAGTAAAAGAGTAGTTGAATTGCTAATACTAAGCATTTAGCACATGTCGATTGTCAAGAGTCATTCAAAACAAAAAGAAATCCGTACTCATTATCCTAAAAGTTTGAATTTTGTTACAAAACAAAGGATGTAATATATATACATATAATATCTTGTGTAGATAGTAAAATGGCAGTAACAAATGTATATGTGTACAATATATGTAATATGCATATGTACTTTCGTAGGTATGTAAATCTATATGTATATATTTGTATATGCGATATATACTACGTACTGAAGAAAAGAGTAAACGATTGTATATACAAGAAAAGTCGCACACATCATCTACTTGTGTGTATCGCTACGTTTGTACCAACGTGTTTGGGAGTGCCAAAGTGTGTGCTTGAGAGGAGGACGCGGGTGTGGGGTGGTAGGGGGATGATGAAGCGATCTTACAAGTGTGGTCCTAGGCTTTTTTATCTAATAAGATATATCGTGTGTCGTATTGTATATATCACATTTACACTTTGCCCCTTCTGATTATTAGTTAATTCTTTGAAAATATTAATTTTAACTCCAGTCGTATCCTGAAAGTATCCCGCTACATCTCATAAGTATCCCTTATGTATCCGAATTGTATCCGTAATGGAAAACATTCAAATTAAATATTGGATACTTATTTCCCATATCCAATCCTTATCGGGGCATACCGGGTTTGTATCGCTATCCTTCACTTATTCGATACCCATACACGATTAGTTTCGTGGTATCCATGCTTCATATAACAAAATATAAAGTGATTACATATCAGCTGCATTTTAAAAGTGCGTAAATGAAAGCTCCAATTGCCTGCCACAAACGCTCTGCATCAAAGGATTTTTGTGACAGACCACAAATGTGTGGGTCTCAAGACTTTTTTTGCTAGTTGAGTTTGAGTTCCAGTCAAGTGAATTTAACCTTGCTTGATATGGCATTTCTTATTAAGCTACATATTCAAGTGTATCATGTATTTGGTGTAGTGTGCTTAATTTTGCGCCCCTACTTAACTGTGGGATTGATGCTATGACAGAACCTCTAATCTTCGGTTCCTACAAAAATATAGAGACCATCATATGCTCACCCGCAAGTTGGGTTTTGTGGGAGGGCACTCCGGACTGATGGTTAAGTCAGCAAGCGGACTTAATTCTTGAAGTACTCAACCAAGTATGCCATGAAATTGCCAAGCGTAGACATATTGTATAGCTCATATTTATTTTAAAATGTCAAGTCTTCTTGGATCTCTCCTCCTATTTATAGGCTTTTTTAACCTTATAATGGTTCTTGTGCGGCAAACCATAGTTAATGACATCATTCTTTCTCTTCAAGGAATTTCTGGCCTTTACTATAATGGAAATTGTGTCACAAGTTTCCCTTCCAGATTGGTGGACCATTTACAGCCAAATCTTCCCGCCGCGCATCTCTCCTGTGGTTAAAGTGAGAGTGCTCCTTTTAGTAGACCAGCTTAGCCGAGAAGGCATATGCTTGTTCGGCTAACCGTCCTGCCAACCTTCACACAGATCAGTTGGAGACCATTAGTGCCAGCTATTAATGACTGCCTCCAGTTGCTTCTCGAATAGTATTATCATTCATATGTTCGTCATCGGCAAATTTGCACCGTGCTGTCGTCGATTTCTTCCTCTGGCGTTATTCCAGTCCTTTCATGGTGATGCCATGTGTCAGGGATGTTTATCCTTGATCTCGTTGTCCAGAGTTAATTAGTCTTGACTTAATCCAGTTAACCCTTGAAACTAATTTCTCCTCCCGTATCATTTGGGGTCATTATTCCAGCAATCTTTCTGATTTTGTTTGTATGAAGATTGTTTTGAGTTTATGAATCTAATCTGCTTCTGTTCTTCTGGCTGCAGTGATGATACTGATTCAAACAGCATGCTCGAGAGTTCTTTGAGTGCCAAGGAAAAGATAATCTCCGACCTCAACATGGAACTTCACAGTATTGAAACCACCTTATCCATCGAGCGGGAACAGCACGTGAATGAAATCAAGAAGTTGAATGCATTGCTCAATGAAAAGGTATTATTGTTTTTGTCGTGGAGTCCTGAGTCTTATGTTTATGAATGAAAATTAGGTTAATGATTCAATTTATTTTCCATGTACCCTTTGTAAGGAATTCTGTTCAATCAGGCTGGTCCCCATATGAATTTTTCTGCATTAGTATTCCAGTGATATAGTTTCATAGACAAGTAAATAACATTTTTTTTTGCTAAACAAGTAAATAACATTGATGTTTGTTTCTTTTCATCTACATGAATGCCGTCCGACTAAAGAAAGAAGGCCATAAACCAAGAAGGCCTAAAATCTTCCCTGGGTATAAGAAAATTTATCATGTCAAGGAATGATTACACTCTTCTGATTCCCAACTATACAAGCTACTAAAAAAAAAGACTGGTTTAGAGAAACTCATAGTTGTGTTAGACATTTATTTCGTCAAAAGTCACTGGTTTATTGTTTGCTTTTAGATGGCTATTGTAAGTTATGATATATGCTTGAACACATTTCATTTAATAGTTTTTTGGTGCATGACCAATTAAATTCTCTTTCTCTTTGTCGATAATCTTCCCATGGCTGTCTAGTCAAAAGTTACTAACAAGTATATGACAACATGTACATTGAGTTTACACATTTAGCCATTGATTGCATTTCAGCATTTAAGTTTCTGTTATATGTGTTTGATGCTTTTTTAGCTTCAATATCATTTTCTTCATTGTTATTCAATAGGAAATTGCTCTCGAGGAGATCAAGAAAGAGCTTCAGGCAAGGCCTACAGCAAAATTAGTGGAGGATTTGCGCAAAAAGGTCAAAATTCTACAGGTGATGTTCTCCCTTTTCTATAACATTCACTGAACTATTTAGTGGTTATTTATGTCAAACTTTGTTATGCTACCTGAAACTACATGCAAAAGAAAATTACCAAATTCATAGTGACAGCCAACTTTGGGTTCTTTTGCGTCATTCATTTTGTTAGCCTATCTTGAGAGATGAAAAAATTAATTTTGCCTTAGTTTTCTTTGAAACTGTTCTTTGCCAACTTATGTAATGGTCCAAAATCTATCAAGATGAGAAAAAGTGGAGGTTAACCCGCCTTAAATGACAGTCATTGACTGTATACATTAATTATATTGTTCGTTGGCCGAGATTTACAAATGTCTGCACTCACTGAAAGAAATGCTTTCCCAAGCTTAATATCCCCGACATTTGACTCAATCTATAGTTTGCCCTACTGAAAGGCATGTCTGTTCGTCTGATGCATTGCCCACTGCCCTTTCTGGTTAAGGCAAATTAGTTTAAGTGACCAACTGGAGCGTGACCTAACTTATTGTAAAACCAAATCTCTAGTTTTTCTTTCAAAAACTGAAGCAAGCAAAAGTCGAAGGTTGAAGCCAAGGTGCTTGGGGCTTAGCACGTGGGCTCATCATTCATCATTTTATTTTTTTGGAATATGCTGACATAAGTGGCTCATTATTATCCTCCTGTCTGACCTGTGGTGTTTGTTGTATAGGCGGTTGGTTATAATACAATTGAGGCTGAAGACTGGGAAGTGGCTACTAGTGGGGAAGAGATGAGCAAACTCGAGTCCCTACTTCTTGATAAGAACCGTAAAATGGAACATGAAGTCACTCAGTTGAAGGTATGAATGTGTGGGTAGATTGTGCATTTGTGAGCTTGTCTGACTGTTCTTATTTTTCCGCCACTGACGAAGTGAAGGATCTGAAATTCGAATCTTAATTGAAATTTTACCTGTCTGTTTATTTTATGCAATTATTAATGCCTCTGCACTGTCTTCAGGTTAAACTTTCTGAAAAAACATCTTTGCTGGAAGCAGCTGAAGGCAAGATAGCAGAACTTACGGCAAATGTTAATGAACAACAAAGATTAATTCAAAAGCTTGAAGATGATATACTAAAGGTTTGAATTAATGAATGTTAAGATTCTGAGCAGGGCCTGTTTTTTTGCTTGCTATATTGTTGACATATTTACTGTATATCATCGATGGTTAGAAATGAAATAATGTGTAGTTGATCAAGTTCCCGTCAGAGTATTGTTGTTGTTTTGAGGTGCATTTTATTTATTTGTCTTCCCCAGTGTGGTGTAGAAATTGTAAGGAGGTTAGTTATCGACTTCTTCATTTCCACCCGTCAATCAATGTACTTCTGATGCAGGGTTATAGTTCTAAAGATCGGAAAGGCAATCTATTTGATGATTGGGATCTTTCAGAGTCGGGAGCTGCAGAGCCATCTGTAGTATGTCTTTTCCTTTTCCCTTTCCTTTTCCTTTCATTTGTCCGTGTGCTTTACACACACATGCACACACACATGCACACGCACATGCACGCACGATATAATAGCAATAGTGACAGCTTATGGGCTTGTACTTTGTTGTTGGTATCTGTGAAAATGTTTCCCCACAGGATCTTCAGCTGTATCAGATTAAGAATTATTTCCCAGTTATAATGCCTTTACGTGAGCACAACCACTGCTTAATAGGCAAAGCCACTTCTAATGGTGCTGCTGCTTGTTTATGATCATTGCTCAATCTCTTTCCTCTTTTTTGGCTTTAGCAAAGTTGGTTATGAATGTGATGAGCTTGAGCTCAGACAATTATTCAAGAACTGTGATGAGACTTGCCATTTTGTGTATACTAGGAGAAATCATCATTGGGGCTTATCAGAGCCAATTTTGAAGCTGGGAAACTCTGAAATGAACATCATAATCCCGATAGGTTGAACTTTACAGACCTGAGATGATTAACAATATTTAATTGTTCAGAGGTGCAAATCATGGAAGATTTGAGATTTTGATCTACAGTCTAAGCTGATATACTAAAATAACATCTTGATTACAGATGGCCGGTAAATACTGTTTACAATATCAAGCTAAGAAGCTTGGATATAGACACGACACGTGACAAACACGAGGACATGTTACTTTTTGAGAATCTAATACACGGACACATTCGGTACACATTGAGTAATGAAAGGATCTTCGTTATTTAGTGCTTATTATGAATGCATATAAAAGACATTAAAAACTTCCCACAAAATTTGGCATCAAAAACACAAATAATACTGCCAATCTGCCATTAGGAAGATATGATGCAATGGTTACTAATAAGTATTTTACTAACTAATCATACACGATAACTTGGAACTCTTGCCTGACTTAATCATAGCATGATGAGAACATTCAGTATTATGTCAAGCAATGATTAAACTTGTTCTCTGCACAATGTTCTGCCGTCCTGCTGTTTATGTGCATTTTTTCATCTATTTATAATCTTTATGGAGCAGAATCCAGATCAAAGACATGTTTCCTCAGATCAAGATCAAAGCTCAATGCTTAAGGTTATTTGCAACCAGCGAGATCGGTTCAGGGTACGGTTGCAAGAGACAGAAGAGGTACTTCATTTCACCTGGCATAATAGCGCATTAGTTGCTTTTATTTTTTTTTATTTTGGGTGAGAAAGAGGACTGCTTTTATTTTCCATTTTCTTTGTACTGCAATTGTGCATATTGTCTTTGTTGGTTAGATTAGTGATCTGCTTACTGTTTTCCCACCTATCTTTTCTGTTCTAGGAAATAAGGCAGTTGAAAGACAAAATAGGGGTATTGACAGGGGAACTGGAAAGAACGAAAGCTGATAATGTCAAACTATATGGCAAGATTCGTTATGTTCAGGATTACAATCAGGAGAAAGTAGTTTCCAGAGGATCAAAGAAGGTTTTCTCCTGACATGCTACAGTTGTTTTAATAGTGTGTTAGTAATATCTTCAAGCTCACATTTTTGTTCATTCTCAGCATGCTGAAGATCTAGAAAGTGGATTCAGCTCGGATGTGGAATCCAAGTATAAGAAGATCTATGAGGATGATATTAATCCTTTTGCAGCATTTTCGAAAAAGGTTTCCTCTCTCTTCTTGAACTACTTGTCTTTGACGCACATGAAAATGTAGATTAGCACGATGGAATTTTCATTTGCATACTTGGTGATGTAACCTGGGAATTCAAACCATACTCAGAACATGCAATCTCTGTCATTCATCAAAATATTCTCAAAAAAGTCATAGTTGTCAAATCGTGAATCGAATCAAGAATTGAAATGGTCCTTTTTATAACCGTGACTTTGATTCGGTCACGGTTTTTAAAATACGTGGAAATATGTATAGATGCATTTGGATTGCAAAAACACATGTTATAATTGAAAATTTAGATTTTAGTCTTAAAGCAATAAAAAGCTTGTTTTAAATGATGAATTAATAATCACGTGGTCTAATAGGTAAAACACTTGCTTCTATTGCAACTTGTAACGTGGATTCGTGAACCCTATTTATTGCCTTGATCCTTTTTGTGCAAAAGTGTTAAAAGTACAATCCTCTTAAAGGTCCTTACAGTTATCGTATACCATCTAGTCTGTGCATTCCAATTTTCTCACAAAATATATTTTCCTCTCTGGTTATCCAAAACAGTTAACGAAGAGAGAAATCTATTGTTGAGAGTAAATGGGGAAAAAGGGAAGGTAATTTATTAACATTTGTCGGCTCCATGTTCATAGGCCAGATTTATGTAATTGTGTAGAACTTGTGAGGCTAACTGCATCTTTCTCGAGCCTCAAGGGAGGTCAATCAGTCAGTGTTACTTACCCGAGAGAAAAAGAACAAGAATCTTCTCATGGTTTTGCCTAGGTAGTGCTAAACTTATGTCTTACCTTTACCTACGTCAAGCTTGATTCAGATATCCAGAAATACATGTTACTCCATCACTTGCTCCAATGAATTGTTGAATGTATGCTTTCCACTTTTTTGTCTTTTTTGGTAAGTAATTATTGAAACAAACCAAAACTAAAGCAGCTCAGGGGCATTCCCCACAAACAAAAAGCAACCAAAGTAACAAGCTCCAAAGGGACGACCCCCAGAACAAGGTGTAACACAACTACATGCTACAAGGCTTCCAAAACATAACATCCAAAGAAGCACAACAAAACACTTACAAAGGACCAAAATCAGTGTGAGAGATGTTCCAAACCAGACGCAGAGCTGGGTTCTTATCAGTTCTCTTGATTTTCCGCCATAGGCTCATGCATGACTACAGATTGGTTTCCACTTTAGCAATCACAGAATTAACCTCTTCACTTTTATCATGAAGATTCTTGTATTTATCTCCTTCCGTGCATGGTATGAAGCTGCATCCAAAGAAAGCTTAAAAACAATGTGCTGAAGACTTATTCCCTGCCCTGTGATGCAAGGCTAGTCTATTTCGAGGCAAAGAAATAGGAACTTTGTGAACCTTATTACTCCTCATTAGATGGCTCCAGACATGAGATGGAAACTGGCACTGAAAAAACAAATGATCAGGAGTCTCCCCAGCAGAGCATATGACGCGTGTCTTCAGCTACAACCCCCCATCCATAGAGCCAGTTCTTACTAGAGAGTCTTCCTAAAATTGGCACTGCCTTGCTCCTTGTAATCTCAGGTAATGCATTTCACGAAGCATTACAGGCTGACCTAACAGAGAATTTCCCATTGGCATTCAAACTTAAAGCCAATGTCTTTCAAGAGGGTATTAAGGATGATGGTGCTAGGAATGTTAGCCATAATTTTTCTTGTAACATCAGTCCTATTTTGTAGGCCATCTCTAACCATTATTCATAATAACTGACGCCACCCTTCCATTAAGAGAGCTTCCCATGTCATAGACGATTCTATCCCCAATTCTATTGGAGAGGGGAGCCTAACGGATGCCAATTATCTACCCATGGGAAAGTGTTAGCCCATTGCCAACCACATATTTATCCATGTTGAAATCAAAGCTCTAAGCTCAAGAATATTCCTTATAGTTCATGAGGGATTAACTTGAATGGTTGTGGGCCACATGCACTGATCCTTTTGCGATATAGGTATGGATCCACTTGGCTCAGAGGGTATCAGATTTTTTAGACACAGCCCATAAGTGCCTCGACGTGGCAGCCTTATTCCAATCTTAAGAAGCATAAACCCCATACCTCCTACCTCCTTCCTTAGGGACACAGGTAGAACTCCATTTTACCTCAGCACCAACAGATTTCAATTCAGGACTGACCCAAAGAAAGCTCTAAGCATGTTTCCATTACCTTTTGAGCACTTTTTGAGGAAGAATAAATAGTAACTCGAGTAAAAATCCTGATGTTTGAACAGCACTGAGTTGATCAATTGTGCCCTGCCTCTACCTGATAGAATGGTCGGGATTCTGTCAATCAGCAGCTGGCAATCCTCAATGTGGAGTCTGGTTGTGATTAATGGCACTCCTAAGTGTCTCACCGGCAGCAGCACTCCCTCAGTTATGCAAAGAGGTTTTGTCTTCAATGCTACCCCAGCAAAAAACTATATTGCTCTTCTGAAATTAGGCCCACATCACTCGCCAGCTGAAAAGATGTAGCATCAGCCCCACATAAAATGGAAGATCATCTGCAAGATGAGATGAGAATTTGAAGCTCTTTGTACTTAGACTGATATGTAAAACTTCTCTGGTTGGATTCTGTACTTGATCATGGCTGATAAACCTTTCCATGACCAAAAGAAACAAGTAGGGAAATATGGGAATTCGTCATCTCAAACCCCTCGTCCCTTAAATATAACCTTCAACTCCTCATTAATTACCACGGAAAACATAGCGGTCTGGTACATTGTTTCACCCAATGGATGAAAATTCCATGGAATTTGTAATTTCCATGACTCCATGCCATCAAACGTGTTTATGAGATCCAACTTGATAGCACATCTAGGAGGACCTTGATCTTTGTCATAATTATGGATCAGGCATCCTCCATCCCCTTCCTATTCTTCCTACAAAGGCAAAGGAAGATTCTAAATATAGTGTGGGGAACCACAATCTTACCTGTGCAACCCCTTTGACTTCTTTGAATGTCTCTTTTCTTCTCTTGTTTTGTCTGTTATATACAACTTTTAGAGCAAAGGTGAGCTGTACACATTAACCAGTTCAGGATGCTGCCGAGAGCAGAGGTAAGCTGTACACATAACCGGTCCCCTAATATCTTTCATGTTGGGTAGCCAAAATCATTTCGGTTATTGTTTCCATTATGGGTGCTCAGTAATAAAAATGCTAGTCCAGATTTGCAAGTCATCTTTGGAATTGTCTTGATGAGCGGTAGATGGTTCTATGGAGTATCCGCTCTGGTTCTAGACTCATCCTCCTAGGACACAAATATTCAGCAATCCGAAAGTTAAAAGGGTATAGATTCAGCCACCTGACTGATACCAGCACGGTCTTGAACATGTGTTTGGTGCTAGTTAGACAATAGGAAGTCTCTTTTGTTCTCTTGGGCGGTTAACCCTAAACACACGAAATATCTTTGATGTATATAAGAGGTGAGAGTACAAGATAGGTAAGGGTATAAGCTAAAGTACAAAATTACCCTCACTAATACTGCGATATACTCTGTAACTCTTCACACTCCTCCTCAAGTTGGGACATAAACATTACAAGACCCAGCTTGTTACATGGTAAATAGTAACTCTGAAAGTAGCTTGCATATATCAACTTGATGAAGATATTAGCTAGTTGAGTGCTTGTAGACACAAAAATAGTAGCAATCACACCACTATCTGCTTTTTCCGAATAAGGTGGCAATCTACCTTAATGTGCTTGTCCTCTCATGAAAGACACGATTAGATACAATGTGTTTTGCTACTTGACTATCACAATACATACTCGTAGGCAATTGTAAACTGAAACCTATCTTTTCATGGAAGGATCATTCCCAAATAATCTCACATATGGTGTGTTCCATAGCAGGGTACTAAGCTCCTACACTAGATTTTATACTAACCGTTTGCTTCTTACTATACCAAGGAACAAATTACCACTTAGGACTTAGGAGAATGCAATAACTAGTAGTGGATCTCCACCCAGATAGTCCTCCTGCATAATTTGAATTAGTAAATGGCTCAACATGTAAATGGCCACTGACTTGATAAAATAGATCCCTTCTTGGATGAGTTTTAAGATATTTCATAACACAGAGAACAACTTCCCAATGAGGATCTCAAGGTGCATACATAAACTGACTTACCAAATTAACTACAAAGGAAATATCAAGATGCTTGTCGCTAACATAATTCAACTTTTGAACCAATAGACCATATCGGTTAGGACTATGATGCAACTCCCTTTGATCAATACACAGTTTGAATTGGTATTTGTAGGAGCATCCACAAGTCTCGATTCCAATAAGTCAGTCTCTTCTAAAATATCTATAACATACTTGTGCTGGGACAAACTAATTTCATCTTTCAACCGTGCCACCTCAGTACCTAAGAAATATGACAGTTTGTCCAAATTTTTGGTATTGAACTTTTGTTATAGGAACTCCTTTAACTCGATAATGCCTTGCTCATTACCGGTAACAATGATATCACCATATAAATAATTAGCATTATTTTTCCTTTTAGATGTGAAAGAATAGACAAAATGATTTGACAAACGACGACGCATTTGCAAGACAACATTACTAAACTTGTTAAACCAAGCTCTAGGAGGTTGTTTGAGCCTATAAAGTGCTTTGCGAAAGTGACACACCTGTACACTCCTCTTGCGCAACAAAATTAGGCAGTTGCTCTGTATAAACCTCCTAAGCAAGATCACTATGCAAAAAACATTCTTGACATCTAACTGAAACAAGGCCAACCGAGATTGGAAGTAAAAGAGATAATGAGCCAAACGAAACCAATCTTAGCAATGGGAGAAAAGGTTTCAGCATAGTCAAGACCATATATCTAGCATAGGCTGCATAGCCCTTGACAACAAGTCGGGCTTTGTACGGCTCAATTGATCCATACAGCTCAATTACCAGGTGGAAGAGTAACCAACTCCCAAGTACCATGGTGATTAATAGTAGACACCTCATCCTCCATAGCTATCTGCACTCAGAAATGGACAAAGTCTTGTGAAAGTATTAGGAACAAACACAGACAAAACAAAAACAACAAAGGCACACAAAGTAAGGGAGATGAGTGATCGTAGAAGAGAACGAGAGAAACACTTATACCTTGTTGGGTGCAAGAGTTCTCTAGAAACATACATTTGATTGGCCGATGATTAAATTTGTCCCGACTCAGATTAAGAATGTTAACATAGGATACACCTAAATACCTTAACCCATAAAGAATGAAGGGGACGGTCTTTAAAAAGCACACCATATGTTATTTGACCCTCTAAAGACTGTAAAGGGCATCCGATTGACAGGGTAACCAGCAGTTTGAAGCACATAACTCCAAAAAACATTGAGCACTTCCATTTGAAATACAAAGCGCATGTGATCTCTAGCAGGTGTTGCAACTTCATTTTGTTGGAGAGTCCAACCATAGCAAAATTGATGAATAATACCATTGTCATAAAAAAATGTGGATAAAACATCACAAAAATATTCTTAAGTATTATCAAAACGAAAAATACATAAAGGGCCATCAAAATTCAGTTTTTATTAACTATGTAAATGATTTAAAAATGAAGAACTATGAACCCCCTTTCATAAGATAAATATGAGTAACGTGTGAGTAATCGTCCACAAAAATAACAAACTACTGAAATCAAAGTGTGACAGGATGTGCATGGGATCCTAAATATCATAATGACCTAATTGAAAATGACTAGGCACACAGCTCCCTATCCTAGGGGAAAGGAGATACGGTGATTAGGGGTGTATGTGAAAATTGAAAAAATGAACTAAATCGGAAAACCAAACTGAACTGAATCGTACCAGTTTGGTTGATGTTAAACTGTTTGGTTTGGTTTCGGTTTCGGTTTTATGGTCTTAAAAATCAGACCACACTAGACCGAAACTAGAATGACTGTATTTTTTTTCCCCTTTGGATGATGATGATCAATTCACTACTAGATGAATTGGCTCCTAGATGGTAACTCATTTTTTAGATTGTATACACCTGCATAGAAGTGAATTTTTTTTTTTACCATTGGACTTGGCCCATTAATGACCTAGTTTTTTTTTTCACGAATTAAACATTTTAATTTTTTTTGTTATATTGGGCTTGGCCCATTTATGGCCCAAACGGGTAAACCAAAAAGGCAGAATGAAACAGAGCAAATTGAACCAGATTAGTTTGGTTCGGTTTTGTTTTTTAAATCCTTAAACCGAAAACCCTGGTTCAGTTTGATTGTATCTCCAAAACAGACCGAAATGAACCGATTACACCCCTAACTGTGGTGTTTAGTAAATTCACACACTTCACAGTGGAACACCTCAACTTGACCATTGGATTGGACAATCCATTTAAGGTTGTGTAGCAACAGATGATAAAACAGACAATGATGTTGGTTGGGTGAGATGGGGTACTGAATTGCACTAGAGCAGGAGAGGTTGTCATCACCGAAGGAGTACAGACCACCACATTGAGTTCCGCCACTAATCTCTCCATGTCTTGAGATCCTGAAAAACACAACAATCAAAGAAAAAGACGACTGAGCGAGTAAAGGCTCTAGTGATTTTACTAACAGACCTAAGACTGAAAGGAAAACGAGGAATATGTAAAATAGTCTCAGAGAAACTAGTGAACTTAAAGTTACGGGACCCAAATGAGCAACATTAGACGTGGAATCATCAACTAAGGTGACATGAGAAGAGTGGCCAAAAGTATTGAACAATATATTATAGACCCGTGAGTCAAGATGGATAACTTAAGGAGTAAGAGTAGCAAGCCTATAATAGGTTGACTTTTCTGAGCAAACGTAAAAGTAAAAGATGAGAGCGTCTGAGATGACTGTGTGGAGACTAGGCGATGATACTCATCCTCTCAAATGGTAACCACAGGAAGTTCTGGGATAGAAGAGCTAGGGACTTGGTGATTATATCATTCTCCGAAACTGTAACCTAGTGTGCAGAGGGGCAACCATTAAGATTACAACAATTCTCGACGGGTTATCACCAAGCCAATGAGTTCAATGGCGGGTCTTAAAACCACGCCCACAGGTTCCACCCCTTTATGCAGTACCTCCACAGGTAACCTAGTGTGCACTTGGCTTTCTTGTACCAAAATAAGAAGGTTGTAGGATAAGGGATCTCATAAAGGTCATGATGCATTGGACAGTATTATATAGTGTTTGGCTGGCTATTTTTAACGTGTACATGTAATGATTTGTGTCCAGACACCATTGTCTGCTAACAATATTTGTTGATGAGCACATTGCCTATTAATGAGAATGTGGGTGTAGGAAGTGTCAGGCATTTCTACTTTGAGATACAAGTACAACCTGCAGAGGGGTTGCAAATACCGTAGTTGGTGTCAAAGCTCTTTTAAGATACCTTCCCAACTCTTACTTGTATTAAAAATATGCGCAACCCTCATGTTTAACTGTCTACTTGAAATCAACCATGACTCGTGCTTTTAACATTTGCAGATCGAACAGATGCGACAATATATGCACTAGTACGTAACATAATATATTCTTCTGCGATTATGTTATTTCGGGTCAGATGTAAACCAAGCAGTGTTCGGATAACTAATGAGATTTCACCACCTAATCAAGTTGCAGCCCGATCAAATTGTTGTCATCTCCTACATGTATCCTACCTCATGTAATCACCGCACTCCTCATTTCTGTTCACTCTTTCCACGGCCTTCTACCTCCCCTTCACGGACCAACCAGCAACCTCCTATCACCTCACGGTTGTTGGCCAACAGCAACCCACCCATGAAAACAGAATATTGATTTCAAGATGTATTTTAAGCAGTAAATGAAACAAATTAGCTGTCATGGGCATTCCGAGTAATAAACCAAGTGAAGACCATTGCTCTCAAACCCTAGAAACTTCAAAAATTAAGGAGCATTACTATCAAATTCAATCTTGTTTGTTCTGGGCATAACTATGGACCAAGGTCCTTTAAAGATTCCTGTCCCACTCACTTCCCAAGCTGAAACTAGAAATCGAGGATACATGTGTGCTCATGTGATATTGTACAATCTAAACCCTAGAGACAAGGATAAATATGGACATTCCAGCATTCGTGGTGTTCAGCGGTTGTGTGATGCTGGCCGTCGAATTTGGGGGAAGATGCTGCCTACGTTGCAAAAGGGTGTGGGAAATGGGAAGGTGCTGGGTCAAACCCTTGTTCTTATTTGTGTCAATTTTATGTTGGAGCAGCATAAAAGTTAGGTGTACGCCATATCCTTGCAGAACTTATTTTTTTATTCTGACACGTGGTGGTTGCCTATCTTCCAATATATTTACAACGTAGATTTTTCTGGACTGGTATCTCTAGCTCTATGCAAAGCTTACATGCTTGAGCATATCTTTTGTATGCTGCATGTTATTCACCTATTGCCTCCTTTTCCTCGTCCATTTTATGCGCAATATTTGTCAGATGTAAATCATGTGCTACTGAATTTTTATTGTCACCAGGAAAGGGATCAAAGGTACAAGGAGTTGGGTTTACGGGATAAAATTACTCTTAGCAGTGGACGTTTTCTTCTCGGAAATAAGTATGTTTCAATATTCCTCTTGTGGTTTTCTAAATACCATTGTGTATTTATTAACTATTCTTGGTTTGTTTTTGTATTGTATTGCATTACTCACATTTTGCCTTCCAATGAAATGTATTAATTAGTTATCTATTATGGAAGGGATGCAGACACTGAAGTACCAAACCTTATTTTTTGCAGATATGCTCGAACTTTTGCCTTCTTCTATACCATCGGTTTGCATATTCTGGTATTCACGTGTCTATACAGGATGTCAGCTCTGAGCTATCTCAGGTAACCATCTTCAAAATGCTTCTCCTCCATCTCCTAATGGATGTTCTCACTAACTCGAAACTGATATTTCTGCAGCAATGGCCCAGAGGAATCCCTCATTGGAGATAGAACACTTAACCTCCCACATGCATTATGAATCTCTCCTATTGAGTTTTGTTTTCCGGTTCCTGCTCCTGAGTGATGGAAAGATAGACGAGAATACCGTTACGAGTGTCTTGCAATGCTTATACGCACATATATATTACCTAACTTTTTTCGGCTTGTGGGGTAATAGATGCTACTTTGTTTGTCTTCTAAGCAAGCTTTTATGATACAAGAGAACCATTGCCATCGTGTTCTGCTTGGATCATTCTGCCTGTATTTGAAATGTCTTAAATAAGCCTCCTTTTTTTCTTTCAACTTTTCTTTTTCTACATTTTTTTATTAGTTTCTGGTAAAAAAATTTATTTTTACGAGACGACGTGATACTATCCCCAGCCTTCTGTTTGTGCTGTGTCCCCAAATGCCATTAACTATGTATGTCGACTAACACTTGAAGAAATCACTAAATACGAAACAAGTTGGAAGACCAGCTGACTTTAGAGAAGCATTGGAGTGAAATTTTATTTGACCAACTTTATGAGAATTTGAAGGTAGTGAGTGCGTTCGAGCAGTACGAGGATCTGAAACCAATGTGGCAAGTTCAATTTGTAACTTCCACTTTTTTTTCAGTTTCTCTATTTCCCATAGCAAATTCAATAATCCAAACATAGCAGAATCACTCGGTTGGACCTACATTTCGAAAAAGCTACACAGTGCATAGGGTATCACAAATATTACGTAATACACATTATGTTCTTTTTTTAAAAAATAAAAAAAACGCACAAATTAAACCAACACAAATCTCTCTCCTATACGCTAACAAGATTTTTATTTTATTTTATTCTTACTATAATTTTTATATTGATGTGAAAATTATAATTAGATAAGGAATTTCATTGTTCCAAGTATAGGTACTGCATTTGTTTGGGTACTAATCACATGCAGTAAGAACTATTGTAAAAATGTTTTATAAGGCTTTAGGGCAAAAAGCATTTTTTGTCACGGACCTTACGACGACTAAGTTGGAGGATCGGAATATGTAGGGACGTTTTGTATTAAAAAAAAAAAGAAGTGTGATGTGCGTTTTAGTGATAATAGATAATGTATTTATATGATTTGTTGTGAAAAAAATTGGTAGAGTTAGTCTCCTAAAACGGAGAAACGTCTCCAAAAATATCTCCATCAATAGATCACCTGTAGATTGACATCCCTTAATTGATGCATATATATTCTCATCGTAAAAGTAAAAGAACATAAGTTTATAAGTCTTACAAAATGGTCATCAAAGCCACATTGTAATATACTTAAACTTGAGGGTGTTGAAAACTAAATGGTTGCCTTTGTATTCATAAGTTGGTTCCTGAACACAAGTTCCAAGATTGTGGGTGCTTTTCAATTAAAGATTTTTTGACGATCAAGTCAATAATCGATTGAGAGAGTGTGTGTGTGCTAAAAAGTACGAGTGATAAGATGTGAAAACGTACTTGATTCTTGGCCTTGTGATCCTTTAAATGTGGTGGAGGAAGGATGAATTCTAGGTGGGCTTGTGGCTGTTGATCATGCTCTTCTTTTCATACTGGGAGGAGCAAGTCATTAAATAAGCTCTCCATCTTTGGGATTCTGAGCGCTCAGATGTGCTATCTATGGGATCTTACCAAGTGGGTTTCATGATTGGCTCCCTTTGGTTGAGTGGGAACACTATTCGGGTTTCGTAAGTAATGTCGTGCCACAAATCTAGTAGTTGAGTGAAAATTTAACTGAGCAGACTATTGTTGAGTGAGCGGGATCACAAGTAAAAACTCAATCATGACATATTTGAAAGACAACAAAGCTCAAGCGAGAGACACATTGGATCATGCACAAACCAGTCCGATCTTGGGAGTCAACAAGTACCAAAGACCATTCCCTAGGCCATAGTTATATTGCGTGCACCCATCAATGACGAAGAATGTTCTCTATAAAATTCACACTGAAAGTTATGGTTATCATTGTGGAGAACGCTTCCTAGCCCACCAAGCAATCAAGCAGGGCCATTGGTGTCAAAAAATATAGAAAGATGCTAAACCTTTTTGTTAATAGATGCAACAGTTGTAAGAGTTTCTCTCCTAATATTCAGCAACCCGCCTCCATGGCCGTTCGTACAATCAAACATTGTCGGAAAGCTGCCAACTGCTCTGGGGGGGATTTAGATTCCTTGTCACGGCAACCAATTACTTTACAAAATGGGTGGAGGCACCATAAAAGATACAACAAGGACGAGATTCACATTGTAAATGCATGTTTTATGCCCTTCGCTATAACGAGAAACATCTTCTCACTTTTGCACAGAGGTGCTCCATTGCAGTCTTTTGGTAGTATCTGAAATGAAGTCAATCAATATAAACATGATTCATCTCTAATCATCTTATCGAAGGACACATCCATCTCAACAAGAAGGAAAGCATTTTCTCATTTTTTGGGCTTTTTGGAGTTTGTGCTTGTTGTTGTAAGGTTTTAATTCTGTTATATCTTTTGCTTTATGTACTTTTCACATTATTTTAAGAGAATATTCAACACCTTAGCTACATGTATCACATCAGTATTAATAATTAGTCCAAGTATTTTTTCAATTTCCAATCCATTTTTTATTAAACTAGTTATTTTGCTTTAAGACCATTTCACTAGTTACATGTATTTAGCCCATTTTCACTAACAAATCCCAAATTCTCATTTTGTTGTCTTTTTATTTTCACATTCCAACTTCAACACATTTTTTCCACTAACTTTCTACTTTATTAATAAGAGATTTTTGTCATAGTTGCAAGTCTAGTATTTAAATAAAATATTATCTATTATTTTTTTTAACTTTTTAAGTAGCATAAGTATATATACTCATGCATGTAATATTTATTGTAGACAATTTATCAAAATATTTTTCAAATTGATTAAGTTAACTTGGATATATAACAAAAATATATAGTAGAATTAGAACACATAAATTAAAAAGGAAGTAAACAAAGTATAAAAATTCATCAAAAAAAAAAAAAACAAAGTATAAATTATTTTTTAATATTTTTAACTGGATAAATTAAATAACAAAATCAAAGATGCTCTAACCATGTTTTCTTATTTTCTATCTTTCTCTCCTTTGGGGCGGAGTGGCAATGTGATGCCATTTCCGCTATTAATCGTTGTAACTATGTGTCAATGTTTTATAAACGAGGATTGTCAAAAAAATTTCAAAGGATTTGGATTCATTTAGGTTTAAAAGTTTATACATTCAAATAAATATGTCCGTTTATTTTGAATTATGAAAATATTTTTTGAAAACTTTTATAAAATAACAGAATTCTTTTATATATTATTTTTATTTGTCGAGAATTAATATTCTTTTCTCTGATAATTAGGAAAAAGAAAGTCTTTGGTCATGAATTTTTTATAATTCAAAATAAATAAAATAAATTTATTAAATTCAAATGAATCTTAATCTTTAATTTTAAATTTGAAAATATTTTTGGAAAACCTTTTTTTGAACAGTATCGCTCATAGGAAAACATGCTGCGCCTAAATATTTTCTTTCTTACACCTTTCAGGGTCAAACAGAGCAGAGCACGCCATGAATGCAATTGGAGGCTTCATTTCTGCATCATCCTCATCTTCCTTACTCTCTGTAGGCCCTTCTCGCTTCTTCAGTTGCCCCCTCTTTAGCTATTCCTCCCCCTCCTCAAAAACCCTAATATCTACGTACTGGAACAACAAGACGGACAAGGCTATCCCTCAATTCTCATATTCTCCCGCCGCCAGTCTATCCACTACAGCAGCCGCCGGCGCCGCCATCGCTGCAGCCTCGCCGTCGGAGGTGTTAGTGGTGGAACCAATGAAGCCCAAGCCACAGCCATGGCTCATCGTCGGCCTCGGCAACCCTGGCAAGATGTACAATGGTACCCGCCACAATGTGTGTTCTCTTTCTCTCTCTCTGGTTATTGGTGTTCTTGTGGATTTGCTTATTTTTCGTTAGTCTTTTTTCCTGATTGTTGTATGGAATTGCTTTTGCTTGTATAGGTTCGAGTGTTTAAGAGGATAGGTTTATGATAAATTGTGGAAAAGTTGAAGGATGTGGGAGAAACTTAGATGGCAAAGAATACACGTGACATACGGTTTTCGAGAGTGTGTGGTGTGAAAATTGGAAACTCAATGGATGTAATTAGGCACCTTTCTGCACCTATGATATGTGCCCCCATGAGTTAGCTAAGGCAGTGTTTGGTTCACTGGAATGTTACAAGGAAGGAAAGGAATGTAGATGGTGTCAAAACCTGCTTTTAGTGATGTGAGAAAAAAGTAGAACAGTGGTTTAAGTATGGATAATGCCAGGACTTGGAAGAAATTACTATAATACTTGAAATTGACTTTCATATAATTGAAGGAAAAGGATTTGGTAATTTGGCTATGGACTAATTTCACTCACAAGTCAGAAAATTCAGATTCTTAGCAAATAAAAGGAAACTTAGGATGTTGGCTAGTTTTTTAAGGGAAGTTGTGAAATATTTTACACTAATCTTGTAATTGGATTAATTAATGGGGTAGTCAGATATCTTCTAAAAACAAAACAGGCAATGGTGAGCTAAAAAATGACCATCTTCGATAGGCACAAACTTTCTACGTTATATTAGCGTTAAACTAGGACCATAGTCAAAATCATTCTTATCTTAAACATGGCTTAAGTTTAAATCACCATATACTTGATGGCATGAAAGTAATTGCATAACCATTGCATTTATAGTTACAAAAAATAAACACAACATACACTACAATTGCTTAAAGATTTAGGTAAAACAAAGTCTAGATATACAATTACCTCATTTTATTGATATAAATTTACAAAATACAACTACGAAACAAAACAAAACAGAAATTACAAAGCAGAAGGTTTACCTACACCCTAAGTGGAGATCTTAGTTGGCCATGGAAAGGGTGAAAGTAGTCAAGGCCAAAGACTTGGCCTTTCCTTCTTTTCTAAGCCACTAAAAGAGTTTTTCCTTTTTCCTTGTTTTGTTTTTTTCTCTTTGGAGAAGTACGTGGTCTAGGAAAAACAAGAAGTACAAGGTTGCTCCCCCTGTTGGACACCAAACTGCTCTATATAAGCATTTTTTTTCCTTCCTTTATTAACCAACGAAAGACATCCAACCTCGCTATTAATATGGTCTCCCCCAGTTATTTTGAAAGAGGACCAAGTCAACAAATCCACCCTGCAGAATTATTAAGCAAACATCTTGAAATACTCAAGTGTGCAAGGTCTATCATCATGCCATGCTCCCAAGTTCATGTTCACCGTTGATTTCCACCAAAGTATTTCATATTTTATTGAGGAAAAATCACCACTATGAATATATTCTGTTTAGTTAGCTCCATCTCACTTTAATTACCTCAATGTCCTACAATGAAAAGAAAAAATAAATTAATGATACTAATAAAAGGCGTAACAATATACATTTGCATGTGTAACAATGTACACTTCTCACCCATAAAAAGCTCATTCCTTTCCGTTTCAATGGAATGACATATCACCTAAATTGGTGTGTGATGAATCCAGCTTCATTTTGGTGAACTAGTTACTGCCTAAGAAATTGGTTAAATCTTAGACTTGGTGTAAACTACTATTGATATTTTGCCGGCCCACATACACAGGGATACTGTTCATTTACAGTTTTATTTTTCTTAGGGAAGCTCAAAACAACTGTGCTCTCATTTTCTCGTTAACAAAGAGCGAATTACTTCAGAAAGAAAAAAAGTTGGTCATTTTTTATTGAAACAAATGTGTCTTCTTGTGCACTAGCATGACAAGAGGCCTTGGTAGTTATAACTTGGACAACTTGAATGATTAAGCCCTATGTCACTAGGTCCTCATTGAATTGCCCTCTATTATATCGGAAACTTGCATTCGAAGCTATATTTTGCCATTATGTCCATTTGATATTTCAGAGTAAGCTGATGCTTCTAGCTTCTCTTGCTCAATTGAGCTTCTAGTTTTCCTCCCCGGTTGGGCTTTGGGTAGCAAATAGCAAATAAATGAAATGCGTAGTCCCTCTGTAGGACAACATGAATGTTTTGCGGTGTCGGAATAGTTAAGTAATGCACATGAAGTTGCAATTTTTGGTTTGGCTCTGAGTGCAGCAAGGATTGGATATAAGGAATTTGTGTTGGATATTGGGAAGGTTGAGAGACTAGAATGAAGAGGTGCTCGAAGACAATAGGTTCTTAATGTAACCCCAGGAGGTTCAAATTACGACCTTTTGTTTTTGCTACCCTTTATAGCATCTCCAATCCACCAGCTCCTAAAACTCCATTTTAGATTTTTTATTCAAAAAGTGTCCATAAAGGATTGCACTATTCATGTATACTCTAACCATTACTTCATTTACATCTCTATATTTCGAAATCCTTCATTTCTATGTAAAACTCAAACAATCAAAACTTTTCCTGAGCAAAATTCAACTTAATATTTTTTTTAATCTTTCATTGGAATATATTTAATATTGGTCCATTTTTGAAGGTATTGTGAATAAATTTCTAAAAAGTATTAATTTTGTGCGAAGTAAAGGTATAAAATGAAAATTCACTTAAATAAACCATTAAATTTCATTCTTTATATTTGAAGGAGATCCTCTAATTTTCTCTTCGTACTCCATATTTGGAGGATCAAAGGTTATCCTCTCAAATAGCGGTGATTTTTAGAGCAAGGGTTGGAGGAGGTTTTTACTCTAAAATAGAGAAATCGAGAAAGAGATAGGGATATAGAATGGTTTGGAGATGCCATTAGTTTAGTTAGCTTGGGATCACGTAGTTTTAGCTTCTTCATCTCGGTTAATACTTAATTGAAGCGCTTCTGCCTGTACTAACAGCTGGACCTTCTGATCTCTGTAGATCGAACTTAAGGTTATGAGCTGAGTGCCATTTGATGTGAAGACTGGAGGAGGAAGTTTCTGTCTAGTAGCAACTTTGTCTGCCACTTACCGATGGCCTGGCTTTCGTATTTTTCCTTTGACAAATAGGAAGAGTGCCCTCCCCAACTAGCTATCTTTGTGTATCTCTAGCTTAGGGGGGCACATTGAATCGATGAAAACCTTGAGTTCAAAAGCAAGAAGTTCATAGTATCCTGGTCTCCAACCACTGATAAGAAGTGAGAATAGAAAAATGGGCTGGCTTTTTTGGGAAGCCCGTTCTCACAGCAAGGTAACAAGACGAGACGGCAAGCACGCGTAATAATTAGTCTATGGAGAGCTTTTCAGATCCCTCAAGTGCACCACACGTGACCACTTTAAGTATTTTGATAATTCTCTACATCCATCATTAGAGTTATGATGCCATATAGTCTAGCTATTTAGCATAAGATGAAAACAGATTGTAATGTTTAACTACTATAGAAGTTAATGAAAATATTAGAAAATCCTAGTACTTTAAGCTATCAAGATGAAACATCATATTTCCATTCTTTGCCATGGTTGGCGCTACACCTATTGAATCATGCTTGTGAAAATTTAGAATGACTTTTTGCACAGTACGCGTGACTCAAGAAGATCAAGTACTCATGTTGGTACTTTGTCTTATGTAGGATAGAAATAATGATATTGGTGTAAGCCATCATGGAGTGGTAGTTGATTCTTTATTTGCTAGACTTCAAATTCCAACTTTAGCTCGCCCTGAGGTGAGAAACTTTATGTTTATGGATAGTAAAGTGCTGCAAACTCGGATGTTAATAGTAAAGTTTAGCATGCGATCTGCGTATACTTTGAAAACACAAGTTGGAAGAAGATATTAGCTTTTTTTTCCCTTTTAGTTTTTTATGTTGTCCATTTTGATCCACAAGAAACTACTTGTGTATCGGTAACAGCTTTAATACATTTTTCCATTCAGAATTTGTTCGTTTTATACTTGCATCTGTGTTGCTGGCTTAGCTCAATGAATTTCTTGATTGATTTGTTGCTTCTCGACTTGCTTGCTTGCGGAATGGATGGATTTCTTGCTTGATGGGCTGCTTGCTTGATTTAGTTTTTTATTGATTGCTACTGAACTAGGGGCATTTATTTCCAAATGAATTGACGTATCCCACACGCTTCACCCATGATGTATGGACCCTGATGGCTGACTATTTACAGAATAAAATTGTGATTTTTTTTCTTATTTAGTACTATATAGTATTTCACTTTTAGCTGAAGTTGTTATATCATTTATGTGTGAAGTGTCTTTGTCTAGGTCGGGTTTGGCTATTTTTGTAGGGCAAATTCTCTGTTCAATCTAATGTTGTTCAAGCAATTTGTATTTAAGGCAAGAGGCACCATGAGGGACCAAAGGTCTCTTCTGGCCTGGGGGTGAGGCGAGGCACAGGTTTCATGATGCCTGACAAACATTATTAAGATAAATAAATAAAATAGAATAAGCAAATAACTAAGGTATAAATACTAGAACGAGTAATATTAAAAGGCATTCAAAAAGGCTATAAAGCATCCACAATATGCTAAATAGTGAGCAATATGCTTAGAAGAATCGTGGATGACAAAAGAAATACTTGGAAGTATTATTTATTCATGTTCCACAATAAGAGTAATACAATGCAAATGAAAGGCTAATTAAAGCAACCAAGCATCTGTTCTTTGTTCCCATTAATCCAAATGAGGAGTTAAAACTCTCCTCAATTAGGGCTTTCCCAAATTTTAGTGAAATTATGGCTCCACCACTCAGTTAGATACCATTACTTTAATTTTAGTGATATTTGGAAGTCAGTGATATTACTTTTAGTGCTTTACTCAATGATTGATGGCACTATACACTAACACGAATCAGACATTCCAAAGAAGTCCATATGGCTAGCGCCTTGCGCCTCGCATTACCGCCGGCTTCATGCACCTAACCTGTACCTTTTGGAGGCATGTCGCCTCACTAGGGTAAGGTCCTCAACATGTGCTTCAGTTTGCTTTGGTCATGAAGGCATGCATAAGGGCGTCTTTTATAAAACTGGTATTGCTACGTTCGGATCAGACGTCAGATATTGGACATGAATTATGAAGTCTGACTTGCGTGTGGTGGTGCAAAACTCCACTCATTATATCTACTAGGATGTTGCATGAGCACTTGCATTAGATTTTGGACATGGTTTCGCAAACTGCACAATTTTGATCGAGTTTACCTTGAGATTTCCTGTATTGCCTTCTGATTTAAAACACTAGAACTTTTTTGAACCTGTGATCGACTGCATTCCCAAAGCGTTAGAGGGCATTGCAAGACTAAGTTCCTAAGTGCTGCAAGTCCCGTTGGAAAGCAGACCTGAAAGGCTGCTCTCTTGCATTGCAGAGTAGAGGAACTGTGATTATCGGTTAATAACTGTTAGTGCACTGCAGGTTGTAGATCTTGTGCAGTATACTCGAAATTTAGTCCATTTAAGTGCGCCACCGGTTGCAAGATCCATCTGAAGTGGTATTGGACCTTGATTGCAAAATTAAATATTTGTATAAAAGTAGGTAAATGAAGCTAATTAGGGGACACTTAATATCATTTTGATGTTTTAAATTACAAAAGATGGTAAGATGAGACTCCAGAGCATCTTCACTAGTGTTAATTGTGAACGTTATGTGTTGCTTTATTATATTGGTCATTAACAAACATTTAACATGTTTTCTGTGCAAGTTATCGTAATGGTTCTTCTTTTTGTCTCATGTTATGACTGTTGAATCAACTGCTTCATGGGTTACTCACTAGTCATTAATTTCAATGAGAGCTGCTAATTCACCATTTAATACTTAGCAAATGTCAGTGAGAAATTCTCGAAGTCTATTACAGTTACTCTGTCTTTTTCTTTCCTCTCTCTTGGTCTTACTGCTGCTGCTGTATTATCGATTTCTTTCTAGGTGGGTTTTGAGATGGTAGATGCGATAGCAGAAGCTGAGGGGATTTCTATGAGCAGTGTTTCCTTCAAGGCCCGTTTTGGGAAAGGTTCTCTTGGTTTAAACTTTGTTTTACCCTTGTATGTGTATGTTAGCATGAGAGAGTTGAAAGTCTTATACTTGTAAGTTAACCCCGTACACATTCAGCATCTAATGCAGAAAAGTTGCACTACTGTTCCAATATTTCTCTCCTCAACCCCAGGATAGTACAAAATGATAAACAAATAAAACAACTTAGTAAGTAAAGAAGAATAAAAAGAAATACATAGAATGATCATTATGATAGACTATTATAAGTAAATGTCACTTTCTATAGTTTAGATCATGGTGATTCAATTTGGCTATTTCAGTCATAAGTACTTCCCCGGCAATATCCATGCATATGTTTGCTCTGCTGATGACTTCAGATAACTTTTCTCATCATATGGTTTAATTTACAGCTTCCTGTGCAAATATATTGCGATATATTCATCAATATGATGATATTAGAAGTATATAACTGCTTGCCGAATTCAAACCTTTCTTCACCAGGCAACTTACTAGTATTACAGAGTGATATATTTTTTTTGGATAAACTAAAGAGTGATATTAAGCTAACAGTAGTTTTGCTTTTAGCAAGGCAGACAGCGATGATAGTCTAATTTTTTCTGGAAAAATCTGCACTGAACAATCTTGTATCACATGGTTCTTACTTCATTTGTTTGTTCATTTTATAGGATGGAATAACAATATATTGGTAGCCCATAAAATGAAGAAAAGAAATGAAGAGGTCTACGGTCTTTCTAATGACTAGGACTGATATGAAGAACTGAAGGAGATGAAAAGGAAAAATATTAGAGAAGGTTTTGATTTGATCTTGTTGTGAATTACCTTTCAATGAATGCATGTCTTAACCTTAAAATTTTATTTGGATATCGATTCTTTTAAGCATCTTATTTTCTTCCATATACGTTGTACATTCGCTGTGCATAGACACGATGATGGAGAGCCATAAGTTTTATGTATGCATGAAACTACTGAATCACTACATTCGATGTAAACAAGCTTTTTCATTTTGTATGTTACAGTATGATTTATTTGATTGTATCAAAGCAGTAGAACCCTCTTCCCAAACAAATTAGAATTTGTCAGCATTGCAATTTTTTCCCCAAAAACCCTAAGATGAATTTACATATATTCATTTTCACATCTCTTCTGTTTTGGCTGTTGTTCGTGAAGTTATTTCTTAGTATTTGCACCAAGGCACATGTGTTGGGGGTGTCAAAATGATATGCTCATGTGTTTTGTGAGTGCCCAATAGTAATTCGTTTCTAGAACAGCATTAAGAGAAAAGGACTCATGTGGAGGAATGTTTGAACTCTGAATGTGTGGATGCGTGTCTAACTAGTGTTGCTTTTGACCTGGATATGGTATCTCCTTCAGTATGTTTGTGCTTCTTAGCCAATAGTGCTTCCTTCCTCATTGTACGCTAGTTTGGTCGTCAATTTTCCAATATATATCCTAGTTAGAAGCAGTTTAGGTCCTTTCGCAGACCGAGGGTTGGGGTTTCCTCCAACCAAGATGGGCATAAGGTGTATCGTCTCTCTTGTCTGGTAAGAAGATCAATAGTTTCTTCCCCATCCATCCAATCTTGGTACTCTTAATAGTTCTGTTTTCAATTTATGAATCAGAAGCAGCGTCAGCTTCCTGGGAAATGTTAACTTACATCCATATACTCCTCTTTTTTGTCCTTTATGGCTCCGATCACATTCTCCCAATCCGGAAAAGCAAGTTTTCTTTCCTTACCAACCAAGCAAATAAGAACAACAACTTTGTCCTTTCCTGTTTCATCATGTAATGGGAAACCTATTATATGCTTGGTACAGAAAATATTTGAAATTGCTGCCATCTGTTCCATACCTCGTGCAATAGCAATACTATATTCTTGGCTTAAGGAAAAACAATGCCAGCCTATCTGATAACTTCTGGATTACCTTTACCATCAGATTGGAAGAGAGTATGTTACGTGGAGATGGAGCGTGAAGTATTGAGATGGTAATCTTGTTATCAAGAAGCCTTTGTGTTACCTTGCATTCTGATCAATGTACGTATTATTCAAAGCTGATGATTAAATCCTACAAGCCAATGAATTCTATACTACTTGAATTCGAATGCAAGTTAGAACAAACATCCTTTTTCATATTTTCCTATGAATTTCATAGACAAATGTAGTGTGTATGTGTGCTTATGCGCGGGCATGTCTGTGTGTGAGAGGTACACATTTGGGGAAAATGGGTATTTTCACCAGTTCATTTTATCATTATTTTCTGGTTTTTAGGGTAGCTTCATTAGTAGAGATGTAAAACAAATTGGGCCACTACTCTTTTTTTACTTGTTAAACATTTATCCAAGATCGTCTCATTACGTAAAAAAAAACAACTAGAACACATTTTGAATATGTTAATTCCCTGGGTTCAGCTCAAACTTGAATAGAAAATCTTATACTGTGTAAGAAGGTCAAGCTTCTTGGCTCATCTGTGATAAGCTCAAGTCGCTTGACAGATAGAAATCATTATCTCACTGTTCGAAGTGAAAAGTAGGGTTTCCTTGTAGGACTAGAGAAGGTCAAATTCTGGGCAGGCTGCCAGGATTCGCCTACAGTTGAGCACCCATTACTGCAAGGAGCATAAGCGTCCCTACCATCTTAATTGACTTTGCCCTTGAAAGGACCGAAGAGAAGACAATTTCTTACTTCTCCTAAACCAAAAGTGAGGAGCGGTCCATCCAGCTGCATATCACTTGAAGTATTTGTTTTGAAAAGGTACAAGTAGGACACAAAGACCTTCAAAGATAAATGAAAGGCATTTTTCAGCAATAGCTCCCCAACTGAATCCATGCTTGGTTCATCTGCTTGCCCAACAGGCCTTCACTGGATCAATCTTTGGGGAGGAAAGCTAGTTTGCTAGTTGGAAGAAGCGAAGGCTATGAAATTGGTCAAGAAACAAAATTTAAAAATCATTTCTGAAGCTCATAAAGTTTTCTAGCCGAGATTGAACAATCCACAATTCGGCTTGGGTTGGCTTGTGTACAGTCCTATTCTTAAACTGTATTGTTATGACCTTAAAAGTACTTGGAACAATTGGACTTTATGAGTATTAAACTTCTACTAGACCTACTGGTAATAATGACCTTAAACCGGGTACTATGTTAAACTACTTAAGAAGCTAGGAGTTGAAGGGAAAGGAAAGGAAAATGTGTTTTCATGTACCTCACAATGCTTGATATTGACGGATGACGTTCTGTCCTTGTAGGATTTATTGGAAATGTTCCCGTGATGCTTGCAAAACCACAAACTTTCATGAATGCAAGTGGTGATTCTGTAAGTAAGCTTCTCTTGGAATAGTTCTTTCCACTACTTAATCTGTAATTACAGTTAGTTGGCTTTTGGTGGCATTTTGAAGGTTGGAGCAATTGTTTCGTATCATAAGATTCCTCTGAAGCAAGTACTTGTGGTAAAGTGAATTTTGATTCTTCTTTGTGGACTTCGAGCTTTTTTTTCAGCTCCTAACTCACAATTCTGACATATGCAGATTTTTGATGACTTGGATTTACCTTTTGCAAAATTACGTTTATTGCCAAAAGGTGGACATGGAGGACACAACGGGTATTCATTACCTCACTGCAGTTTCTTCTGATCATGAGCAATTATTCGTTATTTCAAAAAACAAAAGGGCTACCCAGTGCATGAGGCTCCCATAACTGAAGGGTCTGGAAACGGGTTAATATATGCAACCTTACCCCCGCAAGCAGAGAGGCTATTTTCATGACTCGAACTCGTGACCACCGTGTCACTTTGGGACAACCTTACCAGAGATTTTGCATGTTGATGCCCTGAATTTGGTCTTAGTCAATGTTCTTATCTCCTTACAGATCATATCTTTGACTTTGGCTGAGTTATGACATTCTGAATCATGTGGAACCTAGTAAACTACAAAGACATCTTGTTTTGAAAGCTTTCCGAATAGTTAAAGGCGTCTTGTTTTCTACCCTACTGCATTATCTTGTAAGACTGATATTGTAGCTTTCTCTTGTAGCATGAGGAGTGTGATTGACCGCTTGAAAGGAAGCCGAGATTTTCCTCGTTTGAGAATAGGTATCTTTGAAATGCCATCCTTGCTAAAAGGCTGCTCTAGGAATAATTCCAGTCATTGACATACTGAAATTTCTGTAGGCATCGGAAGGCCTCCTGGGAAGATGGATCCTGTCAGCTTTGTTATGCGTTCCTTCAACAAACAAGAACGGGAAGAGGTATGAAGGCAGTCCACATGTACTGACAGGTGAAAAGGGAAACTAAGATGGTGATGGTTCTTAGATGCTAACATTGTTTTTTTGTTTTTTTCTTTCCAGTTGGATTTCACTTTTCAAAATGGCATAAAAGCAGTGCGCATTCTTTTGGTCGAAGGTATTGAGAAAGCTGCAACATTTGTTAATAGTGCCAAACATATGGAACAGCTTAGTTAGAGAAATCTTCCAAGGTTTTGCTCAGAATTGCTTCAAAGTTGCATTATTCTTACGATTGATGATACACGTGGGAAGAGGTTGTGTTTTATATACTAGTCAGTGGTGATGGTTTTCAGTTCATGCTAAACAGGCGATTCCGACATCCTTGGTGACATTAGCAAACTCTCCGGGAGTTCAACCGATTCATTCTTTGAAGAGTCATCACAAATACAAATGCAGCCTCTTTTTTATTTCAGTCTACCAATTTATTTTTCTATCATGATTTACATGTACTTGAATCAGTGAGAATTTTGTTTCATAAAAAGAACTAAGAGTAATTTTATGCTCAATTTATGGGTATTCGTCTTTGTTCTTCTAATTGTATTTAGGTTAGTTTAAAGGATTTTCTTGTTTTCCAAGATATCTATTTTTCAGAGGTCTTGCTGATTCATTGGATTCGCAAGACTTTCTTGTTTAGGGTATATATACAATTTTGGAAGTATAACGAGAGCTATAGTTATATTTTTGTATCTGTGTTTGCAGTTGATAATCTCGTGTGCAAGTTTGCTTTTACCTTTTGTATTGAAAATATTGTGTCTCAGCTTCTCCCAAGTTACAGATCCAATAATATTGTTGAGCTTGTCAAATCATATGTACATGCCAAAATTTAAGTTGTTGGACATCCGTAATAGCTTCATTTGACACACTTTTTTTTATCTTGAAATCAGATGGTTAGAATATCTATTTATTTTTTCAAAATAAAAGTGTTTCAATGAAAAGCTTAATGTTTGATCAATTTGAATTTTTGAGTGGACATACTATTTAATGAGTCTTACAATATGAACAAATTGGATCATCAAGGAAAGAACTTAGTGTGAGATAACTGTACGTTGTTTGGGAAGTGCAGAGAAGTTGAGTTCAGAATTTTAAATTAAGAAAATAAGGAGAGATAGAGAGAGACTATTAGAAAAATAGTATAACAAGTACATCATATTCAAGTTTCCCTTTTAAAAAACAATCATTCTACAAATTTTGAGATCTATAAATGACACGTGTTTAAAAAAATTTACAATCTAAATATCTTTTTTGATGTAAGGAAGTTTGTCAATATTCTCAAAACCAATGTTTTTATAGTTACGAACTAATAATAAATTTTATGTCAGTTGATGGTCTCATAACATCATCGCAAAGGATAACTCTGCCATTGCATCGTACATATTTTTTTGTCTTATTTGATAACAAAAACACAGACTTTCGGTCCGAATTCCGTTGGGCATCAACCAAATATAACGATGTATTTTCAGAGTCGCTACTCGAATTTAAGACTATTCCGAGCAACCAAACGGATATATGCAAAGAGAAACTACTAGTCCGTCATAATGAGAGAGTACTCCAGGAGCTAATCTATGGGATAGGAAGGTGTTAGGCGGCACAACCCATCCTGCCTAACTTTCGCGTGCGTCTCACCTTATTATTTGTAAAGTTTTAAAATTATTTTATATTAATTTCAGAACTAGGGAAATGAGACATGCAATGGGGACAAATGGAAACGAACAACCAATCATGCTTGAAAAACTGATATGATCAATATAAGAATCTAGCCCATGAATAGAAGATGTACCCATACAAAACAAGATGGTAGTTAAGTCAGAGCAAAATCTTCACAGAATAAAAGAGTAACATACGCCAAAATAAGGTTGGTGTATGCCGCAGTAAGGCTAGCATATGCCACTCCTATCTAGCACATGTCAAGGAGCCATTTTGTATATGTTGTCACTCCGTTGGTCTAAACCCTACTTTCTAGTGTAATGAAAAGACCACCCACTTTCTAAGTATTAACATTAGCATATTTATTCTAAAATGAATGTTTTTGAAATCTTACAAATATTAGCAAAGATTATCAGGAGATATTGAAATTACTACCAAATCAAGAACACACAAAATGGAAAATGTAAGGACTAATGATTAAGCGCGATATAAAAGACCAAGAATGGCGCACGCTAAACACAGGATGCCTATGCCAATTCTAAAGTGGCGTAAGCTGGGTTGACCTTGGGTACGCCATTTGCTGGCTCATTCAACCTAGTGTATGCCACTTCAAGACTGGTCATGGCCCCATATTTTGTTCATTACAATAAAGGCCGTTCGAAGTGCAGTACTAGTATTGCTTACTGTCCTGATTTCAGAAATTATCCTCAAAACAATCACAAGTTAAGACTTGTATTCATACCTTTCTAAACCATTGATCTATTGGCTTTTTCTCTTTTAACTTATGGGTAATCAAGATCTAGGTTGGTAGAGAACGAATAAAAGATCTTCTCTTTCTTATCCACTTGCACTTAATGCTTTTTCAAATCAATTCTCTAAAATCCAAACCTTGACCCTTGGGTCAAAGGGGGTTTATATAGGTAAAACAAGACCTTCCCATTGGTTTAAAACCCTCAGCATAATGTCTGTTCGAGATATGCATGTAGTCCTTTGTGCCTAGTCAACTGACAGTGACCATACAGTTTGGACTAGTCAAAGATGGCGTACGATATGTCTTATGTGGTGTCTGCAACTCTTAAGATGGTGTGTGACATTAGGCATGCCGTACGCTATAATGACCAGGTCAAACAATTATGTTCCTTTATGTTTTGATTTTTTGGACAATTTTAATTGGCTGAAATTATTACCAAATTCATCCGGGACTTTTTCAGGATATTGGTATTCATTTTCATCATCAGAGAATTATCTGATCGTCACTCAAAGGTTCCAAAGAAGATTCAAATTCAAGTGTGTAGCATTCTTCGACGCAACTTAATAATCAATGAGTGACACAAGTGACATCGAAGATAGATAAACAACCAAATGGAATGGACCAGAACTTTCATGCTAAATCGTGCAGGTCATGCAATTCAAAATATGGTCTCGCTTCTTGAGTTGCCTCCGTTACCCATTACAGGAATCAAACCAGCATAGTTCATTGGGGCGATTCATGCAATATCAAACAATAAAAACTTCTCAAAAATCAATGGTCTCGGTAAACATGTCAGGATATCTATGCTTTGATCATGTCGACACTCAATGATCTGGATAAAACACCAGCCAATTTAAATAACCATGAATAGATAATCACACTAAGTGAGGTACAAGGTTCGAATAAACATACTGAAAATGAATAGTGATAAAGCAACCTAGAGGGGGGTGTGAATAGGTTGATGTCTCTTTTTTTATTTGTCAAACAACTCAAATAAATTATTAGTGTAGCAGGGTAAACAACAATAGTAAAGGTATTGAAACTAAGTAATTCGGAGATAAAAATTTTTATAGTGATTGAGCGATTTGTTTAGTCCACTCTTCATTGACGTTCCTCTGAACTGTTACCGGTATTTGCTATGATTCAGCACTTACACTTTGTTGTTTTACGAGGCCAACTTTTCCTACAAACAACCTTACCGATATACACGAACCGGTTCAATTCCTTGGTACACGCACACTAAGCTTGCAATAGCCTTTTCTAGCTACTAGTACATGCAGACTAGTGCTAAGTACAGAGATGATGAATAATGACATGAATAGTACCAATAGGGGTGAAATCGGTTCGATTCGGTAGGTTTTCACGCACATGCCGAACTGAACCGATTGGCTCAGGGTGAAATAATTAGATCCTGACCAAAATAACAAGCGAACTGATCGAAATTGATTCAAGGTGCTACGGTCCAACCAGTTCTCAAGGATTTCGAGTTGGGCTAAAAAACTATGTGGGCCTACTATGAATGGGATTCAAAATAGTTTGGGCCCAGTAATGATATAGGGCCATGCAAAAAATAAAAAGTTCACATAAAAACACTCGTTTGATCTTTTATTTATACAAATCGGTTGGTCCAATTTTATAATATATATCGGTTTTAGTTTGGTTTGGTTTAGTCTGGGGTCATTCTCGAAAAACAAAGACCGAACTTTTTTCAGGAAAAAATCAAAACCGATTGATTTGGCAAGTAGGCCGACCGAGGCCGACCAAACCTCAAAAATCTCGGTCGGTTTGGTTTGGTAGGTTTTTTTTTTCACTGCTAAGTACCACAACTAAATAATTAGTGCATAGAACCTAAGTGGATTTTGGCGCTCTCTCTCTCACTCTCTCGAGCTCAGAGATTTAATTTAGACACGCACACGTTATGTGAGATGTTTAATTGTTTGGGGACCCTTAAACTTGTTAAAATCTATTTTTTGGGAAATAGAGGAAGCACATCTTATTGGGACTTTTCACTCTCTCTACATTGGAGCTCCACATTGTCTCTACCACCATTGTCGATTTGCTTCACCATTTCACAATCCCTTTGACATTGGTGTGCTCTTGCCTTGCTCTATCCATATCCGAAGATTGATCGTGATTCGAAGGAGAAGGTTTCAAACTCTAAAAGTCTTGGAAGCTAGGTTTCCCTTTTTTTGCCAAATCTTTCGAACTAAAGCTTGAGGTAAGAATGTTTAACTTTCTTTATGTGTTTTATGGGTGATATTTGGTGAGTTTATGCTTAATTTGGTCATTTATGTGAGTATTGGAGATATTTTGTTCGAGACTTTTGCAATCTTCCAGAACCCAAAATCGCTTAGGTCACTCGAGCGACCTTCATATCGCTCGAGCGACGTGTACATTTTGGAAGTCGGTCAAGCGACATGTATATTTGGAAGTCGCTAGAGCAACTACCACTGTCTTGAGGTTGCTCGAGCGACATCACTTCGCTCAAGTGACATGGCCTATTTTGACAAGTTTTCACTTGGACTTTGGGATGGTTTATTTCTAGTTTTGGGCCATGTTTTAGAGCTTTTGTTGCGTTTACCGAATTGATTGGTTATTTCATGAACTTTGAATTTGTTATTGATAAATTTTGAAAAGTGATGAATCGTTATATATGCACTATGAACTTGCTATTTTACGTGGATTTGACACAATGCATCGTGGCCTGGCCTCCGTGAGAAGTTGTGCTAGTGATAAACGACTTGATACTAGTTTCCTTGGAGAGTGATACTAATTATGAAAATTGTCTAACTTCCTAAGAGAAGCGTGCTATTAAGATGACATATCTTGTTTGACTATCTTCGGGTGAGGTGTTTGTGGACAATTGAGATTGAACGGAACGTATAAAAATGATGAAATGGTTAACGAAACAGATTAAATGAACGATTGAATCACGAGATGAATATGTGAAACTTGATATATATCATTTATTTCTGGTTTAGTTTCATAATGTGCTTACATCGTTATGAACTGTTTACGTCACATCCCATAATATTTCATACTCATATAAAGTTGGCATATACATTCTTATTGGACTGTGTAGCTCACCTTATTACTTTTTAGGTGTTGTCCCGGACGTATAGCATGAAGTATGGTGATTGAGGACAACTTAGAGATATCAAACTTGAGTGAATTTTGGAAGGATTGTGCCCAATTATTATTTGATTATTCGATATATTAAGAATTTTATTTAATTAAGAGTGTAACTTTAATTTTGAAGATTTGGAGACTTTATTTGAGGATGAATGAGACCTCATGGGCTGAAGCGTATTTTACCCCTTAATTATCATAAAATAAGCGTTTTTATGTTAATTATGGTTGTCCAACATTCTGCGAGATCCCGATCCGAAGTTTACACATTAAAGGATTAAATTGTAATTTTAACAATTAAATCAGAATTAATTAAATTAATTTGGGTGTTTAAATAATTTAATTGGGGGTTAATTTTAATTGCCTTTACGATAAAAATTAATTTAGTAGCGTATCGAGAACGCGTATACTTCCTAGGAGTTCGAAAGAGTATTGACGGACGATTGCGTATTTTGTGAAAGGGTTGTAAAGTTGGACCAAAAGATGGAGAGTACCCAAATATTTTTTTTCCCTTTGCAGTTAAAATAGGTTAACATTAGATTTATTTTTCGTTGGCAAGGAGGAGTCATCAAGTTTTCTTTTAAACTTGACACCAAACACCTCATGCTAGTTACTCCAATCCATATTTAAACCATGGAAGCTCCTCTCCTTTCCCTTTTGCTTCTATTTTTTCGTGGGATTAGAGAGTGGGAGAGAGAGGAGGAGGAGGAGGAGGAGGAAGCACCTTAACTTGTTATGATTCTTGAATTCTTTTGTGTATTAGTTGGTTATGTCAAAGTTTTATCATGTGTGTAAGTTAATTCGGACTTGAGTTAGCCTAGCTGCTGCAGCTAGAGATAAGTAAGCATGGATAAGAGTTGAAAAAACTGAACCACCTTAGATAGTGTTTTGGCAATGTTAAATGGAGAGATAGAGGCGTTTTGAGAAGTTGTAGAGTGCAACCAAGGCAAAATAGACGAAGAATAGACTATCTGTATCGTTCAGTCGTAAGCCCAGATGTCAAACTAGCTGTGACTCTAGACGACCGATCCCACCACTGGCATGAAGACCGGTCTAACTACCGACTTGTATTGTGTTATGTAGTTTTAATTCGGGCTTGTTATCAACTATGAGTACACACTATAGCAACCTAAGAAAGGACCTACCCCTGTTCTATATTCATATTATGACTTGGATATTTTGATACTCGTACCAACTTTGGGATTTGAGGCAATGTGATGTAGTGAGTCCAAAACGTTAGTAATAACATTTACGTACTAGAATGGTTTTGATACTTTGTGTTCCATTTGTATTAGGATTCAATCGCAACATTGGAGTTCAAGCGAATCGTTGAGTCACTTATTGCGAAGAAAGGTGAGTCCGGATATATTTTCTTTACTTGATTATTTAAAAAATGTGTTATAGCATAAGATATTGTCTGATTACAATGAAAATCTGTTTTACATTTAAAAACACGCTTAAACAAATTATATGATTGGATATCACAAAACCAAGCTGTAATTTACTTTTTTTATATAAGATGATTATGAAATGACATCTCATAACACAGTGAAACCCTGACCGCTGGAAGTGAGAAAAACGGTTATTTAAAATAAAGGAAAGTTCCACGACCAAGTGGCTGCTGAAGATGAGAAAAATGGTGATTTGTAATAAGTGATGATAGTCACATGATCATTTTTCATCGAACTTCTTAACCCTTATGGAAAGAAATTTTCACGTGATTCTAAATATAAATGTGATTTGGATCAAAATGCAAAGTCATCGGTTCTAACATTATGTTCATATGTCTCAGTGTATCAGTGTATAACTAACATTCTATAGAGCGTTGTAAGCATGAGTAATGCACTAGTATGTGTACAAGCATATGTATAAATACATAATATATACAAAAAACATACACGTATATACATATACACAAATATCCCATATATGATATACCTATACATACACATACACGTACACATACAAATATCACATCACAAGTTCATACATATACATAAATCCATATACACAATAAATACAATACACACAAAATACAAAAGCTATAAATATATATTTGTTTACATTTGAATTGTGCACGCAAAGAGAGACAAAGAGAGAAGATCGGCGGTGAACCGAAAACCAACAAAGTCATCAACGAAGGTCGGAGAAGATCGAGGAGGGTGTGAAGAAGAGGAGAAAATAGATCACAAGAGCAAGAAATCTAAGAGTTATGGAAAATTCTCATCCTTCACCAACATATTTGAATTTGAACTAGAATGCCTTTTGCTGATGCATTCTTATTTAGAAGTGTTAATGTATCATTTTGCTGATGCACTGTTATTTAAAAGTGTTAATTGCATGTCATTGAATGCATTCTATCTTAGTGCATTCATTTTATACGTTCTCCATTTACGCGGAGCTTCAATTCGTTTTCATGCAGCGCGTGGTGTCATCCGCTGGCGCAAAAAACACATGCTAATATCGTGCTTTGGAGTATTTTTAGAAAAAGTGTAATATCTTTATAAATTCTTTTCGGTTACATATTACTAAAAAAAAATGCGTAATTATTAGCTTTTGCTGGGTAGCCTAAAATTAAAAGGCCCGAAACAAAGCATTGGTCTGTGTGGGTTGGGAACAGAGATAAAGAAGGCTATGGACATTGCCATCTGCGGCCGAGTCGCTCTCTCAACCAATCAAGGCTTCCACCCCAAACCAGGTACTCTTTCTCTCCCTCTCTCTCCCTCTGCGTGTGTGTGAGCGCGTGCTTGTGTATATATATTGTATATTCAGCGATTGGTTTTACAAATCATATTCTAATTTGTCTTTCATGACTAACGGGTATGTGAATTCTTGAATATGAACTGGGTCTTCCAAGCTTTCGACCAAAAGTGAAACTAATATGCTTTACATATCCATAGATTGCACTAAATACTAGTTCCAATGTGAATTGAGGGCAAAATAGAACAACATATTAGGGCTAATCTGTCAATTGAGAAATTACAAGAAGGGAAGAGGTTCCATCATAGTTTGATGTACAGAGAACCGATAACACAAATACAAGGGAAGTCCAAAACGACTGAAAACCTGTGACTTCAAGCACAACAGATATATGGGTTTCATATTTCATGTTTTTCGTTTAAAAGACTGATATCTGCTGTGGAAATACAAGCACTTGCTACTTCTAAATTTTGAATGATAACTTTATCTGTGGTGGGAAGATCAAAGGTTGTCTAAGTTTTCTTTGTTTGGAGACCATAAATGAACCGCATGATAATTCAATAACTAGCCAAAGGGGGGGACGGTTCCTTCACGACATCAACTTTCCCATTGAACTGTTCAGATGTGCAGAGTGTATAGAAATAATTGAAAGTGTAGAGTGCGTGAAAGGTGCAGTGAATGTGATAATTTGTGATTATGTCCTTGACCCCTGGTTCTTGGTCTTTGGTTGGCAGAACTGTTTTATATTTTGGTTCCTTGGCTTGAGATTTTATGGAAGAGCTCAATCTTCAAGTTGAGCCTTTTGACACACACGCACACGCACACGTCCATCTGCTTCTATGGTGCAGGACTGGAGGTAAATATCGTAATGCTGTTCCATTGGATGAAATTTGTTAACCACATGTAAGTGTTGATAATGGGAATTCTAGGCGGACCAGCACATTGTGTCGGGGATTTTGTTTATTGAATGCATGGTCAAAATAGTTTCTCTTCATTAGGATTGCCAGTCGTTAATGTCAGTTATTTAGAGAATTAAATCTTAAGTTAGGGACTGTGTTACTTATTTAGAGACATATGGTTTGCGTAGTTATAATGCATGATTGTACGATAAGGTATAAATGGCAGATATGGGAGTCGGCCAAGGAAAAAATGGTATTTCTAAGATAAAAAAGGATTTTGTTGTCGCTCAAACAAGAATATTCATATGCCTGATTACAATTAGAAGTTTCAAAACTTTTTATGTTGCCTATGCTACATGGACTCCGGTATGGGAGTTTAAGTGCGGGTATGTGTCCAATTGTCAGATCCATCTAATTTTCGTCTTAAGGACATGGGAACACGGAAGAACATTCATATTCTTTAGGATATTTCATTCATTTCCTACGATAATTGAATTATAAAAGTTGCATTGGGGCTTGCATTAATGCTGTAGGAAGTGTGTGCATGGTTCATGGTAATCTAATTTCAAAACAAACTTGCAAGTGAATGTCCACCTAAACTTGTTGGATGTGGATCTCATACTCTTGTCTAAGTTTCAAGTGTCCAATACAGGTATTGCTAAATTCTTAAGAGTTTCCCGCGTTAATAAGAAATGGTTTTGGTCAGCTTGCCTTAAAAGGACAAAGTGGCACCTGAATCTCCAAGAATCCTAATAAAGGAGTGCTTAATCCATTATTGTTCATTCCTATTGATCAATTAAAAGTTTTTTTTTTTAATCAACAATGTAAGGTTCCACTAACAAAATGAAGAGATCAAAGTAATTAAGGAGATGGCGAACAAGGAGTCGTCTAAGTATAATTGAGGCGATAAAAAAAATTGCATTTCAAAAATCAGAAGGGAGAGATAGAATGGACTTAACAAAGTTCAAGACAAAGGTATAATAAAAGAGTTTTGCTATGGACTCCTTAACCCCTGAGAACCCACTCATGTCCTACTAATGGCTACTTTGCTTTAATAGTTGATTAACTAGTAGTCTATGAAGCACGGGTACTGGTACGCGGTACGGGTACGGGGTACGGCAAAATCTCAAAAAGTAGGGTACGGGTACGGCCGGGTATGTTAATATTATTTTATTTTATTTTAATTATTTTATTATATTTTAATTATTTTATTATATTTTATTGTATGAAACAAAATATAAACTCATTTTACCAATAAAAAACAACATACCAATCAAAAACAACATAAATAAATTAGTACCTTGAAATAAACCATAAAAATTCATAAAAAAAAAGGAAAGTATATTATGCTTTAAAATAAACCATAAAAATTCATGGAAACTTGAAATAACTAGGATCAGAAAAGGTAAAGGAAGTAACATAAGAAACAACTACAGAATAGAACAACAGAGAACCATAAGAAGCAAGTCAGCAACATAAGAAACAACTTTCCAGCATAGAACTCTATGTACCTTAGATCTATGCTCCAACAGAGAACTCGAGGGAGAGAGAACCCGAGGGAGAGAGAGCGAGAGCGAGGGAGAGAGCGAGGGAGAGAGAGAGCGCGAGGGAGAGAGAGAGAACTGGGTTTGAACGGGCAGGAGCGCACAGCAGCCTGGAATGGTCCGAATGGAGAAGAAGATGTTAACGTTATATTGTAGGGTTTTATTATATTATAATTTTAACATTTTACCCCCTGAAATTAGAAATAACTTACAAAACGACCCCTCTATTTATTTTTTTTACGGTTTTACCCAATTTCGTACCGGAGAGCCGTACCCCTCGCGTACCGGAGCCGTACCCAACTCTGAAAACGTACCGGAGCCGTTTTTGCCGTACCCGGTACCGCAAAAAACGTACCGGAGCTGTACCCGTACCGTACCGATACCCGGTACTCGTACGGCGTCATTTTCGGAGTACCCGTGCTTCATAGCTAGTAGTCCATTACTGATTAAGGATATGGTATTGGTGCTTGTCTTACCCACTTTAAGTCTTTGGATAACGGCTCCATTTGTTGGTGGTTATAAGCTAAATTTGGCTCATTTGCTTTATAAGGTTAATAAGTGGTGTTTAGTGGCGATTATAAAAAAATCGCTTAGTTAGCTTTCTAGCTCAATAGTACCTCTAAAGAATTATTGCGGTCAATCGAGTGATTGATATAATAAAAAGCTATTCTATAACGTATTTAACCAAAGTGCGGGAGATGCCTCCCCGTAGGGCCCAGCTTGCTTTCTACCCAGAAGAACCGCTCACTAGCTAGCCGGACAAGTTGGGGGCCTTTAAGAGGATGGACACGGACATGTGGATAGAATTTATTAATTTTACAAATATATCTAAGGATTTAAAGTAAAAATCAAACACCATTTTTTCAATCATGTTAAGAGGGTAAAAAAACACAACCAATCCACAATTAATATATGTATGCATAAACTACACATCCTTAAAAATATTAACTTGGGGCCAACTTTTAAAAAACTTGAGTTTTAACCCCCAAGTATCCTCAAAGTGTGCCTAGTGTCCAGGATATGTGCCAAAGTATCCCTATCCGGTCGGACTAAACAAAATACGATGAAAAAAATTAAACACGTAATTCATGTGTGTCCGACACATGTTCGAGAGCAGGAGTGTCTCCGATATGTACCAAAGTATCCCCATCCGGTCCGACTAAACAAAATATGATTAAAAAAATTAAACACGTAATTCGGGTGTGTCCAACACATGTTGAAGAGTGGAGTGTCGCGTTTGGATACAGATACTTGAGGCTGGTTGACGCATCCGTGCTTTTAAAAACCAAACAGATTCACTTTCTTTTTAAACTTATAAAAAGCTACATGAAGCATCTTTATGACTAATATTAAGTCTTTTACGTAAATAATCAAGCAAATCGCAATCTAAAAACTGAACGTATATATAACTACAGTCGAGGACAAAATAGTATATTGAATAGTGTTTGGCTAGATATAGGATATTGAATAGGGCTTTGCTAGTAATAGGGAAACATATCGAACCGCAAATCTTGGCATGAAGGTTCGACCCCGTCCTTGGCCTCATCTAGAAAATGAATGTTTGTAGATTGGTCTAATTCTTTCTGAAACACAAAAAAAAGTTTGGTAGAGAACTAAATCAACACTCCTTAACAGTGGGATGAATTATGTCTAATAACCAACCCTCGGAAGAATAACTTACTAAGGTGAATAGCATATTGTTTTTGCCACAATATGAGCGCAAAGCCCTTTCTGAATGCTTCGCCTATCTAGACATGCCATCCAATCCCTGATAATAAAAAATGAAGGAATCCCCTTAAGTGGAGAAGAAACAAAAGCCAAGCGTGTGTCAAAATAAGAAATCTTAGCCTGAGATGAATACCTTGAACGGAGAAGATACAAAAGCCAAAAGGATGACACATAACTAATCCTAACCCAAGAGTAATCCCCAATCTTTTCTTAGGTAATATATGGTAAAACAAAGTTCAGAGCAAAAAGTGAAACTCCAAATGCCGAGAATACTTGAAAGTGGTGGTGGTTATTAACAAATGACCTTGTTGTACTTTTTTTTTCAACTGGATCATTCTTTTTTGTTTGTACTCTCTCTCTCTCTCTCTCTCTCTCTCTCCCTCTCTCTCTCTCCCTCCCTCCGTCTCTCTCTCCCTCTCTCACCCCCTCTCTCTCTCCCCCTCTCCCTCTCCCTCTCCTCCCTCGCTCTCTCTCTCTTTTCCAGTTATATTCCTTACTTTTCCCAGCCTTAATATTCATATGAAGGTAAGACTCATGTTACATTTTTCTACAGGATACTCTATTTTATTTACCATCAGATCATGCCTGTACTTTCTTCTTCTGGCCTTCCCTCTATCTATGTAGTTACTTTTCACTCATCCAAGGCCTACTATTCATGTTAAATAGGACTAAGTTGTTGTGAAACTCACCCACTGCATTTAGAAATAATCTCCCATCACAATTCAAAGATTCCTTGAGGTTTCAAGGGAAGAGGAAATTATTCTAGTTGAAATATTTACACGTTCATTATGCATTCTTTAGTTGTAAAGCAATTCTTCAATCTGGGATCGAGACTAGTTGAAATTTGGGGTTCTTTAATATGAATTCCCAATCATTAACTGACAAACCCAATCCGGTGAGACCTGCGCGAGGACCAAAGCTACTGATCGGGTGGTTGCAGCATTCGAATAACCCGACATGTTTGAATTGGATGGCTCCCAAGCACGCCCATGATTGTAAAATGGAACTTCACAACATTAATGTTTGTACTTTGTATGTCATTTTGAAGAATGCATAATGAACCTGTATCCACATTCAAATAGGGTTCCGTTTCATTTAAAAACACGATTCATGAAGTTTAACAATCTAATTTATGCAATTGATTTTCTCATCTCCTTGTTAAGGAAAAAGTGTTACTCATTCATAGGCCAGAGTTTATCCCATTTGCACCTTTTGATTTGTTTTCCATCTGGCTTGCTATAAAAGGAACAATCAAGTTATTTGGTACCGTTTTATTTGGAAGTTCAAAGTGTATGTGGTTAATTTTCTTCTATATGAATTTCTATCGAAGATATATCTTTTGTCATAAAATATTTGAAATTATCCATACTCAGCGAGTTTAGAATATATGCTCAGGAAAGATTCCAAAACATGATGGTATCCACACGCATTCTCTTTCTAATTGACGTTCCTATATTGGACAATCATATTTTATGATGAGTTTTTCCTTTTTTTCCCACTTGGTAGATGAAATATCATCTGGCTTCATGCCCTGGTCTTTTTAATTTGACGATTCCTTTTGATCCTCACATTTGATTAATGACTTTTATGGCAGGTGACACATACACTCTCCATAAGCAATGCATAAACCGGAACATTTTTTTGTCAATACCAGCCACAACATCAGGGAAAGGTGGCGGTGTCTTGGAAAAGCCGACCATAGAGAAAGCGAAACCTGGTCGCAAATCTGAATTCGGTGTGAGGTACGGATAGTGGTAGGTCGTTTTTCACACCAGAAGAAAATATTAAAATTGAGCCAAAACCTCAATTCAAATAAAGTAGTGGCTTGAGTCCAAATATCGTGTCATACTAATCAAGAGGCTAAATTCTATTATTTTAAAAATCAATTCTCGATTCAATTCAGAAAAAGATTGTTGGTTGTGAGTTTATCCAACAAAAGTATATTAGGAAAATTAAATAGATGCTAATTTGAATTCAAGTGTTGAGAAGGTGTTAGAATTATGATTCCACCTAAATTCATAACTAAGTTAATGTACCAATTTAGAAATTTAGTAATTAAAATGATTAAGAGTCTTAAGACCCATTATGGCTACAAGACCTAACTGTGTCTCCAAGAAATTATATGCAATTGAATTCCAGGCATAATCTATGTTCACCTAGCACAAATCATCTATAGGAGTCTGTAGACTATCTCGAAACAAAATAATTTAATGACATTGTTGTCAGAGATTAATCAGAGTGTTTAGGGTTAGTTAATCATTTTACGCTAATACACATATAATACATATATAGAATGGGTACAAGGTCAAAAAGACAAAAAAAAACCTCAAACCTAATACGAAGAATATTGTACAAACGTATAATAACAAAACTCTTAACACTCCCTCAAGCTAGAACATAGATATCATATAGACCTAGCTTGTTACATAGTAGCTTTAATAGTGGTTGGCTTAATGACTTGGTGAAGATACTAGCCAATTGAGCGCCTGTAGACACAAAATGAGTAACAATCACGCCACTATTCACCTTCTTTTGAACAAGGTGGCAATCGACTTTAATATGTTTGGTTCTCTCATGAAACACATGATTAGATGCAATATGAATGGCTGCTTGAATAGATGCTTGATTATTGCAATACATATTCATGGGCAACTGCACATGAAAGCCTCTCTTCAAGGAAGGACCGTAGCCACCGTACCTAAATAATCTCACATGTAGTGTGTGCCATGACACAGTACTCGACTTCTGCAGTAGATCTTGCAACAACTTGTTTACTTCTTACTTTTCCAAGTCACGAGATTACCAACTTGGAAAACACAATAGCCAGTATTGGATCTTCTTGTGAATATATATTCTGTCATTTTATATCTAATTAAGGGTAGATTAGTCTATATCTAATTAAGGGTAGATTAGTCTTTATGTTATTAGGGTTTAGTTGTTCTCTTTTTCTATTTAAGTACTCTTACGTTCATTGTAAATACATTCTTTTCCAATGGAATAATACGTTGTTCTCTCTCACCTTTGCAATCTATCATGGTATCAGAGCCAGTCATCTGGCCATCGTCTCCCTCCTAGAACGACAACGCCGCTTATTTTCTGTTGTTCATTGCAATCAACGCCGCTCTTCTCCCCAGTCGAACAACGCTCCTCTCTTTGCATCGACCAGTCGACGATCTTCTCCTTCCAGTCGACGATCTTCTCCTTCCAGCCACCGTCGCCCACCGTCGCCCAACCACCTGCCGCCATCGATCGTCGAAAACCCTTCGCCGACCGTCGGCGACCACTCTCCAGTCACCGGCGACTCCCACCGTTCTTGATTGGGTATCGTCTGATCCCACCGTTCTTGATACCATCCCACCGTTCTTGATTGGGTATCGTCTGATCCCACCGTTCTTGATACCATCCCACCGTTCTTGATTGGGTATCGTCTGATCCCAGATTGGGTATCGTCTGATTGGGTTCTCCCATCGTAAGTTCTGTATTTTGGTACTGGTTTGTTACGAAGTCTCTGTATTTTACAATGTCAGACGATAAAACTTTTAATGCTATTAGCGTACGATTGACTGGCAGTAACTACTCTTATTGGGCTAAAGTTATGAAAAACTTTGTTGTTGGAAGAGGCATGTGGAGTCATGTAACAGGGGTTATTGTCAAACCTACCCCGCCAGAGCAATCAGGTTCGTCAGGTGCGAAAACAGAGGAGGATCCTTCATACACTAAACAACATGCAGCATATGTCCTCGCATTTGACAAATGGGAATTGGAAAATGCACGAATTCTTACGTGGTTTCATAATTCTGTGAAGCCTAGCATTGGTATGAATTTCTCGAAATATGATACGGCAAAGGAAGTTTGGGATTATTTGCGGGGTATGTATCTTCAGTCCAATTTTGCAAAGGAGTATGACCTTGAGGCTACAATCCGAGATGCTAAGCAACATGGTAAATCTATTCAGGATTTTTACACTGAGATGACACAATATTGGGATCAGTTAGCTTTGATGGAACCTGAAGGCATGCAGTCTTTTGACTCCATTCTTGAGTATCGTGAGAGGCGTCGTCTTGTTCAGTTTCTTATGGCCCTTCGTGGGGAATTTGAGCTGCTTCGTGGGGCTATGGTTTATCGTATTCCCCTTCCCACTGTTGATGCTGCAGTTCATGAGCTTATTGCTGAGGAAACTAGGCTTAAGATGTCCTCTATTGCATCTCCTTCTCAGTCTGTATTTGCTGCTCCACCTACTCAGTCTATGTCCCCTCTTTTGCCTACTCCAGCTTCTCACCAAATTCAGGTTACAGGCAAGCCTAGGCCTCGTGTTGCTATGGATGAGTGTAGCTTTTGTCGTCAGAAGGGCCACTGGAAGGATTCTTGCCCCAAACTGATGGGACAAAATTCTCGTCCTAAGCCATCCACTTCTTCTCGTCCACCTCAGCAATATCAACAATTTTCTCGGCCACCACAGCAACATAAGCAGGTTTCTCGGCCTCCATCAGCTTTTGCTACCTCTGATGGGGTCCCTCCTTCTCTTTCGTTTGACCAGTTTCAGCAATATCAGCAGTTTCAGCAGTATCAGGCATCTTTGGCTACCCAGCCAAATCATTCAGCTATGACCACCACTCAGTCAGGTTTGCTTGGTTCCTATACCACAGGTATCCTACCTACCACATGGATTTTTGATTCTGGTTGCTCCCATCATATGACACCCGTTTTATCCCTACTAAGTCATTGTGTCTCCCCCACTTCTCCTATTAGTATTTCTACTGCAAATGGGTCCCCTATGCATGTTGTCTCTATTGGGTCTATTCTCCCAACCCCATTTTCTTTTCTCTCTATCCCTAATGTGTTTTATGTTCCTCAGTTGACCCTTAGCCTTCTTTCCATTACTCAATTGTCTGATTCTGGTTTTGATGTTTTGTTTTCCTCTTCTGGTTGTATTGTGCAGGATCGGATGTCCAAGAAGCAGATTGGGACCGGGCGTAGAGTTGGTGATCTTTATGTTTTAGAGGAGTTACATGTTCCTATCGAGTCTACACCCACTGTCATGTCTTCATTTCGTTTAGATCAGCAGTCCTCTCCTTTTTATCTTTGGCATTCTAGATTAGGGCATTTATCTAGTGAACGTTTGAAAGTTTTAGTTAATTCTGGTCATTTGGGACACACTTCTGTTAGTGATATTTCTGAATGCAGTGGTTGTAAACTTGCCAAGATGTCGGCTTTACCTTTTAATAAAAGTACCTCTATTTCTACTTCCCCATTTGAGCTTGTTCATACAGATTTGTGGGGACCTTCCCCCATTGCAACTCAAGGTGGTTCCCGTTATTATGTGTCATTTGTTGATGATTTTACTAGATTCACATGGGTTTATTTATTGACACATAAATCGGATTTTTACCACATTTATCGCACTTTTCACTCCATGGTCCAAACTCAGTTTTCTACCAAAATCAAAGTTCTTCGCTCTGATTTAGGGGGCGAATATTCTTTGGGTGAATTCACGCACTTTCTAGCCACTCACGGGACTATTCACCAGTCTTCATGTACTGACACTCCATCTCAGAATGGACGCGCTGAACGTAAGCATCGTCATCTTCTAAACACTGCAAGGTCTCTTCTTTTATCCTCCTCTGTGCCTGCCGTTTTTTGGGGAGAAGCTGTGCTCACTGCAACTTATCTTCTTAATCGGATGCCTACTCCTCTTTTGTCTGGTTTGACCCCATATGAACGGCTTTATGGCAACGTTCCCAACTTTTCTCTTCTCCGTGTTTTTGGCTGCGCCTGTTTTGTTCTTCTCCCTCAAAAGAGTCGGACTAAGCTTAGTGCTCGCTGTGTCTTGTGCGTCTTCTTAGGATATGGCATCCAGCAGAAGGGCTACCGTTGTTATGATCCTGTCACTCAGAAATTGTATGTGTCTCGACATGTTACCTTTCTCGAGCGTTTGCCCTTTTCTCTCTTCCACCCACCCAAACGCCTGTTGCCAAAGAGGATCTTGTGCATATTGATCCATTCCCATTAGAAGTCCCTGTAGAAGAGTATGTTAGTACCCTCGACCTGTCAGATGTTTCAAAGGTTCCTTCTTCTCCCTCCTATCCTATTTCTCCTTTTCCACAACACTATGTCCGACGTGCTCCTCCAACTCCGCGCCCTCCATCTGCTTCACCAGACTCTGATCCGCCTGAACCCCGGTATCCCCCTCGTGACCGTCGCCCACCGGTAAGACTTGGTTTTACTAATACTTGTTTTACCTCTTCTTATTGCTCCTTCTTATCTCGTCTTCATACCTACTTTGAACCTCGGTCTTACAAAGAAGTTTGTAATGATCCAAACTGGGTATCTGCGATGAATGATGAACTTACTGCTCTTGCTAATACTCAGACTTGGGACTTAGTTACCCTTCCAGATGGTAAGAATCTTATTGGTTGCAAATGGGTCTTTAAAGTTAAGACTCATTCTGATGGTTCTTTGGAGCGATACAAAGCTCGCTTAGTTGCCAAGGGTTTCTCGCAGGAATATGGTATTGATTATGAGGAGACCTTCGCTCCTGTTGCCAAAATGACATCTGTTCGCCTGTTAATTTCTATGGCTGCTGTGCACCAATGGCCTCTCTTTCAATTGGATGTTAAAAATGCATTTCTCAATGGTTATCTCACCGAGGAAGTTTATATGCGTCCTCCTCCAGGATTCTCTCATGCTCCTGGTCTTGTTTGTCGTCTCCGTCGAGCCTTGTATGGTCTTAAACAGTCTCCTCGTGCTTGGTATGCTCGCTTTCATGATGTGGTTTTACAGATTGGTTTTCAACCCAGCACACACGAATCTGCTCTTTTTATTCGTCGTACTTCGCAGGGTTTGGTTCTTATTTTGCTCTATGTTGATGACATGATTATTACGGGCTCTGACTCTACTGCTATTGATGAGGTTAAACGGCATTTGTTTCACGAATTTGAGATGAAAGACTTGGGTCCTCTTCGGTATTTTCTTGGCATCGAAGTGGCATCTTCTTCTGACGGCTATCTCTTAACTCAAACTAAGTATGCCACTGATATTCTTCACCGTGCTCAACTTACTGATGACAAAGTTGTTGATACTCCTATTGAATTACATGCTAAGTTCTCTCCTTCTGATGGGGTATCTCTTGCTGATCCTACCGAGTATCGTGAGCTTGTTGGTTGTTTAGTTTATCTCACCGTTACTCGGCCCGATATTTCCTATGTTGTGCATGTCATCAGTCAGTTTGTATGTGCCCCTCGCTCTACGCATTGGGCTGCCTTGCTTCGCATTCTGCGCTATGTTCGTGGCACCATGTTTCAATGTCTACATCTCTCTTCTTCTTCTGCCTTGACTCTTATGGCTTACGCTGATGCTGATTGGGCTGGTGATCCTTCTGACCGCAAGTCTACCTCTGGCTATTGTGTGTTTTTGGGCGACTCACTTATTTCCTGGAAAAGCAAGAAGCAATCTGTTATTGCTCGTTCTACTGCGGAGGCCGAGTATCGTGCTATGGCCCATGCTACTTCCGAAGTTGTTTGGCTCCGTTGGCTTTTATCTGATATGGGTGTTTCTCTCTCCTCCCCTACGCCTCTTTATTGTGACAATAAAAGTGCTATTCAAATTGCCCATAATACGGTTTTCCACGAGCGCACGAAGCATATCGAGATTGATTGTCACTTCATTCGCCACCATCTTCAGTCCGGCACTATCACCCTCCCATTTGTCTCCTCTTCTCTTCAATTGGCTGATTTCTTCACCAAGACGCACACCGCCGCTCGCTTTCGCTTTCTCCTTGGCAAACTCTCGATGCTCTCCGGGCTCGCATCATGAGTTTGAGGGGGGGTGTGAATATATATTCCGTCATTTTATATCTAATTAAGGGTAGATTAGTCTATATCTAATTAAGGGTAGATTAGTCTTTATGTTATTAGGGTTTAGTTGTTCTCTTTTTCTATTTAAGTACTCTTACGTTCATTGTAAATACATTCTTTTCCAATGGAATAATACGTTGTTCTCTCTCACCTTTGCAATCTATCACTTCTATCAGAAGGTCCCCTGCCCAATCTGAATTAGTAAATTGCCTCAGACACGTAAATGAGGACTAGCTTGGTAAAACAGACCCCGTCTTGGATGAGATTTAGATACTTCACTATACCAAGAACAACCTCTCAATAAGGAAGTCGAGTTGCAGACATAAACTAACTCACCAAATTGTAAATGAAATATGAGGATGCATAATGATAAGATAATTCAACCTACCAACCGATCAACGATACTGGTTCAAGACTAGGAAGTAGCTCCCCCGATCACACAGTTTGACATTAGGATCTATAGGAGTATCCACAGATCTCGATTCCAATAATCTAGTTTCCTCTAAAATATCCAGAACATACTTGCACTGAGACAAATTAATTCCGTCATTTGACTAAGCCACCCCAATATCTAAGAAGTATCATAGCCTACCCAAATCCCTAGTATGGAACTATTGTTATAGGAACTCCTTCAACTTGGCAATGTCTTGCCGGTCATCACCTATAATAATGATGATGTGAGAGAGAAGATTGAATGATTTGAATGACAATGGCGCATGTTGAACTTTAGGACAATATCACTGAACTTGTCAAACTAAGCTCTCGAAGATTGTTTGAAAGTGTTTTACAAAGTCAACATACTTGAGTACGTGCCCCCTAAGCAACAAAACTAGGTAGTTTCTCCATATGGACCTCCTCAATAAGATCACCATGTAAAAAGACATTTTTAACATCAAGCTAAAATAAGGGACAACCAAGACTGGCAATAAGAGAGAGGAGCCGTACACAGTCGATCTTGGTAATGGGAGAAAAACTCTTAGCATAATCAACACCATAAGTCTGGGTTTAGCCCTTGACAACACACCGTGCTTTGTACCGCTCAACGGATCTATCTGGGTGGTTTTACCAAGAGGAAAAGGAACCAACTCTCAGGTCTATGTGGTGAAGAAAATAGAAATCTTATCCTCCGTAGCTGTCCGCCACTAAGAAATAAATAAGATCTCCTGAACAGTGTTAGGAACATAAATAGAAGAAAGAGAAGTAGCAAATGCACGAAGTAAGTGAGACAATTGATCATAAGAAACATATTGGATAATGGAATGTGAAATATTAGTACGAACATATTTGCGAAGGGAGTCAGGAGACGGAGGAGGATTTGACGGTGAAGAATAAGATAGCGCAACAGGTTAAGATGGAGCTGGCGGCATTTCGAAGTGGTGGACATATACCTACAAGGGTTTCATATGAGATATAACAGGACGGGTAACCATAGGAAATACATGAATCAATAAGATCTGTGGTGAATGAAAAGATGGAAACGACTCATTAAATGTAACATCCACACATACAAAATGACGATGAGAGGACAAAGAGTAACACTTATACCTTTTTTAGTGCAAGAGTAGCCGAGAAAGTCACACTAAGTGGTCCAAGGATCAAGTTTATCCCCATTGAATCTAGAGCACGAACATAACATGTGTACCCAAAAACCCGTAGTAGTAAGGAGTGAAGAGGACAGTCAGGGAATAAGATTGTATGAGCTATCTGACACCTAAGGACAATGAATTGCATATGATTGATCAAGTGGCATGTCGTAAGAACATCACTCTAGTAAGTCTTAATAACTTGCATTTGTAGTAACAGTGCATGCATAACCTCGTATACATGATGAATCTTGCATTCACCAACGCCATTTTGTTGTGGGGTCTATGCACAAGATTGATGAAGAATACTATGATCATAAAAAAATTGAGACAAAGTAGGATGAAAATATTTACGTGTATTGTCAAAACAAAACACTGAGTATCAAATTGAGTTTTAATTTCCATGTAAAATGACTTACAAATTGAAGACAACTCTGATTGTTCTTTCATAAGATAAAAGTACGTAACATGGGAGAAATCATTAAAAAAATATAATAATACTGAAAATAAAAAACGTTAGGACTTGGTAAGGACTTGGTAAATTTACGAAGTCATGAGAGAAAAAAATATAATAATACTGAAAATAAAAAACGTTAAAACACAATCATGAGAGAAAAATATGACGAAGTCATTTAAGGACTTGGTAAATTGACCAATAGACATAAAAGTTAAATAGAAAACGAGGAAAGCGCAATACAGAAGCTAAACGGAAGAAGTATCCGAAACAGAACCCAAACTAGTAATGTGAGTGGTAGAACCATTTGTTAGGGTAACTCAAGATGTTTACCAGCATACTGGCCATCAAAGAAAAAACACTAGATGTGCCAATATATGATCAGATGTGCCAGAATCAATATCCCAAGGAGTAGGAGAAAGAGAGGACGCAATACAAGCAACATAAAGACCTGTCTTAGCAAGCGTAGCAGCGAAGGAAGCACCCGCAGAGAGAGTCTGAACTGACACAAGATGTTGGTCAGTAGGGCAAGTAACCTATTGAGTATCCTCAGAAGTAGTGGTCTGATGAGCTTGAGGAAAACCATGAAGGTCATACAAATACTCCACTGTATAACTGATCATTCCACAATTAGTGCACAATCTAGAACCACAACCCTGATCATGGTCACCTCTCCTTTACTGACACCCTCAACGACTAAAGCTACGACCTCCATGACCATAGTCACAACCTCGATAACCGCGACCACCTCCCCCTAACTCACAACCACAGTCGCGTCTTCAGCCAGTAAGAGTGTCAAATCCACCAGAAACAATGGAAGCCATAGCAGAACGATAAAAGGGAGCCGCGATAGTAGTGCTAGTATGGGAGACAGACAATTGACGAAGCCGACTAAAAACCTCACTCAAAAAAGGTAAATCATGAGTCCCCAACAATTTTGAGCAAATTGAGATCATAAGATGAGTGTAAGCCAAATAAGACTCATGTTCGCACTACATAAACTAAATATTAGTAGAAATAGGCTGGCAAATATTGAGCTCCTCACATATACTGCGAAACTGGGTATAGTAATCTTTTAAAGATAGCTCACTAAGAGAAAAAAAAAATATGTCTGATGAAGATCATATGTCTGTCTCAGATTATTGTCACTCGGAATGCAATTCCCGAGCTTGACGCCATATAAGTTTGGCAGTAGGCAAGAAGACCAAGATACCACTAATCTAAGGCTCCTTACTATTCCACAACCTAACACAAAACTAAGCATTCTTTGCATTCCAATCACTATCCTCAACGGCCTTCACCAGCGAAGCATAATGTTTTCCATTTAAACATGTGGAAGTGATAAACATCAGATTCGGAGACCAAGAATCTGATAGACCAGCAGGAACAGTAGAATTAGAAGCCATTGCGAACAAAACACTATAATGGAGGTAGCACCACTAACAACAGATCAACAACAACCCACTAATCAATAGTCAACAACAGATCATGAGACAAGAGGAACAGCGAATAACCCAGATGCCATGGTGAAACCATACTCAACAAATAAGCATAACGATGTAAGAGAAAACAATAATACTCCCATCAGCAGAAAGCAAATTTATTACCAGCAGCGACAAGCAAGTAGGAGAACGACCAAACTGATGCTATTATTTTACCGCAATGATTGAAGCGAGTTCGAACCAGACTGTGAGACAACCTGAGACTCGATCATTAGCTAGAACTAGACTGGAGTTCGATCAATCTGAGCGTTGACCAGACTAATACTCGATTTATAGTGTCGGTCATAGTTAATGATCGATCTAGGGTAGGAGTGAGACTCGATTTAGGGTTTTGAGTATTGTTGTTTCTGATTTGGGTTCTAATAGTGTTTTGATCTAGATTTCGATCTGAGTTTGATTTAGGGTTTAGATTTGGGTTTTGAACATAGAGAAAGGTTGCAAACTATTTTGATCTGGGTTTCAATCACCACCTACCTAGGGAGCCAACCGCAACGACAACGACGTCACTCGATGTCAACGGCGAAGGCAGAAGGTGGCAGCTACTAGTTAGGGTTTTGGATTATGAGTTTGGTTCTGATACCATGTTATCATTGATTAACCAAAGTGTTTAGGAATAGTTAATCACTTTATCCTAATACATACATAATAGATATGGAGTGGGTATAAGGTAAAAAGACAAAGAAACTCTCACGCCCTAATACGAAGAATACTAAACACGCATATTAGAAAAATAACACTTAATCTTAATAGGAATCAAAGCCGTTGTATAACTTATCTATTTGCAGTCACAAGAAACGAACACATAATCACTAGATTGTAAAATTAATCTTGAATGAATAAGACAAGTGTCAAAGTTACTCATCCATCGTTTGAGTAATAAAAAACCTAAACTAATACAAACTCATAGTTACTAGGTTAGGGCTTAAAAACATTGCTCTTCTTCTATATGGAGAACTTAAAACTCTTCTTCTTGCTCTTCTCCTGGTTCTTCAAAAAACATTGCTGGTTCATTTTACTTATTTAATTTATTGAGTATAGGAAAAAGATGGTAATTTTGACTATCTTGTTTTATTAAGAATTATTATTTCACATGAGAATGTGTATGCTGCAAATAAAACCAAAAATCAAACACTGAACTAGTTTTATTGTTTTGGTTTTCAGGAAGTCAAGGAAAATGGCCCCTCCTTATCGCGTAATGCTGCATAATGACGACTACAATAAGAGGGAGTATGTTGTTCAAGTGTTGATGAAGGTCATACCTGGGATGACTGTTGACAATGCCGTTAATATCATGCAAGAGGCACATATTAATGGCCTGTCAGTCGTGATTATATGTGCTCAGGCAGATGCGGAAGAGCACTGCACACAGCTGAGAGGCAATGGTCTTCGGAGCTCAATAGAGCCTGCAAGTGGAGGTTGTTAGACACTAGACAAAATCTGAATGCCTCTGGTAAAGTGGACCTATATTATCTTGTGTCATGTTTTATGACACTGTTTATATGTACATATGTGAATACCGTCGGGATGGATCATGTGTATGATGCATGTTGAATTTAAAGAATAATAAAATGTAGTTCTAATAAATCCAGTGGAGTATAGGTTTTATGATTGGGAAAAACAAGTGGGAAAGTTCATCTCCAGTAGATAGCAGTTTTGTTAAATGTTTGTTGCAGCATTATGTAAGCCTTGGAAGCTGAAGTCTTTGAAGCATTCAAAAAGGGTGGCCGTAGTTTGGACAAGAATACAAAAATTAGTCTTAAAACAACTTGGTGATAACACATTGGAGTTTTCGTTGTGGTACATATATGGCTTTGTTTGGGCTCTTAGATTTGTAAAGGGATGATAAGGGGAGATTTATTCACAATCGTATTCAATATTTAACTGGGGTGAATTACAGCATTGGTCCCTATAGTTTTATTTACAGCATTGGTCCCTATAGTTTTACATATAATTCAATTTTGGTTCCCATCCAGTTTACTCTCATAAATTTGAACCGACCACCTTCACTTGTGTTTCTGTGTAGTTACTACATCATTTTCATTTTCCATTTCAATTGCTGAAACAACACATCACAAAATAACTTCACCCCAAGAATGAAGATGGTAAATTTTAGTCATCAGTCTTTGTAATTTCCACTTTAGTACTCTCATGTTTTAGTCTTCTTACTACTTGAAATGTTAAAAGAAGATGATGGAGGGACTAAACTCAGAAACATAAATGAAAGTCTAGGGTTCACATTGGTAAATTTTGACTATGAGAGATAAAGTGAATTTTTTCTAAAGCTCTGTGTTGCGCCCTTTTTATTGGATAAATTACTCACATGTTCCCTGTACTTCAACTCCAATTTTACTTTGGTTCATACCCTTTCAAATTACTTGATTTTGACTTTACATTTATGTTTTTGTTTCAATCCGGTCTAATTGTTAACGCCTGTTTCTATTTTATGGCGACAAATCAAATGTCTATTGTTTTCAAGGGCATTTGGGTAACTCTATTTTCCTTTCTTCTTTTATTTTGCTCTCTTTTTTTTTTTTTTAATTTGGTGGGTTTTTATTTGATAAATCTCTCTCTCTCTCTCTCTCTCTCTCTCTCTCTCTCTCTCTCTCTCTCTCTCTCTCTCTCTCTCTCTCTCTCTCTCTCTCTCTCCCCCCCCTTCTCTCTCTCTCAGTTGATATCAATCCAACAACTACCCGATGACATAGTAGCAGTAGGAATTTACTTATAACTCTAATACAACCACAATTTTATGGGCGTGGCATTCTTTTGACTGCACTGGCAACTACCCTACTGCTCCCTTGGTCATTTCTGTGCTCCTTTCTCCCACCTGTTTTCTTCCTCCAAATCTGCTATACGTACATACCATATGTACAGATGGTGCACAGAGCTAAGTAAAAAGCAATGGGACCCACTCAACCATGTAATTTCTAACTTGATCAAAACCAAGTGGAACCCACTCAACCAAATGAGAGTCACTAATTTGTCTCTCTCCAGCAAATTCTCCCGCCAACTGAAGCATAAAGCATACAGTATACTGACCTTTTCCCCAAAATATAAGAACCATAAAGCATCCATTAGAAGCTTCAGTTTTCTTTCTATGCATCTCTGTTTTCCGCGTTGGCAAGAATTGTGTGCCCCACGATGGTGATTTTTTGACGGTGCTTCAAGTTTGGGAGTACTTTGGTAAGTTTTTTATTTCTAATCCTAATGTTAGTTGTATTGATAGGTAATGGTGCCCCTCATTGGCAAGGTATTTTAGGGTGCCTTAAGCTTTATTTTGGTGCCTCAACCTACAAGTACAACTCATTCTATATTCTTCATCTTAAATTTCTAATTTTTAATTTTGTTAAAAGTATAGGATCTAGTGTTTAGGTTTCAAGAACAAGGAATATGTTTAGATTGAATAGGAACGAATGCACATGCTTTTGAATTAATTTTAAACACTGACAAGTATCTTCTATTGCATGGCATTGAATGGCTATGTATATTTTTTTTTAAATAACTGCTTGTTAGGAATCATATTGGACAGCATATTATTTTTTTTACAACAATTGCATGTTAGGAATCACATTTGGACATATATAGTTGTTTGCCTAATTGACTATAATTTAATGTGTTGAGTTGCAATTTGAGTTATTAGTTATTTGCTTATTTGTAGAAGCATGGAAATACAAGAGCTTCCATCTGAATTTGATGTAGATGACATTGAAACATTTTTGGAAAGTGGTTGTGAGAATACATCCATAGAAAAAGGTCATACTTTAGAGGAGGTAGAGGAACCTAAAGTTGGAATGTCCTTCAATTCCGAAAATGAGGCCTATGAATACTACTCTAATTATGCTCGAGGGCAAGGTTTTTGTGTGATCATAAGAACTTCAAAGAAGAGTAGCGATGGACAAAAGACGAATATAACTTACACTTGTCATTGGGGTAGAAAGTCAAGGACAGCGTCACTCAATCCAGTTAAATTTCATCCAACAGCAAAAATAGAATGTAAAGCATCAATGAATATTTTTTTTACCCCCGACGAGAAGTGGATGTTGAATTCAGTTAAACTAAATCATAATCACGAAATGTGCTTGAAGAAAGCACGATATCTCAAGTTCAATCGGGTTATTCCACCACATGCAAAGAGGACATTTGAATTAAATGGCTCAGCCGGAATCAGAATCAATAAGACTATCAGCTCATGTGCAATTGAAGAAGGGGGTTCTCAGAACTTGATGTGGCTAGAAAAAGATGCAAGGAATTATCTCGATAAAGTGAGAAGATTAGAATTCAAAGAAGGGGATGCCGAAGCAATACATAAATATTTTATTGAAATGCAAGCAAATAACGATAATTTTTTTTATGCCATAGATCTGGATGAAGACAACTGGTTAAGGAATATTTTTTGGGCTGATGCGAGGAGTAGAGAGGCATTCAAAGAATTTGGTGATGTGGTCACATTTGACACCACCTACTTGGTTAATAAGTATGATATGTCTTTTGCTCCTTTCATAGGTGTAAATCATCATGGACAATCGATCTTGTTTAGGTGTGGTTTGATATTAAGAGAGGACACGACTTCATTTGTATGGTTGTTTGAGACTTGGCTTGCTTACATGTCTGGGTGTTCTCCTAGTGCCATTATCACAGACCAATGTTGGGCCATGCAGAATGCAATAAGTATAGTTTTTTCAAATGCACGACATCGTTGGTGTTTATGGCATATTTTGAAAAAGATTCCTGAAAATTTAAAAGGGTACAAAGCTTATGAACTGATTAAGTCTGGAATTCATAATGCGGTGTATGATTCATTGAATCAAGAGGAATTTGAAACAAAATGGAACAATGTCATCACTGCATACAAGTTAGAGGGCAATGAGTGGTTAATTGGCTTGTATAAAGAGAGGGATCGATGGGTACCTGCATTTGTGAAAGATACTCTTTGGGCGGGAATGTCAACGACCCAATGGAGTGAGAATATTAATGCATTCTTTGATAGATACATTCATTCGAATACTACCAAAGCAATTTGTGGAACAATATGAGAATGCCTTGTGTAAGAAGGTACAAAAAGAAGAAGAAGAAGATGCTCATTATTTCAACGTACAAGTTAAGAATGTGTCCCCTTATGAATTTGAGAATCAGTTTCAACAAGCATACACAATTGCTAAATGTAAGAACTTTCGAGAGGAAGTAGCTGGAAAAATTGCATGCCAAATAAATCACGTAAAAGTAGTAGATGATTTTAAGGAATTTGAGATAGAAGAAGACATACGGCTTGGTGACACTAGAATTTTGAAAAGTGTTACTTTTCATGTACGTTTCAATGAGGAGTCAAGAGATACAAGTTGTACTTGTAGGTTGTTTGAGTTTAAAGGAATTGTGTGCAAGCATATTGTTGTTCGGTCAAAGAAGAAGCTTGTCCAAATCCCAGAGAAATACATTCTACGAAGATGGAGAAAAGATGTAAGAAGGAGCCACACATTTTCCAAGGTTAACTATGCTAATTGGGAACGTAAGCCCGAATAGCGTCGCTATGATCTAATGTTAGCAGTTTTTCATCGTACTGCTGATAAGGCCTTTGATTCCAAAGCCAAAAGTGAGAGGGTGGTGGCTAAGTTACTTGAACCAGAAGCGGAAAATGAAGTTTTTGATTATGAAGCCATCAGACCTATGTCTGCCAATGTACACAAGTGTTCACTTACCCGTAAGTATGCACCCTAATGCTATTTATCCACCTTATAATTCTTATAACATGGTGCATGCTATTCATATTGCAGGTCAAGATAATATGGTCATTTTGAACTCAAAGAAATCCATGGGAGACCCAAGTAAAGGCCCTCAGAGAGGATGACCACCGATTAATAGGAAACAATCAAGGATTGAGAAGATCCTTAAGAAAACTATCAGAAAATCAAGTAAAAATGTGCAACCTAGTCGAGGCATTGCGGATTTTATACCGGTGAATACCTACTTGTTTTTTTTTTTTTTTTCAAAGAGAAACCTATGAAACTAGGGACACGTTACGGACATGGACACTTCTCAAACACGCTATGTTCATGTAGAGCCGGCCCCGGGGTAAGCCCCGCAAGCCTCGGGGCTCGGGCAACCCCCTGGCACGAGGCAACCCAAAAAAAAAAAATATTTTTGTAAATATAAAAAATATTTTAATTATTTTGTAAAAAAATTATTTTAGAGTTGCCTCGAGCCCTTATATCACTTAGGCTCCGTTCAGTTGTCGAAAAAGTTGTACGAGAAAATTATTCTAAAACAAATTAAAGTGAAGTAAAGTAAAATAAAAAAATCTATATTCTTGTGTGTATTTATTTACCAAAAAATCTTGTAAAAAAATAAAAATTCACTTGTTCATTTGTAAAAAAAAAAACACCTGGAATATTTTTTTTCTGAATTCAATGATTAGTTGTAAACAAAATTAATTTTGAGAGCATATATTTTTAAAAAAATTTCTTCCAACCATCATGAAACTACTTCATAAAAATTAAAATATCGTCATGCAAGTTTAAATAATAAAAAAAATGTATTTACAGTCCATAAATTAAACAAATAACAATATAAACATATACTTTCATTCTAGTAACTGAACTAATGAGAGAACTAGTATGTGTTTAATATATTAGATATGTATATCTTATATAAATATAATAGAATATGTATATTATGTAACATAGTAGATGAATTTAGATATGTACATAATATATTAAATACGTTACACTAACATACATATAAAAGACTAACATACGTCCAATTTTTTACAACTTTCACTTTTAACCCATTGTATAAAATATAATATATGACTATAATATATTAAATATGTATCACTATAGTTTTGGTATATATTCTACCGTGTAAAAAGAAAACAAGATATCCTAGACAAAATATATCGTAAAATATATTTATAGTTATTGTACGCTTAGTGTAACGTTATATTTAAATAGATTAATTAACTTTTATCCAATTTGTTTTGTATTTGTTACTTTTTATTAATATTTTGTGAAATATTAGTTCGTCTCAAAAAAATTTTAAAAATATAAAATTATATATGAAAGCTAATTCTTTTTCTTACTAAATATGAATAATAAACTAAAACATGATATGTTTTGGTTATTTTTCGTATTTTCTAAGTTTTCTTATTTTTGAACATAATTTTATATTTTTTAAATCTCTTATCGAGACAACCCAATAACCCACAAAAATAGATGAAAAACAAAAATTGTGGATTGTTATGCTTTGACGGAGAAGGGTTTTTCAAAGTTAAAATTGATAAAAACTTATATTTGGACTATCATGTCACATGAGAGATTAAGTGAATTGTGTATGATTTTAATTGACAATGCATATTTGAATAAGTTAAACTATGAAAAATTTGTTTCAAAAAAAGCAAGAATAAGTTATTTTCTTTGAATCGGATCGTGCTAATTATAAAGCACTATGATCGGGATTGTATTTTGATTTTAAATTTTTTATATAATTCAACCTAAAAGTGTAATGTAACCTTATTTTTATTCTTATTTTGTTGTTTGATTATAAGTTTTTTTAATTTTATTATGACATAATAATATTAAATGGACAATCAATTTAAGTCCGGGCTTGGACAACCCAAATGTTGGGACCAGCCCTGTGTTCATGTCCGTATCGACCGTACATAGAGAGAAAGTATAATACCAAAATTTTGTTGGCGTTTGTGACTATATCAAAACACTACTTGTTTCAAATTGTGTATGATTAGGGACGGGTGGAGGATTGGGGTGTGGACGTTCGAAATGTTGATACTTATACTATGGAATTTAACGAGGTTATCATGCAAGAAAGTATAAATTTTAGTGTAAGTTTTTTTACATATATTTAAAATTCAGTCATTTCAAAGTCAATTCTATTTTACGTACTTAACCTTTTTTTTTTCTTCTTATTTTTAGCCGTCCCAGATGATTGACCTTAATCAGACTCCAGGTGGCTTCTAGTTGTATACATGACAATTCCGCGAAGCATTCCTTGTCTTTACCGGATTTGCTCGCCTTTTCAAAATCTTATATTTTTAAGACAAAATCAAGGGACCTCCTTTTTTCCCTTGTGGCCGGTATAAACAAATAATTATATTTGTATAAAATTTTGAAATCTAATACATTGGTTTTTTTAATATATGACAAAAGTAAAAGAGTCAACTAACAATTAAAAAAAATAAAGTCTTAGCGTTAACATTTGTTTATATAAAATATAAACTAGTAAATTAAATATAGATATTATTAAACAAATCAAGATTTTATTATGCAATCCACGTAAATTTAAGATATTGGCCCAATTTGGCCTCACATTTCTATTACATTGTTTTTTTGCCTTCATTCAAAAAAAAAATGTGTTCATTAGTATGGCTTCAGTTTTTTGTGAATCATTAGTTCGTGTTGACGAGAGAAATTAAAAATGTAAAAAATTATGACTAAAAAATTGACTAAAGACCAAAATATTTTAAAGTACATAGATGTTTTGAGTCAATTTTGTGTTCTCCAAAGTTTTTTATAATTTTGTACAGGTATTTTGAATCAATAAATTATAAAAAATAAAAAATAATAAAAGTAAAAATAAAATAATTAAAAAAAGATAGCTATCAAGGAGACGAAAAGCTATGTGAAGTAAAAGAAGAAAAGGGCGCCGATTGCTACTAAGAACCTAACAGAACTTTTCAAAATATGGAAAACCACTTGGATCATCCAAATCCAACCTTAATCATATACGAATTTAAGGGTTGTTACTCACCCAAAACGACCAAACATAGTATTTTGGAATTTGGGCTTAACCATTAAGCCCAACCCCAGAAACAATCCTACACAGATTTAGTAAATCCAACGAGATGAATATTATTATGTTGCCACTTTGTAGATTCTCAAGTCCAAATGATATATTACAAGCCTTCCACACAAGTGACACACACATACAAAAATAAATAAATAAATAAATAAAACAAAATTTATAACTTTCTCAAATGTAACCAAATAATTTCACAAACACCTAATTTTGATAATCAATCAGAGGGCATGACATAACTTCCAATTTCACAAGGGCTTATATCTTCTCTTCTCGTAAAACTCAAAACTAGTAGGGACTCGACTTTAGGCCCCATTTGATAAAAGGTTTCAAAATCATAAGATTCGTAGAGTGGTGGGATTAGGTTAGAATTGGTAATACCAAATGATTATTAATATCGCGTCTAAAATCCAGAACCATGTTTGTTTAGAACTCGAGATTGGACTAATAGTCCATGACATGTGTTTATTTGTAAGGGCGATGATGGAATTAAAAATCATGATTTTCAATTTTGCCCTTCAATTTTTTATTGTGTTTTTTTATTGACCACTTGTAAATGTTAGTTTTGTCACTCCACTTTTTTTCAAGACTTCAATTTAATGGTCATGGTTTACAAATTTATTTTCTATTTTACTTCAAAAAATTTCATGAAACAAAAAAATTTGTAAAACTTATAAAATCAACATTTTTAAAAAAGAAATCACATAGTAAAATAGGAAGGCGTGAACAATTTTAAAAGGTCTACAAATTTATTTTCTATATCTATATACACAGACATCCGTATATACAGTGAGAGGTGAAAGTGGGAATGGTATTTCATGGTATAGGAGGATGATTCTGAACTACCAAAAGGTTTCTAACTTTCTGCTGAGTTGATTCTGAATCATGCTTTTTATTACTCAGAAAATTCTTACCAATTGGAAAACAAAAAGAGATGGCTGTTGGGGGCATCCAGATTTGAAAGATTTTTTACGAATTATTGAATTATAATGATAAATAAATTTACAAAAAAGATCTTTTAGGCTATTTTATTGACCAATTTTATGTTAATTTTTTCAACTTTTGACGTTTACTACCCCCACTGTCTAGGACCACAAACCAAAAAAAATGTAGCAATGTGGGGGAACACATATGCTAATGTAGGGGAACTAAAGGGTGAAAATCCAGCAGTTGCAACGAACATGTAGCATCTCCAGTCAAGGACTGTTTGGTCATTACATTTAGGGACAACTCTGGACTAGACTACCAAAAACACTTCTCCTAGGTCTTTACAAATCCCTCTTAATCTCCGGACTCGTAATCCATTGGGTTTCGTAATCCCAATCCAATTGTTCAAACCATACAACCTCTTAATGGGTTCACTGGATTAGCAATCCAATCCATGAGCTAAGAGGCTCAAGTTGCAACTTTTAGGTTGTGTTGCATGTCAATAATCAAGATCTTGTACTTGTGGTTTCTTCCAAACCTCAACTTTTGGGTGGTTTGAGTACATAATAGTAACCACAATATATATTATAACGCCCAACTTTTCGAACATGTTAATAAAAGGATAAAGTAAATAAAATTTATGATCTTTCATTTAAAAACATAAATTTTAATACAAATAATCATTTCTTAACAAAATATATGAGTTCGAAAATAAAATTGCTCTGGAAAAATATATATCAACAAGACATTGCAAAGAAAGTCAGAATAACTCTAAGGCTAACTAGGTGAACTAAGGTTTGATGGTGTCGTCTTCTGAGAAAGTATCTTCTTGGGTCGGTACTCGAGTTCTGCTCCATCTTCATCTGTACCTAGAATGAAACGCTAAGGGCAAAACAATATGCACCTTGAGTTTTGATACTCAATAAGAAAATTCTACCCTTTAGATTCATTTTTTAATGTTTGAAATGATATGATGTACAATGATGATGAATAAATAGTTGATCTCAAAACAATAACACGTAAGTGCTGATGTGATGTCTCATCCCACATCGAAAGTCTACGTGAGTGATCGTAGGTATATAAGGAACCATGTAAACTACTACTAATAATTTGAGCTTAAGCATTTTGGGCCACGTGGTTGGGTTTCAACAAGTTGTTGAGTCAGTAGTTTACATGGGGCGTTACAAATGGTATCAGAGCAACCCATGTATATGATCAAGTATGAGGTCGGGACTTTATTTGGTCACTAGAGAACAGACCTGGGGTTAGGCCGTGGTGACTCTAGTGTGAAGTTCTTGCGAGGGCGCAAGATCTTAAAGGTTGAAAGATTGTGATATCCCGTCCTACATCGAAAATCTACATGGGTGATCCTGATTATATAAGGAATCATGTAAACTACTACTAATAACTTGAGTTTAAGCATTTTGGGTCACGTGGTTGGGCTTCAACAAGTTGTTGGGTCAGTGGTTTACATGGGGCGTTACAACTGAAATAAGGTATCAAAATATCAAGTCCCGTTTAATCAATGGCATTACAATATCAGAGTTTTTTATTCAACTAATATTCTCAATTATGACCACGTCATATATATTCCGTTAACATTTTCAATTATGACCGCGTCATATAAATTTCATCAATGTTTTCAATTATGACAGCGTCATGTAATTCCAAATTATGAATCCCAATTATGGTGCTCTCGAATGATAACGATCCCGACCACCATGCTAACCGTGTTTCCCAACCATGATGCTCCCAACTATCATGTTCCTGTTCGTCATGTTCCCAATCAATATCTTCTCTCGAGATGTTATATATCCCCTTACCATGCCAAGAACCAAAATACATCTGAACTTTACCTAATAACCACTATACCGCAACAAAAGGCATGCTAAGGTTAATATAACACGACGTGAACATAATTTGACTAAATGCATGACACAGCTAAATGCATAATTTGGGTAATGCATTACTTGGATCCATCACAATTCTGGCTTAGTCAAACCTCGACTTAAGTCGCATCATGGCTAAATACAACTATAGATATTCTCACGGAGATTATATCCACAACAACTAATCAGTATTATAGTTTTCAATCAGTTTCTACTTTGGGTATCCACTGGGTACCCTAAAGCCAAATACCCATTCAACATTCTAAGTTCAAAAGTCCGCATACATGTATCAAACTAAGTCATGCTTTCAAGGTGATCATATGATTGGTTTGTATAGTATAAAACATATACTCCATCCGTTCCAAATTTATAGTTCCTCTTTGGGATTCTAATTTTTAGGGGAACATAATAATTGCTGTAAAAAATATTTTTCTTTTCAAATATGCCCTTGAGGTAGAATTTCAATGGGTTTTTAAAAAAAATTTGATTGATATGTACAGTACAAGTTTTATTTAAACAAATAGGCAAAAAAAAAAAATTTAACCAAGTTTCCATTATTATTTTCGGAAAATGAACTTTCATTTTGTGACGTCTCAAATTGAAACAATGGACTATAAAAATGGGATGGGGGGAGTATAATTATGGCATAACAAAATGGAATGGTGTGTTTCATGAAATATGAATAGCATTTTAGTGTGATAGGATGTCATGGAATAATGACATGAAATTAGTGCGAATATGAAGTTTGAAAAGTAATCTAAATATACTCTAGACGAACTAACATGACTAAGAGATAAAATGATAGTAACCTTATGCTATAGGTGTTTCAGGTTTGTAAATACTTTCTAGCTGTTTAATGAAGTTCATCCTATTGAAGATAATAGTTTCCAAGGTAAGATGGTTTTCAAAAGTACAAGTCATCCAGTTTGGATGTATTATGGGCATCCGGTTTGTGTTTAGATTCTCCAGGCAAAATTGACTTCCAAATGTGGAAGTCATCCAGTTGGATGTTTATGGTCCTCCGGAAGGGATTAAGGATTCTAAATCAAAAGTGAATTTTAGGGTGAAAGCCATCAGGATGAATGTGAAGTCAGTCGGATGAATTTAATATCCAAACCAATAAAACAAAATAGTGGAATAATTCATCCGGATGGATGGATTTGGCCATCCGGTTGCCAGGGTGATTTCGAAGGCAAAATAGGATACTAGGGTGGTTTCATCCACTTTAATGGTTTTTGGGTCATTCAATTGAAATATTGGTTTTTGAAGCAAATAATGGTTACGTGCCTTAAACCTCAAAGGTTCTGAAATTAGATGTGTTTTCCAAAGTAATGAATTTAATGAGCACGGAAGGTTCTAAGGTCCGAGATAGCTAAAATAACAATCACCAAGTTTTATCCTCAAATTTCAGTTTACAATATCGTAAAATTAAGGTATTGATTCAACGCCAAATAGTCTATAATTTTGCAAGAACGTAGTTCAATATGTTCTCAATACTCTTTATGAAGGGCTTGAGACTAGGGAATGTGTTTATATTGGGCAAAACGTAACAATTATAAAATGGTTCGAAATCTAACATGGTTTACTAAAACGTCATTTTAAGGAGTTCTAGGGATCTAAATGAATTGGTTGAAATTGGACATGTAAGATAACACATTAATCTATCATCATACAAAATTTGAGGTCATTCCGAATCTCATAGCATTCACATGGTTGTTTCGAAGTTCGGATTAAAAATCTATCTAAAACAGAATATGTTATTTATAGAGGTAAAGTTCATCCAGTTGGGTCATTTTTGGACCAACCAGGTGAGATATATTTTCTACATAAAAAGTGAGATACAAAGATGAAATTCATCCGATTCGGTACATAAAAAGTGAGATACAGAGATAGAATTCATCCGATTGGGTCATTTTTGGACAAACCGATTGAGATGTATTTTCTACATAAAAAGTGAGATACAGAGATGGAATTCATTCGATTGGGCCATTTTTGGACCAACCGGTTGAGATGATTGTCTTCTTCAATGAAAGAACTGTTTCGTCCATTGAAGCACTCCAAACTTATGAAAATTTACTAAATATTAAAATTGAATTTCTAAGGATAGAAAGACTTAGGAGTTATTTGATAACTCATTTTCAGCAGTTAAAATAAAATAAGTTAAGTAAAAAAGTATTAAGTCTGTTTAATAACGATACTTGAGAAACTTAATACATTAAGTTTTCAGCAAAAATAAAGAGTAAACAATTAAGTAGCTATCTCACTTTTTAATTAAAAAAGCTAAACACATTCAAAAAAGTTTTTTTAAAAAAAAGTCTATTTACCATATTACCGACCACAGCCACTAACTGCCACCGTCACCCGCCACAACACTAACTACCACCACTATTGTCACCCGCCATCGCCATCATGTTGATGACCACCACCATTAACCATTAACCAACACACTGCTAACAAGCACTACCACCAGCACACTGTCGACCATTAGCACTAACCATCACTCGTCACTAACCAGCACTGCCATTAACCACCACCGTCATCTACCACCGCCACACTACCGACCACCCTACCGACTATTGGCACTAACCACCATCTCTATCGACCATTGCCACCGTCACCAACCATCATATTGCTAACCACCATCATCACTAACCACCAGTATCACCCACCACCCACTGTCGCCACCCGCCATCACCGCTGTCACCCGCCACTATCACACTGCCAACCACTGACACTAACCACACCTCCGCCACCACACTAACTACCACTGCCACTAACTACCATCACCACCACCCGTCACCCGATACCCGCGACCACTACACTGCCGACCACCGCCACTAATCACCACTGTTGCTAACCACCTCCGTCACTAACCATCATCGCCACTAACTCCCACCACCACTAATCATCATCGCTACTAACTCCCACCACCACTAACCACCATTGCCATCGCCATTGCCATTGCCATCACCATCCCCATCCGCCACCACTATACCAACCACCACTCCACTACTTCTGACCACCACCATAACACCTACAATATCAAGTGGGCTTTGGTATGCCGCAAAATCTATTGTGAGATAAGTTGAAAAATCAATAAACTTTAAACTTCAACTCCTTGTGCAAACTAAACAGTTTAATTAATTCAATGCTTAAATTTTAGTACATAACAAACAACTTTTATGTTAAAAAATTCAATATTCAGTTTTCAGTACTTAATTTTCATTTTTAAGTTTTCAGCTTTTAGTTTTATCAAACAGCACCTTACTTCTAAATGAAAAATGAGAAGGAAATGAATTGATTGAGGAATTGAAATGTCCTTCGATTTTGCAAAACGTTAAGTGGGTTTCTTACTTGGCTTCTATCTCCTCCTTCTTCTCCTCCTCCTCTCATTTCTTCTCACTTTCTTGCTTTCTCAATCTCAGGATAACAAAACAATAGTGAATGAAAACCAAGGACATGAAAGAGTATTTATAGGCAAGAATGGAATTCATCCAACGCTCATCTTTTAATCAAAGAGAATGAAGGAATTAGAGAATTTGAGTGAGGGAGAAGGCTTCTCTTGCCATGAATTTGACTCTCATGGTAGGTTGAGGTGATGTTTATGGTGAGATAAAAAGGAGAGGGAGCAGTAGTAGGAGGTAGGGGGTGAGGTCAGTTATTCTAAGGGAGGGGGGTTTTTTATAAAACTAATACCAAAATCAAAACAAGTCACCAAACTACTCTGGTTTTGAAACAATTTATAAAACTACTCTAGGTCCAATGGTCTGTACGCGACCTAAGACATGTGGACGCCACGGTGGCGGTAAAAGGTCGCATATGCGACTGGCGACCTTACCCATGGTCGCATACCATACACGCGACCAAACGCAATGAACAGTAAGGTCGCATTATGGTCATGCGACCTTGCATCAGCTTTATATATACACGCAACTTCGGTTCGAAATCCAACATAACAGACATGTCTTTCCCCCGCCACGCGTTTGGCAGGAGAATGGAAAGAGGAGAGAGTTCCCGTTCAAGAAACGCAGAATGTGGTAGTGGAGAAGGCATTCAACCTTCACTAGCCGGCAATGACATTGTTCATCCGGACGTATCTGCTAATACAGAGGACCTTGATCCTATGTCTGCATTCTTTGCCCGTCGCAGATCATTGCGACTCTTGCCAGTGGAGCACATGAACGGTTACCGGGGGGATCGCCCGATAACTAACAGGATCAAGGTTTGGCAGCGTACAGGTCGTATCCCAAGTACAAGCGTTGATCCGCGCGAAGACCATAGAACACTTCCACGGTTGGACTATAGCTTGGCAGGTTATGACAAGTGGGGTAAACGAGTATTCGTGGAGCCGAAAGTGCAATATGATGCTACACAAGATGTGTACTTCATGCTGGACTGGAATCAGACCTCCTATGAGGGCGAAGTTGCCGGTATACTAGAATGGCCAAACCTATTCGTTGAGCACAACAAGCTTGAAGCAAAGTGTAGAAATTTGTATGCTAAAGTTCCAAAAGCACGGTCTATGGCCATGATACTTGGTAGACCAGAAAATCGTTTGCATGGTGACGTTTGTCGAAGGCTTATCGTCGAGATTCGAGCAATGATGAGACGGGTCATGCGGCAGACATTGATCAAGGAGGCCATGAGAGATGCGGAGAAGAACGGTTCGGACCCAATGCCTTATATTAGAAGCATCAACAGGCACCCACAATACGGGTCGGATCCAGAAGTTTCTGATTTTTCTAAATAGTTGTATTTGATGCTGAATGTTTCCTTCAAGGTTGTAGTAGAATTTTATGTTTCTAAAAAATTGGTATTGCAGATCTTTAAAAACGTTTGTAGTAGATCATCAGTTTTTATCAGATTTTTATGTGATCATTATTCCTATGTTTTGTGCAAAACAAAATCATTAATTTCTTAATAATTCTTATCTCAACAAAATTCAACAAAATTAAATTACGCAAATATTGAGTACAGTAGGAAAAAATTACACATCATTGATTTTGACTACAAAGTAAACAAATCATACATTTCTTCGTCCTCCACTTGAGCCCTCTAGAGCATTTTGTGGACATTTGCGCCGGTTGTGTCCCGATTGTCCACATTTACTGCATGATTGTCTTTCCGATGGACGCGACTCAGCCAAATCCATCTCGTTTCGAAACCGACGTGTCTTCGGACGTCCCTTAGGTCGGAGCCAAGCGGTTGGTGGAAATATCTTCTGCCCGGTATATGATTCCCAGTACGACTCATCCAATATAGGGTGAAATGTAGAAGACGTATACATTTTTAAGTCGTTTTGAATGGTCCATACCGGATCAATGAAGCGCAATGGATCAAGCGAAATTTTGCTGCAAACTGCAATGACATGGGAGCATGGGAGCTTATACTGTTGTATTTTATTGCAGGTGCACTTTTTTTCCACCAAGTTAACTGTATGTCTGTGATCTCCTTTGTACGGCGACACAACACTGTGACCTGTTTGTACCTCGTATATTCCGTCCGCCCTATTGTACTCTGTTACGCGATGTCGTCTAGCATTTTGGCTCCAGGCTTTATATAGCTTAAGCGCGGGTTTACCATACACCTTATCGTTTTGTAATGCTGCTCTGGATAAATTTGCTCTATCACTGAAGTAATTAACGCATTTGTACCAGGTCATCATTACAGTGACTTTTATCGGAAGGTGTCGTGCGTCCTTAAGGACACCATTGAAACTATCAGACAAATTTGTGTGCTGAGCACCATACCGATGACCGTCATCATGAGCAAACGACCATTTTTGAAGAGGAATTTTGTCGAGTTCTGCCGCCACCGCCCCTCCTTCAAGGGTTCTACACCTGAGCAGTTGTGCGTTGAAATTGCGTTTCTGCACCTCGCACGCAATGCCCTTCACTTGCTCCCCTATGAATACGTTTTTGAACTTCTTCGCAAAGTTTGCACCGATGTGTCGAATGCAATACCTGTGGTAGGCATTAGGTGGTCTCCAATCTGCATTATTTTTCACGCCCACGAGAATCCCACCGTGTCTATCTGAAAGCAGGCATATCTAATAGAAAAATGCATATCTAAACCTTATTAGTATCCTATTTAATCAGCTTTTTCAGATTGAGCTTTCAAAAAGCCGATTCTAAATACTAGAGGTACTTGAAGATCAAAGTGACCAAATCTTCAAAAGTTTCTCTTCTTTTGCATTTTTTCTACACATCGCAGTAGTGGATCATTTCAAATGGGTAAAAGTGGGTGGCATACCCCGACTTTCTAATTTCATCAGATTTAACCATTGGCTTCAATTTGGAGGTTGATAACCTCCAACAAACTTGAAAATTTTTGTTGGCATGGGGAGTAATGTCTATGAAAAAGCATACTATTTACAGGAAAATTGAAAATACTTGGTCTCTTGGAATTTAAGGAGATAGTAATACAGAATCCATTTTTTTTCTCACTGGTACTCTTGAATTCATGGCTCAAAAGCTTTATGAGGAGGAATACAATGAACTAGTCGACATATATTCTTTCGGCATGTGCATGTTAGAGTTGGCGACATGTGAATATCAGTATAGTGAATGTAAAAACCCAGCACAAATATACAAGAAAGTCTCATCTGTAAGCTCACAAACCACCCAGCACAAATATTCTTTCTAGTCTCCCTAATGCAATTCAAACCCACTCAAATTAAACACTTAAACAAAAAAAAAAAAAACAGCCACCATCAGGCCCCACTAGCCCAAGGTACCCTTCACAAACCCCACATAAGCCTCTGATGACCGACCCCCTTACCCGCCGACCCCCCTTACCCGCCGACCCCCTTACCCGCGCACCTTCTTCTCCACCTACTCCCCAAACTGTTATTTACAGCCACCAACAAACATTATACACGCTGAAATTTTACCATAGAAGATTGATACTAACTACCAAAACTAGTCCTAAAACAGATCTAAGAGAGAAATAGATGCTTACCTTAGGAAGAAGACGACGCCGGAGAAGGAATCTGCGCTAATGTTCGCCGGAAGGTCGTCAGTTGTCGTCGCCGGTGGAGGAGGAGAAGGCAGTCAGGCGAGAGACACAGAGGCGGCGGTGGGTCAGGGAAAGCATTTCAAAATTAGGTCGCAGGAGGTTTCAAATAAACCAACGTCGCAGGTGGTTTTGTAAAAATAAGGTCGCATGAGTGCTATGAGACCCTAAGGTCTGGGGTTGCAGATGCGACCTTACGGTCGGGGCTATGCTATGCGACCTTGATGTAGTCCGTTGACCGCCAGCGTGGCGTCCAGTTGGCGTAGGTCGCGTACATACCCTGCGACCTAGAGTAGTTTTATAAATTGTTTTGAAACCGGAGTATTTCGCTGACTTGTTTCCATTTTTGTATTACTTTTATAAAAAACTCAAGGGAGGGAGCAATGATATGATGTGCGCGTAAGAAACAAAATTAGTTTGGGATATAATATGTATATACATGTGTGTGTGTGTGTGTGTGTGTATATATATATATATATATATATATATATATTATATATATATATATATATTATATATATATATATATATATTATATATATATATATATATATATATGACTACTACTAATATATGCACACATATCTATCATAGGTGAATAATACATGTAAAATGCATATCTAAACTTAATCTCACAAATTTTAATTATGTTCTAAAATTTAATTTGATTACGCAAAATACGAGTTAAATACACAAAAAACAATTATTTAAATCGCTCCAATTATTAAAATTGAATTATGAAAATTCGAGTCTTTACACATACCGCCCTTAAAAAATGAGATCCATATGAGCTAGTATAATGCTTATTTGCACGGATAATGACCGAACTACTGTAATACTACGAGACACAATATTCTGTCAACTCTGATGAGTGAAGAACCAGTTATCAATTCCAAATGACATATCGCAAACTTGTAATGAAAAAATAAATTATTCAACTTGCTCACTTGAGCCTATGATTTTTTCCCAATGGTTCTAAATTATGAATCAGAAGCATGACATGAATTCTCAGTCCATTTTTATGGGACTTGGACATTTCCCAGCTGATTGGAGAGGTATTTCAATGTGCAAGGAGACTATAGTCCACAGAAGAACAACTTTTTTTGCACTCGGAAAATCCAGCAACTATCTCAATAAGGTCCAATCAATTTGAGAGATTCCATATTCTTAATCAAGCTTCAACCGCTTGAACGAATTGGGTCAAATCGTTGACAAGATGTTTAAGGCCGACGATCATGATACTCTGGAAAAGAAGCCAATAACCTGCCATATTACAGTGGCTTTAGTTCCGAAGAAGAAAAAAAAAAAGCCCCAGTTTGGTAATGGGTCATTCGGAGCAGATATATTGCACATGGGTGATTGATTATGATAGATTTGGCTACTTCTCAAATAAATACTAAAATACAAACGCGTGCAAGTTTGACTCTAGAAAAGGATACACAAAAAGTTGGCTACAGTTCAAGTTAAGAAGCTAATTGTACAGTATGAACTAGAGCAAATCAAACAGTCCTACCTATTGGGATCAGTTACATTTAAGAATCTACAACGTCCTCCCAAACTCAAATGTGGCAAATAATTAGCAGCTCAATAAACGAAAGTGATATTGCTGTGGATATATGGATAGAAAAATTCCTTAAACCCGGCTGGAAAGACACAGGAACCCTTTCTTCTTGATGTTTGTGTCAGAAAGATGGCATATTAAGGGCATTTCCTTTGAATGTAAGAGGCTCCATGCTCTTCGTACCTGATAGATTTGCAGTCGATCAAAATTAAAGGGAGACAAAGGGAGTTTACTTGGGAATGCAAGTGTTCAGAACGGTGGAGGAAAGAACTAGAGTGCCGTTTGGCTGTGTTTGGATCATGGCATGTTGACAAATGTAAACGGGAAAGGAAAACGGTGAAAAAGATAAGATACTGAAGTAAAAAAAGCTAATTTATTTTGTTTCCCTTGAAAAATCCCCTCACAAATCCATGATCCAAGATTCTGAACGCAGCCCTTGATAATTTTCGCCCAACCAACTTACTCGGACTTGGAAAACCACATCTGCTGAAATGAACCAAGAGATGCTAGAATGCTTCCTCCTATCCAAACACTGCAGAAATGCATAAATCACAAAATCAAGAAAGAAGTCAGAGATGTGGCACAGCAGTCTGAAACAAAGAGCTTTCAGAGAAGAAAAAATAAGAAGTAAAACTATCAACTGACAATATAGAACTTCCTGAGGGTTAAACTACAGCAGAAACCATAGTAATTAGCTTCTATCTATGACTTTCTAATTGGCTACTAAATGACAAATGAGACCTCTTGAGATTGCAGTTTTTACATTCCAAAAGTGGTAACAAGCATTGTTAATTCAGCAATGCTGTTGAAATGCATTTTCAAAATACAGTTTTACCTAGAACCCAGATATCAACTTATTGTCGAAATATGTGACATTGTAATGTGAGAGAAAAGATGCAAGGTAGTTAGCAATAAATATTCACCTGAATCTCCTTTCTGTTGCATTTCCGCTTGCCAATACTTTAACTCTAGCTGCTTGAGGAGATTCCTAGTGATTGAAGGGGAAAACACCAGAGGTTCATAATTCAGTAACTCACAAAACCATGGAGCCAAACCGTAACAAATGTAAAACCAGTCAGTACCAAACTTGTACTTGCACCGAATTCATTGGAGATCATGGATGACATCAGACGGCAATTGCACCAGCCAAAAAAGGGCAAACTTCACTTTGACTGACCCCCCCATGGTTTGTATCTCATGCGGATTGACCTCTAGTCATATGAAAACTAGCACATAATGGACCAAAATGCACCATTTCTTCCGTTAATAGTGCTGTTAAAAAGATGTAAAAGCCCTCGTCGTTCTTTCCTCCTGAACTAATATGTACACGAGTATGCATATACATACATATATAAACATACAAGCGTTGGACCCATACTATGCACGGGAACGCACATTCCTAATTGGTTTTTTTTTTAATTTCAAAGAAAAAAATAAATTATACTAATTAGAGCATGAGTGAAAAAATAGTTTGCATAGTAATAAAGACAAATAATTTAGTGCAATCAATGAAGAGAGGAGTTTGAATATTTACAAAGAGAGATAAACTGATTCAATTAATGAAGAGATATAGAGAAATTATATGGATTTTTCTTGTTTTTCCTATTTTTTCCCAAAAAAGATGGAGGGGCGGCAGATGGCCTACTGGCCCTACTCCCTTATAGTAATTTTGTATAGGCAATACGTACATGTATGTACATGTATACATAACAAGATCACTCTGCTTCACAATCAACAATAACCCTCTCTTTGCCGATTTGCCCAAACAATAGGGTAAATTTACTGCACCTGACTTTGGAGGCCAGTGACCTCCAATGGGAAAATCAAGAAGACCAGAATATTTGCTTAGCTTCACTAGCAAAGATCTATACAAACTACCAACTTAGACTGGGGCTGGGTTTCGCAGCCTCCAAGGCAGTTTTTCCCTGTCTTGCTGGGAAAAGGTCGAGGAGCCCCTTTTTTATTCCAGAAGAATCGGAAGCCTTGTGCATTGATTATCGGGCTCTCAACAAGGTAACCTAACCACCCAACAATGCACAAGAATCGAATTCGAACTCTGGAACTCCAGAGAACTAAACAAGCCTCCTTTTCCTTTCTTTAAGTACGATTATCATTTTAACATCCTTAGTGGGTAAACAACAGCTCTTATCAAAAAGAAGATAGATCGGTAGCTTAGTTGCACGAAGCAGGAGCGGAAGTGGAAGTAGGTGAGGAGGAGAACATAGAAGCTCCCAAGGTCGGAAGCACGAAAGGAGCATGTACATATATTCTGAAAAATAATGTACCATAGAATATATTCCTCAAAAATACGACCATTATATGGGCCAAGTCCACCATAAGTACAAGAAATGGGCTAGTGTTACAATATGTGGTTTTCTTTTCAAGATATCATGAATTGGGCTCAAGAAATCCCTATTTTCTAATACAAGGACCGTACAAAAGCTTCCATAATTGTAAGAGGTGTGCTCCAATCTCGACGGTAGCGGTCTCCCGTCAAGCTCCTTTGTTGGGACCGCAGGAGCAGGCTCCTAAAGTCGGAGCGCCACTACTTTAGGAGCTCTCCACTACTAAGGTCAGTAGAGCTCTTCCCATTAATTGATGAAAATGCTTCAATTTTACAAGCCGATTGTTGATTTTGGAGATAAACAAGTAGATGATGGTAATACTTATGGTGTTATGCCGTTATCCAATCATTGATTGCTTAGAGAAGTTTAGGATTTTACCCAATTCACAATTTGTAATTAAACATTAGACCGTTTTCGTTTTGAATTTGGTGATTGAAGAACCCACTTTGATCAAATTTCTTTTTAGCTTTTATGGGCCAAATTCACGACGCTGGTTTGATTTCCCAGTCGATGAACCCACTTAATCCTTTGTTTGGGTTCTCTAGTTTTGTCGAAGATTGAAGCCATTGGATGTTATTCTGGCCACCAATTGAAGTTCGACAGCCAAAATTATCTTCCACTGTGTTTCTAATTTCTTCATAATCTTTGGAATCTATCTTCCATAAAATTGATTCATGATTAACGGCATTTTTTAGAAGCAGATGTTCTATTATAGCATTAATTGGGGGTTATGGGTGTGGTGGCTGGTGATGTTAGCTGTGATGAGTTAGGTTTAGGATTTTTGCATTAAGTTACATGAGGAAGATGAACATAAGAGTAGAAGTGTACTGCTTACTTGAGTTTTGACTCTCACCTTTCTTCCCTAGTCTCAGAATAGGCACGTAAGGAACACATTTGGTCAATTTAAACCGAAAAAGTGACTGCATTTTGGTCCATAAACCACAAGTTAGTTATGTGCTAGTTTTCATATGATAGGGGGTCAATCTGCATGGCACAAACCAGAGGTTAAAGTGAAGTTTTATCAAGAAAAAAATGACACCATTCATTTCAACTAAGTGGGGAACTATACCTCCAACAAGTCTTTCTCAAGACGTTCTTTTAACTGCTGCATCGAAGCCGTGCCTCCAGAAAGCTGCATCAAAGACAAAAACTATTCTGTTCAAGAGAGAGAGAGAGAGCTATCATGTGCGATTCACAAGCCCGTAGCACAACTTGATTTGAAGAAATCATAGATCTTAAGAAAACAGATAAAGCTCATGCTTATGTATATACCATATCATGACTGTTAAGCCGAGGAAGCAAGGCCCGTTACTCAGTAGGGGAGGAAGATTTGGTACCAGTCTCTGGCTGGTATAAATCTCAATCACTGGTTGGAAAGAATGATGCCAACCAAGCTCTACCAAAATGTTTCTGGAAGAAGTATAGGAACGAATACCAAGATATAACAGACAATAGTCTGAATTTGTAGGGAAGACGGGATATTTATCTCATCTTGTTGACAAGGTATATTTACATCTCCATTTTCTTTTGCCTCATGTACTTCAGGGTAAAATTATTCAAAAGCAGCTGGTATGACTTTGGCGTAAGTGCTTTTATTTTCATGATAAACAAAACACTAGACTTAACCAGTTCCTGTTCAATCCATCACAATTTGGAAGCAAGAGATGCATCCAAAAACCTACTTGATAACTATGGTTGGGAGTATTGAGTGAGAAAGTTAACCCTCTTGTAACACCTTATACATTTACATGACTTTTCGGGGACAACAGATCACAGTTCCTCAACCTTACCTTACCAGATAATTGCAATGCTTGCCAGTGGTTGACCCATTCATGAGGGGAGTATGACCACATGTGAGGAAGCATGTTGGGTATAAATTACAAAATTCCCCCTCTTTCTAACAGCTTAAGCTTTTTAGATGAATTGACGGTCAATAATTTGACAACATATATCACAATACTCGAAAGTGAAGATAACTCGGTTATCAGCACACAATAAGAGTGAAGCGCAAACCTTTGACGTTGAAGTAATATACGCTCAAAGTGGAGAATCATAATAAGATATACCGTGCAAGCATTTCATGGGATATTTTAAGCTAGTGTGTTGGGTTGAGTTTGGTGGTGGATGAATTCTTAAGGGATTACATTAAGACTATATACCAAAAGCTATCAGACTAAACCTTTTTCCTACATAAGAAGCAACCATGTCTGTGCGGGGTGAAATTATAATCATCATTAATGGGCAAAAGCTGAGATTAGTTACTAATGAACGACAAACAAAATGATGGCCCGATACACGTGGCAACACTAAACATGTCAGCAATAAGAGTTGTCGAGGAGTTAGGAAGTCGGCAATAATGAGTTGCCGGGTAAGGAGTTAGACGTCTGATTACTAGAGGGCGGTGCTCAATGAGAGTTAGGCACTCGAAACGAAAGAAGCACGATCAATACAAAGCGTATCCGACCAACTAGTTAGTTGGCAAGAGGCATAGGCAAGAAGGCATGAACCTTCTCCAACAAGTAAGAGGGATGCAAACAGCATGATAGGCATAGCCAAGAAGGCATGAATCCTCTCAGCCACATAAGCAGGATGCAAACAGCATAATACCACCTGTCAAACAACATCCACGATAGTTATGACACCTGATCCAGTCTGCCAATCAGAAGAACAAGCTTGGGAAAAAATACAACTCGAGTTTAACCAAAACTACCATGATGACTTTTAATCATAGTCATCTGACGGTTAACCTATCAAGGGTGTGGCAATCAGAGGACCCCAATTGCTATAGATAGAAAGAGAACACTCAGAAGAAGGGATCGAACGCTTGGTACCCAACATTCTCACTCTCAGTCTCTCTACTCTTTGCCTTTGATTTCATGCTGGGTTGAGTTCACTCAACTAAGTCCTACTGCCCTTAAAAACTTTACCATCGGAGGGCACTCCAGCAAAACCCCATTGGCCGATGAGCCTTTGAGGCTTCCCAGTTTGCAGGCTCAATGAAGAGGGATGAAGGACAAAAGCCTTGTGTTCAACCGAATGAAACACGGAGCACTTTTCACTTGATTCTTCCAAGTTTCAACTTACAAAAGCCTTATGCTCAAATGAATAAACAGTTTTTTGGGTCAGTTGGACAAATCCTGCTTCTTCGTTCTAATTTGTTTACGGTCACAGTTATTGTTAAACCACCCCCAGAGCAGCAAAGGGTAGGCAGCAATTTATGATCAGTTAGTAAGATCAATAAAAAGGGAAAGAGGTAAGAGTTAAAAGGTGGAGAAGCTATAAACTCAAGCCCAAGCCTTGATTTAGCGGTTGTCAGATAATGTAGGGCACAATTTTCAGCCAAGGTTGAGTCCTATCTTCATGGCATTTTTAAGTTAGTTTCTACTGTTTTAGATTTTAGTTTTCATATGGGCTTTTCTTTTTCTTTTCTTCCCTCACGGTAGCAGTTAACCCCCAAATTCTGTTCAGTTTCTAACTGTTACCAGGGATTTTCTTTCTTTTCTCACGGTAGGAGTTAATACCCAAATATCACGGATGGTAAGATCCAACTAGACAATCATCCGTAGAAGAAATTTCAACAACGTATAACGAGAACTATTCAAATAAGCCCAACCCAACGACCTCAAGAAAGAATCCAAATTTTGCGTAAAGCGAGAATTGACAAATTAGCTTCCCAAGCGAGAGTGTTCAATGGTTACCAAATGGGGTTCTTTCTAGGCTTTTAGAATACCTAGTATTTTGCTAAATTCAGCAATGCCAAGACATGAGCATTACTAGTGGCTCTTTAACAATTTCATAAATGCCTGGACATGGGCTTTAGTAGAGGTCATTCATACTGTGAACCAAGCTGTGGTATTGGGTCTTTGCTGGAGATTAGCTGCTTAGTAGGTTACAAGGGTTTTACATGTAACGTACATTAATAATTTAATGTTGAAAATAGATGTTTGGCTCCTATTATTAGCAAGGATTAGTCAGAAATATATGTATTGCATGCAAAAATTTTCAGCCAAGTTTGGGTCCTATTTTTCTGGGATCTTTAAGTTAGTTTTCTACTGGTTCCTTTTTCTAGTTTTTACGTGGGGTTTTCTTTTCTTCTCTTCTCTTCTCTTCTCTTCTTTCTTCTTTCACGGTAGGAGTTAATACCCAAATATCACTAAGCGTAAGATCCAATTAGACAATCATCCATGGAAGAAATTCCAACAACATATAACCAACTATCCAAATAAGCCCAACGACCCAACCCAACAACCACAAGTAGAACTCAAACAAGAACCCCAAATTTTGTGTAAAGCAAGAATTGACACATTGACTTCCCTGTTGAGAGTGCTGAATTGTGACCGGCGGGGGTTCTTTCAAGGCTTCTAGAATACCCAGTATTAGCTCATTTCAAGAATGCCAAGAAATAAGTTCACTAATGACTGACAATTTCATGAATGCCTAGACATGGACTTGAGCAGAGGTCATTCATAATTCATACCGTGGATCGAGTTGTGGTAGTCTATGTAGTTGCTTAGTAGGTTACAGGAAACTTTAATTATTACACACGTCTGGAACCTATTATTGTAAGGACTATTTCAAAACCGATCTACTGCCAAATAAACATTTAGTCCACGTGAAATTTGTGCAGGCATAGTATTAGTGTCAATGCTAAGGAATTCATTCCTACTTCCGCGTCTTGTACTGCTCCTACAAGCTTCTAGGACTCTAAGTCAAACCTCATTCAACTGAAATTGTAAAATCAAATTCTAAGCAGTACCAATTCCCAATCAGAAGATCCTATCTAACATTCAAAATTAAGACGTTAGATATCAAGGTTACAAATACAATTAACAATCACTTTCTTTCCTACCATAAATGCGATTCTGTCCTACCATAAACAAAACCCTACAATCCCATATCTCCACTAATAGTTAGCCACAAACCGACCTTACACGAATGCACCAGAAGACCTTTACATTTTTCCTATGTCATGCCACAGAGTCTTATATTCTCACGGCGCCCTAATTTTGACATTACCCCAAGGCCAGGAATTTCCCTTTCAGGTCCATGTCATCCGGTCCAATTATTGATCTTCGTAAGACAAGACAAAACAACTGTAATCAGTTCTATCATTTGACTTTCAATAGTTACTTTCTAGACTCCCATATTTTCTGACCTGGGGATTAGCACAGGTCGGGTTCACCTTGACCCCTCACTCGAGCTGAGTAAGCCAGGTTCCGATTATCATCAACCGCTGCCAATGGTAATGTCAAAATCAACTGAGTCCACTTCTTCAGTTGACAGTCCGGTACTTCGTGTGGGACTGCTTGAGTTTGGGTAAGGGTTTGACGAATCAATAGGATAGTCCAACAACAAATCTGATTGAGACGGACAAAGAACATAGAAAGAACGACACTCAAGGTAGAGAGAGGTTTTCAATTTGACCGCCATCATTGTTAATGAGAGAAAGAGAGTTGTCGTCATTGTACGTGCAGTACTCCACATCTGATGAGCCCCTGATTCCATCTTTGCAATCGGAGAGAGAGACAGCAACTCTCATTCTCATTGTTTGCTTGAAGAATGAGATGAGAGAAAAGGTTGAACCATGAGACAGATGTGTGTGAGAGAGATCAGAGGGCATTTGAGAGGGGGAGATTCATGGGAGTTGGAGAGGTCGACCGAGTACAGAGAGAGATCTGCTTGGAGGAGAGTCAAGAGAATGAAAAGTAAAGATCAGGCCATAAAGATACGGGTGACAGCTATTTTTCCACAAGGTCATGGAGAATAATTGGAAATAACAAATGAAAGTTTCTTTTCGTTCAGGTCAGCTAGTGCGGATGGAATGTCTCCAGACCTCATACCTGCCCAAAACTTGCATTATTTAAGTTAACCTCACCCGTTTTCAGCCGTGCAGCAACAAAACCGACCATGGACAAGCTGGTCCGTACCAGTCAGTTTGAACAGGCCAATCAGATATTTGCTCACCCTTAATCTAATCATGGACCTCACATCCATCTCAACAGTCAAATTGTATATGGACACACATCCGCTCCCCTAGAGTCGACTTTCATTCCTAACAATGAGCTGTCAAAATTTCAGGTCAACGTGCAGCTTCTAATTCCAGAGTGAACGACATCCATTGGCCTTAAGAAGATGAACTTCAACTTGCTGCCTAAGATAAAAAAAAATCCCCCATCATTTGCATCCATCGACCATTCAGTCCTCAGAATACCTCTGTCCACATTTAAGTGGCTACTGGAAACAAGTCAGGAAAAAAGTGACCCACACTTGCATCACTTGCCAGCACCATGTTTGACCTTTCACCAGCCAGTCACCGATGCATGTGATATATGTACCAGACTGATAAGGCCATCATAATTGCACTGAACTATGAGTCTCCGGATAACGGGTAAGTTGGTAAATAAATGTAAATTAACCCAAGAGACTCTAAAAGGTGTTCAAAGTCTTAATTTATGAGGAAAATATCCATCTAATAGAGAAAAAAGGAAAGGAACGAGTGTAAATAAAACAACAGGATAAAAAGTATAAAACAAAATTAACAACTTAAGTTATAACTAAGAAACAAAAAGGATCAAAGTAAAGGACATAAAAGTACAACTTTACCAGTATACTACTGAATAGTTCTCTGCGAATATCCACATCACACTTATTAATGCTATCTATGACCTGCATCAATTCACGGGAATAAGTTTGACTAAAAGGAGAAAAAGAAACAATGATACATTAAAGGAAATGTCCCTGCCAGTGAACATGTGCTTTCAAAGAAGGGAATCTACCATTTGCGGCAGGCCGCGTACAGAAGCAGCAGTCTCCGCAAAACTTTCCATACCCGGAATAGTCTGAGATTAAGATCAAAAGCAAAACTCCATTACCCATTTTAATGGGGATACAAAAGCGTAAAGCATAGTATCGATCAGTTCAGCATCCAGGGTAGAAAATGTCACTACAACTTTGAAAGTATATTACTTTTTCGTTGGTAACAGGCCATTGAAGCAGCATTTGAATGAGCAAAACTATCATTGTGCTCATGCACTAGATAAGTTGCTCAATCAAAAGTTGTAGCAGCACCAAAAATAAGACCAACACCATGCTTGTATTTCAGTCAATTGCATAGATAGGAATGAAAAGCTGTTTTGATTATAATTTACAACCTTACTGTTCTACAACCATTTCTAAATTTTTTTTGGCATTTCCTTAAATTTCCAGAATTTTTCCATGTCCAGACTAACTGAAGAGTAAGTTAAAAGCCAGAAAACCAAATATTAGAGCCACAAACCTGAACCAACGATGGATTGAACAGAACATCAGGTATCTTGAATCTATCTGCCCCAATTTCTATTGTCCTGGTCATGCACAGTGAAGTGCGACAGCACTTTCATATTAGCAGAAAGACAAGGTTTGGAAGAGATAAAAATGGTTTAAAAAACCATAAAAATACAAATAAAAAACAATATGAAGCAACTACCATATGGTAGTTCAAGTTGAATCTAGCAATGACAGTAACAAGCTGTTTGTCTAATGGTATTAGGGCAGGCGTTGAGGGACCTCGACAAATGGAAGGTTAGCAGTTTTAAGTGCAACTCGTGAGATTAAGGCATTTAGGCAACTACTACAGTACAGAAAATAAAAGCAAGCAGAACACATTGTGACCACATTCTCTCAAGGAACTCCAGGAAAAGAATTGAACAAGACTTACTGTCCATCAGGAAGCTCATATGGTGTCATTGGAATGTTTGAATAAGAACTCTCTGAAAAAGAAAGGATGCAGATGAGTAGGTAATTATGGGTTGATGCTTTCAAATCTTCAGAGATGAAACAAGAAAACTCATTACATCTAAAATATCAAGAAGGCATTGAGGATACGTTACAACCTAAAGGCCAATAACACGATCCAATGTCAATCAGATAAGAAAGATTACCCAATGCAATTGCAGCCCATTAGCAGTATCCTATCTTCCTGCTTTCAAATAATACCACACATTCATGCTTACCTCTTCCTTTTGTTGAATAAATTTTAGCAACTAATCCAAGACAAGGAAAGATACAAATAATTCTGGGTTCACATGTGGCCATGTCTTGTCTAGTGGGAGCTTTCAGGTACAGATATTTGGAAATTAGACCAAACAACAAAATGCACATAACCACAACCAAACACATGCCCATGAGACCATGACTAATACTCAATATGAACAAAACATTGCTGAAGACTCAAAAGAAGAACTAGTCATACTTTGCAAAGCGCATGCAAAAACAAAAAGTATGAAGCTCCACAAGCCAAACAAAAAGGACAAAATCATCCTTCCTTGTATATTTTGGCTTTATGGAAATATCTTCCCAGAAATATGAAACATTGAGACAAGAACCAAACAAATGGACACGAACAGTTAAGGAGTCAGCATATGGAAGATTTTGATGGAGAGCAAACCATCATAAGGAGTGTCTGGAGCTCGACACACACATTCCTTAATATCACTGGCAATGACCCTCTGTGAACAACAAACAAAATGAGTACAAACAAGAGGGACATAACAAACAAAAAAGGGGATTTACGGTAAATCAGATACCTGTGAGTACAATTTGTAACTTTCTGTTGTATTTGGGAAATCAAGATCCACTGTCTGTAAATCAAAGAAGTGTATTTGAAATGGTCACAAGAAACTCAGTCATCAACTGAATAAAAGAAGATAAGCATTAATGACATAAACTCGTAGGAAAAACATGGCATGCATGCATGTTTACTGTAATGACCAATTCGCATTGGATATTTGTTTCAGCCCAAGGGGAACCTTTTCTTTTCCTATCATTGATAGGGGTCCAGTGGATGGGTTGGTACCTGGTTGGTTCTCCGATAAGCAGGTGTCCTTGGACCACATTTAACTCACAAAGCCCAAGAGAGGAAGAATCACAAAATATTAGCTTGACTACATTTTTACTTCTAAAACGAAGACGTAGGCCAAGATGTAGAACCCCCTATAGAAACTAAGGTGAGTGGTTTCGAAAGAAAGAAATCATCACTTATCACATGTAGGGAAGTCGCATATATTTCATCAAAATGCCAGAGTAACAGCACAAAAGGCAGTTGCTGCTGTTGAGATAACCAAAGGGTTGTCTGATATAAGCACAGACGGCAGGCCCCCTCAGGACCGATGTGAACCATACTGGCAACTGTGTCAAAGATAATTGTTATATTCACAAATCTTGACAAGGTACAGAAAAAAATAACTCCAAATGAAGGAAAGAAAAGGTGACAAAAAATGCCACTCTTGGTGTTACATTGTAAGAGAATCATGAATAATGCTAACTGCAAAACTGCACAAGAAATGTTTCTATACTTCCAATATTGAAAACAATGAATAGGCAATGGATGTTATGATACAGAAAAGTGTCGATGTAACGAGACAAGGCCACAAATAACCTGAAACTCTCCGGGCCGTATTTCCTTCCTCTTAAAAGAATATCTTGGTTTTATCTGCAATAAAAGTACAAAAATACTTTAGCCAAAGCACACTAATGCCTACAATTAAACTCCTCAAAGTGTCAAAGTCGTAACTCACAGTAAGGCCTTTGCTTTCCAAGCTTTTCATTAAGCAATCAGATAGAAATTCTCCCCCAATTGGTGAAGACTGCACAGCCTATTGGTAGCAACCAACAATATATCAGGTACATTAGATCTTTGAAGGGGCGGAACAGAGCCTCAAATGTTGCGGCACTTATGGACTTCGAGTAAGAAGGCAAATGGTCCACTTCATACATAATAACAGCTAGTCTTTTAGGGGATGGCTGTTCCATATGACCCCTTCATGGACTAGTAGAAAGATAATCTCAGAGATGAGGAAGGCTTTGACCAAAAAACATAATAGGTAATGTGCAAGCTACTTTCCTATGCATTCATAAGTGGCTACCGATGGACCCTTACATAACAAGTAGGGTGACAGAACAGTCCATGATATTGGTAATGCTTTTAAAGCAAAAGTAGCTGATATTGTTTACCAAAGTGCAAGCAAAAGGCTAAGGATCAGAAATAGAAGCATTCAAGATGTTATGACCAGTAGCCTACATGCTTTCCCCACTTATCCAATCCTATGTGGCATGGAACGCAGATTGCATCGGTATAAAGAACGGGACGGGATTTTGGTATTGTGGAAGTAGTAAGGGGGTGTAGTCTTTCAGTGGCGAGTAATATGTGTTATCATTGTTATTTATCTTTTATTACAAAGGCAGTGTAGTCTTTTAGTCGCATTAGGGTTTGCCTAAGGTTAATAGGGTTAGCCTATATAAACCATCTAAGCCATGTATTATTTTTTCATCTTATGCAATACAATTAGTATATTGTTTTCCTTGTATCATGGTATCAGAGACACCAGAGTAGTTCTTGAGTTTGCATAATATGAATCGTCTTCTCTCCTTTCAAAGTTTGGTACCGTTTCACACTATTGGGAACTGTTCGGCACTGTTTTAGTACTACTTGGCACTATTCGGCACTGTTCTGACACTATTTGGCATTGTTTTGATGTCGTTCAATACTGTTTGGTACTGTTTCGGCAATTTGTGGCACTGTTCAGCACTGTTTGGCATTGTTGGATACTATTCAACACTATTTTGCACTATTTCACCACTGTTTTGTACTCTTTGGCACTGTTTTGGGTCCAAAATCATCTTTTGGCTCTATCTTTTGCTTCTCATGACTCTTCAAGATCAGCTTGAGCGCCTTCGTAGGGCTATTTTGCATTGGTCTAAACCTCGAGTTGCTGGATGAATGCAACTTTTGCCATCGAAATGATCATCGAAAGAATGCGTGCCCTGAACTTGTACAACCTAAAGAACTCAACTATTCTTATTCGATTGCTCTATCATCTTCTCAGTCACCACACCAACTCCATTGTCCTTCGACGGGCCTTGCATTTTTTACTTTTGGAAGTGCTCCATCCTCCCTCTCATTTGAGTTGTATCATCAATTTCAAGCGCTGATAGCTGTCACCAAAAGGGTTCTCAACAAGCTTCTAGTATGACTACCCTCACCCGGGTTTGCAAGGTTCTAACACCACGGGTATCTTACCCACGACATTTTATTCTGGTTATTCCCATCATACGACCCCCAATTTGTGTAAATGTGTTTCCCCTACTTCCCCCATTAGTATTGCCCACGCAAATGAATTTCTTATGCATGTTGTTGTTTATGTTAGTTCTATTATTCCTACTTTATCCCCTTTACTGCCTATCCCAATTGTCTTTTATGAGACTCAATTGTCTATAAGTCTTATTTCGATAATCCAATTGTTTGATTCGCGTTTTGAAGTTTTGTTCTCTTCTTCTGATTGTGCATCATGAATGTCCAAAAAGAAGATTGAGACTGGCCTTAGAGTTGGTGACCTCCATACTCTCGAGAGCCTGCACATTCCTATAGAGTATACTTCTACTATCTTCTCCTTTTCTTTGGATGAGAAATCCTCTTACGTTTATGTTTGGCATTCTAGATTAGAGCATTTGTATAGCAAGCTTCTGAAACTTTTAGTTAAGTGTGGCCGTTTGGGTAAAATTTCTATAATGACATTTCTGCGTACAATGATTACAAGTTCGCTAAAATGTCTGAACTGTCTTCTATAATACTAATTTTGCTTCTACCTCTCGTTTTCAAATTGTTCATGCTGATTTGTGAGGCACTTATCCAATTGCAACCAAGGGCGGTTCTATGTACTATATTTCTTTTGTCGATGATTACAGTTAGTATACATGAGTTTATTTACTGACACAAAAATCTAATTTTTTTCAAAATTTATCGTAATTTTCACACTATGATGAAAACCCAGTTTTCTATTTCAGTCAAAATCCTTGGTCTGATTTGGGTGGAGAATACTTTTTTTCTAAGTTTATAAATTTTTTCGTGACTCATGAGACTATCCATCAATCATCTTGTTATGATATTTCTGCCCAAATGGTTGAGCTGAGAGAAAGCACGGTCATCTCTTCAACACTGCTGGATCAATTCTTTTCTCGTCCTCTGTTCCCTCTATGTTTTGAGAAAAGCTATGCTCACTGCGGCATATCTTCTGAATCAAATACGTACTCCTCTCCTTTCAAGTACTTGTCCGTACGAGCATCTTTATGGTTAGATTCCTAGGTATTCCCTTCTTTATGTGTTTGGTTTTACTTGCTTTGTCCATCTTCCCAAAGGGCCACAATAAGCTTAGTGCTCATTGTGTTCTCTATGTTTTCTTAGGGTATTGCATCAAACAAAAAGGTTATCACTGCTATGACCCAATGACCAAGAAGTTGTATGTGTGTAGGCATGGTACTTTTCCCAAGTGTTTTCTATATTTCTCCCTTCCATCCAAACTAAAACGTGTTGCTATGGATGACTTAGTTCCTATTGATAAACTCCCAGTCAATGTGCCTTTTGAGGAGTACATCTCTACTCTCAAAGTATCTGCTTGTTGCCTCTTCTGCTCCCTCTACTTCTACCTTAGTTCTACCCTTTTTTTTTGTCTACTCTTATCGTCGTGTAGCTTCTCCAGCTCATGCCCCAGCTCCCTGCTCTATTGCCCCTCAGTCTGCCTCTTTGAACCCTGCTCCATCATATCCTACTCGTGATTGCCATCTCCCAATAAGACTTTACTTTACTAATACTTGTTTCTTTTCTTCCTATCGTTCCTTTCTCTCTCGTTTTCCAGTCTTATCTAGAACCAAGGTCATATAAAGAAACTTGTAATAATCCTAATTGGGTGCATGTCATGAATGATGAGCTTATTGCCCTTGCTAAAACTCAATCTTGGGATTTGGTACCTTAGCCAGCTAGTAAAAATTTCATTAGCTACAAATGGGTCTACAAAGTCAAACACATTCTGATGGTTCTTTGAAGCAATATAAAGCTAGCTTAGTTGCTAAGGCATTTGCTCAAAAATAGGGATTGATTAAGAGAAGAATTTTGCTCATGATGCTAAGATGACCACCATCCGCACTTTGATATCTGTGGCTATCATGCACCAATGGCCTCTCTTTCAATTAAATGTTAACATCTTAATGGATACTTGTCTGCAGAAGTCTATGCACCCCCTCCAGGGCTTTGTCATACTTCTCGGCTTGTTTGTCGTCTTTGTCGTGCTCTCTACGGTCTCAAACAATCTCTTTGTGCTTGGTATGAATAGTTTTAATCAATTGCTCTACAAATTAATTTCCAACCTAATACACATGACTCTACTATGTTTATTCGTCGTTCTTCTACAGGGTTAGTTCTTCTCGTATTATTTGCGGATAACATGATTATCATAAGTTCTGACTCTGCTGCCATTAGTGAGGTGAAAACCCATCTATTTCGTGAATTTGAGATGAAAGATTTAGATCATCTTCGTTACTTTCTAGGTATTGAGGTGGCTTCGTCTCCATTGTGCTAATCTCACTAATGACAAGGTTGTCGACACTCCTATAGAATTGCATGTCAAGTTCTCTGCTTCTAATGGTGTTCCGTAGGATGATCTTACTGAGTATTGCGAATTAATTCGGTGCTTGATATATCTTACTGTGACTCGCCCTGATATTATTTATGCCATCCATAATGTCGGCCAGTTTGTGTATTTCCCTCATTCTACCCATTGGGTTGCATTGCTACATATCTTGCGGTATATTGGTCGTAACACCTATCATTATTTACTGCACTATTCTACTTCGAGTTTGACTCTTCGTGCATATGCTGACGGTGATTGAACTAGTAACATCACTAATCCGAAATCCACGTTTGGTTTTTGTGTCTTTATTGATGATTCTCTTATCTCTTGGAAAAGCAATAACCAATCTGTTATTGCTCGCTCTACTGCTGGCAATATGTCTCAGGCTACTGTTGAAGTTGTGTGGCTCATTTGGCTTTTCTCTGATATGGGTGCTTATCGTGCACCTCTTTATTGTGATAACAAAAGTGCCATTCAGATTGCCCACAATTCAATTTTTCATGAGCGTACAAAACATGTCGAGATTGATAGTCACTTCATTCATCAATATCTCCAATCTAGCTCCATTTATCTACCTTTTGTTCCATCCTCGCTTCAGTTGGTTAATTTCTTTACTAAGACTTGAAAGACTGCTCTGTTCCGTTTTCTACTTGGCAAACTCATAACACTCTTTGCACTCGCATGCTGAGTTTGGAAGGGGGGGGGGGGGGGGGGGGGGGGGGGGGGGGGGGTTGTTGTAATTGAAAGTATTAAGGGTGGTGTAGTGTTTTAGTGGCAAGTAGTATTTTTTATCATTGTTATTTATCTTTGACTATAAGAGCGGTGTAATCTTTTAGTCGCATTAGGGTTTACTCAAGGTTAATAGGGTTAGCCTATACAAACCATCTAAGCCTTATATTATTTTTTCATCTTATGCAATACAATTAGTTTATTGTTTTCCTCGTATCATGTACGCCACGTGCTGAATGGTGGTATACGCAACTAGATTACAATATTAGAATCAACTTTCTTCAGGAGATAAACATCCAAGAGAATAGAGCATTATTGTCTAATAGCTAATGCATTTCCAAAAGCATCATGGCCAATTTATTGTTTTTTTTTTTTTTTTTGGTATTGTCTTGTAAAATCTATAATTCTCTAGTTTTTGTAAGAAAAACTTTGGTGTAAATTTGGATTAACCTGTAACTATAGATTTGGATTGCTAAATTCACTAAGCTGTAAATGTGCCATATTTTGGAACACATGTTCCAAAACATAATTACTTGGCTATTAGCATCTTTCCATACAAAATTACCACAATAAAGATGATGTGATTTGCTAACCCACCTGATGACTCTTTTATTTTTCCAAAACTGCACAGTTGTAATTGCTTTAGAAAAAAGAAAAAGTGGGTCAGGGGGTAAACCATAGTTGTGAAAGGCTCGCCTAGGCAAGAGCCGCAGCCATGGCGCTTCGAGGAGTGGCAAGCGAGGTTACTTCGATGAAGCGCCCACTCAGAGGGCCTAGGCGCCCCAGGCGCAAAAAACCCGAGGTTTGTGGGCTTTTTTAATATTAACGAAAATAGGGAATTTGACCTAATTTTTTCTATACGTTCTTTCCTATACAGTAAAAACAGCATTGCAACGTCTCTCTCTGGTATCGACTTCTCTGTATCTCTCGCTCGGATCGACTCTCTCTCTCTTGCTCTCTCTCTCTCTCGAATCGACTCAGGCTCAGAACTCAGCAATATGTTCTTCCTCTCTCTCGCGTAACTAGAATAAATATTAAATACTATATAGTCGAGTATGTGTATATATCTATATATGCACTACGGCACTGCTTATATATATTGTATATTTGCACTGCCTATATATATGTATATATTGTTAACGGTATATTTTGCCTGTAATGTATATTGTAAATAATATTGCAATATAAGTATATATGACTAATGTCCATATTTATAGTGTTACACACTATCTAGTATATATATTATTATATATTGTAATGTGACTAATGTCTATAGTTATGCACTGTATATGACTAATATGAGTATATGAATATCTATACTTCCAGTTGCAACTTGCAATGTTGCATAACAAGTGTTTATGTACTGTATAGTCATATAGTGTATACTTTTAAACACGATGTACAATATAGGGAATTAGAGATATACTTTGTAATGTTTTTCCTTTTGATAGGTTATTAAAAAATGTCAAGCGAAGGCATCCAAACGGACCCGCTTGGAAGTATGCAACTTTGGTAGATCCCACCAATACTACAAAATTCAAATACAATTTTGTGGGCACGTAACAAATGGCTGGGTTTGTCGAGCAAAGCAACACATTGCTGGCGGTTATAGGAATACAAAAGCGTGCTCAAGATGCCCTCCCGAAGTAACAGTAGAAATTTAAGAATATATTGCGAGCAAACAAACATTGAAACGGCAAGTGAATATGTTGCTAGATATTGATGATGATGCGTTCGGGGATGATGAAGATGATGTTGTGGAACTACTTGGACGTGGCAAATCCATTGAGAGTAGTCAAGGCTCCATTTCTAAACCTAAGCTGCTAAAGAAGCCAAAGGCTAAAAGGGCCTACGAATGTATTTTTCACACCCAATCCTGACATCGTCGTACAAAATTGTAAAGGAAACAGACAAAAATTAATGCAAACGACCCTTACAAGAAAGAACTAAGAATCGAGCGCTTGTCAGATTCACAAGGTGGATGTATGATGTAGGTATTCCCTTTAATGCACTTAACTATGAAAGTTTTGGGCCTGCAATTGAGGCTATTGGGCAATATGGTCCTGGCATGAAACCGCCAACTTATCATGAGGCACGGGTTCCCTATTTGAATAGGGAATTGAAGCATACAAATGATTTGATGAAAGATCATAAAGATGATTGGGTGAAATATGGATGTTCCATAATGGCGAATGGGAGGACCAATCAGGATGAACTTTGATCAACTTTTTAGTAAATGGCCCAAGAGGAAGAATGTTTTTAGAGTCCATAGATGCCTCGAGCTATTCCAATGATGGATTTGAAATGTTTGAACTACTTGACAAGTACGTGGAGCGGATTGGTGAACACAACGTGGTTCAAGTTGTCACGAATATTGCCTCGACAAATGTATACGTCGGTAACCATCCATTTCTACTCTTTACTTCATTAATAAGGCTCTAGTACATTCGGTAGTAAGAAAATTTCTGTTTGTATTGATTATTTTTTTTAGTCTAAACTTCTAACAGGAAAACATTTGGAAGTAAAGCGGTCACATCTTTATTGGACTCCTTGTGCAACCCACTGCATTGACTAGATGTTAGAAGACATCTTCAAAATACCACATTTGAAGTTAATTTTCGAAAAGGCCATTACTATGAACGGTTTCATCTACGCTCAAGCAGGCTTGCCAATATGATAAGGCGGTTCACGGGAAAAAGAAATGTGGTCAGGCATACGAAAACTAAATTTGCAACCGCTTTCCTCACACTAGCAAGAATTCATCAACAAAAGAACTTGAGAAAAATGTTTATTTCAAAAAAATGAGCAAATTGCAAATAGGCAAAAGAGGAACAAGGCAAAAATGTGGCCAAATTTGTTACGATACCCTCTTTTTGGAATAACGTTGTTTATACTCTTAAGTTTGCGGGTCCTCTTATCAAAGTGTTGAGATTGGTTGACACCGAGAAAAACCGCTGATGGGATACATTTACGAGGCAATGGATAGGGCGAAAGATCATTAACCACAGATGGGATATCCAATTGCATCGTCCTTTGCATGCTGCTGAACATTTTTTGAATTCAGAATTTTGTTACTCAAATCCAAAAGCTCAGCAGGATTTAGAGGTCATGGTCGGAATGTATAAATGCGTGAGCAGGTTAGTTGAAGGCTACAACATTGAAAATAAGATTGTTGTTGAAATGATCATGTACATGAAAGCGAAGGACTTTTTGGATTGTCAGTCGCAATTAGACAGAGAAATACAAGAGCACCAGGTAATCTATCGTAATATATGGCCAATTACCTACTTTGACTACAATAGCTAATTATTTCTATTTCACAGCTGATTGGTGGATTGCATTTGGTTTCCAAACTCATAATTTGCAAGATTTTGCCATCAAAATTCTCAGTCTTATGTGTAGTGCTTCCAGCTATGTAAGAAATTGGTGTGTTTGAACATGAGTATTTACCTGATGTATTCTTATTTTCTAGTAGATATTTTTTACTTTCTTGTATTAATTAGTATTTTGGTCATAATTATTGCAACTCCACAACTAAAAAAAATAGACTCCAACAGAAACGCCTCAACGATTTGGTTTTTATCAAGTATAACAGGAATTTTAAACGTCGATATGATATGCGAGGTGCATTGATCCCATCTCCTTATCCGATACTAATGAGAGCAATGAATGATTGCGTTAGAGGATGGATGGAGAATCAGACAAAGATGATGAACCGATATTTGAGGATGATACTTTGACGTGTGGTGATGTTGCTAGAGCTTCTAGAGTTAGAGAAAGTAAGAAAACAACTAGAGCAACAACATCAAGAGTATGCCCAAACCATAGTTATTAAAGGCGAAAAGCGCACCAAGGCGCAAAGGGCAACTAGAGCCTGAGCGCGAGGCGTGGGCTTCATTGAAGCGAGGCGCACTTAGTCAAGAAAAAAAAAACAAATATAGCACATACGAATACTTAAAATAGTAAACACCAAAACAATGAATTTGAGAGATAGCATCACTTAAACTAACTATAAAAAAATATCCAACAAATTTTAAACAGTCGGTAACACTTGAATAAATAAGAATTAAAACGTTAAATTCGACAAATGACTACTAAATTACTAATCATCCTCGGAATCAACACTAAGTAAATCAACTTCTTCATCTTGACCAGCATCACCAGATTTATATCCCTTTTCATCTTCCTCTTCTTCGGTGTCCTTCGAATTTGACCTCTTCTTCGTCTATCATTTGTAATGGATTTGAAGTGGAACCCTTTGATGTGTTTGCATGTGCTCTTGATATTGTTGCTCTAGTTGTTTTGTTACTTTCTCTAATTCCAGAAGCTCTAGCAACATCACCCCACGTCAAAGTATCATCCTCAAACACTGGTTCATCATCTTCGTCTGATTCTCCATCCATCCTCCCACGCAACCATTCATTGCTCTCATCAATATCGGATAAAGAGATGGGATCAATTGTATCTCGCATATCATATCGACGTTTCAAACTCCTATTATACTTCATAAAAACCAAATCGATGAGGCACTTCTATTGGAGTCTATTTCTTTTTTTGTTGTAGAGTCGTAATAATTATGACCAAAATACAACTTAATACAAGAAAGTAAAAAATCTCTACTAGAAAATAAGAATGTATTAGATAAATACTCACATGTTCAAATACACTCCAATTTCGTTCATAACCGGAAGCACTACATGTAAGGCTGAGAACTTTGATGGCAAAATCTTGCAAACTAAGAGTTTGGGAACCAAATGCATTCCAACTGTTAGTTGTTATGTGGGATAGATTAGGTTATGTTAACCCTAATGGGCCTAGGTGGTTAGAGCTCATTAGGTTAACCCTAATCTCATCTATAAATAAAAGAGTGTTAGAATAGTAATGGTTAAGTTGTTATTAATGTTTAGTTGCAAGGGTATTATTGACCTTTCATGTAATTAGGGTTACCTAGGATTTCTAGGTTTTCTCTATATATTGATGTACTGGCCCCTTGTAACATAATCACTCAATAATACAATTCTCCTTTCTCTAGTTTCACAACACCACCAATCAGCTGTGAATACAAGTAATTAGCCATTGTAGTCAAAGTAGGTAATTAGCCATGTATTATGGTAGATTACCTGGTGCTCTTGTATTTTTTTGTCTAATTGCGACTGGCAATCTAAAAAGTCCCTCGGCATTCACGTACGTGGTCATTTCAATAGTGATCTTATTTTCAATATCGGGATCTTCAACCAACCTACTCACGCATTTATACATTCCAGTCATGACCTCCAAATCCTACCGAACTCCTGGATTTGAGTAATAAAACTCCGGATTCAGAAAATACCCAGCACCATGCAAAGGACGATGCAATTGGATATCCCATATGTGATCAATGACCTTGAAGACATCGTGATATTTCTCAACCTTTTCGCCAAATGCTTTGGCTATGCTTTCTTATACCCTATCCATAGCCCCGTAAATGTATCTCATCGGCATTTTTTTTTTTTGTATCAGCCAATCTCAACACTTTGACAAGAGGACCCGCAACATTAAGAACATAAACAACATTGTTCCAAAAAGAAGACATCATAACAAATTTGGCCACATTTTTGCCTTATTGCTCTTTTGCCCATTTACTATTTGCCCATTCTTCTGAAACAAACATTTTCCTCAAGTTGTTATTTTGTTGATGAATCCTTACTAATGTGAGGAAAGTGGTTGCAAATTTAGTTTTTGCATGCCTGACCATATTTTTTTCTCCCGTGAACCACCTTATCATATTGAGCAAGCTTACCTTATCGTAGATAAAACCGTTCATAACAATGGCCCTTTCAAAAACTAACTTCATATATGATATTTTGAAGATGTCTTCTAACATTAAGTGAATAAAGTGGGCTGCACAAGGAGTCCAATAAAGATGTGGCTGCTTTACTTCCAAATGTTTTCCTATTAGAAGTTTAGACCAAATAAATACTCAATAAGTTTAGACGAACGAAAATTTTCTTACTATCGAATGTACTAGAGTGTTATTAATGAAGTAAAGAGTAGAGATGGATGGTTACTGGCGTATACATTTGCCGAGGCACTATCCGTGACAACTTGAACCACATTGCGTTCACCAATCCGCTTCACATACTTGTCAAGTAGTTCAAAACATTTTAAACCCATCCTTGGAATAGCTCAAGGCATCTATAGACTTTAAAAACATTGTTCCTCTTGGGCCATTTACTAAAAAGTTGATCAAAATCCTCCCCGATTGGTCCACCCATCCGCCATTATGGAACATCCATATTTCACCCAATCATCTTTACAATCTTTCATCAAATCATTTGTATGCTTCAACTCTCTATTCAAATAGGGAACCCCTGCCTCCTGATAAGTTGGCGGTTTCATGCCCGGACCATATTGCCCAATAGCCTCAATTGCAGACCCAAAACTTTCATAGTTAAATGCATTAAAGGGAATACCTACATCATACATCCACCTTGTGAATCTGACAAGCGCTCGATCTCTTAGTTCTTTCTTATAAGGGTCGTTTGCATCAATTTTTGTCTATTTTCCGTTACAATTTTGTACGACGATGTCAAGATTGGGTGTGAAAAATACATTAATAGGCCCTATAGTCTTTGGCTTCTTTGGCGGCTTAGGTTTAGAAACGGAACCTTGACTACTCCCAACGGATTTGCCACGTCCAACTAGCTCCACAACATCATTTTCGTCATCCCCAAACGCATCATCATCAATATTCAGCAACATATTCGCTTGACATTTCAATGTTTGTTTGCTCGTAATATATTCTTCAATTTCTACTCTTACTTCGGGAGGGCATCTTGAGCATGCTTTTGTATTCCTATAACCGCCAGCAATGTATTGCTTTGCTCGACAAACCCCGCCATTTGTTACGTGGCCACAAAAATTGTATTTGAATTTTGTAGTATTGGTGGGATCTACCAAAATTGCATACTTCCAAGCGGGGTCCGTTCGGATGCCTTCACTTGACATTTTTTAACAACCTATCAAAAGTAAAAACATTACAAAATGTATCCTTAATTGCCTATATAGCGCAGCACACGAATAGTATATACAATAGATAGAACATATATACATATTTAGTACATAGAGCAAATATATACATATTCAGTAATCAGTACAATATATAGAGTATAGACTATATAGTATAAACAGAGTATATATATACAGTAGATACTAGATAGAGCATATATACAGTATATATATAGTAGATAGAGCATATATACATATTCAGTACATAGAGCTTATATATGATGTATGTATACATATTCGCTACATATGCTGTATATATGATGTATGTATACTGTACTGAATATGTATATATATGTTGTACGTATTGAAGATATATATATGCTCTGTATATGGCATATACAGACCAATACACTGTATACGCTCTGTATATGGCATATATACTCTGTATATGCATATATGCTCTGTATATATATGTTGTATGTATATATATGTTGTACGTAGTATATGCTCTGTATATGGCATATACTATACGCTGCATTTTTACAGAATATGAATATATATATCAGTATATATATGCTGTAGTTTTGTACTGAATATGTGTATATATAAGGTCTATGTACTGATATCTAATGTATATATACTCTATATATGCTCTATCTAGTATCTACTTTATATATCTACTGTATATATACTCTAAGTCTCTATCTACTGTATATATACTCTATATATGCTATCTAGTGACTAGTTTGTACTTTGTATTCTATATATGTAATCTGTCTATGCTATAGAGTATAGTCTATATTCTATATACTGTAGTAACTGTACTAAACTACTGATTACTGAATATGTATATGTATGCTCGATGTCGGATATACTGAATATGTATATATGTTCTATCTATTGTATATACTATTCGTGTATTGCGCTATAAAGGCAATTAGAGATACGCTTTGTAATGTTTTCACTTTTGATAGGTTATTAAAAAATGTCAAGCGAAGGCATCCGAACGGACCCCGCTTGGAAGTATGCCACTTTGGTGGATCCCGCCAATACTACAAAATTCAAGTGTAATTTTTGTGGCCACGTAACAAATGGCGGGGTTTGTCGAGCAAAGCAACATATCGCTGGCGGTTATAGAAATACAAAAGCATGCTCAAGATACCCTCCCGAAATAAGAGTGGAAATTCAAGAATATATTACGAGCAAACAAATATTGAAACGTCAAGTGAATATGCTGCCGGATATTGATGATGATGAGTTTGGTGATGATGAAGATGATGTTGTAGAGTTAGTTGGACGTGGCAAATCCGTTGGGAGTAGTCAAGGCTCCGTTTCTAAACCTAAGCCGCCAAAGAAACCAAAGACTAAAGGGCCTATTGATGTATTTTTCACACCCAATCCTGACGTCGTCATACAAAATCGTAAGGGAAAACAGACAAAAATTGATGCAAATGACCCTTACAAGAAAGAACTAAGAGATCGAGCACTTGTCAGATTCACGAGGTGGATGTATGATGCAGGCATTTCCTTTAATGCATTAAACTATGAAAGTTTTGGGCCTGCAATTGAGGCTATTGGGCAATATGGTCCGGCCATGAAACCGCCAACTTATCACGAGGCACGAGTTACCTATTTGAATAGGGAGTTGAAGCATACAGATGATCTGATGAAAGATCATAAAAATGATTGGGTAAAGTTTGGATGCTCCCTAATGGCAGATGGGTGGACCGATCGGAATGGGAGGACCTTGATAAACTTTTTAGTAAATAGCAAAAGAGGAACAATGTTTTAAGAGTCCATAGATGCCTCGGGCTATTCCAAGGATGGGTTTAAAATGTTTGAACTACTTGACAAGTATGTGGAGCGGATTGATGAACGCAACGTGGTTCAAGTAGTCACAGATAGTGCCTCGGCAAATGTATACGCCGGTAACCATCCATCTCTACTCTTTATTTCTTTAGTCTAAACTTCTAATAGTAATTAAATTTCTATTTGTATTGAGTATTTTTTTGGTCTAAACTTCTAATAGGAAAACATTTGGAAGTAAAGCGGCCACATCTTTATTGGACTCCTTGTGCAGCCCACTGTATTGATTTGATGTTAGAAGACATCTTTAAAATACCACATCTGAAGTTAGTTTTTGAAAGGGCCATTGCTATGAACGGTTTCATCTATGCTCGGGCAGGCTTGCTAAATATGATGAGGCGGTTCACGGAAGAAAAAAATATGGTCAGACATGCAAAAACTAGATTTGCAACCGCTTTCCTCACATTAGCAAGGATTCATCAACAAAAGAACAACTTGAGGAAAATGTTTGTTTCAGAAGAATGGGCAAATAGCAAATGGGCTAAAGAGCAACAGGGCAAAAATGTAGCCAAATTTGTTATGATGCCTTCTTTTTGGAATAATGTTGTTTATGCTCTTAAGGTTGCGGGTCCTCTTGTCAAGGTGTTGAGATTGGCTGACACCGAAAAAAAACCACCGATGGGATACATTTACGAGGCTATGGATAGGGCAAAAGAAACCATAGCCAAAGCATTCGGTGAAAATGTTGAAAAATATCACGATGTCTTCAAGATCATTGATCACAGATGGGATATCCAATTGCATCGTCCTTTGCATGATGCTGGGTATTTTCTGAATCCGGAGTTTTATTACTCAAATCCAGGAGTTCGGCAGGATTTGGAGGTCATGACGGGAATGTATAAATACGTGAGTAGGTTGGTTGAAGATCCCGACATTGAAAATAAGATCACTATTGAAATGACCACGTACATGAATGCCGAGGGACTTTTTGGATTGCCAGTCGCAATTAGACAGAGAAATACAAGAGCACCAGGTAATCTATCATAATACATGGCTAATTACTTACTTTGACTACAATGGCTAATTATTTGTATTTCACAGCTGATTGGTGGAATGCATTTGGTTCACAAACTCCTAGTTTGCAAGATTTTGCCATCAAAGTTCTCAGTCTTACATGTAGTGCTTCCGGATGTGAACGAAATTGGAGTGTGTTTGAACATGTGAGTATTTATCTAATGCATTCTTATTTTTTAGTAGATATTTTTTACTTTCTTGTATTAAGTTGTATTTTGGTCAAATTATTACAGCTCCACAGCAAAAAAAGAAATAGACTCCAACAGAAGCGCCTCAACGATTTGGTTTTCATCAAGTATAACAGGAGTTTGAAACGTAGATATGACATGCAAGATACAATTGATCCCATCTCCTTATCCGATTGATGAGAGCAGCGAATGGTTGCGTGGGAGGATGGATGGAGAATCAAATGAAGATGATGAACCAGTGTTTGAGGATGATACTTTGACATGGAGTGATGTTGCTAGAGCTTCTGGAGTTAGAGAAAGTAACAAAACAACTAGAGCAACAACATCAAGAGCACGTGCAAACACATCAAAGGGTTTCACTTCAAATCCGTTACAAATGATAGACGAAGAAGAGATTGATTCGGAGGAAACTGAAGAAGAGGAAGATGAAGAGGGATATAAATCCGGTGATGGTGGTGAAGATGAAGAAGTTGATTTACTTAGTGTTGATTCCGATGATGATTAGTAATTTAGTAGTCATTTGTCGAATTTAACGTTTTAATTCTTATTTATGCAAGTGTTACCGACTGTTTGAAATTTTTTAGATGTTTTTTATAGTTATTTTAAGTGATACTATCTCTCAAATTCATTGTTTTGGTGTTTACTATTTCAAGTATTCGTATGTGCTATATTTGTTTTTTTTTCTTGACTAGGTGCGCCACGCTTCAATAAAGCCTGCGCCTCGCCTTGCGCCTCGTGCCTAGGCTCCAGATGCCCTTTGCGCCTCGGTGCGCCTTTCGCCTTTAATAATTATGGGCGTGCCTTTTACAACTATGGTTCAAACACATCAAAGTGTTCTACGTCAAATCCGTTACAATAGATAGACGAAGAAGAGGCCAATTCGGAGGACACCGAACAAGAGGAAGATGAAGAGGGATATAAATCCAGTGATGATGGTGAAGATGAAGATGTTGATTATGAGGATGATTAGTAATTTAGTAGTCATTTGTTGAATTTAACGTTTTAATTCTTATTCGTGCAAGTATTACCGATTATTTGAAATTTGTTAGATATTTTTTATGGCCATTTTAAGTGATACAATCTCTCAAATTCATTGTCTTGGTGTTTACTATTTGAAGTATTTGTATGAGCTATATTTGCTTCTTCTTTTTTATTAGGTATGTCTCGCTTCAATAAAGTCCGCGCCTTGCCTTGCGCTTCGTGCCTAGACTCTAAGAGACCTTTGCCGTTCTCGCCTTTAATAACTATGGGGTAAACTATGGATAACAAACAAATGTGGCCTCAAGAAGAGAGTCCCGGAAGATGCATCCTCTCCTGTGGTTACATCAACTAAAAACCTCGGGGTTACAGCTAACAACACTGGCAGATGAAAAATAAGAGTGCCTAAGATAGCTCCTACTGCTGCCAGAAATGGTCGGTTGACCAAGATCTCTAAACAATTCAACTCTTCGAGGGACTACCTCGATGGTCAAGGAAGCTCCTTGAGGCACAAGAAGGCCTCAGCCGTGATGTAATATCATCACATTGACTTCCCAGTTTTCGAATTACGTATGGCACATAGAAAATAACAGGACAAAAAAAGAATCGAAATTAAAACTGCTGGAAAGCCATCATTCACTTGGTTAAGAGGACTACCTTTTGAAGAACATAGCCATCATGTACAGGGGCAATAGTAGTTAATCCTCCACCACTGAATCAGTCAAAGGTAGGGAATACGACTGGTTAGTTTCAGTTTAGCTATCAACCACACAATACTAGAACTGTAAGATATAATGAACTGCAGAACTGCATAAGCAGATTCAGAACTAAAAAGGAATTAAATTAAAAAAACAAAAAACAAATTTGTTCACTTTCCCCCTATAAATTAATTGGTTTAGGACGTGATGGTTATATTTGTGAATGCTATTGTAGAGAATAATTGACAAAGCCCAAAGAACATGGTCAGTGGTCACTAGTAATAAAACAAAAGCAAAACTAATGGAATCTAAAACCAGTTGTAAATTTGGGGATCAGTACACTGCATGACTTTGGCACACATCATACATACACGAGGATATTGCACGGAGAGAGAGAGATAGAAAGGTCAAGGAACAAAGCAAAAATTGATTTTCAATAACGTAGAGTAACTGATGAACAAAACATAGGAGCAAAATGATTCCTTTCAGTAAATTGTATGCAAACATCACACTTCAATTCTTTTTCTAAACATTATTAACATCATTTTTCCTGAGAGAATAATTACAACAACATAGAACACTGTCTTGCTAACCAGAGGTTCCTAGTTGTTCTTCATCTGAACATCTTTTATGGACCAATAAAATAATCTTCAGAATAATTATCTCAATCTCAAATACAATGCCCTCACAAGACAAACACACAATAGCACCCTACATATTTCTCTCAATAATATCCTTTTACTTCCTAGAGATTATGTAAATCCAACAGCAAGCATGTATTATCAATACCATTTGCATAAGGTTTTATCCAACTTCTGTATTCATCTAAGAAATCTAAGAAATTAAATATGCAATCAAGATGCAAAAAACTCACAAGACTATCTAACGAACAAAAAAAATGTGATGCAAAAGATTAAGAAGTGGTACGAGTATAGAAAGTCCCACCTATCAACAACTAAAGAGGTAGCCCGTCCTGATGCAAAAGATGTGAGAACCTGTAATACAAGGTAACTTATAGCCATTTAAGGACTTCAATGATCTCAGAAAAGGGAGCGAAGAAAGCAGATAATAAAACAACAGTTTGTATTTGCACCGAAAATCAATTTTCTAAAAGATGGAATAAATAACATACAGCATTCTTGGCCAAAAATAGGGCAGGAACTTTGTATTTTTCAAACATAAGCTCCGCTGTCCTGTCAGAAAAGTAATAACTTTAACTCCTAAACAAACAGCCCTGTGCTGCACATTACAATATCGGAAACAGGCTGAGTTGACTAGAGTTACGCACTTCATTTATCATAAAAAGAAAAACAATAACTTAATCACTTTGTCTGAATGTAGCCATGTCAAGAAGTCTGACGATAATTGACTACTGTGTATGAACTAGAATTTAATGTTTTTTGTACTTCAGTATAATGTAATGCTAGAGTTTGCATGCATGTGTGTAGCCCTGGGTCCGAGGAGATCTAAGGTTGGCTGAGGTAGGTTGTTTTGAGTCGGTGTTGGCTGGAATGTGCTTGGTGTTCGATTCTTTTCTGTGTACTATTTTTGAGGCACGCCTGTGATCCTGTAATTGGTTTTTTCAAGAAATTAAGTTAACAAAAAATATCTAAATTCACTTTGTAATTTATCAAATCTAACATCTAAAAAAAAAACTAAAAGATCTGGTCAAACCAAAACTTGAGCCTTCACATTCATGAAGCAGGTCTACAAGTCATTTGACGATGTAGAAGTTCTGACTAATATGTACGCCCCTTATGAAAATCACAGCATGTCAAATGGAACATGTTTCTAACATCATTTAAGATCGTATTCATTATCGAACCTTTGAATAGATTCATCATATGCAGTAAATTAGCAAATATTCATACAGAAAAATGGGCTTGCAGAGGGAGAAACTATAGAGACCAAGGGGGAAGTGATAGACTATGATTCATCCATAGTTTGAGAAGCTTTACACATTCAACAAAACCTAGATCTTTAAACTATTTGAGGTACGAGTGCATGAACCTTCATCCCGCCATCTGCTCTACATACAGTCATACTTCCTACCAACTAATAGGCTACTGAGATGTTTCTTATGGCTAGTCCACAACCCTTTTTACATTGTGCAGACCATATGGGCAGCAGCTTCCACGTGAATAACATTGCGCGTCATTCCTCAGTAAAGTAACTAATAATTTCCAATGCAGAAAGCACAACTATCTCATTAATTATTCCATGATTTTCCCCAACTTCTCATGAATATAAATATGTGACCCTGTTTCAAGTATTTACATTCATTTACTACCTATCCTGATATCAGCCACCATCTCTCTCGAATATTTAAACTGATTCACTGCTATTATCCTGATATCCACTAACATAAAGCGAAGGCCGTGTTACAGAAACCAGTTTGAGACTGCCTCCACTATAATACAATAAACCAATTGCGTGAACTTTATTTTATAGATTGGTTCTCTTCAACTTTGTTCATTCATAGTACCTGCATACGGATAAAAGTCATGGCTTTGCCGCTAAAATAGTAGTGCTACATAGCTTAAGAAACTTATGTTCTAAATGTCTCCAGACACTCCACAATATTATTTTGCATAGCTTACTTCAGTTTCACTGTTGAAACAGCATAATCAACAAACTGCACTGTAGGACCTCCAAATTATCTCAAGTAGCTTTTCCTTCTTTTTTCTTTTTTCATTTTTCTTTGATTTTTGTTTCCCCTGGAGTTGTATGAGGGATTTCTTGTCTACCAGAAATACAGTACGGTTTGCTTGAATGATGCAGCACCATAAATTTGTGAAAGATTTCAATCTTCAAGCTGAAGTTGAAGATACTCACGTCTTCTCTATTCAACCTTAAAGTTCCATGTGACCTAAATCAGCATGTATCACAATTATAGTCATTTAGTATCCATATTAATGTATGTTCCATGTGACCTAATCAGCAGGTACCACAGTTATAGTCATTAGTATCCATATTAATGTCAGTTCAGCAGAGCTAGACACAGCAACTAGCACCCACTATCCCACCTCAGAAGAATCAATGTCAAAACCTCAGGAAGGCAGGTTCCATGTGGCCTCTCTTTAACAGTTTGATGATGATACAGCCATAACAATACACAACTGAACAATTACCCTCAAATATCTACAAAGTATACTGTGGATTAACCACCCTCCCTTTTCTTCTATAATAAGGAGTTTTCAATGAACATTCTTTCATAAAACGTCCAAAATCTATATAAAAAGAAAGAGAATGTTATGCTTCATTAATGTCTAACAACTGAGAGCTGCATATACAAATTCAGGGTCAAAACAAAATATATCTACCTACAGAGTTAAAACACTATCCCACCTCAGAAGAATCAATGTCAAAATCGTGTGTCAAATGTTACATTTCTGTGGTGACTTATGTTCACTTCCAGGAATCAAAGCTTCTCATAAAACGCTTTTAGTCCAAGAATACAATGATCTTATCAAAGAGAATCACAGCAAAACTATTCCGACACAAACAGGCCACAGTACAAAAAATTGTTATATATCTTATACTAAGATCAATATTGCCAAATAGAGAATTGTTAATCAAAATTCAGATATTGTTGAATCATGAACCAAACCCTAATCGGGAATCGGAAGATTCAACAAACTATAAACCTTGATGTTGACTAACTTGTATACAAGATAATCCAGTTTTGACACATAGTTGTATGGTAATTCGTTTATAAGAAAGTGATTACACCGTCTAGTAAGAAGGCATTAGACTTCATCACAAAAAATGCGTATCCAAGTCCAATCAACAACCATATGATACTCCGAAAAAATAAAGAGAGGAGTCAACCTTTTCCCTTCCAGAAAAAATTAAGAAAAATAAGCATGAAGACATCGATCCTATTAAATCCTCTATACACCAAACAAAACTGTGCAAGGGGATTGCTTAGCTTCACGCTAAACACTTCCTATGCTGGATTTTTTCACACGGAAAACAAAGTTGAAAAGCTGTTTGGAATTGTCAGACTTGACAGTGAATCAAACAAATCATGGAGTGTGAAGCAATCCTGAATTGGTTCATTCCATCCCAAAATAAATTCGATGTATACTCGTAACAATTTATGCATAACTTATTGAATCAAACGCGAACTAAATCGGGAACTGTAAGATTCTGATAACCAGGTCAAGGACAATTGACTTACAGAAAAATACAGCTTTTAAGAAATTATGCAAACTGCTTCACCATTCAATATGGACTTCTTCAAACTTAACTGGCTGTGTATTTAGTTGTCAACTTTGGATAGAGCAATAAAACAGGATCTACAGCAAACCAGGTTGGAACACTCCGTTTCTAGTTATGAGCAGACAGCCAGAACTTTTAAAGGGAAGACACTAAAATGATGTGAGAAACAAATGCAGCAACTTCAACGGATAAAAAGAGTTACCAGGCAGGATGTCTGACATCTGACGACTGTGACAACTCAATACCACAATTGAAACAAAGATCGTTTTTAAGAAAAGAATGGCATAAATAGCATCAATACAATAAAAGGGCTGTACTGCAAGCTTACTTTTCCCTTTGTTGTTGACTGTTAGAGGATGGCTCGGCGAGTAGCATTGGATGCTCTTTGGGATCAATCAGTAGACAATCCCTAGAATCCAACAACAATAATCTCAGTAGAATATTCACAGAATACTTCAAGCGCAACAAGATAAATTGGCACTGAAAAAGGCTCCGGAAAAAAAGGAAACAAAGAAAGAGATTGAGTGGTTTAAACAAACATAGACCAACATGAATTCAACTTTGTGGAATCACAAGAGACTTTATCCTCGTGAATGGAGAAATATACCAACAAATTGCAAACCAAACAACAAGTACATAATAGAATAATTTCCAAAAAAACAAAAACAGGCACTATAAGATGAATGTAGCTTCCCAGCTTAGAGGAATCGCAATTTTGACCTTGTGTTTTTTATCAATTGAAAGCAGAAGAACAAACCACCACAAAATGCAGTTGCTCAATTCATGCACAACAGAATGAGTCTGCAGCAGAGTTTTAGGTTTTTATAGGGAGAAAAATCAGACATCCACAGATTAGCCTCCTTCCTGACTACGCTAAGCATGTCTTTAGAGTCAAGACTTGGGAGAAAAATAATGCAAAATCGAAGAAAATAAGAATAAAACCACAGCACAGCATAACAGGGCGGGGGATTTCTTGACATTTCTGCTTCCTTATGCAAGGAATCGGAAAAAATTCTTTCAACAAAGATGTGAATTAGGAAGGATAGGTCGATGAAATATGAACTCAACAAGAAGAAATGTTTCTTCTCAGCTCAGCAAACTTGTTCCTGGAGCTAAAACCGAGCATATTTCTTTGGAACCTTTGCAGCAGATTAAGCTAATATATTTTAAGAACTATAACAGCAAAACAAGGATTAGGTGTCTCGTCATATAGAAAATAAATTGCTATCATTAGGCATCAATATTGATAATATCACTAGAAGGATGCCACGCACTGAACGTGCACCTTGCCTCCCAGCATCTCTTCATCTATTTTGCAGCGTCCATTTTCTCCAGAGTTTGAGGTGGGTCATGTGAGACGGGGATGATGTAACACAACAGGAATTGCATAAAACACATTTGCTTTCTTTTTTCACTATTAAGGACAAAAGCGTGGACATTTCAGAAGAATTTGGCAAACAACAAAAGGAATGGCCTTATCGAATAGTATTAATTAGTACAACTGTTCTTATCATTATTGCTACTGCAGCTATTATAATACGGCCTTTCAGACAGTAACATGTTACATACTCTGTATCATAAATATGAACAAAACATGCATATCAACGAGTCTGTAGAGTTTGCTGGCGGTTGTGACCTACAAGCCAGGTGATACTGCAATCTAAAATCATGCTACCTAATTCCTCAAACAAATCTTGTTGTAAAGTGGGAGTTTGTGCAGTGGGTGCTCCTAATATGTGTGAATGTGTGTGCGTGTGAACTACACACAGATATTTGATAAGAGCAACAACTTCCTTTAAAATGGATGGAGGACTTATTTGAGTTTCTTCCGTCACAGGTAAGGTAATTGAATTGTCACTCAATGATGAAATCTAAAACAATCTCACATAGCATACATCTTTGAAGACATTGTATCTATTTCTAAACATAGCAGCTATGCAAACAATTAGAGAAACTGTTTCAGACGATAGTAAACAACAAGAGGAGTCTATGACACTTCAGTGTGGGAAAATATTGCAGTATGAGGAGAAATGCTAAGGTTTCTCTAAGGTAGACCAAACTGTAAGAACTCAAGAACGCAAATATGAAAAGGTGTGAAGCTACAGATGATGGGAAGATAATGTGCTGCAGTGGCAGAGAAGTAAACGTGTATGCATAATGGAAGTCAAGACATTGTTTATCCAAAAAAAAAAAAGTCAAGACACTTGGTACAAATTTGTCAATTAATCTGGCAATTAAGGAGCTAAACTTACTTTGAATTTAACCAAAAGGCTAATATCTGAAGGTTGAACAGGTTTTTCATACATGTAAGCTCTATAGGGTTTTCCAAAGCTTTCCACCCACAAAATTTCTCTACTCTTTCCAGAACAGAATCATGCTTCCTAGTGGGAGCATAAATAACCCCATGGCATCCCTTAATAAGAAGAACAGGTTAACTACTGAGAACGTGGAAATTCAAACTTCCATCTCCCAGAATGACTATACTCCTGAAGTAAGCAATAAAGAGGTCAAGGGTCGGTGTACTTGTGTTTAGTAAAACTCCAAATATTGCACAGGGAAGTATTAAGTTCTCACTACTCTCTTCCAGTACTTTCCCAAAGGGGTTTCCAGAAGATTCTCTTGAAAGATTTTACTTACTACAGAAACCAAAATCACTTTCCTGACCAATCCAATCAACCCAAAAGGACAACTAAATCAAGGAGAATTATTCCCAACAATGACATTCACATGTTAGTGGTTCCAACGAACTGAGTAAACTATCTCACTCTCATAGAAGATGTTTTTTATATGGCTGAAAGACATGTACAAACATTAGAGCAGCAGACAGACAAGAAATATCAAAAAAGAAGTTGAAATATTTGGATATTGGTTCATTAAAACATCAAACGATTGGAACAAGAACAAAATAAGCATCAACTACAATAATAAGATTACTGCTGACCTTAAGGCATGGTCCCAGATGCTCTCAACTATTTCCCAGTCAACAACAACTCCGTCCTTTATGGGTGACAGCACCTGGTAAAAAGGACCAAAATATACAATATCCTTATAAAACATTAAACTATTGAAAAATGTCCCATAATACTCCATCAATGTAATCAATGAACTGACCTCCATATTATCACGGCGGTACCCTAAGGCTTGAGAGCCTACATATAGTTTACGTTTGCCCCTGGATTTCTCTGCGTCAAAAGGTCTAATAACACTCTTAGAATCTGGAATAGACCCAGAGTTCTTATCATCAGGGTCATCAAGTTCCATTTGATCAATTGATCCTACAACCTTCAAAATTACTCAAATATCACGACCAACAATAGTTATAATAAATTGGAAAATACCCAAAACTGAAAGATATTACATTTGTGAATGCAAAAAAAGGAGAAGCAGTAATCAACTACTACGATAGAAACTACCAGACGATTCAAAGACCATAGCCTGGTGGTCAAGGCTTGGGACTTAGAGGTATACTCCCTCCTAAGTCTCAGGTTTGAAACCTCTAAGGTGCTATCAACTCTTATGGGGCCAGTCCATACATGGCAAAAAGATAAAACTTTAAATGGGGCCCCAGCAAGTGGATGGTGGGATTGGGTTGGGGGTAAAGCCAAAGCCGGCCGGATACCTCAGCTATCAAAAAAAAAAGGCCACACAACACCTAGGTTGCACATATTCCCAAATCGCTGTATGGAGAATCAGGTAATTACAATAGCCAACATCTGAAGCATAGAAATGGATACCGGATATGGATACAATTCGTATATGGCTGTATGGAAAGACCTAAGGAAATAGGATATAGATACGGCCACATACGAGGATACAAATGTAAAGATTAGTTTGACTATTTTATTATGCATTAAAACGAAAACCAAAAGCTCGAGCGCCTTCATTTAGTTGTTTATATTAAACATAGAATGCATACCAAAATCAAAAGCAAGCTAACACCAAAGAAAAATCATATAAAGCAGACCTTCACCAACATCAACTCAATCTGATCCTCTTTGCTCTCATTTACAACAAGAGTGGATTTATCATCAAATTCAGTTATGAGTCATCTAATCTTTTCTTCGTCTACCACGGTTACTCTTAAAAAGATTTGTTGCTTCGACACATCTTTTTTGTTCCTTTCTCCTTATTTCACCTTTTTTACTTGCCATAGGAGGGGAAGGAGTTTCTTTTATTTTGCCTAAGAGTGCACTAGTCATAGTATAACCCCAATTATGCCTGTAAAAATTATGTTTGGCCCTAGTGTTCCCAAAGAATCCTTCCATATTGATACCGCATCCTAGCCTTATCCCAGTGGTATCCAAAAATTGAAATTTTCAAAAAAATGGTCAGGATACTTATTTGGCATATTTGATACACTGGACAGTATCGGATGCATACACACATTCGAGAAGTACTAGATAAGCACATGGCGGTATTTCGAAGTATTGGTGCATAGTGGCCAACCCCAAGAGGTTAGTTCAAGTGGGCAGCCAACTTGGGATTTACATCGTACAAAGCAAATACATTGAACTCGAAACTCCACTTGAGCAAATTCCCTCTTGGCCACACCCGTGGACATGAGTGGACCTATAATCACCCGGTTCATGACGAATAGGAAGGATTGCACGAGCCCATGAGACTAGCTTCAAGCCAAAGGTTGGGGATACCCACACTACGTAACAAAAAACGGGGACAAATACTACAGGCATGTAAATAACAGCAAATTACCAACAAGGCTTTCCATTGATATTTGATCTTTTGGCTTGGAGAAAGTGACAATTAGACAACTACTATGACCACAAAATGACTCCAAAAGGAACTATAAAATCTATTCAACCTTAAAAGTAGAGCTTGAACGTGGATAATATTTTACATGTCTACATAACCAAACATCTCCAAAGCATTCAACCATCAAAGCTCCAAATAAATTCCTTCGACATTGTTTTTAATTACTACTCAAACGCATAAGGACACATCTAAGATATGCAAGAGCAAAAAGACTTTGGGCATCCCCATTCAAAAAAGGTTAAGTTAGAGAATTTGATAAAATTGACTCCTCTTATTAAGAACAAAAGAATCATTGGCCATACATCAACGAACAAAAAACTTAAAACCAAAGGAAAAAGAAGAAGAAGAAAACAAAGAAGCAAAAACCATAGAAATATCCATGCAACTAGGCAATAAAAATGCTAAGAGGGTTTTCTCTTAGTTCAATTTTACTAATAACATGTCTTCCTTCCGTATCCTACAAAGTACCAATCAATGAAAAATCTACCATTATAATTTGACGTGACTAGCCTATGGTTCAAAAAAATAAATAACTACAATTAGGCTCTGTTTATTTGAGCCCAAAACATTTGTCTGTGAAATATCTTATCAATTTTCTAGGGTTTTGTTGCACATAATATGGGTAAAATGTTTTCCATGTAAATATCCTTTAAAAAATCAGTAAAAAGGTAATTTTGCAAGTCATTTTACAATTGATGATCCGGAATCTTCATCCCACTCTCTCCCCCCGATTGGGCCAATAGCTCATGGAGAATGGAGTTGGTGTCGTAGGTATGTGTTTTGCCTTGCTCAACCAACAAGTTGTGCAATCATCAACTATAGGTTTACATTCGCCTCTAATAGCATAAACAACCGCGTACCCATACTATGCACGGGAGCACGAAAATTATTATCGAGTTCTAATTAACATTGATGTGGAATTATATTAGGAGAGAACGCTTAAATGCGATTGGAAGTTTGAATGATTATTTATATTCATGAAGAGAAGACAATGGCTCAGAAATACCTATTATGTTATACTTCCAAACACACTAACATTCTTCCAAAAAGTAGATTGTGATATTTCTTACAACCTCAAACGGAAAATACTATAAGATGGTATCCAACAAACAATGAGAATAAGTGCCGTAATGAATTTACATGTAAACAAAAAAATTCAAGAAATTATTTTCCAGGGTAAGATGTTTTACATCAAAACAAACAGAGCCTGATAACAAAAAGTATAATTGACCTCTGTCTAAGTGTTTTTGGTTGCAGATGAGTGCTCCCAAATTCTAAGTACCAAACAATGCAGCTTTTCTTGGTTTAAAATTTTTCCTTCTCCAATGTGGCATGCAATTTTCAAATTCTAAAACAATAAAAGATTCAACACTCCACCCTACAGCCCTACACTTTGGTCAAATGGTTTCCTTTGCGCCACATATGCATACCGAGAATTTCTACCTTTATCCCATAGACATTTCCTAAAAGTGTTATCCACTAAATAATATCCATTAAATAAATATTAATTAATAAAAAACTAACTAACAAAAACGCAATACAAGCAAGATTAACTGGAATTGGGAGTTTTTACTTCCCTGAAAAAAACCGCGAGACAAGTCACTGAAAACTACAATGCAGCTCAATGACATAAAATAAAAATCAAAACTAAGAACTAAAATCTGTTAAAAAAATAAATTAAACAAGTGCTTACAGAAGGGAACACAGCTTTAGGGGAATCTTCGCCGGCGTAACCAGCTTTACAGGTGTGTGAACCCAAGTCTATTACTATAGCCGAAACTTCATCTGTTGATACACAAAATAGACCAGCATTTTGTGAAATAACGCCAATAAACCAAACAAAGACCCTACACAGATACGAATCGAACAGATATGCAAGTCGGGAAATGCAAGTACTGACCTCCTCCGTACATGGTTGCCTGCTTCAATAGCTAAGTTGAGAGGACGTCGATTCTTACTTCTACGTCTGTGTGTTCTTGTTCGTGGGTTTTTGTTTTGGGGTTTCGAGACTCGTTTTGGGGTCGATAGAGCGGGGGAGGAGCCGAGGAGGTTCTATGACCCGAGTTGCGTTATATACCGGGTTTGGACTTTCTATCGGACTTCCTTTCCAAACACTTGCACGTAAGAGTTCTGATTTCCTAATCTTTCACTGTACAAGTATATAAATTATAAACTCTACATAAATAAGAAACAGTGGGACATGAAATGGGTGTCCGATTTGCCCTAATTTACCTCACACATTAACATGCTTTATTTATCTAGACCCTGTATAATAAAAAACCAGTTGGACATGAATTAGTGTCCGATTTGCCCCTTTATGACCAGCTTACCCCACATAATAGCATGTTTTATTTAGGAAATGTGAATAAACATGCAGCCCCAACGTGTTTTTTTTTACTTTTCTGCTATGTTTTACGTGTTGTACGTACTTAGAGCATCTCTAACAAAATGTCAAATTTAATGTGGCAATCGAGTTTTCAAAAAATTCTACCAAAACTAATTCCAAGAAAAATGTCAAAAGTATTATCAAATCCTACGTGACAATTGAAAAATACTATTTGATGTCAAATTTGACATCAAGTATTAAATACTTTTTTGCCTCAAAATGTCCTAATTTTAAATGTCGTTTTACCTTAAATACCTTAATTTAACATCTTTGTTGAAATATTTGAATGTCAAATTATCACGTAGGCCATCAAATAAATTTGACACCTTTCTTGGAGATGCTTTTAAGGTTAGCTCTCGGTTGCTTGTCTCCCTACTCACGCGTAATAGCATGCTTCATTTAGGAAATGTAAATAAATATATAATTTGCCCCAAACTTTTTTTGGGACTTTTTTTGCTATGTTTTACGTGATGTGCATGTTTATGGGTGTGATAGATTGGCTCTCGGTTACACATCTCTCAATACGCATGTAAAAAAAGCTTCATATTTGATAAGTTCCAAGTCATCATTAACACACCTAAGGCGATAGCTGAGATCTTCGTCACCACCTTTGTGTAGTTTGTTCTCACTCGAGCAGTTATAATGATTGTTTTTAACTTTTCTATCTTTTCGAAAATTCTACAAATTGTGACTATCTTTTTGAATTACAATTTGTGTTGAGTGATTATTTGCCTTGTAATGCCCCACGTAAAATACTGACCCAGCAACTTGTTGAAACCCAAACACGTGGTCTAAAATGTTTAAACCCAAGTTGTTAGTAGTAATTTACATAGTTCCTTATATACGTAGGATCACCCATGTAGACTTTCGATGTGGGACGGGACATCACAATCTCCCACCTTTAAGACCTTGTGCCCTCACAATGGGTTCACACTAGAGTCATCACAGCCTAACCCCGGGTCTATTCCTTAGTGACCAAACAAAGTCTCGACCCCACACTCGATCGTGTACACGGGTCGCTCTGATACCATTTGGAACGCCCCGTGTAAGCCAATAGCCTAATAACTTGTTGGAGTCCAACCACGTTCCTCAAAATGCTTAAGCCCAAGTTGTTAGTAGTAGTTTACATGGTTACTTATATAACTAGGATCACCTATGTAGACTTTCGATGTAGGACGGGATATCACAATCTCCCCACCTTTTAAGACCTTGCGCCCTTACAAGGGGTCCACACTAGAATCACCACGGCATAACCCCGGGTCTGTTCCCTAGTGACCAAATAAAGTCTCGGCCCCACACTCGATCTTGTACACGGGTCACTCTGATACCATTTGTAACGCTTCATATAAACTACTTACCCAGCAACTTGTTGAAGTCCAGCCACGTGGTCCAAAATGTTTAAGCCCAAGTTGTTAGTAGTAATTTACATAGTTTCTTATATACCCAGGATCACCCATATAGACTTTCGATGTGGGACGCGACATCACATGCCTGGTATTTTGTTTCTATGTGATTAATTAGTTTCAATCTTTTCAAACTCTCCGGTCTTTATGTGTCCATCTTTTTAAATGCTCTAACCTATATTGGTTGAATATTTTGTCAAATTTTTCAAATACATTCAAGTAATATCACTTCGAAATAACTCAACACTCTTCCTAATTTCAGCTATGCAAATTCGACTTGACTTTGAATTGTTAAAAGTCTCGTGTTCTCAAACCCTTCACTCTCATGACGTTTCTCTTTCTTGAGTAGCATTCTAAACATTAATCAATATCAATTTTTTCTTTGGTTGCTAAAGTTTTGTCTTATGATCCGATCGTTTGTTTTATTTTGTGAAAATCATATTTGTATGTATTGGAGACTACAATTAGAGAATCTTTTCGCTCTTCAAGAACTTTGCATTTGCAAATCTAGCGTGGATGTAATTTTTTAAAATGCTCATATATGCCATCCAACAACTCTCTTCTTTTGAAATGTGTACTTTTCAAAATGATTTTGTTTCGAACTTTCTTGAGTTGCTGAGATTCTGTCATTGAAAATCTCATTAGTTTATCTTGCGATGATAAAGATTTTGTTCTTTGACACCATTATCAGGAAACTAGATTACAATGTTTGACTTAAAATGCATTTGGCCAACGTAGTTTCAAGACGAATATCTAAGTTATAGTTTTTCATCCTTTGACCTCGTATGTTTCAAAACTTTATCCTTACTACACTTTAGTTACGTATGACATGGGAACTCTTCTTTCTAATTAATTTCATGACCTTTTGAACACGAGTATCCATTTATTGTTATTAGTTATTCAACCTTCGATTCTTAGACATTGTGATAACACTATTCACTTTGAATTCATTAGGTTCACCTCTAATTGGACGTGACTAGAAATTCTTAGTTGACTTTTGAACCCTATTTTGAATTGTATATTTAAACTTGAAAGAGTGAGTACCCATTTCGCCTTTTGGAATTCGAACTTTCAGATTATCTCGTTATGTGTTCTGAAATAATCCCTGTAAAAAATGTAATTACTCTTGACTGCCTCACGAATAACATAGACAATAGGAATTCGGGTTTCTCGAGTAGAGTGCGAAGACGTATTTCCTGAAGTGTGCTTGGACTACCACCGCGCACAAAATTAGATATCATGATCAAACTACAACTTGGGATTGCACCAAACACAAGACATTACGACATCGATGAAGCTTTGGAAACAAACATACATCTATGCAAAGATTTTCACCATCAAATTGATGATCAAAGAGGACGATTCAAATACTTGAAGATACGTTATAAAGCTGCATACAGGATTTCCAAGGACGCAGGGAGTGACGTCCAATAATGATAGAGTTCGCTTACAACAATAGTTACCCGTCAAGCATTGAGATATTGTACAAATCACATACAAGCAATCTTAACCACCACCTGCACATGAAAAAAATATGAGAATCCCAACTTCTTAGGACCATTCGAGGTTCTCAAGATAAATAGAAAGGAAGCACAAAGATTGCATTGTCACCTCAACTCGAATGAGTCCATAAACGTTTTCAATGTGTTGAACAATTACATATCATTGCTAACTCGTAATAATAACTAAAGGGACGTCACACTGGATAAAGACACAACATACGAATGGATACTGGCTCAAATTTAATCGAGGAGAGTAAATTCTGCAAGACAAGACCATCAAGTTGGTGAGGATTCCTTAGCCTCGTCAGAACCTGAGGGAGTCAACCTACGAGTGAGCGAATGCACTAAGAGTTATTCAATTCAGTACGATCCGTGAAATTTTGATGACAAAATTCTTTTAAGGAGAATAGATTGTAATGACCTAAATTTCTTGAAGATTTAAGAAATTAATTAAGGCATTTTTCAACCCATATAAAAAATAATAATTTTTAACGACATTTTTTTCACGACATTCTTTACATTTTGACATTTGGTTAGTAATTCGGACAATTGGTCGATAACACAAGCGCACGTGTGTGTAGTACCGGATTAATTTTTCCAAAACCATTTCTCTTTAATTTTGGTCGTGCCTTATTACCGATGAATGTTGAATCCTTGGAGGTGAAGTCTTGAATCTATAACTTTTATCACCTTAATAACCTACAAAAATTAATCATCTTATTTTTTTGCCAAACCCATGGGATTCTGCACCCTTCATTACCGACATTATTAAAAAAAAACTATATGAATAATAATAATAATATGAATAATAATAAAATTCTCAACATTGATATTATTTTACATTAGATTGAATTACCAAAGTAAAGTACATCAAACAATTGATTATGCGAATGCACGAGCGAGTGGAGACGTGAGACCTACCAACTTATGTCCCAATTCCTTTTTCCCATGGGACATTTCATAATAACTGAGGAACCAAGGAAGCTTAGGACTGAAATTACTACAAACAGAACAAAAGATCATGGTGAAAAACCTTGGTCTTTACCTTTTAATCTCGATTTCAGTTTTATCGTGTATTCATGTGTAATGAAAAGTTCGTCCGTTTTTGTCACGCTTAAAATCGTGATCTAAAATGGAACAAATAATCTCAGTTTAGTATAAAATCGTGATTAAATGTACCATACATCGTGACTAAAACGCCTATCTAACTTCTCGATTTTGTATATAACCATGATAATCATGTTTGGACTCTAAACCGTGACTGAAAGTTGTTCTTTATAACAATCACGGTTGGATTATAAACTGTGATTATAAGTTATTCTCTATAATAAAATTTTAATTTTTGCTTTTTTCTGCAAACTAAATTAATTAATACTTCCTATCCGATAAAATAAACCACAAAAAATCATATTATTAATAGCACCCAAAAACTTTTCTAATATTAACCATAAAAACCCATGACAGAGTATGCCACTCAAGGCTAGCTACAAAAAATCCATGATTGAGTAACCAATTCCAATAATACTAAAGAAGGTAAATACAATCCATTAACCAATTGCAATCCATGACAGAGTAACAAAATTAGAAGGTAAACTGAATTGCGAAACAAGCTCATCAGCGCCAAACTAGCAGCAGAAACAGAATGAGTGGAAGCAAAACACGCTCTTCAGCACCATGCGCATGTACGGTGGAATTGCCGAACACTCAATCCCAACATGCTACTCCTCGACTTGTACCGAGGAACTCTTTATCTAGTGGAATTGTCGAACCTCGATGGTAGTGCCAGACATCAAGGCAAGGTTGGTGGAACTACCGTACCCTCAACGCCTAAGGTCAACTTCTAACTTAGCAAAATTTCCAAGTTATCACGTACGGTTTAAATGCCGGACACTCATATTTACCACAGATCAACCACATGGCAGATCCGATTATTACTAAGGGGTAGAGGCTCCTACACTTGGAAAAATTATTCAAGGGAAATTGAAAAACATATATTCATTCATTCACATGTAAATTCGAATGTAGAAACAGAAAACATCCAAACACATAAAGCAAGGCCTAACCACCGCAGAGATTTGAGTTTTGGGGCCGACCATTCCAACTTACATAATTAGAAAAACAAAATTCAAGTTATAAAGTTTTAAGCTAAGCTATTACAAATTCCGAGCTCAACCACTGGGTTTGAATGAAGTTAAAAATTATAGCTGATGGGAGATAATTGTATTTTAAAAACTACAAGGGAGATATCTATAATTGTTAGAAACCTCAGGGGAGATAAGTGAAATTTAGCCAAAAAATAATTGTGAAGGTAAAAGAAATTTATAGTGCTAGAGTGTGTTGGCATATCATGCATTGAGTATTTATGCATTAGAGGTGTCGAAAATTTAAAAAATTAAAAAATCGGATCGAACCGATCCAACTGTTCATTTTGATTTGGTTCTATGGTGCAATGGTCGGATTTTATTTGTAAAAAAATAAAAACCGTTTATTTTGGTTCGATTACTGGTTTTCTTTATCAATTCGTGGTTTGAACAAAATCGGAATAATTTATAACGAGTATAGATAAATATATATATAAATACATAAGTATATATCAGCCATCTTCTTGTTAAATTTGACCATACAACTTTCTTTTAATAGTTGAGGAAATACAATACTACTGCACGTCTTAAAATGTTTTTTCACTTTTCAAACAAAAAGTCTTCTAGTGGGAGAGCAAGTCAAAATAGAAAAACTCACATTTGAGTTAGGGATAAATTGTCTCTTTGACTTTTTCCAAGACCATTATCCACCCTTCAAATCATTCAGTTATTTTGCGAGTAAAATCTGGAATCACATTGATCCGATCCAAAATTGAGAATTGATTTTAGTTAGGTTTTACATTGATAATGGTCAAATTTTAGTTCACATTTTTCTCGAATGGTTAGAAATGTTTATGTTATTAGATTTGTACGGAACTATACTAATTCGGATAATGTACACCCCTGTTACGCGTTATGGATAAAAGCATACACGCATCCCTCGCTTGGCACGTCACGGACGGAGGTAAATCGATAACCCAAACGCAATCACTTCATGCCACGTGCCCCTTTCTCGACACAACTCGAAATATTGGTGGAAATTTCTACTTCGTGCGACAAGAACCATCGCCGCGTCGAGTACGCTCCTCTCCTCATTCATCTCGCTCTCTCTCTTCTCTCTCTCTCATCTGTTGTTGGCTTCCATTTCGATCCCTGCTTTCTATTATCAGCAGTACCGAAACCAATGCAACGACTCGTTGACAACGTCTTAGCTGTTACCAAAGAGTGAGTCTTCAATCTGTTTTGTTCAATTCCCCCTCCTTTACTCTCCTTATATATAAACAGTGTTAGATATGGAGGTACTTATTTGTATGGTTTTTGATGATCGCTGTCCGAATTGTACCTTATATAGATTTCATCCATTTCCAATTTTCACTTTATTTTAAAAAGGTTCCGTCTCTCGCGAGGACCTTATAGATATGGATATGCATGCGATTAGTTTTTAGGGTATGAGCTATTGCCGCTGGAAATTTGATTCAAAGCTATGTTGATTGATGGGTTCGTTGTGAATTACTCCTGTACGAATGACTCCTGGGCTGCTTGAGGCATTGATTAGGGTTGTTTTTGGTGGGTTCTATTAATGTACTGATACTGATTGCCCCCTTTTCATACAGACAGGCTATAGATATATTAATCGGTTCAGTATATGAGGGTTTCTGTTGGCACCTGGAAGAATTTCAACAGTTAGTCAGGCTTTATTGTTTCAAACCCTAATTTAGTATGGAATCAATGTTTGAGATAAAACTAACACGTCTACTGTTGAAATGTGGTCGTTAGGATTACGTTGGTGACCTCTCTCTATTGGAGAGTACAGTGGTGATTTGTGTTTATGAGAATTACCTGACCGGTGGTAACTGCTAAGAATTAGGCTTAAGGTTTTGAGCGAGAGGGAAAGTTGGTAATTGTAAGAATACGAGTTTATTTATGGAATTTTGAATTTTCTGATGAGAAATTTGAATCTCATACGGCTCTTTTTTTTTTTTTTTTGGGGTTCGCCTGAAGTTATGTGAACAGATGGATTTGGTGATTATGCATGGGAAATGATACTGACAGATTTAGACATTAGGCTGCAACTGATGCTGTCAAGTTGAAGTAGGGCTACTTGCCTCTGATGTCTTGCATTTACATAATTATTCTTGACAGTCTATGTATATATCTTACCTACATTCCGAAAAATGATGCTTAACAGATCTAGCATTCACTTGGCAAACCTCCATTTTCTATTGTTACCAAAAATCCGGCGTTTAAGCTAAGTATATTAAAGTATTTTCTCCAGTAATTATGTTATAGGCAAGGCATTAGCAGTCTTATCTTTATTTTTGCAGAAGTTTTGCTTGCCTTGTTCATCAGCGTGTCAAACTCTCCTCATCTAACGATGAGAAAGTGTAAACTTGTGTTGGTAACAGTTAAACTATGAGTTTGGATGGAGCTCAATTGTATGGATAGAACTGCTTGAGTATAAGCTATTAACATCTATTAAGTTTGCATCTGAAGATCTCAATGATGGTATCTCAAAGATGGTTCCAAACTTGATTTTGTTAAGAAACTATAGAAGAAATAAAAAGATTGTTAATTGTGAATAAAAGATAAGATGAAGAATTCTCCGAACTACCAAATTCAATTAGAGAATATGAGTTCTAGTATAAATTAAGGCACATTTGCTTACTGCTTAGTTATAGAGAATATGTCAAACCGTGCCTAACAGGGTAGATAAATGCTAGAGGGTTACCATTACCTGGATCAAGACAAAGTTTTCTTAGATTTTTTGTTAGTTATTGTGATATACACACACAGGCACACACACCTGATGCATTATTTAGTAATTAAAATTAAAAGGTACCCCAGCTGTACCCGTAGCATCATTTTAAAGTTTTTCCGTACTGCCGTACCATACCCGTATGCTCCAGACTGGTGCTTCATAGCAGATAACCAAGGCGCCGATAGGAAGATTTGAAGGAAGCAGGAGCTTGTACAAGGGCTAGGGGAAGGCCAATGAAAGTGGGTTCTGACAATGAGAGTTGGTAATTGTCGCTGGAAAATGAAGATAGAAGGGGAAGGAATTGTGGGTTAAATTGTGGCATTGGCTGTTGGCCCTTGACATAGTTGATCAATGAAGTAAGAATGCAGTAGGCAACCTCGAATAGGTGAGATTTGAGGCTATACCAGATGGAGCTGAAGGAAAAAGGATGTCTTACAATCTATAATTGTGGCTGGGCTTTAAGTCAGGGTTCATGTGGATCCAAAAAATTTCTTAGAAGAATCTGTTTTTAGACCCAAAGCCACACAAATTAAAAACTTAGAGACATTGACGTAATCTTTAACAGAATAGATGATAGGTAATCTGCGGAAGTACTTCATAAATGTAGCTATTGATAATCTGACATACACTTGGAAGGACCTTTACTTTTGGGTTAGGAGTCCTTGCCCCGTGAAATGTGTAGCAGGTCCCATTCAACCAACTCCAGGGTCCACATATCATCAACAAGATTTTGCTGATCGTCTGTTCCCAGAAGGAAGAGCGTTAATTCTTTTGCCTTTCCGCACGGACCCCTTTTTTAATTCCTTTCCTAGCTTCCATTCAAGAGGCTGACCTTCACTGGAGGTCTTGTTTGAGTTGTGTAGTATTCGAAAAACTGTATTCCAAGCCTATAATTCCTGCTTTCTGGTAGTAAAGATCTCCTAACACATGATTTCATTTTGGGTTTTGCAGAGGCTTAGTTGTCGTAAAATTTATTTTTTTCGGGTAGGTTTCATGTTGTTTTTAATTGTGTGAATCTACTTGAACTTTTGGCTTCTTGGTCGAACTATGTAATTCTGTCAATTATATGTCTTGCCGCTTAATAGAACTTTTCCTTCAAATGGGTAACATCTGGATCAGCATCCTGTGTCTGATTGTTTTTATTTTTTATCAATTCAGGTCGGTGAAAACATTCACTTATGAGTCCTTGAACCACGTCGTGAGGCTAATCAATGGAATTTCAGCTCTTTTGTTAGCCATTTTACCAGGAAAGACTTCTATACTCGAGGGTATTCATGGTTGGGAGCTTAGACCAACGTTTCGTGGACCACGGTTTCCACGATGGATGGAAAAGTAAGTTTTTTAGTACCAAAATCAGATCTTCTAAGTGAGCTTGTATTTTGTTATATTGTTTTGGAAGTTGCAGTAGATATTTCATATCTGAGAATAATTTGGTATTTAGTTAGAAATCTTGTTGCATTTTGTGTTTGATGTGCTCATACCCTTCCTTCTTTATTTTTCTTTTGATAAAAAGTCCTTAGTTTAATCTCTAAATTTAATCATGTAAAAGTAAACTAACCCCAATATGAGAAATATACTGCGAGTTTTTGAGTTTTAAGTCATGAAAGAGTACGCCTACAAAGATTCAGTAGCTGTATAGCACTTCGCTTGGCAGCTGAATTCCGCAGTTAGGTGTGGAAGTTCCCTTGTTTGGACTTGCTCTTCCAGTTGAAGCTGACTATGGTATTGTATTTTGGTAAATATAGTAGACAAGGTATTATGACGACATTTGTCTTGGTTCTTGCATGAACATAGGAGCATTATTTCAAAAGCAACACATATTTGACTTGGTTTTCCTAGTACTTGTAGTAGATCTTCTAATAAATGATGTCTTTACTTTTTCTGCACCTTATAGTGGGGTGTCATCTTTCAATCAGTTCATCCATGAACTTTCTGTGGACTCTGATACGTCATCAACCGTAGATTACTCTTCTGGAGAAGAAGATAGTGATGGTAACATAATTCCAGCATCTCCATTATCACAAAGTTCCAGGGTCTCCAGGGCAAGTAGTTTCAACAAGTTTGACAGGCGCCAGACGTTTTGGATGAGATGCATATTTTCATTTTTTATGTTCCCTGTGAAGTTACTATTGGGCATACCATTATACCTCTTCCGTCCATTGTGTTATAGTGGGGTAGCAATCCCTTTTAACACAAACAGTTTTAAGCTGTCACGTGTTCGCTCTACCAAGAGAGCACAGGCTCTCAAGGACCATTTCATCCAACGCACCACTGACAGGAGACGTGGAGTAATAGAGGTTTGTTCCTAGGTTCTCTGCCATTTGTTACTGCTCCCTTTGTCCCTCGTTGTTAGTCCTCTATTCTTTCATGGGATGACCTAGTTTTGTAGTCCTCCTTTAAAGTCAACGGAAGATCTTTAGATTTTCAAAGTTGGCCTTAATAGATTATTAAAGAGTATTTTCAAAGTCAAGATTTAGAGCCAGTGCTGGAAATACAATCCAACTTTTTTAAGGGTCCATGCATCATGGCCCTTAACAAAGTCCCAAGATGGACTAACAAAAAGGAATGGAGGAGTTAAGGTGCTTCTGTACTTTCTTATGTTCATCAACACGTTTCTACCTACAAGTCCTTATTTTTATGTGATGTTATGTTGACCAGGATCTCCATCTCTCAATTGAAATTTTTATAGAAGCAGTATTCGATATTGTTCACAAGGCAGCACATTGTGTTCTCTCACCATCAGAAACAGTCAGAGTACTATTTGGATGGTTTTCTTCTCATGGCAGTGGAAGTGAAGATATTGCTGCTGGTGATATGGGTGCCACTGTCCCCACCTCTACTCTTGGAGAGGATGATCCAACCCCTACCGAAACGAAAACGACTTTTCACCCGCTAAACACTGATGCTCGTACCTGTCGTGATGTAATTACGGAGCTTGGGTAAGTTAATTGCTTTTCAACCTTAATCTTCAGTTCCTTTACACTGGCCTACACCCACACCCACACCCACACACCCACAACACAGAGTACCTTGAGGCTTGCTCACGTGTTTATACTAGTGCAAATATGTAAATAAAGGTGCAGATATACACATGGAAAGCCACATCTGTTTCTCTGTGGGAGCAAGGACCAAATTTCCTAGAACTGTTGTTTTGATTAGCTTGGAATCAGAACATTGAAACATTTCACAAAAAGTTTGGAAACATAAGGAGATGGAAATACTTTGGAAGGTTATGGTAGTTTTTGAAAAAAAAATATCAAAATCCATATGTTAATGGCATTTTCAATAATGTGAAGGACATGATGAGGCTATGAAGGCTTAATTGGGGAAGTGATTGCCATTGTAAGGAAATACAAACAATTGTTGTATAGATTGCAGGGAAAATTTTGTATTGGTGACAATCTTCATTAAGAATTTCTTTGCTGCAACGAAGAAAGAGAATAAATGACATTCATGTTTGTTGTAGCTTGTTTACTCAAAATTAAGCATTGGTGAAAATCTTCATTAAGATGTTTTCTGTTCTCGAATATTTTCTTTCCACCGAATGACGCAAATAGAAATGAACTTCCAGCACACCTGGAGATATGAGAAAAAAGCAGACAACAGAACGACTTTTCCCCCTCGACTCCAAGGCTTAATTATTTTAATGCTTCTGATGAAGGAACCTCCATAGTGAGGCTGTCCCTCTTCTTCTCTGTCCTCATGTAATTGTAGGTATTTTTTCTTTTCCTTCATGGTGAGTTGCATGAAGTGATGAATCTATATTATCAGATTGTCTTGAAGAATTTCCAGTTTTTTAATTTTATATTTTTATGCCACAGAGTAGCTGTATAGGTAGCACTTTGATTCCGTCTTATTTGTTTAATCTCTGGCCAAACTGTGTTCTCTGCCTTTTTTCTGGTCGGTTCCAGCCAGGCAACTATCCTTGGCTGGATCTGGTTTTGGAATTGGGTTAGAGAAACTCTCTGATTTCTGACTAACTCATTGGGCATAAACACACGCATCTGGACTTTATTTTTTGCAATGAGTTTATCCTGGTGTAATACTGTGTGCATCTGCTTGAAGTTTCTTTCTTCTTCACCTGTTTCAGATACCCATATGAAGTTATTCGTGTGGTAACTGCTGATGGATATGTTCTCCTGCTTGAAAGAATCCCAAGGTATTTTTCAATCTTTTCATTTCTGGAAGAAGTACAGTTTTTGATGTAACAACTTACATGGACTATGTACGATTGCCGGATGCGGGTGCGTATCTAGGGGTTGTACCCGTGAAACCTCCAATCAAAGGGTTTGATATTTTAGGTCAATTCAAGTAATATTTGAGTGTACTCTGTGGGATAGCGTGACAAAATAAATTTCAGGCAGTAATGTAACAACATATCTGATAATAATATCGAATACAGTTACGTGACAAAGAAATATTTTAGTGTACTCCATGGGATAGGTGTAACTGTTTCACCTCAAGAGTTCACATGCTTATACCTGATTCTGGTGTTGCAGACGTGAATCACGGAAGGTTGTTTATCTTCAACATGGGATAATGGATTCATCTATGGGGTGAGTGATTTTTTTCCCTCCTTTCTGTTAGCCAATAAAAATGGCTACGTTCTTGTTGATTATGTAGGCGGTTATCTGTCATTACAAAAAAAGCAGGATAAGTCATATATATCACTAAGTGATGGTTGGATCAGTCTACTTAGATATAGCCACGTGGTTGATTTCTTGCTTATTTGCTTTTAGCTTTATCATGCCCTAGTAGGTGCGCGCATGCATTGTTATTTTCTGGTGATACGTGAATTTCCTATTTGAGCGTGCATTGTTACATTTTTTCTTTGGTTTTTTTTTTGGAAGAGTAAATTTAAAAGAAAATATAGATGATATTTTGAGAAGTCTGGATGAGTGAGATGGACTATGCTTTGAAATGTTTTCAAAGATGAAAGTGTAGAGCTTTGGTAGCTTTTTGTCTGTAAGTTAAACAAGAAGCAATCAGATTTAAAGTTGTCCTTGGAAATTTTGAGCACTCACAGTTTCACACACAACCTCAATAATTGTGGGTGCTTGAGGAGGCGGAGGAGGTGATTCAGTCATTTGCAATGTGGACCATTTAATGCAGGAGTATGGAGAAAATACATGGGAGGGCGAAATAGTGTGAGCACATCTAAGTTGATCAAGGATAAATAGTTCCTTTTCTGTAGTTACTACTTTGAGCTTGACATGCTTGTATTATTTTCTCCGCCGAGTAGTAGTCAAGGATTTAGTAGCGACCTCATTGATGCCCATGGTAGTACCATGTTCTTTAATGGTAGTGTGGCAGGTCTTATTGAGGAGTGATAATATCCTAGCGATTTGTGTCGCGGAACATATTCCTGAATGGTGATCCAAAGAAATCCCCATAAGTGTTCCAAAAGAATCAACACTGAAAATCTTGAGAGGGCGAACATTTAGCTAGAGAAAACATAAAAATAGACCGTTCTGCTCCTACAAGTGTGTTTTGTATACGTAAACTTTTTTTTTTATAGAAGATGGTAAAGTTGTGTTGGATGGTTATTGCTTGAAAGAAGTAAATCCTGAGATAGAAATCAATCAAAGCTCACTCCTTATGTACGGAAATATAGGGCATGTGATGTTTCGCTTTCCCATGTCCAGTTCTAGCACCCTGTTCTAGATTGTCATTTCAGTTGTGGTTACATACTGTTGTTATAATTTGCGTACTAGGGTGTGATATGTTCACATTTGCTTATAAAGGTATGATAGTTAATCGTGAGATTATGTGTTTAGAAATCATACTTATACGGAAAGACTATGCCTAATAATCACTGATTTATGCTTCTTGGATCTTGAATCTATCTGATCACTTGGGCTAGCAAGTGTCTTGTAGGCGCTGTACGCCTTGTTGATTGCTAGATCTATTTTGAATCATTGTTGGATCTCACTAAGTGTTATGGTTTTCTAGCCTTATCTGGAGTTCCCTTTGTGTGAATTGTCATGATTCAAGAATATTGTTAGTTGTTGGTTGTTGCTTGAGTGTAACAAAATACTTAACATTTTGAGGCTTGATTCATCTCACAAGAATTTATATATAACATCCTGAGGGAAATCTGGCCTATTTTTCTTTCTTTCTTTTTTCCTATCACTGAATGTTGTGTGTTTTAAGGCGTTATATATTTTGAATGAACTCTAGCACTTCATGAGAACTTTCTCTTGTCAATTTATCAAATTTTAGTGCCCTTGCGCTTCTGCGTATTTTCAAATAGGTTGATACATCGCCTCTCCATTTCCTGTAAATTGCGAGGAATATACTTTGATTTCTCCCAAGATTTCCTAGCATCAAAACGAAGCGAGAAAGGACCTCCATATATATTGATTCTCTTTTTACGATGGTTTTAAGGTTGTACACTCTTATTTGTTGTCATTATTCTACCTGGGTGTCTCATGTCGCCTTTGCCCTCACCCTAGTCATTTGTTGATTTCGCCACAAAGTCCACTGGCATTTGCTTTTCCTCTTCTACTAAATATGCTGATCACCTTAGTTGGAGGGTAGTTCGGGATGTGTTGTGCATTGATTATTTTCCGTTGAGGTAACACCCAAAATCTGGTGTGCCCATGTATATTTCTCAGTTATGGTGGGTAAGCAAATTTGGATGTCTATACGAAATTCTGCCCATCTCTATGAAGCACAGATACGGATACAACACGATAGGATACAACGATCCGTCAAAACTCTAAATAATAAGATACGAATACATTGAGGATATGTCTGTGAACATAAAATATTTTTATAATACTAGTCTTTTACCATGCATAAAAAAGAGGCAAAAAAGGGTAAAAATAAAGAATATGAAGTGTGTAGAGTATACCATACGTACAGTACAAAAAATTAAAAATATATTTTGATTTACGATTTGTGAATATAATGATATGGTGCCAATGTTTTGCGATTCGAATGTAAGTCAATTTATAAGAGTAGTTGATAGTAGTAGGGAGAGAGAGAATTTGGAATGATCGAAGATTTGAAGTTGACGTAGGTTTTTTCTTTTTTCTTTTCTGTCTCTATCATAATCTGTAGTTGTTTGATTTTATACACACACCTGCACTATATTTACACTTTGGCCTTACAACTATTACTTCTTCAAAAGAATTCATTTTAACCCCCGCCATATCCCAAACTATCCCGCTGTATCCCTCGCATCCCTTGCATATCCTAAACTTATTCGAAATTAAAAATGTTTATTTTAATACAGGATACTTGTTTGTTGTTTCCGATATGTATTGGACGTATCAGTATCCGATACATATCCGATATCCATACATGACCACTTTTGGAGTATCTGTGCTTCATAGGCCCATATAAACAAGGGGAGTTATAGATGCTGTAAGAAAACTTCTAAGAAGGCATCTTGAGAAGCCTATGAATAAGGTCCCAGCAGATAGTGTAATGTTTTACTACCCAAAGGTACTACAATCTTTTTTGGCTTAATGGAGACGTTCTGTTTCTCTTCACGTGAATTGTTGGCTTTTGTGGGGAATTGGCACCTTCTAGTTCAAACACCCCCCACCAACACGGAAAAAAAAAAAAAAAAACCCAATGTACATCCTGTGTACTAAGGTGGTGCTTCTTTTTATGTGTTTCGCTAGATGTTTTGAAAGTAACGTAATTGACTCTTTACCCAGTTAGTATCAACAAATGTTTTGAAAGTAAGCACATGGTTTGGAGATGCCTTATTACACCATCTCCCGTTTTTGATGAGTTGACCTGTATTTACTTCAACTAGCCAATCTGTCAATTGTTAAATACAAGTTTTGTTGACGGACTGTACTGAGAGAGGGGAGACCCAGTTTGTTTTGCATTGAAATGTTTTAATAGACTTATTTCGACTTGCAAAATGGCTTTGGGCATTGGGCACTTCATCAACAAACTCTTCCAGTTGTCGGAGCCCTTTTCATTTTTTTGATCAATAAGTTTGTTTTTGCCTTCTTCTGTTCTTGTTCTTGTTATTTTGTGGTCTTTGTTTTTTGGCCATTCACCTGTTGTCAGTTTTGGGCAGCAGTTCTTATATATTGTGCTCTGTTTTTTATTAATTCCTTTCTCTTACAACTTGTTTCCTATTGCAGTTGGGTATCCAATGGAGTTGTTGGTTCTCCAGCTTTTGCTGCTTTTGATCAAGGTTTGTGGTGCTTTCATCGATTAAATTCAGTTTCCAAGATATATCAATATTTTGATATTCTCCATTATTTTTTTTCCCTTTTTGATTTCAGTTGATGATTTTGTCTTTTCCCTAGTCAGGTTATGATGTTTTCCTTGGGAACTTTCGTGGTTTGGTTTCCAGAGAGCATGTGGACAAGAATATTTCCTCGAGGCAGTAAGTTCTTGTGTGGAAGTTGCTGGTCACCCATTTTATGGAACCTTCCTATGCTGTCATCTCATTTCTGTTCAAGTCGCTATTAGATCCTTCACATAGCGATTAATATAATGGTTTGAAATGCAATATTACCTACAAATCTTAATGCAGGTATTGGCGCTACTCCATCAACGAGCATGGTACTGAGGATATACCCGCGATGCTTGAAAAAGTTCATGAAGTGAAGATTTCCGAATTGAAGTCTATCGATCCTCTACTTGAAGAAGAATCCAACAGAGATCAACCATATAAACTTTGCGCAATTTGCCACAGCTTGGGAGGGGCTGGAATTTTGATGTATATAATTACTCGCCTGATCGAAGGAAAACCCCATAGGCTCTCAAGATTGATCCTTTTATCACCCGCTGGCTTCCACGATGATTCCAGCTTCATGTTCACAGTGGTGGAGCACATATTTCTTCTGATTGCTCCTATACTTGCACCCCTCGTGCCTGGCCTTTATATACCCACAAGATTTTTCCGTATGCTACTCAATAAGTTGGCACGTGACTTCCATAACTACCCTGCAGTTGGAGGGCTCGTTCAAACCCTAATGAGTTACATCGTTGGTGGGGACAGTTCGAACTGGTTAGGAGTGATAGGGTTGCCCCACTATAACATGAATGACATGCCTGGAGTTTCTCTTCGGGTTGCTCTTCACCTTGCGCAGATGAAACGGGCCCGGAAATTTATAATGTTCGATTACGGGAGTGCGGCTGCCAATATCGAAATGTATGGATCTCCTGAGCCATTGGATTTGGGGGAATACTACGGGCTTATCGATGTACCCGTTGATCTTGTTGCAGGCCATAAGGACAAGGTGATCCAACCGTCGATGGTGAGGAAGCACTATAAGTTGATGAAGGATTCTGGTGTGGAGGTGTCGTACAATGAGTTTGAGTATGCTCATCTGGATTTCACTTTTTCTCATCATGAGGAGCTTTTGGCCTATGTCATGTCCCGGTTAAGATTAGTGGAGCCTGCTCGTAGGAAGTCATTCAAACAAACTTCTGTAAAGTTGAAGAAGAAGGATTCAGGAAGGTGATTTTTGTTGGGGATTGCTGCGGAACCCGCTTCACTTCCTTTTTTTGGTGAATCAGGGATTCGTTTGCTCGTTCTGTTTGTTCATACTGGGGTCGTAAATGACAGAAGAGATAATACATGTAATTAATCGTGTAGAGATGTATTGTATATGTGCTAGTTATCTCTCTCAAGGGAAGTTATGGTTCGATGACTGTACCCGTGTAGGGTACCATCACTGGAAGTTTGTATACCTGCTGGGAAAGGTAAACTGGTTTGTGAATGTGTCGTGTAACCTAGTACTGTAGGGATTGATTGATCATTTGCATCTAATATTGTCCAAAATTGCCTTTGGAATGTATTGTATTTGTAAGGCCAGAAGAATCTGGGAACTCTTTGTTCAGAAAATGATATTCTTGCATAAATTACAAGTAGAGTTTTTTGTCAGGATGATCTGGCGGTTGCATTTCTAGTTAAAAGTAAAAGGTGGGATTCAACCAGTCATGTGTCTTTTTCTGATGTTTCCTGTCTCTGTTTGTAACATTACTCTTGTGAACATCTAGATTGATGATCAATTTTTGGTCTGCGTGGACTGGACTAAAGTACATTTTCTGTAATGTTGCAACGCTTGGGTGAAAACCGCTGTCTTCTAAATTAGCTCATGTACTTGTTCTTAAACTTCGGTGGAAATGCATAAACGCAGATGTGTTTGGTATGCCATACACGTATCCAAATTTGTTAGGACTGGAGATTGGTTGCCGATGGTGATGATAGGAGACCGAGAAGAAAATGAAGTGCACTTGAAATAGAAAAGATGAGAGCAATGCCTCTGTTTAGGAGATGTTATTGATGCAAATAGCATCTCCTAAACATTTGTTGCTCTTTCCTAAACGCAAATGGCTTTAGAACTATCTTGTCCCTATATCCAAATCTGTTGGGTAACAACGGAAGCAATTAAAGTTCACACCACACAAGTTTTGACAATGAGGAAATAAAAATGAAGAAAAAAAACACAAGAATTACGTGGTTCGGCAAAAACCTGCCTACTCCACGGGAGGGAATTGTTCTTCACTAGATGAGAATAATTAGTACAAGAGAAAACTCAGGGTTAAATCCCATAACCCACACACCTTGTACACACTCTCACTCACCAGAGAACCCCAAAAATAGGATTGTACCCACCCTATTTTTCCCTCACCCAAGAATATTAATCTTGTACACTTTCCTGTTTTTTGCTCTCTCCTCCAATCTTTATATGCATGTCCATACATATAGTAGATGCTGTAGAACCTTCAAGATGAAGAGAAGCCCTTTGGAATCCCCAAGAACAGCTACTGCAGTACACACCAATTAAGGACATCAATTGCCAATGCAATATTCTATGCAGTAGCCAATAGGATTCCAACCATCACCACCATCAATACTAATACGGCTCTATTCCCAAATATAAGTCAAACCCAGCAAAATCCACCAGGATCCCGAATCTGTACAGGTGTTTTTTTTTTTTTTTTATGGCTGCCGCAAGTGATAAGACCCACTCTCTCACACATGGGGAAAATAGTTTTCAAGGCTTAAAGCCTGGAGCTGGACTTCTTCTTCCTGACCTTGATTTCACTTACAGCTCTTTAAGGGACAACCTTAGTCATAAGAGCAAAGTTGACCTTCACAGGAGTAACGTGAGCTAAAACCACAACTCTTCTTGCTGACCTAAGCGGAGGTTTGTTGGCGAAGGTCGTCCATTCAATAGTTTCATGTTGTGATGGGTCTTCGACATCAACACATTCCCAGATCATCTTTTTTCTTTCTATGAGCACTGACTATCCATTTCTCCAGCCTCGTTCATGGTCTCCATTTCTTCATACAGTAGCTCCACGACTGGCAATTTAATGAGCTTTAACAATTTCTTCAGCCTCATTCATGGTCTCTATCTTGTTCCAGAATTATCATCTTAGCTTCTTTGGGTTTCTAACAAATAGCTCAGGTGCTCCTAGTAGTGCACCATTCAAAGTTTCCGTAGCACTCTGAAGTTGACAAATTAAAAGCCCTTTGATCTACTTCAGATTCTTTCTTAGATTGAAGTATTGTCGACTTTCCCAAATTTAGAAAATTTACTATAATTGGCATTCTTTTTTCGTATTTTCATCCAGACTTTTCACATACAAATTTGTGAATTTTGGCTCCTCATCAGAGCACTCTCTCTTTTACTCTTGACAAAATTTCTTCCCTTCAAGGACAGTACCGTTGAGAGCATCGCAAGCCGACTAGGATGAATCCTCTCGCTCAATCCTAACAAACCAAAACACTTACCCTTCTTCCCTTTCTCCTCAGTCACCTTGCAAGAATGCAAAGTTCCAAACTTGCAGAAAATTTCCTTCTGTTTGACAGTGGTAACACAAGAATCGAGATTCTTGATGAAAAGCTTACAGCTTTCTTGTTAAAAAATGTCTCATCTGATTAACGTGAGTACATGAAGCAAAACTTTCTATCCTGCCTTCTGGACTCAATTTTGATTCTGATGTTGTATTCCAGCTATTACAACTTGCGATTCGGAAGCAAAACCGACATCATTTTTGCTCCCCAAAATCTTTTTTTTTTTATCTTTCTCAATCTTGGAACAGTCAATAATTTTACTGATGAATGTTCTCATCAATTCTTACTTCCGAGTCATTAGTAAACTTCAACCCCACATCTTCTTCTTGTCTGTGAATTCATACAACTTCACAGGCAATTGAACGAACAGTTGGTGTCCCTTCCCTGTTCTCCTTTTTTGCAATAATCATTAAGTACTAATGTTTAATTAGTGGTGTTACGATTGCTAAAATGGTATTCGCACGCCTAAATTCTTGGATCTCCTTGCAACTTCATGAAGACTCATTTCTTGTTATTTGGCTAGACCAATGGCTGAACACATTGTGAAAGGATGAATGGCTGAACACCTACTTCAATTTCTTCTCTAAGTCCCCTTGTGATGCAGTTCAACAAAATTGCTTCTGATAAACATTGGATTAGCCATTTCCTTGAACCTAGCGTAGTATTCTTGGACTGTGCTCCATTGCCTCAACTCAGTTGGATCCCACAAAATTGCCGAATGATACTCAATCTCTTGATATGGATTTGCGGTGGAAGGCAAATGATCATAGGACTACATCAATTGCTCTCTTTCATTCAAAGATTCAACATTTTCCTTTAAACTGTTCATCAGATTTGAAATTGAATCTTCAACTCCATGGGTTACTTGACCACCAGTTCCTGTTGTTATGGTTTGTGGATCCTCACGTCTGAGAACAGACTGCTCTGATACCATTAATGAGAGACCATGAAGAAAATGAAGTGCACTTGAAATTAAGGCTGAAATGGAAAAGGTTAGAGCAATGCCTGTGGTTAGGAGATGTTATTAATGCAAGTAAAGAAAATCCAAATTGTCAAAACAATTGGACAGCTTCTCTCGAGTATTTTATTCCTCTTTATAGCCACTTCTCCTCGTAACTTAACTAACAGAAGAACTCTTAACTAACTGAACACTGCACTGTACAGTTTCCTCTCAACAGTTCTAACCACTTGGACTGCACCATCATCACCTTCTTTACAAGATTTCACATTCCTATCAGGTGATTGACGGTATACCCTCCCCCTTAAACGTGCACACGTCCTCCATCAGGTGAAGAGACAATTCTTTACGATTATATGATTTATCTTCAAATACTAATAAATACAGGGATCTTTGAAGAGTTCGGGGCACCCGCTCCTTCTGCCTCAGGTTCATCACTGTTCATGCGGGTAATGGAGGAACTCAGATATTTGTCAAGTAGTTTCCCAGGCTAAAAGTACCGAAACGTAAGAAGTATCTTTAACGTAATATTTTTCTGACAGTAAGATACATGTATATATTTTACCTCTATACCTCATGTTGCAAGATTTTGACAGTACCGGAGAATACCATTTAAGTGTGGGTCCTAAAAATTGAAGGCCTCAAGAGAGTCTCCTATGCTTTGTCATATAGCTAGAGGTCCCATCATTTTCCCTCAGCTTCAAAATCAGGAAGAGTGAATGGACCAAGAAACAAAAGTAAGGAAACCTTTTTCAGCTGAAAATGGTAAATCCATTTCGTATTTCATCTCATCAAGCAAAAAAAGGTAGCATAAATAAAACCAACCGGACTAATAAGTGAGTGAAATCAATTTCCCAAAGGTTCAAACATAATAAAATACCATAGGATGCAAAAAAATAACACACACACATAAGAATGCATCTTTCAAATTTAGAATTTAATCTTCTACAATGCCACTATTTCATTAATACCATCAAGCAAACATCAGAGAGATGATCCACTTGATAGGAAGATCATGTATTCGATATTCCTTAGAACCATCAATTGACAGGCTATAGAATGTAATCTTCATGGCACTGATTACTATTTTCTTTACAATTCCTGGTCTCCAAATCTAATCTTCCCAAAAACATCCATTTACTAATATCAAAATCTTGGAAACCCAGATTTACTCAGATTAGAGTCCTAGCCAATCTTTATGAGCTTTGAGTCCTTCAGCACAAGAAACCATTACAGAACAATCGGTTCTTCTAATGGCAATGCAAGTGAGTAAAACATCCTAGCCATCATATACCACTACAAGATTTCTTTTCACCTCCATACTTCGCTCAAGAACACCAGGTTTTCTCAATTCTCACCTTGCCCTTCAAGTCAATAACTACCACAAATTTCAAGGTTAATTTCTCCAACTACATAATGGGCAACATGATCCGTCAAATAATTCAATGGCGCTGCAAATGAAATCGTTTCGTATGAACACATAAGAAAGACCACAACCTATGACAATGGGGGAGGAAGGGTGGAATCGAAAGAAGAAGAAAACAAGAGAGAGAAAATTCAAGTCTACTCAAATAATCTGAAACCAAAATCCATAGAACCACGTCCAAAAAAGAATTATCAACATACAATCCCATCCTTAGTGACAAACCAAATCACAAGAGGTAAATGAAGAATCTTGGCAATAAACATTTCCTGTTCAAAATTGCATTCCCAATCGAAAATTCCTGGCCCCCTTCCAGAATTGATTGTTCGAAGAGAAAAAAAACCGTTCCCAAAATAGACAAAAACAATACTCCAAGAAGAAAAAAGATTTCAAACTAGGTTGTGGTTGGTGAGATATAAAAAAAAACACTACAGCGACTCACTCTGTTCATTATCAGCCTTCTCGTTCTTCTTACTTAGTTCTTCTTCATACTTCTTCAATCTCTCATTCCACTTCTCCTGCAACACAAGCACACACACACACACAAACATCACACACCAGACCAGTATTGTGGCGAAACTAGAGATAAGAACGAAAAAGGGACTTTAGGGTTTGAACCAACACATACCTTGTAGCTAACTTCGAGGCGGTGCATGGCGTAAAACCCTAGAATGCCTCCGACGATAGTGCCTGTGATGATCCGAAAATATCCCCATCTGACCGAAGACGCCATTCTCTCTCACTCTCTCTCCGCTCAATAGGTTTGCTGAATTTTTTTCCCCTAATAGGCCTTTTTGTGAAACTAATCCGCGAATTAGGCTTGGTTTGGGCAACTTGATTATTTGATTATTTTAGCTGAATTTTTTTTTCTCCTAATAGGCCTTTTTGGTGAAACTAATCTGCGAATTAGATTAGTTTGGGCTGATTTGATTATTTAATTATTTTTTATTCATATATAATTTTTTTATAATTTTTTATTTTTCGTCAACTTTTTATAAATTGTTATTTTGTTTCGTCAAATGTTTCAGAAAAATTATAAATAATAGATTAAATTTGAATAAAATTCAGAAAAGACAAAATAATCTAAAAATGATTTCTTTTGGTGCTTATTCGTTGTCTTTTGTGATTTTTAAAAAAATTTTGAACATAATTTTATACTTTTTAGATTCATTTCATCGAGACGGAATAATAATCTACAAAAATATGAAATCAAAACAACAGATGCGAAACAAAATTGAATAGCAACAAAACTTGTTTATTAAGAAGTAAGTTAGGCCAAATTGGCGTAAACAAATTATAAAATTAGTGCAATATGCAAACTCCATTTGTGTTTTTAGATACAAGAGTGCCACACACATCACTTTTGTACATCGTTCAAAACGACGTCATCTTGTATTGAGAAAAAACTAAAATTTATTTTTAGCAATTTGGGTGTAAAATAGATTTGGTATTTTCTCAAACAAAACGACGTCGTTTTGAGTACTGTACAAAAATAATGTACAAAAGTAATATGTGTAATGTTTGCCATTGTGGCTTCCACCTAGGCACAACCCCACAAGTGAGTTGCACGTTTGTTGTGTACACAAATGCAAATTGCGTTTAATTTTGAGAAAATTTGATTGTTCATTTTTTGCCATGTACGCTTTCTGTATTGGCATTTTTATGAAAAAGGTATTTGTACGCAAATGCTATTTGCACTTTGCTCATACTTTCTATACTCCTCTTTTTGTATAGCAGACTAGGGGTGTACAAAAAAACCGAAAAAATCGCTAAATCGGACCAACCGGATCGAACCGATCTTTTTGGATTGGTTCCGTGATTTAGTGGGTTGGTTATGGTTCTAAAAAAATTAGAACCGGATATTATTGTTTGGTCCATGGTTTCATAATTACAAACCGTGGTTCAAACCGAACTGGACCAATTAAAAAAAAATATATATATATATATATATCCCAAAAAAGTTACAACCCTTCCGGTTTCAAAATAAAAAACTTTTTCATTCTCAATGTAGTTGTGTTTTTCATAAACTTATTAGATGTATAAATTCAATTTTTAAGATTAATGAAGTTGATGCAATTATTATGTTGTTTATTTTGTTCACAATTTTAAAAAACTAGTGTTACTCTATTCATATTTTTTTTGAAATTTTTTTAATACTAACATGGTTTGGAACCGGAACCGGAACCAAACCGGACCGGTCTAATGGTTTGGTTTTGGTTTGGTTCCATATGTGTAATGGTCTGGTTATGGTTCTCAATTCTTTGGAACCGTTATATATGGTTTGGTTCTTGGATTCTTACAGAACCGGTCCAATCCGGACTATGTACACCCCTATCTCAGACGATCTCAAACGACCTGTCATTCTCAGGCGACTCTCCAGTGATTCTAAGGCGACCGTCATGTACGAATTTGTCGGATTTATACATATTTATCTCGTTTTTGTTTTTTACTTAGGGTTTTACTATTTTTGTGTATATATATATATATATATATATATATATATATAGGGTATGCCGGATTCGCACAGCAATGGATCTTCAGTTTATGATCATTCTCGACCCATCTACATTAGGCCCAAACTGGGCTAGGCCCAAGGACGATTTTATTGACACTTGACCGAGAGTTTCAACAAGGCCACTTGACGTGGCTCGGTCATTGTTGAGCGCACAAAAAGCCTAGTACGATCGAAACTCTTCTCGGTTGGCATCAGCTACAAACTCTAGTTTGATTTGTTCCAAGTGGTAATCTTTGGCCATGCTGCTTAGGGCTCTACGACTCGATACGGCTGTGCAGAGACGTCCACACCAATAATTAGTGGGCACTACAAACAAACTAAGTAAATCAATTTCATGGTTGAGGATGGCACAGGAATGTTCGGAACGGAGTAAATCAACTTAGTGGATTCAAGCAAGTATTACTCGATTCTGTATATCAACGGAAAATGGACCAGCTTCCTGTCGGCAGGGATGGCTTTTAAGGTTCTATTGCATCATCATCATCATCTATAAAGCCATGCATTTCTGATTCTTTCCACATTCTTTTATTTTCACTATTATGGGACCACTTCGGAAATTTTCTGCGATGCCGTATCTATTTACTGGCTATAGCTTTTGTTTTTAGTTATCTATGTTCGGAAACAAAGACATCACATCTTTATTCCATATCATTTAATTTTTTTCGTGCAATATTTAACATTCTTTCGGTACTTCCTGATCAGATCAACTTGTCTTGTGTCTGAACATATATATTTGGGAAACAATGTTTTGAAGCAGTTCGCCGTTCCTTTATTTCTGTGCAATTTTTTCTGCGTCTTGCAAAAAATGAAATTAACGAAACCGACAAAGTTCGGCAAACAGGCAATAATGCCAATTAATGTGATTACTGTTATTTGTGTTGGCTTCGAATATGATGAGTAATTATTGTGCTGTCTGAGTTGTGACGTACACAAGATATATAGGAAGCATATCATCCCTACTTATCTTTCTATCATCTTCATTCTGGATCTTCTCCCTCGTTTATAGTACATAGTTCCAGCAAAATAAAATACTTATTTAGGAATCAATCTTGGTTGGACTGGAACATCTTGCTTATGCTTTATTTGGTTAATTGGCTGAGATATTGACCCCAAACAACTTAACCACCCGATCCTTTTGAGTCAATTCAAGCGGGTCTGGTTTTGCGATTACACCCGACTGGTTTTGGGGCTTCAAGTCTATGAAAAGACGTTTATCTGGCCCGGTTGAGCGAAGAAAACTAAGCATATCACCCGCACTTACTCTCTTCTCCTTTACAAACTGGTTCCACTCGCTGGTGAGCATATAACCTTGGCTGCTTTTCCAGAATGAGTATTTGAATCTCCAAAGTTTCCCTTCATTGTCTTCCATGGACAAGAAAGCTCCTCTTGAAGTGCTTGCCACATGAGCCGGAAAGTGCTTATTGGCTTGGTGTTTCGGTATGGCTAGTCGATACTGTTTGATATCGCTCCGCGTTACTACTTTATTGAAGAGCTTCTCTCTCTTCACCCCAACACTGCCTTTGCACTTGTCACACGTATCGCTGCCTTGTGGTTCTTCGTAATGTATTTGTGTCTGAATGTTCATCTCAATAGTGCTGGTTTCGACTTAATGGATTGGCTACGCACACTGTGTGTGTGTGTGAGAGAGAGAGAGAGAGAGAGAGAGAGAGAGAGAGAGGGGTGGAATTTCTTACTAGTGCGGGGATGGATACGCAGTAGAGAAGCTGCTACAGGATCAGATTAACGGGTAAGTCACTTTATAGGGATGAGAAAAGGAGTTCGCGAGGATATTTGGATTCATCCAAGAAGAAGAGCACTGATTGATGTATGCGTAAATTCCTACCGCAATGTGCATGACACTTGTCACGAGACCAAGGGCAAGAAATTTACTTGTGGCCCGAAACGGATGTGGGCGTGTGCCCATTTCCTGTGACGAAAGAAACAAGCAAGTTAAAGCACAGAATATATATATACTACTTTAGCACTATAACATGTATGTTCTCACTCATCCCTTCTCTTTGATGTCAAAAAGGAACATGTAACTTTATAGTACTCATGGTTTAAGCTATATATACATAGCAAATAAGTAGAGTGATCTTTTGGAGCACACGGCAAATAATAACACTTGTAAACAAAAGAAAGAAAATTAGATGACGTTTACATCTTTGGTGACATTTCATGCGATTTCAATCGAATGGGTGATCAGTTAGACAATATTTTCCACAAGGATAAATGAAACCATACTCAACTCAAGTATATATGGGATTTTATCAACTATATGGGCTGCATTACTACCTTATTCAAAGGTTGTAAATACCTTGTAAACAAACAAGAAGTTATTGGCATCCATTGAATCTATATATATATATATATATATATATTGACAAATCTAGCGAGAAACAAAAAGTTCTAAACAGAGCATGCTTGTGTCCTTGATATTTACAGCACATACAACATGTGTCTAAGCTAAGCACTCTTCTGTCCACTCGCATAGTGTATTGCATCTAATAATTTAGAAAATCATTTGTAGGCACTAAATTTTAGATCGTTCATGTAATGACAGTTGCATGATATAATTATGGGTTTGTTGTGTAATTACCCGTCATTTTAATAAAAAATTGATCACAGCCATTTTAAATTATGAATTCGGTCATTTATATTTAAATTGCAAACGAACGGTTGTGATTGAAAGCACATGTGAGTTATGGTAGGTCGTGTTACACCGGAATGATTCCTTCTTCAATGTTCAAAAGGAATGCTAGGGTTTTAATAAAAAAATAAATCATAATTGATTTTAAGAGAAATCAATTTTCTTTTTGGTTTTTTTTTTTTTTTGGGGGGGGGGGGGGGGGGGTTTGTTATTTCATGGCAGAAATTATTTGGGGATTTATGGGATTTAAGGCTACCATTAATGAGGGATTTTTCTCTCATCCACTGTATAAACAAGGCTTTCATCTTTGTTTTCTTTTATCTATTTTTCTAATCAAAAGAAATCTGAGACTTAGAGAGGTTTTGAGCTCTTGAAGTTTGTTCTTGATAGAGAAAATCCTATAGTCGAAACCCTTCCTAAATTTTGTCAATAACATTATTTGTTCTCCATTATTTCTTCAATTGAGATAGAAGAATCGTACCTCCAACCATTAGGTTTGATTGATGTTGTAAAATGCATGTTTCCAAGTTTGGAATCCATGTTTTATTTATGATGTGATCGTGTATGAAACTAGAAACCCAATTTCGGAAAGAATCATGATTTGATCATTCAGATCTTGCGGGTGACCAGTCAGGGTTTTGTGAAAAAACTGGACAATACCATTTGGAGACTAGTTAGGGCTAGGAGTTTGACCGGTCAGGTAGCTTGCTCAAGCGAGCTCAAGCTTCTCAAGCGATCTGTCCAAATTCTAAACTTTCTAGAACACTGTCCAGACTATTCTGATCTTATTTTCAAATAAAAACTCATCCAGAATCCCGTATGTAGGGATGGCAACGAGTTGGATCGGGGGTGGATGTTACTGTCTCCATCCCCGACCTTCGAACCTATATCTAATCTCCATCCCCATTTCGATCCCCAAATAAGAATTATTTTTGCCCTCCAGCCCCGCCCTGAATGGGTAACGGAAATCTCCAAATGGAGATTAGGGACTCAAAAATAAAAAAAATGACATTAGTAATTACTTAAAATTTAAAATAATTCTCATTATCATCCAAAAAATAACAAAAAAGAATAAATAAAAGCATGCATACTCTTAAGCAAAAGTCATTAATTTTTTACAATCTAAAATATTTTAAAAATAATAACAATAACTAATTAAAATAAATATAACATCGTTCCATAAGTTTCGATCATAAAAACAATAACCAAAAGTACTCAACAATATTGTCATTGAGTCCATTAAAGATTGTTGTATTCCTCCGCAGTTGCAAAACATGGTTATCTTGTCTTCCTTTGGGGCGGGGGTGGAGGCGGGGATTGAAGTGGAGACACATAATCTCCAATTATACCTGTTTTCCATTTTTTTTAAAATTTATCTCTGATTCCTACCCGATGCTCGAAAAATTTTCCGAATCCCCCTATCCATTTGGGGCGAAAAATGGTCTGGACGGATTGGATCGGATGATTAAGTCAGAATGGAGATCATAAGAATCTCTAATCATATAGCTCTTGCTATGAGTTAATGTATACCTTTCACCATGGCTCTGCATCTTAATTTATAGATTTTGTGACTTAATCTTTTTAATTCTCTTGGCACTCTAATTCATCATTAGGATTGAAGTAGAACTACTTTCTGATTGACAACTAATGAGATAAAACCGAACTAGACTCTTTAGGAAATTATATTCTACCATTACATAAGTTTCATTCAACGTCAAACTCGTCTTTCTAAGTTGAATTGGCCTAGAATTTCTCATCCTCATATGATTAGAACTTTATCCCGAAACAAATGGAATCCTATCATATCTTAGGTCGGCAAACTTCTAAATTGCCCTTCTCAGGTCGGCTGTTATATGAACTGCTCTTCTCAGATCGGTTACTCACTGAACCGCTTTTTTCTGGTCGGCTCTCTCCTTACGAGATTGAAACACATGCACGTGCATGAAAACATCTCATTACCAAATTGAATTTGTTATTTAGAGAAAAACGTAATAATATTTATTCAAATTTTGCCTCCTTTAACCTTTTTTTTAATCTCATTTGTCATGGATGCGACAAACTTTATTTCACTGATATGGAGTATAATTTTTTTTTTGCAGAATAAAAGATGTATTTATTAAATCCAACCAATCATTACAGCGTGCCCCTAAACTCAACTACCAGGCCATCCCAAAATTAAAGAACTGTACATACATTCAGACAACCTTCCTTCTCCCTTACCCTTCTCCGGCCGATTCCTTCTCCCTGAGACCGTATCTCTCCCTCAACCTTCAGACGGCATTTCGCCCCACTCGGTTTAGGTTACGTTCGATTGCATTACGCTGTGGATGAACCCTTCCATGTTGAAGAAAATCTGATTGGTATTGTTCATCAATCGCTTATGGATGTGAACAGCCCCCATCACCCATCTAAATCTAAATGCCTCCAAAACCCTAACCCAATTCACCGAGCCATTGTTGAATCGGACTTGATTCCGAGTCATCCACACAGTCCCCAGAAGAAACCCAGGAATGGAGAGCCATAAATCCTTGGCTAGCTTATGAGATGGAACCGCAATCCCCCATTCTGACCACCAGTACATTAGTTCGGCCACTGATGCAGGAGCAGCCCAGGAAATGCCCCACCAAGACACCACTCTACTCCATAAAGCCCAAACTTGATTACAATGGATGAATAAATGATCTTGGGTTTCCATCTCCAAACCGCAGAAGAGACACAGCGCCTGGTTGCCTTCAATAATCCCCCTTTTGAGTAGCATCTCTGCTGTTTTTACTCTTCCACACCATGCGAGCCATGAGAGGCATTGGTTTTTGGGTGGGCAAAGCTTGATCCAGACGCACGCTGGGGGTGCCACATGAATGGATTGGGGATTGAGGCTGTCAAGTAATTTCCCAAAGGACTTGACCGAATAGACACCATCTGAAGTTCCTCTCCAATCTGCTGAATCCTCATTCTCACTACCCTGGAGCTGAAGCCCTTCCCAGACCAATGACAATGCTGCTAACTCCTCTTCTTCCCATGAATACAGCCGCCGTCTCCAGGTTAGACCCTCCCTCAGATTTTGTGCTGTGAGAATGCTTGATAACTTAGCTTCTTTATTAGTCATTAACCTGAAAATTCTTGGGAATCTTGATGCTAATGTTGGTTCATTTCCAATCCAGTGGTCTTTCCACACTCTAATTCTTTCCCCATTCCCGACCTTGATGCCAAAGTGGTTCATAAAAACCCTTGCCACTCTACTCTCAGATAGGTGCAAGTTTACAATTCCTCTCCATAGCAGTGAGCCCGCTACTGGTCCCTCCACTATAGGTAGCCACGAGTCCATCTCTATTTTATTAGCGTCACACACCACTTGTTTCCACAGACTTCCTTGATCCTTAGCAAACCTCCACCACCACTTGAATAGAAGCATGTAATTCATAGATTTACTATCTCTAATACCTAGACCCCCCTGTTCCTTCCCGGTGGTTAACTTCTCCCATTTAACCAGATTCATTTTCCTCTCCCCCTCTGATCCTCCCCAAAGGAAGTCTCTTTGGAGTTTCGCGATTTCCTTTGACACCTTTACCGGTAACTTAAACAGGGATAGATAATAGATAGGCAAATTGCTAAGTACCGCTTTGATTAGGACTACTCTGCCCCCAAAAGACAAGAATCTCCTTTTCCAACCCGCAAGCCTCTGTTTGATCTTTTCTATAACTGGATTCCAAGTTTTGCACCTTCCTGGGTTCGCACCAAGGGGCAGCCCCAGGTAATTGAATGGGATGGTAGCCTTCTTACACTTCAGGATATTAACACACTGGGTTACAAACTCTGCATCCCTTCCAAACCCACATACAGTAGATTTATGGTAATTAATCCTCAAGCCAGAAACAACCTCAAAGCCTCTTAGTATCCTCCTGATAGTAAGTACTTCCTCAATCCCTCCTTCCAAAAACAGAATGGTATCGTCCGCGAACTGTAGGTGTGTTAACTCTCCAGACAATTGACCTAAACATGCTCCCTTGATCAACTGTAGCTCCCTAGCTTTGGTAAGCATAAGGTTAAGCCCCTCATGCTAATCTTCAAATGCATTCAACCCCTAGGCCCTTGGGTTCTTCCCCACTTAAAATGGTGTTCACACTATGGATGATCCTACCACCCCCTATTTCTTACACTGCAAATCAACGTGAAACATCACAGGAGGAGAGAGAGAGAGAGAGAGGGTGAAGAGGAGGAGGAGGAGGAGGAGGAAGGAGAGTACCGAACCACTGGCAAATCAATTGTCAATGTCTTGAAACTTGATTACGAGGTAGAAATTCCTACCTAAACCCTAGGTTGTTTTGTTTAGATGTTGTTAGTTGCTAAATTGTTGCAATCGAACCACTGATAGTTTCTGCTGAAGAATTGAGAATTTAGTGCAGTTGACCGGTCACGACGGGCGGTCTACCAGTTAGGCCAGTTGATCGGTCAGGACCATGCAATCGACCGATCAAGCTACAGTCAATCTGTTACAGGTTAGCGGTCAACCAGTCAATTTTTTTAGGCATAATGAGTTTAATGTCCAAATGGAAATAAACTTCACCCCAACCCTCACACACACTTCACAGATGCATACACTGTGTATTGTTATAATAATATTCACGAATATCTGTGAAATATCGTGAGAGCAAGATCGCCCACATGTGACCATATTATCATTGTAGTTACACTTTTATTAAAACCATTAATGTTATGCTTATGTATTGATGATCTGTTGGAAGCTTGGAAGTAGTTGTCATATTGCTAGTTGTTTGTGTTACGGCGGTTATGCTTCCTATTTGATATCTGTCGTTACATTGACTATCGAAAAAAAAATATGTGTACGTTAGGGACAATGGAACGAACGACACTCGAATCAAGGCGGTAAAAGGATGATCAAGTGGTCAATGTTATGTGATTGGTAAGATTTGGTTTCTCGAGGATGAGATTCCTAGAAATATTAAATAAAGATTCACAATAAACTTACATGTTTTATTCCGCTGTTTTACATACTAGTGGTTATATACATGCACATGTGGATTTCGTTAGGTAGTGTTTTCTACTGAGTGTCACCCTTATGGAGGAACTTTCCTGCTCTTGGCGTTTCATGCCAAGTGTAAAAGAACATCCAGTGTTGCAGTCCAAGCAAGAAGAGTCAGGCTATGGCCACGAAGACTTCAGCAAAACCTAGATGCCATACCCTTAATTGTGTTAAGATTTTTTTTTTAAATTTTATACATCAAACAATCAAATAATTTTGTAATTAAAAACATTAAAAATTATTTTATGTAGAAATTTTGAAAACAATAAAGGAACAAAGAGAGTTGTAGTGATGGTATTGTGAGAGAGACAGAATAGAGATAATAATGAGACAAGTAGAGAGTGGTCAAAGAATAAAGATGGGGGAAGGAGACTTGCTTCTTTTCTGGAGGGCAATAGAGTCTTTTTCGTACAAAAATTCTATGCTTTTGCAGTTAAAGTTATGACTCCATTAGGATGATAATAAAGTTGTCCTTTCCACTTATGTGAGATTTCCGTAAAGAGTTAAATAACTTATATGCGTCTGCAAATTTATTGTTATCGAAGAGAGAGACGTACGAAGAAATAGTAAGAAAGTTGTGGGTAGTGAAACAAAATGTTATTATTTTTATTATTTATGCCTGGTAATTATTTGATGACATATTAAAAGTGAATATAATTTGTTTTAATTTTATGGTAGGGATTTTAACGAAAAATACTTTTGTTACGAAGCTTTATTTTTAGGTTCACACAAAAAATAACAGTCCCTATATATATGTAATATATAAATTGTATAAATTCTTACTTTACCTAAAAAAAAAAGAAGAGATAGTGCTATGGCACCTCCTTGTTATTTGTCTTGGTGAGAATCTTGGGTGCTACTTGTTGATTTTGACATATTGTAGAATAAATCTTTACTGCTTTTCATACGAATTTTATAAAAAAAAAAAAAAAAAAAACTTTTCATGCAGCATCATAGTGCCCTTAAAGTTTGTATTGGACCAGATAAAAACTTTTAGTTGTCAAATTCTCATTGGTCAACAAATGGATTTTGTTTAGTTTTTGATTGGCTGGTGTCACCATCAATTTTGTCTCCATTAATTGACCGACTAGTTTCTAATTTCTAAATCAACAACTTAGGCTTTTGGAGGTTAAGCATTCTAGTTTCGAAATTAATGTTTAATTTATTCAAATGTAATCTCACGAGACTTGTATAATAATTAAGTTGTTTCTTTATTTCGATGAAATATTTTTTATTTAGGCTATTAATAATTTGTTATGTATAAGAAAGACAGAAAAACAGAAATAAAATAATATGGCAGAAATTTACTTGTTTTCAGAACAAATTCCAGTGATCAAGCAATTTGTGGAACGAGTCAGTAGAACACGAATACTTACTGATCGAGGTTTGTATTTGACACAATCTCCTTAAGACAAAATACGCCCTCGTTATGGTGTTACGAGATGAATTGGCGTCTGTCTCACAGGATGCAACGATCAACACTAGTAGTAGTAGCACTGCAAACTACTAGTCTATCAAACTAGAATGTGCACTGGACTCTCTCTCAAAGAACAGAAATATAATACGGGCAAAATGCTATGAATGCAAGATAAGAGATCTCAAAAATTAAGTATTAAAATTGGACTATATTGGCCTTTATTTATAGGCTGTAAAAAGGTGCAATTCTGTCTAAGAGTTGCACTGATTCGGCCTAAAACAGATAATAGGTGCACCGGTTTGGTTGGGTAAATCGATTCGGTTGGATAAACCAATTCGGTTAAGTTGCATTGGTTCGGCCCAAGTGTTGGGCCACGCGGGTTAGAAACAGACCAAGGGGTTAATCGGATCTAAATAAATAAAATTCTAAAAGAAAATTAATTTAATTAAATAAACGGACGGCGGCGGCGCGCGCGTGGTAGTTTGGGCCAAAGTCCATGCTACCTAAGTTCTTCCCCATTTACAAAAGTGGGGTGCCCCTTGGGACCCAAACCCTTAACCAATGTTAAGCTATATAAGCCACTTGAAAGTTTCACATTTTTTCAACGTGGGACTAACATCATTTTCACAAAAAATTATCAATCTTTTGGAGCCTACTTTAGATTTAATTTTTAATTCAGATATAAATAGTTTTGCCCAACCAAATATACAATCTTAAGCTTCATGTGTATGTAAACACATTGCCACTTAGATTCACACACAAAAACATGTGGAATTCACTTTTATTTTAACTCAAACTTAGCTAAAATTATGTTTTCCCAAACTATTTTTCCAATAATATTTTGTACAATTTTATACACTAGGTGAAATATTTAAAATAATTTTTACACCTTACATGAAATGCATCGGATAATATCATAATTTTAGTAGGGTCAAATTCACTGACTAATTTTTAAACCTCTAATAAATAATAATTTTTTTAGAAATTGGGTGGAATCAAGTGACCCTACTTTGACCCTATATAAATCCGACCACATATGTAGATGAACCATGTGAGTGTCTAGTTGACAGATTCACTAACATCTTCACTCGTACACATCGGACTCTCAGAAAAGTCTCTCGTCCCTATTAGTCTTCTCTCCTCATACATGAAATGAGGCATGCAACCGATAGGAAAACAAGCTAGATAGGGAGCACCATATTAAGCTTCTATTAGACTAATCTGGTGTTGGAAAAGATAAATTTTAATTCATATTTTTTTGCGACTTTATCCCAAAAATTAAAAGGTACCCTAAGACCACTTGAGATGGATCTTAGTGAGTTTGTATATTCCTAATGAGAAATCGATTATTAAAATATACACCATGTGTAGTATGCGAAAATGTGATATAGGTTACCTAATCCCATATCAAGAAAATACAATTTTAGTGTTGAGTATATAAGTTTCAAGTTTGTCTACGGGTATTAGGGATGGCAACGGGGCGGATAGGAGGCGGATAGTGCTGTCCCCACCTCCGATCCCCGAATCCATATCCGAACTAGATCCTCGCCTCGATTCCGAATGGAGACTAGTGTCGCCATCTACCCCCGCCCCAAACGGGGAACGGATATATCCGAACGGGGTTCGGATATCCGAAAATGAAAAAAAATTAATATTTCTAATTTAAAAAAATTAACTCAAGAATTATGAGTATATGACTTTAAAAAAATTTGGACTTATAAAAAAACAAAACAAATCAAACAATATTAAATGCAAGAGTTTTAAACAATAGTTAACGTAGTCATAGATAATAACCATCATAGCTAGCCAACACAAAAAAATGCAAGAGTTCATAAACTAAAACAGGAGTTATGAGTAATCAAGAGAGATAAATGGCAAACTATACCCCACATAGTGACTATACATGTGAAAAACCATCTTCACAAAATTACAACAGGAACAAAAAAAATTATACCGCATTGCATGAAGAGGAATCAAGAACTATTATCTACATTGCAAAATAAAAACGACAAAAAAGTACTACACAATATAGTTTTGCCTCAATGTATTACAATGTAGGACATACTTTTATCAACACAAAAGTAAAAAATCTAAAATCAACAAATCCTAAGTCCCTAATATATTTTGAAGTAAGAATTAACGGAAAGGGGCCGGGGATGGAGGCGGGGATCGGGGTGGGGTACACGGACCCGCATCCTACCCGTTTCTCAATTTTTTTAAAAATGTATTCCCCGAATCCGATCCGATCCCCGAAAAAATCTCTGAACCCCCAATCCGTTCAGGGAGGGGATTGGAGCGGGGCGGATCGGATCTGACGAGACTGCAATCCCTAAAGGGTATGGACCATTGGGGGTACCAAGTTTTTCGAAGGAGAGAGGACCTAGGTAATGTGGGCTTAGGCCTAAAATTACCACATATGTGCGCGTCACTGTCGCCGGCCCGAATCGACTTGGGATCGGGTCCGTGGATCGTGGTATGGGTTTGGGCTTGGGTTGACTTGGTCCTTGAGTTGTTATGGCTTATATTTTTACATCCCTAAGAGTTTGAGTTTGAGTCTAATTTTATTTGGGTCATGTAATGAACTTGAGCCCATACATAGGTGTGACTTTAATCCAGAGTTTAATAGCTAGAATCCTATTTATAAACATAATTTATTCTAAAAATAAATCTTAGAATTTAATTTTTGGTCCTATAAATTAGATAGTCCACATTCAGAAATGAGACCAACAAAATCTGAGCATACCTCCTACTGTTCTTCAAATGTTCTTCGTGTTCTTCGGTCAAAGAGGGTACAAACACAACTAGTTCGCTAATTGGCATTTGAGAAGTGCTACTGAAGCCAGAATTCAACCGTTGTATCATGGGAAATGAATGTCGAGTAGATCCTCAAGCATTTCGGTAAAGCGACACAATTTATCTTAAGAACCGTGAGAATCATGGGCCTCAGTTTGGGTTTCAATCTATTTTTTTATTATGTTATTCTTACATTTTGTGAACTGTTTTATTTATCTAGAAATATAAATAATAATTGTCAATTATTATTTTTCCTAGATAAATTGCTTTTATTCAAAAACTTGATTTTGGAATTGTGTACTCTTACCTACTTGAACAGTTAATTTTCTTAGGCTATATTTTCCCTTTCTCGTTAGCCTAGTTTTACTATCAGGCTGCTTAACATTTTGTTTCCGGAGAAGGAAACAATTTTTTTTTTTAAATTTGTGATCACGTATTATTCGTTTTACGATTATGTACAATTTTTTTTTTTTTATAATTATACCGAAACTAAAGACCAAAAATATAATTAGATTTATATACTATGCTAAAGTTATAAGTAAGGTTAAAATTCTGCCATTAAATTTGGAGAATTGGCCCAACCACAAGTTTATAAAATAGTCCGATGGAATATTAATTCTATTTTATGAAATAAATTATTGATGAAGAAGTATGTGGGCTGTTATTGGGTAGATCCATGTAACTCGGCCCAATTGTATGTAGACCATCGGGATCTAGGACCGTTCAATTTGGTTATGCCGAACTTTTTACTAGAGATGGGCCATATTTTTGTTGAGCTATGTTATTGGGTAAGGTCATAACGGGCCGGTTGGATTTATATTGTACAGTAATATAATATGTTTAAGCGCGCGCGTGTGTATAAGTATAATACAATATATATAATGTAATACATTATATATATAAAAACCGAATAGAAGAGAGAGAGAGGTAGAGTGAGAGAGACTAATTACAATGTCCCCCACAATCCGTTTTCTAGGGCAGAATGGTCATTTATAGAAGAGGTGTTAAATAACGACAACCTCCCCAGGTGGTTTTATTTAAGGAGGCATTAGGGTGATGAAATAGTCCGGGGTGTTAGTTAACACCTCTCTTAATATCTTCGCTAAACAGGCCATGAGAATACTACCATCATACTGGGTGGTTTCGTGCCCAAGGATGGGTGAACTATTCTTTGGTTAAATTGGACGAGTATGTACATACTCCTCGTCGGTAGACCAAAAAACTTAAGCCTTTAACGAGAAGAGTGCGACTATAAGTTCCTTGACAAATTACATGAGATATCACTAAACCAGAGATTTAACTTGACCTGGAACTGCACCTATTTGGATGGCATTACTACGTGAGGTGTCAGTTGGATGACAAAGATGGAAACACAACTTTCGGAGCTAATCGATCACGGATCTATTCGGTCAAGGACTTCACCATAGGAAGCATCAATTTGATTGAAGGACGAAGGAAATTGTTATCGAATCGTTAACTTAGACCGTTCAATGAAATTTCGAGGATGAAATTGTTTAAGGGGATGAGTTGTAATAACTCGTAATTTTAATAACAATTTAAAATTGATATATTAAATATTTATGTCTGAGTTCTAATTATTTAATTTTTAGAATTTCAAAATTGGGAGGCCGCTCGAGTGAGCTATCGATTTACATCAACATCGAGATTGAATCTTGTAGGGTTTTCTTCGTATTCATGATCTTAAATTTGGATTTTCATGGCCGAATTAAGTCGTAGGAATATATTCTTTCAAACTTAAAGGCCATAATCGGATTTAATTTGAGGATCATAACAAATTATTGGTTTAGAAATCAATTTGGAAATTCAAAACCATGATTATAGGAGTAATGTGAGAAATAAAGAGGGGATTCATTCTCAATTTCTACTTAGACCATTGAGATCTTAGAATATTTTGCACGCAATTTACAAATCAAAGAGTATATTGAGAGGTATTATATTATTTTTGGAATTTTTGGCGTTCTTGAGTGAAAAGAAATTCTAACCGATGCTCTGTCCAATTATTTTAACTATGTGCTAGAATCTTCAGTTGAGGTAGAGTTCTTTACCGTCCAACACTTAGGATTCAATTCTGTGTTTAATTTCTATTTTTGATCTAGTATGCATATTCTAGGGTTTTAGTTCGAGCAAAGTTTGAAAAGCAAAAAATTGCAAGTTTTTGAAAAACAAAAAGCTCGCTCGAACTCGCTCTAGACCACATGAGCGACCGTGTGAAAATTTCAAAACACTATTCTATTCTAGTGGAATATTTTATCAGAACCCAAAATTGGGTAGCTTGCTCGAGCAAGTTTAGACCACTCTAGTGACCTGTTTAAATTTTAAAATTTATAGAATGCTGCTCTAATTATTTTGGACACTGTCCAGATCTGAAAAATTGTCCAGATAGCATGATCACATTGCACATGCATACAAGGTACTTGATTCATGTCTACGAGTCCCCATGGAATCTCGTGCAAACCAGTTGACCATGATTTATTACATTCAACCGTGTTCTAATATGTATGACCATGCGTGTTGAATACCGATATGAAGGTTAAATTAAAGTGTTATTAGAATTGTGTGATCTGCATTTGTGTTGAAAGTGATTGGTTATGCCAGGTATAACCGTTGTGTTACCCAAGGAGATATTTAACAATACAATCGCTATGCTATCAAATTTCCATAGAAATGTTTAATAGTTAATATTTAGAAAACTTTGTGATGACATTTTGTACTTGGAGTCTTGGGAGGGAAAATCTAGAGTCAACGATAGGGACACCGATTTGAATGTCACATATAATAAGGAAGTAGAGGGTGTTGAGTGAATATTATAAGTAGTGAAATTATATAGAGATAAGTAGTGGCATTAAGTGAAAAGATGATAACTTGGTAATGATGCCCGTTGTGGCAAGTGTTGAAATTGGCATCGATCCATTGTTGTGATTATGTTTTGGACTTCAACTAGGAAATGGGTGTAGTCAGCTGAATGTCCGTTGTTATTCATAGAAGGAGCCCAACTAGGAGGTGAATGTATTCGGTTGGAGGTGACTTTGAGATCGTTTGTGAGTGCAGCTTCGAGCCTCGAGAGAGTGATGACTAGTGTTTTGAGCATTCCTGAGCTGATAAAGGAAAAGCAATTAAGGTTTATTGGTACTTGACCTTGTGAAGTCACGTTATAGGTCGAATCTAGCTAGGGAGAGTTAGTTATTGACTTGAGTAGACGGTAGAAGGTCATTTCCTTGCCTAGTCAATATTCTAGTAAGGTAAAATAACCTTTGACTACGAGCCTTTAGTACGTAAGATTTGGTTAATATCAACTGAGTGTCTATATTAGATAGTCGGGTAGAAAACAAAGTTCCTCAGTGAAATTCCTAGAAACATTAAAGGATGTAAGCATAATGAACTTATGTTTTTATTCAATTTGCTCAATTTTACTCAATTCTTATTTATATCTTGTTGTATGCTTGATTTCTTTTTAGGTTCGATTTTTCGTATAATATTTTCTACTGAGTTTAATTACTCACTGGAACAACTTCTCTGTCCTTGATTTTTCATTATAGAGGGAGACAAACAAATGGAGTTCCCACCCCAGCAGGAGGGGTCGTCGATCACAAAAGAAGAGCTTGACTGCCATATCTTTAGCTGCTCTATTATTTAGTTAAGTTTAAAGTAAACAATACGAATCCAGAAGGGTATTTCTGTTATTTCATTTTCAAACTATGTACTTATCTAATTTCTATTGAAATAAAAGAGTTATAATTTTAATAATTTTTTTAAAAATAAAATAATATTAAAAAATTTAAATAATATTGCCAAGACTCGGGGCGTTAAAAAAAAGTAAATAAGCATATAGGAAAGCTAATTACAAATCCTCTTCTTTTGATTGCTTATACGAATTGTGTTTGTGACTACAATGAAACTGGATTCATATATGGACGGTCAAAAAAGAAAATAAAACCAGTATAAACTGGGTAAAAATTCTAAAACATTAAAGTCCTCATTTCACTTAAATTTTTCAGTATTAATATTACTGTTTTTTTCTTGATTGTTATTATACTGGTCTTAAAATTTTCAGATTGTCACATCTTAACGAAATAAATCTAAAAGTACAAAAAATATTGTCAATAATCTCAAAAAATTCACTAAAGACAAACTTGTTTTGAAAAAAAAAAAATCAGTTTTTCACTATATATTTTTCTTTATTTTATTATTATTATTTTTTTCTATATTTTCATAATTTTAAGGTTCTTCTTGTCGAGATGAATAAAAGAGCACAAAGCAATGAAAAAAAACCATAGAAAAATTACGATAGTCATATAATGGCGGCTGTTTTTGACAAAAAAGCATACAACAATTACTATAATCATATAATAGTGATAGGCTTTAACAAAAAATAATTTAGTATAAACTCAACTGATTTCCACAAATGACAAATAAGGATTTGACCTAGCTCGATTATTTGATTATTTTTTCGTTTTTATTTGAAATTGTTTTGTTTTTCGTTAATTTTTTTTACATTATTGGTTTGTCTCGAAAAGAGATTTTAGAAAAATTATAAAGAATGTACCAAATCTATAAAAAAAAAAATTTAAAAAAGACAAAAATAATTCAAAACAGGATTATTATTTTTTAATCGAAATATGGCAAATGAAACCGGCGCCGTAGGTGAGAGGGAAACATAAAAAAATCGTTTGGGGGAATCACATCGGCCCATTACTATCAACACTGCAATTGGCGTTTTGACAATCTAAAGGTGAACTTCGTGGTTAAGTAATTGTGGCTTTCCATGTGTTTCGATTCTGATCTACAGAGTACAATTACTTAACCACGAAGTTTATATAGAAATTTACAATAAACTATTTTGCTAACCCCAAAGGGTTGTCCGAGCGGTAGCACAGACGAGCTGTAAACCCAGACGAGCTGTAAACCCAGACGTCCCGTGTTCGAAACTCGATAGCCTTGAAAAAAGGCACAACTATTTCAAACTTTGGGGCCACTGGGGGTGTTCAACGGTCGACCCGCCAGGGCCTCGAGGATTAGTCGACTGGGTGTTGGGGTCAGGTTCGAAGGTCACCATGCTGCCTGACTCACGTGTCGTCGGATACCTCGATTATCAAAAAAAAAAAAAAAAAAAAATTTTGCTGGAAAATTTTATATTAATATTTTTTCCCCAAAATAGTTCTCTGTACGTAGATCAGGTTATATTGTGTGGGCAATATCTTGAAAGTATTTATGCATTAAATGTTTATTTTCTTGATTAAGCGTCTCTCAAGATTCAAGTTCTTGAATTTCTTAATTTGCAAAGCCTTCTAAAAAAGTTCCGAATCAATCTTTGGGAAAAATCTAAAGAAGAATTATGAGGGTAAGAGATCCCCTGTTTGAGGCCTCTTTCAGAGTGGGGCCGGTCTGATGGTTTGGCCTTTCATGCCTACCGGAGTTTACTCAACAATCTAGTTACAAATTCGTGTATGATAGCTCTATATAGAATTTACCTAACTCATAAATCCAATCTTCTTCCTATAAAAGTCACAAGTAAGAACGAAATCAAAATTCAAGATTTGAGAGGACCGTCTTAGCGAAAATAAAATTGTTTCAAATGCGCTATTAAAATTTTAAAAATCCAAACTGTCCATCATATAGTAAACCCCGTCCCCCAAATTTGCTCAGAATAAGTTTAGGACTTTGATCATCTTCGAGGATGGGACCTTTTGGAGTGCCATATGGTATTGGGTTTGTTGCTAGCTGTACATGTAGTTTTTTTATTGGTTTTTTTTTCTCAAGTCCTATTCTGACAGAAATGACTGCAATTTATACCTGCCTATTAAATGGGTAAATTCCTACTCACCCTCCCCCGCAGCGGACAAAAGTCACGCTCTTTAGTCTTCACCGACAACTACCCAATTTTTTTTTAGGGTAAATTGCACTGACCTCCCCTGAGGTTTCTGACAATTGCAGCCACCTCCCCTGTGGTTTCAGAAAATGCACTGACCTCCCCTGCTTTAGAAACTATTATACATTTTCCCCCCTCCCGTTAGTTTCTGTTAAGGAGGAGTTAGTTTTTGCTGATGTCAGCACTGAACTTTTTCTTAATGCCAAAAGTACCCCTGCTGGTGGCTATATAAAGCAATAAAACCTCTCCTGAGCTTTCTTGGCACTGACCTCACTTACTACAGAGCAAAGGTAAGTATTTTTTTTAAAGTTAATTTTTATTGCAAATACATTAGTTTAATTTTTATTATAAATACATTAGTTGTTTAATTCTTTGTGGTGATGTAATTTATTTATTTATTTATTTTTTTACAGTTATGGACATGTCGTCTAGTACTGGTAGCGTCATTAGGGCTCAGAACAAAATATGTCATTGCGGAGCAAATGCCATTCTTAGGGTGACAAATAATGAGAAAAACAAAGGAAAACTTTACTATGCATGCCCTTATAAAGAATGTGCGATGTGAGAATGGTACAAAATAGAAAACGCTAGTGCTTGGACTTATCAACCGATGAATGTGCCGCCAATCGAAGTTGAAAAACTAAAAAAATATTAACTAATTTGAAAAAAATTTAGAAAAGATAAAAGTAATTAAAAATAGTATCAATTTTGATTTTTTTTTGTCTTTAATATTTTTTTTAGTTTTTGGACATAATTTTACACTTTTTAAATTCGTTTCGTCAAGACGAACTAATAATCTATAAAAATTAAGACAAAACTGGGACGCCAAATTTTTGTAAATTATTGATTTGTCTCGACAAGTAATTTGATAAAAGTAAAAGAATATGAATTAAATTTTAAAAAAATTGAGTTTTTTTAAACTTATTTTTCGTCTTTAGTGAACTTCTTAAACATAATTTTAAACTTTTTATATTCTTTTCGTTAAGACGAACCAATAATTTACAAAAAAATTAAGGCAAAATAGACAAATACAAAAAACTTAAACAAAGAAAAAAATTACAAATAAAAAAATTAGGTCGAATTAAGCGTAAAGAGTTGGGTTTTATTTTTTTGGCTTCTTTAAGATTTTTATGTGATATAAATTATAACAGAAACATTTTAAGTGTGGGACTTGCTACTTTCTCCCAAAAAAAGTATCAAAATTTAATTTTTTTATTATTTTTTTCATTTCCTAACAATAGAATAGGAAAATAATAATAATAAATTGGAGTTAAACATTACTCAGACCTGCTTTTGTAAAAAAAAAAATTATTCTAAAAAAATAATAAAATTCATGAGTTAAAAAATTAATCAGATGTATTTTTTAAAACCATAGGGGAGGTCTCTACAATTATTAAAAATCTCAGGGGAGGTCAGTGCATTTTATCCCACAGTGACAAATACTCCTCAGAATAGTCAAAGGGTAAAATAGACATTTCAGGACCAAAATTAACACCGTAGGCTTTAATTTCACGGCAGGGGGGAAAGAGGATAATAGTTTCAAAAGTAAGGGAGGTCAGTGCAATTTCTCAAACCACAGGGGAGGTCCCTGCAATTGTCAGAAACCTCAGGGGAGGTCAGTGCATTTTACCCTTTTTTTTATGTAATTACACAAATACTATTGTCCCTTTTCTTCCTCTCCAAATTACAAATTTACCATTCCCCTTTCACATGTAAATTACAAAAAAATACCACTTTTTTTCTCTTTTACTATTTCGCATAGATTTTAATAAAAAAGTATAAATTTAAATAATAACAATATGTACTTTTTTTAAACAAATTAACTAATTGAACTCTTTATTTTCATACTAATTCTTAATTTTTTTTTGTAAGAACTTATAAAATTAGAGATTGCAATTAGTCTTAAAATATATTAGTTAGTCCATGTTTAAAATTTTAAATTCTTTTAACCAATAAATTTTTTATCTTCACACTAATTTTTTATTTTTTGTGAGAACTCATTAAATTAGATGTTGTATTTAGCTCTTAGAATTTACTAATTAAGATATAATTAAAATTTCAAATTTATTTTAACCAATTCAAAATTTATTATGTATTTTTGTGGTGGTGTATAAAGTTTATTGTGTCTTTTTTTTGTGATATATGCAGTTTATTGTGTATTTTTATTCTTAAACTAAATGTTTGTTAGATTTTTGTGTTCTAATTTACTTAAATATTTTACAGATATCAAATAAGTTCACTAAATAAAAAAAATTTGAGGAGATGATAATAAATAATAAACATGAAGCAATTTAATCAAATTGTGATGTAGTTCAAGAAATAAAGTTTCTTCAAGATTCAAGTCTTTGGAAATATTCATCCTTAAATTTTTATTTTTGGTAAAAAAAAACAAACTAAAGTGTGAAGCACTGAATAATTACTTTTAATTGGAACATTGTGAGAAGTATGTAAAATCCACCTTATCCAAATTTTATTTCCCAATGCCCCATCTATTTTTCATTACCCAATATTTCTTTACTCCTTCTGATTAATTAATTTATTATATGATTTTTTTCTCTACCTATTTTCTCACATATATAAATAAGAGTAATGCTACTAACACATCCATTTACACATTTATTTGCACATCTTGCACACATGACATGCAACATAGGATCCACCACTTTAACCTCATAAGTCAGCCAAGAGTGCTACACACACATCACTTTTGCACATTATTTTTACACATCACTCAAAATGACGTCATTTTGTGTTGAAGAAGACCCAAATATATTTTGCGCGATATGGGTAAAAAATAAATATATGATTTTTAAAATATAAAACGACATAGTTTTAAGTGATGTGCAAAAGTAATGTGTGTATCATTTTACATATTACAATCAAGTATTTTCATTATAACTCAGCCAAGTTTCAATGAAATGTTGGAAATGAATAACATGACAGCAGTGAGAGAATTGAAAAATGATTGATTTTTTAGAAAATAACTTCTTTTTTTTTTAAGAAGACGGATTAATTTGAAGACTTTATATTTTTGAGTTTCTTCATGTACAATTGTGGTTCTTAGATAGTATCTAAGAGTTGTGGAGCTTTTTATTGTAAAATTTTATAATGTGCTGTTTGAAATTTGCACTATTTACGCTAAAGTTGTAGAGTTCGTGAATATGACAAATTTATTTTTACAATGTTTGAAATTTGCACGTTTCACTATTTTTTAATTTTTTTAAACGATGCATTGTTGATATTTTGTAGATAAAGAAAATTAAAATATTCATTTCTTTTTTTGTTTGATAAAAAATAATTTATTTGATTCAATTATTAAATTTGTAATTCAATTTAGAAGTAGCTTTATTAACTTTTGTGTTTAAAGTGAAGAATCTTATATGGCATGCCATGTGTGCAAGATGTGTAAATGGATATGTTAGTAGCATGATGACCTTATCACCACTTATCAACTTTAGGTTAGCACAACGGCTACCCTAATCTCAATTCTCAATTCACATAATCCAAGCTACTAAATCCATAAACATAACCATGATACTACTAACATATGACAGCATACAATGCATGGTCAAAGTGTGGTCAAATGTGCACACGAAGCTCCACGGGAACCCGTGATCATACAAAATATGTTTGTAGATGCATGCGCAGTGTGAACATGGACTGAAACTACTGCCCAAAAAGCCTAAATAGATTCACAAACATTCTGAATTTTAATAGGCCGTGAGTGGTCTGCCAAAAAGTTGGGTTTTGGATTCTAGTTTTTAAAAATTCTAGAATTTGTCAGAATATAATAGGCGGCTTGAGCGGCCTATAACTCGCTCGAGCGAGCTGCCTTCTCAAGTAGCTCTAGGTTTCTGGTTCTGTTCAAAATGTACGCGTTCTAAACCCTAAATATTGCTTCTAACATGAAAAATAGAAATTGAAATAGGCCACAAAACCTCCATATATCACAGATTGAAAACCCCAAAACAGTTTCACGAATCAAATAACAATTAAATGAATTGCATGCGTTATAATAACGAATAATAAACCCTAAAATCTAACATGTTGATCCTCGATATAAAACTGAAACTGAAACTTTGTACAGCAACTTTATTATTCAAAGATTAAAATCCCTCTATCAATTTCGTAAATAAAAGCATAACAAAGATTTATTAAATGTTTTTTTACTAATTACGAAGAACAAACCCTAGTTCATGTATTTTTGCGAAAATTAAACAATATTCCTACTGTAATCTATTAATCCGAGGTTAGTAGTAGTTTTCTCTACCTCAACTTCTGAAGTTTAAGCATGAAAACAACCTCCAATAGATAGATTTCGAATAATCAGAGCAAACATTTCCCAAGAACTTCCAAGAACATTTAACTTTTTCTCTCGAAATCCTCCCAATAATCTCAGTATAGAATTCGTGCGTGAATTGATTTGACTAACCATGTTTAAGTAGAGATTTCAGGCCATAATTGCACAATCAAATCGTATAAATTTCAGATTTAATACATAAAATTTTCTTTCATAAATGCCATGATCGCAGTAGTTTGCCTATTTAGGAATTCGAACAGGTTGCTCGAGCGGTGTACAAAAACAAATGTCGTTTGAGTGATTTACAGCTCGCTCGAGCGGTCCACCAATTTCACGGACGATTTAAAAAGAAATAAAGTTTAACTTACTAATAGAAAAATTCATTTTTTATTAATTAAAAACCAATTAAAAACTTGGGTTGTTATGTGTTCTTTACTTACATATAACAATAAAATATTCTATTTCTCATGAACAGTAAATCAGAAAATAAAGCGAGTAACTGTAGCAAGGATTAATTTGGCTAGCCTTTATTGGAAACCTCCTTTCTCTCTTTAGATTTCCAAAATAATTAGAAAACTCAATTTGACTAAACTGCTGTACATGCTCTTTTTTAGCTAAGCCAGTGCTGGCTTTTTTTGTTCACTTACTAATTGCTGGATTTGGACAGATTTTGCCACAAAAAAAGCAGCCGCCTTATAAGTGCACGAGTAGACACTGCTCATATTGCTGTTAGTAAATTGCTACTCACCCCTCCCACCGGACAAAAACTACACCCCTCTCCAACAACTACCCAATTTTTTTAATGTAATTACAAGCATGCCACCCTTCCTTTCCTTCCTTCCCAAATTGCAAAACTGCCATTTCCCTGCACATATAAATTACAAAAATGCCACTCTTCAATTTTTTCCTATTTCACATTGATTTTAATAAAAAAGTATAATTAAAAATAAAGTTTACATAATAATAATATGTACTTTTTAAAGAAAAAATAACTAATTTCATACACTATTTTTTTTTTGTAAGAACTCATAAAATTTGATGTCGCAATTAATTTTAAAATTTATTAATTAGCCCACGTTAAAATTTTAAATTTTTTTAACCAATAAACTCTTTGAAATATGAATTCTTAAATTTTTATTTTTGGAAAAAAACTAAAGTGTGAAGCACTAAATAATTACTCTTAATTAGAACATTGTTAGAAGTAAGTAATTAAAATTCACCTTATTCAAATTTTATTTCACAATGCATCATCCATTTTCCATTTCCCAATACTTTTTTACTCCTCTCCATTAATCTATTTATTATATATTTTCTTTCTTTACCTATTTTTTAACATCTATAAATAGAGAGAAAGAATGAGAAATGAGAGACTTGGTTTTTAATTTTTGCTACTCAGATTGTTTATTTTTCTAACTCTCTGATTTGTACTTTGTGGTAAACCAAGTATCAAGAGAGTTATATTATTATAAGTTAATATTTATGTAATATATGTCAATAAGATGTCTATAGTTATTCTTTTTAGTTTGAAGATGAGTATGTTATTCTTTTTATTGTGTAAAAATTTAAATGTTCGATCCGATAACGCAAGATTCAGAAGATGAAAAATCATCAGAAATATGTTTGGACCTTTGGAGTTTTACATGTAAATTTTTGTACTACAAGATTCATACCAATTCGCAGGATATATCTTAAATACTCAAGCTACTGTATGTAGTTGACCCCGCTGGTGTACCTTGTGTATTAAGTCATAATATGCTAATTTATTTGATACGTAAATTAATTTTTATTTCAAATTTCAAAAAAATAAATTTTTTATTTATCTTCACTCCCAAAAAGTAATTATTCTTTAATCAGAAAGAATTTTAAGGAGATAATAATCAATAATAAACATGAAGCAATTTAATCAAGTTATGATGTAGTTCAAGTAGTAAAGTTTTTTTCGCCCCCATTTTTGTATCATGAAACACTTATATTTTTCGTCATTATGTTCAACTGGTAAATTTCTTTGCTTAAAAAAGCAAAGTCTAAGGTTCTAGTTCTTACCAAAAAAAAAAAGTCTAAGGTTCTAGTGTTTGGAAAATATGCATCCTTACGTTTTTAATCAAAAGATATTTCAAATTTTTTTCGACCCCTATTTTCGTATCACGATATACTTATATTTTTCGTCCGTATGTTCAAACGAAAAAAGAGATAAAAAATAAAAAAAATTTAAACACCACAGAACACTTAAATATTTAAAAATATATATTTAAATATTCACACTTAAAATTTTAAATATCATAGAAAACATAAAAAAATAAAAATATTTTTTTAATAACCGAGTTTGCGGTTGATCTTTAAATATTATTTTTAATTAATGATATTTTTTATATTTTCAAATTAAAAACTTGCACAACACAATTTATTTTAGTACAACACAAACACATAAAATAAAAAAATAAAATAAAATCTAAGAGTTTTCTACAACAAGCCCCCAAACTAAGGGTATTTTTGTAAAATGGGCCAGGGCCCCCCCTATTTTGTCGGCTGGGGGGCGAGTAGCAGCTCTCTTTCTGTTATTTTTGTCTACTATTTCTATAAACTATTTTATTATCTATGAAGTTCTTTCCTTTGCCCTGAAAAAAACCCAATCACCTAACTTTAGCAGACAAAATAACTAAAAGACAAATTCTAAGGGCTTTACGTGTATTTAACGACTCCGAACACATCTGTGCTTGGATGTGTCTGAACATATTTGTGTCCGTAGCATTACTCTAACAAAAAATAAGTACAATTTAAGATGCAAAACCACTATATAACTTGTTAGTAATAACATACTAGGACAGTAAATGCATCAATTTAAACTGTCACACACACATAAAGATGCTAACATGTGCACAGTGCTCCCCTTTCCCCTCCCAATTTGGCCATATTAAATTGTTGGGTTATTGTTTTACCATTATTGAATTTTTTTTTTGCTTTTTTATTTTAATATTTAATATTTAAATATTATTAATTCATCTTGGAGAGAAAAAATTAAAAAATAAATAGGAAAAATAACTCAAAACACACAGATTAAAAGTAATTGTTGGGTTATTGTTTTACCATTCTTTTGCTTTTGCGATTCATAATTTATTTTTTATGTTGTTAAAATCTCTTGTTAAGATAAATTAATAATTTATTTAAATTCAACACAAAATAAAAAAATATAAAAAAAGATTTAAGAAAAACAAGCAAATAATCTCTAAAAAGGATCATGTCAAATTCAGTGGACCACCCTCCGCTATATTACCAACGTTTGTCCGCCTCCCATAAACAATTCTTTTTCTCCACAAATTTTCCTTCTCTCTCCAAAAGTTTCCCCTGTTTTTGCAGAAAGACGCGAAGCATGACTGGTGCACCAGTAGCTGCTGATTGTCGCACCTTGATCGTGGGTTCAACCGGCTTCATCGGCCGGTTCGTGGCGGAGGCCAGCCTGGACTCCACCCGCTCCACTTTCCTCCTCGTACGGCCCGGCCCCGCTTCCAAGGTCGATGCCATCGCCTCCCTCAAAGACAAAGGCGCCATAGTCATACCAGTATACAGTCTATCCCTCTCTCTCTCTCTCTATATATATATACACACACACACACATACATACACCAGTTTCATACAGAAATAAAGAGGGTATTTTGAAATTTTTTTGTCTTTGCCTTTCACCCCACAAACCATATAGAAATTATGTGATTATGTTCAGAGTTAAGGTGGAGGTGGTATCACATAAGTACGGTGAACTTTACCCTTACTAATTATTGTGTTCCCCATGTAACTTTGAATCCAACAAATGAAACCAAAGGAATAAGTTTTTGGTGTTAAACTCCTAATTATTGTTTTTTTGTGTGTGTTATTTTTTGATAACTAAGGTATCTGGCAGGCTTAGCTTATTTCTAACCTAATGTCGATTAGTAATAAGGGAATCAATTTCAGCGTCCATTTGCAAGCGCCCCAATTAAAGTCAGAGCACATTTTGCCCTGTATAGACTAGCCCCATAGGAGTTGATAGCACCTGAGAGATTTTGAACCTGATATCTAAGAGGAAGCATGCCTCCAAGTGTCAAATCCTGACCACCTAACTAACATCTTGGGATTGTGTGTGTTTAATTTGCATACATAATATTGACCATCCATTAGAAGTGATAATATTGGAAACCTATGAGGTTGATCTAGTGGGTCAAGTCTTCAAATTTATGAAGAATTTATTTCCTTATAAATTTTAGGTTCGAAACCTTTTAAGTATTAACAACTCTTATGAGTAATTCATACAATTTTGTTCTGTCTTTAACTAGGTTATCTGTTAATGAACGATACAATTAGTATTTAAAAGAGCAATTGAGATACACGTAAACTAATTTGTATATTCTCCGTTATAAAGATTCGAGGTTAGGACCGAAAGATTTGAGGTTAGGACTTGGGTTGAAAAATATTCTCCGTTATAAAAAACAAGTGATCATGTTGGGAGTGGAATATACGCGAACTTCCACTCAAAAGGGCAAAAAAAAGATATAGTTTCTCACTGAGGTTCATATTTGATCACGTCCTTATACGGTAGGGCCCACGGGGTTATTAACAAGCATAAAAATTAATGGTCTGTTTGTTAGAACTAAAAATTATATGAAAGAGATATAATGGATATAGTAATAAGAGAAACATAATAGAAGGAGAGATAGATGGGTGAATAGTTATAAATGAAATTTGTTTGAATATTCTTTAAGAAAGAAAAATATGATAGATATGAGTATATGAATAATATTTGCGTAATTAATAATGATATTTTTGTAATTAATAATAATATTTGCATAAATAAAAGAAGGATATGAAAGGTGTTTTATACCCATTTGAAACACAGAACCCACGGTATGATAAAAATCAAAATTTAAGGTCTTTTTTCTTCAGTAAGAAGGATGCATGTACATAAATGGACATTTATTAAAACTCGGAAAAGTTTAGAGTCCAAGAAAAAAATTCAAGAATTATTTAAAATTAATTATCATGATTTTTTAAAACTTTTTCCCTTAAACTCTACCACTCTTCTTAAAATTAATGTGGGAAGTGTATAAGATTCGGCCTTAAGACATCCGAAAAAATTCTACTTGCGCCATTTGTTTTTTTTTTTTTTATCATAGTCTTTATACGGTGAGACCCACCAATGATTTTTATATGGTGAGATGAGATGTGTCGCTTGTCGCTATCAGGGTTCAATCAATGAGCGAGATTACGTAGAGAAGGTTTTGAAGGAGCATAAGATTGAAGTCGTAATATCAGCCGTTGGTGGTGACAGCATCTTGGACCAGCTGATCCTCATCGACGCCATAAAAGCTGTGGGCACCATTAAGGTATCAAAATTATTCCCCTGAATATTTGTGCGCATAATTTAATAATAAATAATGAGATTCATCCTTTAAAAATGAACTCATTAGGTATTATGTTCTGAATTTAATAAAGCAAATTGTGAAATTGGTTTTTAAAAGAATAATTGAGGCTTGGAGTTGGGAACAGGGTGTGTGCATTGTACACACCTGGGTAAAAATTAAAATTTCGCAATTAATCTCATAATATTCTTTGAAATCAACGGTGAATTTTTAAATTCAATTTTTTTTTTTCAAAAAACACGACCGAAAGGAGTTCAGTCACATTTTTTAATGTGTCGGTGGCAAAAGAAAAAAGAAAAGTAAAAAAATATATCCATTTTGTTACCTCTGCATTAAAAAAAAAGCGATCGACACTGTTCCCTTTCGATTATGTTCTCCAAATTTTATTTTTTTAAAAATTCAACATGATATTTTAAGATTAACCCGGAATTTAAAATCTAAAATAAAATTTTAATAAAAAGAATGTGTGCACAAAAGCACAGGAAACAGAGTTTTTACAACTTTAAGTACCTCATGCGTGCTGTGACTCCACACCCCGTGGCATGAGTTACGAAAAAGTAAAACTTACTGCTTGTAGTGGTAATGGTAGATGTCCTTGTGGTGTGAAGAAGACGGCGACTCCCTTACCGACAAACATGTTATAATGGTACACATGGCAAATTATGAGTTGATTATTCACTGCTTGATGTGCTCGGTTAATTATTTTTGAAATAATTTTTAAAAAAAAAACTCTTAGATGTTGTTTGGTATAAGTGTTTTAGAAAAAATTTAGGAGTTAAATTTTTTCGGCATTTTCGAGGTGTCTCTCTCTATAGAGAGGAGAGATGGAGTTATTTGAAAAAAAATAAAAATATTTAGAAATTTTTTTTCAAAAACTTATTTGAAATTTTTTTTTTCAAACAAGCAGACGAACACAGTCTAAAAATCTCTAGCTAGGTATAAAGACACGTCTTACCAATATGGTAATAAATTAAATGACCAATTAAACACAAGCGAATTGAGGATTTAACCCAGGTTGTATAACTTCCATATCTGTCTGTCTACCAATATTGCTTATGGATATTTTTAGAGATGGGGCATGAACCTGGGACTTATGAATGAAAGGTCGTAATTTCTAAAAATAAGAATATTTATTTAAGTATATACGATTAAAAAAAGACGGAGTTATGTATACATGTGTGCAGAGATTTGTTCCATCAGAATTTGGGCATGACATAGATCGAGCTTGTCCAGTGGAGCCTGGACTCACTATGTACAACGAAAAGCGACAAGTGAGAAGGGCCATAGAAGCAGCTGGGGTCCCCTACACCTACATATGTTGCAATTCTATCGCTGCCTGGCCCTACCACGACAACACCCATCCTGCCGATGTCCTCCCACCGTTAGATTGCTTCCACATCTATGGTGATGGCTCTATCAAAGGTACCTACTTCACTTCTTACATGTATAATTCATCTATTGAAATTCCCATACGCGTGCGAATTTTTTTCATAAGAATCCCATTCATTTACAGAAAAAGTGATGACTTTCTACTGCACCATAAAACCGATTAATGGTCTTTTCTTTGAAAAAATTGAATGATAATTGATGACCCCGGATTTAACTACATGCCGGTTGGAGCAAAAGCTGAGCACCCAAACCAATCATGAGGTTCTTAGGGTACTGTCAACGATCAACCCCGTGCAAGACGAGCTTGATCGGGGAGCATCCTAAACTGAGCATTAAAAAAAGGGAAAGGCTGAGCGATCACAGGGGTCCTGACTGCCCATGAGATCTCCGAAATGACGCTCACAAATCCCCCCTTCCCCCCCAAAAGGGTTCTGTGAACGGCACGCTCAAGATATGAAATGAGGATTGTTTAGGTTGAGATAGTGGCACTATCAACGGCATCAGTCAGCCGGATATCTCTCCCCAGGGGTATTTATTACCTCTCAACCACAAAGTAGAGTTACGGAACAAAAGTCACCCATTCTAACTTTCATACTGCTTTCAACGACTCAACGATTTGGCTCTAACTTGATCGTCGAAGGGCCTATGATTAGAACACCCACTCCCCCCCCCAATATATATATATATATATATATATATATATATATAGAGAGAGAGAGAGAGAGAGAGAGAGAGAGAGAGAGAGAGATCAAGATTGTTTCGATTCCGAAGAAGAAAGAGTGAAGGCTGATCAAGAGCGTCTCAATTCCGAAGAAGAAGAAAGAGAGAAGACTGATCACGATCGTCTCGATTCTGAAGAAGAAGAAAGAGAGAAGACTGATCAAGAGCGTCTCGATTCCGAATAAGAAAGAGCGAAGGTTGATCAAGAGCGTTATATATATACATATATACACATATATCGAACTTGTCTACATGAGCCCAAGAACCTAGAAGCCAAGCAGGAAGTCACTATCAATTTGGCTCCGTCTTTGGAAACGATAGTTCTCTCAATTTATAAATTTAACTGATTAGACCGCCGGAGATAACGAGAACCACCAGATCCACCATCGGAGGAAGGCAACAAGGCAATGCCTCCCACAATAGAGAGCAAAGGGTCGACACCCCCACAAAATGTGGACTCGTTGAAAACCCAAGTGTAGAATCTTACCCAGCTAGTCGTAACTTTAGTGGAATAGAAGTAAACACTAGTGCAGTAGTTACGTGTCAGGGCTCTACCACCACTTGGTGTCCTGATGGCGGAAGACGCCAGAAGGGAACTCTATCTAGGAGCTCGATGAAGTTCTCCCAAATGAGGAGGTTAATAGCCACCCCGTTGGCGGGAAAAGAAATGGCCCACTCGCGATGGACGCAACACACCAAATGGAAGACTGTGCAGCCCAAGGAGCAGAAATATGGGAACTTTGGGAGAAGTTCGAGGGAATTGTGAAGTAGATGGAGGAAAAGGGGCAAGGTAATGTAGTAGGTGCCCAAGGCTAGCTTGCTGTTCAGGAAGGCCATAATGGATTGCGCCCTTCTCTTGAAATTCAGAACTCCCCTAATAGAACTGTTTGATGGGTTCTGCGACCCTTTAGACCACCTAGAGACGTACAAAGCCTTTATAGCCCTCCACGTCGTGCTTGACGAAGTAATTATTAGGATTTTATACTAAAAGCCATGACTTTATGTAATGGATTAATATTTGTTTGAATTATTTAAACAATTGTTTCCTTTCTTGATGAAAATTTTTATGGGCAATGTTTGTATTATATCTTATTATATTGTGCATGAGTGTGTCTTATTCCACATAGTAGATAATTTGGTGTGTAGAGTTTGGCTTACACACAGAGGATCAGATTATCGGTTCTTGTAGAATATAAGTTTTTGGTTTACAGTCTTAGGTGAAATTGGATACACCACTAGTAGGACCATAACACAGTGTTTTAGTAGGTCTGTCTTGACTACGAAAAATAGTATAGTTTTAACTCACTATGTTAGTACATTTTGTGTGTATTGAACATGACTAATTTGAGGTAATTGTATTTATACTGACAATATAATACAATTTACACCTGATGATTATTATGTGTGCTTGTACTCTTAATTCAAAGATAATTAATTGATGTGTGCATTTAATATTATTAATTTTGATTCATTAAAAAGTGAGGTCTTGTCGGCGAATAGTCTCGATGAGTTGGGTCATAATATTAAGTGTATAATAACTATTAATTATTGATGGAATCCACGTCCCTTTATAGAGATTGATGATATTCTCTTGAGGAAGCTTATAAGTTTCGACTATGTAACCCTGCAAGTGGATATTAGTATTCGATATAACGAATAAGTTAAAGAAAAGGTCTCAAGAAATTTTATAGATGTAGATTAAATAAATTGTCAGTAATTTATTTTAATTAACGAGTATCTGTAATATTAATGTAGAGAGATAAATAAGTATTTAATAAAATGGAGCTCGAAATATAATTTTGAAATGTGGGAGGGGAATGCAGTTATAATTCTGTAGTTGTGTGAATTATAATTTATATAATTCAGAATTAATTTAGGCTGTACTAGGAATCTCGAACTGTATAGGAAGCATAGCCCATACTTTTCTTAGGAGTCTATATCGTTGCCTATATATATACCGCTATGCCTTCTAGGTCAAATACAATTTGATATTAAAAAGATTGAGAGAAGTTCTATGAAGGTAAGGAGATCACGTTTTTTAGCTCACAATCAGTATGTGATTAAGGTGCAATAGGATCACGGTAGAAGATCTTGAGGTCAGCCGAGCAAGATCATACCAATCGTGTTCATAGTCCGATCATGATCAAACTGTGAAGGTAGCTGAGGTCAAACCAGACAGATCTCGAAGGTATGAATCCTAATTCCGCCTAGTAAGGTTTTAATTTTTTTTGTTGCATAAACTGTACGCGTTCATCACTGTGTCTCGGGAATCGGTGCGTAACAGTAATGTGCCGAGTGTTCCCCACTGCACTTAAAGGGCCCACTCGAGTGTGGTTTGGCAAGCTCAAAGTCAAGTCGATCCATGCATTTGAGTAATTGGGCCAACATTTCATCAACCACTTCTACAGCAAGTGGCAACCTTGCCCCCCGACCACATACCTACTAATCGTCAAGCAACACCAGGAGGAATCACTGTGAAACTAACTACAATGCTTTAACATGGTAGGGCTCCAGCCGACCCATTCTTTTATCACCTATCTGAGAAACAGCCGACAAACATGGTAGAACTAATGATAAGGGCCCATCAGCATGAACGTGAAAGATGCCATGCTCACGTGCCGTGGGCGAACAGAAGAGATTGGAAAGAAAAAACTTGAACAGAAAAAAGCAAGACAACTTAGTCAGAAAGAGCCGACAAAAAAAGAGTAGAAAGAGAAAAAGGATCAGAGAGGAATTTGAGAGTTTATCCCCTTAACCACCACAAGAGAACAAGTCCTGTTGCACATAGCCAATGAGTCAGATATTAGGTGGCCCAAGAAACTCAAATTAGAAGAGAAAAAATTATTAGCGCATGGCAGGACTAAGGGGCACCATCCATCGACTTCTCTAAGAAGGCTACAACATTCTTGATAATGGGAGGGGCAGTAGAAACCACTGGTAGAGTAGGGTCACCTCATCTCCAAAGCATCCATATTAGATGCTCGGACAAAATCTTGCTGGGACTAAACTCCCAGCCATCACCGCCTATGAAGAAGAACTTGTCCTTCCACCCCTTGTTAGAAAAAGGAATCCTGGAGATCATCTTGCGACCCCCTCTTCTCCTAGGAATTGGAAGAACCACCAGCCAGACTTAGGCTGGGCCTCTTTGGGAAATAGCAGTAGAAGAACGCGGCCACGATTAGAGCTCTCAATCCATATCACTCGACTTATGCCATAGGACAATCATGGAGATCAAGAGCCACTAGACATTCGGCATTAATTGGTTCGGTGCGAGGCTCAAGCATTGTAAGACTTCCTGGATGAGCGAATGAATTGGGAAACAAAGCCCGCACTGTAGATTGCTCTCGTATAGGTGAACTTCCTCGCCATAGTCAAAATAGACCCTCTCCTCAAGGCGAGGCCAATGTAGGGAGAGAGAATCAAGGAGCAAGTACGTAGCTCGAATCTTGTCCAGGTCTTACTCTAGAAGCGTGGACGCCATGACTTAAGTAGTAAAGGATTGGGTTCGTGGAATGTTGATAGGATCTATCATTGCTGTGGGAAGGATATCAAGTGCCTTCTTTTTTTCAAGATCATCGAACGAAGAGCTGGATTCGACGTCAAAGGGGAATAATAAAGTCCCCGTCCACACCCTTATACCGAGTAGACAAAGCTAAAGCAACCAATGAACAAGCGGTCCCGAAGTACGAGCAATAATTGACACAATGGTTGAGAAGCGGGAAATCAGGGAAAACCTCGATAGTAGGGTTATGAGAAGAAGAGGCAGAAGGGTGAGGTGAGCATGACGATGTTGCCGGTTAGTGCACCTTATATAGGAGGCACAATAAACAAGGGAGAACCACCATCGTCGGATCTCGATAGAAGCATCGAACGAGAAAGGTCCACATGAACACAACCGAGACTCATGCGCGGAGCAATTGCCAAACTCAACCAAGGTTTGCAGAGAAATGCTAAAGTTGCGACACATGAACAGATCAAAGTCACAATCATTTAATGAGGGATACTTGTATCTTTCCTAGTCAAGCGCAATCCATATAGGAATTATTCCTTATACCTCAGTCTGCACTTTGACTAGAGAATGATGGACAACTGATGAGCCGGATTTAACTAAATGCCTGGCAGAGCAAAGGTCGAGAACCCAGACCAATCAGGATGTTCTCGATGTACTACCCAATGATTGAGCCCGTTTAGGATGAGCCCGGTCGGGGAGCATCCCGAACCGAGCACTAAGGAAAAGGGAAGGTTGAACGATCTCAGGGCCCTAACTATCCATAAGATCTTGGGGATGATGCTCACAAATAGGGCTCTAACTTAATTATCAGAGGATCTACGATTGGACCACCACCTCCCCGATCATCAGACTTGTTTGCCAGAGTCCAGGAACCCAAAAGTCGAGCAGGAGATAAATCTGCAACCACGATGATTGGCATACCATTGCAACTTTAAATAAATTGTATAAAGTTATTTATCGTCAACGAAAAATGAGGAAGTATGTGTATCTAAAAGATTTAAGCCATAAAAATTGAAAGCTACATGCTCAATCTAACATATTTAGTCTGACATGGCTCATCCTTCTATCTACTTGAATATTTTGCAAGTGCTTGGTGAATCTATAATTTCCTCTTATAAACATAGTAGTCAAATAATTCACAATCCGATGACATTGAGCAATGATTAGCTAGATCCCTAGAAGCTTAACTTTGGACAATAAATCTCGAAGCTCTAAGCATTTGAAGTGGTACTGTTTTTCACAGCTTACTTTGTGGCGGGGATGGATATTGGAAAATTCACAATAAAGTGCATAGACGATGCTCGAACCATGAACAAATCTGTTCATTTTCGACCACAATCCAATCTACTAAACATGAATGAGCTTGCATCTTTGTGGGAAAAGAAGATCGGGCGCACTCTCCCTAGGGTCACCATCTCTGAAGATCAACTTCTTGCTGCAGCCAAAGGTAAGTGCCTAAATTCTCTATCCAATTTGGTCTTGCCTAGCTGTACATGGCCAGGTCAAAACTATTGAATACTGAAAGTGACTATTCAAAATAAGCCCTTTCATGTTTTCTTAGCATATTATTGTTGAAAATTTTCTTATTTGAAATTTGCTTCCTTTGGCCTAAACTAATATGTGTTAGTCTTACTTTATTAGTTTTTTTCTTGATTTTTATCAAATTTGTATAAATTTTTTTAAATTAATCGTTCGTCTTCACAAAATAAATGTAAAACATATATGAATAAAAGTTAAAAAAAAATAGTAAATACGTAAAAAGCTTGAGAAAGTTGTTTTTAGCATTTTTAGTGAATTATTTTTGTTAAAGACAGTGCATCATTTAATATTTAGTAACTTTTAATTTTTTAAAATTAATCATCCTTAAAATATAAATCAAGATTGATCCTAAAATTACTTAAGACGGTGAAAAAGATTTCTGTTTTGATATATATATTTTTTATTTTGAGTGAATGTTTTTGAACTTTTGGACTTTATTTTGTTAATTTTTAAATTCTTTTCATTTGAATAACAATAATAATATTAAAATATTAGCACGAATCAAATAATTTTTTTTTAAAGAAAAGACAAATATAAAACTGTGATAATAATACTGGATAATTTATTGGGGCACAGCTTATTTTTGTATCTTTTAGGGAGGCAAAATTATCAGATATACGGTTATAGTTCTGTTTTTCTAGTGAGTTCTTTAAAAAAATGGAGGTACTCTTTACAAAATTAGAGGCCTAAGGAAGTGAATGAATGTTTTTATTAAAAATGAATAGAAAATGGGAGAGTGACATTTTTTATTTCTTTAGTTGATCAAGATATAACGGCTATTTTATAAGTTTTCATGTGTTCGCTTATTAATGATTAAAAAAGAAAAGTGAAAGTTATAATGTATTTGGAGGAAGGTAAAACTTAAATAAGAATTATTGAACTTTTTCTTAAATGATTAATCTAGCTCGGCAATAGGGTGCTCTTATGCACGAGCATGTTGCTGAGACTGAAGTAAGTATAGTTGACTTGAGAAAGGCGGTTCATAGATTTGCCGACCTAAGGAAGGCGATTAACAATCTTGTGTTAAGGATATGACACAACCCCAATTATCTTGGGACATGTTTTAATCAGATAAGAATGGGGAGTCGGAGGCCAATTCAACTTAAAATGAGAAGTTTGAGGTTGCATGAAACTCTTAATAGTAGAAAATAAGTCCATGGAGAGTTCAGACCAAATTTATCTCGTAAGTGGTCAATCAGAAGGCACTTGTACTTTGTTTCTAATGAGGATTTATATACCTAAGAGAATTTAAATTAATTAAGTCACAAAGCCTATAAATAAAAGTGCGTGTACTCATGGTGAAAAGTGCACACACACATTCACACACAGAGTTATAGTTGTTAAACACTGATTTTGAGAGAATCTTGTGTTCTTTGTTTTGATTTAATCATCGAACTTCCTTCCTACCACAGCGACGGAAGATTCTTTGATGATCTATTGCCATGCAGATCACAGATGTTAAAAATGAGAGAGAGCGAGAACATCCTTCATGTCGTTATTGAGGTATTAACTTTCCGTTTAATAGAAAAATCACCCATCTACAATTGACACCGTCTGTGGAAAAGTTAAGGTCTCATGACTGTAACACCATAGAAACAAATGACGAAAGGGGCCACAAGCAAAGAGAATTCAAAATTTCCACCCGTGGTCTTTTCAAAAAACGGAAGGTACTAGACGGAACCTACCGCAAATACTAGATCCATACCTCTTAGGGAATCTGTCTCGTGAGGAACCACAAGATCCACCACGGGACTACCCGCCTCAGCTACCACCAGCTACATTAGTTAACGAACCTCAAGACCCACCCTCCCACCCGTGGGGATGGGAGAGGATTCCAAACCCATGGGGGCTCCCACTCAAGAACCCAAGATGAATCTTAATGGAACGAAAATACCCATGAAAGGTTGCGAAAGTGAGACAGAGAGAGAGAGACGAACTAATGCATCATCTTCACTGGGCTAAATGTTCCATCCACACAGACCGGAATGGGCGTGCCAGGATTGTTGGGAGCCACCGCGATAGTGATGGCGCCCAAGATAAGCAAGAGGAGGACAACCATTAACAGAAGGCATCCCTAGTGATGCTCGAGAGGGGAAAGCATCAAACGATGTACATCAAAAGCTTTGCCTGACCTCCCCGACATGAAGGAATGGCTGAATCAACAACTTGCGGTGCGTTGACCAATGTTCGATCATGACAAAGAATGAAGAAAGAAACGTTCCAGGGCTACATACAAAAAAAAAACACAGAAACAGACCAAGGGAAAGTAATAAGCTCTAGCACCATAGTGGTCCAAGGCCACATCCAAAGAAACGCAAAGGGACCAATTCAAAGTTTTGCACATAGATAGACCATCATGGTAAAAAATGCAACATGCTTAGAGCTATTCACAGGGAGAGGCCTATTTTGCCGACCTCATAGTTTCACAGTATGTGTTATCACTTATCACAGTTAAGGACATCAACCATAGCTAGCAGCAAAACTTTTATTACTGGTATCAATGCAACAAGGCCTCAGTGGCCACAATCACAAAAGTCAAATGAACCAAAATAAGACAAGTTCAAAGTATAACCAGACATTGAAAAAGGGTATCATAAACCCAACAGAAAATAGAAATAAGAGTTTAAATGCCGCCAACATTTGGATCTAGTATATTCGCTCCGACATCTTCTAAAGTAGGAGGGTCTTGTGCAACAGGTTCCTTGTCTTGGGCTTTAGAATGTCATCAACAATAGTGGTTCTGACAAAAGGGGCTGCTTCAATGTCAGATTCAAACCTCTCAACTCTTAATGTATAGGCATAAAACTTTACTATGCTTCACCTTCGTTCCATTTCCTTTAATTTTGGAGGTGAAATCGTGTGCTAAAAATGTATTGTAGTCTTCTCTCCTCCATTTTCTTTCACACTACATTTCGTTTCTAAAATGCAATCTAAGCATGAAACTCACCTACAAATGTGTCATATTCTCTCCCAATTCTTCAGTCCAAATGAAGTGCAAGTAAAAAACATAATTATCTTAACAATTGGAGTAATATTGACCATTGTTTTCATGTGTGCTTTCTTACAGAGATGCGCATCCCAGAAAGCATAGTTGCATCATTGACCCATGACATCTTCATTAAAGGTTGTCAGGTAAATTACAGTCTCGATAGAGATAAAGATGTGGAAGTGACCTCGCTCTATCCAGACGCCTCTTTTAGAAGCATCGATGAGTGCTTTGATGACTTCCTTGCTAGGATCACTGATGCTCCGGTGGTTGTCATCCACATCCCAACCAACGAAGATATCATTGTTTCAGGATATGCCATCACTTCGTCTTGCGGATGATTTGTATCAAGATATCATTGTTTCAGGGTACGAAGTGATTTATTTTTCAAATAGAAGTGTGTGTTTCATTAGCAAAAGGACATAGTTCTATAGAGTTATGGAGTTTGTTCATCACCCATATGTTGGGAGTAATTCAAGATGTATTTGTTAGACATAGTTTGCTATAACACATTCATAGTAATCTTTTCAATCACTTGGGTCCTTAGATATTGTAAATCAAGTTCCTGAAAGATTCATTTTGAAGATAATTTTGCTATCAAAACTACGGAACAAAGCTATTCGCCATCATTTTGTACAGAGGATAATGTTAATATGAAGACATTCTTCATTTTGAGCTTGTGCCAGAAATTGATTATAGCTAGTAGGGCCCACTATTTTACACAACCTCAATAAAAACGCATTGTTTAATAAAGAGAGGTAAGTGTAGGAAAATAATTTTACACTGACATAAGAACAAAACTATTCATATAACAAATTGGAGCTTCTTTTTCAAATATTGAGCCATGAGATCATGTAACGACCCGCTCCCACCTTGTACAATACTGTCCGCTTTTGCCGCCCAAACCCTATGGACTTCCCAGTAGGTCACCCATCCCAGGATTGCTCCAGGGTGAGCACGCTTAACTGTGAAGTTCCATTTGGTGTTGGCGCCATCACGGCTTTAAAAGGCCTTGTACAAGAAAGGTTCATGATCTTATAAATACCACTGAACTTACATCCACCAAGCGATGTGGGACCCTGACCACCCATCCGGACGTCCCACTGAGACTCTATCTCATGGACGCCGGCCTCACAGCTGGCACCACGGCCTGGCTGGGGTGTCACAGATCAGGTACGTTTTCGAACCCATAATCCATAACACTCTTGCCTACTCCCATATTACAGTCATTTACTTGAACATTGGATGGTTCTTGACTGGACAACCATCCCCCAGCCATGGCAGGAGCTTATTTGTCTTTCTTAATGCCAAAGACCCTCTTTATTTTTGTACTTCTCTTGTCTAATATATGGTCGTCCAAGAGCGAAAGAGACTTACACACAATGTAAAGGAGGCTTTTGGGGTTAGAGAGGTGGAAGTGATTAGAGAAAGGAAGAGTGTGTGCACGCGCGCGCATGCAAGAGAGAGTAAAGTGAGATCTAATGTTGAATTTATGGCATATGTCTTAATTTCTGCATCCGTATTGGTATATTTTTTTCCTAGAAAAGAATAATATCCATGGTATCTGATCCACTCTCACTGCTGATGTTGTTGCTATTTAGGTTGACCGCTCTTCTGTTAAACAGCTCCTTCATCTACCACACTTCCTGTTTGTCATATTCCCTCTCTTTGTAATCATATTTGTCGTATAATGTACTGTTTTTAAGCATCCTAGACCCTTGGTGCAAATTCCCTTCTCAATCTAAACCATTCAAATCTTCAAAAAGTTAGCGGGCTAATGGTTGCCATTGTCTCTATTCCGTTTCACGAGGGTCACCATGCCGATTCTGCAACATGTCCGGGATGTCGAGCAACCCGCAATGCCATCTTTGGAATTACCTGACCAATCGGGGGAGCCTAGAAAGATTTTCTCTAGTGAGCATTTTTCATGGAGTCTGGATAAAGTGAGGGTGTCCAAGTCAGTGTTAGCCGACCACGTAAGACCCTGTCGACCAGCATTGAGCATTCGGTCAATTGGTTGATTGATCAAACCTAAACCCAAGAGACTTCGATCGGCCTAGAGAGTTCACTAGTTGGTGATCAGTCCGAAGCCAAACATGGCTCATTATTGGTGTTTGGGAGTTTATTGTGGAATGAATTTTCCTAGAAGGTAATTTTAAATATAAGCTTGAAATTAAATATTCTGAATATGACTTTTAGAGGAGCTTTTTCAATTCTTATTTTTCAATATTCTTCAATGTGAAAGAATGCAAACACCATTATACTCATTCATGACTTTACAGTACTTCAATTCCTATACCCACATACGTTTGGGATCAAATTATTTTTCAAGTTTTTGATTGTAGATTTTGGTTTACAATGAAAATCTATAGAAGCGGTTGAATAGAAGGGTAATTTGAAGATTTGTATAGAGAATTTTAAAAGTTTCGTCCAGATCGAGATAATTTTAGGGTGATTCATTCTTGAATATATATTTTTCAAAATTATTTTGTTAGAATGAATACATAAATAAAGTTCCAAATACCTGGAAGTCAAAAATGGCCAGTAGTGGCAAATGCATTTATTGATGAGATCTTCCTTTTCCGGATTTGTAGCTTTCAGCTGTTGATATAAAAATTGCCCTTTAAATTTAAAGAGCTTCCCTTCAAATTACAAAAGTATGTTTGAAAATTCTAGCTTTAGCTGTCTCTATAGGCTATAGCCGTTTACCTTCACAGTACAATACAAAGGTTGTTTCTTGAGTCTACTCTCTTGGGTAGAAAGCTTCCTGGAACAAAAATGGCGGACTTTTTTACAAAACCTGTCAATGGGAAATACAACTTGCAGATTCCAGGTTTGTCTCTAAGCCCTAATTCATCATCTTTTCCCTATGAGGAAATCTCTCTCTCTCTCTCTCTCTCTCTCTCTCTCTCTCTCTCTCTCTCTCTCTCTCTCTCTCTCTCTCTCTCTCTCTTGTTTGTGCAATGCGGAAATGCTTTCATGTGTTGCAACTGCCTTTGGTTTTCGATTATATATAAGTTGCATCATTCCGTATTAATCCATCCTTTATGTGAACTTATGTTGTTGCACATCTCTCTCTCTCCCCCCCTTCTCTCTCTGTCTCTCAAGTAAATGTTTATTTCAGGTAAAATAAAACCCAATTCAATATTGTTTATTCAATAGTAATTTTTTTAACCGAATAATGTTTCTCTCAAGATCAATAAACGATTAGAATATGGTCACTCCTAATCTAATAATAAACTACATTGATCTTTCCTAAAATTTATGACAAATATATTGACCTCCCTTGTGAACTGAAAACTTGCTTGGACTTCACTTATTTATTAACTTATTTATGGTGCAAAAGATTACATTTTACAAGTAACAACAAATCAAAAGATAATGGATAAACTGATTATGCCAGGAACTGGTAAGATGGTCCTAAGCTCCTGCACACAAATTCAGTGGCTGGGAGGGTGGTTGCATGTCTTACCAAGGACCCTCGAAGGAATTAGAAGAATCTAGATTTGAGGTACAAGATGGGTGGAGTGTAGGAACGACAATTTGGACCAAACTGATGATTATCCGAACCGTAATCATTTTTTTCTCCGTAGGTATGGGTATGATAGGAACGGATGAATATCAATTTGGGTTTAATTAGGTTATAATTTAGACCAATAACTGAACCGGTCGCCGAAGTATAAAACGACATCGTTTTATAATTATAATTATAACCTTAACACTAAACTTAAATATAAGTGGCGCAATGAGGTTTGAGAAATTAAAACTTGGAAGTTAAAAGACCCGATTCTCTACTCTCCAGCTGCGATTGGCGATCGTTCATCTAATGGATTCTACGAACCGAATGGTTAGTAAATTGTTTGGTTATGGAGTATTTTCTCATCTTCATTTGGTTATCGGGGTGATTTTGGGTAAAATATAATATTCATGGATGGAGTACGTTTTTTTTTTTTTTTTTGGGGGGGGGGGGGGGGGGTGCGGAGATGGGGCCATGTAGTGAAGGGCTCACTACATGGGTGTAGTGAGCCCATCCGACCGTTTATTTTGGCAACGGACGGTTCAGATTCAAATAAGTATTTATTAATTATTTTTATAAATAAATATTAATTTAAATCTGAACCGTCTATTACCGAAATAGACAACCGGATAACCTCACTACACCCACATAACAAATCCTCTCACTATAGGGCCCCCCAATTCCGGGGGATGGAGGTTGGAGGGTGTGTTTTATGAAGGTGCTAGGTGTCCTTAGTGGGTAAGTATATTAATATGCCCTCTGTTGCCTCTGTCTGACAAGCGTAGCCGTGCGTAGATATTGTTAGGTGTGGGGCTCCCTGACTATATCTTCCATTGCCAACTTGCCAACTTGCCAAGTGAGGGTGTCGTATATATATGAGCCCATTTTCTTGGTTATGCTTTCCTAATTTAATACATTAAACTTTTGCGGATATATATATTGGAGTAGGTAAGAGTTTTATGGATTATGGGACTGAAAACGTACCCGATCTCATGACTTACAATGAGTTTTAATAGCATGCGAGAGAGATTGATCCGGTGTGGGCTAGTGGCTGCCAATGTGTCTCTATTCCGTTTTGCTAGGGCCATCACGTCAATTTTGGGCACCATTGCTGGGATGCCTACCATCACGCAGCGTCATCTCTAGAATTGCCTGAGCAATTAGGGGTGCCTAGCAAGATTACCTCCAGTCAGCATCTTCCGTGCAGTATGGATAAGGCGTGAGTGTCCAAGCCGATGTCAGCCGACCGGGGCAAGAGCATGTCGACTAGCATTGCACATTTGAATATTGGTCGGTCGGTCGGTCATACCTAAACCCAAGAGACTCTGATCGGCCTTGAGAGTTCACTAGCTTCTCATCGGTCCATAGTCAAACCCTGCTCATCATTGGTGTTTGAGTTGCTTGTGAATTGCATTGTCCAAGAAGGTAATTTTAAAAATAAACTGAAAAATAAATATTCTGAATATCACTTTTAGAAAAGCTTTTTGTATTCTTATTTTTTCATTCTTCAATGAGAAGGAATGCAAATACCAATTACATAGTCATTCACTTTACACTTCGATTCCTATACCCACGTATGTTTGAGATCAAATTATTTTGTAAGTTTTTTATTGTAGATTTTGATTTATATAATGAAAATCTATAGAAATGTGTTTGAATAGAATAGATTTTGTTAAAAAGGTAGTTTGAACATTTGTATATAGATTTAAAAAAATTCATCCAGAATATCGAGGTAAGTTTAGGGTTATTAATTCATTCTTGAATTTAATTTATTTGTCAAAATGTATTTTGTTATAATGAATTAAATAAAAAACTTCCAAATATATGGCCCTATTTGGCCTCTGGTTTTTATTTATTCATAATTTTTGTCTTTATTCATTTTTTTTTTGCATTTGTTGTTTAAATCTCAATGTTTTGTAGTTTATTGGTCCGTCTTGATGAAAGGAATCTAATGAGTATAAAATTGTGTCCAAATGGTAAAAAAAAGTCACTAAAGACGACGAATAAGTACAAAAAACTCTGTTTTTTAATTTATTTTTGTCTTTTCTGAACTTTTTTCAAATGTAGCCGATGATTGATAACTTTTCTAAAAGCTCTTGTCGAGATGAACCAATAAATCAAAAAAAATTGATGAAAAACAAAAAATTGCAAAAAAATTTCAAATAAGAATGAAAAAAATTTCAATAAATAAACACATAAAAACCACAGTCCAAATAGGGCCATAATAGTGTAGTGGTAGTAGGGTGCATTTATTGATGAGATCTTCCTTTTCCGGATTTGTAGCTTTCAGCTGTTGATATACAAATTGCCCTTTCAAGAGCTTCCCTTCATAGTACAAAAGTATGTTTGAAAATTCTAGCTCTAGCCGTCTCTAATCTCTATACCTATCTTTCCTTCTGGGTGAGTAATTTCCCTTCACAGTACAACACAAAAGTTGTTTCTTGAGTCTACTCTCTTGGGTAGAAAAGCTTCCTCGAACAAAAATGGCGGACTTTTTTACAAAACCTGTCAATGGGAAATACAACTTGCAGATTCCAGGTTTGTCTCTAAGCCCTAATTCATCATCTTTTCCCCATGAGGAAATCTCTCTCTCTCTCTCTCTCTCTCTTTTTTTGTGCAATGGGGAAATGCTTTCATCATGTGTTGCAACTTCACCTTTGGTTTTCTATTATATATAAGTTGCATCATTCCATATTAATCCATGCATCCTATATGATAACCTATGTTGTTGCACCTCTCTCTCTCTCTCTCTCTCTCTCTCTGGGTTTAATACATCTTGAAACTTCATGTCTGTAGACTGTAGATAACTACATCTAAACATACATCTAACAGTAGGGATCCATTGAGAGTGAGATGATTACATATGCACATGTATCCAAGGGGTGGAGCCACCATGGGTCAGGTCAAGTGAGTGGGGTCAAGTAATTTTTAAAATTTTAAATTATTGTTAGGGGTTCGAAAATCGATTAATAAATTTGATCCCATTAAACTTATAATATTGTCCCAAACATTTTATTAAAGGTATGAAAATTGTACCAAGATTTCTATTGACATAATATATAAAATTTACCCCTAAACTAAGAAAGATGTTTGATACCGTTGGAAAGAGAATGAGTTCCATATTGTACTTCAAGTCTTTGGGGAAAAATCTATAGTGGGTCCCAAATGTATGCGCATGCCTTCTTTTCTAACCCTTTAAGACTTTATATTTTTTACCAGACAATTTTGGCCCCCCTCCCTTTTCTTTTTACCAGCAAAACACAATTAACCTATACTCTATTAATACGAATGCAAAATTAAACGTTATTTTAGTATTTTACATAGTAAAAAGATGTATATTATTCACAACATCAACCAAATATGGTTGAGAATTAAACTTAATAAATTATGATAATAAATTGAATTCTTATAATTATAAAGTCAATCTTCGTCCGCCTTGTTTTGAAATTCCTACACATATAGATAAAATAATAAATAAAATCACATTTCAAAATATTAATAAACAATAAATCTTGTTATAGTATCTGTAAAGAAATTGAGTCTTACAATAATGACCTCTATAGATTTTTTAGTTATAATTCTTTTCAATAAATGATGCCAAAGTATGTGATTGCTAATTTTACATAATTCATTGGTATTATGAAAATTTTATTTCAATAAAAGTTAATTCATTTAATTCACGAGGGAAACAAAATGAAGAAGGAAATGTGAAGTATAGACAATTTCGTCAAAATTCTACATTATTGACGACAATTGATGATCTTTTTTACTTTTATTCTTTTTCAAAATTAAAATATTTTATTAAATTTATATCTTTAAGAAACTGCTTGGCGGGGATTTGGTAAAGTAAGAAAGAAAGGGGGAGAAGGTTAAGGTTTGAATTCCTAGCTTTGAAGGAAATTAAGAAAGATGTTGTCACCACACCTTCCAGACACTGCGTCAACTGACCAAAGAGTAACCACTTGAACCCGAGATTCATTGGAAGAGATTAACCTTTCCCCAAGTTAGTCTAGTCGGAAAGGGGTGGGCCCGCTATCTAGATTGCATTAATTTGGGACTTTGAAGACCATCTTATTTCAGCAAAATATAAAGACAACTCTGTCAAAGATACCTAACCTGTCTTCCTTATGAGTGAAAATCTAGTCTACCTATCTCGGGTGCCAAGAAAAAGTTTTCGCATGGGCTCATCATCTGATGCAGATCCTATTTCTTAACTACCATCCATCACCAATCCAATATGAAATATTTGATGCAAATTTAAATTCATAAGACAAACAAAAATTTACTGACAATAATGTTGAAAATTCATACCTTAGGTTATCAAGTCGTAGAAATTGAACACTTTTTGAACGAACGTACCACACACCGTTAGTGCCGAGATGATAAAAGAGATACAAATAAGGAAGAAAATTGAACTAGAGTACTGATGCAACTTTTGTTGATCTGTTTTGATGATAGAACTACATTACGAACTTATCAAATAGCAAAACACAAGCAACCTAAAAGGCGAAATTTCTACAACAAAACTTGAGAACTTACTGGTACTTCTTTCTCTGTACCTTCCTCCCTTTGGATAATCATTATCATTTAACCAAAATGATAAGTATTAGTTTGAACTTGATTTGTTTAGAATGGTAATTAATCATTTGAATTTGATTTGTTCTATTAATAATTAATAATTTTGTTAATTTAATTTTCGAACCCATTGACTTATGCCACTTGTCGCCTGTAAAATGACTCTCACAAAAAGTCACCTATTTATTGTCACATTCTTTGAATTTTATTGTGCAATTCAAATTTTCGGGAGAATCTAACATAGCAGCACACCGCCACGACTTCCTTGAGATTATTATTAAGATGATAACCTCCTAGAGTTGACTTGGTGGTTAAGACTTGAGACTTAACTTTTATTTCTTTCTAAGGTATCTAGTTTCAAACCTCTCAAGCAAAGTTGTCTATCACGTACCATACCGGTTGGTACCGATGGAACGGCCTCATAGTTGTGCCGGATCATCGGCGTACCATCCCAACCACCGTACTGGCCTATTTCGAGTTGTTCCGGCCGATATTGGCCGGTACCATACCGATCCATAAATTTTTTATTTTTTTTTAAAAAAATTCAATTGATAATTTCTTAGATAATTAGACATAAATTGAGACTAAAATCATCCACTTTTGTATTTGCTGCTTTGTTTTTAGGCTGTGAGATTTTATTTTATATGTACAATGTTGTGATTTTTAATTATTAACAAATATTATTTGAGAATTATATATTAATTTAGCGGTAAATTCAAAATGGTATACCGGTACACACTGATACCGGTACATACCGTACCAATAAATAAAATTAGTATGCTCGTCGGAACGAGATTGATAACTTTACTGTCAAGTGCTATCAATTGTTATGAGGCTAGTACATATGAAGCGTTGCCAAAAAAACCTATTATCAATATGATCAACTCTCATAAGTGTTATCATTATCTAGTATGTACACGTGATTATCATTATCCAGTAGAAGCATAATAGTTTGTAAAATAAAAATTGTATATGATTTTTTTAAAAAAATTTTCGAGAAGCCACATTTTTTCTGATTGATTTTGATAAATAAATTAGAAGAATAATATGTTTTAAAATGTGCTGTACATTGTTTTTTTTTAAATATAATTTTCTATTAACTGTAATCTTGTGGAGATTTTTTTGAGTCGCGATTGAATTTTATTACTTTTCTATGTCTTGTCGATTGCAATCAAAAAATAAAAAAAGAAAAACAATACCGATTAAAATATATAAACAGTAAATACAAAACAAGATAATAAGGTTTATTTAATTTTTCTGTTAGAGATTTTTTTCCCCTCTTAAAAGACTCTTTACATTTTTGTGTGAATGATAATATCAAGAATTACTAAAAGTATGACATAGAAAAACACAAATATTTATTTGGTAAATCAGAATACTAAATTATCAATTATTTTCCTATTAATAATTGAAAAATAAAAGAAATTTGGAAGTAACAAAGAAGTAGAGCTTTGTGAAATTAATTTTATTTATTATTCAATTTCAAAATTATATTAATTCCATTTCGGAATTTTTTATACTCAAACCTCAATAGTTTCAAAAGACGTAAAGGGGAAAATATTTTGAGAGGTCAATCTATTTGTTAACAATCTAAGAATTCATTGAACCAAAATGCGTTCAAATGAGCAGTATCAGTCACTTTTATTTTCTCAAAGAGGCAGTGATAAAAATATTCTTTTCTTGAACTTTTATTTTTTATTTTTGTATTTTGCTTTTGCTTTTTTAATTTATTATTGTCTTGACATATTAATCTTAATTCGTCAATATATTATTTTTAACTCATAAATTTAATTATTGTTTTCTAAATATATATATATATATATATATATTTTTTTTTTTTTTTTTTTTTTACAAAAACGAGTCTTGGTATTGTTTAACCCCAATTTGTTATTATTATTTTTTATTCAATTGTTAGGAAATTATTAAAAAATAATAAAAATTAAATTTTGACACTTTTTTGGTGTTTATTTACTACAAAAGTATTGAATCTTACACTTAAAATTTTTCTGTTAGAATTTACATTGCAAAATTTTTTAAAGAAGTAGAAAAAGTAGAACTAATTCTTTATGCCCAATTCAACCTAATTTTCTTATTTGTAACTTTTTTCTTTGTTTAATTCTTTTTCTTGTATTTTTTCGATTTTGCCTCAAATTTTTATAAATTATTGGTTCATCTTAATGAAAGTAATCTAAAAAATATAAAATTATATTTAAAAAATTCACTAGAGATTAAAAATTAGTGCAAATTTGGTTCATATTATTTTACTTTTATGAAATTTCTTGTCAAGACGAATCAATAATCTACAAAAAATTGACGTGCCAGTTTTGTCTCAATTTTTATAGATTATTAGTTCGTCTTGACGAATCGAATTTAAAAATTATAAAATTATGTACAAAAGTTAAAAAAGTATTAAAGAAGAAAATAAGTCAAAATGTACACTGTTTTTAAATTAATTTTCTTTAATGGTTTTTTCTGAAATTTAGTTCGTATTTTTTATTTGTTTGAAACATCTAATCGAGACAATTTTAAATTTAACTTCAGTTTATATTTTTTAAAATTTCAGGTACTACTTTTACTCTTTGGTGCGATGAAGAGATATGCAAAGTACTTATATATATATATATAAAAAGACAGCGCAATCATTTTACCCTTGTTTTAGAAATAATTTACACATTGAAATTAGTAAAATGGATTCAAGCTTTAATTGGACTATGATGAGTGTCAGAAAAATCACATGACAGGATTTTGTCTCTTATGCCAAGCGTGAAGAAAACTGTTGTTGCTTTTGACTTGTAGCTTGTCTATTTTTAGATATTTTTTCACTGTTTTATGTGCATGTGCATTGTACATTCCATGTCTTATGTACTTGTAGTTTCCCTCGCTTTATCCACATATTCTTTTTTTGGTAATTTTATTCTAAAGATTAATATATTGTTTCTTTGAATTGTTGTAAATAATTTTGAATTATATGCACGAAAACATTTTAATATTTTAATCCGAAAAATTAGCATAAATTTTTGTAATTAATCCACGCACCACTAAAAAATAAATTTTATTTATTGATTAATTCAGAATAATTTATGTGCACTTCGATTAAAATTGAAGAAAAATAAAATAAATTTATTTCTAGGATAAAAGTTATTGTAATTTTTTACTACTATACCCTTAGCAAACAATCATACAATATTTTTTAAATACTCTGCTTTGCCTACTTATTTTTTTATCTGTGTATTTGAAAAATACTCTCTAATTTGCTATCCATCTAAGTGTTTTTTTTTTTAAAAAAATTTATCGGCAAAATTAAACAGATATGATGCCAGAAGTGGGATTTGAACCTATCTATCCAAGTTAACCTAACCAATTTTGGAAAGAAAATTAAAAAAATTATTTTGGTACATTATCTATAAATAAATATCCCATCTCCGAATGAATATATGCACATGCTACTGAAAAAGTGAAAAATAAATGGAGAAATAGAAATATCTCCTTCACCGAAAATAATTAATATCTTATTAAAAAAATGGACTTACAATTATGCAGGAAATCTCTTGTTAATAAAAGAAAAAATTAGTTGAAAAGTGGTGTTAGAGTTTGAATGTGAAAATAAAAAGACAAGAAAAAGAGAATTGGAGATTTTTCTTAGTGAGAATAGGCTAGCTAAGCTACCTGTAGCTAGTAGAATAGTCTTGAGACAAAATGACTAGTTTAATAAAGAGCGGGTTGAAAATTAAAAAAAATACTTAGACTAGCTATTATTGCTTACCGGGTACATATAGCTAGTGGATCGGAGATGATAATATACACTAAACACGCACACAAATTTTGCACTCACTTTTTTTAGCTTTTTCACTCACCACTCCCTGAATCTCAGTTTGATATTCTGATTTCAAGTCAATATCTGCACAAATGCATGATTACGCCACACCAATGTAAGGAGAAAAAAACAATAGTGACGGGACGACATGTGGTATGATCTAACTGCACAAATAATGAGTGACTGGACAGTCATTAAATGAAATGATAACCGTCAACTCTTGATCAGGAAATGATTTGTTGCATTTGAGCTCACGCTCAGACTATGAAATGGGGAATAACTGATAAGTTTTGTTTGGCTCTGTTGAGAAGCCCAGGCGCAGGGTGACGGTCTGTCTCCACAAACGGTCGAATGGCAGACCCACCAGGCTTGCATTGAACCGACCTTTAGATGCTCATCCTGATTGGTCGAACTCTATTGAGATTCTTGCATTAGATCCTGACTAGAGAGCCTGTAAAGAGCGTCCCTAACTGCACGGACGATTCTAGAGATTGTGATTTTGACCGTTCAGGATCTTAAGGATGGCGCGCACAACTAGTGGACTGCTCCTCTGATAAGGAAAGGAAGCATGATCAGCAGCCATAAGCCTGCCAGAAATTTGCCCTTCTTCCAATTTATTTAAAAGAACCTCCGAGCAATGGCTAGGTACGTCTACACACTTTACTCTGACACTGCTATACTTTTTGTCTATTTATCTAATTATTGACTTGAACATCAAAAAGTCCTTGGCCCGACAATCACTCCCGATCACTAAACTTGCTTCTAGCAATCAAAGCTGGAGTACAAATCATCTCACTAAATTCTGACACCATTAACACGAATGGAAATGACTCTTATGTATCATTCTCTCTTTTTTGCTTCCCATACAAATACAACAAAAACTCATACAAATTGACGTCCAAATAAATTGTCAAGATACTGGCTAAACTAGTTATGCAATTCAACCACTCCATAATCCACTCACTAAATTATTCAATCCATCAATTTGAGAACAAGTTTATCTTCTAACAATAATGCCCCCAAATTTGCGCTAAGTACGTATAAGGCCAAATAGTATAATATGCAAATTTGTTTCCATACGTACGATTTGTATCTTTTGGTTCACCTCGAATTCGTAATATTTTGTTTTCATTCCATACAATTAATCTTCGTAATATTTTAACAGTTAACACAATCTCAACAATTAATAACAAACCGTAAAATTCAACTGTATATTATAAAACTAAACAGTAAAATTTATCTGTTAAAAAAACTTAATAGCACAATTTATCTGTTATAAATTAAACAATAAAATTTATCTACTGTAACAGAAATAGATAGTGAAATTTATCTGTTATGAAATTTAAATAAAATCATTTATCTGTTATCATAAATACTTATCGGTAAAATTATTTTTTATGAAAATTGAAATAGTAATAGCAAAAATTATTTGTCGAAAAAAAAAGAACAGTGAAATTCTCTACTCTTTGTGGTTGCTATAGCTAAAACTATAGCTGAAAATTATCTCGGGTTTTCAGAGATGGCAAACAAAAATGATCGGTGGTTGGAGGTGATAGTCATTAATAATGACGTGGGCGAAGAAAATATAGTAAATAATTGAAGTATTTGAAGAGAGTATATTCATGAGTGATAACACTAGTTTTTTTCTTTGATAAACAATAATAGTAGTTTTGTTTATAACATTACTTTTTAAAATTAGGGGATCTTAGATTTGATTTTTTTTTTTTTAAAAGGCAAGAAATTTTAAATTTATGAACAATTAGTATGAACTAATACGCTTAAATTTTAAACACTAGACTAAATTTCCATTTTTGCTTTTTTGTGTGAACTTGTTTAATTCATTGTGGACACTTGTTGGACATAATTTGAATGACTTTATTGTTTGTGGTCCTCCGCATAAGCTTTATAAAAAGTAAGGCAGTGCGTGCAGAAGGGGATAAGGGTGTACTAAGAATTAGGTAAATGAACATTGAACACTGAACACTGAACACAAACGTGTTGATTGCCATTATACTTCTCTGCACTATGTCAATATTCGAACATGGGTACTTGCTGTGCACAGTAAATAATAAAGTGTGTTGCATGTAAAAATAATGTCATTTTGGTGCGCAAAAAATTGGTCCTTGTTCGGACAGTTTTTGGGCAACTTTTTAAGTGGCAAAACGATATTATTTTAGTGCGCAGCATGCCCTATTGTGCGCACTGCATGACAGAATCTCTCATTCCGTCAATATCGACCCTACAAAACGACCGTCCTTCATTTGCGCAACAAGATTTTATGAAAACACAATATTTTATTTTTATAAATATTTAAAAATAATTACATTACCGCAACTTAATACTTCTTGATACTTTTTTTTTTTTTAAATTCTTAATTAACCACTAATATTTTCTTCATAAGCAATACTATTTGTTTTACCATAAACAAATAGAAAGAACAAGTAAATTATTAAGTGAACACGAGTATTTATTTTACTATATATATTTGATATACTTTAGAATGCATATTATTATTTGGTGCATATTACAGATTATCTTTCGAAGTAATATTTAAGTACTATTTATTATTTGGTGTATATTACAGATTATCTTTGGAAGTAATATTTAAATACTATTTATTATTTGGTGTATATTACGGATTACCTTCTGTTGTCGTTGCAAATTTAGTACTTAGAATTCAGAGCAGACAGAATCATGAGTAGAATCGGCACACGAACTAAATGGTTCACAATTGGTGAACATAGTAGGAGTCTTTCGTCTCAATTTTCTCACTTTCACTGGAATTCGAAATCCCACCTTCAAGTGATAGTCATGGTTGTCATAGGCGAGAATGAAGGATGCATCATCGTTGCTCGAGAGAAAGAAATGGAGGATCTGCACCATGTTGCTAGTGGGTCTCACAATTTGCTGCCATCCCCAGACATAGGTCCTTCGGATCCCAACACCAAGGTTTATAATGAAAGGCTTGAAGTGAGAATGAATGAGAAGGACAAACTCATTCAGACAATCCAAGAGAAGGTGACTAGGCTGAGGATGGAGGTCCGTTCTCAACAATTTGAAGACTGCTCTTGCTTTGGTACTTATTGTCATCTCCACCGCCACTAATCTCTAACTCCTGACCACCATCGCACCGAGAGGAGGATCTTAGCCGAAGACAGACTCAGAGAGCATGCCATCACAATGCACTGAGATGGCGGAAGGGTTGAACTCCGAGAAGAGCAAAGCCACCTAGGGGGTTCAGTCCTTCCATGTTTTAGAAGTTACACTCACTTGGTCCACTTCAAGCAGGTCATCTCTCTTTATGGTTTGCATAATGGCTTGATGTACAATCTCTTCCCCTCAAGCTTGGGAGAGCTTGACTTGTTGTGGTTTGGCAAATTGTTGAAGTCCGCATTCTCATCCTTCAAGGAGTTATCACAAGTATTCTTGAATCAGTTCGTCATAAGCACTCGACAGAGGAAGGAGGTTGGTGCTCTGCTCAGCCTACCCAAGTCGACGAAGAAAGCATTTCGACATTATGCAACCAGGTACTCGGAATTATTTAATAACATCCAAAGGTGTGATCCAGCCATAGAGGTCACATCATTGCCATAAGTAATGCCTTATTCTATGATGTCTTTACAAGTACATCACATCCATGTTTCATCCACATGGTATAGGCACACGTCTCCTGGGCTATATAGTGGATTATCTCATGTACAACATATTGTCAAATCAACCTGATCATCATCCTATTCATCTTTTTCTAATCCACAGCCTTCATTTTGGTAGGTTTGATGCCGCTTAAATCTAAAGAATGATATAAATTCCTACATAAGAGCTTATACTCCATCTGCGGCATTCAAATTGCATAGTTGATCACTGTTAATCATAGAACTCATACTCACCTCCTACATCTTGCCTAAAAGATAGAAATTACAGGCTGAACTACCCATGGACTCCCAATTCACCTTCAAATGCTAAACATAGCCTCTCGAGGCTATATATGACAACACTGAAGTACCACAATCAAATCTCAAAAATTGGAGCATGGGGTTGGATTAGAAAATTCAAAAATAGTTGGATAACACAATGCTCTTGCCAAAATCGAAACTAACTGGACATCCCAATTGACGTTACACTACCACCAAGACACTAACTCACCACGCCTAGCTAACGTTTCGTTCACGTTCACGTTCACGTGTCACTGTCAACTCAACAATGGGGTGATGTGTCAACGCACATGGCACTTTCACGTGTCCTTCTGGTGGCATGTCACAGGACGAGGTTGATGATGTGGCAATGTTGGGCCCCATTTTTATCAATGTCGCAAGTCATGTGACTGCACCCTGGCAATCTACATGCCCTTGACTCGGCACCCTTCGTTGATGGGGTGCTAGCTGGCATTGACGTGGTACTAATTGGATCTTCTTCTTCCTCAATTTGGCATATTGTGTCTCACACCCCGAGAGTGAAGCTAATTAATGTGCCTTACATGCGTCGCCTTCAACCGGCTCATGAGGCCTCTCTCTGGTGGTCATAACTATGGAGGCAGACCACCACTAGAATCTTCATTTGCTCCTCTCAAACACAACTGTGTGGTCAATTTTTTTTCCCCTAGCATTTCCAAAATTTGGTAAAGTTGACAGATAGGTTTTGATTGGTTCCCACACGAAACCTATGCTTTGATATCACTTTTAGGAATCTTGAAATCATACACACACTTAGAGGAACAATGCTAGAATTAATTTGGTCTTAATTAACTATGGTAGATAGATAATTCGGATGTATTAAATATGAGAAATTCTGTGATGAATTAAGAATATCTCATGAGTTCTTAGCCCTTGCTTCATGATGAAAATATCATGTAGTTGTTGTCTTGGATGATTAAAAGAATATATTGGAATGATGGAAATATCATAAAGTACATATATAAAGGAAGATTTCCATCATATATACAAACATAATTATCGTATCTCTTGATTTAAAGGTTCCTAATCCTACTGTGTACATGACTATGCTAATTTCCTAGTTCCTATCCATGTCATGTTGTCCTCCGTTTTCTACTATTTTGTCATGTGCTATGTACTAATAGTTCTATGCAACAGGAAAATAGTGGAGGGAAATAAAAGAGATTGGAACTCAGTCAGAGGAAGACAGTGTGGTTCAGAAGTATGGATGTTTATCCTTAACTGATTCGATTTAATTTATATATATTTTTTGAGGAATATCTGTGGCTTAGAAAGGATACCTAATCTTTACCATATCCATGTCAAAACTGGTACGCAGAATTGAAAACAGTAGTCAAGGCAATTCATATAACGAGCGGCAGAACACACGCGATGCAAATCAATTATATATTAAATCAAAAATAGGATAGACAGTTACTAAGATAATTATTTACTTGTTTGCCAATGATAGTTAAAGTGAGAGTAGTTAGTTTTGAATTTCTTTTAGTAAATAATAAAAATCACTTTTGTGACAATGCTTCTAAAGTGAAGCCAAAAAGGATAGTCACCTACCGAACTAATTTGTCTCTAATGAATGGAAAAGTCTTTGGTCTCGTAATGAACTTTCCAAGAAAACTACTCATAATTCAAAATGTTGGACTAAATTTACTTCACTGTGTAGACTTTTAAATCGAAATGAATCATAACTCTTGATTTTGAATTCGAAAATATTTTACGAATTTTTTTTTTTTGGAACCGTAACACTCATCCAAATGAATAGCGACAATACTAGTGGAGTTAAACTGTTTATAGCTGTCACAGTACTATATTTATGATCAGCTACTATCACTTGGCTAGATTTAACTTTGTTGTTATTTGAATCTTGTACATCTAGTACATAAGGACACAAAGTGTCACCACATGAAATTATAAATTTATTAGTTTTATTTATGAAAATTTTATGTATAGTATCTACTATTTTAATTGACAGTTGACCGAACAAACGATAGAGATCGCAAATGCACGCGTTAGTGAGTATGGTGAGAGACACTGTAGCATTTTCCCCATTCTTTCCCCTATAACCCTTGGGAGTGTGTTCATTTCCCAGGAAAACTTTCATAAGTCAAGTTCACCCGTACTTATCCAAATTCCTTCTCAACTCTTTGGTTTTTCCCCACAAATCGATGTGCACAAGCTTAGGAAATCAACTATAAATACTAGGGGTGATTTCCCATTTCTTTCCACGGCAAACCAAAACTAAACCAGAGAAAAACTACAGAGGGGATAAGGGTACTCTAGAGAGAGAGCGCACGGAGAAGATGAGAATAGATTAGAATCCGCCAAATCGCCACCAACCACTCCCAAATTACACATCGAGATAGAATCTACTACCTTCAATTCTATGTTGTTGTTTTTATGAAGTAATCGCATGAATTAGATTGTTGTTTAGTCACTGTTCTCGAAACCAAAGACCTAGGTCACCGGATGGACGGTCAGTCGCACAGCCGGATGTAGGCGTGGTCGTTCAAGCGGTCTGACTATTGGGGTGACGACCGACTAGGGTTTTCGATCCTCGAACAATTTTGTATTTATGCCGATAAGTTTTAAATGTAAAATTGAACCCCTACACATAACACATGCATACACGTAGAGTCGTTACTAAGTCCACATGGGATTTCGTGAGAGCATGCTTGCCAATGTTGACCCTAAATTTCTTATGTCATGCTGCTATTATGTTGGAATTATGATTAAATAATGTTGTGTCGTTGAACTGTTGTTATTGTTGGAGATTCTGTTATAGCGTGTAATGCCTTCTTATAGTCGTTGATATCATGGTTATGCCATATTATAGCTGTTATGCTATATGATTTTGTGGAAAAATCTAGAATTGAAAGTTGGGAACATTGAAACGAATGACACTTGGACAAGGCAGAAGAGGGTGTCGAGTGGTAGAGTACTTTTTGTGATCACTTATAAAGAAAAGTAAGGGTAAAGGATCGTTAAATGGATCGGGTGGCCCTAACTATGGCGATTTAGTTGGATGTGGTTGACTCGTTAGTTACGATTTGAAGGACCACAACTAGAAGGAGCTAGAGACGGTTGATGGTGATTCAGGATCGTTTGTACTTAGTGATGGTACAAGTTGGGTAGAGGATCTTGGGAGATGATGATTGGATTTTTAGACGATCTTGAGCCGGGATGGGTAGGGGCTAAGATGCGTTGGGCTGGAGTCAATATGCCACATTCCTAGTGATATGGGTACTGTAAGGTCATAATTGAATTGATAGGATGGTAGAAGATCTTACATTTGCAAGGTCAACAATATCTCAGTCAGGTATATCACTTTGGTCTAAGATCATCAAACATCTGTTATAGGTAAGGATTAGTTAATCCCATCTGAGAGTCTTACGTTAGATTCTGAAGCTAAGATAGAATTTCCAAGGAATAGATTCCAAGAAACATTAGCTAAAGATCGACAATGAACTTATATGTTTGGTTTCGGTAATGTATATACTCTGATGTTCTGATTATGCATATCTTGAGTTTGTCTTTTGGAAAGTATTTTGTACTAAGTGTCACATCTCATGGAGCCATATGCCTACTCCTAGCATTTAATGCTATATGTAGAAGAGCAACCAGAGATGTAGATGCACATGCAACCCGAGCATGAGGACTCAGGGTATGACAGAGTCAACTTCACAAACACATATGTTAAATTAATGCACCAAATGTAAAACTCAGTTGGGCATTTTAATAAATTTCTTTACACTTACGAATTTTTTCCACAACTGATATAATATTTTCAATAAACGGAGTTATTTTTTTTAAATGTTTGTTTGTTTAACAAATTATTTCAAAAGAATTTTATTAACATTGCTAGAAATCGAAGCGTTACACAAGGTGTTTCCAAGAGAATGAAAAACATAATTGCAACAATGAAGGATACATAAATATGGCAATCATTTTGATTAGGTCGCAATGCAATACCTCTTTACATTTTGATACTAGAAATGAAGAAGAGTGGATAGCGGCCTTCTTCTAAATGTCATCTACTCGAAGCACCAATTAAGATAGCCTAACTTCATTAGAATTGATTTAAGTTGTTGTAAGTCTCCCATGGTTTTCCATCAGCTTGGTAGTTTGTGAATTGATGCTGAAAACACAGAAAAAAAAAAAAAAAAACTTTTAGGATGAAAATATAAGATCACTAGGTCTGTCTTCTTGTTATGTGTTGTTACCATTGAACCTTGATATACAGATGAAACTGAAAAATAACAAATGTATCGAACTGTTATCCGTTACGTAATTATTTGTTTTTCTAAAGTTTACAAATTAGCTTATAACTGCTACTTATGATATACTCAACATCTGCAATTTATTTATGCGTTTCTGTAAATAGTACTTTTAACAATTCATGTCCACTGTGACCTTTACTATTACGTGTACTGATATAGATATGTGTTCGATTGGGTTTTTCTCAAAAAATCTGGGAAATTTTTGTGAATTATGTTTGGGAAATTTGTTACTTTTTTTCCAAACAATATTCATTTCTCTATAAAAGAAGAGAAAAAGAGAGAACACCTTGTAAATGTCGAAAAAATTTAACTCTCAAATTTTTTGTAAAAAACTTACACCAAACAACATCTTTTTTCGTAAAAATCGTTTAAGAAACACTCAACCGAACATACGAAAACTTTTGCACATTATTTGTACTCTTATTTCAATTATTTGTGTTGAAAACTTGGAAACATTTATAAGGTACCTCGTCTTGAGAAATTCCGGCGTTGTGCTGATTGTAGTGGAACAAGACATTGATCGATGAAAACGGCGCTTCAAACTCTGGGGATGGATTGATGTTGTGACTTTGGCTACCAGATTCTTTGCAGTTTTCAAAGGCAGTCCAAGACCCTGATGGGTTCATCTCATGATTGATTACTTCTGAATTAGGGAGCTTTGTTTCATTGATTCTTGATTTCTTTTCCCTTGTCCTTTCCTTAGCCCTTGTCTTTGCCTTTTCCCTTAACTCCTTAGCAAGAGGACCGAATGCAGATTTCCTCGGTGCCCTAGTCTTCTTTTCTTTGACAACAGAAATCAAACCTTTTCCCTTACTATTATTCTTCTCCTGCAGATCTGGTGACTCGTCGATTCCTGACCCTTCTTCACCCTCTGAATTAGAAGATGAACTTTTTGTCATGTAGGGAGTACCTTTTTTCAGCTCCTTGATCGCGTCTTCTGACTTATTTAGCAACCAACTCACTGTTTGACCAGGTTTATCAAATCCAAGCATGTCCTGAAGACCGAAGAACTGGGGAGCCACTTCTAGTGACAACCTAATTCTTCGATCTCTAGCGCCCTGAGCAGTCTCTATCTTGCTGTGCCTGTCTTTCTTGGATGGTTTTTTCATCGGAATGGGCTCATTTCCACTTTGATATTGCGCGTTGGAGTCAGTATTGCTGAGGAAATATTCCGCCTGGGATGGTTGTGGTGGATGTTGCAAGAAAAGGTCATGGAGGTGTTGCCGGAGCAGAATGTCGTCTTCGTAGGGTATTGATGGAGAAGGGAAGTTGTAGAACAAGGAAGAGGGGGGAGGAGGTTCTTCTTCTGTATGTGGTAAGTTTTGGTCAAGAGGGTAAGAGTTTCCATTGCTGTAGGAAGGATACATCTATATGGCAAAACAAAACCCTAGCTTGTAAATGTAGTGGGACTAGAGCTTGAGAAAGATGGATATAACACCACTAGACAATCAGTAATATAGTTGTATCACCTCCAAGATATGTTACTATTTCTTTCTTGTAGGGTTTGTGTGGGTGGGGCTCTGTGTGTGTTTTTGTGGGATTGGTCTTTTGTTCTGTTGATTATGCTATATAGGTATGGTGCAAAGGTCTTAAAGGTTGAGAAAAAACGGCCTAACAGAACATAGACTAATGTATTTTATGTGGGATTGCAGATGTGGCTATTTATGGGGAGAGAGAGAGAGAGAGGAGAACACAAGGCCTGAAGGTTTGAGAAAGACAATGATGGGGCTTTTGTGAGAGAGAGAGAGAGAGAAGAGAGAGAGAGAGAGAGGAAGGGTAAAGACGTAGGGTAGATTACTGGACACAGCAATTTTACATATCCTCCTTTCACCCATTCATGGTCTAACCGCACGCACGAGTCAACTCTTTCTGTTAACGCATACATATTCGAAAGCGAGGACACCGTTCCACTTAGTTGGATCTGTCTTTCTTCGTTCTCTGTTATTATTTCTCAGGTATGATACGATTCTCTTTCTTTACTGAACATCGTAAACTCTTTCTCGGTATAACGTCATAAAATTTCGGTTCCCATTCCCCTATTGCATCGAAATTTTTGTTGTCATTTTCAAACTTATTTACATTCGAATAAAATATTTTAATTAATTACTCGCTTCTAGGAGAAAATTTTAAAAACTACACTAATATGATCAAAGAAGTTTACTCAAAACAAAAAAAAAAGGTACGAAAATATTATTCTACTGTCTTTTTACTAAGTTAATTAACCAAAAAAAAAAATTCATCGAGCAGCATTCTTCTTTAAGAATAACTAATTCAAAGGAATTAATTTCTAGTACATATTGAAGATGCAGAAATATTGTGGAAGAAATGGATATAGGAATCACTCCATAGTTGACATTTGGTCCCACTGGTGAGTACTTGAATGATACGTGGGCTATTAAAATATATATATATATATATATATATATATATATATATATATATATATATATATATATATATATATATGTATGTGTGTGTGTGTGTGTGTGTGTACTCTTCAACACTTTTTTTTTAAAAACTCAAATTCAAACCAATTTTCCGTTACCTTGTAATATCTTTTTTGACACGCCTCTTAAATACATGAGTTTCACAACTGATTTTGATGAGGTGAATTGTTAATTTCATAAGTATTAACATGTAAGCTGTAGTAAATTTTCCTGTAGTGCGCGTGTAGTGCTGGTAAAACGACATAGTTTTACCCGCTTTGTCCTTAAAACTATATTGTTTTAATTTTTATGTATTTTGATAACAATTCACGTAATAAGACAAAACGATGTAATTTTGAGGACAAAGTGAACAAAATGATATAGTTTTGTCCGCACTACACATGCACTATAGGAAGGTGCACTAGAGACTTCATCTAAATTATTCACACTATAAATCTAGGAAAGAAAAGAAGAATCAAACGCATATGCTAGAATTAGAATTACACTGAATGAACGCTTATCTTACTAATTATCTAAAATATGAAAATTTCGTGTTACAAGTAAGTGGCGTATGAATGAAACGTGATCCTTCAAAAGACAAGACTCAAATCAGAAATTCAAAATCCCTCTCTTTATGTAGTAAAAAGAAAAATTGCGTATCCGATATTCGGACTTTATAGGCATATGAACATTGCCGCATTTCGACGGTCAGATCTCGTTATGGCACAATAAGAAGTAGAGTTCGGGTCCAACCTTGGTCATTTTTTGGTTTTAGTAATGACCAAAGTTGGTCTCTAACACTACTTCTACGTCATGCAAAACGAGATCCACCTGTTGAAATACAGTGCTGTTTGTACCCATGCGAAAGCGGACGACCGGACTTGGAAGGCATTGAGAGGCGTATACTCACCATACTAACACAAACTATATAGCCTTTTCACACGATCTGTTTATTCAATTTCATCATTCGTGTTTCTTAAAAGGTATCCAAATTGAGACGCGTATACTTGCCATTGTTGAGTTTTTATGTCTCTCGTAGCCAAATTATAGTTTAATCCCCAAACTCTTTCTTGTCATTCTTCGTGTGATCAGGAAATATACATAATTTTGTTAAATAGAGCAGAAGAAGATGTTGCAAACTAGCAATTGTTTTGCCACATACTTTAAATTTAAAGGGTGACGGAAAATGAAAGTAACGATGTGTACACATAGAATGTTGAGTCATGACGGGACTAAATAAGAGTGAGGGGATTTATTCTTGGAGATACAATGCACGATGAGTGCATTTGCCAAATGATTATGATATGTACAGTGTTGATAAATAATTTAGTTGTAATCAAGTGCTTAAAGTGCAAATTAAATATAGTCAATGTCCAATTGCCTGCGTAGAAGACAAAGGGTTAATGGAGATTGACAAAAGGTTACGACTGAATAGAAATTATAACGTTGGGCCTACGTCTAAGAAATTACAAATTATGAATTAAATTTGTGAGTCATGCTAAACTTAAGGTTTCAAATGTAATATTCCCTTTCTTGGTTTTGTTTCCCCTTTAATCGTCTTACTTTGTTGTTTCATTTTCCATTTCTTCATTATTATGTTATTTAGATATAATAAATACTGGTAGGATTGCGGTGTGAGAACAAATAAGTCATTTGCACTATCTTTTTCATGTCAAAAAAAAATAAATTTTTACATTATTTTTGTCTTCTTTAAATTTTTTATGTTTAATTTTTTTTTTTTTAGTTTTCTTAGTACTATGGTTGAGACAAGCTAATAATTTATAACAAAGAATGATAAAAAATCTTTAAATGAACACTAATAAATACGTTAATAATAAAATTAGACCAAAGGTAACATTAGTTATATATAGAATTGCACATAAAAATTTAATTTTGTATATAAATATGGGTTTGGGGGGATCTATTATGCAGGCTGCACAATAGGTGGTAATTTTTTTTTTTTTTTGCCAGGCAAAAGGAAATTTATTAATCCTTGAGAAAAGAACACAAAGATTAAAAGGATAACAAGCGTGATGGCATCACTAAGGCCTAAAACACGGATCCTAACTAGGTTAGCACCCGAGCGACTTTCAATCACTTGCCACTAAATACCGTAAGAGGAAAATAAAAAACAAGGTTGGCTAGGAACCAACCAAAGAAAACAAAACAGAAAGCTTTGGACATGTCCCAAGTTCACCTAAAACTCACGTAAAATTGATATCAAAGACATCTAAGGAGAATCCACAGATAACATACTCACAAACACTTACATTACAAACATAGCTAAAGAACAACGACATACGATAAACAGATGAGAAAGAAAATCAGCTTCTATGGTCAGAAAGTTATTTCCAGGTTCAACAGTCATCAAGCAAGGAAAACCCAGGAGCCACTGCACCATTAGAAAGCTTGGTCCAAACAAATCTCTAGGAAGTCTATGAAACTTTGCAGTCAAAACGGACAATATTGTATGAGTGAGAACGGGTCATTATAATAATAATTATGAATAGATAAATATATGTTATTAGGTAATTGAGAAAAATAAAATTTTAATAAAAATTATATATATTTTTAATTTCTTTTGCTGATACACAAAAGTAATCACCAAAACTTATTAGCAAATATTTTCTACTTAATTTTGGAGACAAAACATCACGTTGCCAATAATTTTAGTATTGCCTATGTAATATCACGTCAACAAAAGTATTATATTTTACCAAATAAAATACACTTTTGCCAACGAGAACGCATGTCGCTGAAAGTAATGTCTTCTGTCAACGAAGGGCGCTCACATCGGCAAATCTCTTTAGTGACAAGGTGTCAACGCGAGGACTTTCAATGATAAACCTTTGCCGACGCAAATATGCATTTTTCGATATACAAGGTTACATAGGTGTAGTATAATTTTGTTGTAGTGAGATCAGAACACCAGAAGCTTGGTCCAAACAAATCTCTAGGAAGAAACACATAGCAAACTTAGCAGTAATACGCAATCTAAAGCACCCTCGATATCAAATTAAATTTTGATCTTTCTAATGCCTTCCAATGATCGCTTGAAGTTTTCCACTCCATATTCCACCAGGTCATGCCGAGTGTGGGCTCAAAAATGTGATATCCTTACCCTCTCGATATTCTGAATATTTCGAGTGTTTCGTGGTTGACCTAGAAGGTATAACAGTGTATATATAGACAGCGATATGGACTCCAAGGAGAAACATAGGTTAAAATCCTAATCTAGTTTCAATTAATTTTAAATTCTATAAATCACAATTCATATTACTGCAGAATTATAATTGCATTCTCTTTCCATATCTCAAAATTATATTTTGAGCTTCATGTTATTAAATGTTCATTTATCTCCCCATGTTAAGATTACAGATACCTGTTGATTAAAATAAATTATTGATAATTTATTTAATCAGCATCTATAACATTTCTTGAGACCTTCTACTTAACTTATTCGTTATGTCAAATACTAATATCCACCTACAGTGTTTGATATAATCGAAACTTATAAGTTTTCTCAAGAGAATATCATCAATATTTATACTGGGACATTGATTCCATTAATAATCAATAGTTATCATATACTTAATATCGTGACCCAACTAATCGAGACTATTGGCCCACAAGGCCTCACTTTATAATAAATCAAAGTCAACAATATTAAATGTAGACATCCATTAATTATCTTTGGTTTAAGTACACAAATATTCATAATAACTGTAAGGACCTGAAAAATTTGAATTTTAAAAATGATTATTTGAAAGTTTATTTCGGATAAATAAACTTAATTAATTGTGTTATGTATCGGGTTTTAGTTATAGGACCCGAGCCCGGAGTCTCTTATTTTATTTCGCGTGCGTGTCTTTATTTGGTTTTTACGTGGGTGCCCTTGGGGAGTTTAGAAATCAGATTTTAGGGGGTTTAGGGGAGGAGAATCCCATTTCCCCCAAAACCTCTCTCTCTCTCAAACCTTTGCTCTCCCTTCTCTCTACCATCTCCACCCATCCAAGCCACCATTTTCGAATTGCTCGGAGATATAGGAGCCTTGTATCGTGTCTAGCAAGGAATCGAAGCCGGTTCGTGGTTGGGAGCTCGGGAGGCGCGGTTTCAAGCTTTGGAGGACAACCGAGCTAGGGCTTTCACCCTTGGACCAAATCATCCACATTGAGGCTTGAGGTAGGGATGTCTCACCTCTATTATGTGTATATTCATGGTATTGGTAGTTGATTTCATGTGTAGATTGAATTTTGTTGCGTTTTTGGCCGAATCGATCGAGTGACGAACCGTCTGTGCGAACTGAGATCGACCAAGTCGCTTGAGCGACTTGGGCGTCGCTTGAGCGACTTGGGCGTCGCTCGAGCGACCTCGAAAGTCGCTCCAGCGACTGTCCAGCGACCTTTACTGATTTTTGGCCCGTCCAGCGACTTTTTAGCCGCTCGAGCGACTTATCGGGCGACTTGTACTGACTGTTTTCACCCTAATTTGAGATTTATGGACAATTAAGAGTACTTCCACTCATTCATATGGTATGTGGGACAAGCGGGACATATGGTATGTGGGACATGTCACGCCTTTATTCGTATTTTCGTTTCTCTTTCACCATGAGATTGAATTGTGATTGGCGTAATATGCGTATGGCTGGAAAATGGTCAAACTATGAATTTGTATTGCACTGACATAATGTGATTTCTAACCTCCGACGGGAGTTGTGCTAGTTATGTGATGTCTAGCCTCCGACGGGAGATGTGCTAGTTATATAAATGGTCTAGCCTCCGACGGGAGATGTGCTAGTACGTTTCAATATTGTCTGGCCACCACTGGGTGATGTGCTAGTTGGAATATGATAACTGAATCGGTCTGGAAACCGCGAATTGATCAAAGTGGTTGTCATGAAGTATTGTTTATGGACTAATGGATTACCTGTCATACATGTGTTATTGTGAACTGTTCACGAAGCATGCCATATCATTTATATTCATATAATATTGGCGTAGATGTCTCTATTGGGCTTTTAGCTCACCCCTTCATTCTTTCAGATACCGTTCCAGAGACTTGACATGGATTGCATGGATGCATGGTAATGCATGTTTTGAGGAGGCTTTCATGTAGGAGTTATATAGCATCTTAGGACTGTTTTTGAAAGATGTAAACTAACTCCTCTTTTGTCCCTTCTTTGTATTTGAAAGCAAATGGTATTGAATTTGTTCAAACTATATTTTGGGGTGATGGGCCGGGAGTGCCACCCATGGATTGTGATATTTGAAATATTTTATCAAATGAAGGGTTTTAGAAATTGTATTTTGGGCAATTGTGAGATTTTGGAATGGCAAATAGGATTATGCCATATATCTGAAAATCAGGGCGTGACAATAACTATGAGGTGCTAATTGGCTTATATAGTCAATATAAATACAATTACCTCAAAATAATCATGTTCAATACACACAAAGTGTACTAACACAGTGAGTTAAAACTATACCAACTTTCGTAGTCAAGACAGACCTATTGAAACGCAGTGTTACAATCCTACTGGTGTCTGTCCAATTTTACCTAAAAATGTGAACTAAAGACTTATATTCTATAAGAATCGATAATCTGATTCTCTGTCTATAAGCCGAATTCTATATACCAGAATATCAGTCTCTGTCAAAATTGTAAATTCCAACTCACATCATTATCCCCAAATAAAACTTCCTCTTTTAGAGCATCTTCGTAAATAGAAAGGAGAAAGAGTTTATGAAACATGGAGAGGGAGGAGGAGATTAAAGCGGGGTTCCAACTCCATTGTCGACTCGCCGGACCCGGACACATTTGTAGCAAGTGGCGTCGCCGCTCGCAGTGCCTTCTAGAGTGCGATCACCAGCAAGTGAAACTTCTGCCCCGTCAAGAATAGTTTGCAACAACCTGGCGGAGGTCCTCTGAAGGCTAGAGAAGGTGAGTTAGGTTTAAGCTAGTGTTGCTGCATCTGCTGTTCTAAATCTTCTTGATTTTTCTTTCAAGTACAATTTGGTGGAAGAAAGCAACCTGAGGTTAACTTAAAAAGGCAAGTTCATGTTCGAAAAAATTTGTTGAAAGAAAATGTTCATCAAGTGTTTGTTAAAATTTTCCAATCTTGTCTTCCTATTTTGGAATATTTGTGAAAAGAATTAGGCAATAAGACGGTGACAAAGGAGAGAGAGGAGGAGAAATGGTGCTATCAAGACCGGGGTTTGCTTTTAACCTGTTAAGAGGCCAAATAAGGGTTGGACGCTTGTTACTAATTAATAGAATGTCTATAAGGGTAGAAGTTTAGAAGACAATAAAGATGTCAACAACTAGACCACGTATCTAGCTATATCCATTTTTTGTTGATAACTTGCCCAATACCATGGATGGGGAGTGGATGTGTTGAGTGCACTAAATTACAGATTAATGTGGCTCAATGCATCCAATTCAGCATCCAGACATACACATAATGATCGTTCTATTTAATATTGCACATGTAATTGTCGTTGTCTCATTACAGGTTTTCAAGTGCTAAAAACATGTCAGAAGGCTCCATTACAAACTAAAGTCCCCAAGATCAAGTACATTATTGATAAAGATCCAAGAGAAAGCCTAGAAATGATAGAAGAGAAGTCAAAATGGAACTTTGAAGAAGCCAAGAAAATTGGGACTGAACATTTGTCTACCGATAGAGAATCAAGTTCTATAGGTAGAGAATGTTAAAACAAGGTTGGAATTCAAGAAGTTCTACCGGTAGAGATAGTGCCTATCGGTAGAGAAAAGAAGCACAAGAAATCAGTAGCTTTCTCTATCGGTAAAGAATGAGTGCCTATCGGTAGAGAATGAGAAGTACTCCAAGAAGTCAGAAGACTTCTCTATCGATAGAAGAAGGGTTACAATTCAGTTAGTGCACTTCTCTACCGTTATAAAAGTATTCTCTATTAGTAGAGAGTGTTTGATGCGCAATAAATGCTAATTTTAGTATTTTGCTCTTTATCACCTTTTGGGATACTTCGTCCCACGAGTTTTATATTGCAAGAGGATATAAGGGGACTTATTGTGCATTATTTTGGTACCCTTTGACATATATTTGCATGTGCATAGGAGAAACAAATGGATCTCAACACTTAGCATATTTTCATACTTTCATTTTTAGAGTTTTGTGAGTTGAGAGCTTCTCTCTCTAGTTCTTCATATTCTTCATTTCCTAAGATTTCTCACTTTAATATTCTAAGACATTCTCCATTAAAAGAGTAAACAAATTAAGCTTCATTCAACTTCCTTACCTGTTTTGTTCTTTTCCCTTATTTTTCTGCAAGTTGGCAGAATCTTGGCTATGAATTTGTGTGTTATTTTTTCTACAGATTTTTATTACTTGTTGATAGTTTCATTATTGTTATCAATATTTGAGGAAAGTCATATTTCATAAATATTAAACTTTGACCTTGGTCGGAGCCCTAACAACGCAATTTTGTCGACCGATCAGGATGTACCAAATCTTCAAGGGTTTTGGGAGCATTCTAGAGGTATCTATCCCAACGAAAAGGTTAAAATCCAACACTAAGTTTGGTTTCGTCAGATTTCATGCAAGTGAAGTAGCTCTTTATGCCATTAAAGAGATAAATGGTATTGAGATTAGAGGTAATGTACTACATGTAAAATTAGCTGCTTTCCCTTGGAAGAGAAACAATTATCAACAGAAGTCTACAACAACTACTGCTTACAATGGACAGAGCAACAGGGGAGGAGAAAGAAGAGGACTTATTAAGAATAGAGTAGATGAGCATTGATTGCAGAGAGCTTCTATAACCTCAATCTGTAACATTCTGAATTTTGAAAATGAATAAATTTAAATAATTTTAACAAAATCAAATATGACTTATTATTTCATAGTGAAATTAGAGTTTGATAAAAGAAAATAAGTGGGCTAAAGAAATTACAATAAATATTTTAAAACTAAAAGCTCGAATAAACTAAGTAAACGAAAGTGCTACTTGGTCCTCCTTAAAACTACTGCTGTCGAGTTCAGGGTAAGTGGGCTTAGCTGCGTCATCATGAAAGGCCATGGCCAGCAAAAAAGTTACACTAATGAGCGATGAAGCTCAATAAATAAATCTTACTCATAGACCTAATTTATGCAATAGATCATATGATGCATGATCAAGATAACGACATAATCAAGTAATCAGAAAAATAGATTGCATAATGAAATTCAGAGTATAACACAGATAATGTTTAATAATGATAAGCAGAACCAGTAAATAATGAATTTTAGTATTTAAATCAGAGTGAAATGCGGGTGATATTCCTTAAATCAACTTCTTTGACTAATCCCTAAGTTTCTGATATCAATGTCTAACAACTTTTATATATGTCCAAAAATTCATTTTAATATTTTCAAGTTTCGAGTCGACACAAGCATTGCCCGTAAGTCAAAATTCATTTTTCAAAATAATTGTCATGTTGTTTTCGATCGATGTGGTCCCAATCCTTAAGCTGAACCTCTCAACCGATGCTAGTGTACCCAAATATCGGCTCTCGTATCTCATGCTTCTAAACGTTATGCTCCAGCGTTATATCTCCCATATGTCGTGCCCTGACTCCAAAAGTTCAACCTCCTCTCAGCATACTAAATTTTATTTTTGAAAAGATACAACACGGCTTATGAATATAACTAACTCAAGATCTAACTTGGCCAAATACAAGAGACGTGACCAACTTGACTCCAAGACACAGCTCGATTGTACCAAACTTAGTCCGGCTCAAGCCATATCTTGGCTCAAGACATCCTAACACATTTTTTAAGGAGTAGTTCTAAACTCATGACACATATATCGATGTTCTTCAAAATATAATTTCGATCAAAATCTCGTAAGACATGAGATACGATGTCAACTTATGGTTCTTAGACTTTGAATACTCATAATGATCTAAATCATGTTCTAAATCTATCCTCAAGTGTACTTAACCATGCATGTACAAATAGAGAAATTGAAACATTAAGCAATACATATCATTGGAAGTAATCAATATTGAATAAACATAACAAAATTCATAATTGAAATTATATCAAGGATGTTGAGGTGAAGAATTTCAGTTCATGTTCTAGGTATATGTGACCCGATGGCAACATGGGTAACTGAATAGCAACAAGTCAAGATATGGTTGACTGGATAGCAACAGGTTAGGATAGGTGTTATCAGATATAAGGTATGGGTGTGACCTGATGGGAACACGTCAGGGTATAGGTGTGACCTGATATGTATAAGTCAAGATATGTATGACCAGATGGGTGACCTGATGGGAACAGGTCGGGATATGGGTGACCTAATGAATGACCTAATTGGAACATGTCAGGATATGGGTGACCAGATGGGAACAGGTCAGGATATGGGTAATGGGTGACCTGATGAGAATAAGTCAGGATATGGGTGACTTAATGGCAATAGGTCACGAGGCACATGACAGGATGGCAACAAGTCACGGATGGCCTGACTGGATGGCAACAGGTCACAAAAAATATGACTGGATGGCAGTCGGTCACGGAAAACGTGACTGGATGGCCTAACTGGATGGCTTTACATTTTGGATATTTTTTTCTAGTAACAAAATGCATATCTAAGTTTCATTATTAAAGGTTCATGAAGGTTTTTACTTGACCTAAAACACAAATTAGAGGTTAAGCTCGATTACATCTTGGATTAGAAGATTTGACTATCAATTTAACACTAATTGATAAGAACCCAAAGATGAATCTCTTCTCTCTCTCTCTAAAATTTCTATAGATTTTCTCAAACTCTCAACTCACCATCACTACCAACTTCAAATTCAATGTTTGGTGTGTGAAAAATACTGAGAATGGAGCCCTATTCATAGGAGAAGGGAGAAAGAGTAATCTTGGAGGCTCAAGAGACCAACACTTTTTTAGACCAATATTAGATCAGCGCCTAAACTCTTTATTCCCGATTAAATTTTGATAATCCGAACCGTTCAATGTGTCTAAAACATGTTTTTAAAGGCACATGCGAGAAATCAACTCAAAATATTATTGAAAAGGGCTTGATCTAAACAATGGTTCAAAATGCTGACAAGAACTGTTTTATGAATTAATGTTTGGATCAAACCCTTTGCGGTAATATTTTGAGCTAATTTCTCATAGGTACCCTTAAAAATATGTTTTAAACACATTGAACAGTTCGGATCATTAAAATTTAATCGAAAACGAAGAGTTTAGACATTGGTCTAATATTGGTCTAAAAAAGTATTGGTTCATATAGTTTTTTTCATATATATATATATATATATATCAGACCGAAACAGAGAGAAAGAGAGCTGAGACAGAGAGAGACGTTGGGGGGCGCGTCCGGCGAGAGAGGGCTGGCCGACGGCGAGGGGAACCGGGGGTCAGGCGCGGCGGCGAGGTGGTCAAGCGCGCAGTAAGAAAGAGACACGGACTGAGGGGGTCAGGGGTGAGAGAGAGAGAGAGAGAGAGAGAGAGAGAGAGAGAGGGGAACGAGTCAGCAATGACAAAGAGAGAGAGAGGGGTAAGAGAGAGAGTGGGTAGTTGGTAAAAAAAATGGTACAACAAATTTAAAAACCAGAATTAATTCCCACCCTTGGATCAAACCTGATCCAATGGTCCAAACCATTGGTCACCCATTGGTTTAACTTCCATTGGTCTTGGGAGACTATCCCTATATATATATATATATATATCAATAAATACCTTACAATAATTCAACAAGTCTTATCAAAATCACCTCATTCAAAAATATATAAAATAATATTGAAAATATTTCTTAAATCATTCAAAAATATTTTCATTCATCACAACTTAGGAGAAAGCAAAGCGTTTGAAACTGTTCATTCGAATCCTTTTCCGTCTTGTTTTTCTAATTTTATTTTCTAGAAAATATTAACAATTTATCGTTGACTTAAAAAATTAATTCGAGATTAAGTGTAAATTCATAATTTCAAAATAATGAATTTCTTATTTTATAAAATAAGAAATTCAGTAACAAAATTTTATTTTAAAAATTTTAAAATTTGATGTTAATTCTGAAATAATTTTTCAAGTCAACGATACAAGTGAACAACAAATTTTGATTAGGTTTTTTTTTTGGGGGATGTTTTTCTCCCTTCTCACAGCTTAGCTGAGACTGGTTTCTTGCAGATAAACGTACCTATTGCCTTATCTTCTGTTGCACCACGTGGCCATGTCTAACCCTAATACAAGGACAATTATTTCAGTTGAGTTGAGACACTGAGCCCTACCCTCTCTATGGAAATTCATCCTTTGACTGAGTATCTCTCTCACGTCCCTTTCACTTGAAGAACTCACTCACTCACTCTCTCTCTCTCTCTCTCTCCAAGATGTGCATCTAACTGTCTACATAACAAGTCTATGAGATAGAATGTTGTTGGAATCCTTCACCTGACGCGTGCTTATCAATTTGGCTTTTTCTTTGTAGAAAGTGTTCCGAATGCTTGTACTTGGCCATTGATGGTATTCACATGACCTCCTTCTAGCTGTAGAAACCCTAGCCAATCACCTACTTTTCCTTTCCTTAATTCTGCCCACCACTCAAATCTTATTTATGGCAATGGTTCTAGTCCAATCAACACTTGATAGCTTAGCCCTCTTTTGCCCTTTCCATTTCTCTTTCCATAAATACATGCCGCCCTCCACCACTTCCCCCCCCTCTCTCCCTCTCTCTCTCTCTGTCTCTCTCTGTGAGCGTGTTATGTGATGCCCTAGCTGAGGCTGTCCTTGTTTCTTAGACTGGCATTATTGCAAGGACCACAAGAAATGGCCTGAGATGGGGTTGTTCTAGGGTTGCTATCATACATAGATAGAGACAACTTATAAGAATGTGGATGAAAAATGAGACTCAAATGTTGGGTGACAATCAGAACATTTAACACCTAAATAAGTGCTTTGCTTTTCGTTGATTAAGTTAAGCCGTATTTGAGTTGATTATATAATGAGGTGACATCCTACCAGCTCACTGGTGTGAGAATAAGATCCTTGAAAACTCCGAAATAAGCAGTAGTTTCATTTCCTTAATTTGGTACGGTCTCTCTTAATTTTCACATGAGGTGTCGCCGAAGCAGGTGGCTGCTGGAAATGGAGCTTTGAAAACTATAATAAAAATTAAGGAAGGCAATCGATTGTTTATTTGGTCTGTGATAATTATTGGATTATTCACTGTTTAGTTTTTTATCTTTATTTAAATTTTTTTTTTAATTTTTGGTTTTTCATCAATTTTTTGATGATTGTTGGTTCGTCTCGACAAGAGATTTCAGAAAAGTATAAAATTATGTTAAAAAATTAAAAAAAGTTAAGGAAAGACAAAAAATAAGCCAAAAATAGTGTCTGTATTGGCTTATTTTCGTCTTTAGTGACTTTTTTTAAACTTTTGGACATAATTTTATACTTTTTAGATTTCTTTCATCGATACGAACCAATAAGCTACGAAAAATGATATAAAAATAACAAATACAAAAAAAATTTGAATAAAGACAAAAAATAAGCCAGAAAAATAAGTTAGGGCAATCTACTCATAACTATAAAAATTATATGAAAAGAGAAATTTTTAAGCGCTACAGAAGTTTGAGTTTTCTTTCAGCAAAATGAATGAGACGAAAGATATATATCAGCAATAATTTTGCAAATGTTTTGCGACTTTTAATATTTTTTAGAACGGACTCTCACCCAAAAGAATTATAATGCAATTAGTCCATCTACTAGTAAATTAGAGTCAAAAGTCCTTTTGATATACTGGATCCAAAAATACTCTTGCACCAAATATGTTAATTTTATTTGAAAGGCACAAATGTCCTCTATTTGGCCTAAATTATCTAAATTGTTTTTTTGTCTTTATTTAAATTTTTTATATTTGCTATATTTTCATTAATTTTTTGTAGTATTGATTCGTCTCGATGAAAAGAATATAAAAAGTATATAAAATTATATTCAAAAATAAAAAAAAAAGTTCACTAAAGCCGACAAATAAGTAAAAAAAAAAAAAACCCTATTTAAGCTTATTTTTTGGACATAATTTTCCATTTTTCTAAAATCATTTGTCGAGAATAACCAACAATCAACAAAAATCAATGCAAAATAAAAAGTTATAAAAAAATTTAAATAAAGATAAAAAATAGCAAGATAATAATTCAATAATTATCACAGTCTAAATGAAAATAATCTTAGTATTTCTGCGTAGGGCTTCATCAATATAGGAGTTGTTGCTGTAATATCGAATAATGGTGTGAGGAAAAAAGAAAAAAGGAAATGTCATTGTACATTTTAAGCTTTTGCAGACCTCCTTTTTTACTTGTGAAGATGTTATCATGTGTTGAAAGTAGGCCAACAAATAACTTTATCATGTTTTACAGTAGATAACATTATAAGATTGTGCAAATTATATATACTGCAATCAAATTTCAACAAATAACATTATCTGTTATAATTATTTTATTTCTATTAAAGACATGAAGATTATAAATAGATAAAATTATATAAGAACAAAAACACATAAAGTTTTCTATTAAATAACATTTCAATCTAATAGATAACATTATCTACTCTAATGTTAAATTGTAAATTATAATTTTTAAAATTATAATGAGAATTGAGTGTTTGAATTACATATAGAGAATAAATTTTTATAAAGGGTGGTGTCTTAAAGTATAAGTAGAATTCAGAAAGTTACTATAGAGTGATTTTTGATTGACATTTTCTCATTTATTTAGGGTATGCACTTCGAGATTCAAGAACGTTTTTTTTTTCTTTTTGAAAGGCAAAAAAAGGAAGATATATTGAGAATAGGAAATAATACAAAGGGGTAGTAAAGTAACATCGGCAATGAGCAGATTACCACTGCCCTAAACCAAACCCATTACAACGAAAACAACATAACAAAGGGATTCAAGAACGTTGTAGTGTACTTTTCTGTAGTGTTCGTGTAGTGCGGATAAAACGATATAGTTTTGTTCGTTTTGTCTTTAAAACTACATCGATTTATTTTATCACGTGAATTGTTATCAAAATACTTGAGGATTAAAACGATATAGTTTTGAGAACAAAGCGTGCAAAATTATGTCATTTTACACGCACTACACGCGCACTATAAAAAAGTGCACTACAACTCACCCAACCAAAATCACCGGCCAAACATTCACAATTCAAAAGATGGAGAGCGCAAAATGAACCAAACATGCCATGGAGAGCACTGGTGCATATGTACAGGAAGAACAAGTCATTTTAAGGGTTTTATAAGTGAAATTTTATGTGTTCTTGTTTTTTCCACCATTAAAAATTTTTAATACATAAAGTAATTTTACATGATCTAACAACAAAAATTACAACGTAATAGAAATACACGAGAAGTCCCATTAATTTTTTTTCTTGTCTTTATTTAAAAAAATTTGTATTTATTATTTTTTCATTACTTTTTGTAATTTGCTGGTTCATCTCGATGATAGGAATCTAAATATCTCCCTCAAGCTTGGCGGACACAAAGATCAAATCACCTGTCAAAAATTTAATCTGCAGGATAAGAAATTGTTAAAGAGCCTGAGCCAAAAAAAAAATGAAATTGCTAAAGAACCTTCCCCCCTTTGGTCTGCAAGAAGGCAATTCTATGATTATGTCAATACTAAATCTTACTCAATGTGAATCTAAGTGTGTGTAAATAGCAAATTACTGCGTATGTGTAATCTTAGGGGCGTATTTTCTTTTATAGATGTTCTCCCTCACTTCATCTGGCTCATTTTCCAATCTCTAATTTCTCATTAAAAGCGAATTATATTTTTACACAGTTGGTCCTTCCGAAGGGGGGACCTTACCTACACTGTAGATTTTCATTCAAGTGTGTGATATTAGAATTGGCCTAGGATTTTTCATTATTGTCCATCTAGGTCTGGTCTAAATTATTTGGGTCTGGAAGTTATCCTCTCACTGCTAGAATCTGATAATTATTCTCTAACCGCCTTTCTAGGGTCAGCAAACATAACCTTCTATTCGACACCATTCATGTCCACAAGAACATGTTGCGAGCTAACATTTTGCCTAATTAATTATTTGGAAAACTCCTAATTAAGTTAATTAGGTTTTACCTCCTTCAATTACCTCATGTTTTGTCTGTTTTCAATTGAAGATATGGAGTAACGGAATTTCATCTTCTCATCATTCTTCCACTTACTAAAAATTCTAAATCGTAATCCTAGCCATAGCAAACAAAAAGTTCCAACACTTCATGAACTTTTGACACTTAAAAGAAGTTTTTTTACCATAAAACAATGCTTTTAACCAAATTTCACGCAAAGGTCAATGCCCTTATTAGCTTGTGAGTTTAGCATATGTTGATACATAGCCATTGCCATATGAAATCCTTGGCCCATGTCATAAATGTTTTTTGGATCATTCTCTTCGACTGTTGCACAAACTTTTGGATCATTGTCCTGCACAATTTTCTTTCTAAAAACATTCGACCATTATCTCAGACTATTCCGCTTGTAAAAACTTTTGAACCAATGTCCAAAACCGTTGCCCTTTTAAATATATTCTTATACCTTTGTTCTGGACCATTACTCTTTAGCTTAGTTAGGAGACCATTGTCCCCCAACAAAGTAGTAAATGAGCCTTTTCTGCCTTTCATATGTAAAGTTCGGCTAAACAAAGCATTACCTATATGAAGAAAAGAAAAAGTCTCCCAATACTTCTAGTCTAGAGCTACAATCTGATATTTTGATGTAATACAATTATCAATATTGTCTAAGATTTACAAATTTATTCTTCTTAGGTATCATTAAGAGGAGATACAACAAGAGAGGAGGTAAATTTTGATTTGAAAACATAATGACTAGTTACTATGCTATCAAAATTAATTTTATTCACAACTAGCCGTTGAACCCAAATAGAATTTTTTGTGGTGTTTTCTTAATTTTTCTATTAAATGAACAAGTGAATTTTTATTTTCATGCAAGATTCCTTTGTCAAATAAGAAAATAAATTTTTTTTTCTTCTACTTCACTTCACTTTATTTTTTCTGAAAATATTTTTCTCGTATAACTTTTTCGACAACTGAACAGAAAAGTCCAAGTGGTTTGAATTCAATATTTTTTTGCTCGACAAAAAGGTTTATTAATCTTGGGGAAGTATTACAAAGTTTAAAAGGAAAAACAAATTGAAGAAGAAAGGTATCACAATGAATCTCAATCATGTTGGCACTCGAAAGCTCGGGATACCTAAATAGATAGCAAGGGCACTCCTCCAATCATAACAAAAAACAAAGGACCTAGATTACAAAGTGGGTTGATGAATTCAATTACTCAAGCACAACCATAAAAAGTGAGTGGACAATACACTACAAGAAGAATGTGATATTGTGACGAAATAGCTGTGACGAATTTAAAATTTGTCTCTAAATACACTTATTTTGTGAGGAAAGAATTATTTCGTCACCAATTAGGAGGGAACAAATATTTAAGATGAGAAAATCATATTTTGTCACAATATATTGTTTATTAGTGACGAAAATATAAATTTCGTCACAGGACGAATAGACAAACAAAAGTTTAGGTGACAAAATATTTTGTTTCCTCACTAATATTTTCCCTCCATTTTGTAATTTCGTCACAAAAGAAAAGTTTTCGCGTGAGGAAATTTATTGCGTCACCTAATTTATTTTAAACCAATATGTGACAAAACAAATTCGCCATAAAAAGAAAGTTTTTTTTTGTGAGAAAATTTATTTCGTCACTCAATTTATTAACAAAAAAGTTTTTATGTGAGAACTTATTTCGTCACCCAATTTATTAGAAACAAATTTTAGATAAAAGAGAATCACTTTAGTGTTTGTCATTGTGTTAACTTTTCTACTCCCAAAATTACCTTTACAATTAAACATTTGACCTTTCAAATCTTTTAATCCATATCAAGTGTTATAAGCAAATCAATAAATAATTAAATTAGTAATAACTGTTTTTACCACTATCCTCATAAATTAAGTTTACACCATTTTCCTCCTGTTTCTATGTGTTTTTTATTATTTATTTTTTTAAATAATAATAAAATACTATAAAATCTATAAAAAGATGTTACAAACTATTTAAAGTTTAATAAAAATTAATTTTCACATGCATCACATATGTCATCCCTCTAGGTTATTTGAAACGCACAAGGGACGAACAAATTTCCTCACAAAAAGAAAGTTTTTGCGTGAGAAAAATTATTTCGTCACTCAATTTATTAGAAGAAATTTTTTTGCGTGAGGAAACTTATTTCGTCACTCAATTTAGTTGAAACTAATAGGTGATGAAAATGTTTCCTCACAAACAGAAAGTTTTTGCGTGAGGAACTTTTTTTCGTCACCTAATTTATTAGAATGATTTTTTTTGCATGAGAAAATTTATTTCGTCACCCAACTTACTAAAATAAAAGTGCTCACGTGAGAAAACTTATTTCGTCACCCAATTTGTTTAAAATCAATAGGTGATGAAATACTTTCCTCACAAAAGAAAAGTGTTTGCGAAAGGAAATTATCTTGTCACCTAAAGGGATCAAAACGACGTGGTTTTGATCTTTTTATACCCACAAACAGTGTGACCAATTAAAAGTCCAAAACGACGTCGTTTCAAGTCCTTTTATTCTACACCATCCATCCCCAAATCCCAATCGGTTTTGGGGATCTTTTCACGCAAGTTCTTTTCAAACCAACAATGGCTCCCCAGCCTCTCTCCAGATCAGCAACCACCACGGCCCTAGCTTCGCCATCATCGCGGAAAGCCATACGTCACCGTCGAGTACAACCGCCATAGCTTTGCCATCTCCTACTGCCGCCATAGCTTCGCTGTCGTCTACAACCGTGTATTGCACAACATCAACCTCGCAAAAATAGTAAGGATGAACTTTTTTTTTTGGTAGAAATTGTATGTGGATCAACCGGAGGTATAATATTAAGGAATACTCGATTGAATACATCAGAATCAATTTGGATGGCATTCGGAAAGTGAGAACTTAGGAGTATTTTCTAGGAAAAGAAACGGTCGTAGTTTCTATATGGAATGATCTTGCTACGACTATTGGACAAGAATTGTTGGATAAGTCTCCTGTAGTTGCAAATAAGTCCCTGAAAGTTGGAGACTTCTAAGGTACTTTAGATTGTCTTCCATTACTAGATTTACCTAGCAGGTTTTCAACTCAAACCAAAACAAAAGGCTTAACGCTGTCCAATTTATTTTTTTCTTGTTTCAGGTATATATATACCTATTTTTGTGAACTCTAATCCATTATTATAGATCCAAAATTGGAAGCCCTAATTTTTTTCATCCACCCCTACATTGAAATGGCGATTTATTGTGCTGTTTTTGGGAATGGGATATGTGTCCACGCAATTGTTTCGTAATTATCTCTGTCCACAAGGGCTTGCAGCCCCTGTTTCCACTACATCAAGAAATCCATCTCTCTGTTACGTGCGGTTTGTTGCTTAACCAAAGTGATTTGCTCTTTGGTCTTAAGATTATTTTATTAATTCTGCAGTTGTGAGGTGTTGACTTGTCTATTGTTATGAGGGAGACGGGTTGAAGCTCTGAGGATGTATGAGGATGCTTATACCACGTTGTGAGAGGTATTACTTCCATATTAGCTATAGCTCGTATTTTAGGAAGTCCCGTTGATTTAGGTCTTACCTTCTGCTGGCCCTGGATGCACATGTACTTTTTTGTGGAGCTTCCTTTGGTGAATTTTATTCGACTTATATTACCTTACCAAACAAATAGCTAATAGAAATTGATAGAATTGATACACCATGTTCAGGTCATCACAAGTATTTTACAGGGAGAGTTTTGCATGTTTTTAGTTATCTTTTAGAAGAATGTTGTAAACAGCTTGATTTTAGTTAATTTTTAGTTATCTTTTAAAACTGGAAGCATGTTTTATGAATTAACTAAAACTACTGTCTCTAGTTTTTGGCGCAGAGAATAAGCTGTATACATAGTCTAGTATTTTGTAAGTTCATGAACTTGAAAGTAAATTGCCTAAAGCTGCTTCAAAAAATTATTATCACTGTGAGCCAAGAGTTTCATTGTTATAGTTGCTATCATTTATCTTTGTGTGTGAAATTGAAACTTCATATTATTGTGAAACCTTCTTTTTGTTGGACTCTTACACTATACACAGCGGATGAAGGACAGAGCAAAGGGGAAGGAGCCATCAGTGGACGAATAATACAATCAGTGGAGGAGCACGACAAGATGCTTCGTTAGGAAGTGATGAGGAACATGGCACGGTGTTGTATCAGGTGCTGTATTTGGTGGTTTAGCAGCTGAACTAATCAATTCAGCTATTCCTGGAAATGTTGTTGTTCCCCAGCCACAACCATGTGCACTGGTAAGTTGACAGTGCTTTTCTATGTAAGTACGCTCAGAGTAGCTAGTACTATTAGTTTTTGTTTCCTGGATTGGTGAAGATCGATTAGTATTCATGCATGTTTTACTTTCTAATTAAACTTCAGGTTGGAATGGCTGCTACATTAGCTTCAGTTTGTTCAGTGCCTTTTACATCAATTCTGCTGTTGTTTGAGCTTACAAAAGATTACCTGATCCTGCTTCCTCTCGTGGTAATTCCTTCATAATCTGGTTTGATAATGTGCAGTTAGTGATGCATTTATGAGTGTGAAGGCTATAGGAAGTTAGATCAGCCCAACATGTGCTAACTTTTGACCCTTGACTTGTTCGCTTCTTTGTACAACTACTTATTATCTACTAAGCTAGTTTCTCTAAATTGCTGCTACTTTTCAAACTTTATTTGACTTGATAGAAATGGAAATGAGATGAAATAGGGGAGTGTGTGTGTCTGAGAGAAGAGTGGACAACACAACCATATTCATAACACCATTAAAACTCCTAAATCATGATAGGAAAAACAAGAGTGGTATTCTAAGAATCGTGATATAAGCTGTGTGAATTTTTTTTGAGAAATAGTACATGCAAAGGTTCCAACAAACTGAGGCATGTTTGTCAAGTCTGCAACTATATGACATCTTTCTAACATGGTCTCTGAAGTCAATCTCACTACTTGATTTAATGCTCCATCTTACATTGTCTTTGCTTGATACTGGTTTCATCATTGTGAATTCTTAGTTTCAATTTATGTTTTCTTTATTTGTGTTTGTATATATATATGATCAATTTTCTTTACTAAATGTCTATTGTTATTCTTTTTTACTACAGGTGTAAACTAGTTCGAATGATGCTTTTGCTGATCTCTTCTCAAGCAAGTTGGAGTTGAGTAGAAAGGTTTTCTTTGATATTTTTACTTTGTACTGTAGATAGTTGTGGGATATTTTTTTCTGTTTCTTTTGATGGATAATTTTTTTTTTTCCGCTTTTGCTTTGACGGAGATTAGTGTGTTGCCAGTTTGTTGAGATAATAGTTTAATACAAATTTGTAAGTGATATTTTTGTTTGAATGGATTGTATTGGCTTTTTTTATTGGCTTGAAAGATTTGATGAATTTTTTTTTTGTCAAGCTATTTAAATATAAATGTAATTCGGGGGACAAAATTATTTATTATTGAAGAGGTTTATTTTTAAAAAAATTAATGACGAAATGTTCGGTCACCGATTGAACTTAATTTGAAATTATAGGTGACAAATTGTTTCTCACGTTTAATATTTTTGGTAAATTTTAAATACAAAATTATGGGTGACGAAAGTTTTTTCTCACCTATATTGTTTATAGAATAATTTGTAAGTTACTATTTGTGACGAAATTGATGATTGGTGATAAAAACATGTTAAAATAGTGACAAAATATTTTGTCACAAAACAGTCACTATAGATGAGAAAATAAATTTCGTCACAAAATAGTCATTATAGGTGAGGAAATAAATTTTGTCACAAAACAGTCTCTCTATAGGTGAGAGAAATAAAAATTTCGTCACCAGGTGACTTTTTGTGACGACCTTTAAGTGAGAAAATGGTTTTGTCACCTGATTTGTCACCTATACTATTTGAGAGAAAAAACATGCAATTGGAGACAAATTTAAGTCGTCACCAAATATCAAAATTCTTGTAGTGATAAATGGTAACTGGTTCATCCCCTCACATACAGAAACTCGAACGAAAGATTTATACGTAAGGGGGAAGAACATAAAAAGATAAAATCATCACAGAAATGTGTGGCGAACACTTTTGCTTCCAACCAGAAATGTGTGGGGAAGAAGAGAAAAAGATAAAAGCATCATAGAAATGACCGCCGAAGACTTTTAGCCTTCGACAGCGTCAACTCAGACATTTTTAGATTGTCCAAATCTAACCTCAGTTTAGTTATTCACTTAATATTAATAATATTTTTTGGATAGATTTCTATTATTTTTCTATATTCATTTTTAAAAAATTTATTACCCTGCACCGGGAGATTGTCGAGCCTGGGGAGTTGCGGGGTTTAATGTACTTTATTAGTATTTGTTTTCCTTAATTTAATGTACTTTTTAGGTTTAATGTAGAATAGCCAGTCTTCAGATTCTGCAATTCTAATATTTTTTAGAGCTTTTCTTTTGTTTAAATGAGTTTTTCTTTAATCCATTGATAGTTTTGAAAAAGTCAAAGATTGCAGTGCACAAAAACATATCCATTAATGAAAATTCAGGCCTCCCAAAATTAAAGGCTTTAGACAGTAACTTTATTGGCCTAGTGCTATGTGAATAACACATGCATATCACGTTTGGATACTGTAGAACAGTAGATGTGATGCCCTAGCTGTCATCATACGATAGTCAAATATGACATATGTTAGTATAGGTGGGGTAATTTTTGTTGGAAAATGGTTTAGAATGAGAATGATTTTTTTGCTATGTTTAAAGTAGAAATTAAGTGAACTTTGCATCTTATTTAGGGTGTGTTTCGTTGAGTATTTTTTTTTAAAAAAAATTTAGAAGTAATACCTGTAAATTATGTTTGAGAAAAAAAATTTCAAATATTGTTTGGTTTATTTACCAATCATTGAGTACCATTACATCATCATGTTTGTCAACGATTAATGCATTAAATAGTCATATTTGATTATCTTTTTGTCATGTCTGACGCAGTTTATTTGATTCCCTTTTAGTCGTTTTTTTTTTAAATTTTATTTTCAAAAAAAATTTAAAAATTTATGGTTGACTTAAAAAAAATATTTCGAGATTAATTGCTGATTCAAAATTTTAAAATAATTTTTTTTGTTAATAGAATATGTGCACAAAGCACGCAACAAGAAGTTTTGTTTTAGACATAATACTCTTTTTTTTCGAGAGAGAGAGCGCATTAAAAATGCCATAAAAAATTGAATTCTCTATTTTTTTTTTTGCGAAACACTTACACCGAACAACATCTCAAGGTATTTTTTTTTTCAGAAATCATTTCAGAAATATTCCGCCGAACATAGCCTTAATGTGGGTCTTAAAGTGAAAGTTGTTCACATTTGATAAGAGATTACATTCATGTTATTTGTTTGCCTAAATCATTAATGGAGTGAATGAAATTCAACTCTATAAAGCTTCACTTGAGTCTAAGAAATTGAGATTGAGTTCCACATAGCAAATTTAGAAGAATCCTAGTGGGTATATAAAACCCAACTTTGAATAAGAGTTGGGCCCCAAAGGGTACCAAAGTTTTATCCACGGGAGAGAGCCTAGAGTAAGTGGGTTTCAATCTATTTACCACACACATGCACGTGTGCGCCGCCCGGCCACGGGTTCATGGGCTTGTGGTCTTGGGCTTCTTTCGATAACCTTTTCAGGTCAAATTTATTTAAGTTATTTTTTTGTTAAATTAATTTTAATTACTCATACTAATTAAGGGTGATGGTTCGCACCCGACTGGACGGTTCAGTTCAGATTGGACAAACACAACCAATGATCAACTGGTGTATTTTTGCACCTGTTTGGCTGCTCAGGAAAGGCACGTTTGCCTATAAATATAGAGGTTTTCGTTCAATTTTAGTAATTCAAAAAATTCGAAGTCCCTCTTGCTGTCATTTTGTCTAAATTCTTTTCATCCATTTTTACGTTTCAGAAAGTTCAAACACTCTATGGTTTGTTGTGCACACGAATTGTCATGCTTCTTTTATGTGTGTTGGCCATTGTATCCTGGGAGACGAGCGTCCAGCAATAGCAAGCAACGGGTGAGGGCAAATATCGTCTTAAAGAGATAGTCTAAGCACTGGACTCCGACCTTACCAGTACCTTCGCAACAATATTAATTTCAACAAGTAATCTGTAAGTTTCCTGATCCTACTATTTTTTTTAGTATATACATTCCACCCTTAACTTAAACAAGTTATAAATAGATTAGATTTATCTGCTATAATTTTATTTTTATACGTACAAATACATTTCGCGGTAGATTATGAACAACAATTTTCTCAATCAAGGTGGAAAATTAATATCACTTATTGAGCATGAATTATGCTCTCTTTTTTTTGACTTATCACCTCCAAGATAATAAATCGTCAAAGAATCCACCGCCGCTATGGCGAGAAGGCACTCCGATAATTAAGTTAGACAAAGCTCACAAGAGTTTATGTAAATTAATATAATATTCTCTATTAGTGCTTGAGTTAGTGCGTACCTTCATTATGGACTTGAATATTTATTTATAGACTTTGTGACTCAATCTCCACAATTATCTTAAAACTTTTACCTCTGGTCAAAATTGAAGTAGGAATGCCTTCTGATTGGTCGCTAATGAGATAAATTTAATCTAGTTCTATTTAGGACATTCTTTTACCATTATTGTTTTATTCAACAATAAACTCCTCATTTAAGTTGAATTGACCTTGTACTTCTCATCCTTATCTGATTCGAACCTTATCCCAACATATTTGGGGCTCCTTTTTATCTAGTACTTGAGACTGGCAACTGCCTTTTTTAGATCGGTAACATCCCAAACCGCCCTTCTCAGGTCGACAACATACTAGACCGCCCATCTCAAGTTTGCTGGTCACTGAACCGTCCTTCTTAGATCGAGTAAATATGAATTGCCTTTCTCAGGTCGGCCGTGCCCTCATATGATTGGTACATACACAAGTGTGTGAGAACTTATTTGTCGAACTATTTGGACAGGCGAAGCTTCTAGGTTATACGTTTATAGATATTCCCTTCTTGGATAAATATCCCCTCAACCGTCATTTTAGAAATCGTATTGTCACATTAAATGCGATGCGACATGATGGCAGTTTGTTTATAGGTCGACACGCTTTTCGCCCATGTCGGTTCCCACCGCCATAATGGCCTTTCTAATTCAAATTCCCTTTTCCCAAAAAGGGATTTTCACTCTTCATATTCTTTCTTCTACATTTCATCTTTTACTTTTCACCTGTTCATCTCCGTGCACTGTTCAACGCTAGTTTGTAGAGAACTTAGAGAATCTAGAACTTCAGTCTCTCGTCGTTTTTCCTATAAGTTCCTTTCGACTCCTCGTCGTTTCTTCACTCCGTTTTCTCTCTTCCCCATCCATTCTCTAGATGGGGATATTTAGGCAGCTTTTAGATACCCCAAGAAAAATGGTGGAGTTCTGCCAGCGATACAACATCCATGATGACGTTATAATTGAACTGAACAGACCCGACAATCTTCGTGACGGGAATGATCAAGATACCTCATGTCCCCCTTATGGCCATTACTGAGGGTGGAGTTCATTTCCGCCTTCATCGTCTTCTTCGTGAGATTATCTGTTATTGCCACCTTTACCTTATGCAAATTTCAATAAATAACTATTGAATAATTATGTGCGTAGCCGAACTTGATAGACTAAACAATGCCAACTTGGGTGTCCGTGAAATTCAGTTTCACTACAACTTGGTGAAAAAAGACGGTGATTCATATTAGTTAAAGAATCTATTAAAAATAGAGAATAGTCACTGGTCTCAATGATTCCATCCGAGGGAATGATGATGACTTTGTCATTGTCATGAGCAACTGGGAGATCGGTCCTGGAGAATTCAAGTGGCCTAGATAGTACATCCCCAGACGGTTCAGAGTCATTCGGTAGTTCCCAAACCCTTATTCTATTTCTTATTGCCTTCATAGCTAATTTCTTGAAAATAATGTTTTTTCACTATCTTGCAACCACCAACTGTGATCATGGCAGGAAACTCGGGAACATATAGGCCGAAGAGGTGAAGAAGGTCATTGGCTAAAAAGGTCCTTCGAGTCAGATTTGTGCACGATGTCCAAAGGTTCTTCTCCCATACGTGTCGAGGCTACAGAGGCTACATCAAGAATTGATCTGCCCCCAAGGCCATTGTTGTTGTAGCCGAAGTCGAAGGTCATATCCCCAAAGCCATTCCTCTCCTGTTCTTGAGGGTACCTAATCGAGTAACCATCGGTGTCGTCGAGGAAATCCCCAGCACGTCTTCCAGTACCTCAACTACAAGTCAATCTCAATCTGGTTCCCCTCACCATCAGAACACCGATGACTAGGAACAAATAGACAATGCTATCAGGGCACAAAATTATGATGTCCCAAAATTGAAGGACCTGATGAAGCAGGTTAGGAGACCTGTCCAAACTAAGAGAAAAACCACGCTTCCTAAGACCAAGGTCATTCCTCCTGCACCAACTAGCAGTGAAGGTGATCCCCTCATGCCTTCGAGAAAGAAGTTGTGGAAGAAATACGACTCTAGGCCTACCGAGAAGGGAAAGTCACATGAAAAGGCAAAGTTGCCTAAGAAGGCAGAGGTGTGGGCCTCGACGATGCTGGTTGGCGGACACAACTTGTTACGATTGTCAACACTGTGAAGGATCTGGATGTTGCCCAAGCCGTCATGCTGCCGATGGACGTCGAGCCATTCAAAGATGCTGACGACCATACTTTGATGCAGTCAACAATTGCCCATAGTATTTTTGTAAGTATTGCACTTCTGCCCGTATCAAGTTCACTCATTTCATATCTTAAAGGTTGCGCAAGATTAAAAAAATAAGGCACTGTAGCATATTGCTTTATCCCCACTTTTTAAAACAAGTGAGACGAAGGCCTTGTCAAGAAAGTTCTTCAACCAAATTCTATATTTATGGGGGAAAAGAAAACACAATGGGTCATAGTAAGTTGTTTTTTTCAAGCAATGATCTTGCATGCGAAGGATGAGAACCTCTATTGTAAGATCTTTACCTTTAATTTTGGCAAAATTGTTGTCAAATGGTATCATAAATTACTATCGTGTTTCATTACATATTGGTGCCAATTGGTGGAGGAATTTGTGGCAAGGTTCTTAACAAACCGAGCTCAACCAAAGCAATTTGGCTATTAGATGGACATGAAGAAGATAGTTGATGAAAACATTTAGTAAAAACTAGAATTGTACCCACCTTTAAACTAGGCCTACTTATTTGTGAGGAGCTATACGAGTCTCTCGTGATGATTTCAGTCGACAACCTCTCCAAGTTGATGGAAAGGGTGGACCAACATGCGAAATTATAGGTGGAGATCCTTAGGGAGATAAACAGGAGCGCTATCAAGGACCACAAGACTAATTTAACCAAAGGAGCTGAGAAAAAGGCCAAGAATGCCAAAGAGGAGAAAGGAAAGTATTTATTTCTTAGAACTATGCACTGGTGATCGTATTGAAGATCAACAAGTTTAACGAGAAGAGAATCTTAATCGACCAAGATAGTTCAACGAAGATCATCACTTTGGGGGCTTCAAGAGGATAGGATTATCCCATGTCGATCTTTATGGTTGGTGTAAGCTCCATCGTCCTACTCGTCACTACTGTAGTGGAACTTCCGCGCTATCTACCAAAACAACTGTGCCTCTCGTCGTATTAATTTATTACATGTTGTTTTTAATTTTCTAGAAAGAGTTTGTTTAGGCAAGTGGAAGAAATCAATTTATTTGTATTTGTTTTTTTATTCATGTAAAGTCGCTCCAGCGACAGTGAAGTCGCTCCAGCGACTATGGAGTCGCTCCAGCGACATGTTGGTCGCTCAAGCGACTGTTACGCGTCTATAAAATCAAAATTAGGGTTCTGAGCAAATGACGCATGAAGAGAGACATATTTAGGGTTTTTGGAGCATACGACGTCCTATAGAACTGAATGGTGAGTTCATGTTCTCAATCAAAGTAAGACTTGAAGATTCAAGACGGAAGTAAATCAGTTACGGTGCGGTGAACGTGGATTCGGCAAATCAACCTGGGAACAACTTTGAGGAGTCATAGTTGTAAGTATAGGTTTATTTGTAATCGCACAATGGTTATTATAGTGATTGATTTCTTCCCGTGGTTTTTACCCTTTTAGGGGTTTTCCACGTATATGCATGTGTTGCTATTTATTCTCGCTTAAAAATAGCATATGATATATCTAGAATAAGTTAGTACCGTTTTTCAGTTGGAAACTTATCCCTTATCGACTTTACTGTAGAATCGTATGGCCATTGGATGTAGTCACTCTTCCCATTTAGGCAAGGAAGGTGACGACAGATAGAATATTGTTCGTGGTGCTGGACGCGTCTTCTTCTTAGAACACCATAGTAGGCCAACATGGATGTACGACATGGGTACATTTTCGTCCACCTAACACTAAACGATTAAATTCTCACGATCCAATAATATTGAATGTGCTCACATAAACTAACATAATAACAAGAAACTGCCTTGTGGCTTCCATCAAACACTAGCTGACATCGGCAAGCGGGGCAAACGCCCTGTAAGGTGATCGACAAGCTTGCCATATTACTAAGAGAAGGTGAAAAAAAACTCACAAGAGAAATAAAAAATATTGCAATTTTATTGATTGAAGAGATTGATTGTTACAATGGTAGTATCTGATTAAATAATTAGAAAACCTAGCATCTAATAATGAAAATATGTAATACAAAAAAAAAGTAGTACAAATTGTAATGCAAGGCAGTACAATGTGTACTACACAAGCGTAGTACAATACGTTCTACTTTCACAGAACCCCAACCCCCCCCCCCCCCCCCCAAAAAAAAAAAAAAAAAAACTTAGGATAGTGTTGTTGTAGACATCGTAAGTTTGTCGAGAAGATAACGAAAGCAGGCAATAGTATGCGTCTTTGTGAAAAAATTTGCCAATTAGGAAGTGGAAGGAACGAAGAGTAGGGTGATGGTGCCAGTGTGAAGGTGCTGACAAACAAAGTGATAGTCAATTTTGATGTGCTTTGTGCGCTCATGAAACACGAAATTGTGGGCAATTTGAATAGCTACTGTCACAGAAGAGTGGTGTAGTAGAATCTAGAGAAACACCCGTATCAAGGAGAACCAACATAACCAAACAACCTCGGCAGTCGCATGTGCCATACCACGATACTCAGCTTCAGCTGTAGAACGAGTAACAACAAATTATTTCTTGCTTCACCATGAAATAAGAGTCTCCAAGGAAAACACAAAGGCTAGAGGTGGGTTTTGATCATTAGGATCACCGGCCCAATCAGCATTGGCATAGGCACGAAGAGATAATGCAGAAGTAGAGGAGAATAGAAGACACTGATATATTGTGCTACGAACATACCGCAAGATACGGAGGAGAGCAACCCAATGGGTAGTGTGAGGGGCAGATACAAATTGACTGACAATATGAATGACAAAGAAAATATCTAGCTGGGTCACTGTAAGATAAATAAGACATCCAACCAGCTTGCGATACAAAGTAGGATCATCGAAAGGAACACCATCATAAAAAGAAAGTTTGACATGCAGCTCTAGGGGAGTGTCAACACGTTTTTCATCCGTGAGATTGGCCTGAGCAACAACCTCATGGGCATACTTAGTTTGAGACAAGAGATAACCTTTGAGAGAAGAAGCCACTTCAATACCAAGAAAGTAACGGAGGGGACCCAAATCTTTCATCTCAAATTCACGAAAAAGATGAGACTTGGCCTCAGAAATAGTAGTAGGGTCGGAACCTATGAAGGATCCACCTTTCCTTAGCTTGCATTTTCTGCTAATAGTAAGAACTCGCCCAAGTTGGCTAGGGCTATTTCCATATCTTCTTTGTATTCAAACCAAAAAGTAAGATAATCGTAATAAGGTGGGTTGGAGCAGTAGAAGCATTTGATGTTGTGGACAAAAAAGAAAGCGCCAACTTGGCTATTGTAACTTGTCCCGTTGATCTTAAGAAAGGGAGCGAGATTCCTTCCTAGATTTTTGAACTAATGTCTGCTTTGACAATAGTTGTAATTGAACTACGAGCGACAAAGCTTTTGTAGCTCAGCTTATATCAAAGTAGAATATGAGTAGCTCGATCAAAGCCTCCCTGTTTGGGCCGTCCTTTGTAGGTAGGGACCTTCTTCAAGTAGTCAAGATGGTTGTCGTGCATGTTCCCTTTGGCATGAAAGTTATAGTGTACTGCTACAAAACAAAATAATACAAAGATGTGAGTTTAGCAAAGTAAAATATGCACTAAAAATGGCTATAACATTATGAAAAGGCACTAATAACATTTTTCAAAGATGTACGACACACGGAGATTGTCTTTGTCCTCGGTATCAGGAGTAGTTTACCAGTCCCCAATGACTTTGAAAAAATCATCATCATTGCCCCCAGCAAAATCAAGTAGATCAATGACTGTACGCATTTATTTGTTTCATATTTTGAGGTAGTATATTTTGGATTTGGTTCGGACCATGCCATAGTTTGCTGAATGTCCCACAACCCCAGATTGGTCGCAAGAATCCTATTGAGCTCCACAATTCCCTTCATGATTTGGAAGACGTTTATAGTATTTGCATTGGGGTGAGTTGGTACCAGGATAAAAAGAAAACCACCCAAGAGAGGGTGTAGGGAGAATTTGACCATGCCTTTAACTATTGTGATTGTTGGCCTACGAAGTGTATCCTAGGTTGCTCTTTCTTAAATGGCACCGGGGGCAGCGAATTTGAGGCTCACATCATATGGGATGTGGTACCAACGATAAAACTCTAGCATTTCTTAGGTATATTGCTATCGGCTCTATAAATGCACATTGATGCAATAAAATACTTAGTCGAGAAGATATGAGAAGGAGAGATGGGATATGAGGACTTATAGAGGTATAGTTGGTTCTGACTTTTTCAAGAACGCTGAGGGGAATGGCTATGACAAACGACCTCTGGAGTAGGAAGAATACCACAAAGGGTGAAGAAGATAAAAGAATTTAAAAAGGGTAAAGTGAAATAGAAGAGATAAAATAGTAAATTGAAAAAAGAGACGTTAGGGATTGGGGCCACATGCAAAGGAGGACGTTAGTCGCCCAAACGTTTTCACAAGCTTTTGTTTGCATTTAGTGCGCCTGTGCGGATGATTAAAGCATATCCATTCGAACAAAGATGGTGTTGATTAGTGAGTGCAGAGCAAAACTGTGTAAAGATAAGCTTTATCTATTTTGGTTGATCAATTAGGAGCAATCAAAACTGTGAACACTTGGAGAAGGTAAAACTTTTGGATTTTTTCAAATAAATAGACAAGAAGCAAGGTCGGCAACACAATGTTCTTGTACACAACCATGTAGTCGAGCAGATCGATATGTTGGCCAACTAGAGAGAGGCGGTTGAATTATTTTCGGACTATGGCAATCAATAGATAAAGATTCAATAGTTCGGGCCACATATAGATGAACAAGGATGAGAAATCATAGGTCAATTTAACTATAACAAAAAGTTAAATTCAAAACTGTTAACTTTAATAGTATAGATAAAGTCTAACTTTGAAGAGTTCGAATAAGATTTATTTTGTTAGGGGTCAATTGTGAATAAATGTACATTGCTACTAATGAGGAGTTAGTGATTGAGAGAAACTTAAATTTAGTGAGAGGGAATCTTAGTATAAAGAAGTACCTCCTCAAGTTAAAAGATACGTTGTAATTATTATTACATGTACTGAATATCAATTACTGGCTTGATTATTAAATTATTTTCCCGCAGATTAGAGACGCATGATTATTTGAGAGATTACGTTTTTGACGAGAGAAAAGGTTAGGCCAAATTGGAAAAAAGTTATCTAGGTAATTAAAAATATACCAAGGTACATTTTCAAGTAGGTTTTTTTGAAAAGTAAAAATGTGTAGTAAGTCATCCACCCAAAGCAAAAACAATTTAACGCCGACGTTAATCCGCCTTCGACCGGCTGTAATTCGAACTTCCATGCCTTTTTTTAATTTCCGGTGGAACTGATTCGACCTTCAATGGTCGAAACAACCAAAAAAACCTAGTGTCTGAATAACACCACGTTCGCATGGATCCCCACAGCGCCGGACATCGAGAGTGATCGACCCTAAGGTCCGCAAGGTCGGCTTCTTTGCCCCCGCCGCCGCACCGTTGCTGGGCCGTACTCAGTCGGGCCCGCCGGGGCCTTCTTCTCCTCCGCTGTCAGGTTCCCCTTCTGGCAACTCACTGTCGCCTGTCATGATTCCGCCGCCGCGCCACGCCTCCGACGACCTGTCCTCTTCCCTTGCCCTGCCACAACACTCGTCGCGTGCTGTCGGCGTTCCGGTGCGGGCGGCTTCGTCGGCGCTCCGGAGGAACTCCATCGATAAGGTTCCCGCCGTCGTTGGAAGCTACAACCAATTCGAGTCGGTCCTGGGGACCTCCCCACCCTCATCGGTGGTTTCCCCTTCGAGTAGAATTGGAGACGGAGAGTTCTCGGAGGAATCGGCCAATTGGATCCGAAGAAGTAATTCGGGGAAATTGGCTTCGTCTGTTCCTACCGGCAATTCCGACTGGACGGTGAAGAAGGCTCAGGAGGTGTCCGGTATTGCTTCTCTTTTCTTATTGCATCCATTATTTTTCTGTTTCTGCATTGTTTTATGACATGGAGGGTAAGGATCAATGTCTGAAGCGTTGCGCGGCAATTCATCAATGGAATTTGAAAATTTTGCCTTTTTTAATGCCTTTAGTGTAGTTTTGGTTGGTGGAAACGATCTGCTCCGTTGAAAGTTTGGTTTATTAGTGAAATGGAATTAAAACTTAGGAATGTTCTAATTTGGAGGTTTTTTATTCTGGGTAGGATACATTAAAGGTTGTGATGTTGATTTGATTACATGGTTGCTGACTTGACTGGAAAATCAAATTGATTGTAGTATGGTTCAGGAACTAAGTTAGGTTTGAACCACTTGATTAAGCTTATATTCAATGTATATCTTGTTTGTTCGAGGTCCTTCGAATTATCCTTTCAGGGAAATGCATGCTGCTAGACGAGGTCTCTTTAGGGCTGGTGTACGACAGGAAATAATGAGAAAAGGGAACAACATCCAAGACACGAGCTTGACTTATAAAGATAGTTCCTTGCTTCTTCTGTCTAGCTGTACTAAGAGTAATAAACCTATTTCTAGTGTTCTGATAGCCTTATGGAAGTGAATCTTGCAGTCTTAGAGATAGTTACAAAGACACTGTGAAGGAAAAGTTAGTGACAGTTGAAGTATCTGTTCATGAAGTGTGGAGAGGGACACAATGCCCCCTCTACATGGTCTAAATGAAGGAAAACCTTCTCTATTGGATGACTCAATCATGTCAATCAATATTAGAAGAAACTAAGGTACTCCAGTGTTTACTATTTTAGTTTTGTCCAATATCTACTTAGTTCTCCATTTGTCAATGTCCAGAAGACCACACCTGTCAGCTCTTTGACCGTCTTGCTTTCTCTTCAATTATTGCTGTGCTTTCACACCTATCTCTAAAATACTCAAAACATTTCACGGGTACAGTAGAAAGCTACATGCTGTTGTGCAACTCCTTTCACACCTGTCGGCTCTCTGATGTACTTCTCCCTCTCTCCATCACACTCCATTCCATAAAATAAAGAAATAATACATCATCTCATCCTAAACCTTCTAAGTTTTTCATTATATTTATGCAGAGATGCCCCAATGAAACTACTTCATCTCCCTCCATTTATTTGGAAGTCTCCATTGGAGTTTTGTCATGTAACATTCGTTGAAGCCAGGAGTAGTGTTCTTGTATGTGGAATTAGTCATATAAGAAACCCTACCTCCAGGAGTGCCAACGAAGCAAACATGACTGAAAATTGGTATAAAACTTCTCTAATTCCTTTGCAAAAGCTATATTGTTATGAACCATTGACCTCATTATTTCACCAACCATCGACTTTCTTGCCATATGTTGTTGTAACTGTTATCAGAGATGAGAGAAAGTGTATAGGGTGTTAATGAACCCTAACACATAAGAGTTGTATTTATATTATTGCTCACCACATTACATGTCTTACTTAAGCGATGTGGGACAAACACATAAACTAAGCATAAACTATTCTAACAGTAACCACTCTGTAATATCCACCTTTTCTAGAGTCAAATGTCCGACCCATCTGTGTGATTCGATTGGTGGTAGCTTGGACTTAGGAGCTTATGTCCTTCAATTAACATGTGTGAGATGGAATAGATGAATAATGTGATGTTGGCCTCTATGAGGCCTCCTTTGGTCTAAATTATCTGGTATTAATGTCACTGTCTTTTTGGTCATTTTTTTCTATTTATCAAGTTTGCTTTTCAATTTTGAATTAATCATTCGTCTTGACGAAAGGAATCTTAAAAATAATAAAGTATAATTAAAAGTCTCATAAAGTTCACGAAAGACAAAAAAGGCGAAAAAAATCAAATTTTCACTATTTTTAGTGTCTTAAGTGTCGTGGACTCATCTTATCTAGACTTGTTTTCAATTTCAATCCATATTTTTATACTTTTTCAATTCCTTTCGTCGAGACAAATTAGAAATGCATACAACTGGACGAAAATCATACAAAAAATAACGAAGTATCAAATAATACCAACTGTCGTTAACAAAATAATTCAGTTCAGTAATTCCCTTCGAATGCATAGGTCCATAGGCCAGACTTCATACTTTTGCTTACAGGCACTGTGTACAAGCATAAGTATTTCCCTCTTTCTACCTGTTTGGGAATGTGTACTGAGGAAGTTATGGAAAAATGCTGCGGGTAAAATTGTCCAAAAATGAGTATATTGAGGTTTTTTACTTGTGGATAAGATTGACGATAATAGGCTGAATCAGATTTTGATGGAAAAATGTTGTGTCGTTTTACATCATGGAGTTCATGGTGACCTTTCATTTACTGTCAGTGTAGCATTTTAGGTCACATTAACAGCCACGGTTAGCTTATTGCCTTCTTGTGCTGATATACTTACATTTCGATTGCATACTGTTCATTGGTATTAGGTTATTTTTGTTGAAGGATTGGCATGTATACACATACATGTGTGTGTGTGTGTGTATAGAGAGAGAGAGAGAGAGAGAGAGAGAGGGAGATGGGGGTGTGTAAGTTTAGTGTCACGTGATGAGAGTAGTTTAGTATGGTGGATGATTTTCTCAATCTAATGGAAAACTAATACCTCAATAACCAGCAGGAATTATCTTTCTTTCTCTCGAACTTTGTGATCTGCAAGACAGAAAACCGTTAAAGAACCTTCTGCCTCTATGGCGAGAAGGCACTTTAATGATTAAGTCAGAACAAAGATCACAAGAATCTCTCTAATTAAATAGCTCTAGCTATGAGTATGTGTACCTTTCACCATGACTCTGCACCTTAATTTGTAGACTTTGTGACTATAATCTTTCCAATTCTCTTAGGACTCTAATTCCTCATTAGAATCGAAGAAGAACTGTCTTCTGATTGGGACTCCAATTTTCTTTTGTACTTAATCTCTCTCTCTCTCTCTCTCTCTCTATATATATATATATATATATATATTCTTTTTGTGTATTTTAAGGTGTAATTAAGAAACCCTGAACACTTTTCTCTTATCTCTAATGAAATGGTATCAAAGCGTTAACTTCGAAACCCTAACATCAAAACCTAACCCTAATCAACCACCGCCATCGCCTTATGCCTTACTCACTCTCACTCTCACCCAGTTGTTGTTCGATAAGATCAACCGTTGCTTGGCGTTGTTCAATCAGTCAAGCCTCGCAATTATTTTCTCCTTTTCTCGCGATCTTATATCAGTCGATCTCTTTAGCCCTCGATCTCATCAATTGTGGATCTCCTATACGAGTTGTTTGCATGATCCGTCTGCATGATCTTAGATAAGCCTTGCTCAGATCAGTCAATCACTTCATATAGGTCGTTCTTTCGCGATTTCATTCGATCAGTCTTCAACTAGCGGGATTTCGTTACTCTTTGATCCACCTGTAGTTCATGGTATTGGATTTCTAGTTTGAACCTTGAATTTCGAGTGTTGTTTCCCATTTATGTTAATCAATTCCTACTACTAGTAATGAATGTCTCCTTTTTTATGGGTATTTCCATTTGTGTTGAGGGACATTCATTATCTTACTATATCCAGGGTTGGTTTTCTTGTGTTATATTGGGCTAGTAAGATCACATGGTTGCTCAGAGAGGTTATCTACTACCAGTGAAGGGAATCTTGGATACGGATTAAATATTGGGCTAATGCGTCATGAGAAATGAGAGGGCATTCATTGACCAAAATTGCTCGGTATTCAGAAATCTTGATAATGAGGTCCTTGGCGATGAGTGGAATCTTCTCACGGACTTCCCACACAAACGTAAGCTTCCGGCTTGGAGGCTTGGAAGCAGGAGTTGTTAGATTGAGGCCCGCCAATTTTGCAAAACAAAAAAGAGTGAACAAAGAAAAACCACTGCACGGCTAAAAGAACAAAGGCACTTTGCATTCAAAACCAACCAGTAACCTGAGGAAATTGACAGTTTCCTCGGTACCACTGCCGAATAGGGCTCCTCGGACCCAAACTCCCAGTTGGCAGACACTACTAGGACGTCGTTGTCAGTAACGCTTGGCGTACAAATCCGAACGAGGGCAGTCTTAGGGCGCTTGGGTTCTAGAAAAGTACAGGCCATTGTTCCCTATACAAGTATTGTAAGCACATCGATTTCTTGGACTCCAAGGCCTATAATGGCAACTTCATTCATAACCTCTTTCCTAGCAATGATTGTAAGGAAATTGACATAAAGTAGCATTTGAACCTCGTAAGCTGCAAGTATGGGATCGAGAACTAGAATCAAATAGTTCTACCCCTAATCTTCGCATGGAATCAAGAAAAGTTCTTTTCTTTGAACCTTTGAATATCAAACACAGAATTGAAAAAACTACGGAAGCAACCTATCTTTTTGAAGTACCTTGCGCTTTCGGAATTAAAAATTGCTTCGCATAAACTGAAAAACACTTGGGGACAAGGAAATTCGAGATATTCTCACGGATCAATGGAAGAACGTAAAACGAATTAAATAAAGCAACTGCCATTTTAAAAGCTCCACGCAAACAACGAAGAGGAATATTAAGACCAACAGTGGTGCTCTAATCTCCATACTAGAAATATCGATCAACTGACTTGACCACATATGCCTTAGCTTGGCTCGTAGCCCACAAGAAGGCCTTGGCTCACCTCCAAAATGTTGTTCGAGGAGATTTTACTCAGTCGGCTTGGTGCTTTAGGATTGTCCAAGCATACACCCTTGACTACTTAAAAAGGGCCGTAGAAGGCACCCACATTGAAGTCGCAAGGGATTCTCTACTCAACCTCACATGACAGTTCGACACCGGCTCAGTCGCATGAAATTACCAAAACGAATACCCTTATGCAAAAACCACTTCGCTAGAGCCAAAGCCTATACTCAGCCCAAACAAACCCCCAGTACGAAAGGCCCATGGGATTACTCAAGAGGGCACCCTTGTGCAAAAAGTACTACTAGACCCAAAGGTGCTACAACCGACCCCTGGCTCGCATAGGAGCATTCCATTTATCCTTGTGTAAACTGGATAATTCTATGATTGACTGAGAACAAACCATGTCATGTTGGAAGAATAAACAATACAAGCAAAGCAACGTTTCAACAAGATACAAAAAGAAAAAATCAAATTTATATTGATTAAAGCTTCAGATACGTACATACAGAGCCCCTTCTTTTAAGAAAAAAGAAAACACAAAAAAGGAAGTTGTTGATCTGCCCAAGTTAGAGACGTCCCATCATCATCCGAATTATGGGCTTGTCTTGATCACCTCTGGAGGAGCAACCCCATGTTGACAAGCACAAAGCCCTTATGAAAGCTCCTGTTCTGGAAAGTCAGAACTTGTTCCACAAAAGAAGCAGTTAGAGAGTCTCTAAGCCCATCCAGGTTGGTCTCTAAGGAATGGATCACCTTCTGAAGTTCTTAAGTGTTACACATCTTGTGGCGAAGATGCACCAAGGTGCTTTCAAGCTGAGAGTCGCACTCTGCATTGTTTGCCCTAGGAGCTCCTGCGCAGCTTGAAGGGTCGAGATCTTCTCAACATCAGAAACTTTAGAGTTGGCGCATTCAAGTCACCAACCAATTAGGCCTTCTCCTAGCGTCCCCTTACCAGCCTCAGCGAAACCTACTTTGCCTTGAGCTATGCCGTCAACATTGCGAGCTTGTCCTAAAGGGGCATGACTCTGTCCTTGACAGATTGGATTTTTAGGATTTTGTTGAGAATCGAGTTGGATTTGGAGGCAAAAGTTGAAAAACAATCGGAGAACGGATCGGAGGTTGGTCTTAGTACATCTGCCCTGTTCCCCACGTTATAATAAAATAGTTATTAAGTAGATATTATTTTTACTTTTTAACCCCTTTACATATATGTGGTGTTAGATAGAATTTAGACTTTATATTTGAAATTTATTTTTAATGTAAAATTAGTATGTTTATTGTGGAATAATTTAATTATGGTATGTTTTTATTAGATGAATTTAAACTTTTTGTTTCGTGGTGTTGGATAGAATTTAGAATCAACATTTTTTAGTGTTGGATAGAATTTAGATTCTATGTTATGTTATGTATTAGTTTTGTAATTGTAGATTTGTGATTACTTTTATATGAGATGAATTGATTTTTTTATTAAAAAATCAGGCAGATCGGGGCGGGGATTCTCAATCTTCGTTTGGGGTGGGAATAAAGGGTGGAGATGAAGGCAGATTTCGGGGATTGGGGACAGAGTGGTGAAATTCGCCCCCGATCCTGCCTCGTTGCCATCCCTACTGTGGCGGACATCCTCCCAACGTCCTCCATGTCCCTCCTACACAACAGGAGTGAGGGCTTGATCCTGGAGCACCTAGTTGCTCGAGAGAATGAAGGTGCCATCTGCAGAAGGATGGACAACCCAGTCCTTGACGTCGATCTCCTAGGACTGATGTGGGGTTGCCCCTTCAACTCTGGCTTTCTTAGTCAGCGACTCAGTATCAAAGTCGAAGAAGGCATCACCCTTGACCTTGGGAGGAAAAACGGAAGAAGCCTCCCACTAGCTGGGGAGCGTCCTCCGCTAGCAACTGTCTGTCAACATTTTCCAAATTGAGAGGCGGGGACAACTTCAACATATGCGGCAGAGGAGGCATCCCGAGCAGCGGTGGCATGAGCAACCACCTCCTTAGTTGATTGCTCTTTTATCCTTCCGCGATCGTCGCCAACAGACTGCTTCTTCTTCTTATCATGCCTCCTCTAGGCAGCCTTCAGATCCAGCACTTTTGCTGCCGGTGGTGGATCCTCTGGATATCGATGGGAGAAGCTTTGACAAATGATTTGGAATAGGGCAACTAAACTGTTTTATGTGATGCAAAGGGGTCCTTGGCAGGTTCAACAACAGGCTCTCTAGAAGACACCTTGATCACCTCCTCCGGTTGCTTGGGATCCCTTGTGTTATGCTCGTACGATTCAACAGCCGGCCTCTTCGTACCCAGAGATCTGATTGGAGGTAGTCAGGCTTCAAATAAGGATCCAACCGTTGTCCTCTTCGGATGGAATGTCCTTCAAGGCAATAAAGGTCCGATCAGAGGGGTAGTAGTTCAGCAGTACGTGAATTATCCGACCCAACTTCTCTGCTTGCACATACCTTTGTACACTTGAACTCGGCCAAATTTTGCTAGAATGACTGTGTCCAAACTTACCAAGCTCCTTGCATCTGCCCTACCTGAAAAGAGAAAATGAGCACAATATTGGGAAGACATCTAGTAAATATGAAAAATAACAAAAAAAGAAGATGGACTCTCAGTAAGAGCCCTCTCTACTGAAGAAATGCTATTAGCTTCTTGGGCCCCGATTGGGAACTCCCATCACTCTGAGACCTCAACCAATAATGGGTTCAAATTTTTGGCGTATTATGGATGGGCCTGGACCAGATTGTACTCACTACTTTGGGCCCGTAGGTGAAACTTTTGGAGTTTTTACGCGCGGTCCCTCTATCGGCCTTTTGGGGGTGACACTTGATAGAATAGGAGTGGCGGACGGCGAAGAAACCAAATTGGTTCCAAGAAGGGCGTTAAGCTCCTCAACCCAGATATTATCCAATAGAAGTTATCGGTTTCGTGATAAGAGGTAATGCCCCAAAAGAAGAGGGCCTTGCGGAGAAGATTACTAATAGGAAACCTGACTCCGCTCTCTACTATAGCCATCAAAGTGAAAATCGTCGAATTACTGCCAGCGTTAAGTGCCGGCCTCTCATCTTTCTCAGGAAGGCAAACATGTACATTATTAGGAATCAAGTGGGTTCCCTAAACTTTTCAATGTTTTGCACAGAGAAAATTCTCTTTAAGGTGGCTGCCATTGGAGAGTTGGGAAGGGGATGGACTTACGAATGCATAAAATTAGAAATCAGTCAAGGCGATGGAGTTAAGGCTCTCGGACTGATCATAAAAAGTAAATAACTCTTGGCCCTACCCGGTTTATTTAAGCGTGTTTGAGCGGGAATGGAAAAGTCACTTTTCAAGAAAACTACTAGAAAGGACTCCAAAGGGGCACATTGCATTTAACACAGAGGCATTGTTACTAACACGCAGATGACGTCAGAGAGATCAACCGCCAACTCATCTCCTCAGCTGATTAGCTTCTTGTTGCCCAAATCAAAACAACTATGACCGAGCAGCAAAACGTTACGAGGCAATTGTAGGAGGCGAGTAAATCTCATAGCCAACCGATAGATGTCTGAGAACCAACGAGCAATTGACCCGAGAATTAAGGCCTCCTTCAGCTACCACGTCACCTCGAACAACAACCATCTTGATTTACGATCGTATCAGACCGAAGACCTCGGATGACACTGTATCAGTCGACAAGCATCTCGAACAACTCGCTTTCTAATTCTGGGCCTCAAATGATGTCATCTCAAACTAGATGCCGTCCTGGTCGGCTTTGTTCATCAAAATAAAAGGGTGCACTGATTAGTCCTATGATACATCAAATCAGTCCACAATTAAGGATGGCAAATGCAGAAAATGCACTCAAGTGTGTTCATCAAGAAACTCAACAAATTCCTATAAGTAAGAGCAAAGACCCGCCAGTAAGGGGGATCAATCATTTTGGAGACTTACGCCATGCTGATTATTTTGGTATTCCTTACCACTTTTATACGCCAAAACATTGTAACCAATGACATCTACATTTCAATACACATTTGCTAGCAGAACATCCGTTCTACCAACCACTCCTCCTATAGTTGCTAATTTAACTGTCAGAGGGCATTCTGACCACCGGTTGGGCTGTCTCTGACTAGTTGTTCCTTTTGCAACAGACATTTTTTTGATGGTAAGTGTGTATTGGGTTGTAATAAAGAAACCCTAAACACTTTTCTGCAATCTCTAATGACAGTTCTAAAAGGGAATAGCTGCAGGACAAACTAGCTTTGAGTTTTTTAGGTGGTGATTCCATTTAAACAGTTTTTAAGTTTCAATGGTAAGTGTTTTGTGCATGGCTCTTTGTAGTTGAATTGATGACTTTGCTTGCTTATTACGATATTGATAGAATGATAAATATTGCAGAGAAAGGTGGAGGAAAAGGAAAAGATGCAGAAATATCTAATGAATTGCCATCAAAAGAAAAGACAACAAAAGCTGAAAGGCGCGCACTTCAGGAATCTCAACGAGCAGCAAAAGGTGTTGCACAAGTTTCAAGCAGAGGTTTGTGATAGCTTAAGGGAAAACGAAAAATATTGATGCTTCTATATGATTTGTGTTCTGGATGTGGAGAAAGTTTGTAATAGTTTTCATTTTTGTTGGTAACTCTAAGAGGTACATTCAACTTGTCAACTTTTCTTCCATATAGTTCCTGCTGATTAGGATTTGCTGATACCATGTTGGCATCCACATACTATTCACGTAATTGGTAATGTTATTGCTACTATATGGAAAGATTTTTGTTCCGTTGTTCTTTGGAATTTTGATGGCTTGATTTATTTTGCAGAATTCTAATGTTTTCTTAGGAGTTGACTTGTCTTTCAATTTCAAATTACAGTTCTGAATCTCCATGTCTTTAAGACTACAACCAATAGAGTATGTTGATTGTAAAATCTCCGTTACCAAGCAAGACCTCTCTTTTAACTAAATCTTTTGCTGAGTCGCATCGCACTTTTGGACACACAATGTAGAAATGGCCCTCTACATATTCTGCTTCAGGAACTCCTAGAACAAATAAACCCCGACGCCATGGAATAGTGAAACACTTGATGTTCCTATTTGTTTACGTATGCTTATGAATTCTACGAGGCTTGAATGAAGTGCTGAATGGAAAATGTTTGCTTGATAAGGCATATATTTCTAGTAGTATGTGCTTGGGTTTGAATATGATTAGTGGCCTCGGGAACCATGTTCTCTTTCCATTTTCTTGCAAATCTAAAAATGTGTGATTTTAATCAACATAATTCTTACCATTGAAGATTAAGCTATGACCTAACGTATTCATTTTCTTATTGTCTAATTTGTAAGGCCGTTATTGAGTGTGCCTTCCAATATTTCCCATCTTATTTTACATTTCTCATGTGGAAGGTGGCTTTTAGTATTTCCTTCTTTTTTTTTTCACTTTTACCCTAGTTTTGTGTGATTCATGTGATGCACATTTTTAGGATCCCCAATTTGAGTATATTAAGAATACATAAATGGCCATACTATAGAGTTTAGACAATAGTTTTACTCAAGCAAACAATTATACTAGTCTGAATTGCAATTTAGGAGTTACGTTGTAGTTATGAGGTTGATGTAATAGTTTACCTTTTTGTACTTAGATATTCATGTTCCTCATGTGCACCTAATTCATTGATGTTCATTATTATCTTTGGCTGGTTTTTTCCATTCAACAAGAGTGCTTAGGCAAGGGGATCCCTTATCCCCTTTGTTGTTTATTTTGGTGATGGAAGTCTTTAGTAGGATGATTTAGAGGGTTGTCTAGGGGTGCTTTTTGGATGGTTTCAGGGTAGGCAATTCTGATAGAGTTGAGGGTTTGTTTTTTCATTCACTGTATGCAAATGATATCATTGTTTTTTTGTGGTGTGGATGCAACCCTGCTTAGCTATCTTAGAGGGATTTTCATGTGTTTTTTAGGAAGTATCTGGTCTCAAGCTTAATGTGCACAAGTCTGAGTCCTGTGGCGAGAGGTGGAAAGTGTAGATTTCTTAGCGGAGGTTTTAGGTTGCAAGATTAGTTCTTCCCCTTCATCGTACTTGGGCCTTCTTTTGGGTGCTCCTTTCAAGTGCATAGCAATATGAGATTCGGTGGTTGCAATCAAAAGCGTAATTTTCTAGATGGATGAGGTGGTACTGATCGAAAGGGGCAAGGATGACTCTCATTAAGTGCACGTTGTCAAGCTTGCCTACAAATTTTGTGCTAGTATTTACTATCCTAATTTCAGTGGCTGAAAACTTGGAAAAGTTTCAGCAAGATTTTCTTTATGTGTTCCGCGGAAAGAGTTCAAGTACCATCTATTAGATTGGGATACAATTGTTCACTAATTAGGGAAGGGAGTTTGGGGGTGAAGAGGCTTGTTATATTCGATCAAGGTTTACTAAGGACATGGTTATGGAATTTTCTTGTGAAAGGGATAGGTGGTGGGGAAGAGTAGTGTGTGTGGGGCATGGAGAAACTTAGGGTCACTGGTCCTCCCGACAGGTGCGTTTATGGCATCCGGTGGGGCTTTGGAAATGTAATAGGAGAGGGTGGGATGAGTGGTCCTCTTGAGGCATGTTTGATGTGGTGGTGAGCGATTGAGGTATGCCCATCCTTTTATATTTCATTTGGTCATGGATAGGGGAGCCACGTTGACATACTATTTAAAGATGGGTGGGGAAGCAGTAATGTGTGCTATATCTCTTCAAAGGGAGGTGCAGTTTTGGGAGATGGACGAGTAGTCAGTCCTTTTTGGGAATATTATATGATATGCGAGATTTGGGGGTGGGGGAGGATTTTTTTCGATAGAATCTTACTAGAAATGTGTCTTTTAAAGTTAGTTCTTTTTACCATGTTGTGGTTGGCAGTACTCATATAGAATTTCCTTGGAAAGCTATTTGTTGCATTTAGGCTCCAACCAAGGTTTCTTTCTTCGCATGGTGTGCAGCTAAGGACAACATTTTTACAATAAATGATCGTGTTTGGCGTAGCAACGTTTTTGTTAATTGGTGTTGCATGTGCTTGAGTGAAGGAGAATCAATGGCGCACTCACTAAGAATCAATGGCTCATTCGCTAAGAATCAATGGCACACTCGTTTATGTATTGTCTGGTTGTCTGGGACTTTGGACTACAGTTCTTGTATGGTGGAACATGGTGGGCTTCCCCATGTTCAGTGTAGAGTTGATTTAAGAATGGCTTGCAACTCGAGTGGGTTAACGAAGACGAAAGCTTTGGACTATGATTTGACTTTGTTTGATGTGGCTTATTTAGAGAGAGCCCAATAGTAGATATTTTGATGGAGCGGGGAGACCTATTTATAGGATTAAAAATCTTTTTCTTTCTAGTTTGCATTGTTATGAATTCGTGGTGGGCAATCCTATCTTGGGTCGATTTCTTGATATGATTGATTCTTTTGGATTATAGAGTGGAATGTAGTTGCATACGTGTATTTGCTTTCAATTGGTTTTAGGCTTCTTAATGTTAGGACCTTTTTGTCCTTTGACTATATGAGTGCCATCCCTTTGATGCCTTTTTCTATAAAAGTAGTATTAGTTATGAAGAACAAATTAATGTTCATTATCCTAATGCAGATATGAGATGGCTGCTAACGACCACAATAGAGTCGCAAACACATTAGATTTATTTTGTTCTCGCTGTACTTGTGTTTTCTTTCTTCCTTTTTGTGCAATTGTCTCACTCTGCAATCAATCCTGATGTTCTTATAGCTGAGAGAAAAAAATCTGCTGCTGCTTCCGGAGGAGTAGTTCCAGTGCACGAACACACTGGCAAAAGTGTGAAGCAGCCTGTACAAAAGAAAGACGGTCCTTCTGTGGCAGCTTCTGTTGCAGCATCTGAAAAGAAAGGAGGCGATCAACCATCAGAGAAAGATAGGAAGAAAGATGTGCCTCCTCCACGTCTGCAATTCGACGATAAAATCCGTGTCGACAAAGCCAAAAGACGTGCAGTAGTTAAGCAAACTGAAGCTAGAAACAGAGTTGAATTGTTTCAGCATTTGCCTCAATATGAACATGGAACTCAACTTCCTGATCTGGAGGCAAAGTTTTTCCAACTTGATCCCGTGCATTCTGCTGTTTACAAGGTATCCTTTCCGACCATGTTATTGGGAGCTTAAAAATTATTAAATTAATCTCATAACTAAGCATCTGATAGGCCACATTTCATAGTGCTGTGCGATTTTGAATGCATCTGTAATTATTTCGAAGACATTGAAACCTGTATTATCAGGTTTGTTAGCAGTTGATGCGCTCACATTCAATTTCGCATACCTATCCATATCCTTGTGCTAGTGTCCTTGTTGCGTTATGTTTCTGCCTAGATGAACTGTGGTGGATTTGTTTTCCCTGATCTATAGTTTTTATGCATTGACAATATGAGTACTTTTAAAGTAGAACTGTCCAAGACATAATCTATTGCCCAAAATAAAGGTGTGTGATGGAACCAATCAGATCACTGGAACAAATTATGCGAAAGAAATGTACATCTCTTTAGCTTACATCCATATGCAAACTTTAAAAGAAATGTCCAAAATTTTAGGTTGATGAAAACATGCAAACTCTTATCAGGTTGGATTACAATATCTGACCGGAGAAATATGTGGGGGTAATGACCGGTGTATAGCAATGCTTCAAGCATTTGGGGAAGCCATCAAAGACTACTGCACACCTTCAGAAAAGACTCTTGCTAGAGATTTAACTGCAAAAATCAACAGTTTTGTGTCGTTTTTAATTGAATGCAGGCCCCTTTCTATCAGCATGGGGAATGCAATCAGGTTCTTAAAAGCTCGTATTGCCAAGTTACCTTTAAGTCTTTCTGAATCAGAAGCAAAAGCCAATCTTTGTGCAGACATTGATCGCTTCATCAATGAGAAGATAGTACTTGCGGACAAGGTGATAGTCAGACACGCTGCTAAAAAAATCAGGGATGGGGATGTTCTTCTTACATATGGGTTATCATCAGTCGTCGAAATGATTCTTTATATACTCATGACCTTGGGAAAAAATTTCGTGTTGTGGTAGTGGATTCACGTCCAAAGCTTGAAGGCCAAACATTACTTTGCAGACTGGTCAGAAAGGGCCTCAGGTGTACATATACTCATATAAATGCTGTTTCATATGTCATGCCTGAAGTCACCAGAGTTTTCCTAGGGGCTGCCTCTGTGCTGGCAAACGGAACAGTGTATTCAAGGGTTGGCACTTCATGTATTGCCATGGTAGCTCATGCTTTCCAAGTTCCGGTTCTGATTTGCTGTGAAGCATATAAGTTTCATGAAAGGGTACAGCTTGATTCCATCTGTTCTAATGAACTTGGTAAGTCATATGTTCTGTTACTTGATATGCTGCACTGGTTGCTCAACTTCAGCTTTGAAATCATCGTTCTGTATGGTTATCCGATCCTATTTATTCTCTCTACAGGAGATCCAAATGTCATTTCCAAGGTCCCTGGAAGAATGGATGTAAATCATTTGGATAATTGGCCCAATAAGGAAAATCTGCAGCTTCTGAATTTACTGTAAGTTTTCAATAAATTACTATAGCGTCAGTAGAGAGGCTCGTTACTACTGATTCTTGAAGCTGTATCTTTTGGTGTGACTGTAACAGTTACGATGCTACTCCTTCGGATTATATCTCCATGATCATCACAGATTATGGCATGGTAAGTCATATTATTTTTTATTGTTCAATGTTGAGACTTATTTCAAAAGAATTCAAGCATGCTGTAGTAAATGAATAGTTCCACTCAATTATACTATTTAAGGTTTCCATATTGGTTTGTCTTTGAAGGAACTGTTTTAGAAAGAATTAAGTAATTCATTGATTTGGTAGTGTAAAACTGCATTGTAAGGTTTGCGTGCTTAGTTTGCAATTGACATTTTGAATTTTAGTCTCCACTTCTATCCTGTTTTTGTACCGCCACTTATTCTAAGATGAGCATGTAAAGCTCAAAAGCAAAGTTTGTTTCTCGAGTGACATGGGGGTAGCAGAAAAATGGAAGTATTGGAATCTGAATGTCCCAAAATGCTGCAGCTAGTTTTTCCTTGCTATTGAAGCAAGAAACTATGGAATACAGATATCAGATTGGGAAAAACCACCAACCACGAAGTTTGTGTGGCTTTTGCTAATGTTTCTCTCTTTCTTTATGACAATTTGTACAGTGCACTTCAACAGAATGCTTAATTTATCTATCTTGTATCTGTTGAGCTGATTTTTGGGACGTGGTGATTATTGATCTATCCAGTTCTTTGCTAAACAGATTTACTTTTTATTTACCTTTCATCGGAGTTTTTTCAGCCAGTGTTACTTTTCATTTATCATCCACAAAGCAGAGGTAAAAGTAAGTTGGTCTCTCCAATCATTCATTGTTTTTTCCCCATTTTTTGCTTACTGCAGGCCCCGCCAACTAGTGTGCCAGTAATTGTGCGCGAGTATGGGAAAGAGCATCTACTAATCTAGGATTACCGGTATGGCTGCATTGTTGGATTAAGATGAAAGGTATTTGATTTTTTGTTACAGCCAAGTGACTCTGCATTAGGTGATACAACAGCAACACCTGGTGGAGTTTTTGATCTACTCTTTTTTTTTGTATGAATCTGAATAAAATAATGTTGTGTGGCCAAATTTTTCCCTTTCATATGTTGTAAACTGTTCCTTGTGTTGATGATACAGTTTTGGGGCACTTTGTATATATCTTAATAGTTTTTTCTGTAGTCATATTTGCTCTTTGGTTGTTTGAGTTTTCTTGCTTATTAATTTGCACGCATTCTGTTTGTTGATGGGGGTTTTATATTGCCTGTGTGGATCTTGGATTAACTGAGTGGCCGAGTGACTAGAGAAAGAAGGTTCTTTGAATATTGAGGGTTCTTTGGGCATTTTTCGGGTTCACCCGTGGACTTCAAATATGCACTCAATTTTGGTGTAATGGAAGTGCATGAGTCCATTATGGTTATTCATTGCTTGGATGCAACTAATAACTAATTTAGACAGTCCAAGATCTCAGTTGCATTGTTCATCTCTCCGGTTTGAGATTCTCTGTCTGGTTTTTTTGACCGCTCATACTACTGCTGCCTCCCTGTTTACTCTGATGTACTTCCCGCAACTTCTCTCTCTGTGTGCGCGCGCATGCATACATCTAAAGAACTGTTTATTTAGGATTCTACGGAAAAGCTCTGATTCAGTTCTAAGTAAATGGCTTTCTTTTTTGTCTTATATTTTTGTTATGACTGATTCAAGAATTTCCAAAGCCACATCAACGCATTAAAGGGATGGATTAGGGGCCAAGTAAGGTACACTAAATTCAACAGTCTTATGAATCGAGATGTGGGTATTTTTTGGTATCCAAACGATTTGCTGATTGATTTGGTTTTTGGTGACCCAGGAAATCGAGATCAGGGAGGAGCTGCTAAGTTGTGGTGGAGAATTGAACGACTGGAATTCTAATTTTGGCCGCAGGTTTGCTGGCAGTGCGTAAGATTAACCGGATTTTATAAATTATCATATGAAAATATGAAATTTCTTATTGCATCAAAATCAATGGGAAATGGTTGTAGCATACGAAAACCGAATTCAATGGGGTTAGTTTTTACCCCTTAAGCTCCCTGTACTCGCCCAGCAATTTTCAAAATTTTAAAACCTGCCTTGAAATTTTTGTTCGTGTTAACCATCATCAAATATGCAGCACTAACAATACCATTGAATGACACAGAGAATACGGAAAAAAATAATGACTGATGATGTTAGAATCTCCAAGAGCTCTACAAGAATTCTTGTAAAACAAGTCTGAGGAAAGGAGCTTGTCATGGACCCTCCGACGTGAAATTAGTTGGGGTTGCATGGATGCTCTGTATTTAGAGAACGCAAGAGTGTTCCATCAGCCCATCATCTATGAGAGAATCCCTTGATTTATGCATATATATATACTCATTAGAAGCTTTCCATTTTCGAGGTTGACATATGCAAATAGATCAGGCGAAGGAAATGAAATATATTTGCATCTTGCTAGTGTGATCAACCTTTTGCTATTGAATTTGAGGTGGTAAGATAGTGAATGCATTTCATGGTGATTTTTAAGTGATCTATCTGGTATCAGATGACTTAATAGGCTTATGAAGTAGTCTTACCATCATTTGGGCGGCTCAGTAGAAACAACATAGAGATTGGAGTCTATTTGACATATAGAAATGGCTTGAAGATTGTTAGAAGTCTATCCTCTCTGTAAAAATGACTCAGAGCCTATTAGAAGTCTATTTGACCTGTAGAAACAGCTCGGAGATTGTTAGAAGTCTATTCGACTTGTAGAAAATTTTATTCGGCCTGTAAAGCCAACTCGAATACTATTAGAAAAATATCAGACCTGTATAAACAATTTGGAAATTGTTAGAAGTCTATTTGGCCTGTAGAAGCAACTCGAATACTGTTCAAGAGTCTATTCGACCTCTAGAGACGGTTCAGAGACTTTTCAAAAGTATACTCGACCTCTTGAAAATGGTTTGGAGACTATTTAGAACTCTACTGGACCTGTAAAAATGGTACGGAGACTATTTAGAAGTCCATTTGGGTTGGGTTGGCAGGCCGTCACGCAATTTGTCCATCTTTCAACATGGTTTGGAGACCGTTACGCAGTCCATCCATTCTATTTTCAGTTCTTGTTAGCTACCCCTACAATGCTAGCAAACACAGTATGCGCTCGGAGAGCTTTTCTGCATAGCCAATCACCTAGAGAGAGAGGAGATGACTTTCTTTCACATTTTTGGGCGGTTAGCCAACTGCTCTGTTGAGTCTTGTGGCTTATCTGTGCTTTGTTGGGTTGGTCAACTTTTCTAGGGGGTCGGCTAACTCTTCTAAGGGATGGCCAAATTTGCTGCTAGGTTCGCCCAACACTTCTAGGGGCCAGCCAACTCTTCAGGGCGGTTGACCAATTGCTCTGCTAGTGGCCAACTCTACTAGTGGTATGTTTGGCCCACTCTTCTACTTGATCGGCCAACTTTATTGGGGGTTGACCAACCTCCTAGAAAAAGTTGGCAAACTATTTTAAGGGGTTAGCCAACTCTTCTATTGGGACAATCAACTCTTTTAAATGGTCGGTCAACTCTTCTACGGGAACAGTCAACTCTTTTAAGTGGTCGACCAACACAAAATATAAGGACAAAAGGGGTGTTCCTGGACATGGACCATCCGGCAAACAAGTTAGTTGGGGTTTCATGGATGCTCTGTAGTTAGAAAATGAGGGAGTGCATACCTTTTAGATGATAATATATTACCTATCTATAAAGTATGTAGTGGCCGAACTCTTCCGGGTGATCGGCCAACTCTTCTACTAGGTCAGCCAATTCTTCAATCCATGGTGTTAGAACTTAAATAAAAAGTTTGGATAAACATTGATGCAAATGAAAATGCAATGACATTGATTAGGAAACAGAGGATTGTCATTGAAAAATGGTTGAGAGAGAGGGAGAGAGAGATGAATAGTAAATCTTATCTGACTGATAGATTTTTAAGTAGAGTCAATGACGTATATTCAAAAAATCAACATACTAAATACTTGTATAGGTATTTACTTCTGTTCGTATTCAAAAGTTGTAGAAATCTTTTGTTAAATGTTTGGTAAGTAATTAATTAGTTTGATTTCTGGATAAATTGATGGCCTCATACTATAATTAAATCGTGGCCAAGATATTTCAATTGAAATCTATTCTAATATCGAAATGATCTATATCCATTTTTTGTGAACTTGAAAATGAAGTCCCACAAAAGTAATATTATTATTACTCTTAGATTTTTTTGCTAGTTTGTTATTTTGTTAAAAATTGATCGCTAGTGTTGAAATGTAAAACTATTCTCATTCTAATAGGAATGACAATGTTATCCCACCCAACTTGATCCGTTTCGTTCTTCATCCCGTTTGGGTAGGAGTTTCAAGATTTTTTTCCAGAATGTGGTTGGATTTGGAGATAAAATTTAAAATGAAACAATTGGGGAATGAGTTAGAGGTGGGTCCAAGTATCTCTACCACAATCCCTGCCTCGATTCTCGATCTATTTTTAATTATTAAATAATTATTTTTACCCTTTTAAATATATGTAATTACATAAGATTAGGTTTGTGTAATTAGGTTCTCTTAGTTTTATATATATATAGGGAAAGGCTCAAGAGACCAATGTTTTTTTAGATCAATATCAGACTAATATCTAAATTCTTCATTCCTAATTAAATTTTAATAATCTGAACCGTTCAATGTGTTTAAAATATATTTTTAAGGGTACCGACGAGAAATCAGCTCAAAATATTATCGAAAATGGTTTGATCCAAGCAATGACGAGCATTCGCTTGAGCTTCCAAAGATAAAGGTACATGAACAGTCATTTGATCTCCATCAAAGTCTGCATTGAAACCCTTACAAACTAAGGGATGTAAACAAATAGTGCGTCCTAACCACCGCTTGGATCAAGTCATTTTTAGTAATATTTTGAGCTGATTTTTCGCCGGTATCCTTAAAAATATATTTTAAATACATTGAACGGTTCGGATCATTAAAATTTAATTAGGAATGAAGAGTTTAGATGTTTGTCTAATATTGATCTAAAAAAGTGTTGGTCTTTTGAGTCTTTTCTATATATATAATATATCCAATAATCCATCTACATGATCCCAAAATATATAATAAAAAAATTACATAAAATTTAAATTCTATTACATCGCATCCAAATTAAAATAATTAAAATAATTAAAAAGGGATCCATAATGCCCAATAAACTCAACTCAACAGAACAGGAAATGAAACCCTAACTACTCATGAAAGGCTCTAAGCCTATCGCCTATTATCATCTTCAATTCCTGTAAAAATAGTAAAACACAACAACATAGGATGCAAGTTAAAAAAAAATTTAAAGAAATTCAATACATCATATGCCCAAAAATTATAGATTTTCGGTTCATACAACAAGATACATTTCACAAAAGTTTTGCACTATCAATACAAAGTTGAGAATCACATACGAATCACAAGACCTGCCACAACTTGGCGACCAATGCATCCTCACCGCACTCCAACCTTTTACGAATTTGAACTGAGGGATTCTGATAAGGGTTTAAATGTTCACATTAAAACCTACTAACTTACCTTTGTTAGATTCATTACTAAGTTACTTGAATCTTAATTAGTGAATTTTATGATTATAGGTACTCGTACCCAGTTGCACGAAATTGGAAGTTAAGCCCGTTCAGAGGAGTCAATCGATGAAAAAAAAAGGAAGAAAAATAGTTTTGAGAAAGTTGGAAGATAAGAAATCTCGCACTCAATCAAAGAAATTAAAGTTCAAACAAAATTGGAAACAAAAACATACAATCCCGTATTAGGGATGTATATGGACAGCATTCAGTATTTTGGTCATATCTCTCAGCTCGGATGTCCGATTGATGCAAGGTTTGCGGCGATAGAAAGAGAATTCAATTATCTACAACTTTCTAGTTCATGACTTTTCCAGATTATGCTGTTTCGGATGTCAAAAGTGGGCTGCAATACTAAAAACGGGAATTTTATAATATTTAGTTTGATTCCTTTGTCCCACATCGGAAAAAAGACAAATACTGACTCAACGAGGAGCACTATATAAAGCCCTCACCTCTTTACTTAAAGGGGGAGAAAGAAGCTCGAGTACAAGCTAAAGGAAGTGATTTTACTCCTTGGCTAGGACTCAAGCAAGTTTAATATTTTCATGGCGGTCATCGTTGGAGAGTTGGAGCTTCCTACATCCATGGGCGGCTAAACACTTCGGCTCGGGTAACGAGGATACCCTCTCCAAGTAATGTAATTGTTTAATTCTTAGGGTTTTCATTCAATTTTAATTGTATGATTTTGGATGCTTCATATTATTATGAAAGAGCATATTCTCCCTATTAATCTGTGTGTTTGTATTCATGATATCAAACACGTTCATGCAATAGTTTTTAATTGTTTCGTGACAGTCTCTGAGATAGACTATACGACATAAGACGGATCGTGCCGTTGGTCTCGTTCAGTGAGACGATCCGTGCTGTGTTGAGATAGTCTATACGGAGTACGAGTCTTGAGAATATTTTTAGGGATTACTAATAGGAATTGCTACCCTATTGGTGGTCTGGATTAAAAGTTGAATGAAACCCTAATGTTTGCTTCAGTTACATTATAAGGGGAAGGTAGAATCGAAACCCTAGTCCCTTCTCTCACTTGTTTCTAAAACCCTAATTTAGTTCCTTAATTTTTATTCCAGTTTTCAATTTTTAGTTATAGTTCACCAAACAAATCTTTCAACCTCTCCATTAAATTAGAAATAAATCTTTAAAAATATCGTAACTTAGCTTTTTTATCCCCGTGGACGATCCTGGTCTTTCCACTATCCTTCGGGTTAGTTTTAAGCCTTGACTTTATAAATATATTTTTGGTGCGTTAACGACAACATCAAATTTTGGCGCCGTTGCCGGGGAAAGAAAACACAGTTGCATATTTTTGCGATTTATTTTTTAATTTATAATTAGGACTATTTTACTTTTGTTTGTTTGTTTGTTTGTTTTTTTGTTTTTTTTTGTTTTTTGTCTCTGTTCAGTATTTCAGGGCCCTCAAGGTTGGAAATTCAAAGCGGACTTCAGTGATTAAAGCGATTTCGTAACAAGCACTGTAAGTTTAATTTCTATTATTCAGCTTTCAGACCTTGGAATACGTACCGACGGGGGATTATTATTGTTGACGCATGCGTCGACATAGATCTCAATCTCCACTGCCAACCACCCCCGTCGATTTAGATTTTGATAGGACTCTGCAATCTATTGTTGAGTCTCTTAGAGCCAAACGCCGAACACGCCCTCCGTTAAATTCTGAACCCATTACCTTTAATACGGACAGTGTAACAATGAATGGTAATATAAATCAAGAGGAAGCCCCTCGGGCCCCTCTAGTGCAATATTTCACACCCACGGCTTATGAATCGCCATCTTGTATTGTCTTACCTGCCGTGGCTGCTCAACACTACGAAATTAAGCCTGCCACACTTCAACTCTTACCAAGTTTTTGTGGGCTTAACAATGAGGATCCCTATGCCCATCTACGGCAATTTAGGGAAGTGTGTCAGACTATTTGCATTAGGGACTTCAATCCCGACGCACTTAAAATGATTTTGTTCCCGTTCTCCCTGAAAGATAAAGCCAAATATTGGCTTGATTCCTTACCTGCCGCAACAATCACGAGTTGGAACATGCTCCAACAAGAATTTTTAAAAAAATACTTCTCAATGAGCAAAACCAACCAATTTAGGCGCGCAATCACTGGTTTCACCCAACTGGATGGTGAAAAATTTCATGAAGCGTGGGAACGGCTAAAGGACCTCATTAGAATGTGTCCACACCATGCTGTCCCCAAGTGGCAGCTGGTACAATGTTTTTACGAGGGTTTGGCGGAGCCCCACCGCCAAATGGTTGACGCATCCTGTGGAGGAACTTTCCTCCTTAAAACAGAAGACGAGGCATGGGTGCTTTTTGATAACCTTAGCGAGAACTCACAACACCGTGTCTCGGCCTTACGCAATGAAAGGTCGGCAGTCCCAAGCTCTTCCAAGCCAAGAGGGATGTACGAGGTTCAACCCTCGGATAATTTACCACAACAAGTGGCTGCGCTGACCCAAAAACTTGACCAACTCCTATGCGCTGGCCATAACCCATTGGTTCCTCCCACACCGCCTGCCTTTGCAGAAGTGTGTGGCATCTGCATGAGCCCTGCTCATTACACAACGGAGTGTCCCTCGGCCTCTCAATACCCAGAATTTGTGCATGAACAAGTTCAAGCTGCACAAGGATACTCTAGGCCCGCTAATGACCCATACTCCCAAACCTATAATCCAGGGTGGCGAAATCACCCGAACTTTGCATGGAAGCAACCCGGTCAAGCGACCCCATCCTTTCCTCCTCAAAGGCCGAGCTACCCAAATAACCAGGCGGCCTACCCTAGGCCACCTCAAGCTTACAATCCATCACCTCCTCCTCCTGAAAAGCAAAGTTCTCCTAATTTTGAGGAACAAGTGTTGAAATCACTCCAAGGGCTGGAAGCTACCAATCAACTTGTCCACTCCCACTCCCAATCCATATCTCGGCTTGAGACCCAAATTGGTCAAATAGCCAACACTTTGAATAGACGGGAGGAGGGTAAACTTCCTAGCCAGCCCATCAACAACCCTAGGGGACAGTACCATGTTGACCACCAAGATCCAAACGCGTACCATGAACAAGCTAAAGCGGTGGTCACTCTTCGCAATGGTAGGGTTGTTGACACTAGGCCCGAGGATGAGCCTAAAAAGCCTTCGGCTTCACTTTCTTCCTCCAAAACTCCTAAATCCTCAACCCTTGGTGAGGAGGATATTGTGCCTCATCCGATCAATCTTACACCTCCTTCTCTAACGGATCCCACTATGGCGCCAAGTGGTGTGCCACGAGTTCCTTTTCCAGCAGCCCTTCAAGCTCCTTTACCATTTTCAAAGAAGGGTGCCACTATGGAGGACATGCTTGAGACCTTTAAACAGGTCAAAGTCAACCTCCCGCTCCTCGATGCTATTCGGCAAGTCCCCTCATATGCCAAATTCTTAAAAGACCTATGCACCCAAAAACGAAAATCTCGCAATAATATCAACAAAAAGGTTTTACTTACTGAGGGGATATCATCTGTTTTTCACACCACTACTCCCCCCAAGCTCCCTGAGCCGGGAACGCCTACCATCTCTTGTTTCATAGGCAATCACCTCATTGAAAAGGCGCTTCTCGATCTTGGAGCTAGTGTTAATCTAATGCCGTATTCTGTGTACGAGCAATTCGGGTTGGGGGAGTTAAAATCCACCACTGTCAAAAATTTGATGTTGTCGTTAACGCACCAAAAATATATTTATAAAGTCAAGGCTTAAAACTAACCCGAAGGATAGTGGAAAGACCAGGATCGTCCACGGGGATAAAAAAGCTAAGTTACAATATTTTTAAAGATTTATTTATAATTTAATGGAGAGGTTGAAAGATTTGTTTGGTGAACTATAACTAAAAATTGAAAACTGGAATAAAAATTAAGGAACTAAATTAGGGTTTTAGAAACAAGTGAGAGAAGGGACTAGGGTTTCGATTCTACCTTCCCCTTATAATGTAACTGAAGCAAACATTAGGGTTTCATTCAACTTTTAATCCAGACCACCAATAGGGTAGCAATTCCTATTAGTAATCCCTAAAAATATTCTCAAGACTCGTACTCCGTATAGACTATCTCAACACAGTACGGATCGTCTCACTGAACGAGACCAACGGCACGATCCGTCTTATGTCGTATAGTCTATCTCAGAGACTGTCACGAAACAATTAAAAACTATTGCATGAACGTGTTTGATATCATGAATACAAACACACAGATTAATAGGGAGAATATGCTCTTTCATAATAATATGAAGCATCCAAAATCATACAATTAAAATTGAATGAAAACCCTAAGAATTAAACAATTACATTACTTGGAGAGGGTATCCTCGTTACCCGAGCCGAAGTGTTTAGCCGCCCATGGATGTAGGAAGCTCCAACTCTCCAACGATGACCGCCATGAAAATATTAAACTTGCTTGAGTCCTAGCCAAGGAGTAAAATCACTTCCTTTAGCTTGTACTCGAGCTTCTTTCTCCCCCTTTAAGTAAAGAGGTGAGGGCTTTATATAGTGCTCCTCGTTGAGTCAGTATTTGTCTTTTTTCCGATGTGGGACAAAGGAATCAAACTAAATATTATAAAATTCCCGTTTTTAGTATTGCAGCCCACTTTTGACATCCGAAACAGCATAATCTGGAAAAGTCATGAACTAGAAAGTTGTAGATAATTGAATTCTCTTTCTATCGCCGCAAACCTTGCATCAATCGGACATCCGAGCTGAGAGATATGACCAAAATACTGAATGCTGTCCATATACATCCCTAATACGGGATTGTATGTTTTTGTTTCCAATTTTGTTTGAACTTTAATTTCTTTGATTGAGTGCGAGATTTCTTATCTTCCAACTTTCTCAAAACTATTTTTCTTCCTTTTTTTTTCATCGATTGACTCCTCTGAACGGGCTTAACTTCCAATTTCGTGCAACTGGGTACGAGTACCTATAATCATAAAATTCACTAATTAAGATTCAAGTAACTTAGTAATGAATCTAACAAAGGTAAGTTAGTAGGCTTTAATGTGAACATTTAAACCCTTATCACATCCCCCAACTTACACTTTGCTAGTCCCTAGCAAAGAAAATAAAGGTAACTAATATAAAACAACTGACTAAGCATATGTCTTTTAAACCCTCGGATGGCCCCGGTAGGACGAGTGAAGTCTCGTGAGGGTTTCCAGCAATGATACCCACAAACAATTGTGAATTATGTTTCTATCATTCAATATTCAAGCAATAAGCATATTTCATGAATTTCCACCAGGACATGCGAAGAACACGCGAAGTTCCAGATACTATCAACTGATAAAGACATTCATTAACATCAAAACTCGGAATGTGTGTGTGAATCCAACAAGCAATACTCACAATCTCAAGATCAAGAAATAAACTGCCCAAATTGCCATTAGAATCATGCTTTGACTCAAATCTTACTGGTTATGCACTCATCAAATGAAGCTCTCAGAAATAGGTGTATATATGTACTCTCATGTGTGATTGCGGGGGATGTTATGTAGGGCATGCAAAATATCCGCAATCCATGACTCTGAAAAATGCTCAATATGACCGGTAGTCTCAGGAATAGAATGTCAAATGCCGGGATAGACTGTACAACCACAATACCTCCACATATTTCAGACAACCATCAAGTCATCCCTAAAATCAAATAGGACTTTATTTTCGGTTATAACGTCAGGGTAGGGAATATGATTTTAGCTTGGTCAAGGAAGAATATGTCTCGAGACTTAGGTGATTCCACAAATCAATTCATGAGCTTATTTTTTTCTTTTTATTTTAAGCTCTCTTCAAGTCATTGCCAAAAATTCTCAATGCTTTTTTTTTTTTTCAATTGTACTCCCATACACAAGTCTATTTCATCTCTTTTGCTCTTTTGAGTTTGTCCTTTTTTTTCATTCATTTTCAACTCTTTCCACAATAATTTTCCTATTCATTCTTTTTTTTTTTTTTTTTGAACAATCTCAAACTTGAAACCCCTTTCAGCAGGTAGCTTTACATTCAATACCAAACCCAATATTCTCGAGACATTTTGGCCATGAAGTTCAACAAAGAATAGGTATATCATGTAATAGGCTCAAAGTGGAGAACTAGGGATATGTGTATCGCAAAAAGACGAACAGGCTCAAATTGACAAAGATGGCCTAAGATCATTTTCTAGGGACAACAAGACTTAGTCTTTAATCTTTTTTTTTTTCAATAGACGCAATGTAGCTTACTTGTCTATTCCGACATTCAACCAATATGCAAAGAATAATGAGACTTTAATCAACAACCAAATTTTGTTTTCAAAGACATTTCAAGAATAATTGTGTTCATATCCCTCCAAAGAGATAAAGGCTCTAAACTCACTGAGGGTTAGTCTCCACAATTGTTTCTCAAGTTTTTCAGGCAGTTCATTCTCAATACTCAAAAATCATAGGCATGCAAGATAGGCGTGAAGTGCAAAAATCCGAGCTCACATACTATGAAGACTCTAAACAAGTGATAGCATAACGAACTTAAATGCCAACAACATGTCCAAGTACAAAAGCCACAGATATTACTCATCATCTCAATTGATTGAAAAATAGACACAAAATTCAAACTATTTATTTATTTATTTATTTTGAAATTTTGATTTGTTTTAAATTTTTTTTTAATATGCAAATAAAAGACAAAATAGATAAACTACCCCAACATGCATAGACACCCCCCAACTTAAACCGGACAATGCCCTCATTGGTCATATCTATAAAGTAAGACAAATAAAAGAAGGGAATAAACAATATCACCTCGTGAGGTAGGCAACAGCAAGTCGAAAAATATGAAGGAGGAAAACACCCCCCAACTTGAAAAATAATACGTGCATGTTAGTCCAACAAAATACAAAGTATAGAAAAAAAATTAAAAAAAATAAAACAAAATAAAGAATTAAAAATAATAAGCTAGTAGTCTCTTTCTTCACGCGAAAGACACGAGTACTACTTTTCTCCCTGGTCAAAGACTGTGATTCCCTATTTGTTGGAAGGACAGTATGCGTAGGATTCAACAATATCTTGAGAAGTGATGCCATCATCTAATAGGCTGTCACTCCCTCTGGGATTTCCAGATTCCTTACCCACCACTCTGTTTGTGAAGCAATCTCCACGGAGTTTAACATTGAAGTCAGATGGTTCAGACAGATTTCTCGCTGCTAACTATGCTCCTGCCGTCAGACCCAACCTCCTAGGTACTACATACGTAGCTTCAAACCAGGTGGCTATACCAGACCAGCGATAGCCGTTCGAGCACGGCAAACACCAGAGGTATCTCAAACTCCATGGATTTATAGTCTCCTAGACTTTAGGCAACGTTCACTCATTGGGGTATGCAGGGTCAATCAACTGTATATTTTCAACTACTCCTTCTTCAACAAGACCGTCGACATATGGTTTTAGACGTTGGCCATTAACTTTAAAAACTTGGTCATCACGTGGGTTTCGAATTTCGATGGCTCCATGGGAAAAAACACGTGAAACAATAAAGGGGCCATCCCATCGCGATTTTAATTTACCCGGAAAGAGTTTTAACCGAGAGTTGAAGAGCCACACTTTTTGACCAGGCTCGAAAGATTTTCTATGGATATGTTTATCATGAAAAGCCTTGGTACGTGCTTTGTAAATTCGTGCGCTCTCATACGAATCATTCCGAAGTTCGTCTAGCTCGTTGAGCTGAAGTCGACGATTGCACCCCGCAGCGTCCATATCGAAATTGAACCGTTTAATAGCCCACATGGCCCGATGTTCCAACTCAACTGGAAGGTGATAGGCCTTCCCATATACCAATCGATAGGGCGACATGCCTATAGGAGTTTTGAAAGCTGTACGGTAGGCCCAAAGAGCATCGTCAAGGTGTAGTGACCAGTCTTTACGATCGGGTCGAACCATTTTTTCAAGGATACGCTTGACTTCCCGATTGGACACTTCGACTTGGCCACTAGTTTGCGGATGTTAAGGCGTTGCCACCTTATGAGTGATAGAATATTTCCGCACTAGGGCCGCAAAATGCTTGTTAAGAAAGTGGGTCCCTTCGTCACTAATGATCGCGCGGGGGTAACCAAACCGACTAAAGATGTTACTCCGAAGGAATTTCACAACCACCTTATGATCATTGGTCCGAGTGGCTACCGCTTCCACCCATTTGGAGACATAATCTACCGCTACAAGGATGTACTCATTACCAAAAGAGTTTGGAAACGGGCCCATGAAATCAATGCCCCAAACATCGAATATCTCAACAGCCAAAATGGGGGTGAGCGGCATCATATTTCGGCGAGATATGTTCCCACTGCGCTAGCAAGGGAGACAAGCCTGACAAAATTGGTGAGCATCTTTGAACAGAGTAGGCCAGTAAAAGCCACTCTGTAAGACTTTTGCAGCAGTTTTCTTGCCACTAAAATGGCCCCCGCACTCGAGAGTATGACAAAAGGTGAGAATACTTTGCTGCTCACTCTCGGGGACACAGCGACGGATCACTTGGTCAGAGCAGTATTTGAAGAGTTCTGGGTCTTCCCAAAAGTAGTTACCTACTTGCGCAAAGAAACGGTCCTTGTCTTGCTTGGACCAATATGATGGGATTGCGCCCGTGGCATGATAATTGACAATATTGGCGTACCACGGAGGTTGAGTGTGGGACACCGCGAAAAGTTGCTCGTCCGGGAACGAGTCTTTAAGGGGCATGGTGTCAGGGGAGGAATCAACAATGATCCGAGATAGGTGGTCGGCTACAGAATTATCAGACCCTTTCTTGTCCCGAATTTCAAAATCAAACTCTTGTAGCAAGAGCACCCACCGAATCAACCTAGGTTTTGTGTCTTTCTTGGAGAGTAAGCATCGCAATGCAGCATGATCAGAGTACACAATAACCTTGGACCCGAGAAGATAGGACCGAAATTTGTCTAGCGCAAAAACTACGGCAAGCATCTCCTTCTCCGTTGTAGTGTAATTGAGTTGAGCATCGGAGAGAGTTTTACTTGCATAGTAAATGGCATGAGGGACTTTATCCACCCGTTGGCCTAAGACCGCGCCAACTGCATAGTCAGACGCATCACACATGATCTCAAATGGAAGAGACCAATCGGGAGATCGCATGATCGGGGCAGAAGATAGAGCAATACGTAACTTCACAAAAGCTGTCATACAGGCTTCATTGAAGACAAAAGGAACATCTTTGGCGAGAAGGTCGCACAAGGGCTTGGAAATTTTGCTGAAGTCTTTAATGAAGCGACGATAGAACCCCGCATGCCCAAGAAAAGAGCGGATGTGTTTGACAGTAGAAGGTGGAGGAAGCTTAGAGATCAGATCGATTTTAGCCTTGTCGACTTCAATCCCCCTTTCAGACACAACATGGCCTAGAACTATGCCTTCACGAACCATAAAATGGCTCTTTTCCCAACTAAGGACCAAGTTGGTCTCAACACATCGCTTAAGAACGCACTCTAAGTTTTGAAGGCACTTATCAAAAGAAGGCCCAAAGACTGAGAAGTCATCCATGAAGACCTCGAGAAACTTCTCCATCATATCAGAAAATATAGCCATCATGCACCTTTGAAAGGTCGCCGGTGCATTGCACAAGCCGAAAGGCATGCGCCGATATGCGAAGGTACCGAATGGACATGTGAATGTTGTTTTCTCTTGGTCAGCTGGGTCAACAGGAACTTGATTATAGCCAGAATAGCCATCAAGGAAACAGTAGTAGCTCTGTCCTGCCAACCTTTCTAGGATTTGATCAATGAATGGAAGTGGAAAATGATCCTTCCTAGTTATAGCATTTAGCTTACGATAGTCTATGCAAACGCGCCACCCAGTAGTGACTCGAGTAGGGACTAATTCACCCTTATCATTCTCAACCACGGTGATACCCTATTTCTTTGGCACCACTTGGGTGGGGCTCACCCACTTGCTGTCGGAGATGGGGTATATAATACCCGCATCTAATAATTTGACCACCTCTTTCTTCACCACTTCTTTTAGATTAGGATTTAACCTCCGCTGCATCTCACGAGAAGGTCGGGCAAACTCTTCGCAATTAATGCGATGCATGCAGACGGAGGGGTCAATACCTTTGAGATCGGCAACAGACCACCCTAGTGCATTCTTATGCTTCTGAAGGACATCAACTAGTTGCCTTTCCTGCTCAGTAGTAAGATCAGAGGAAATGATAGCAGGAAGGGTATCTTCAAGACCCAGGAAGACGTACTTGAGATTGGCAGGGAGTGGCTTTAGCTCAAGCGACGGTGGAGCGTCAATAGAGGGTAGGGCAGGTTCACTAGATAGTGTAGGTAGGGGCTCAAAAGTGGCTCGCCATGTTGGAGGTGCATTATTGAGAATGAGATTAACCTCTTCCATGGTGGATCCTATATCATAGTCATTGTGGCCAAAGTATGCCAAACATGCCTCAAGAGGATCTTTACAAAGAACGTAAGGAAGAGCTTCCTCGACGACCTCAGTAATGGTGTCAACTGCGAAGCAATCATCATCAGATGAAGGCTGTTTCGAGGAGTTATAAATATTGAGCCTAACGTTCATGTTGCCAAAAGATAGTTCCATCACCCCAGCCCTGACATGGATGTTGGCATTCGCAGTAGCCAAAAATGGCCGGCCAAGGATAAGAGGAGTAGTGTGCTTCGAAGAGTGGCCTTGTTCCGTATCAAGAACAATAAAATCGGCCGGAAAGAGAAATTGGTCAACTTTAACAAGAACGTCCTCAATAATCCCTCGGGGAACCTTGACTGACCGGTCAGCTAATTGAAGAGTGACAGTGGTGGATTTTAACTCCCCCAACCCGAATTGCTCGTACACAGAATACGGCATTAGATTAACACTAGCTCCAAGATCGAGAAGCGCCTTTTCAATGAGGTGATTGCCTATGAAACAAGAGATGGTAGGCGTTCCCGGATCAGGGAGCTTGGGGGGATTTTACTCCTTGGCTAGGACTCAAGTAAGTTTAATATTTTCATGGCGGTCATCGTTGGAGAGTTGGAGCTTCCTACATCCATGGGCGGCTAAACACTTCGGCTCGGGTAACGAGGATACCTTCTCCAAGTAATGTAATTGTTTAATTCTTAGGGTTTTCATTCAATTTTAATTGTATGATTTTGGATGCTTCATATTATTATGAAAGAGCATATTCTCCCTATTAATCTGTGTGTTTGTATTCATGATATCAAACACGTTCATGCAATAGTTTTTAATTGTTTCGTGACAGTCTCTGAGATAGACTATACGACATAAGACGGATCGTGCCGTTGGTCTCGTTCAGTGAGACGATCCGTGCTGTGTTGAGATAGTCTATACGGAGTACGAGTCTTGAGAATATTTTTAGGGATTACTAATAGGAATTGCTACCCTATTGGTGGTCTGGATTACAAGTTGAATGAAACCCTAATGTTTGCTTCAGTTACATTATAAGGGGAAGGTAGAATCGAAACCCTAGTCCCTTCTCTCACTTGTTTCTAAAACCCTAATTTAGTTCCTTAATTTTTATTCCAGTTTTCAATTTTTAGTTATAGTTCACCAAACAAATCTTTCAACCTCTCCATTAAATTAGAAATAAATCTTTAAAAATATCGTAACTTAGCTTTTTTATCCCCGTGGACGATCCTGGTCTTTCCACTATCCTTCGGGTTAGTTTTAAGCCTTGACTTTATAAATATATTTTTGGTGCGTTAACGACAACATCAGATTCATACAGACACCAAACACATTTTTTATAACCTTTCACCGACGATGATTTATGAGAATCATGAGGACCAGTATCATTCTACGTACTTTCATCGACAACTGTGTGCAATTGACCATGGAGATCGTTTTATGAACTTGCGCCGACAGTTATCCATGAAAAGCACCATGGAGACCAATAAGAGTAATCACCATGACGACACAAGACCATCCATGTGAACTCCAACTCACTTGACGTAACCAGGCACATGATATAATATCAAACCAAAATCAACACCCAACATATGTCACGCGATATTCTCTCAGTTGCCAAACCCTTTTAGAAGAAAAGTCTCATGAAGTTTCAAGTGATTTATGGGGTCTTTAGAAAATAAAAGTTAAACTCAATTGATCAATAATAACATTGTCTGACCGGTCACAGAAGTATTCCAATCGGTTAAGATTGTCCACTGGATCGTTTTAAAACTCACTCTGACCGGTTACAACTTCCATATGATTGGTCCGGATTGGCTATTGAAATATTTCAGAGCGTAACCTAACCGATTGCAACATCATTCTAACCAGTCAGAATTTGTTCTAGAAGTTTAGGTTTTATGCTGCCTTACAGATCAAGCAACTACCCTGACCGATCACTATGTATTACGCAAAAAATTATCGGATTGCGAGAAAGACCCTAGAAACAACTCCATGACCATGAATAACGCCACATAATGAATAGAACATTTTCAAAATACGACATGGAACATATCGAACAATTTTAAACCAATTTTTAACAAAAATCCTTTCTCGAATACGATAATCTCCCTAGTCTTAACATACTGCGATCCTTCTGATTCATCTGAGAACGCACCAATACTTGGTTCAAACTACACTTCTGACACTCGGTCGATGCTTTCTTATTGCATTCTTTGAGAATCCAAAAGGATGACACACACACATTCGATCAAACTCTCACAAAAACTGTAGGGAGGCTCTCTATGTGAGGACCTGTGGTACAAGATTTGAATTATTTTATTTAATTTCTAGCTATTTTCAGCAATTTCATAGATTATTGGATGCTATGTGTTTTCCTACTCAAGTTTTAGTTTATTTGTTATAAATAAATATTTTACAAGGGGCGAAGCATAGTCAAGGGGTTAGAGCCTCGAGAAAGATTTTAATGAAGTTTAGTTATAGGTTCTCATCAGCTTTTTTTATACTTGGTTTTAGTTGAATAGCGATTTGTCGGGCATCGTGGGTTGATTTATTTTTATTATTATTATTTCATTATTGCGGATTTGTGATTGATGAACCGAAAGTTAAGATTATTGTTTTTTAATGAAATATTATTGGGATTTATATTGTTTATTGATGCTTTATTTCATACCTTAAAGAGTGAGGTGTGACAACTTAATATCAGAGCATGAATCAAATATATAGATTCCGTGGAATAGGGTCTTAGAGGGTTCTGTGTTTATGTGGAGTTGTATCCGAGAGTGTCATACATTATCTTTGGACATCCATGCGACTACCCCTAAAATCCGATTTGAAAAAATAACGAATCACTGTGTCTTCCAAATGGAGATCCGAGAAAGTTAATAGGAATATCGGGTTAATGTTCTTATGGATGGTACTCAGTATGTGCTTATGTGTTATGTGTGTATAGGTTTGACTGTTATTTGGTTATTGATGAGTTATTATCTTTCTCTATGTTGTAAAGATGTTGCCGTGTAGAATTGTTTGTCACAGTTGCAGGGGCTAAAGCGTTACAGCAGTTGGCCTAGAATAGTCAGAATGTGGCAATCAATCAGCCTAGAAACGAGACAAGAGCTATGACCGCCATGCGGGAGTTTTGCCGCATGAATCCTTTCGAGTTCATCGGTCGAGGCGCTCGTTTGTGACAGACAATTGGATTGAGCAGATGGAGAAGACAATAGATGCACTTCAGATTACAAAGGATGATTTGAGGGTCTCACTAGCCTTCTACCAGTTCACAGGTGAGGCAGATTAGTGGTGGAAAACTATAAAGGCGGCGTATGAAATAGCAAACCTAACTTGGGAGGCTTTCGAGTACTTGTTCCTTAATGCTACTTTTCAGAGGTAATGAAGGGCTCACTTTGACAAGAGTTCTGTGACTTTAAGTAAGGGTACATAATGGTGGTGGAGTGTCAAAACATGCTTACGTTTTTTTCCCTTTTTGCCATTGAAATTGCAGGTAATGAGGGTCTCAAATACGAGAGGTTCGAGAAGGGCCTTAAGCCAACAATCAGGAAGAGGGTAATACAATTGATGATCCAGGACTATGGGGATCTAGTTGAACAAGCTATGATAGCCAAGGTAGATTTGTTAGAAAGACAAGGGTATGAGTTAGGTGGTGACTACAGAATCCGAAGTTCACAATAAGAAATGTTTGAGGGAGGTCAACTCCCAATTTTCAGGGTTATCAGAGGCAAGATGTTTCTGCACCATCAACTATCTCTGTAGGGAGGGGTCCTAAAAGAGAGGTGGTATGTTACAAGTGTGGCTACTCAAGCCACAAGAGGTTAAACTGTCGACAGGGGGTGTAGTCGTCACAGAAAATGAGTCATGCAAGAGGGCCACTTAAAAGCTTTTCAAGTGTAGCCAAGAGGGTCATATTCAACATCAATGTCCTTGGAATCAAGGGAAGTAAGGTGTTGGGGGCTCAGTATAGACTCACTCAACTCAGACAAGTTTTGTCCAGTAGAGTTCTGCACCAGTTTAGCAAGCAAGGGTAGCCCGAACAGCCTTATCAACTCAGTCTATACAGTAGGGGAAAGTGAATAGAGGGCGTGCTTATGCAGTCATAACACCAGAGACAGTAGTAGGGACTTCTATAGTCCGGGATACTTTTCTTTTATTTCACACTTGGGCTAATGTCTTGTTCAGTACGGATGCTTCACATTCTTTTAACACTAATTTGTGTAGTCCAAATGTTGATCATGCTCAAATGCATCAATATATATGCTTTTTAGATTAAAAAACATGATATTGCCAAAATCAGCATTTTAATGTCAAGTATGCATCAATTGCCAAAATTAGGATTTTATCGTTAAGCATGCATCATAAATAGCATTTTAAAAGTTTAAGTAAAAGAGATATAACGAGACTCACCTCGATACGTGTACGAAGTTTTAATTGTTCATGAACCACCTGTCCTCACGAGCTAATCGTTTCGAACCTTCTTCTTCATTTTATGTCTAACCCTAATTGTTACTTTTCAACTACCTGTTTTTCTCTCTTTTCCAATGGATTTTTTTCATCCAAATGAATTTTATGTCCCTTAAATAAGGTTCTGCCCAATTGGTCACGTCTAGATGCAAGATCGGTCCGTCTAGACGCTTGGCCATAAGGTACAGAGATGGCGCGTCCAGATGCCCATGAGCCTCTTCGAAAGTGCGTGGCTTGGTTCCTTCCAAATGCTTGGGGTGTTTTTCAAGACAACTGGGGGGTTAGTCTCCTGCATGTCTTGCGGAAAACTTGATCTTTGAACTCTATGGATGGAGTCACGTGGTCCCCAAACTAAATGATTTGTTCTTAGTATACGAAACATGTGCTAAACTAATTAATTTTATAGAATATACATAATTTCGCTAATTGTGTGTAAATTTTGGATTAGAATCTCATATATTCATTCTAAACTTCAGGGTCTAGGAAGACCGGCAACGACGATATGCTAGAGATAACAGGGGGGGGGGGTAGAGGTTTGGCCCAAGAAGGGTCCACCTTTCCTCAACTTGCATTTTCTGCTGATAGTGAGGAACTCGCCCAAGTTGGTTGGAGCTTTTTTAATATCTTATTCTACTTGTTCTCTTCGTATTCAAACCAGAAAGTAAGAAAATCGTACTATGGTGGGTTGGAGCGGTAGAAGCATTAGATGTTGTGGACAAAAAAGAAAGCGTCAGCTTGACCACTGTGACTTGTCCAGCTAATCTTAAGAAGGGGAGTGAGATTCCTTCCTTCATGTTTGAGCTAATGTTTGCTTTGATAACATTTGCAACTGAAATACAAGTGATGAAGCTTTTGTAGCTCAGCTTGTATCGGAGTAGAATATGAGCAGCTCGATCAAAGCCTCTCTGTTCAGGTGATTCTTTGTAGGCCGAGACCTTCTTCATGTAGTCAAGATAGGTGTCGTGCTTGTTCCCTTTGGCATGGAAGTTATAGTTTTCGGCTACAAAACAAAACAATACAAAGATGTGAGCTTACCAAAGTAAAATATGCATTAAAAATAGGTATAACATTATGAAAAGACACTACTAACATTTTTTGAAGATGTGCGGGGTACCAGGAGTAGTTTTCCAGTTGCCAATGACTTTGACAAAGTCATCATCATTGCCTCTTGCAAAATCAGGCAGATCAATGAATACACACGTTTATTTGTTTCAAGATTTGAAATAGTATATTTTGGATTTGGTTGTGAGCATGCCGTAGTTCTACTGAATGTCCAACAACCCTAGATTGGTCCCAAGAATCCCATTGAGCCCCACGATTCCCAGGACAATTCAAAAGATGTTTATAGTATTTGCATTGGGGTGAGCCAGTACCAAGATAAAAACCCCATGAAGGAGACAGTGGAAGGAGGATTTGACCCTTCCTTTAACTATTGGGATATGAAGTGTATCCCATGTTGCCCAACGACAAAACCTTGCCTTTTTTTTTTTAGATATGCTATAATCGGCTCTGTAAATGCCCATGGATGCAATAAAAAGCTTAGTTGAGAAGATATGAGGACTTATAGAGATTCAGTAAGGCTTTGACTTTTTTAAGAACACTGAGGGGAGTGTCTAAGGCGAATGACCTCTAGAGTAGAAATAATACCTAAGAGGGTGAAAATTATAGAAGAATCTAAAAGGGAAAAGTGAAATAGAAGAGATAAAATAATAAATTAAAAAAGAGATATTAGGAATTGGGGCCACGTGCTAAGGAGGAGGTCAGTCACCCAAACGTTTCAACAAGCATTTGCATTTAATTCGTCAGTACACATTCAAATTGGGTAGTTAAAGCATATTCGTTCAAAGATGTAACTGATTAGCAGATGAAGAACAAAATTTTGTGAAGATAAGCTTTATCTACTCTAGCTCATCAACTATGAGCAACCAAAGCTGTGGGCAATTGGAGAAGGTAAAACTTTTTGGATTTTCTCGAACAAATAGACAAAAAGCAAGTTTGACAACACAATGTTCTTTTAGACAAGCATGTAGCTGAGTAGATGTATATATTGCCCAACCTGATAAAAGCGTTGAATTATTTTCGGACTTTGGCGATCAAAGGATAAAGATTCAATCCCGAATAGTTCGGGAACATACATAGATGGACAAGAATGAGAAATCGCAGGCCAATTTAACTATAACGAGAAGTTAACAGATGAATTTAATTTTAATAGTATAGATAAGGTCTGACTTCTAAGAGTGCGGATAAGATTTATTTAGTTAGGGGCCAATTGTGAAGAAATGTATATCGTGACTCCATGAGGAGTTAGTGATTGGGAGGGACTCCAATTTGGTGAGAGAGAGTTTCCGTATAAAGAAGTATGTCCTCAGGTTAAAGGTACGCTATAATTTATTGTTACATGCCGTGAATATCAATTAGATTTAATTACTGAAGTATTTCACTGTTGACCAAAGCACATAATTATTTGATGAATTTTTTATCTTATAGATTAGGTTTTTGACAAGAGAAAATGTCTACTTGCTAGGTCAAATTGAGAAAAAGTTATCTAGGTAATCAAAAATAGAGAAAATTACGGAACAATAGTACTTATTCAAAATAATCCTTACATTCATGGTGCCTGTTTGTTAGAATAGCTTATTTAGTACTTGTCCCACATTGGCTAGCTAAGTGATGTTTCTAGTCATTTCATAATATAAATAAAGGCCTTGTGTGTTGGGGTTGGTTAACACCCTATACACTCTCTCTTATCTTTGATAACATGGTATCAGAGCCATGGATCGTATTCCACCCTAGTTAAACACTAAACCTAGCCATAACCCTAAACCCTAAACCTAGCCGTAACCCTAAAACCTAAATCATCCTTTGATCATCCTCTGATCAGCCACCACTCCTTGCTGCCGCCACCACTCCTTGCTGCCGCCACCACTCCTGCAGCTACTCCAGCCGCAGCTACTCCAGCCACCATCATATCCAGCCGCATATCCAGCCGCATATCCGGCCCAATCAACCGCTAATCCCAGCTACATATCCCAGCCGCCTGGTCAGCCCTTTCAGCTGCCTAGTCAGCCGCATGCCATTCCACCCTCTGGTCAGCCCTTTCAGCCGCCTGTCAGCCGCATATCCCTCTGTTGTTTACTGCTTTCGCCTGGTCTTCTGTTGTTTGCTGCCCGTCCTCCGCTGCCCGTCCTCCGCCTCTGCCCGTCAGCCTCTGTTTGCTGCCCGTCAGCCTCTGTTTGCTGCCCGTCAGCCTCTGCTTTCGCTAATGCATTGACCCGTCCTGGTGTTTTGGAGTCTCCTATTCTGCATCTGTGTTGTGGAGGATCTGATATGTTTGGTTTGATTATTTGGTCAGTCGTATATGCTTCTTGCTGCTGCTAGTATTGGGGATATGTCATACCTGGTTATTTGTTAGTTGTTGTTGCTTCTGTTAGTGATTGGTTGATTTGTTGGTTGATGTTGATTGTGTATGGTGGATAGTACACAAAATTGATCAGTTGGTTAGGTTGATTAGTCTGTTGGTGGTGTTCGTGGTGGATTCCGTATTGGTTATTTGATCAGTTGATTGGTCGTGGTTCATTGGTGAATTTGGTGTTGCTATTTGAGTTTGGTTATGGAGTTTACTTCAGTTGTTTCTGGTGTTGTTGGTGGTTGTAGTTTTGGTGGTTGTGGATCTCGTTCTGAAGGTTCTAGTTATGGTCGCATGTCAGAGGGAGGTGGTTCTGGTTTTCGTCGTGGTCGTGGCCCCCGATTTTGTACTCATTTTGGGGGTACAAGTCATTCAGTGGAGTATTGTTATGACCTTCATGGTTTTCCTCAGGCTCATCAGGTTACTTCTTCCAAGAATATGGGGCCGGTTACTCATTATGCCGACACCATGGTGACTATCTCTGCAGAGGAGTATCAACGCCTTGTGTCAAGTCAGCCTTCATCTATGGATTCTTCATCCACTGCTACGCTATCTCAGACAAGTTCCTCCGCTGCTTGCATTGCGTCTTTTTTGTCTTCTACTCATTGGGTTATTGATTCTGGTGCATCTGATCATATGACTGGTACTTCTTCTATTCTTTCCGGTCGTCAGTATCTCGGTAAACCATCTCGTGTTACCTTAGCTGATGGTTCTACCACCAATGTTACTGGTTTGGGTCTGTTCATGTTACTTCCTCTTTTACTTTGGACTCCGTCCTGCAAGTTCCTAATTTTCCATTAAACCTTATGTCTGTTAGTAAACTTACCAAGTCTTTGAATTGCTCCGTCACATTTCTTCCTAATGGTTGTGTGTTTCAGGATCTCAAGACGGGGAGGAAAATTGGTGGCGGTGTTGAACGTGGTGGTCTATATTACTTTACAGATAATGTTCACCCTAGTTCTGTTGCTCTTCAGTCATCAGTGTCACCATATCAACACCATTGTCGTCTTGGTCATCCATCACTTCAGAACCTTAAAAGTCTAGTGCCTTCATGTAGCCGTGTGGATGCTTTGCCATGTGAAGTCTGTGAGTTTAGCAAACATCATAGAGTATCTTTTTCTCCTAGGATTGAGAATCGTGCGTCGCGTCCATTTGAGTTGGTTCATTCTGATATTTGGGGTCCCATGCATGTTCCTAACATTTCTGGCTTTCAGTATTATGTTATTTTTGTCGATGATTTCTCTCGTGTTACCTACCTTTATCTTATGAAAGAGAGATCGGAGTTATATTCTATTTTTAAGTCATTTTATATGGAAATCAAAACCCAGTTTGATACTTGCATTCGCATATTTCGGTCTGATAATGCCCGTGAATATTTTAAAAATGCTCTTTCTCAGTTTTTTGATGATCACGGTATTATCCACCAGTCCTCTTGTGCTCGCACTCCACAACAAAATGGAGTTGCCGAACGCAAGATTCGACATTTATCAGAAGTTATGCGTGCAATGTTATTTCAAATGCAAGTTCCTAAGTCTTATTGGAGCGACGCGGTTCTTACCGCCTGCTATTTGATTAATCGTCTGCCCTCTACTGTTCTTAAAGGTCAGATACCCCATAAGGTCTTGTTTCCTGGTCGTCCCCTTCACTCATTACCCCTTCGCATTTTTGGGTGCACGTGTTATGTTGATGCTCTGGATCCTGACCGGAGCAAACTTGACCCTCGCTCCATTAGGTGCATTTTTCTTAGTTATTCTCGGACTCAGAAAGGATATAAGTGTTATTCTCCATCTTTACGTCATCAGTTTATGTGTGCTGATGTCACATTTAATGAGTCACTCCCGTTTTATTCAGAGTCTGTTACTGTCAATGATCGGCTTGCATTTGAGTCAGTGTTTCCTATAGCTGTCCCGTCAGGTACTGGTCCTCCACCAACACCTCCTCCACCAAAACCTTTACAGGTATATGTTCGTCGTCCTAAACCTCCAATATTGCCATCTCTGCCTGAGCCACCAGTGTCATCTCAGCAAATAGCCCCACCTTCAACCACCGCTCCGTCTTCTCCTCCGTTGCGGGATCCTGACGACCTTGATCTTCCTATTGCTCTACGTAAAGGTACTCGCACTTGCACTTCTCATCCCATTTCTCACTATGTGTCGTATGATCACCTGTCTCCTTCCCTTCGCGCCTTTACTTCGTCAGTTTCTTCTATATATGTTCCTAACACTGTACAGGAGGCCCTTTCTTTGTCTGAGTGGCGGACAGCAATGGAGATTGAGATGACTGCTCTCCATGACAATGGCACTTGGGAGTTGGTTCCTCTTCCGCCAGGAAAGTCTACTGTTGGTTGTCGATGGGTCTTTACTGTCAAGTATAATCCAAATGGCACTGTTGAGCGATACAAGGCCCGTCTTGTGGCCAAAGGCTATACACAGACTTATGGGGTTGATTATGCCGAGACCTTTTCTCCAGTTGCCAAGATAAACTCTCTTCGAGTTCTTATTTCTCTTGCTGCTAATCTGGGTTGGCCCTTATTCCAATTGGATGTCAAGAATGCATTCTTACATGGTGATCTGCTCGAGGAGGTATACATGGAGCAACCTCCGGGGTTTGTTGCTCAGGGGGAGCGTTCTCAGGTTTGTCGTTTTCGCAAAGCTTTATATGGTCTGAAAAAGTCCCCTCGAGCTTGGTTTGGTCGGTTTAGTGAGGCTGTACTGCAGTTTGGTATGCGTCGATTGCATTCAGATCACTCTGTATTCTCTCTTCAGTCAGAGCGTGGGAAAATAGTATTGATTGTGTATGTAGATGATATCATTATTACTAGAGATGATCAGAAAGGTATTGATGAGTTGAAGCTATTCTTACAGCGTCAGTTTCATACTAAAGATTTGGGTAAGCTTCGGTATTTTTTGGGTATTGAGGTAGCAAGATCCAAGGATGGAATTAATTTGTCTCAACGTAAGTATGCATTGGATATTCTTGAGGAGACAGGTTTATTGGGAGCAAAACCTATGGAGACTCCAATGGATCCTAATGTGAAGCTTTGTGTTGATCAGGGGGAGATATTTTCTCACCCAGACCGGTATCGGTGCTTAGTTGGTAAATTGAATTACCTTACCAATACACGTCCTGATATCTCTTTTGCTGTCAGTATGGTGAGTCAGTTTATGTCAGCTCCTCGACTTCCACACTGGGAAGCTTGTCTTCGTATTGTGAAATATCTTAAGGCTCATCCAGGACGTGGTCTGTTTTATCGGTCTAATGGTCATTTGCGTGTTGAAGCCTTTACCGATGCTGATTGGGCCGGATCACCATCTGATAGACGGTCCACTACTGGGTACTGTACTTTTGTTGGAGGCAATTTGGTCACATGGAAAAGCAAGAAACAAACAGTGGTCGCAAGGTCCAGTGCAGAAGCAGAGTATCGAGCCATGGCACACACATCTTGTGAGATTGTATGGCTGAAGGCTTTACTCGAGGAGTTAGGTTGTGGTGTGGAGTTACCCATTCCTATGTATTGTGATAATCAAGCAGCAATACATATTGCTTCAAATCCGGTATTCCATGAGAGAACAAAACATATTGAAGTCGATTGTCACATTGTTCGTGAGAAGATAGATGGTGGTGTGTTATCTACTCCGTTTGTTCCTACAGGAGCTCAGTTGGCCGATATCTTCACCAAACCACTGTTTAAACCGCGTTTAGAGTTTTTATGTAACAAGCTGGGATTTTGTGATATTTATTCTCCAGCTTGAGGGGGAGTGTTAGAATAACTTATTTAGTACTTGTCCCACATTGGCTAGCTAAGTGATGTTTCTAGTCATTTCATAATATAAATAAAGGTCTTGTGTGTTGGGGTTGGTTAACACCCTATACACTCTCTCTTATCTCTGATAACAGTGCCGAATTTCAAAATTACTAATATAATGATAAGTACTATTTTTTCTTTTTAATGAAAACATGGTGAGCATAAACGTTCCTGACCGGTCAAGACTTGCATCCTTGAGTGTATTGACTTGTACTCTCGAACAAATAATTTGCACTTTGAGAAAAATTGACTTGTATCCTGAAGTTTCCTGACCAGTCAAGACTCGTATTATTAGGTGCACTGACTTATACTTTCGAACAAAATAACTTGTATTTTAGAGATTTTTGATTTGTATCTTGAGACAAATTAACTTGCACCATGGCTTTCCGTGACCAATTAAGACTTGTACTATTGAATGCACTAATTTGCACCCTTGAACAAAATGACCTGCACCTTAGAGATTTTGGATTTACACTTTGAAACAAATTGACTTGCACCATAGAGTTTTCTGACCGGTCATAAAATGTGTACGGTTAGCATTTTTTGGAAATTACTTTTCTAAAAATCATGTTTTGGCAATTTCAAAACTGTGGACCATAAATGTAAAAGTTATTTTGAGTCAATATTACTCTTTCGTAATTTCCCTTAAAAATATACCCAGTACATTTTCTAGTTGTTTTCTGTTTGATGGTTGTTGGTTCGTCTCGATAAGAGATTTCAGAAAAATATAAAATTATGTTAAAAAATTAAAAAAGTTCAGAAAAGACAAAAAATAAGCCAAAAACAGCGTCTGTGTTGGCTTATTTTTGTCTTTAGTGATTTTTTTTGAACTTTTGGACATAATTTTATACTTTTTAGATTTCTTTCATCGATACGAACCAATAAACTACGAAAAATGATATAAAAATAATAAATAAAAAAAATTTGAATAAAAATAAATCAGAAAATTCAGCCAGGCCAAATAGAGCTTAAGTCATCCACCCAAAGCAAAAACAGTTTCAGGCCCACGTTAATCCGCTTTCCACCGGCTCTAAAGTCCCACCTTTTCATTTTCCTCGTTGCAACATGTCAATTATAACCCCTCCAAAACCCTAATTCGAACTTCCATGCCTTTTGTTTTGGTTTCGGGTAGAACTGATTCGACCTTCAGTGGTCGAAACAACAACAAAAACCTAGTGTCTCAATAACAACACGTTCGCATGGATCCCCCACAGCGCCGGACATCGAGAGTGATCGACCCTAAGGTCCGCAAGGTCGGCTTCTTTGCTCCCGCCGCCGCACCGTTGCCGGGCCGTACTCAGTCGGGCCCGCCGGGGCCTTCTTCTCCTCCGGTGTCAGGTACCCCTTCTGGCCACTCGCTGTCGCCCGTCATGATTCCACCGCCGCGCCACGCCTCCGACAACCTGTCCTCTTGCCTTGCCCTCCAACAACACTCGTCGCGTGCTGTCGGCGTTCCGGTTCGGGCGGCTTCGTCGACCCTCCGGAGGGACTCCATCGATAAGGTTCCCGCCGTCGTTGGAAGCTACAACCAATTCGAGTCGGTCCTGGGGACCTCCCCACCCTCATCGGTGGTTTCGCCTTCGAGTAGGTTTGGAGACGGAGAGTTCTCGGAGGACTCGGCCAATTGGATTCGACGAAGTAATTCGGGGAAATTGGCTTCGTCTGTTCCTACCGGCGGTTCCGACTGGACGGTGAAGAAGGCTCAGGAGGTGTCCGGTATTGCTTCTCTTTCCTTATTGCATCCATTATTTTTCTGTTTTTGTTAACTTTTATTTCTTTGTATTGTTTTATGACATGGAGGGTAAGTATCATTGTCTGAAGCGTTGCGCGGCAATTCATCAGTGGAATTTGAAAATTTTGCCTTTTTTAATGCCTTTAGTAGTTTGGTGGACACGATCTGCTCAGTTGTGATGTTTATCTGATTACATGGTTGCTGACTTGACTGGAAAATCAGACACTGTGAATGATGCCTCACAAATTGATTGTAGTATGGTTCACAAGCTAGGTTAGGTTTGAACCACTTGATTAATCTTAAATTCAATGTAGATCTTGTTTGTTCGAGGTCCTTCAAATTATCCTTTCAGGGAAATGCATGCTGCTAGATGATTTCTATTTAATGCTTTCGATGACAATTTTTCTTCTGTTGGGGCGGGTGTACGACAGGAAATAATGAGAAACGGGAACAACATGCAAAACGCGAGTTTGACTTATAAAGATAGTTCCTTGTAAGTGAAGCTTCTATCTAGCTGTACTAAGAGTAATAAACCTATTTCTGGTGTTTTTATAGCCTCGTGTAAGTGAATCTTGCAGTCGTAGAGATAGTTACAAAGACATTGTCAAGGAAAAAGTTAGTGACAGTTGGAAGTATCTGTTCATGAAGTGTGGAGAGGGGCACAATGCCCCCTCTACATGGTCTAAATGAAGAAAAACCTTCTCTATTAGATGACTCAAATCATTTCAATAAATTTTAGAAGAAACTAAGGTACTCCAGTGATTACTATTTTATTTATGTCCAATATCTACTTAGTTCTCCGTTTGTCAATGTCCAGAACCGTCGGCGCTCTGACTGTCTTGCTATCTCTTCAACTATTGCGGTGCTTTCTCACCTGTCTCTGAAATACTCAGAGCATTTCACGGTACAGTAGAAAGCTGCATGCTGTTGTGCAACTTCTTTCACACCTGTTGGTTTGAACCACTCCATTCCATAAAATAAAGAAATAATTGTACATCATCTCATCCTAAACCTTCCGAAGCTTTTCATTGATATTTACACAGAGGTGTCCCAATGAACCAAACTACTTCATCTCCCTCCATTTATTTTGGAAGTCTCCATTGGAGTTTTGTCATGTAACGTGAGTTGAAGCCAGGAGTAGTGTTTTTGTATGTGGAATTATTCATATAAGAAAACCCTACCTCCATGAGTGCAACGAAGCAAAGACGACTGAAAATTGGTTTAGAACTTCTCTAATTCCTTTCCAAAAGCTATATTGTATGAATCATTGACCTCATTATTTCACCAACCATCGCCTTTCTTGCCTTATTTTGTAGTAACTGCTCTGTGACATCCACATTTTCTAGAGTCAAATATCTGACCAGTCTGTTTGATTCGATTGGAGGTAGCTTGGACCATAGTTATTAAAGGCGAAAGGCGCACCGAGGCGCAAAGGGCTTCTGGAGCCTAGGCGCGAGGCGCAAGGCGAGGCGTGGGCTTTATTGAAGCGAGGCGCACCTAGTCAAGAAAAAAAAACAAATATAGCACATACGAATACTTAAAATAGTAAACACCAAAACAATGAATTTGAGAGATAGTATCACTTAAAATAACTATAAAAAACATCTAACAAACTCCAAACAGTCGGTAACACTTGCATAAATAAGAATTAAAACGTTAAATTCGACAAATGACTACTAAATTACTAATCATCATCGGAATCAACACTAAGTAAATCAAGTTCTTCATCTTCACCACCATCACCGGATTTATATCCCTCTTCATCTTCCTCTTCTTCAGTTTCCTCCGAATCAACCTCTTCTTCGTCTATCATTTGTAACGGAGTTGAAGTGGAACCCTTTGATGTGTTTGCACGTGCTCTTGATGTTGTTGCTCGAGTTGTTTTGTTACTTTCTCTAACTCCAGAAGCTCTAGCAACATCACTCCATGTCAAAGTATCATCCTCAAACACTGGTTCATCATTTTCATCTGATTCTCCATCAATCCTCCCACGCAACCATTCGTTGCTCTCATCAATATCGGATAAGGAGATGGGATCAATTGTATCTCGCATATCATATCTACGTTTCAAACTCCTGTTATACTTGATGAAAACCAAGTCGTTGAGGCGCTTCTGTTGGAGTCTATTTCTTTTTTTGCTGTGGAGCTGTAATAATTATGACCAAAATACAACTTAATAAAAGAAAGTAAAAAATATCTACTAAAAAATAAGAATGCATTAGATAAATACTCACATGTTCAAACACACTCCAATTTCGTTCACATCCAGAAGCACTACATGTAAGACTGAGCACTTTGATGGCAAAATCTTGCAAACTCGGAGTTTGAGAACCAAATGCATTCCACCAATCAGCTGTGAAATACAAATAATTAGCCATTGTAGTCAAAGTAGGTAATTAGCCATGTATTATGGTAGATTAGCTGGTGCTCTTGTATTTCTCTGTCTAATTGCGACTGGCAATCCAAAAAGTCCCTCGGCATTCATGTACGTGGTCATTTCAATAGTGATCTTATTTTCAATGTCGGGATCTTCAACCAACCTATTCACGCAATTATACATTCTCGTCATGACCTCCACATCTTGCCGAACTCCAGGGTTTGAGTAAAAAAATTCCGGATTCAGAAAATACCCAACAGCATGCAAAGGACGATGCAATTGGATATCCCATCTGTGATCAATGATCTTGAAGACATCGTGATATTTTTCAACCTTTTCACCGAATGCTTTGGCTATGCTTTCTTTTGCCCTATCCATAGCCTCGTAAATGTATCCCATCGGTGGTTTTTTTCGGTGTCAGCCAATCTCAACACCTTGACAAGAGGACCCGCAACCTTAAGAGCATAAACAATATTGTTCCAAAAAGAAGGCATCATAACAAATCTGGCCACATTTTTGCCCTGTTGCTCTTTAGCCCATTTGCTATTTGCCCATTCTTCTGAAACAAACATTTTCCTCAAGTTGTTCTTTTGTTGATGAATCCTTGCTAATGTGAGGAAAGCGGTTGCAAATCTAGTTTTTGCATGTCTGACCATATTTTTTTCTCCCGTGAACCGCCTCATCATATTTAGCAAGCCTGCCCGAGCATAGATGAAACCGTTCATGGCAATGGCCCTTTCAAAAAACCAACTTCAGATGTGGTATTTTAAAGATGTCTTCTAACATCAAATCAATACAGTGGGCTGCACAAGGAGTCCAATAAAGATGTGGCCGCTTTACTTCCAAATGTTTTCCTATTAGAAGTTTAGACCAAAAAAATACTCAATACAAATAGAAATTTAATTACTATTAGAAGTTTAGACTAAAGAAATAAAGAGTAGAGATGGATGGTTACCGGCGTATACATTTGCCGAGGCACTATCCGTGACTACTTGAACCACGTTGCGTTCACCAATCCGCTCCACATACTTGTCAAGTAGTTCAAACATTTTAACCAATCCTTGGAATAGCCCGAGGCATCTATGGACTCTAAAAACATTGTTCCTCTTTTGCTATTTACTAAAAGTTTATCAAGGTCCTCCCATTCCGATCGGTCCACCCATCTGCCATTAGGGAGCATCCAAACTTTACCCAATCATTTTTATGATCTTTCATCAGATCATCTGTATGCTTCAACTCCCTATTCAAATACGTAACCCGTGCCTCGTGATAAGTTGGCGGTTTCATGCCCGGACCATATTGCCCAATAGCCTCGATTGCAGGCCCAAAACTCTCATAGTTTAATGCATTAAAGGAAATGCCTGCATCATACATCCACCTCGTGAATCTCACAAGTGCTCGATCTCTTAATTCTTTCTTGTAAGGGTCATTTGCATCAATTTTTGTCTGTTTTCCCTTACGATTTTGTACAACGACGTCAGGATTGGGTGTGAAAAATACATCAATAGGCCCTTTAGTCTTTGGCTTCTTTGGCGGCTTAGGTTTAGAAACGGAGCCTTGACTACTCCCAACGGATTTACCACCTCCAACTAACTCTACAACATCATCTTCATCATCGCCAAACTCATCATCATCTATATCCGGCAACATATTCACTTGACGTTTCAATGCTTGTTTGCTCGTAATATATTCTTGAATTTTCACTCTTACTTCGGGAGGGCATCTTGAGCATGCTTTTGTATTCCTATAACCGCCAGCGATATGTTGCTTTGCTCGACAAAACCCGCCATTTGTTACGTGGCCACAAAAATTACACTTGAATTTTGTAGTATTGGCGGGATCCACCAAAGTGGCATACTTCCAAGCGGGGTCCGTTCGGATGCCTTCGCTTGACATTTTTTAATAACCTATCAATACATTAGATATCAGTACATTAGATATCACTTCTATTAGATATCAGTACATTAAATATCACTTATCAGTACATACTACATTAGAGTATATATATGATATATCAGTACATTAGAAGATATCAGTACTATATATATGATATATCAGTACTTTTGGCTAAGTTGTAAACTCTACACCAACTTCTACTACTGCATTTTGCCAAATAAAAGCTGAAACTATAGATAGTAACGAGTACATACTACATTAGAGTATATATATCAGTACATTAGAGTATATATACATTAGATATCAGTACATACTAATATATATATACTGATTATATACTGATATATATACTAATATATATACTGATATACATACTAATATATATACATTAGATATCAGTACATACTAATATATATATACTGATTATATACTGATATATATATACTAATATATATACTGATATATACGTACAGAGAGGATCGCAGAGCAGAGAGGATCGGAGAGGGAGAGAGCCGCCACCAGACCAGAGCAGAGAGGATCGGAGAGAGAGAGAGCCGCCACCAGAACAGAGCAGATCGGGAGAGAGAGACGCGCAGGTCCGGGAGAGAGAGAGAGTTGCGCAAGACCAGACCAGAAACCAAAGAGAGAGAGAGAGAGCCGCGCAGAGAGTGAGTCGGGCAGAGAGAGAGTCGCGCACAAATAGGGCACAAAAAATTTTAAATTCGAAGAGGCGCGCGCCTCTCGCGCCTGGGGCGCCTGGCGCCTTTTGCGCCTAGGCTCCTAAAGCCCGCGCCTTCTTCAATCGCCTCGCCTCGGACCATGCCAGGCGCAAAGGGGGCACCTCGGTGCGCCTCGCGCCTAGGCGCGCCTTTTACAACTATGGCTTGGACTTAGGAGCATATGTCCTTTAATGAACACTTGTGAGATGGAATAGATGAATAATGTAATGCTGGCCTCTATTAGCCCTCCTTTGGTCTAAGTTAACCGGTATTAATGTCACTGTCCTTTTGTTAATTTTTCTTCATTTTTATCAATTTGAATTAATCATTCGTCTTGATGAAAGGAATCTTGAAAATAAAAAAAAATATAAGTAAAAGCCTCAAAAAATTCACAAAAGACAAAAAATTGCGGAAAAATCAATTATTCGCTATTTTTAGTTTCTTATCTAGACTTTTTTTCGTCAATTTTGGTCCATATTTTTATACTTTTCCAATTCCTTTTGTCGAGATGAATGAGAAAATGCATATAATTGGATGGAAAACCATACAAAAAAATAGTGAAATATCAAATAATACCAACTGTCTTTGACAAAATAATTTAGTTCATTAAGTCCTTTCGAAGCATAGGTGCATAGGCCAAACTTCATACTTTTGCTTACAGACACTGTGTATACGAGCACAAGTATTTCCTCTTTCTACTTGTTTGAGAATGTGTACTGAGGAAGTTATGAAAAAATGCCGTGGATAAAATTGGCGAAAAATGATTATATTGAGGTTTTACTTGTGGATAAGATTGACAATAATAGGCTGAATCAGATTCTGGTGGAAAAATGTTGTGCCATTTTACTTCATGGAGTTCATGGTGACCTTTCATTTACTGCCAGTGTAGCATTTTTTTGTCACATTAACAGCCATGGTTAGCTTATTGCCTTCGTGTGCTGATGTATTTACATTTCGATTGCATACTGTTCATTGGGATCATGTTATTCTTGTTGAATGTTTGGTGCTCGCGCGCATGCGCCTAGAGAGAGAGAGAGAGAGAGATGAGTGTGTGTATGTTTAGTATTAGGTGAGGAGGGTGAGGGTAGCTTAGTGTAGTGGGTGATTTTCTCAATTTGATGGAAAACTAATACCTCAATAACCAGCAAGAATCATCTTTCTTTCTCTTGAATTCTGTGATCTGCAAGACAAAAAACTCACTAAGAACCCTCTACCGCTGTGGTAGGAATACACTCCAATAATTAAGTATCACAATAATCTCTCTAATTAAATAGCTCTAACTATGAGTTTATGTGTACCTTTCACCATGGCTCTGCAATTTAATTTATAGATCTTGTGACTTAATCTTCCTAGTTCTCTTAGGATTTTAATTCCTCATTAGAATTAAGGCTTCCATCAGCTACCACGTCACCTCGGACAACAACCATCTCGGTTTACAATCGTCTCAGACTGAAGACCTTGGATGACAATTGCATCGGTCGACGAGCATCTCGAACAACCCACTTTCTAATACTGGGCTTTAGATGATGTCATCTCTTACCAGATACCATCCCGGTCGACATTGTTGATCAAAACAAAAGGGTGCACTTATTAGTCCTATGATACGTCAAATCAGTCCACGGTTAAGGACATCAAATGCAGAAGATGCATTCAAGTGCGTTCATGAAGACACTCAACCAAGTCCTATAAGTAAGAGCATAGATCCACCAGCAAGGGGGATCGATCATTTTGGAGAATTTACGCTGGGTTGATTATTTTGGTATTCGTAACCACTTTTATACACCAAAACACTATAACTAACACTTTAGACATCTACAATTCAATACATATTTGCTCAGTAGAACATTCATTCTACCAACCACCCTTCCTATAGTTGCTAATTTAACCATCAGAGGGCATTCTGATCATCGGTCAGGGTGTCTCTGGCTGGTTGTAACTTTTGCAGCAGACGTCTGAGCGAAACATCTTGTGGTGAATCCAGAAAGACTCGTGGGAGAGTCCTATAAACCAACACTCCACAGTGTGTGTTGGGTTTTAATTAAGAAACCCTAAACACTTTTCTCTAATCTCTAATGATAGTTCTAAAAGGGAATAGCCACAAGATAAACTGGCTTTGACTTTTTTTGTGGTTGTTCGATTTAAACAGTTTTTAAGTTTCAGTGGTAAGTGTTTTGTGCATGGACTCTTTGTAGTTGAATTGATGACTTTGCCTGCTTATATGTTATTGATAGAATGATAAATATTGCAGAGAAGGTTGGAGGAAAAGATGAAGAAATATCTAATGAATTGCCATCAAACTCAAAGCCATCAAAAGAAAAGACAACAAAAGCTGAAAGGCGCGCACTTCAGGAATCTCAACGAGCAGCAAAAGGTGTTGCACAAGGTTCAAGCAGAGGTTTGTGATAGCTTAAGGAAAAACAAAAAATATTGATGCTTCTATATGATTTGTATTCTGGATGTGCAGAAAGCTGTTGTTATAGTTTCATTTTTGTTGGCAACCCTAAGAGGTACATTCAAACTGTCAACCATAGTTGTCAAATCGAGAATTGAAAAGGTCCGTTTAAGAATCATGAATCGAATCGGATCGTGAATTGTTCTAATTTGGTCATGATTTTTAGAACATATTAAAAATGCAAATAAGCTGTTTATATAATAGCGTAGAATATCAAAGAATACTTTAGTCAGTGGAGTGGTCAATAGTGGACTCCTAGTTGAAAGAATTAAAGAAATTATCAAAATAATAGGTTGTTTATGTAGTAGTATAATGCTTATACTTACTATATAATAAGTTAATAACAAGCTGCTTATTAATTGTTAAGTTTATGTATTAGGTTATGTATAAGTTAACCCTAATGGGCCTCGATGACTAGAGCCCATTAGGTTAACCCTAACCTCACTCAATTTATTATAAATAAAGGTCTCGCCCCTCTCTAAAGGGTGTGGGTTTTCCTCTTTACATGGTATCAGAGTCGTGGTAAAGAATACAAAATAATAAAACCCTAAACCCATTCTGCCACCTCCATCTGCCGCCGCCGTTGCCGGTAATGCACTGATCTTTCCGGCAGCGTCGCGCTTCTACTGCCATCATCGGCGTCCTAAGCCCTCTGTTTCGGATCTGCTGTTGATCTCTTCCGCTGCCTCTCTCTGCCGCCGGCCATCGTCCGCCGTCCTTTCACCTACAGTATTGCTGTCTCTCCCGATCTGGTCCCTTGGTTGTCTGACCGCTGCCGCCGCCGCTACACCTCCCCAGATCTGCTACTGCCTTCCTTTTTGCTGCTCTCCTCTATCTCCGTAGGACAGTGGCCTGATCTGTTCCCTCGTCCGCATCATGGCATCTTGATCAGTATTGTTGCTGCTCCTTTATTGTTCCCCTGGTTTTGGTAGATGAATGCTTAGATCTGGTGGTTTGTTGGGCAAATATAGTTGTCGGAAGCGGGGTTTGTCCTATATTCTCTATTATCGTAGTCATGTCGACTACTGATTCTTCGCCACCATCACCACCTGCCCCGTCTGCTCAAACCGTGGTGGCTTGCGAGCCCACCCGACCTCAGATCTTATCCTCATCCACTAGTTTGGTGGAAACCAAGTTGGCTGGCTCGTCCACTTATGTGTTATGGCGAAAGAAGGTCCTGAAGTCTCTTCAAGGTATGGATCTCAATTCCCATCTGACAGACAGTGCTCCACGGAGACTTCACCTCAGTATCGTTCCTGGCTTCGTGATGATGCCCGACTCTTTACTTTATTGTTGAACTCTATGGATGAATCTGTTGAGGTGTTGGTCGCCAATGCCGATACTGTGAGGGAGATTTGGCAATCCTTGTCCGATACCTATTTCACTACTAATGATCTGCCCCGTCTATTTGATGTGATGAAGGAGTTCTTCCAACTCACGCGTGAGGGCAAAACTCTTCAGGAACAGTATGCCGGGTTCAAGACTCTTGCTAATGAGTTTGACCGTTTGCTCCCATTTATTTCCGACCCCACAGTATTTTGTCGTCAACGCGATCAGATTATGGTGGTGCTCTATTTAGCCAGTCTTGGTGGTGGTGACTGTGAGGCCCGATCACAGATCCTTGCTGGGGCTGATATTCCATCCCTCCCGAAGGCCTTTCGTCGTGTGAGTCGCTCGGTGAGTCACTCTAATGCTCGCCCTCTACCCCCTGATTTTGCTGATAGGGTTGCCTGTTTTTCTTCTCCGGGTGGGGCTTGTGGCGGCAGCAGGGGCCAAAGCGGGCATACAGGTGGTCGTATTGGATCTTCGGAGACTTGCACCTGCCATCATTGTGGTGTTATTGGCCACATTCGTCCCCATTGTCCCCAGTTGGGCTCTAAGCCATCTTCTATGGCTCAGGTTGCTAGTGCTCTTGCCTCCACTTCGCGGGTCACGTGGTCCATATGTCTGATGCGGAGTATGACCGGTACACTTAGTTCCCTGTGCTCCCTTCTCCTGTTGTTGGTACATTTATTACAGGTAACTCCACCGCCCGCATGGTTACTTCGCGCATTTGGGTTATCGACTCTAGTGTTTCAAATCATATGACCGGGACAACAGGTACTCTTTCTGAGTATTCTCTTCTTATTGGGCCTGGACAGGTTACAGTGACCAATGGTTCTTCTCTTGACCTTCAAGGTTGTGGCATTGCTACACCAATTTCCTCGTTGACCTTACAACATGTGTTACATACCCTTGGCTTTCCTTTTAATCTGCTTTCCATTAGTCGCGTTACTAAAGATTTAAACTACTCCGTAACGTTTTTTTCTGATCATTGTGTTTTTCAGGATCTGGTGACGAAGCGGACTATCAGTATAAGAAGTGTTATTGGGGGCCTGTATGTGCTTGATCAGCCAGTTGCCTGTGCCGGGCTCACTTCCTCTGCTTATGATGCTCATTGTCGTTTGGGTCATCCCTTCTTAGCTAGTTTACAGTCATTATGTCCTGAATTTAATTCTATTTCTCATTTGTCTTGTGAGTCATGTCATTTAGCCAAACACTACTGTGTGTCTTATCCTATTCGTAATAATAAAAGAAGTTTCATTCCTTTTGCTCTTATTTATACCGATGTGTGGGGGCCGTGCCTCGTTCCTACACCATTAGGCTACAGATATTTTGTGACATTTGTAGATGACTACTCTCGTTTTACTTACATTTACCTCTTGAGAGATCGCTCTGAAGTCTTTTCTGTTTGGAGTTCTTTCTTCTCTGAGATCCGCACCCAGTTTGGTCATACTATTCGTGTTCTCCGTAGTGATAATGGTAGGGAATATGTATCCCATTGCTTCCAAGGACCTTTGTCCCACCATGGCATTGTTCACCAAACGTATTGTCCCGACACTCCCCAACAAAATGGGGTTGCCGAATGCAAGAATCGTCATTTCCTAAACACTGCTTGTGCTCTCCTTTTTCGCACAGGTGTCCCCAAATGCTTCTGGGGTGATGTCGTACTCACTGCATGCTATCTCACCAATCGCTTACCTTCCTTCGTTCTTCGTGGTGTCACCTCCCAGTCTGTTCTCCTCCCTAACCTTCCCCCCTGTAGTCTCCCTCTTCTCCTGTTTAGGTGTGTGTGTTATGTTCGCGATACTCGTCCCAGTCTATCCAAATTAGATCTCCGCTCCCTCAAATGTGTCTTCCTTGGTTACTCCAAAACCCAAAAAGGGTACTGGTGTTTTTCCCCCCAGTTGCGTTGGTATCTTAGCTCTTGGGATGTAGCATTTGTCGAGACTGAGTCATTCTATCCTCCCACTAGTGTCTCGGAGTCCCCTTCTTCGCCTGATGACTTTTTTTGTCTCTCTTCCCCTTCTCCCGACTCCTCCGGCACTGCCCCTGGCCCTGGCACACACCCCCCTCCCCTACCTTCCCTTACTAAGTCAGTCACTTTGCCGCCTGATTCGGCCCCACCCTCTGTGGATCCCACTCCCCCCAGCCGCTCCTGCCGTGATCACCCTTTATATGTTACCTCCTACTATGGCTTGGCGACTCCAATTCGCTCCTTGATTGTTAGCTTGGACTCTGTATCCAAGCCCCGTACTCTTGGTGAGGCTTTGGCTCATGCTGGCTGGCGTGCTACTATAGAAAAGGAAATGCAGGCCTTGGAGGCCAATCATACTTGGGATCTTGCTTTTCTCCTCCCTGCCAAGAAAGCTATCGGCTGCAAATGGGTTTACACCGTCAAAGTGCATCCTGATGGCTCTATTGCTCAACTTAAGGCTCACCTTGTGGCCAAGGGTTATGCCCAAACATATGGTGTCAACTACTTCGAGACCTTCTCTCCAGTGGCCAAAATGGCCTCTCTTCGCCTCCTTCTATCTTTGGCGGTTACTCACTCTTAGCCTTTATACCAGCTGGATGTGAAGAATGCTTTTCTTTACAATGATCTCACTGAGGAGGTGTATATTGAGCAACCACCCGGGTTTATTGCTCAGGGAGGCGTGTTTGTCGGTTTCACCGCTCTCTATATGGGTTAAAACAGTCTTCAAGGGCCTGGTTTGATCGATTCAGTCAAGTGATTACTAGCTTTGGGCTGATACAGTCTGCCAAGGATCATTCGGTCTTCTATTGCCACCATCCTTCTGGATATATTATGCTGATGGTCTATGTGGATGATATTGTCATTACCGGTGATGATACACAGGGAATTATTGATCTCAAGCAGTTTCTTAATCAGCACTTTCAAACCAAAGACCTTGGGCAATTGAAATATTTTCTTGGCATCGAGGTGTTGCGCGAAAAAAAGGGCATTGTTATCTCTTAGCGCAAATATATCTTGGATATTTTGTCCGATGCAGGGCTGTTCTAGGCAAAGGGGGCCATTTCCCCGATAGACCCCAGAGCCAAGTTATTGTCCGATACTGGTGAGTTATTCACTAACCCCGATCAGTATAGGCGATTGGTTGGGAAGTTGAATTATTTAACTACGATGACTAGGCCAGACATTGCTTACCCTGTCAGTGTTGTTAGTCAGTTTGCTCAGAAGCCACGGGTCCCTCACTGGCATGCAGTTCTACATATCCTCCGGTATCTACAAAGCAATCCAGCAAAAGACATTCGGTATCATAATCAGGGACACACCCGGATAGAGGGATACATCGATGCCGATTGGGCAGGATGCCCAATTGATAGGCGATCCACCTCTGGATTTTTAGTCACTATTGAGGGTAACTTGGTCAGATGGAAAAGCAAGAAGCAAGCAGTAGTGGTTCGTTCAAGTGCAGAAGCAGAGTATAAGGTTATGGCTTTAGCCACTTCCGAGATTATGTGGATTTGGCAGATCCTCTCCGAATTACGAGCAGCAGTGAACGGACTGACCCCACTATAGTGTGATAATCAGTCTGCCATACATATCACTACCAATCCAGTGTTCCACAAATGTACAAAGCATATTGAGATCGATTGTCATTTCATCCGCGATGAATACAAGAAGGGCATGATCACTCCTAGCCATGTGCGCATCGGTGAACAGTTGGCGGATATCTTCACTAAACCACTAGTTGGGAATCGGGTTTCATATATATGTAACAAATTGGGCATGATTGATGTATATGCGCCAGTTTGAGGGCGGATGTTAGTTAAGTTTATGTATTAGGTTATGTATAAGTTAACCCTAATGGGCCTCGATGACTAGAGCCCATTAGATTAACCATAACCTCACTCAATTTATTATAAATAAAGGTCTCGTCCCTCTCTAAAGGGTGTGAGTTTTCCCTTTACACTGTTCATATAATTATGTATAAAAGAAAATATATACCTGTAGGAAGAAAGTAGAAACTAGAAGCTGGGTACTGAACAGTCGAAGAAGGTTGGCTGCCGAACAGTCGAAGAAGGTTGCGGCTGGGTATCGTCGACGGTGGCTGTCGGAGAAAGCTATTGAAGAAAGTTGGTGTTAGGTGCCGTCGGAGAAAGCTCTCGAAGAAAGCTGGATTAATCGAGAACGTTGGCCGTCGTAAAGAAAACTTATAGATGGTTCAGTGTTTGGGTTCCCAAACCGAAGTAGGTTTACAAAGTTCCCTATACGAGTTCAATCTTTCTCTTTCCTATTTCTGTCGACGTTTGGGCTTCTGAACCTGAATCGTTCGATTCGCATGATTCGCTGGTTCAAGTTATGGTTCGGCAATCTAGAGAATGATTAACATCAATATAAGGTTCATACCATTGATTAAAACCGTTTACATGCTGAATCGAATCGAATCGGACGATTCGAATTGCGAATCGTGCGATTTCTATAACTATGCTGTCAACTTTTCTTCCATATAATTCTTGTTGATTAGGATTTGTTGATAGCATGTTAAGCATTAGTATACGGTTTACGTAATTGGTGTTGTTATTGGTATTGCATGAAAAGATTTTTGTTTTGTTGTTCTTTGGAATTTTGATGGCTTGATTTCTTTTGTAGAATTCCAGTGTTTTCTTAGGAGTTGACTTGTCTTTCAATTTCAAATTCTGAATCTCCATGTCTTTAATACTACAACCAACAGAGTATGCGGATTATAAAATCTCCGTTAAAGCTCTTAACTAAATCGTTTGCTACGTCGCGTCACGCTTTTGGACTCACAATGTAGAAATGGCCTTCTAGATATTCTGCTTCAGGAACTCCTAGAACAAATAAACCCTGGCACATGGAATAGTGAAACACTTGATGTACCTATTTGTTTATGTATACTTGTGAATTCTAGAGGCTTGAATGAAATGCTGAATGGAAAACGTTTGCTTGATAAGGCATATATTTCTAGTAGTATGTGCTTGGGTTTGAATATGATTTGTGGCCTTGGGAACCATGTTCTCTTTCCATTTTCTTGCAAATCTAGAAATGTGTGATTTTGATCAACATAATTCTTACCATCAAAGATTAAGCTATGACCTAACATATTCATATTCTTATTGTCTAATTTGTAATGTTGTTATTGAGTGTGCCTTCCATTATTGGCCATCTTATTTTACATTTCTCATGTGGAAGGTGACTTTTAGTTTTTCCTTCTTTTCTTCATTTTCCTCCCCTGGTTTTGTGTGATTCATGTGCACAGATTTTGATGGTCCACAATTTGAGTATCTTAAGAATACATAAATGGTCATATTGTAGAGTTTAGACAAAAGTTTTACTCAAGCAAGCAATTCTACTAGTCTCGACTGCAGTTCAGGAGTTACGTTGTAGGTGAGAGGTTGATGTAATAGTTTACCTTTTTGTAGTTAGATATTCATGTTCCTCCTATGCAATCAATTCATTGATGTTCATTATTATCTTTCGCTGGTTTTTTCCATTCAACAAGAGTGCTTAGGCAAGGGGATCCCTTATCCCTTTTGCTGTTTATTTTGGTGATGGAAGTCTTGAGTAGGATGATTTAGAGGATTGTGCAGGGGTGCTTTTTGAATGGTTTCAGGGTAGGCAATTCTGATAGAGTTGAGGTTTTTTCTTCATTCGTTGTATGCAGATGATATCATTGTTTTTTGTGGTGTGGATGCAACCCTGCTTGGTTATCTTAGAGGGATTTTGATGTGTTTTGAGGAAGTATCCGGTCTCAAGGTTAATGTGGATAAGTATGAGAATTTTCTTGTTGGGGAGGTGGAAGGTGTAGATTTCTTAGCGGAGGTTTTAGGTTGCAAGGTTAGTACTTCCCCTTCATCGTACTTACGCCTTCTTTTGGGTGCTCCTTTCAAGTGCATAGCAATATGAGATTCAGTGGTTGCAAGAATTTAGAAGCGTAATTTTCTGGATGGAAAAGGCGGTACTTATCAAAAGGGGCGAGGATGACTCTCATTTTGTGCAATTTGTCAAGCTTGCCTATGAATTTTATGCTAGTATTTACTATCCCAATTTTAGTGGCGGAAGAGTTACGGTGAGATTTTCTTTGGGTGGTTAGGGGAAAGAGTTAAAGTACCATCTATTAGATTGGGATACAATTGTTCACTAATTAGGGAAGGGAGTTTGGGGGTGAAGAGGCTTGTTATACTCGATCAAGGTTTGCTAAGGACGTGGTTATGGAATTTTCATTTGAAAAGGATAGATGGTGGAGAAATGTAGTGCATGCTAGGCATGGAGAAACTTGGAGTGAGTGGTCCTCGTGAAAGTTGCATTTATCGCATCGGATGTGGTTTTGGAAGAGTAATAGGAGAGGGTGGGATGAGTGGTCCTCTCGAGGCATGTTTCGTGTGGTGGTGAGCGATTGTGGGATGCCTATCCTTTTATATTTCACTTGGTGGTGGATACGGGGGCCACGGTGACAAACTTTTAAATATGGGTGGGGAGACAGTGATGTGGGATATATCTCTTCAAAGGGAGGTGCAGGATTGGGAGATGGACGAGTAGTCGGTCCTTATTGGGAATATTATATGATATGTGGGGTTTGGGGGTGGGGAAGGATTCTTTGCGATAGAGTCCGACTAGAAATGTGTCTTTTCAAGTGAGTTTTTTTACCACGTCTTGGTTGGCAGTACATACAGAATTTCCTTGGAAAGCTATTTGGTGCACTCGGGCTCCAACCTAGGTTTTTTTCTTCGCGTGGTCCAGAGCTAAGGAGAACATTTTTACAATAGATGATTGTGTTTGGCGTAGCAATGATTTTGTTAATCGGTGTTACATGTGCTTGATTGAAGGAGAATCAATGGAGCTTATGCATTGTCTGGTTGTCAGGGAGCTTCGGGCTATAGTTCTGTATGGTGGACATGGTGGGCTTTTCCACGTTCAGTGGTAGAGTTGATTCAAGAATGGCTTGGGGCTTGAGTGGGTTAACGAAGATGAAAGCTTTGGACTGTGATTTGACTTTGTTTGATGTGGCTGATTTAGAGAGAGCCCAATGGGTAGATATTTTGATGGAGTGGGGAGACCTATATACTGGCTTAAAAGTCTTTTTCTTTCTAGTTTGCCTAGTTATGAATTGATGGTGGGCAATCCAGGCTCTTGATATGATTGATTCTTTTGGATTATAGAGGGAAGTGTAGTTGGGTATGTGGGTTTGCTTTCAATTGGTTTTTTGGCTTCTTGATGTATAGGGATCATTTTGTCCTTGACTATTTGAGTGGCATCCCTTTGATGCCTTTTTCTACGAAAGTTGTATTAGTTACGAAGAACAAATTAATGTTCATTATCCTAATGCAGATATGTGACGGCTGCTAACGACCACAATAGAGTCGCAAACACATTAGATTTTTCTAATTCTCGCTGTACTTGTGTTTTCTTTCTTCCTTTCTGTGCAATTGTCTCACTCTGCAATCAATCCTGATGTTCTTATAGCTGAGGGGAAAAAATCTGCTGCTGCTTCCGGAGGAGTAGTTCCAGTGCACGAACACACTGGCAAAAGTGTGAAGCAGCCTGTACAAAAGAAAGACGGTCCTTCTGTGGCAGCTTCTGTTGCAGCTTCTGAAAAGAAAGGAGGCGATCGACCATCAGAGAAAGATAGGAAGAAAGATGTGCCTCCTCCGCGCCTGCAATTTGATGATAAAATCCGTGTTGACAAAGCCAAAAGGCGTGCAATAGTTAAGCAAACTGAAGCTAGAAACAGAGTTGAATTGTTTCGGCATTTGCCTCAATATGAACATGGAACTCAACTTCCTGATCTGGAGGCAAAGTTTTTCCAACTTGATCCGGTGCATTCTGCTGTTTACAAGGTATCCTTTTTGACCATGTTATTTGGAGCTTAAAATTATTACATTAAGCTCATAACTAAGCATCTGATAGGCCATGTTTCATAATGCTCTGCCATTTTGAATGCATCTTTAATTATTTCGAAAACATTGAAACCTGTATTATCAGGTTTGTTAGCAGTTGATACGCTCACATTCATTTTCATGCAACTATCGTTATCCTTGTGCTAGTGGCCTTGTTGCGTTTTGTTTCTTCCTAGACGAACTGGAGTGGATTTGTGTTCGCTTATCTATAGTTTGTATGCATTAACAACATGAGTACTTTTGAAGTAGAGCTGTCAAAGACATAAATCTATTGCCCAAAATAAAGGTGTGTGAAGGAACCAATCATATCACTGGAACAAATTATGCTAAAGAAATGTACATATATTTTGTTTATGCAAACTTTAAAAGAAATGTCCAAAATTTTAGTTTGATGAAAACGTGCAAACTTTGATCAGGTTGGATTACAATATCTGGCGGGAGAAATATGCGGGGGTAATGACCGGTGTATAGCAATGCTTCAAGCATTTGGGGAAGCCATCAAAGACTACCGCACACCTTCAGAAAAGACTCTTGCTAGAGATTTAACTGCAAAAATCAACAGTTTTGTGTCGTTTTTAATTGAATGCAGGCCCCTTTCTATCAGTATGGGAAATGCAATCAGATTCTTAAAAGCTCGTATTGTCAAGTTACCTTTAAGTCTTTCTGAATCAGAAGCAAAAGCCAATCTCTGTGCAGACATTGATCGCTTCATCAATGAGAAGATAGTACTTGCAGACAAGGTGATAGTCAGACACGCTGCTACAAAAATCAGGGATGGGGATGTTCTTCTTACGTATGGGTCATCATCAGTCGTCGAAATGATTCTTTTATATGCCCATGACCTTGGGAAAAAATTTCGTGTTGTGGTAGTGGATTCACGTCCAAAGCTTGAAGGCCAAACATTAGTTCGCAGACTGGTCGGAAAGGGCCTCAGTTGTACATATACTCATATAAATGCTGTTTCATATGTCATGCCTGAAGTCACCAGAGTTTTCCTAGGGGCTGCCTCTGTGCTGGCAAACGGAACAGTGTATTCAAGGGTTGGCACTGCATGTATTGCCATGGTAGCTCATGCTTTCCAAGTTCCGGTTCTGATTTGCTGTGAAGCATATAAGTTTCATGAAAGGGTACAGCTTGATTCCATCTGCGCTAATGAACTTGGTAAGTCGTATGTTCTGTTACTTGATATGCTGCACTGGTTGCTCAACTTCAGCTTTGAAATCATCGTTCTGTATGGTTATCTGATCCTATTTACTCTCTATACAGGAGATCCAAATGTCATTTCCAAGGTCCCTGGAAGAATGGATGTAAATCATTTGGATAATTGGCCCAATAAGGAAAATCTGCAGCTTCTGAATTTACTGTAAGTTGTCAATAAATTACTATAGCGTCAGTAGAGAGACTCGTTACTACTGATTCTTGAAGCTGTATCTTTTGGTGCGACTGTAACAGTTACGATGCTACTCCTTCGGATTATATCTCCATGATCATCACAGATTATGGCATGGTAAGTCATATTATTTTTATTGTTCAATGTTGAGACTTATTTCAAAAGAATTCAAGCATGCTGTAGTAAATGTAGTTCCACTCAGTTATACTATTTAAGGTTTCCATATTGGTTTGTCTTTGAAGGAACTGTTTTAGAAAGAATTAAGTAATTCATTGATTTGGTAGTGTAAAACTGCATTGTAAGGTTTGCTTGCGTAGTTTGCAATTGACATTTTGAATTTTAGTCTCCACTTCTATCCTGTTTTTGTACCGCCACTTGTAACTCTAAGATGAGCATGTAAAGCTCAAAAGCAAAGTTTGTTTCTCGAGTGACATGGGGATTAGCAGAAAAATGGAAGTGTTGGAATCTGAATGGCCCAAAATGCCGCAGCTAGTTTTTCCTTGCTATTGAAGCAAGAAAATCTGGAATAGAGATATCAGATTGGGTAAAACCACCAAACACGAAGTTTTTATGGCTTTTGCTAATGTTTATCTCTTTCTTTATGACAATTTGTACAGTACGCATTCAACAGAATGCTTAATTGTCTAGCATCTATCTGTTGAGCTGATTTTTGGGATGGTGATTATCCATCTTTCCAGTTCTTTGGTAAACAGATTTACTGTTTATTTACCTTTCACCCGTGTTTTTTCCGCCAATGTAACTTTTCGTTTATCATATCATCTACAAACCAGAGGTAAAAGTAAGTTGGTCTCTCCAATCATTCATTGTTTTTTTCACATTTTTTTGCTTACTGCAGGTCCCACCGACTAGTGTGCCTGTAATTGTGCGCGAGTACGGGAAAGAGCATGTACTGATCTAGGATTTCTGGTGTGCCTGCATTGTTGGATTAAGTGACTATGCATTAGGTGATGCAACATGTCAACACCTGGTGGAGTTTTTGATCTACTCATTTTTCTGTGTATGATCTGAATAAAATAATGTTGCGTTGCCAAATTTTGCAGCTGCTTATTTTTTCCTTTCATATGTGGTAAACTGCAGTTTCTTTTGTTGATGATGCAGTTTTGGGGGCACTTTGTATATACCTTGATAGTTTTTTTGTGTAGTCATATTTGCTCTTTGGTTGCTTGAGTTTTCTTGCTGACTAATTTCCACGCGTTCTGTTTGTTGATGGGGGTTTTACATCGCCTGTGTGGATCTTGGATTAAGTGAGTGGCCGAGTAACTAGAAAAAGAAGGTTCTTTGAATATTAAGCGTTCTTTGGGCATTGTTCGGGTTTACCCCTTGACTTCAAATATGCACTCAATTTTGGTGTAATGGAAGTACGTGAGTCCATTATGGTTATTCATTGCTTGGATTCAACTAACTAATTTAGACAGTAAGATCTCAGCTGCATTGTTCATCTCTCCGGTTTGGGATTCTGTCTGGTTTTTGGTCCCCCTGCTCTGTCCTAGTCTCCAATGGTCCCTATCTGTTGATCTTATTACTTAGTCCGTCAAACCTCCATTAGCCCTCTTCTCCTCCAGAAAAACCCTTTCTCCCATTACATGTCACCGACATATACTGTATTTGACCGCTCACACTACTGCTGCCTCCCTGTTAACTATGTACTTCCCGCAACCTCCCCCTCCCCCCTCTCTGTATGTGTGCGTGTGCGTGCGCACATCTAAAGAACTGTTTATTTAGGATTCTATTGAAAAGCTCTGATTCAGTTCCAAGTAAATGGCTTTCATTTTTTGTCTTATATTTTTGCTATGACTGATTCTAGAACTCTCGAAGCCACATCAACGCATTAAAGGGATGGATTGGGAGCCAAGTAGGGTACATTGAAATTCAACACCTAACAATTTGCTGATTGATTTGGTTTTAGGTGAGGCAGGAAATCATGACCAGGAAGAGCAGATAAGTTGTGGTAGATAATGCAGGCTCCAGAATTGAACGACCGGAATTCTAATATTAGCCGCAGGTTTGCTGGCTGTTTTGATTTGGGATATTTATGGAAAGAGAATCTGATGGAGGGCAAAAGGGTGGGTGAAGTTAGGAGTTTTAAATTGGCAACCGTTAGAAACAACCATTGGAGGGAGTCAGGAATGCTGGGTAGGCAAGCGAATGAGCAACCAAACGAAGACAGAAATGTCCCGGCTCCAGAAGAAGTTCGACGATAGGAATCCCAAGCCCATGGGATACCATTGGGTAATAAGTGCGTAGATAAATAATCCCTACCTTTTGAACTTTTGCCAAAAAGAAATACCCAGACACCGTTTTCATTTATTACTTTGGCCATGGTTTTGACCATTTATAAGTTGCAAGGATGGCAGTGCGTCAGATCAACCTGATTTTTTAAATTATCATATGAAAATCTGAGATTTCTAATTGCATCAAAATCAATGAGAAATGGTTTTAGCATAACAAAACCGAATTCAATGGGGGTTAGTTTTTTTTCCCTGAAATGCCCCGACCTCCCCCAGCAATTTTCGAAAGGGACTCTTAGATAAAAGTTCAAGGAACTTGTAATGTAATTAGTTCATTTAATAGTAAATTAAAGTTAGAACTTCACCTTGTGACACAAGAATTCCAAAAATATCTTTGCACCAAACAGTTGTGAAGGCTGTAATCTACTCATCTTGTAGCCACCAAAGGGAATTGGAGCATCGAAGCAATTGAACCGAACAGTCCCAGCCCTCAGTGCCCTAGACAAGGTGTTTGCAGTATCCACATTCTTGGTGAAAACTCCAGCAGCTAGACTATATCATGTTGCATTTGCTCTCTTGGTCACGTCACCGAGGTCACTTGTATTGAACAGAACATGTGAGAGATGTTCCAAAACAACAATAAACTAACATTATATTTGATTGACATAAGTATTCTGTAATCAGTTTCCCAGGTCGGGCACTGGCATTTTATTTTATAGTTCTTAGCTCCACTGCCGAGGGTGACCTAATACAGCAAAAACAAGTAAAATTAGAAATAATTTCGGAGCTTTGGGAGTGGCTTAGTCCTTGGCCAATATGCAGTGGCGGTTCAAGAAATTTATATATCTGGGGCACATATTGCTTATGATGTTGAATTCTTTCTCATCAAAATAAGTAATGAATTTAGCTGAGCTTATCTAAAATTCAGTGGGCAAACTCTACTTTGCATCCGCACCACCTATGTTCACCATTGATTAGTACTCATCTGACGATGGCTGATTATAGGATTTCAATAAGCGAGGTCATTTAGATTTGAAGATTCTGTCCAGGGAAGCAAATTGATGTATTTCTACTTTTAGATCGATCCATTGAACAGAAAAACACGCTAATTTCATATCTCACGAGGGAACAGATAATCTTATCTGATATTATGCATAAATAAACAGGTCAATTTACAACATATAAATCATTGTTTTTATATTATGTCAAAATACATAGTACAAATTAGAACAGATAGCCTTCTTTGATTTTATCTTATGCAGAGATACAAAGAACAAATTACAACAGATAATCTTATTTATTTTTGTTTATTATTATATTTCACTGTTATGCAGAGATGAAACTATAACAGATAACATTATCTATTGATATGTTATGCATAAATACATAGGTAGTTTTACAACAGAAAATATTATATATTGATATGTTATACTGTACGTACTATTACGTCGATATAAAAGTAAAATTTAAGCATTATCAAAGAAAAATTATAATTCTTCCTTTTTCGTGAGTCTTGTTAATCTTTAATTGTCTCTGATTTCTTTCTATAACTTTATTTTATTTTGTTTTGAATCAATATGTTTGTATTTAGCGTATTTGAACAAACTCCTCAATTGTATTTCATCTTTGACACTGTCATCTCATGACTTTTTTCTACAGGTGCTAAAATATAGTATAAATAAGGGACGATAAATCCATTTTTTGTTTTTGTTACAAAATTAGTTTAAACATGTGAATTTCAAACACAAGAAAACGGTAACGATAATAATTACCTTTGCGTTCTCCAGATATATAATTATCTTCAGTTGTCGTTTTGAAAAACCGTACGTAGTACCAAGTCAAAGGTTGGCCCTTCCTAATATGTTGCCGCCAGTCACCCCACTTCCCCCGTATCTCTCTCTCTCTCCTCAACAAACTTCAAACCCCAACTCCTTTTTAAGCCCATTCCCCCATCATCATTCATAATATATATCAGAAACCACCACTCTCTCTCTCTCTCTCTATCTCTCTATCTCTCTATCTCTCTCTCCAAAGGCCAAGAATGGGTACTACCCTCTTCACTGGCTGTTGCAAATACGTTATATTCTCAGCTCTCATATCTTCTCTGCTTCTGGTGAGAATAGTAATGTCAGTTGAGTTTGAAGTTGGAGGAGACAAAGGATGGGTTATTCCGAATTCAAAGAACGACCAAATCTACGACCAGTGGGCTTCAAATAACCGCTTCAAAGTTGATGACACTGTTCGTAAGTAGTACTAAACTTCTTCATCATCTTTGCATCTTCACTTCTTTCTTCTCATCACTTTCTCTCAATTTGTACTACTTCCTATTCTTCTTCGCCTTCTTGGTTGGATTTGGTGGTTAAGCCTACCTGGTGCAGGTCAGGGCACACACAATGTGTGTGAGAGTCGAACATTTTCAAATATCCTGAAACTAACGTTTAATTTTTATAATATATTTTGTACGTTTCGATGTTTGCAGACTGTGATAACAACGTATACACGTGTACTCACATATTACATTAATATGTAATGAATCTAGTGTGATGTAATGTGAATATATATGAGATGTTATAGAAATATAAATCTTACCATTTCAAATCCTCCAAGATCTCTTCCTCATGCAAATACTGCCTTGAAACGCACCCAGCCATAGTAGAATGTTAATGGGATCATCTCCCTAACTTTTGTGAATTACAAAATCATTTAACTTTTTTCTCCACTTTAAATTGCAGTTTGATTTTGTAAAATGGAGATGCAAACTTTTCAGAATTAGGGGGAGAGAGAGAGAGAGAGAGAGAGAGAGAGAGAAAAGGGACGAAATGCTGCCAAAGGGAAAACAGTTGGTTTTAAGAATAATGCTACGGACACTTCATTTTATACTTCTTATAATTTTGCCGCATGCTGAGGTTGCAATTCATAAATGATGCTCTCCTATTATATATTAAAATAGATTATAGAAGCTTCCAAAATATCCTCTCGCTCTTCTTTTTTTTCGTTTTTTGGTTTTATCTATTTCGGACTCTCCGACGTGACTTACTATATGGGAAGGAGGAAGATTGTTTTTATAGTACTTTTTATAGAGTGCCAAAATGAATTGATTTTAACTACCACGGTTTTAATCGAAATGGGGATCTTGCTGTGCACTGCGCACAACAAGATTCTGAACAATTTTTTGCACATCAAAACAACGTTATTTTGACGCACAGCACAGAACAAGACCCTGTTCTAATTTTAACCTAATCAAAAGAAAGTGTGTCGTCGCTAACTCCAAAATGTTGGCCTACTGGTTAAGATCTGAGTACTAGGGATTTGTTCACTCTTAATATCTCAAGTTAATTTGAAATCTCTTAAACGCTATCAAATCTTATAAAGTCAATTTATATAAGGTTTTGTGCTGACTGTAATTAGAAGTTCCATTAGTAGACGATAAGAATGTTGGTCCATTAAAAAAATTATTTGAGATGCAAGTAAGGTAACTTGAACAATCTAAGTTATCAAAAAATTGTGTATACATTTGGTCTTATTTCGTCTCGAATTATTTGAGTACTATTTAACTAGGAAAAATTATTATAATACAAACTCATATTATGCATTAATCTTTGATATATCGTCTTGAAATTTCACTCGTACTTTGGTCTGAATTTTTCTTTTTGTGTGCGTCTAATAAGTTGAATTAATATTTGTTTTCGTGATCAATCAAATATTTCATGACTCACCTTTTTTCACTTATTGTAGGGTTTGAGTACAAGAAGGACTCAGTTTTGGTGGTGAGTACTGAAGAGGAGTACAGCAACTGCAAATCCTCTCACCCAATATTCTTCTCAAATAATGGCAACACCCTCTTCAAATTTGACCGACCAGGGCTGTTCTATTTCATTAGCGGAGTTGCCGGACACTGTGAGAGAGGACAGAAGATGATCATCAAGGTTTTGGAGCCCGAGAGCCTGCCACCACCGCCACCGCCACCGCCGCCATCCAACGGTGCTGCTGTTGAAATGGCTGAAATCATGTCCTCTCCAATTCTTGTTCCGATGATTATAATGTCATTGGTTTGGGCAATTTTCATGTGATCTTTGCGCGTTAGTGGTAATAGTTTGTTTTTTTTGAAGTTAAATTAGACTACTGCAAAATGGAACTAGTAGCTTCATTTATTTAGGTTATGGGATATTTTTTTATTTCTTTTTCAAAATCTTAGTTTTTTCTGTTTATTTATATTTCCTGATTTTGAATTGATGCCCCTAATGCCACTATTTTCCTATCATCTATTGATAATGCCTCCGTTGGTTCTTCTTCGGCTAATATTTGCAAAGAAACTACAAATACCGGTGCAATATTGGTCAACACCCTTTCGATTCCTAAGTTAGTGATTGGAGTATTATAAGCGAACTAACAAATAGGAGAACTCTCTTAGAGAACTTGAGAATGTACTTTCCTTTTGACTCTGGTTTCCCTTTTACCTTCATGGTAGTCCCCCCTCCCTTTTTCGGAGTTTGTTGGCGATAGGACTTAGCCACTCCAGCTATTCCGGGATCCTTATCCATAACACTTGGGACATCTCCTCAGGCGGGTGCGACCAGTAGCCTTTCCCCACCTGAAGCCTTCATAACTTATCTCCGCCCTTTACGCCCTCTTTATCTTTGCATGTATGAGACTTACTCCCAGTGCGATGTCTCAATGGCTGAGAAGGAATTAGCCGACAAGCCGACAAAAATAGATGAGCCAAGATGGGCGGATCTATTAAACGAAATTACAGAAGCAAGCCCGCATAATTGATTGAGAATTTTGTCTTCAGCACTATGTTGTCATTAAGAGGAGACGTCATAAAACTTATATCGAAACTGACCAGTTAATGAAATTGAATATGGTGGATTGGGTAGGTGTCGTGTCAGTAATTAAATTGGTTTGGAGTTATTTGAAAGAGAGCATTTTAGCTATAGTGTTGATTGTCATATCTATACCAAACATAGATGTGAATGTGTACTGAAATTTATTGTGTGGGAGAGAATAGATGTAGCAATGAGAGAAAGGGAGGGGAATTCCATTAAATGTAGCAATGTGTACTAAAATTGCGGTGGCTATGCCACGTGTCCCACACTAGTGCGGATTGAACAGATACATCCACACATCATACAATCGTTTCTTCCCATGTCCTTCTAAGGAACTGCTTGCAATGCGGGGAGCACACGTCCACGTGGTCGTGCCGAGGCATAGAGCCCTCGGTGACACGACCAGAGGTGGCAACTCGAGAGGTCTTAAACATGACGAAGAGTGTTGTTTGAGAGAAGATTCAGCCGAACCTGGCATGTCGTGTGCTCAACACTAATCGAGGCATACTAGTCAACCTTATCAAACCCCTCAGCTTAATAACAATGAAGTCATCCTTGGACTTGACCCTGCTCAAGCCTAGCATAAATGGACTGAGTGTGATACTATGTTGCATATTCGACCTACCACTAGAATTAATACCTAAACATGCAAGAAGGACAATATTTAAAGAATAATGCTATCAACACATTACGTTGCACATCATGCATATATGACATTTATTAATTTGAACACCTATCAAAATTCATGAGACCTGTTTTTACATTTTGTCTTATAATAACATGCCACGTAAGCATGATTTACACTTTGATGTGCAGCTTAATGTGTTAGTAGACTTATCCATATTCAAATAATACATTTTGAATTATTGAAATGATCATTTATTTTGGAGTCGTTAGACTATTTATACTATACATTATTGCAGAGCAATTTTTCGTGAGAGTCGCTCTAAGTACGACAAGTGTCAAAAATTAATTGGTTTGAGGTCAAACTTTTTTAAGTACTACATGTTATCTTAAACTAACAAAAATAATATCTGAATTTTTTTTTAATTCACATGTAGTTTTTATGTTTATGTAATTAAGCATAATATTTTAAGAAATTACATGGAAATTGATTTTCAAAATAAAAGTACAAATAAATAGACATATTCTTATATAGAATTTTTTTTTTTGGTAAACAACATCTTACAAATAAATAAATATATTATCATATCTCATTTAATTATTCATGACTTTGATTTTAACAAAAAAGTACCAACTCTTTTTTTATTTTTTATAACTAAATTTTACAATAAAATTTTTAAAAAGTATATGAATAACGGTCAAGACAGATTCTACAATAACAAAGCGTTTGCTATTATTTATGAGATTATGAATCGACTGTAATGTCATCGCAAGAATGTGTCTGGATTAGATTGAGTGAATTGTGATTACATTTTAATCAACTCATCCTACGCATGTTAATATTTTTTTCTAACCGCTGTACAATCATTTATCTTTAAAATCGATTGACTATTTTTTAGATGGTTTTAATTTGGTCAATTAAATAAGTTGACTATTAAAAATAAATCCAAATAAGGTAAAATAGTAAGACAATAGATTAAAAGAAATTCTTTCTTTAGACTTTTTGTTTTATTTTTATATTTAAAATAAAAAATGAATATTTGATCAAATTAATCTAGTTACTAAAATATTAATTTTAATATTTCACTAAAAAATAAAGTTTAAAATAAGATATTGAAGATGTTTCAAGTTACAAATGTTATGAAAATGACATGCTTTATATTGCATTATTGCGATAAGAATTTATTAACTATTAAAATTTTAAGAAAAATATAGATTGACATGATAAAATATTTATCATTTTATTTTATAAGCCCCATGGATAGCATGGATTTTTGCTAGTATATATATATATATATATATATATATATATGTAAGGGTCACAATTGAAGAGTTCGCTTCGGAGTCTCGAAATCTTAGGATCAACAATGATTTGGCATACTTAATTATGGTTATGTCTTGCATGATATTGTAAATTAAACAAGATATTACAATACAACACATCCACAAGATTATGCTTACAGCTTCGGCAATATATATACTTTATATTCAAATTTCTAGTGAAGAACCTCTAAAGAGAATTCTTCATTATTTGGCAAACCACACTACAAATACAATTACTCCATATAAAACTACAAGAAAAAGAAAAAGAAAAAGAAAAAGAAAAAGAAAGAAATGCAGTTAACTATGACTCAAACCTCATCATAAGAAGATATATATATATAGGTGTACTAGGCCGAAATAGTCATTAGTGGGCCCCCGGCCCATGATCATCCGAATCATACTCTGGAGCTCGGCGCAGCCCAAACCAGCCTGCTATGAAACCCCCAGTATTGGGCCGAACAATTTGTCGGATGGAGTTTGGGCTCGGCCTTAGCGAACAAGTTTTAAGCTCGGGCTTCCCGAGCTGTGGTATCAGGCTCTGCGCCGATCTTCGGCTTCTCATTGCTCGGCATTCATCACTCAGCCACAGGATCCCCTTTGGCAGTTTCTCGTCCAGGACGTCCGAAAATGCTGTGACTCAGTTCCGGAACACTAACACACGTTCTCCGCTTCCTAAGGGACGTGCAAGCACACCCTTCCAACCCACTCAGGCGTGGGACACGTGGCAGAGGACGTGCAAAGCACATCCTTCCGATCCGCTTAAACGTGGGACACATGGCAACATTCCCGTAGTCTTCGGGACACGACCTACATACTGGGCCGAACACTCCGGCAATCGGTTGGACTCCTACTCTATAAATACCCCAACGGCACTCCTACTACAGGTACATGCACACTCGCACTTACAGTTTACTTTAAAAGTTGCTTTCGTTCTTTCAGAGAGCTAACTTGATCGTCGGAGTGCCCACCGGAGATCCAACCTCCCCCCGGTGTGCACTAACTTAGTGTTGAGTGTTTTGCAGATCATCAGAGAAGATCCGATTCTACAACCCGAGAAGTCAAGAGTGGATTCCAGACTCCACAATTTGGCGACCACAGTGGGAGATCCTTCTGACTTCTCATCCTCAAACCCTCACAGAAAAGCTTTACCAGAACCAACAATGGTGATCACCGGAACTGAACCTTCAGTCCTACCAGCCATTCCACCCCCTCCCCCTGCTGACCTGAGGGACAGAGCGTATGTCGAGCGCCTGGAGGCTCGACTGGCAGAACGAGATCAGCTACTTCACCTGGTCAGAGAAGAGATTGCGCAACTCAAGGTTGCCATCAAACCTAACCAGAATGGCGAGACATCGCAGGCTCGGCGTCGAAGGCGCCGCAGGACACGCTCTCCGGAGCGAAGAGAAAAGAATAAGCGTCTGGCCCTCGAACGACTGGGAGTTGAAACCGAGGTCGACGCGATCAACGAGACACGGGGCCAGGGACGAACCCGAACCGCACCATCTGAAAACTGTTCGGATGCCGAACGAGGAGCGCGGAGGGTCTCAGTTCACAGAAGGTTGGGAGCTCAACCAGTGAGTAGCACCCAGTCGTACTCCCCTCCGACAACACCTTCGGACGACACACCGACCCATGAAACTCAAATGGATCGGAGGTATGGCGGCCGAAGGGATCAATCCCCATCAAGACATCAAAACTATCGAGGGCGTTCCCCTCGGTATCACAGTGGGCAAGACCTCAGGCCACAACTCATGGCTAGAAGGGGGGGAAGGGCCAAACAAAGGCCTCGGCCAGCACGTTCACAGTGCGATATCATCCACGACCAGCTCATCTCCTCTCCCTTTACCAGGGAGATAGACGGAGTGCGTCCACTGCGTGGCTTCAATCCCCCAAAGTTTAGTAAGTATGATCCCAAGACCGATGCCTACTTGCACTTGGTACACTTTCGGCAGATGATGTCCCTCTACAGCACCGACGACGCTTTGATGTGCAAGCTGTTCCCTTCCAGCTTGGGAGAACTAGGGCTCCTTTGGTTTGATAAACTGCCGAAGGGTTCCATCCCATCTTTCAAGGACCTGTCCCTTGCTTTCCTGGCTCGGTTCGTCACCAGCAGCAGGCAGAAGAAAGGCGTAGACTCACTCCTTGCGCTGCGGAAGTCAGCAAATGAGTCTCTCAGACAGTATGCCGCTAGGTACTGGGAACTCTTTAACGAGATTCAGGGCTGCGACCCTGCTATTGCTGTGACTTCGTTCAAGCTCGGGCTAGATCACCGAAGCAGGTTGTTCGAGGACCTCATGTTATCCAATCCCACCGACATGGATGACCTCATGGCCCGGATCGACAACCACTGCCGATTGGAGGAGGCACGCAGCGAGCGGCGTCAGGCCGAACAAAACCACCCCGTCAGGGGGATGGGAACAAAAATACACCACGCGGTTCGCGCCGGAGTGTGAACGTGGTGTCCTCAGGGAAAAATAAGGGACCTCGGCCATTCGAGTTTACTGCGGTGAAGACGGTCTTCAAAGTCCCAACGTACGAGATCCTCAAAAAGATACAGCATGAGCCGTACTTTGAATGGCCGAGGAGGCTGTTGGGTGAACAGCGAAAAACGCCGGACTCTCCATACCGTTGTTCTTACCACAGGGAGAAGGGTCACTTGACCACACGCTGCCGAGCATGGAAGGATTTCCTGGAACGGCTGGTGTCACAGGGACATCTCAAGGAGTTCATTAACGAGGAAAAAACTCAGGCCGGGCCCCAGTCAGAAACCGAAAAGGAGAACAGTGGGGAAGTTCGGGTGATCGACGTCATCCATGGAATGGTGGATGCGGCCGCCGAGGAGAGCCTTCGGGCCGAGATCCGACGTGCGGCGTGCGGAAAACAGATCATGTCCGTCAGTGCAGGAAGTAAACGCCCGCGTCTTGACAGCCAGTCTGGGGGAAACCTCTCATTCTCTGATCAAGATCTGCAACGCCTCCAGATGCCACACAATGACGCTTTGGTCGTCTCTCTCACCCTCGGCAATTCATTGGTTCGCCGGATACTGGTCGACCAAGGGAGTTCGGCCGAGGTCATGTATTATTCCCTGTTTAAGGCGCTGCATTTGCGAGACACAGACCTCACACCTACCGAGGTACCGCTGGTAGGGTTCAACTCGATTCCTGTTTGGCCCCTTGGTAAGATCACACTCCCTATCCGCACGGGCACAAGGACCGTAGAGGTCGAGTTCGTGGTCGTCGATGTGCCGAGTCCTTACAACGCCATCATCGGCCACGTCTGGCTACACAAGCTTGGGGCCGTAACCTCAACTTATCATCAAGTCCTTCGCTTCAACGGGATGTGGGGACCCGAAGAGGTGCTGGGCGATCAATTAGCCGCCAAAAAATGCTATGTGGCGGCGATCAAGAGCAAGGTCTGCCCCGAACAGGTCCAATGGCTAGAAGTGCCGGACGCTGCCCTCCTGGACGACGTTGGCACACCAGCTGCCGAAAAAGCAGTTGAGGACCTGATCACAGTACCGGCCGACGACATCAATACCGACAGAACTTTTCTGTTGGGATCAACCCTATCACCGGCCGAACGGGAAGCCATGACCTGCTTCCTCAAGAAGAACATTGAGGTGTTCGCATGGACTCCGTATGAGATGCCGGGCATCGATCCAGATTTTATCTGTCACTCCCTCAACGTGGACAGATCTCGCCGACCCATCATTCAAAAATCGCGACGGTCGGCCACGATCCATACTGACGCAGTCATCGAGGAAGTAGACCGACTGCTGGAAGCCGGGGCAGTCAAAGAAGTGCAGTACCCCACTTGGTTGGCGAACACTGTCGTCATAAAGAAGAAGAATGGGAAGTGGCGCGTCTGCGTCGACTACACAAATCTGAACGACGCTTGCCCTAAAGACTGCTTTCTAGTGCCGAGGATTGACCGCCTTGTTGATGCTACATCTGGGCATGCTCGGTTCAGCTTCATGGACGCCTACCGAGGGTACCATCAGATTGCCATGCACGGCCTCGATATGGAGAAAACCGCCTTCATCAGTCCCCGCGGATTGTATTGTTATAGGTCATGCCCTTCGGTCTCAAGAACGCGGGGGCCACATACCAACGGATGGTCACGAAAATATTCGGCAAACAGATCGGAGATACAATGGAGGCCTACATCGACGATATGGTGGTCAAGAGCAAATTTGAGGCCGAGCACCTCAAGCACCTGCAGGAGGTGTTCGACATACTGAAAGAGCACAAGCTCCGTCTCAACGCCGACAAATGTGCCTTCGGGGTCGGTTCTGGAAAATTTCTGGGGTACCTTGTCACCAGAAGGGGCATCGAGGCCGACCCGAATCAAATCACTGCAATCAACAATTTAGCCATGCAGTATCAAAGGAGTTCAGAAATTAACAGGAATGGCGGCCACTTTGAACAGGTTCATCAGCCGATCTTCGGACAAGTGTCGTCCATTTTTCGCACTACTGAAAAAGTGTAGCCGAAGGAGTTTCGAATGGACTCCAGAATGCGATCAGGCGCTCCTGGATTTGAAGGCTTACTTGTCCTCGGCACCACTGCTCTCAACGCCGAAGGATAAGGAACCTCTGTTGATTTATCTGGCCGTGTCCCCGCACGCGGTCAGTTCTGTTCTTGTTCGGCAGGATGACTGAGCTCATCTGCCTATCTACTACACCAGTAAGACTTTGGTCAGCGCAGAAACTAGATACCTACCTCTAGAGAAGCTCGCTCTGGCGCTAGTTTCCGCTTCCCGAAAACTCGCACCCTATTTTCAGGCGCACCCCATCACAGTCTTAACTTCCCAGCCCTTAAAAAGCCTGTTCCGCAAGGCTGATCTGTCTAACCGAATCTCGAAGTGGGCCGTGGAGTTGGCCAACTTTGACATTCAATACCAGCCGAGGACGGCGATCAAAGGACAGGTGCTGGTTGACTTCATTGCCGAATTTACTCCTGGCACCGAAGCCATAATGCCGAACAGAAGATTTACCGAATCGCCACCCTGGCAACTTCTACACGGCGACTTCTAGCGAATGTTCGTTGACGGCTCTTCCAACGCCCATGGTTCAGGAGCCGGGGTCATCCTGATTTCACCAGAAGGAGTTCTCCATGAAATGGCCATCCGTCTAGAATTTCCTGCCTCGAACAACGAGGCCGAGTACGAAGCTGTATTAGCCGGCCTCCGTTTCGCAGGCGATCTCGGTGCAGAGCATATCAAGGCTTACAGTGACTCGCAGTTGGTCGTTCACCAATTGTCCGGAGAATATGAAGCCCGTGACGACCGCATGTCCCGATACCTCACTACCGTTCAACAAATCAGCCAACGGTTCGGCAGTTTTTCATTGGATCAGATCGCCCGTGAACACAACGCCCATGCCGACGCTTTAGCCGGAATCGCATCGGCAATGGACACTGGGGGGCAAAGGTCTGTCTCTGTCGATGTCCTCCCAAGGCCGAGCATTGAAAAACCTACCGCAGCCGAAGAGGTCAACTGCGTTTCACATGTTCCCAGTTGGATGGATCCCATTGTATCGTACCTACGGGATGAAACCTTACCCGAAGACCGTAGGGAAGCACACAAAATCATCCACAAGGCTGCCCAGTTCTGGCTAGGACCCGAAGGCAAACTGTACCGGAGGGCATATTCGGCACCTTATCTATTGTGCGTGCACCCGAACCAAACTGGGGCTATACTCCAAGAGTTGCATTCTAGCAGTTGCGGATACCATTCAGGAGGGCAATCACTTGTGCACCGAGCTCTGACCCAAGGATACTGGTGGCCTAACATGAAAAGAGAGGCCGACCTCATGGTCAAAAGCTGTGACCAATGCCAGAGGTTCTCTCCACTCATACACCAGCCGGCCGAACAACTCAACCCCTTGTCCAGCCCATGGCCGTTCGCACAATGGGGACTGGACATAGTTGGCAAATTTCCTGTGGCTCCCGGCGGATTCAAATTTCTGATTACGGCTACCGACTACTTCACAAAATGGGTTGAGGCCGAACCCCTGGTTAGAATTGAGGATAAGGATGTCAAGAGGTTTGTCTGGAGAAATATCATCTCACGATTCGGCATCCCCTACGCCTTCATTTCCGATAATGGTACACAGTTTGTGGGAGATATGTTTACCGACTTTTGTGCCGAGCACCGGATACGATTCTTCAATTCAACACCATCATATCTCCAGTGCAACGGTCAAGCCGAAGCCTCCAATAAGATCCTTCTCGGCGGGATTAAGAAACGTTTGCTGTCAGCCAAGGGTAGATGGGCCGAGGAACTCTACAGTGTACTCTGGGCCTACCGAACTACACCACGCCGGTCTACAGGACGAACACCATTCTCGTTGGCCTTCGGCATGGAGGCCGTCATCCCACTTGAGGCCGGCCTCCCAACGATGCGGACTCAGGAGTTCAATCCGGAGAATAACGACAAAGCCTTGACAACCATGTTGGATGAGGCCGAAGAACAGAGGGAAGCTGCTCGGATTCGAATTGCCGCTTATCAGCAAACGATATCTCAGGGCTATAACGCCAGAGTTCGGCCCAGATTGTTCAAACCGGATGATCTTGTTCTGAGGAAGGTCGTCGGCGCGAAATGTACAAATAAGCTCGGTCCTAATTGGGAAGGCCCCTACCGAGTGATCAAGATCGTTGGGGTCGGCTCTTACAAACTAGAAGACATGGATGGGATACCTATTCCTCGACCTTGGAATGCTCACAATTTAAGGAAGTATTTCCATTGAGTTGTCTCTTAGTACTTTTGTTTTCTTTGTTATGAGAAGTGCATGGTCTACAACCTCACTCTCTTCGGTTTATTAAGTTGTACTTCTTCTAAATAGTACGGCCTTATTGGTCCTCCAACAGATATGAGCGTCATGTTCTCATAATCTTTCATTTTTTAACAAATCAATATATGGAACGGAGGTACTCGTAATCATGACTTGTTATCGGTTTATGAAACTCTTCATGTTCGGTTAATTCTATACTTGGTGAAATTTTTGAAATTTCTCCAAATGCTCGGCAACGTGCCTCTATGTTATCCGTTACAGAACGGTTCGGTTTATTCTTTACTTGGTGAAATTTTTGAAAATTCTCCAAATGTTCGGCGACGTGCCTCTATGTTATCCGTTACAGAACGGTTCGGTTCATTCTTTACTTGGTGGAATTTTTGAAATTTTTCCAAATGTCCGGCGACTAGCCACTCTGATATCCGTTACAGAACGGTTCGATTTATTCTATACTTGGCGAATTCTTTATGATTTCTCCAAATGTTCGGCGCGTGCCACTCTGTTATCCGTTACAGAACAGTTCGGCATTAACTATGTAACTTGTATTGACAAAAGAAAATAAACCGAAATGCTTCGGTGATCGTTACAATGAAGAGACAAATGGGCACGGTTCGGCAAATAATGAAGTACTGATGTTCATCATATTCATTCAGAAAATAAGTTCCTTACATAAAAGTCTACTGTTAAGACAAAATAAAGCTAAGGTTGGCACGCAGGCCCTATTACAAGTTCCTACTTAAGAAGGCTGGCCACCATCTCCGGCAGTGGAGGAGTCCGGTACTCGTTCCGTATCCGGAAGGGGGGTCTCTTCGGCCTGGGGCTGCGGGGCGGCAGCAGGATCACTTGCCGGCTCCGCAGCAGCAGTCGGCTCTCCGTACGACGGGATGTCCCCGTACAGAGATGACCCCTCCGGTACTTCGGCAGCCTTCAGAGCCTGGAGATAGCCGCTGCGGAAAGCATCCTCCAGCAGCCCTGCCAGTTGGGCGTTGATGCCCTCCATTTGCTTCAGGAACTTTCCCTGAGCTTCGGCGTAGCCGTCGTTGTAGCCCTTGGAGTCGGCTTCGTCTACCTTCCTCGCCATCTCAGCCTTTACGGCTTCCAGGTCAATGGCGAGCGCCTTCCCCTTCTCCTCAGCCGTGGACAGGGCCATGCGGACGGCAGTCCGCTCCTCCCGCATCTGGTTCTTTGCCGTAATCTCCTGCTCATGCAGGGTCCTTAAGCCGCGGATTTGGGCAGCCTTCCGCATCAGCCCATCCGACACTGGGATCAAGTGCTGAGTTGCCTGCATAATATCACCAAGGAAGAGTGAGGACGGATTATAAAATAACTTGGAAAAACAGAAGAAGAAGGGGACTGGATACCTTCACCATCAGCCGAGCTATCTCCAGGAATGACGCGTCTAATATCCTCGGTAGAGCCTCAGCATCTTTGGGGAGTGTCATCCCTCCGGCCAGCGTCAACGCCATCAGAGGGTCGGCATTGAGGGTATCTTCGGTGTTCAACGGCCTGCCGTCGAACATTAGCTTCGGAACGAAGGCTGGGGGCACAGATGTGCCCGTCGCCTCGGTCGCAGCCAAGGGACGACTCGCCTTCGGTGGAGCCACTGTGTCCACCTTCTGATGTGCGGCCCCTTGAGCGTTCTGTCGGGAGTCCTCCTTCGACTCCCTTGGTCTTTTGGCCGCAACAGAACCTTCTTCTGGGCCTTTCCTCTTCTTTTGAGGATCAACAGGGCGAGAAGGCTGCGGTGCGGATCCGCCAACCGCAAGCTTCAGGGTGACCTCTTCCGGTGCCTTCCTCGGCATGTCGTCGACCTCTGCGAAGAAATCCACTAGCTCTTGTTCAGCAAAGTCGATCGGTGAGTTACGACTATAACCGGACGAAGTTGTCGAAGAGCAGGTACCTGAAGAGATGGGAATGACCTCGTCCGGAGTCGGTTCTTCCCGTGGCTCTCTGATAACCCCGAGCGGAACAGTGTCTTCGCCTCGGTTTTCTTCTGGAGCCTCGGAGTTTTCGCTGCTGCTAGAGTCTCCTCGGCACTTGAGTTTTGACCGGTACACCTCCACGTACCCAAGCAAAACCGAACAGTCCCTACTCCTCCTCCGAACGGTGAATGCCCGGCTGATTCTATCCCAGTTCGCCTTGCTCCGCAGGCCGTCGACGACTCCTTTCCCTGCAAAGAAAAAACAAGCAAGTTAGAACCCAAAAAAAAAAAAAAAAAAGATAAACAGAGTATTGGACTGTACGGAACTTACCGGCAAACCCAGGGACGCGCGGGATAGGGTAATAACGAAATTCGCCAAAGTCGAATTCGAACTCCCCCCGGACTACGATAAAGTCGTTGGCATATTTATCGGAGTCCGGAAGGCCTCTGATCAGCCTCCTCTGTCCGGTTCGGCAACTGAGGTATTTCCTCCTCGCTACCTTGTTCTGGCTTACTAAGTAGAGGCCGAACAGGTCTTCAACCTCGAACTCGAGGTGGTATCTCTCCTTAAGTTCGATGACCCCTACCACTATGCGGTAGAAGTTGATGGTCACCTGGGAGGGGGTCAATTGGAGGACATTCAGCACCTGCCGAAGGAAAGGGTGGAGAGGGAAGCGCACGCCACCCTCGATGATAGCCATCAAGGGCAGCACGATCTGGAAATTATTTGTTGCGACGCTCTCCCCTGGCCGAACGAGCTCTACTGACACGTTGTCCGGTATGCCGTAGGTTGCACGGAAGTCTGCGAGGCTCTCCGGATCCTCGAAAAATCGAGAATACCGGTTCTTCCCCGAGTGAGAGGCCGAAGTCTTCGGCATCACCTCGGCTTCTGGAAGCCCCGACGAACCGCTGGGTCCAGCTTGTTCGGCGCTGGAGGACGACCTCGATGTTGATTCTACTTCCGGCCCGGACATCCTATAAACACGTTCACGGGTGTTAAAAACAAAGATCTAAGAGGATCGGGGCTTCACAGCCCCTCAGGATGTCTCCGGCCGGAACGCCAATCGTTCGGCCAAGACGCTCATCGCTCAGCCGAAATCAGGGAGGCGGTGATTACTAAAGTCGATCTAAACCTATCAGAAAACGAAACCTATTGCAGAAGAAAGTTCACAGAAGACTTACCCTCGATTTGTTGATGAAGTTTGGTAATCTTCGAACTCTGGATGATTGCGCAAGGGCTGGAAGAGAAATTCTAGAGAGAGAGAGGATGGCGAGAATGTCTGGGAGAAAAATTCTAAGTTCTCCCAGGACCTCTATTTATAAGAAGGCTAGCAAAGCGGGAAACGACCGGCGTGAAATACGAAGCGCCCCGCACGAGGATTTGAAACGTTTCACATCCAGCCGTCAGATGAAGCCACGTGTCGCCATCTCATCGTTTGACGCTTCGCGTGCGCCGTTCTGCAGCGTCCCTTCGGCTCTACCGTCAGATGATTCCACGTGTCACGATCTCAGCTCCTGACGCTTCGCATGCGCCGTTCTGCAGTGTCCCTTCGGCTCTACCGTCAGATGATTCCACGTGTCACGATCTCAGCTCCTGACGCTTCGCATGCGCCGTTCTGCAGTGTCCCTTCGGCTCTACCGTTGGATCAAACACCACGTGTCGCCATCTCAGCACTTGATACCTCGAATGCGTCACCACGCTATCTCTCTTCGGCTCGGGCCCTTGGACCAAGCGCTGTGAAGCGCCTTCTCAAATTCTGACATTTCTAACAAATCCAACCGTACAGGTTCGTTCGGTTCCGAACAAAATGCCCCGGAGCATCGATAACCAACACAGGTTTTCTATGGCCGTCGAGCATAATCTGCCGTCATGCCGGGTCTCAGCCACATAGTCAATTCCCCCGTACCGAGCCGCGTACGACTGAATTGAGGGGCTATTGTAGTAGGCCGGAATAGTCATTAGTGGGCCCCCGGCCCATGATCATCCGAATCATACTCTGGAGCTCGGCGCAGCCCAAACCAGCCTGCTATGAAACCCCCAGTATTGGGCCGAACAATTTGTCGGCTGGAGTTTGGGCTCGGCCCTAACGAACAAGTTTTAAGCTCGGGCTTCCCGAGCTGTGGTATCAGGCTCCGCGCCGATCTTCGGCTTCTCATTGCTCGGCATTCATCACTCGGCCACAGGATCCCCTTTGGCAGTTTCTCATTCAGGACGTCCGAAAATGCTATGACTCAGTTCCGGAACACTAACACACGTTCTCCGCTTTCTAAGGGACATGCAAGCACACCCTTCCAACCCACTCAGGCGTGGGACACGTGGCAGAGGACGTGCAAAGCACATCCTTCCGATCCGCTTGAACGTGGGACACATGGCAACATTCCCGTAGTCTTCGGGACACGACCTACATACTGGGCCGAACACTCCGGCAATCGGTTGGACTCCTACTCTATAAATACCCCAACGGCACTCCTACTACAGGTACATGCACACTCGCGCTTACAGCTTACTTTAAAAGTTGCTTTCGTTCTTTCAGAGAGCTAACTTGATCGTCGGAGTGCCCACCGGAGATCCAACCTCCCCCCGGTGTGCACTAACTTAGTGTTGAGTGTTTTGCAGATCATCAGAGAAGATCCGATTCTACAACCCGAGAAGTCAAGAGTGGATTCCAGACTCCACAATAGGAAAAATATTTGGAAACAAAATATAGTTAATGGTGAGTGCATATTAGAGTCCATCGAGTGCATAGCTGCTCATAATTTGGTTGGCCTTCCTTTGAAGGCATTGAATACTCAAATCACATAGCCTTAATGATTACCTATCATAAGAATAAGAATAATATAATATAATATAATATAATAGGACTCAATTAATCAAACATAAACACCATACTTCCTTTAATTTGATCGGAATAATCAACACAATAATTGGGTAGCCGCAAACCAGAACAAGATATATATATCTGCCAAAGAATATTATATATATATATCTATATATATATATATATATATTCAATTAATATATAATTTTCACACACTTCTTTTAGTTTCATGCACTCTTTTGTTTTGTCCTTATTATAAAAAGTTACTAAAGTACTCCTCTATTATATAATTTTTATTCTTTTTGTATTTAAATTATTATCCTTCCCTTACAATTAACTAAAAATAAATATTTTTTATTTTTTTGTCTTTATTTATTTATTTTTGCCATTTTTATGATTTATTGGTTCGTCTCAACGAAAGAAATCTAAAAATTATAAAATTATGTTCAAAAGTTAAAAATAATTCACTAAAAATAAAAATAAATCTAAAAACACTATGTTTTGAGCTTCTATCAATTATGTTTTATTTTTTTGTGTCATCGTATTTGTTAATATTTTAACAGATAAAAGTATGCGTTGAAACAATAAACAGATAATAAATACTTATATATTCTATCAATTTCATTACTTCAACAGTGAACAGATAATATTAAATGTTGCAACAGATATCAACATCAGATAATGCGTTTTGATAACATTATCTGTTCAAAACAAACAGATAACACATAAAACAGACGATGTTATCTGATAACATCTAATTCACATGTGCTTATCAAATTCACGTGTTAAGTGCAGGGACATTTTTGGAACCGATGTGTCAAAAGAACTTTCGTCCATAATTTACTAATAGAAGGACTAATTACTCAGCGTGAAAAATTGCACAATCATATTATATATATACTGTCCCAACTTTGGAGTAATTAAACCTCAATAAGACTAGCTGTTGTTTAAACTGAGGTTTTTCTTTTGAAGTTGAAAAGTAGTGGAAGATGGTGTCGTAATCATCATATAAACCTAAGATTCTTCAACCACCATAAACCTTTTCATTCATTTCAAGCAAAGTTTCCTTCATCTATACCGTTAGATCAGTCCACCATATATCTTATGAAAAAGTCTGTGTATACAAATCGGACACATCTGTGTTTAGTTTGTGTCCATAAGATCTGTGTCCGTAGCATTACTCATATCTTGTTCTCAGGATGATCAGCTGCTGTGATTGTTTTGGCCAGGGACGGAGCTGCCTGGGGGAGGGTGGCACGTGCCACCCCCAGGTTGGACCAAAAAATAAAAAAATAAAAAATTTTAATTTTAATTGTTTTAGGTTAGTAACTTAGTCACCCCCCCTACCCCACACAACCTCTGAACCTCACCCGTAACCCGTTCCTTCCCTCTCACGCGTGATGCTCGCCGGCCGCCGTTCCCTCTCATGCCCGTCGCCCGTGCCGGTTGCCGCCCCCCTCACGTAGCCGGACGGCGGATCCTCGTCGGTCATCTGACTCATCTCTCCCCAGTTCGATTTTGACCACGGGAGAACCACCGGAGGTTCGGACGGACACGGACCGAACGGTCACCGACTCACCAGACCAAAATAAATCCAGATCCGGACTGTTCGAGACTTCGACCGACGACCGGAGAGTCGGCGACCGTTCACCGCAGCTTCTGATAGACTGATACTTTGATCCGCACACCGACGAGTCGCGGCTCAGTCGCCCACCGGCCCCACCGGCCACCGTTCGTCCATTCCTCCTCCGCAGCTCCGCCGACGGCCGACCAGACTCCAAAGCAACTGACCAAACAAGTCACGACCAGTCAGTGCCTGTGGCTCAGTGGCTGTGCACTGTGCAGTGCAGCTGTGCTTCAGACTCAGTTCAGTGCTCACTGAGTCACTGCTCACTTGCTCAGAACAGTGGACCAGACGACCAGTGGTAGTAGTGGTGCCACCCCCGTTGTAAAATCCTGGCTCCGTCCTTGGTTTTGGCGTGGTTATAATTTTTTTATCAAAAAAGAATTAATATAATTTATTAGAAAAAACTAATAAAAGTTCAAAATATAATCTAAAAAACAATTAGGTCAAACTGGCATAAAAAAAAAAAAAGCACGGGGACTACCCCTGCGGTTGAGCAAATTATGAAATGGGTCCCAGGCCCAGGGATTTTGTAACTGACCGTTTGGGGTTTTACCACATTTTGACCGTTACAGATGCCATCCGAAAAAATTCAAAGTGTCAAAAGCATTAGCGGCATTACCGATTTTGCTTTCAACACTCTGCTGTACACACCACTCGTTGAGTTTTTCAAATTTCAGATAAGCGGCACTGGAGCATAACTAGAAAATATGTACCTGCTCTTATCAATACCCTTCAAATACTTTCTTCCCCACCTTTGCTACCTACCGTCCATTTCCATAAAATCAACGGATCAAATCCCTCCCCACCAAAAATCCCCCCATAATCAAACACGATCTTGAATCATTTGTTCAAGCTTCTGTTTAGCTTCCTCTGCTCTACAACAATACACAGTCCGTTTTACTTCATTTCTAGAGAAAGCTCTTCCATTTTTCTGCAATATTTTTTTGAAGTTCACTGCAATTCAATCGGTTTTAGAAACTGGGTTTTCAAGATATAGTAAGGAAGGGCATATGTTTGGATAGAGTGAATTTCTGCGATTTTACGAGTAGTAGAATGCCTGTGTCAACTAGGTCTCAGATCAAGACAGCCCCAGATCCGATTGAGCCCAACCAAAACCCTCTGAGAAACCCACATCATGGACTGAAAGAGAAGATGAAGGCACTCACCCTCTTGTACGAGCAGCAAAAACAAGCTCTCAAGAACCCGCATGAGCCGCCACCGCCACCGCCGTCCCGGTTTTCATCTCATCCCAGCGTCGACCTCAGTTCTGGAAAGAAAGGAGAGAGAAAGGAGCCGAATGTGATGAGAGAGAAGAACACAGTCACAAGAACCTACGTCTTGCCTCAGCCCCCAATTTACGACGCCAAGGAAAATGTGGCGGCACCGGTCGGCGGCGATCGGATCGTCGGGTTCTCGTGCCCGAGAAAAACTGCCGTTTCCACCACCGTGGCGAGGAAGCTCTCAATGGGGGCCCAATCGGAGGCCAGAGGCGTTATGGGGCTCAAGAATTTGCAAGAATTGGAAAGGGTGGTTTCAGAGAAGCAGAATGGGGAGAGCGGTGGGAGTCGGATTCTTGTTTTCGTGAGGCTTAGGCCTATGGGGAAGAAGGAGAGGGAATCTGGATCGAGATGTTGTGTTCGGATTGTCAATCGGAGAGATGTTTATTTGACGGAATTCGCGACGGAGAATGATTATCTGAGGCTCAAGAGGCTTCGTGGAAGGCATTTCACCTTTGATGCTTCGTTTCCGGACTCCACTACTCAACACGAGGTTTATTCAACCACGTGAGTTTTAACCCAATTTTTTGAATTTTGCATGGTTATAAATCAGCTCTTCAACACTTCTTAAGTTTTTCAAGTCATTTGTCATTGCTCAGACTCTGGCTTTGTTTGGATCCTAGATTTCTATAGGGATTTCAAAAGGAGAAAGAAACATAAATGCAAAAGTTTAGGAATGAAAAATAAAATGTCTTCAAGTTTATTTGTTTTTGGTTTTTTGGTGTAGTCACCTACAATAGCGTGTGTTGTAGTTTTATTTCAATTGGTAAATAGAAAGTATGCAAAAAAAGCCTGGTTATTTAGCTTTTTCTGTACTTGAGAATGCCACGTGCACAGATTTTAGTACACGTTTCGGCCACAGGTGTGCCCAAAACAGTCTGATACAAGTGAGATTCTAGATTATTTTGCATACCCCACATGCATCGGATAGTTCCAACATATTTGTGTACTGATTTGTGCATCAAAGTATGTGCATGAGTACTTTGTCTTTGACAGTTTGCTGCTTCTATAGAAAAAAAGGCTTAACAGCATGTTGCTTACCTTCATTTTTAAGGGGAAACAACAAGGTGCACTTGATTTTGATCTTGTACCTTCAGATTTCAATTAAACCCATATATCCCATTTCTCTACAAACTATATGCTGTGTTTCCCTAGATGTAGTCAAGCTCGATAAGACGATAACTGAAATGATTAAAGAAGATAATTCTTACCAATTCTCTGCCATACTTCTTAATTTGTGGAAGAAAATTTCCGGGCTTGCTATATAAAGTGTGAAGGCAAATTTGTTGAGATTTGTGTGTCGATGGTTCATTATTTGGTCATCGAGAAGTTTTTTAAGTGAGGTATGTTGTAACGATTTTTCCAGAACGGCAGAACTTGTGGAAGCAGTTTTAGAGGGTAGGAATGGATCAGTATTCTGCTATGGTGCTACAGGAGCTGGTAAAACATACACTATGTTGGGTACAGTGGAGAATCCGGGGGTGATGGTTTTGGCCATTAAGGATCTTTTCAGCAAGATTAGGCAGAGGAGCTGTGATGGAAACCATGTGGTTCATCTGTCCTACCTTGAGGTTTATAATGAAAGTGTTAGGGATTTGCTTTCTCCGGGACGGCCTCTAGTCCTTAGAGAAGATAAACAGGTTAGCTTCGAAACTGCACCACTACCATTTATAACGATCTTGGTTTCAGCATTTGTTTCTGTGCATTGGACAATTCTCCTTGGGTTCTTTTTCAATAAAGGATTTGTGGGGAATGTATTTACTTATAAGTGAAGAATGTATTTACTTGTTATGTTCTCCAATCATTCTCCTTTCCCTTGGTAAAGCACTCCAGCAAATCCATGTTCCATGATCCAAACAAAACTTAAGGATTCTGAATATTCACGCAGAACAGTACTCAACTGCAGGTTGTTTTTTGTTAAAAACTAATGGTTGCTGGAAGACATATATGATAATATTTTTTGCTTACTGCTGATCCAACTTACTGTCAATATTTTTAGCCATAATGGAAAGCATTGCCATGTACATTCTCTATAAACAACACAGAATATTTGAATGCTGAAACTCATTTATGTCGCCTTAAATTCATTTGTCCCAACTTGTGTAAGATATGGATTGTCATTAGCATTCACTGAAGTTCTGTCATTTTTGCCCATTGTTTTAGTCCTTCAGTTTTCAATGACAACTGAATAAAATTCGCTCAAATATTTCAGGGGATCATGGCAGCAGGTCTTACTCAATATAGAGCATATTCCACAGATGAAGTAGTTTTCCTCATCTCCCCCTCTACTGTATCTAAGGTTACAGTCGCATTCGCTTATAGAAACATGTCTGTGACAGGTTATGGCATTGCTTCAGCAAGGAAATCAAAACCGAACCACTGAACCAACTCGTGCCAATGAAACATCTTCACGTTCCCATGCTATTCTTCAGGTAGTTGGAAAGATAACCATACTTCCTCATTACTTTTATCTATCATAAGTTCTCCTTTTATTAATGCTTCGCTATGATAAACTCAGGTTATGTTGGAGTTCCGAGTTAAAGATGCTTCCAACAACGTTGTCAACCGAGTGGGGAAGCTCTCACTTATTGACCTTGCAGGTTCAGAGAGAGCTCTTGCAACAGATCAGAGAACACTGAGGTCGCTTGAGGGTGCCAACATAAACAAATCACTGCTTGCACTTAGCAGCTGCATAAATGCCCTTGTTGAGGGCAAGAAACACATCCCTTTCCGAAATTCCAAGCTCACCCAATTGCTCAAGGATTCCCTTGGTGGAGCTTGTAACACAGTTATGATTGCCAATATCAGTCCAAGCAATCTCTCGTTTGGTGAAACGCAGAACACCCTTCATTGGGCCGATCGAGCTAAGGAGATCAGGACCAAGGTTCGTCCTTTAAGCTTGTCATTCTCATACCTCCAGTCTGTTGCGTTATTGGATAGGAACAAAGACGAAACATTTTCTTCCCAAAATGGACAAACGTTTCTGTCTTGAGTGTCAAACGAAACATCAGTAGAATCCTGACATTTCAATATTTCCACCGATACATGCTGAACACGCACCATGTGAAAATTGTATCAAACATTGCCGAAATATTGGAGTTGATCCGACAACTATTAGAAATAACCAACACTGACATTGTTCTACTTTTCCAAATCTTTTGGCATTTCCCTTATCTTCACGCTACGTTTTGAAATCATATTCCTAAAAATTTCCACTACATTTCCTCTCCAAGCTAATGGGAACGAAAATTTTTCTTTGGTTATAGCAATAAGCTCTTGGTATCATTTCTGTAGTCCGAGTGTTTGTTAAGGCATAGTCATGAAGTATTACAACTAATGGCCTAACAATCTTTTTGGTTCCTCAATGGCAGCACTTCCATGTTCTCTCTTCGCATCTGTTTGCCTTCTGCCTTTATCCCAACACTATTGCTTTTTTTCTCAACTCTTTTATCCTTCTGTCTTTACTGTTTTGAAATTCAAATGCTGCTGGAGTTACATTGCTTTGGTAGTCTATAATCTATATGATTGTAGTTTTCTAATTTCCACCTTCATATACAATTACAGGCTTATGAAGCAAACGAGGCAATACTGCAAGTACCCGAATCTGAAACAGATCAGGCTAAGCTATTACTCGAGTTACAGAAAGAAAATCGTGACTTACGGATACTATTGGCACGACAGCAACAGAAGCTACTTACCATCCAAGCACAATCTTTGGCAGCAAACTCCTCTCCAACCCCCTCTTCTGTCTCTTCTCTCTTATCTCCTCCCCCTACTTCGGCCCAACCTAACGAGAAACGAAAACCCAGATCAACTTTCATTGGTGGGAGTTGTTTCACGCCAGAATCAAAGAAGGGAGCGGAGGAGACAGTCAAGGGGCTCCGGAGAACTGTCAAGGTGTTGGAAGCGGATATTGAAAGAATGAGAAAGGATCACGCATCGAAGATAAAGCAGAAGGATGATTTTATTCGTGACATCTCTAGAAAAGGAGCAAAAGCACCAGGGGCAGGAGGGGGTGGGGTGGAGGGGTTAAAGAGAGTTGTCACAAGGGCGAGTTTGAGGCCAAAGGAGAAAACTGAAGGTGAATTAAAGAGCCCAAAACATCGATTTCTATCTCCAGGTCCAACGGCTAAGAAACGTAGTTTCTGGGATATAACAACTGCTAATAGCCCATCAGTTCTCACTTTAAATGGAAGAAAAATTAGAAGCCATGTCAATAATGGACCTCCAGTAGTTCCCTCCATGCTTCTTCAGGTACAGTGATATTTCCTTCCCCCACAACCCCACTTCCCCCAACTTTTATATATTAGTATTTGGAAGTTGAGAATTTTTGCAAAGATTCCTGCAGAACATAAACAGATGTCTTTACTTGTTAAAAAGTCATTTGTCACCGGCTGGATTTCGCCATTTTTTACACCTCTCGTTCGGGTTTGAATTTCAAGCCTGGAATCCACACACCATGTGTACCTACGAGACCCACTAATACCACACAAAGAGCCACATAGGAGGTGAAACACAACTGGTGACATATTCTGCTAATATATACAGTAGCAGTCCTGTTATTTGAAAATGTATGATTGACAACTTACCACAAGGGCAACGATAAGAGATGCCCATCATAAGTGTTTTTTCTCCTAAGCAAAAATGAGCCCCTGAACATTATGAACGGGAAGATGTGAGTTTTTGAAACCAAAACCACGTCAGGATGGCCTATTATTTTAAAAAAAAATGTCACCACTGTATCATTTTGTCAAGTATTCTGTATAAAAAAAAAAAAACTGAAAGAAAAGCTTTTTTCTTGGACCTCTCTATCTCCCTTGTATTTAAAGTATGGGCTTGAGTTGCCTCCTTCGACAACTGATGCAGCTTGCATATCCATGTTTCTGGTTTGTGTTCATGTTCGGACCACACGTTGCCAATTACATCATTCAGCCAGGTTTTGCTCGTCAGAGGACCGAAACTTTGAAGCAGTGAAAGCGGAAGCATAGGAATCAGTAGAAGAAAAACCGGCACTGTCACATGTGACTGAAGAACAAAGGCAGAAATATGGTATCAATTTCCAGTTGTTCTTATTTGCTGCATTCTCTCTGCTCGAGCTGGCCGTTTGACATGGAAGATTACGTTAGCTTTGTTAGTGGCATCCGTGGTCTTAGAAATGAAGACTCGCAAAGGAAAGGGAAAGCAAAATTCTTCAATTTAGCTCACACAGCCTATAAGCACTGACATGATTTACCTAACAGTGAGTGCCTTGTTTCCAACATTTGACATTGAAATTGTATTGTTTAATTTGTTTTCTTTTCTCCAACAACAGTTAATGGTTTTATGCTCGATACGACATCATTTGCAACTCAATTTGTACACATATTAATCCTTGTCGTTTTTGAGACGTCTTGTCGATATTGTACAATGTACCAAGTCTCAAGTCTCCAGACCGAAATACCGTGATTATATTTAATCAAAAGAACACCCTTAGGGTTAGAATCTTATCACCTGGAGCTAGAGCATTCGATCTGAGACTTACTATATGGCTCCACTGTCCACCCATCTCTTTCTTTCCATCATTGATAATCCTCAATACGACAATTGAGGAACTCAAAGAAAAAAAATTGTCCCTCCTTTTTTTGGGTAAATAAAAATTATTGTTCTTACTACTACAGTGGACATGATGGTAGAAAACCAATAACACAATTATGCACAACATCCAATCGTTGTTGCAGGATAGATAATTTTCCCAACCTATGGGTTGATCTTCTTCCCCAAATTGGTGATAATCTTCCTCCGCTTATACAACGCGGTGATTACGATCAATGGGTTGATCTGATTATTTAGAAATTAGTGTTCGTTTGCTTCGGCCGATGAGTTCAATTGAGACCTTTGAATTAACCCTTTGCCTAGAGGATGCAATTACTGCAACAACTCATCATTGACAATGTTAGTTATGCCTCCACATGTATGGCTTCGGAACGAACCTAGTGATATTAAGCGGTTATTATGAATTGAACAGGAAAAAAGACGTGACAAGTTTATTTCAATCGCGATAAGATTTTTTCTCCAATTTAAAAAGCCACAATTATCTCTCTTGAAATGTCAATTCCAAATGGTAATTGAGGAGCCAACTTGTTATTCAGATTTGCTAGCTTGAGGACAAGCCGTGATTCAAGAGGGCTGGGAAGTTAGGAAACTACTAATATTGAAAATCTATATTATGAAATCTTAATCATTAGGAGAAAATCTTCTTTATTGTTCTTCCAATTGCTTTCTTGTTATTTTAGAAAGTAAGCTATTTCTTTTTTAATAAATTAGGGCTATTGTTAAGTTTGAGGCATCGAATGAAAAATTAAATATATTTGGTGACTAGTTCCTAATTTAAAATAGAAAAAGTCTACTAATATAGATTTATGTGCACAGATTCGGACACAAATATGCTTGCAACCGTTCGATGCACGTAGAGTTTTTGAAATAATGAGAATTTCACATGTATCAGACGATTTTGAACAAATCGGACGGTTTTAATCGGTACGGCATTTCGAGTCCATTGGTTATATTCGGAGTCCAATCTGAGTTCGATTGAAATTCTTAGATCAGAAAATAGCATTCGGAGTAGTACGGGGGCATAATAGTAATTATGGAATGACGGAGCATGGCATTAGCTAGCCAAATGCATGTGGCGCACGCCAGTCGCGTATGGCTTGGGAGCTGTGTGCGGCTGGTGGTGACGTGGAGTGCTCCATCTCCAATTGATGGATTTAGCATGTGGTAATTTTGGATTGGTGGGGTGATGTAGAACTTCCATTAAAGATCTCTATAAATAGTGGAGTTCGCCCCTAGGGTTAGGAAAAAAAGAGAATTAGGCATTTGTGGGCCGAAGGTATGGACTATTTAATCGAGCACAACCCATTTGTTCGCGCTTCTGGCAAGAGAATATAGATGTCGGCATTCCGAAGCCAAAATTACAAAAACTCAAAGACATGCCTATGCTAGCATATTTTTTGTGGTTTTGACTAAAATGAGATTTATATTTCGAAGACTCTGGGATGAAATTGACATGTTGCATGATTTTAATGTCTTGCTTGCTCGGTCACGCGCGTCCTTTAGTCTTCGTTATATGAATGTTCTCAAAAATGACATTTACATTGTTGAGATACCGCCAAACTATGTCGACATCTGCTGAATCTAACTTCTGACTCCTAACATTCTCTTTCCTGTTTTCCATAACTTTCTAACTTTTACTAAATTGTTTTACTCATTTTTATTTGATCGTTCTTCACAAAATCAATAAAAATAGGTCATAGCTAAGAAATATGAACAACGACCATCTGCTATCGTCGACATACACTGTCCATATCACCTAGTTAAAATTCTGATAATTTTAGAATTTCGTAAACACTGTTGAAATGAGTATGCAGTACTTTAGAATGAAAATGTGACGGGCATTTCACGTTGTTTTTTCGCGGAAAAATTAACGTGACGGAAGTAATATTCACATTATTCTGTAATTTCGGCCGTTGGCGAATTGAGTAGGCGATGAATTTGAACAAATACATGACTTACCTAAAAATCAGAGAATATGAATAGCAGCCATGCGGTGGTGATAATACATGTTGTCCATATCTTCTAACTTTTATTCCTGATAATCTTGGAGTTCCAGTAATACTATTGAAATGAGTATTCGACATTCAGAATGAAAATATATCTCACAAATGTCAAATGCTGGCAATTCATATGTCGTGTTTTCTCGAAAGATTATTGCGATGTCAATAGTACTTGCACCATATTAACTTTAAATTTTCTAGAATGCTAGCGAATTGATTAGTGGGTGAGAAATGAACAAAAATGTGATACTAGCTGATTTAACTTAAGCCGGAAAGATTTATTGTATTTTCGAGAAAGATTAATATGGTAATTCATTCATAAAACAAAACCAGGCATTTGTTAAACTTGAATTTTTCTCACGCTAGAGAATTGAGTACTTGGTATTTTGAAAATAGAAACATGATGCGCAATAGCCGATTTGCATGATGTATTTCTATCAAGGTTTAACAAATAATCGATATGATATTTTTGTTACAGAGAGAAGAATTTTAGAAGTCGTGGCCATGCCCTCCCACCATTTAACATTCTATCATGTTATACCACATAATAACTCAATGTTTATTTCTCTTGGCCAAGAATAATTAAAAAAATTAATCTGGAAAAATTAAGTACCGAAAGTATTGGGTGTTTAACGTCTTCTCAACTTGTAATAGTAAATCTCTAGACTCGTTTCTGATTTGCAGATCAAATTCTTAAAAGTAGTCATTTTACAAAATATAATCAAATTTTTTAGTCAAAAAATCAAGCAACATGTTTTTCTAAAGGCATCTTTTTTGAAAATGACTTTAGAGGGTGACTTATCTTACCCAAACTCAGTGTCAAGTGGCAACCATAAATTTTTAAGCAAGTCACGATTGTTAAACTCATTTTTACACTCCGTCGCATTTTAAGTCAATATTTTGTTCTGCTTCATTCACACTTCCTTTTCACGAGGGGGATAGGAAAATTTCTGAGCGCGAAACATAGTACCATCATTCTCCAATCCAAAGGGAATTTTGACCCATCTGAAGGTTCCAATACTCGTTGGACACTGAAAATTATCTTATGGTTATCTTTCTATGCTTTACAAATTTGGTTACAGCTAGAATGCCCATCCATCAAGGACAGAATGTGATATCTTGGATATCGATCAACCAATAGGGTAACAATTGGCATGGGATACTCATCTTTAGAGATTGTAGTGTTCAAGGTTTTCAAAACTATACACACCTTAAGTTTGTATTTTTCTTGATCAGTAGGATTACATTCAATAGCCATTTGACATACCTGGATGTTCTTATAAAGCCTGCATTAAGTAATTTTAAAATTTCTTTTTTGACTCTAGTAAAAAAATTTATGTCATCCTCTTGGGGGTTGATGTTTAAAAGGTTTACAGTATGGTTTGATAGGCAATATATGGTCCACCAAATCCTAAAACCTGGTCATTCATTGTAACTTCATGCAAAATAATCCCTAAAATCCTTTAATACTTTGACCAGTTTGGCTCTCATACTTGGATCAAAAAGCCATTTGCTAATAATATGGGTTTAGGGTTTCGCTCCCCCCCCCCCCCCCCCCCCCCAAGTTGACCTATTTGAGTGGATCTTGAGAACTAATCTTAGTGGTTCCTATATTAACTTGTACTCCAGTCAATTTGTTGAGATCACCCATGCTTAACTCAGGCACTTATCCATCTTCTTCAAAAACAAGATATGTCCAAGCAGACTCTTCTAAAACTTTTTGCTCTACTTTCAAAGCTATATATTTGAACAATACCAACTAGTTGGCCTCTTCCTCTTTTTCTCTTGGCTCACAACCAAGCACTGTCATTTGTTGTTGGTTTCTAATTCATATTCAATTGCTTGCTTGAGCTTCGATTTCAACTATGTCAATTCTCTCATGTCCAAATCATTGGTTAGGGGTATGACTCTTGTAGGAACACTTAACAAAGTGATTTTAGATGTGTACATTTCTGCTTCAATAAAATTTGTGGTTGTGTTAAAAGGGTGAGGATCAACATTTCCCTCTGCAATGTCCACTTCTTCTCCTTTGTCATATTTGATGGCCATCAATTCTTGGTGCATGGAGGAAGCGTTAACATAGATCCAATCCAGTCTTACCAATGTATTGTATTTGGCCATTGATTCCACCATGAAGAAGGTAGTACCAATCTTCATCTCCCCTGCTTCTAACATAATTGAGAGGATTCCCCTTGCATGCTACTTTCTCCAGTAAAGCCTACAATCGTTGTGCTTGTGGGGATTAATTTTGCCTTATCTCTTTCCTAACTTGTTCAAAGTTTTGGAAGGAAAAATGTTGACAACACTCCATTGACTATCAATTCCTATTAAGAAAGATGTCATCGAAAGTGCCTTGATGTAAAGGGTTTCAAGTGCTACCTCATGGCCCTACATGGTAGGAATCCATCAGCAAGGGACTTTTCTACCTCTAAATCAGTGTTATAAGTGAACTAGCACATTTGATAGACTCTGGAACAACTTCAATATCACGAGAAACAATCAACAACTTCATCACTATGGTCACTTCAAGTTGCTTCTTCTTTTGATTCATAACCAGTCATCAACACATGCTCGTTGTCTTCTTCTCATATTAAATCAAGGCTGCGGCAGCGTTTAAGTGGAGACCAATTTTCTTGCCTTGAGATTTCAAACGGGATCACATACACCATATTGGTCGGAACCTTTAATAAGGTACCAAACTTAATGGTAGTTGGCTGAGCTAGTGCATTTTTCCCTTCCTCAATTTTTTCATTTTTGGAGCCAAGGAGACTTCCTGGACTGACACCTCCATGGGTGAGACGTCCCTCTCAAGTCCTTTTTGTTCGATCGTTATTTCTTCAAGTAAGCTTGATTGGTAAATGACCAAGGAATCTGAAGATGTAGGGATATTGTCTTTTGAGTCATCATCATAAAATGATCATGATTCAACGGCTTACAAAGTTTTCACTTCTCTCTGATGAAGCTCACTTAGAAGTTCTTCTTTTAGATCTTTCTTTTCATGCCTGAAAAACCAGAAATGACTTTGACGTCATCCATGTGACACCCTGTCCCACATTGAAAGTCTAGATATGTGATCTTGGATATGTAAGGAATCATGTATGCTATTACTAATAATTTGAGTTTAAATATTTTGAGTCACGTAGTTAGGCTCCAACAAGTTACTAGACCAGTAGTTTATATGGGGCGTTACAATAAACTATCTCTATCTATCTCATCGATCATCTTCGTTGACTTTTCAAAGGCCATTTTAGTGTTTCGTTACTGACTTTGTCTGCTAAAAACATTGTTGTTAAACAAGTAAATGTCAAATAGGAAAATGTTCTTGATTTTAGAATGACATTAATTTGCAAAGATCCAAATAATAAAATGGAAGACTAATCAAAAGGATAAATTTGGGTTGATTTGGCACAATAAGAACATGTTAATTTAACTTATGAGTCAGAGTCCACTGTTTGAGAAATTTTAACACCTAAGATCCTTTTATAGACAGATTTGCCCCTGAGCACGAAGAGATAATTTATCTGATAATATTATTACTTCAAAAACTAATAAATAACATTGTTTGTTAAGTTATCTATTAAAAGCAACAGATGATATTAACTGATAAACACTAACATGTAACTTTATCTAATAAAATTATCGTTTCAAAACTAAAAAATAAAATTATTTTCTTATTAGGCGAGTCAGATAACATTATATGTTGGTTTGATATATGTATTAATCAAATTATAAAACATAAAATATATAATTTTTATGATAAAAGTATTATTTCGAAAACTAACAGATAACATTATTTGTTAAAGTGTCTGTTTAAATCGACAGATATATTGACTGATAAACACTAACAGATATAGTGATCTAATAAAACAGATAAAGTCATTTGTTAAGGTATCTGTTAAAAGCGACAACGCTAACTGGTAAACACTAACAGATAACTTTATCTAATGAAATCGTCGCTTTTATATCTAATGAACAGATAACGTTATCGCGTATTTATTAGAAGGGTATTTTTGAAACTTATGTGCCAAAAGGACTTCTGCCCGTAATTTAATTTGAGATGAACTTATTGAGCTAAAAGTCCATAGTTATAGACTTTTGAACGAATCTCGCATAATAAAAACTAGCATACCAACGAGAAGAGATAAAGGGAGAGACAACATAAAGAAGTAGTAAATGGGCCGACTAGAAGAGATAAAGGGAGAGACAACATAGAGAAGTAGTAAGTGGGTAACTTTTGTTTTTGTCTTGTCTTTTTTGGCACTTCATATCTTTATACAAATACTTCAGCACACGTCTTAAAAAGTATAACGTAATCGCTTTCTCACCTAACAAATTCTTATCACATAAATTTAAGCGACACTTTTTATATTTTTTGTTATGCAATACTATCGGAAATTCAAATGGTGTGAATGAACTAGGAGTCTGGGACGCTTGAAGATTTCTCAACAATCGAAGGATCTCGTCCATTCCATTATACATCTCAAGATTCACTATAATACCTCATTCATGCACTCATTGATGTCTACCATCAAAGGGTCTCAAGAGTTGGAGACATGAGAGGTTCATCCATATCTATTTATATGGTTTCACTCTACGTTTTTAAAGACCTATAAATTTTTGTCTATAGATTTCTGTCCTATTGTTGCGTTCACTGTGTGAGAGAGAAACAACAAGTTCAACAGGCATTCGTTAGATCGATATTTTTCGATTGAGTAACCGTTTTACTTTGGGAGACAGACACCGAAGCGATTCTCCAACACCAACGATAAGGTGACGATTTTGTCTTTAAGAAACTGTGTAAAACACAGTACTCGGTTCGGTATGTTTTTCGATATTTACTATTTGTAATTTTTCGTTCATATTGATTATGTTTAAACACTGTACTTTCAGTTAATAAAAATGGACATATATTTTTTGCTGAAATTCTGAGTAATGTTCAAATTTGCCGCATCGAATTTTTCTTACAAATACACCCTTAGCAAATATTTTCTAAAGTTCTGATAAAAATGCTCTTAGCATTGCTACAAACAATCAAAGGTCATGTCAACGTGACCACGTTTTAGTGAATCTCAGTTTCTTTTATATACTTTAGGGTCTAACCTAACGGTCTTACTCTTGCCATTTTAATTGGTTGGCATCTACCATACAAATATACATCCATCAGTTGGTCTCAATCTACACACTGACTTCCAACAAGTGAGAAGGAATTTATTTGTATCTTCTTGGATTTCAAAGGAAAATAAATTGTGACAAGGGTATCTAACAAAGCAAAAATAAATAAATAAATAAATGAGAGATGGAAGAAAAAGAAAGGAAAGTGACGAGGAAATGAAATTTCGATCATTTGTCTCTCCAACATTAGAAACGAAAACATAAAAAATACGGGTTAAAATGTTAACAATGTTTGAAAATGTCACTCATGCTCGTGAACTCTTAGAGTTCGGTCACGTCCTTCAAAAACACCTAATAATTTTCTTTGCATTTAAAAAAAGCCCACTTTTTTTCTTTAATACTTTTTGTCAATTTTGTGTTATCTTTTACTTTTGGATGTTTTGAGACTATAAACTCCTAAAAAGTTTAAAGCTGGACCAAATTTGAAAGAAATTTACGATGAAAACGATTACTATTGAATTAATTAATACCATTCCTCATTTTGTACTGTCGGGGACTCCTATAAAATTAAATAGCATAATTATATATTTAAAGAACATTCACCCAAAGATTAGTTGTGTAAAATTTTAATGTCTGCAGAACAAAATGTTTGAATTATAAAAATTACTCCCAACTAGAAATTGGCGAAAGCAGCAATAAAACAGAACGTGAGAGAATATAACACAGAGGAAGTCCACTGTTTCAGTGATATCCACAATACTTTCGCGAACAAAAAGTCTAGCAACACAAATATTCCGAACACATTTGAACATATATGTGTCTAAAATCGTTAGATGCAAAAGACCCCACGTGCATTCAATATTTCTGAATACATCTGTGCTCGGAAATTCCTAACATCCATCTATTCTATTTATAAAGAGAGAGCATAACTTGGTGTGCTTTTTTTCGAAGCTTTGTCATTTTTTTTATTTGCCAAAATTACCCTCAGCAAAAGTTATTTTAACACACTAACAAAATAACAGAGAATTAACTATCGAGACAAAATTGACATTGTCTCAGTTATTCAAAAAAAACACTACACATTTTTCTTTCAAGATTCAACTCGCTTCTTCACCGTTGTTGTCTCAATATTTTCACGTACAACTTTTTACTTTCACCAAATTCCTTCTTAAAAATTTTACGACCAAAATAATATTAATCTGATACATATTTTTTCTTATGTATTTGATAATATTTAATTTGCACACATATTACTGTAACCTGCTTGTGCCCCAACCTCTACTTATTACTCGTGAAAGAAAGTCCGCTGCTTCAATTTCTCACAATAGTCAACATATATCTCAGAAATATCAACGTCGTTCTCCTGCATCAAATATCAATATACGAACACTACATATTCGTGCATATATGTCCCACTTGAAAAAAAAAAATTTGTCATTCTTTGGAGCTTCACGTAAGAGAAAAAATTGGCCAATACAGCAAAAACCCAGATGAGAAATTCACTCAACTCTGTTGTCCACTTGTTCTCTCAGCCTGTGGACTCTCCAAAAGACATTCCTCATTCTGCACAACTCGTGTTTAAAATGTCACAAATCCCAACGGTGGATTTGTTGGTAGTTTCTCCTTCACTAACTGTTTTTCTTTCGCCTCTTTTTGTTTCTTTTTTACTTTGGGATTTTTCGTTTAGGAAGTAGTTGAATCCCCCGGACATTTGGTAAAGATTTGAAACCCATATGCACGTTTTCAGCTTGTTGTTCTCTAACTAATAGTCAAAGCTCTGGTGGCAATTTATTAGTCAAACACCGACCTTCGCTTTTTGTAAACATCGATTATATTGGAAACTACTGATTGATGCTCTTTCACAGAGACTTCTAACTCCAACTGGGCCAGTAACCGATTTAGAGATACAACTATACATCCATCCTTGTATTTGTACTGCGCACTGATTAGCGTCTTGAGCTTCAAGGGTCTTTGTTTTCTCTTGAATGTTTTTTTGTTTTCCAAACAAACGTTTGAATGCTTCGACATTCATCTTTGTTTTCATAATTTCTTGGAATTTGGTTCATTAAGTTCTGATTAGTTAGTTTTTCTCAAATCCTCCTCTTCTTTATGTATATGGTTATGTAAGTCTGTTGGTGTGTTGAATTATTGAAAGTATGCATCTTTCTAAATAAACTTGGTCATATCGAGTGGGTTTTCTAGCGGGTTATGCTCTGTTTGGATGAAAAACAATGGCTGGTGGTAGAAAGAAAAAGCAGCATTTGGGCAAAATCCATAGTCTCTCATTTAGGAGACCTTCTTTCGATGGTGAGCACTCACAGATTGGGGGACCTGGCTTTTCGAGGGTAGTTTTTTGTAATGACCCAGAAAGCCTTGAATCCACTTCTCTCAAATATGAAACGAATTATGTCCGAACTACAAAGTTCACACCTGCAACATTTGTACCCAAAGCATTGTTTGAGCAATTTAGGCGGGTCGCCAACGTGTATTTCCTTACATGCGCGATTTTGTCTTTCACATCGCTGTCTCCTTACTCGGCTGTAAGTACTGTGCTTCCTTTTGTTATCGTGGTTGGAGTGACAATGGGCAAGGAGCTACTTGAGGACTGGAGGAGGAAAAAGCAGGTAATGTAAAAACATGTTTTCTCAGATTTTTCTATAATTCCACCTGTTTAGATGTCACTTTCTTAGTCTGTTGTCACTTCATGCCTATGTTATGGCCTTGTATATGGATAGTATGCGTGCAAATTTCCAAAATCAACAATTTTGGCTTAATTTAGACTGGTCTGTGAAGTTTTGAGTAATCTTCCCAACACTGGGAGTGCGGTGCTTCTTTTCTCTTTTGTAACAGTCATGTATTAGAAATTAAAGTTTGTGAGATCGTATAGTAGTCTTCATACACCGTGGATGTATGGAATTGTATGTTCTGGTAGTTGTGTGCATGGAAACTTTATATACAACACAAAAGCTTAAGTTATTTGGTGGAGAGGTCCGAACATTATATTAAGTGATCACCCATCTTATACCCAAGGTCCCAAGCAATATGGGATTGTATTGCTTATCAGTTTGCATTGTAAAGCTGTGGCTTGTACTTAGTATCTGAACAATGCCAACATGTCTGGGAATCAAATTGGTAGCGGTTAACAACTAATTCTTGGCAAATGAATTGGTAATCTGATTCTTGGGTTTGTATTTCTGAAAAGATACTTCATTAGTCTAAAGACGAAAATAGGTTACAAATTAGTTTGGTATGTGGTATACACGGTATAATAGTTCCAGGAAGATTAGGCTCTAATGTGAATCTTTGCGTTGCCTATTTTAGCGTAATAATCAAGTTGCCTGTAATATTCAATATGGATAGTTTAGTCTTTTTATGTAATTGGAGTTTCCTCAATCTTCTAATCATGTACCACGCTTTCTAATATTAGTTCATTCAATACAAAACTTTGTATTCTTTTTCTCTTCTCAATATTCTATCATCTAATTGCTTCTTTGAACTGCCTCAAGAACCAGTTTTTATTAATGCCTTGGCATTGTTAGTCCTATTTATGGATTAGGAAAAAGAGATTTCCTTATTTTCAGGCTGTGGAGCTGTGCCACGCTTATTATATCCTTCATACACCTAGTCCCATGCTGGTAAAGGCAAGGGTTATGGTATGTAGATGGCCAACATAGAACTTAATACAGCTTTCTCAGTGGTGTAAAAAAAAAAAGAAAGAAGAAAGATTCACATGACAATAAATTCTAATGGTGATCAGGGTTTTTAAGACAAGTTGGGTGCTTTATCTGTGTGTGTTATATGTGTGCGGGTATGTGTCTGATTATCGTATTCAACCTAGTCTCCACATCATGGACAGAAAAATAGCTATGATTGTCGGATTCAACTAGCTAAAATCGTTGGATGCATAAAAATGGAGTCTTAGCATAGTTTTATGGCAAACTTAATAAGTTTACTGTTTAGTTGAATTTCCAACTAAATATAGGACATGTCCCATATCTTTTCCGATGATCAAGTGTCTGACCCGATGCTTTATACTTTTAGAGAGTCCATGTAACATGGGATGTATTTGTAGTGCACAGTCATATACCATTATCTACTGTACGTTCCTTTTCTGTGGAGCTCACTTTCTCTGCATACTATCAAAACTAAATGATATTTGGTGTTCCAATAACAGATCCTAAAGCTTCTGTTCCTTGTCATAAGTTGAATGTTTTTATTCTCAAGTTCTTCATGATGTGGAATTGGTCATATATGCCATCTGAGTTATCCTGTTTCATCTATTTGTTTTTCTTATGGATTGTAATTCTTCATTTCTGTGGTTATGGTTGACTCTTAGGTAACTTGTCTGAATTTTTATCAGGATATCGAGGTGAACAACCGTACTGTTAAAGTGCATCTCGGTGATGGCAACTTTGATTATACCAAATGGAGGAATTTAAGAGTTGGAGATGTAATCAAGGTGGAAAAGGATGATTTTTTCCCAGCGGATCTCATCTTACTTTCATCCAGTTACGATGAAGCCTTTTGCTACGTTGAAACCATGAACCTGGATGGAGAAACCAATTTGAAACTAAAACAAGCGCTGGAAGTAACTTCAAACTTAAACGAGGACTCCAGTTTCCGAAATTTCAAGGCTTTAGTTAGATGCGAGGACCCAAATGCGAATTTGTACTCTTTCATTGGGAGTTTTGAATACGAAGAACAGCAGTACCCCCTTAGCCCTCAGCAGCTTCTTCTAAGAGACTCAAAGCTCAAGAACACAGATTACATCTATGGAGTAGTTATCTTTACTGGTCATGATACGAAGGTTCTACAAAATTCAACAGCACCCCCTTCTAAGAGAAGCAAAATTGAGAAAAGAACCGATAAACTTGTCTACTTGTTGTTTGCTGTTTTAGTTCTGATGTCTTTTATTGGATCCATTTTCTTTGGTATTGCAACTAGGGAGGACCTGGAAAATGGTCTAATGACACGATGGTACCTAAGACCCGATAAGACGACAATTTACTATGATCCAAAACAAGCATCCATTGCGGCAGTTTTGCATTTTTTGACTGCCTTAATGTTGTATAGTTACTTGATCCCCATTTCCTTATATGTTTCGATAGAAATAGTCAAAGTGCTTCAGAGTGTATTCATCAACCGTGATTTGCACATGTATTATGAGGAAGGTGATAAGCCAGCTAGAGCACGTACCTCAAATTTGAACGAAGAACTTGGCCAAGTTGACACTGTGCTCTCTGATAAAACTGGAACTTTGACTTGCAACTCGATGGAATTTATCAAGTGTTCGGTTGCAGGGACTGCTTATGGCCGTGGAGTTACTGAAGTAGAGAGGGCTTTGGCTAGAAGAAAAGGATCACATTCAGGTCAGGAGGCGAGTGATGATGATGAAGGGGGCCTTGTTGAGGATTTACCTGAAAAAGAGCCGCCCATTAAAGGGTTTAATTTTGTGGACGAAAGGATTATGGATGGTAATTGGGTTAATGAACCTCGACCAGATATTATTCAGAAGTTCTTTAGGTTATTGGCTATTTGCCATACGGCCATACCGGAAGTTGATGAAGAAACAGGTAGAATTTCATATGAAGCTGAATCGCCAGATGAGGCAGCGTTTGTTATTGCAGCAAGAGAAATTGGATTTGAATTTTTTGAGAGGTCCCAAACGAGCATTTCGTTGCATGAGATAGATCCTATGTCAGGAAGGAGGGTTGAGAGGTAAATTTCTTTTTCACTCTGAAATCCTTTGGCAGTTTGTGATATGTTGTTTTCAAGGTAGTGTCACACCTTTGATTGTTGTATGCCCTAAGAATTTAGATAACATTCTCTTCCACTTTTGTAGGCTTTATAAACTTTTGAATATCTTGGAGTTCAGTAGCTCAAGAAAGCGGATGTCTGTGATCATAAGAGATCATGAAGGAAAGCTCCTACTGCTTTGCAAAGGTGCAGACAGGTGTGTAGAATGATCAGTCAATTTCAATCCCATTATAAGGTTTATGAAAGTGGTTTAAGATTGCCTAGCTTTGGTCTGTTTGTTATGGTAATCAATCCCTTGTCTTGCAAGTTTATCCAAAATATGTTCGTTAACTCTTACAAAAAGTAACCCAGATATCATGCTTTGTTCTTCCTTTCTTTTATTTTGGTTGGGCACAGCAGAATATTCAGTATTCCCCTCCTCGGAGGGCCAAACCGTGTAATTGAATCAAGAAACCACCTAACCCACATCCTAGTCAAGCAATGCATTTGCGGATACAACTTAGGCAAGGAGATCATATGTCTCGGTTTCATGGATTTGTTTGGATCAGGGATTCATGGAGAGATTTATTGAGTGGAAAGAAAAGGTAGAATAGATGGTACAAGAGAATCTAAATTCGTCTCTGTTTGCTTTCCATATATTTTCTTTCATCTGGGTAGATCTTTCCCTCCCAAATCCATGGTCAAAACACAGCCTTAATCCAAGACTCTGGAGTTCTGCCCCTCCCACTCCATATGGCTATACCTTATTTTTATCATTTTTTGTGGTCCAATTTTACATTTACTTTGGACGTCACAAGGTTTTTTCCTTCTCCCGCAGCGTCCTGTTTGAAAGACTTGCGAATGATGGACGAGAATTTGAAGAGCAAACCAGGGAGCAGATTAATGAGTATGCAGATGCTGGTTTGAGGACTTTGGTACTTGCATATCGTGAACTTGAAGAGGATGAATACAATGAATTCAATGTGGCGTTCACTGAAGCAAAGAACTTAGTCACCGCTGATCGTGATGAAGTAATTGAGGCAGTTGCAGAAAACATTGAGAAAGATTTGATCCTTCTTGGTGCTACAGCTGTTGAAGACAAACTGCAACATGGGGTATGTTTTGTTACATCTAAGTATGTGTGTATTTAGCTGCTTTTTAGTGAAGCCTTTTTCTTTTCTTTTTTTTCCTTTGAAGAATTTTGGAGCATCTATTAGTCTTCAAAGTACTGTTTAATCTGCAAAAGTGCTTGAAAATGTTCTAAATAAATATATCAATTTTGAATTCCTGCACTAATCATTTTTTGTGCTAAGTTTACAAAACTAGTATCAAGGTCTACAAAAGAAGCTGGGTGAGGGAGGGAAAAAAAATTTCTATGTAAAACACCCATAATTAGAACTTTTCAAGCTTTGGGTATTGCATACATTTGTTCAGGTACATGTATCATATTGTATTTCGGTGCTTGGAATAGGTTCCTGAATGCATTGACAAGCTTGCGCAAGCTGGGATAAAAATTTGGGTTTTGACAGGAGATAAGATGGAGACTGCAATTAATATCGGGTATGATAAGTCAATACAAATTGCTGCATCCTCAGATATCAAAATCTGTTAGTCTTATTGTCTCTGAATGTTGAGTGTTATTTTGCAGTTTTGCCTGTAGCTTACTTAGAGAAGGAATGAAACAAATAACAATAAACTCAGAGGCACCAGGATTTAAAGCACTGGAGAAAGCTGGGAATGAGTCTGCGATCAGTGAGGTTAACACCCAGTAGTCTTCTTCTTCTTCCTTACATTTCTCCTCAGGTCTTTCTTAAGAAATGCATACCTTAGAACTAAGATAGACTTGAGGAATATGCTGCTTTATCCCGAGCATGGCTATGAAGCCTGAGGACTTCCAAAACCATATTGTACTCATGCGAAGTACATACCTGTTACCTGTAATTCACATGGTACTTATGCATGCGTACTGGATACTTAAACCTGTACTGTAGTTCTTTTTTTCTCTAGCTTGATGACAGTTTTTCTATGCCGAACATGCTTGTCGAATTAAAGTTTGTTCTATTATTACTTTAATGCAAAACCATTTAAACTAAAATTCTACCTTATTTTTGGCAGTAAATCGTAGCATAATCTTTGATCCCTAATCAGCTAAGCCTTCTAAGTAAATCTTTTGGTTCGCTAAGCCTACTCTTTCCAGATTTTCCTTATGGCGTAACATGCTTGTTTGATACACAGCCTTCCTAGTGTATTATACAACCATGGCCTACTCATTGCAAGATTTCTGGTATCCACGTAAGGAACTAATATGTAGTCCCTACCTCATGGAGGGCTTAGTGGAAATCTGTTTCCATAAGTACTTCGGTTCCAGGACCATCTCGATATGGTCATACTCCTTTGGAACTTTTAGCAAAAAAATTCCTTTTTATAACCCAGGCCAAGACCCTGTTTCCCAGCTTGATGGCCCTTCATTCCACCATAAATGTCCCAGTGGTTTGACACCCAAACCTTGGAGTACTGAGTGCCCCAATTCCCAGCACCAGGCAAAGAGCAAGGGCTTTGGCATTTGGGCAGAGAGCAGAATTAAGATCCGTATGATAACACCCCAAGGGTCTTGCCATCCAACCAAACTCTGGAGTACAAAGGGAAGGACATTAATTGATCACCATACTTCCCGTACAACTCAATTTCTAATTGGTGACATCGACAAAGTAATGGCCCAAAAAAGAAGAAAATGATCATGGCAGAGCTTAAAAGCCAATGTAAAACTAGAAAAATGGATACTATTATTCATGAATTCTGCATGTTCATTAGTATCCCAGCCCAAAGATTGTAGGACTACATCCATTCTCCAGTGGATTTCATGCTCGAGGATAGGGAAGTGTAGAATCTGAGAGTTTCAGGGCTTATGAAGCATGTAAATTGTTCTCATAAACCAGGTCAAACCCATCCATTCAATTCGTTTAGTGCTTCCCCTCCTACTGTACGTGTACCATGCAGATTTTCCTTGTCTATATCTGAAATTCTTGTAAGCTTCAACTTGACTTTTACTGCCTCATTTTTTTTGTCCTTTCTTTCCCTGTATGATTTAGCATGGCAACCACATATACTGATATGCATCATTTTTCCACGTCGCCATAATGTTTAAGTTTCCTGCTTTCTTAAACAATGCTTTTGGCGTTTTAAAACTTCAATAATTTAACAAACTATATGACTTATCAACGGACAAAAAGTAGTTTGACCAACATAGAAAGTTTTCAACTTAGTAAATTTGATGGGGTTAAGTTGATTGTTTAGGCATCAAAAGCAAGTGTAATCGATCAGATAAAGGAGGGAAAGGAACTTCTTACTGCATCAAGTGAAACCTCCGAGGCATTTGCTTTAATCATAGATGGAAAGTCACTCTCTTACGCTCTGGAGGATGAGGTGAAGGACATGTTTCTGGAACTTGCCATGGGCTGTGCATCTGTGATTTGCTGTCGTTCATCACCAAAACAGAAAGCACTCGTGAGTTAGATTTTCACCTTCGTGTAAGAGATAAATTTTTGTTGCTCGTTGCGTTGTTTTTTTCCTTCTAATTTGTGCGCAGAATATGGCTTTTTACTTGTGTGTTGTAGCAATTTAAGCCTCTTCTTGCTTGTTCCTTTGAGGTTGCCTACTTTGAGCCAGGTTTTTAATTCTGCATGAAGATGCGTCATGATATACTATCTCCCATATAAACAATTGATGTTTGGTCTCACCTTTAGCACAAAACATTCAATTAAACGAGTCCCTTTTGTTAAACATTGAAACTAATGGATAAAAACGAATGCACAATAGGTAAGCTTCCAAACATTTTATTTTCGTATTATCTTTTCATTGGCATCACTATTGGGAACACATCTTATAGTTTGCTGAACAATAACTTGTGACATACTTGAATGTCCGTACGTGAGCGTTGGAAACAGTAGAAAATAAAGAACTAATTGTATCTCCACTTACTTATGAATGATACAATCATCCCTTATATAGGGAGAGATGGAGTAACGAAAGGAAATATTACAACTAAGGAAACAAAACAAGAAAGGAAATAATACATGTAAAGAAACGAACAAAAGAATGGAAGTAACATTATTCTATATAGATATAAAATAATATTTGTTTCCTTACATAAATATAATAGTATTAGATATAGAATAATATCCCTCTAGAAATATAGAATGATATTATTTCCAACAGAAACGTGGTGGCAACATATAATACACTTGTCTTTATATTGCAGGTTACGAGACTGGTTAAAGTTAAAACTGGTAATACAACACTAGCAATTGGTGATGGGGCAAATGATGTTGGAATGCTTCAAGAAGCAGATATTGGAATCGGTATCAGTGGTTTTGAAGGAATGCAGGTAAATTTGCTCATGACATGTTGACTGCAGGTTATCTATGAGTTATTTTGTATGCTAATTCCTTCTGTCCTTTCTCATACCCAAAAATAAAAAATTAATTCATCAGGCAGTCATGTCAAGCGACATTGCAATTGCACAGTTCCGCTTTCTTGAGCGCCTACTACTTGTACATGGTCACTGGTGTTACAGACGGATGTCATCAATGGTAAGGTTTCAAGTCTTTTTTTTCCCCCCAGTGGTAAGCTGTACAATCAAGAGTCAAGTCATATCTAAGAAGCATTATTCAAATTGATTAACTTGTCAACCATTTTGATTATATACCCCACATGAGCACTTTTATGTAGGGGCGGCCCAATACTTTAACAGTCTAATGCAGAACATCCATGTGAGGTCTTCTGACATTCAAATAGCTTTCAGTTAGTTTTGTACAGTTGAAAAAAATTAAGATTTCCCTTTCATCATTTAACTACTAAGAAAAATAAGCTTTCATAATCAAGTTGTCTAATATATATTGTCAATCTATAACCTTTTCAATCCACTTAGTCTTTATTGTGAAACCAATCATCGATAGGACTTTTGCCAGTTTAATGTGAAAAAATCATATTCTTTTTATTTTTGTTTTGAAGGTATTGAAGAACTGTATACTGATGCATCCAGGACATAAAACAGTAAAGAACCTTACCGCAATAACATTGCTGAAATTGGAAAGTATGATTTTAGGAGTAATAATCTACGTAAAAAGTAACTGAATCTAATTTTGAGGGCCCTTCGTGTTGTTAGGATTTGAACAACCAGTTTAACCTTAACAGGCCCATCCTCGGATCTTGGGTAATATGGATCAAAAAAGAAATCAAAACACACAATCAAAAGCAAGAATAATCGAAAGAACACGAGCAAAAAGATATACGAGGTTCGGCAATGTGTCTACTCCTTAGGAGCCACACCAATGCACTATTGAATCAATGGAGTACACACACAACTATCTGTCACTCAAGAACAACAACCTCTGTCTCAGAAACTTTATTTTTTCACTCTTAAACACTAAAACACGTAACATCTTATTAATTAGGTCTCGGTGCGTCCACACGGATTTAACCCACATCCAGACAAAAGTAACAGTGTTGCTGGAAAAATTCCTGAGCCAAGTGTCTGGACAGTGGACACCCATGACGCGAGTCCGGACGCAAATGAAACTGCTTTCTGGAAAATTTCTTGGGCCATGCATCTAGACGCCCATGATCCTTGTCCAGACGCCAATTTCCAAAATGGTCTTCATCCCAACATATGTGGCCTGAATGACGACCTGATTATGCTAAAAAGGTTTTACTGTTTTTGTTTACTTTGAGTAAGCATGTACCTGCAACATAAAAAATGAGGCCTTCACCAATTTGAGGCCCTAAGAAAAGGCCTTAATGGCCTTGTGCTAGGGCCTCCCCTTCTTTTCTGAATACTTCTTCTATCAATTTTATTACTAGTCCAAATTGAGATGAAGGTATAACATCTTGAAGCTTGTTGACTAATGCATCGTAATTTCAAACTGGTATACGTTTCGTACATTCTCACAGCTTAAATATTGTTTCGAAAGCTGGATAACACTTCTTTTCACAAACTTACCAGCACGAATTCTACGTCAGCAATAGTGCAACTCAAATGTGATGAATGACGCATTGTGTTTCTCTCTTTATTTTGCAGATATGCTACTTCTTTTACAAGAACATTGCATTCGGTTTCACTCTTTTCTTCTATGAGGCGTATGCATCATTCTCTGGCCAAGCTGCATACAATGATTGGTATCTTGCCTTTTATAACGTCATCTTCACATCACTTCCTGTGATTGCCCTTGGAGTGTTTGACCAGGACCTATCTGCACAGTTTTGTCTCAAGGTAAGTTCCAAAAAATTCCTTAATTCCTTGTTACTGTTTTCATTTTCTATGTTCTCAGGTATTTCAAAAACAATCATTGAAAAGAGTGTGAATACTCATCGTTCTCTTTACGTTGGTGAAAGCAGTTGTTGAATATACAAAAATACTTGTGTGTTTCCTAAAAAGTGGTTTTTTTTTTCCAAAAATAGTTTTCAGTGCTTCTGTTCTTTTCGATACGGCCTGTCGAAAATTCAGAAGCACTCTTTTGGTGTTCATGAAAAGCGGGCTATATTAGCATTCTTTTTCTTATCGGTAATCAGTTTTGTCGAAAAAGTTTATGACACAAGTTTCCTGTGTTTCTCGAAAAACAAAAACAGAAACCAGATTTTTACATGGATCAATTTCATGAGAGTTGATATGCTGAAAACAGTAAAACTAAACTGTTGCAGTTTCCCCTTTTATACCAAGAAGGCATACGAAATGTCCTATTCAGCTGGACGCGAATTCTCAGCTGGGCATTTAACGGCGCGTTCAGTGCCACTTGCATCTTCTTCTTATGCATCTCTGCAATGGAACACCAAGCCTTCCGTAAAGGTGGGGAAATCGTTGGCCTAGAAATCCTCGGCACCACTATGTACACATGCGTGGTGGTGGTGGTCAACCTCCAAATGGCACTCTCCATCAACTACTTCACCTACATACAACACCTCTTCATTTGGGGCAGCATCTTGTTCTGGTACTTGTTCCTATTGGGATACGGAGCTATGGACCCAACCATATCAACGACTGCATTTATGGTTTTTGTCGAAGCGTGTGCTCCATCCCCATCCTTTTGGCTTGTGACACTGTTAGTGTCAATAGCTACTCTGTTTCCGTTTTTCACATACTCAGCCATTCAAATGCGGGTTTTCCCTATGTCTCACCAGATGATCCAGTTGATGAGCTTTAATGGTCAATCGGAAGATCCTGAGTATTGTGAAATGGTAAGACAAAGGTCGTCGAGTCCCACGAATGTGGGTTATACAGCGCGTTTAGAAGCAAAATCTAAGTCATTTGAAGGAGAACCCTGAGGAGCCTAGGTGAAGGAAATTTTGTCTAGAGACTTTTTTTGGGGAGCTGTGTTCAAATCTTGGATTTGTGGAGGAATTTACAGAGAGAAAAGAACGCTTCACAAAATCCCTTTATGCTTTATCTTTCCCTCTACCACTCCCTTTTAGGATTCAAAATCAAAACACAGCCTCACGGAGATAGTATGTAATTATAAATATGCATATTCAAGACTGCAAGGAACGTATTGACCTTCCTTTGCAATTAGAGGGAAAATCTGGGGGATTATTGTTTGAATGTATGGGTGGGCTTTGTAGTCCTATTGATTTTGTTATGGATATTGTTGTCCTAGTAGAAAATAAAGAATTTTTTATTCAATTCAATTGTATTTTTATTTATTTATGAATGATTCAACCATTCCCTATATGGAGAAAGAGAGAAACGAAATGAAACATACAAGAAAACAAAACAAAAATAACCTAAGATCCTTTAATTCACCTGAATTTTTACATAAATAATTAACGCATGAGACCAATAAAAAAAACGGCTCAAATAATAAGAGGGTGACCTTGGTTGTCCTGATCTCCTATTATTAGCGGCTGGTGTTCAACTAATGCGCTGACACGTAAAATTAAATAAAATTATGTACTTAGTGATTCGTAGATAAAGCACTTGTTTGATTTCTTGTAGTTATGTGATTGTGTAAACTTTTATCACTATAAAAATTATCCTGTAAAATTAAATATTTTACCATTTCGGATATTCACACAATGAAATGATTTGAACATGAAAGTGATATGTCACGTTCGAATGGACAAAAAGAATAAGAAAGAAGACCGTGATTTTGAAATATTACAAATATCATGTTTAAAAATTATTCTTTCAAAATTGGGCAAAGTAAAGGCGGGAAAAAAATTACTTCGCGCATTCAAAAATAACAATCGAACCTTTTTCCTCCCAAAAGTGGAAAAAAGAACTACTCCCTCCGTCCCGCTTCGTTTGTCCCCTTTTTGACTTGTGCATGTCCCAAATTGACTGTCCAATTTCAAAAGTCAGTGGTCAAATTTTATACATTACCTTTTATGCCCTTTTTGTATTCCATTCTAATTAGGAGATTCATGCAAAGCAAAAACCAAGCACTGTTTGAAACAAAACAATTCAGTAGCAACTTCGGTACATTTCCAAAAAATAAACTTCATTCCACTTCTACAAAAATTACACATACTTGCGGAGTGAAAACATAAATCTACATCTTGTCATCCACAAAGCTAGTCTATACAAAATGCCTTCATATGCTTTGTACAAAATTCACCATTGGATCAAACCCAACCATCAAAAATCTTCCTGGGTTGAAGGCTTTGCAAAAAAACAAAAGTGGTGAAGCAAACTTGGAGAATCTGGGTGAATTAAACTTGGAGAATCAACAACCTGGAGAAGAAAACAAGAACAATAAAAACACTTTATGTAACAGCAAGAACAATTTTTTTTTAAAAAAAGAAAACAATTTTTTTAAAAAACAAGAATACAAACAGATTTTTAACAAGAAAAAAAACTAACCTTGTAACTCAACTTTGTAAATGAGCCAATGCATTTTCTACAACACTGCATTCACATTGGATTTGAGAAGGAAGATTACCAAGCCTCTTCAAATGACTTTTTCCCATGTGTGGCAACTTGTAATTGTTTCCACCATAAACCTTCATCACCTCAATCATACAAGCTTGCAATGTTAAGAATACATGATTGAGATCTTGTGATGATAATTCTTCAAATGATTTCTCTACGGCGGAAACAAGCTCATCGATTGTCGCAGGTGCTTGTTGATGTTGCAAAGATTGAATCGCTCTAAAAAATCCGAGATCTAAAACATTCATGTCCGGACTGTTGGGAGGTTGAAACGATAAGTGAATGTTGAGCCCATTTTCACGTGCAGCTTCAAGGAACTCAGTATCCAACGGATGAATGTGAGGCTTTGCATTGTCTTGTTGAATGAATATTGTGTCCATTAAACTAGAACGTGGCCACTTAGCTCTTATAGCAGGCAAAACTTTCTCTACCAAACATGACCGAATGATTTCTTTAGTTACTGATGTAATAGCCTTTGTTTCTAGAGTACCGGCAACTCGATTTTTACTACTGTGTTTCGCAGGTTCTTTATAAGTGAATGGAAAAATTCCAATTTTACCAGAAAATTCTTCAATTCCATTTGCATCAAATCGGGGTCGAGCTACCGCCGCTAGAAACATGACTTTCGTGATAAACCGTTTGCTTTTGCAAGTGCGTTGTGGTTCCTCTTCTTCCGGCAATAGATAGTATCTCTCCGATTCTCTAGACAAATAAAACCATTTTTCATCAATATGCACATAATTGTACATATCTTTGAAAATTGGCTGGCTTTCTAAACTACTGGGCTCAAGCATTGATAAACAAAAACGAAGCCTTGATTTCTTACTTTCTTCTGTCAAATGTGGCTTCAATGCATTTGAATGGGGCCTGATTATGCCTTCTTTGATTCGCCTGTGAAGTGTTGTTTTTGAAATATTCAAGGCCTGTGATAGTGAGCGGATATTAGTTCGGCGACGAAGTGGTAATTCGGCAAATTTGTTAAGATCGATTTGAACTCGCTTGCGACCAACTCTCATTGGCACTTTTGCAGACACGTCAACCACTGATCCATTAGCAATACAAGCCATCCCTTGATGCCAAATTCGACCCACTGTTTTCGGGCTAACAGAGAACAATGAAGCAACCTCACTGATAAAACCTCCTTTTGGTTTTCCACATTCACTTTGTATCAATAGAGTATCAAAAATTGCTTGGCGTTGTTCGTTGGTCAGGTTTCTTTTTGGTCTGGAATGGCTTGAGGATATCTCAAACAAAGACTCCATTGATACTGTAATGGTTCAAGGATGGCCCACACCAGACAAAAAGGAAGAAGAAAGTGAAAAGAAAGGACAAATATGCTGTAAAAAGATGGGAGAATGGAGTAAGTGACAAGTGGAAAATTTAGGAAAGAAACGTATAGAATTGGCCAATTTAGGAAAGAAACGTATAGATGGAAAGAAACGTGTAGAATTTGTCCCAGTTATTCTCCTGATTTATAGCCCGCCAATTAGTCTCCCATTTTGGAGGCAAAAGTTTTTGGAAACTTCATATTTTGCGCCAAAAGTTTTGGAAAACTTTCAAAATTTGGAGTCAACAGATTGTAATGCAAAAAAGTCAGTAATTGATTTTTCAAAACAAGGAAGGGCAATTATGGAAATCTAGAGTTTTTTTTTGGCAATCATTATTTTCCTTAAAAAGTTGGAATCCCGAGATTGGACAAACGAAGCGGGACGGAGGGAGTATCTCATGAGAAGATGTCACTGCATTGAACATCAGGAGAAAGGGATTGAGAATTGGACTTAGGTATGACAACGGGGCGAATCGGGGTTGAATTTGTCTATCTCCACTTTTGATTCTCGAATTTGAACTCTACCTCCATTCCTGTCCCGTTTTCTATTAGGGGAACGAACCCCACCCTCCATTCCTGTCCCGCTCCACTCCATTTTTTTAATTTAAAAAATTTTGATCAAGATAAATTGAAATTTTTAAGATTATATCCTAGACTAACCATTTCAAGACAAATTGAATTTTAACTATATGGGATCGTATATACATCTATACATATATGTAGCCTCAATTTTATATGTTTATATACATCTATATATACATGAAATGATATACATTTATCAATGGACAATGAACTGATATACACATATACAGACACTCATATATATATATATATATATATATATATATATATATATATATATAGAGAGAGAGAGAGAGAGAGAGAGAGTAAGCTTCTATTGAGGGATTTCTCATTTTACTAAAATGAGGACCTCCCATTTCCTGATCAAATATTGATGATCAGAACTATTCAATATGTTTAAAACATATTTTTAAGGGTATCCGTGAAAAATCGGTTCAACAAAATATCGGGAAGCGTTTAATCCAAGCAGTTGTTCATAAATACTGACAGGAACAGTTTTATGAAAAATTGTTTCGATCAAGCCACTCCCGGTAATATTTTGAGCTGATTTCTTACGAGTACCCTTAAAAATATGTTTTAAACACATTGAACAGCTTTAATCATCAATATTTGATCAGAAAATAGGAGGTTCTCATTTTAGCAAAATGGGGGATCTCTCAATAGAAGCTCGCTCTCTCTCTCTCTCTATACACACACACACACATACACACACACACACATACATACATACATACATGCATGCATGAGCAATTTTACACGGATTAAGAAAAAAATATTAAAAGAGTTTAAAAAATATTGTAAATAATTATAAATAAAAAGGTTATAAAATAAAATAATAATTATTTAAAACGGGACGAATGTACTAAGTCCCACCTCCGACCTATTTCTCTTTTTTTTTTTTCCTTTCGTCTCCAAATCCAACTCGTTCCCCAAAAAATTACCCGAAACTCCAATCCAAATGAATCGGGAAACGGATCGGATCTGAGTGGAGTGGGCGGAATTACCATCGCTAAATGTGTTGAAAATAGTTTAATATATAAATTAAGTGGTAATTGGTGATGAAAATATCAAGAAATTGAGCACAATTTGATTTGGTCCCAACAAACATCCCCAAAGGTGCACCTGCATTGCCGGTTGTAAGCCTCACTTCATAACCACCTGCAAAAGGGTATGAAGAAATTGAGAATGAATTACCACCAATACAAACAATAATTGCAACTGAATACAAAAAAATTATAAAGAACTGTTAGGGATGGGCAATTATTGAGTACCTTCCACGAAATAAGACAATCAATTTCACGACACTGAGGCGAGACCTAACACGATGAGTAGAGAAAAAAGAGTTCCAGGTCAACACCAGTCGAGAGTGAGAGATGCGGATCTGTTTGTGTTCTTTGTACATGTGTGAATGGAGAGAGTTGGATTTTACTTCCTTCAAGCATAGAAGAGGCTCCTTTGTTAATTGTCAGCAGTCCACAATATTTGCAACGCCCCAATCTCCGGCAAAGTTATTTAGAACTTTTTTTAAATTATTTGTCAAATAGAACAAATAGTTTAAAAGAAATACCCTCATTTATTGAAAATTAATTGTAGTAGTACTATATTTGAAATGACTAAAATGCTCCTTCAACGTTTATAAATAATGTTTTGAAGGACATTCTGCATTTATTTCAAAGAATTGTTATAATATTTGTATTTGAAAATAAAAACCTATCCTTTTGAGTTTACATGAAAATAAATATACAAAGCTTTTAGAGATATAGCAATCAGGTCTCGTTGACTCCGTCGGTCTTGTCGTCTAGCTCTTCCTGCTCGATGGTATCTCTAACTGCTCTTCTACATCTGGCATTAGTATCAGAGACAAAGAAATTGCTCCATGAGTTGTAACACTCAGCAAAAATACTTACCTGACAAACAACCTAAGAGACAATAATATGACAAATAAGAAAGCAGAATAAACAGAATAATAAGCAGCGGAAAAAAACACGTAGACTTGTTACGAATCTTGTATTTAAGTTTCTAGTATTTACCACCTCGGAAATCTAATCTTACCCTTTAATACTAGCACAGACAAATTGATTGATATTGATTAGCCCTTATCTACCATGGGCTAAGTATGAGGTTATGTACCCTACTGAATATCGACCCGGTAAGACAAAGACCTTCTACCGTCCACTCAAGTTGATACCTACTTAACCCTATTTAGTCCTCGAAAACATGACTTCACCAAGTCAGATACCAACGAGCCTTAGGCACTTCCCTTTTACTGGCTCAAGGACACCTAAGACGCTAGTCGTCATTCTCTCGGGGTCCGAAACTACAATCACAAACGGCCCCAAAGTCACTTCAAACATGTACATCCACATCCTAGTTGGGGTTCTTCCATAGAAATAACGGGTCGACGCCTGAAACAAGGATTGTACGCCAGAAATACATGGAACAACACTGTCACGCCAAACCATCTCAAACTGATTTCAAACTTTCTTTCGATTAACGTCAACTTACTTTGTCTCTACATATGAACTCAATTATGATGAACACTCTGACATTCTTGCGTTGCCATGTCACAAACGTCATTCGATCTAGTGGCCCTAATGTATGACTTTAAGTTTTGCACATATAACCAACGTCAAATTTCCAACATAACGGCTATGATTTGTACAGACCAGTACTTCATCAACACAATCTCATATTTAGGATCTCAACATCTCATAATCTCCACAGAATTTCTAACACCAAAGCAAAAATCAACAATTCGATATAACTTGAACAAAATATAGACAGATTGGCAATCGTACTCTAATGTAATCCTACGATGAGCCGTGGACAAGTTAATACAAGAGGTGTATGCTTGTGCAAGTGTTAGTGTATATATACAAGTTAAAGTTGGGGCTAAGTTGAACAAAATAACAATTTGTCAGAAAACAACACTGGCCTGTCAACCGTCCTCAATGACCAGTCGACCAACCACCCTCGGTGACCGGTCTACTACCTTGCCAGTTGATCGCCTTTAGCAACTGGTCAGTCGCCCCCGAAACTGAATTATGAATCATAATACAACTTGTAACACGATTAAACTATCATATTGTTCTATCCAAGGTTGTAGATAAGTTTTCTTACCTCGAATGATGATTTTGGCAAAGAACTTGGCAATCGTTCGGTGGAATTCAGCTTTCCTTACCCACGACAATGGCCTTCTCTTTCCTCGTTATTATTTCTCTCTTTCCTTTCACAGTGATTCTAAGGCATTTGGGATAATTTTAACGTGAAAGGATATATGAAAGGCATTGAGCTGTATTTATAGAGTGAAAAAGAAACCAAATGTTTACAAGGTTTTGAAATGTCATGACTTTTAAAATGAAAAGGCAGAAGTTTAGGGGATCTATCAATGAATCTGTCAACAGACAAACTTAATGGTGAAGGAAAAACTTATGTTCCGGTGCTTCGCGAACATATTCCTCACGCATGCACTCGCACTCCAAACCAATCATTCGATATACTAACGAAAAAAATTAATAAATAACAAAATAATTATGATAATAGAAATTAACAAAAAGAATTATTATTTTATTTATTAAAAATATCGAGTTATTACAATATTTAGAACCGCTTAATCCAAAACCACCCACTTGAATTGAAACTTCTGCGATCCCCAACCCTGATTTTGAGTTTTGAAGCATAAGGAAAAGCACAATAATAACCTACAAAACCTTCTCTCTCTCTGCAAATAGTAAAAAAAATTAGATGTTTATTTTTAAACCTTGAATCTATTTGGATACAAATGGCTAAATCTCTTTGGGCTACAACGAGGGAAGGATAAAATTGTTGAAGAAAAATAAAAATATGAGCCGACTTTAAAAAAAAGAATTCGCGCTAAATATGATATTATAGATATCATCAAATAGTAAGAGATTTGTAAGTACACTATGCGATTTTCCACGAGGATAAAGCAATGCTTTTGGAGCATGCTTCAATCTTTTCAGATATTTCTCACAGAATTATTTGACCTCCAACATGCTCAGGAGCATAGGACAAGATTTTTAAACTTCCACACCCTATCATTTTTCATATTAAAAAATAAATTTTGATTTTAACACACTCTTTTTGTCTCTTTGCATTTTTTTTCCTTATTACATAAAATATCCTTCTATTATTGAAATATTCTTGTATTTAATAGATGAATATTTCAATAATTTTGTATAATAAGAACCAAAAAAATAATGTAAATAGACAACAAAAAAAAAAAAGTGGGGGGAAATCAGTTTCCCAAAAAATTCACAATTGAAAATGTGATGGGACCAGTTAGCAATAGCCGGAGTGGGACCCCGTAGTTAAGCCATCGCTATAAGCCACGTCATCTTCCTACACTGCGGGCACTTGGAGTCTTTTCATCATTGGTCCCCCACCAACTATCTTACACTCACAGATAGAACCCTATCCATTTACTTTCCAGAGAAAATCTCATATAATCATGGAATGAACAAGAAAAAAATATCAAATTAATAGATAAAATGGCTCTCTCAAACAATTGCATTGTCATGGAATTCACTTGGAATTTGATAGTTTTAAAAATTTGATAAAATAAATTTTTTTAATGAAATTAAAAAATTTATATGAATGAGATACTATTAGTTGTGCAATCACACAGTCATGCACCAAAATTAAGTAATTTTGATGCATGAAATGCTTCACACTTCTTTGATTTTAATTTCTTGTTTGACACTAAAAAAAAAATTCAAATTAGCTGTTTTGATTGAAAAAATTTATAAATTCTACTGTACGCCCTACTTTGGGAGAAAAAAATAACCAACACGTGTTTATTCGAACTCCTTTCGAACGTGCTATCCTGATTTTATTCTAAAAAAGGCACTGAAAATTCTCTGTGTAATTAAAAATTAATTTTAAAATTAACTGTGATCGGAATTTTGAAAATCAAAAATTTCCAGCTACGATTTTAAAAACAAAAAAAAAACGAACTTTAATCTTATTTATAATTACTAAAAATATGAAATTCATTAGCAAAATTTTATTTTGAAAATTCCTAGTCCACAATTAGTCTCGTAACTATTTTTCAAGTCAATGGTGAATTTTTAATATTTTTCGAGAATAAAATTCAGACAATATGACTAAAAGACATTTGAATAAACGGTATCGGTCACTTTTCTTTTTTCAAAGTAGGATGACAGTAGAGTTTGTAAAATCATTTCTCTCTATTTTGGTCAAAATAACTAGTTTGGACAATTGTTTAGTGCCAATTAAAGAATTAAGACAAAAATGTGTGAAATGATATGTTTCTTATTATTAGGATACTTGCACCAACAAAACAATACAACTTGTCTATATCATTTAAAAGAAGAAGAAGAAGAAGTAATTATTTTTATATTTTTGATATTATTTTAGATGTTTTCATGATAATATAATTATCACACTTGTTCCATTAATTTAATATTGTTTTTGGCCCCTTCCACAAGTATTATATATTCCTACTTTTGTAGGCCAATTTAACGTTCTGTTTCGGGTGAAAAAATCAGTAACTTTATCTTTATTGAATTCACGCTATCACTTTTGGATGTTATTGTTAAAAAATTCTAACACGTGGCAGAACATGGAGAGCTTAAAGTAAGGCCCGGGTCACACTCCCTTCGTATGCATGACAGCTTGGCTCCCAACACTAATAGAGAGAGAGAGAGAGACGTACGACATGGATTTCAATTGCTTCTCTCTCTATATGTCTCACCAAATATCGCAAGGAAATCTTGTAGTTTGTTAAAGTCACTGATCTATAGCTAAGGGGCCAATTGGATAGGTATTATTTTCAAGGGGATAATTTTTGGAGGAGGTATAAGATAAGAAGGAGTTTTATTTTTGGAGGGATGATCCACATTGATGTGATATTTATAGAGGAGTATAAAAAAGTAGATGGTTTGGATGAGAGATTAAACAAGGGGATAAAGGGGGATAAGAGTGAGTGGATAAGGAAAAAAACTATCGCTCGTTTGGATGGGGGAAAAAAGAAGGGGGATAATTTTTGGAGGGGGTAAAAGGATCGACGTAACATGTTTAGTATGGTTTGGGAGCAAAAAATGCAGGGGGATAATTTTTCACCCCTCCAAAAATAATCCCCCGGAGAGGGATAAAGGGGGATAATTTTTGGGCCGGGGAGAAATTATCCAAGAGGGGAGGGATAAAGAGGGGATGGGGTATTATCCAAGAATAATACCCCTTCTTCCTCATTACAAATACAAAATAACCTTATGCCCCTATTTTATCCTCCATTCAAATCAAATACTATTTTATCTCCCTTTTTTTAATACTTCATCCAAACTATCTACTTTTTATTACCCACTCTATAAATATCACATCAATGTGGGCCAACCCTTTAAAAATAATACCCCCTCTTATCTTATCCCCCTCAATAACTTATCCCCCTAAAAATAGGGTCCATTTGGACTGCGGTATTTATTGTGGTATTTATTGAAAAAAATTTCGTCCTTATTTGAAATTTTTTTGTAATTTTTTCTTTTTCATCAATTTTTTTTGATTTATTGATTCATCTCGACAAGAGCTTTCAGAAAAGTTATCAATCATCGGCTAAATTTGAAAAAAGTTCAGAAAAGACAAAAATAAATCAAAAAATAGAGTTTTTTGTACTTATTCGTCTTCTTTAGTGATTTTTTTTAACTTTTGAACATAATTTTATACTCATTAGATTCATTTCATCAAGACGGACTAATAAACTACAAAATATTGATATTTAAACAACAAATGCAAAAAAAATGAATAAAGACAAAAATAACAAATAAATAAAAACTATAGCCCAAATAAGACATATAATCCCTTATCCAATCGGCCCCTCAAATGACTATTTTACCCTTGTACAGTATTAAACTTTATTATGTATTAAATAAAGTATATAAATACAAAATTGAATATATATAATTAATATTGGATAATTTGAAATATTAATTAATTGAGAAATTTATTAATGTATTATATTCAATAACCATTAATCAAAATATTCCGAACTAACGGTTAATCCTGAAATAATTTTTTTAGTAAACAATAAATTTTTTGTATTTTTTTAGAATAAAATTTGAAAAGTACGACTAAAAGAGATTTAAATAAGCGATGTCAATCATTTTTCTCAAAAGTTGGGTCCATTAGGACATGTAATGAATGTGAACATTTTTGAATAATTTAAGAGTTTTTTTAACTTTGTTTTATCAATTAACAAAAAAGAGAAAAATAACAACAAAACATAAATCAATAAATATTTTAACATAATTTAAAATTTTTTTATCAAAATATTTCGAGTTCATAGTTATTCCCAAAATAATTTTTTAAGTAAACTGTAGTGGGCCGGAATAGTCATTAGTGGGCCCCCGGCCCATGATCATCCGCATCGTATTTCTGGAGCTCGGCATAGCCCAAACCTACCAATGAGTTTCCTGGTATTGGGCCGGACAACCTGTCGGCTGGAGCCTGAGCTCGTCCTTTCCGAACAAGTTTGAGCTCGGCCTTCCCGAACGATGGAATCACGTTCCGCACCGATCTTCGGCCGCTCAATGCTCAGCAATCATCACTCGGCCAAGGGATCCCCTTTGGCAGTTTCTTGGCCAGGACGTCTAAAAACGCTCTGTGACTTAGTTCCTAAACATGAATACACGTTCTCCGCTTTCTGGGGGAACGTGCAAGTTCACCCTTCCGGTCCGCACGGACGTGGGACACGTGGCAACGCCTCCGCAGTCTTCGGATCACGTCCTACATACTGGGCCGAAGACACCGGCATACAGTTGGATTCCTATTCTTTTTAGTACCCCAGCGGCACTCCTGCTACAGGTACATGCACACTCGCGCTAAGAACTTACTTTCAAGTTGCTTTCATTCTTTCTAGAAGGCTAACTTAATCGTCGGAGTGCCCACCGGAGATCCAATCCCCGGTGAGCACTAATTTAGTATTGAGTGTTTTGCAGACTATTCGAGAAGATCCGATTCATCAACCCGAGAAGTCTAGAGTGGATTCCAGACTCCACATAAACAGTAAATTTTTAGTATTTTTCGAGAATAAAATTTGAAAAGCACGACTGAAAGAGATTCAAATGAGCGGTATCGGTCACTTTTTAACAAAAAAAAAAGAGAAAAATAACAACAAAATATAAATCAACAATAAAAAATTTAGTTAAAAAGAGAAAAATATAATTTAGCTCGCGTAAATTTAGTTAACAATAAAAAAGAGAAAAAGAGAAAAATTTAGGTAACAATAAAAAAGAGAAAAATATAATTTTTGGAGGGGGTGAAAAGTTAAGAGGGGGTAATAATTTTTGGAGGGGGATAAGAGGGGGTAATAATTTTTGGAGGGGGGCTTTTTCCCCATCCAAACCATGCCAAAACCCCTAATAAGGGGTGATAATTTTTGGAGGGGGGCTTTCCCCCATCCAAACGGGCCCTAAAAGAGATAACACACTCTCCCTTCTAATATACCAACAATAATTTGTGCTAAATATGTCAATTTAAATGACTCTATTGGGATTCTAATAAATTTTTAGCGCAATAATACAATATAGAGTTGTCAATTTTCAAAGTATGTTCATCTTGAAACATCATCAAACTTTATTGTTAAATTCTTTTTAGGAGTAAAGTATTAAAACAAAGATATGAAAGACTAAATTAGTGGATTAAGTAGTATTCAATCTCACATCTAAAAATATAGAATGAAATATTAAAATTTAAGAACTATGATAGTGTAATGACCCAGAATTTTAAACTAAAAATTATTATTTTAAAATTCATGTTGTAATTATTTATTGAGTTGTTTCCATTTAATTAAACGATTGATTGGTTGGGTAATCGACGATTGTGATTAAAGTTCCACAATAAGCGTGTAACACAAGATTATTTCCATCATCTTCCTTGTTAACATAACAATGGAATCCTATGTTTCCTTCTAAAAGCAAAAATCAGTTTTTATTTCATGTTCTTGCATGGCAGCGTGTATGAGATTTTAAAAATACAATAAAATCAGATGTTATATATTATGGTTAATTTAAATCAGGGTCCAACTCTTATCACTTAGGTTTTCATTTTATCCATTTTTTAAACTTATATTTTAATTCTATTTTTGCATGATTTGACAATTTTGCCATTGCTTTTCAGTTTTAGTCTACACTCTTATCATTTTTAAGTTCAAATTGATTTGTTAAGTTTAAAATCGTAGCACAAATTTAAGCTTCAAACATAAAATCAGTTGTAGTAATTATCTTTTATTGAATATCTCAATATTGGCCGGATCTTCTATCACCGGAATAAATCTTTTATATTTCACTGAATATCTCAATATTAGCTTGAGATTCTATCACTGGAACGACACTTTGATATTGGTAAGTTTGAGGCTACATATTTAACTCACCAGAATCATAGTGATTCACGGGATTATTGATTATACATTAAAATTTTTTGCGCGAAATCACATAAATATTCTATTCTTGTATTATTCATCATGTAACACATAGACATGCTACTTTTACATTCTTATTCACCGAAAATTGAGTGTTGCGAGTTAGGAAGAAGATTTCATCGTCAAACATAAATAGATTTTTTTCGAAGATTGTTTGGATTATACGGTGAGTGAAAATTTACCATGTTCTGAAAACTTACCATGACCTGCAGATATTGTTCTTTACCTGTAAATTTACCATGATATTTGTTTTAAGTATGAGAAATGTACGCTATAAATTTACTATCGGAAGATATGGATTAAATTAATTACCATCGCAAAATGCACAAATTTACCATGTTCTGAAATTTTACCATAACTTGCATATGTCATTCTTTACTTGCAAATTTACCATGATTTCAGCAGCACGAAAAAAATTGAAATAGAATGTTTTAATTGCATCCCTTTTTTCTATGGATTTAATAATGAAGTTGGTCAATTTCAAATTAAAGATAAATTGGGTATTTTTAAAGAAATAGGACCAAAATATAATATTTAAAAGTGTATAAGATGAAAAACCAAAATATAATATCTAAAAGTGTATAAGATGAAAAAATAACAAACACTTATAGATAAAACTGAAAAATAAGTACCTTTTTATTATTGGGGTTAATGGTAGAATTTTGCTTTTATAGCCATTGATTTTGGGTTTTAAGGATGGTTTATCAGGGATTTTGCCCAATTGGCCTATGAAAACTCATGTATTTTTCATATGATCCCTTCCAATTTCGTAATAAAACATCAGAGAGTGAGAGGGGAAGGGTTGCTTTTCGTTCTTGAGAGAGGAAGTCATAGATGAAGTTCTGCCGAAATTCCAAGCTTTTCAAATCACATTCATTCTTCATGATTTTCTTCAATTGAGGTAGGGATCTATATCTTCCAACCCTTAGATGGTTCGTTTTACACTTTTACTGCATGATTTTAGTCTGTATTTCATGTTTATACGTTATGTTTGAGTTCGATTATCGAAAATTGAAGGAGTTACAAAATTTAAAAAACGAAAGCTCGCTCGAGCGAGGTCTTGAAAATTTGAGATTTTCAACAAAAAAATAAAATTATTTTTAATAGGTCATTCAAGCGAGTCGCAGAAATTTTCAACGTTAAAATTTGGACAATAGGTCTGTTTTGGCTGCTTGAGTGAGCTTAGACCACTGAGCAGCCTATTCAAACTCTGAAATTTACAGAACGTCGTTCTGTTTATGTTGGACATTGTCCAAGTTTGAAAACCTATCCAGATTGCATGTACACGCTACACAAATATCCACATGCACTTTATTTATGTCCACGAATCCCCGTGGAATCTCGTGAGTGCATAATTGCCCCTTCAAACCATGATTTGATGTTATGTTCCATTTTGATGCTACTCTTATACCATGATTTATAGTTGTGCCATTCAGCAAAATATTATGTTGTTGAAGTCATGCTATTGGATTATTGTCATTCTGCCATTAGGGCTAGTTTTGCGTGACTCTGAATATGTATTTCATTAATGTTGTTATGACGTTGGTATTGTAATGAGAAGGTTGTTGCTGTATTTCTAGATGTTCTGGGTACAACCGTCGTGCTGCTCGAGGTGTTGTAGAACGAATTGGGTTTGCCGTCGTGCTGCTTGTTTAAACATAGTACAGTCGTTATGCTGCCCGAAGTTTCGTAGATTCGACAAAACTAAACTTTTAGAGAGAACTTAGGTTATATGTTAGGGACATTGGACATTGCCTCGTATGGCACCCGAATTTAGGAAACGAAGGATGATTCATTGATCCATAACATGTGGTCACTTGTATAGACAAGTAAGGATAATGAAAATAAAGTTAAAATGATAATTGGTTGTTTAACCTTGGAATCGTTGGGATGCCAGTGAGTTGTTTTATGGGTCGATCAAGGTGTTATTTTGTGGGTGTCGATCGAGGTGTTGGACGGTCACGACACGTTGATCTGTGCTCGAGGTGTTGGACAGTCTAGATGTATTGATATGTACTTTATGTGCTGGACGGTCTAGATATGTTGATCTATACTCGGTGTGTTGAACGGTTGTGGGCGTTGTACTGTACCTGATCAGAGTACTGGACAGTCCTGACGCGTTGATCTGTACTTTGTGTACTAGACGGTCTTGACGCGTCGAACGGTACAAAGATTATATTTTCGGATTAGATTCCGGAATTGGGTTGAATTCCTACTAGCCGTCAAGCCGAATTATTATGGGTTTGATTCTCAGGGCGTCGTCTCGTTAAAAAGAAAAAAAATTCATAAACTATCTATGGGTGACATTCCTGGAATTGTTAATAATGTTGTTCAGTTACTTTTGTATTTTTTGCTATACATGTTATTACTTTGCGTTCATTTCTTGGTATATTTTCCTATTGATTTTGATTACTCATTGGAGCAACTTCTCTGTCTCTGGCGTTTCACACCAAATTTAGAAGAGCAAATGAGATGCCTCCTGAGCAAGAAAAGTCAAACGATGAAAATGAAGAGTTCAACAAGACCGAGTTATCACACCATTACAAGCTCTGAATTTTATAATTTTGGTTGTTATGTAAAATCGAAAGGGTAATTATTTTATTTCAAAAGTAATTCCGTTGCAGTTAATTTGTTAATTAAAAAAATCTATGTTATTTTTTTAAAATGTTTGCTTTATGTAATGAATAATTTAAACAACGTATCAAAAGGTCAAGGGCATTATAGATAGAGAGATTATTTAATTACCAATCACTTTACTCATTATGTTATCACAAGCATCCCAGTATAGTTCAAAATCAAGTAACAAAGCAATTGAAAATTTTACAAAATAATAAGCTAATGTTATTAAAACTATTTATCTATGTATAAAAGCAAGAATAGAGAAGAAATTCACCCAATATCTAAACAGTATTTGTGATCATTAAAAGATTTGATATTTATTAGTTAGAGATAAATTAGTTGAAAAGAAATTATAAAATTTTATTTGGGAACTTAGTTAAGAAGCAAATAACAGTTTTAATTAAAAATTGAATATATGAGTTAATGGTTTACTATTGTGCACACGTATATGTATCCTAATACGCGCAATATAAAGACCTGAAAAGATATTAAAAAATTCAAACAAGAAATTTTTACTAGATAATTACAAAATTAACTTAGTTTATATTTGTTACATTGTTTACTTATATTAAAAGAATAAAAAAAGTATTTAAAATTACCACCATTTTAAAATGTTGAAATTCACATTCTAAAAAAATACTTTATAATTCATGAAATTTGAAATTTAAAAGAGACATATGAAGATTATATCAAGTTATCTATTTATAGACTGTTAGACTTTTAATCGTAATTTGTTATGTGCAAAAAAGAAGGAAAACAACTAAAAATAACAAAACAAAAACTCACAATAATAGGTACTTGAATTTTAGAATTGAAAAACCTAAAGAACGATTGATTGTATTGGATACAATCTCCTTAAAACAGAATTTATCCTCGCAAAGGTGCTACGAGTTGAATGGTGTCTGCCTCCAAGGATGCAGCGATCATACCTTGTGGAAGCAGCACTGCAGTTTACAAGTCTGTCGAACTGAAGCTGGTGTACTGCACTCTCTCTCTCTCTCTCTCTCTCTCTCTCTCTCTCTCTCTCTCTCTCTCTCTCTCTCTCTCTCTCTCTCTCTCTCTCAAAGAGCATAATAATGCAACAAAATGCTATGAAATGCAAAAACAAGAGGTCGAATTATTGGTGTGAAAAAAAAGAGTGGGAAGGCCTTAATTTATAGGACAACGAAGTGGTGCAGTCCAGCCCAGAAGTTGCACCGGTTCGACCGAAAAAGTAAGGATTGCACGGTTGGCTAGCAAAAATTGATTTGATTTAGATGGCATTGGTTCGGCCATGAGATGCACCCATCCAGCCTCCAAACAATCATAAACCGCCCAAGACCAACAGTTAGGAGGTTGTTAGGTCAACTAGCCCTCCGAACTAGGTCAGAACCCTTCAAATGGATCAAAAAACGTGTCCAAAATAAATTTTAGAAGGAAATTAATTTAGTTAAATAAATTTTTAATAAAAAGAATATTTATATTATCGAAATAACTTGAACCCAAACCTGAGACCGAGCGCTAGCGCGAGCACAACCAGTCAGATGATGATGGCAGTAGCGCGCACTCGTGCATATGTGGTAATTTGAGCCAAAGCTCATATTACCTAGGTCCTCTCTTATCCACAAAATTGGGTACCCCTTTAGGGGCGTAAACCCTTAACAAAACTCAAGCTTTTCGTGCCACATAAAAGTTCTACATTTTTCCTATGTGGGACTAGCACCAGCTTCACCTCTTTCAGTCAATCTTTGGAGTCTACTTTAGAATCAATTTTCAATTCATATGTAAATAGTTTTGCCCAACTAAATACATAATCTTAGTCTCCACAAGTATGTAAATACATTGTCACTTGAACCCAAACATAAAAATATGTGAGACCTACTTTTATTTTAGCTAAAACTTAGCTAAAATTATTTTTTCAACAGTCCCCCACATGAATGAAATTGAAGGATACGAAATGCAACAATATGCAGATTCAGAGAGAGTACAATTAATGAGAGATTCTGTAAAGGATAGGTAGTTGTTGGTCTTAAACATTTTCTTGTGAAAAACTATTAGGTTTACTAGCTAATTAGTGAATGTGATGCCTTGAACTGTTCAACTATTGGTATAGACCAAGTCAATAGAATTTACACAAAATATCTCTGTCACAATTTAATTCTCACGGTTGTGTTCATTTTGGTCTTGAACAAGACTTGATTTTTCATGAATGCTCTTGAAAATTTAGCCTTGTCAATTCTCACAGAACCAGTCCCAATTCACATTCATATAGGTGATTCTCATTAAGAGAGTGTTGTTATACTCCACTTGATTTGTCAAAATATAAGAATCATTTAAAACAAAACTTAATCTTACTCACGATTCAGCATCACCATTTATCTTCACCATAGGAATAAGTTAGGGGAGATTCTCCTTAATGACTCTAATGAGTTCCCACATAATTAGGTTGTCCACTTGAACCTAGATCTTAGAATCTTTAGTCAACTAGGATGGGTTGTCATTATTGTGACTCCAATGTAGTAAGCTTAAGTCCTTATGGTGCCGAAAAATATACGGTGGAGATCTAGTTAGCTTCTGGCTCTTGGAGCTCCTACACACAAGTTCGATGACAGAGGCGGTGGTCTAGTCGTGAACCCTCTGATGTTCAATTTAGAATCATTATGGGAGGGAAGAGAGGAGAGAGAGAGAGAGAGAGAGAGAGAGAGAGAGAGAGAGAGAGAGAGAGAGAGAGAGAGAGAGAGAGAGAGAGAAATTGTATTTAGAAGCTTCAATTGGTTGTGTACCTTCACCTCTTACCAGATAAAGGTTCTTATGCTTTAGGAATGAAAGGGATTTAGGGCGACCTGTCTGACACAATCAGCATTCTCATTACCTTTTTGGGGTGACCTCCCTTTGACCTCATGTGCAATCTACGAGATACAGAGCAATTGGGGGTGCTGCTTGTGGGATTGCCTAAGCGCTAAAGTGGGATGGGTGAGTTGTGCCCTTTTTGCCATGCATATGCCGCCTTGCCTAGAACAAACCCAGTCAACAACTAACTAACAGGATGGGCCTGCTCATTCATTTAGCCGCACTCAAGTCTGGGGCTCCATTAGGCAGATGGCACAAGCTAACTGTCGATTGATCCTGAGTCTCAATTGGGCTCATCAGTTGTCCCACATTCTCTTGTTGAAGAGTAAACTAAGGTATAGAGAATCGTTCCAATCATCGAGAGGTGGCAGTTACTGTTGACATTTAACGCATGTGTCTCTTTGCTTCCAGAACGGAATACCTGAACCATAGACGTGTAACAATCCGTTGCTCTTTCAGAAGACATGCCCACTTCTGTCGGTTATTCGCGAGTGAACGATTGTTACGGTGATGTGGCTCAATCCCTATCATCTATCTCAGTCGTTCCCAATGGCCAAGGTTGGGGCATTGTTTCTGCTCCTCAGAAATGTTTTTAAAAGACGAGTCTTTGCTCCAAGGATCCTTTGGTCTCCTTCCCATCCTCTAGTGTTGAACTCCTTTGTGCCATCTTTCCTCGTTGTTGCTCCCTTACTTCACCCTAGATCCCTCGACTCCATCGATCTTTGGCGGGATTTTTTCTCCGACCTACTCAGCCTCTCACTTGTTTGCTTTCTTCCAACGGCCTCTGAAAGATTTTCCTACTTTCCTCCTATTATCTGTTGGACCGGTAGCCATCAGTTCGGAGAGGCTTCGCGATCTTCCTTTGTTTTGGCCTTGTTGATGCGCAACAGAGATTTGAGCGGGACACCTCTCCAGCTCGTGTATCTAGACTCCTCTGACTCTTCTTCTTCCTCTTCACGACTTTAGATAGGGGAAAGTCTTTAACATTGACTCTTCTTCTTCCTCCACAGAACCAACCCCTTACTGTTGGGACGTTGCCTCTACCCTTACCGATCAAGACCTAAAGGATCAGGGTCGTATATTTCATTCTCGAGTGCAACTACCCAACAAAGACGAGAGGGCTTGCACTTATTCTGGTGGCGAGCTTTGTTTTCATAAAAGCAGCTTTGAGTGCGAACTTTGACTTTCATTTCACCTAATCATTCGAGAGATTCTCTATTTTCTGAACCTTGCGCCCAGCCAACTAATGCCGAATACCTGGCGACTATTGTTTTCCATGGTTGTGCTCCGTCACATTGGTCGAGTTCCTCTATCGCTACCAATTGTAAGAAGCCATGTTTGAACTGAGCTGGTGGTACTTCCAGGCCAGCTGCTTGACCGTTCGGGTATCTAATAATTAACTCTAATTTCTGTCCCAAGCGTAGGACAATCGACCGGTGCAGCACAATAAATCCGGAAGTACCGGAGTCGAACCACAGAGACGGTCTACGGTGTTGACTCAAATAATGCTAGCTCTATGTTTGAAACTGGCTCTCAGGTAGCCACCCCTTGTTCAAATGATTGATTAATTAACTAAATTAACCTAATTAAATTTTTGAACTCTTAATTGAAACAGAAGAGCACAGCCGTGGGCACTACAGTGCACGCAACTAGCCTAATCCACGTTCACTCGGGCCACAATCATTTAATTAATAGGTTTAAAAATATGGAAATCGTTCCTAACAAGTGCACAACACTTGTCACCAATTCCTGCGCGCATGTGGAACAGGCGATGCCCGGGTTTTGTTTGCTAGAAAAGTTCCGTATTCAAAAACTGCGCATTAATTAAATTAATTCAGCACCGAGGTAAAATATGAATTAGCCTAGCCACGGAACACCTTGGTCCCGCGGCCGCACCCTATACGACTACTCACACATATTGAAATAGATTGCAGAAGATGAATTGAAATAAGAACTAATCATGCTTTCAATTATTGTAATCTGAAAACAATGAAAAGAAATACCGTAATTGCAAAGGCAAACTTAATCTTCAACTGGAAGTCTGGGAATTAAACTTGGAAACCGTATCAAAGAACGATGAACTTCAGATCTGTGGCCGAAAATTTGTAAACTGAAACCCTAGGTAAAAATTATTCTCTCTAGAATGGGTTATAACATGAGTACTTATACTTGCTAACAAATCCTATTAAAATCCGAATTAAAACGTTAAAGAATTAGTTCTACGTACACTGAAACGACGCAGCTTCAACTCTGACGCTCCCGAACTGTCTCGGTATCGATACCCCTTAGAAGAATATCGATACCAATCCGTTATCTCCTTAAGCAAATGGTATCGATACCCTTTCCAGAGGTATCGATACTAAACATTCTGGAACGAATTGTGCACTCCATAAGCAAATGGTATTGATACCGAGGGCTTAAGCCGCCCTTTTCAGCATTTCACACTTCAAACTTCGACTCCCACATCTCAGCTCCGCTTCAAGCCATGCAATATGTGCCAAAAACATCTTTCAACCTGGAAAAACATGCACAAAACCAACAACACTACCAAGCGCACATTAAACAGGAAAATGATTATAAAACGCTCGTCTAATGCGCCAACTCCTCCTACTTAGGCGCTTATATATGAAATATCACGCGCCTATCACCAGCCGTGGCCGTAGCTTGATCTCTAGGATTCCCTCTTTCAAAAAGGGTTGGAAAAGCCAATTTTTCTTTGCTGGGGGCGAGGGTTGGGAGTTCAGCCCGATAGAGGCCCTTCTCGAGCGTCCCACTAGGGTGCTCCACCTATGGGATGACACTACCCAGTCTATCATTGTCGCCATGCCCGTTATTTCCTTCGCTTATGAGGATTTCTCAAAGACACTGAAGAAGGACAGGCCTTATTCATGCTCAGCCTTGGTGCGCCCTTATAGTCGTGCCCATTTTTAGATGCCTTTTATCATATTACTTTGATTAATAATCGAGCTAGACCTTATACCCAAGATCATGGTGTCATAAGTGAAGTTACTTTTGGATATTGTAGTTGAAGGAGGGAAAACTTAAATAAATATTATTAAGTTTTTCCTTAAATAATTGAGCCAGTTCGACAAAGAAGTTCTCTCACACATGGGTGTGCGTGCCGATCACATAAGGGCATGACTGATCAAAGAAAGGCAGTTCTTGTTACATCTGAGCTGAGATTAGTAACATGGTGATCTAAGGAGGGCAATCTAGTATGTTGCCGACCTAAGGAGTGCGGTTTAATATATTGCCAACCCGAGGAAGGCGGTCTGAGATGTCACTAACCTAAGAGGGGCGGTAGGCAGTCTCGAATCTAAGACAAGAAAGGAATCTAAATATGTCGAGATAAATTTCTAATTAGATGTGGATTAGAAGTCTAAGACCAATTCAACTTATATGAGGAGTAATATGTAGAATAAAACTCTAATGGTAGAACATAGTGTTTTGGATAGAACCAAGTTAGATTTATCTCATTAGTGGTTAATAAGAAGGCAACCCTACTCCAATTCTAATCGGGAGTCAAAGTCCTAAGAGAATGATGGAGATTAAGTCACAAAATCTATAAATAAAAGTTCAAGTCCATGAAGAAATGTACGCACTAACTCAAGCAGTAATAGAAAATATTAGCTTGATTTATCGATATTCTTGTGGGCATTATCTAACTTGATCATCAAAGTACTTTCTCGCTACAGCGATAATGGATTCTTTGATGGGTTATTGTCCTGCAGATCATAAGTCACAAAAGAGAGAGTATCATTCCTAATGGTTAAGTAAGATATTAGTTTTCCTCCTTGATTGTGAAAATCAACCCGCTTACAATAGTATTATTCTAATTTCGCACTCAGCTCTAGATTATGTTATTTCCACTTTCACAAGATATTTTTATTAGGGCTACCAACGAGTCGTTGACGCGGATAGGAAAATTGCTGAACTAACTTAGTTAGCATGCCACAATAAGTTAATCTCATTGGCCGTTCACGAACCCTCGTGTTTTGAGTTGGATCGTGACATTTTGATTATTATTTAATACTTTTATTAAATAGGAAAAGTGTAATAGAATTAACTTGTACTAACCATGAGTAAATTTTTATGGTTGGACGTTGGAGTAAATATTTAAGTAGAGGAGTACGTAAAAAGTAAAATGGCCAGAAATCTCTCACTTTTCTCTGTTTCAAAGAGTTATGATCACAATGCTATGTATTGAATAATATAGGGATAGAGTGGGTATTGACATGATAAATTCTAACCTATATCTTTCAGTTCACATGACTGTTGATTATGGAAAACCACTAAAGAATTCGATTGCAATCTCAATGTCAACAAAATAGTAATATATTTAACATCAAAATGCATGTCATAATACACGTTTTGCATGTCAAATCTTGAACATTTTAAAATTAATAACGTGAAATGACAGTTGGGTTAAAATGTAATTATAATATTCCATTCACCTATAATATCGAAACTTTAATGGCTAAAAATCAATTCTAAATTACTTTAAATTTAAGGTAATATATGTATAATGAATCCGGGACTGGTGCACAAGAGCACTGGTGCAACAACAAATGAATCTAAACAATGTCGAAAGCGTGAGAGATTAGTGGGTTCAAAAGATAAAATTCTCTAGAAAAAAATACAAATCAAAGAATATAGTGCCCTTGAAGAGGCCATACTCGATGCTTATGAAGACACCAAATCAACAATTGTTAGCACCACAAAAAGAGGATAAAATCCAAGAAACTAGTAAGAGAAAGAGTCGATTTATAAATAATTTGTCTTGAAGAGAAGTCTCATGAAGTTTTATTCCTAAAGAGGATCATGTACCTGAAAACAAAGACTATGAGATAGAAATAAAATCATTATCAATGACGTATTTTTGTATAAAGTTGTTTTTGACATTACCAAGAATAATAGAGAAAATATTACCACGAACAACAACGAAAATGAACCAAAATTTTAGATCTGTAGTCCAAATCTTTGAAGGGATACAACATGTCGGATGCGAAAGCACAATTAGAACAAGATAATGATGGCTGTCAAATTCAAGTATTTGAAGACAAAATTAAATGTTTTAATAAGTTTACGAAGCATCTAAGCATAATTCACCCGCCTTGATCAATTAAGAGTTTTGCCGCCACTCCTTAAGGTGAAAGCTATGAATAATTTGACTCCCCGCTGGAGATGCCACTTTGATATTTGAAATTTATACATTTACAAATAAATCCATAACCCTTTATTCAAAAATCAGACGTTAGTTTTTAGTTTTGTTCATTTTAAATAAAGTAATTTAAATCAGGATCCTACAAGCACGACAACATACGTTTTTATCACATAAGGATTTTCAAGTTATGTTTTAGTCCAAATTTTATATAGTTTAACATATTTGTCATTATTTTTGAGTGGTAGTTTACCTTTTTATCTTATTTAAGTGAAAACATATAATTTTCAATTTGGTAGATTGAAAATATTATAGTAAATTAGGCTTAAAAATTAAAAATAAATATGATAAAATATATTAAGTGAATCATGAGAGAATCACTGAAAATATGAAATTACCAAAACAAATAATAATGAGAAATAGAGAATCACCAAAAATAAAGAATCACCAAAATAGATTTATTGGAATCTGATTTTCCTTTCTGCTTATTCAACGTTTTCAGTTTCTGGAATAGGACTACTTTTTAGTGAATTAGGAAGTGTATCGCAGAAAATGTAATAATATTTTTTAATTTCTTGTATTCATCCTCATATATACGAATTTCTTTCTTCCCGGATTCTATACCTCGAAACCAATCGGAGAAAAGCTCCAGTTGTATTAAGAAGAAATCTAATTGTTGCGAGTTAGAAGGAGGATTTCATTGTGAAACAGAAATGATTTTTTTCGAAGACAATTCTTGTTACGCGGTGAGTAAAGTTTGTTTTACTTTTTTCCCTCTTTTTAGCATCCATTTTAGGATAATAGTGGTTGAACACTATACGAATATTACACGGTAAATTTACCATTAGATCTGCAAATTTACTATCACAAAGTAACAAATGATTTGAAACAAATTTACCATTAAATCTGTAAATTTACCATCACACTTATATAGTGCAGCAAATTTACCATTAAATCTGTAAATTTACCATCACACTTTTATAGGGCAACAAACTTACCATGCAAATTTAATATCACAAGTAGAAAAGAATTTTCAACAAAACATACCATCAATAAGAATGTCATGATGATAAATTTGTCATTAATAAATTTACCATGATGTAATTTACCATATTGTTTATATTTAAGACATAGTATATTTTGGGGTGACAAAACTTCCATGATAAGGAACATCTGAATCCCAAGATTTTATGGGTTATATAACGCTCCGTTTCTCGACAACGTTAAAAAAAACTGTCTATAAATATACACAAATGAATCTTAAAAATATACAAATTGTGACCGTAAAATCAAAAAAAAAAATTGTACAACAATAATCTTTCTCTAAATACAATAAACACTTCAAATACTTCAATCCACCTACTACTAAATCTGCTTCAATACCTGAAAAAAATATTAAACTGCGAGAAACATATTATACGATAGGAAGAATCAAGGGTTTGAATAAAGTAAGATCAATAAACGAATATCACAAGTCGAAGCGAAATAATTTTCAACAATGTCAATAATCAGTTAAAAACAGATCTCGTATCTAGCCCAACTTGGTAATATGTGAAGTACCACCCAGGTTAAAAATAATTTAATACGTATGAGCCACTCAAGCCTGCATAATAATAAATTTGATTCCACGACGAGCAATCAATCATAACAACTAATTTACTGTGACCCAATGGACTTGCACATATACCAATCAGATCCATGATAATCAATCTACAATATACTGTAACACGATTTGATAATCATAATGTTATTACAAAATTTTTTTTTTTTTGCTAGAAAAATGTTATTACAAAATTCAACAATAATTTTCAAGATGATCAAAGCAGTACGACTATTTAACATGAATAAAATAATTTAGAGATTGAATGCATATAATATACTTCCGGGTTACCTCAAATCAAGATCGAAGCCGTTGAATATGTGCATATTGGTGCTAAAAATAACATCCTAGAGTGAGACCTCGACCGAACACCGTTAGATACAACATCGAAAAACCAGATAGTTAGAAATTTGTGATAGAAATAACTTGAGAAGTTATCTCGTTAGGTATAATGACTAGAAATAATATTGTGGAGGTAGAGAAATCAAGAAAATATATCAATTGGGTGTAAAAAAAAAAAACAAAGGGAATGACGCCATATTTACAGGGTTGGGGGAGGGATTTTCAAAGATTTTAGATTTATGTGGTTAAATAATGAGGTCTAAAAAGGATGGTCATGGCTAGGTGCAAATTTTTAGAATTTCAAAGGGTTTAAAAAGATATAATTGCATTCAATATGGAATTCAATAGGATGGGAAATCAAAGAGTTTAATTCAAAACTTGGTGACTAAGTTTTCTTCTAAGATAATAAGTCACAAACGTAATTATTAAAATAATTAAATATTTTATTTTATTTATTTATTATTATTATTTTTTAAGTTTTTAAATTTTAGAATTCCTGATCATTACAAATTAAGTGCTGAATAAGTGAAAAATTAAAATTCAGGGTAATTTTGATTTTTTTTGAAAAGTAACTTATAACCCTAGAAAAAGGATAAAATGAAAAACTAGTTGAAATTAATAGATTAGACAAAAAATTAAGTGCCCCTTTTAAATATAAAAAAAGTTTACTGCGTATATAAAGTTTAAAAAATATTATATTATAAAAACTAATTATTCTAGTTGATTCTAAAAAGTATTATTTTGTTTTGGTAGTACCTAGGAAACTAGTAACTTTTTATTGCGTGGTTGATTATTTCTCGAGTGTCATAACAAAGACGGTAGGTATAGATGAATACGTGGACTCATATCATATATATTTTATACATACATAGAGAGAGAGAGAGAGAGAGAGAGAGAGATTCTCGTCAAGTTTAGTTTCTTGTGTTCTTGTTTAGAGTTCTTTAGGTTTTGGTTTCTGGATGGTTAATTAGTGTGCTAAGCGTGGTTGAAGCTCAGATCTGTGCTCTGTTTTCCTCCTTCCCCCCTTATTTTATATGCTCGAATACTTGGATTTGATTCTAGTTCAGAGGCTCATCTTCTTGTTATTATTTTTCTGAGTGTGTGAATGTTGGTATGGTTCAGATGTTAAGATGGATGAGGTCACTGGACGCAGCGGTTCATCGATCTGTTCCCTGAACTGGTTTGTATACATACAAGAACAGGAATCGGTCGATAAACCTCTGCATCCAGCGCTCATCTCTCTCTCTCTCTCTCTACACGTATACATATACATAGACATATATGTGTATGTAGGAATATATAATCATATATATGTACATGTATGCACAATTACATTCATATGCGCCTAACAAATTGAAGTGGCAACCTGGAAATCGATTGATGACTGGTGATTTCTAAACGCAGGATCTATCAGTCCGATGCATAACTGTGCGTTTATGATTTTCGGTGGGGCTATTATATGCTTTTTATATGAAGCATCCGTTTACAGGTTTTGTATATTTTGGTGTTCCGTCTGATACTACCTCTCTTAACAACTTGTTCAATCTAAAGATGTACTTTTGGAACGGGGATCTGTTTACAGATTTTAGTTAATTTGTTTACTCGCTTTTGGTTTTTTTTTTTTTGTTTCTGTTTCTGTTTCTGGTTGTGTTTCTTCTTCTTTTGTCAGTTCTGCTTCAAAAGTTTGTATGTAGTTCAAAAGCTGAGATGTGTTTTTGATGCCGCTGATTTTGAACTGATAAACTATCCTCTTACCTTTTGCAATATGATCTTTGTATGTAGCTTTTTTAAATCTACTTTTTGAGAAATTTTATTTATACATTTGTAGGCCGTATTAGTTTCATGGTATTAGGGACTTGATCCATGTTTTGGATGCCCTAAACCATATCTAACCTTAAGCTTCATATGAGAAGCACGGAGTTTATAGTTGATATCTTTTGTCTTCTGCATGATCTTGTTTCGTAGCTTTAGCATCTGAGATGTCGATTCCTCGAGCTGTTTCCATTTTCTTGTACTTCAATTGGGAAAGCATAGTGTGAATCCTTTTGATCTCTTGTGGCATTCTGATTTTCATCTCAAATAGAACTGTTCCCGCGCAAGGGCTGCATAACCAGCCATATGATTATGTTTTAGAGGAAATTAATCATGTGGTAGATCATCCGTGTTATGCTTGTTATTCTTGATAGATCGTACATCAATCATGTGCAAGATAGTGAACAGTATGGCCTGTAATTATTTATGTTGGTTCTTATTTTCTTGTGTAGTTAGATTGTATTCACTTGGTAATGGTGGTTTAGATTAACTTTTTGTCGGAAGTACGTATGGGTTGCTATTGTTTTTTTGGAACTAAATTTGGAAGGCCATTGGTATTAGGCACTTGCTCTCTAACCCTTTTCATTCTTTGTAAGGCCATTGTAAGCTTGGTCAAAGAGAAATGGAGGGTGATGATACTTTGGTAGCGAAGGAAACCCCCCATTAACTTTTTTCTTCATGGGTATGTGTTTGTTAAACCCCAAATTTAATGTTTATAGTGTTCTTTTTTCCCTTACCATAGCTGAGTGATTTGGAACTTTGATCCTGAATCTCGGTGGTTTAGGTGTGTTCGTTTTGAGTGTTTCTGAAACAATTTTTAGAAACAAAACTCTGAGACGTTGTTTGGTTATAAGTGTCTCAGAAACTTGTCTGGGAGAAAAATGTTTCAGAGACACTTTTTATAGAGAGAAAAAGTTGTCTGGGAAAATGTTTGAGAAAATGTTTGAGAAACTTGTTTCAGAAATTTGTTTGGGAGAAAATCTCCCAAACACCTAACCAAACATAGCCTTAATGTATCAAATCCAGTCTTGCTTTGAAAGCACGACTTTACGAGTTTATAAGACCAGTTAAGCCAGTAGGCAGGCTTGATGTATCATTGTCATGGCTGGCTTACCGACCCATGTTTGTGAGTAGCAAAATAGAAGGCCTAACCAGTGGGATCTACCCAGGAGTTAGATTATTTAGCCGGCCGGCCACTCAACTCAACTCTGTGTTGATGCCTCGATGGGTGACCCTTGGAGAGTCTCGGAATAAGGGACCTTTGGATTTCAAACCAAGGCCCTTTCTCGCCAAGTCAACTCCTCGGATTAGTTTGAAAAAGTATTTAGCTTTGAATTTGGGTTGCTTCATGCAATCTCGATTGTTTAAATGTATTTATAACGGTTTAAATTATTGAAAGGTAATTTAAACCATTGATTGTCGAGTTTGGACAGCAAGGAAATCTGTATTTTTGGAAAATAAGTTAAAGAATGTGAGAAATTAATATTTCAAATAGTTGGGTTGGATAAAATTGTGTACTGCCATTTGGTTTGTTCCTAAAAATTACAGAATCCAGATGACAGCTATGGGAATAAAATTCGTTAGCAGGGGTGTCACTTTCTTTGGGCAAATGGTCAAAAAAGTTGGGTGGTTTTGCTTTCTCTCCTCCAATGAATGATCGAAGTACCCAAAGAGGAAACACAGTATCGTCATTGATACCTGAAAGAGAGAGGGAGAGGGAGGGAAAAGATAGTGGGCAGAAGTACCTAATTGACACAGAATCTCCCATGTTTTAAGGTTAAATATAGGAATTTGGAACTCAAAATCTATACCCTAACGTCGATTTCATCATTGAAAGCATTTAGAAGATATGTGGAGTAGTTTCCAATGAAGGCCAACCATTTGAGGTATTTTCCCAGGAAAGAGAATCCTGGAAAGATGAAAGTTCCGTTGGTTTTGGATTCCTGCAGTGACTGTTCAACCACGAATGTCGATGTCAATTACCACGATTCTCCTGCCTTTGGGAATTTATATTCTGGGCATCCAAACAAGTACTGCTCCAGGCTAAAATTTTAGTTCATCAAGAATAGTCTTGTACTATTAGGAGGTTTAAAATATAATGTACTTTTGTGTATAATTTTTTAAATTGATCCGATAAACGTAAATTTTCTTTTGCTCGGGAGTGTACTTTTTTTACTTATTTAAAAAGTGACGATTTTTCATACTTAAATAACATTGTCGAAGAGAAACCAGTTATGCTTTGGAATTATTTCCTTTCCTAAAACGTTAATTGTAAGAAAATTTAAAGGTTTTCAAACGTTTAGGGTGCTCTTCATACATAATATATCCAGAATACTGTAGGCAATTTTACCTTCAAGACTCCCCAAAGAAAAAAAACAAAGAGTCACGTTCTCACCATAAAGTAGGAATTTCTTTAAGAATTGGACTCCAAATGTATTCGAAAATAAATTTCTATCTACTAGTTGTATTCAAGGACTTCAATTGATTGATAATTTGGTCAAAAGCAAGAATTTTATTGATGCATAAAGCTTAATTTACTAATTTGATGAGTCCTCCAAAATATTACTTAGTGATGGTGTTGGCAACGTAACGGTTGTATTTGTACTCCTACGGTGATTCTGAACATAAATCTTAAAATCAAATTTCTTTTTTGGTTCAAGATGCTATGACGATTAGTTAGTAACCGATAGAAGGATGTGTATGCAAGAGAGTATGAAGAGTATATGTGAAAACATAGGCCTTTTAACCCCTTTGGTAGGGTGGATGGACGAATCATACGCGGGTTTTTAACTGCCGATCATGTTTCTCTTTTTATACCAAGAGGAGCGGGTTATTAAATGAGGGCTCTGTCTATGAGATTTCAAGCGCTCTGAGGCGCTATTTGTGTCGCCAAGAGGGTCTCGTGATTGGTTCGCTCTAGCCGGGCAAGACTTTCGAAAAGTTGAGTGCTTGTAGGTAATGCTGTGCTGAGCGGTTGGTAGTTAAGTGGTTATTTAACTAACCAGATGGCTGTTGAATGGCTAAGTGATGGACGATTGGTAGAAGAAATCGAGTTCTGAGCCGAGCAAATTTTCATTAGTTATCCCCTAATCACTAATTCGGGCGTGAGCTTAGAAGGAATCTTTCAAGTGAGGAGTGGTGATAACTTTGCATTTGAGGCATGTCCTTTTGTCTGTCAAGCTTTTTGTTTCATTGCAACATGTGTTGCCATCTTGTTTAACGGCACTTCCCATGTCGAATGGTTATAAGGATGCTTTTGTATTATGCCTACTTGCCGAGATCTTTGTGACTCACACTTCTCCACTTTAAACAGCGGAGATGGGCCTCTCAAACGTGTAAACGTGGCAAAGTTTAAGTCCTTCATATCTCACACGTCAAACAATCGGGATGGGTGGCTCCTCTTTCTCCCTTGGATCCATTTTAAAACTCCATTCGTCTAGTTTAAACCCCTTCACTTTTTGCTCCAAGCTTCTTCTTCTTCTAGAGTTTTTGAGATTTCGATTATTGGACCCTTGTTTCTTCTTTCAGGTATGCTTTTTCTTCCTTGTTTGGTCACACTAGAGCTTGATTTTTCCATAGTCCTCCACTAGACCTTCTCTCAAGTTTTTTCTACCTTCCATCTTTACTCCTTCGTTCTCAAGTCCTTAGAAGATTCCCTTGAGTTTCCTATAATTGACCATGGACCGAGGACCCCCAATTCCTCCAAGCAACCAATTTCATTTTTAACCTTGTAAAAATCATCAAACTGTTCCACTTCCTAGGAACAGAGAAGTACCCTTTAGATCTGGACATTGATTTGTTTAAAGAGTCTTCTATAGACTCTGCCTTAGATATCGATTCGATATTAGTGGTTGTGGCCGAGGCCACCCCCTGCCTTGGGGTCTGATTTCAAGGCTCTTAGAGGTGAGATAATACATCTATTTTGACACACGATGTTTTAGAAGTCCTTGAGGTTCTTTATGGAATTTCAAAGACCATTAGATTAAAAGCCCCAAGTTCTGAGGAAAGGGTTGTGTTTATAATGGGGGTGGGGTCTATATTATGAGCACTGATTTTAGTGCCGGTTATGTCTCCCTTTCATCATTTCTTTTGAGAGCTCCTATGTTTTTTGAGCCTAGCACCAAGCCAGTTGATATCGAATGCATGGAGATTGATTTTCTTCATACTGGTTTTGTGAAGGCATTCAAGCATGGACGGTCAAGATTTGTTGGTCGCCAAGTTTTTGTACCCCAAAGGAGGCAAAAGGGAATTGTGGCGTGCGTGGTGGTACTTCCAATCACGCGAGGTCCGTAATCTTATTTCTGGGATGTCTTCCTCTAACAGTTGTTGGAAAGAAGGTTTTTTTTTTTTTTTGCTGCAAAGGATGGCTGGGAGTTTGGTATAGAGGAGGTCATGCCTTCTTCACCGATCTAAGTGAATAGGCTATGGGGGTTTGCACTCAGTTCGTTATGTTTGTTGTGTTTGCTCCCCTAAATAGGGCCAATGAGTTTATTGATCGTCTCAAGGCCGATTGGCCTAATCATTTGTTTCTCTCTTGGTGATCATTGAGCTTCTCTAGGCGTACTCGCTTGGTTCCAACCCTTTAAGTAAGTTTTTCTATTGAAGTTGTTGTAGTCTTTCACCTTATTTGTGGTGATTGATGTTCTTCTATTTTGCCATGCAACCATGAATCCCATGGCTATTGATGCTAAGAAGACTGAGCCCCAGAAGCATGCGGCTACTTAGGCCGGCTAATATGGCTACATTCAAGGAACAAAAAAGCATGTAGCTAATTGCTCAAGGGTTCTTGCGGTGGACTTGGATCTTGAGGAGGGGGCGTCCTAAGCACATCGTTGGTTGGTTAAGGCGCTCAATTGGGACATCGCTAAAGCTTCCATGGTTTTTTTTTTTTTTTTTTGTGTGTGTTGGGGGGGAGGGGACAGTGTCCAAGCATCTACAGAGGTGGAACCCTTACTAGCATCTCTAGTTCACCATGAATCCTAGCACCGCTGATAAAAAGCATGTTGAAGAGCCCAGGCAATTAGGTGCTGGGCAAGTGGGGTCTGGTGGTTCAGTCTCTTCTCTTTCCACTATCGAGACGTCTATCCCCTAGACTACTATGCCCATCGTAGAAGGTCAACAGGCTGCAGCCCAGATGATCGGGCTATCCTATCTTTTTCAAATTTTCATTCACGTTGCTTGAAGATAACATCCTTCTTAACCCAAGGACAACCCATGATAGATTCATAACCTTGGTGGAGAGTGATGTAATGCTGATGAATGAAATCTCCTCAAAGGACTTGGCCCAAAATTTTATGCTTCTTACGAGCTAGGTAAGTTCATGATGAAATCGACTTGACTTGACTTTTCTTTTAGTTTTGGTTTTAACTAATACTACTTTCTTGTCAAGTATACCTGGAAGGTCTTGGCATGTCAGCTCAGATGATTGATATGGAGCGAAAGCTCCTACATAAGACGAAGTAGTTGACCGCTGCCTAAACAAAACTTGAGGCGATGAAAAAGGAAAGGGAGGAGTTGAAAGAGGCACTTTCATAGGCTAATGGTGAGGTGTCAAAGGTGGTAGAAGAGCATAATTTAAGGAAGGTTGAAGCTAACTTCGCTTGCGAGGCCTTTGAAGCTAAGAGAGAAAAAGAGATCCGCAAAGGCTAAAGGAAATAGGCAATCGACCTTGGACTTAGTCCAAACAGTCAAGGAGTTAATTCGAGGTCATGCAAGCCTTCAAGGATTTAAAGGATTATGCTGAAGAGGCTCTCGATAGGTCACCCAGATCTTGACTTGAGCTTGTTTAATATTTAAGATGACTCTGGAACAGAGGTGGGCAGCGGTGCTCGAGTCGAGAAGAGGGTGATGATACCCAAACAGCCCGTGGACACTAATTTGTTGTTCATTGCTCGGGCTTTAAGAGCAATTAGAATCAAGGAGACAAATCGGATCAGGATTGACAAATCATCATTATCCCACAGTTAAAATTAAAGTACATAAAAATACATAGGCAAACACTAAGCTATTGATACAGCCTTGGCTTGGCTGCCTTAGACCCTTTTTTAGCTTCGACAATATTGTCTTGAGGGTTCCCATGTCCTCACATATACCTAGTGTATTAGTAGTGTATTAGGGACAACGTAGCACTATGAGTGGTGACACTCAGTAGAACATGCAAAACTACACTTTCCCCAATGCATGCTTGATATCCATAAAAGCAGAACAAATAATAAGAACCAAAGTAATTAATTAAACACGTAAAGTTTTCTTAACGTGGTCAATTACCCAATGTTGTCATACATTATGCTCCCGTTCATTGTGTTCTCATACACCATGTTCTAACAAAATCTAACATAAGAATGCGTAAGGTTCACTTTTGCGAAGTTCTACCTTAATTCCTCCCGATTAAGGACTGTTTCGGACAATCCTAACCGTCATTTGCGTCGAGAGTATGTTAGTTTGATTGTGGCGATTTCAAGAAGAAAGAACGAAAAAACAACAAGAGAGAAAGAGCTTTGGGGAGAGGGAGAGAGAGGGAGGGAGGGAGAGGGAGAGAGATGGTCTGCATTTAAAGAAAAACAAGAAAGAGAGAGCATTAAATGGTCACATAAGCTGCTGAGAATAGTATCTCAGCCTGCAAAATTAAACCCGTTCGGTTGTGCTATCCAAACTTCGTGTAGGAAAATTTCTAAAATTTTATCCATAACTTAAAAAATATGAATCGAGTTTCGTGATGCAAGACTTATTAACGAATAATTTATTTAAAAAAAGATGACATGTATGCATGTAAAATTGGGGTCCTCGTGTTTACTTCCATCAAAATCAATACCAAACAGGCTTTATTTTATATTTTTTGAAACTCAAAACTGAACGAACCAATACTTCAAGAAAACAAAACCAAATCGTTTTCTTTTGCCAATTTCCCAATCAGTTCGGTTTGTCTCAATTTTTATTTAAGTGGCCAAAAACGCACTCGGAGGAGAAAAGAAGCTATGTTTGGTGAAGTTCTAGGCATAATCTTCAAATCATAATGCAGAGATATGGAAAGTTATGGAAAAAAACCATATTCTATTTAAATTACTCCTCAGAGAAATTTGTATAAATGACTTCATTTTCTCGTGACAAATGCAGCCGAAATCGTTAGAGTTTACGTCTCATAATTATGTCCAACGTTCAAATGCTCCCTCCCAATCAACCACATATTCACTTGCAATTCACTGTTTCATTTGCTTGCCTTTTTTGTTTTATCGTGTAAGCTTATCGGCAACCATTAACAATAAGTTAAACATGATTTAATTGAAGTCTATACACTAGCCAACAAATGTGGAATCATGAATAGTTTCAGAATATCTATTTCTAACTTTCATTGCTGTAATGCAAAGCAAAATATTTTAACAAAAACGAGCCGTAAGTCTCAATCAATTGTAGTCGCTTATATAAGTATGTTTTCTCCAATAAGCTCTATTAAATGCATCGTGCTCCGGAATATCCAAAACCATAGATTCTCAAATCAATTTTGATCTACTACTCCACTTAGTCTTGACATTTAGCGTACTCGTATCAACTCTCTTAACTACTGCATTGAACGATTTTCGATGGACATGAAAATATTAATTATTTCGGCTAGGGACAATACCAAATTGTTTGACTTTAACAATGTTGTTTTAATACTGGTAAGTATATTTCTCTACTTTCTATACAACGTAAGTCAACTCAAAATGACATTTGTAGAACTCATAATGAGATAGAGGAAAAGGGATCTTGTTAAAGTCCAGCTATATCTAAGCACTCTGTCAAATATGGCATAATAATTATAGTTCTAGCTAATGTATCAGCCAAAATGTTGCAGATGGACCTTTGGAACTGTTAGAAGAGTCACACATCGCATATATTGGTCCTTATTTCTTTGCTTATGAGGGTTGGACAACCTTTATAGGCTTACCTTGTTAGTCGGTTTTCAAGGTTGAGTTACGCCCATGAATTTCTAATATGGTATTAGAGCTGGGTCTCACTCGAGTCCTCTCGTCTAATCCTCTGTCCTCCTCACATATGTATTTCACGCGTCGCGTGAGGGAAGATGTTAGAAGAGTTACACATCGCATATATTGGTCATCTTTCCTCTGCTTATCAGCTAGTGACTGTTGGCAGTTCTGTGATTTTCATGCTCAATTATAGCAATAGTACCCCAAATATGAATTTGTTGTAGAAACTCTAAGAAGATCAGATGGAAGAGGGAGTATTCACATAAAAGTACATGCAAAGATGAAACCCAAAGCACTTTTCTTGCAGAACAAAACCATACTTCAAAAGACCCATTTGCATGGGGGAAAAAAGGAGACAGAATCAACTCCTGGGACCCTCTTGAGAAATGTTTACTTTTTCCCCACTAAAAGAGGGAGCTACAACTACAGAGGAGTAAATCTTAGCACTACCAAGTGAGAGGCTGCAAAGCTGATTATCATCTTCATTTTGGGAACAAACAATGGTTTCTTCCACAAGTGTTCCAGAATCGGTTGAGAGTTTAGAAAAATCCATAGAGTTGAGAGAAGAGGACTTGGAAAAATTCTTCATCATGGCATGCTGAAGAAGCTGATAAAGCTTTGGATTCTTCCCCAATAACTCGCAGTTTTCCTCATGAGTTGTGACGATTCCTCGATATGAGAAGTTGGTTTTTGCATTTCTACCCCTGAGAAGGCGAGCCGCGCTATCATAAGCAAAAGCAGCCTCTTCTACTCCATCAAAAGTCCCTAACATAGCCTCAGCCTCCGTGAAGAGTCCTTGATTTCGGCTACCCATTTCCCAGAGGGCCTTTTTCTCACCCCAAGAAATCTGTTCCCAAGCTTCCAGTTAGTTTTCTCACCATTTTCATGGATGTTTTGAGTTTGATGAGCCATCGAGGTGTGATTAGTATTGGGTTTTAGGATTAGAATATGGAATTTTTGGGGTACCCTGGGTTACCATAACATAGGATAGGGGTGGTTGAATTAGGATTATGAAGGTAAGATGTTAGCGCAATCACCCAATCACACACACAATATTGAATACGAAACTGTAAATAAATCAATACAAGATTTACGTGGATCCCCAAAATCGGGTATGTCCACGGGAGCGAAACGAGATTTGTTATTTGATACGATCTTTAGGATTATACAATAAAAAGAGTATTTATAGATATACTCTATTCCAATCCTAGTCTGATTCTATTTAGGTAAATCAACTCTAATTAGAATATAAATCTAATTAGGTCGTACAGTCAAACTCTAACAAAATTAGGTTGTACAATCCAACTCTAATTAGAATATATGTAAGATTATGTTGCTAAACAACTTAATGACATGTTCATTGTCTGATGTTGAGTTATTTTTTGTTTTTTTTGGATTGCATGTTAAATGAAGTTTTGATTAAACAAAGATGGAATAACAGTACAGGAAGATGTTAAGATAATGTGGTCATTTGGGAATTGTTAACAGCCCATGGTTGGTGAAGTTAAGGCTGCTGCATTCGCGTAAACAAATTATTTCTTATTTGTGTGAGATCATTTCGAGATTCTATTTTAATGATGATTTTTTTTTTTTAGATTAATTCATTAAAATCTCATTGTAAAAATTCTATCCAATCACATATTGATAAGTGCTCGACTTAATAATTTTTGTTTTTGCTTTAATATCTCTTATTGTTTAGACTCAAAAATTAAAATTTTTGTACTGAGCACTTACTGATATTTGGTTAAGCTGAATTTTTTAAAAACTCTTAATAAATTAATCTGAACAAAATGAATGATTTCAATAATAAAATAAAACCTGAAATGAATAGGCACTGAAAATGAGTAAAGTTTCCGTAACTAAACTAGAGGGTGAAAAAAAATGTTCTGGTATTTGGGTTATAGATGTGCAGAGAGAATCATGGAGGGAAGGGTAAATGAATGCCAAGGAAAAGGAAAGCAAAAACTGAAGTGTTGTCTCCCAGTGTGTGTTATCGATCCACGGCAGAATGCCGATAGGAGCTTGGGCTGAAGGCTCGACATCTGTTGATCCCATTATCGACAGTTTAAGGCCCATTTGGAGGAGCTAGTCACTGCCAATCACTTGAAGGAATGGATCGATGAAGAAAAAGTACGAGCGGGGTGCCGGAGAACAATGAGCGGGTTGCCGAAATAGAGGATTACAAACTGAAGAGGCCAAAAATGGGCGCGAGGCCGATCAGAGTAGGCAACCAACTCCTTGGGATACATCTGTAAGTCTCAAGTTTTGACCATCAAACTAACTCTTTGGGATACATGTTGATTCTTATAACTTGAATCGGTTCTGCTAACATGTGCCTCCAGGGCATTTGTTAAGGAGTAATTAATGATTGAATTTGAATTTAATGAGTTTTGAATCAATTGCATCTTAATTAATAACTACCTGATTTTAAGGTTATTGACACTTAATGCATGATAATAGAATTTTTTTTTACTTTTCAATGTTACCCTTGTTTAAAATCTAGAAATAATATTCTTTGACCCTTTAATTTACTCACGAAAATATAAATAAAGACTATCGTTTGTTTGTTTATTTTTCAATTCAAAGTGATAAATTTTATTCATTTGACAAAAAAAAAAGTTTAAAAAGAGCACGCTACTTTAGGCACTTATCATTTCAAACGACGTGTGTGTAGTCCAATAGTCATAGTTGAAAAACGTGAATGAATATCTAAAACAACAACAACAAAAACAACAATATTTATAAAATTTAAATTTTCTATTAGTATTCCTCAAGAAAAATATATTTTGAGTGAATAATATTGTTTTGTACACCCAAAAAAAATTGAACAAAGGTAATGTTGGTAATATCATTATAGTTATTGCTACAATAAATACAATATCACTCATTTAACAAGTATCATAAATTAACTTGTCGACTTAATAACTTTTAACAATAACATCATTTATTATACCCTTAACATATGTCCCTGGGACACCATTTAGTATTTGCCAACTTGAATAGTGAAAAATAGAGATTTTTGTGTGGTAACTAATTTCATTTTAATATTGAATGCCTCCCTTTAAATTGCCTTCACTTGGCCCCTTCAAATTATAGAATAATGAAGGCAATTAATACCTCAGGTTGCATACACATCCAACAGCCAACAAACAAAAGTCACCCCTCAAAAGCAGATAAACAAACAGAGCCTCCGCTTTGCTTGTCTTTTTTGATTCCTGATGCCGTGCTGATTTTTTGCTGTTTTTTTTAGAGTAATGCTACGAACACAGACGATTTAAAAACATCTGAACATAGATATGTCCAGAATCATTGGATGCACGTGTGGGGCCTTCAGATGTGTCCGGACTATCTGTATACACAGACTTTCCTCTTTTTTTAAACTCTTTTCTTCTGATAGATTATTGTACATAACCAGTTACAGGATAACAAATAAAAAACTACAACATAAAGCAAACCCGCCGTAGGCTCCAACAGCTATTGGACAAAAATCTCTTATAAAACTACAACGTATTCTGTTTGCAAAGAGGCTCTGACTAATGAAAACACCATCAAACAAATGTCCCACCTCAACACACACACACACAAAACCTATTCTCATTAGTTTTCTTTATACTATTTTTGTACCCATTTAAACAAGACTTCGTCATCTCAATATCTTTGTTTCAATGTGCTACTCACTTGAAGGAGCTATGGTTTAGATTTGAGAGTGACATTATTCAATGAAACTCATGGTCCCCAAAAAAAAAAAAAAATTAGATTTAACGGTAAGTCAAGACTTACCACAAATTCATTAGTTATTGAATACGTACAAATTTTATTCTTAGTTTATTTTTTTGATTATGACACTCCCAAGTTAAAATTTTGAGTCCGTCACTGCTTGTATTGGTTGCACCTTCTGGAATAAGGTATTAAGAAAAAGATTTAAGTTCAAAGTTGTATAATTAAGTAATTTCGTGGACTTTTTTTTGTTAAAAAAAAATAATAATGACTTGTCTAGCTGTCTTATAGTTTTCAAATGCATTCTCCTGAGATTTTTTTTTTTTATAATCTCATTTTTTTTAATTACAATTTACACATCATATAAAGAAATCAAGTTGTTCGAAAACAAATAAATATCTAATTAAATTACATTAGCGTAATAAGTCAACGTAGCTCTGCATAAGTTGTGCATAACCTTTCTCCTTAAGTCAATGACGACTCCAAGATATATATGTTTCAGTTACAAACAAACTAGATGACGCCCATAGTATCTTTAGCACATACTGAAAAGAACTTTATTCTTTTAATTTCCTTTTTGTTTTTGTCATGTTGCCTTCCAGTAGAAGGGAATGAATAATTGCAGCTCGTAATGATCGCATTCAAACGTAAGCAACGCAACTAATAAAGAAGCAGTATTAAATTGAGAGTAATTTTAAAATTTGCCGAATACATCAGCTATATATAACCAAAAAAAAAAAAAAAAAGGAAGCATCTCATCTATCAGGCAAAACTCTTTAATTTAAAAAAGGCTATCAAAAAGTTTGTCATTTTAATGCCGAACAATATAACAAGTTCACTTTGTCCAACGGCTCTCGAAAATGGAGAAATTGTGACTATGAGACTCGCTCTCCAAAGTCACAAGGTCAAATCTTATCAAAATTAATTACTATGGATCACATGACATTTGTTCGATCATTAATTTTAAAGCTTGAGAACTAGTCGATATTAGGTTGAAGTTAATCTTAAAGACAGCTAGAAAACACATCAAAACACACCACAGTAGAATAGGCTATGGGAAGAGAAAACTACCTATATATCCCTTCAATTTTAGGTCTAATTTCACTTTTGGTCCTTTTTATTTCAATTTCAACATTAAGCTCCTCAAATTTTGGTTTTGATTTCAATGTCAACAATCCATTAGGATCCATCAGTTTTTCTAACAGAAAGCCTCCATGTGCATTCTCCGTTATAGGGGTATTTGTAGTCATTTCCACCCTCCTCCTTCTTCTTCAACTTCTGATTTACTCTCTCACTCTATCTCTCTCTCTCTCACACGCATTTTCCCTCCCTAAAACCAGCTATGAACTTTCACCTAATGGTGCAAAACCAACCGATCTCCCGACTTAGGCCAATCATTTTTACCCATCTAATGCAGTCATGTGCCACACACATGGAAACTTTACATTAGAAAAATTGATGGACCCTAACAAATGGTTGATAGTGAAATTAGTGTCAAAGATTGAGGAGCTTATTATTAATATTAAAACAAAAATGACCAAAGTAAAATTGAACCTAAAGTCGAATAGATATATCGATAATTTTCTCCTATAGAAATTACAAACCTAAAAGCAAGAAGTGTCAAGTACGAAAATGAAGAGGAGCCACGGCCTGGCCGAAAATGGGCCAAAATAAACTTGCTATAAGGATTAGGCCCATAAATCAGTAACAGGCCAGTATAAAATTAGGCAAAATGACTAGGCCCATGCAGGAATGGGCACTGAGTTCAAATATTGATCGAGCAACCTGGAACAGCAAAAAAAAGACATAAAAGGTTTGTTAGTATTGATTATAAAAAAATTCTTTGACTTATTTTTGGACAAATTAAAAATTAGAAAAACATAGTCCTAAGGTTTAGTATTAGAGTTTTTAAAGATGCATCAATTCTAGGAAGGGAGTTACTCTATTTTTTAATAAAATCTCGAATGAACGGTTATTAGATTTTTCAAAACATACATTAAATGGAAGATCCCTAAATTGTAAATACTAATTAGAGGAGCGAACTTATGAGACTTTGAAATTTTTGAATAAGGAAAAACTACTACTATAATTTTGTTGTTCCTTTCTCGATCCCTACAACCATCATAGTCAAGGACTACAAGTTTACTGTTAGGAGTGAAGACCTCCCCGCGTGTCTCTAGAAATCCCATCCGGATGGGAGTGACGTCCGAACGTCCGACCTCTAAAATTTCCGTCCAAACGCATGGAAATTTCGTCCGGACCCCTCGATTCAGTTTGACTACTAGAATTTTTGTCCAGATGGTGGTGAAGTCCATCCAAACGCTCGGCGCCTCGGGATGCACAATTTTACTACCTAATCTAATTCTTATTGCATTAGGTTAGGATTCTTGGTTATATAATGACTTTTAGGAGGTTTCCCATTGTGACTGTGAGAGAATCAATTGCTTTTAAAGAGAGAGACAAAAGAAAACACATCTCAGAGAGATTGTAAAAAAAATTATACTTTCTGATTCGATTCAATAGTGGATTAGTGTGGCTCTCGTGATTTTTTCTCGCATTGAGGTTTTCTACATATATCTTGTGTCTCATTCTTTTCTTTTTATTTTTCTATTACGCACGTTTGTTTGTTTCGTTTGGTGATTCATTGTTCCCAAGATCCATAAAGAGTATTGTGGGCTTGAATGTTGTTCGTGTAATTTCCCAACAACTCGTATCAGAGCCACGGTTGTGGTAGATTTTGTTCAACAGATTAGGGTTTAATCTTGTTCCGGCAACCTAGAGTTTCAATGGTAAGAAGGCAAACAAATGATCGATAAGTTTGACGGGTCAAACTTTACGTACTATAAAATGTAAATAGAGGACTATCTGTATTAGAAAGATCTTTACCGGCCGTTACTGGGTAAAGAAAGAGGGAAGAAAAAGACAGAAGAATCCGATGAAGATTCGGACGTTCTTCACAAAAAGACGTTAGGGGTTATTCTTCTGTCCATATCAAAGGCAATCACCCATAACATATTGAAGGAGAAGATGACGGAGGATCTTATGGAAGCATTGAAGAAGATGTACGAGCAACTGTCTAATACGAATAATTAAGGTACATCTTATGAAAAAGCTTTTCAACATATCTATAGTAGAAGGAATTTTCTTTATGTTACATCTTAGTGCGTTCAATACGATTGTTGATCAAAATTGCCCATCTTTGTACTTGGTCTGATATAAGAGCCTTCTCGGGTTCTATGATTTCTCCGTGCACAAATGTCTTCTTCAGTTGTGGTACTGCCATAGTTCCTCTCAGACTCGAGTATCTTCTGGACTCTCTTTTCCTTGTAGTTGTTTCCCTTTGTTTTGCAAATGTCGGTTGATATCCAAGACCAAATGTATGAGTTTGGATTGGCACATCTTTAATCCCATGTTCACTTTGCAAGAACTCTTCCAATCCTCTTCCTAGGCAATAGTCATGGTGGATTGGCACATCTCTAATTCCCTATTCACTCTACAAGAACTCTTCCAATCCTCTTCCTAGGCAATAGTCATGGTGATGGAAGTAACATGCAATCATTTTTCCATTCTCGGAAATCTCTGGATCAATTGGCGACCCTTGAATGGTTGTGAATGTGGAACACTAAGTTTGGGGGGATGGGAAAGACTGATTTGGGCGCACAGGGGTCTTCGGCGGCGGTGGTCAGTGGTGGAGGGGTCTTTGAAGTCGATGTATCAAGGTGGTTAGTGGTGGATGTTAGTTAGGGTTGATGTGGGAAGGGTTGGGGGGTAGGAATGGGAAAGACCCTGACTTGAGGGGAAATGGAGAAGATTGAATTGGGTGTAGTGTGTCGTCGCCGAGAGTGGTCAGTGGGAGGGGTTGAGGTGGGAAGGGGTTAGGAATGGGGAAGACACTGATATGAGGGGAACTGATATTTTTTCTCTCTTCTCGAAACGACATCGTTTTGAGATGATGTGCAAAATTAATATTGTGTAGTATTTTTGTTCTTTTCCTTAGGGGCCGATTGGATGGAGTATTATTTTCAATGGGATAAGTTTTAAAGGGGGTATAAGATAAGAGGGGGTATTATTTTTTGAGGAATGACCCACATTGATGTAATATTTATAGAGGAGTATAAAAAAGTAGATGGTCTGGATGAAGGATTAAACAGGGGATATATTTTGACTTGGTTTGGATAGTTTATAAAATGAGGGGATAAGAGTGGGTGGATAAGGAAAAAAATTGTCAAATGACTATTTTGCCCTTGTGCAGTATTAAACTTAATTATGTATTGAATAAAGTATATAAATGCAAAACTCAATATATATAATTAATATTAGAATTTGAAATATTAATTAATTAAGAAATTCATTAATATATTATATTTAATAAAAATATTATTTAAAAAAATGAACGGTAAATGAAAATATCAATCAATTAAAATAATAATAATAACAAAATATAAATCAACAATCCTTAATCAAAATATTCCGAGCTAACGGTTAATCCCGAAATAATTTTTTTAGTAAACAGTAAATTTTTTGTATTTCTGTGAGAATAAAATTTGAAAACCACGACCAAAAAAGATTCGAATGAACGGTGTCGGTCACTTTTTTTCTCTCAAAAGTTGGGCACATACGAGTGATGAATATGAATATTTTTGAATAAATTTATGAGATTTTTAACTTTATTTTACAATCAACAAAAAAAAGAGATAAACAACAACAAAATATAAATCAACAAATACATTATCATAATTCAACAATTCTTTATCAAAATATTTCGAACTCACAGTTATTCTCAAAATAAATTTTTAAGTAAACGATAACTTTTTAATATATTTCTTAGATTAAAATTTGAAAAACACGATCAAAAGGGGTTCGAACGAACTGTGTCGGTCACTTTTTTTGTCCAAATAGGCACATTAGAATGAATGTCAAACGGATAAGGAGGGGTAAAATAGATAAAATTAACCCTTCTACACCCGGATAATTTTTGGAGAGGCCAAGGACTACCCAAAAATTATCAGGGACAAAACTCTTCCCAGGTGAAAAATTATACCGGATGAAAAGTTATTCGAGACAAATTTTATATTCCCAAACCAAGACAAAATTAGAGGACCCACCCCTTATCAAGGGGAATAAGTTATCAGGGCCTTTGCCCCATCCAAACTAGCCATTAGAGAAAAGATCCAATAATGTTTCCCGTGGACCCACAGTTCGATCACACGGTGACAGTTGGCAAGTACGGTTTGGTTTCAACAAAATTGCCAAAACAAACAAGACCGTTTATTTCTCATCACTCGTTCCTCAAACAGACCACCCCCTCTATCTCGCTGCTCCTTCCACTGTATCACTGAGCAGTGGTGGAAGGCCATGGTGATGCCCCTTAGAGCCTCGGCCACCATTAGACATCCTCTCCCTTCGCCTCCTTCCACGCCACTTCCATCACCGCGATCTCTTTCTCTATCTAAAACTGCATCCAGAGCCCAATTCGGCCCCTCCTCTGCATCCCTCCCAATTACCTCGACCACTCTCTCCCTCGTTGCTCTCTTTACGGCTACCCAACATGAAGCTAAAGCTCTCAGCCTCTCCAAAGACCAGATTGTCTCGTCACTCACCCAAGTAAGTCCCGCACAATTCGCACAACTCTCATTTTGAATTGTAATAACCATTCTTCGACTTGAAGCCTGAAGTCTCTTGTTTGAATCAAGGGGTAGTTCAGTCGTTAATGTCATTTCTCACTCTTTTCCGGAGTTTGGCTCGGTAATTGCATGATGTACTTGGCCGGACTACTGGATTAGTAGTGCGAAAGCCCATACTTCCTCCGAAGTAAAAAATTAATAATGGTGTTGCTTCCTTGTCTTTGAATGGCCATTTTTTGGTGGAATTTTAGGTGGAGAAGGCAGTCGATCAAGCTCAGGAAGTGGGTTCGAGCTTTTTCGATGTGGCACAGCATGTTTTTCAGGTTGTAGCCGAAACATTGAAGCCTGGCATTGATTTGGCATTGCCAATTTTGAAGCAGGGAGGGGAACAGGCGCTAAAGGTCGCCTCTCCAGCAGTGTCTGAAGCTTCGAATAAAGCCTTAGATGCAATTCAGAGCTCTGGTTTTAACACACAGCCTGTTTTAAGTGCTGCTAAGGTTTGCTTCCCTGTTAGCTATGTAAATTAGCTGTTGAGGTATCAGTTTTGACTTCTTGCACACCAGATATTTGGTAAAAAGCTATTACAATTTGGAAACTTGGCATGTTTGGTTACCTCGTAGCATAAGGTTTGTGCAATTTGGTTTAAATTTGGTGAAGTTCCACTAGATGGTTTGAATTTGAAAGTTGCAACGGAAAAGAGGATGTTGGTACGTAGTACATAGCCATGTTGATATTGGGGGGGCTCCAAATTGTTTTCTAACTTGAACAAATGGTCAATGGAAAAGGTAGTATTTGTGCTTCGTAGATTTTAAGGAAGGCCTTCGCGCGGAAGTAAGTTGCTTCATTGCAACTTTGGTGTCACGGGTTTGAAACATGGAAATGGTGCATCTGCTCTTGGGCACAAGGCTTTTTTTTTCTTGGACTAGACAAGAAGGTCAATATCAGGGTAAAAAACTACATCCGCTGATAATTTCTCCTACCCAACCTTTCTCCCCCAACCCAAAGTTGACACTAACTCGAACCACCATGGTTGTACCTCAGCACCTCGTCATCCCTGTTAGTACTGATGTTGAGAAGAGAAAGATCATAGTGTTAAATTTTGGACTCCTATCTTTTCTAAAAGCTTAAGTTGCCAGAGAAATGTTAGATTGCAGTATCTGTTTTAGATATTCAAAATGCTAAGAGAATATAATGATTGATTGTACGGGCACTTTTCCTACAAAGGGGTAAAATTGAGGAGAGACACGTGCGTTCGCTGGCCCTTTTTAAGTTCTTCAATTACCTCTTGTAATGGGTTGCCATCTAATTTATTAGTGTTATGAGAATTAATCAAAGTGTTTAAGGTTTCTTACTTTACCCTAATACACACATAATTTATATAGAGAATGAGTACAAGATAAAAAGACAAATAAACCCTCACATCCTAATACTAAGAATACTGAACACAAATACATGAGATCTACAATAACACTTAACACTCTCCCTCAAGCTGGGACATAGGTATCACACAGACCCAGATTGTTATATAGTATTTCTAATCGCGGCTTGCATAATGGTTTGGTGAAATATCAGCTCTCATGGAATTAAACAACTAGGTCATGACTAAAGATTTCTGGGACTTAAACCGTTTCAGGTCAGGATAGGCCGTGGGTTTAGGAACGGGAACCTCAATGAATTTAGACATCCCTTGGGCTTCAATGGCCAAGGTAAACATGCGATACCAAATCAGATGGTTGGTACCATCCAACTTAATAGGCAAATATCCAAGGTAGTATTATCAAGAGTTCCAACACAACTCGAGTCATCTATCACACCACTTGTACCAGTAACAACAATCTTAGGATCTTCATCCACAAGTAAAAATTGATCAAGATGGATTAAAGGTACCTGAACCAACCGGCGAACAAGAAAAAAAAAACCCCAAATTGCAGCGATACCATGGAAAACCTGTCACTGCCACAATACAGTGAAGACACAGAATGCCACAGTGAGGAGACCCAATCTATTATGTCACAGATCGCAAAGACGCAAGCAGTGCTGGTGACGAAGAAGACCAGCGGCGAAGAAGACCCGCAGGCGCAGGCAACGAGCAGAGGCGCAGGTGGCGCAGGCGGCAAGCGACAAGCGGCGCAAGGATGGGAGCGGTTGGTTTTAAGGTGTACAGCTGAGGAAACTCTGATCTAGGGTTTACAACTGAGGTTGAGGTCTAGGGTGTACGGCTGAGGAAACTTAGATTTTAGGATTAACAACTGAGGTTGAGAAAAATCCATGTAGAAACAAAATAAATCGTTCAATCAAAGGAAAAATAGGGATTGAAGCTTTGATACCATGTAAAGTTTTGGAAACTCGAAAAGTTGAGGTTTATGTTTTATTGCAATCAATATATAAGTACAAATAGGAATATACTTACACTACAACCCTCTAACACTCTGTTAATTACCAATTGCACAACTAATATACATATGGGGCCATATCTTAACATATATATATAGAGAGAGTGAGTACAAGATAAAAAGACAAATAAACAATCACATCCTAATACATAATAAGAATACTTTAACACAAATATATGTAATCTACAATAACTCTTAACAATGAACATGCTTCATTTTGTATCTGTATCAGTGAATTAATTTGTAATTCACAATCACATCTTTAGAGGATGTATTTAATTTCTTATGCTTTGAGAAGCATAGAGATGAGTTTTTACAATCATTCAGCCTTCTCGTAACCAATGAACTGATCCTTTAGTTGAACTGATTGGCTTGTTTTCTTTTGATGTTAAATGAGATACCCATAGAGTTTGTATCCCATTTAAGTAGAGATTGTAATGTGTATTTTGTCTTTGAGACCCCTTGTCTCTCATCTAAAAGTTCTAGTTCTTGGCTACTCTTTTAAAATTGATTGGTCGTTGCCTGCAGACAGTTGCAGATGCTGCTGGACAGACCACCAAGATCATTGAAGGTGCCAAGCCTATAGCCTCATCAACAGTTGAAACCATCTCATCAGCAGATCCCATTACAATAGTGGGGGCTGGTGGAGCATTATTCCTTGTGTACCTACTTCTTCCTCCTCTCTGGTCTGCTGTTTCTTTCAGCCTCCGTGGGTACAAAGGTACATCTCATTTCTCTTAAAAGATTAAATTAAATAAGTGAATATAATAAAATCGCCCAGTTTGAGTGGAGCAAGGAGGCAGACAGTGATAAAGGTGTGTCAAAGTAATATCCCTCTACTCAATCAAGGCACCAGTTCTCAATTTTTTTTTATAATCAAGTGGACACAGTTGTAATTGCTATTGTGGTCTAGTGAGCATTTTATAACGGCAAAGAATGCATACAAAGACATGCCTCCTTTTGGAAATATACGTGAACTTTATGTGAGCTACTTGAATTGGAAGCCTAACAAGATATAAGTGAGATTCTAGTTTGATTCTAAGTCACGTTGTGCACATATGACCAGAGATTAGTTTTGTCCCCTGCCCTATTGTTGGGAACAACTCAGGATCTTGGTTTTCTAGAGGGGGGTAGTGTCAGGGACACAAATATCTAAACACAGATCTAGATGTATTGTATCCGGAGCTGTCCATGAATCCCAAAGTGCTTTCATGGGCCCCGCACACGTTAGATGGTTCTGAACTCGTCTTTGTTCATATCTGTGTTTGAAAAGTCTGTATCCCAAGCATTCTTGTTCTACCGAATCATTTGGAAGACTGGTACAACATGCTTACAATACTTGGCAAAAATTACTGGGAATAAAGTGAGCCTTAAAAAGTGATAGATAAGAACGAGTACCTGATTCTAGAGAATGGGATAAGCAGGTGTCAAGACTAGCTTACGTATACCTCGAGTAATTTCGGGACTTGAAATTACCCCCCAGATAAATCTGTAATGGCCGCAAGACTTTTTATTGGCAGCAATGGTCGAATTTATGAGTTGGGGGGCAAGCCCCTTACTGTCAACTCCCACTAGGCCAAGCCCTTGGGTTTGCTTGTCTTTTTGTCTTGCTGGTAGTGTCGGTCTTTTTTTTCTGATTTCTTGAAAGCACTGTATATTTGGTAATCAACTGCAGAGTGATCACGTATTGAATGAGAAATTATGATATCATTTTCATGGTGACTTAATATGGTTGAAATTGTTATTGCATGAAGGTACTTCAAAAAATGTAAGTAATAAACGCAGATGCATATTAATTTTCTAAGATATTGTCCGTTAGGTACTTTTAGAACTTCTCCAGAGTGTTGGCATACGAAACTTGCATTTGTATTTTAAGGGTATCAATGAAGTCTAGCATTCTAATTTTTTTTTTCTTATCCTTGAAATTTTCAAGGTAATACATGCTGATTTTTTGTTTTCATTCTTCCGAGATAAAATTCCATAATTACGTTAATTTAAATCTCTAGGTGACCTTTCTCCTGCTCAAGCCCTTGATCTCATAGCTTCAAGGAATTATCTGATGATTGATATTAGATCAGACAAGGACAAGAACAAGGCCGGTATTCCTCGTCTTCCATCAAGTGCTAAAAATAGAATGATTGCAATTCCGTAAGTAGTTTTGCTGCCTCAGCATCACTTGTTTTCTCTTCTTCGTTCACAAAACAAACTAATAATGCATATATGCATGTGAGCGTATTTTGTTTCTGTAAAAGAAGCTTCCTTTTTCCCTTGGACTGGGAATATAAAAGGTGCTATAGTTATAACAAGACCTAATAATTTGGTCTTCCGGTGGTACATGTGAAATTGGAATGTTACCAAGTTCACAATTTTTTGTTTTCTGTTTCTAGAAAGCTTTTCTTTGAGTCCCAGATTTCACAGAGACAGTAAAATAGTAACACATTTCAGCAATCAAGCAAAAGAGCGAGAGTGGGTTATTAGGAAAAAGTACAGCGAAAGGATAGTAAAAACTTGACTCGTCTAACAAGCAAAAATCCTGCTTGGGGAGTATACTCACAGACACGGGGACTAACCAAGACACTCCTCTGTGACCTTGGTCTTCCCTTCAGATTGGGTTCTGGATATGTTGGCTAGTAATATTCTGGGGTAGCAATTGAAAGGGGAACGCCCGCTTAGTTTATCTGGTTGTCTTTTTCTGTTTGTTCTTCTATTGTTTTGTTTAAACTTCTGTTTACCCCACAAAAAAGATCACAGATGCATTGCAAGATAACAACTTTTGTACTGGCTAGTTTTCCTGATAGCATGTTCTTGTCAATTGCTTTTTCCATTGTCTTAATAATCCATACCCTCGAAATTGCCACTTTTATCATCCTCATTACCTCTAATGTTTCAGTTTGGAAGATCTACCAAGCAAGCTAAAAGGTCTCGTCCGAAATGCAAAGAAAGTAGAAGCTGAAATAGTGGCTTTGAAGATTTCCTATCTGAAAAAAGTAACCAAAGGGTCCAACATCGTGATCATGGACTCGTGAGTTCTTTCCCTATTGTCGTTTCCTTTTTTCTTTTTACTCCGGCTTAGTAGATATAGAGAGCTTTATGGGCTTTTGTTTTGGAAATTCAGGTACTCGGATTCAGCCAAAATTGTTGCAAGAACACTTACAAGTCTTGGCTTCAAGAACTGTTGGGTTGTGGCTGATGGGTTCTCTGGAGGAAGGGGATGGCTACAGAGTCGATTAGGGGCAGATTCATTCAATGTATCTATTGCTGAGGTTTTATCACCATCTAGGGTCATTCCTGCTGCAGTGCGACGTTTTGGTACAACTACCTCTGCAAAGCTTCTCCCAGGGGGCTCTGACTAAGTATTTGGCTTATTTTGATTGATCTTTTACTACTATTTTGTGTAATTATTTGGCCCTATTTGGGCAAACTAGATTGTATAGATTATTTGGATTATTTGGGGTAATAATCTAGCCCATTTGGGCTAAATTATTTACCCAAATAATCTGGATTAATCTAGCCCCAAACACAACATAACCTCTATATAAAAAATAATTTAGTCCAAATGGCTGAGCTAGATTATTCCGTCCGGCACCCAACATAATCCAACAATCCAATAATCCCATAATCTAGTTACGCCAAATGGACCCTTTATTGAACACAATTTATTAATTAATCATTTATTTCCTTTTTTTGGGTCAGTTTACGCATACGTTGACTATATTTTGAGGATCAATTTCACATTGTCTCATAGCAAAGGAATGGGGGGCCCTGCTGTGCACAGCGCACAACAGGGCGTGCTGTGCGCCAAAACGGCGTCGGTTTGGCGCACAAAACACTGATCGGTCAGTGTTTTGTGCGCCAAACCGACGCCGTTTTGGCGCACAGCACGCCCTGTTGTGCGCTGTGCACAGCAGGGCCTCCGGTTCCCATAGCAAAGGGCTTTATTAAAAATGGGGTAGGTAAAGTCCAGCATGAAGTAGGTGCAACATGTTGCTCACCATATTTGCTATCCAACTTGAAATGTTTCTCTAATGTTCGCTTTGGATTAAACTCATTGACTTAAATTTATACAAACAACATATTCTGTTCATGTTTTTATGAAACCATTATTCATAATCGAAAGAAAAAAACTGGGACAATATGGTGAAGAAAATGTAATGGATCTTGTCAGAAATGTTGTGGGAGTGAATGAATTGATATGGGCATACCATATTTTTGGAACTTGGCAAAAAAAAAAATACCATATTTTCGGAATTTTGACCATGATAGGTTGAGATGAGGCGTCAAAGTCTTAATACAATGCAATAATTCAATTATTTTGAAGCACGTTCTATCTCTATTCAATTTTTTTCGCATTTGTTATTTTGACCTCAAGTTTTGTAGATTATTGGTCCATCTCGATAAAAGAAATCTAAAAAGTATAAAATTATGTCCAAAAGTTTTTAAAAAAATCACTAAATATGACAAATAAGCACAAAAATATATTTTTTAGATTATTTGCCTTCTCAGAATTTTTGTCAAATTTAGCCCATTATTTATAATTTTTCTAAAAATCACTCGTCTAGACGAACTAATAATTCACAAAAATTGACGAAGGGGTTGTCACCATAAAAATAAATAAACAATTAAGAATAAAATTTGTATTCAATAATAAAAAAAATACAAGTATCCCAAATTTAAAAGAATTAGATTGGCAAATTAAAGAGAATTTGACAGAATAAAAGGAGTACGAGAATGTCACAGTATTACACGGTAAACCTTTGCTTACCTTTAAACCTAATTTTTTTTTTTTAATCAATCATGAGTTGTCATGTGACACTCACCTACTTTCTAGACAATTTGATAAATTGCATCAATTGTCGTTTGGTTGCTTAATTATACTCTAAATTTTTTTATTGGGCTTCACTATTTTTTAAAATTTATATTACATCGTCATAACTTTTATTTCAAACAGCAGAAAAATAAAGAAAAAATGTCATATCACTTTTTTAAATCTCTTGCATCTCCGCCCCTCTTCTCCTCCCCGCATTCCTTTGTAAGTTCAAATTAAAAAATGAAAGATTTATCAAAGTATAATATATACATATACGTCTCTTTAAGTGTAATAAAAAACGCTAAAAAAATTAGGGGTACTTATTTTAAGGTCCTTTCTATTAGTCTTTATTAAGTTTTTATCCCATACACTTTTGAACATTAATTTCCAGTCCTCATTTTCTGTAAATACCGAACCAGCCCCCAGTAAACTCTGACCATGGTTTATTCGGATTACACCATAAGCCCCTAAAATCACGGTGACAGAAAATCGATCGCGCCGGAATAGGAAATCTCGTCCAGAAATCCCTAAAATTAAGCCTAAAATGATAAACGTAATCCCTAAAATTAAGCCTAAAATGATTCTCCAAATTTAACCTCACCAAATCAAATATCCCAACTGTTGAGTCCTCACCATCAATTGACTGGACCACGGTATAATCCATAGGGCCTAACATGCCTTCAGAATTTTCATTGTTGCCGTCTCGATTACCAATATCAAATATCTCAACTGTTGAGTTCTAAGTACCTCTATGTCTTCATATTCGGCATTCTCTGCAAGCCCGAACATCGTACCCAAGTCGTCATCGTTGTCCAATAGTAGATTTTCATTGTCAACCAATGAGTAACTCAACACCACGGATTCAGGGTCCAAATGATGCCATCTATCACATACCTTGTTCACCACCTGCACAAAGTTCCAGCTGCGATCTATCCGAATTGCAGCAATCTTTTCATTATGCCTACAAATCAGTATCAAACCACCATCCATTGCAACAATCATGTAGCACAAAAGGGGAAAAATCGGTATTACCTAATTTAAATGTCAAGCGGCAACGTGACACAAAAAATATAGTTGCCCCAAATTTACAATGTTCAGCAAATATACCATAATTACTCAAACATATTATCACTTCCAAATTTACAATGTTCAGCAAATATACCATAATTACTCAAACATATTATCACTTACAAATTTACAATGTACAGCAAATATACCACAAATTTCCTAATGTACCATAATTTTAACTTACCAAATTGACGAACATGGTAAATTCCCATTAAAATTTGAGTTATGGTCGTCCATGGTATATTTGCTTGATTTATGGTAAATTCAGACAATACGCATGGTAAATTTTGTCACCCCCATCAAAATGCGCATTATGGTGAATTTCGTAATCATTATGGTAACTCAAACATATTATCACTTACAAATTTACAATGTACAGCAAATATACCACAAATTTCCTAATGTACCATAATTTTAACTTACCAAATTGACGAACATGGTAAATTCCCATTAAAATTTGAGTTATGGTCGTCCATGGTATATTTGCTTGATTTATGGTAAATTCAGACAATACGCATGGTAAATTTTGTCACCTCCATCAAAATGCGCATTATGGTGAATTTCGTAATCATTATGGTAAATTTACAGATGGTAAATTTTCACCAGTATATCAAACCCTTTGGATTCGGTGCCCCATTCGAATCACAAAATTAGACCCACAATGCGTTAATCATCGCAATAAATTTTGGGTTTCAACATCAACCACCGTAATATCGACATAACGAAAATAATCATCAGAACTTACCAAAATCTTCAGTCCAAACCGGTGATTAAATACTTCCGGGCAGAGACCTTCAAGTTCCAATAATGGGACTTTACGGGGCAGAGAACTTCAAGTTCCGGCGATTGAACACTTCGGGCCAAAGAACTACTTTTTTCCGGTGATTAAAAACTTCGGGACAAATCAAATCCTAACAAAAATAATCTGTGCAAAATTCGTGAAAAACAAATCAAATCCGTAACAAATCAAATTCGTGACAAATCAAATCCCTTAAAACTACCATTTCCGTAACAAATCAAATACGTAACAAATAGTATCTGTGAAAAAATTCGTGAAAAACAAATCAAATTACTAATATTTCGGCCACATATAGTAATATTTCCATAACAAATGAAATCCGTAACAAATCAAATCCCTAAAATTAAGCCTAAAATGATAAACGTAATCCCTAAAATTAAGCCTAAAATGATTCTCCAGATTTAACCTCACCAAATCAAATGTTAACTACACAAAGGGTAACATGGTAAACCATCTCTCAAAAGTAATGGCAAAATTGTCCATCTACACTATTATAGGATGATAACATAATTTCGAAAAGTGGATGAGATGAAAAACTAAGTCGGAGGAGTAGAAAGGACCCTAATTTAATTTACCCTAAATATTACATATATTATTTTACACCAATATAATTCAATTCTGTATTTATCAGTATCTTAGCTACTTGAATTTTAACATAGGAAAAATATAAAAAATTTCGATTTACAAAATGAATAATTTAGATCATAAATTTCAAGACAAATTGTAATTATACGACGTTACACTTAATTTTTCCTTTCGTACTTTTATCAGAATACAACCATACAAATAGAATTATTTAAACAATTTAATTACAATCTAAATTCTTATTCTCACCGTACATATATCATTTATTAGTGTAATTCTTGTGATTTTGTAAATGATATCATTATGTCAATGTGGTGTAGTTCAGCGAAAAATTATAGGGTGCGAACATGTTTGGTGCCCAGTAATGATTTCCATAAAAAAAATTATGTCGAGGAGTTTATTGGAGGATTTAGGGTCCTGTTATGCATTACGTATATCATGGCGAATTGAACGTCAAAACGATAGCATTTTCAAGAAAAATGTCAAATTTTTGGATGTCTAAATTTTTTTGATGGCTTATATGGCAATTTGACATTTTTAAATTTGACATTCAATTTTTTTGGTATCTAACAAAGATGTCAAAATTGAAGCATTTGAGGCAAAAAGACATTTGACACTTGATGTCAAATTTGACATCAAATAATTTTTTTCAATTGTCAAATAGAATTTGACAATATTTTTTCGTTTTTTGTTGGAGTTAGTTTGATGTCATTTGTTATTGTTTGTTTTATCACGTTGAGTTTGACATCTTTGTTGGAGATGTTCTTAGCATACAAAAAATCAGACAATTTTTTGTGCATCAAAATAATATCAGTTTAGCACACAATACATCTTGCTGTGTGCAATAATTTAATGCACTACTTGAAGTTGTTAATAATTACTCAAAGTTCAACTGAAGTACCATACTGTCACGTTAGAGTAATGTTACATACACATTTTTTGACTTATACTCGCTCACACCCTGCATATATGGCACATGAACTTTACCCATTTAACTCTTAAAAGAAAATAAAAAATAAAAAATAAATCAAAATCTCAAACATATAAGTAAGATGTGAGCAGATATAAGCCAAAGTGTACATAAACAATAGGTCACGTTATGCACATATATCCGAAATATATGTGATATGTTCGAAATTAATGAGGGTGGATGAGAAATTTCCACTGGTCTACAAGCGCGCGCACACGCACGTATATAGTAAAATGCACTGACCTCCCTTGATATTTTCAACAAATACAGAAACCTTCTATGAAATTTTACAAAATGCAATTACGTCCTATGCTTTTGAAATTTTTAAGACTATTACCCCATGTCATTAAATTTTTATTAATACGGTTATTTTTTGATAAAAGACTAAGGGTCTATTTGGCCAAAAAATTTTTTTTGGCTTATTTTTTGTCTTTATTCAAATTTTTTTTGTATTTGTTATTTTTATGTCATTTTTTCGTGGATTATTGGTTCGTATCGACGAAAGGAATCTAAAAAGTATAAAATTATGTCCAAAAGTTAAAAAAAAGTCACTAAAGACGAAAATAAGCCAACACGGACGCTGTTTTTGACTTATTTTTTGTCTTTTCTGAACTTTTTTCAAATTTAGCCGATGATTGATAACTTTTCTGAAAGCTCTTGTCGAGACGAACCAACAATCATAAAAAAATTGATGAAAAACAAAAAATTAAAAAAAAAATTCAAATAAGGACAAAAAACTGAACAGTGAATAATTCAATAATAACCACAGGCCAAATGGACCCTAAAATGCCCTCTCACGATATACCTCTTAAGTTTTTTTATCTCTTTTTTAAATATATTTAATTTATTTATACATGTATTAAAATATATATTCTATAATTATATATACAATTGTATATAGTATAAAATAATTTTTAAAATTAAAATTTTAAATATTAAATTAGACTTAAATTATATTTTTTAATTTTATGTAAATAAATATATATTTTACATATTAATAATTATATTTTTTCAAAAACTATTTTAATTTATCAGCTAATGTATATTATTATGTTTGCATTCTTTATGTGTTAATAGAAAGTTAACGATATAAAATAATAGTTTAATAGTTTCAAAAATAAGGAAGATGATTGTATTTTCAGAAACACCAGGGCGTTGGCTGAATTTGTCAGAAATATCAGAGAAGTTCAGTGCATTTTACCCTATATATTATATATATCAGCACTGAATCGATGATTGATCTAATCGAGAAGACCATAGTCCGACTAGACGAAGAAGAAGAAGAAGAAGTGAATGAAAGTGATGGCTTACAAAGCTCTGGACTCCATCTCCTCCTCCGATATTGCAGCCCTTGGGTTATCCGCAGATGATGCAGATCAATTTTACCAAACTCTCTCCGAAATCGTCCGTGATTGCGGGCCCGCCACTCCGGAGACATGGCACTTCATCTCCAAACGCCTCCTTACCCCGGAATTTCCATTCTCTCTTCATCAGATGATGTACTATGGCTGCTACCGAGACTTCGGACCCGACCCTCCCGCCTGGATACCCGACCCGTAAGCATCTCCTTAACTTCTCACCCGTATCCCTCTGGTTGGTTGTCAAGTAAATTCGGGACTATTGAAAGGAAAATTCAATTTTCTGCATTTTCTTTTTAAGAACGTATATAACAGTGGAAACTAGAAATGACCGTTTTGAAAAGGAACGAAGTATAACTAATTAAGTGAAAAGATTGTTATGATCCTAATGCAAGGTATGGGACTTGTCCCACATCGGGAGTATGGGCTCCTGATGGGGGATTAATAAGTCCTTGGGCACCCTCCCTTCAATAGCTAGCTTTTGAGGGTGAGTTCTACCCAAGGATTTATTACATTGGTATCAGAGCTGTTCCTCCTGGACGAGACCGTCACGGGTTTGTCGGAGGTGCCAAAGGGGCGACCTGCCGCCGTGGATGTCACGGGTTTGTCGGAGGTGCCAAAGGGGCGACCTGCCGCCGTGGACGTCGGTTCTGAAGGGGTCGGGTTTGTTATGATCCTAATGCAAGGTATGCGACTTGTCCCACATCGGGAGTATGGGCTCTTGGTGGGGGGTTAATAAGTCCTTGGGCACCCTCCCTTTAATAGCTAGCTTTTGAGTGTGAGTTCTACCCAAGGATTTATTACAAGCGCGTAATTTTATCTGAATATTAATTGACAGGGCAGAAGAACCGATTCATCAGTGATTAAAATTAAAATATGAAATGAATGATACTTATCCAAACCGAACAAGGCTTTATGGGGAAGAGATAAACTAACATGGATGTAGCAGTTAAAAAAAATGAAGATATCTAGAAAAGATAACTTACTAAATAGCTAGTCCTTGCAAGACTTCGTTCATTCGATGGGGAAAAACTCCCCATGTCGCCGATCTCCATTCGATTGGCACATGAAGCCTTGTCTGTGTTGGTTGAGTATTATTTGTTTTGAATTTGAGATTTATCAATTTCATCCACGATAGTTTAGCTCTTTCCGGTCACATAATCAAACACAGTTTGGCATGGGTGTTTATGTCAGCTGACAATTGAATCACACGATAAGAGATCCACACATGCCCGATTGCAGTTTGCTGGTGGGGATGTTACATATACATAGAGGTGTCAAATGGGTAGTGCCGGCCCGGCATAGCCCATTTATTTTTGTGCATAATGTGCTTTGTGCATTTTTTATTCTTCCATGTGGTGCCATTTTTGAATATTCTAGCCCAGTGTGGCCCATAAGCACCCCACAATCCATGTTGTACCATGTCTATTTCGTGCCTTTGTTGTGCCCGTGACTAGTCGGCCTTGGTAAAGCCAGAAATAAAAAATGTAGACAAAACTTGTCAATATATATTCTTGAGAGTTTGAAAGAAAGAATAGTTGACTAGATGCCACTGAAATAACACAATAAGTTTGAAATAGCAACTACTTTTGTATTTTTGTAGTGCTATGGTTTTTTACTTTTGTTTTATCACTTTGTAAATTGTGCATCTTGAATCGTACACATGATGGTAAAGAAGTAAAGATCTCACACAAGTAAGACCATCCAAGTTGTTCAATTGACTGAACGAAGAAAAAATATCATCTTTCATAATTATATTCAATGAGTTCGATCTAATAATATAAGTTCGATCTCATTTATTATACACAAATGAAGAATACATATCCGTGCTTGTGTCCTGCTTGTGCCAGTGCTGTGCTTGTGTCCTGCTCGTGTTGCATGCTCGGAAAAATTGCCAAGCTCAGGCCACCTATGTTATTTGTGCCGTACTCATACCATGCTGCCGGCTCGGTCCGGTTGACTCTCTACCTATACAATTGTTATAGCTCAGAAGAGTAAGATACGTAAATACAAGTAGGGAATTAAGGAGAAAATTTTGTCCAACCTTTGGGGATTCTAGTTTGTGCATTTTGTTGGTGCTGCAATTTTTGGAAATAAATTGATCCTATGTTCCATGTCCTTGTATGGGTAGGGAAAGTGCACTCTTAACCAATGTTGGGCAGCTATTAGAGAGGCATGGGAAAGAGTTCCTGGGTCCAACATATAAGGATCCCATATCGAGCTTCCTTCAATTTCAGGAATTTTCGGTCTCAAACCCTGAGGTATTATTCTGGTTCTTAAAAGCTTCGGTCCTTTACTAAGCTTTGAGTTTATTCACACATTCCCATATTAATCCCTTGTCAATAAAAATGACATTCGTTATTTTGTTCCCTTATTTGTTAGGTTTATTGGAGATCCATATTGGATGAAATGAGCGTGTCATTTTCAGTGCCTCCACAATGTATTTTACGCGAGGACTCATTGCATCCCGGAGGTGAATGGTTACCTGGAGCACATTTGAATCCGGCAAAGAATTGCTTGAGTTTGAATGGAAAGAGGACTTTGGATGATACAATGGTGATATGGCGTGATGAAGGAGATGATAAATTGCCTGTCAAGAAGATGACTCTTAAGGAACTGCGCTCAAAAGTTTGGTATGATTCTTTATGCATAAGCCATCATGTGGAATTTTAGGTGCATTAATTTGTCATGATGTTGAATTTTCAATGCCTCATTGACTGATTATGTAATTCAACTATTACATATTCTAGCATGTTTAATCTTGTAGTTACTTTATGCAGTGGCTTTATCCCGTATATGCATAAGCAAGTAAATCATTTTGACAAAGAAACACTGGAAGTGAGATAGATGTAAAGCTATTTGTTAAATACCTGCCTGTTTTCTCATGATAAGACTGCAGCATCATGGTATCTATGCTATTTACAGCTTGTTGATATCTGTAAATTGTTCGTTCTACTTCTCATTTCAGTACATAGTATGTGCATACTTTCCAATTATTCATACAATGATACTGTTTCTATGAAAACATGCTTACTGGACCGTACTCCCAAGGCCTTAAAGTTAATTGTTATCCTGAACAATATTTTGTATTATATGGGTTTTAGAATTTTATTGCTAACAATCTATATGGGGTTCCATTGGTAACTGGTGGTCTTGGTCAACTTCTACTCAGTGATTGAGTGTTAGTTGTTCTTTAACCATCTTTATTCTCATTCTTAACTCTTAAGTACCCTAGCTTCAACATGTTTGAATTTGATGGTATACACATGAGAAGTCAAAAGGAGAGCAAGAAAATTATAAAGCTATGGCGTGAACGTGTTGAAAATAGCAGCAGTTTTCTCTTGGTATATCAGCATAGATCTTGTTGCGTCTTGGTTAATGGTGCTATAGCCAAATGGAGGTAGGTAAAGCACATGATCTCTGTCTGCAAGCATTCAACTGTGGTTGAGGCCATCCTTATTTATGGATGTGGATAGCTGCATTTTGAATTTTGGTGAGAAGCATTTATAACATGCTGCGGTTGCTATGTTGAACTATATAACAGGGCGGTGCTTTCCTGCAGATAGAAACATCAGTACAGCTCATCTGTTGATTTGTTGGATTAAAACATAGGTTGATCCTTACCAAAGCTGCACTTAACAGTGCCGTCAATGTATGTTCTGTCCAATTACTACTATTTCATGTAATATGCAATGCTATGGTTTTTTACCTGATTTGTTATGTAGGGTATGGGGAGTCGAGGGTTTTATCCCATAGTGAGATTCCTCCCCCCTGATCTTCACTTGTGGAAGCAGGCTTCAAGTTGAACCTTGTGAATCCTTTGTGTTCTTGTGTGTTTGTTTGTTCTCGCTGTTCATAGTCTGTCCTAGCAGTTTCTTTGGTGACTAAAAGCATAGACACATATCAGTTGTCTTTACTGATTGGCGAGAAGCATTTAATTTTTGTGATGTTTTCTATTATTTTCTTGCAGACAGTTGCCCAACTCTTTTTGTATTTTTTTTGTGATATTGACTCCTGCTGAACTCTTTTTGTAGGTTAGTTGCATATGCGCTTGAAACACTGGGATTGGAAAAAGGATCTGCAATTGCAATAGATATGCCAATGGATGTGAATTCCGTGGTGATCTACCTTGCTATTGTTCTCGCAGGCTATGTGGTAGTATCAATTGCTGATAGCTTTGCTCCAACTGAAATTGCTGCCAGACTCAGAATATCCAAGGCAAAAGCAATCTTTACCCAGGTAAATCTCTCCACCCCGTCCCTTAGCCCTTGCTGGGCACAGAAATTATATTAAGAACTCATAATGCTTTTTAGGAGTTAAAACAAACTTTACCCAGGTAAATCTCTCCACCCCCTCCCTTAACCCTTGCAGGGCACAGAAAATTATATTAAGAACTCATCATGCTTTTTAGGAGTTATATCCGTGCTTTCAGTTTCTGATGTAAGTGAGAAAGAAAGGTGGAAAGTATCATGGAGCCTTATTCTTCCATTATGCGTACTGGTTACTCGAATGCGCTCTTGATCGTTGTAAGATTTAGCTGTCTCAGCTTATGCTGCACTTGGTCTCGTCACTTTCACTTTCACACAGCTAATCCTCGGCTATGAAGGGAAGATTATTCTAATAGGTGGACTCTAGTGTAAAAATATAATCACAGCTTAGGGAGGCTTTGAGCAAGAATCAGTTGGGTTCATAGTATGATGTGTTCTCCCTTTATTTGTGCCTTACATGCACCTTCTGTATATATCTCAACATAAGAGTGGAGGTCACACATAAGGGGTAGTGCTAGAGTTTGCCCTTCATTGGTATAATAGCACCTGCCAAGTTACTAAGTTAGTATGTGAGCCTTATGGGAGTTGGTCCCTTGTTGGTATAATAGTACCATCCAAGTTATTAAATGAGCCTTAATAGTCATCTTTATTATGACCGAATTGGTTTCGAGTTATTATTCATCACATATAAGGAGTTTACAAGAAGGCTCAAGCGTCTGCTTGTGGAAGTGTAAGCTTGTTTGGGTCTATTCTTCGTCAAATCTTTGTGTTATATGGAGGTTAGGCTATTGGTTCTTATGTTAAGTGGTGTTGAGGAAAGCAACTTCAGAAATAACTCGTAACATCTTGGTTTTGCTTCATGAACGAATAGAACATAATACATGGTCACCTGTTAGGGGCATTTTTTTTCCGATCTGCTGGTCTGTTACAAGTTGGAAAGTTCTCCATATGGTCGTAGTTTGCAGTATCTTTCTAGTTCTCTTTGCAAAATTGCTAATCATGTCAGTATGGAGAACTTCCAACTGGTATACACTGGTCCGTGATCATTGATCATATGTGTACAGTGGTCTTAAGTGTTAAAACAGCCAGAAGTGTGCATATTTTGGCCTTAGTTGTCCTTGCCAAGTTGCCATAATTCTCGACTGTCATCAGTACAATCTATTGACTCATTGGTCTAATTATGGAATTAAACAGAATTAGTTTTGTTCAGAAAAAGAAAGAAATACACTTTAGGCGTGCGTGGAACATCTATTGAAGCCCTACATTTTACGGCACGAAATAAGCAAGAAGGCCCATAGTTGCATAAAAGCCTGAGGAACTCAGAATTTCTCTTCAAAATTGCAACAAGACGAACTAAGTGAAAATTATAGGTTTCATGTTCGTATGTCCTCTGATGGAAGAGGTTTACCATAAATTAGAGAGTGGAAGTTGATCATTTAATCTATGAAATGATGAGTTATCATCTCGATTATGCTCCTTTTTGGAACATATTGTTCTGAGAATTTTGGTGGCCTGTGATATAGTACCAGACCAGCGGCGGTTGCTGGACAGGAGCTGAGGCTACCTTAGAGACAGAAAAAGGGAGAGGGAGAGGGAGAGGGAGAGGGAGAGAGAAAGGGGGAGAGAGAGAGAGAGAGAGAGAGAGAGAGAGAGAGAGAGAGAGAGAGAGAGAGAGAGAGAGAGATTTGTATTTGGAAGCTTCTCACTGGTACTGGTGACAGCTTACCCAAGTCTTTCACCTCGGCTAGTATTTGTAATCTCAGTCCCCCAACTTGTCCATGCCAAATGTTATTCTACTTCTTCCTCGAACATGCTTTGAAATAGTATCATGGTATCCTAGATGCCTGTTTTCATCTGTTATTTGTAAAACTGGCTTCAAAATTATTTTTATCCTGTCCAGTCCTAGGTGGATGTATACATTTTTCTGTTTGGCTAATATTTTCATTGTCAAACTTTTCTTCTTCAGGATTTTATTGTTCGTGGTGACAAAAGCATACCCTTGTACAGGTAATTTTCTTGTTACTCTGAAGATGAAGTGTTTTCCTTCTGCTGTCTATTATGACTATTTCTCACATATAGGTTCAAATCTGCAGTCGAGTTATTGATGCTCAGCCACCCGTCACTATTGTTATCCCAAGTAGAAGCTCGAGTTTTGACATAAAATTGCGTGACGGAGACATTTCTTGGCTTGATTTTCTAGCAGAAGTCAAACATTTCAGGCAAGAACTCATTTTGTATATATGAAATTTTTGCCATTATGCTTTGTTGGTGACTTGTATAGCTTGTTCATCATCTATAAGTTATATTTCAAATTAAGAGAGCATTTTCTGCTACATACCTGATATCTTTTTCCTCTAGTCAGTGGTCGAAATTTGAGACTTTCAGACACTAAGAAATGGGCATTAAAACTCAAATGAGACGAGAGATTGGAATACTTAATCCTTATCCTTAGCGAAAAGAATATGTATGGATTGAGAGAGATGAGCCTGCTAGTTTATGGAATATGACAGCTTGGCAAATCCTCTCATATCAGCAATTGGATATAATGCTGGAACTATAAAGGTGCTAACTTGAGACAATTTCAGAACTATAGTTTTATCTGCAAACCTCTGTGGGTTAATTAGTTGGTATTACAGTTGGAGTCACGGTTACAATATCAACCATAAATCACTGGCCGCCCTTGGAGCTGGCTCACTAGAATCACTCTTCTTTGTGTTGGAAAGAACCTTGGCTTCAATTTTTGTAGTGCTAAAGCATGAGGGTTTAAACATTTAGCACGCGAGTGGATTTTTGGAGTAACCTTCAATAGTTTTTTGCTGGAGTGTTATCTCTTGCCTCCCTCAAATGGCATATGGTTTAAGTGGCTGATGGGACAGGGTTTAGTACTGTGTTGCCCACAAATAAAATTAGTACATATATAGAAAGTAGTAAAAGAGAAACATATGTTTTTGGAGCTAATTCCGTTGGAAGCAAGAGTTGTGTGGCGCCTATGTTCGTACGTATTATGAAGATGTTGGTTGGAGAACGTGCAAGTGTGGGGACCGATAGCCAAACCCTAATATGACTAAAGACTACAATACCCTTATAATAAAATGATAAATAATAGAGCTACTAAATACTAAACCCCCCCCCCCCCCCCCCCCCCCAACCAACAAACAAACAAACAAACTCAGGACGTGAGAGCAGAGTGTCGTGAGTTAGCCAAGTAGAAAGGGAAAACGAGCAACCGCAAGCAAAACAAGAAAAGAAGAGCAGCCGAGAAGCAAGAGAAGAAACTAGCTAGGTTAGAAGGAAGAGGTCTTAGTGAAGTAGTCAGCCAACTCAGGTGAGGACAGAACAAATGGAGGATGAGTAGTGCCAAACTGGAGATGTTGGCGAATAAAATACAATTAATCTCTATATGGTTCATAAGCTCATGGAAGATAGAATTGTGGGCCATTTGGATGGCGTTTCTGTTATGTCAATAAAGAGGTGTAAGGGAGTAAAAGGAAACACCCAGATCGGATAAACGCTAATAGAGCCAAACAACTTTTGCAGCAGCCTGAGACATAGAGCGGTATTCAAGTTTAGCAGTGGAGCAAGCAAAAACAAATTTTTTCTTGCTCTCCTAAGAGATGAAAGAATCCTTGAGAAAAACATAGAAGCCAAAGGTAGATTTATTTTATCAATGACATCACTTGCCCAATCAGAATTAGTATAGGCCCGAAGAGTCAACTTTGGTAGATGGTGCAACGAACATAGCCCAAGATATGGAGCAATGCCACTCAATGAGTAGAACTAGAGGGCAGAGGTAGACACAAATTGACTAACAATGTGGACTGCTAGCAATATCAGGTTGAGTCACGATAAGATATACCAAACACCCTACTAATTCCCGATGCTCTGTAGGATCGTCAAGAAGAATACCGTTGGAATTCGAGAACTTGGCATGCAATTCAATAGAGTTATCAAGAACCTTGTCATCGGTGAGGTTAGGCCGATGGAGAACATCACTTGCATATTTAGTGATAAGCGATAGCCCTCAGGGAACGATGCAACCAAAAATAACGAACCGAAATCTTTCATTTCGATCTCAAAAGAGATGAGATTTCACCTCAGTAATGGCAGCAGAATCAGAACCCGTAAAAATCATGTCATCCACATATAACAAAGAAGAATTAACCCAATAGAAGTTCGAGGAAGAAAGAGAGTTGTGTCATTTATGCTAGGTTCGAAACCAATCTAGAGAGCAATAGATTGAAACCGCTCGTACCAAGTACTAGAAGACTGTTTGAGACCATAAAAAGAGCACAACGGAGGCTAGAAGGATGAGAAAGTCCCAGGAGAGGGTGTATATAAACTTCTTTCGTAAGATACCCAATTACCCATTAAGAAAGGTATTCTTGACATCCAACTGAAAGAGATGCAACTGATGCACGGCAGCCATAGAGGTCAAAGTGCAAACAATGGTCATCTTATCAAATAGGGGCAAAGATCTTCCCGTAATCAATACCATACTCTTCAGCAAAACCTAGAAACTAAGCAGCCAATGAGACTTTTACTAGCCAACAGAGTTACCAAATCTCAAATTTGAGTTGTAGTAAGAGCAGTGAACTCATCATTCATGGCGTGGATCCAATTAGGATCATAGACTTCTTTGTAGGACTTGGGTTCAAAGTAAGCATGAATATGAGAAAGGAGGAGCAGTAGAAAGACGAGAAACAAGTACCAGTAAAGTCAAGTCTTACTGGGAGACGACGATCACAAGTATGATAACGGTGGGCTGACGGATCAGGGTTCAAAAAGGTAGATTGAGGGATGGTAGAGCAAGGAGACGGAGTCGGAAACACTGCACGATGGGGAGAGTGACGGAATAAAAGTAGAACCAGATGGAAGCAAAGATGCAATTGGAAGATTTGATGCTTCAAGAGTAGAGAGATATGCTTCAGAAGGCACATTAAATAGAAATGGATCATATGAGCCAAGTCCTCTTTAGCGAGTGCAGTTTTAGGTGGAATGGAGAAATACAACAAGACGCTCAAGAAAAGTAACATGCCCAAATGCACACTTCTTGGTCACATGGTCATAACAACGCTAGCCCTTCTTATTGATGTCATACTCTAAGAAAACATAGATGACTCAACAAGCACTAAGCCTAGCGCAATCCTGCTTTGGGAGAAGGACAAAGCAAGTAGAGCTAAAAACGCGGAGGAGGGACTAATTGGGAACCTGACCATAGAAATGCTCGTAAGGACAAGTACTGGAGAGGAGTGGAGTATGCATTTGATTTAGAAGATAAGCTGCAGTGAGCACAGCTACTACCAAGAACACAAAATGGACAGAGGAAGAAAGAATAAGAGATCGTGCAGTGTCAAAGAGATGACGGTGCTTTTGTTTGACTCAGCCGTTTTGGGTGACGAGGAATATTAGAAAAAGAAGACTAATGAATAGTCCTATGAGTTGGGAGAATCGATAACCTCGGAAAGAAAGTATTCTCTACCCAAATCTGAACAGAGGATTTTGACTGAGGTAGAGAATTGAGTTTGAACCAGAGTATGAAAGGCGCGGTAATTTTTTTTTTTTTTTGAAAGAATCAGATTTGTAAATAAACCCATCACTACCGACTGTAATCATCAACAAAGGAAACATAATAATGGAACCACCCTTTGTTACAATTGGAGAAGGACCTCACAAGTTGGTATGAACAATTTGAAAATCAAAAGTAGAAATAGAAGTACTTTTATTAAAAGGTAAAGTATTTTTACAAATTTACAACCAATGCATTTTGAAATGTCACTATAGAAATTGGACCCAAAAGATCAGATTGAACAAAAATCATACACTAGACAAATGTCCTAATCTAGAATGCTAAAAATAAAAGGGGGAGGATCCAAACAAAAAGACAATAAGACAGTGGAAGTAGACTCCACAAGAATGTGCAAGCTCTCCAGAGGGTAAAGATCACCAACTCTTTGGCTGGTCCCAATCTACTTCTTGGACGTCTAATCTTGTACAACATAACTAGAAGAAGAGAACAAATGAATCTGATAAGTGACTTATGAAAATAAGGATTAAAGACAATTGTGACACGTAGAAGACATTTGGGATGAACAATAAAGGAGATGAATGAGGGAGAATAGAACAACATAAATAACATGCATAGGAGATTCATTTGCGGTGGCAATACTAATAGGAGTAATAGGAGAAACACAATTGTTACGGAGAGACAAATGAAAAGTCATTTAATGGGAAGAATCAAAATAAAAAGTACATGTTGTGGGTAAGATACCCGTGGCATAGGAACAATACAAACAAGGATCCTGTTGGGTGGCAGTCATGAAAGTCCAAAATTGTTAATACTGCTCAAACGAGGGAGAAGGCCTGCAAGGTCTGTTGGGGGACGATGGAGCTGTTGTGGTGGCCGAGATGATGACGGAGTAATCGAATGGGAATGATTGTGTCCCTTAAAGTGTAGAAGCTTAGAACACGCATTCTTCTAGTGACCTTTCTGATGACAAAAGTTACAATGCGCCATAACAACTTGAGGTTTAGGTTATCCTGTAACCTAAATCAGATGGGAAGCCAGAGTAGGAAAGAGAGGTGTTGAGGATAGATCAGGTGGAGCAGATGCAGTGGAAAACACAAACTGAGAAGGAGATGCAAGATGCAAGATGCAACTGAAGCCACCTTGAATCTCCTTTTCTAAGCAATAAGTTCATGAATTGCACCATCTAGTGCGGGGTAAGGGAGAACGATGAAGAATAGCCCCGCAAAGGGCCTTAAACTGATCACGAAGAGCCATGAGAAATTTTACCAGTATGTATTTCTCACAGTACTGTCCTTACTAATCAAGTGTCTACAACGCAGTGGGCTCCATAAGAGCCAATTGGTCCCAATAACTTGCCATTTCATTGTAAAATTCCTGAATAGATTTACCCTGCTGGGCAGTATGCCAAATAGACATCTCAAGTTCATGCTGTTTTGCAAAATTGGACTCAAGATACATACCCTGCAAATAATCCCATACTTTCTTTGTTGTGTCATGCTTTGAAAAATTCGTACCAATACATGGTTGTACGTATTTATGAAACCAAGTAATTATTTGTGCATTTTCTCATTCCCATGTGACAAAAGTTGTTGCATACCCTTCTGCTTTAGGACCAGAGGGCATTTTTATGGAGCGGGTTACATGCCCCCACATTCCTTTAGCAACTACAAAAATTTTCATAACACTTTGACAAATAGGAGTAGTTATTCCCATTCAAACGAATGTTGATTGCTTGCATTTATTCTCAGACATGATAAGAAGGTAAATAGATGACAATAATACATGGTGTTGAACCAATAGAGGATATCAAAAAAATAAAAAAAACTAAATGGTTAAATCTTACACTGGTGAACCTGATCTCTGAGTCAAACGAAACAGATCTATCGTGGGGTCAGAACAAAACTAATATAAAACTCAGCAACACATTCAGATCTGAATCAAAAAGCACAGGATGGTGTTGTATCAAGCTTGAAGGAGTCACAGGAATGAGAAGGACCGGTAAGGCTTCGCAAGCATAGAGGACATCGGTTGGTGGTCAAAAAACCTCTTTGTCGTTGCTGAGTTGCAATCTAAGTTGTTGGTGCTGACATAGGCACACCAGTTGTAAAACGAAGGATCACCAGTGCTTGGACATCGGCGATGATTCGCCAGTGATCGTGTGACGTCGGCAAGGCCCTGCGAAGGGTTTGAGGGTTCACAGATGGTTGGTCTGACAGAGGATAACAAGGGAGGAGGCGATTTCAGCAACGGCGATTCCTGATGCAACGAGGAGAGAAACAGAGGCCTACTGCTGCTACTCCGATGACGTGCAATGTCGGTACGACTCTAATACCATGATAGAATAGGAGAGACGTGCAAAGTATTGATATATTGCGAAAGATAGGGTTTATGTAGACTAAACATATTCACCTTAGACAAACCCTAATACGACTAAAAGACATAACAGATGCATTTTTTGTTACTGAATCTATAAATACTGCGCTACTAAATCTACCAATAACAGATGTGAGTCATTGTTTATTCACCTTAGGCCTGCCCTTACAATAAAATGAGAAATAACAGAGCTACTAAATCTACTGAATACTGCGCTCACAGGGACATCCTAAAGTTATTTTAGCTCCTTGGATTCAACATTTGTTCATGTTGAGATAATCACGATGCGATTCAGTGTTTGTTAGCATCCTTTCCAGTTTTATAAAATTTGTGGCTATTTACGCGTCAATGCTGGTGCTGTAATTGTTTGCAGAGAAGTTGAATTTGTTGCAGTTGAACAACCCGTTGAAGCATTCACAAATATCCTTTTCTCTTCGGGAACTACAGGTAACGAAAAGTTTTTAAGCATTTTGATTTGTATATATTTTCGATTTTTTTATTTCCTTCTCATGTACAGAATGATGTCTCCAAGATCCATAAATTCCTTGATCAAACCATGGTCGCCAGTGTTGGTTCAGTATGGTTTTTGGTATATCAGAAATGAAATTCTTAAACCTTACAGCTTTGTTAATTTCGCTGAAGTTGGGCATGATATCCTTAGCATTGAACCATGTCTAAACTTTCTTAGACATTTCGTTTTTCTGTTTTCTTCTTTTGATACATATGTGATAGCTTTTCTCTAACTTGTAAAACCATTCCATGCTGACTTATATATCAGCTAACAAGTCACTAGATAAATGAAATATGGCTTTGTTGGTCCATATCCAATGCCTGTGCTTTTGTAAAATTGGCCGAATACTGAGAGATACCTCATGCACATACTAAATTGACCGTAGATGCTTAGAGAAGGCAGCTAATGTTATTGATTCTTGGAAATTAAAATCCTTGGCCATCCGCATCTTGCCAATGTTTTCTTGTTTCCATCTATTTCGTACTAGGTTTTCATATTTTTTGTACTGTCGGATGGCTTGGCATATTTTTTGGGCCCATTTCTTAAACGTTTAAGCTTTTGTGTTAATTCGTGATCTAACATGTTGTCAAAGCATTGATTTTCCAGAGGTTTTGGGTTCTAGTGTGTGTGTTTGTTTTTGTGGCCCATTGCACTCTTCTTATCTGCTTGCTTTATGCTTCTCTCTGTGGATGGATGTGCATCGTGGATGGATGCATGTCTCCACATGCAAGACATGTTACATGTGAGGACGGTGTTGGATAGCTTCATATAATTTCTTGGGTCTATTTCCTGGCAATCTTCTTTTCAGAAAATTTGTGGTCTACCATTTTTATATGCTTCCAACGGGTTTCTTTGGGCTTCTTACAGTAAAATCTAGCCATGCAATTGTGGTCAATTATTTTGTGCTTCATCTCAGTTTATTCTGTTAGTGTATTTGTTTTCGTGCATTTGGAGATGAATTCCTTATCAATATGTTGAACTATATTAATTGTTTGATTGGCTGCTACTGGCCAACGAGCAACTGGTGGGAATAAATGCACCTAAACAAAAACGGGCATGCATAATTTGTACGCGATTTAAGTTTTTGACAAGGAGAAAGATGATTCAACTACTGAAGATGTTTAAGTTGAGAATAGTTGCCTCTTGCTAATACATGCAGGGAGTTTCCTAGTAATTAGCTTTTTGATGCACTAACAGATTCAACGAGACCTTTACCTTTCAAATGGGAGAAGAATTCTTTTAGTTATTTTAGGGCAATGAAAAGACTGAATCATCACATGTACATTTGGCAGTGGCAGTAAGTTGAAAATGCTTAAGGAACCATGGCTCCAGCAAACAAGCCTGATTATATTTGCTTATGGTGTAGGGGAGCCAAAGGCAATACCATGGACCCTTGCAACACCTTTCAAAGCTGCTGCAGATGGTTGGTGCCACTTGGATATCCGCAAAGGCGATATTGTTGCTTGGCCTACTAATCTTGGATGGATGATGGGTCCTTGGTTAGTTTATGCCTCTCTCTTGAATGGGGCATCAGTGGCTTTATATAATGGATCTCCCCTTGGTTCTGGCTTTGCCAAATTTGTACAGGTACCATTCTTTTGTCACTACTGCTAGTCTGCCTTCATTTGATCTTTTTGTTGGTTGTACCTTGTTATGCAGAGTTAATTTGGTCTTACTAGGTCTATTAGGTACCCCGAGGAGTTTTAAGTCTTTCAACTACGCTTGATGCAAAGAAGTGCAAACTATCTTCACAAAATACTTCATCAATTTCATGTGTAATTTTGCATTATAAGACAAAGAGGAGCCGTAAAGTTTCCGTGGATAGCAATGTTTTGTAACTTCGTCTCTGTACTTAATTTATGATGGTCACTCTGTTATGGTGTACACGTGGCAGAGCAAATGTTCCCTTGGTTTCGTGGCGGCTCTGGAAATTTTTGTTCGCATAGTCCTTAATCAAAATATGATAAAACAAAGATGGAATTTAATACATTGAAAACAAAGTAATAGTATTATTGTTTCTTTCATTCTATGCTTTTCTGAATTGCGTGAAAAATTGTTGTTGCCTTCTAAGATAATTGGCCTGGTGACTTACATAATAAGAGGGGAATTCAATGAACTCTGAAACAGCGATTATTGATAGCGATTATCCACAGCCTCAGACAGCTCTTATGTGTTCCTATGCCCACTATATCCAACTTAATCAATTCCAACTCTCCTCTCTCTCTCTCTCTCTCTCTCTCTCTCTCTCTCTCTCTCTCTCTCTGTGGCCTTAATATCAGAACAGTGAACATGATAATTATGAAAAACATGCTACAACCTTACCACCTTTAAAATCAAAACCACCCCAATGTTCTTTGGCCACATAGCCTTGACCATCTTTTATACACCGTAAGAACCTAAATCCACAATATATTGAGGTCCTTTTACAAGCATAGGTCTAATTTTTTAACTGCTCTCGGGGTATTTGAGCTTGTATACAAGTGTTTTTCACGCTCGTCCTAGCATGAAACATCCTGACTAAATTGTCAAGGATGGTGGCCGTGAGGACATAGGTTTTAAATTGTTTAGTGTGGAAATCAATTGAAAAGTTTTGGTTATCTTAATGCTATGTATTGTGTTATCTTAATATGTGCTATATATGGTGTTATATTGAAAAGTTATTTATGGTGTTATATTGAAAAGTTGTTTAAGGGATGAATTTTTGTGGAGGGAAATGGTTGCTCCATGTACACATATGACACATTTGTGAAATTTGTGTATTAGTCACTGACTTTTTGCTTATGCTTGTTGTTTATCAAGTTCATAGAAGTGCTGCTAAAATACCATCAGTTAATTGATATATATTGCAGGTCGAATGAAACCAAAATATGTGTCTTGGTGGGTGATATCCGCTAGACATGATTGCTGCCTCCATAGCTTAGTTATAAGTGATTATAGTTCTTGACCTTAGTATCTTTTACAAGTAGTGCTTGTTTATGGTACTACACTGAGGTCCTGTCACACCCCAACTCCGAGGCATGAATTGAGCAACAACCAAATATACACGATTGCGAAATATGAATAATAAAACCTCTTCTGTTACATCAATTCCATATAAAGCAATTAAACAATTAAAGAGGGCCCACATTGCCCAAATAATCCAATATCTTGACATAACAAGAAAATAAACCTATTCTATTCTTCCATCTCCTGACCTCCCCTAGGCTCAACATCAGTTCCCGTAAGGGTTGAACACAACACATAAGCCGAAGCTCATATAAGATGCATGATGAACACAAGTTTAAAGCAGTCTAAAACATCTTGCATCAAAATGTATTAGTTTTGGTTCATTCAAACAATATATAGTTCGCAAATGATTTGATGTACAATAAGTACTAATGAAAACCCTATGCATCATGTGCGGCCAATGCAACCCTATCCTACTCGGACTTGAACCAGCGCAACCCTTGGACTTGAACCGAGTGAAATTTACGGACTTTAATCCTTATGTCAAGTTCACGAACTATAACTGACGGGATCACCCAAATTTGGAAACACTTGCGGCCTTTCACCGAGGAACTCTAACCCATAGTCGGGTTCTCGAACTAACACTGATGGCCACCGCTCACGTGGTCAACCTTTTACGGATTGACAATGATGGAGTCACATAAATACTAAATAAAAAAATCACCGACCGACCATGACTATGCATATGGACTCTAACCACTATCACATAACCATGCGAGTGTCACAATGCTAATTTAGAATCAACACATTCAAGTAATTCCAAAATATCCACTCAATGGCCTTAGTTTAAGAAAATAATCTTCGTAACTGGTTACATAGGGTCCTGACCGGTTCAAAGTTTTAACTCTAAAATAAGTTGTAAACAAGCTTGACTCGTTAGGAATCAACACTGGAAGAAATTTCCATTTGTCTCTGGAAAATAAAAGGTGTTTCATCAATCCTTACGGTTAAGACACTCTCTAACCAGTCAGGATTTGTCACTAGAATAATTTTGAACCACTTCTGACAAGTTAGGATGACCCCTTGACCTGTCGGCCTTCCGTAAAGTTATAAAATACTCCTAACCGATTATAGGTACAGTCTGACCGATCAAGCTTACTTTGTCGTGAAAACTATTGCTATGCGAATCTGATGCAAATCAAACCTAATTTGATGAAACAAACACAACGTATTGCATAGATCCAACACCCAAAACACGATACAAAATGTAATAAATTACCTTAAACTCAAGTTCATCACAAATCTTGTCTCAAATCCGTCGATCCTCCAAGCCCTAGCATATCGCAATCCGCTCGTTCGTCCGCGAACACATGAATACCTGGTTCAATCTCTGCTTTCGACACCGGTTTGATGCTTCCTTGTTGCATTTTTTGAGAATGAGGAAGTTAGACACACGTCTCCTCGATCAAACTCTCACGAATATGGTTTGGAGGCTTTCTAGGATTTTCTCTCTCCCTCCGAACGTTCAAAATTCTCAATTGATGGACATAGAGATCCTGATCACAGGGTCGAGCACATTACTTATTAGATTAGCATGATGTCCTTAAACTTTATATCAACCGTTTCTTACTCAGCGGCTAAGCCCCTTTCATATAACACTATTGTGCTGCAGGATTTCTAAAACCTTAGTTTCATGTCCTGATCTGAAAATCAGAGTTTGCCATCTCATCCAGTCAACTTTTCATTTGTTTTCTTGACGTAGTCTGAAATCCTCTACCGGCTGAAGTACTTTTTTGAATCAAGGCCCAAAATTTGCTACCATGGAGAGAGAGAGGAGAGAGGGGGGGTTATGTTTCTGATATGTTCTGTTGTAGTTTTGTCCTATCTTTTGAGACTCCTCTTTTATTTCCTATTCATTTGAACCTTTGACTTTTGCAGGATGCTAAAATAACAATGCTTGGTGTTATCCCAAGCATTGTAAGGACATGGAAAACTACAAATTGTACAGATAGATATGATTGGTCAGCAATCCGGTGAGTGTAAGTTTTGATATTACTCTTTTTTATCTGGTTTGTTCTTTCTGCAGCAGTTAAATATGTCCACATACCCCCTCGTGTCCCTAGCTAGTCCATTTTTTCGATTTATGCATTTCCCATAATAAACGTCCATTTTGACAAGCCAACAAACAAAAAATGGATAGGTTTCCTCTTTTACTCTCTCTCTCTCTATTTTACTCTTTCTCTTTTGAAGCGAAGTGATTGCCCCTTAATTAGTTCAATTACCCAAAGAGATGCTTGCGTTTTAACTCTTGGCCCAAGAGTGACCCCATGGGTGTTCATCAGATGAGCATCACTTTAAAAAAAAATAATGATTGTATCTCCTTAAATAGTTAGATTCCTAGAAAGGGACCAAGAAAGAGGGACAAAAGCAGGAAATAAATATGGCCTGCTTAGCTTGCGTGGCTGGGTTATCCGGGGTATGCATGCTCATTGTATATGTGAACTGACTCAGCTATATTACATTGTACGTATGTTCTGGTCTTTCCTACAAAAACGTTCTGTTTGATTTTTTATTTCCTCTTCTAAATTTGGTAGTTGCTTTGGTTCCACTGGGGAGGCGTCTAATGTAGACGAATATCTATGGCTCATGGGGAGGGCTCAATACAAGCCTATTATCGAGTATTGTGGTGGCACAGAGATTGGTGGGGGATTTGTCTCTGGGACATTGTTACAGCCTCAATCTTTGGCTGCTTTTAGCACACCAGCTATGGGCTGCAGTCTGTTTCTCATTGGCAATGACGGAATTCCTCTCGTAAGGACCTTTCGACCTTATATTTCTGAAGGAACACGGACCATCTGCTTAACTACTTACAGCAAGAATGCTCAATTTACCACCATTTTATGCTATACATGTTTCATGCCTTCTTGTGATTTCCTATGCATTTTAGAGCAACCCAGTTTTTTCATCTTTTGTGCCATTTTCGAATTGCTGTTTTCCAGGTTTTATATTCGTACATTAGCCTATTAAAAGACATCACTTTCCTACTAATTATGCACAAAATAGTTAAGAACAGCATGCATGACTTTTTTTATTTATAAAGGGTATGTCATCATGGATTTTCTGGCTTTGTTGTTATTTGTGGTGAATGAAGGTTGTCGTGGTACTCACCAGTGTTTTTTACGTTTCATAACATACACCTCTAACATGTTTTCCAAATAAAGTGTGTTCAGTTTTATTTGGTATGCATAACCTTGTATCTTATTGCCCATGTCTATTATGAAACTTCATGCAAACTTTCCAACCCATCCCTAATCAAAGTTTGTTTCGTTCAGTATCTGTATAACTAACAGTTCCGTAACCTTGTAGGATGTGGAAGTGTGGAACTGTTGTTGTACTACTACCGTTCTATTATCCAATTCGTTTTTGACTGACAATTAAATCCAACCAACCGTAATCTTTGAATAATATCGATACATTTATGCTGATCATTCAAACTACTTTCTCATACCATCTTCTGTAGCCACCAAATGTTCCAGGACTTGGTGAATTGGCTCTTGGTCCCCTGATGTTTGGAGCTTCAAATACACTGCTAAATGCTGATCACTATAATGTCTACTTTGAACAAATGCCTGTTTGGAATGGAAAGGTAAGCTAAGCATCCTACTTGTAGACAAACATGGTATTTAACTCTGTTGTACATATCAGGATGATTTTCGTCATTCAGGTTCTAAGAAGACATGGGGACGTGTTTGAGCTTACTTCTAGAGGATATTATCATGCACATGGTCGGGCGGACGATACAATGAATCTTGGAGGAATCAAGGTGTGAATTATTCTTAATATCTGGCCTGTGCAATATAAATGTTGTGTTATGTGTATGTTTAGGAGCCTGGGCATTCAGCAAGTACAAATTATGTTATTTAAAAGCTGGTGTTTCTTGATTGACCCCTGGAGTCCTGGACTACATGCACTGAGACTGAAATTGTCATTACGTTGCTACCTACTAAGAGATGATCCATGTATGCCAAATGGTTGCATCATGACTGGAAACTTCCTCAAGCATTCTTATAAAATGCTCATGGTTCTCCATAATACAGCTCTATTGTTTGTCATATACTCCGTATTAGCTACAAATGGATTTTTAGTCTGTCTTTGGCTCTTGGATTTGTGAAAGGATGCATTTGCGTTATAATTGGATCAAGGATATTTCGTGGGATTTGTCAAGAAGAAGGAAAATGATATGGAAACCAAAGAACAAAATTAGCTTTTTTAACTATGCACTTTCGTTTGTGTTTCCCTTTCCCTCCACAGATCTTTGATCCGACAACAGCGAGCAGTAGGGAAGCGAACAAAATATTTAACTTTACTACCTTAACTTGATATCTTGATATATCTTTACACTTAACTTTTGTTTTGCTTTCATAAATTGCTCCACAAATCCGTGTTAAATGCAGCCATCATGTAGTATGCCTCATGCACAAGGAATGGGGTGCCAGTGTAAGCCTTACCACCTCGGAATTCAAATTTAGAATGGCTCCAGCTAGTTTAGAAGATGATATTTATACTCCTGGATCCTCACATTATGAATTGAAACACCTTTCTTTCCATTACTGTTAGGACTGATGAATTGACACTGTAAAGACACCAGCGACATTCATGTTATTAGTTTGACTGGTGTATGAAAAATTAGAGGGTTACTATATATTTGGAGGCCCCACCCTATGTATAGAATGGTCTAAACTATATTTTCTTGAGTATTGGCAGGTAAGTTCAGTAGAGATTGAGCGCATTTGTAATGCAGTTGACGACAACATCCTTGAGACAGCAGCTGTTGGGGTGCCACCTCCGGGAGGTGGTCCTGAGAGGCTGGTCATTGCTGTTGTTTTCAAGGATTCAAGTGACTCGGCCCCAGATTTAATTAAGTTGAGAACATCATTTAACTCTGCACTGCAGAAGAAATTAAACCCTTTCTTCAAGGTATAAACAAACAAACTAATGTTGAAATATTTTGCATAACGTTTTCTTTCTACAATGCATTATTAATGCTAACAATTGCAGGTTTCTCATATTGTGCCTGTCTCATCCCTACCACGGACAGCAACAAATAAGGTTATGAGACGGGTTTTGCGGCAACAAGTTGCTCAAATTGACCAGAATTCTAAAATTTGATATGTCATTTGTTCCTAATGAGTGCACTTCACCAAGCCTTTAAAGTCCATGCAAATTGTTTTCGTCTCATATTTGAGTGATGAATAAGGATGAGAACAGGTGAATATGTGTGCCCCCAGGAAAGAATCAGTGATTCTCCTAATACATTTCTGGACAGCTTCTATCTAGTGTGTATTGGGTATTAAAACTTTTCAGTTTTTCTTCTCCCTTCCTGTCGTCCTTATTTCAATTTTGGGAGCTTGACCCGTTTATTGACTTTTGTGTGGGCTTCTCCAAACTTCTGAATCTCACAGATTATTGTGAGTGTTGAACAATACCTCAAGAGAATGGAATAAACTCTCTGATACTAGCGACGGAAACTCTCTCTCTCTCTCTCTCTCTCTCTCTCTCTCTCTCTGTGAAAAAAATCAAATAATGTCAACCTCTAAATTATCTCAACTCATAAAAAAGGCTTTCATGATATTGTTTCCTTGTGAAATCGTAATAAATCTTCATCCTTACTTCGTATTAATAATCATGATCTCTATGCAAACTTAACAAGATTGCAGAACTTAGTGAAGCATAATTACTCAAATACTGAATGTGATGACTATTCTGTGGGCCTGTGGCATGTGGAACTACGGAAGCAGAATAAGCGTACTATAAATAGTAATTCTTTCAAAAGCAATTGAAGCGAAACCCATGTAGAGTATGGAGTAAATTTTTCAATACGCTATTTTAATGTATGTAACATTATAAATTTAAAAAAGTAATTATCAGCCTCTCTAGATGTAACAGTTGAGAATTTCTAAAGTCTTAATTTAACAAATAAATTATCAAGTCAAATTTTAAGAAAATATCAATTGAAATATCATTTTGACTCACAATAACCTAACTTAGGAGTCAAACCCTAAGTAATCCTTACCACGAGTCAAAGTATTAAAAGACAGCTTTAAGAAACCTTGTTCTTGTTATAAAAGTAAAGAAAGTAAATGAACAACAGAAAATTAGATAGAAAATATATATAGCGTCTTCAAAATTCTTTAAGAACTACAAAGAAAGAAATCGATGTTCATGATCAAAATTTTCTTATTGAAATACTTTTTACTCTTGCATTATTTTTTACACTGGTTTTTATCTGTATTTTTTAATTATTAAAGCTAAAACAGGATTCTCCTCATAAAGTTCTAGGGACTTATCCTTGTAAATAAATAAACATGGATGACTATAGTGTAAGTGTGTATTCATTGCACCCCTTGATACATGACAAATTTGTAATGTGTATTGTACTTTTTTTTAAAACACATGCCAGTACAAAGACACAAAAATAATGTTCAGATTGATGATCTGTATTTTGATCCAAGTCACCGGATCAAAATAATCTTAGACGCCATTAATATGAAATTTCTTTTGTTAGGGTACACAGTACACACTATTCTTCCTTGTAATATAAATTTTAGGGAGACTTGGTCAAAAGTCCATCTGAATGGAATTTTAATTCATTAAGTCCATCTCAAACTAAATTATGGGCGGAAGTATTTTTTGGGCATAAGTTTCAAAAATACATTTTTAGTAAAACACGCGATAACGTTATCTATTCGTTAGATAACCCTTTTAGTAAACACGCGATAACATTACTTGTTTGTTAGAAACACGTGATAACGTTATCTGTTTGTTAGATATCCTTTTAATAAACACACGATAACATTATCTGTTCATTAGATATAAAAATAATAATTTCATTAGATAAAATTACCTATTAGTGTTTATCAGTTAACATTATCTGTCATTTTTAACAGATACCTAATAAATAACTTTATCTTTTTTATTAGATCACTATATCTGTTAGTGTTTATCAGTCAATATTTCTATCGATTTTAAACAGATACCTTAACAAATAACATTATCTATTAGTTTTCAAAGTAATAATGTTATCAGATAAAATTATATGTTTTATGTTTTCTAATTTAACTAAGATATAAATCAAACCAACATATGATGTTATCTGACTCGCCTATTAAAAAAATAGCTTTATCTTTTAGTTTTGAAACGATTATTTTATTAGATAAAGTTACCTGTTTAGTGTTTATCAGTTAACATCATCTATTATTTTTCACAGATATATTAACAAACAACGTTATTTGTTAGTTTTTGAAATAATAATATTATCAGATAAAATTATCTATTCGCGTTCAAGGTCAAATCTGTTTATAAAAAGACCTCTTGCGTTAAAACTTTTCAAACCATGGACCCTGACTCATAAATTAAATTAACATGTCCTTAATGAGCTAAATCAATCCAGATTTGCCATTTTGACCAATTTTCGTAAAATTTAAGGAGGATAGAGAAAAGTTCTACACTAAAAAATACATATTGAATTTAAAGTAATCTCAACTACTTATGTGAAATATTTTTTTCTAAGGGCCTCATCCATTGATATAGATTTTAGGGAGCAAAAAGAAAAAATCTACAACCAAAAAAGTAGAATGGTCACTGTTTTAAAATAATCTCAACCATTGACGTAAAATATCTTTTTGTAAGGTATACATCATCTTTCTTTCTGATAAAAATATTAGGGAGAAGGAAAAAAAATCCACACAAAAAAAAAATATTAAATCAAAATAATCTCAACCATTGACGTTAAATATCTTTTTATAGGACGGGTAACATATTCTATTGCAACATAGAATGTAAAATGTATTTTTGCAGGGCTCACAACATCTGGAGGAAAAGAAAATGTTGGGCCATTATTCTAATTTGGAGTGGGCTTTGTTGCAAGTCTAGAAACTAGTGGGCCCTATACCGAATCGCTATTTATCTCTCTCCATTTTAACTGAAATTCGATCCAAAATTCAAAATGCAGAACTAAACGAATATAAAAAGAATTACAACAGATTATACTTAATACATAAGAAATAATAAAAATATATAATATGTCAATGTTACACAAATACACGTATTATATCCTAAATAATAACAATCTAAAAAACAATAAAACCAAGTATCAGCTAATTAAATATACACCAAGCCCATCAATAATATTGCATGCATGCATGCATGGCATGGTATTACTCGATCAATATTATCACCATCAGTTAGTATTTTCAAGCGTATCCCCTCTTGTATTTCGAGTAGCGATTGTTTCGAAGGGCACAACAGCCGACGCTGTAGACGAGGATGATGAAGACGAGGATGCAGGAGTTAATCGCCGCCAATAGCCGCCAGTCCTTCTTGATGGAGGCTAGGAAACCGGCCTTGCATGACTTGCAGTCGTAGCACAGAGCTTCCTGGTTGTTGCTCCATGTCTTGCAGTCTGTGTCTGGCACTGCTGCTCCTGTCTTCGGGATTGTCCAGAATGTTGCGTTCTTGTACTCGTATCCGCAATATGTTGGTGGCTTGCAGCAACCCGACTGTAATGAATAAGTGAATAAAATTGGATAGCCGTGCTTGTTAACACATATCTTATAAATGTACGTCGAGAGAAAAAACCGTTACAAAATTTCAAAAGACTTTGGATATTTTTAAGTGAATAAATTTGAGATACGGATGGGTCTCACCGTAGTCAAAAAGCCTTTTACTCATACATGCCATTATGTTTACGACTCAAGAGTCTCCCTGTCTCCCTCTATTCATGACATGAAACTCAAAGGTATCCGAAGTTTTGCATCCTAAAGAACTCTTTAGCTCTATAAATTGGAGTCTCATTTTATGATTTTGAGAACTGCTAATTCGGACTGCAAGATTGAAAATTTCCAGCAACATTCTGTCTACCCTTCATATATCGTTGTTTTTTGTCGGAGAGATGCAGACGAAGATCGATATTCCTACGTCCGATTGAGCCGTTTTACCCTTAGAGACAAACGCTGATCATTGTGATCCTTCAACACCCACAATAAGGTGGTGAATCAGTCTTAAGAAGACTGTGTATACACATGATTCGGTTCAGTATCGTATTGATTTACATACTGATTTTACAATTTATACTGTTCATTTTATTTTGATTCGATTTGTAACTTCGGTATGGTATGTAACTTGTCTCGATATCAAATGCATATATATTTTCTGAAACTCCCGACTATACTTCAAATTATTTTTTCCCTACAAACAGTAAAGGTATGGATAATTGGGTTTTGTTCTCAATTAGCTGAAAAACACTATTACAACATCATCTTTGCGGATGATTCTCTACAAAATTTTAAAGCATGCATGTATTTGGCTTTTTGTTATACATCATCCAAAAGAATTTGATCCTTTTGAAGATCCAAAAGATGATTTGATGGAAAAGCATAAAGAGAAACAACTTTTTAGCAAGTGAGAAAATTAAAAACAATGGTACAAAAGGGTCATACCCACTACCAAAATCTCCAAAACTTAGGATAAGGTGTGAGATTTGGCCATGATCTTGATTCAGTAGCATATATGGGATATTTAAAGAAAAAGAGACTTTATAAGATTACAATGCATGCATTCAAAAAAGCTGATAGTTACATCTATATATTCTACTCCTTATTTGATTTTAAATATATTCAAGGCAAAATTAGTATCATAAAAATGAAACCCTGACATCATCACTAACATTGCTGTCATTTAAAAACATAATTGTTATATTTAAAAATTAAAAATATATAATGTTTTTCACCAAATAAATAAGTATTGTGTATCGCCAAGTTTTTCACAAATATACATATTCATGAACTCTATTTGTATTACGCAATGTATTATCTTCTAAAGAATGAGAGTTGTACGTTAAATAACTAGAATGCACGTAAGAAATCTAATTATAGCTGAATTTAATTACGTGTAGGATCGAGTTATGTCGAAAACGGATCGATTTTGTGTCTAACCCAATAGATTGTGACTTAAATCTTGATCCGTTTGATTGTGTCCGTGACAAAAAAAGACCATCCGAACACACAAATATATTCGAAATTGTTGGATACACGTAGAATTCTTAATAATTTAAAAGCTCCACGTGTATACACCGGTTTCGAATGTATATGTGTCCTTGGTCTTTTTCGAAGGAGAAAGAGAAAAGGGAAAATTACCTGGGTAGGAGACAAACTTCTCTTGTTGAAGGTCTCAGCAGTGTCATGAGGGTACCTACGACCAAGGTTCGAACAGAAATTAGAATCAACCAAACAGCTCTTAATCTCAGGCCAACTCTCATCATTCACAGCGTAATTCTGCAACCAATTTGAGAAATCCCCAAGACGATACTCCTTAAACCCTCTCCCAGAAACCGCCTGCCCCACGCCCTTGTTCGTAACCATGATGGTGAACACGGTGAAACATATCATCCCAACTATCAACACAAACATGAAGAACAGGTAGATCCAGAGGAGGGGATTGACGCGGCAACACGAACCGACGAGTCCGAGCAATGAGATGACAAAGAGGGCGCAGCCCAGGAAGAGGAGCGGCTGCTGGAGGGTTTTCTGGCAGGCGGAAGAGGAACCGCCGTGGTTGATATAGAAGAAGACGGAACCGCCGAGGGCAAGGAGGGATAGGAGAAGGGTAATGATGTTGATGAACCCGACGAAGCCGTTGCTGAGGCGAACCATGATGATGATGATGATGATGATGATTGTCAGTCAGATCTCTAGAGAGAGAGACAGAGAAGGAATCCCAACTCTAGGGACCCGATGGGAAGGGGAATGCTGGGGATGTGTTTTTTTCTGTTTTGTTGGTGATATGAGAGAGAGAGAGAGAGAGAGAAGGGATGGCTAGGAAAAGGAGGAGACTCGTGTGTGTTTTTGTAGGTAACTGCTACTCCCTCCCTCCCGATTTCTTTGTCCATTTTTTAACTTTTACATGTCCCAAAATATTTGTTTAATTTTAAAATTGACTTGTAAAAATTATCTTAATGCCCTCCTCTTTTTTAAAAACTCACACATTAAAAAATGTGTCATCTTATTTAATACTAAAAAGTCAAGAGTATTATGGGAAAATTAAAACTTAAAAGAGCAATCATTGTGTTCTATTAAGTTGAAATTTCGAGAATGGACAAATAAATTGAGACGGAGGGAGTACTATTTATTTTTTATTGCATTTCAATGAGAAAACTCCAACTAGATAGTACCGCAATGACAACGTGACGACGTTTAGTAATTTGTACACGGATTTGAAACCTGGGTGAGTACCACGCGTGTTGAAAAGTGAACTTCCACTGGGTGAATGTTTGGGAGTGATTTTGGAAGTATTTTTGGGATTATGAGATCTTATTCTAGAATTTTTAGGTGTTTAAGATGTTAATTTTAGAATTTTAGTTATGGGATTTTGATTGTGGAATTATAAAAAAAAAAAAATTTAGAGCCGCAATCTTAAAAGTAGTTACAGAGCTATTTTTTAGATTTTAATTTTAGATTTTAAAATTTTGTTATCATTCTAGTCATAATTGTTCATCCACAATCTAACAATTTGACTATACTATCAAATATTTCACAGATTCAAAATTTATTTCACACAATTCTATCGAACACTTCACAGATTCTGATTATGAGTTTTTAGAATTAGAATCTCAGAACTCGAAAACACCTCAAAAGATCTCTTCCAAACACGCTCTTGGAATGTTGGGTCCATACCAGGATAAACCATATCAGACACTGCCTCACCTTTTGCCCTAAACTATTGGCTCCATTTAGACTGTTTATTATTAGTATTATTTTTTCGTCCTTACTTGAAATATTTTTGGGGATACTTTTTTTTTTTTTTTATCTATTAGTGTTAGCTAGATTTTCATTCCATCATCTTTTAATGGTTATATTTTGATCAAAAAGATATCTAAACTACCTTAGTTTTTAATTTGGCACAATTTCAGCACTTTACCCCTTAAAAAATGGGATACAATCATGAATTTGTCATATTAGTTTCAACACCCAAAAACTGAGTTTGCTACCCTCCATAATTGTGATGGTAAATTTGCATATTTTTTCTATATGTAATGATAATAAATTTTCTTACCTGATGATTAATTTGTTATGGTCAGTAATAAATTTGTTGCCCTCTATAAACATGATGGTAAATTACAGATCTTTTTTGCATGTGATGATAAATTTGCTTACTTGACGGTTAGTTTGTTAAGGTCGGTTGTAACTTTACCGCTCTCTATAATTGTGATGATAAATTTGCGTATTTTAATGATTTAAATTGTTATAAAATTCTTTGTTTTTATGTGATGGTAACTTTGTAAATCATGGTAAATTTTTACAAAATCTTTCGTTATATTGCTCAAATCAATATCATCCTAAAATAGATATATGCTAAAATAAGGAACAACAGTAAAACAAACTTCAATCATTCCGTAATAAAAACTGTCTTCGGAAAATATTGTTCATATTTGACGATGAAATTCTCTTTGTAACTTGCAACACTTGATTTTCTTTTTTATATATTTAAAATTCTTTTCGATTAGTTTGGGGGAGGATGAAAGCAAGAACTTCGGATTCCAGTGAACCAATATACGAAATTAAAAAAATCTCAGTGATATAGGATGATGAGTATACCAAATTAGATCTAGAAGGATAAACACAACAAATTCAGATTCTATGAACAAATACAAGATCAATAAAATTTTAGTCACTTAATATGATTCCGGTGAATATCTTTCGGGATTCCGGTGGATAACTTTTGAAATTCTGGTGAATATCTTTGGATTTTTATGAATATCTTTTTAATTCACATAATATGTTTTACCATATTTGTTGCAACTTTCAAGCCTAATTTACAATTAAATTTTTTAACCTACCGAATTGGAGATTATATATTTTCACTTAAAAGATGATAAAAAAGTAAACTAACACTAAAAACTAATGGTAAAAATGTCAAACTATGTAAAAATAATATCAAAACATAATTTGAAAATTCTAATGGGATGAAATCTACACAGCGTAGGCTCATAGGATCGTAATTTAAATTATCCTATTTAAAGTCGTGCTCTTATTTGTTATTTGATTATGCTTATTTAATTTTAATATAATGTGATTATATTTCGTGAGTTTTAATTACAACTCAATCAACCACGGTTTAAAAACTGTGATTAACACATGATGATTACGATTTTTACTGTGATCTGTATCTATTATTTTATAGTGAGGTATCTCTAACTGTCACGCTCTCAATTTCAAACATATATAATCACCATTTACTATAATTAAAATCTCACAAATATTCAAAGGATGGGAGGTTAGCCGTATCTTCGTACATTTCTCATTTAGTTTCTTTTATTCATGTTCATAATATTGTTATAGATTTTTCTACTGGAATGTATAGCTCACCCTATCATTTTCAAATATTCTATTGGGAGTTTAGTATGGAGTGCTTGAAGTGCATGAGATGATGCATCTTTTTGGTGAGCTACATTGATAGTGTCATTTGTATCTCACTGACTCATTTTAAAAAGTGTAATGACCTTTACATGTCCTGTCTATTTTGGGATCCAATAATGTAAACATTTAACTTTGGTTTTTCATGGGATATACGTAGCGAGCCGAGAATTGCCCATTTTTATATAATACTCTTAAACTTGAATTTAGCATTATTTCCATGGATGAAAAAATTTGAGAACTTCGGGTTTATCTTTAAGTATTTGTGAGGTTTTAATTATAGTAAATAGTGATTATATATATCTGAAATTGAGGGCATGACACTAACCATGAATCATTGTGGGTAAAGCTTATATCCAACAAATACAACCCTAGAAATTTCCCTCGTCTTCCAGAAATGACTTCAAGAAGGAAGGTCTCACAGGTGTGTACTGACATATGTAATATCAATAACTCTTCAGGAGGTATTGGAGAGTTTATGGCCGGTGAGTTTAAATTCAAAGTGTGCAGAGGTTAATGCTGTATTGATCCTTGAATTGCTGAAAATAGCTTGATTATTTCTTATCTCATTCCAGAAAGAAGCCATGGTGTAGAATATTCTTATTCAGAGCAATGGCTTTCAATAGAGCTTGCAATTTAGTCGGCCTTTGAGGAGTTGGGAAGTTGACCAGCCGCAGTCTCGACTCCAACAATTGAACTCTCTCTCTTGATCTGGGGAAGGATGACTTTCTGCTGTGGAAGTGGTCCTGCAATCAAGTCTTTTTTGTCAGATCAACATCTTTAACTTGGGAGTCTCAAATCAACTTAAGGGGCAAAAGGCAAATCATCTTCTGGAGTCAATGCTCATTTTGCTGCTGTCATGTTGAAACAATTGGTCATCTCTTCTTACAATGCTTATTTTCTTGGAAGGTTTGGTGCATAATCTTCCAATGGTGGGAGTATTGAATGGGTATTGCCCCGAAGGTATAGTCAATCTCTCAGAATTTTGGTTTAACTCTACATTTATAAAATTGGAAAGGAGTAAGTGGGAGGCCTGCTTTTTTGCCTCCATCTGGTTAACAAGGAACAAAATAATCTTTTCAAACTTGTCTCCTCAAATTGAAGAAATTGTTGATGTTGTAAAGTTTATGAGTAGCCTCAGCTTCAAGACTATGGTATATATTGAGGTCTTTATCAGGTGTTCAGAGGGCGCTAGAAAGCTAAAAGTTTAGATTTCTACTGTCTTATGCTTTGCCTAGTTCAATGCCTAGGCTACAGTCAGTTACTTTTATCTTACAATCCTGTTCAAAGTACTTGCTGTTGTTTTTTGTTACATTTGTAACTTGTCTTGTTTTAGTTAATGCTATGATTGTGGAGTCTACATTAGACCTCAGAGCGCTCGTAAAATCAAGATACGGACAGAGCCGGCCCTGAGTTCAAGCCGAGTAAGCCACCACTTTGGGCCCCAAGAAAATTCTTAAAATAGAGCCCCCCAAACATTTGGGTCTATTTGGTTTGGTATATTTTTAGTTTTAAGTTTGCCTTTATATAAAATAGGCTCAATTTCTTAAGGACCCAAGCAAGTTGTGTGACAATATTACAATAACTAAGAAGTCGAGGCTTATTTGAAAGGAAGGTTCTATACTTCTATTTGTCTACATTATAGAACCTTTTCTTTTGATAAATAGCCATGGTATCAAGAAATAAAAAATTGATAATGGTGCAAATGAAATTATAGTCTAAGAAGACAAGTACTCGTGAGTATATACTTTCTTAGATGTTTCCTGTTTATTTACAAACCCCAAGAACTCTTCAATTTCTTAGGGCCTTAATAATTGAAGAGTTCGCTTTAGGCCCCCGAAATCTTAAGGTCAGCACTAGATACAGATCCAACGCCAATGCATGGGTTAGGCGATTAAGATATCTGCAATGTTTTGAGGATTGTGTGTGAGACATCTCCGGTTAGTTACTAGAGTGCTGCTAGTTTGAATAAACGTCTACTATGCTGCCCTAACTAGATTTGATATGTTTTCACTAAGTGAGTGTTTAAAGTCATGAGACACTATTCATGTATGCATAATTCCTTGGGAGTACCACGGCATGACGAGAATGTCATGGAATCGGGCGGGGTAGAATGTCACAGACTGTCAACTTTTATGACATTGGAAGCTCTTAGAAGTTAGTAGAAGCTTAGAGGATGTTCTAAGATGCTCAAGAAGAGTCTGGAAAGGTCTGAAATGTCCTAGTCAAGCATGGAGAATCTCGTCTTAGAGTGTGAGTGTATGTCTCACTTGAGTGGGTTGAGTAAGGAATAATTTGCCTAATTGCCGTACGGTGCACAAATGGTAAAAATCTTGGGCCGTGACTTAGTTCAACATGTTTTTAATCCATACACAATCACAGGATTAGTAGTCCTGATGAGTAGGAGATATAGCTTATACAATGGTGTCCGTGTAATTTTTATAGTTGCCCTTTTTCGGCTTTGAGAAGGCCGAAAAAGAACATCAACATTCCCTTCAGAAAACCAAAAAAAAATTGGAACCAAATGGTTTTTTAACAAGCTTATTATGAAGGGCCAAATTTGAAAAGTCCCCTTTTTCTGTTTCTTCATTTTTGTGAGTACAAGAACGAACATCAGCATAATAATATCCCACTTAGAGGAGGCGGATGAGGCTTGACAAATAATTTATCAAAAATAATTTCTCTGCATGCCCAATTGCCAAAACTTTCATGATTCAATTCCATTTGATATGGAATGCTCTTTAGACTTTGTTAATTTATAACAAAATAAATAAATAATGTTTAAAAAATTATTTCACAAGTCAAAAATAGAAATAAAGAGAATATGTGTGCTTTGACAAAAAAAAAAAAGAAGTTATTACACAGTAATTATTCAATGTATAATATTAGACATTCTTTTACTTTGTTTTTCTTTACTTTCTCAGCAAGACCTAAAGTCTCAAAATGTTACTAATCCTCTACGAAAAAGAAAGGAAAAAACAACAAAAAATGAAAACAAAATCAGCATATCCAAAAAAGCAACTAGCAGACTGCATATTTCAACATGGCAACTGTTGCTAATAGCCATGTTCCACACAAATACAAATGCAACAAAAAAAGGTAAATTTTAACATTAATGCGTTAATAGATCAAGCAGGGTTAAATCCTAACAAAATCACAGAATTACACGTCAGTATTCAAGTCAGACAGGAAGGGAGACCGGTATCAAATCCATGCAAAACTATTGGTTTTCAAACCAACCCAAACTGGACCTAAACTTAAGTCTCAATCAAATGAAGCCAGTTAATCCGTTTACTCCATTGATATCAAGCTATTATAACGAACAAAGATCTCAAAACCGAAATGCTCTCCTTATTTTGCTGCTTTGGCTTGGTGAATCAGCTTCTTGCATGTTTGCAACAATGTTTACTTTCAGATTTCCCTTCAACATTACCCGTTTGACTAGGCAAGAACCAACAGCACAATGATCGGCTTCAGAGGGAAAAAGCCCATATATATTCTTACCACAAGGAATTAGAACCGAGCCTTCCTCTTGCGCGCTGTGTATTTTGTATCTGCAGGCACATGGTTTCCCCTTTTCCTCATCTGTTCTTTCTTCTTCAAAACCCATTCACGTCCTTTACCTTTCTTCATTATTTTTTGCCTTTTCCTTGGTCTATGCCTATCCGAGATGCAAACCTGCATGGTGAAGAAAAATCACTTATTTCCCCACAGAAATAACTGCTCGAATGACGACAGAAAAAAGTCATTCAACGAAGTTGATATTCAACTTGCAATAAACAAAAACTACTTTAACAGCACCGATGGGTAAGAGGGTACTGCACAAGAACTCACTGTTTGATTCTCTTCGTCTTCACTACTTTCGTTTTCAGAGCAACTCTCTTCCTCTTCACCTTTTGGTTTTGGAGTGGTTGTGCTCAGGGATGGGGGACCACAAGTGAGCACAAGGTATTCTTTTCTCTTCTTAGTACTGTAACACGCATGTTATCGAGTAAGTCATAATGATAATACAAATCTCTATATGCTCCATGCAAGTTTTCAAGATGTTTGATTTTCCAAAAGCCAGTGTCAGAGGGTTTCTTACCACAAATTCTAGTCATAATATATGTGGTTACTTGTTTATATGTCTTCCAGTATAAATGATCCAAATTCGGATGACACAATAACACCACAGATAATCAGTCAACTTCCAAGTTTCCAATCGAATTTGGAATAGTTCCAGCAACTTATGCTTTGGGGACATATTTCATAGTCGGAATGCCATGAACCTTTCCACCGAGTGGGCAAGTACGACTCTTTTGCACTGGAGAGAGATCTGGAATTGGAAGCAACGTGTACATATGGAAAAACGTAAAGACCGTGGGACTAGAAGACAACAGATTACTTGGAAGCATGTAAGTGAACATCCGTGCAGAAAGGTAGACACACTTAAAGCCGAAGACACGCACAGGTATATATCTATGAAGCACGGATACTCTGAAACTACTCACGTATGCGTATCCAATACATGTTGGATACGATACACGCCCGCTATGCCCCAATACGTATCGGATACAACAAACAAGTATCTAGCATTAAAATTAGATCATTTTAATTTAGGAAGTTTCGGATATGTGGTGGATACGCGGTGGATACTTTTGGAATACGCCGAGGGTAGAAAATGAAGTTGTAAAAAATAGGCAATAAATATAAGGGGACAAAGTGCAAACACGTCTTTACATATGCAATGCATGTCTTGCGCTTAGCTCACGGTAGAGAGAAGTTTGCACTTCAGGTCCTCCACCCCCACCCCCTTTTCTTCACTCACTGCATATTTTGATGAAGACACATAGCAAAGAAATATGCATATTTTTACGTTATGTTGGAGCTTTACTTGAACTTCGAAGGACTCGTCATCATTTTTTTCTCGATCCTACAATAGTTTACTGATCGATTTCCTAGGGTTTATAATTAGCAACCTATTACACTCATTTTCTATAAAAACACTAACAACGAAGAAGATTTTTTATTTAAATATGAACTTCTCGGCTGATTTGAAAATACTTGAGGGAATGCAACTGAAATTGCAAGCCGGATACGAAATTGCAACTGAAATTGCAAGTCCTTCCCTTGATGAGCCGGATACGAAAGCCGTGATATTCACCGATGAAGACAAAGGGAATGCAACTGAAGTTTATAATTGAATTTTGAAGTTGACAGGAGTAAAAATTAATAGGAATTATCACTTCTTGGTTTAGACTTTGCAGTACTTCTTGTGTATAATGGTATTACCAATTCAGCGGCTCTTCTATTTCTTTTAGCTCCTTTCAATGTATCTGTATGACCGATAATTATAAAAAAAAAAAAATTATGAATGTATCCTATCATTTTAGGTTTAGCCATATTGCCGTATCTATCCCGTATTCTATTTTTTAGGTTTAGCCATATTGTTGTATCCGTATCCTGTATCCATGCTTCATAGAGGGAGGCAGGGCTGAAAAAAAACAAAGCCGCAACCCTTCCCACCACACAAACATATAATCTTGTCAATGCATACACATCCTGAATGCATTCAACAAACCAATACGTAAATTGCATAAGGAAAAAAAAAAAGACCTTCCAAAAAGCAAGGAATAAAAAGGGTTTGCTTCCTAAGCAAGTGTTAGTGAGAATTTTTCAAAATAAATTTGCTGGCATTTAGTCATTCAAATATGAAGTTCGTTTCTGCTTCAAAGGGACAAAAGATGAAAAATAATAATAAAAGAAAAAGAAAAACATGAGTGTGCGTTTGAGAATCTTTACAGTTTCTTGTTTTTTGTTTATCAAATTTTAAAAACATGATTATGTTCACTTTTCAGAAAAAGAAAACCTAAAATAAGTTTCATAACATTTTGTTTCAGAAACAGAGAAAAACAAAAATATCAAAACAAGTTTGATAACCTGATAATATATATATGTTTTGTCTACATGCTCCACTTCATCTTCTCTGTACCTCTACCCCATCAGCAATAGGCCCCACCCTCAACCCCCCGGACCCCAATCACCAAGTATCCCACTATCAACCCCAACATCACCTGCATCCACATCCAAACCCTAATCAACCTCAAACGCCTCACCTCAACCTTACTTGCACCCTTAAATCTAACACAATTACCCAAGTCTAAACTGATTACCCCACGACCTTGTCCAAACAATTCATAATTTGTCATCTTCCAATTGTTTCGTATTTGGGGGTTCTAGTGGGCACTGTGGTGAGACTTGCTCTCACACACACACACATTACAATTTCGGGCAATGGACACAAGTGGTGGCAGTGATGTTTGGCCATGGGTATCAAAAAGAGACAAGGCATGTCAATGGTGTTTGGCTAAAGGGTTGCTTGCGATAGAGAGAGAGAATCGTTACACACACGCAGAGAGAGAGATAGAGAGATATAGAAAAGGGACTTGTTTTTGCTTCAACCAAGTCTCGAACACAGGGCCCTCGCTGTATAAGCTGATGAACGTGTTTATCCAGCTGCCGGTTTTAGTTTTTTAAACAAGTGAAAACAACATTTTGAAATTTGACAATTTCAAAACACTTTGCAAATGTTTGTAACAAACAAAAAACAAAAATAAAAAGTTTAAAAACATAAACTTAAAACTGCAAATAAAAAAGTTACCAAATAGACATCAGAAATTCAACTTACTCCCTCAAATTAAAGGTTGACAAAAGGGTAATGTTCATGCTTCAGATCAAATAGATACCATTCCAATAACCCAATCCCGTACAAGTCATACTCAATAACTAGGGTTCCCATATACCAAAACAAGTACAATAAGCATTTAGCTATTAAAATCTGCATACCTGTGGGGGTAATCAACAACCACGCCACCAGCAAATCCAGCACGCATAGCAACACCGAGTATTAACTCGCGCTGGGCAAGACTTTCTGGATATACTTGCAATACTGCCCTTGCTCCTCTTGCTAAACATCTGTATAATGAACCAAAGAAAGCCCTGCGAGAAATATTTTTCCAAACACATTACAACTGGTAAGAAATCAAAGTTGTATTAGAGAAGGTGCCAACCGCCAAGGGGGGCACCACCCTCATACATTACACGAGAGCAAAGTGGAAGAAGACAGAGAATTTCGTATAACAGAAAGAAATTAGAATAACATACTTCAATCTTAGCCGAGGTTCGTGGGAGGACTTGTCAGCATTGCAGAGCCACTGCTTAATCATGTCAAAATAAAAAGCATTAGCACTAACCGACAGGAAGTGCCAACCAATGGATGTTAGTCTTGTAACTTCAAGCACATATCATGTTTCGCTAAATTCCAGTGGTCCAGACACGGAAGCTGATATGCTGAATACAATCAAGCAAGTTCTGCACTCCTAAACTAGCCAGAAGTGCTCACCCACGCCAGTAATAAATGTAAAAATAATGCCATAATAAAGAGCCACAGTTACTATAGTGTTCAGATAGGTAAGTTATGAAGACTCGAAATTGAGTCTTATCTTTTGAGGTAATGCGACCTAAGCCACAGTTTTTTTTTATAATCAGCAACCTAAGCCACAGTTGTGTACCCTAAGGGACAAGTAACAAGTAATAAACTTTTTCCTTTTAAAAATGGTTGAAATCACTGATCACAACAAGCTCTATCCAGTCATCTAGGCAGAAGGTACAAGGCTCAAAGATCAAGAAGCACAAATGGACATCAAAGCAAAGAGAGTTGATGGATTCAGCATAAATGGATAGTGCCTAAGATAGACGCGAAGTTGGAAAGATTTCAAGTACCCCATATCTTCTGAAAGGCATAGGTAGCGACTTAAAAGATAGTATGTGGCATAAATACAAAAAAAAAAAAAACATATTAGCTTCCTAAACTGTTAATGGGGATGGAAGTAAGTTCCAAACGCTTCTAAAGATGTGTGTAATCTCCTTAACCACTCAGTATAAGTGACTTGCAACGATTGAACACTGTCCTTGAATACACAATGCAAAAGCCCTCTGAATGCATTATAGGTTTCTACAGGAGAGGAAGAGAGGGGAGAGAACTATAAAACATCAGATAGATTTGTCTAATTGCATTGGATGCATTTATTGACACAAAGTTGCACCTATCTAGATGCACAAACCAATGGAATGTCAGCAACCAATGGTCACCACGCAAATTGCTACGATTGTGCCCATACATTCCAAAATGTGCCAAGCCACCAATTGGCACCCGGTTTGGCCAAACCCGACCCGAGTACCAACATAACCAAATAATTCACTGGTAACAACAAAGCTGAGCTAAAGCCTTGAATTGTCTCTTTTTGTGTTGAGTAGTGAAAAGACATCCGTACATGGGAGATTATTCTTGCATGCAGAAACATACACCATGCCATGACAATGTAAACTAAGCAGTGTTTGCAAGACATTCTTAATCTTCGGGGACCAGTTGTACACTACAGATAAAGGAATTCATATGGTTTTACGCATTACTTGAAAACAAGAAGTATACCAGAAGAAATGAAACAGGATCATTGTTTTATCCAACACTTGGCTTAGAATGAAATTTCAATATTCAGCCATCAAGAGAAGACTTCCATTTGTAGAGCCAAGTTGTGTTTCAAACAATTTCACATCAAGATAGGGGCATGATAAGGAAGCAAACCAAGCTGACTAAACTATTGGTAATAGGCAACTTTCTTCCACTAGACAACAAAGAAAGGTATTAGAAAACGGGCCAAGGGGCACCACCCTTGTACCACCAAGCAAAGAGAGGAAGAAAGAAACAAGAAGATAAACTCCGGAAGAAAGAAACAAGAAGATAAACTCCAATCACAAACATTTGTTCTAGACTACTCTAATGCTTCAATCTACACCCACTTCACAAAATGACCGTTCTTATTTTCTTACCAGATCCACCCTTCACATTATCCATATGCATATGATCCAACATTTTCAAACCAATACATGAGTAATAGTGTACTTCACTATGAAGATTTAGATGAGAGGAGAATGCAAACAAATAGTAGAAGATTATCTGTGATATAAAAGAAAGAAAGCAATAGACCTTAATGCAAGAAAATAAAAGAAATCCCAAAGTCAAAGATAAAAAGTAAACCCGAACCTGAACGGCTGAGATACTAATGGCTCCATCAATAACTCCATGTCGAATCCCTAGCCCCTACAAAATATTCACAAAAGCTGAAAGTCTTCATAAAATAGAACTCAGTGAAGGTGAAACCCCGTATTAGAAGTTGTTTACATGTATCATCCTTGAGTTCACACAAATCACCGACAAACTCCAGATAAGTACATTATATTTGTAGAGCGATACCCAAGTGAAAGCTGGAAATTAAATACGGAAAAATAAATGATATTCGAAGCCGAAATTTGTTTCATAAAAGTTTAAATGTTGAATTAGAATGAGTCTTGTTACAACATCTACAAGAAGAAGAACTAGGAATCTATTAATTTGTCACTTCCATATCGATATTAATGTTATGGTGGTGGTCAGTGGTGGCAGTACTAGTTCTGCATTTGATGTGATAAAGGTGGCAAAGGGGGTGGTGGGGTAGGGAATTGGCGATGATAGAGGCAGCGGCGGCGAGGGCAATAGCAGGTTGAGAGGGGAAGAGGGCGATAGTTGTGAAGGACCTGGACCACCTGGTGGTCATGATGGCAGCACAGGTGAGAAGGTAGTGGTGGTGGCAGTGGTGGTGGGGTGACGGTGGTAGGGGGGCTGTGGTGGAGCGGGGGGATGATTAGCGACAACAGCAGCGGTATCCAGGGGGTGCGTTGGAAATGCTGGTGGTACTGAGGTAGGGCCAGCAGTTGAAGGGTTGTAGAGATGCAGGTCAAGGCTCATGTACAAGAAGTTACAAATTCAGTCACCACTAATGCTAAGTAGGAATGTAGCTAGTCCTACCTCTTAAGAGGAACTTAATCTAAATGAAATGAGTTATGGTTGACCAATTAATTTACTTGTACTTATTTCAGTCAGTTCAAGTATTGAATGGTGTTCTGAAACATCCCCTTGCATATAGTTAAAATGATCCTCACACATTCTGCTTGGTTAACACAATCTGTTCCAACTAAATTCAGGTGGTAGGATATCGCCTAGGCTTATGGCTCCTAAAGCGTAATACCTTCACTTGAATGGATGAAAACTTATTTGGTGCTACAGATAATGGGTAAATAAGAGCAATATTAGGGAAAACCTTTTATATAGCTACATGATACATGTGTATTTTCCAACTTATATAATGTAACATTAACAGTTCACAATAACATAAATTACCACATTGCTCAATATTCAGGACTATAGCATATGTAATAGTTTCAGTCTAATGTCTTAGTACCTGGAGCATGGTAGTCAAAAATGGCACAAATTCTCGCTGGTTTACTTAGATGACACCTCATGCTAACATTCTCTAGCCCATAAAGTAAAAAGACATGAGGCAATGGAACTTTATATTACATTATACAAAGTACAAATAGAGAATCTCAGCTACAATCTTCACTCTAATCCTCTGAATGCATGTGGTAGTGGTACTACTTGAGTCATTTTTAGTTGCAGCAAGATTATATGAAGACACATCATGCTTCTAAACTGGACGCATCTTGTTAATTGTAAGACAAAGTCGCGCGGAGAAAACATCCAGGAAAACCTGCTACGAAACTACCGAGCAGGGTTAAAAGAACGATAAGTAGATACATGATTTCGACTGTGATAAGTTAACCAAAAATCAAACGACGACAGAGCGAAGACAAGTAGACTGAAGAATAAAAGAGATAGTCAAGCCCTCTCCCTCCTTTTCTATCAATCCACAGAAGTAGAAGTAGTGTCCTCCAAATACAATGATTAGACTAATGGAGAAGGGAGAGGTCTTCATCGATGAAATATTCATATCCTAAATAGCCAGAAACTATTGTGTCCAAATCAATGTCTGTGTGTGTGTCCATGTTTAAGATCTACAGACTTAAAAGTGTACAAAACAAAGCAATGAAGATGCTACCTGACCCATGTCACCAAGTATAAGATCACCTTCGACTTCACGCTCCAATGCAACATCTAGATTTGAAGTTTACATTACTATACAGATTTGGGTAATGAAGGGGTAAAGACATGAAAGAATTATAAGTAAATCAAAAACTTGAGATTAACCGAAACCCATAAATTCACATACCAAGCATTGATTCTGAAATATCTAAACCAATCCATTGGTGTCCATTTTCAGATAATGTCTCTCCACTAAGTCCTGAACCACAACCTACAAAACTTAAAATAGTAAAGTTACCCATCCAAGCTCTGTTAAGACTTCAACAAAATATAACACAAAAAAGAGCACAGTTTGTGGAGCCAGTAACGGAGGTAAGAAGGAGGGGAGGTGGCACGTGCCAACCCACAATTCAAAGAAAAAATATTTGTTTTTGTCCAATTCTTTCATCATGCCTTTAGATTAACAAGTACAAACGACGAATGAGATGAACAACAAGATAAGGAAGTATCTCTACAAAGAATATTTTTTTCTTACAAATCTCAACCCTTCATTCTATGAAAAATATCACTGTCACAAATTAACTTTCGAATGACATTTTAGTAATACTTAGCAGTACTTCTTCATGGCAAGTTTAGATAACAAGACTGGAAAGTATCTTTTTACTATTACAAATCTCAACCCTTCATTCTATACATCTAAGAGTCTAAGAGTATTCATCTCGTGTATTAACTTTTAGATGGCATTTCAGTCAATATTTGGTATTTTTATGGCAAAATAATATGACATAACAAATGAGAGTTCTAGAATTATACAGATACAAGCATTCCTAAATTGAAGAAGACTTCTCATTAGTTACTGACTATTTGAGAAATGTGTATTTCGATTCATTTCTCGTATCTGGTTTTTTTCATGGCAAAAGAAATTCTATTCTAGCAGGAGGGGACTGTAATATTGGTTGATTTCCTCGTAGTTGCATAAGTAGTATTGTAAAATGTGAGCGTTAGGACTTAAGACTATTACTTCAAGTAGTGTTTTCTCTTGACTTTGAATGTTATTTAATTACACCAAATGAATAACTTTTTATCAGATGAATTGAGACTACAAGAAATTAAGAACTTTATCAAAGATTTCCCTAGCACTCATAGGGAATGAGATTTTGGAGTAATGCTTCTTTATCGAGGTAGATTAAGAACTACATGAATTATTATCATATCTGATTAAGAAGGGTTGGAGGGGATAAATATCATGATAAGGTGGTTAATACATGTTTGTGATACGCTACGTTGCCCGGTGCCTTATCTGCTACTCGGTGATTTACTTTAGAACACGTGTACTTTTGGGGTTATTAAATATAATGGTATTATTACTTGTGGTTCATTTATTCTAATTTCATCAACCCACATTCAAATCCTAACTCTGCCCCTGCGTGAAGAACCTTGAGAAAATAAATACGTGTGAAAACTTATAAGAGTTAAGAGTTCAAACACCAAAAGAATTTACACAAACGAAATCAGAAAGCAGAACCCCATCCATAATTGATTGGAGGGGCTTACTTGGTGGAGTTCATATCATCCTAGGCAAATGTACCATGCCATTATTTTGTATAAATTGATTGTCCATGTCATTGCTCATCACTCATCGCTCATTGAGTCATTACCATAAGATAAAAAGCCAAGCCCAATTCAACACCCAAGATGGGTTAGTTTTTCCTCTTTTTCTGAGCAGCAAATGGGCAAGTTCATGTTGCAATTATAGCGCAATGTCTTGTAAAATAGTATGATTTTCTTTTCCTTCTTTTGGTTTCTTAGAGAATTGGCTAAACCCAAAAGAACAATCCCAATGAGTTCCCAGAAATCGCTTTTCTTATAGCCTGCGTCTCTCATACTATCCTTCTGCAAACTACCCATAAACGGGAACCGCGCGTATTGGCTCATGGACCCACAATATAACATCAACTTTCAGTCATATAAACTTATCAAGAAAGAAAAATGGGCAATTTAGCCAAAAAATTTCCTACTAAACAGGCAATACAGTAATTCCATCCTTCTGGTTTCCTTTTCTTTCTTTTTTCTTTAAACAAATCCTACAAAATCGCTCTACTGATTACTTTTTTGGGCAATAATTCCAGTAATGGCTTTGATAGACAGAGATGTGTTCTGAATTTATGGGAGAAGAGGGAGAGAAACCAATTACCAATGTCAAGAAGTAATCTGGGCATTCCATCATTGGGCAAGGCAAGAAGTTCCACAGCCCTCTCCGAAAGTTTTGCCTACAGGATGAACAAAGCACAAAATGAAAAAATTACATGTATGTATACATACGTTTGGGTATGAATGAGTACCTGAATTTCGATAATCCGAGAAGATGAAGTGTATTTTCGGGCTTCCTCATTGTTGTAGAAGATCTCTGGAGGCGCTTGTACCTCTGGCCTCGACATCCTCGACTCCCACGCGGGCGCAAAGGCGAGAGAGGGCAAAAGATAGGTTCGGTTGAAGGAATAGTGGAAGAAAAACCCTAAAAGCCCTAACTTTGTATCTAGAGCAAAGTTATTAATTCGTAGCGGCAAGCGCGCTGTCTTTTGTTATTGATATAGTTGTGTATTGGTGTCCGTGTGCAATCATGTATGTTTCGAATTTATCATTAAAAAATAATATAAATTAGTTGGAATCTGACTTTAGACATATTGATAATACGTCGTGAGCCCTTTGGGCATGTTTGATAAATATCTACACACTTAGGATTGGACTACTAATTTCAAGGAGCCTCTAATACTTTGTTTAGTAAACTAAATAAGGTTTGGACAAGTAGTCCCTTGATATTCTAATCTAGGAAAATTGAGGGATTCATAATACCAACTACTAGGTGGTATTCTAATCCAACTTAAGACATCCCATGCAAGAAGACCAATATGTCTTTGATTCATCTAATTCTAATCCAATCTATTGATGCTAGTGTTACCCACTTGGCCTAACTAAACTATTCGAATTATTTTTTTGTCTTTATTTAATTTTTTTATTTGTTATTTTAGTCTCAATGTTTTGTGGATTATTGGTCCATCTTGATAAAAGAAATTTGGAAAATATAAAATTATGTCTAAAAATTAAAAAAATGTTACTAAAAACGATGAATAAGTTCAAGCAAAATCCTGTTTTAGGATTATTTTTGTCTTTTCTAAACTTTTTTAAATTTGGTCCATTATTTATAATTTTTCTGAAAACTCTCGTCACGATGAATAATCCACAAAAAATTAACGAAAGATAAAGAATTATAAAAAAAACTTCACATAAGGATAAAAAAATAATCTAATAATCTAGTTAGTCCAAATGAACAATGATCTTCTTGTTGAATATTTTTTTGAACCCAAAAAGAGAAAAGATGGTGTGCTTGTTTACAAGGGCGGAGCCAAGATTTAATAGTGAAAGTGACACTACTAACAATAAAATTGTAATATTCAATATATAAAAAATACATGTGTTCCAACGGTTTTTTTAAATAATCAATTTTCTTTTGGTGGTCCAACACGGCTTTAATTTCGAATTACGTGAGTTGTTTGGTAGAAGAGGGTGGCTGAGATCTCGAAAAGAAAAAAAAATGAGAGGAATTGATTATTTTTTAGATTATTAGTTGAATTAATTAAAACCAAGTAGTTGCTCGATACAATTTTCTTGGTGTTGTTTTGCAACTATTGTCTATTTAAAATTCTGTTTGATGCTAGTGAAGTTTGATACATCCAAGGATAAAATGGAGAATTTTGTCTTTCAATTCCATCTTATTGTTTGCATACAAACATGTCAAAAGACTAATAATCCAATCCCAACATCTAATACTATCCAAAACAAAAAGGACATTGGACTGAGAAAGGGTATTCATATCCCATGATATTATGAATCCAATCTTAATCCTATCACCTATGAATCCCATCATTTTCAATCGGATTATCAAATGGGGCCTTTAGTTATATCTACAAAATACTCAACACTGATTTAGTGCCGATCAAGATTGGGTCTCTGACGAACACTCCGATGATCAAGTTAACATTTAATGAGAGCAAAAGTAATATAAAAGTTCGAGAGTTAGAGAGAACGTGCGCGTACCTAAAGTAAAAGTGCCCTTTGAGTAATTTATAGAGTAGTAACTCAACTGTCTACCTAAACCTCCGGTCGAGAATGTAGCATCGTGATCTGAAAATCACGATAATACTGTCACGTGTCCCACCACCGTGCATATCAAACAGGCATGTCTACACTACGTTCTCCCATCTGCCCGGAACATGGAGAGTACATCTTCATGTAGCAATGCCTAGCGTGGCCCTTTCAGCAAAATGACTAGAGGTCAAGACTTGAAGAATCTTCTTCATTGAAGATGGATACCTAGCTTAAAGACAATGTCAAGGTTCACTTAGTTTACCTCAGCTTGTAAGCCGAGAGCAAGTAACGTAGTTTTTTGGGCCCAGCCCTAACTTGAGCCCAGCATGGATGGGTCATGGACGATTGTGGACCGAAGGCCCACTATTGTGTATTCCGACTACTACATTCTCAAAATTATTTGCTAACGGAAAATTATATTTGACATTAATAATATGCAAATACTTCAAAAGCAACCAAACAAAATAAAACCACTAGCCATAAGAAACTACTATTGTTTTTGTTGAAAATTCGAAGGGTTTGAATGAACAGGACATCGGAGAGTCTCGGGGCAATCGGAAAGTTTCGATCGTTTCACACCCCAAGAGTCACTATGATGTCTCATTCATGCACCATTCAAGGGACTCATTCATTCATGTACCATCCAAAGATCATTCGTGTATCATCCAAAAGTCTTTCATGTACTATCCAAGAGTCATTCCGTTTTCCAACTTCATTTATTGTAGTCTTTTCGTTGCTTATGGATCCCAAAGGCCTTTATAGACCAAGCTCGTTTTTGGTATTGAGGCAGAAGAGATCCAACGAAATTTTGTCTATCCCAAATTCATTATTCTAGTGAGAGAGAGTCAGACACGAGTAAGTTCAGCAGGCAAATGAGATTAAGTGTTACCTAGTTCATGGAGCTGTTTTACACTGGGAGACGACGTCAGAGCTATCCTCCAACACCCACGGTGAGGCGGCGATTTAGTCTTAAGGGAATTGTGTTAAATACAGGACTCCGTGCGGTAATACTGTATTTATTTCTGTATTTTGATTCTTGTATTATCAATTTTGTATTTATTGATTCCATTATTAATAAAAATTAGATGTATATTTTCTGAATTCTCGATCGACTATTTGAATTTGTCACATTATTTTTCATATAAGCAACTTAGAAAATATCAAATGTTAATTAGAGAACAGAAGAATCGAACACCTCTCTGATTCTGTTATTAATAAAAATTAGATGTATATTTTCTAAATTCTCGATCGACTATTTAAATCTGTCGCATTATTTTTTATATAAACAACTTAGAAAATATCAAACGTTAATTAGAGAATAGAACAATCGAACACCTCTCTGAATTTTGTCAAACTCCATTTCATTTGTAACTGCACGAAGCTAATTCATTTGTAACTAAATTTGGTTCTTGTAACTTGTTTTACATATATGTTTGCAATACTCAGCATCCACATGAAGTGAAAGCTCAAGGAATCAATAACTAGGTTTCAAGTACAGTAAAGTCAAGGCTTATTGTGTGACATTGTGACACTTCTATATTTTTTTTGCTCTGTCAAATTATTTTCAATTTGTATTTTTTTTAATTATTGAATACAAATTTTATTATTAATTGTCCACTTCTTTTGATGACGACACTCTAAATTAAAATCATTAGTTCGCCGCTGTGAAGAAGCATGAGACTTTTGAAGGGGAGATAAGAGCGACTAGAACTGCCCCAAGCCTAATCATGTCGGAATTGGGGGGCCTATAGTAAGCCAGCTCACTACATGGGTATAGTCCGGCCGTCCATTTCGACAACGGACAGTTCAGATTCAAATTAATGCTTATTTGTAAACATAATTAATAGACACTGATTTAAATCTGAATCGTCTGTTGCCGAAATGAATGACCGGATAGACTCACTACACCTATGTAGTGAGCCCTTCATTGCAGGGCCCATCTAAGGCTCCATACCGAAATAAACGTCTAAGTATTTACCATTTAGATTCTGAAAATATTACTAACATGGCTTGTAGTCTTTTATCAGCAGTATTAAATACAGTAGATATTATTTGCTATTTTGTATTTTTTACAATTTTTATTAATTTTTTGCATTATAATAAAATCATTTAAATATGAATTAAAATTTAAAAAAATTCAAGTAAGACGATACTTAAGACACTAAAAATACTGAAAAGCTATTTTTTTAACTTTTCATTTTTAGTGAATTTTGTAGGACTTTTATGTAATAATTTTTGTACTTTTTAAATTTTTTTCGTCAATAACAATGATTAATTAAAAAATCTTAAGATGAAGTTGATAAAAATTAAAAACAACTGTCAAAAAAGACACTGAATTAATATTTATTAACTTAAAGTAAACTAGTAAAGAAGGACTATCTATTTCGTCCTTACACTATTGATTGGAGTAATTTGTCCTCAAATTGTTTGAATACTTTTTGAAAGGTTGTGACTAATTACAATTTTTTCCTACATAACACTAGTTAATCTTATTACTATGCCTACTAATTTTATTGATTAATCTTAAACATTTAGCATAAATTAATCTATTGAATATTTATTATATTGTGTCTGCTTCATAATATTTTAGACCTTTGTTGTCTTGTGTATTGAGGAAATGATTGATAATTCTAATCGATCAAGTGTTCTAACTTCATAAGGTATTTCTAATATGCTGTTTATACTGATTAATTATATGTATCTTCGTTCTATAAATTTTTATTATCTAAACTGTGGGCTAGAAATCTGTGTATAATAGATAAATTGTGACAATAAACAAAAGGTAATTCTAGTTTGTTGCTGACAAAATTTATTAATTATATTTTGGTCCAGCTGAGAAGAGTTTCACGTGTAATTATTGTCAGGCAGACTATTAGTAATCTGTAATAAAAATAAAAGACAGAAACATAACAGGAAAATTTACTTGATGCGTGAATGAATTCCAGATGCAACGTACTTGAAGCCTAATTGGTAGAATGTGAAGAATTGATCGAGGTTTATATTGGACACAATGTCCTTAAGACAAAATACACCCTCGCTACGATACTACGAGATACAGTGGCATCTGTCTCCGAGGATGCAACAATCAACCTTGTAGAAGCAGCATTACAAATTACAAGTCTGGCGAAGCAGAATTATGTATTGCACTCTCTCTCAAAGAAATAAAAGTAATGCGTCAAAATGCTATGTAATGCAAAAGCAGAAGTCTAGTTTTCTGAGTACGAAATTATGGATGGGATAACCTTTATTTATAGGCAAAGGCGCAACTTAGCCCAGGAGGTGCACTGGTTCGGCTGGAAAGGTTAGGGTCACACCGATTTAGTTGGAAAAATTGATTCGGTTCAGTTGCATTGGTTCGGCCCAGGATCGCAATCGCTAGGCCTTCAAATGGTCATAAACCACCCAAGACCAACGGTCAAAAAATCTGTTGGGTCACGTGGACCTCCGAAACAGATCCAGAATTAAATCTAGAAGGAAATTAATTTAAGTAAATAAATTTCTCATAAAAAAATATTATTTAAATGATCCGAACCCGGCAGGGCAAACGGCAACGACAGAGCACGCGTGTGTGGTTATTTGAGCCAAAGCCTTCCTCGTCCACAAAAATGTGATACCCCTTGGGGCCCAAACTCTTAACCAATGTCAAGCTATATAAGCTACTAGAAAGTTTCACATTTTTTCTATGTGGGACTACCATTATTTTCACTCAAACTTACCAATCTTTGGAGTCTATTTTGGATTCAATTTTCAATTCACATATAAATAATTTTGTCCAACTAAATACACAATCTTAAGTTCCATGTGTATGTAAACACATTGCCATTTGGATCCACACATAAAAATATGTGGGATCCATTTTTATTTTAGCTCAAAAGTAGCTAAAATTATGTTTGCCCAAACTATTTTTCCAATAATTATTGCTACGTATTTGTGTTAATGTTTAAAAATAGAGAAAGTCTAGACTCTCAAAAAATTTACTCAAAAACTTTCTCAAATTAAAAAATTAATGATTATGATTCACTTGGATTCCCCCCCAAATCCAAGTGAATCATGACCATTAATTTTTTTAATTTGAAAAAATTTCTGAATAAGTTTACTTGATTTGTTGCACTTCTCTTAAAAATAATATGATGTGCAGTCCTACTCAATACTCATCACTCCTAATGTACTGAATTAAGGTAGATGCATTTCACACAATATTAAAACCATGTCCTCCGGGCCTTTTCAATTCTTGAACTTGTACAGTACCTCGCATGCACTATCCCCTACACGCCTAACACGGCTTTAAAACAAAATTGTTCCAAATTAGGGAGTCTTAGAAGTTGCTAGGATTTTAAAACACCTGAATGAGGTAAAACTTAAATAAAAATTATTAAATTTTTTCTTAAATAATTCATCCAGTTCGGCAAGAGATTTATCATGCGTAGGCATGTGTGCCTATTACGTGAAGGCATAACCGACCTAAGAAAGGCGGTTCCTATTACACCCGAGGTAAGAAGGACGGATCAATGACCAGTCGACCTGAGAAAGACGGTCGGACGTGTGTTGCCGACCTAAGAAAGACGGTCAAAGATATCACTGATCTAAGAAGTGCGGTGGGCAGTCTCGAATCCAAGATAAGAAAGAACTCCAAGTAAGTTAGAATGAAGTTCTAATTAGATATGAATGATAAGTTAAAAGGCCAATTCAACTTATATGAAGAATATTAGGTTGAATGAAACTATCATGATAGAAGATAACTTATTGAATAAGAATCAAGTTAGAGTTATTTCATTAGTAGCCAATCGCAAGACAGTTCTACTCCAATTATGATCAGAAATTTAGTGTCATAAGAGGATCAGAAAGATTAAGTAACAAAGTTTATAAATAAATGTTTAAATTCATGAAGAAATAAACGCACCAACTAAAGAGTTAATAGAAAATAATAGCTTAATTTACATTCATTATTGTGAACATTGTCTGACTTAATCATCGAAGTGTCATTCCGCCACAGCAGCAGTGGGTTCTTTGACTGATTACTGTCTTGTAGGTCACAGGTCACGATATTGAGAGCATGCATTCTGCTGGATAGTAAGGTTTTAGTTTTTCCCTGATTGAGAAAATCAACCCACTCACAATTGGTGTCGTCTGTGGGAAAATCAACATCACATGGCAGAAACACCACGAATAGATCAACTGAAGGGAATCGCGGGGAAATAGAAATAGAAATCTCCACCCACAATATCTCCCAAACCAAGAGGACAAAGAAAGGAAGTCCCATGAATTCCTCCGCCGTGGCTAGCTGGGAGTCAACCTGGAGAACAGGCTCAGGATCCACCCCGAGTGGACCTATTTCTGCCTCCATCAACGCTTCTTTTGGCTCCATAGGTGGACAACAAGATCCATCGCCAGATGGGAGAGGATCCCGAACTCATGACGAGTCTCGCTCAAGAATCCAAAACAACAAAGGGAGAGGATCCCGAACTCGTGATAGGTCTCGCTCAAGAACTCGAAATGAGGCAGAGGACATCAATCTAGAGAGGCTGCGAATGAGGGACCAGGAACTTGATGACATAAGATGCTACTTACGCCAAGTAGAGAGGGATTACAGAGCCCTCGGAAGAAAATAGATCATTCTCGTTCTGTTGGCACAAGATGAGATAATCGATCACAAATGGGTCTAGCCCGTCATGATGATTGGTGTGACCAGGGCCACATAGAGTAAACTGGCTTCGAGAAGGACACCGCCAACTAAAGTCATCTCGAACATTCATTGTGAAAGAGAAGCTTCAACTGTGCCATTACCACCCCAAGTTCGGCTAGACCTTCCTGATATGATGGAATGACAAAATTAGCAATTAGGGCTTCGCCGAGTAAAAGAAGATACAATTCAGAAGAAATTATACCAACTGGCAGCCTCACCGCTGTCAACATTGATCGAAGGGGAGGCGTTACCCTAAACGTTTGTCCCCCCCCCCCCCCCCAATTTTCAGATTTATAACAGTCAGACAGATCTAATGGCCCATATCAAGGATTCTTAAATTCCATGATAATCTATGCATGCCATGAGAGCCTATTCTATAGAGTATTTTTAATGAGCCTTGGCGAAACGATTTTGAACTGGTTTTATGCGATTCCCCTATGCTTGATCCAAGTTGGGGGCAATTGGCCCAATAGGTCATCAAAATGTTCATTGTGAACTGAGCTTAGAAAAAAGTAAATTGATACCCTTCTGGTTATGAGGAAACGATTCGATGAGGGCTTAAGGGAATACGCGAGCAAATACTGGGCCATGTACAACAAGATTGGAAATTGCATAGAGGAGTTTGCAATCGCATCCTTCAGGCTAGGACTATCATCCAGAGATCGTTTGCGTGAGTGCTTACTCCTGACACTATCGCATATTTGCTGGTCAGGGTAGAAAAGTATACAAAGTTGGAGGACAAAATCAAAAGAGATGTCAATCGACCTTCGAGTCGAAGCCACATGAGCAATGTGGTATAAGAGGCCGAACGAAAAAGAAAGTGGCCAGATAAAGAAGCGGTCGAAGTGGCCTAAATCATAAAGGAACACAAACTACCTGGCCAACATGCGTACATATTTTGCCCTTATATTGACGTGGCAAGAACATAGTAAATAAGAGTCCCAGGCGGCAAAAAAGCTAATTTAGATATGATTCAAATTCGAGTAAGAGGAATTTTGCTGTAGAACACGTGTTGGTAACTATAAGATCGAGGACAGTTGTGCGTTTGACATTCAACAAGGGAAACCCAGCTAGCAATTGAAGACAGTTAGATAGTTTTTTGGGATTTTGTCTGCTAATTTAATTCAAATTCGAATAAAAGTTATAAGACAGTTATCTTTTTGTCTATAAGTATGGTTAGTTAATTAACTATTGCATTGACCCTTTGTATTTTTTTTAATTTGTCGTATGAGTAGTTCATAACTTAGTAGTTTCGTTCTATCGAAATCATCAAAGAAGTTGATAAAAATTCTTTTGTTTGATTTCAAACTTTATTGTGCTTCTGGTGAAGTCCTCAACCACAACATTGAATCATACATCCACCTATCAACCAATCACATTCCAGCATTTGTTTCGACTTTTGTTGTTTCCTCGTTTATTTGTCGATTAAAGTGAAATTTGGGATAATAACGACCTGTTGGGTCATTGGTCGAATCCTGATGTTAAGCCTCCAACAAACGTTGCTGTGTAGATGAATTTCTCTTCTACCGTGTCATTTGCATTGACCGTGCTTTTGGGACCTTCGCCAAAAACTCTCTCCACTTGTTTTTTGAGCTAGTTTGTGATGGATGGAAAGGTTGGACCACTCAAGCAATGCAACAACACCCCCCCTCAAATGAAGTCTCATTTTAGTCCAATATAAAGTAAAGATCTTATATCGCAACATACTGCACTTTGGGCTCAATAAAAACTCATTTACCCCTTTTATTGTAAAACTACCGAGTTGTAGGCCAAATAGAGAATCAACCGATGGTCTTTGCCTGGATCTATGCTCCTCTTCGAGATCCAACCAGTCCTTTGCCAAGCTATCACATGTTTACTATCAATACTCTCCCTTAGTAACTGCTTATCGGACGAACCGACAAACATTGCAAAGACTTACGGTGGACATGAGTGGGTCTGACACAACACCCTGGGTACCACTACCAATGTCCACCTGAATAATAGCGGTTATGTTTTCAGGTTCCACTGGTTCACTCTGATGATCGCTTTCATCTAAAAAAGCCTCACAGTTGTACCCCCGAAAACCCTCTCCCCCTCTCCATTCTTCCACGGGACCAATTCTCCTAGGATTGGCCATATTTCATATCAAGAAAAAGCTCTAATATGAGTTCATTAAAGTTTTTTTTAAAGAATTTACCTTTAGCATAATGTTTTTTTATTTTGGATTTTAAATACTAACTTTGATTGATTTTGTGTAATTATTATTGTATTATTCTATTTTTGTAATTAAAATAAACAGGTTTGATTTTACATGTTTGGTTTTTTTTTTTCTGCATGTATTTATCCATAGGAGGAACATGTGTATTACCTGTACTTATGACATAAGTGTTGTAAAATAGTCAATATCGCTTACTCTTTTTCTTTCAACATTTTATTTTTTATTGAATTTTTAAATGTTAGTTTTGGTCAACTTTGTATAATTTCTTCTTCTTTTATTAGTAATCAGTTTAATAAGATTAAATAGTATGTACGTATTAAATACATATTTTTGTTGAAGAGAAAAAATCTTACTTGAATAATTCTAATTATAATATTAATGGATTAATAATTTTTTTTATAGACATAGGGGTTCATGAAAGGATATTTTTAATATATACCACAAACTAATTGATGATATCAACATTTATTAGTAAAAAATTAACAGAAGTTAAAAGGAAAGAAAATTTTGTTAAATAATTTATAAAATAGGGAATGTGAGTATATTTTTCAGAACTTCAAAAGTGGTTTCTGCATTTGTTAGAAATCTTGGAAGGTTTACTCTTTATTTTGAAAAAAATAATATTTTAGTAAAGAATTCACCACTCAAGAATTCTAGCAAATAGAGGGCCTCATGAGACACAGGCCCCAAAGTCTAGGGACATAGATTATTGGTGCACATCAGGATATAAATGTGTTTGAAATCATCGAATGATCCTAAAATTTTTTATAATCGTGTGAACTCCACGTGCATGTAATAATTCCGAATACATCTGTATTTGGACGTGCACCAAAAATTTGTGTTCCTAATTCTTTGGCATGTTGTATTTGTGTGATTTTTAAATTATTTTTTGTCCAAAAAATATGCCATTTGGCCTAATTTATTTGTAGAGAAAATCCTAATTTGTATGATTTTCGCTCGTAATTTGTCCTATACGAGATAGGAGGATGAAAGATAAAAATATTTATGCATATCTAAATAGGCCATATGTAACATAGCAATTAAGTCCTTACTTTTTCAAGGTCAAATAAAATACTTCACTAATTATAGTTAAACAACATAATAAATAATTTAGTAATGATTAATTTCTATTTCAAACATTCTAAGAATTCAATAAAGGGATTTGATTTTCACTCACTTCTTTAGCCCATTTGTAATTCTTTTTTTATTTTTATTATACAAAGTTACTAAAATGTCTTTATATTAAATAATATTTATATCTTTCTTATATTTAAATAGGAGAGTATCTCAATAATTATGTATAATAAGGACAAAAGAAAATGTAAATAAACAAAATGAGTGTGTGAAATTATTCGCCGAGCAAAAAAAGTGTGAAAATCATTTTTTTAATAAATTAATATATTTTAATAAATCAATAAACAACCAGCTCGACGGTTCAGATGGACCCACAACCCGGTTCCTCGCAATCATTTCACCATGGAGTCTGAGATCTATTGACGTGGGAATTCCATGATCCGTCTTGACTTTAATTTCTTTTTAGAAACGGATTCAAGATTCAAGATTCGAGTGAGAGGTTGTGTGTCGTGCGAGGGAGGCAGAGAGGGAGAGAGCAGACCAGGGCGGAAGATGGGATGCTCATTCTCGGGACTAAACGCGCTGTACGACGCCGGGAACGGCGGTAGAGACGTGTGGATCAATGAGAATCGTTTCAGGATCATCAGGCAGCTTGGCGAAGGTGGCTTCGCCTACGTCTACCTCGTCAAGGAGCTCCTCAACGAATCCGCCCCCACTTCCGGCGGCAGCGGCATCGCCAAGAAATTCAAGGACCCTTCTCTCGTCTCAGGTCGCTTCCCCCACATCACCCCCCCCCCGGTCTTTGCATTGCTTCTGAGTGGTTGAATTCCTAATCTGAATTGCTATATTGATTAGATTTGAGCATCAGTGTAATCTATAAGCGTTGCACCTCAATTCGTGGCGTTTCGTGATTGTTTTGTGGAGTGTTGTACGTGATTCAATAAATGGGTGAATGTGGATTTGTGGGAGTTGGGTCGGTTCATTTCTAGAGAAATTTAATGGGTTTTTGTTTTTATGAAAAATACTGGGTGAAGCCATTGAGAATTCGGTTGTTTTGATACTTCCTCTCTCTGCATTGCTCTCCTAATTGATTGAATTCTGAATTCTGAATTCTGAATCTGGATCTGGATCTGGATCTGGATCTGAATCAAGATCTGAATCAGTAGGAGTAGATTTGAGCATCAGCAGTGTCATTCGACATGAATTTTGACCTTCATTGTTGGTGTTGGTCTTTGTTTTATGATTATAGATATGCAATTTAATGAGTGGTTATTACCAAAAAAATATGAAGGGGTAACTTCGGATTTCTGGGAGGTGGATCTGATTCATTTTTCTCGAAAAATTTCATGGTGTTTGTGTTTGTAATGAAAATGTTAACTCTTTTGCCAACTGGCTGTTTTCATACGTGGATGATGTGTTTATTGCCCGTTTCATGTTGTCAGATCTGCAGCAAGAGTAGTATTGTTCTAATTATGCGGTTATTCTTTCAAATGGAAATTCAGAATGGTTTCAGCATTTTGGTTGACAGAGAAAGAAAAACATAATCTAACGTTGCTTTTTATGTGGGTGGATGGAAGGATATGCAGATGATGGAACTTATGCAATGAAGAAAGTTCTCATTCAGAACAGCGACCAGTTAGACGTTGTGAGGGAGGAGATCCGCGTTTCTTCTTTGTTTAGCCATCCCAATCTGCTTCCACTTCTTGATCATGCTATAATTTCAATTAAGGTGATCAGTGAACTGAACTACTTATTTAATTGTTTTCAAGCTGTTTTTTTTTTTGCTCTCGTCGCTTCAAGATTGCTGTTATCAGTTATACGCTCCCATTAAATTTCTTTTTTTTTGTGGGGGGATTAGGGTTCAGATCCCAGTAATGCATTTTTTCTGCAGGAAGGGCAATTTACAGTGCAGTCTTGGGTGCCATTGATGTATGCCCATAGTTTTGTTGTTAACAAAGATTGGGCAGTGAAAGCATATAATCAAACCAAATCAGTATAAATGGTGAATCTTGACTATTCAAAATTCGCTAGTATTCTTTCCTACAAGTCCACTTTCTTTGATTCGACAATGTGGTCGACACTGTAAATTAGTAAGTTAATTTGCTCACTACAGTTTAAACTGTCTTTGTTGACATTGAAACTATCTACTGAAATTGAAAGGACTGTTTCTTTAGACATTTGTATGAATGAGACACATGGACGGTCTATATAGGATGGGGTTTTAAGTGTGAGAAAATTGAGTGGGGATTGGGACAGAGTTTTGCACATATACTGCATACATTGGTAGCATCATCTTTCGTGCACTGGAATGAATTTGATGATACATATCAGAAAAATGTTCTTTTCCTTTGAAAGAGATTCCATGCTAGACGTGGAAAATGGCAACAATTGTGCCTCCACTTGCAAGTGTCCAGTATCTCAAACTTGAAGCTTGAAGTCCTTTTCAATCTACTTGAAAAAATGGTGTCCTTTGTAACTTGGATGTGATTATTTACACATGAGTACACAAAAGCACTTCGTTGTAAAAGGTATTTTGGAAAAGTATAAGTAATAAAAAGTGATCAAGTAGCTATCGAAAAGATAAAACATTTAAAAGATCGAATATTAAAAACCAAGAGAAAGAGGTGAGTGAAATAAATTGATAAATTGCACTTCATGTAAATATGATGAATTGTGCAAAGTGGAATAACATTCTAAACTGGCAATAAACAGAATCATTGTCTTGAATGAGTTGTTGATAGATGATGCTGCAGTCTGTGACATTAGTGGAGCCTGTAGTCCTAATAGCTTACAACATAATCATTGTTCAAGTGGTTACACTGAAATAGCATCTTTTGCTGCAAGGTCTCATAATCTTGGGGCTAAAGTGAATTACTAACTGGTACAACTAAGCGTCAAGGTCTGAATAAGTGCTTGGCTTGACTGAATGAAGGTACTCTGATATACAGAATATTAAAACAAGGCCGAGTGTTTTAGCCAAACTGTTGTAAAATAGTGACTGAGTTGAGCATCTTAAAATTCTTAGATCCATTCCTCGTTGTTCTTACAATATCACCCATCACTTGCTTCGATTTCATGGAATAAAAAATTCAGCGTGTCCATGAAAGATGGACCCCTCACAATTATTGTGTTATAATTGATGGATAAATTCAACACAAGCTGTCTCTGTTGCGCCCAATGGTGGAGAGCATGGGCCTTACATTGCTCTTTTTTTTTTTCTTTTTGCTATTTGTACTAAACTGCACCTTTAATTTTAAAGGAACTTCTCTCAATCTTGCAAATGTTAGCCTTCATTGCTAAGCATAGCAAGTTGGTAGCACAGGAGAAGTATTTTTTCAGAAGAATAGTATTAATGAGGGCTCATTGGCTTATTGTTTGTTGACGGGTCATTTTTTTGAATGTGCCAATTTCTTTTTTGCTTTTGCGATTCTTCTTTGCTAAGGACGGAAAGAATCCAAAATTTGTTGAGTAAACAAGATAAACCAAACAGCCCTGTTAGTTTTGCTCTATTTTTTTTTCCAATCTGAAAACTTTTGCTTATCACCTCGTTTCCAAGCATTTTTTTGTTGAAGCAGTGTTGATGGTTGCCCTCACAGATGTTAATTCCCTGCTCTAGTCTTTGTATTCTTAACTTTGTGCACTTATTTATCCTCGTTAACCATCTAAATATCGGAACTTCTTCATGGAATAGCCTACACAAGAAGGATCTTTGAAGCATGAAGCATACTTGTTGTTTCCAGTTCATTTGGATGGAACATTACTGGACAATGCTAAAGCTATGAAAGCCAACAAGGAGTTCTTTTCTACACCAGATGTTCTTCATATATTTCGTCAGGTGAACAAATCAGTGTAGCTATGAAAGCAATAGATTACTTTCATATTTGCATTTGCCTTTGGAAGCATATAACGTTCTTTCATGTAACTTTTTTGCATTTCATTTTCATCTGAAGAAGAATGTTTGAACCCTCCTGTCGTTCAGAGATATGTTTTTGCAGCATTTGACATCACCAGCACGTGACACATGTTTTTAATTTAAAGCTACCTATAGGATGAATTTCCCAGTTAGGCAGTTACTTAATCTCGCTTATAGAAGATTTCTTTCTGCAATATGAAGTTACGGGGTTCACATTTGATGTTAGTATGTGCCGCATTATGTTTATGCTCACGTATGACCTTTCAGACAATTCTGGTGGCTTGTGATCCAACTGATGATTGTTGATATGTTGCTGATCTGTATTTTCAGCTTTGTGCTGGACTGAAGCTTATGCATAGTTTGGATCCTCCGTATGCACATAATGATATCAAACCTGGTAATGTCCTTATAACACATAGAAAAGGACAGCCACCTCTCGCCATGTTGATGGATTTTGGAAGTGCTCGTTTTGCAAGAAAGCAAATTCGTTCTCGTTCAGAGGCATTGCAGTTGCAGGTAATTGATTAATCTTTTCCTGTACTGTATGATTGATAAGCTCTTCGATGGATGTAGTTTTTGCCCCTTTTTTCTGGAACTATTTTTTCTCTATTGTTTTGGTTGCAAGTTAGTTTTTTTGGCATGTGTACTGTTTATTGTTTCGTCATAGCATGTGAAACTGTAACTGCCTCAACAGCATCTCATCTTTGTCAGCTAGATTTATGGCTTAACTGAAAACGAGGCAAGCTGGGCTCATCCGCAGGCTGTATGAACTTGGCTAACTGAGCAATGTATTGCTCTATTTGTGCTCATTAACACCTTGAAAGTTGGGCTTGACTATGGGCTGGTCTTTTGTAAGCTAGTAGGTTAATCTTACTGACTAACATAGTATGACTATGATATTCACAGTTGGTGTCCTGAATCTTGATTTGTATAACCCCAAGGAGTTGTTCGATTGGTAGAGCGGATGAGCTATAAACCCAACATCGGTCAAAACTCAACAACTTAATACTTAGGGCCACCGGGGGGTTTGCCCGGTCGTTTCCACCTACGGCCCCGAGGACTAGTCGGTAATTTAGGTGGGAACCCCCCAAACTTTACCCCGGGTTGGTCCCAAGCCGACAGGATATCTCGGTTATCCAAAAAAAAAAAAAATTCTTGATTTGTATAACGAGATCTTCACAGGTCATGTCTTGGTAATTGGTTACCCTGACAATTGACCAGCGAATCAAAAACTGTTGGGAATCATGACTGGTTTTTTCTTCCCTATGTTCAAGCTATTTAAATTTCTTTCTTATTGTAAGTAGTGTTTTTGTCCATATTGTTGTTCTGTTCGAGTTGTTACTGCTTTTCTAGGAACTGATGCAGCCTACGTGATGCAATATTCTCATCAGTTTGTAAGTGGGACCATAGTATTTCCATCCTGAGTCTTTTTTCTGCGGGGGTCAAAGAATTACAACAATATTCTTTTCTTTTACATGTTTATTGGGGTTTAAGTTGTTACCACAATATGATGGAGTGGGTTAGCTCGAATATCAATTTTTGTTGTTATAAGCATTTCTTTAGCCTACAAAATGTCCTATTAGGGAAAGAAAGAATGAGGTTACGAATAAGAAAATCTCAATAAGTTTTGACTACCTCAAGAACATAATCACCAGCATAATGGAGAGAATAAGGTGACTGATATCAGTTAATTTTATTGGGAGGCCGTAAACTCCCTATGTTTTTGCATCAAATAAGTTCTATAAAGTTAAATGTCCATTAGCAATTTATGCTATCAGCACTCATATGTACACTGGTGTTGTTTTCGTCCAACCTGACCAGTGCTAAGGGCTTGATTTGATCTAATCTTCTTGATATTATTATGTAGGAATGGGCATCTGAGCACTGTTCGGCAGCTTTCCGAGCTCCTGAGTTGTGGGATTGCCCAAGCCATGCAGATATTGATGAAAGAACTGATATCTGGTCATTAGGATGCACTTTATTTGCAATAATGTGAGCCTCTAACTTCTTCATAAAAGCTTTTATTCTAGGTATTAGTAACGATATGATGCAACTTTGTTCACATATTGCCACAGGTGTAGATTTTGTCATTCATAAGATCACTCAATGACTTTAAACAGAGCTTAAGGGGAGTTTAACCATGTACTCCGTCTGGACTTGATCATTTATTTACTCAATAATTTGATTATAGGAATTGAAGAGAAGAATGAGAATCTCATAACTAGGTATCCCGTTGGTAGCTATAAGATTCATGTGCTTTTTAATGTGATTCTAGCATTGGATTGACTAGGAATTCACCAGGAACATGATAAACAACTAGTATCATGGCCGCATCTATCCTTTTTTACTCCTAAATGGTTTGTATGCATGTGTTGATGTGAGATTCACATCAGTGTTGGGGATTTGGGAAGGGGAGTTTTGGGAATGAGGGTCCCACTGTTGTGTTAACTTCATTCCACCACGAGAAGGTAAGGTAGAGTTATGTTCCATGTCTTTGATGCACCCAAACAACACAAGGAAGGAGATCTAGAACGACTTTCCCATTTCTCCTCTTGATGCTTGTATCGAGCCTTGGAGTGAAGTTTGGTGTTGGAAGTTTCCAACTCTGGCATGTTCTTAACGACAGGTGCATTATTATCTTTACTATGATAATACAAAACTTCGCTGATAGATTTCACAGCCTCTGCTAATCGGCGAATGTTTTAAGTTTGACAGATTGTTCTGGCCAAATCGAGGTTTTTAATTTGTTTCATTCAGCTTCTGCGCAATGTCTTAATTTTTCTTTGTTTTCTTTCCTTTTTTTCCCGCTTCCTTTAATGGCTGTATCTTACAGGTATGGTGTGTCTCCATTTGAGTATGCACTTGAGGAATCCGAAGAAAGCCTACAGTTAGCTATTGCAAATGCACAGGTAAAGTGGCCAGCCGGACCTAATCCTCCATACCCTGACGCTCTTCACAAATTTGTGACATGGTTGCTTCAGCCCCAGGTGACAGTTCGACCTCGCATAGATGATATCATCATTCACATTGACAAGTTGATCTCCAAGTTCTCTCACTGAACAAATGTTAAAATAAGTTGTCAAATTGTTTTGCGCGTGTATTAATATTCAAATCTCAGCCTATTCGGTAACCAAAGATGTTACCGTGCAATTTTACTTGTATTTATTGTGAGAATGTTATATTTGATAGATGTTACCGTGCAATTTTACTTATATTTATTGTGAGAAGGTTACATTTTATAGCAATTTCTTGCAATGAAGCTTTAGATGAAACAAATGATCGAACAATTTTCCAGAGTGATTCTTACTTTGACTAAGGACATTGTTGGTGTAGCATTGCGATCAAAAGTTTCAAGCACTTGATTCAAAGGAGGATGGATTGCCGCAGGACCAACCGTAACCATGAGTCGTAGCGGGAGCGGGGCCACCGCGGTCAGACATTTCGGAAAAGAGACACGTGTCAAGTATATATCAGGACACTTGGCACCAGAGTATGGGTCTAGTATGCCTATATATATATTTGACACCCGATGTCAAGTCAGGAGTTGACTGACTAGACATTTGAGCTGTCTAAGGCGAGACTACATTTGAGGATCACAATCGTCGTTTGTCTTCCAATGTAAAATGACTCAATTGAACATAGGAACACCGACCTTCGTTCGCCTGTCGAATTTCACTGCGTCTGCATCTCTCTCCTACAAAGAACCCGAATATAAGATAAAATTGTAGATGAAATTTTTTGGTGTCTCGAGCCAAGAAATGAGACTAAAATTTATAGTCTTGAAAAAAACCTTTGAGCAGCAAATTTGAGTTGCATGCATGAATGGAGGCATAAGACCTTTGAATTGTAAACATAATGCCATGCATGAATCAGACTTTTTCGATTGTCTTGAAATTTTTCGGCATCTCAAATTCATTCACTTGAAAATTTTCAACAGTTCATTTTCGAGTCCACCAACTACTTAATTATTCTGGTGTTCATACAGTTGTGTTTGGTCTCCTTTGATGATTTGCCACGAAAGATAAAAGTACACCTTTTTACCTTCTAGGTGGAGAGAGTATGTGGGACTTCTCGTCACCACTTTGTCTAAGGTGTCCCATTATGATTGGTCGGGAAAAAAAATGACAAAGTCGTCCTGTCTCACTGAATATTTTTTCCTAACGACCTATAAATTAAGAAAGGGTCTTACTAACCATCGCTTACTAGGCGATGAATAATATACACATAAAGACAAACAAACACGGATAACAGTACACATTTTATAAATATTTATGGATATTCACGGATATCAATATACAGTTTCTTTTTACACATTATTTACTGCCTAAATGGATGGTTGTTAGCATTTTCTATTCAGAAAGGGTACAAGGGGTGAGCCCTCTCCCTAAGAACCTCTGACGCACTTCTACCCCACAAGACACAGCTCACCACAAGATCACATATATACCCACCACGCTCTCTCAACTATTAATAGCCTTTTACACTTTTTTTAAAACCTTTTTGGATTCTCCCTATCTGCCTTTCCTTCCTTGCTTACTTATAGTTTACCCACAACCTCACTCTCCTCACTGACACACTACTGAAAGAAATTGAGCTGCTATTCAGTTTCAGCATACCTACATACTAGCCTATTCACATGTACAAAGAAGTACCTTCTAAAATAAAGATGCTGAATCTAAGTCCAACCAGCAATACCTGTCCCGAGACCGTTCATGGTTTCAATCCCACCAAGCCTTGGCACGATCGTGTTAATGAAAAGGAAGTCACGGGTGATCCGAAGGGTAGTGAGGAATTAGCTGACAAGTATGAAGATGAAATAGATTCTTGGTTGTCACTTAACCCCGATAATGAAGATGATGAGAATAATAGTACTAATGGGTATTCATGTTTTGAAAATCAGTACCAAGTTCACCACAATTCCCTGGGAAGTACTGAAAGTGAAAGCCTTGTGCCCTTACCATTTGCAGTGACAGCCTCAGAACAACTACAAGAACAATGGCATAACTTTTACTTGGGAATGGAATACGAGATGTCAAAAGATGGGCTCGTTCACGACCCTTTATGGAGTCAGAGTGTAAGATCTTTTCCTTCCCTTTCCTTGTTAGTGTCCTCTATTATGGTGAACTGCAATTGATAGAATATGTGCTAGCTTGGATTGTTTTGATCAGCTCTCAAGCATCTGTTTTCTAATTTGGAAGCCTAGATTAGTTTATGATTCCAGAATCAGTTCTATAACCAACCACCAAACAAGTTTTCAGAAATATTTTTTTCCTGGGTGCCAAAACTGCTTCCAAAAACAGCAATCAGAAATGGAGCTTCTTCTATCCTGGTTCTAAAAATCTTCCACTGGTATAGCGATAGCTCCTGAAATTCAGGCTATATTTTGTGGATATATATGAATTGGGTCCCAAAGATACCCTTTTTTCCCCCTCTTAGCTTTACATTCTCTGTGAGGAATACTAGGATTTCCCTTCCCATTGGTATCATTCCTGGCATAAAGCACTTGCACTTTTGTGCTCTCTTATTGTTTTCCATAAACTTCTTATTTTTCAGATTCAAGAGATTCCTTAAATCATAAGAACACTATACGGTATGATGTTAAAGAAGTTGGGATTAGGACTAAAACTTGAATTCTAAGTGATTTAAACGTTGATGTTCATTTTTCTTAGTATGAATTTTTACTGTGAATTAATCACAATTTCAAAGGCCTGCCTTTAGGGTGTTAAAAAAGTTCTGGGCTTCCCGCGGCTTCTTGTCTATTTACTGAAAAGAGTTACGATGATTTTTTCCTTCTTCAAGGTCATTTGATTCATCTAGAAACTGTATCCTTTGCCAAGATCCAACAAAAGGGGAGACTCAAAATATTTGCTGAAGAAATCCATACATGACATAAAAGTTCTTGGTTCTGAGAATTACAAATAAGAGCCATATTATACTAGGAACATAGATATTGGGACACGAATCTAGATACACATGTGTCAAAAACTGTTCGATGCATCTGAATCAACAGGTGGATCCATACACATCAAATGATTCAGATCTGTATCCAGATGACTGCGTTCAAAACATTTGCCTAAAAGTAATGCTTCCTAATAGAATTCTGCAGCTGCTGTTGTTCTATACTAGCTAATTATTTAAAACTTCTCTCTCTCTCGCTCTCTCTATCTATCTATACGTATATTTACATATTGTAGGTGTCTGTGCCATGTATGGATGCTGACATTTCACCGGTGGCAACGATGAGCAGCACCATCTCAGAGTCATATAGGAGAAATCCAGAAGTGGCGTTGGGCAAAGCTTCGAGCACAACAATTCCGATGCAGCAGGATTTCAGTGTTATGAACAGGGAAGCAAAAGTTCAAAGATACAGAGAGAAAAGGAAGGCAAGGAAGTATGAGAAGAAAATAAGGTATGCCTCAAGGCAGGCCTATGCCGAGAGTCGACCCAGAGTGAAAGGCAAGTTTGCAAGGGAAACAGACAAGGAGATTGATATTAATCCTGTGTTCTCAATAATGGATAAATATTCCCATGGAATTGGTCCCAGTCCCTCATTCTGTCCTACTCACAAAACTTAAGCTACTCTTGTTGTACAACCCTTCTGTGTGTTCCTCCTTACCCACTACTTTCAGTGATGACAACAACAATAATATCTCCAAATTTCTCTTCCCTTATTGCTTGTAAAAAAAAAGTGTACATTTATGGACTCTCTCAATACCACTATATTAATGTAAAAACATTGTACATTCTAGAACATAAACTCATATCTTGGGACAAATGTGTATAATAAGTGAGATGAGCAACCTCAATCACATAGAAAAGGGCCTAATATTTTCTTTCATAGGCAAAATATGGCCCTCAAAGAGATCAAAGGCAAGTGTTCTGATGAATGCATGATCCATTTTGGCCCGCATTCAACCAAATCAGACGAGGAATGAGACTAGCCAACAAAATATCATGCTCATTAAGTAAAAACAAGACAAATGTGACATAAATTCCTCAAAAGAAGAATGACATTAAGCTCACAAAGACTAAGTTTACATTAATCTAGCCTTCAATAAACATGTAACCAACATAAAGTGCTAAGTCAAGATGCCACAACAAAAATTATTGAGAGCATAGTATAATGAACAATAAAGCCACAAAATATCAAAGCAACAAGGATCATAGCTCATACTCAACATGCCATAGGTCAACTAGGGCCAATTTCCTACTTCCCATGCACGAAAAGACCATTTCTTGTTAAACCTGAATTTAGAACTATGAGATTATGCAAACAATCCCTCAGCAACGATGCTAATATTTTATCTCATCATTTTGCATTTAATATATTTTATAAAACGTTAGAGTTAATTATCACTTTGTAGAATAGCAGTTCGACGATGAGTATTATTTTTTGACCCGAATAACAGAGTTACGATAATTTCAAATAATTTCCTTTATTGATTTGCAGAAAAAAATTTGAGTTTGATTTGTTGAAAAGCTATGATTAATCTAAAAGAAATAATATAATTTAATGGAAATTTCTAAAAGGAAGTTATAGGGTTTGAGAATCCATTGCCACCAATGATGACATTGTGTACTTTTATAGATCCAGTTTATTATTCAAATCAATTATGATTATTGCCATGGCTTGTAATCTCTACCAATAGTCCTCAATAAGATTTTTTCAATTTTTCCATTGTCATAAATTATCCAAAACATGAACAGTCTTAGTAGAATCCGTATTGATGCACAAAGCGTCCAATACTACATTTTGTATTATGAGCATAAATTATTTCAATCACTCAAAAACTAATTATAGAAATGTTGGATGATTGTATTTGAAATCACAAATACAAATATGGAAGAAGTATAAAATATTTAAATTAATTTCATACCATGAAAAAAAACTGACATATAATCTGTAGGAGATGAATTATGCAGGGAGAATATTCTAAGAAATATTGATGGAGAGGTTAAGAACAGTAAACTCTGATTAACAAAGGAAAGAAAAAAAAAGTAGAAAGGGCGAAGGAGAAGACAAACACTAGGGAAATGAGAATGACAAAAATCTCAAATTCCAAAGTGGACCTAGGAGATAGGTAGGGGATAACTCTCAAGTGAGGAACCAAAGGGCTTTGATAAGCTCTCTCTACCAAGTATTTTGGCTCCCACCAAGAATTTGATGTTAAAAATCTATCTCCCTAAAATCAGAAATCTCTAGAGAGAAACTTTCTCTTTTGGAATCTGTCTTGACTTGAGAAAAGTGTCCAGTATTTATAGGTACACTAGGTCCATACTCTGGTGCCAAGTGTCCTAATACTTGCTTGACACGTGTTCTTTTTTCAAAATGTCTTATCGCGGTGGCTCTGCTCCAACGTACCACCGTCACATACGTATATCCACATAATTCTAGCAAAACATTTCTGTTCAAAATCCTAAACATCCGAGTGGAATATCCTAAAAATAATCCAATCCAAATCAAACATGGGATTAGGTTTGGCTCGTATTAAAATAGTACCGGAACAAATAATTTTAGGACTATTAATTCCATCAATTTTAATCTGCAAATCAACTAGGCCTAAAAGGATTGTGGTTTTCATCTTTTTTGAATTTGTTGTGGCACATGGTTGTTTTCTTTTACTCACTTTAAGTATCCAATTCTGCAAGGTCATTGGTTGCTTTCCCACGGCTTTCTCCACTTCACATAAACATCAAAGAGAGGGAGAAAGAAGTGCGTATCAACTAAGTTCCCCCACTCCACATATATGGTCATCTTTCTAATTTCAGCACTTTTTATTCTACTCCTTTCATTTTTAGTATCCAATTCTGCAATCCCATTGGTTACTTTCCACATCTTCCTCACATCCCATAACATTGCATTCACTTGAATCTATCCCTCTCTCTCCCTCTGCTGTATCATGTACAAGAGGAGTAATTCTTAAGTGGTCCTCAGATACTGTCACGTCACGTGATGCTTTAACATTTTTTTACCACCGCATATTATACCATCACACATTCATAGGGGGTTCAACACTAATTGGTGAAAAGTTGTTGAGGTCACGTGGTAGTGTCTAAGGACCACCCCAATTATCTGGTGAGTAGACAATATGGGAATTAGACACGGAAAATTTTGAACAAATCTAGTCTTGATGTTATTCATTTTTAAGTATATATTATGAAAGTAGAAGGAAATATTTCATCTTTAATTACATAATATTTTGTACAATGATTTATAATATCAATCTTGAATTCATAATTTTGTATAGGGGTTCATAACATTTGGATATAGATTCATAGTATTGATTTTGAAAATCATAAAATTTCCATGTTGTGAATTCTTGTCTTGATTTTATTCATTTTTGAGCAAATATTATGAATGCATGAAGAAATGCTATTAATGCCTATACAAATGTTTTGGATATGATATGCAAAATGCTATGAATTTTTATACAAATTGTAGGAAATATAAAGATGTGATGAATCCAAAAGTTGTTCTATTCTTACCAGAGAAGACAATATATCAGCAGATCATTTTGTATACATCTAAATAGATATGGATATTCCACGTCAGAGTTCACCAAGTTTTTGTTTGATCTCCACTTTTTCAAAAGCTTGAGATATTTGGAAATGGTCAACCCGATGCAAAAATTATTCAGCACTCCCACGACCGGACTTAAGATTTTAGAAGCCCGAAGCAAACTTTAAAATCTGGACCTTTTACGTCACTTTATGTGTAAATTATTAATTCAACTTCAAAAATTAAATAACATATATTTAAGCAAATATTTTTTTTCCAAAATAGTGATTACTACAAAAATTAAAAAAATATCACCTAAACATCACAATTCTTTTATTTTTAGCAATAAAAGTAAGCTAACATAATCAATCTTCTCTATAATCTACTTTTCAATAGACATTATATATCCATCGTTCTTATGATGTGGTCGTGCAAACATAAAATTTTGATTTAGGGTAAATTTTAGTAACCTCCCCTGAGATTTCTAACAAATACATTGACATCCTTTCAATTTTTTAAAATTACACTTTTCTCTCTTATTTTTGTTAACAATGTCGTCAGACCCCTTTCATGCTAGATTTTACATGACGGTGCTTTGTCGTTAAGTTAATAAAATAAAGCATTTTAATTAGTTATCTCATAAGGAAAAGACTTAAAAGCCCTATAAAACTTAAATCAACACAAAACCCTTTCTCTTCTCATTACAAAATTATCGATCATCAAAGAGCCACAGAGGGAACCAGGAGAGAGATGGAGAAGAAGAAGGGGTGAAGAGATCCACCATCCATCATCAGGAAACTCGACTTCACACCGTACGTAGAGTGAAAGGTAATCTAGAATGACTATCATCAAACAAGTAAGTCTTAATCTCTCGCTCTCTCTTTGATAATTGAAATCCACCCACCACACGTAGATTTAGTGTTTTTTCTCGCGTAGTTTTGAAGATTGAACTATTATAAGTGGTAGTTTTTTAATCTTCAAACCTTTTCGTACTTTTGCTTCACCTTTTGTTTTTAGGGTTTTTGTTTTGTGTGGTTCTAATTTGTGCTTTGATTTGTTATTATTGTGATCATGTAGACCTGTGTTGTTCTTCGTACACCATTTTATGCTCTCATAGTAGGGATGATTCACCCTATATTAGACCATACAATATGGACAGTAACCCTTGGTGACCCACTGGACCCTCCTCCACTTAGGAGAATGCCTAGAAGGCCCAAAAAAATAGGAGGAGGAAAATTCATGAGCCTGTCAGGGGTTAATCATTCCAAGAGATCTCAAACTTCGAGATGTGCATGGTTTAAGGAGTTTGGGAACCAGTCAGGGGCAAGGACAGGGGTTCATCAGGTGACAATATTTTATCAAGTGGTGAGAGGTCATCAACTGGTAGCTAGGGGGATCATCATGTGGATGGGGTTCATCAACAGATGATGAAAAGGTTACTCAATTTATTAATAGGTTCAAAAGATCAAGGAGTAGGTGTAGAGTAACACTTCTTGAACCTAAATTTGTTCAATTCGCAAAAGATGTGTCGGAGCGTTAGTGACCACCCAATAAGTCTAACTCACTCAGACTTATAACATATAGAGCTTATAGAACTAATAAAAATATCAGAGTTATAGAAACATAACTGAAATAAGCCGAAGCCATGTGTACACGTTTTACTATACGCATCTCAAAGTAATTATATAATTCCAAATGTACTAATCTTACAAGGCCTTCCAATATCTCATAATAGATTCTACAACAATATCCTACCCACAATACTAAGTATTGAAATACACCAGACGTCTCAATTACAAATAAGCTCATATTACTCCACATATGACAGGGATTTATACTACAACCACTAAGTCATCCATTGCCACCTGAAATATTGCATAACAACATTCTTAAGCATGAAGCTAGTGTGAATTCAAACATGAAATTTAGGGGTTTGCCATGATTACCATTTATGCATGTAAAAAGGTAATCTAAATAAACGGAATTCACGTTATAGTCCCAAGGCTAAAGCCGGGGACGGACCATCCAAATTATCCCATTTATGTTTATTTCAATGGTCGCCAATACTTCGTAGGTGTAAGAAGAGACTGTTTGGACAGATCTTGTGCTCGAAGAAGATGGACATGAGCCTCAATTATGCAGGTATGACATTGATAAGATGACTGAAGTACCAATTGATACAGAAACCACTGAGGTTGTGTCCCAAGATCCACTCTAAGAATTTAATTTGGGGTTGAACAAAACCCCAAGCCTATACTAGTTAGTAAATGGCTTGATCCAAATATGAAGTCCAAAGTGGTTACCATTTTGCAAGACTTCAAGGATTTGCTTGGAGTTATAACGAGTTATTAGGATTGAATAGAGATTTGGTGGAGCATAGACTACCTATCAAGCCACGCTGCAAGCCATTCCAGCAACAACTTAGAAGAATGACACCAAAAGTGATTCCTAAAATCAAAGAGGAAATTTTATGATTACTTGATGCGGGCTTTATCAGGACAACCAGGTATGTCGTATGGCCTTGTCAATCTCCGGTAGGACCCAACAATAGAAACGAACCAATGGGTTGTTGCGGCCTTCCCAATCCTGCCCTAAACCTCAACACAGCTTCCCCAACTGCGCTAACTTCTTGATCTTGTCCTATCACTCTCTCATGCAATCTATCAGCAAGCCCAATTAACCTTTCTTTCTCATTTTGACCTAGCCTTGTTACTAGATTCCGATGCAGCAACTTGCAACTTCTGCAATTTGTTCTAATCCAACAATCTCTGTCAGCATCAAATTTTGTTCTGAGCTCCCTTCTTCTAACCTTGCTATTGTGGTTCTTGAATTACATTGTACTTCAAATCAGCAACCATAGCTAAATCCTATCTCCTTTCGACTTCTTGTAATGCATATAGGAGCTCTTCACCTTTCTGTTTTAGTAGACGGAGTTCATCTTTTTGTCTTTTTATGTTTCTTTTTATCTATTACATTATCAGACAATGTTATTTGATAACATGAACAGTTACTAGATAGCATAAAAGTCATAGATGACATTATTAGATAATGTTACTTGTTGCGCGAGGGTAATTTTGAAATCAGTGTGTTAAATTTTGACTTTAACTTACTATTTTAGATGCACTAATTGCCTTACAAGTCCCTCACTTTGAACTTGTGACCAAGAATTGAGGAGTAAGGAGTCAACACATGTGTAGTTGATTTTTGTTTTTTTTGTTTTTTGTTTTCTTAACTTGACTCTCTTTGGTACCCAAAACTTAGCTTGCCTGTGGTGTGCTTTCATAAAGTGAATTTGCACTTTTCACTTTTCACTTTCCCACTGGGAACAAAGCTAGAAGCATGCTCAACCACATAGAAGGAGTGACATACAATAAGATGGATATCTAAAGTTTTGTGGTACCTTCTTATCCTATTATCAAAATTATTCAACCTCCACTATAGGATCTTGTGGCTTTGGCTGATTTTGTGACAGAATCTTTGCCCTATCTTGCACTTTCCACCTGGGGTATCTATTGGAGAGCTCTCATTGGCTACTCTCACTTTTCTTTCCTCCATATAGCCATGATAAAGATTGCGGGTTTGAGACGGGTTTCATTCTTCTTGTCCTATTCTCCAATTATACCATTATTTTTCATCTCCACCCCGTTGTCTAATAAAAAATGATCATGGCACATATTCATGTACCTTATGAAAAATAGGTTCTTCTGTCTCATACTCAAACCTCATATTACCGTTTTCAATTAATTTCTATGTTGTTTTGGTTTTTGTTTTGCTAGTGAAAAACACTACAAATTTATGATTACAAACTAAGTAATTAAAACAAGTCATGCATCGACAAGTCATGCATCGACAGATTATTCTAAAAAAAAGTTAAAAAATGCTTAGAGTAAGGACTAATGTGAACCCCAAGGGGTTGTCCGAGTGGTAGAACAGGCAAGCTGTAAACCCCAGATGCTGAGTTCGAAACTTGGCAACCGCAAAAACTTGGGGCCACTGGAGGGTATTCCCGGTCGTTCACTTCAGGGTCCCGAGGACTAGTCGGCATAGGTGGGGGGGCTCCCCCAGGCAATCCCAGCCTGGTCCCCAAGCCGTCGGACACCTCGGTTAACAAAAAAAAAAGTAAGGACTAATGTGTCAACTTTTCCCAAAACATGATTGAAAACAAAATATAAAAAAGCAGGTCTTAAAATAAAGTTATCGAAGAGTACAGGAAATTATTAAAAGTAACTTATAAACATTTATAACTCTATTTTTCATGGGGCTTGGGACGAATAAGGGAGCGAAATTACTTAATATATATCAACTCCAAAAATATATATTATTTCTTCACCAAAATTAACCCACGTCCTAGAATCCGGAAAGTTCATTTGGACGGACAGCACGCTCTACAGTGTGCACAATCGGAATGGGGATCGTGCTGTGTAAATGTGCATAGCAGGATGTGTTGTGCGCGAAAACATTGTCGTTTTGGTGCACAAAAAATTGTTCGAAAACTACTCGACTGTTTGAACAATTTTTTGTATCGTTTTGACGCACAGCAAGGCCCCAAATCCTCTCCAATAGCCAATGTGTTGAAGCTCAGATTCTTGTTTCAATTTGGCCACTATCCCACTCATATATGCCACCAAGATAGCAACATAATACCTCTGTACTAAAAAAATAATAATAATAACACGAGAGGCATATATTTTAGTGGCATGACATGATCGTCAAAAGAGTTTCAGACCACTCCTAATTTAGAAAAAGATTCTTGTAAAATACATCCATAAACTTGTAATAAGTCGTTATAAATCGAATTTTATTTTTTTTAAATACGTTAACAACTACTAATCAATTAAAATCTTCCTCCTCCTACAAGTAAGGTACTCTTTCCTTTATTTTTTTCCCAATAAGGTTCTCTTTCTAAAACCTCAATCCCAAATTAGACTAAACTACACACATGGAATTATTTTCCCTATCGAAATAACAAAAATCAAATATTTGATAATACAAATTTTAGTAATATTCGTAGCTTTCTCTACAAAAAAAATATTCCATACATATTGTGCAAGAGTATTTTTATGTAGTAGCAGTGCTGCAGGTTATCCAAGTAATGGACGTAACGACCCTTAAATTTATGCAGTTTTATGTAATTAATTAATTCTTCATCAATAGGGTTTATAAGATTTTGGTAATTATTTAATTTTGTCGAGGTCCGTTGAACCTATGTGAGTTACTATTGACTCCTTAATTTATCCGCCAATAAGAATTTCACATGTGTGCCACTACACAATAAAAGTGTACACACCCAATTAAAAAGCACGGGACACCCAAGCAATGTCGCTTAGGCTTTTAGAGTAGTTAATTAATTGTTAGAGGGGCTTACGTATACGGAAATCGAAGCAACGACATTTCATTTGCATGGCAGCTATTCATTTACCAAGCATTCTCCACATACGAAGAATAGGAATACGAAAAGATGTGAGTTGTGAATGCAGGAAGAGAATGAGAGCACGGAGGAAATAGTTGAGTACAACGATCATGATCTGGTCCTACATGGAAGGAGAGTTCACGTCTCCAAATTCAAGCGAGAAATCCAAATGGGAACAAATGCGTCAAGTACTTGAGCTGGTCTATAAATAGGAGCAACAATGAGAGAGAAATTAAGAAGAGCACGCCCCCCATAACACTTACTTATCTTTCCTCATTAGTAGTTAGTCCAGTCATAGCAGTAGTCGTAGCTATAATTGTACTTAGCTTTACTCGTATCCATCGATGTACTTAACTTTAGTCGTACACTAATAACAGTAGGGAGTAGTTCAATTAGAATTAGTTCAAAGCAGTTTGGATCCTCGTGTAACCCTCAAATGTAAGTTTGTTATCAAATTTATCATTTTGAAATTATTTTGTTTCATATTCTTTGTGACTGTTTATCTTCTGTTTCTAGTTTTGAGTCTTGACGTGTCAACACTTGCACTCGTTTCACATTTTGAATTTGTTATGTATTTTTTTTTCTATTACAGTTTTGTAATTTTAGCTTTGTGATGAATGAAAGTTATTTACTAGAATCCAAGCATTTTGGTTCGGCGTAGATGTCATATGATTCCAATACCCAGAATCAAAGAACCAAGAAGATGTGTTTGATACGACGGACAAAGCGGTGGAAGAATGTGTACCAGATTTGGAGAGAATACCAAATTTGAAAACAATTTGTGCTAGATGGAAAGTTATTGTTGGTGAAGAAAACTGGAAGGAGGGTACAATTTGAGACCTTCAAAGATAATATGAACTTATGGTACAATATCAAAATGCTCCGAAAACTAATAAATTTTGGATGACAAATGTCAAAGATAGTTAATGTGTAAATAGTGCTTATTGGTTGTCACGGTATTTTCTTTAATGTTTCATTGAAGTTTTTTGCCTATATAATTGGCAATGGTTCCAAGCATAACTTGTACTGAAGCATAACTTGTACTGAACTACGGAGGTTTTGAAGGAGAGATTGAATAGAGAAGAAAGTTCAGAAGGTAAAACACTGAATAAAATTATATAGGTCCTGAAGATCTATTTTGTTCTTGATAGTTCCTGAAGTGACTATCTTTCTATATCTTTTGTGTTCAATACTTATTTATTTTCTGCAAATTTATTTAGTATATGTACTAGTTTTATAACAGCATGGAATTTCTCTCTCTTTTTTTGTGTTCTTCTCTTCTTTTTTCTGTTTGTTAGGCACAATGGGCTGAATTTGGAGCAAATATTGTCGGGCGTGGGTTGTATTAGTTGGGTTTGGGTTTAACTTAGGTGGATACAAAATGGGTTCTAGTCTTGAAATAAGGACTGGATTAGAGTAGTATGGTATAATGGGCTGGATTTGGCTAGTTAGGCTACACATTTGCTGGGCTCGTCGGGTCATGACAAAAATAATGGGCTGGATTTAGTTAGTTGGGTTACGGGTTTGATGTAAGGGGGTATGCACTGGGTTTCGACTTGGGGAAATAGATTGGAGTAGATAGTAGTGTGCGGGGCCGGCTCCGGAATAAGCCACAAGCTGTCAGGTTCGGGTAAGTCCCCGGCACGGGGGTAACAATATTTTTTTTATAAATATAAAAGAAATAATAGAAATTCACCGAAAAAATTATTATTAATTCTAAGTAGACAATCAATCTAAGGTCGGACTTGGGCAACTCAAATATCGAGACCGACACTGATAGTGTGTTGGTGACTTGAGATGCTCAACATATTTAACAAACGGAATGGAGAAATGAATATAGAAAAATAATATGTAAAATGAATCACTCTAAACAAGACTTACGGAGATTCACTTATAAAAAAAATTATCCGTTTCATAGACCATTGTTATAATTTTAAGATTATATTTTTTGTCGTTCATATTTTGCATTTTGAGATGCTGACATTTTCAATGAGGTAATATAATCTTGATTCTACGAATAGAGGCATTGGCGAGGCCGTACGGCTGAATTAAATTCTAATATACATCCGTCCCTAGCTTCATGTACATTTTGAGCCAAGGATGGAGAAGGAAAGTTGGCAATGCCTAAAGCAAATATAAGGAATATCTATTTGCATTAAAATTTGGAATATCTATTTGCTATACATTATGTTTATTACCTTTGCTAAGCTAACAACATCTGGGGGATACATATACTGCTATAGGATAGATGAAAGCATAACATGTGATAGTGTTAGACTGTAATAATGTCACACCCAAACTCCAAGGAATGAATTGAACATAATAAAATTATACACAGTCCCATAAAATGAATGAAATTTCAACTTCAATATATATCAATCTCCAATCAGTTCAATATGAGACCTACAATGCCTAACAAAACGAGTTCATAATAAAAAAAATCCTATACTACTTGGCAAACTTGATGCTCCTATCTAGAAGGCTCAATATCAGGTCCTGTGAAAATGGTTTGAGAACAAAATATAAGTTGAAGCTCGTATAGGATACTAGATAAAACAAAACTCAATTCAAATCAATGTATTACATGCCAACCAGTATATGAATCATAGATATTCCACATGTAACCATGCAACTTGTCTGACCATGACAACCAATGTAACCTATCTTGCCTGGACTCGAACTGACACACCCCCATTATTGAGCTGAGAGCAATTTACGACCTTGTACCAAAGGACTTTAACCCAAGTCTGGTTCTCAGACTACATGTCTTCGACAGGAACTGTTTATGGAATTTCACCGAGGGACTCTAAACTCTTAGTCAAGTTCTTAGACTAGCATTGACAGACCATCTCTTACTCGATCATATTTTATAGATGGCACCGATAGAATCACACAGACATCCATAAGGAATCACAACCGACTATGACTATCATATGGACACATACTCATCTAACCAAATCATGCACATGAAGTAATGCCAAGTTTAAATCATCATCCAACATGTTCAAGACATTCACTCAGTAGCCAAAATATAAGAGAAGTACTTTGTGGAGGTTCAAAACCATTGCCAATGGGATTTTTAAGAAAATAGGTTTTAGGCAAGGCTGACTGGGGCACATTTATGACCATTCAGGTTTGACTCTAACTAGTCGCAAGCCAAGTCCTGACTAGTCAGATTATCTACTGGTCATTTTGCGAAAAAACGACCTGACTGGTCGAGCTCATACACTAATCAGTCGAGCTCAACTACTGGAATAGTTTGAACACATCCTGACTAGTCACCCATCATCTCAACTGGTCAAATCCACCTATTGGAATTTTATAAAAAAATTTGTGCATCCTGACGGGTCACCCTTTGTTACGCAAGAAACAACAATTTGTCTCGGTCCATAGTACAATGGAAGGCTCCGCACCTCAGCCTCGTTAGACTCAGCGGAAGTGTAAAGTGTAAGCGAAGAGAATAGAAGAGATGAAGTCCGTCCCTTGGCCTAGTCTATATCCACTGCTGACGCAACTCCATACCGACGCCTTAACTACTACTTTATTAATTAACGCCTTAACATCATGTTTCGTCAACTACAATCTGTGTTCATCTTTGATTACCAACATAAGACACGAAACAAATTAAATAACATCAAGTTAAGATTCAACTAGAATCCTACCTCAAATCAAAGATGTAATAACCCTAAGATTTAACGTAATTTTTAGTTAATAAAAAGAATTTTCTATTAATAGTTTTAAATTTATTTCATTTTAATTCGGCTTTGTTATTGGAAGGCTGCTCGAGCGATCTTTGTTTATTGTAGACCCCTCAAGCGAGCTTGAGGTTGCTCGAGCGGCCTGTTCAAATTCCTAAACAGGCAGGTTGCTGCGATTTTGCATTTATGGTAGGGGCGTATTTCAAATTAGTGATTATAAGGGGTTTTGATGGGTTTGATAGCCGACTAATGTTAATTATCGCTACATAAATGAGGTTAAGAGGATATTATATTGCTACACAAATTATTTGAGAGATTTTCAAAGAGAGTTTAGAGAGAGAAAGTTTGTGAGTATTGTTCTTGAGTGTTCTTGGTGAGGAGTCTTCGATCCGTGCACAAATTCGTTGATCCGAGGCTTGTTTCATGCTTAATCTTTAGGAGTTGAGGTACAAAAAATCACTACTAACCTCGGATTGCTAGATTAGAGTAGGTTTATGGGCTTATTTTGTAGAAATACATGAACTAGGGTTTTGTTGTTCTTCGTAAAAGTATGAAAATTTGTTTCTGTCGTTGCTTGTTTCACAAAATTGTTAGAGGTCTTTTGATCTGTGAATGGTAAGGCTACTGTATGTGTTATCAATTTCAGTTTCAAGTTAGAAATCAGCATATTAGAATTTAGATCGAGTTGTTTTGAGCAAAAACCCTAAAACCATAATCTGTTGAAGAAAGAGGCTTGCTCAAGCGACTTGACTAATTTCTGTCAGATTCTGGCAATTTTTTATTAGAAATAGAAAACTCAACATTTAGGCAGACCGCTCGAGTGAACTGTAGGCCGCTTGAGTGACCTATTAAAAAATAGAAAAAAAAGAATATTATTCGGGCTTCCGAGCAGTAGACTTAGATCATGTCTCACATTGTTATATACATACACATTGCACAAGCATCCACGAACATGTTTTGTATGATCACAAATTCCTGTGGAGTTTCATGTGCGCGTTTGATCAAACTTTGACCATGATTATTATGATAACTCATGTTAGTAAATGCTATGCATGTGCGTATGTGTTAATGGTTAAAAGTTGCCTAGAATGATATGTGGTAACAAGTGAAATATGAAATGGGCTGTCGTGCCAACCTAAAGTTGATAAGAGGCGATAATTGTTGGCCGTTGTGCCGTTAATTTGATATAGAATGAAAAACGAATAGTTTAATTGTGATAGATAGAGCAAAGCATGTATTGGTGATTATGTAAAAACATAGAATCCACGTTAGGGATACCAGTTCAAATGCCACCAAAGTTATTAATCTCGTATCGGCGAGCGTACCGATTTTGTTACTGATACGGTATGTACCGGTACCGGTGTGTACCGGCGTACCGTTTTGGATTTATTGCTAAAATTAATATATATTTTTTAAATAATATATTTTAACAAAAAATCAGACTAAAAATAAAAATAAAGCATCACAATTTAAAAATAAATCACCAAATATAAAAAAAGATGATTTTAGCCTCAAATTATGCCTAATTATCCAAAAAAAATATTAATTAATTTTTTAATTTTTTAAATACAGACCGGTACGGTACCGCCCGGTATTTTCCGGAACAGGCCGGAACAATCGCCGAAACGGTACTCCGGTGATCTGATACCGTTACGAGGGCAATACGGGACGTACTGGCGATACCAGCCGGTACGGGACGGGATTCACAACTTTGAATGCCACCATAACACGAAAGCGGAGAGTATTAGATGAACATTATAAAGTAGTGGAACATGTAGTGAACAAGTAAGTTCGTTAATGGAATAAATGAAATTGGTGGCCGTCGTGCCTAATATTATGTTTTTGGTTGTCGTGCCAAGTTTGTGTTCCATGTGGGTTTGAGTCCCATAGGTCGTCGTCCTATTTGTTTGAAAGACTCTAACTAGGAGATGGGTGTATTCGGTTGAAGGTGACTTCGGGGTGCATCCGCGTTGACAGCTCCAGGCCTCGAGGGAGTGACAGCCTTGTCTTAGACGACCTTGAGCTGATAAAGGGGAAGTGGCTAAGGATCAATGGTACCTGACTCGGCGAGGCCACGATTTCGATCGATTTTAGTTAGAGTGAATAAAGTATTGACTCGATTAGACGGTAAAAGATCTCTGCCTTGCCTTGATAAGGATCAATATCAACCGACTACTCTATGTTAGATAGTCGGTTAAAAAAAATACCGAGAAAAGAAGGGTGTTCTTATAAACATAAAAGAACAACGGCATAATGAACTTACGTGATTTTTGTTATGCACTTTAACTTTTCTCACGAACTATGTGACTAGCTGTATATCTATATCTGTGGGTTGATTTTTCGGTGACTTTTTCCTACTGAGTGTCACAACTCATTTGGTGCAACTTATCTGTCCCTAGTGTTTTATATCAGATGTTACAGAGCAGTTTGAGAACCCATTCGAGATTGAAGACTCGGGTTCAGTTGAGGAGGACAACAGTGGCGTTAGGTTACATTATCCTTTGAATAAAATGTAAACCATAAAGGGTATTTATGTCATTTCTATTTTCGCACTTAAACTCTTATTTATCTTTATCATTAACAAAATAAGAGCATTTTTGTAATTCTTAAATCTAAAGACATAATAATTTAATAAAATGATTAATTAATATTTCAAGAAATCAGGACATTACAAAAAACTTTTCAATCAAAACGCTACAATTCTTTTGTTTTCACGGAATCCACCAACACTCAGTTTGATCTAAATACAAAACGCTAAGCATGATTGTCAACCATCATGCACTACGAATTATATCCACCAATCACGCTATAAATACAAAAGTCATGTTACGCTTATGATCACAGTTCAACATAGAGGATGCATACACCATTCTATTTTCGTTGTCTAACTTGATTGTCAGAAAGTTCACGACAGGAAACACCACCTGTTCTGACACCTTAGGAGCGTTTAGAGCTACCGTCTAATTTTGACATCGCCAAAAATCACATAAAAGGATATCAGATGAGAAGATCTTGAAGAAATAAAATGATCAAATATAATTTTGACCAAAAACTAGATGCAAATTAAGGGGTATTTAACAACTTGCTTCTTGTATTTTCTATCGTGTGACTTTTTGTTCTTGATTTTTTGAGAGCAAATTGTAGAATGCATTATATAAGAATTTATTTTGAAAAATGAACTGAAAATTTTATAATTTCAAAATTATCTATAGAGGAGTTTTTTAAATTCTCTGTATGAATTGCACGCGATTTTTATGCAAAATTTACTTTTTTGTATTATTATACATATATATTTTTATAATTAAAAAATTTATTATTTACAATCTATTTAAATTTAAATCTAAATCTAAAATCTCGAAATAATTTGCTCCCACAAACACTCGTACACGGTAGAAATCCACAACCAGACGCCGACTACGTGGACTCGGTTTCAACTCGTCATCATGGTATACGCTAGCTTCGTCCACGTACTTACATCCTTTGTTGGCCTCCGGCCTCCACGGTGGTCCGACTCATTCCTCGATACTCACCCACCCCACTCATTCGCTCTTCAGTTTAGAGGGAGGGAGGAGAGAGAGAGCGAATGTCGAAGTTCATACCCACTCCTTGCTTCACCTCCATCCATTGTCGGGGCTTATCCGCTCATACGCTCTCCAAAACTCTGCCTTCTGTTCTCACTTCCTTTCCGTCCCCACTCTCATGCCGATTCTCCCTCTACGCTCCCCTCTCAAACCTCCAACATCTCTTCCTCCACTCTCTTCCGAATTCACGTCGTCTCCGAAATCTATCAATTCGAGCTTTCAATTCGACTTCTGAAACTCAAAAGGATGAATTATCGGATGAGAAAGAAAAAGACCCTACCGTTCCTGACAAGGCTGAAGGAGACGACGGAAGTGTGATTAAACCCGATGACGCCTATCCGAGTGGCGAGTTTGTATTCAAGGAGTTCAGTGCGTGGAGGAAATTTGTGGTGAAGCTTAAAATGCTGATTGCATTTCCATGGCAGCGCGTTCGCAAGGGCAGTGTTCTGACCATGAAATTGCGCGGCCAGGTGAGCTTTACTTCAGAGTGTTTACATTCTTGGAAGATGAAACAGAAATTTTTTTGCGTCGAGTGGGACCATTGGGTTTTAATATTTATGGATTTTATGCTTGTGGTTCACTTGTTGGTTACACTGTTTTTTTCTTGGAAACGGCAATATGTTGCTTAGATTGCTGAGTAATGTGGGTTTATTCGTACTTACAAAAATGTGCATTGATATGGGTTTTCCTTCCCAATGCAGTAATTTATTTTTGATAGTTGACCGATTATTCTATTTGGAAGTGCTTGACTTTGTGCTTAATCTTTCGTTTCCTTTTCTTTTGTGTGGGTAATTTACTTTCTTTAACAAAATGACCAGGCTAGAAGCAGAACATAGGGGCATACCCGTTCCACCACCAAGCACCTGGCTTTTACAGAGACCAGAACAACTGTAACAGCAAAAAACAGAAGCTAGGTAGAAAGCAAAAAAAAAGTGTGGGAGCCTATTTCCCTTAGAATGCCTTGAGATGTTACAGTAATATTAGGCGTGGTTTTGACTCTGTAGTCTGTACTGTTGGAAATACTGTTAGCTGAAACCCAGATGCATTAGGAACAGAAATTAGTAGGGAATTCAGCTTTATTCAAGATCAGCACATTTGGTGTTCTTTCATCAGCATTCTTATTGTATATATGCTGCATATTGTGACAGTTGAATGTTGATGCATGCCACTGATTTCATTCTAAGGGAAAAAGACTTCTCAAGCCAAAATCACACCCGCTTCAAGTTTCCAACATTTGCTACTAGTTTGGCTAGTCAGATAATAGAATGGGTATCTCCAATTAGAAACTTGTCTCGAGTCATTTACTGCGAAATCCGGACTCAGGTACATGATTGCAATGGCCTCTTACTATGCTGCCCCAGGTATGACTTGAAAGTGTCATTGCTTGATCTTGCGCATCTAGCCAGCAGATTGCCCTTCTTGGTTATATTTTCAGAATGCTCAACTGGCACTTTCACTCTTTTATGTCCATGGGAGCTTTGAACCATTTGAGTCTCAAACCCTTCTTAATAACCTAAATGAATGTTCTTATCTTATTGTCAGGGCTAATGTGTTCTTTTTCCTCCCTCTTTTCCTTCGCATATCCATCTTAGATATCGATGCTTTATTGGTATTGGAGAGGTGAACTAATCATTCCATGTCTTCCTCTCCTACTGTCAAAATTTTCAGGTATCCGATCAGCTAAAGAGCCGTTTTTCTTCTGGACTATCCCTACCTCAAATTTGTGAAAATTTCATAAAAGCAGCATATGATCCTCGTATTTCTGGTATTTATCTCCACATTGAACCCTTGAATTGCGGGTGGGGTAAAGTCGAAGAAATACGGAGGCATATATTGGATTTCAAGAAATCAGGTATTGAACCTGTCGTTACTGTATTAAAATTGTTTATTAAGAATAGAAAAATTAACAACTAATTAGGATAGTGGTTACATGCCAGTATCGTTCTACGGGAACTAAATGCCTGGAATGTGCCAAATCCAATTGAACCCTAAATTAATTCAAGAGAAGAGATTTACTTATGAAAGCTATGACTGGAATAAACAAAATAATAATTGGTACGAGGGACGTTTTAGGGTTTCGAATCCACTACCTCCATGTAACACAATTTTGTATAGATTGATTAGTTATTGAAATCTATTATGATTATTTTTTAGTCTTGCGCAATACCTATCAATCATCTTCATGAAGATATTTATGATTTCTCAATCGACATAGACCGTCTTTGCTTAGGATGAGTCATCCTTATTAGTACAATTCATGTCAATGCACGAACGTCTAATAGCACTACTCGTCTTAGTACAATTATCTCAATCACCCAAATCAAAACCTAATAAGTAATAAGAACAATTGTATGAACGTATTTGAAATATAAAAAACATGAAGTAGATAGGAAATGTTCAAACCAATTTCGTACAATGAAAAGATCCTTGTCATACAATCATGGTTTTAATGATAAACCTAAATTTTATAGAAATACAAGTTACTTGGTAAATTTTATAGAAATTCATGTTACTTGGTTGGGAGTTTCATCTCCACCGTAGAGAATGGTTTAGCTGCGCATGTGGGTGAACCTTTGACTCTTCTCGCTCTAGAATCATTAACCATCCTAACAATGATTTGCATGTATCTATCGGCATAGGAAACTTCTTAGTAATTTCCAAGACGCTAGGATTCCTAAAAATAACGAAAACTTCGGATGAAATTACTTCTCATAATTTTAAGCTCAGTTTGTGGGCGTTGTGACCTAGTAAACTTCTGAATTAGATAATTCGTATTTTACTTTTACGCAATGTTGTAGCCCTTTGAGTCATCTTTTCAACCCAACTTATATCATTTCACTCAAACCTGGTGAGTTATATTCTTAAAATAGCCCAAAGTAAATCATGTAACATGGATTAAGGACTTAACAAGTACAAGTTAAGGGGCCTCGATGTATGCATTTCAGCATTTAGCACGTATCATTATTAAATTTTCCCCAGTTTGACCTCTGGCCCTTCTTTGGGTTTTTTGGCCTTTTAGATTGACGAGAGTTGAGAAATCCCAGCAGCTTCTCACGCATAAGTCTCGAGCTACTTTGCATGCATTCACGTTCACATGTTTTTTTGTCACATATGTGGGCATACACGCCATAACACCCCTTAATAAACGTGGTTATATGGTAGAACAACCCCGTTTCCTGGGTATTATATAAATTTTTTAATGTCAGAAGTAATTGGCTTTTTGAAACATGAAGTCACATAATATCTACCTCATTGGATTTGGCAATCTGAATACCTTTATTGTTGGGCATCTAAGAAAGGATCTAAAAAATGTTTTCTGCAAATAGTTTGAGAAGCAAGAGTCTCCTTAACTAGGAGTATCTCTGCAGCTATCCACTTTCGATATATAGATGGCATGTATACGTCTTATCACATCTTCAGGTAAGAGAAGCTTTCCCATTTCCAAGCCTTCCTCTTCTGCTTTGGGGGCATAAATGAGGCTCCTTATTAAGGGGCAAGATGGAAATGGCACTAGTAATAAGGAGCAAGATGAAAATGGCACCCAAATTGTCTATTGCCCAACAGGACCAAACACTTACGATCTACCTTCGATACCAATGCCTTACAGACACTCCTTAGACACGCTTCCAACACTTTGCAGACACTCATTAGTCCATAGACACCCGACCAACATGTTATAATATCTGATTATATTAAACTATTGGATACCAACACCTTGTGATTAGACATGCAACCAACACCTTGCAGACACTCATTAGTCCTTGATCAGTGGCCCTATGGAATAGGGGTCCCGTAGTGCCCCTCGATGCGCTCCACCGATATCTCATTTTCATGATCTGAATTGTTTAGTTTATAGAATTTGTTGGACTATACTTTTGTACCAAAAAACAAGTTAATTGAAAAGTTATAGCCAAATAATCGAGATGGATTTGTTTACAGTTTATTTTTTTGAATCACATTGACCTTGTATTTATTTTATTATAATAAACATTGTCTGATCAAGTGATCACCGACATCCAATCATTTTTATTTTTTTCCTGCATTATCTACTCAAAGAACTCTGTAAATAGAACGATCCGAATCATGACGACGAGATCTCGGTAGTCTATCAAGGGGCTCTACACCCATGTAGTGCCTTCTCATGTCTGATTATAGTAAACTATTGGAGGACACATCTCGGTTGCTCCTCAAGGTATAACTTGATGCATCTAGAAATTATATTTGAATTGGAGCCTATGCCATGCTTGACCCTCTTTGTAACAAACGAAATGCAACCTGAAGCATTCAAAGTTTTTTTGCTTAATAATTATTAATGTTGAGCACATGGTACCAAAAGTCAACATTCAATAGTAGTTGTAGCCTTCAGAACCACTGTCATTTAAATGACTTTGTCAAGCCTTTTCTTCCACAACATGCAATGCTTGTGATAGAATCTCGAACATTAGCTAAAACCAAATAGTTCTTTTCGCAAAGTAGTTATGCATGTGGATGTTTATGGGTGTAAATGTGGTTGTACTTGTGTCCTCATTTTCTGTATCCTAGCTTTTGGGTCTTGCTGTGATTATTTATCAGAAAAATATTGCGTCCATGTCTTGTGGATTTTTGTCTTCTCTGTACAAATATTTCTTGTATGTGGATGTTTGATTTATTGCCGTGCCACCTTTGCAGGCAAATTCATCGTGGGTTATGTTCCTGTCTGTGGAGAGAAGGAGTATTACCTTGCATGTGCTTGTGAAGAGCTATATTTCCCTCCAAGTGCTTATTTTGCTTTTTATGGGTTAACAGTTCAAGCATCATTCCTTGGAGGTAAATTGATTTTAACTTGTTCTCTCGTAGGTTTCAACTTTCAAGTGCACTTGACTAGATTTTAAAGTGTCCCGTAGTCTGCCAATTGACTTTGATTTGACATTATGGGACACAGAAACTACTGTGTGCCGTTGTATCCACGTTACTTGTTGATGTGACCCAATCGTAGAATGTAGATTATCTAGACTGACGTGTGACACAGAGGTTTTGTTTTCATGGAATTCCTTTTGTGATGGTTCACGCTTCTATCTTATTGATTAGTGAAATGGCTGATCTCATTACATAGAACCAACTATAGTTGACAATTTCATAAGAAAACATATGGCTTGTGAAGCTTGCAGGAAACCAGTGTGCATTATTAGTGAAATGGGGAACAGATCCAATCACTGGTCGTAGTTGGATAGAACCAACTATATTGACTATTTCATAAGAAAACCTTGATATGGCTTGTGAAGCTTACGGGAAGTGCATTATTTTTCTCACTTGTATTACATGTACGAGAATTACTATCTTTTGCTGTGCGATGATTCTTCTGAGGTCATGTTGCTATCTTAGAGAGTTTTTTTATCAAGCTGCAGTTTCGTATTCTAGTGACTGATAGATGGAAAAGAAGAAGGGCTGTTCCATTAATTGAATGCTAGTGCAAGGTAAACACATTATATAGACTGACACTACAAACCCTAATGAAGTTAAAGGACTAAACTACCCCTAATACATAAATGAAAAATAAACAATAAACAATAAAAAGTAAATGGTAAATTCCTAAGTATACATTCCCCCCTCCCCCCCTCAAACTCAGGATGCGAGGGTAGAGAACGCTGTGAGTTTGCCAAGTAAAAAACGAAACCGAGCACTTGTGTGAGTCTTAATGAAGAAGTCAGCTAGCTGAAGCGAGGACGGAACAAAGGGAAGATCAATGTTGCCAGACTAGAGATGATGGTGGACAAAATGACAATTAATCTCAATATGCTTCGTATGTTCATGGAAAACGGAGTTATGGGCAATCTAAATGACACTCTTGTTGTCGCAATAAAGAGGTGTGGGACAGTCGAGAGAGATACCCATATCTGAGAGAAGCCAATGAAGCCAAAGAATTTCTGCGATTGCCTGAGACGTAGCCCGGTATTCAGCTTTAGCAGTGGAGCAGACAATAACAAATTGTTTCTTGTTTTTCCACAAGATGGGGGAATCGCCAAGAAACACAGAAAAGCCAGAGGTGGATTTCTGATTAGTGATGTCACCAGTCCAATCTGCGTGAGCGTAGGCCCCAAGAGTCAAACTCGAAGTAGAAGAGAGCAGTAAACACTGATAGATAGTCACCGAACATACCGTAAGATGCGTAGCAACCGCAACCTAATGGGTAGACCGTGGAGCAAAGACAAACTGGCTAATAATATGAACGACTTACACAATATTAGGGTGAGTGATAGTGAGATAAATCAAGCAGCCAACCAATTACCGGAACTTGGTAGGGTCATCAAGGGCAACACCATCCGAAGCAGAAAACTTGGCATGCAATTCAATAAGAATGTCGAGAACTTTGTCATCAGTGAGATTGGCCTAGTAGAGGATATCAGTTGCATATTTGGTTTGAGATAAGAGATAACCCTTCGGAGATGAAGTGCCCTCAATACCCAGAAAATAATAGAGACGACCTAAATCCTTCATCTCAAACTCGCAAAATAGATGGAACTTCACTTCACTGATAGCAATGTAATTAGAACCCGTGATAATCATGTCATTGACATATAACAGGAGAAGAACGAGTCCCGTAGAAGATTGACGAACAAAAATAGCAGAATCATGCATACTTGGGTGAAAACCAATTTGCAGGGCAACAGACTGAAATCGCTCATACCAAGCACGAGTAGACTGTTTGAGACCATATAGAGCACTGCAAAGACAGCAAACAAGCCCAATAGGATGAGAGAGCCTCGGGGGGGGGGGGGGGGGGGGGGGGGGGAGGGGAAGCATATAGATTTTTTTAGATATGTAGCCATTAAGAAATACATTCTTGATATCTAACTGAAAGAGAGGCCACAGATGAACAGCAACTACAGAGATCAAAGTGCGAACTGTAGTCATCTTAGCAATTGGAGCAAAAGTCTCCTTGTAATCAATGTCATATTCTTGAGCAAACCTTATAGTAACTAAGCGAGCTTTATACTGCTCCACAAAACCATCTACATGGGTTTTGACTTTGTAAACCCATTTACAACTAATTAGATTTATTCCGGTCTGCAGGGGTACCAAACCCTAAGTTTGTGTTTTATCAAGCGCAGCAAGTTCGTCATTTATGGCATGCACCCAATGAAGATCATTACAAATTTCTTTATATGACCTGGCTTCAAAATAAGTATGGATATGAGAAAGAAAAGAATAGTAGGAAGAATAGAAGCAAGTATTAGTAAAGTCAAGTCTTACCAGGGGACGGCGATCACAGGAAGGTTAACGGCTGCTAGATGGATCAGGATCCGAAGAGGCAGGAGGAGGGGTTGTAGAGTTGAGAGCCGGAGCTGCGGTAGGGAGAGTGATGACAACGAGAATAGACTAACGGAAAGGAAGGAGGGCCGAAGGGTAGAAGTGGAAGGAGTAGAAGAGACAACAGGGAGATCAGATACGTTGATGATAAAGATGTATTCATCAGAGGAGACATTAGCAGGGAAGGGATTAAGAAGAACTAAACCGTCCTTAGCAACAAGGGCAAGCTTGGGCGGAAGGGTGAAATAGGACACGTGCTCGAGAAAGGTAACATGCCTAGATACATACAACTTTTTGGTCACATGGTCGTAGCATCTGTTAGTTGTTATGTGGGATAGATTAGGTTATGTTAACCCTAATGGGCCTAGGTGGTTAGAGCCCATTAGGTTAACCCTAATCTCATCTATAAATAAAAGAGTGTTAGAATAGTAATGGTTAAGTTGTTATTAATGTTTAGTTGCAAGGGTATTATTGACCTTTCATGTAATTAGGGTTACCTAGGGTTTCTAGGTTTTCTCTATATATTGATGTACTGGCCCCTTGTAACATAATCACTCAATAATACAATTCTCCTTTCTCTAGTTTCACAACATGGTATCAGAGCATAAGATCTAGGCCTGTGGAATACTCGCTTTCCGGCGGGCGGCTTATGCCTTGCCGCCGTCCGCCGGTTGCATCAGGGTCCTCTGTTGTTTGCTTTTGCCTGTGGTTCCGTTGCCTCTGTTTGAGTTCGTTGTCTCTGGTTCTGTTAAGCCTTTTGCTAGCCGCCTTTCGTTGGCTCGCCTGCCTCTGGTTCACTTCCGGTCTGTTTCTGATCTGCCGTCTACCTCTGGTCTGTTGCTGTTGCTGTCTGTTGTTTGCTGACTTCAGCCACCTGGTCAGCCGCCTGGTGCTAGCCATTCCACCTGGTCAGCTGCATGGTCAGCCGCCTGCTTCCGCCTGGGTCTATTGTTTGAATCTTGTGGTACCCTCGTCAGTCTTCTACCCTAACCTGTTTCGTTTTAGGCGTTGGTTGCTCCAGCCCCTTGGTTGTGTTGTGGGCCTGATATGCTGTTGTGGGCCGCACCCCCCTTGCTCCCTCATTGTTGTCGGTTGCCCCTCAAGTTTGTTTTGATTATAGTTTGATTCCCAAACTTTGCAATATTTGATTTTGGTCCCTGTAGTTTAGACTTTTGGTGAATTTATGGACAAGTCTTTCTTTTGTTGGTTGGTTGTTAAATCCCCGTTTGGTGTGCCAAGTGGCCCCAAGTTGTGCCGTGTGGCACCTTGTTGTGATCCTAGTTGGATTCTTTGTTTCTCTCTTCCCGTGCGATTCGGGGTTCGCACGTGAGGGGGAGAACTTGTCCCATATTCCTTTGTTAGTTATATTCTACTGGGTACCAAAATTAATGTTGTCAAAGAATTAAAGTTGTTGAAGAATTGAAGTCGTTGGAGAATCGAAGTTGTCAAAGACATCAGTTAGAGCATCTCTTTTTCGTTGGAGAATCGAAGTTGTCAAAGACATTAGTTGGAGCATCTCTTTTTCATGTTGGCAAACCCATAATGCTCTCCATGCTCGCATCATGTGTTTGAGGGGGAGTGTTAGTTGTTATGTGCGATAGATTAGGTTATGTTAACCCTAATGGGCCTAGGTGGTTAGAGCTCATTAGGTTAACCCTAATCTCATCTATAAATAAAAGAGTGTTAGAATAGTAATGGTTAAGTTGTTATTAATGTTTAGTTGCAAGGGTATTATTGACCTTTCATGTAATTAGGGTTACCTAGGGTTTCTAGGTTTTCTCTATATATTGATGTACTGGCCCCTTGTAACATAATCACTCAATAATACAATTCTCCTTTCTCTAGTTTCACAACAGCATCTAACCCATCTGATTGATTCCATATCCTAGGAAGACACAGAGAGAACAAAGAGCACTAAGCTTGGTGCATTCCTACTTAGGAAGGAGGACGAAACAAGTAAAACAAAACACATAAAGAAGAGAGTAGTTGGGAAGTTGGCCATAGAGGCGCTCGTAGGGACAAATACCAGAGAGAAAAGGAGTGAGCATCCGATTCAAGAGATAAGCAACAGTGAGCACAGCTTGAACAGAGGACAAAAGAAGAGATCTAGCAGTATCTAGGAGATGATGGTGTTTTCTCTCAGCTCGACCATTTTGGGCAGGAGTGTCAGAACAGGAGGATTAGTGAATAGTGCCACGACTCGCTAAGAAGTTGGTAAACTCAAAAAGAAGATACCGCCCGCCCGCCTAAATCAGACTGAAGGGTTTTGACCATAGTAGAAATTGAGTTTGCACCATATTGTGAAAATTGCGATAAACTTTGGAAAAATCAGATTTATGTGTTAATAAGTAAGCTCATGTATAACCTACTATAATCATCAACAAAGAAAACATAATACATAGAACCACCCTTGGTTGCAGTGGGGGAAGGACCCCACAAAAAAGTGTTTACGATCTGAAAAAGGAATGTAGAAGCAGAAGTACTTTTATTGAATGGCAAGTCAGATATTTTAGCAAACTTATAATCACTGCACTTAGAAATGTCACTAAAAGAAATTTGATCCAACAAACTAGATTGAACTAAAATTTTCAAAAGCTCACTAGAAAGTGTCCTAATCAAGAATGCCAAAGTAAAAAAGGACAACTTTTCATTTAAAGAAAAAGACGATAAGGCAGTGGAAGTAGACTGAAAAGAACATGCAAGCTCGGGATGTCGACATCCCGTTCTAGTTTATGGACAGTAATCAAGTCAGGTCCTAGGTGGTCTCGAGTCATACTCAAATCAAACCCCGAAATAGAATCAGAGATCCCCAAAATCAGCCCCTGCTGGATGCAGAACCGGCTGTCGATCGACCGGCGATCGGATGGGCTTCCAGATGGAACACAGGTCTGGTTCAACCATGGTTGCTTCGATTCAAGCTTTCAAACTTTGAGTACTTACTAATATAATATATCTGTTGGTATAAAAGGGAAAATATCAAGTGCGGTGCTTCTCGGTCCGCCAACCTTCGTTTCAACATTCCATTAAATCACACCTCATGTGTATATCGTTCGATCCAACTCTGGGGTTTTGAACACAAATTTAAATAAAAGCCGGGGCCGCTTCCCGATTCCCAAGTAAAATCCGAATTAGCGTCAAATAGCTAGATTATTGCCGTTTACGCCCTTAATTACCTGATTCCTGGTTGGGGTCTCACAATAGGAGAGCTGCGACTTCACAAGAACCAAGCACAAACTTGAGGTTCGACAGAACCCAATCGATTAAACAGGGGACTGTGGCTTGACCAAATCAAGCAAACAAGGGTTGCGACTGGACTAGATTGAGCAGATAGGGGCTACAACTGGACATGATCGAGCGAACAAAGTTTTCGATCTGTTCGAACGAGGTACAATCGAACTATGGTTTCGAACTGATCAAAAAAGGCAAATGATCTAAGTGTTTTGATTGCTTGGTGTCAAACTAGGGTCCAGAAAACACTGGTGAGTGGTGGTGGATGGTGATGCGGCAAGGCTCGGCGGTGATCAGGCTCGGCGATGGATCACCTCTCTGATACCATCCTATTAGAGGCTAAAGTGATTAGGGTTATTGATTACCCTTACACACATATGATTCATACATACAGAGAGAGTGAGTACAATTAGGGATGGTAACGGGGCAGATCGGGGGTGGATATCATTGTCCCCGATCCCTGATCCTTGAACCCTTATCCAATCCCCGTCCCCACCCCGAATGGGGAATGGGGATCTCCAAATGGGAAATGGATGTCCAAAAAATTAAAATAAAAAAACTAATTTTTTCATGATAAAGTTATAGGAGACGATTGAGAAAACCACCGAGCTGCCATGGTGGATCTCTTGCACTGTGTGGCCCTAACAAGCTCTCAATTCCTCAGAAATCCTGAAAAGGTCCAAAATATAAAAGTAAAGGTTAAAACCTAAAAAGTAAGAAAGGGTTAGGGTTAGGGTTAGAACAGGTTAGGGTTATGGTCTATATAAATATGGGGCGGGGGCGGGGATCAGGGATGGAGATACATATTCCTGAATCCTACTCGTTCTCTGAATTTTTTTCAAGAGTCATCCCTAAATCCTACCCGATCCCCAAAAAAATCTCCAAATCCCCGATCCATTCAGGGCGGGGCGGATTGGATGAAATTGCCATCCCTAGTACAATAATAAGATAGAATGATAAAAAGACTAAGATACCCTCACACTTCATACCTCGCATCTCACACCCTAATACTGAACATATTTATCTAACAAGAGCCTTATTATTTTATTTTATGGTTTTTAATTAAACATCCGGCTTATAATTATGTCATATAAGTAAACTTACTCTTGGAACAATTTTCCCGAAGTGCCGTGACCTCCATTTTTTGAAAGTTTTCTTGTCAGAGGTTGTTGTAATCTCGTGTGTCCGTGTCAGTGCTACAGATTGCATTTTCCTCCTGTATTTGCTCTAAAGAGTGCCTTGGACATGTTAACATTGCAATATACACTATTAGACCCCTCATATATCTCGGAGGTACTGCATTCTGGAGGGTTCTGGGGTGCTATGTAATTTAATGGTAGGATAATAAATCACTTGCCATAACTTCTGTATAGTTAGCACTTATTTGAGGTAGTGTTGTAAGAAATTTATCTCTACATGCAAAATGGAGCTGTACTTTGCTTTACTATCTCTCAGTGGTTAACAGCTGAGTAACTTTGCAGGAGTCCTGGAAAATGTTGGAGTTGAACCACAAGTGCAAAGAATTGGGAAATACAAGAGTGCTGGTGATCAACTGATACGCAAGAACATGTCTGAAGAGAACTGTGAGATGCTGACATCATTACTTGATAATATATATGGGAATTGGCTGGATAAAGTTTCTCTTACCACAGGTCAGTTGTTTTCGCTTTGGCTGATCCTTGTGGGTTATTTGTAGTGATGGGTTCTCACTTCTCATTCAGGGAAGAAAAGAGAAGAGATTGAAAACTTCATTAACGAAGGAGTTTATCAAGTAGAAAAGCTGAAAGAGGATGGCTGGATTACAGATCTAAAGTATGAAGATGAGGTACATAAACTGGTGGGACCTATAATGTTTTTCGCACTAACAGCTTACTTTGTATCACTAATGAATTTTGGCATCCGCTGAGTGAGACAACAGTGCTGGGTCCACTAGTATTAGAATGTTGACTTTCAGAAATTTAAATAGGATTAAAATTGTCGAATATTCCACATGAGTGAAGACAATTCTTACTCTCTTTGGTAAGGTTTTCTGGGGTACATGTCGGGATGTCTTACCTTGGTCATTTTAGTATAGCGTGATATTTGAAGGTTGAGGGTTATCTGACCAATTTATTTCCCTTTATTTCAGTTTATTTGCTTCTTTTTTTAAATGTTTCTTTGATTCAAAAATATATGACTTCTTAGCTTGTACAGTTGTATGGCTATTTTTGTTGGTTTTTTGTTTGACACTTTATGGCTAAGCACAGACACAGATGACACGGGACACGGCACAATATGGACATGTGGACACGTGATTTTTCCAAAAGTTAAGACACGGACACATTTGGGGTACGCTAATTTTAAAATAAATGAATATTCATTCATATATACGCATGTTGGTACATCATATAGCCATATTATTTTTGGTTAAATTAAACGTAAAAAATAAATAATATTACCTAGAAGACGAATCATTCAAAAAAGTTGGGAAGAAGAGGGAGAAACATTAGTCTATTAGCTCTCTCTCTCTCTCTCTCTCTCTCCATGTTGGGTTTAAAAATCGACTGATATAAGGTTCTCTCTTTTTCTTGTAAATATGATTGTTTTGACCCTCAAATAAGTGAGTATTGGTTATAGTTATGTTAATAAATAAAACATTACATTTTTTACTCCATTTTTAAGGTTTTAAAAATTGCATTCTAACCCAAAATGTGTCCTTTACGTGTCCGATACATACCCAACGTGTCCAAAATGTGCCCGACTAAAAAAAAAACTAAAAAATCTGACACCTATTTTCATGCGTTGGGACGTGTCCGTGTTCAGCACGCATTGGACACGGATACAAGAGGCCCGAGAGGTGTCCATGCTTCTTCGCTAGTGGCATGCTTGGAGTATCTAATCAAAGAACTGGCCTGACAAATGTTGATCTCTAGTCCTATACCGTGCTAGCGTCGAGTATAACTAGTGTTACTTCAAATGCAATATGATCTTCAATTAATTTCAATATACCCTTTTCCTTCTCCTATTCTGCTAATGTACTTTCTGATTTACTGCACAGCAGCACCATTCTAGCCCCGATAGATTTATACCACCGGACACCAGTATGCATGTTGCATGCCAGTGTCAATGTTTAACTTTTACGAACCATCACTGTTAACTACATGACTAGTTATGTATACACTTTGGCACCTCCTGTTTAAGCGGAAGTGATTATTTAAAGCTAAAAATTTAACTTCTGTGTCTAGATTAGTGTGATCTCCAGATAGCTTTTTTCACAATATGCACAGGTTATGTCAAAGCTGAAAGAGAGACTAGGACTTCAGCAGGACAAAAAACTTCCAATGGTTGATTACAGGTAGTGTCGGTGCTTCCCCTTCCCCTTGTGAGTTATCCAGCATGTGAATTTTTTCATCTGGTGGAATACTTTTCTCAGAGGATAATGCTTCTTTTGAGTTTAGACACTGCGATTTTGTAGCTGAAACAAATATTTTTTTACGGATTGTATGTTTATGGCTTCGTATTCAAAAATCAAAAATTCTTCTGTTTCTCTATACAACTTTTTTACGGTTCCTCAATGGTAAAAGGATCCAAATATCAATCCATTTGTACTTGTTAAGTTCTTCAGTTCTAATTTTCACCAGTGTGCATCTCTGATTCAAGTACTTTAGGAATATATAGCACTATGTTTGGATCGGTGGAATCACCATTGGCGCCTTTTTTGAAGACTTTTTGCCCCTTACAACCCTAGTCACTTCCCCCCTCAGTTTCTAGTTTATTAATTGTAATCGTCATCTTGATGGAATGACCGTTCCCATTTTTGGTTAACCAAAAATCAAAAGAGTGTCCATTCTAATCCATTTGCTTTTGTAGCTGAAACAAATATGCCCTCGTTCCATCCCCTTGGATTTTCATATTGCCAGATCTTTTTTCCTTTCTCTGTTTTATTTGTCGCATTTTTCATTTTCTATTTCTAATTTATGTTTCTTACTTCTCCGTTTTCTGCTTCTATATATTTCTCTCTTCTATTTTCTCCTGTTTTCTGTTTTTTCTTTTCTATTCTATGTTGTCTGTTTTTGTTTTTATTTGTAAATATATTATTCTATTTCATGGTTTTTACTTTTCTGTTTTCCCTGTTCATTTTTGTTTCATATTTCTTACTTTTTATGTTTGCTCTTTAGTCTTTTCTATTTTACACTAGCACAGTTTTGTTCTGTTTTTTACTTCTCTGTTTTATGTTCTCTGTTTTTTTTTTTTAATCTTTTCTGTTTTTGTGTTTGTCTTTCTGTTTTATGTTTTCTACTTTCGATTCTGTTTCTGTATTCTTTGTTCTGTGTTCTGTTTTCGTATTTATATTTTTGTTTTGTGCCTTTTTGTTTTATCCTCCAACTGATTCCTATGCAGAACCAATCATAGAAATAAGAATGTTTATTCCATCGAACCAAGCGTAGCCTAAGTTGTCTTCCAGCTATTTTACAGCTGTACAAAAACCTGATATTGACGTCAATGTGTTTCTGGCTTTTGAAGGTTGTGTGCTGTGTTTCACAATTTTCATTTCTTGTCCTCTACCTCAAAGGATATGTAAACTTCATCTATAAACTTTGGGTCCAACCCAAAAGATTAAGCTATTTTGTGTATGTATTTCAAACGAGGAGACCTGATTGCAATCCTTGTCCTCCCTCAATGGTGTATATGTGTATGAGGAGTGATGAATCTTTGAGTCACTTGTCTTGCATTGTCCATTTGGTTTCGTTTTTGTAGCATAACTTTTCTGAGTGGTGGATATTAGTGTGGTGTGGCTTCTTGTTACCAAATGACATTGGTAAAATTTAGGGGTTTTGGATGCAACAAGAAAGTGAAAGGTTTGTGGAATTTCATTTTCTTCTTGATTGTTTAGGCTATTTGGTTGGGAGCAATGAAAGGGTATTTGAGTATAAGATTGATGATATCAGCACTTTATGATATGGAATGTGCCATATCTCTTCTTGTTGTGCATCGGTTTCTCCTTTGAAGGGGATTCCATTTATATTGTTCAATATTGTAGGGCAGTGCCGGTGTGTGACATGTAACTAGAGGATGTTTTGATTGCATCTCTCTTTTGTTTCTTTGGTGGCCTTCTTATCTCGTACTCTTGTATAGTGTCTCACCTATAATTAATACTTATTCATTTTGGCCTATCAAAGAAGGGGTAAAAACTGCACCCCCAGCTGTAAAGATAAATAGTTAAAGCATTTTTTTTATAACCTTTTATTGAAATTTTCAGTCTGCTTTTTGCTCCCTTCTACAGTCTTCTTTTTCCCCTAATATTTTATTTTTTACAGTCTTCTTGTTGACTTGGTAGTTCTGATTTATATGTCTCTAGAATTTTTACAGCATGTTCTTCTTGTTGAGCTAAGAATTCTTTTCGTTATCCATCTAGGAAATACTCTAGAGTTAGGAAATGGACCCTTGGTTTATCCGGTGGTGAAGACGAAATTGCCGTAATCAGAGCCTCAGGAAGCATTAGTAGAGTACGGGGTTCATTCAGTGTATCTAGTTCAGGTGTTGTTGCTGAGCAATTTATTGAGAAGATCCGTAGTGTAAGAGGTATGCTGTATGCTTTATCTAAAGAAGTCGTACTCACTAATTGAAGTAGAAATGACAGGTGTTTTGGTAGTTCAACATGTTACCAGCTGAAAATGAAATTATATTAATCTCTATGATAATCTTATTAGATCCTGGTTCCCTTAATGGATGTGTTATTCTGTGGATTCGGCCTCCAAGTTCAAGTTGGACATTTCAATTAAACATTTTGTGTTCCACCATGAGGAGAATCGCTGAATATACATCTCATAATTTATGTACGTGATTTGTTTATCTTGATTACTTAAATTATGGATATGACTTAGTCCTAGTGTTGTAAATGCCCTATGACCTTGTTTGATTCGTGGATAAGGCGCGCGGGATTGGACTATTGGTGCCTAATCCTGCACAATCCCATGTTTGGTTCCCCAAAACTGAACCAAGATAAATGATCCCGGGATTATTATAATACCTACATGTGGGGTAAAATACTATTTTATCTTAGGAGGAAGGGTGTGACTCATTTAATCCCGTCTGTACCAACCATTGCTCTACCGCCTCCGACCCCCACCGCCACCACCACTGACCACCGCTGCCACTACCGCTACAACAACCACCACCACCACGATGCTACCGCCACCCAGCACGCCACCGCCACATACGTATATTCACACAATTCTAGAAAAACATCTCTGTTCAAAACCGTAGACATCTGAGTGGGATATCCTAAAAATAATCGAGTCCAAATCAAACATGAGATTAGCTTTGATTGGTATTAAAACAGTACCAGGACAAATGATCCCAGGACTATTATTCCCACCAATTTTAATCCGCGAATCAAACGAGGCCTATATATATGATTGTCATTTGATGTAAGCAACTGATCGAAGAGCAAATGGAAAAGATGCAGTCTGTAGAGGCTTTTTGGTTGTGGATGTAGGTCTTACAGAGTGGTGGAAATTTTTGTATCTTCTTAAATTTTTCCTATCTAAAATTTAAGAAGGATATACAGTGATTTTTTGTTAACAATCTTATGGTTGGTGGGATTTGAACCAACGTCTCTGCGATGATAAGATAAATATCTTCCCAATGAGTTCACTTATGAGTTCTCGTATAAAAGGTATTGTGCATTATTTTGTCTTTTTGCAAATATATTAGCATCATGAATCTTACTGTTATCTATTGATTCAATATTAGCAAGATTATGATTCTTGTATATATTGCCGTGTCAAGTAATTTTTACGTCTTGGTAATTTTTTGTACTTCTTAGTCTCAGAGAAAAAAGGAGTTTCTTTGACTAGAGCCGAACTTATTGATTGTGCAATAGGCAGAACCTGATACGTTTTGTGCTAGCTGTGCGGATTGTTCTACCTATAGGGTTTGCTGAGTCATTCAACGCATTCTGTTAAGAGGGTTTGCTGAGTAATTCAACCGCATTCTGTTAAGAGTTCTGTTGTAAGAGCATTCTTTTAGAATGTTGTTGAAAGTCAGTTAGCGTAGTTAGTTAATTGGTTAGGGAGCTGTTGCTATAAATAAGGGAGTAGCCTTGGCTGAAGGGGGCCGGTTTTCCTTAGTCTGATAAACTACTTCCCTCTCCTTCTGTACTCTTCTTTTCTACCATTTTCTCTACCAATACTCTGTAAAGAAAACTCACGCAATAAAGTTCTCAAGTTGAATCCATACCTGTTATTCATTTCCAGCTGAGAAATCACGCATATTTCTATCAGTGGTATCAGAGCTTTCGCTACTCGGCAGCATGGCAGACAATACTCGATCACAGGAGATTAGGCGATTAGAGGAATCAATCCGCCGGACTTCAGAAAACACGGATCGACATACTGAGGTCCTGGTTGGGATTAAGAGCTCCATTGAAGGTCTGACTCAATTAATCTCCACCTTGAATACTAAGTATGACTGTTTATCCGATAAGGTAACTTCCTCTACTACCTCAGCTCCTCATGTACAGGCATTACTTCCAAATCCACACTTGAATCACGGAGTAACTAGAACTTTTCAACCCAAATTGGATTTTCCTAAGTTTTTTGGAGAAGATCCTGAGTCTTGGATCTGTAAGTGTGAAAAAATTTTCGATCTTAACACTGTGGAAGAAACACAAAAATTGCGTGTGGCGGCATTGCATCTAGAGGATAAGGCCATGAATTGGTTTAGGTGGTATGAGAAGTCACACAACCTGCGTACAGGGCATGAATTTTCTAGAGTACTCCTCTTACGTTTTAGTAGTAATGCATATGAAGATGCTCTAGGACAGTTAACCAAATTGCTGCAGTGGAGCACCGTTAAAACATATCAGGAAAAGTTTGAGGAGTTAGCAAATAAAACCACGGGATTATCTGAGGAGTTTTTCATCAGTTGTTTTGTTAGTGGATTGAAGGAGGAGGTATTAGCTAGTGTTAAAATGTTCCAGCCCAGAACCATTGCACAGGCCATGGGCTTAGCAAGGTTGCAAGAGGAAACCATAGAGGCCATGACCAAACGGAACAGCAAAACCGTTGTTTCTGCCTCACGGTTCAGTCCGAATCCAGTAGCTTCAAGACCATATGAAATCAATCCTAAGCCATCAGATGCAGGGACTTCAGTTAAGAAACTAACGCAAAAAGAAATAGATGATAAACGGTCCAAGGGATTGTGCTTTGCTTGCGATGAGAAGTACTTTAGGGGGCATGTTTGCAAAAGGAAACAAATCTTTGTGTTAGAAGCTGAAGATGAAGAAAATTTTGAGGACACACATCAGGAACTAATTTCAGATCCAAATCAGGAGGAGTTTCAGATTTCTGTCCATGCGTTGACAGGAATCCAGTCTTATAGGACCATGCGGCTCAAAGGATATGTGAAGAAAAGTGTGGTGGAAATTTTACTCGATTCTGGCAGCACACAACTTCCTGGATCTTACGTTTGCCAAGAAGTTAGGTATTCCTATACAGACCACGAATCCCCTATCTGTCATAGTGGCGGACGGCACTAAACTCATCAGTCGCGCCTTCGTGAAGAATTTCAAGTGGATTATGCAGAACACTAATTTTAGTACTGATATGCGTTTACTTCCATTGGGTGGTTGTGACATGGTGTTAGGCGTCCAGTGGCTATCTACGTTGGGTCCGGTGTTGTGGGATTTCCAGAATTTACAAATGGAATTTACGGCTTTTGGGAAGAAACATGTGCTGAAAGGTGGAACCACTGCTGCGGTACAGCTCGTTGATGCCAAACGAATGGAACATTTACTCAAAAAACAGCCCTCTGGAGTGGTAGCACAAGTGTGTAGTATACAAGTGGAGTCACCACTAGTAGCACCTAGTGAGCTTGATCACATTCTACACGATTTCACTGATGTGTTCAGTACCCCTACTGGTTTACCACCAGTGAGATCCCATGACCATCAGATCCCCTTAAAACCAGATTCCCAACCGCCAAGGATCTGCCCTTATCGTTATCCCTACATCCAAAAAAATGAGATCGAAAAGATTGTTAAAGAAATGTTGGAAAGTGGGGTAATTCAGCACAGTGTGTCTCCTTTTTCTTCTCTGGTTTTGTTGGTTAAAAAGAAAGACAACTCATGGCGTATGTGCATTGACTATAGGGCTTTGAACAAGGATACCATTAAGGATAAATATCCTATTCCTATCATTGATGAATTATTGGATGAGTTGCATGGGGCTCGATATTTTTCCAAGTTGGACATACGTTCGGGATATCATCAAATCAGAATGACACCCAAAGATGTGGACAAAACGGCTTTTAGAACACATGAGGGATATTATGAGTTTTTGGTTATGCCCTTTGGTCTAACTAATGCCCCTTCTACTTTCCAAAGTTTGATGAACGATGTGTTCCGGCCTTTTTTGAGGAAATTTGTGTTGGTTTTCTTTGACGATATTCTGGTTTACAGCAGGTCTTGGGCAGACCATTTGCATCATGTCACCCTTACTTTGCATAAGTTGCGTGAGCATCAACTGTATGCGAAACGGTCCAAATGTGTTTTTGGTCAACACCAAGTCGAATACTTGGGCCATGTGATCACCTTTCAAGGGGTGGCAGCTGACCCCACTAAAATTCAACATATGATCAATTGGCCTCGTCCTACGTCACTCAAAACTTTGAGAGGATTTTTGGGTCTTACGGGTTATTATAGGAGGTTTATCCAAAATTATGGCAAAATATGTCAGCCTCTCCATTTATTACTCAAAAAAGATGCCTTTCAATGGAATCTGGGGGCTGAGTTTGCTTTTACCCAACTCAAAGTTGCTATGTCTATGTCTCCGGTGTTAGCTTTGCCTGATTACTCCAAATTATTTGTTATCGAATGTGATGCCTCGGGTAAGGGAGTTGGGGCTGTGCTGATGCAAGATGGACGACCCATTGCTTACTATAGTAAAGCTCTTTCTTCCACTAGGCTAGGTCTGACCACTTACGAGAAAGAGTTGTTGGCTGTGGTAATGGCAGTAACTAAATGGAGACACTACCTATTGGGCCGACATTTCCACATTAAATCTGACCACCAGAGTTTGAAATTTCTGTTGAGGAGCGGGTTACCACTCTTATGCAGCAGAAATGGATCTCTAAATTGTTGGGTTTTGACTTCGCGATTACCTACAAGAGTGGCAAAACCAACGTTGCCGCTGATGCTTTGTCCAGATTAATGGAAGATCCGGTTCCTACTGATCATGGCAGTCTCTCTGCTATGGTTGTTGTCTTGTGCAATTGGATTGGAGCTTTGAAGGATAGTTGGCAGCAGGATCTCGCACTCCAGCAGATTATCACTGACTTGTCCCAAAATCCAGCTAGTCATCCCTCCTATCTGTGGCAGTATGACATGCTATACTACAAGTCTAAGTTGGTTGTGGGTCATAATGAGCTATTCCGCACCAAACTCATTCATGAACATCATGCGAGTCCGGCCGCAGGTCATTCGGGTGGCGAACGGACTTATCGTCAACTCAAAACAAGCATTTTATTGGCAGGGGATGAAATCGGCTGTTTTGAAGTATGTGGCTGAGTGTGATGTGTGTCAACGGAATAAGAATGAAAACATAGCTATTCCTGGTTTGTTACAGCCTTTGCCCGTTCCTAACCGGCTGTGGTGCGATATTTCTATGGATTTCGTTGAGGGACTCCCATTGGCCTTTCACAAATCCGTCATCTTTGTGGTTGTGGATAGGCTCAGTAAGTACGCTCATTTCGTTCCTTTATCCCATCCCTACACAGCCTCCACAGTTGCTCAGGTTTTTTTGGATAACATCTTTAAATTACATGGCATGCCGGGTTCCATTGTCTCTGATCGGGATCCCATCTTCACTAGTACGTTTTGGAAGGAGTTATTTTTCCTACAGGGGACTACCTTATGCATGAGTACTGCCTACCATCCACAAACCGACGGACAAACAGAAGTGGTCAATCGGTGCCTTGAAAATTACCTACGATGTCTCTCGGGTGATCGGCCTATGGAATGGCCTAAATGGATTCCTTTGGCCGAGTGGTGGTACAATACTACTTACCATATTTCTACGGGACTTACTCCATATGAGGCCCTTTATGGTCAGCCGCCTCCTAATCTGCTGCACTACACACCAGGGGGTACCACTGTGGCTGCTACTGACCACCTTTTGCAGGACCGTGACACTACTCTCAAACTTCTTAAAGAGCATCTCGCTATTTTACAACATCGTATGAAGCAACTCGCTGATTCTCACAAAACTGAGCGAGTTTTTGCCGTTGGGGATTGAGTCTTTCTGAGGTTACAACCATTCAGACAAGTTACGGGCTTTTCGGTGACATGCTAAGCTTGCCCCTAAATTTTTTGGTCCCTGTCAGGTTTTACAGAAGGTTGGTCCCGTCGCCTATAAGCTCGCTCTTCCTTCTTCTTCCAAAATCCATCCTCTGTTTCATGTGTCCCTTTTGAAGAAAAAAAGTTGGGACTTGGCGCTGTGGTCCAGACCAGACTTCCTCTTACTGCTGAGAATGGCCAACTTCAACTCGAACCTCTTGCTATTTTGGACCGCAAGATCGTTAAGCGTCACAATCGACCCCATTCTTTGGTTTTAGTCCAATGGACTAATTCCATTCCGGAAGATGCCACTTGGGAAAGTTGGCCGGATTTTCATCAACGTTTTCCCCTCTTTCAACCTTGAGGACAAGGTTGTTTTCAAGGGGGTGGTAATGATACATTTTGTGCTAGCTGTGCGGATTGTTCTACCTACAGGGTTTGCTGAGTCATTCAACCGCATTCTGTTAAGAGGGTTTGCTGAGTAATTCAACCGCATTCTGTTAAGAGTTCTGTTGTAAGAGCATTCTGTTAGAATGTTGTTGAAAGTCAGTTAGCGTAGTTAGTTAATTGGTTAGGGAGCTGTTGCTATAAATAAGGGAGTAGCCTTGGCTGAAGGGGGCCGGTTTTCCTTAGTCTGATAAACTACTTCCCTCTCCTTCTGTACTCTTCTTTTCTACCATTTTCTCTACCAATACTCTGTAAAGAAAACTCACGCAATAAAGTTCTCAAGTTGAATCCATACCTGTTATTCATTTCCAGCTGAGAAATCACGCATATTTCTATCAGAACCAGTTCTATGGAACTTCTTGGTTCTTGAAACTTGAAAGCACCGTCAAAGAAAGTACATTTATATTAACATAACAATGAGAGGCATTTTTTTAAAAGGCTCAAATGCATGTTCAGATTTCTATTTGTGAATATAAAGTTTACATGGCTTATACTTGTGCTTTATGTTTTCCTTTTTTTTTCCTTGGTAAGTGGCTTATACATGTGATGATTGACGGCTTACATGAAGTGTTTTAATTGTGATTTATATTTTTCCATATTTGTCCTACATGAAGTATTGACATCTGTTTGTTCTATTTGTCAATTGAGAGTTAAGTTTCTGGCATATGCTTACTTTCCCCTTTCCTCTTTTCCATGTCCGGTTAGTTATTCTTGTGTCTAGTTTACCTTGTCCTCCATAAAAACTGTGCTTCTCCAGTTGATGCTGAGCTTCTTTTTCCAGAGTCAAAAAGTTACAAGGCTGCTATCATCCGAATTGATAGTCCTGGAGGTGATGCTCTTGCTTCTGATTTGTAAGTATTAATGTGTTCTGTGTTTTATGGAACAAATTTAATTAGTGGAGACGACATATGAATAATGATCCTTTGAGAGAATTCATTGTAGTAATTTTTAACTTCTGTAAGCAATGAGTATCTCAGTATGTTAAGTGTTGCATATTCCTTGGACTTGAACTTCTTACTCGTAATTATGTGTTCGTGGCTACTCTTGGTTTCATCATTACCCCAGTTATTAAGCATGCATCCGTATTTTTTTACTGCATCTCCCCTGATTTTCAACTAACTTTAAGCTGTCCAACATCTTTGCAAGTCTTTATAATGTGTCCTCTATGGCTTAACATTTTCCCCTAGAATTTTTTAGCTCCTCCTTCATGTTCAACCTCCACCAATGTTGGCAGCCTTCAAAGTCTAAAGCCTGTTATGGGACTTGGAGATAAGTAATGAGTCCGAGGATTAAACTTGCTCTGATAGGGAAAGTTGTGATGATAGGATGCAAGAGTAATGTGATAACCAAGACAATCAGCTAGTGGTGTTTCCACCAACATTTAGGTTGAAGCTTGAAGACCCATAAAGTAATAGAACTCCGATTTATGTAAACAACTTCTAATAAAACCAACACTACAAAGGCAAAATAAAATAAATTCCATGTAGCATGGCGCGAATCCAAGCCTTATTTTATGATCTTCAGCAGACGAGAAGGCTCAAACCTTGAGGTTGGGAACCAATGAGTTGAAGGATCTACGTCAGCAAAAGGCATGGAATTGAGTGATATAGCTGCGGTAAAAGATTCAGGAACACTCTATTACCCTGATATGATAGGACTATTAACAGTAATTTTCTATAGGAAGGTCCTGCCAGGAATTTCTTGCTCTTGAGGCTAAACTAGAGTTTATCTCCAGTTTGAGATATTCCTGTGAGAAACACAGTAAGTGGTGCGAAATAAAGCAAGATTTGTCAAAAGGCTTCAGACTAATTTCCTAGCTGTAGACATCATGAGTTTAGTAACATTACTTGCTCAGGGGGAGGATAGCCACTATTTATACTAGAAGCTATACCATGAAGGTTTGCAGAGGAAATTTGATCAAGGGATGGCGTAGCTGACACTTAACTAGCAGCGGAGATGGTGGAGCTGATATCTTCTAAAGACAATTGGAGCTCAGGTATGGGGAGATATAGAGAATAATACCATGTACTATTCTTATGGTCTAAGGTCAGTCTTTCCCCAAGAGATCTCTCTTGACCCATCAGGGTAAAAGTCCTTCGAGGAAGGATGGTGTGCGTATGTTAACGAAATTCTAGCTACCAACCAGTGACTCCAGATTACGGTAATTATGGGGCTGCTCAGGTGTCCTGTGGCATGTTTCAACTTTCCAAGAGATGCCGTTAGCCCCAGGAATGCCTTTTCTCATCATCTATCAAATACAGACACTTCATTGTAGTTGTATTCAACCGACACACATGGCACACGGAATCCATGATGGACATGCCACTTTGGAAAATCATTGTTTGTTGTTGTTGGACAAGTTATGGAAACGACTTCCATTCGCTTCCCCTGTGCCTAGACAACTGCAGAGACTTGGGCGCTTACTAAATCCCGCTTTTATCCCATTTTTGGTGAGCAGTTACCTTGTCTAGACATACTCCACAAAGAAAATACTCAACATGAGTCAAATTGGCTGGTCTCTTACATAAAATCAAGGAATCATGGGATGCAGACAAGATGTACATACATAGTCACAGAAATATGTTTCTTAGAAGAAATTGTGATTTTGTAAATGGAATGTCCCCCTATTATATATAATTTTTTGGGTGTCATGTTCATATCTCCAAAATAGATCTGATATTTCTATTACTCATGCATAGAGGGTGATCGCACGAAAGACAGGAAAATAAGATAGAAGTACATGAGAAATTGTCGTAGTCCCCAGGGGTGGACCCATTAAGGGTCCCACTGGGGCACGTGCCTGCCCCACTCAACTTTTCAAAATGACTTTAATACTTCAATAATACGATCTTAAAATTGTAAGTATCCTATAAAATGAAACTAAATTTTCTGTCTCTGAATATCTATTAAGGTTCCTTTCAGAAGGGTAAATGGTACATTCATTTTCTCTATGCATTTCAACGTGTTCTATTTATCATAAATTGAAGTTACCTTTATAGTCACTTGTAAATATTATTGTAAAGCATCAGCTGCATCACACACACAGTTTTTTTATAAGTTCTCTTAAAATTAGACAAATTAAGTTTTCAACTGAAATGATGAGCAAAATTCACTGTCTTTTTCCTTATGAAACTACTTACCATTGCAATTAATATGTGCCCCCTCGCTAATATAAATTTCTGGGTCCGCCATTGGTAGTCCTACATCAGTGATTGAGCAGTGATGGTGTTTTTGTGCAGAATGTGGAGGGAAATCAAACTTCTGGCTGCCTCAAAACCTGTCATTGCATCAATGGCTGATGTGGCAGCTAGTGGAGGATACTACATGGCAATGGCAGCGGGGGATATAGTTGCAGAGAATCTTACCTTGACAGGATCAATTGGAGTTGTTACAGGTGAAACTAGCTAGTCATAGATTTATGTTTTTTCTGTTCTATCTTTATTTGAGATTTAACAAAGAGATGAGCTATGTATTTCTTTCTTTGTATTGCACCATATGATGTGGATTTTCTGGTCATGCTCGTTAGGTTTTTTCTTGTTTTAACCAATTGACCTTACAAATGTTTAAACCAAGAGGTTTGGGTATGCAGAACCACTAGAAATGAAATCATTACGATGCAATAGAGCAAAGAATCATAGTTGATATGATATAATTTCTGAAAGTTTGACTATCTTTTGTTGTTTTAGGTTACATCATTCTGCCAGATCTAAGGATTTTATGTGTTTCTGGTAGAACTTAATGTCACACAATCAAACCTTTTTTGCTAGCATTTGTTAACTGTTGATGATGCAAGCTGAGGAGTTTGTTGAAACTTGGAAGGATCTTTCTTGGAATTTTATGCCTAATCAAGATGAGGGTTTAAAAACTTAATACTTTGGAGGTTCTTTAACCAGTAATAACAAAAAGTTGTCTATATAGGCAAGCTGCTTATGTTCTCTGGCAAAGTTTAAAGCTGTAGTAATTGGCATGGGAAGCTTCATTGAAGATGTTAAGATATTCTATCCTGTATGATATCCTTTCTGCTCCAGGAATAGCACCTATATTATATGCTTGCAAGTGTAACCAACGGTAGGTTCTCACCCTACAAACTTTAGAGCTCAAGTGTTTATATTAAGGAAGAGACAATTAAATGAAACTGCAAGGTATTGGATTTCCTCTTTTACATTTTGGGTTGTTCATAAATAAGTAGGAGAATTGCCTTTCTTTTCAAGTATGCTGAACATAAATGCTAATGTTATTTGGGATTCGGAAGGAACCTTATTTCCTAGGTTACATGTGCTTATGCTAAGGTATGTGTGCTTATAGGGAAATTCAATTTGGGTAAACTATATGAAAAGATTGGCTTTAACAAGGAAATCATATCAAGGGGAAGATTTGCTGAACTTACTGCAGCTGAACAGCGCCCATTTAGGTGAGAGACCCTTTTGGGTTGGTAATGATACTGGTACTTGTACTCAATGGTACCTGCACACGATTCCACAATGTTAACTTCATGGTGAAATCCTACATTTTCTTTCCTCTTTAGATTGCCCCTACCTTGGTATTATCCATTCTAGGCTTCTCTTTGCATACATTTTTACTACTAACAAAAATTAGTCAAACTCAACTTGCAGACCAGATGAAGCAAAACTCTTTGCAGAGTCTGCGCAAAATTCGTACAAACAATTTCGAGACAAAGCAGCATTTTCAAGATCAATGACTGTATGGTAGCTTATTATTTTTTTCACAAAAAAGTGGCAATTCTCTCTTCAACAGCTTTGTGAAACTTGCTACGGTTATTTTTCAGGTAGATAAGATGGAGGAGGTTGCACAGGGGAGAGTTTGGACAGGTAAAGATGCAGCTTCACATGGTTTGGTTGATGCTATTGGTGGATTCTCTCGGGCTGTTGCTATAGCAAAACAAAAGGCTAGCATACCTCAGGACACAGAGGTTGGTTCCTCCCTTGATAACTCGTTTCAGCTTAATATTCTAGTTCTTTCAAACCAGTCAATGCCCTTTATTTATTTTCGAGAAAATCTGAGTTTGTTGCAGTTTGAGTACTTCATTACACTCCACTATCTCAAAATGAAAAATGTGTCAGTATATAACCGTCTCCAGGAGAACATTTTGTTGTACACCATATGCTGAAATATCTATATCGACTGATAGTTCTGAGTACGTGGTTAACTTAATTTCCTTAGCAGCTTTGTAATTTGTACGATAATTTTCCAGGTTACTCTTGTTGAGATGTCGAGACCATCCCCATCGCTACCGGAAATCTTAAGTGAAGTTGGCAGTTCTATTGTTGGAGTGGACAGGACGCTGAAAGGACTACTAGAAGACTTGACTTCTTCGAATGGAATTCAAGCCCGAATGGATGGGATATTGTTCCAACAACTGGAGGGAGCTTCTTTTGCCAGCCCATTCTTCAATTTGATTAAAGACTACTTGAGCTCCCTCTGATCACATGGTGGGGGTGGCCATTCTCTCTGTCTTGTAATTTTCTGTTTTTTCCTTCAGAGTATTTAAACTTTCTGTAACATTTCATTTTGTGGCACTTTTTGTGATAAGAACTGTAAATAGAAAATAAAGAAATTCATTAAAGATAGTGAGGAAAACCAACCCTATATCATTGTACAAGACCATGATCATACCCTGAACAACCCTAGACTACTCAGAACGTTTTGAACAGTTAAACAAGTGTATTAAAGTGGATGATCAATCTCTCTATGTTTGCAACAGCTATCTGTTTTCGTTTGTAGTAGATTAGTTAAAGTGGAGGATCAATTGACTACAGAAAATTGTCGGTTAAATGTTCTAACCGAAACCGGCATCAACCGTTTAGAAAATTGTGTGGATTCCAAATAATTTGAGCTGGCGGGGAGAAACGCCTCTCAATTGTATCCAAATTCTATTGCCTAGAAGTTGGACACACACTTGGTGCGTGCGCACGTGTAGCTTACTATGTGGGGGATTTGAGAGTGGAGTAGTTGCCTTCAGTAATTTTCACTTTCTCTTATTAATTAATTCACATTATAAAAATAATTACTGTAAAAGCTTATTTTTATTGGGGTGAAAGTAGAAATTACTTCTGTAACACAACTCAACAAAAGTTTTCAATAAATAAGAGAGTTTTTTTTTTTCTATATTAGAAAGTGTTAACAAAAAAGCACTAATTTCACATGCAATTAATACATAGATTTAAAGAGTCCAAAAGCACACAAACACCATGCAATTAAATTAGGAATCAAAGTTCTAAATCTCAAGAATACAATATAATGAGTAGATTTTTATGAAAATGATATATCAATTAACTGAGATAAAAAGAGATTTTTTAATAAAGTTATAACACATTGTTTAATAGTTGTTTTTATATGTTTTTTTTTCTTGAGACTTATAAGTGTGATAAATTTGATAGTTGTTACTACCAAGAGGGCAATATTGCAAGTCTTATGGGCATAATTGAATAGACTGTAAATGGAGAGAACTTTTAGAGAGAATTAAGTACAAACACAATTACAAAGATACAATCATAAAGAAGGAAAAAGATCTAATGGAGGAACTTTAGAGAGAATTAAGTACACACACAAATAAGGAATAATATTGCTCAAATCTGAAAAACAATCTTCTGGAAAAGTAATCCGCCCTGTAGGCTCTCTGTCCAAAAATTGTCGTTTATCTATACGTTTTTGGAGTCTTCACATAACAATGTGTATCTGAAAGGAATCTACACTTGCACAAAATTATGTTATTTTTGTAAGGATCCTAACAAGTTAATTCAATAAAAGAAAATTTTTTATTTTTATTTTTAATTTCAGTAAATTATTATGCATATTCATGTTAGGCATATTTTAAAGTTTATATGCACATAATTTTATTGGACTTGTTTTTTATTTGTGTATATTTGACCTTGACCCAAACCTTCGCCAGACCTATCTTAGCTTGAGCCCAAACTGATTTTTGATATAGAATTATGCACAAGCCCAATTTGTTTTACCCAACCCTATAACTCATGGATCATGAGTGACTCAACTCTTTTGACCCATCTAGCTAAACCCATCATTTTATTAACCCATGATCTACTTTCTTTGGCTGAATGAGGATGGAACAACCTCAGACAATAAAATTCTGTTTTCCATCATTGCAACCACATGCTCCAAATGCTTTCACGTTGTATTTTTCAGCGAAATTTTCAAGAGATACATCTACATGCCTTGCAAGTTATCTCTGGCCGATGGGACTTCTCACCCCCTCCAATGGAATCTCTAACCTTGACTTCCACTCTTCCTTTTCCCTAGCAATATCACTCAGAACCTTGGTTTTAAATAAAAAATCTCCTCAAATTTCATGTCAATTTGCAAAACTCCTCTCTTTTACACTCAGTCTTTCTTATATACTGCTCTATATCACTTCTCTATCTCCTCTGCAAATTTAGATTATTAGGGAGTTGCGAGAGTGCATTGTTATGGGTTAGAAAATATTACACTAGAGAGAGAGAGAAAGAGGGGAGGGACTTCCATTAGAGTTCAATCATCCAAAATTTAGCCTCAATTCTTCAATTCAAACTCCATTTCTTTCAATTCCAAGGTAAATAGAACTCTCCCTAGCATTGAATTTATGTCATTGATCTATCTTTAACTCCATGAAGCTTTGAGAAAATGAAACCCAGTATTAAAATTTTGAAAAAGATGATCGATGCACGCGTGCTTTATTTTTGGTAGCACCAGTGTCTTCCCTTTGTAGCATTTTAGTTGTTCTGTATTTGTCTTGGTACACCGGTGTCTCATTTTTTATAACACTGGTCCCTTCCCTTACAGTATTTCAAATTTTTTCCTATAATCTAACTTAGTACCGATGCCTGAGTTTTGAGTGTCTTATTTGTGCCCTCTGGATTAACTTGCCACCAGTGCCTCTGAAAACCTAGCACTGGTGCTTCTGTTGTGCATTTAGTCATTCAGTTTTTGACTCAGACTTGTTTAACCAAGACATGTTTATATGACAATGTACTTATTTTCTATAAATTAAATTTAACTTTAATTTTATTTAATAAAAACAAGAAAGTACCCCCAATTAAAAATAATGATATTTACAGAAAATTGAAATTCTATTCATATCAAAATGTCTTCCCCCCCCCCCCCCCCAAAAAAAAAAATAATAATAAATAAATAAATAAAATTTAGCACAAAATCGAAAAATCACACTTTTTTCCCTATAGATTGATCCAAAACTTATCCTAACATTATGCGTTTGCAACAAATAAGGATATTATTGTGCTTAAAAAATTTCAAGAAATTATTTCCGCCACTCTTCATCTCTTAAATTAAAACTTTAAAAATTCAACTTTTTACTCTACTTAAAAAAAATTTCAAATAGCAAAAATTTTGAGACTGTAAGATCATCATCCCAATTCTTACGTAATGACTCCTACACATATAACCGAACTTAGATTACCATATTGAGACTTTAGACATATCTATCATTGTAAATCGATATCCTATTCAATGATTATCGTGATAAGAGTTTCTTTGCGAGTTGATATCATGCGATTATGCCTACATGCCCACGGCTTATTTTATCACCTTATCTTGCTTAATTGTTAAAACTCACATCTCAATCACATTATCATGCCATCATGTGTCTAAACAATTGAGCGAAATTTAGATAGAGTCAACAAAAAAAGTTTTGAGATTAGTAGAAATGACACCCGAGGTTTTAACACTAGTCATGAGAAGTTACAAGCTTTGTAACGAAAATTGAAATTTTGAGAAAACTGTTATACTTGTGACCTGAGTTTTAACTTACTCATTGGGGAGACGTGTTAGGATATCTTTAGCCGATATATAAATTTTAACCAAACTAGTTTGTTATCACAGGGTAGTGTCTTGGAGTCGAGTTGGTCACGTCTCATGTATTAAGCCAATTTATGTTGTGAGTCAGTTATATTTGTAAACCGTGTCATGTCTTTTAAAAAACAAAACGTAGTTGAAGGGGAGGAGTTAAATATTTTCTAAGTTAAGACACGACATATGGAAGACATAATGTTGGGAGCATAATGGTTAGAAACATGGATACGGAAACTGATGTTTAAGTACACCAGCGTCGGATACGAGGTCAGTGTAGGGGTCAGGACCATATTGGTTGAGAACATCATAACACCACTTTAGAAATAAAATTTTGATAATGGACAACGTTTGTGTTGACCCGAACTTTGAATTTTGGAATGGATTCGAATACTTGTAAATATTGGCGGACACTTATGGATATTGGTCGGACACGTGTGTCAGAAACATAGAAACAAGTCATAGGGTTTGATTTAAGAGAATATTATCTACATTTCATTTATTTACTACGCTTACTTGTTAAATGCTTCCGCTTAATATTTAACCTGATTATGTCGCACTCTAATTTTATCATCCCGTACATAGCACATGATTATTTGCACATACTATTATCATTATCATACATCATATGATCCATTGTATAAATTTGGGATTAATAGTAGATTTTATTTATTGAGCGTCAATCGCTCATATGGTACGATTTTTCTACCCCGACCTTTCATGCTAGGTGTCAAAGATGATGTCGGCGAACCCGTTTACCCAGATACCAATGGTGATATTTTCGAGGAGGACGTCATTGCCACATGATTCACTTAGATTTATTTTGAGCTCTTTTTTTAAAATTTTTAATGTAATTTCCTTTAAGTTGGATGGATGTAATTAAATTTTTTTTTTTTACTATAAAATGAGAATTCAGTGAATTTTCGATAAATTATTTTAAATTAACGTCTACGAAATTCGGGCGTTACAAGTGCATATTTTTCGCCGGTGTGTGTGGCAATGTTATGACCTTTGAACCATACCGGATGCAAAACGGAACACTCATTATTGTGTACCATACCGCTATAAATACTGTTCAATCCCGAATATATTGGTCTAAACTGAACGTTCTCAGTCGTATCGAGCATTTTTCTGAATCTTTGCCGGTATTATTTTTTTATTTTTCCTATTAATTTCAAATTGATTTTGTTATAATTATTTTCTAAATGAGCTAGATAATGTCATTTTTTATAAAAACATTATTTTCAATACTTTCAAGCCTTTTAAAGATAATTGTTAATTACAATTTTATTCTATTACGCATTTTGTCTCTTAAAAAAATTAAGCCTTATAGTTTGTATATTTAATTAACTTAATTGTTCTAATGCTCTATTTTTCGTATATCTAATATAATTTTATGATGAGCGATATTTTTAAAAAAATATGTATTATATTGTTGTGATAAATTTGAAACGACACATAAAATACATCACACCAAAATGCACTATCTAAATAACAAAAATAATACATTTACCCGTTGGAAACCTTGGTGTGTGGGGTTGGGGATACAGATTTGCTGAATTAAATCTTTGTTTGGAACCAAATTGGAATTTCTCCAACCGAAGAAACAGAGTTTTATAACTGAAAAAACACAGAATTTCTTATATCCACAAATTAGTAGTCTTCCTAAATCATTTGCAAACCACAACTCTACATGGCTTTGGTGGCGCCACCGCTCTCATGCCACGGCCACCGCCAACCTCCGTGCCGCCGAACCACCCAGAAATCAAAGAGCCAAATCTCCCTTCTACACTCCTTTCGCAGTCCACAAGCATCTCTTTTTCCCACCACCCAAAGACACCCCAAAACCTCTCTCTCTGTGCCCAACACTTCAACCCACCACCTCTTCTTGCCCGAAGAAATAAACAAGCTTTGCCATTCTGGAAACCTCGCCGAAGCTCTGACATTGTTGCAACTGCAATGCGATTCTGTCTCTTCTGCTTCGACGGCTCAAAAAGCCGAGGCTATGAGTATTTTATTGCAGGCCTGTGGCCACCAGAAAGACATTGAAGTTGGTCGGAAAATCAATGATATTGTTCGCGCGTCGAGCCAATTCAGGGATGACTTTGTTATCAATACCCGAATCATTACCATGTATTGCATGTGTGGGTCTCCTGATGATTCTCGCCATGTGTTTGATCATTTGCAGAGGAAGAATTTGTATCAGTGGAACGCACTGATTAGTGGCTACACTAGAAATGAACTCTGGTGTGACGCAGTGTCTACATTTTGTGAGTTAATCACCGTGGCCGATTATAAACCGGATAATTTTACTTTTCCTTGTGTGATTAAGGCTTGTGGCGGGATACTTGATGCGGGTCTGGGACAGGCTGTTCATGGAATGGCAATAAAGATGGGTGTGGCTTTGATTTCGGATAGGTTTGTTGGTAATGCATTGATCGCGATGTATGGGAAACACGGATCTGTTGAAGAAGCAGTTAAAGTGTTTGAGAAAATGCCCGAAAGGAACTTGGTTTCTTGGAATTCGATTCTTTTTGCGTTTTCTGAAAATAGGTTATCTCAGGAGGGTTTCAATGTGCTGAAGAAGATGTTAGAAGGTGATGAAGGTCTGTTACCTGATGTTGCCACGCTGGTGACCATGTTACCATTGTGTGCAGGGGAGGGAGAAGTGGAAATGGGAATGGTGGTCCATGGTTTGGCTGTGAAATTTGCGCTCACCCAGGAATTAAGGGTCATAAATTCCTTAATGGACATGTATTCAAAATGTGGATTCTTACCCGAAGCCCAGATGCTTTTTGATGAGTACGAATGTAAAAATATAGTTTCTTGGAACTCCATGATTGGAGCTTATTCTAGAGGAGGGCATGTTGATAGGACCTTTGGACTTTTGCGGAAAATGCAGATGGAGTGTGCGAAAATGAAGCCCAATGAAGTTACCATATTAAATGTGCTGCCCGTTTGTGTAGACAAGTCTGAACTGTTAAGCGTGAAGGAACTTCATGGCTATTCACTCAGAAATGGGCTTCAATATGATGAGTTGGTAGCCAATATGTTTATTGCAGCCTATGCAAAATGCGGGGCACTGAGTTCTGCTGAAAATGTCCTTAATGGTATCGAGAACAAGACAGTTGGCTCTTGGAATGCCCTAATAGGTGGGCATGCACAAAATGGAGATCCATCAAAGGCTTTGAATTTGTATCGTCAAATGACACATTCAGGGCTAAATCCAGACTGGTTTAGCATTGGTAGCCTTCTTTTGGCTTTTGCCAACCTGAAATCGCTACAGTATGGAAAAGAGATCCATACCTATGTGCTTCGGAATGGGTTGGAAACAGATTCTTTTATTGCTATTTCACTTCTTTCACTTTACGTTCAGTGCGGGGAACTATCATTTGCACAGGTTTTATTTGACCAGATGGAGGATAAAAATTTAGTATGTTGGAATGCATTGATTGCCGGTTACTATCAAAATGGGCTTCCCAATGAAACCTTAAATGTCTTTCGTGAAATGGTTTCCAATGGAACCCAACCCTATGAAATTGCAATAACCAGTGTGTTTGGTGCCTGTTCACAGTTATCAACTTTGCAGCTGGCAAAAGAAACCCACTGTTATGCTTTAAAAGCTCAATTGACAGAAGACATATTTCTTAGTTGTAAGATTATAGACGTGTATGGAAAATGTGGCTCAATAGAACTAGCCAGAAAGGTTTTCGACCAACGAAAGGAGAAAGATGTGGCATTGTGGACTGTTATTATTTCAGGATATGGAATTCATGGACATGGTAAAGAAGCCCTAGAGCTGTTCGGGGAAATGCAAAGTTTAGGGTTAAAACCTGATGGATTCACATTCATTGGTCTTTTAATGGGATGTAGTCATTCTGGACTTGTTGAAGAGGGTCTTAACTATTTCAACCAAATGCAGCCGGTGCATGGAGTAGAGCCAAAATTGGAGCATTATGCGTGTGTTGTGGACATGTTAGGTCGTTCTGGGCGATTTGATGACGCTTTAAAGCTTACAAATGAGATGCCGATGGAACCAGATGTTGGAATGTGGAGCTCATTGCTCAGTTCTTGTAGAATTCACGGTGAGATGGGTTTAGGCGAAAAAATTGCTGCAAAATTGTTGGAACTGGGGCCAGACAAAGCTGAAAATTATGTTTCAGTGTCGAATTTATTTGCTGGATCTGGGAATTGGGATGATGTGAGAAGGGTGAGGGGGAAAATGAGGGAATTAGGCCTTAAAAAGGATGTTGGGTGTAGTTGGATTGAAGTTGGAGGGAAAATTTACAACTTTTCTGTTGGTGATAAACGGGTCCCTGAGTCGGAAGAGACCCGTGAGATGTGGAGAAGACTGGAGGAGAAGATAAGAGGACTTGGGTATGTGCATGATACAGGTTCAGTGCTTCACGAATTGGAAGAAGAGGAGAAAATAGAGATTCTACGAGGGCACAGTGAGAAACTTGCAATCTCTTTTGGATTATTGAAGACGACAAAAGGTGTAACTCTGCGGGTAAGCAAAAATCTGCGCATTTGTGGTGATTGTCACAATGCAATCAAGTTAATATCGAAGGTTGTCGATAGGAAGATAGTTGTGAGAGATAACAAGCGGTTTCACCATTTTAGCAACGGGCTGTGTTCTTGTGGGGATTATTGGTGACAAAGAAGGGGATAACCGTTTTTTGCTGTAAGTTAGTTTCCCATGGAGAGAAGTTCTCATCATAACAAAGGATTATGAATGAGCAATTGATTCCGGGGGTTAAAACGGATCTTTAGTTTTTGTTTTTATTCTAACTTGGATCTTCACACATATTCTTTTTGTAACACTTTAGGCCTAATAATTGCTATGTGCGAGAAACAATTGTTTCCTGAAGGGCTGAAAGAGGAATTTGTACATAACAATTGCCTTCAAAATGTTATGAATGGTCAGAGGTACAAAGGATAATGAATTTGTACGATTTGAGGCTGTAGATTTCAGTTTTTGTATGACAAGAAACATAGCAGCCGTAAGCTTTCTTGTGGAAAAGGTACCGCCGTTATCAAATGACAAACTTTTCTTCTCAGAAGCTATCTCAAATCAATCGAATTCCGTATAAAGATCATTCACGACATGGTGAAATGATGTACACAATTTAGTTTACATTTTTATCACTAATTTATTTATTTTGTTAGTTATATTTCTATTATATTATACTTGTTTTTATTATATTTTGTGTTTTTAACGTATTTTACAAGTTTGGTAAAAAAAATAAAAATAAAAAGAGATTTAAAATCGACTTGTTCGTACCTTATATTAGAGTTGGCAAAAATATCAATGAATATGCTAAAAAAAAAAACTTAAAAACTTGATTTCTTAAATTCAAGACTTGTTAGAAACACTAAGTTTTATTTTTTGAAAAAAGAAGCATCAAGATTGTTCATATCCGCAAAGCATTGGATAAATTCTCCGTGATTGTTGTCAATTTGTATACTTTTTTTTGAGCAATTTGCGTTTAATGCAAGTTGTCAAAGAAGAAATTATTTTGAAATTCTCTTCTTACAAGTTGAAATATGAATCACACGGAAAGAAAAAATAATGAAACAAGAAGAAAAAGTAAAACTTGAAGAATAATTAATCTACCTTCTATCTCTTTTTTCTCTCCAAATATTCATTTTATAAGCAAGTTTAGGAGATATTTTTGTTAAATTGACGTGACAAGTTGACAACTTGCAAGAAGAGAATTTCAAAATAAATTAAAGTAACTTTGAAATAAAAGCTTAAAAAAACACAATATAATTTATTTACTAATAAATTAAGCCCTATTCGATTAATTGTCCTAAAGTTACACGTACCAGGTTGAGTCGGGGGCGAACAAAAATTCTCCAAATAAGAGCACACATGCAAACTGAGGGGAAAGCAATGATGACTGAAGCGGTGTCGTTTAGTAACATGCCAGTTTTTCAAACTGGCCCCGTTTCCGTATACAGTGTTTTAGAATAGTCCGGAGCACGTCGAAAGCAAATTAGTCTTCCCAATCAATTTCTCAGCTTACAAGTCCCAAATCCAGCAATAATGGCGTCGCCCACTTTTTTGCCCTCACCTCTCTCCCCTTCAAACTCCCAGAATTCTGCTACCCGACCCACTCCTCTCTCTCCATCACATCAGCGCCAGGTTCTCTCTCTCTCTCTCTCTATATATATGTGTGTGTGCGCGCGCATAGATTTTTTTGTATCTGCTTAGTAACTCGAATTTAGGGTTCTGTGAAGGATGTTGGAGCTGACAATGGCGTCCGTGATGCCCTTGAGAAAAAGACTCCCTTAGTCGATCCCTTTGAGTGTGTGAGCCACTTCCTTTTCTAATCATTTTTGTTGCAATTTTTTAACCCCATTCACTTACTGCATTCAATTCCATGCTTGCATTAATTAGTGCTTTATGTTCCTAATTTTGGGTCTTTCAGTTTAATATATATTGCTACGACAATGTCTTAGTGGATCAATATTCTCTTCCCCCTCAAACACAAAGAAAATGATGAATAATATTTTTGTACTTGATGCATATGTGTGGGTCATTTGGTTTCAAAACGATTGAAGATAAGAAAATGTTGGTATACAGACTTCTTAGATCTGTTGGGCTCGCTTAAGATTGAGGAAACTGAGAAGAGGACATGCCCTAATACTTTGGAAAGTAACTGGTTTGGAATCTGTATATCATGAAATACTAGATATTTCTTACACAAACCCTCTATGCTTGGTTTTTTAAGTTTTAACCCACTACCAAAAACCCTGGCTCCACCCTGTTCATACCTTCTTGATATCAACTCGGTTTTTGTAGATCTCGTGTTTAGTCAAAAGTTTTTGTAGATGCCATGAGTTAAAGTACTCATCATAGGAGGTTATCATGGGGGTTCCACCTTCCTAATGGTGGGAGCTTACAGTAGTTTACATCCGTCCACGCATATCAATATATAATCAAATGACAGATGTATAGAGAAATAGTACAGCCCTGAACCCTCTTCCTTTCTCCATACAGCCTTCTTGTAAGAGTGCTCATACTGTTCTGTGAGTTTTCTTCTATAGATTCAAGGATTAAACTATAGGGTATGTTTTTCTCTGTGATGCTCTCTTCTATCGGGCTTGAACAATGGACTATGTTATTGAAGTGAGGCGCCCCCAGACGAGAAAAAACTAACAAATGTAGCGGGGTCTGTCCTATTACCTTCATTAACTTCGGACATTTTTTAATAACCTATTCAAACAAAACGAAACAAAAAAAACTAGCAACAATCAACAGCCACAGGGAGCCATTCAAATAGGGTAAATCAGCATTAGAAATTCATGAAACATCAAAATTCGATAGGAACGACAAATCAAGATTGTACAGCAACTAGCAGACTGATATTATTAGGCATAATATTGTACTAGGAATGATGTCATTTTTCCGCTAATGTAGGTTGGAACATATAGACCCACTAATGTAGATTGGAATAGAGAGAGAGATGCAATGAGAACCAAAGAACGAGACAGAGCGAGAATGAGATGGAGAGATAGAGCGAGAGATCGAGACAGAGAGATAGATTGAAGGAAGTCGAAGACATACACGGTGGATGTGGTTAGATCACAATCCTGAGAGAAGGAGAGGGAGGTGTGACGTCTGATATGATCAAAAGGTAGGTTTGAACATATAAGTTTATTTTCACTTATATTTTTTAATTTTCAAGTAGGGCATTTTTTTGCGCCCTGCACTTTTTCGCTCCTCGCGCACCTTGACAAAAATGCTCTCGCCTTAGTAAAGGAGTCTGGCCTGGCCTTGGTCGAGGCGCTAGACCTGGGCCTAGGCATGCCTTTGATAACTATGATTTGGGACAAAAAAAATAGTGCTGCGAATATTAAAAACGAAGAATAAAGAAAATTATTGTAGGAAAGATAGAGGGCATGGATGAAGCCCCACAATAATCGAGAGGTGTGAAGTGATTTTGGATTGCTTTATCCATCGCCCCATGTTACAAACCCAAATAAACTGAATCTCAAGTCCCAATCAATTGGTTTAGCTGCATGAATTTGTTTTCTTTAATGATCTTTGTCGAGGTGCTGTGTTTCGTGATATTCAAAAAATGTAGATCATTTCGAATTGTCCCTATAAAGTCAATTTTGGTCTACCCTTGTCCTTAGTGCTACTATTGTAACCATATCATTCATTCTAACTACCATAACGATTAATCTACTATAAACATATCCAAACCGCCTTAATATATTCTCTCTCATCTTATCTTCTATGAATGCTTCCCCTACCCTTTTGCAAAAAAAATTGTTTTTAATTCTGTCTCGCAAAGTTTTACCCCGCATCCATATTAACATTCTCATTTCAGTTACACTCATCTTACTTGCATGTGTTTCTTAGGAGTAAGCACTTTATGCCATATAGTGTGGCTGACCTTATAGCAGTATGATATAATTTTGCCTTTTAACTTGAGGATAGCTTATGGGCTCACAAGGAAGCACTCTGCCACTTGATCCATCCAATTTGTACTCAGTGTTTTATTGTCTGTAACGTCTTCATCGTTGCTAACAATTCAATGGAGATACTCATAATGCTTGTTTTTGGGTAATTCCTGATTTGTGAGCTTTACTCTATCAGTACTAGTACTTTGACGCCTTTTAACTTGAGGATAGCTTATGGGCTCACAAGGAAGCACTCTGCCACTTGATCCATCCAATTTGTACTCAGTGTTTCATTGTCTGTAATGTCCTCATCCCTGCTAACAATTCAACCAAGACACTCATAATGCTTGTTTTTGGTTAATTCCTGATTTGTGAGCGTTACTCTATCAGTACTAGTTCTTTGACGACTACAAAACTTACATTCTATATATTTCTCTTACTGATCTAATTCTTTTGATTCCATTATTTCTTGCCAAGTTTTTAATTTACCATTACACTCCTTGCATTTTCATCTACTAAGACATTATCATCTGCAAACAACATACACCATGGGATAGCATCCTAAATATGTATAGTCAAATAAGGTAAAGAGGACATGGCTCAAAGTGGACCATTGGTATAATCCTACTATGATTGACAATTTACTGTTTCTCTTACTGATAATGTAATGGTAATGACATCACGTGCATCATGTTCTTAGCCACATCAATGTACTCTTTTGTCGCACCCTTCCTCGTCAAGACCCACCATATAACATCTATGGGCACCTTGTCATTTCCTTTTTCTAAGTCTATGAACACCATGTGATGGTCCTTTTTCTCTATGCTCTTTGACTAATGCTTACTCAGTTGATTTATCAAGTATTAACCTAGATTGATTCTCCAATACCGTTATCATTTGTAGGTGATGCTCAATAACTCTTCCTCACAAGGTCATTTAAACTCTCTTGTAATAAGCAAATTAATATATTATACTAGTTTGGGGGGAAAATATTGGGTAGCACAAAACGATGTTGCTTTGATTTTGTAAAGGTTATGTTAGGGTTTCATTGTCAGACTACCCTAACGTCCGGCTACTGTGAACGACCATCGGGGGTCTTCGTCACTTGGTTTCTCTTGGATCTCAAGAGTAGCACGTTGATGAGCCTTTACAATGTCTGGCACCCATTGGGGATCTTGGTTAGTTGTTGTCACTGGTCGCCATCTACCGACAAGGCTCGCAGGAGCTTTGGCGACTATTGGTGGTTCTTTCTTTTGTAAAAGTTTGTTTCAATCTAGTTCGTATCATTTTCTAGCAACCTCTTTTTGCCTTTTGACCTTCGTTTGTTGTTCTGCATTCTCGCCAGAGACTTGTGATTTTCTGATTGTTTGGTTTCTGATTTTGGGTTTTCCTTTGCCAATGTGACGGGTTATTATTGAGTTTAGATTATGGCAAGTTGGAGATTCGTGCCTCAAGCGGAGTTCCTTTGAGCTTGAAAATCTAGGCTGAGATCAAGTTATTCGGGGGCAATTTTCAATAATGGAAAGAGGTAAAGGAGTGAGAAGAATGCTGACTTTGGTGGGTTTGAGATTCCATGGATTGTTGAACTTCTCATTAAAAAAGCGTCTACGAAGGTGGGGTTAGGCTTTGGGGAAAGTTGAGTGCTATTGCCTATTGCAATTTGGTTTACGGCAGTAGAACAAGAGTCGTCTATTTGGGTTGTTGTACCAATGGGGGTCGTGGGGAACAAATATTCATCTCAGAGTCGCTTAAGGGGATGGGGCTTTTGTATCTGCTCTTAAAGTTTTGGGATAGGCCATGGCTGGTGCATAAGCTGCAAGGCAAGATCCTACACTCATATAGCCAGGTTAATTACGATAAGAAGGTGGATGTAGATGTAAAAGTTGATTCTAGTTCTGGTTCTTGGGTTGATCTTGTGCCCTCTCTGGGTGGGTGCTTGGTCTGGAGGTTGGGGGGTGTTTTAGATAAGGTAGTAGAAGTGGAGTCGGTTAAAGCTTGGGTAGTTTGTCTATGGCGGATTCTAGCAGGGGCTACAAGTCAAAAACCTTAGCGGGTCTTTCTTCTTCTTTTTTTCTTCCCAATTTAAATTGGAGGCGCACTTTGCGCTGGCAACTCTCTTTTTGTGGATTGATGGTTGTCGACGGGCTTTTGCAAAGGTGGAAAGAGAAGGGAAGCACCTAACAGGGGAGGGGGAGCACTCAGATCTGCTCTCTACCAACTTTGATTGTTTGCACCGCTGGAGAGAGGGAGGGAGGGAGGGAGGGAGGGAGGGAGAGAGAGAGAGAGAGAGAGAGAGAGAGAGAGAGAGAGTTATTGAATGGAGTTTTCTGCAAGAAACATTTAGGTTGGGAAATTAAAAGGTGGGAGTACTCATGGATTCTCCAAGTCCACGTACAAAGGCAGCAACTAATATCTACTAGATCCTGAAATGGAGAAGCTGAAGAGGAGAATTTGTATCTACTAGATCATGAAAAGAGGAAAGAAGGAACTTAGGGGCAAAAAAGGGGAAAAAGTGGCAAAATTGGCAAGCCATGCCCTGTGCTTCATGCCCCTGGGATTTCCTTTTATTATAGGTATAGATATATTGCTACTAACATATTCTTTCTTTACTCATCCGGCATCTTTCTATTCTTGTTGAACAATTTTGTCAATGACAACACTCTAATGTCACCAAGGCTCTTCGAGACCTCAATAGGAAAACCATCTAATCCTAAAGTCTTGCCTGCTCATCCTTGTCAGTGCATTCACTGGTTCCCACTTTTGTACTCTATGATGAAATATATATGTTTTTAACTCCCACTCCCACTAGAAGCACCTAACCAACCATCTTCGCTCGGATCTTCTCATTCAATAACTTATGAAAGTAGTTCTTTCATCTTCCTTTAATATCATCGTCTTTCGCTAGTAGCCTACAATCATCATCTTTATACACATGTGGAAAAATATCTTTTGTTTTCTCTCTCTTCATTTAGCAAGCTTGTCGATATTTTTTCCCCATCTTTACTATTTAATCTCCCATAAACATCCTCAAAGTATATCATCTTAGCTTCTCCTACGGTTTTCTTAGCCTCCCTATAGGCTTGTTTGTAGCTCCTGTAATTATCTTCATTTCTATTCTTCTGCCTGTGTTAACTTTAACATATCTAGCTTTTTATCTAGTGTTGCAGCACTCCAAAATAATAGTAAAACCCACCTCAAAAGAAATCATCATCATTGGTAAAATTTTGATAATATCCAGCATGATTTGGTTCGTGTATTAGTTACTCCTTTATGTGTTTCATCAGTCGTTGGTAATTGGTATGAGTATGTCGTTTTGAATTATTTTTGTCCTACCAAAACAAAAGAAAATCCTGGTCTCGCATCCGTAAGTGCAATAACACATTGAGACCTGATTGCGGGGCAGCTCTAGTATTAAGGAGGTATATATTTTGGACAGACAAACCAAGGCTGAGTGCTGACTAAAATAGTCTACACCTGAAGTCTGTAGTTCAACAAATAGCAGTGGTCATGAGGTTGTTTTGATAATCGCCCAAACATCATTGTGATCAAATAATATCAACTATGTAATTTCCCTGTTAAGGCATGACCAATCCAGATTTCTTTTCTTTAAGTGTTATTTCATTCCGTAAAGGGTACTATCTCTCATCCTTGGCGGTCTTTGGATTCCTTACTGAATTTTTTCCGTAAATCACATTCTGTACTTCACAATATCTTGGAATGTGTGCCTTCTTCATGATGAGATGGCTATGATTCGCCTTTTGCCTATTCTACCATAGGGTAGACTGGTGGAATGTTTTAGTGGTTTAACATTGAGTTCGGAATTTTTTAACACGAACAAAACAATACAACACCATCTGGGAAACTCAACAAAGAAGTGGTTTGTCATTTGGCTGGAAGTGACTTGAAACCTCAAATTACCATTGCATGTAAGTAGAAGTGTATTCTTTAGAAACTAGTGCCTTCTTTTATTTTCAGCTTGTACCCGATTCTCACGCCAACCCTTGAGTGGGGAGGGCCTGAGGGGTAGAAGAATGATAGACGAGCGTGATGTAGGGTGAAGGCAGAAGCAGCAGTAGATGACCGACTGCTCTGATACCATGTCGTAAGAGAGAAAGAGAAAAGTGCTTACGGTTTGATTAACCCTAATACACGTGTATAATTTATAGAGTGAGAGAGTACAAAGGATAAAACAAAATATGCCTAGGGTCATTAATAAAAACGTGTAACTACTTCCCCTCTATTTTGGTGTATTCATCTTGATGGTGGCATAAATTCAGCTGCTTTACATTTCATTGTTAAGATGTCTGCAGTACCTCATTAAACTTGAGAATTATTAATAAAATTGCATTGTTAAAGTTTGTGCCTACTCTGCAATCAGAGCTAACATGTACTCTTTTTTGGGTTTGCTAGGGATATGAACAGCGAGGACTACATCAAGAGATTCAGCAAATATGAGGCCGACTACACACATCGGTTGATGGCCAAGTACTTCTCGGATAAGGATATTTATGGGGGTAAACATTTAGTTGGTGTTTACAAGGTCTTAACTCAAGTATTACATCTATTAAATCTATAAGGATATATACATCATGCGGAAACACAGGCAAAAAGTGTATGTGTGTTGAAAAGAAGAAAATAAAGTAATCTCGATTTAGTATTGGGATATAGTATAGACGAATCCTGGAAACAGGTAATCTTACTTTTAAAAAAAGAAATATGTAGAAATATTCTTTTGAACCCACTTTATTTACAACAGGTTAATTAGTGCCACAGTTCGACAATATATGTGCTGACTTTCCACTTGCGTAATGTCAGTTCACAATAAAATACAAATTAAATTTGCACTGTGTTATTATATTGTGCTTACTCCTAATTTAGTGCTACGACTTAATAAAATTCCTGTTTTTTTCTTGTCATCAAATATCACTTTGAACATTGATGAAGGAAAACTTGTTTTTGAATTTTCTTTTCAGTGTTCATTTTCTAAATTTCTTCCTTGTTTCCATGGTATTGTCAGTCATTGTTTGAAGTAGTGAATCTCATAGTTTCCTTTCAAATTCAATTTTCATTAGCTGGTCAATTTGATGTGTTAATCAACGCTTTAAACCCCCCCTCTTCCTCCTCCTCCTCCAACTCCTCTCTCTTGGAAAAAAGAAAAGGAAAGGAAAACACACACATAAACGAACACCAAAATGTACAATGGCGATTGCTTTAGGGTTCGCGGGTGACAGTGAGGTCCACCGGCGACGGCGTGTGGTTAGGGTTATGTAGATTTATGGTTACGCTCTGATACCAGGTTATTAGGGGAAAAAGATATTTAAGGTTAATCTACTTAACCCTAATACACATGACATAGATATATAGAGTAAAAATATAAGACACAAAGACCTAACTGCCCTTGTTATATTCTAACACGCCAATTGCTATGTCATACAAAATGGAATGGGTGTACTGTTTGCTATTGGAAATTGCAACTAAATCTCTGTTAGTGTCTGAGTACTTGTTTTTTTTTTGGCTAGAGTCCGAGACTCCGAGTACTTGTTATAGTATATAAAATGGATTTCATGAACTTTTGTCAATTCTTCTGTGATCCGTGGTAGTAATGTGAGATTGCAGCAGTAACTTGCATCCATCAGGATCTATATCACCATAAATGGGATGACAACACTTTTTTATTTCCAGTGTAATGTCCTCGAATTAATTTTATATTAGTCATCTCCTCGAATGGGTGTTGGGTTAGTTCTTGGTTATTTTCATTGAAGTAGAGATTCTGACCTAAAACCATGGACGTGACTCTAAATTTTGTACTTTATCAAGATTATTTGTCACTTGCAGACAACATATTTGATGAAAGTACAACAATCGATGGCGAAACTATTAAGTCAAGCAGGTATAGTGATATTGGAGCAGACGTGTTCATACAAACAAAAGTTCATTATTTGTCAGGGTTAGATTATAAGCTTTTGTTTGGAAATGTTTGTCTAGGTGGCATTGTGCTCAATCATATGCAGATCCTGTGCAGTTCCACAAAGAAAAGAGCATCCGCACTTCAATTTCTCCTGCAGACACCCCAACTACCATCTCAAACGGGAAGCACCCAATGGAGGATGGGTGATGTATGAGTACCTGGTTATTCGGCTGAAACCACAAGTGGTCTCAGCCGAAGTTACATAGTAAAGCTGTCTAAACTCTTCCCTTATGAATTTATGCGTTGGATTACTTAATTGGTGGTGCAGATTCGAAACAATTAATGAAAAAATGAGAAACAATTTGTATCTAGCTGGTTCTCCTATATGTTATATTTTGAGTATTTGGAGCTATTCCAGCTAGCTTATTAGAATCTCACATTAACTAGTAACCTGGCAATAGAAGCAACATTAACTATCATACCCACCTGTGGTACCTCGAGGTACAACTTATAAAATGGTTCCAATAGCCAAACTACTGACGTACAACCATAGAGGTCTCTTGTCATTTTCGTTGAAAAAAAACTGTCAATCGAAATGGACTTTACAAATCTCACCAGTCTGCCTCCTAACCTAAGAGATGATAGCTGAAGCACTCACAAAAATCTATTAAAAATTGCGTAAAACTATTTGTTACTATCTTCTCAAGACAAGTAGTTGGCATGATCAAAAGGCACTTCTATGAACGCAGCGCATAAGATGGAGACTTGATGGCCGTAGGATATCCTCGCGAAGTTCCACATGGTATGTGTGAGATCCAATTTTGAAGATTTAGTGTGAACAGAATATGTTGACTAAGCATGAAAGGTACCCTTACGCACAAATCTTGAACTCTTATGCTTTTAGGATCTTGCATTTATCAATTGAAAGGAAAAAGATTGGATTATGTTTCTGTTTATTAGCGTACCAAATACTAGGTCTTTTTGGCATAATACCTATTTATTTTCTTCACATTTTCCTGAAGCATCCAAACGTAGGAAAAGGATTTTAGATTCTATTAAATTTATTTTCCTTTCTAATTCCTTTCCCTCTTTAAATCCAAGACCCAACGTAGCATTGGTAGACATCGTATCTTTAAGTGACTAATAAAACATAGTTACCAAAATATGCAACATGACAGGAAGCCCTTCCATAACTTACATGTTAATTTTTATATTACAGAACACGACATAGTTTAGAGAGCGACATAGTTTAGAGATGATATTTGACTACAAGCCATCATTCCACTGTGCCCCCAAAGATAGAACATGGAGACTCAAATTAGAACTTGAAGATTGAAGAAAATATTAAGCAATTGTAATGTACTGCTAATTAGGGAGTTTGTTGGGTGCTCAAGTAATAGTAAAAAAGGCATATTTGTCATGTTAGCGCGTTATTTGTCATCTTTTCTATACAGTATGCTTCTTTTTAAATTAATAAGTGCCCATTCTATTGATGGTATCTATTTATAGGCTTCCTAGGGTCTACCTTGGAATCTGTAGAAATTTTATATCTAACCCATAAACCTTAACCATCTCGAGAAAAACACAAGCACTCAACAAAGTATCTTAACCAGCCTGGTGATCTTCTTCTGGTCATCTACCATCAATATTTTCGACGACTTTTCCAACAAAAGTAGACCGTCCATCAACACAAGCCAAGTTCTGTAATGGAGTTTGCTAAGAAGGCAAGCGATGTTTTAGGTTGCGTTTAGATGTATCACACATTCTAAAACATTGCCTGCCTTCTTAGCAAACTCCATTACAGAACTTGGCTTGTTGCTCTAAGTCAACACCCTCAAGAAGTATCCCAAATCGTACAAACCGTGGAAACTAACCCACCCGATTTCTCCATGATTCGCCAAAATCTCCTTCAACGAAATCGTGGAAACACCGATATCAACCCTTTCAAGTCGGTCCTTTTCGAAGTTAATTAGTTATGAGTAACCACATTGAATCATCAACTTGTGAGTCCGCGGTAACATCGAAATTGCTGAAATTTAACTGCTAGGCATTGGTGCATAGTTTGTTGGGAAACATGTGTAGTAGTGATGTGGTCAATCGAAAACAATTAATGCGTAGACCTTCTTCTCTATCTTGGTGCTGATGACTGATCCCAAACAAAACATCTTCAAATGCTTCCCTTACTAACCCATTAAGGAATACAATCCTACATTACTTGAGTATGGAAAGAACGATCACTTAATATAATGTTTAGACCCTCACTACCTAATAATCTAAGCTTTGAAATTGGATATTGTTAGAGTTTGTCTCACATTGATTAATTTTTACCTCCAAAACTAATATATGGGCATGGGCGGCCTTTCCACTATTTACCAATTGTTTTCAGAGATTTCTAGACAAGATTTTCTTGGTTGATTGTCTCGTATTTGTGTCATAAATGCACCTTGTTTTGTTATCATCCGTGTGTTATGGACCCGTTCTATTGGCCAATTATCCTTTTAGTAATAGTTTCAAGACCTGAAGGCCGGCTATTTGGTCCATTAGGAAAGGGCCCTTCCTTTATTAAGTTGGTTAAACTAATTTTGGTAGTTTGGCTAAATGTGAATGCTAAAACCCAATTGCAGGTTTAGTGTGGGAATAGACATTGTGACTAAGCAGGGTGTACAGTTGACATGAAAGCCATCTTAAGACCTTTTGGGGAAGAAAAAAAACACATTTGCATGCAAATCACTTGAAAAAGGTTTCGTGGTTGCCAAGTAAATTGCATGCTGGGCTTTTTGAAGAAATTGAGCTTTTATTGGCCAATGTCCAAGTGATAGTTTTCAAGACCTGAAGGCTATTGGTTGATTTGAAAAGCCGTTTTTCTTTTTTTGTTTCGGAATGATAAAAGTGCATCTTGAGCTTTTGCAATTTGCCTAAAATTCCCTTATTTAGTTATAACTCGTAATACTGATTCTGCTAATCTGGCTGGCATGTGAATGCTAAAATCCTGGTCAGAAGTTCTAGTGTGAAATTAGACATCTGGTGAAATTCCGATCTCCAAGCTCCTAGATTAGAAGTGAAAAAAGATGTTGACTAAGAAGAGTCTATACTTGCACAAATCCTTCAACTCTATTATGCTATGTATCATGTATGGATCTTGGCTTTCGTGCTATGCCCTCCCTTGGTTTGTGATTATCCAAAGACTAAATGAAAACAATATTAATTTTCATCGATTGCATGTTTTTTTCTTCACATTTCCTAAATTAAAACAAAGAAATGAAAAGAATTTAACTTCAAATATTTCATATTGCCAGTCTCTTTCTCCTTTTTATGACTTAATTCTTTCCATTCTCTCCACATACAAGGACCAAACATAGACTAGGTAGGCATTGTAACTTTAAATACCGAATTGCAGCATGACCTTAACTGGTATGCCTTCCCTAGCTGCCTCTTGTGAATTCTGATTCTACAAATATCAACCAAATACAATAAATGAATTCTGCCTATTCCCCAGCCACCACCGTACGGTAATCCCAAACACACACAGAACCAAAAAGATGAAAAAGTAATCACAAAGGAAAAGCGTAGATCATAACTTGAAGCATCATTAGCAAGAAGTGGTTAATGCAATACATAATAGAGGTATGTGGTGGTTGAATCAAAGGTCATTCACTTGTATTTATAGATGCATCAGTTTGACAAGATCCTAACCGTGAAGGTATCTGAACTTTTCCTTTATAATCTATAACCATCTTAATAGACTTAATATACCTCTTAATTAATCGAATTCACGGAGCCAAGGATTGATGGATTTGAACCTTTTTCTGTAAGGCAAAAGCTGTAAGCAGCCTCTTCTTAGTCTCCCAAAGGAGTTCTCTGACTGGCAATAAAACTGCGAAGGAAAGAAATCTCCTCCTTCAGTTGTGCATTTTCTTGGAAAATCTTGTTGATGCACTGAGTTAAACTAATAAGTTCTTCAGTTAGTTTCTGATTTGTGGTCGTGAGTTGGTTTTTCTGCAACTGTAGTTCCTCAATTTGCTTCTTCCTTCGTTGCCGTGTCCGCCTGGCGGATTCTCTGTTCGATATCAATCTTTTGTGCCTCGAATCGCTGGCATTGGCTTCCTTCTTCTCTGTTGCAGCCATGTACTTTGAAAGGAGTGAATTGTTGCTGTGGGATGATGTGTTTGGAGATATATCATCGAGAAAAGGGTAATTTTTGAATGATGTATTTTTGTGGAATGTGGTGAAATGGGTTGATGAATCTTGAGTTGGGTTTGATGGGGTTGTTGTGCCATGATTTCCCATGTATGCTTGAGAGAAAGTGCGGAGGGGTTGAGTTGGGTCAAGCCATTCACTAGAGTGCATGGCTTTTTAGAGAGAGAAGAGAGAGAGAGAGAGAGAGAATGGAAGGGATGGGGCTCTATATAGGAACGGATATATGCTGTTGAAACAGGGCAAAGCCTCTTGTGTTTTCGGAAGCTATAGGAGGAATTTCTTGATGTGCAAGAATAATATTAAGGTCCTTTAGGTCGTGTTTGGTCAAGGAATTGTATCGAACCTTTTATGGAGGGAAACAATGTAGGAAAAATATGCAGACAAATATTCAGATTCTAGAACATATTTTCATTATACATTAAAACAAATAGATTTACAGAAATTACATAACAACATAACAGTACAGATTATGAATTGAAACGAAAAGTAAAGTACACAGAACAGGAACAATACGAATACGATACCGAACTGGGTCATGTGGATTCACAGTCTCTTTAAAATAGATTAATCGCCTCACCTAGGTGTTGGAGGACGTAATGGCGTCTGTCTCCTTGATAAAACAGTTAATAAGTCAAAGAAAGACCGACCATCGATTGTTTGTCTGTGTATGTCTCTCTTTCACACGAGAAACACGAAATTTAGAATTTCTAGTGTAGTCGATATTTCAGGTCTCTAGAACCAAGGACGGAATTGTATACTTTTGCGAACATAGAGGGACCATTGAGCTACAAAACTCTTGAGACTCTTGGGCTATGTTGGTTGACATTGGAGACAAAACCAATGAGACTTTTGGGTCGAGAACCATGAATGACGTGCGTGAATGATTGACCTTCCGGTTAGCTCGAAAGAACTTCTAATTATTCCAAATTCATTTACCAACCTTGCATATTTTCAACAAACAATGCGATGGGGAAACCAGACAATAAAATTAGTTTTCTTTACTTGATTACGTTTTCATCTTATTCTTTTACCCTTTAGTTTCTCACATGTATGCCTCTTTCATAGATTTTTCGGACTAGACTGAGCAGATGGCCTGCAAGAAGATTCGACTATCTTCTTCACAAATTCATGGTCCAAAAGCACAATCTCTCTACACCTACAGCAAGTGTTATGAACCTTGTACTTTAGGTAGAAACACATCTGATAAAGAATCTGAGTGTTGATAGAACTTTTGGTGATTACATTTCGAATTACCCTTTGTAACGAAATGGATTCTGTTAACTCTAAGTTTGAACATTATTACCCTCACTCTTATTGGTTGAGATAGTCTCAAAAAGTGTATTGCAGAGGCCGGATCTATACTATTTCAACCAATATAAGTGAAGATAATGTTCATTCTCTTTAAGAATGGTGAACAAAATTGCACTGGAAGGGAGGTGAGACACTTGCAGTTCCAATTTAGAGGGTTCAATTGCATCTTGGATTCTAGTTCTTTCAAATGGAGTACCCAAATACGAAAATGAGCTAAGACTCTCTTGAAATTACCGCGTTAATTTTTTTGACATTTCACTCAATTTTAGGTCGACCTAAAACTTAAACTTGAAGGAGAAAGTGGGGACTACAAGTCTCGTCTTGTTTGTTTCTTCGAAACGGGAAATGAGGAATTGCGAATATTGACATTACAATGTGAACATGCGAAGATTCACATCTTATCATCCAAGAAAAATAAATGGAAATTATTTGGTTGATTACCCACCAAGCTAGGTTGATAAACTTTATGGAAGTTCAACCATTTGAGGTAAATTAACAAGTCCAAGAGTGAATGGTCCAATAAAGGTTGGAGGGATGTATATGGTTGTAACCTTTCTCCAAAAAGGATTATTCTCGGAAGAGTTTGACAAATCAAAGATTTTTCCGTTAGTTGGACGGTGTTAACGGAACAAGTAAAATGACTATTATGCCATCACTTGTTGGGGTCTAATTTAAAGTCAGATATTTTATCCTGTATTGATTAACCCCAAAAAATCAATGTTGTCTTATACAATATTGTTCGTTTTGGCCCTCTAAAATTTCTAAACTTTTTTTTAGTAAGTCACCCGTTTATTATGCATTGCTAAAGGACAAGCACACTTTGCCATTTTATGAAATAGGTTCATGATATTTTGTGTATAAACTTTTTACGTTCACCAAGTATTGTGAGACATCACCCATTTGGATGTCCATCGAAACCCCCTCACGGCTGATCGGGTGGCATAGTTAAAAAAAGGGTAACGAGATAAATCTCACAACCTAGGGCGTGTGCCGGACCGGATTAATTAGAAGTCTTATAGAATTAGGTTTGCAAGTTTTGAATTTAAAGGGGATTACATATTATTTTGACAACCAATCAGACAGAGTGGAGAATTGAGATATATATTATTGTAACCCCTGGGAAGATGATATCATTAACCCTAATTTTAATTATTATAAATGCATTTTCTATCAAAACTTTGAATTTTTGTTATTAAAATTCAAAATTTGAAAATTTGTAGCTCGCTCGAGCCAACAGCAGGCCGCTCGAGTGGTCTTGCTTTTTGGAGCTGACTCGAGTGAGCTTGAGGCCACTCGAACAACCTGTTCGAATTTCAGAGCGCAACAATTGCTGCGTTATGGTCATTAATGAATCGTTTTTCAACAGATTAATCAGCGATTATGAGGGGTTGTTATGTATATTATTACAATTATTTATACATAAACAATAATATTAGGATATTTTTGTTTAAAAAATCATGAAGTTATACTCAAAAATCTTCAAAGAGTTTTAGAGAGAGAGTTCGTGGTAGTTCTTGATGTTTATTTAAGGAAGGCTCTGGAGATCTGTAATCCACAAATTCGTAGTTGTTTCATTGTCAAAGCTTCGGATTAAGGTGGGGAAATCACGCCAGCTCGCAAGTTATGGCTGCTTGAGCAAACTATCTGATTCTTGTCAGATTCTATCTCGAACTTTGAAAACTAGAATTTATAAATTGGAGACCTCTCAAGCAAGCTGAGGTCGCTTAAACGACCTTTTTGACTTTCGACAGATCTTGACTTTCGACCAAAAAGTCAGAACCTATGTTTTTACAGACTGTTCGAGTGACTTAGTAAAATTCAACAAGTTGTTAGTTGAAGATCGGACATTCCAGGTTGTGAGTTCAAACTATAACCCACATTTGTTATGCATGAACACATTGCATAAACATTCACGAGCACATTAAGTATGTCTACAAATTCTTGTGGGATTCCGTGTGTGCAGGTTGACCAACTTGGACCTTGATTTTTAGTTGTTATATGTGTATTGGGAACATGCATGAGCTATTGATGCTGTAGATTAAAGTTGGTGATTCTGAATGATGTAGTGGTAAAATCTGTGTTTCGAGTACAACCTCTGTGTTGGCCGACCTTGGAAATAAAAATTAGTGATATGGTCGTCATCCCGTTAGTTTAATATAGAATAGTCGTCATGCTGTCAGACTATAGTAGATTAAATTATACGATGAATGTGGATTGCGGGAAAACCCAGAACATAAGTTTGGGACAATAGTTCGAATATCACCTATAGTAAGACAACAAAGAGTGTTGGGTGAACATTATAAGTAGTAAAACTGTATAGAGAACAAGTAAGAATGTTAACAGAAAGTTATAAAACGGGTATTGGTGGTCGTCGTGCCAAGTATTGTTTTGGCTGTTGTGCCAAGTGTGATGTTTTGGGTGTCGTTCCATGTGGGTTGGAGTCCCATCTGGCGTCATTCTGTTTGTTGATTTTAAGGACTCCAACTAGGAGATTGGTATATTCGTTGGAGGTGACTTTTAAAACGTCTATGTTGACAACTTCGGACCCTAAGAAAGTGGCGGCCTTGTCTTGGGTGTCCTTGAGCCGATAACGAGGAAGCGGCTAAGGTTTTTTGGTACTTGTCTTGGTGAAGTCATGTATTTGGTCGAATTTAACTAGAGTGAGGTAGTTATTGATTTGAGTAGACGACAAAATGTCTTTACCTTGCCTAGGTAAAGACTTGTCCAAATCAACTGAGTACTTTATGTTAAATAAGTTTGGGTAAGAATAGGATGCCGGGGGAGAAGGGCGTTCCTAGAAACTTTAAAAAATCGAAAGCATAACAAATCTACATGTTTTAATTTCTACATAGTTATTGTTACACTTGTTATGTATCTTGTTGTACATCTGTATTTTTTTGGGTTCGATTTTTGATGACTTTCATTACTAGTGTAATTACCCATTGGAGTAACTTCTGTGTCTCTGATGTTTCATACCAAATGTTGAGAGCAGTTAGAGAATCCGCCTGAACATGAAGAGCTAGAGCTACTAAAGAAGATTTTGTCAGCATTTGACTGCCATACCCTTAGAAGTTTTGTCTAGTTATATTCCAAATAATTGTTAACCTGGAAAGGTAATTTTGTCTTTTAAACTTTCGCACACAAAAACGCTGAATTCTCATATTTCATGTTATTCAAAATATCAATAAAAGGCATTTCCTTGATTTACGTTTCAATTGAATACATAATTGAATGGGAAGGTTATAATTAATGTCTTAAAAAATCGAGGCAGTACATGTGCGTCCTCGATGACCAGAATCACGACATGAACAACGGCCTCCATGATTAAATCCAACTCAACTATCGTCCTCTAACCAATAAGCATTATGAACAAAATCCCCAAATACAGTAGTGGCTGAAGTTGATTTATCTGCAGGCCACTAAAAGTGGAAATAGAATTAGACAGAGAAGCCTGACAAAGATGGCTAGAAACTTTACTGAGAAAAGGTAAGTCCCTCAAACCCAAAAGTTGTGAACGAAATGGATCATAAGATGAAGGTAATCTAGATAAGAAATGAGCCACATGCATCGACTCACGTTAACGCTATATAACTTGAATATCTGTAGAAATCAGCTGGCATATGTTATGCTCCTCGCAAATACCATTGAACTTTGCATAATAATCCTTGAGAGAAATCATCAAGTGTGAGAGAGAAATAAGTTTTGGGAAGATCATAAGCTTCTGAGCCTAACGCTAAACAAGTTTAATTGTGGGTAGCACTTATCTGAGGCTCTATCATATTCCACAACTGAAGAAGAATTCAAACATCTTTAGTAGTCCAATTATCGTACTTAGTATCAATGGTTGTTGAGGCATTGGTCAAAAAAAATATACTACACTTTTTCAATATAGTATACTTCAATAACCTTAGCCTAAGTGACATAATTTTTACTATTGAGTCACGTGGAAGTGATGGACAACATCTTAGGAGACCAAATAGAGGTCAAAAAATTAGAATTAGATGCCATCACATCGTCCCTAACAAGCAACTTACGACAACAACCAAGATTGATGCCCAAATAAAATATCCCAACAACAGAACATCATACTAACCAAGAAGCCACATACGAATAAAGAAGTACCAACATTAGGAGCTTAACTACTTGCATACCTGAAAACTTACATAATCGAACAAACAATCAAGTTGATGGAGATTAACAATGGCAGCATTGAAAAAAAAAAAAAAATTGTTGTTAAAGACAATGAAAGTAAGCACCATTTTTTTTTAGTTTGAAAACCCTTTTCTGCAAGCCAAAAGAAATGATCCACGAAAACATTAGTCAAATCTTATTTCCTTCAACCTTCAAATCACAACTTGTCAATACGAGAGTCACTTTGCATGCCATTCACGCTTCTTCACAGTGTTGTTAAAGATGGAAAAGTGAGGAATGAGCTTACGTCACACCATGAGAGAGAGGGGGGGGGGGGGGAGGAGAGAGAGAGATTGTGAAAGACTGACGTACAACTAACCTTCAACGTCGACGACCGGAGTAAGGTCGACGATTAGGGATGACAATGATGGAGTGATCAGCGGTGACCTGTGAATGGTAAGGTTGGCCATTGTGACAGGGTTATGGTTAGGGTTGGAGTTTATGCTCTGATACCATGTGATCAGGTTAAGAAAAATGTATTTAGGGATTGATTGATTTTTTGTAATGCACATCCGATTTACATATAATGCATACAATAATGTAAAAAGGCTAAAAAATACCTGCTCACCTTAAATACTAAATACACAAAATAATAATTAACACTTAATAATATCAGTACTTAAAAATTTAAGCCAAAAAAAACCTTAATTAAAAGTGGTTACTAGTCTCACTGAAAATATTTGTTATTAAGATATTGCCAACAATATAGATATGACAAATATTATATCCATGTTATTATAAAAATAAATGTTGAGGCATAGTTAGAGCTTTCTTAGAACTCCTGCGCGTAAGAGTGCAAGTTTAAATCGACAAATCGAATCAAATCGAAAAATGAAATTGAATCGGCTGTTTAGTTCTGTTTTTGAGTTTGACTGGATCAGTTCAGTTTGGTTTGATTTTCGTAGATAATTTCGGTTCGATTTTGATTTTCTACCTCTAAACACCGAAACAAACTGAACCAGACCGAAATAAATAGTATCATTTTTTTGTTATAATTTGTATTTTTTATAAGATGTATTTGTTTTGTCATATGTATTTTTTGATAATCTTTATTTTTTAATCTGTACTTTTTTATAACCCCTTTGGTTACTAAGATAAGAAAAGAAAAGAAAAGAGTATGGTTTTCCTTAATCATAGGAAAATAAAAGAAAGAGATATGATCTCTTATCATCTCATTTGGATAAACAAAATGAGAGAGAGAGAGAGAGAGAGAGAGTGGTTTTATCTCAATTTCTTATTTATATTGCTTGGCTAGCATACATAAGAGAAAAAAAGAAATATGTCATGTTCATTTTACGAGAATACCATTTGTAGTCATTGTACTAGTCTACCAAAAAAGAAATGAAGGCTAAAATTAACAACATGAAAAATTAAACTTATCTTGGTATCTTCTCTCACGAAATTTCTCCAAAATTGTTGAGAATCAAGATGAGGGTTGTAAGAGGTTCTCAATTATCACAATTTCTTATATTCTCTCACCATTTCTTACTTATTTGTCAATCCAAATATGAGAGAGAGTATTATTTTTCTCAATCCAAACTCTCAATCGATCCAAAGGGGCTGTTGGTTTCTGTAATATGTATTTTTTTACGTTAGACTTAACTCTTTAATAGCTCAAATGATTATTTTTTAGGGAAATTCGGTCAAAAATCCATCCGAATGAAGTTTTAACACATTAAATCCATTTCAAACAAAATTACGGGCGGAAATCTTTTTGGCACATAAGTTACAAAAATATCCCTCTACTAAAATACGCGATAACGTTATCTGTTTGTTAGATATTCCTTTTAGTAAACACGTGATAACATTATTTGTTCGTTAAATATAAAAACAATGATTTCATTAGATAAAATTACCTGTTAGTATTTATTAGTTATGTTGTATTTAACAAATAATTTTATCTGTTGCATTAGATCACTATATCTATTAGTTTTTATCAGTTAATATTTTTTGTCGATTTAAATAGATACCTTAACAAACAACGTTATTTGTTAGTTTTCAAAGTAATAATATTATCAGATAAAATTATATGTTTTATGTTTTCTAATTTGACTAGTACATATATCAACCCAACATATAATGTTATCTGACTCGCCCTGTTAAGAAAGTAACTTTATATTTTAGTTTTGAAACGATAATTTTATTAGATAAAGTTATTTATTAGTATTTATCAGTTATCATCATTTGTTATTTTGAATAGATATCTTTACAAACAACGTTCTTTGTTGGTTTTCAAAATAATAATGATATTAGATAAAATTATCTCTTTGCGTTCAGGGACAAATCTGTCTGAAAAAGTACCTCCGGCATTAAAATTTCACAAACCATGGACCCTGACTCATAAATTAAATTAACACGTTCTTAATGAGTCAAATCACCTCATATTTGTTATTTTAACCAATTTTTCGTATTTTTTAATCAAATTTTTTAATTTTTTTAACATTTAAACTTGATATAACTAAACAAAAAACGGACAGAACCGGATCGAAACCGAAGAAATCAAATCGAGCGAAACTAAAATAATTCCATCCGGCTTCAATTTAAAAAATCATAACTTGAAATTTTCAATTTTGTTCGCACTTTTTCTTTCAAATCGGATTAAATTGGACCAATTACAGCCTAATTCCACTATTAAACGTCTCAAGTCATAGAAATTCTCTCTCAGATAAAGAGAAAAAACAAAAAGCAAAAAAAAATGAACACAGACACTACGGACACATTTAAACACTGATGTGTTCGAAACTGTTAAATACATCTGGACTCCAAGACTTAAAAAAGAAAAAAAAACAGAGGCCTCCGGGTAATTTCGCTCCAATACTGCCGCCAAATCCATGTCCCAATTTTCCCGCTCAAACCAAAATTATTTTGACAATTCAGTTCCTTTATCTGACCAAGAGGTCCACACTCCGGAGCAAAAACCTAAACATCACCAAAGCAACAAGTAGATCAAGAAGAGGAAGAACATAAGCAATTAGCCATGAAAATCCGGTCGTTGAAGCTTCGAGAAGCTCACAAGAACAGCAATAATGGCGTCGGCTCATTCTGTTCGATACTGTGGGACTTCCAATCTCAGCACATCGTCACTTCATCTTCTTCGGACTCCTCTATCTGCATTCACGATCCCCTTTTGCTTTCCAGCCCCCCAAGGGTTCTCCGCCATCACCGCGACGGTGTTACCGCCTTGGCTCTCAGCCCCAATTCGACCTGCCTCGCTTCCGGATCTATCGACCATTCTGTCAAGCTCTACAAATTCCCAGGTGAATCTTTGTTTTTCTTTCTAAGATCTGTTGCGTCAAATGATTTTCGGAATTGTTCCTCTGGCCTTGACAATAGCAGACAACTCGCTCAGACATTAGAGAGCTGGGAATGGAGCATATTTGATACTGTCTGATGTGATGTACTATTAATTTTGATTGAGCTAACTGCTAATAGATGGGAATGAAATTGATATGGTGATTTGGACAAAGCATGGTGGGATGTATTTCTCACCACTACTTTAACACTTGCTCTGGTAATAATTTATGTCACTTTGGGAGTTGGCTATTATCTGAGCTGGTAGGAAAATTGGGAAAATGGGAGGTGTATGTTACAAGTTTGTTGTCAACATTAGACAACAGTGTTGGAAAGGAGAATTGGAATTTAATTTTGAAAGATAGTCTCGTGTGAGTCCTTTGCTGGTCAACTTCTCAGATACACGTAGAAGTCCTTGGGTATAACTAAAAAGACATACAGTTACCAAGTTTGTAAAGCCTTGATGACAACAATAAGAGTAGGGTCTTGCGTGATGCTAAATTCCAACAGCTCTTCAATTGTAGGGTTATTTTAATTCATTTCAAAGCCTCTTTTGCATCATCAGTCATGCTTATTACTTTATTAGCAAATTCGTACACTTAATCTGTTAAGTCTCATGTGCAGTATTTGAAATGATCTACAGAAGATAAGCTGAAAGGTCTTAGGTACGGGGATTGATAGAAGCATTGTCTCTGAAGCCTTATCCTTTATGTGCTTGCTTATTTGTGAAATATGTTTTGTAGACGCGAGCAAGCATGTCTTGTGTCAAACTTTTCTGGCCCCAAATTATGAGTGGCATATTGCGATGAGATTTATGTGACCAAGCTATGGTAACATGGAGTATCTGGAAATTGTTAGCCTGATAAGTTCTTATTCACATTCTGACATCCATATGGTATAGGCAACCCTTTGAGGTTAAACTACGCATCAGTCTTGTCATCCGACAAGGCCTTGTCTTTTATGTTTGACATGGAATGTCCACACATATGATTGTCCTCATCACATAGATCTATGATTTGAGACAGTAGGCCTGACATACATCATTACTGAAGCTCCAATTACATTGTAATACTGGTGAGGCTGCACTTGGTCCTCTTGTTTCAGTTTTTACATTTCGTACTTTGCTACTTACTATGATGTTATACATCAAAGCATGGTAAGTTGCCTGTTCGCTACCACTGAAGAAAGCAAAAGGGCATCCTAGTGCACAAGGCTCTCACCACTGCAAGGTTTGGTGATGGTGAAATATACTGTTTATGTAAAAACGTAGTAGCTTCCTGGATTTATTTTGCTTTCTGTGAATGTGGACATTTGAACCAAAGTACTCAAATTATCAATACATATGGTTTAGCCAATTCTAATCATGTAACAATAATATAGTAGTCGATTCAAGTTCTTGTATTAGCTGATTTTTTACAAATTCCATTTCTCAGGGGGAGAGTTCCAGACCAATATAACCAGATTTACGTTGCCAATTCGTGTCCTTGGTTTTAATAAATCTGGTAGCATGTTGGCAGCTGCTGGTGACGATGAGGGTATAAAACTAATTAACACGATTGATGGTTCAATTGCAAGGGTTTTGAAAGGACATAGAGGTTCTGTCACTGGTTTAGCTTTTGACCCTAAAAGCGAGTACTTAGCTTCACTTGATTCGGCTGGGACTGTCATATATTGGGAACTTCAGTCTGGAAGAGCATTGCACACTCTTAAAGGCATAGCTCCTGACACTGGTTTGGATTTTTCTTTCATGAATATACTGTGCTGGAGTCCAGATGGCGAGATACTAGCTGTCCCTGGTTTGAAAAATGATGTCGTGATGTATGACAGAGATACGGCTGAAAAGCTTTTCTCCTTGAGAGGCGATCATGTGCAAAGAATTTGTTTCTTGTCTTGGTCACCTAATGGGAAATATATGGCCACTTCTGGTTTAGACAGACAGGTCTTGATCTGGGATGTGGATCAGAGGCTGGACATTGACAGGCAAAAATTTGATGACATCATATGCTGTATGGTATGGAAGCCGACTGGAAATGCATTGGCTGTTATTGATTCTATGGGAAAGTATGGCATTTGGGAATCAGCTGTTCCATCATCAATGAAGTCACCAACAGAAGGGATTCCGGGTTTGCAATCGAAGAACAGTAATGGCCTCCTCTATTTTGATGAAGAGGAGGAACCTAATATATCTGGTAGTTTAAGTGATCTTGGTGAAGATAGCCATGGTGAATCTGAACCAACTAGTAGGAAAAGATTGCGAAAGCGATCTGTATCTGATGATGATTTGGATGAAGAGATTCACGATGAGTTTAGTTTGTTTCCCAAGGCTGCATCACGGAAAAAACCATATCATAATCAGAAGGAAAGGATTGACAAGAAAAAGGAGGGACAAATAAGCACAACCACATATGCAGGGCCGAAACTGCAGGAGGCTTTTCAACCAGGTTGTACTCCTGTCCAGCCAGGAAAAAGACGCTTTCTCAGTTACAACATGCTTGGAAGCATAACCACCATTGAGCATGATGGATACTCTCACATAGAGGTATCCAAACTTCCATTTCAAATTATAAATTTTTTTGGTAGTTTCTGTTCACAATGATCATAAGTTGCTTTCGCTGGTTAATTAATAAGGCAACAAAGAAAATTGTCTATGAAGTGAAGAAAATGTAATTTTGACCAATCTATTTTCGTGAAGCAAATAAAGAGTGGAGTTGCTTTATTGATAACTGGATGGATACTTGTTAGTTGTGATAAAGAGAGAACCCAATTGTGTAAAAGAGGAATATACTAAAACATTCAAAATTCACATTGAATTAAGACAAGATTCAGGACATATTCTTATACCGGATCAAGTACATACGTGTGTTCATTTTAATTTTTATACCGGATCAAGTACATACATGTGTTCATTTTAATTTAGTAAAAGATCTCACTATCTCATGTAAAGACCTAAGATGAATGGCTGTAGGTCACTTAAGGTTTTGTAGTGCTATTAAAATAAACTTGAATTGTATGCCCTAGAAGTACATCATAAGTTTTAACTGAATGTCCTAGTTTTCGTTAAAATTCATTGTTTTGCTTTCTTGTTCATAAGAGGGTTATGAAGTCACCGGCCATGTCGATCTATCTGTCTTTTTGGCATGGTGCTCAAACTAAAACTAACCAATGCTTTAATGTGGAAACAGATCGATTTTCATGACACAGGAAGAGGCCCACGAGTTCCGGCAATGACAGATTACTTTGGTTTTACCATGGCTGCACTAAATGAAAATGGAAGTGTGTTTGCAAATCCATGCAAGGGTGAAAAGAGTATGAGTACTCTCATGTATCGTCCATTCAGCAGCTGGGCAAATAACAGTGAGGTTTGTTAATTGTTGATTTCGTTTTGCTAATATTGTGGTTTAATCTAATGATTCAACGTTAGATGTACAGTGACCTTTGTGAAAGAACTATGGTAGCTCCATCCCTTTATCGTTGTTGTCTTGTTGACTTTGTTAACTCATGCAAATTCAGTGGTCTATGCGATTTGAAGATGAAGAAGTTAAGGTTGTGGCACTTGGTACTGCTTGGGTAGCTGCCGTTACAAGTCTTAATTTTCTCCGCATCTTTACTGAGGGTGGCTTGCAGGTTTGTAGTTCGATACGCCTTTAGCCTAAAATGGAACCACAAGCATTTTTCATATCTAAAAAATTAGTGTCCTTATCGTGGATACGTAAATGAATGGAATTACGGAGAATCTTCCTATGGAACTGGTATACTGTAGAATTTAGATTGCTGAAATGCTGTTCTTTGATCTATTGCTTTCAAGGGTTTAAGATGTGAATTATTTTGAAATAAATGGGGCTAGTAAGTGATCCAATGAGAAGCTTGAGCATGTCGTGGGATTAAGAAAGGTTAAGGACAGGGACATTGAAAAATCCCGTAAAGTGATTAAATAAAATTGATATTCGTTCTTCATTTTTGTCATTACTTCTTGTTGTCGTTTTAGGATCTTTCGAATGTGTAGGAGATATCAGGATATTTAACATGTGACAAACTGGATACGGATTTAGTATTTTTGCTGATGAGAACTGCAATGTTAGAGAAGATTTTGTGAAGTGAGGTAGGGATAGAAGTCAACTTTGTTGCCATTGTGATTCATACACTTTGAAATTTTTTGGCTACATGGTAAATGTACGGGCAAGAAAATGTACTAGGGTACCACTCATAACGAGTGAAACCATGTCCAAGGATACTTTATCTGTAAAATAATCACTCAACTTTCTCAAATACGGAGAAGTAATAAATCCTCCAACATCATTTGTCTTACAAAGTTGATGCTGCACGAATGCCTATGGTACTAATTGATATTTTCATGGTATGATCCTACTTCCAACCTAAGTTTGAACACCAATGGTGATGGCTACATCTTGTTTTCTATAATAAAGGCTTCAAAGAAATACATGTTCTATGTATAAATTGCATTTACATGGACACGAAGGTGTTTTAGCTTGATAACTTCTTTCTCCTCCTTGCTCCCCTCGGCCTCCCAGAAATTTTCATGCGGTAGTTATTCTCCATTTGCATCTAGCTTTAGCCTTTGTACACCGACTTGTATGAATGTCGGGTGTGGGTAAGTGTTTAAGTGTGAGATTCCTTAAATTCACCTAATTCCCATTTCAAGGACACGGAGACGCACCATAATATCTTCATTCATTTCTATATTTATTTTGTTTTATAGGATAAATGATATTTACAAGGTGTCATAGGGAATTTCTTGCATAATAGGAGAGTTCCACGCTCAACTCACGGTAGATGTGACCTGCAAAATGTTCTTGCTACGTGAATCATGAATGACTAACTAAACATGTCGGACATGAGTCCTCTATCCCTATTGATTGTTCTTGAGAAAAAATATTGTATTGTATTTTATAATTTATGGATGATATAACCATCCCTTATATAGAGAGAGATGGACTAATGAAAGTGAAAAAAATGTATGTGCTGTTAAGCATTGATTGATTTATTGTTATCCAATTTTATCTTGATTGAATCTATGTGATCATGCAAGATAAATAAATAAAGAACGCAAAAAAGCATAAAACAGATATATGTGAAAAACCTCAAGGCAGGAAAAAGATCACGGGAGGAAAAAAAGCACTATACTGAAATAGTAGATCCAGAGAGTTTCATGAAATCAAATCTAGGCTTCTTATCTCTTCATGTTCAAAAAAACAAGATTGTTTAAATTCGATAGGACAAAATCTCATCTTTTTTTTTTTTTCAAAACTTAGACTTGTATCATAACACTAATATCTAAAGTGCCTTGAATTTGAAAAAGAAAAATTTTTGGGTAGTAGCTACTATTGCCGGTAGTAGTGTTGGAACTACCGGTAATAGGAAATTCAGTTTTTGGGCAGTGGCCAGCAGTACTGGTAGTAATGTTGGAACTACCGGTACTAAAAGTTTCTGATTTTTTGGACAGCTTGTAGTAGTACTGGTAGTAGGTGCAGTACTACCGGTAGTAAGGTTTACCCGTGAGAATCTTAATTTATTTTCCTAATCTATTTAGGATGCTTTCCTATTATTTAGGGATTTATATTCCTATTATTTAGGGATTGATATTCTTTCATATTCTTTGGGGTTTCCTATAAATATGATAGATATGGTTCCCTAAAACATATCCTAAAAGAAAGAAGTTTGAGATCTAAATTATTGGGCACTTCACATTAGGGTTTCGGAACATAGCAGGCCCTTATAATCTCTCTTGATCATAGTGAAAGCAATCTCTCTCCTCCTGTGGACGTACGTTTAAACTATTGCTAATTCAGAACCACGTAAATCTCTGTGTCTTTTCGTTTTCTTATTGATTATTTCTTCTTATTTATCGTATTTGTCATAACAGCTTCTCTATTTTGATTTAAAACCTCTTTGTCGACTCCTCGCAAATTGCTCGCTCTGATAGATGTTCCTTCAAATTCAACTCCTCAAACCCTAAGATCTATCACAAAATTGCTCTTTGAATCTTCTTCCAAGATTGCTTTTTGAACTCCTTTAGAAGGCTTCGCAAGATTGATAAGTTGAAGAATTTGAATATTGAGAGATGCTTAATCAAGAAGATGGATTTTTAATGCACAAGTGCTCTTGAGATATTGCCCACACAATTTAATTTGATCCTTCATGGATTTCCTCTCTAGAATAGCTCTGGGTGAGGTGGTGTAGCTTTTGAACGCACAACCTTCAACGATGATTACTAAAAAAGAAATTGTTGCCGATGAAGGCTAGCAACACAGAATTGAAAAAGAAATTGCTGCAATAAAGCCTAGCGAATAGAGAGGTTGTCACTGCAACGTTGGACGTTTGGTGCTGCGGCTCTGGTTTGAAATATGAACACGGATAGTGTTTCGAAGCTGCAACATTGAGGGTTGGAAGCCGCAGCGTTGGGTCGGATAAAAACTTGTTGCGATGAAAACAAGCAACCAAAAATATCAGGGTTGATCAACGACCAAGGCTAGGCATCAACACAAATTAATTTCTTAAAAAAAGTCGACCCTAGGGCCTTTAAGGGATGAAAAAGGTGTGCCTAGCATATCATGAGTGCCAGACAGACAATGCCAAAATTTTGGCCACCTGCTGGAAGCGTAAATCATATAGGGTCTAGACCTTATGGCTCTGATAGAGAAAAATTTTACATTGTATTATATTAGTTATGAATGATAGAACCATCCCTTGTATATAATTTCTCTTCTTATTTTTGACATGGGTACACATATATAAGACTGTTTAACATAGGAACGTTTAGCAGTTGGCATTGTGAGAATTGTCTATTGTTTATCAGGGGTGGGAGAACTTTTAAAAGTGGTTTGGTTTTAATAACCTTGAGAAGAAAACAATAGATTGAGTTGAGTTGTTAATATGAGAACAATATATTTGCTTGTAGAAAATGTCTTTCTTCAGGATAATTATGACATGGCTAGCAAATAGAATGCATAATCACTTCTCCTTTCACAGACGGCTGCAGTTCTTTCTTTCTTTGGTCCTCTTTTTCCAACCCAGAGAAACCAAGATTTGTCCAAAATACTATCTTTATGTCTTCATGATATTATTGTTATTATTAATATTGCAATAGGTTGTGTCAAGTATCACTTTCCGAATACAACATCTCTTTTAGGCTCTCAACATCCCCACATTTCAAGGAATTCCTTTGTACTTGATTAGCAGTGATTCCCGAGAGAAAAAAGCATGATTCTTGTGCTGTGTGATTTGTAATGCTATTCAACTACATATATTTTCTTTATTTCTGATCTTCCCTTTTCCCCAGCCTTATTAGTACTTGCTGATAAAGAAAAATGCATTGTAGAGAAATGTTCTGTCTCTTGATGGGCCAGTGGTGACTGCAGTAGGCTTCAGGGATGAACTTGCAGTTGTTACACACGCTTCACCTTCTTTTCCATCAAATGATCAGGTAATCTTTCAACCTTCTGTTTGACAGCCCCTAGTTTGATTGATCTTAGTTGCTGTATCTTTCTATGCATCATATGGGCTAAACCTATCACATGCATGCTATTGGCAAACACCAATCAGGCCAACCAGTAATGGGAGCAGGGTAAATGCTGTCTATTCGTTTTCAGGACTTGTTTGCAGAATTTAAGCAATGGCATATTGTGTTTTAAGTAATGCAGTTGAACTGGATAGAGATGAGTGATGTGGTTATTACACTAAATGAGTAAAAAGATCAGGCTTTTGTTAGCGAAACCCATTGGTTGGTGAATCGTTTCAGTTAGCATATCATTCTTCTAGACAGATACTAAAATAGTCCTACTCTTTGATCCAGATTCTGGAATTTAGAGTGTTCAACATTCGCAATGGGACCCAACCCATCAGAGGACGACTTCCAGTGACCCCTGGTTCATATTTGACATGGTTTGGTTTCAGCGAAGCGGGCAAAATATGTTCTTTCGATTCCAAGGTTTGATAGTCTATTAATCTGTCTTGTATTGCTTGTGTTTCCTCCTTTGAAAAACATTATAGGATTGTCACTACGTTTGTAGGGTGTGCTTAGAGTGTTTACAGATCAGTATGGCAGCAGCTGGCTCCCGCTATTCAGGTAGTTATTTCTTATCCATAATCGAGTAATTATTCTAGTGACCAAGCCATCAAGGTATTCTTATTACAGAGTTAACAGCAATGAATAATATGCAGTTCTATGAAAGTGAGGAAGCCAGAGGAAAACTATTGGGTTGTTGGATTGAACGCAAGCAAGTTATATTGTGTTGTTTGCAAATCTCCTGACTCATTCCCGCAGGTAGGATAGCTCATGTCACCGTTGTTTCGTCTGGTTTTTACTATTACTTTTTCGTATACTCAAACAAATCAAGAAGTTCATCAAAATTTGTTTTTGTGTTTCTTTCTTATTCAGGTCATCCCCAAACCGGTTCTCACTCTGTTGGATCTTTCATTTCCTCTTCCATCTTCTGACCTGGGAGCAGATAACCTTGAGAACGAGTTTATGCTACACAACCTACATCTCTCTCATGTATATCTTAATTATCCTTTGTGGAAATCTGGCTTCTTTATGTTTAGGAGAATTTTATTACCTCAACAGCTGAATTAATTGAATGGAACTCCTTGTAGATTAACAAAATAATCGAAGAGACAATGTCCATCGGTCAGGACACAACTTCACTTGATGATGAAGCTTTCAGTATGGAAGCATCTCTTGACAGATGCATCTTGAAGCTTATTGCATCCTGCTGCAATGGTGAGTTTGTGCAATTCAAATGGTAGCTTTTGTAACAGGTCACGAACGTTGTGTCTAGGTTTTCCCCCCTATGCATGCACGTGGTTGTGTAGGGAATTTGGATCATTTAATCGTGTGGGAAAAGGAAAAACAATATATTCAAAATCAGATATATGACCTTGCTTGCTTCATTGTGATGGTAATTCTTTAGGTGATAAGCTTGTGAGGGCTACCGAACTTGTGAAACTTCTGTCACTTGAAAAATCAGTCAAAGGAGCGATAAAGCTTGTAACTGCTCTAAAGCTTCCAAATTTGGCTGAGCGTTTCAACACCATACTGGAGGTAAGCCCTCCATATCTCAGAAATTATATACCCAGGTCTTTTTTTCTATATGTTTCTTTTTCTGAACCCCTCTTTTGCTTTATGCAGGAAAGGTTGCTAAATGAAACCAAAACAGTTGCAGCCTTCCCGGTCACAAATTTGGATACTGATACTTCAGACAAAGCTGATTTTGTGATCGGCAAATCCTTCACCACAACGAAAAGCAGTTTTGATTCAAAACCTTGTATTCCATCTGCATCACAAAAGTTGACTTCGCCTTCCTTTACGAAAAAAGGGATATCCGAAGCAGTAGCTAAAGCTGGAAACACCAAAATTAAGCAGGCACAAAAAGTGAATTTGGAAGACATAGGGGAGGCAAAAAATGGAGTGCAGTTGAAGAATGTGGGAGAGGTGAAGAATGCTGAGGTTAATAAGACCATTGAGGAGAATAAGTTGCAAAAGCGTCCGTCAAATCCTTTTGCAAAGTCATCAAACAAGCAAGAAAAATCTTCTTTATTTGACTCTCTCAAGAAGACGAAGAATGACAAATGAGAGCACAATATGATTTGACGAAACAGACCTTCTAGAAACTACAACACTCCTCTTGTTCTCCATGTTGCTGTATATGGAGATGTGCTATTGCACATGGCAGAAGCATTAGTCTTAGTTGAAAAGATTAATGCCAAAAATTGCAGTCGACGAAATTGACATGCTAGAAACTACAAGCAAGCCTTTTCTGGTACCCCACATTTCTGTAAACGACAAATGATGTACATTGCTGCAGAGGAATTAATTTAAGTTCAAACGATTGTTTAACTTTTTGTAATCCAATTGATGTAGTTCCTAAAAAAGGGCTTACTTAGATGAAATGAATAATTTACAATTGAATGATGCATATAGTACTGCTGGAGAGGTGTATCACCTTAACCCTGCTGGCTTTTTCTGTTGCAAGCCTATACAATCTTACTTCTGCATAGGTTACACCAGTGTGATGCATGATTAAGTGATTTAGAGCATCTTTATCAGGCTCCCAAAATGCACTCCTTCCTCAATTTGGGGAGTGATTCCTTCATTTACCTCTTACACCAGCCTCCCTTCTTCTCCTCTCCAAATTAGAAATGCTACAGTGACTCCCTATCTGTAAGGAGGCACTGTAGCCTCCTAGGATTTTTTTTTTCATTTTATTTATCCTTCACACTTGTTTATGGAAAAAAAGAATATTTTAATAAAATAGGGATAGAATAGAGAGTCTGATGCAGGAGACATTGTAAAATATGGCTCCCTAAAATAGAAAAGTGAAATTTTCTCTCTAATTTGGAGAAAAAAATAGGGAAGCTGGTACGGATTACATGATTTTTTTTCATAGAACTAGAATCTTCCTTAATGTGGAAGACTCTTTCTAATTCCATATTGCACCTAAAATTCAAATTTACTTCCCAATATGCTCTCCAATTTATGATATATTCCAAGCACCATATGTGTGTGCGTGAGAGAGAGAGAGAGAGAGAGAGAGAGAGAGAGAGAGAGAGAGAGAGGATGCTATGGGTTTTTGGTTGATAGATTTTTTTGTTTGAAATTACACAGACACAGACACGTGAACTAAACGTGCTTAATATACGAAATAGATAAATAGATTGGATCAAAGTTATTAATTTCGCACCGGCGAGCGTATTGATTTTGTTAATTGTACCATTAGTTTCTAATTTATCACTAAAATTAATATATACTTCTCAAATAATGCTTTAATAAAATCACATTTGACATATCTTGGACGAAAAGACTGGAGCATATATGGTTGAAAGAAAGGATATGGGATAAGGAAATACGTGGGAGTTCCCCTTTCTTTCCGTGAGAAATCGACCAAGTTGCATATTCCATTGGGGCGTTGCGCTTGCTTCATAGGAGAAATTGTCCAATTATCCTCCGCTGTTCGTTCTTGACAGAGAGCACGAAGGAAAAGAGTAATGCCCGAAACAGAACGAATTTCATCCTTATTTATTTTGGCTACCCAAAACAAATGAAAAGAGATCGGGGAGGATATCTGGCAATCCAACAACAACTATGTGTCCCAGGGCAAAGGGGAAAGCACGGATTCAGTCCAATCGGGCAAAGTCAGGTCTCAGGTCACCAAAATCTCACAACTTAAAAATAAATCACCAAACATAAAAGCATATATTTTTAGTCTCAATTTATGTTTAATTATTCAAAAAAATTATTAATTGATATAAAAGATAAAAATTATGGATTGGTACAGTACCGACCGGTATCGGCTGGAATGGTACGCCGTTGGTTCGATACCGCTACGAGGCCGGTATGTTTAAACGGTACCGTATGAGATAGATAACTCTGGATTGGATCCACTTGTCATTCTCCACTCCAATAGCCTATCCCTTGTTGCAAGCATATTCCAGCAAACCAACCAAGTTACAAAATCCCATATGGGGGTGTGATTCTGGAACCATACTAGTGCAGTTTAATTCTGGAAGTCTTCATGGCTTGCCAAGCAGAGTTAACAAAATATTGCCACAAATTACTATTGTCATTTTCAGAGACGCTAGGGAGTAAACTAAGAGGAGTATTATCCCTAATAGACCTGTTCTCTTGCCTAGTTCTGTGCATTGTGCATAGGAGGACGTGTTGCCCGTAAAAAAGGCACGCCCGTCAAAACGATGTCGTTTTAATGCTCAAAATGCTATCTGACGTTTTGACGCGCAAAACATTGTCCGAACAGTTAAACGCTGATAGAATAATTTTTTATCAATGTTTTAAGCGCCAAAACAACGTTGTTTTGGCACACAACACGACGCACAGTAGCCTTCCCAATTCCTTCATTTCCACTCACCATTCTAAATGATAGAATACACTTTTAGCTAGAAGAGAACTTCACATATTTCTTACAGCACTCTCACCAAAGATTTGGTATACTCATAGAGGGCTCAATGGATGCCAATGATCAAACCACCAAATGAAAAAAAAATTGGAAAGAAAATTGATTTCCATCTCCCACCACCTATTTGACTTGGATTGGCCTAAGTCTCTTACCTGAACAATTTCTTCATCGTCTAGGGAAGAATTATGGGAAATACTCATCTGTCACATACACTTTTCCTTGAACATAGTTGCATAGATGTGTATCCATTTTAGAGAGTCAGATTTTTGGCTAGTGGCCAATAAGCACCTAAACATAGCAGTTTTATTCCAAATATTCAATGGCCAAAAACCTAAATCCGGGCTCTATTTAGTTATCGAAAAAGTTATATGAAAAAATTATTGTTGGAAAAAAAGAAATAAAAGAAAAGTAAATATATTTTCTTGCGTGGGCTCATTTGATAAAGAAATCTTATAGAAAAATAAAAATTCACTAGTTCATTTGTCAGAAAAAAGAAAATAGTGAAAACTTTTTTTTTTCTTTTTAAATTCAACGGTTAGTTATGAACAAAATTAATTTTGAGAACATATATTTTCAAATGCTTGGTGATGAATACATTTTTCAAAATATAGTACATACATATTGTTGCGACAAATACGATAATTAAACAAAGAAGAAATAATCAACAAGAAAACGGAAAGACACAGAGATTTACGTGGTTCCGAATAAGCAATAGCTTAAACGTACGTCCACGGGAGGAGAGAGATTTCTTTCACTATGATCAAGAGAGATTACAAGGGCCAGCTATGTTCCGAAACCCTAATGTGAGGTGCCCAATCAATTTAGATCTCAACTAGCTTTTTAGGGATATCTTTTAGGGAACCAAGTCTATCATATTTATAGGAAATCCCAAAAGATATGGAAGAATATCAATCCCTAAAGAATAGGAATATAAATCTCTAAATAGTAGAAAAATATCCTAAATAGACTAGGAAAACAAATTTCTCAAACTTTTATAGGATTCTCGCGGGTACACCTTGTAACACACAAAATCGAGTCCTGTAATAAAGACAAGAAAAAGATGCACAAAATAATATTTTATTGAAATTAAATGAAAAGTGGACACAATCTCTATTATGTTCTTCGTAATGAAAGAACGATTCCTCTGATTCGATCTCCGACTATGATGGTGATCCAACGGCTGTTGAAGCTTGTTGTTGAATGGACCGGTTGATGACTTCTTGAATGAAGAAATCAAAGTGGTGGCTTTGATCGAGGGCTTGAGCAGCTTGATCTCGATGGAGTGCAGTTGCAGACGAATCGGCTTTGTTTGAGTGCTTGTTGATTCCTCGCAAAAGCTTGAGAGAAGGCTTGAGAAGAGGCTTGAAGAACGCTCGAATGCTTGAGAGAATTCTTCTGGCTCCGGGGCTCTCTTTCTTCATAATGAGAGCCTCTATTTATAGGCTAGAGGAGAGCACATTCCATTTAGCATATACCCTTTATTGATTTTCCTTTCCAAATTTATGGAGAGAATCTTTAATTAATAATAAATAAATAATACAATAAGAGTATTATTTATTTATTTAATGACCTAGAAAGAATTGGAGTGGGCTTCCATCTTTGGGCTAGCCCAACTCCTTATAATCCTTTAGCTAATTTGGGCCAATCTGTCTATTTTGGCCCCATCATATTTTTTTAAATGGACCGGGCCCACATAATTATGAGGACCCAATATTTATTTATTTATTTTTTAATTTAATTAACCAAGAATATGTATTTTTATCTCAATTAATTAAATCATGAAAATTTAAGTGTCTACAAATTGCCCCCACTTCAAGACTCATATGTCATGCTTGCTTGCTAGCATCAAAATAAGGCTTGAAGTAACTTCAGTGTTCTCATTCCTTGAAATCAATTTCTGAGAACTTAGTATTTCCCTTGCATGAGCCGTCACATGCTTTAATGCAACTTGGTGACAAAATGCATAATAGGGTTAGGCCTTCATACTTAACTCCCATTTTCAAAATCCTTAGAAAATGAAGTAAATATCGTCTTTCACTGCAAGGAATTCCAAAAGAAAATATAGATTTAGTTAATGCTATCATTTGGGAAGGAATTGATTCACTGTAGGTGAATTAGAACCTTCTAAATTCTATACACCAAGATAGTTTCCAAAGATAAAGATTTCTTATAGCAAACTTTACTTGTGAACTTTCTTTATATATATTAGGCAGATTAATGCCTTTTCAATTCTTCCACGCCTAAGAATCCTCCAAATGGCTTGAATCTCTCTCGAAGTATGCGGTCTCCAAAATACACATGTTGAATGACACATTTGGAAGGAAATTCACTTAAAATCAGTAATTTGGAAATTCCAATCTTGGGGGCTTCACTGTAAAAAGGAATTTCAATTTTCCAATTTTATGTCCACCACTTGTACCGCAGGACCTCTACTTTTTTGTCCTTTTGTTTGATTTTCTTTCCTTAGAATGGGCAATCAAAACTTTGGACATTCCTTGTTTATTAATTTCCTTACTCGAAAAGTCTGTCCATTTTTCATGGTTTAGAAGGTTATAAATAATCTTCCAAGATCATAAATAAATTCATCAAACTTTTCCAACACAAGCAGGGAATTTGAGTTTTGAAGGTAAAACAATCGTTCTGTATGTACAATAGTCTTTTCTCTTTTTGTTTTTTCTCTTGAAGAAAAAAAAAAATAGCACAACAGGATACTTGAAAAATAATAATTCCTCTGTTTTTTTTCTTTTTTTATTTATATTTATTTTGCCGTCATATCTTTCTCCAACTGCATCGCTTGTTGTTCCACTTGGGTGATCCGTCTATTTGGAGTTGTGTGCCTCCCTTCTTTTGATCGTTATGGCCACAACTGTGCTTTTTCTTCTTTTTCTTTCTACGTGCGCCACCTTATTTTCTTTTCTTTTTTTTTGGTATTGCTGACCTCTGTATCCCCTTTGTGTGGCCTCCTTTGTCTTTTTCATAATTTCTAGCAGCCATTTTTTTTTGTTCGTTTGTTCTTCCGTCTTCTTTTCTAGCATCTTAAGAGGGATATGTTTTGAATGGGCACACGTGGTTTCCAAACACAACAATGAGGTGAGAAGTTCAACTTTGAAAAGTATGGAAAGTGTGTAATTTGCTTTGCTCCGGCACTTGATTTTTAACCACAAGATAATATAGACGTTTGATTTTGGTTCACGAGTCTATCAATATGGTATGGTTAATAAACTTCCACTTTTTTTTTTTCTTATTCCACCATTAGCGACATCACCAAACAAACATGGTTTATTCAACCTTCTAAAGCAAGCATTGAAGCATGTGATTTCCACCTTTTTTTTTTAAAAAAAAAAAAAAACGTGTTGATTCCACCAGATTGCTCACTATTCTTCTTTGCAATTTGCAATTTTCATCTTTCCCAAAAAATATGTAATTATCATTTTAGGAAACAATAAAATCTTGGACTTTTCTTGTTGCTTGATTTCCTTGTTGCTTGTCTTCTCTTGACAAATATGGGTTTGTAATCTGAAGCTAGTACTGCAAAGAGGCTTGATTTCTCTCTCTCTGATTATTTGGTCCCCTTTAATGAGATTTGTTTTGATTAAAAAGGCTTGTTTGAAAGTGATAGAAATCTTAGAATCAAGGTCCTTTAATGTAATAACTTAAACTCAAAAGAGTTCATTTTATTAGCTGTAACCAAAGGACTGTTGGTTCTGGGAATGGTCAATATTTCTTTAGTCAATTGCTGCATAATGAAGTTTATTAATCTTCTTTTCTTTTCTTTTTTTTTTTTTTAGTGTGCAGCGTTGTCCACAAGAACTTATCTTTGACCACGGTTGGATTTTGCTTGAATTGTGAGGTAAAGTTATTGAACTCTTCAATATTGCCTTCCTTTGTTTTTTTTTTTTTTTGTTTATTGTTATCAACAGGTCAGGTTGGACCTATTATAAAAACAATGGAAGATCATATGGAATTTAAGCGTTGTAACTTTTACTTCAAAATCGGCCTCTTTGGGTTTGTGCAAGCCATCCAATATCTTCTCTACACGGTATATCAGATTTGGCAAAAACTTCGGCAGAGACTTCAAAACGGCGGGAGGGCCTTTGTACTTCGGTGCAAGCTGTCCTAATATTTCCTCTACACGGCATCTCGTACTTGGCAGAGACTTCAGTGAAGACTTCAAAACGGCGGGAGGGCCTCTGTACTTCGGTGCAAGCTGTCCTAATGTTTCCTCTACACGACATCTCGGGTTTGGTGGAGACTTCGGCAGAGACTTCAAAACGGCGGGAGGGCCTCTGTACTTCGGTGCAAGCTGTCCCAATGTTTTCTCTACACGGCATCTCATACTTGGCAGAGACTTCAGTGAAGACTTCAAAACGGCGGAAGGGCCTCTGTACTTCGGTGCAAGCTGTCCCAATGTTTCCTCTACACGGCATCTCGTACTTGGCAGAGACTTTGGGAGAGACTTTAAAACGGCGGGAGGGCCTCTGTACTTCGGTGCAAGCTGTCCCAATGTTTCCTCTACACGGCATCTCGTACTTGGCAGAGACTTCAGTGAAGACTTCAAAACGGCGGGAGGGCCTCTGTACTTCGGTGCAAGCTGTCCCAATGTTTTCTCTACACGGCATCTCGTACTTGGCAGAGACTTCGGGAGAGACTTTAAAACGGCGGGAGGGCCTCTGTACTTCGGTGCAAGCTGTCCCAATGTTTCCTCTACACGGCATCTCGTACTTGGCAGAGACTTCAGTGAAGACTTCAAAACGGCGGGAGGGCCTCTGTACTTCGGTGCAAGCTGTCCCAATATTTCCTCTACACGGCATCTCGTACTTGGCAGAGACTTCGGGAGAGACTTTAAAACGGCGGGAGGGCCTCTGTACTTTGGTGTAAGCTGTCCCAATGTTTCCTCTACACGGCATCTCGGATTTGGTGGAGACTTCGGCAGAGACTTTAAAACGGCGGGAGGGCCTCTGTACTTTGGTGCAAGCTGTCCCAATGTTTCCTCTACACGACATCTCGGGTTTGGTGGAGACTTCGGCAGAGACTTCAAAACGGCGGGAGGGCCTCTGTACTTCGGTGCAAGCTGTCCCAATGTTTCCTCTACACGGCATCTCGTACTTGGCAGAGACTTCAGTGGAGACTTCAAAACGGCGGGAGGGCCTCTATACTTCGGTGCAAGCTGTCCCAATGTTTCCTCTACACGACATCTCGTACTTGGCAGAGACTTCGGGAGAGACTTTAAAACGGCGGGAGGGCCTCTGTACTTTGGTGCAAGCTGTCACAATGTTTCCTCTACACGGCATCTCGTACTTGGCAGAGACTTCGGGAGAGACTTTAAAACGGCGAACAGATTGCGAGACTTTCTAGAAATGGAACGTGAAGATATCAAGAAGCAGCCATGGATTTAGGGGCTCTTCTTGGACTATTTATCATTGTCATCTTGACTTTGCATTTCTTGTCCTTTTTTTTTGCTAGGCATGTTTAGTTTACCAGATGCGTATTTTACTTCTGAAGCAAAGTATTGTCATTTTTATCATGCCAATGAAATAAAACATTCTTTAATTTGGTTGAATGTATCTTCATTTATTTTTATTTGTTTTGTGAATGAATGGATGAATTTTTTTTTGGATGGACTGAACTCAAGAAAAATTCTTAAGCTGCCTACGTACCCTTTAAAGGGATCAAGTCAAAACGTAGTTCAAGGATAGGATACTTTTTTTTTTTTGGGCAGGGCCGTACACAGTTTTAGCTCATGCGGGCCAGGAGCATCATGCAGTTTAGACTCATGGGATTAGGAGTTTGGACTTTCACGGGTAGTAGCGCTTCAAAAACTTCCCGTTGATTGGGCCGATTCGTAGTCCTTCTTCATCAACTATCTTGTATGCCCCATTAGTATAAACTTCCGACACCACATACGGACCGTCCCATTTTGATAGGAACTTGTTTCCGGTTCGATGAGTAGTGATAATGGGTCTTCGGACGGCGAGCACCAACTCTCCAACTTTAAAAGACCGAGGCCTAACCTTTTTGTTGAAAGCTTTGGAAAGTCGAGCTTGGTAACATTCAAGACGTTGTTGAGCTTCTAATCTCCTTTCATCCAACGCTTCTAACTCAGCAAGGCGCAGTTTAGCATTTTCTTCATCAGTCAAGCCCTCTTGTATGGCTATCCTCAGTGATGGGATTTGTCGTTCCAATGGGAGGACAGCTTCCACGCCGTAGACCAAAGAGTATGGAGTCGCTTGAGTTGGAGTTCTATATGTTGTTCGGTATGCCCAAAGAGCTTCTCCAATCCTTTCATGCCAATCTCTTTTGGACTTCGCTACCACCTTTTTCAAGAGACTACCTAGTGTCTTGTTGAAAGCTTCTGCAAGCCCATTAGCTGCTGCGTTGTACATTGAAGAGTTTCGCTGCTTGAAGCTAAATCTTTCACAAAGTTTATCCATCAGACTGTTGTAGAAGGGTTTTCCATTATCAGTGATGATGTAGCGAGGCACACCATAGCGGTAAATGACATTGGACTTGATGAAGTTGACGACTGTCTCCTTCTTCACTTGTTTGACCGGAATAGCTTCAGCCCATTTGGAGAAGTAATCTGTAGCTGCCAGAATGTACATGTGACCACCTGAAGATTTGGTAAGCGGTCCTACGGCATCCAATCCCCATGCATCAAATGGCCATGAGGCGACTGTAGGGTGCAAGGGTTCTGGTGGCTGATGGATAAAGTTTGCATGAAATTGGCAGGATTGGCATCTCTTTGCATAGTCCATAGAATCTTTGACCATGGTAGGCCAATAATAACCCATTCTCTTTACTCGAAAATGAAGTTTGGGACCAGACTGATGAGCTCCACAAATTCCAGAGTGGGCTTCTTCTACTGCTTGCTGGGATTCTTCCTTTCCGAGACAACGAAGAAAGATGCCTTCGAATGAGCGACGAAACAAAGTGTCTTTAAAAAAGATAAACCGAGAGGCTCGTCGTCTTATCTCTGTTCTATGGCGAGAATCATCTGGAAGTTTTCCGTGCTGAAGGTAGTCTATCAGTGGCAGCCTCCAATCGTCGCCTTCAATGGGTAGGAGCGTGATGGCATTTGCTTCCTCGAGGTGACAATCCAACAGCTGCGGCAGTACCCATCGTTCGCACACAGGAACATCGATGGTTTCGCCTTCTACTAATGCCAAAGCTGTTGCTAGGTTTGCTAGTGCATCTGCCATGCGATTCTTCTCACGTGGGACATGCTCTAGTGTCACTCCTTCAATCTTTCCTAGTAGATGACTGGCATATTGAAAATATGGGATCAAATCATCTTTCTTTACGTCATATTCACCGCAAAGTTGATTCACTACCAGCTTTGAGTCTCCAAAGATTTCGAGGTCTGTTATCTTCATTTCAACGACCATTTGCAAACCAAGAATCAGGGCTTGATACTCAGCGACATTATTCGAGCATCTTTCACTGAGTATGAATGCATAAGGTAGGACTTGCCTTTGTGGAGAAACAAAGATGACACCAGCTCCAGCTCCGTCTATTCTAGCAGCTCCATCAAAGAACATCACCCAAGGTTGGAGAGTCTCGATGAATAAAACATCTTCATCAGGAAACTCGTCAGATATCTCCCAATCGGCCGGAATTGGATGATCAGCTAAGAAGTCTGCTAAAGCCTGCCCCTTTACTGCCTTTCGTGGGATGTACACAATCTCAAACTCATTAAACAAAAGAGACCACCTTGCTAGACGTCCTGAGAGGACAGGTTTTGACATCACGTATTTGACTGGGTCTGCTTTCGCCACGAGATGAATTGTGTGAGCTTGAAAATAATGCCTTAACTTCTGGGAAGAGAAAACAAGCGCCAAACACATTTTCTCAATAGAAGAGTATTTGAGCTCATTTTCAGTTAGCCTTCGACTTAAGTAATAAAGTGCTTGCTCTTTGTTCTCCTCATTATTTTGTGCTAGCATTGCTCCCAAAGACTCTTCGTGGGCAGCAATGTAAAGTATCAATGGTTTTCCAGGAATTGGAGCTCCTAATACTGGAGAGTTAAGCAAGTATTTTTTGATACTTTCGAAGGCATTTTGACAAGCTTGATCCCAGATAAAAGGTGTGTCCTTTTTCATCAATCGACTGAAAGGTTGGCAACGTCCAGCTAAATTTGAAATGAATCGACGAATGTATGCAAGATGGCCCTGCAAACTCCTGAGTGCTTTTAAGTTTTCTGGGGCTGGCATCTTCTGTATTGCCTCGATTTTGGATTGATCAACCTCAATTCCTCTATGTCGAACTATGAAGCCAAGGAACTTTCCGGATGTGACTCCAAAGGCACACTTTAGAGGATTCATTTTCAAATCATATTTTCTCAATCGGTCGAAGACCATCCGAAGGTCCTGTGGATGATTTTTTCTTTGTTTGGTTTTAACAACCAAGTCGTCAACATAGCATTCAACGATCTTGTGGAGCATGTCATCAAAAATCTTTTGCATGGCATGTTGGTACGTAGCACCAGCATTTTTGAGACCAAAAGGCATTACTTTGTAGCAGTAAATCCCCTTCGTAGTACGGAAAGCAGTGGACTCTTCGTCTTCAGGCGCCATCCGAATTTGATTGTATCCTGAACATCCATCCATGAAAAACAGCGCCTCATGGCCGGTAGTTGCATCTATCATTATCTCCATTATAGGTAGAGGGAAATTGTCTTTAGGACATCCATCGTTCAGATTTCGAAAGTCAACACATATTCGGATTTTTCCGTTTTTCTTTATCACAGGGACCATACTTGAAATCCATCTTGGGTACTTCACCTCACGGATAAATCCTGCTTCAATTAGTTTGTTGACTTCTTCTTCAATCATCGGAATCCGCTCAGGTCGGATATATCGAAAGGCTTGCTTTACTGGACGAGCATGTCTAATCCCTAGGTGATGAATGGCCACCCTTGGGCTTAAACCAGGCATTTCTTTGTATGTCCAGGCAAAGACATCCTTGTACTCGGATAATAGCTCAAAGTATGCTTTTTCCTCTTCGGGGGCTAAGAGTGCACTCACAAAGATTGGTCGAGGCTCGTCAAGAGTCCCAAGGTTGAGTTCCTTGAGGTCATCAACTGTCGGTTGCCCCCCATCTTCAAGTTCAGGAGGAGCTTCTGGGAGATCATCATCTTCAGATTCTGAGCTTGATTGTTCATCAACTGCCACATGGTAAGATGTGATGTGCTCAACTCCCTCCTCATCTTCATCCTCATCTTTTGCTTGATTCTTGGACTGGCCCGTTAGTACAATTGTACGCCTTTTGATCTTGAGTGGCCCTTCTATGTTGACTTCAAGAGATGTCACTCGTTTCATACAAGATGGAACTGAGCTTTGAGTGTCTTTATCCTCTTTAGATGAATCAAGCTCGATACTGTTTGACGCTCTCTTAGAGTCTCCTTTCTTTAACGACATACTTTTACTACCAAGACGAGATAACACCGATTTTTTAGGCTGAGACATCGTCTTCTTTCGTGCCTTCTTTGTAGCACCAAGCCTGTCAAAGACTGAAGAATGTGTTACAGGAGCTCCAATACGATCAAACACTGAAACTCGAGGAGTATTTTGTTGAGCATCGTCTTCTTTGACGTCTTCCACCGTGATATGCTGCGCGTTTGCCTTTTTCCCTTTTCTTTTGGCAGATATACGAATGGGCTCCGGTGGTGTGAATCCAAGGCCGGTCTTTGGTGGACTAACTTTGTGTCCTTGTTGCCTCAACTTCTTTTGTGCTTCACTAAGGCCATGAACTTTCTCACCGGTGAGTTCTGGGCTCAATTCTCCAAGTGATGCTGGATTGGTAAAGTTATAGCCTGAGTTAGCTAAAAGCTTATAGGCCTTTGGGTCAAACCCTCCCGTTCTCTTTTCTGGAAGCACGGCACGCTGAAATGATTCATTTAGAGGCTTGACAAATCCTTCTGATGCGGATTTGATGGAGCCAAGTTGCCCAAGAGCTGGAAGAGGCATTGCTAAGTCTTCTCTTAATATCTGAAGAGTTTCCTTTGTCGATGCTTTTGTACCCTTTTCTGTAACTCCGCCGAGTGTAATGACCTCTTCAAATGGTGATTGCCCTTCCTTTCGTCGAGATTTTGGGATGTATTTGAAAATAGTCTTTGCAACTTGAGTGTGAGACGATGAAGGGCCCACTCGTGATGAGTCAAACTTTGTCGATTCCTTGCGACTACTTGCGAGCTCCCTTGCATGCGTCACTTCGTCTTCCACCACCAGCTTCAGCTTTTCTTGACCCATGGAAGGGACTTTAGTTGGGATAATCTCAGAAACTACATCAGAGTCCATGTAAAATTTTGCATCTGCAAAATGGGAGTCGGCTTCGGTGAATGGCTTGTCATCTGCTACAATAGTTTTGATACCGTCTTGGTAAAATTTGAAGCATTGATGGAGTGTCGATGCAACTACTCCATTCCCATGTACCCAAGGCCTCCCAAGCAACAGATTGTAAGATGTTTTTGCATCGATGACATGGAACAATGTGCTTGCTGCAAGTTCATCAATGGTGAGGTTCAGACGAATCATTCCAATTGCACGTTGACCCCCTTGGTTGAAACCTTGTATAACCAAACGACTACGGGCTAACTCTTCGATTGGAACTCCAAGTCTTTTCAAGATAAATTTTGGCATGATGTTTACCGCTGAACCCCCATCGATAAGAATGCGACTCACTTTCTGCTCTTTGATGTATCCCGACACGAACAACGGTCGATTATGAGGTTTTGAACCTAACTGAAGGTCATCATCAGTGAAAGTGATTGCTACGCAACAAGAGGCGGAAGGGGAAAAGTCCACCTTGGTATCGTTAACTTCATTGGTGAACTGCTCGTACTTTTGAGGTTCTTCCAACATTCGAGCAAGTGCGAGTCTGGAAGACCGAGGAAGTTGTGACACTTCGCGGAGGCTGAAAGATGGAGGCATTTCCTTCAAAACCGCGACAATGTTAGCCTCTTCTTTTTTCGGTTCTACCTTGACTGTGTCGACATATTGTACATCCTCTTCAGTTTCTTCACTGGCTATGACCATGTAGACAGTTTCAACTACATCATCTTCAAAGTATCCTACCGGAAAGAAATCCCCAAGAGTAACTGGAGCAGGAGAATTTGGTTTTAGTGATTCATGAAGATCCAACGCCTCCTTTCGATCACTTTTGCTTCTTTGCTCCTTCCTTTTTGCGTGTTGGTGATAGTTCTTTGTCCTTAGCCATTTTCTGGGCTGAATTACTTGAACTTTGGAGTTGTACTTTTGTGACTTCTTCCTTGCCACGAGGGTCCATCCTTCGTCATTGTCTACTGGGATTTCCTTTGCACCATGACGAGTGGATATGTCTTGGTTTGAGACTTGAATAGTCACAGGGTCTAATGAACCAAACTGGATGGCTTTTGAGACTGCCCCCGGTGCGAGAGTTGATGCCCGCTTCACTTTTGTTCTGGTATCCGAAATCGGAGAACTTGGTGATCCCATGACAACAGTGGTATGGTTAGACTCCATGGCCTCATCAAGGTCTAGGAGAATCTTGTTCTTACTTGCTAGATCAACAAGTAGTTCCTTCAAAACAAAACATCTTTCGGTGGGATGACTCACAATTCGATGGTAATGACAATACCTCGGATCATTCACTCGGCCCATCTCCTCGGGACGTTTGCACTCCGGAAGTTGAATGACTTTCTTTTCAAGCAAGTCCTCTAGCATGCCTGGTACGTCAGAGTCGGGGAATGGATATTTTCTTTCTTGCAATTCTTTCAGACTTGGGCGTCCATCCTTCTCCCGCGGGCGCGTTTCTTTCTGATCTCCTTTCTTTTTGTCCTTTACTGATATTTTCACTGGAGCAGTGGTTACCACCATGGAATTTTTGTTGGTGCCTTTGAAAGACTTTTCTACTTTCTTCACATCCTTGTCGTTTGGCTTGTCGGGGATTTGAGGGTTCTTTCCACCATGATTAGCTATGCTAATTTCCATGTCATGGGCACGCGTTGCCAGCTCTTCGAACGTGCGTGGCTTTATTCCCTGAAGAATGTAAAGCAGACCCCAATGCATACCTTGCATGCACATCTCGACAGCAGAAACTTCTGAGAGTCGGTCTTTGCAATCTAAGCTCAAACAACGCCATCGGTTGATGTAGTCCACCACTGGTTCATCCTTCCATTGACGAGTGTTAGTTAGCTCCATCATACTCACTGTGCGACGAGTACTGTAGAAGCGGTTAAGGAACTCACGCTCCATTTGCTCCCAACTGTCAATTGACTCTGGTTGCAAATCTGTGTACCACTCAAACGCATTCCCCTTGAGCGAGCGGACAAACTGCTTCACAAGTAGGTCTCCTTCTGTTCCAGCATTGTTGCAAGTTTCAACGAAATGGGCAACATGTTGCTTCGGGTTTCCCTTTCCATCAAATTGTTGAAATTTTGGGGGCTGATATCCAACAGGCATCCTGAAGTAGTCAATTCGCTTTGTGTAGGGTTTCGAGTACATGAGATTGCTTTGTGGAGCTCCACCATATTGTGCCCTGATCGTATTTGTTATCATGTCGTGAAGTTGCTGGACAGATAATGCGGCAATAGAAGTTGGTTGAACGCTTTGACTAACTTCTTGGCGCACAGCAGATGCATGGTTGATGTCGCCAAGATTTCCTTGCTTCGATGATGAAACATGACCTGCCTCCACCGCTTGCTTTATCTTCCCATCGCCAACAGTTGGCGCAACTTGTGGTGTGAAACCAGGTGGATGAGAATTGCCTTGACCAGTTTCTCCCACATTATGAGCCTCGAGCTTGTTCATGAGAGATGCGATTTGAAGGTCCTTCTCCTCCACCGTCTTAGTGAGCTTTTCGATGGCACGAGCCATTGTCGCAAGTTGTTCCTCTATTGTTGATGTGCCAGTGGTCATGACTTGCATGGCCATCGAGTACGATGACTCTGAATAACTTGATGAGCCTGAGTATTTTGGTGACGAAGGGGAGGATCCAGATTGCGAACCTAAGCTTGAGTTTGCATCAGAAATCGAATGAGATGGGCGTGGCGAAAAGCTTGCCGAGGTCAAATTTTTGGGATCGGATGGAAACTTTTCGGAGTCCTTTCCCCCTCGGTGTTTTTTGTGCAGCACCTTCGTTGGATTAGCGCCTGATGCAACTTGGAGACTTGCAGAAGTAGTGATCATCCTACTCTTGCTTCGCGTCATAGGACCCGTGGAGGTGCTATTGCTGCTTGTGTCAAGGATGACGTTCTTGTTGGAGTTCTTGACGATTTCAGCAGCTTGAACCTTCTTGGAAGCCATTTTAGAAGAACTTGCTCTTGGAGAAAGAGATGAGAGGTAGAGTGGTCCCACTGGGCGTGCCAAATTTGTAACACACAAAATCGAGTCCTGTAATAAAGACAAGAAAAAGATGCACAAAATAATATTTTATTGAAATTAAATGAAAAGTGGACACAATCTCTATTATGTTCTTCGTAATGAAAGAACGATTCCTCTGATTCGATCTCCGACTATGATGGTGATCCAACGGCTGTTGAAGCTTGTTGTTGAATGGATCGGTTGATGACTTCTTGAATGAAGAAATCAAAGTGGTGGCTTTGATCGAGGGCTTGAGCAGCTTGATCTCGATGGAGTGCAGTTGCAGACGAATCGGCTTTGTTTGAGTGCTTGTTGATTCCTCGCAAAAGCTTGAGAGAAGGCTTGAGAAGAGGCTTGAAGAACGCTCGAATGCTTGAGAGAATTCTTCTGGCTCCGGGACTCTCTTTCTTCATAATGAGAGCCTCTATTTATAGGCTAGAGGAGAGCACATTCCATTTGGCATATACCCTTTATTGATTTTCCTTTCCAAATTTATGGAGAGAATCTTTAATTAATAATAAATAAATAATACAATAAGAGTATTATTTATTTATTTAATGACCTAGAAAGAATTGGAGTGGGCTTCCATCTTTGGGCTAGCCCAACTCCTTATAATCCTTTAGCTAATTTGGGCCAATCTGTCTATTTTGGCCCCATCATATTTTTTTAAATGGACCGGGCCCACATAATTATGAGGACCCAATATTTATTTATTTATTTTTTAATTTAATTAACCAAGAATATGTATTTTTATCTCAATTAATTAAATCATGAAAATTTAAGTGTCTACACACCTTATTACTGGTAATATGGCACCTATTACCGGTAGTAAAACAAGCTGTCCAAAATCAGTAGCTTTTACTACCGGTAGTACCAACACTACTACTGGTAGTACTGGTCATTGCACAAACACTGAACTTTCTATTACCGGTAGTTCCAACACCACTACCGGTAATACCAGCTACCACCCAAATACTTTCCTTCTCCAAATTCAAGGCACTTTCCAACACATATTTTCTCAAAAACAAAATATGAATCAATATTCATACATATTTGCAAAATAAGACCTCTGGACCAATAGCCCCATATTGCTAAATAATTTTGCATTTTCATGAGCCAGTAACTTGGTGCCCTTCCAAAATTTTAAATTAATTAGCTCTCTTTCCTCTCTCCCCCTCAAAATCATTTTCACTCTCACGGGATTTGCGCCAATGTTCGGTAAAAAAAACTCCACATTAGACCTTCAACATAAAGTTTTTAAAGCAAACATACATAAATCTCTCTTCCTCCTTCTATCTCAATGCAACACACTAATAGTTTAGATATTAGCCAAATTATAATCATAACATTGAATTTAATTTTGTTGAAAGTGCTATATGCACGGATAATACGTTAATCTTCGATAAAATTACAAGCAAACAAAATATGCATACGCCTTAAAGGAAAATTCAAAAGGATACGGGGATCTAGCGCTATGTTTTACGCCAATAAAGGAGAAAATTCAGCTAGACAAAAACTCTTCCAAACCCGAAACTCTTAAGACTTAACACGAATCCTTCCAATTTCTTTATTTTCTCTCTCTAACGCCTACTTTAGACTTTATTTTTTTAATAAGATTAAACATCAATATGAAATTATGTAATCTAAAAATCTTTTTCTTTATCACTGAAATTCATATTGAGCTTCTGTAGAATCATTATGACAAGAAGAAAATTGTTGTTTTCCAAAAATAAGTTCTCTGTAAAGAATATTTTGGTAAAATAAGTATATATATATATATATATATATATATATATATATATATATATATATATATATATATAGTGAGCTTCTACTAAGGGATCCCTCATTTTCTTAAAATGAGGACCTTCTATTTTTGGATCAAATTTTCATGATCCGAACCGTTCAATGTGTTTAAAACATGTTTTTAAGAATACTCGTGCGAAATCAGCTCAAAATATTACCGGGAATGGCTTGATCCAATCAATTTTTTATGAAAAAATGCTTAGATAAAGCCCTTCCCGATATTTGTTTGAGCTGATTTCTTAAGGGTATCCTTAAAAACATGTTTTAAACATATTGAACGGTTCAGATCATAAAAAATTGATCAAAAAATGGGAGGTCCTCATTTTAACAAAATGAGATGTTGAAAATAATGTTGTCACATTAAATATTCACTTAATTATGTTTTGATGATGCCTTTTATAAAATAGGAATTAGAATTGAATTATTGAGAATAACACGAGTCATCGAAAATGTAATATTATGATCCGAACTCTTATTGGTGGCTATGTAATTTGGAGCATGATTCATTGTAATAGTTCATGAAAGATAAACTTGATTAGAATATGTCATCGCGAGAAATATCCCATTGATTATGTTATTGATATTGCTTAGATTAAAGATGGTAATTTGACAAAAGTAAATTGAGTTTGAAACTTAGCATATATGTCCTCGGTAGACGAAATCCACTAAGTATGCACTTATCATGAAATACATTTTGGAAATAGTTTTTATCACATATTTTGATGCATTACATGTTGAATAGTGTTCCTGCAAAGTTTTATTGCAATCCGAATTGAATACAGATCACAGGAAGCAAAATATGCAGGTTGCGGTTGACCGGCACTGTCAGGCGGTTGACCGGGCGGGTGGTCGACCGGCCAAGTCAGGTGGTCGACCGGACCAGGTGGTCGACCGGCACCATCGTGCGGTCGACCGGTCGCTGTTTTGTGCGAAAATCTTCTGACTTAATTTCTTTAAGGTTTTGATTTGATTCAACCTTTCCTTATGGGTTATAAACGTTCAATTTTCTGCTTATGGAAGGTTGGAAGATTGATTGAATCAATTACGAGTTGATTGAGGCTCCTTGAATATTTGATTTGGATTTCTAGGGTTTTATAAACCCTTGGCTGCGAAATACAGAGGCTTCAACTTTGAACCATTCTGATTCCCAAGAAACCAAGAGCTATCCTCTGCAAAGTTCAAAGATCATCTCACATTGTTCAAATTCGTATTTGATTTTTGAGTGAGATATTGAGAGAGAAGGAGTGAGATAACCCATTGTATTACGTTTATATTGTTCATCCTTCTCTGTACCAAATTGGTGAAAGACATTTGTGTAGTCTTCATCACTTACTTGCATCAGTGATTTGTGTGTAAGGTTTGTGGAGTACAAACCTTGAAGAATCGGGTTTTGGGGATAAAGACTCGGCGGTTCGGTTAGCTCCTCGGGAAAGCTAACGGGAAGGAAAAGTTGTAAGGGTTTGTGCGACACCCAAAGTCGTTCAGGTTTCTAGTAGATCACGTGACTCCTAGGGAGTGGACTAGGCTGGGCAGTGGACACGCTCAGACCGAACCACTATACATCGTTTGCGTACTCTCTCCCTTACTCCTTTATTTATTGTTTATCATATTGTGTTGTTTGCTGTGGCATTTAATTTAGTTTGTATTGGCTTGTTTCCGCATAAGTTTTATTAGCCAATATCTTTCATAAACCCAATTCACCCCCCTCTTGGGTTGCCACCTGGGTAACAATTGGTATCAAAGCAAGGGCTCTAGCATATAGACTTCACTGTCTTAGAGTAATTTTATGGCAACCATGAATACCTTTCTAGCCGAGGGTCAATCTAGTAACCGACCTCCATTGTTCTCCGGTAGTGACTACAACTATTGGAAGGCTAAGATGACCATATTCATTCAAGCCACTAACATTGAAGTATGGTCCATTATAACTAGAGGACCTACCATACCCACTAAGGTAGTAGATGGAACTAGAATACCTAAACTAGAAGATGAATGGAATGATGCTGATAAACGTGCTATTCAATTAAATGCTAAAGCTAAACATTTTCTATATTGTGCATTAGATTCTAAAGAATTCAATCGTATATCATCATGTGAAACTGCAAAAGAAATATGGGATAAATTAAAAATTTCACATGAGGGAACAAACCAAGTTAAGGAAACAAAAGTTAGTATGCTAGTCCATAAATATGAATTGTTCAAAATGCATTCTGATGAAACTATATCTGTTATGTTTACAAGATTTACTGATATTGTTAATGGACTAAGCTCTCTTGGTAAAGTGTACTCTAATGCAGAAATGGTTAGAAAGATTCTCAGGTGTTTGCCTAAGAATTGGGAACCAAAAGTCACAGCAATTCAAGAAGCAAAAGATCTGAATGTACTCAACTTGGATGAACTATTGGGATCACTCATGACACATGAGATAAACCTAATGGGTACAGAGGATGATGAAAGCAAGAAAAAGAAAATGATAGCATTCAAGACATCCACCCGTCAAGAAGAAGAAGAAGATGAGGAAGAAGAGGAAAACGAAAGTGATGAGGAAGTAACCATTTTGACCAACAAATTCAACAAGTTGATCAAAAGAGGAAAATATGACAAGCAACCTCCTAGAAGAAATTACTCCAAGGATAATAGCAAGAAAGATCAGATTATATGTTATAAGTGCAAAAAGCCAGGTCACATTAAGTCAGAATGTCCAAGACTTACCAAAGAAGGAAAGAGATATAAGAGGACTCACAAAAGGATACAGGCTATGGTAGCAGCTTGGGGAGAAAGTGACGCTGACAGCTCAGATGAGGAATCAAGTGAAAATGAAATGGCAAACTTATGTCTCACAACTCAACATCAAGAAGAAAAATTCTTTGACACTTGCTCTAACTTCAACAATGACAAATTCTGTCTTATGGCATTCGATGACGACGATGAGGTATATTCTGATCCGATTTCTTATGAAGAGTTGCAAAGTAACTTTGATGAACTACAAGCATCATTCAATGAATTATATGATGAATCTATAAGAATAGGAACCTCGCATGATAAGTTAAAGAAACATGTCGCATCACTTACTAAAGAACTAGAGGATTTAAAAATTAAAAACAAAGCACTAAAAGAAACGAATGAAGATTTGTGCAAAACGATTTCTAAATTTACTCAAGGAGAAGAAAACTTGAACAAGTTACTTGGTACACAAAAATGTGTGTTTGACAAAGCCGGTATCGGGTATAGACCATTCCAAAAACAAAAAGACTTCAAGAATGTGTTTATCAAAAGTTCTATATCAAATGTACCACATTCTACTTGCACTTATTGCAACCAAAAAGGACACACACAATATTTTTGTGATATTAAGAAAGATGTTCGGAAAGGAAAGAAGACTGTTTGGATTCCTAAATATATTGGTACTAACATTCAAGGACCCACCTAGATTGGGTACCAAATGAACATTCATCCTTGTAGGTTTGTTGAAGCACCAAGTATAAAAAGAATGAAAATTCATCCAGCATCATCCAACCGATCAAATAATAGGTAATCCAACAAAAGGTATATTTCTCGTTCATCCTTTAGAAATATTTGTAGCTATTTAGCTTTCTCATCTCAATTAGAACTTACAATTCTTTTATAAGCAGAATATGATGAAAGATGAATTCTAACAATACAAGATGAGTAATCAGGTTGAAATAAATGAAATTTGAATGTTAGTCCCAAACTAACTGTTAGAAATAAATTGGATGAATCCGGAACTATTGTTAGAAATAAGGTTAGGTTAGTTGCACAAGGCTATAATCAAGAAGAAGGGATCGACTTTGATGAAACATTTGCCCCAGTAGCTAGATTAGAAGCTATCCGCATGTTGTTAGCATTCTCATGTTTTAAAGGCTTTAAATTGTTTCAAATGGATGTTAAAAGCGCCTTCTTAAATGGTTTTATTCAAGAGGAGGTGTATGTTAGACAATCTCCAGGTTTTGAAAATCATGCATATCCGAATCATGTTTTCAAACTTACAAAAGCTTTATATAGATTAAAACAAGCTCCACGTGCATGGTATGATAGGCTAAGTAGCTTCCTCATAGAAAATGGCTTTACTAGAGGAATGATCGACACGACACTCTTTATCAAAATAGAAAATCTTGACATGCTTATCGTGCAAATATATGTTGATGACATCATATTTGGTGCTACTAATGAATCTCTTTGCAAGGACTTTTCTGAGAGAATGCATGGAGAGTTCGAAATGAATATGATGGGTGAGCTAAACTTCTTCCTTGGCCTTCAAATCAAACAATCAAAGGAAGGCATCCTCATTAATCAAGCCAAGTACATAAAGGAACTGCCAAAGCGATTCAAGATGGAGGACTACAAACCAATGAAGACTCCCATGAGTCCTGCAACCAAGCTAGATAAAGATGAGAACGGTAAATCGGTAGATACAAAGCTATATCGCGGTATGATAGGATCTTTACTTTATCTTACTGCTAATAAACTTGATATAATATTTAGCAGATATCTTTGTGCACATTTTCTATCTAACCCTAAGGAGTCACACCTAGTAGCTGTTAAGCTTATTCTTAGGCATCTCATTGGAACTCCTAGATTAGGGGTATTCTATCCCAGAGACACGACTGTTGCTCTTTTTGGATATTTCAATGTTGACTATGCAGGTAATAAGACCGATTATAAGAGCACGAGTGGCGCATATAACTTCTTAGGATGTGCATCAATATCATGTTCCAACAAGAAGTAAAATTTTGTTGCCTTATCCACTCCTAAAGCATAACATATAGCAGTTGAAAATTATTGTGCACAGTTACTATGGATCAAATAAAAATTGAAAGATTTTAAATTGTATCATGATCATATTCCACGTCGATGTGACAACACTAGCACAATAAATCTTACTAAGAATCCTATTCAACATTCCAAAACAAAACCTATTGAGATTCGACATCATTCTTTAAGAGATCATGCTCAAAAGGGAGTTGTTGTTCTTGAAATTATAATACCGACAAGTTCTTTACGGATATATTTACAAAACTCTTGAATAAAGTTCAATTCACTCTTATATGTTGAGAACTTGGAATGATTGATGATTTCTTAACTAAATTTTCAAGGATTCTACAAGATTTAATGTGGCGTGTAATAACATTGAAAAAGAGTATACTATATCATGATATATTTGAAAATACTCCTATATTTTATTTAGATATCATATGCATGTCTTTTATAGTGTTCTAAGTCTTTAGCGAAACATATTTTATCATCTAGACCATCATACGGTCAACCGGCAATACCCTGCGGTCAACCGGGGGAGCCATCTGCACTTGAGCAGTGATTCTCCGTATGCCTACATTATTTTTGATGATTCCACAGGGGGAGAGATATGCATGTAGAAGAGATATGGGAGCGATAGACTTATTATGGGAGCGATAGAGAGTTAAGAGAGAGTCATATCTTTATGGTACTCTTGTTTACGTATGATTAATATCATTTATCATATTCATGGTATAGTTGTTTTGAAATTTGACTCATCTTGGATAAATGACTTTATGAATGATATCATTGCACATGTACTGATGGACTATGTATTGATGGACTACTTGAGATTTTGATAGACATTACATCTTATTCACGTTTTGAATATGCTATACTGATGGATCACTTGATATCATGTTTATTCACTCTATAATGCATACATTGAGGGGGAGCATATTTTTCAAGAGATGTGTACATTAATGTAATTCATTTTATATCTATGCATATATGTGTCATCATCAAAAAGGGGGAGATTGTTGAAAATAATGTTGTCACATTAAATATTCACTTAATTATGTTTTGATGATGCCTTTTATAAAATAGGAATTAGAATTGAATTATTGAGAATAACACGAGTCATCGAAAATCTAATATTATGATCCGAACTCTTATTGGTGGCTATGTAATTTGGAGCATGATTCATTGTAATAGTTCTTGAAAGATAAACTTGATTAGAATATGTCATCGCGAGAAATATCCCATTGATTATGTTATTGATATTGCTTAGATTAAAGATGGTAATTTGACAAAAGTAAATTGAGTTTGAAACTTAGCATATATGTCGTCGGTAGACGAAATCCACTAAGTATGCACTTATCATGAAATACATTTTGGAAATAGTTTTTATCACATATTTTGATGCATTACATGTTGAATAGTGTTCCTGCAAAGTTTCATTGCAATCCGAATTGAATACAGATCACAGGAAGCAAAATATGCAGGTTGCGGTTGACCGGCACTGTCAGGCGGTTGACCGGGCGGGTGGTCGACCGGCCAAGTTAGGTGGTCGACCGGACCAGGTGGTCGACCGGCACCATCGTGCGGTCGACCGGTCGCTGTTTTGTGCGAAAATCTTCTGACTTAATTTCTGCAGGGTTTTGATTTGATTCAACCTTTCCTTATGGGTTATAAACGTTCAATTTTCTGCTTATGGAAGGTTGGAAGATTGATTGAATCAATTACGAGTTGATTGAGGCTCCTTGAATATTTGATTTGGATTTCTAGGGTTTTATAAACCCTTGGCTGCGAAATACAGAGGCTTCAACTTTGAACCATTCTGATTCCCAAGAAACCAAGAGCTATCCTCTGCAAAGTTCAAAGATCATCTCACATTGTTCAAATTCGTATTTGATTTTTGAGTGAGATATTGAGAGAGAAGGAGTGAGATAACCCATTGTATTACGTTTATATTGTTCATCCTTCTCTGTACCAAATTGGTGAAAGACATTTGTGTAGTCTTCATCACTTACTTGCATCAGTGATTTGTGTATAAGGTTTGTGGAGTACAAACCTTGAAGAATCGGGTTTTGGGGATAAAGACTCGGCGGTTCGGTTAGCTCCTCGGGAAAGCTAACGGGAAGGAAAAGTTGTAAGGGTTTGTGCGACACCCAAAGTCGTTCAGGTTTCTAGTAGATCACGTGACTCCTAGGGAGTGGACTAGGCTGGGCAGTGGACACGCTCAGACCGAACCACTATACATCGTTTGCGTACTCTCTCCCTTACTCCTTTATTTATTGTTTATCATATTGTGTTGTTTGCTGTGGCATTTAATTTAGTTTGTATTGGCTTGTTTCCGCATAAGTTTTATTAGCCAATATCTTTCATAAACCCAATTCACTCCCCCCTCTTGGGTTGCCACCTGGGTAACATGAGAGATCCCTCATTAGAATGGGACTAATATATATATATATATATACAGTAACCTTCAGGTAAGGGTTTCTAACGTAAGGGTTTCTAACATTGGGTAAGGGTTTCTAACGTTGGCCGTTCGATCCAATCCAACGGCAGATCGGCTGCTGCTTGTTTTTAAGGAAACCGGGTATGTAAGAACGGGTAAGAGTCCGCCCGGGTCCGGATACTGCCTTTCACGGGTTATAAACTCAAAGCCCTAAAGTTCAAAATTTCAGCTTCCCCGCGACCTCGCCTCTCTCCGACCTCGCCTCTCTCTCCGACCTCGCCTCTCCCCGCGACCTCGCCCTACAGTTCTTACCCTCGCCGACGAAGAACCCTCGTCCGGCTCCCTCCGGTCACGCCCTGTTGAAGCTCAGGTAGTGGACCAGCTGATCTACAGAGGCTTGGCTTAACTGATAGGGCTTTGAGGTAAATTAATTTTAGGGCTTTCATGATTTTCGTGGTTTCCCAGTGGTTTGTTGCAACTGTGGTTTCCCATATCCGGTTTTGCAAGCTTATTTCATGATTTTCGTGGTATACTTAAATGTCTACTTATGAGTTCATAGTTTGTTCCCTTCCTAATTAAGATACGGCTTTGAGATCAAATCTTGAGTTTTACCTGGTTTTCCAACTTTGGTTTCCCACTGCTGTACATTTCGTGGTTTTCTTTCCCAGTGGTTTTGCAAAAAAACAGAATGCTCGTGCTGAAAACCCTTTGGAAGTAGCTCTAATTTTGGTATGTTGGTGAATGCTCGTGCTAATATCTTCAATCATTACAACTTAATTTGGTGGCATTGACTGCCTTGCGATTATAGAAGTATGTCTCGTGGAATGGCAAGCAGTGGGTCAACGGATTGCAGGTCCGAAAGTAAACCACCGTCAAGTCCAAACCAATTTTTGAACTGCGCTTGTGGGATTAGAGCTCCTATCCGAACGTCAAATACGAGTGATAACCCAGGGAGAAGATTCTTGGGTTGTGGTAACTACAAGGTTAGATGATTGATATAGGCTAACATATGTTGATTTCAATTTGTCGATGTATTGACTTTATTAATGGTTTTTTGTAGAAGGAGGGTGGATGTTCTTTCTTTGCCTGGTATGATCCGCCAACGTGCTCTCGAGGACTAGAATACGGAAACCATCTCGTGGGAAAAGTGAAAGCAGCTGAAAATGAGATTGCGGACTTGAAGCGTAGGAACGAAGAAATGTTGACCAAAGTTGGAGAAATAATTTCGAGTACTGAAAGGTTGTCGAATAGAGCTGAAAGATTGTCGAAGAAGAACGAGGAAATGAGGTCATTGGTACGAGCGTCGCAAGCCAATGAAATAAAGCTCCAACTTATTATAGTTTTTCTTATTGTAATTGGCATGGGGTTAGTGTTTGGAATTCACGGTGTTTGAAATTCAATGTGTACTGGTTGTAAGACAGCAGAAAACTTTGTACTGGGAAGTGGAGGTGTGAATCTGAAGATCATGAATTACAGTAGAACATGAATTACAGTAACATAATCTGGATGAATAACATAATCTGGCAAGGGTAACCAATGAAATTGACGTATTGATAGTTCGGAGTGCCCTCTGTATACACTTAAAAGTTCTCTTATTAGTAGTTTGTTTTGTTGTTACTCAGGAGAATGTTATGCTTTCCTAGAAATATTTCTTCATATGAAAATCTGCACATGGAAGTGTATAGGGTCCTTTTTTCATGGGCCTTTATTTATGTTTACGGGTGGCGTTCCCTTGATGCTCTCACTACTGTAATCTTATTTATTTTTAAAAAAATTGTGATACAGATTTATGATGTGGATACACCTTACTTTCCCCTAGCCCAGCATTTTTAATCTAGGCTTTAGCAGGCTTCTAGCAGAGCTCGAGCTTGAAAGCTGTAATAGTATGTTTAGTAGGAAGATGGTGAAGTATGAGTCCGCCTTGATTGGAATAGTTCGTGTACTTGTAACAAAAGATATCATGTACAGGAAATAGAAAATTCTGTTTTGCAAAATTAGGTTTGAGCCAAAACCTTAAGACCATAGGAGGAAACTCGTTTGGTAGAACTTTAACCAAACACATACAGAGGAAAAATAAACAGTTCTGGGTGTATCCATACAGAGAAAATTCTGGGTGGCCTAGCTTTGGCTGAGCACATGAAGGAAAAATAAAGCATGATACCATGTCACTAGATAATTATATCAGTAGGAAAAATAAAGCATGATACAGTTTATCAATATAGCAGGCAACTAAGTTAGTGGGATCAATCCACAGTCTAAACCAGATCAATCCAGGATTACATAAACAAACAAAGCACGACAATCCAGAGTCTAAACCAGCTCATTTTCCAGCAAACAAACAGAAAAGGCACCCAGCTAATTTTCCAGCAAACAAACAGAAAATCCAGAGTCTAAACCGGCTCATTTTCCAGCAAATAAACCAGCTCATTCTCTCATTTTCCAGCAAACAAACAAAGCCAGCTCATTCTCTCATTTTCCAGAAGTGATCACTACCCTTTGTACATAGAAAAGGCACCCAAAATGCAGAGTCTAAACCAAAGTATTACATAAACACACAAGCCAGAGTCTAAACCAAAGTATTACATAAACACACAATCTAGAGTCTCAAATATACGATGCTCCAGATAGCTTGCTGGAAACACAGCACGACATCTTTAGGGCTCAACCAACATCTGCAGAAAACACAGCCCACACTATTAGCGGAAAAATAATACGAAAAAGTTTTGGGACTTTAGGGCTTATATGAACCACTTACCATCATCTTCCCCGTCATTATCATCATCTTCCCCGTCATCGTCATTCAACCTAACACCTTGCGAAGAACTACAACAAAAAAACCACGAATTAATAATCAATGACATTTAACTAAGAAATTATAAACACAAAACTTTTTAAACACGTACATGTTTACAAGTTTTGGGCAATTTCGTTTGTCATGCGACTGTCCGGTTAAACCACAACCATTACAACGCCTACTCTTGTTCTGTGACTTCTCCTTTCCTCCCTTCAGTCGTTTACCACAACCCTTTGCCCTAACTAACTGTGGTTCTTTAAAATTATGTCGAAGAGACGTAGATAATTGCAAACTACTACGGTCACCATCTTCCACCCCTTGGTTAACGCGAAGCAACTTTTTTTTGGTTGACTCTAAAGCTTCGCGTAAGAGTTCACTTCCGTCTTCAGTTAACACAGCGTCATCAATTACGTTGGAAGCAAGCTAGAAGAGATTGTTGCGCCTTACTAACAGTGAAGTATCAAAAATATACTTGACGCTCCCACCCACGGGATCTCGCACTCGCATTGCTTTTGCTGATGTAGTCCACCTTCGCAAGATATACTGATCAGGTAATTCTAAAATTTGCATTCTGGTGAAATACGCTAACATATGCCGACATGGAATTCCGTCGCATTCAAATTTTTTGCAACTACAAGTAACGTGATTTGATGACTTCTCAACAGAAATCTCATGAACCCTCGACCCACTACCCTTCGCCCTCTGAACATTCAACAAACAACGATTACCATCCTCGTATGTGCTCGTTATCACGTATCCCATACTCTGAAACATTTCTTCTTGAAACTTGTAAAAGATTGTTCGCGTATATAATTCGCTCATCATTTCCTCCATGACCCATGTTGTTTTCAAGACAGGTTTCTCATTCACATCTTTATGATCAAGATCCAATTCGTTATGACGAACACGTTGCAATGCCCTATCAAATCGCGTCACGAAGTCCCATAAGGAATTATGTGGCGACACATACCTCTTGAAGAATGCATGAGAAATTTCAGCTCTTTGACTACTAGTCATGTGGGCAGAAAAAATATGATTCATGTACGCAGGAATCCATCTCTCACGAATTTTGTACATGGCTTTTAACCACTCATTATCGGATAATTGGGTGTTTTCTAAAACAACTTCCCACCTTGCTTCAAACTCTGCAGGGGTCTCCGAATCCCATATGCATTTTCTAAACTCCTCATAATGTTGTTTATAGCATAACGCACTTATTTTTTTTGAAAATTTACTCACAATATGCCAAATACAATACCTGTGGTGCGTATTTGGAAGAACATTAGCAATTGCTCTTGTCATTGCTGGATCCTGATCCGTTATGATCATTTTGGGAGCACCCGCTGGCATAGATTTCAACCACTCCTTGAACAACCATTCAAAAGACTCAATTGTTTCGTCATTTAAGAATCCACACCCAAATAACGTTGTTTGTCCGTGGTGATTAACCCCTAATATAGGCGCAAATATCAAAGCATACCGATTTGTGTTGTACGTTGTGTCGAAAATCACCACGTCACCAAAATACTGGTATGACTTTCGAGAGGTCGCATCGGCCCAAAAACAATGAGTCATCCTCCCGTCGTCATCCTTTTCAAATGCAAATGTAAAACCTGAATTCTTTTGTTGTTCAATCAGGAAGTGCTCATACAACATGTTGGCGTCATGTCCTTCTAATGTTTTCCTCCTATCTCTCCCAGCATTATAAAGATCTTGTTCCAAAAATCCAATGTTTTGAAGTCCTCCGGATTGCAACTCTAAGATACTCATTTGTTGGTGGGTTGGCACATTTGCAGCTGCCAGTTGTTGTGTTAATGCTTTTTTCGCAACAGACACAGAACGATGAGATCGCAACAAATGCACCCTCCTTGGTGTTGTGAGAGGGTGACTATGACCTTCGATGAATTGGGAGACTACGAACTTCTGAGTTGAACGGTCCCTCACAACTGACAATTTTGCACCACACCCCTCTCTAGTTATCCCCCGACGCCGTATGTTGGGTTTCAAATTCTTTTCGATCCTTAGTCCCTCTTTGCAACAAACATACTCTTTCCGTACGATTTCTTGATTTTCGGTACTCCTCTTACTGGAATGCACCCGCGTACCAAATCCAGATTCTCTTCCATAAGTGTTATAAAATTGTTGAACCTCCTCTAAAGTTTCAAATTGTTGTCCGATCTTCGGTATTAGATCGTTCTTAACTTGCGGAGTGTAGAGTAATTCAGAGGAATTTGCAGAGGATTCTACCGGTTGTACCGGTGTCATTGAGATTTCTTCTAAATCTTTGCAATAATCCATGATTCTAAAATGAAACAATTTACAATTGGAATACAAAGAATTAAAATCTGATATAAACAAAATATGAACAAAAGGCTTAAATATAGAATATAGGAAGGCTAACAAAAAATTCGTATAGCATTCTGTTTTTTTGCAAAACCACTGGGAAAGAAAACCACGAAATGTACAGCAGTGGGAAACCAAAGTTGGAAAACCACAAAAACTCAAGATTTGATCTCAAAGCCGTATCTTAATTAGGAAGGGAACAAACTATGAACTCATAAGTAAACATTGGAGTATACCACGAAAATCATGAAATAAGCTTGCAAAACCGGATATGGGAAACCACAGTTGCAACAAACCACTGGGAAACCACGAAAATCATGAAAGCCCTAAAATTAATTTACCTCAAAGCCCTATCAGTTAAGCCAAGCCTCTGTAGATCAGCTGGTCCACTACCTGAGCTTCAACAGGGCGTGACCGGAGGGAGCCGGACGAGGGTTCTTTGTCGGCGAGGGTAAGAACTGTAGGGCGAGGTCGCGGGGAGAGGCGAGGTCGGAGAGAGGCGAGGTCGCGGGGAAGCTGAAATTTTGAACTTTAGGGCTTTGAGTTTATAACCCGTGAAAGGCAGTATCCGGACCCGGGCGGACTCTTACCCGTTCTTACATACCCGGTTTCCTTAAAAACAAGCAGCAGCCGATCTGCCGTTGGATTGGATCGAACGGCCAACGTTAGAAACCCTTACCCAATGTTAGAAACCCTTACGTTAGAAACCCTTACCTGAAGGTTACTGTATATATATATATGTATATATATATATATATGTGTATATATATATATATATATGTGTATATATATATATATATATATATGTGTATATATTCCTCTTATGCTAGCAAGCAAGATGGATAAAATTCTTATTTTGTCTATCTAAATAAGAATTATGAGATACCATATTTATTTATTTATTTTTTCATCGTTAAGGAAAATCATAATTTTTTCTTTTCTTTTATCCAAAGGGGATGTTACTATGTTAGGGCTATGCGTTAAGAGTTTTAATAGGGGTGAAACCGTCCGGTTTCTCCGAAAAACTCGGATCAAACCGATAATTTCAGTTTGAATTTTTGTAAATCGAAACCGAACCGAACTATTTTGGTTTGGTTCAGTTTGGTTTCTCCGGTTTTGGTTTGATTTCGGTCTGATTTCGATTTGGTTAGATTTAGATCTAAAATTAAAAAAAACTTCGAAAAAACTAACATGCCCGTGTCAAATGGATAAAATCCAGATTAGTTTTTATTTTAAAATATATTTTTAATTTAATTAGGCCTAAATCCAAGTTAAAAAACTTCTAAAAAAGTAAAGCTTAGTAAAATTGATATACAAAATTCTAAATCATAATAAAATTAATACACCATAAAAGATCAAAGTAAACAAAAAATCTAGTTTGAGACTTAAAAAAATCATGTATGAAACTAGATTTTTTATTTTTTAGGATTTAGTATAAGAACTGGTTCGGTCTGATTTGGTTTGGTTCCTAAGTGACTAAAACTGAAAATCGAACCGATTTTTTTTAGAAATTTCAAACCGAACCGAACCGAACCGATTAAATTGAAAAATCGGACCAAACCGTCGGTTCGGTTTGGTTTACCAGTTTGGTTCGGTTTTTCAGTTTAAATTTTCACCCCTGTTTTATGTTTGAAAGATGACAAATACGACTTCGTTTTTGCATAGCTGGAGGTTCTTCCTTATGGTGAGAACGACGCCGTTTCTGGGCGCTTCTACAGAATCCCCGGATCCAATTCAAAAGCTTTCGCTCTCGCCTCTCTCTCTCTCTCTCTCTCTCTCTCCCCCTCTCCTTTGTGCTTCTTCATCAATGGCTGAGGTTTCATTCCTTCAGACTCACGACGACGACGACGACGATAGAGACGACCTTATCGAAGCACTCGAGTCCGGTCCCCATTGGCAATCTCACCACGACTTCGACGACACCTTCGATCTCTTCGACTCTGATCCCTTCGATTTGCACCCCTCGTCTGACCGTCTCTCCCTCTCTCTGGCCCTACCCCATCAAGATCCAAATCCAACGACAGACGAGGTTTCCGAGCCCGATTCAATCAACGCGGTCGATCTCTTCGATCGCGAAAACCAGGTAAACTTCGTCATGGACTTGTTTCACCAGCGCGTCGAGCAATCGTCCATGAGACGGCATATTTTGGGTTCGGTGTCTCCGGATCCGGTTAACGAGATGGGTCCAACACGTTTGGAGCTAGATCTAGGGTTAGGGTTTGATGATGGCGATGACGGCAATTTTGGATTTGGGGTTGGGCTTAGGGTTGTGTCTGATTCAGAGGAGGATGAGACTGAATTTCTTGGGATGAGTTTGAATGCAGAGGATAATGATTGCGGATTGGATAATAATCGTTGTGATGACGATACGAGTCTGCAGCTCTGCTGGGATTCTTTCCAGCTGGAAGACCATCGAGATGCGGTTGAAGATTTCGAGTGGGAAGAAGTGGATGGTAGGGTTGATGAGCGAGAAGTCTTGAGCATGTTCGATATGGATGGAGATATGGATGAAGACTTGGATGTTTCAGTGCCAACTGTGATTCCAGCTCCAGAAGAAGAAATGGGTGTGGAGACGGTGGGTACAATGAGGAATAATTTAGAGTGGGAGATTTTGTTGAATGTTCACAATTTGGAAACGGACTTGAGTATTGAACATGGTGGCGAACTTTACTTGGGAGATCATGACACAGTGGAGTACGAGATGTTGTTTGGGCAATTCGCAGAGAATGAGAATGCGATAATCGGAAGGCCACCTGCTTCGAAAATTGTTGTTGAAAATCTTGAATCGGTTGTTTTGACCCAAGAGGATGTGGAAAATGATAATTCACTTTGTGCGGTCTGTAAGGATGGGATGAATACTGGGGAAAAAGCAAAGAAGTTGCCTTGTTCACATCGGTACCATGGGGACTGCATTGTTCCTTGGTTGGGGATTAGAAATACATGTCCTGTTTGTCGCTATGAGTTGCCCACGGATGATCCTGATTATGAGAGGAGGAAGACTCAAAGAGCTCAGTGATCATTGAAGGTAAATTCGAAGTTAAGATTTTATCTTGAAGTTTTTTCTTAGTAGTAGTTTGCTTCAATTGTAGATAGTGGCGTGGGAAGAGTTCACTTCTCTCCTTGAGGATGATGACATTATTAATGATTTTGTATGTGATTACTTGTTTAGAGCAGAGAACGGCTTGTTTTTTTCTTTGTATTTTTGGGATTACTTTGTAATCCTTTATTTTGATTTATAAACCGATTTTGTAACTTTTCCGATAGATGGTTGTTGATGATACTTGTATTGTTTAATTCTTTTTTCTCAGTCTTATATACATTATTCAAATGGCTTCCTCATGCTCATAATATGGAAGGTTTGGTTCGTGGATTAGTTGGGGCATCGTTTTCTATTTGCTGTTGTCAGAAGTATGTTTGGTAGTGTAGCTGCATTAGTAAGTTTAGGGTGAATTTGTTTCAGCTCAACTTCTGCCATATGCTTTTTCTTCTTCTTCCTTATCCATCTTGGAGATTGTAGAGATACTGGTGATTTCAAGTGCTCCTATGATCAGTTTAGCTATCTGATCAAACAAAAAAGATAGAAGGTTTGTTATCCAATTCCATGTGCTTCATTCATTGGTGTTTGTAGTAAGTTTCAGGCCAGCTGTGGTAGACACGAATGTGGTCAACTTTGTCATGTAAGATGAGTCTACTAATTTTGAGTTGTGAAGAATTTAAGTACATTGACAGATATAATGTAGCTGAGAGGGAGAGGGAAGAAGAACCGTTGGTTGATAACTAAAAGTTACCATGTGATTTATGGGTCAATTACACTGACCTCTCCCCCCGGTACCTTGGTTTCTAAAATTACCTTGACTTCTCTTAATTTTCAAACTATTATGCAGTTACCTCTCTTGTTAAATTCAATCAAAACGTTGTTAGAAGGTATTAAAACTTCAACTTTGAGATTTTTTTTGACAAAACGAGCTGTAACATAATTTTTATCACGTCCGAAATAATCTATGTTGAAAATTCCAAATTTTTCTAAAGTCGAAATTCGGACGGTCTGGGAAAAGTAATTTGTAGGCACATTTTTTGTTTTCATGGAAGAGTTTTAGGAGAAGCATGTAGATATCACTTCATTGGCGCATTTTTTGTTTCATAAAGGGTATAGGAGGAAGCCCATAGATATCGATTCTTCTAGTGTGTATGGAAAGGTTGGAGTTGACGAATTGAAGAGGAGAGAAAGCTTATGTGAGATTGTTTTGTATCAATGAAGTCTTTTTGTTTGGTCATGTGTTGCAATTGTAGCTGGACTTGGTGTCTTCCTTCACAAATTTTTGGTCTCTGTGCTTTTTATCCAGTTGCAGAATGGGGAGCGTTCGCTACTGCAATTTTCTTGTGGCTGAAAATTACAGTCTAATGAATATGCATGAAACACAGAAATAGGTATATATGTCGAATTCACATAGGTAAGTCGGGAAAATAGTTCCATTACAATTCACCTGTGTTTACACGACGTATGTTTGGCTTTTGCATTTTGTTGTGACATCTTTTTCCGTTACTTTTGCTGGGATCAGTTTTTCTTTTAGGCTTTGGATAATGGTTTACGATGACGAGTTTTATTTATAGGAATTTTATATCAGTATGAAGCAAAGATTGTGAAGATGACAGCTTCCTATGATATAAGATTAAGAAATGGGAAGTGGGGCTTTTTTTTTTTATCAACTCAATGAGTCCTACTAGAAATATTATCAGGTTTTTTGCAGGGAGCCAATTTTTAGTATTTTCTGATCTCCTTCCCACAATATGGTAGAAAAGTAGGGATTGCTTGAGAAGTCTACTGGGATTGTACTTTACCGATGCAGATTGATTATTGTTGGAGTTCAAAAACCAGATTATTGTTCCTTTATTAAAGAAAAGGTAATTGTTGGAACATGTTTTGACATGTTGTAGATATGTCTCGGTTTTGAGGGAGTGCATGTCGGCTCACTCTCGTGTGTTCTGGACTCCCACGTTGTCTAGGCCCTCTCTTGTTCATGTTATTTTTAAGTCGTGCTTGTTTTGAATGTACTTATTTTTTTAATGTAAAATGGCTTTGTTTTGTTAACACTTTACGCCATAGTTGCCGACATCAATTTGTGAAGTGACATTTTCAAGCATTGTGACAACGTGAATTTGTATCGGCTTGTCGGATCGAGCTTGACCCACGAACGAAGCAGATCCGGGGTTCCTATAGTGATGTGAGGCACTACAGGGGTGTAGTGATGCCATCTGGACGTTTATCTCGACAATAGACTCTTTAAATTCATATTAAACTACTTGTGCGAATTGATAACTGTTCTCGCGAATAAATACTGAATTGAATATGAGCCGTTCATTATTGAGATGGATGACCAGATAGTTTCACTACACGTCTGTAGTGCCTCACCTCACTGCAGGGAATCCGAATCCAAACAAAGCAAAGAAAGTTTAGTTGTTGATTTTGTGTGCAGACCGGTGTTATTTGTCTCGTATTGTAACAATACCAGCTCACTCTTGTATTGTTTCGGCCACCGTACCGGACTGTTTTAGCCGGTATCATACTGTAACATTTTTCTTTAATTTTCTAGAGATATTTTGAATAATTACACATAAATTGAGATTAAAATTATTTTATTTTATGTTTTGTAATTTATTTTCAAGTTGCGAGATTTTATTTTATATGTCTAATATATTTTTTTGTTAAAAAATATATACGAATTTTAACAATAAATTCGAAACGGTACGCGGGTACATATGGGTATACTTTTGTTTTTGGTGTACCGAAACCAAATTCCCAGTAAACAAATAACACAAAAAACGAATACGAAAATACAAAAAAATTAATAACTTGCAGAGGTCAAATTCATCATTTCGAAAATTGGCAAATCGAGGTGAATATGAATACTATGTCCTTAAAGCAAATTATGTCCTCTATATTGGTGCTAATGGAACTATTGGACGTTTACTTCTCAAGATACTCACAGAAAACGAATACAAAAGTACAAAAAAATTAATAACTAACACAGGTCAATCTTAGGATTTCAAAAATTGACAAATCGAGGCGAGTATAAATACTCTGTCCTTAAAGCAAATTATGTCCCCCACACTAGTGCTAATATGACTATCGGACGTTTGCTTTCCAGGATACAACGACTATCGACAGGAGGAAGTAACAATTCAAAACAATTCAATCCTATTGATAGACGAACTAAGAAATTACGGTGTAATCTCAAAAGATGAATGATACGTATGCAGTATATTTTTTTGATGATTCTAAATGAGAGAAGGACTCCTTTTATATAGATGTGTTGATGTCTCTTTAGAGGACATGTCTCATTAGAGGGACATTCAATCCAAACCGACACAATCTTTAAGTAAAACCTCTTCTCTTTCTTTTTGGGTCAATCCCACTATGGATTAAACAAACTCATAAGGAAAATTTATTTGGGCCTAGCTCAAAACTAAAGTTAGTTTTACTCCAAATCTTTAAAGGTTTTGTGTAATTCTTTGATAATTATTTTTATTCATCTTTAAATATTTTTGAACAATTTTCAACACATATTGTACTAATAAAAAAAATACAATCGTCGATACGAAATTGACAACTTTGATGCGAATATACATAATGACTACTGGACCTTTGTAAGTAATAAAAGCTTTTAGGGCCTATAACGCCAAACGTGTTATTTGGAAATTGGTAAAACAGCTTTTAGAGTGTTGAGTGTTGGGGCTTTCATGTCGAACTATGGTTGCGCTTTCAGAACTTGATTGATTTTACTTTTATTCTCTAAATTATTTAATTTTTGTCTATTTTTTCTTCAACAATTAATTTTTTTAAATAGTTTTTAAATTATATGACTTTACATCCAGTAAGTTCATTTTGTGACAATTTGTTAAGTAGGTAACGGGAAACCATTATCTATGATTAGTTTTTATTTTAATTTCATCAATTATTTCGTTTTTATATACTTCTCCCTCAAGTTATCAATTTTTTAGTCTAAGTAGTCCTTAAACAATGTAATTTTGCACCTAATTAGTTCATAGCCTTGAATTTTTTTTTTTTTATTAAAGATGAATTATTCAAAAGATTTATTTGTTTTTTAATTATCTCTATCTTCAATGATTTTTAATTTTTTTTCCGGTCATAATGTTTACCTTTTGAATCACTCAAACACTAAGATCAGCTTTGGGGTCACTCCTGTGAGGCAGATGAGGCCACCACATCACTATAATGAATGAACTTGTTTATACATTTTTTGAATAAATTATCTAATATGTTAGTGTTTTGGTGGGTAGTATTAAATGGTAATTTATAAAATTTATGATTTCTTGTGCTATTATAATATGAGTGTGTTTTGTCTTATGTAGTTGGTGAATTTTGAAGTGATAATGACTAGTCATGTGATACGTCCAGTGTAATGATTTTGTAAGTTAAGTTTGTTAAGTGTTTAAGTTTTCGTGTTATTTTGTCAAGTTAATGAACTACTATGGCTTAATTTCTATCAAGTGTTTAAAGTTATCTTTTTCTGTTTGGTTAATTTCTAGCTAATTTGAATTTTTAATAGTGGAATTTAAAAAGTAAAAATTATGACAAAATTAAAAATATAAATAATTGTTATAATTTGATTTTGATGATGAAATCGATTTGAAATTGAATCATAATATTTATATGACTCATGATATCAAAAATGATTTTCCGTAATTCTCAATGAGCTTTGAAAGCTCAAAACTTGCAATATTCATTTAATGATGCTCGCATTGCTGATAAGTTTTGAGAGTTTAAGTTTTGATACCTTAGCGTTACTCATAGAATTTGAATTTATGACGATGTAGTAATATACAATGAGCCATTAAGATATGAGGTAATTAATAATCCTGCGGTTAACGCCATTTCTTGTAAATCTCTATCATTCCCAACCTATATATAAACTTAACATATAATCCTAACAACATACAAATTCATATCCCCATATCTACAACTCCAAAACCTACAACTCAAGAAAGAGAGAAGGAAAAAAAAGGGAGGCATAATGATGAAGCATGCCAACTTATCTATCATGGTTGTCATGGTTGTGGCGATTAGCGCAATCGCGATGAAAGCGGGAGTTACCTTGGCTGAACCATCAGCGAAAGAGATTCTATCTGATGCTTATTACGAGACATGTAAGAGTAAGGTTGGAAGAGATTGTGGAAAAATGATAGTGAGTGACATGTTCTTCAAAAACGCGACCACCAGCGATTTCTGCTGCCGGAAGGTCTTGACAATGGGTAAGAATTGTCACATTAATCTTCTGGGAAAGCTTCTAAACGTGCCTCCGTTCAAGGAAAATAGGGGTCTTGCATTGGAGAGGAGTAGGGCAATGCTGGCCAAGTGTTCTTCAATCAAGAACTAAATTTGGTTGCTCCATGTAAGAGAGAAATAATATGCTGTACTCTTGGTTGTATAAGATGGAATAAATGGAAAAATTAATTCAAAGGAATTTTATTTTTTTAAATTGTGTTTCGATGTAGTTGGATGTTGGAAGAATTTATTTTTTCCTTATTTGGGTTTCAGTAGGGGCACGTGGAACCAAAATTGGGTTACGAGGACAGCCAAATTAAGAGATAATTATTTCACACGATAATAAAAACAACGCTAATAATACAAAATTTTATTCAGAAAGTGACGTATGACATAAAATTTATGCTTAGCATAGTTAGAGTAATCTGGCCTACACACATATATAGCAAATATGAACAAAACTTTATCGCTTTTTAAAGAAAATATACAGAAAATTATAACAAAACATCATATGAAAAAAAAAAAATTAAGAGAATCGTAGATAGTTTTCCGTAAGGTAGTTTAATTCACGTGTGACATATCTCTCTTTTTACTTGAAACTGAAAAATTATTAGAAGAAAAATAAGCCTAAATACTACTGCTCATCTATTGTTGTCACTTTTTTTCAACACTATTTTTCCCCTAAAGAGATCTCCAACTCACACTCTATATTTTTATTTTATCTTTATATCTTCAATTTTGAGAAAACAAAAACCATTTCCCAAACCATCGTCTAAAACTCTCATGCATTTAGACAGATGAACTTTGATCTTCTAATAGAGAAAAGAGTAAATAGAGGCTCTCCTCTTAATATAGACTATATATGGAAGTTTATTAATTTTCTTCATTGAAATTTTAATATGTATATTTATTCAAAAACATTGGTGTTTTATATTTATTTATATTTTAAGAACCTTTAAAAAGAATTAATTTATCTTTTATAGAAGTTAGAAAAATATAAGGTTCGCTTTTGAAGAAAAAAAATGAAGATTTATTGAGTTTTGGAGTTATTTTTTAAAAATAAGATAAGAAATAGAATATCGAGTTGGTGTTAATAATGAATAGTAAATACTTTGTAGGCGGGTCAAGATTCAGATGCTAGAAAGATAATCACCTAAGTTACGGTAGCACTCGATTCTCTCTTTCTCACTCTTGATTCATGTGATCTGTAAAATAATAAATCACCAAAGAATTCCTGCGTCGTTGTTGTGTGAAGATACTACAATAATTAAGTCAGAACTTGAATCACAAGAAACTCCCAAATCTGTGTATGTAATAATAATTCACTGTGTACCTTTCACCATGGCCGTAAATCTTAATTTATAGACTTTGTGACCAATCAATCTGTGTTCTACCTAATTTTTATTTCCTTGTTTGAAACGGATTAGAAATGTCTTTTTGTCGGCCACTAACAAGATACATCTGATTTGGACTCTCTAGAGGCTCATCTTTTACTGTTAGAGTTTCATTTAACCTTAAATTCTTCATTCTAAATTGAATTGGCATAGGACTCCTTGTCCTCATTTGAATAGAAATTTTGTCGATACATTCAGGGTTATGTCCCATCTCTAACAAAATTCTATTAATCGCCTTTCTCAGATCGATTAAACTATCAATCACCTTTCTCAAGTCGGCTAAATTCATAATCCACCCCCCCCCCCCCCCCCCCCCCCCAGCTTTGTCTGCTCGTTGCCAAGCTAAAGGAGTAGGCAACGCTATCTGAATCCATCGATCGAACCATATATTTTCTTCTCAGATAAATATTACAAACTGTCACTTGAAATCCATATAGTTGCATTTAATGCGATTGACATCTGCTGCAGTTTTTTTGAAAACCGATGCATCTTATGCTTGTTAATTTCAAATGGTTGTAAATATATTTCTCTAAAAGGTATCTCACTTTTTATGGTATTTCAAATGGTTGTTAATTATATCACGTGATCTTGAATTGTTATATATGTATGTTATGTGCATGTTGATTATTTTAAACAACATATTTGTGTAGCTTGAATTAAGCCTAAACAGGCTGGGACTCAAAGAGGGTCAAAATTTGGATGACTGATCAAATGACAATATCTACTGATCAGATGGCATTGTCTAGCTAGCGACAATAAGCATTTCTGCCGGTTGTGGCACCAACCAATCGCTTGGACGATTGATCTTAAGGAATTTTGAGTTTTAACAAGTTGTTTGTAATGCTCTGATTTTTCAAAACATCAATTAAACTTTTTTAATTTAATTTTATTATTTTACACATGAATTAAGAGAAATACCGTCTTTATTAATCTAAAAGAAAAATTGAAGCTGAGTTTTAGATGCAAATGATAGAAACACGCTTTTGGATTCACCTTGTTATTTCAACAATAAATGACAGAGCAAATAAGGATAAGACAGTCACGTGTTGAACTCCTTTTTTGTGATAATCAGGTCTTCTTGCTCGGGTGAAAACTCTATCTGCTCGTTTTCATCTGACATGAAACGCTAGGAGCAGAGAAGTTACTCCGATGAGTAATAAAACTTGGTACTAAAAAAAGAAACTCAAAGGACAACAAGCATGCAACACGATATATATATAACATGATAGGTATCAAAGTCAAAATGAAACTGAACAACAGAATAAACACGTATGTATATTATGATTTTGTTCTTTAATATTTCTAGGAATTCCACCTAGAAACTCCGAATCTTACCCAACTTATTTAAATTAGGGCACTCAGATTATATTGACCAGTCTTTACCTACTCAGGGCCTGTAGTATGAGATTATGTACTCGACTTCAATATTGACCGAGAAGGAAGGGACCTTCAACAATCCACTTAGATCAATAACTATCTCAGCCTAACTATATCCGACTGAACGTGGCATCACCAGGTCAGATACTAACAAAGCTTAACTGCTTCCCCTTAATTAGTTCAAGGACATCTAAGACACTAGTCGTCACTCTCTCGAGATCCAGAGCTATCTTCGTAGACGTCCCTGAAGTCACTCTCAACCGTATCCAGCAACTCCTAGTTGGGGTCCATTTAACATAACAACATAAACCAAACATGCAACAACACCCAATAACAATAAATAACTACATTGCCATGACGGGTCTCCAAAACCGGTTTTATATCTTTTCCATTAACGGACATCTAGGCGTCTCTACACATTTCACTAAATATTATGATAAATACTATTAAATAAATACAAATTATTTTTGTTTCATTAAAAACTTTCGGGTCAATACAAGTTCCATGTTTTGAAAAATTTCTCCATTGCCTTTTTTTGGGGGTCTCGTTTATGTTGTTTAAGAGAATCATCAATGCACAATAACTAAGAAATCATGTCAACACAATGCATGTAACACTTTTAAATGCCAAAATTTAGTCATTTTGCACAAATGTAAGAGAAAAATGAATGGATGCTATTATTAAGATTTTTTCTTAAAAAAATGCTTATTATGGATGACTGTTAGATATTTTTTTAATTTTTGATAATCTCTGTAATAATGCACTAGAGAGCTAATTTTGAAGCAGGCAGTGGCCATACTTTTACACTCGACGTCTATTTTGGTCCATACATTGGAGATTGGAAATGAGACAAGGACGAGAGATAAGATACAAAATAGTTAAAGGGATTAAGTAAGAACTTAGGAAAAATTATACGAATTTTTTAACTTAAAAAAAAATGGTTTTTAGTAGGGGCGCATGATTCCAGGACAGAATCAGGAACTTCACTACGCAGGGGCAAACCAAAATATTTAGTAGGGGGTGACTATATACTTCATATATAGATTTTTTTCCTTCTTAACAGATGGGTTTTCCAAACCTCGCCTAAAGCATCCATTTCGTCAAAGAAGGAAGGAAGGAGTAGGTTTTTCTTACAGGCCGGTGCCCATCCCTACTGGCCCCCTGGCTCTGTATCTGATCCTACCTCATGTTGCCAAGTTGATCTTTACCTTATTGATTGTCCAATAGTAGGACCATTTGTTAATGGAAACTACTAAGTATTGCTTAGTGGAAGGTGAATAATATATAAAAAGTATATGAATATCTATAAAATATGTATTGATATCCGTAAGCATATATAAATATCTGTAAAATATGTATTGATATTATGTGCATATTATTCACCGTTTGGTGAGCGGTGGTTAGCAAAATCTTTATTAATTAGGACTCATCTTTAACATCTCTGATCAAAATGTCAATTTTGAGGTGACATTTCTCATCTCTAAACAAATTTGGCATATTAATGCTTATGAAATTTAAAGAGTTAAAAGAAACACACCTAGTTTTTGTTGGCTAGCTTTATAACATTTAAAACTATCAATCTAAAATTTTTGAATAAAAAAATAAAAGACGCAGTGCTACATAAAACTTACGTACACAAAACTCCTCAAAGAACAAAAAAAAAATCTCTATAGTGTGTAATTGTACATATTTTAATTTTGTACATAAAATCTCTACATATTTTAATTTTGTACCGCAAACTCTTTTTCTTCCTTGTCCTCCTTTGCATACGTTATTGTGTGTGACCGTAAAATTACTTGGGAAAAAAAAATCATACTCTCAAAATTCTGATACCTTAGCGTTACTCATAGAATTTGAATTTATGACGATGTAGTAATATAACATGAGCCATTAATATATGAGGTAATTAAAAATCCTGCGCTTAACGCCATTTCTTGTAAATCTCTATCATTCTCAACCTATATAATAAACTTAACTTATAATCCTAACAACATACAAATTCATATCCCCATATCTACAACTCCAAAACCTACAACTCAAGAAAGAGAGAAGGAAAAAAAGGGGGAGGCATAATGGTGAAGCACGCCAACTTATCTATCATGCTCATCATCTTGGTCGTGGCGATTAGTGCAATCGAGATGAAAGCGGGAGTTACCTTGGCTGAACCATCAGCGAAAGAGATTCTATCTGATGCTTATTACGAGACATGTAAGAGTAAGGTTGGAAGAGATTGTGGAAAAATGATAGTGAGTGACATGTTCTTCAAAAACGCGACCACCAGCGATTCCTGCTGCCGGAAGGTCCTGACAATGGGAAAGAATTGTCACATTAATCTTCTGGGAAAGCTTCTAAACGTGCCTCCATTCAAGGAAAATAGGGGTCTTGCATTGGAGAGGAGTAGGGCAATGCTGGCCAAGTGTTCTTCAATCAAGAACTAAATTTGGTTGCTCCATGTAAGAGAGAAATAATATGTTTACTCTTGGTTGTTGTATAAGAGGGAATAAATGGAAAAATTAATTCGGAGGAATTTTATTTTTTTTAAATTGTGTTTCGATGTAGTTGGATGTTGGAAGAATTTGTTTTTTCCGTACCAATTTGGATACGAGGAGAGCCAAATTAAGAGATAATTATTTCACATGATAACAAAAACAACGCTAATAATACAAAATTTTACTCAAAAAGTGAAGTATGACATAAAATTTATGCTCTAGTTAGAGTAATATGGCTTACGCATAGCAAATATGAACAAAATTTTATCGCTTTTTAAGGAAAATATACAGAAAATTATAACAAAACATCATATGAAAAACAAATGAAGAGAATCGTAGATAGTTTTTCGTAAGGTAGTTTAATCCACGTGTGACATATCTCTCTTTTTACTTGAAAATGAAAAATTATTAGAAGAAAAATAAGCCTAAATACTACTGCTCATCTATTGTTGTCACTTTTCTTCAACACTATTTTTTCCCTAAACACATCTCCAACTCACACTCTATATTTGTATTTTATCTTTATATCTTCAATTTTGAGAAAACAAAAACCATTTCCCAAACCATTGTCTAAAACTCTCGTGCATTTAGACAGATGGACTTTGATCTTCTAATAGAGAAAAGAGAAAATAGAGGCTCTCCTCTTAATATAGACTATATATGGAAGTTTATAATTTTCTTCATTAAAATTTTAATATGTATATTTATTCAAAAACATTGGTGTTTTCATATTTAATTTATATTTTAAGAACCTTTAAAAAGAATTAATTTATCTTTTATAGAAGTTAGAAAAATATTAGGTTCGCTTTTGAAGAAAAAATGAAGATTTATTGAGTTTTGGAGTGATTTTTTAAAAATAAGATAAGAAACAGAATATCGAGTTGGTGTTAATAATGAACAGTAAATACTCTGTAGGTGGGTCAAGATTCAAATACTAGAAAGATAATCACCTAAGTTATAGCACTTGATTCTCTCTTTCTCACTCTTGATTCATGCGATCTGTAAAATAATAAATTGCCAAAGAATTCCTACACTGTTGTGGTGAGAAGACACTACAATGATTAAGTCATAACTTTGAATCACAAAAAACTCTCAAATCTGTGTATGAAATAAGAATTCAGTATGTAGATCTTAATTTATAGACTTTGTGACCAATCAATCTGTGTTCTACCCAATTTTTATTTCCTTATTTGAAACGGATTAGAAATGTTTTTTGATCGGTCACTAACAAGATGAATCTGATCTGGAATCTTTAGAGGCTCATCTTTTACTGTTAGAGTTTCATTTGACCTTAAATTCTTCATTCTAAATTGAATTGCCATAGGACTCCTCGTCCTCATTTGAACAGAACTTTTGCCGATATATTCAGGGTTATGTCCCATCTCTAACAGAATTCTATTAACCGTCTTTCTCAGATCGGTTAAACTATCAATCGCCTTTCTCAAGTCGGCTAAATTCATAATGATTTTGGTAACATGCTTGTAAGTAAGAGCATCCTCATGCTGCGCTCAGTAGTTTCTCATTTAATTAGTAAGGAAAAACATAATAAACTTTATTTAAGTTTTACCTCCTTCAACACTCCCCCCCCCCCCCCCCCCCCCCCCCCCCCCTTTGTTTGCTCTTGTTGAGCTAACGGAGTAGGCAACGCTATCTGAATCCATCGAACCATATATTTTCTTCTCGGATAAATATTACAAACCGTCACTTGAAATCCGCACAATTGCATTTAATGCGATTGACATCTGCTGCAGTTTTTTCGAAAACCAACGCATCTTATGCTTGTTAATTTCAAATGGTTGTAAATATATTTCTCCAAAAGGTATCTCACTTTTTACTCTTTTCTTTTACTTTTATCTTCTCTTGTCACTGTTTCTTTTCAACTTTCAACTTCCAACTCCCATTCATTGTTCCTTGTTCTTTCATCTCCCCTGAGTCCCTAGTCCCCTCAACCGTTAACCTCAAGATATCCTTCTTCTCTCTGTAAGTCTATTATATCATCAATTTCCTTTTATTTCTTGCTCGTCTCTGTTGCATTCTTGGAAATGCCCACTGGCCTTAAAATGACTCCTTGCGAGCCTCTTGAAAATGCACCGTTACACAGTTGTTATTTATTTATAGTTGAACAAAGTGAAGAGTGAACAAAGTGAGCTAACCCGAAGAAGTTTTTCTTAATACTGATCAACTAGTCATTTATGTAGAACTTCCAAGGAGTAGAAACTGCTATCTTAACCATTCTTGGGGAATTCCATCCACCCTACCATGGGGCTTCTTTTAAGCCATTCACCAAAGAATTCGACCTTGACTCCCCTCTACAAGAGTCGAAGAACTTTGATTGTCTTATTCAAGTCTTAAGGTAAAATCAGACCGTAGACAAGTTTCTTTCGAAACCTGAGAAACAAAGGTGAATTTGGGCTCTATTTTTGTCTGGGCCCTAAGAAAATCAAGTAGTCCTCTTTGACCTCCACCTATATTAATTACTATAGGGAAGCCTATTGTTCTGTAGGCCCCAAGCTAGTGGAAGAGGGGCCCATTGGGGAATTGCTCAAATAAGCATAAAACGCATGCTTGCATCTTCATTCTTTGTAAAATATTGAATTCCCATTTTTCCTCAGTGATGGGGATATACAGACAAATGCTCAAAACTCTTGTAAAAATGGAAGAATTTTGCTAGCGGTACAACATCTCAAATGATGTTGTACTCGAGCTAGATGACCCTCAAACTCTTTCTGATGGGGCCACTAGTGACAAATTACACATCCCTCTGATGCAATCACTGAAGGTGGAGCCAAATTCCCCCTCCACCCTCTCCTACATATAGTTTTACTATTCTATAGACCAACTTCAATGTAGATTTTAATCAACACATACAGAGTCGCAATGTCCATTGTTGAGTTGAGTAGGATCTTAGCAACAAGCCGAGGGATTTTGGACATCCAGTTCAACTACGATATGGTCAAATCTCACTTGTATATGTATTACCTTAAGTCCCGACCAAACCATCAGAAAATTGTTACCCATCTCCATGACTCAAACCGTGGCAACGATGATGATTTTCTAGTGGTGGTGGTGGTGGTGGTGGTGGTGGTGGTGGTGGTGGTGGTGGTGGTGGTGGTGGTGGTGGTGGTGGTGGTGGTGGTGGTGGTGGTGGTGGTAGGTAACTGGGAGTTTGCTCCAGGAAAACTTGAGAACCAAAGATTTAGTGTCCCAAGAAGCTTTGGCAAGCCCTATCAGTATTTTATTTTTTGTAGAACTCTAGATTCTCATTTTGGTGGATATTCTAATTGCTTTATTTCTTGTTTCTCTGTTCCCAGATGCCAACAACAACAAAGGAAGGTGTTACCTAGGTGGCAACCCAAGAGGGGGGTGAATTTGGTTTATGAAAAATATTTGCTAATAAAAATTATGCGAAAACAAGCTAATTTAAACTAAATTAAATGCTACAACAAACAACGCAATATAATAAACAACAAGTAAATAAAGTAGTAAGGGAGAGAGTACACAAATGATGTATAATGGTTCCGTCTGAACATGTCCACTGCCTAGCTTGGTCCACTCCCTAAGAGTCACGTGATCTACTAGAAACTTGAACGATTTTGGGTGTCACACAAACCCTTATACTATTTCCTTCCCGTTAGATTTTTCGAGGAGCTAACCGAGCCGCCGAGTTTTTACCCCCAAAACTCGATTCTTCAAGGTTTACAATCTACAAACCTCACAAATAATCTGCTGATACATATTGGTGAAGAAGATTACAACAGATTGTCTTCAACAATGCAATGGAGAAGAAGATAAATAGTGATAGTGAAGTACAGTGTATAACCTCTCTTCTTCTATCTCAATATCTCACTCAAAAATAAATACGAATTAAAACATGGTGAGAAGAACTTGTAATTTTCAGAAAATGGCACTTGGTAGCTTAGATATAATTTGGGTCGAAGCTCTGTATGTCTTTGATAAGCAACCAATCGTTTATAAAACTCCAGAAATCAAAATTGAATCTCCAAGTAGACTAAACAGGGTCTGTTTTGGTTTATTTTTTATTTTTTATGAATTATTTTGAATTCTTAAACATTATTTTTTAATTTTTAAAAACATCTCTTTGAGATGAACTAGTAATGTTGTTTGATTATTGGTTTATCTCGACGATATATTTTAGGAAAATAAAAAATTATATCAAAAATTACAAAAATACTAAAGGCAAAACCAAGTCTAAACAGTGTCTGTTTCGATTTTTTTTGGTCTTTTATGAAATTTTTTAGTTGTTGGACATAATTTTTTATTTTTTAAAATATCTCATCGAGACAAATTAATAATATTGTTTGATTATTGGTTCACGACAATGAGATATTTTAATAAAGTAAAAATTTATGTCCAAAAACTCAGTAAATCCAAAAAAAATTGAGACGATTAGTATTATCTGATTATTGGTTTGTCTCAACGTGATATTTTAAAAAAGTAAAAAATTATGTCTAAAAATTAAAAAATTCAGTAAATGCAAAAAAAAAATAAATAAATAAATTGAGACGAATTTGCAGTATTGTCTGATTATTGATTCGTCTCGACGAGATATTTTAAAAAACTAAAAATTTATGTCCAAAAATTAAAAAATTCAATAAAAGAAAAAAAGAGAAAAATTTAAAAAATTGATGTGTGTGAGAGAGAGTGAGAAAGTAGGGGGTTAATCTATCTTAGATGTGCTTTCGTACTTGCAAAAATAGATATCACACCTTAGAATCTTACCCATTTATCCCTTTCCCACAATAACTTTCCGTCCAAAATAAAGTATAACCGTTATCGATTATCGATTGTACTCAAGTGACATAAAATCAAAAGTACAGAGATAAAATCGAGTAAATTGAATACCAATTACCAAGGAACTAAAGTGAGACATTTATGCAAGTACAGAGATCATTAAAATAAATTATCCTAAAGAATAATAAGCCTAAATACTACCGCTCATCTATTGTTGTCACTCTTCTTTAACACTATTTTTTTCTAGGCATCTCCAATTTACTATTTTTGCCAAGCCATTCTCCAAACCGTCGTCTAAAAATCTCTTGCTTTAGACGGATGGAATTTGATCTAATAATTAATTATGAAGGATGAAGGAAAAAGAGAAAATAGAGGCTCCCCTCTTAATAGAGCATGAAAGTTTATTAATTTTCCTCATTAAGCTTTTAATATGTACATTTATTCCCAAAAAATTACTGTTTTTATATTAGTTGTAGAGGGATTGATTTTCTCAATCAGGACGGCAAGCTAAAAACTCATGCATTATCCAGCAGAAATAATGCTCTCAGTATGATAGACTTGTGATCTGCAAAATAATAAATCGTCAAAGAACTCTCTGTTGTTGTGGCAGAAAGACACTCTGATAATTAAATCAGACAAAGTTCACAAGGATGAATGAGATCAAGCTAATATTCTCTATTAGCCAATAAATCTATGTTAGAGTGTACCTTTTTTTGGTGAATCTAGATCTTTATTTATAGACTTTGTGACTTAACCTTTCTAATTATCTTAGGATACTGATTTCTCATCAGAATTGGAGTAAGATTATCTTCTGATTAGCCACTAATGAGATAACTCTTACTTGGTTCTTATCCAATAAGTTATCTTCTACCATCAGAATTTTATTGAATCAATACTTCTCATATTAATTGAATTGACTGTGCATTTCTCATCCATATCTATTAGAACTCTATCACGACTTTCTCGAAGTTCTGTCTCATCTCAGATTGACAATCATCCATCGCCTCTATCGGGTCGATGATATCTCGGGCCACCCTTTCCAAATGGGCAAGACATAGGATAGCCTTGCTAAAGTTGGCTGCTTGCCCAGTCATCTCCTAAGATCGAATGGTTACATATCTGACCTTCTTGCCCGAATATAATATGGATATTACCTCGTAGATTGGCAATATCCTCATGTGATCGGCACATGTTTCTTGATGTATGTACAGTTCTTCGCCGAACTAATTTATTTATCCAATGGAGATATTAATGTATTTTCTAAATTACATTTTATCCTCGTCATTAATATATTTTAAGAACCTTTAAAAAGATATTAATATATCTTATAGAACTTAGAAAAATATTTGGTTAATTTTTGAAGGAAAAATGAGGATTTATTGAGTTTTGGAGTGATTTTTTGAAAGTGAAAACTAGAGATAGAATATCAAGTTGGAGTTAATAATAAACAGTAAAGACTTTGTAGGTGGGTGAAAATTTGAGTACTGAAAAGATTATCACCCAGATATGACAACACTTGATTCTCTCTTCTCACTCTTGATTACTGCAATTTGCAAGACAATAAATCGTCAGAGAACTCACCGCTGATGTGGTGGAAAAATACTCCAATTATTAAGTCAAAACTTGAATCACAAGGAATTCTCAAATATGTGTAGGTAATAGCATGTGTACCTTTCACCATGGCTATGGATCTTAAATTTTAGACTTTATGATCAATGAATCTATATTCTGCTCGATTTTTAATTCTTTAAGTGTTTCTTAATTGGCCACTAACGAAATAAATCTAATTTGGACTCTGTAAAGGCTCATCTTTTATCGTTAAAGCTTTATTTAACGTCACATTCCTCAGTCTATGTTGAATTGGCATATGAGTACTCCTCGTCCTCATCTGAACATAACATGACCCAAAATATTTGAGGTTCTAGCTTATCTCTAACACAATTCTGTTAGCCATCTTTCTCAGGTCAGCTAAACAACCAACCGTCTTTCTCAAGTCGGCTAAATTCATAATGATCTCGGCGACATGCCTGTGAGTAATAGCATCCTAATGTCAAGCTCAATTATTTCTCATTTAATTAGTAAGAAAAAACTTAAATAAATTTTATTTAAGTTTACCTCCTTCAGTTGTCCCTAGCTTTGTCTGCTGCTTCCCAAGTTAACAGAATATGCAATGCTATCTGAATCGCACGAATAAGATATTTTCTTCTCGGATAAATATCCCAAATCATTACTTGGAATTCATACCGTTGCATTTAATGCGATCAACATCCGTTGCAATTCTTTTTTGAAAACTAATGCGTCTTATGCGTGTGAATTTCAAACGGCTATAAATATTTTTCTCGAAAAGGCATTCCACCTTTTACTTTTATTGTAGAGTGTCACAGTTCTTTTTCATCTTCCAACTTCCATTCACTATTTCTTGTCCTTTTGTCTCCTTGAGTATCCAATCTCCTCGACCGTCAATCTTAAGGTTCCCTTCTTTTCTTTGTAAGTCTATTCTATCCTCTATTTCCTTTTCTTTGTTGCTCGTCTTTGTTGCATTCCTACCCGTTCTTCCTTAGTAATGAGGATATTGAGACAAATGCTCGAAACTCCGACAAAAATGGAGAAATTTTGTTGGCGGTATAATGTCCCAGATGATGTTGTACTTGAGCTAGACGACCCCTAAGCTCTTCGTGATAGGGCCACTGGTGACAAACTATACATCTCTCTAATGAAAATCACTGAGGGTGGAGTCAAATTCTCCCTTCAGCCTCTCCTACATATATAGGGTTTTACATTTCTATAGACTGATTCCAATGCAGATTTTGATCAACACCTATAGAATTATAACATCCATAGTTGAGTTGAGTAGGATTCTAAGAACCACCCTAGGAATTTTGGACATCCAGTTGAACTACGATATTGTCTAATCTCACTTGGGTGTGTATTACCTTAAGTCCTGACCAAAACATGAGAAAATTGTTACTCATCTCCATGACTCAAATTGTGGCAATAATGATGATTTCCTAGTAGTAGTAGGTAACTAGGAGTTCGCTCCAGGGGAACCTAAGAACCAAAGATTCAGTGTCCTGAGAAGATTTGGCAAACCCCATCAATATTTTACTTTTTCTCAAGCACTATGATTTCCCATTTTGGTTAATATTCTAATTGGTTTATTTCTTGTTTATGTGTGTTCCAACTACCGACTACAACAAAAGAAGGGTTGAAGTTGCTACTCATGCCGAAGACTTGAGACGAGTTCTTACTACACAGGCCTAGAAGGACATAGTGAGCTGGGCTAAGTTGAAGTTTTACTTCGCTATACCTCGAGCTACAAGGGATACATCCATCATTCTGTTGAAGCGATTGTAGTCGAAGAGCAAAATATGGACAACATTCGTCAAGGAATTGCCTTGCCCTTTTTGAGAGAACCTATGAGAGTAACTGTTGCGCAAGCTGCTGTAGGCGCTTTTACTGCCCATGTAAGCTCTTATTCTTCTATTTTTACCCCTATTGTTATGCCCCGGTCTAAGGATCGACTCCTTGCCCCGTCCCTAAATTACTGGATGTCTGGGGACATGGTTAATACCGCTTGAACAAGATGTCATCTTATAATCATACTTTGTTATCAAATTCATTGATTAACACATTTCTTATGAAATATTACTCAATTGATGTGTTTAAGCACGACCTTTCACGTAAACATGCTAACATTCAACAATCATTTCCTTAAAACAATCTCATGCATTAACATGCCATCCTAAATACCGAGGTAAGAAGAGCATATTCAAACTCACCTTTAACTGCGTTAAATATCTTGGCTGATCACACATTTTCGTTGACATGCTCAATTCTTATAATTAGCAAATATACCGTCTAAATATCCCATTTCATAATTTCCAAATTCTAATGATTTTGTTGTTCTAAGCTTGATACATCAAGTACATACTCGACCTTCTCAATAAATATATTCTAAAAACACATCAATCAATATTTAGATAAAATATGTTTTTTGATAGCTTGGACAGGTATTTGTTATTTTGATAACTTAGATTGTTCGGATTAATTTATGCTCCCAACTAATATTTTGAAAGCTAATTCACTTTTAGGAGGAACTCAATTAAAATCAGAACCAAATTCTGTTGGACTAACTTAATCTAAATAAGAATTTATACCAGTATACACGATAGGTTTTAACCAAACTTTTAAAAGGAGAGCAAAGTTTAAAGTCTCGAGTGCAAAGAGGTGGGCTTGGACCGCAGAGATATCAGATCTCATTCCAAACATTCGTAGCGAGAAATGAGAGTGTGTACCAAAGTTATCACAAGTATACTATTTTTATTACACTAATACGGTATGTATCAGTACCAATGTGTTCTGGGGTATTGTTTAAAAAATTTCTCACAATTTAAAAATAAATCACCAAATATAATTTTTAAAGTGTAATTATGTTTTTAGTATTAATTTATGTGTAATTATAAAAAAATTAAAAATATATATATATATATTTTCCGGAACAAGTCTGGTATAGGCCGGACTACTTGCCGGACCATTCGATAAGGTCCGATGAGTTTTGGTGCGAGTAAAATTTAAGATAAGGGTTTTTTCCCGGTAGGGTACGCCATCCGTAACTGGGTTGTGAAGAAGATATCTCCCGTAACGAGGCAGGCTCTATGAATTAACATAACGCATTGGAAAACCTGGTGATGCGAAAGCGAGCCAGCTCAGTAGTTTCGATGGCGGGTAATGACTCGGATTCTCATCTCTCTCCCAACCATACGACGAACCCAGAAAATACCCCCAACAAACGTCCCAAAACCCTGACCCTAAGTCGGATGCCGACCACACCTATATCAAAATCCCACGATGATGGATCCAATTCGGAACCCCAGAGCTGTGGAATATGCTTGTGTTCGGAGGAGGGTAGTACTAAGACCATCATCAGAGGGCGAATCGATAGCTGCGACCACTACTTCTGCTTCGTCTGCATCATGGAGTGGGCCAAAGTCGAGTCTCGCTGCCCCCTTTGCAAGCGCAGGTTCACTGAAATCCGCCGTCCGCCCAAGGATGCCGTATTTCTCACCGAGCGTGTCGTTAAGGTGCCCGTTCGCGACCAGGTGAAGCCTTTCTGGATGCAATTGGTTCGCTTTGTTTTCTTTTGTTGGTTTTTTGTTGGTGTTTGTTGTAGATGTATTGGTATCAATGAAACTGATTTGGTGAGCTGTTTGGTTTGATTCTTGCTGAATCAGTGAATGCTAATGGGTAGATTATGCTTGGAATTTAAATGCGTGTGGATGAGAATAGTTTTTCAGTAGTTGCAAGCACCACCTGGTAATAATCCCTTTTGTCAGTTTATGAAAGGTTCTGGCTTTTGTGTTTTGGGAGTCTCCAAATATGAATTCTGTATGGCTTATTTTGGGAAATTGCAGTCCTCCCTATTGGGTAGAAATTTATACCATGATCTTCAATGGATCTGATCAGATCCCATCTCTTTGTAGTTTGTGTAGTGTCATCACATATGCTGATTACCTGACCTTTTTCTATTTCTTATTTCAATGCATCTCCATTCAGCTTTAGAAACTATTGATTTTGGATGAAGAGAGAGTTAGTAGAATTTGTTTTCTGTAAAAATTACTAGCTAAATGCCTGGTGATCCTTTCTTGCGCGATTGATCACTGTCGGTAATGATGCAGTTGAGTGGGGAAATAGTTACTTAGGTGGCAAACAACAGCTTAACGAAAATAAAGTTCAAAAAGACATTGAGATGTGAGGATGGTTGGCTTTCCCGTTAAAGGTTGATTGAATTAGGATTTAGGGTTGTTATGGGTTGTTCAATTCGGTCAAATGAGTTATTTTCCTTTAGCAAGAAGCTTTGAAATGGGCAGATTTATGTGCTTTAATGAAGTTCGTGCCAGTTTTAATTCATTAACTTTTGTGAAATGGTATGAGTGGTCTATTTGCTTATGCTTTGGATATGCTTCAGTGTGTGAATATGATTGTAAATCAAGTAAAATTTAGATTGACAAAATGGTTCTTGATTTTGGGTACCGAGCTGCCCACATGCAGAGGAGTCTAAAAAAAGACGTGTGGAAAGTTGGCAACAACTTTTTGTTTGATTCCTCCAGATTAACTCTTCTAAGGAGCTTGACCATCACCTACTGAGATCTTCTATTTACTCATTTGAAAGTTAAAAACAAAAAATAAAAAGTGAAAAGTTGAAGGAGCAGTTTTGGTTTAGCTTAATCCTTTCTCAAATATTATCTTGCCTGAAATGGTCGAGACTCTAGAGCTACTTGATTGGTCTATACTAATCACGCAATGGCTTTCAATGTTTTCTCATATATCTCCTATTCAATTTGAATAGGCAGCTGGATGGAGGGATCTCTATCCTTTTTGTTATGTGCCTTGTTTACTTGACTAATTCTCGTTAAGAGTAAGCCTCCCTCCTTTATCTGAACTTGGTTTCCACATTAGTGGGACCTTTAGGTTGGGGCCACTTAGAATTGTTAGGCTTATAATGCTTTCTATTGCCAACCCTTCTTATTGGCTATTGGGATAAGATTTACTGGCTCAGAAGCTTGGTCAACTACTAGTTGGCCAAGTTTGGGTCCCTGCTGCAATGCTCATGAGCTTATTTCACTTGTAGCGGGTATTGCGACCAGATCATTTTAACATGTTTGGCAAGGTGTATTGGCATGACTTGTGCTAGTTAAGGCCTCATCAAAGTGATTGTTGAAGCTTTTGGCCTTCTTATTGCAAATCTGATTTGTATTCGTTTTGAATTTCCACAATGGATGAGACTCCTAATTCCTGTGACGTTTGGTAATCGGACATGCTGAGAAAACTTTTTTGTCATTCCATTTCTGAGTGTTGTTTTGCTACTTGCAAGTTCCTTACTTGTGATTTTAGTTTCGTAAAGATTGTATTTGAGAAAGTGTGCATTACATTTTATTGTTATGCAATCATGTATAGATACAGTATGTTATGAGTTATATTTAACGAAACTAGGTATGCATTGTTTAGTTGTGGCCCATTTGTTTAGTAACCGAATATTAGCGATTAACAGTACTGACACGCATATGAAAACGTGGTATAACTTTGTTTTTAAAAGATGGCGCAATTTCATTCCTAAAAAGTGAATTCAACAATCCAAACAGGTCTCGGTATTTTTAATACTTGATTTTCATTTTCCTGTAATTGTTTTGAAAAAATCAAATAGTATTAGTAGAAATCTCTAGGTGTGGAGTTTTGGTAAGACGTATACAAAGGGAAGTGACATAATTCTTTTTAGAGTTGCGTTTTCTACAAATAAAGAAACATTAAATTATGAATTATAATAGTCTGGTTTTATACAAGCTATTCCAGTTCTTGGTACCAGAACGATCAATGATCCATCTTCCTGATGGCGTAGAGACCGGTTAATTTTTGTGCGCAATGCAAACCGACATGATTCTCCGCCTTACTACATACAGTTGTGCTATATTTGACAGACTGTTCATGTAGGACCTTGATCAGTAAACCACTTGTTAAAAATAATGCTCTATATGAGGCTTGAAAGTATCTTTCCTCCGTATTATTTTTCTTATTTTCTACATTATTCTGACCAATTTGTGAAAGACTCGGTACCCCTGTCTTCCACTAATCATGTAGCGTCTTCCACTAATCGTGTAACATGGAGACATTTCTAGGTTTTATCTTGGATCGGTATTTGACCTTCAAAACCTGCATGAAGGAAGGCAAATATCTTTATCCTCTCATGTCTTTTGTGATAACCCTTTGTTGAGTACATTATTTGGTTGTAAATTCTCGATAGTGTAGTTGTCCAATTCTCGTTAAGAGCAAACCTCCTCTTCTTTATTTGAAATAATCTGAATCGATTTAACTCAAAAAGTTTAAAGTTTTCGAATATAGAATGGAAAATTTCCATTACCTTCTGTTTTGGACTAATCAATATGAAATTGAATTATCTTTGTTCTTCCAGTATTTATCTCCATATTTATCGTGTAGTTAGGATAATATTTATCTTTTATTTCTGTAGTCTATATAATTCTTGTGTTGTATCAATTATTCCACTAATAGGAATGGAATAGCAAAGCCTTTTTCGTGGTTTCGTTTAGAATATTGGATGCACATGTGGAGACAGCTAGAAGTTCGTTCCTAAAGCATGGCATAATTTCATTCCTAAACAGTGAAATCACATGATTTTTTTTAATTCTTTATTTTTAATTTCTTTGATTGGTAAGAAAACTCAAATACAATTACCTGAAATATCTGTGGGTGATGTTTTGGTAGGACAAAATGTATAAAAAGGAAAGTAACATAATGCTTTGAGAGTTGCGTTTTCTGCATATAGAAGACATTAAGTTATAATTGTGTGTTTTATACAAGCTAAATGAAACCATGTTGATTACATGTACTGGAACGATCCCCGTTCTGATGGCATAGAGTGATTAATTTTTGCTGGTGCGCAATGTGAACTAGATGATCCTTCGCCTAGTTTATGTAGGGCTTCTGTGCTATCTTTTTCAACCTGTTCGATCAGGACCAGGACCTTGACATTAATTATTGCTCATTACTTGTCACCAAGCCAATGACATATTTTTGCCTTGTAGGTTTATCATTGTTATGGAAATGCCACAGTAGGGCCTCCTGATCCATATTCAGAAGTTCAATGTACAGTGTGTAACAGCGTGGGAGATGAAAATTTTCTACTACTCTGCGATCTTTGTGATGCTGCATCTCATACTTACTGTGTTGGGCTGGGTGCCACTGTCCCAGAGGGTGATTGGTTTTGCAAAGACTGTACTGTTTCTAAAGCTGAACATGATAAGAGTGGAACAGATTCCTACTGTGACGGGCCAATGAGTAATCGAAGCTTTGGTGAAAGACCACTCGTGGAAGAACATGCTTCTATACTTGCTGTTAGACGAGAATCCACGTTCAGAGAAGTTGAAAGACCTGCGACAGTGTTGGCACATCCAAATCATTTGTCAACTCCTATTTCTTCTGAGAGGAGAACCAACCCTGAGTCGGGTGGAAGAACACTGCGGCGTTGCCGAAATGTGCAAGCTCGTATACAAGAGTTACGTGAAAATTGGAATGCTTTCCGTAGAGGATCCTTGAGTTTTACATCCAGATTAGCTGATTCAGCTGCTGATATGAAACGGATAAACAGCAGTGGTGCCATTTTGTCTCACAGGCCAAGTCAACCGCATTCCTCTGGCAGTAATATATCTGATAGAGGCTCTTATGATGTTGTCAAAGCATGGAAAATGTTGGATGCAGCAAAGTCAGTGGAACAGGTTCATAATAGAACTGGCATTGTTCATAAAGCCTCAGAAGGTAATTTAAGCAAAGTAAATACTCCAATAGAAAAAGCTAACCCTAGTTCTAGCCTTCTGGCATCAACTAGCAAACCTGTTGGGGGTAAGGATCTTGGAAAAAATGGATCAAAAAAGGATAACAGATGTTGTTCTCCTGTAAAAGGAACTGAGAGGCGCAAGTCTCAGACAGATTTGAGGCAAAAGCAGGTTATTGTTACTACGAAGAGTATTTTGAAAACTGGTGGGAGATCTCCAATCTCTCAATCACCAGCGGACCAGATCCATACTTCAGTTCTTGTTAATGTTCGTCATGGAAATGGGGGGAAGCTAACGGAAGAAAGTTTACGTGCCCAATCAGAGGATGATTTAGTTGAGCATGACAGATCTGGTTGTTTGGTCTCTCCAGCTGGGCAAGTGACTTCATGTTCTAACACAACTTGTGCCAAGCCGGTAGTGTCTTCCTCCTACGTGGGCCTTCCCAATGGAAAAGCTAGAATGGAAAAAAGTTGTTCTGGAAGCAAGTATAGACGAGATGATGATGCCAAGAGTGAGATTCAGTCTCTTGTCAAGCGCAATTTGAAGCTTCTAACCAGAGATAGAACATTAGGTATGGATATTTAGTTTGCACTTAAAGCCTGTTAGTTTGACTGGACCATGGACTAATAGTAAAGGTATATTTAATCCCATAGGAATTTTGTCTCATCGAACTAATGGTGAAAGAATATTTAATTCCATGAGAATTGAATCCCTGAACTAATGTTGATGGGTCTGGTGGGGTTTCATATCCGATGGGTATTTTCAATTCTAATCGCAAAAGTTTCAGTTGAAGGTAGAAAAAAATGTGTGGTCCCCTTGAATTTATGGCGCAATATGATGCCCTGGGCAGTCAATAGGCTCCTGGCTCTTCCTTTGTTGTGTTTTTGTCTGTGTATCTTTGGATTACCCCAATAGTGCTTAGGTTTTTGGGATAAATATGGGACAAAAGGTTAGGGTTGTGCCCTCGTGGGACTGCTTGTCCCATCTTGAAGTTAAGCATCAGATGTTTGATTTCAAATTGTCAATTGATGTGATTATTGGATAAAGTACAAAGTCCACAATATTAAAGCAAGTGGAAATTTTGTCATGTATATATTTTTGGGGTAATTTTTCCTGTATTTATGTTTATATGAAAAAAACGAGAACACAATTTTTTTATAATTGTATTTTGGTATTGTTCTGCAAGGGCTTGTCTTACTATAGTTTACTTATTTTGACTGCTGAAGTTCGAGAAAATTTCAAAGTTACATCTTAAAAAATGTCCATTCCTTGCATGAGTTTTATTTTTGACTCTGATATATTGAATAAAGCAAGTGGATTTGATATTGTGCAGAGGTGGATGCATTTAAGGAAATAGCAAGACGTTCCACTCACTCAATCTTAGCAGCATGTGGTTTAGAGCGCCCAAAACCTGGTGTCTGTTCGTTTCCCAGTTCCGTATGCTGCCATACCAACCAAGTTGAAGCTCAACATCTCCGAAGAATGTCCACACTCATGCCTAGCTCTTGCAGAGAATGCTTTCATGTCTTTGTCAAGGACGTTGTTAACACCGTTATGATTGAAAAACTAGCTCGTGTCTGAAAGCTTCATTGAGGCTGTTATGTTGACATTATTGTTTTTGGTTGATGTTATTGTAGCCGTTATTTACCTTCCCGTAGGGGGAGGGAGTCTTGTGGTGTTAGATTATCTCTCTCTCTCTCTCTCTCTCTCTCTCCCTCTCTCTCGCGTATACCACTGCCGGGAGGATTGCTTATGTACGTAGCCGTTATTTATGCTTTAGTTATGCACGAGATCTACTGTTTCTGACTGTATATGGATGGTTAGGGAAGAAACATTAAGAGAGCCTCTGGGATGGGTTTCAGTGTGGAAATAATGTCAATTTTTCAATGATGAGAAAATTATAAGCAAATGTAATAGGCCGGATTAAATGATGGTACACGTTCTCCAATGCATAATTTTTTCTTAAAAAAGGGGGCATTAAAGACATATTTTGCAAAATACTCCCTCCGTCCGAATTTGTTTGTCTATTTTTTGGATTCTCTTATTAAGCAGACACAATTATTACTACTAATAGAATTAACTTTCCAAGACTAATTCCCACATTCTTAGCATTAAATAATGGTACGTGTTCTCCAATGCATAATTTTTTATTTTTTTTAAAAAAAGAGGACATTAAAGATATCTTCTACAAGTAAACTTAAAATTAGACAAATATTTTGAAACACATAAAAATCAAAAAGTAGATAAACAAACCGGGATAGGAAAATACACGTGTACATATATGAGTTGCTGGGAATCTGGTTCTGCATCTAATCAAAGGTAAGGCCTTCTTTCGCCTTTCTCCTTTCTCCTTTTCTCTTTTTGGTTTTATATGTCTGCAAAGTTCTCTTAATTTCTACATTTTTTTAACGAAAAATGATGTTAGATTCTGACACAGTTGAAGCCTTTGATTTGATGAATAGATGGAACATTTTGGTCACGGACTAGAAGATCAAGTCTCCATAACCATAGACGAAAATGAAATTCCTGGTTCTGATTCTGAAGATGATCTGTTTTCTTCTTCGGATTCAAAGGAAACTTGCAGCATCTATTATGCGGAAATGGTGAAGAAATCCGGTGGGACTGCTAATGTGAAGCATGGCTGGTATGGGGGGATCAAGGGATGAAATCTGTGTTGAAAATATAATGTGACAGATTCCTAACAATGATCAAGAATCCAGGAAAACATACATCTTTAGATTATGGTAAAGGAATCATAAAGTACAAAATTACCAAACTATTATACAATACGAGAATTAAAATACACAAAACGATCTATTTAGTTACCGAACCGAGTCCTGTGTTGAACACAGTTCCCTTAAGACTAAATCGCCGCCTCACCGTAGGTGTTTGGAGGATAGCTCCAGCGTCGTCTCCCAGGGCAAAACGGCTCCACGAACTAGGTCACACCTAACCTCGTTCGCCTGTTGAACTTTCTCGTGCCTGACTCTCTCTAGCTAGACAGAATTTTCGGGGGTGATTATCTACCAAAACATGGCAGGTATATAAAGACTTTTGGGGTGACGTGAGTGAATGCAATCTGAAACAGAAGGACCTTTGGATGGGACGTGAGTGAATGTAATCTGAAACGGAAGGACCTTTGGATGGCAAGCATTATTGTGACTCTTGGGGTATGAAACGCCCGAGACTCTTCAGTTGCCTAGAGACCCTCCGGTGTCCCGTTCATTTAACCCTTCAAATTTCCAACAATCTGTGGAATCATATCCCATGGTTTCAGTGAATGCAGACAAGTTTAAAATGAGCATGGTGTAGGGGTATAATATTTGTGTCATGAATAATGCGAGGAACGTAGGTGTTCCGGATACATTCGAACACATATGTGTTCGGAACTATCACATACACTTAGAGTTCTCAATAATTTATGAATTAAACGTACATCCAACAATACTGAATATATGTGTGTGTGAATTTATGTCTAAAAAATATGTTCTAGAACTTTTCCTTTGTGTGGTTTGGAGTTCGTCATGGTTGTGTAAGCATGAAGAAACAAAACAACTGAACTGTACTGTTTTCCATTATCTGTTGACTGCAACTATATATTTAGTTAGGACAAAATCAACTTTTAGCAGGTCTGTTTGTTTGTTTAGTGATCTGTAACAAGTATATTGACTAAGTTTAGAGCATGTATCTGTTTCTCTATTTTTCGACAAAATTAAGGAGAAAATTTACTTTTTTACTTTAGAAAACTATATTTTTTAATGTCTCCTGTATCAGACTTTCTACTTGATCTATTGCTGTTTAATTAAAATATTTTTTCTTTTTTTCTCTTTCATATTCAATTCAAAAAGAAATAGGAAGAAAAAATAAAAAATAAAAAATAAAAAATTTTAGAAAGGTTGCGGTGTGACTCCTTATATTTGAAGAGGTACTGTAGCATTCACAAAATAGAAATGTCATCAAAGGAGGCTGATAAAGAACATATCTGAAAGAATTGCTCCTTAAAATAAAGGAAGAGGACTGAAAGAAAAGCTAATGTGGATGCTATTAGACCAACAAATTTGAAAAGGAAAAGAAAGGCGTAAATAAACGAAAGTGATCTTCACACACCCTTTTTAGCATCATACAGACATATACTCTTTTTTTTTGTTTTTATTATGTAAAGTTACTGATGTGCCATTCTATTATATAATCTTTGTTCATTTTTTGTGTTTAAATCATTGTACTACCCTCACAATTAACTAAAAGTAAATAATCTTTATCTTTTGTCTTTATTTAATTTTTTTTGTATTTGTTATTTTTGCATAATTTTTATGATTTATTTGTTGGTCTCGGTGAAAGAAATCTAAAAAGTGTAAAATTATGTTCAAAAGTTAAAAATAATTTACTAAAAACAAAGATAAGTCTAAAAAACGATGTTTTGAACTTATGTTTTGTGTTTTCTGAAATTTCTCTTAGCTTTTAAATATCATTTTATATTTTTCTAAAATCTCTAGTCGAGACGAACTAAAAATTAGCAAAAAATTGATATAAAACAAAAAATTAAAATTTTCTCAAATAAGGACAAAAAAATTAGACAATAATTCAATAATTACTAACAGCTAAATAGATCATAAATAATTCAAAAATTAAAATTTTTTGGAATTGTATGAACAACAAATAGTTGTATGTAATTTTTGTCAGAGTCTTTCTTTTATTTAGAAACTATTTAGCCCATAATAATTACTAAATTAATTATCTGATTTTGTTTTGTCCTTATTTGAAAAAATAATTTAACTTTTTTATTTTGTATCAATTTTCTATAGTTATTAGTTCCTCTCGATTTTAGAAAAATATAAAATGATGTTCAAAAATAAAAAAAATAAAAAACAAAAAAATAAGGTCAAAATAATATTTTTTTTAGATTTTGTTTTAGTGAATATTTTTAACTTTTGAATATAATTTTATACTTTTTAGATTTTTTTTGTCTAAAAAAACTAATAAATCATAAAAAATAATGCAAAATAACAAACAAACAAAATTGAATAAAGACAAAAAAATAAAAATTATTTACTTTTAGTTAATTGTGAGAGTAATATAGTAAATTTAAATACAAGAGGAATACAAATTATATAATAGAAGAGTATTTTAGTAATTTTATATAATAAGGACAAAAAAAGAAGTGCACGAGACTAAAAAGGGTGGGTGAAAATCAATTCCCTTAAATTGGTTTATTTTTGTTAGCTTTGGTTAGAAGATTCAACGTTCCGGGTGTCTATCGAGAAAGACAAATCGGTAATTCTAAAAAAAAATATCCGAATTCAAAAAAGAATTTTGTTAATGTGTGTCCTAAGGACACATGATAAGGATTATTAAAAAAGACTAATTAAATTTATTTGTATTAAAAATAATAAAAGTCATTAATGTCTTGTGCAAGTATTAGAGTAAGAGAAAAACTTGTGTTATAGTGAGACCAAAATATCTTTTTTATATTTTTCTTGGTGTTACATTTTTATTTTTTCTTTTCTATTTTTTATTTTTTTAACTATCTCAAGTGTCTTAGATGAGAAAATAACTTCATGAGAAGAAAATTATGTCCAAAAACTAAAAAAAAGTCATTAAAGACGATGAATAAGCACAAAAAAATTCTATTTTCAAATTTAGTCCATTATTTATAATTTTTTTGAAATATTTTGTCAAGACAAACTAATAATTCACAAAAAAAATTGACGAAAAATAAAAAATTATAAAAAAAATTCACATAAATAAAAAAATCAAATAAAAAAATCAGGCCTGAGGCTGATCTGAGAATTGGAATGTTTACAATCTCTTTTACCTTACATTGCTAAAGCTGATGTGAAATAAAAATACTGATGGGTAAGTTTTCTGGTGCAGTCGCCCCTCTTCTGTCCAGCCACGGGGAACTTTAATGTGGGTTGTGTTTGGATCATGTGAAATAAAATGAAAACTCTTCTTCATTTTTAATTCTTTTTTTCATTTTCTTTTTAGTTTATGCCATTACTCTTGTGTGCCAAGTTATTTGCTCATGTGTTTTTTACGAGATAATTTAGAACTGCACATATGTAATGAACCTAAATTTTTAACAATAGATTAAAAATGATTTTTAATTATTTAATCACTTTCTTTAATTATCAAATTTTGGATTTGGATTTGGATTTTTGGTCGAGCGCTCAAGCTACCTTTTCGCATTCTGAAGGCAGTTAGGATTTTGAAGTCTGTTAATAGGGGGTCAATCTTAATCTAAAAATAATTAATGGTTTTGATTACACGATTATGAAGTATTTTATTATAAAAACATAGTTAGGATTCTGTATTTGTTCACAAAATCACTTGAATCAAAGAATATTGTGAGTTTTCGAAGTTCTCGAGAGAGAGTAAGAGAGGAGGTTATGTCCAATTTTTTTTCGTCAATCAAACTTTTGTTCTACTCATTTCTTCATCAGTTGAGGTAGGGGAGGTTACCTCTAACCCTTAGGTTTTCATTTTTCATCATGAATCGCATGATATAGGGTCTTAATTGCATGTTAATGTTCTGTTTGAGCCAATTTTACAGAAACCCAAAAGTTTCAGGTCTATAAAAAATGAAGGGTCGCTCGAACGAGCTATGACTGCTCAAGTAACCTGATCTAATTTCGCAAAATCAGACAACTATTTTGAAAAGTCAAAACTTTTTTCAGAACACGTATTTTGGTAATTTGCTCGAGCGAACTCTTGCCACTTGAGCGACTTGTCATTTTCCCTAAAATAAAAAAATAAAAATTGCAGATTATAGATTAGGGGCTCTATTTCAAACTATTTTAATAGATCGCACAGGTATATATTGACATTACTTTAGGTCCACGGATCCCCTTGGGATCTCATAAGAACGGGAGAGCCTGTGTGACCATATTTCGATGTTTATTTGTTGTCAATGAGATCTATGGATTTTAGTTTCATACTTGTTATTGTTGAATTTTTGGATTAGTGTAGTTGTGGTTGTTGGATTCCTGAATAACGTGGATATGTTGGATAGCACCAAGTTTAACTGGCGTGCTACCCAATTGCCGAAATAATTGGCATCATACAACCGTCGTGCTACCAGAGTTGTTGTGACATGATGTAATCGTCGTGCTATCGTTTCTCAAATAATATGAACTTGTTGTCACTTTGGGGTTACTTGGGAAATATCTAGAAATTACGTTACGGATACTAATTCGAATTCTACCAGAATAAGAAAGTGATGGTGTTGAGTGTGCATTATACATAGTGGAACTGTATAGAGACAAGCATACATTGATAGAAAATATTGTAAAACCGGTTTGAATGACCCGTCAGGGCAGTGTTACTATTGGGCGTCGCCCGAGTTGTTACTGGGCGTCGTCCCATGTTGTTTTTGGGCGTCGTCCCATATTTAAGGACCTCAACTAGAAGTTGTTGAAATGGTTGAGGGTGACTTTCAGAACATTTGTGAAGGCAGCTCCGGATCCCAAGAGAGTGATGGACTGGTCTTAGGCGTCCTTGAGCCGATAAAGAAAAAACGGCTAAAGTTAGTTAGTACCTGACCTGGTGATGTCACGTTCGGTCGAATCTAACTAGGCTGAGATTATTATTGACCTGGGTGGACAATAAAGAGTTCCTAACTCGATGGGCCATCATTCAATCCGGGTACATAAGCTCAAACTGCGAGCCAAGGGTAGGTAAGAACTAGTTAATATCAAATGAGTGCTCTATGTTTAATAAGTCGCGTAAGATTCAGAGTTTCTGGGTAGAATTTCTAAAAATGAAAGCATAACATACTTAACTGTTACTTTACTGTTCGGTATTATTAAGTTATTATTTTGTCTGTCATATATCCTGTTGCATGCTTGTTATCCTTTGGGTTTAGTTTTCAAGTATCTTTTTACTTAGTTTAATTACTCATTAGAACAACTTGACATTTCATGCCAGATGGACACGAGCAGATGGAGTTCTCACCCCAGTAAGAGGAGTCTATTGCCATTGAAGAAGAGTTCAACACGTGATTGTCATACCCCCTAATTCCTCAATTGTTTAGTATATTTTGGAATAAGTAATCTGAGCCAAAAGGACATTTATGTCATTCTTCATTTCGCATCTAAGACTCAATTTCAACTTTTGTGCTGTTATTCACTAAAGGAGAAATTTATTTTAATTCTTATTTTGCAATTTAAATAAGATGACACGGATTTAATCGTAGTTCGAGAAATTAGGGTCCAAGAAATTAGGGCGTTACAAAATATGTTTCTATGAGGTAAAACATAAATAAGAAACGCAAATATTTCAAAATACATTAAGTGAAAAATATTATTTTTGTAACATAAAAATGCATTTTTTGCATAAATTTAATCATAATACTACTCAAGTCTAATTTGATTTCAATATTTCACCTCTAATTTAAAAATTATTTTATACTCTCTCTCTCTCTCTCACACACACACAAAATTGTGTTCATTTTGAGTTTGTGTCAAAATACAAGTTCACTTAAACATGTCATATATATTAATACTAACTCGACATATTTAAAATTGTGTTACATTCAGGTTGAAGCAGTTAATACATATAAGTACTAACCAAACCAAACCAAACTGAGCCTTATGTCCCAAATCAATTGGGGTCGGCTACATGAATCCTTTTCCTCCAAAGAGTTCTGTCAAGTGCTGCTTGCTCACTTAGCTCTAGTAGACTTAAATCCTTGCGCACTACCGCATCTAATGTCAATTTGGGTCTTTCCCACCCCGAAGCCTTGCTATGCAAAGCTATCCTATCCGCTCTCTTAACTATTGCATCCGTAGGTCTACGATAGACATGCCCAAACCACCTAAGCCTATTTTTCCTCAACTTCTCGTCTATAGGTGTTACGCCTACCATCTCGCGGACTGTTTCATTTCTAATCCTATCTCGTCTAGTCTTACCACACATCCACCTCAACATTCACATATAAGTACTCAAATTTAAAAATATACAAAAAAAAATACACATGTAACAATTGTACACATGAACAACATAGTTAATCTAATAACAAAAATAAACATAATTTTAATATTATGATGATTGCATAAATTATAAATCCAACAAGATTGACAAAAGAGAAAAGTGTAAAGAGTAAAAAGCAAAAGGCATTGGATAGTGATAATCTTATAGTACAATACACGTAGAGATTAAAGAGCCAATGAAATCAAATTGGCATTTGAATGAAAATGAGTTCGTGTCACACACAGGTTAATCACATATAATTAGAGTTAATGGGTCGCGACGCAAACATAAATAATATCAAATAGTTACTTGTGTATGTATTGAATTATGCGAGTTGATCAATTTGTATTCATCCAATTTATTTTTTGTATTATCGGGTCTTTGTCATATTCCAATTATTTTACTGCGTCGTGTTTAAAATTCTCACCCGTAATAAACCAAATTAAAAACAATGTAGAAAAAAGAGAACAAGATTATTTTCCAACTTTTCATGGCTTTTGCTTTCGAAAACAAGTGGAAAAAATACTGTTGATAGAGTAGACCCTTCCACTTAAACTTTAAGGAATCAAACAAAATGATTGAAAGTTTGGTAGGGAGCATATTCTACAGAAGATTTTATTCAAATAACCTTCCTATTAAAATCACCGACACTAGATATACTTTAACTAGATTCAGGTGTCACACTAGCTATCTTTAATAGCTGTGTATCTCATTTAATAAAATGATTAATTCGGATGATCAATTCCACTGTTTGTTACCGAAACTCAATCAAAGCAAATACATAATCTTGTATGAACAAACCCCAAACAGAAATCAAGAGCACGCAAATAAGAATCGAAATCTAGGCAACAAAAAAAAGATATCCTTTTCATGGCTCAAAACTTCCAATAGCACAGTGAGTAATTCTGTCCTGAACAAATTTAAACCACGAAACGAGTCTTTTGCCAAACCCAATTGATTCAAAACACTTGTGCATGAAATCAACTGTGTTTGAAAACAATATTTAAATTCATACAGCTTCTTTACAAACAAAAACTCAGAAACAAGACCTTATTGCAAATGGAGAGGCAATCTAGGGATCCACATAAGACTTGGATGTTCTGAAATAGCAATAACATAAAATGCAAGTAGCCTTCCAAGAATCCAAATCCCAGCAAGTCCACAGTATATTTTCAACTCACTGCAAACACAGCGGTAAATCAAATCTATATTTGCAAACACTGCATTTGAGTTGATATCACCCAACAATGGCAGGGTAGCTTCTGTACAAGGAACTGAATTACCAAAATACAAACTGACATTAATGCATTCCCAAGCTGCGCCTCTCTTGTGCTTCTGGATAAAGCTCCTACCATAATCTTCAAGAATGCTGCCTCGGAAACAAAATCCATCTCCGGGCATATCTGTAAAGAAATACAATCTCTGAATCTGGAGGATTTCATATAAAATGCAGCCTGTCTCATAAAGGTTCATGTACTCTTCAATAGTTCAGCGGATGGTTGCAAACACTCCTCAGGGTTGGCATGAAAGTAATCCTCTTCTTTCGGTCTGTCGGGAATCACCAACCTTTTAGTAGGGTTTCCCATGCGATCTGAATGAACTTCCTTAACAGCAGATGAAAATTCATCCCAGCTTAGTGATCCACCATTATATTGGTCTATCAGATCAACCAGAAGCTTTCTGTCCAGTAGAATTGTCTTCTTAAACCCAAGGTACCTGGATTTCAATGCAGCAAAACACTCCGTTCAAAAAATGCTCTAAGTGAAGAAAAACGTCAGAATCCAGAAATACTAGAAAACAACCAAAACAGAACCCATAGGTAGAATTGTATTCAACCAAAACCATAAAAAACTTTTCTAACTTTATCAACCTATTTATCTACTAATCACCACAAGAAAGTTCAATAGCAAGGATTTTGAAGTGTGCAAAATACCACAGCCAACCTGCCGACCTGAACTGACCCATGCCAACCCAAGCAGTTTGAGAGAGTGAGTGGATTGGGTTGTGCAGGTGAGACGCTAAATATGTTCCGATCGATTGAGTGGCGGGTCACAAATTTTTAATCCGCTTTTACCCGACGCAACCCGCTTACTTCTCATAATTTACACACTTTAAGAAGTTCCTTTCACATACAATTCTTACCCTTTAACCTTATCAATAATTACAGATCTCAGAATACCCTTTTCCTCATTTCCTTTTCTCTTCTTTTGTTTTTTCAACTTTATTGTCCTCATTTTTAAAAATCTTGCATAATCTGTTCTAAATTCTGATCTATGCTCTCTATAGTTTCAGTTTTTATAGAAAAATTACACCAACCTGCCCAACTAGCCGGGTTCAAAACTGCTCAAAAGTCAACCAACCAGCTGGTTTTGCCCATGCGTTGGTTGGTTGCATGTTGAGAAAACCAAAACTCACCAACAATGGGGTGCGTGGTAACAAGTCTCAGCCTGCCCAAACCCGACCAGCACTCATCCCCAGTTTTAATGGCAATATACAAAAATTTCTTCTTGGTTTGTCTATGATGATCCTTCAATAATAAAAGTTTCAGAGTGGAGCAAGAGATCAACTTGCTTTTGGCTGGTGTTGCTACTAGCTTCTAAAAGAGTCGTTTACCTTTAAAAGAAACGTGAAAGCGTGTACAGAAAAATGGAGCAAAAGGTCAAATCTCTGATGATTATATTAGCCAAACAAAATGACTAGGAAATTCAGCACATCATCTTGCCTGTGCAACAAAGAATGGTAAATGAGCAACGAAGTGACAAACGGTACCTGCGGTGCCCTTCGACCACTTTGGCCATGTTTCCATCATATGTAGGGACAAATATATCACTCTCCAGGGAAACAAGATAATCCAATGCTGCCATTTGGGATGAGTGATTCTGGAAAAACCCAAGGTCTGATGGCTCCAACAGAGTCTCCTTCCTCACCTATTAAAACATAGACATATCACATATGTAACGGTAAAAAAAAAACTAGACAAGCTAATTTTGGCTTTGTATAAGTGAGTCACTGACCAATTTTGGATAAGCTGCAGTAAGACTAGCCATTCTTCTTTGTCCACCATATATTTCTCCAGCCGCAATGTAAATCTGGATATTACGATCAATGTCTAGTGCTTTTAGAGTAAGTGCAGTTTCCTCAGGGGTCAAAGGGCACAAACCATCTTTCCTCTTCAAGTCAGAGTTTATAATTTTTTCTTTCCACCACGGGTAAGCATATCTGCCAATATAATGGAGTTAGCAGAAGGATGGAAAATGAAAACCTAATTTCCCTACAGCTTAATAGTCCACCGAGAGACACACACCTCATTCTTGTCAACTCATCTACCTCCTCATTGTTGCAACCCTGAGTACATCCAGAAAATGCTAACATGTCCATCTCGTATCGGAGATGAAGTACTAGGAAAGGACCTTTTTGCTTTAGAAGTCGGATAACCCTTCTAGCTAACTCCTCTATCTGAGATGTGAATCTGAGAGAACCAAAATTGACTCGGCAGCGCAATTTCTGAATCTCCAAGGGTTGGCCATTATTGGCAAGCCGGGCATCAGTTCTGTTCAAATGCACAACTTTGTACTTCTTTATCAGAGGAAGAATCTGCACGCAAGCAATAAAATAGAACTCTCTAACTCAATAAAAATGAGTCTCGAAGAACGAAAATAATATAAACAACGAAATGCTACAATATAAACCTGATTATGATAGTAAGAAACATCAGACCAACTAATGGGAGCCATGGTATGGATCTTTCCCAGCTCAACTCTCCTCTTGAGCCTGGGAGGCAGCTCTTTCAATATCCGAATCTCATCTCTCAAGGATGCAATGAAATGATCGACATCAAATATGTCTTGAAACTCACTGTCATATCAAGTAAAGCATCCATTCTAAGATAAGAAATACAGCATCATGAATAAGAGAATAACAAATTATAATCAGGGATCTTCTCATTCTAAGAGGTTCTGTAATTTCAGGTGCATTAAGGGTTTGCCCATTTACACACCTGGGATCAGCCCAGAATGATGTTTTATCTAGCTCAGGAACGACTAGGGTGACATTTAAATATCTTGCAATCGCGACCATGTCACAAATCTGTACATGCAGAAAGACATGGAATTAAGAAACCCTTACATCTACTACAATAAAGTTAAGTGCTGATAAAGACTGGAAGAAATGACAATCCTCTACTTGGTTCCTGAAACAAAACACTCACCGCTGCCCTCATTTGATTGAGCCCTCCATTGCATGAGACCATCAGGTAACCATTGTTGGCATAAACTCCTAAGGGAACACAACCGATTCAGATTCAACACAACCAATGCAAATTTTACATGCAGAGACTAACATTGAAGGAGAAACATCAAACTTCAGAAACTCGAACAGGCTGGCATACGTGTAAACCATGAGAAATGTAAAAGTAATGCAAACAAGTTTCGGTGACTAAGAAGAGAAATGACTGGAAAAGTTGGAACAATGAGTCGACGAATCAAGGAAAATATAGAGGAGTCTAATGTGATAATTAACAGACAAAAACATTCGGAGCTAAGATAGGAATTTCAACATGCCTAGACTAGATCTCGTGGACATTTCAACTCTCTTGTAGAAAATAAAATCACTTACGCAAAATCGTGCATAACACAACCTGTTCAAACGTGAAACCAAAAAAATATGAGGTAGGAGTGCGAGAAAAAGTGGTGAATCTGGTGATACAACTCTGCAGGCCACACAAGAACTAGGTGTCGTCGAGGATACGGCTTTCAAAACACCAAAAGCTCAAAACCCTGCTGTAATCTCAAACCCCGAAAAATCTTCTTATTTTTCGCCCTTATTGTACTGCAAACTTACTGGGCAATGGGCAGCAATACCAACTACAACAGACCTAATCCCTAGAAATCATAACCACATCTTTCTTCCTGCCACACTTATGACGGTACAATAGATGTACCTGCAAGGACTCAAACAGGATCCAAAGATTTCAGCTTTGGAGATATGAGCTTCTATAGTTTGGAGGGTGTGAGACCTTAAGATTTCTAAAAATATTGGGGGTGCAGTTGTGATTTATCTATGCCCCATTGGATCCATTCATCGTAGGTAACTTCAGCAAAATATGGTCTATTTCGGTTTTCTTTATACTGAAGAACACATTTGGAACAATCACCAATTACTCTCTTCGTTTGGCGAACAACCAACTAATATTTGAAAGATTTGAATGTGTTTTCAACATAAAAAAAACATGTGGCAAGAACAGAAAATACTTAAATGACTCTATTTTGTACGCCTGCGTATAGACAAATATAGCAATTGGTAACTCACTCTTTGGTGGAAGAAGCACTCTCGCCGGAGCTGCAAGCACAGGATCCTGAGATGAACAAGAAGGCCAACCTTTCAAAACCCTAGGTCCCCAAGTCTCCCCCAATGCCGTCAACTGCACCAAACAAGTCCACAACAACACCGACGACGTAGCCCTAATCATCCACAGCTTTATCCGAGGCCTTGAAACTATGGAACTCTTTGCCTTCTCCACTCTGCTCTCACCCACCGTCTTTGTCCCCATCAAAACTCACCTCTTAACTCTCTCTGCTCACTCCTCTCCCTCTATCCTCCAAATGTCCACCTTCTCTCTCCAACCATTTGCATAACAAAACCCTTGTCTCCTACAACAGCATCATTCTGATCACAAGACAATCAACTACGGAACCGGACTTCTAATCAACATGGCTCTAGCTAAACATACCCTAAATTGGAATATGAAAGGCCTAGATTGACACCAAATCGATCAAAAACGAACTCCGAGTGAACAGTGTCCAAGATCCGAAATTGCAAATAATGGAAACCGAACCAAATGCAATCCCTAATCGAGTTGAAATCTCACAACAAAAAAATCACCACAAATGGAAACAATACAAGTAAATTCTTCTCACAAACGTATAAAAGAATCAAGAGAACCTTCGGTTTCCTTTCCTTAACTAAAATTTTCCTTTTTTTCCTTAAATTGCACACAAGATCTCTAGTACATTACCACAAATGTACGATCTTTGGCGATCAAGCAAGCCCCAATCCCGAAAAATAGAGCCACCAAATTGGATTGGATTGTTAGTTTTGTGAAACAATTTGAGTCGAAAGACTCTTCAGATATGTGACGTCACTTCCGGCAAGAAGGCGCCGCGACACACCGTAACCCGACAGCTCCAGTGGTGGTCGACGGCGAAAAGAGAAAGCACAGAAGGAGGAGAGGGCGGGCAGAAAGCAATGACAATGCCCCGCCGTGGGTGCATTTATATGCACTCGCTTCAAGATCGTGGTTCTAGTTCTCTTCTCTGCCGACACTCCCACGCTATCACCATGATTTGACAATTCGTTTTTTATTTTTCTTTATTTGTTCATTAGGTTAATTATATTTTTATAAATTCATATATACATATCGTCCAAATTCATGTATACATAATCATCCAAACTTGGTACTCGTATTATATTCGATGTTGACTCCAATGCATTTTCAAGAATGCGTTAAAAAAAATTATTATTTGTTTTTTTAGCTCAACTAAGAGAATTTTTTTTTAATTATTAGCATGTAAAGTTCAAACTCCAAAACGAGAGATGAACAGTCACATAAAAAGTGAAATATTTTTTAATAGTTAATTTAGTAACAAATTTATATTCGAGAAGCACAAAGAATTCAACTACGTCAAATTACACTACTCTCCTACTCTAACTGCTATAAACTACAAGCAAAAAACGCTAATTACAACTATAGTTACAGCTATATTTAAGCTACGTACTTTAAGAAAGAACAAAAGACAAATATGAAAACAAATAAGTTTTTCAGAGTGTCCGAAAATTCCTTCTCTTTTATTGCTACTCATGTTTATAGATAACCTTCAACACTTGGTCTTTTTTTTTAGTCCTTAATTTCTACCTTGAATTTGAAGTACTTCTTTTGCTCTCAACATAGGACCAGATTATGGTTGTCGTGCTTATCCATCTTCTTCATATTTTCCTCATTTTTCTACATCCATTAGCCACTTCCCTTCGTATTTCATTTCTCCATGTGCGGAAATGCATAGCAATTTCGTAACTGTTCATGCATGCAAAATATCATCGCCTCGAATCTTTTGCATATAGAACCCTCTAGTAGTTAATTTACTGCCCTAAAAGTCCAAACGACGCCGTTTTGTTATCTTGTGCCCTTTAATTGTGTGTGCGCACATCTATCAAGTAGTGTCACATGTCTATTTCTTATTGATGGACAAATTAGGGAGTAAATATACCTCTCGTGCCAGCATAGTTTAAGCCTTAAATTATGTCGATGGACATTTGAACCTTTTGCTTCCCACCATTAGGAAATCGTAAGTAACACAACTGCTCATTATTCCTACTTCTGTAACTTCTCATTCGACCTCTTCGCATTCGCTTATAAATTGCGCACTTCATGCTAGCTACATCATTCATCTTCCAACTCTTGTTATTATGGGGACTCTTGAATTCATTAACCATAATTTTGAAACTCTCTCTGTCACTGAAACCAATCCTCCTACGGCTACTGAAATTTTGAACCCTTTGAACTAGACTTCAGGTGACTGGATGGCAAACTTCTCATCCATGATCCCCGTCCAAGGTTCAGCCAAGATATTTCACCAGTTACTCCCTTTTTAGCCATGATCCAAGTCATCATGGGTGGAACAAAACCTCCTAGGGTTTTTTCATCATTTTCGTTTGAGAGTGATAAACCTTTACCATCCTACCTTTGCCAACACTGACATCCACTTCAATCACATGAATTCCCTATACTCTTCTTCTTTTCACCCCAACTTTCTTGGAGCTGAAATTAGGAGAGACATGAAATCTTTTGGGATATGATGAACTCAAACAAGAGACTGAAACTCAAAAGAATGAATAGTCTGATAAGGTCCATCGAGTTCATTATCCCTCCGGGTATACAGAATTTCCAAAAAATTGTCACCTCTTGAGGATGAATTCAATTGATTCAAAAATCTAACCAACTTATATTACGGTCGTCCAAAGTTCTAGACTAACTATTCAATCTTTTTCACTGACCATGATGACCAAGTGAAAGAACTCAACAAACTATTGGTTGCCTTTACATTCCCTCCCTTAGAAGTTTTGCTTGAAGCGATTCCACACCTCAATTTTCTATGGGCTTGTTAAGTTGTCTTTACTTCTAATGTCGAACTAACAGTTTTCTATGAGATTCATACTTTTATCACTCACCTTCCTAACCTTCTAAACTGGTTGAAACTTTATCACTAAAGCAATCCTTTCAATCAAGTTTGGAATGACGATCACAACATGAAGGATAAACTAGAGCACCTCCACTTCAGAAACATAGCCCTTGAGAACATGTTGTTTGACTTGCTTGCGAACGTTTCAAAGGCCCTTTAAAAGAGAAACAAGAGTGTATTGAAAAAGTTCTCCGTCAAATAGACAAACTTAAATGTGAGGTGAATAGAACAATCTTGGCCTTTCAACCTCTGATCAATCAAATATTCGAGTACTAGGCCAATGAGGAGAACAAGAAGAAGAAAAAGAAATTCCTTGACTTTACTTGGAAAAAGTTTCGCCTTCTAATCACTTGGATTTTTGCTTATTACTTCAAGGTGATTACCTCCGCTATCGATGGGAGACCTTAATGGCTTAGAATGGGAGTCGAAGATAAAAGTCCAAACTTTTCTTGTAGGTGTTGGGTGTCTTTTTCAATTGTGTTTCCCTTCTTGCAGCTTAGTTCCGTTTTAGTTCTCCTTCCCTTGGAATATGTTCTCAATGCTAATAAGCAAAGGCGGAGTTAGATTGAAATTTGGTGGCGGCAAAATTTAAACACGTATATGTTCTAAGTTAATCATCCATAACACCAAAAAAAAAAAAAAAATACATGTTATAAAGTTAATCTTATCTAAAAATCAAATCATAATATACATATCCTATGAATAAGGAAAAAAATAAAGCACAAATACCTAATTAACACACTTAATAATTAAAAAGCAGTAATTAGTAATCACATAACTAACATTCAGTAATAAAAAAGGAAGCCCCAACATCACACTCTTTTTCTTGGCGAACACCACAATAATAAAAAAATTAGTGCATAATTCTGGGACACCGTCATGTGGAGCTTTAATACTCTCTATCATCATATATTCATTTATGCGGGGCTCAATATTAAATGTAGAAGCACTCACATGAATATATAGTGATTGAAGGTTTTAAGATACCACGTGAGATGTCCTAATACCACTAAATAATTACTATTACAAACCTAATACAAGTCATTTGCTTTGAATTGAAGCAGTCATTAATTTATTAGATTTTATTATGGCAAAACCTAATACAAGTCTTTTCGTCACGACTTTTGCTGTCAATTTCACCCTTAACCAGTAGTAACCAAGTAGCACCAAATAAGAAGTATAATTATTGTGTTTCCATTACCTCGCATGCACCCTTTGTGGTACCATTAAATAAGGAGTGACGAGCTAATTTTATCACAATTTCTTCACCTAACTCTTGAGCAACATGGCAGGCAATGACATTCCACGTTCACTTCTGCATAGATAAACCATTTGGAGGAGACGCTCACCGAGCTTGCTCTTGGCTTAGAAGACCGAATGAGGAAGCAATTCCAAATGATCTGGGGCCTCGAGATCCGTCCAGACCTTGATGAGCTCGAACATGAGCTCAACTTCCTAAAGGCTGTAATGACCCGTTGTAGACACTGAAATTTTACACCACTTAATTGTCATTCAATTAGTCAAGACAAATAAATATTCTTGATTAATTAAAGTTAAAAAATTAAAATATAATCAAAGCTTAAATAAATATTGGGTCCTCAAAATTATGTGGGCTCGGTCTATTTAAAAATGGATGGAGGCCGAAATAGAGAGATTTGCCTAAATTGGCTAAATGGTTATGAATTGAGCTAGCCCAAAGATGTAGGCCCACTCTAATTCTTTCTAGGTCATTAAATAAATAAATAATACTTTTATTGTATTATTTATTTGAAAAGGTAAATCAATAAAGAAACATTTTCCAAATTGAAAATGCTCTCTTCTAGTCTATAAATAGAGGCTCTCATTGTGAAGAAAAGGACCCCCTGAGTCAGAAGAATTCTCTCAAGCTTTCGAGCGTTCTTTAAGCCTTCTCTCAAACTCTTACGAAGAATCAACAAGCATTCAAACAAAGCTGATTGGTCTACAACTCCACTCAATCGAGATCAAGCTGCTCAAGCTCTCGATCAAGGTCATTGCTTTGATTTCTTTATTCAAGAAGTCATCAACCGGTTTATTCAACCACAAGCTTCAACAGCCATTGGATCGCCATCATAGTCGGAAACCGAATCAGAGGAATCGTTTTTTCAATTATGAAGAACATAATAGAGATTGTATCCACTTTACATTTAAATTAATAAAAAATTATTTTGTGCATCTTTTTCTCGTCTTTGTTACAGGACTCGATTTTGTGTGTTACACCGTAATTTTTAATTGATTTAAATAATTTGAACATCTTTGTATTTTTACTCCATGTGTATAATTTTTATTCGTACGCATGCCTATGTGTGTTATATATATTATGTGTTTATAATATTTTTTCTTATTTAATTTTTTCTAATAATAGTAAGTACTATTTTTAGTTATATACACTTATATACTTTATATTCTAAGGCTTATTATATATTTATATTTTTTTCAGCAGTATATATATATATATATATACATATACATATATATATACACACACACATACCCAATGTCACGACCCGATCCGGGAAAGGATGGGTTAGTGACCGGCCAGTGAGTAAAAATCACTAAGGCCTTACTAATGATAGTCGAATTACCATGGAATAATCAAATTACAGGTATCAAAAACTTTAAGATTTTGAGCATATAGTAGTATATTAACAGTATTGTCAAAACTCAAGGAACGTGCACAACTATCAACATACAACCCAAAATATCATTACAATCCCATATACAGCCTGCTCAAAAGATACAAGAGTTACTATCTATCCGAACTGTATATTACAATATATAACAAGTTCTTATGAACATCCCAAAAAGAACTACCAAGTCCAATGTCTTCTAAAGTTGGTTTCCTTGCTCACGTCAACCTGACATGTGGTATAACAACATCCATTAGCAATGCTAGTGTGAATTCAAACATACGTTATTCACAGGTTTGCCATATAATTCTATCAAAAAGCAACAGTATCAGTATCAGTATAATAAGGCATCTCATGAATCATTGATAAAGCCATAAGAAGCAGCGATTAATTTCGTCTTCTTTTAATATGAAATGCCAAGTTTTCATTTTCAAGATTAATAGTTCAACGGCTGCCAATTATTCGTAGGTGGGAGCGACCCCCTTTTATATATTCTTGGTATGACGTCAACCACATAACCGCATTAGCCACGGTAACCACCCAATTCCTCATCTCGCTATATTCTAATCCCCTAGCAGATCGGAGTACCGTTTGGAACATTTAATTCACGTATTTCATCCATATTCCTTAGTTTTTATATGGCTTATCAAAATCACGAGTTTTCAATTGTAAACATGCTCAAGACATCTCTTAATTCATGTATTGAGGATAACACATGCTTTGAATACTTTAAACGATTTACAAGTAAACATCGTATGCTTGAACTCACCTTTTTAACCGAGTGTTGTGAAAACTCTTTCAATCAATGTTCACCATCAATTTGATCTCCTATAGTTAGATAATCATAAATCTTAGTAAGTTATCACCAAGTGCGAAGTAGCTTTTAATCTGTAACTCTCATGGTCTAAACATGACCATTTTTCAATTACTTAACCTCATGACTTAATCGGGAGTTTCGGAGCCCCGGTTTTGCTAACAAAATCTCCCTAAAATTCCCCTTATAATGTTAAGCTAGATAAATAAGGCCTAACATATGATATTCATCCAAAATCAAATGAAATTCTATTCTGTTCTACATCCGGTCAATCGGACAACAGGGGCGGTCAACCGGAGACTGACCAGTGACAACCGGAGGTCGATTCTATTAGTTATTAAGGGTCTCGGGATATTGTGTCCACCGATTTTGGTTCCCCAAAATGCCTCTTATTATAATAAACTAGAAATCCAAGTCATTAGATGGGTTAAACATCAAAAAACAAGCAAACTTCCATTTTATCCATCTGCCGGTTGATCGGCTAGAGGGGGCGGTTGACTGGGGGGGGTGGTCAACCGGGGATGGTCGACTGGTCGACCCGCCACTGCTTAGTGACAAAGCAGAGCTCATTTTTCTCCATTTTTTATTCTATAATCTCTAATGGTACCTCAATAACTCCCAAAATAGTTGAAATCATCATTCTAGGGTCCTAATTCAATAGAATAGAGATCGAATTTATACCTTTTGTTGCTCAATCTCAACTTTCAAGTTTCAAATGGATTGGCTATGGCTTCCTCCTCCTATCACTGTCTTCTTCCTTTTCAATGGTACTGATTCTTTCTTAACCTTGCCTCATTTCACAGACCATCTTTCTCTGTCTCTCAGTAGCCAAAACTCAACGTAATGTGAGATTTGTGAGGAACAGATGGTAAGAAGAGTTGGGTAATTGACACCTCAACCATGAGGTGTCCTCCCAAAACCTTCTGATGCTCCCACTTCATTCATGCATAAGCTAAAATTTTCAACGTATGACAAGTAACCCACCAAAGTAAGAATAATCTAGTGTAGGCACTCCTCAATAGCTAGGTTACAACCTAGGTTAAATTACATCATAGGTCCCTCAAATTAGTATTCATCTCAAAAGCTAAACTGAATCACAATATTTCTCAATTAAGTCCCTCAATCTAAAATTAATTCTGACGTATACTCTTATCATTTCACTAATCAAAAATTTGAATCTTTAATCTTTCAAATTACGGGTCGAGTCCTTACACCCAATCTCTCTCTCTCTCGTCTCCTCCCTGTCTTCTTCCCTACACCACCACACACACCCCTCTCCTGTCACCGTCCCCTCTTCTGCTACCCATCAACCACCTCTTATCACCACCTGCAGCTACCAGCCACCCCTATCAACCATGGCTATTTTGCTCCCACCCGTCGATGCTCCAGAAAATCCTTCGAACCACTAATCTTGTCCTTTCCCTTTCCCTATAAAAGGAGCTCTCCCTTTCACCACAACTCACACCATCATCCAGAGCTACCAAGAAGAAGAAATTCTGTGGAACCGAGCCGATGTTTGAAACCCGACCAAACCTCCGTCAAACTCCAAACAGATCGTAAGCCCCTCCTCTTGGATTTATTTTGAGTGTTTTTGTACGATATTAGCCTTAACGGAGTTTTGTCGGAGAAGAAATCACGAATTACAGACTGCCGAAAAATTTTCCAGGTTCGAATTTCTATCCGAAAAATCGGATCCGCGACCGGATTTGCTACTCGACGGACTTCCGAACGAGATTTTGACTGGAATAAATTATTTTCTAAAATTATGATTTGTATCCTATATTTTTTATAAATTACAAATTATACCCATGTGATATAAATGTTAGATTTATTTTATGATTATTATAACTAAACTTGTTATAGTTTATTATAGATTTAATTATTTTATCAATTATCATTTAAATTAAATTTTAGGAAAATGTCATTTCAAAACCTTATGCCTTTTCAGTTCCTTACCTTTTTACTATCTTCAAAAAATCATAAAAATTATTATAAACTCAGTTTTATAAGTATGTTTATCTTACGACATGTGTCATTAAGTATAATTTTATGATTAACTATTAAATTTTTATTTATCTACGCATCCATCTTATTATTATGTGATTTATGTTTAATAATTCAAATATTAGTCAAGCATGAATTATCATGATTATCATTGTGATTGTTATACAGGACGGTTTAAATATTGATACTCAGGGTGTCCTGTGGATACCCGAAAGTAAACACACTGGTAATGTTATACGATTAGTGATTGTGAATATATTTCGTGGAAATATTATGCGTGCGTTGTAGCCGTGATAAGACATGAGCCGAGCTTTGACTTTAACCAGAGGGTGTGATAGACCCAAGTTTTTGTATCACACAAACGTTGTAATTTAACCGTGTTGCGTTTAGCCAAATTACACTTGAGCCGAAGTTATATCTAGTCCCATCGTGCCCTTTCAACCCAACAATCTTCTAGTGTAAACTTTAAAACTCATACTGTTCCGGCACTGTAACGACAAGATATAATAGTAGGGATAGCGTATTGATTGGGAATATGACGATTGAGAGCAAGGCGGTTGGGAAGTATCGGTTGGTCAGGCGATCGGGATCGTTATCTTTCGGGAGTACCATATTGGACTTTATTGATTTAGAAATGTTGATTCGAAGTATATGACGAGATCATTGATGTTAGAAAAGTCTATTCGAAATAAATGACGAGGTCATTTTTAGAACAGTCAATGAAATTATATGACATGGTCATACTTTGAAACATTTGATTCAAGTCAAGGACTCATGGAACGTTTGGTACTGATATTCCTTGTGATAATTACTCTACTGATTTCAATTACACTATTTCGATTCAAAGCATGTACTTATCCTATTGCATAATTAGACCCTAAATTATTTCATACTCTAGACACTGCACATCATGTTATTTTGCTAAAACATTTAAAAAAACTTAAGGGTAGGGTAACTTATTAAGTATAAAAACTCATCGCGCAACTTTTTTCTGCCCTTGGTGTTTCATAATCAAGTACTGATGACGATGGAGCCGGACCAAAATATGCACTGTACGACAACACTTATCCTACAAAAGACCCAGTGGAGCCATAATTCACCTAATTTCGTTTAGACTGCTCTGACTTTAATTTTAAAGTCTTTTTGATGTAAAATAATATCTTTGGAATGCATTTCAACTGTATCATGTATTAAACTCTTATGGTATTTCAGTCACTTCACTCTTTTTAATAACGTGTTCGAAATTCGGGACGTTGCAAAGGCCATGATTACACGACTGAAGGCTCAACACATCCTCACTAACGCCGGTATTTAGGCTCTATGACCAGTTGGCTTTCATTTTTGTGCATGTAAATGATGTGCTTATGTAGTTCGAAGTAATCTACTTATGTCATTGAACTTTTCATTTTTAATTTGATCTCTTTCATACACATCCTAGGGTATTTCTTTTGCACAAAGATGTAACGAATAGACCTGCAGTTTGCTTGAATATTCATTTGTTCATTTGCTTATATATTTTTTATTTTTTGGTCTCATCAAACCAACAAAATATTTGACTACGTCTTATCTTGACATCTTAGACCAATCAAAGAATGTTTGGCCACTTAAGGTAATAGTACCATGTTGCCTCATGCCCCATCTGCAGGTTTTTTTTTCTTTTTCTCTAATTTTGGCGGCTACATGAGACATGTATACGCCTGGCAAATGACACCTGATAAATAGGTATCTTTTCAGTCTCCTCACCCCATGTTTGTGTATACATGGTGTCCATTCATTTGTTTCTTCATTTTTTAAGCGGTTGGGTGCGCTCATTTAGCCACCTTCTTTTTGAATTGTTTCACGCAAATGTGCTTTTGCTTCAAAGAATCATCATGGCCAACTCTCCAAGATCCACACTTTCTTCTCTCTTCTCTATCGATGAGGATACTCTTCTCACCCTGGCTCAGCTGGACCAAATCTATGAGAAAGTGAATCAGCTTAGTAAAGAACTATGGGCAAAGACAAAGATGGAGATGGACCCACTCATTGGTGCCCTAGCCTATTGGTATCTTCGAGCGAAGACACTTGAACAAGAACTGAAAAGATCATAACCTGCCCCAAAGTTGCTAGGGGTGTTTTGTTTCGGTCGATTTTTTTAGAATTTCGGGTTGGGACTTCGAAATCACTTCAAAATCGATTCGATTTTTTACATGTTCTGGTTCAATTCAGTTTAGATTAATTTGGTATTTCAAATTGGTCCGATTCAGTTCAATTGGATATTGTATCATTTGGTTCGGTTCGGAGATATTTAGTGAAAACCGAGACCGAACAGATAATCGATTTTTTCCCGAAAAAACTAAAACCGATTGAACAGGCTTATGGACCGACCGCAGACTGAATATTCCAGGTTTTTTCAATTTTTTTATTTTAGTCGATTTTTTGTATCACCCCCTACTTAACACATTTGTCTTGAAAAAAGATTGTGTTAATATAAGTTTCAAACACATTTTTGTCTTGAAAGAAAATAAAATGTAACCTTAAATCGAATCAATTTAACTCATTTGTCTCGAGACAAATGCCTTTCAAAATCATATCAACTAGTATCCGATCAATATGATTTTTAACACAATCGCCGTTTTTTATGAGCTCTATAGAATAAACGGTTTAAATAATCAAAGCGAGCAAAAAAATCCAACAAATAAATAAATGAAACCATCCAATCGATTTTAATGGATGAAAAAGGATCCCATTCCTTTGAAATGCACTGAAAATGATCATTATGTTATTTCTTGTCGTAGAACTCGTAAACAAGTATCGTTATGGTAAAAATTAAAATGGTAATATATAATCACAAACACATTGAATTTGAGATAAATATTTTTAAAATTAGTACGCCAATTTATTTTTTAAGATAAATATATTTTCCCATTGTATATTTCATATTTGATCAATATAACATTTTGCAGGATTAATGTTTCTTACTGAGACCCTCTTTATCTTAAATTATTAGATATTAATATCGATACTTTTGTTTTTGCAAAATTCTTAATTCTTATTAAGTTCGTGATAAATTTTCCGGATTAAGCGTATGTCTTAAAGAAAATAAAAAATTATGACTAAAATTCACAAAAAATTAAAAAAAAATAAGGTTTTCAATATTTTTAGTATCTACTAATTTGATTTTTTAAATTTCAATCCATATGTTGATATTGTTTCAATTCTTCTTCACGAGAAGAATAAAAAATAGACAAAAAATTACGAAATATAGAATAATGTTTACCGTCTTTTATAAAAAAATAATTTAATCTAAATTAAACTTTTAGAAAAATAAACTACTTTGACTATTGAAATGAGCCCAGACCTAAATATCTCGAAGCCAACAGCATGGTTTTTATCGTTTCAGTTATCCTCCTAGAAGTCCCTGCGTGTCACTCTCCCTCCTCTCCTCTCTCTCTCTCTCTCTCTCCAATCTGATGCAACTCCGACTAGTGATCAGATTCAACCGAACTTGCATCCATCCTTGTTAATAATTCTCTCTCTCCGTCTCTCCGAAACTCCCTGCCCCTAACAATGGAAGCGACGATCCTCCCGAACAGGCCCCCTCTCCCCAACCCACCAACAAAGCCAACACCGCAATCAAATGCACGGTTGAAGTTCGACAGAGAAACTGTGCCTCTCCCTCCGCCTCCTCCTCCTCCTCCGTCATTGCCATTTGAGTCTATTCTCCACAATCTTCTCCAACTCTCTTCACCATCAGTATCCAACACAACAAAGCCCCGCAACCCCAAACCCATCATCAAATCACTCCAAACAACCCATACGCCGTTTCCGTCTCTACCTACCTCTTCAGATTACCAAGGTAATGAACAAAACCATCCCAAGAATCCCAACTCAATTTCAATCCCAATTACGGAAAACAGCAAAAAAGATGTTCAATCGGCTGATGATGTGCTTGGTTTTATGCCACTGAGTTGTAAGTTGATGCTCCATTCTATTCTAGAGCAGCCCGTATCTAGTTTGAATCCTTTCTTTGATTCTGTCAAGTTTGAAATAATAAAACTTGATTTCTTCAGCCTCTTGAAAGGTTTGGACCTTTCGGGCAATTGGGGAAAAGCTATTTTATTGTTTGAATGGGTTGTGTTGAGCGACCACAACAATTTACTAGGCAATCAGGTTATTGAACTAATGGTTAGGATTCTTTCAAGAGAGTCGCAATATTCCTATGCATCCCGACTGTTCGATTTAATTCCTATCATGGCGTACTCGCTTGATCTTCGGGCATATACGACTATACTTCACGCGCATTCTCGCTCTGGGAAATACGACAAAGCTATTTCTCTGTTTGAACATTTGAAGGAGAAGGGACTCTCTCCAAATTTGGTTACTTACAATGTCATGCTGTGTGTCTATGGGAAGATGGGTGGGTCTTGGAATAAAATCGTGAGCCTTCTCGACGAGATGAGAAGCAGAGGACTCAAGTTTGATGAGTTCACTTGCAGCACGGTGATTGCTGCTTGTGGGAGAGATGGCTTGTTGGACGAAGCAAAGAAGTTTTTTGCCGACTTGAAATCTCAGGGTTATATTCCAGGAACATTTACTTATAACTCTTTACTGCAAGTGTTTGGGAGGTCAGGGATTCATTCAGAGGCTTTAGGTGTCTTAAAAGAAATGGAGGAGAATAACTGTCCGCCTGATTTGGTGACTTACAATGAGCTTGTGGCATCATATGCGAGGGCAGGATTCCTCGAGGAAGGCACTGCACTCATCGACACAATGATCCGTAAGGGTGTAATGCCAAATGTCATTACATATACAACAATATTAGATGCCTATGGAAAAGCTGGAAATGTGGACAAAGCTTTGAGTCTCTTCAACACGATGAGGGAATCTGGTTGTGCTCCCAATGTGTGTACTTACAATGCCATTCTTGCGATGCTAGGAAAGAAGTCACGATCAGAAGAGATGATGGAGATTCTCAATGATATGAAGTCATGTGGATGTGTCCCTAATTGTATTACTTGGAATACTCTTCTTGTCATGTGTGGTAATACAGGACTGCACAAATATGTGAACCGAGTTTTCCGAGCAATGAAGAGTTGTGGTTTTGAGCCTGATAGAGACACATTTAATACTATGATAAATGCATATGGCAGACGTGGGCTGGGAATTGATGCTACAAAAATTTATGATCAGATGATGAAAGCAGGGTTTACTCCATGTGTTAGAACTTACAATGCACTTTTAAATGCCTTGGCTCGCCGAGGGGACTGGAAAGCAGCAGAATCAGTCATTCAAGACATGAGGAAAAAGGGCTTCAAGCCCAGTGACACGTCTTACTCGTTGATGCTCCAATGTTATGCGAACGGAAGATACACAAGGGGGATAGAAATGATTTCTAATGAAATTTACGATGGTCGTATCTTTCCTAGTTGGATGCTTTTGAGGAGCCTGGTTCAAGCAAATTTCAGGTGTAGGTCACTGATGGGTATGGAAAGAGCATTTCAGGAACTGCAAAAGAAAGGATACAAACCTGATTTGATTATATTCAATTCTATGATTTCAATTTTCGCATGGAACAAGATGTATGACCGTGCCCATGAGATGTTGCACTTGATCCAGAAGAATGGACTGCAGCCAGATCTTGTGACCTACAACAGCTTGATAGACATGTATGCCACGGCAGGGGAGTGTTGGAAAGCAGCAGAAATCCTCAAAGGAATGCAAAACTCTCGGGGAAAACCAGACCTTGTTTCTTACAACACTGTCATCAAAGGGTTTTGTAGGCAAGGTCTCACGCAGGAGGCTGTAAGGATTTTATCAGAGATGATAACTCAGGGGATCAGGCCCTGTGTCATCACCTTCAATACGTTTGTAGCAGGCTATGCAGGGAAGGGATGTTTCACTGAAGCAAGTGATGTCATTAGTTATATGATTCAGCACAATTTCAGACCCAATGAGCTAACCTACAGGACTGTCGTGGCTGGATATTGTAAAGCAAAGAAGTACAAAGAAGCAATGGACTTTGTCTCGGAAATCAGGCAACTGGATAATTCGTTCAACGAAGAGGGTGCTTTGCGAAGACTTAAGTCTTATGTTACGGAAAGTATGGGGTCTATAAGGACTGATACTACCCTTTCCAGTTGGGACTCTGAATTACTCAGCTTCTGATGTGCCAATTGACTGTTACACCATTCTGATCCCCTCCCAGCTCCGAGATAATGTTGTGATTGACTGCTAGTTGATCTCACTCTTCTGTGTATTTATTTTTATCCAAATTGATCGGCAAAAGGATTACTTTGGGGGCTGCGCAGTTAGAATTCAGATTGGACTCAAAGAGAGACAACTTGCATTGTTGCGTGTTGTGCAGAAAAAATGTGACGAGATAAACATAGTGTAATGTCATAAAATGCACTTTGTCCTGAATTTTATTTTATTTTGTTGTTGAAACACGAATTTTATTTTATTTTATATAGAGTATTCACCAAATTTACACAAAGTCAGCCACTTGCAGCCGGGCATTCTGGTGGTAGCGGACTTGGCCTTGCAATTTGCAAAAGGTATTTTATTACTGTATTCTTAACTTGGGCAACCTTAGCCTTACTTTTATTACTTTTAAGTAACTTACTATCAATCATCTAATCCGGATTTGTTCATTGTGCTTACCTTCTGTTAAAAGAGGCAGTTGTAATTAGGATTAGCATTACAGGAAATGCTAATGCTCTAGTAATTACGTTTAGGAACACACTTTACCCTTTAATTCCAGGATACTTAATTTAGTGATCCAAAAGTTATTCCAGTATCTGTCCTTTGTATTTCCGTTCCAACTTTTAAATGGGTGCTCCTCCACATATGCCTATCACCTGTCCATACCATTCAAATGGGTGATCGGTTTCTTATTATCTTCTATAGTAATACCAATCTTATATGTTTATTGGAGATATGATATCCTCTTGAATGATCTTAGTAAGTTCATCAATAAAGGCGAAGATGGTAAGGACTTAGTGGGAATCCTTGCTCTAAACATATCATACTGGAAATTTTTAATAGCTATCCTTGATGTAAACAGGTTTCTATGGAAAATTATTTTCTCTCTTACTACTGTTTCTGCACTAGGCAAGGCTCCATTTGTTGTGTAAGTAGCAAAATGTTTTCCAAAGCATCTCTCTCACCTACCTTTATTGATCGTATTTGATTTTCACAAACATCGTTCCATATCTTAATCTCCTCTCAATTGCTCTCTTCCAAAGTTTATTGCACGACTCATATGTTCAGTACCACCATGACTGTTAGTGCAACTGGATATTACTTTTGCTCTATGGTGGAACTAATGTGTTTCCTGCATTCGTTATGCCTCTAAGAAACCAGGTTTGTACTCAATTAGTAGTTGAAACTGCACCTTATCAGCCAAGTGCTTTGAATCTCGTCATCTATGAAGCATGAACATTTCGTTGAAGGTGGCATGTTGTGTTCTCGTCAGGCGCTCTTAGACGCCATGGCTCTTCCGAACTTGCCTTGTTATGGTGTAAACAGAACGTAAAGAAATTCTAAGCAGTTTATTAATCACTACTTTCTCTCGCTTATATCTATGTAAATGTTTTCAAATCTTTACCTGCATTCAATCAGGTTCAGTGAAGTCATTGGAGACCTTGGGGTGGATATTTTATAGAAATTTTTGACAGTTTGTTATTTTGGTCTGATGTGTTGTACTTGCGATAAGGTTGTACTTTATATATTAAGTAAGGTGGAGGGTTAGTAAGATCGATGGCGAACAAGGGACTTCTTCTGCGCCTTGGATGCGACATAACGACTGTTAGCTTGGCCTATGAGTGTTTGCGTTATGTAATGCCGGAACACAAGGTGGTGTTTATAGATGTATCTATACCTATAGATAGCTATGAAGTTGCTATCCAGATGCGTGAATAAATTTGCGAAACGTCGTGAAAGGCCATTTATAGTAACACCTACAGGGAATACGGCCAGACAGAGTAGTAAAGGAGAATTGTTCAGTTGCTCAAAGGCGATTAATGTACTCTGCATTCGTAATAAATGTATAGTCACATAAACATTTAGCGTGAGGCTTAGTACATCTATAATGAGTATAAAATAATAACATTATACTTCTTCTAAAGTTGGTTAACATAGTTTCAGTTCTTAATCTTATAATCTTAGTTCAAGCTCTCCTTATAATTTTAGTTTGAGATTTTGCAGTGCAACACCTTGTAATGTGCATGTGGTTTGGGCAAAATAACGTTGTTTTGTCCGTTTTGCTCTTAAAATTACGTCGTTTTAATGTATTTTGATATCACTTTGTGGATCAAGTCAAACGACAAGATCTCGATACCAAAATGGATAAAACATCATTTTACCGGCACCACATCCTCATTAAGGAAGTTGCACTTACAACCCTAAATCCTTTGTTGGTCAATTTGAAGCTTGTACTTTTATTTTGGTTTCAATGTTGTTCTTTCATCATTCATCTGGTATTGTTGTTTTTGGAAAACTGACAAATTTCCTCACAAATTGATTATATTACTTGTCCACTTCTTTCTTTCTTTCTTTGTTTTCAGTCAGTAACTTCTTTCAAATTTTATTTTGATCAAGTTAATTCACTGCTTTTTTTTTTTTTAATCTTGAGAGTACTAATAAGGATGAATTAAGCAACAATTAGGCTTCGTTTGGCCCAAGGAAATGATTGGCTTTTGGATTGTTTAAAATTAAATTTGTGTTAATATAATTTTCAAACGCATTTTGTCTAAAAAAACATGTAACACTGAATCGGAATCAATTTAACTCATTCGTTTCAAGACAAATGCTTTTTAAAATCATATCAACTAATATCCGATCAATATGATTTTTAACAAGATCAACGTTTTTTATAAGTTTTATACAATAAAAGGTTCGAATAATCAAAGCGAGCCAAAAAGAGCGCACAAATAAATAAATTGAACTGTTCAATCCATTTCAATGGATTGAAAATGATCTCATTCCTTCTGAAATGCACTTAAATGATCATTACATTTTTTTTCCCTTTTTGTAGAACTCGTAAACAACATGCTAAAAATTATAATGGTAAGATATAATCGCAAACATGCTTGTTTTGTGATAAATATTTTTGCGATAGGTACGCCAATTTATTTTTTAAGATAAATATATTTTGCCGTTGTATATTTCGTATTTGATCAATATAACATTTTGCAGGACTAATGTTTCCTATTGTGGCCCCCTTTGTCTTAAATTATTGGGCGTTAATAGTGATACTTTTTTTTTTTTTTGCAATTTTCTTAATTTTTTTAAGTTCGTGTTAAAAATTTTGAATTACGCATATGTATTAACAAAAAAAAGTCTAGAAAATAAAAATTATAACTAAAATTCACAAAAGATTCACTAAAATTAAAAAATTAAAAAATAAAGTTTTTAATAATTTTAGTGTAGTCTAATTTGAATTTTTTAATTTTAATTCATATGTTCATATTTTTTCGATTCTTATTGAAGAGTAGAATAAAAAAACACAAAAAAAAAATTGAACAAAAATTTAAAAATATTATGAAATATAAAATCACGTCTACTGTCTTTTGTAACAAAAAAAAAATTTAATCTAAATTAGACTTTTAGAATAATAAACTATTTTAACTATTGAAATAGGTCAAGAGTCCCTTTCTAGATACCAGAGAGGAATTGATTGCAGATGAACATGCCCACACTTAATATCTCAAAGCCAAGAGCATAGGTTGTATCATTGTAGTTATCTCCCCCCCCCAAAAAAAAAAAAAAAAAAAATCTGATGCGACTTCAACTGGTGCTCACATTCAAGCTAACTTGCAGTCGTCATTGTTAATGCAAGAAGTGTTAGGGTCACAAATAATGCATTTTCCGATCTCACTACAGTTCTACTCTTGTGCTTACTTAAGGGTGAGAACCTTTCTTTTTCTCCAATCATGTATCTGGAGCATTCATTGGTAGAAGACCATATGGAATCATTCGTGTTTGCTTTTAGTCTCATGATCCCTGCAAGAAAACATTTTGTTTTTGGTACCCATATCCACTCGAGTACTCTTGGTTTCTTTGTTTGTCTTTTGGTACAATTTATCTTAATGACGTATAGCATTTGTCAAAGACTTACTAGGTCTGAAGAAATCAAATAAAGTATTTTTACTAAAAGCATTTGAAGTAGCGAAGGTGTTGAAAATAATTCTAGGTCGATCTTCAAAACCCATTTATTTTTCAAGTAATGTACTTAAAACTTTTGATCCTACAACAAACTTTTCTAATCCAGCTTCCTTTTGTTTTAATGCCTTTTTATGATGAGTAATTTTACTTTTCAAAGTAATAGCTTCATTTTTCAAATATGCAACTTTCTTTTTGAGATCGATATTTTTCAAATAATGCTCTTCGATTCATTATAAAGATTTTTAAAAGCATTGTAAATATCATCATTATCTAATGCATCACGATTATCAAAATCACCATGCAAATCATAATTATAATTTATAGATGCAACAAAACCGGACTCACTTACATCGTATTCAGAGATTTCTAACTCATCTCATCCTAAGTGGCTAAATCTTTCTTTCCTTTTTGTTTGCTTGGCAATTGGTAGCTATATGTTTAACTTTATCACAGTTGAAACATTTTCTATTTTCTTCTTTGTTGGTGTATTTTTGATCACCTCTCTTGCCTTCTCTCTTTCTCATGGTGAATCTCTTGAATTTGCTTGTGAGTAATACCATTTTCTCGTCATCTTCTCCATCCTCATCTTTGGCGGAGACTTGTATATTGAAGGTATATTTACCTTTTTCTTTGGAGACTTGGATATTAATTTGCGTTGTCCACTTTTCGGTGACGTTTCCTTGAATTGTCATCGGTATCCGCTATGATTCAGTACTTATACTTTGTTTGTTTATAAGGCCAACTCCTCTCTTACAATCAACCTTACCGATACACGGAGACCAGTTTGCCTTCTTGATACATTTGAACCAAGCTCTTAATAGCCTTACTTAGCTACTAGTGCATGCAGAGTAGTACTAAAAATAATGGTGAAGTATAATGTTGTAAATAGTGTCATACCCAAATAACAGTGAACAAACCTAACTGATATTACAGTGAATTTGACTCACTCTCTTACAAAGTAGGATTTGTGGTTTGTGATTTGAGTTCTAGAGATATTACAAGTGAAGCGCAAAACTCAAACATAGAGAGAAAATATATACAAGTGTAAAGTGTTTTCTGCCGATCAAAAAAATATCTTGCAAGTTTCTTTGCCAAAGTGTTCTATTAGTAGTTGGTCTTTAGAGGAATGGTGCTTGAATATATATAGAGTGTTATCCAACATTCACAAGCCCCCAACAATAAATTCCTTTGTCTTTTCAATGGTTGAAAATATCACCCTCCGTTTTTTCCTTAAGCTACCAAAATAAACGCAGAAGTCTTGATTTGCACTTTATGATCACAGATTGTGGCTTAATGTTTACCAAGGTATCCATATATGGACAAAATAAGAAACGTCTAGAAATTTGATCACAATTTGTTCACCCATCAAGTAAGTAATTATCTCATAACCATGTAGATAAAACCTTTTAAGTTTATAATGGAAGAAATGGATTATATTAGAAGAATTAGAACCATTTAGCATGTGGAATTGCCTGCTGGTCGTGGACTTGCTTGACCAAACTCCCAACCAGACTGTCGGCCAAACTCCAATCCGGATGGTGCAGGCCTTGGAAACATGAGATACTATAAGGGACCTCTATTTTGGTTTGTTTTGGGCTTTCAAAGGAACGGATTGAATCAATCTAGAATTCATCCAAATCAAGTATGCCATATATGAAATCAACTTAAATCATGAATGTCATATTAAAATATAGGATTAAGGATTTTAAGAACAACAATAAATAATTAAGATCATTAACCATAATTCGATACTTATCATAATATCAACCATCATCTTATTGCAACGCTCGACAACAAATATCATCAAAATTATATAGCACTTTCATCATATATATTATACACACACACACTAATACATTATATATACATTCTCACACAACCCAATTTTCCACTCCTCCTTCACCTTCTAATCCCCAAAATCCTCTACTCCATTCATCCTCCCCTACTCCTTCTCATATAAGTACCCATTTCCACCCTCTTCCATCCTACTACAAACTAGAGATAAGAAAGAGAGAAAGAAGAGGAGAGAGTGAGGGGGGGGAGGGGGGGAAGAGAAGCCAGTTGAAACAGAGCAAGAGGATAGAAACTCCACTTCAATCAAATTCAAACTCAATCCACCTCCAATATTTGAAATTAAGGTAACCAATCTCCCCTATCTTTATTTCGATGTCTTTGATCTTTCATGGAGCTTCACGAAGCTTCAATGGCCGAAAACAAGTGATTTTGTGGAACAAATAGAACTTTTACTTGTAGAGATTTTTCCTCTACAGTCCATGAGCGCACTGTTTTAGTGAAAATAGATTTTTGGTCAGTAGGACTCTGTGACTGGTCAGGCTACTTGCCCCTTTTTCCCGTGACTGGTCAGGCGGGTAGTTGCGTGGAATTAAAAATGACGAACCAGAGTTTTTTTACACATAACCAAAACACTCCAAGTCAAATTTTCTCTCATTCTCTCTCTAAGAATGTAAAGACCCTAAATTTTAAATGAAAATAAAATAATAATAAAAAAAATTAATTAAATTTTAATGTATGAAATCATTAATTGATTTAATTAGTTTTGCGCGTTTTTATTTTAGTCATACTTGAATTTGTGTGTATGTTTGGACCTAACCCGCCAGGCCCTAATCCTTGAGCCCAAAATCTTAACCCAAGCCCAACTCAGTTTAACCCGGTTCACAACCCAAATCCTTTTTGGCTTTACCCAAAACCCATTTCATCAGCCAATTCCCATGGAGCTTGTCACATGGGATAATTTTTCCCTAATCATCTCACCCACATGCTTCTTCTCCAAAATTATACATTTACTTCCATTTTTTCCCCAGCCAAACCACCTTGTATCCTTGTTTTATCACAAATTTCCCTTCCAAATCTCATGATGGCTGGGCAATACAAATACTTCACTCCAAAAATCTGCAACAAGTTTCCTCCCTCCAATGGAGTTCCATGCAAAGCTTTCCCTTATACTCCATCTCTCTCTATTTGTATTCAATCATCCTCACCATTGTAGCTACGAATTTCAGTTCTTCAGAGAGTGGAGAGAGTTGCCATGGTTGTGGTTTAGAGGTGAGAAGATAGAAAAAAATAACAGTAGAGGGAGAGAGAAGAGAGAAAACTTCGTTTGAGCTTCGATCACCAAAATCCAAGCCAAATCCTTCGAATTCAACCTTTGATTCTTCAATACTAAGGTAAATGAATCTATCCTAAACTTTAATTTATGCCATTGATCGATATTGAGCTCCACGGAGCTCGGAGAAAAACAAAACCCAGTTCTGTACATTCGTAGAAGATGATGTTGACACCGGTGTCTTAGTTTTGATACACCGGTGCCTTGGCTTTCTGTAAATTATAATGTTCTGTAGTTGCATACTTACACCGGTGCCTTAGTTTTGTTACACCGGTGTCTCAACTCTCTGTAGTTTACATTGTTCTGGACTTTCATGGTTACACCGGTGTCATAGTTTTGTTACACCGGTGCCTTTGTTCTCTGTATTTTACAGTCCTGTAGTTAGACCTTACACCGGTGCCTTAGTTTTGTTACATCGGTGCCTTTACCTCTCTGTATCTTAGTATTACACTGGAGAATAGACCTTACACCGGTGCCTCTGAAACCTTACACCGGTGCCTCTGTTATGAAATTTTGACACTTAGTCTCTGACTTAGGCTTGTTAAGGCAGGGCATGTTCTATGAAAATATACTTATTTTCTATAAATAAATTTAAGTAAATTTCTTTACTTTAATTTTATTTAATGAAAATAAGGAAATACCCCCCATTTGGAAACAATGGCATTTACAGAAAATTAAAATTCGATTCGAATCAAAATATCGCCCTCCCTATTTTAGTACAAAATAGAAAAATCACCTATTTTCTTCCTATATTTTGGCCCGAAACTCACCCTAAACTTATGCGTTTGAGACGTATGAATATACCATTGTGCTTAGAAAAAATCAAGGAATCATTTCCGAGACTTTTTATCCCCTAATTCGAAACTTGAAAAATTTAACTTTTTCTATACTTAGAAAAATTTTCAGACAGTGAAAATTTTCAGAAAATTAAAAACATCGCCCAAATTCTTACATTACGACCACTACACCTATAATCAAGTTCAGATTATCGTTTTGAAACTTTAGGTATCCTATATCATTATGAGATGACATTTTACTCAAAAATTAGCGTGTTAGAAGTTTTCTTGCGAAGTGAAAGCATGCGATTGTTGTTATGCGTCATAGCTAAATTATTTGTATTATCTTGTTCATTTGACTAAACTTGCATCTCCAACACATCATCATGTTATCATGAGTCTAGTTGTTTAAACGAAACTTAGATGGAGTCAAATGAGAAATATTTGAGGTTAGTGGAAATGACACTCGAGATTTTGACACGAGTCATAAAAGTCACAAGCTTTGTAACGAAAATCGAGAATTTGATAAACTCTTATGTTTGGTGACTCGAGATTTGACTTACTCCTTGGGGAGGCGTGTTAGGATGTCTTTAGCCGAGATATGGATTTTAGCCGAACTACGTCTGTTACCACCGGGCTGTGTCTTGGAGCCGAGTCGGTCACGTCTCATGTATTTAGCCAAGTTATGTCGTGAGCCGGTTATGTTCATAAGCCGTGTCGTGTCTTTTCAAAAATAAAACATAGTTGAAGGGGAGGAGTTAGATATTTTCTAAGTCAAGGCACGACATATAGGAGACATAATGCTGGGAGCATAACGGTTGGGAGCATGGGATACGGGAGCCGATGTTTGGGTACACTAGCGCCGGATACGAGGTCAGCGTAGGGGTCGGGACCATATTGGTCGGGAACATCATAACACTACTTTGATAAATGAAAGTTTGATGACGGGCAATGCTTGTGTCAACCCGAACTTTGTATTTTGAAAGAAATTTTGGACACTTGTGAACAACAACAGACACTTATGGATATAAGTCGGTTGCGTGTGTCAGAAATTTAGAAACAAGTCATAGGATTTGACTTAAGGATATATTGTCGCCGTTTCATTCATTTACTTAACTTACGTGTTTAATGCTTCTGCTTATTATTTAATCTGATTATGTCAACTCTGATTATTTTGTCATGTTCATATTACATGATTAACTGCTCATACTATGTTCATGATCATGCATCATTTGATCCATTGCATAGATTTAAGATTTAGGGTAATTTTATTTGCTGAGCGTTAATCGCTCATCTGGTGCAACTTCTCTGCCCCTGGCCTTTCATGTCAAGTGTCGAAAATGACGTTGCTGAGCCCGTTTATCCAGATACCAACGGCGGTACTTTCGAGGAGGATGTCGTAGCCCCGTGGTTCACCTAGTTTTAGTTTGAGCTCTTAATTTCAAATCTTAATGTAATTTCTTTAAATTCGAATGTTGTAATCAAACTTTATTTTGACTAAGTAATGGAAGTATGGTTGACTTTTAGTAAATTGTTTTAAATTAACGTCTCCGGAATCCGGGGCGTTACAAAGAAACTCACATTTCTCATGTCTCCACCCCAAGATACTTGATCAAGCCTCCATATCTCTCGAATTCCTTCAAGGATCCTTTGTTTTCCTTTGATTTCAATCACTTGGAGGTGAGCTATTGCTTGGAGAGGACTTATTTGGGTTTCCTTCTACTATTTAAGTTAGGGCTTCACTATTTGAGCTCAAAGCTTGGATTTTCTTCTTAAGGTAGGAATTTTCTTGTATTTCTTACTTGATTATAACTTGTTATTGGTGTATTGTGCATTTACCCATTGTGTTAAGGGTTTGATTTTGTTTGAGTATGTGTTGAGTGTTCTTAACTTGATGGATTATTATGTTGGGTGCGAGATCCCATGTTTATCATGTGGAAGAGCTGTAGTATGGCTTCTTTTAGTATAAATGATGCATCTTATTCGTTTGATTCTAAGTCACGATTGATGTGGAAGAACTTCATAGTTCTTGTTGTGCTTGAATAAGCTGGATGACGCATTATGCGGACTAGACTCTCTTATGGGATTGCTAGGATGTGTGGACTAGGATCCTACGGGAATGCTAGGAATGTTTTGAACTAGATTTCTTGACGGAATTGCTAGGGGAAAAGACTAGGATCCTGCGGGAATGCTGGAAGTACATTGAACTAGATTTCCTAAAAAAATTGCTAAGAAACGGGACTAGGATCCTACGGAAATACTAGGCATGAAATGATCGTTACTGCAAATTCAAAAGCGTTATTTGATGATGAAGGGAACGAGTATGTAACACGAGACTAAGATGAATTGATTCCGATCCGAGGATGATGTGGAGGAAATTCATATAAGTTGTCATATCTTGTAATGTGTCCATTGAGGTCAAGTATTGTTATTCACCTTCTATACCTTGACATTCTATATTCACATAAGATTTGCATAGCATTTCGCTACTGGGCTCATTAGCTCAACTCTTCTTTGTTTTTCAGGTACAATCCTTGATATTTAACGAAGATTTGGCATGGAGTGCGTGGATTTTTGCATGATATTCTATGAGCTGCATTCGTGAAGTTATTTGACATTTATTATTATTTTTTTTGAAAAAGATGTATCATAACTCTAGTTGACTTCAATGTAATATTTTGAAACTTGACTTTAGCAAAATGCTAGAACTTGGAATATTTTGGGCTTATGCTTAATGGGCTTTTGGGAAATTGGTGTGACTTATGAGAACTTGTGTTAAAATTAAGTATATTATTATTATGTTAAAATTGAGAGCATAACAACTTGTTTCTATTCTAAAGTGAAACATTGTTTCTACCGGTAGAGCACTTGGCGTCTAACGGTTGACAAAGTGTTTCTGTATGAAATGGGAACTTTTATTAGTATAAACTTATTATATGAGTTTTGAATAACGTAGCTTCTAGAACTTATTTTTTCTACCTGTTCAACTTAGTTTTGTTTCATAATTTAGTTACCCTTTCACATGGAATTTGGCCTAGTTTCATAAATACTTCTAGACTATTGTGAACAAACCCATATTTCGTATAAACCTAATTATCGTGGTCGCTTCAAGTCTGTTCAAACTTTGTTGGGCCCAACTTTGAAAAACCCATTTGCACAATAATCCACTATAATACCTCAATCGTGAACTTATGACTTGTTATCCTGTGTGTCATTCTCGTAGCCTAAACTTTGAACCTTGAATTTCTCATGTGGTGTATTATAACATGTGAATATTCGAGTTCGTAATATTGTAGTAGAATTAATACCACATGTGTGTAGTTGAACTAAACACTATTGAAATTGTATTTGTTTGAACCACGAGTCCTCTTATAATTATTCATCTTTTTGGTTGGTTAACGATCAAATTCTAATTCATCAAAACTTACTGATAGTTCTAATTGAGACTAATTTAATTAAATAATAAATAATACTTATTATTTTTAACAAAAATAATAATTTAATCCAAACTCACCTCTACCAAGGGCGTATTTGGTATAAAAATACTATGGTACTAAATATTTTGTACAAATAGTGTACAAATATGAGTGATGAAACGGATTCGATCGGCCACTTGTCCGGCCTGCAAAAGAAATTTGACACTGGTGTGGTATCTCACTAATACCCTTCCGATGCCTAAGTTAGTTTTAGGGTGGAGGAAAAATTTGTAAGAAGAAAGTGAATATTGTATTACATATATCAGAATGTTCGTACCTTGTACCATAAGAATCTCTGAATTATATAGAGGTAGCCCTATGTTTTAGCATCTCCGCGAATTTGTAGGAAGTGATTATATTTATCCTTCTAAAGGATAAGTTGAATGGATCTTTCGGGTTTATCTATACCTTATTCACGTATATCTGTTAACTCAAGATTGAACATTATCCCTCGCATCAATAGGAGGATTGTTGAGGAATATTTTCGTGTATAGTAGAGTGGTATAAGGATTTCTGTTGGTTTTGCGTCACCCTCGACTGAACTGAGCGCATTAAACTGAGAAGAGCAAGTTTTAACTGAGAGCACGTGGTCAGCTACCGAGCAAATTTAATTGAGCAGAGCGCGTGGTCAGCTCAGCATGTCGAATATAATGCATCAATGAGAGAGAGGGTCTTTTCGGAAGAGATTTAGAGAAACTATAGTACACATTACTCTAGTGCGGACATAACAATATAATTTTGTTCACTTCATCCTTGAAATTATCGTTGATGTCAGATCAATAAAAAGTGCACTCTCTCCGATATTTGTATAAATAATTTGTACTATGTTTGGTAGCACAACATTAACATTTCTCGGGGAAAGTAGAAATTCCGGAGAAAAACGAAACCCCAGTTCATCAGTTTCGAATCGAGTGAAGAGATCTCTCCATACATCAACACTGAATCGATCAAAAACAAAAAATTCCTTCCAATGGCTCCGGTTGCTCCCAGATCTGGAGACGCCATTTTTGCTAGCGTTGAGCGCGTGGTAAGCTACTGTCTCATCAAATATCCTTCTCTATGTTTGCTTCCCGGAAACCTCAAATCATTCTGCTCTTTTTGACTTTTAAAGTGCTACTTTTTTCACTTCAATTTTACTTTTCCTCTGCAATTTTAATCGCAACCAGCAGTTCGTTTGATTGGATTTTGGTTAGGTTGCAACGGACCACCCAATAGATTAGGCACTTATATATGTGAAATTTGACTGATCACAGAACTCTGAGCTCTTCACCCTAACCTATGGAGCCATCGTGCGTCAACTGCTCACCGATCTGGAGGAGGTCGAGGAAGTCAACAAACAGCTTGATCAAATGTATCCCTCACCCCCCCTTCCCCTCTCTCTCCGTTTATATAAGTTTATAGTAAATATTTTGGTTTTGTAATTACTTTTATGTCTGCTGCTGTTTTATTTGTTGTCTTCCTGCGGGAATTTGTCGCTAAGTCTCCTCTCTTTGCTGATTATATGAACATAAGTTTGGTGGTGTACATTCGGCTGACTAATTCTCCTGCAGGGGTTATAATATTGGAATGCGACTAGTTGATGAGTTCTTAGCCAAGTCCAATGTGTCCAGATGTGTTGACTTCAAGGAAACTACTGAAGTAATTGCAAAGGTCTGTTATTTTTGGTAGTTTTGTTAACTACTCATTATAAAGAAAGGGTGGAAACACTTGTATATTTTTTTGCTTCAATGAATTTAGTAACTATTGTTTGAAAAATATGTAACCGAACATAAAGTTCTCATCTGTTTTGAGTCTTGATTGTGTATTTTATACCTGTTTTAGGTTGTATGTTTTTCCTTCGCGTCTATTGCTTGCATTTTTAGGTATTAGTTATAGGGCATGGGTATTCTGCAATTGCTGACTATAAGGATTTGGATCAAGACCCAGGTCATACAATCAACGTAAACCACTTGCTGCCCCTGCCCTGAAATCACAAATTGGTGAACTTGAGTGGAAATCAGACTAGATTTGTGCGATGTCTAATTTCAGTTCATGCATTCGTCTGTATTGTTTGCACCAGCAACCCTAGATCTGAAATCGCAGCAAATCAGTAGATTGCATCTCTCTCTATTATCTCCCTCGTTGTTTCTTCGCACCAGCGCATCATTTTCCTCTCTCTCTGGCTGGACTACCAACACACATCGGCGACACCCGGCGACCCTGGCCGTACTCGTCCTGTACTTCGGTGACCCTCGCCAGACCTCTATAAGCCTCCGGTGACCTCTTTTTTACCATATCTGCAAGACCTAAACAACCTCTATAAGTGTGCACTGTTCTGATTTTGTTTGGTTTTATCATGTCAGAGGATAAAATGCAAGCTATTAGCATACGATTGACGGGTGACAACTACTCTTATTGGTCATATGTCATGAATTTTTTTATTGTTGGTAAAGGATTGTGGGGATATTGGGATGGTTCAACACTGTAGCCTTTTGATACAAAAGTAGAAGGGCATGACATTGCACTTGCAAAATGTGTTATGGAGAATGCTCGGATTCTACTTGGTTTCACAATTCCATAGAACTAAGTATTGGCATGAATTTTTCTAAATATAATACAATGAAGAAAGAGTGAGATTATTTGCGGACTATGTATCTTGAATCGGATTTTGCTAAGCAGTATGAGCTTAAAATGTCTATTCGGAGTGCCACCCAAAAGGATAAATCGATTTAAGAATTTTATGACGAAATGACTAATTTCTAGGATTATTTAGCTCATATGGAACCTTCAGATTTGCAGTTACTTGATAGTTATGTTCACTATCATGAGAAACGTCATCTTGTGCAGTTCCTTACGGTTTTTTGGGATCAGTTTGAGCCTATTCATGGGGTTGTTTTGCATCGGTCTTTCGTACCCGCAGTTGATGGTGCAATACGTGAGCTTAGTGCTGAGAAAACTAGGTTCAATGTGTCTCAGGCTGCATCTTCCGCTTAATTTTCTTTTCTACTCTAGCTGCTCCACCTAGTCAGTATTTGACACCTATCCTACTTACTCCAGCTTCACATCTGATTTAAATCATTGGGAAGCCAAAACCCTGCGTAGCTATTGATGAGTGTAGCTTTTGCCATCAGAAGGGTCACTGGAAAAATGCGTGCCCGAAACTTATTTAACCCAAGGGACGCAACTCTTCTCATTCGACCACTTCATCACCTTCTTGGTCACCACAATACTTCCACTGTCCTCAAACAATCCTTGTAGTATCTACCTCTGGCAGTACTCCATCCTCCTTCTCATTTAAATAGTATCAATAGTTTTAGGCTTTCTTGGCTGTTACCGAAAGGGGTTCTCAACAAGCTTATGCTATAACTAACATTCACCCAGATTTGCATGGTCCTAACACTACATGTATCTTACAAACAAAATGCATTTTTTTATTCTAGTTCTTCCCATCATATGTCCCCCAACTTGTCTCTTCTTTGCATTTTTCCTATTTTCCCCATTAGTATTGCCATCACAAATGGATCCACTATGCATGTTGTTTCTGTCGGTTCTATCTCATCCCGTTTACTGTCCCTTCCCAACGTCTTCTATGTGTCTGAATTGGCTTTATGTCTTATTTCGATAAGTCGATTGTCTGAATCGGGTTTGGATGTTTTGTTCTTTGCTTCTGGGTGTATTGCGTAGGATTGGGTGGCCAAAAAGCATATTGTGACTAACCATAGAGTTGATGACCTCTACACTCTGGAAAGCTGCATATTTCTATCGAGTCTACTTCCGTTGCCTTATCATCTTTTTCTTTAAATGACAATCATCTCCTTTTTATATTTGGCATTCTCGATTAGGATGTTTGTCTAGTGCCCGTTTGAAATTTTTAGTTAAGCCTGGTCTTTTGGGCACAATTCCTATTAGCAATTTTTCTCAGTAAGTGGTTATAAGTTTGCTAAAATGTCTGCCTTGTCATTAATAAAAGTAGTTCTATTTGTACTTTTCCTTTTCAGATTATCCTCACTGATTTGTGGTGTCCTTCCCCCATTGCACCTAAGGGTGGCTCTATTTATTATGTTTCTTTTGTTGATGATTATAGTCGGTATAAACGGGTTTATTTAATGACGCATAAATCTGACTTTTTTAAAGTTTACCGCATTTTTCACAGTATGGTGCAAGTTCAGTTTTCTATTACAGTCAAAATCTTTCAGTCTGATTTGGGTGTGGAATACTTTTCTTCTGAGTTTATAGATTTTATAGCAACTCATGGCACTATTCACCAATCCTTCTGTTCTGATACTTCCGTCCAAAATGGTCGAGCTGAGAGAAAACATCATCTCTTGAATACCACTAGATCTCTTCTTCTTTCATCCTCCATCCCTTTTGTGTTTTGGTGAGGAGTTGTGCTCACTGCAACCTATCTCTTGAGTCGGATGCATACTCCTCTTGTCTCTGATATTTGTACGAGCATCTCTATGGTCAAATTCTCAACTATTCTCTTCTTTGTGTGTTTGGTTCTACTTGCTTTGTTCTTTTTCCCAAGTGGTACCGCAATAAGCTCAGTGCTAGTTGTGCTCTCTGTGTTTTCTTAGTGTATGACTTATATCAGATGGGTTATTGTTGCTATGACCTTGTGACCAAAATGTTGTATCCGTCTAGGCATGTTACTTTTCTAGAGCTTTTGCCATATTTCTTCCTTTCACCCAAACTAGAAGGAAGACTTAGTTCTTATTGATCCCTTCCCTATTGACGTCCCCTTTGTTGAGTACATCTCTACTCTTGAAGTCTCTGATCTTCCTGCCACCTCTTCTGCTTCCTCTACCTCTACCTTCATTACGGAATCTCCTTTAGTCTACTCTCATCGTCGTGCAACTCCTCCTGCCCCAACTCCAGCTCCAGCTCCAGCTCCCGATTCTACGACCCGTCAACCTGCCTCTTCGGATCCTGATTCGTCTGACTACTGTTATCCTACTCGCGATCGCCTTATTAATACTTGTTTCTCTTCTTTCTACCGTTCATTTCTCTCTCGTATCCATACTTATTTTTAACCCAGATCATATAAAGAAGCTTGCAATCATTCGGATTGGGCATGACGAGCTCACTGCCCTTGCTAAAACTCACACTTGAAATTTGGTACTCTTGCCAATCGGAAAAAATCTCATTGGTTGCAAATGGGTTTACAAAGTCAAACTCATTGTGACAGTTATTTGGAGCGGTATAAAACTCACTTAGTTGTTAAGGGGTTTGCTTAAGAATATGGAATCAATTTCGTGGAGACTTTTGCTCATGTTACTAAGATGACCATATATTGCACTTTAATTTATATAGCTGCCGTGCACCAGTGGCGTTCTTTCAGTTGGATGTTAAGAATACATTTCTTAATGGTACTTATCTGAAGAAGTCTATATACGCCCCCCTCTGAGACTTTCTCATCTAATGGGTTTGTTTGCCGTTTTCGCCATGCTCTCTGTGGTCTCAAGCAGTCTCCTTGTGCTTGGTATGAGCGGTTTCAATCTGTTTTACGCATTGGTTTTCAACCTACTATGCATGATTTTGCTCTTTTATTTGTCGATCTTCTAGGGGCTAGTTCTTCTGCTGTTATATGTAGATGATATGATTATCACGGGTTCTGATTTTGCTGCCATTAGTGAGGTGAAGTCACATTTATTTCGAGAGTTTAAGATGAAGGATTTGGTCTTCTTTGTTATTTTCTAGGTATTGAGGTAGTTTCATCTCCAAAGAGGTATCTTTTATCCTAGACCAAATTGCAATTGATATTCTTCATCGTGCCAGATGATCCTATTGAGTATCGAGAATTGGTTGGCTGTTTGGTATATCTTACTGTGACTCGCCTTGTTATTACTTATGCCGTTCATATTATTAGCTAGTTTGTGTTTGTCCCTTGTTCTACCCATTGGGCCATAATGGAAACATTTAAAATTTGAGGATGCAATTGATCTTTGTTGAAAAGGGAGAATGATTCACAGGTAAATAAAAGATAGATAGCAAAACAAAATTACACAAATATGATGGTCCACACTAGAGCCCCAACTTGTAAGAACCAAGCCTCACTAAATCACCCAAAAGCTATAGCTTAGGTAGTTAGGTTGATAGTAGCTCATGCGTGTTTCGTTTTGTGTAGAAAATACCCTACCTTCTCTCTCTCTCTCTTACCCTGTGAACTCTTGGTGTCTTGTTGGTTTGGGGCTAGACCACCCTCAGCCTGATGTCCTCCTTGGTCTTTCCATGAGCCTCCACGGTGTTCGATCAGGTGATCACAATTAAATCTTTACTTATGCATCCTATAAATTTGTTCAACAATTCCCTTTGTTTCCTGAGGAAATTATGATCGGTTCCTGGGATTCTAGGTAACCAAATGTGTTGAACACTTCATTCTCTTACATTTTTATCAGTGTTCGGAAAATCGGGATAATCGGTCGAGTAATGGGTAGTTGGCTACTCATCGGTGCGACTATCCCCAAATCGCCCAGGAAAATTGTTTGGTCACCTAATCGGGGTCTATGCGCCGAGCCGCCGACTAATCAACTAAACGCCAACTAATTGGTTAATATTGTTTGAGATTTTATGCGTAATGTGTGACTTATTTTCATTTAGTTTGGAACTTTGGACTTTGTAGGAATATTTATTAAAAGATGGAAAAAAAAAACCCGACTAATCCTTCTAGGCCGATTAATCCCTTATTACTAGGCGTAGGCGCTAGAAGGTCCTCCACTGCCCGACTAGCGCCTAGCGATTTTTAGAACCTTGATTTTTATGTTGTCTGCCTATCTTAGCTGTCATGTCACATATTTTTAACTAGTACAACTTTTTTATGAAGTGAGTCAACGACCCATTCTATTGAGGTCTGATGAAGTATTCATTGTCATTGCATGCATGCTTGTTGGCTTCTATTTGTTATTTGTGATGTCGGATATAGTTGGACTGACATAGGTGTCTTGTCTAAAGGTATACTGCAGCACTCTCCATGTATCATGACAGTTATATGTCAGGTATAATTGTTAGAATGCTTGTTTAGGTTGGAGGGCTAGAGGGTAAGATAAAACATGTACTGTTATATCAAGGGAGACCTCGTCCTTGTAAATCCGTAGATTCTAAAGCAACTTATCAAGAGGAGAAAAAAATCCCGAGATTCTAAAACAGTGAGGCATTGCTCTGAGAAAATAAATTATTTTGTATAATGGTATTCATATTTTTCATTTAACCAATGGGGGATGCTGGGACAGTCCTAATTCTTTTGAATGAATTCAATTTGAACATATCACAGTTTCGCTATGTGAGGAAGTGGGTTGGATAACAGGAGAGAGAGAAGAGATGAAATTGTTGCATGGTAAATATATATTTATAAGAGCATAGATTTATTTTGCTGATATAATAAAATTGTGTATTTGTTTGAAAGAGTCTTAAACAAGTAGAATGAAAACTCAATTAGAGATTCAGCGCTGTTTACGGTGTCTATCCTTTATAGGTTAGTTGGTTTCCCGCATCATCTCTTAGAGTTAGAGGATGTAGGTTTCATTCTTATGCTTTTTCTTTCATTTTCTCTTCTTGTAGTTTTATGAGGTATTCCCCTTGTAAACTTGTATATTCGCTTAGTCTCTTTTAATTTTACGCTGATTTATCAAAAAAAAAAAAGGAGTAAAATGAAATGATAGGATGAAGCCAACTTGAGATTTGTTGCTCATGCAGTCTTCTCGATTGAAAGTGCCAAGTTGCTACGAGATGTTGACTTGCATTGTTACATCTGACCATTTGTGTGCTTGTGATCTCCATGATCAACTACAGGGCTATGTTCATTCATTAGCTGAAAATACTTGTAACAGGTTGGTTTCAAAATGTTTCTGGGGGTCACTGCATCAGTGACCAATTGGGATGCTGATGGAACCAGTTGCAGTCTTATTTTGGAGGATAATCCACTAGTAGACTTTGTTGAGCTTCCAGATACATGTCAAGGTCTATATTATTGCAACCTGATAAGCGGAGTTATCAGAGGAGCTCTGGAGATGGTAAGCTTTTTTCTCGTACCAAACTTTTGAGATCACTTATTTCTTATTTCTTTCTTTGCTATGTACTCGAGAACATGATTTTTTTTTTTTCTTGGGGTTGTACGATTAACCTGATGGTGGTATTCTACGCTTCTCACACATTGAAAGTGGATTTTTCTCTGCAACATGTGCTGATGAATTCTTCCACTGCCATGGTTTTGGCACTTATACTAGCATTCCAATTTACTCGAATCAGTAATTTCATTGCCCGCGAGAGAACTGGCTTAGCCCACTACAGTAATATGATTGGTCAATCTGACATAGGAAAACTCTTTTTCTTTCCAGATGTCAATTACAAAACAAAACGCCAGTGGAAGGTAAATGGGTGACTGACCATTTTGGTTGTAGGAAAAACGTTGTCTTCTGTTCTAAGAATGACCATTTCATGCCAATGGAAGTTGTATGGGTGTGAATTATATGGAGGCATATTTCATGTCAATAACCATTTCCGTCCCTGTGAAGTAGTTTATGGGCAACCACCTCCCCAGTTTAAAGCTTAGTTGCAGGGATCATGAAATCTGGTCTTGCTCCCAACGCAGGAGTGCGAAATTGCGCTGCAAAGTAACATTTGTGATTGGAGCGCGACTCCGTCTAGACAGGAGTGCGATTGACCGTGGTGGGTGCAGGTGGTTAGCTATGTCACCCTTGATGGTGGTGGTGGTTAGACGACTGCAAAGTCATCATCTAAGTAGGCAAATGATATGCTTTTAAATTGTTTTTGGCTTCAACGATGAAAAATTGTTAAATTTTTCCTATATGAAGTTGAGAACTATAAAACTATGTTTCAAAAATGAGATCCACGTTTTCTTTTGAGAACAGGAAGGGGGAAGTCTTCATTTTCAAAATTTTAGTACGATCTCTATATATAACCCATCTGGAAAAAAAAAAAAACATCTAATATATACGTTCCTCTTGGCACTCCTAAACATATGATCTTCTACTTGTCCCCTCTCACATGCTTCCGCTCCCGCATCCGCTTTCGCTTCGTGCAACTAGGTTTAAAGCAATATGTACCAGGGGCATGTAATATAGCATGGACTGCTGATAATTCACAAGATAGGCTGACGATGTTAAGCATTCTTAAATCACTTGCGTACATCTCAGAACACTCTGAAACAAATAGCTGATAAACACAGAGTGAGAGGTCCTTTGTGGTTCTCAATTGGGGTTATTAAATCTGCAGCCTTACAGAGAGTTCTGACTTCTTGGTCTCTCGAAGCAATGTATTTTGAGGTCCTGTATCCTGTTTCAGAGGAAAGTGGTTAAGAAGAATAATTGACCACAAACTAAGGGCTTCATTCAATGGTTCAATACAGTTCCAGAGGATGCTACATGGGAACCTCTCTATCAGTTGCAGCAACAACTTCTCCACATCTAATCTTGTGGACAAGGTTGTTTCAAAGGGGACGGGAATGATAAATTGTCCCGGAAGTATAGCTTTGAGGAGTTGCACTAGTTTACGTATTAGCTAGGTGTACTGCTAATTAGGGGGAAAAGCTGTTCGTATCCCTTTGGGTGTATTTCCATAAATTATGTTATGTTAGTTTACTAACACCCTATCAAGCACCAACACTTCTCGGAAGTTGCCATGCCCCCGTGTCGGACAAGTTGAGAATACAGACACGCCTATGAAGCCATTCGTATTCCTTTGAGTGTATTTCCATAAATTATGTTGGGTTAGTTTACCTATCAAGCACCAACACTTCTTGGAAGCCGCCATGTCCCTGTGTCGGACAAGTCGAGAACATAGACACACCTAAAAACGTGCATCGTGCCGTGGCCCCTTGCCGTTTCTATTTTTTAGAATTTCCATGTCGGTCTCCGCCTTCATATTCGTGTATGTGCTACATAGCTTACACTCTTTGTATTTAGATCAATTTTAACCCACGCCCTTTTACTTAATTGTTGGATACATATACTCCTTGAACTTTGAACTAAAGTGGTAATGCTAACTTGGTTAAGGGGAGCTGTACAATGACCAACCCGTGATAAAGCCACTTGCATAACATTCCAAGAAAGGTCCGGTCTCTCTCCCTCCCCCCCCTTTCTGTGTCTATAGTTCATGTGGTCCGAAGCCCATTCACGTCTCCCTCTTTCTAGAAAGACTAGTAAGAGGCCATGTGCTTCACCTGAGGATTGGGTTCACTTGAATAGGTTCTACTTTTAAAGAAACAAAAAGTAGTGAATACAACCAAGTCTTATTACAATGGAGTTTCCAAAAGTTTTTAGCTGTTCATGTAGAGACTCTCGATGTGCAAAACATTCATGCAAAAAAACTAACGTAAATCGATATGAATAGCAATATGAAAAAATTATATTTGTCTTGAGAAAAATAGATGGTCAAAATTCTAAAGCTTCATTTCAACTCCGATCTAGTGACACAATTTGTTCGGCCCGGATGGATACATGAACCGAACTACTCTTTTTTTTCCCCCTGAATTGTAATCGATCTTTTTTCTATGGATGCAGATTTGGTTAAGGCCGGGGAATATCTGTTCGGATTCAGTTTGGTTACGGTATAGGTCATCAAAACCGAACCGAACCGAATCCGATTTGTTTAAAAATTGAAAAATTACTCTCATGTGGTATCAGGTATGTAAGTGAGTAAGTTGCCACTCCGATAGGCTACCATGTGGCACAATAATGCACATGTACAAGGTGTTGATGAGGATGAAGAATGGTCTTTATATTGAATGAAATATGTGGTGGGTTTCTAGTTTTTTAATGTGGGACTACTTAGAGGAGGTAGGAAGCAAATGTTCTTAGTCCCACATTGACCCCTTAGCAAAATGGTAATACAGAGAATCTTACATAAGTGGAGCTTCTGACCTTTTTTCCTTAATCTAGTCAATCTCATTGGGTTGTAGAGCCTTGCTGAGAAGGGCTTGAGTGTAGGTCAGATTTTTCAAGTCGAACTCGAGCCAAATGTTCCTAGATGGTTCTCATATTTAGGAGAGATCCATTTGGTTCGGTGAATAACCGGAATCCATTGGGTATGGTTATACATTCCATCTTCGGCTGATATCGGAGCGGATTCGGATATCGGATACATCCTGATATACTCCGATCCGATCTGGCCTGTTGCCACCCTATTCTGATTGTCTATTACTCTTGGAAAAAGCATGATTTGGCTAAACACTAACCAACATTCAATTGACTTATTTTTTGCTTAGATGACTGACTTACAAGTTGGAACTTTAAAATTTTCAAGTCTAATTGTCTATTTCTCTCGGGAAAAATATTATTTGACCAAATACTACGCCATGTCTATTTTTTCTTTTGCAAGCATGACTTACAAAGAGAAACCTAGAAATTCATGGTGCCACCGTGGAAAGGATCCAAATATTAAAAGAAACATATCACTAATTAGGATCAACAACCTGATATTATCAGGAAGGATAGTCGAGATGTCTCTTCATGGCCAGCCGGCCTAATCAGTATGGAGCCGAAGGCGAGGGTTTTCAGTTCCCTTCTTCAAGTCATGGGCCTGATGAGTTGATCAATTCCTCTACCCCACTTCTTCCCTTTCTCCTCCTTTCACTATTCCTACATAGGTTTCTAGCTCTGGTTGCTTGGCCGGGATAGAACCGGTGCTTAAATAAGCAGCGACAGCAACCCTTTTACTAGCTTGGAGCTATGAAGCTTATCTTACTTTGAAGACATGGGTCATTAAAATGGGAATGTGTTATAGTCCCATTTATCTTTACATGAAAAGATCTTGAGGAGAGAGACAGTTGTTAATGAAAGCAAATGGAGGAGTATTTATGGAAAGTAAGTGTACTATTCAGTGGTACAGCACAAAAGTTCAGAGAGGATGGAGGGCATTTTTAGGAAGAAGGGAGGATAAATTTAGAAAGGAAAGATGCTGTTCAATATGTGGACGAAAAGTTTTTGTTTATTACACTGCCTATTTACAGATTGGATGGATTAGAGATGGTTATTTTATATAATCTCCTCTCTTTTCTTTGGTCAAGGCAATTTCTACATCTAGGGGTAGGGGGAGGAGTTGGTCAGAGTTGAACTCTTGACCTGGTATATGGAGGAGCTCCAAGGAGCAAGTTCAACCACTGAGCTATTCCTTAACATCTCTAGAACCGGTACTTGGCTCTGATCGGCATGTTGTGTTGAGCCAGAGATTTGCAATGGAAGTTGGTCGAACAAGGCTTGTTGTACCACTCCTTCGCTCCACTTTGTACTTAACCCTTAATAAATTTGTTGAAGGATGTGACATTTGTCAAAAGAATGGGTATAAAACCTCTAAATCAACAGGTTTGCTGCAACCTTTACCTATCACGTACTAATCTGGATTGATATTTTCGTGGACTTTGTAGAGGGTTTACCTAATTCTTTCAACAGAACAGTCATGTTTGTAGTGGTTGATAGATTGAGCAAAGCTGCACAATATGTGGCTTTAGCTAATCCTTATCCAGCAACTGAAGTGATTCAATCTTTCCTGGACCCTGTCTTCAAGCTTAATGGCTTAATGGCATGCCTTCATCTATTGTTTCAGATAGGGATCCAGTCTTCAGAAGTAAAGTTTGGCAAGAACTTTCTAGGCTTCAAGGCACAGAACTGTGTTCGAGTTGCTCCTACCACCCTCAAACATATGGCAAAGTCCAAACTGAGGTTATTAACAGGTTCTTGTAGAATTACCTAAGGTGTATGGAAGGGGATAGACCTAAGCATTGGGTTAAACGGTTGCCACTTGTTGAGTGGTGGTACAACACTACTTTCCAGATCTCAACTGGTTTCAGTCCCTATGAAGTGGTTTATGGCAAACCACCCCTAGTGTAAAGCAATATGTACCAGCGGCATCCAATAGAGTATCAACTGATGTTACTTTACAAGATAGGCAGGCCATGGTAAGCATTCTTAAACACTCGCATACATCTCAGAACAGAATAAATCCGCAATGTGTCTTTTGAGGTCCTGTTGAGGTTCTGTATAGGGAGTGGTCAAGAAGCATAATCGACCACAAACTCGGCCTCGTTCAATATGTTTCAAGAGGATGCTACTTGGGAATCTCTCTACCAGTTGGACAACAACTTTTCCATGTCCAGCGCCGAGGACAAGGTTGTTTCTGAGGAGAAGGGAATGATAAATCGTCGTAGAATTGTAGTCTGGAGTTGTACTGCTTTACGCATTAGCTAAGTGTATTGTTAATTGGTGAGAAAGCTGTTAGTATTCCTTTCCCTGTATTTCGGTAAATTCTGTTAGCAAGGGAGTCTTTTGTGATAGTTAGAAAGAGGAGCATATGTTAGGGAGATATTTATGAGGTAAAGTTGTTAGGAAGAGATTTACGAGGGAAAATTGTTGAGCGAATTGTTACCTTTTTTCCATGTAAATGTTTCCGTTCCTTTCATCTTCAATAAATTAGAATATCCATTGGTTGGAGCTCTGTTTTCTTCTTGCTTCCATTCTCTTTGTGACGTCACTCCAGCAACGGCAGCTGTACAAACTAGTCTGGCTCTGATAACATGTTAATGCATGAAAGAGTGGCAAAAAAGTTAGCTTATCTTCTTCGATTAAGGTTTGCAAGAATACACAGGACTATATAAGCAAAGACAAATAAACAGAAGTAAACCATAATGGCGCAATGACTATACTGACCCTGATGATAAAAGATAAGAGGACTACAATTTTTGTAGTTGCAAGTCAAAACTCACTCCTGCGCATTATCACAATTGGACTAATTTTGGTCCGGGCCCGTGCATAGTGCTTGGTGCTCACAAAGCCAAGTCTCTACCTTTTGTCACCCAAGAGGAGAGGAACAACTTATCACTTATGTTATAAAGGATTTCATAGCCTAGGAACCTTCAGATTCTTCTCCATTTAGAGAGGAGAAAATCGCCCTGTTATTTCCTCAAATTTTGAGAAAGAGAAAGAGAAACAGAACTGGCTGTCGCTTGACTTTCCTCATAAAGCTTAGGTAATGATGTTGGAACTGAGAAAACAATCCTCAATGGCGGGCAATTCCTGGAATGAAGTACAAAATGGGTTATTGATATCGTGGACTAGACTAAATTCCACCTCAAACAAGGGCTAGTTTTCGCCAATTGGCCCATCCTGGATAATTTCCCGAAACTGATTCCTTGTTTGGTGAGTATTATGTGGATGTTGGAATGCATTCTTAGTCTATTGGGGTTGAATCATTTTTGTTTAGCTACTTATGGGCATGTTGAAGTATTCTGGTGTCAAGGAATTTGGTGCTAGAAATAATTTGATTCACTGCACTTGTGGGTATCTTCTGTACTTCAATTTCCCTCCAATGTTCAGGTGTCAATGAAGACTGAAGTCTCGTGGGTGCGCGATATGCTTCGAGGGGACGATGTGTTTGAGTTGCATGTGAAACTTCTGAAGCAAGTTCCTGAGGAGTATCCATACAAGGATGACGAGTAACACGCCACATCGGTTCCCAGCATCTTGTATATTGAAGTTATGGATTTAATGTGTTTCTTGTTTTCTCTAATAACATTCCTACAACCTCTCTAGTTTTATAATTTGATGATTTGCTTTATCGTTCAACTTAAAGCTTCTATTGGAAATTTTGATAAGATCATTACATCATTCCTTTCCTCAGTAATTCTATTGACAGAACACTGTTGCTCATGTCTCCCGACTTACTGTAATTTTTTTAGGGGTAATTTTTGCTGAGACTTTCTTTGGTTTAAGACATTCCAATTACAAAAGAGATTGTGTTGAGTATGTTGGACATGCATTTTCTTTATAACTTGGTAGAAATGCCTATCGAATGGATAAAATTCTTGAAGTTTAAGTCTTGCACTTGATTGTGGTATGGGATTGCGGTTTTAGGTGATACGCGAAATATAGGCCACCTACAAGACTCAAAAATTTTCTGCAAAATATAGGTGGTCAAAAACCAAATGTTATGTAATAAGTCCTGGCACCTATGAAGGTCAAAATCCACTACAATTTTGGACTGCACTTGAAATGCTGGATAGATCATCTGTGTGAGTTGGTTGCATCTTCACTCTTCAGACGATCTAATTTTCATGGAAAAAGGCACTACTGTAATGTTCATACATTTTTCATGTGATCTGGAGAATACGATGCTGCTGCCTGCTGGTGTAGTTGAATCATCTTTTTTGAGGTTTCAAACAATACCCTTGACCGTGAGAGTTTTACGTGCATCCAATGATTCTGGAGACATTTGTGCAAAATCTGTATGGCTAAGGTTTGTGTTTCAAGGTTTACTCATATTTATATGGTTGTCTAGAACCGTATGATTCGGGGATTAAAACAGACGGGATTAAGAATTTTGGATTAGTAGTATTTGATTATTTGTCCTGGTATTAATTTAGTTTTGAATCCTATACAATTTCATGTTTGATTTGCGTAGGATTAATATTGGGATATTTCATGCTTAGGCAAATTTTATGTTTGGTTTTCTCACTAAATTTTGAGTTTAGTTTTGAGTCTCTCTCAATTATTTTCTGTTAATATTTGATTATATAGTCACATACAATTTAAAATTAAACTATTTTTCAAATATGTTGAGATTACATATAACGAACTTAAAATCAAACAATTTTTAAATCTATAGTCAAATTTTTAGCTGTAGGGAAAAAATGCTAGACATAGAAATTAAAATAAAAAGTAAAAATGCATAATAAATTAAAAAAATGAATCGTTGACAATTTGTCATGGAAGACTATTGTGACATCTACCAAATCGGTTCTAAAAAATTACACAGTTGAGCGGAGAATGGTGGCTTATGAATTGTCGTCATGAATCTAATTTGAATGAGGTTAAGTTTATATCGATTGTTTCATGAAAATATAATATCAATGTTAAAGATTGTTATTGTTTAGTCTAGTTTTGTAGTTAAATCCGTTTGATTCGGTTCGATTTGGTGTATTAAAAAAATCGGTTCAATTTTAATTTTTTAGCCCTACAAATCGGACCGGACAGGACCGAATCAAATTGGAACAAAAAGTATATCAATTTTTTTTTTTTTTGTTTTTGTAATAAGTGGCAATTCCTTACCCAATCCCCTCTTTTTCAACATACTTGTTATATATATCTTGAGGTGCAAAATTATTGTACTACATCTTTGCCTTTTCCTTCCCTCCTATTATTATTATTTTTACTTCGGTAGGTGTTTTTGGTCTTTGACCAGGGCCGGCCCAATAGTAAAGCCCACCAGGCCACCTAGGCCTATCAAAAATATTTCAAAACGAGGGCCCCTAAAAATTTCTGATTCTTATAGAAAACAGCCCAAATTTTTTAACCTACCAAATGGGACCCATTAAAATAACCAAATCAGAGTTTTGAATTCAATTGTCAAATTGAAAGAAAAAAATTATCAAAAATTAAAAAAAATTGGGAAAGTTTAATCGGCTCCGAAGAAAAGAAAAGAGGTTTAACTGTCCATCAGATGAGATGATGATGATGGAGATGAGCAGAACCTCCTGTTCAAAACCTTCGATCGTCAATAGCAAGTTCCGAAGTTCGCACCCTTCGATTTCCTTCGATTTCTTTCGGCAATAACAAACGGCAGAAGTCGGTGGTTATAATGTTTGATTTTCCTTCGATTCCCGAAGTTCGGGGCCGGCCCTGAATTCCTCCTACGTAACTGGTATCTCTCTCTCTCTCTCTCTCTCTCTCTCGCGCGCGCGCGCGCTGTTTCTCACATTCACAAAAGCCAAAATGTGAAACTGAAAAGTGATTCATTCAGTGAAGCCGTGAAGGCTGGCTTTGCCTTCATGCCTTGCCCAGCAGCCCATGTGCAGCACATCACGATGATTCATGTGCCCTTGTAAAAGTATAAGATAAATGCTTTACTCTTTAATTTTGAATTTTAATATAATAAAGATTAAAGGCTTTACTTGAATTTTGATATACCTTGAACTATGTGTTAAATTCTATTTGTTATCTTGTATATTGCCCATTTGTCCGTGTATTAAATATTTAAATGGTTGGTTTTATCTAATTGCCTTGTCATTCGTATAAATAGTTGGTTTTGCCCAATTACCCATGTGCAATGCTATTTCAAGTTCGTGTTTTTTTTTTTAAAATAATATGTTTATTTTGAAATCGAGAATTATGTTCAAGTGTGAAAGGCCGACGAATCGCCGAGGGCCCCGAAAAGTTCGGGGCGGGCCCTGTCTTTGATTTACATTTTAGCAGCTACTATGACCAAAGGATTGGCTCAAATTGGTGGCGCACATGATTTGATGCACTGTTTACTCTAAAGGTTCAGGTTGCTGTAGTCTGTTGGTGGAAATTAAAGAGGGAAGATTGTTGTAGTTCGTTTCATGGTTTGCTTGTATCCTGTGCATGACAAAATACACAGTTTTGCTAAACTTGTCCCAAGCAAGCAATGATTTAAGACCCAGTCAGTACCTGCCGGATGAACCAGCTAGCCTATAAACCGCTTATTACTTTGTCCGGGAAAGACAGTCAAAGCATTTGTAATATCTTTTAAACTGTTGGAAACCATGGTTAACCCGGCAAGCAGGAGGTACCGAACACGATTCTCCAAAACTGGTCAGTCCTTGAAGAATTTGACTTATACCACATGTCTTGCGTCCAGCTTTTATATGGCTGTCTGCAAAGCAGGGGTATGGACATGTGAAGTTAAAAGCCAAAGGCTTTCTACTTTTTTTTGCTCATCATAGAAAGGGAGTTTATTAATCTGCGAACAAAGATACAAATATTAAAAGGACAAAGGCATCCTACTTTACTGTGTCATCGATGTGGGGCTGTGCACTAAGCACAAACCCTTTTTGTTTATTCTTTGACTCCTCAAGTAATTAATTGCATCAACTCAACCTTTCCTAAGTTTGCTTGATCCAGAGACATTTCCCTCTTGGATCTCCTCTTCATTCAACTATTTCATATAATCTTGCTGCCTCTTGTTTGAAACGTTCGAAACTACAGCCTGTTGTCATCTTCAAGGCTCAATACCTCATTGATTGTGTTTTAACTTCAAAAATCGTGCCAACAAATCATTTCTGGTGTTATGCTTCTCGTATGTGTTATACTCAATGCTCTTTTGATGGTTAAAAAGAAAACCCTGGTTCAAGGTTTCAATCAGTGTATAACTCTTGTTTTGAATTTTTGAACGCCTACATTAAACATAAAGTTTTCTACACGTGGGACGTAATTATGACGTCGGGGTTCTATTTTGTTTGACCCAATGGTTGGATCGGTGGTATATTCACCCGGTCCATTTTCTAGTTGTGCTTACTGGTCTGGTTTTCAAAACATGCAAGCAAAGGTATTCTTGAAAACTTTCGTTTATTATAGCCACTTCACAACTAAGTAACTTCACCCTCAAGTATCCACGAAGCAAAATCACTCAAGACTCTAGTTAAAACTCAGGCCTATTACAATAACGTGATTCTAGTCAAAATTACCGACCCTAATCTTAGACTTGACTATAGACCCAAAAAGTGAGTATTCGGTGACTCATGATATTGAGCATATCACATCGTTTGCCACTAGTGTCAGATTTTATCGTCATAAAAAGGGGTAAATTTCACAAACACCACCTCAATCTTGATGAAATCCCAATGCATTATTTTTCTTAATTTATTTTTTTTCGCTTTCATTAGTTTTGCGTCAAATTTGTGAGGATAATTAAGTTAGGCTATACCTAGTTACCTACCTTAAGTGTGAAGTTTTGGTTGTATTTTTTGCTTATGTAGCATAAGGAAGGATATAACTTATGATTGCTCAAGGTTATAGAAGATGGGTTAGAATTATTTGCTCAGGAGCAACCAGTGTCCCTCTCACTTTGATGCATGAAATCCTTGCCGACCAAATTATATCTAATGTTTGTGTATATAAGGATTAAGGCCTCAATTATGTGGATATCGACCAAAGGTATTTTTTGCCCAAAAAAGAGAAGAGTATGAAAGACATTTCCACATCATTGCATAAAAAGGGGTAAAAATGTTATATCATGCCTTCTTCTTGATTATGTTGTTCTTGGTCAACGAACAAATAAATGGAAATGCTACAAGAAAAAGTTTATACAGTGATTTGAAAGAACAGAGGTGTGTGTAATGTAATTTCATCGGATTGATGGGGACGTTGGCAAAATTTACCCAAAAAAAAACTTAATTGCATTTTGTCTTTGTCCTGTTCTTTGTTTTGTTCCTTAGCAGCTAGCAGTTGGCATACTCACATACACATTTGGTTATGTACGGTCAGGAGTTGTTGGTGCTAACAGTTAGAATATGCCAAGTGAAATGCTGCAATAGGGAGGCATGTCCACAATGTTTCGTGAATGTGTCAGAATTACATTGTAACTTGCATGATTTAATGTTGCTGTGTAACTGTGTCGTACATCTGCATTTAAAGTACGTTACCGCTTGTTAAAAGTTCTCTGTGTGATGGGTTTCAGATCTGTGAAGAGGTGTATTTACTTGCTATGGAGCCCTGTAACTGCATTGAGCCGCAATGGCCGGCTGATGAACTATTGATGAAGTATCAATATATTTCTGATTTCTTTATTGCACTTGCTTATTTTTCCATCCCGTTGGAGCTCATCTACTTTGTGAAGAAATCAGCTGTTTTCCCATATAAATGGGTGCTTGTGCAGTTCGGCGCTTTTATAGTTCTATGTGGAGCAACACATCTTATTAACTTATGGACATTTAGCATGCATTCAAGAACTGTTGCAATTGTCATGACTACTTCAAAGGTTTTGACTGCTGCGGTGTCATGTGCAACGGCTCTCATGCTAGTGCACATAATTCCTGATTTATTGAGAGTTAAAACCAGGGAACTATTTCTGAAAAACAAGGCTGCAGAACTTGATCGAGAAATGGGTCTGATACGCACTCAGGAAGAAACAGGTCGGCATGTTAGGATGCTGACCCATGAGATCAGAAGCACTCTTGACAGGCATACTATACTTAAAACTACTCTTGTGGAGTTGGGTAGAACATTGGCACTGGAAGAATGTGCATTGTGGATGCCGACATGTACTGGACTCGAGCTTCAACTTTCCTACACTCTTCATCACCAGAATCCTGTTGGATTTACTGTACCCATTCAGCATCCTGTAGTCAGTCAGGTGTTCAGTTCGAATCATGCGGTGAAAATTTCCCCAAATTGTCCAGTGGCAAGACTAAGGCCAGTAGCAGGAAAATTCATGCCTGGGGAGGTTGTTGCTGTGCGTGTACCACTTCTGCATCTCTCTAATTTCCAGATTAATGACTGGCCAGAGCTTTCAACAAAGCGCTATGCTTTGATGGTGTTGATGCTTCCCTCAGATAGTGCTAGGCAATGGCATGTCCATGAGTTGGAGCTTGTTGAAGTAGTTGCTGACCAGGTCTGTTTTCCTCGTGTTAGTTGTGGACTGTGTCTACAAGTCACTTTGCATTGAGATAGTGTTTAGGGAGTATTCCTTGGTTTTCTTATTCCATCGTGTATGCTGTGTATAAAGGAGTCGGCATTTTGTAATAGTGTAACAATGATTTTATAGTTCAACATAAGTTCATTTTTGTGCATTGAGCTTTAAAGCAATTTGGGTATTCTACTTTTGTTCCTTGTGGAACAATCTTGACCCCAATCTAGAAAACGAATAATAAGATTGCCTGTGCCTTTCTTTTCTTTTTCTTGAGCAAGAGAATGGAGACATAATATAAGTGATCACTCCTTCATAGGGCGTCAAAAATGGGAGTCCTGGATGGAGAGGCAGACTCTGAATCTTGTAATATTACTGCTTTACTTATCCCTTTTCTGACTGAAATACTTCATGAATAGTGTTGTAAGTATTCAAGTCAAGAAAAGCGGCCGGGGGGGAGGTGTTGTGGATAAGATGGTTTATATATATGATGTGGTTATATGTTGTTTGTGAATAGAAGTTGTGTGGTGATAATGCAATTCTCATACTTAAAAGAACGTGTTAGTTTGAGCAATATTTTTGTTGACTGTGTATTTCTTTCAACCACCCTGTTCCTTTGATTCTTATCCTGCTTTTTCTGTGGTTCGCTGCCAGCTCCAACAAGCCAATTGGAAACAGTGAATTCATTAGCCAACTCCAAGCCAGTGGAATAGAGGGTTTTTATTTGATTGGAGTTTTGTTAGCCCAGATCCAAGGTTTAAATGTCAAACATGTATCCCAACCTACCATTTACCTATAAATTCCTTCTCCTGCTTTAATAAAACCATGAATGGTCAAAATTTGTAAAATAGCTTATGGGTGATTACTGCTCAATAAGGCTGCCAGAAAAAGAAACATCACTTGGCGGGGATTAGTTGTGGTAAAAAAAGAAAAACAAGTATTGAAGTACTTTAATTTCAGTGTTTAACTATTTGGAAAAGATTAGCTTTGCAAGATTGTTTAAGAAAAAAAGATTAAAGCTGACATTAGAGATTTTTATGGAAATAAAATGGGGCTTGAGGGCTTAGACTTTTGCATTTTTGTAGTGGTTCGGTGCATAATAATGGCTTATATGAGCATAACTAGCACGACTGATGTGAAACTCATTAGCGAGACTCGGATAGTTTGGCAAATCTAGGACTTTGATGTTGGTGTAGCAACCCACCCCTTGCTGGCCTAGTAACTTGTGAAAGTGGGCCGACCATCATGGCCACAAAGCTAAAGCCTAAGTTATCTACTAGCAAGGAGGGGTTCCGTTATATATCAATAACATCTTATAACCTACCAATGGGGGACTATGGGGTCATACAATTGGAGACTTTGTTACGCTTCGGAAGTTGTTCAGTAGCATGTTGCTGTGCTCTAGTGAAAGCTTTGCAGACGATGGGGAATCTTGTATCTATTAATTAATCTTTGTTTCTTTCAATTCGGAAAGTTGTCCTTGTATGTTTCAGTTTGATCCACTTACGTTTATTTTTCAAAGTCTTTCGTTTTGATAGATAACAGTGCCCAGTTCGCTTACACGTGTTATCTTGTTTATTGACATAGGTTGCAGTTGCTCTATCACATGCTGCAATCTTAGAAGAGTCAATGAGGGCTAGGAATCTTCTGATGGAGCAAAATATTGCTCTTGATCTTGCAAGGAGAGAAGCAGAAACTGCTATCCATGCCCGAAATGATTTCTTGGCCGTTATGAACCATGAGATGAGAACACCTATGCATGCCATTGTTGCACTTTCTTCACTGCTTCAGGAGACTGAGCTGGCGCCTGAGCAACGTCTGATGGTTGAGACAATCTTAAAGAGTGGTAACCTTTTGGCTACCCTGATAAATGATGTACTGGATCTTTCAAGGCTTGAGGATGGCAGCCTTCAACTTGATGTTCGGACTTTTAACCTTCATGCCATCTTTAGGGAGGTGTGAATATGCATTCCTGCCAGTTCTAACTGTTATTTATTTCAAAAAAGCCTAGTGGTAGATTATGTTGGCTATAATGGGATGGATGTTTCTTCTTGCAGGTCCTTAACTTGACAAAACCTATTGCATCTGTCAAGAAGTTGGTTATTGCATTAAATTTGGCTCCAGATTTGCCAGAGTATGCTGTTGGTGATGACAAACGGCTTATGCAAATTATGTTGAATGTTATTGGCAATGCCGTGAAGTTTACAAAGGAGGGAAGCATCTCAATTACAGGCTTCGTTGTGAAAGCAGAATCTTTGAGAGATCTTCGAGCTCCAGAATGCTTTCCAGGGCCTTGTGATAATCACATCTATTTGCGTGTACAGGTAGAAATCACCTTTGTATGCTTACTTTTTGGCTTTGAGGAAATATTCATGTAGTTACTTTTTACCCTTTGGTGCAGGTAAAAGATTCTGGATCAGGAATTAACCCCCAGGATATTCCAAAGGTATTCACCAAATTTATACAAAATCAGCCACTTGCTGCCAGGAATTTTGGTGGTAGTGGACTCGGCCTAGCAATTTGCAAAAGGTATTTTATTATTGTGTTCTTAACTTGGGCAGCCTTAGCTTTACTTTTTTTGGCTGTGCACATCATCAAGTATCAAAGAAGAGATATTATTTCTGTCACCCAAATTGATTTTCAACATCTTTGTGATATGGAAAACTAAATCCCCAACAAGTTTGGCATTTGTTTTTCTCCATTTGTATGTCATTTATGGAACTGAATGTACTCCAATTTGATATTTTTCTTCAGAGTTCTATTTCAATTTTAAGTAATTGACTATCAGTCATCCAATCCGGATTTGTTCATCATGCTAACCTTCTTTTAAAAGAGGCAGTTGTAATTAGGATCAGCATTACAGAAACTGCTAATGCTCTAGTAATTAGGTTCTGGAACACATTTTTCCTTTTAATTCCAGAATGCTTAATTTAGTGATCCAAAAGTTAACCGCTATCTGTCCTTTGTACTTGATGTTTTGATGACTTACATTCTTTACAAGAAAAGGGCAAGGGTGTTCCTAAAATTGTTTCTTTTACATGATTCTCAGCTCAAATCAACTCAATAATATTTTATTCCAATCACTTGGGTTGGAGTACATGAATGGATGAATCATTTGTCTTAGTTCATTCTAGATGAACTCATTTCCTTTGGTAAGTTTAACATAATAATGTGTTTTCTTATCCCCTGATCCCATGTTCTTCCTTGCCTGTGTCTAATTCTTTTACAACTTTCAACATGGATCAAGTAACTCCTCCACTTATGCCCATCACCTGTCCGTACCATTCAAATGGGTGCTCTTTCTTCTTGCTAACAGATTAGTTTCTTATTATCTTCTATATTAATACCAATCTTATATGTTCCATTCTTGTTCCAACTATTGTTATTTTATGACAAGCTTTTTCTTGAATGCTCTAACATTCGTGATCAAGCAAGTCTGTGGCAATCCTATGAAATTATTGTTTCTAAATGACTAAATATGTACTCCCTCCATTAGCAATTGCCAGTCCTTTTTTGCACTTTTTGCTGTCCCAAAAAGATTGTCCCTCTTCAAAAATCAATCGACAAAAGTTGGTGAGTTGACTTTTATACCCTTCGCTTTTCAAATTATCAACAATGAAGAAAGGCAATGGTGATGTTCCCTTGATACTCGAGGGTAATAAGGATAAAGCAAAATATAGGAAGTGTAATGATTATGTTCCCTTATAAAGTTAGAATCTCCGAAAAGGACCAACAATTGGGCATGGAGAAAGTATGAAGCTTTGTGACGTTCTCTTTTTGATTAGATTGTGTGATTACTAAAAGAAAATTGATATTGCATCTATAGCTGAGTATTTTATCGTATATTGGTGCACGTGGCCTCTCATGTATTTGAGCTTGTTCCTTAGACTAGAAGGATCGTTCCAATTAAAGATAGGTTTAGGGCAAGAATCCTTTAACATGTGCGATACTTTTCTGCGATCTCCAATATTACTTGGTTGTTATTAAAATGTGCATGTATTCAAAAGTTTCATCGATCCGATTTAGCTCTAGACATTTTATGAGACTTTCATATGCAAGTTGCGTTGGTGTGTTATCATGATTTTGCTTAAAATTATTTCAACACACCATATAATCAGCATCCTCTTTGGCCCCCATGAAAGAAAATTTCATTTGTTTAGCCAGTTAGGAGAAACCAATGAGGTTTTAATTGTGAAGATCGTTTAAAAGCTATACAGTTTCAAGGTTTAACATTCTATTTAATTTAATCAGGTTTGTAAATCTTATGGAGGGCAATATCTGGATTGAAAGTGAAGGGCTTGGCAAGGGATGCACAGCTATCTTTATTGTGAAACTGGGGATTCCTGAGAGCCTAAATGATCCTAAGCTCCCTTTTGTACCTAAAATGACACGAAATCATCGACCAACAACTTTTCCGGGATTGAAAGTTCTCATCATGGATGATAATGGGTGAGTTGCGTAACCTCTTTTCTTTTTAATTCCTGCTTTGTGGATGTTTCCTCCAGTCTACAGGTCCGTTTACTCATATTTTGACCGTTTGATTAATTAATTATCACCTCCAAAACTAGTTATGTGAACCTTGGTATTATTGAGTTGGATGCTTTAACATGACATCAAGCTAGGCTTTTGGAGGCTCTTGAGATGACTCGATTGATTGTCCCTTTATTTGTGGCTTAAATGAACCTTGTTTCACTAGATTTTTATGTAAGTGATTCGTTGTTTACCTCTCTAAGTGTGATTGGGGGTCGCTTGTGTGGGAATGTGTTAAAGCTTGTTGCGCATAAGTTAATAATCACCTCTGAACTAGGTTTTAACGTGGATGACGTCTCCACCCATTGCCGGTTTATTTTCAAATGGATGCTTTAACATGTATATGCTATAATCCAATCAATAAGCGTGGATTACAAAAAAAAAAAATCAGTTTTGGTAAGTTACACAAAACTGAGCAGTGGCTTAATGAATATGGATGTAGAAACTTCTGATGTCAAGGCACGTCCCTATCTTTGGTGTTTTGTTTATGGGTCATAAGAGAGTTCCAATCTAACATGGAAAGCACATGCCCTGATTTTATGCAATGGGGGCTGCCTGGAACAGGTACATGTTTGGAGCTAGTTTTTGTTGAACTACCTTGGATCTAATAGCATATACTTTTGTAACTTATGTAGTTGTGCTTAGGTGGACATTTATGCTAACATCTACTATATTTATGATGTATTTGTGTGAGACACTAAAGTCATTTTTAAGGCCATAGGTATTGACAAAAAGTTGTGCCTTCCAAGTATGACTAATTGGATCTTTTTGACATTTCCCTTTTTCATCTGAAACCGTTATCAATCTTGAGAACATTATGGTATCTAGTTTCAATGTGATTCCATCTCCTTAATCAAAGCTGAACATCTGTTTTAAAACTGTGTAAACAGAATGTAAACAAATTCTAAGCAGTATATATTAATCACTACTTTCTCTCGCTTATGTTCAAGTAAATTTTATCAAATCATTACCAGCATTCAATGAGGTTCAGTCAAGTCACTGGAGACCTTGGGGTGGATATTTTATTGAAATTGTGGATGGTTACTTGCGATAGGGTTGTACTTTATATTTTAAGTAAGGTGGAGCTTTGTTCAAGATGTAAAACCGAATATTGGTGATACAGGGTTAGTAAGATGGTGAACAAGGGACTTCTTCTGCACCTCGGATGCGACGTAACGATTGTTAGCTCGGCCGATGAGTGTTTGCGTTCTGTAACGCAAGAGCACAAGGTGGTTTTTATTGACATATCTATACCTGGTATAGATAGCTATGAAGTTGCTGTCCGGATGCGTGAAAAGTTTGCGAAACGTCGTGAAAGGCCATTTATAGTAGCTCTCACAGGGAATACAGACAGGGTAGTAAAGGAGAATTGCTCAAGGGTTGGTATGGATGGAGTAGTTCTGAAACCTGTCTCAGTTGATAAAATGAGGAGTGTTTTATTAGATCTTTTAGAGCACGGGGTTATATCCGAAGCCAACTAAGTGCACAGGGAATTGCTTTTACCTGAAGCTAGCGATTATGCAGCATGGCAGAAGCTGTTGCTGGTCCTTATGGCCTATGATAGTGCTGCTTGTACATAAATCGAATGGTTTTGGGGTAATATTGTGGAAGATTATTGTGTTGCTAATAAATATGATTTTTCGAAAGCAGTTTATGAATCTTTGTTTCGCTCAATTGTTGCAGTGAGATTGGGTATATTTGATTTGCACATCTTGTTGCAGCCACAAATTTGTAAGCAGCAGAAAAAATGGATGTTCAAAGCACACTTGTTTGAAATCAAATCTGAAATTGTAATGTGGGAATTTCGTGGTACTTCATTATTGTTTTTTTTTTTTTTTTTTTTCAGAATTTTGTTCTGTGAGAGTCGGGCACTAGAGCATTTCCAATGGTAGTGCTAAAATTGTGTTGTTTGATAGACAGTTTTTGTTTTAGGGGTGTTGATTTAAAAGTGAGTGTTTTTAGAAGAAGTCTTAAAGGACACAGATGTGTTCGGAGATGTTAGATACACGTGGGGCCTAAAATTACTCTTGTTTTAAGGTGTAATGTAGTGTTGGTAACAACACAAAAAAAAAAAAAAAAAAACAATAGAGTGCCTCCCGGCTATGCGAAGAAAAATGAGGTCCATTTCGATGATTCTATTTGTGTATTTTTAGCTCTCGATATTCAAATTGCTTATGAAAAAATTGCAAGTTAATTGAATATCGTTAAAATTCTGGTAGAATTGTTATATTTGTGTTGGGAGGAATATATAGTCGGGTGTAATTAGTTGATATGATTACTGATATTCAATTAATTTAAGTTTTTGTATGGATAATTTACGCTTTGAATCTAACAAATTGAATTACTTGGATCATCATCAGCAACCATAATGAGACACCATGACATGCTTCATTTCTTTTTTCATGAGTCATGGGGTGATGGGTCGTCAAATTCGTGTGGATGGTTGTAGGAAATTAGTTCTTGCTAAAATTTGTATCTCATGACGTCTCCATCGATGCATAATTCTGGCCACACCACTGATTTTGTATATTAATTCTATTTATTAAATGAAGAGTGTTAAGACATCACGTGACAGTGTTCCAAGATCATCCATTTTTTCATGAATGCAAGTACTTTCAAGTTCCTTCCCTTTTTTTTTTTTTTTTGCCAGCTTATAATGTGTTCTCGGACCACTATACGCTATACAATCGAATTTCTAACTGTGTCCGATCGATTCGAATTAAAACAGGCAACGAGTACTCTTTGAATAACACATTCACAGGTGTATTCTTCTAGTTTGATAGTTTTTTTTTTATCAATTACAAAGTAACATTCTTAACTATATACACATATATTATTGAAGGCATTATACTTTTGGATTTACAAATGAATTAAGAGTATTTTACACACTAATTGTTCTTTGCTTAAACTTTATTTCTAATGCTAATTGTGATTCACTTGCAATTTTTACATTTTTTTTATTTTTTATCATCATCTAGTATAAATGGTTTATCTTGTTCTCATACTGTTATAATTGATCAATTGCAACAAGTGTCCTTTTTATGCATTGCATTTTAAATACATTGCACTTTCAATCTTTATTTAACTTATTTGATTTTTGGCATTAGTTTCATGTCGTCATTAGGTGTTGAGTAATATTAGTGGTTCTTACAAATATTTAATTGTAACAGTTATAAGATGTTAGATGATAAAACCATAAAAAAAACTCAAATTCATGAATTTCAAGAGTTAAACGAAGCTAGAGATTGCCCCCTTTCGAATAAGAGGCATGAGTGAGCTAGAGTGCAGCCATCTCATTCACTGAACTAGCTAGAAGCTATTGCTTCCGTTTGAAGTACTAAGAAAAAGAACTGATGTCTCAAACCCCATATCCCTATAATAATGTTAGAGTAAGGGGTGGCCCAAAAGCAAAATTGTCCACTGGTGGTTGGTCAAAGTCCATCGGTCTCAATCCTTCAATGGAGCAGCCAATGAATCTGTCCTCACCTTAGATGAATATAGATCTCAATATGAACATGGATCCCTTCTCACGTAACACCTATCAACCTAAAATCAAGAAAAAGACGAAAGGGAAAGTGAATTAATGTATCACGGTCTCAAGGTAAAGGTATCCAAGTATATAGTCAATAAATTTCAACCATCTTGGAGTGATTTTGCTAGACATAAGCAGGGAAAGTAGTTATTACTCGAGTGGTCAATTCACTCAGGATAGAAAAATACAAACCAAGGGCATGTTATAACGCACACCGACAAGGAATTTTAGAACGCCAAAAACACTAAATAGTAAATTCAATTTAACTAAAAAATAACAGAAATCAAAAACTTATAAGACTAATTTCAAGTTTTCAGAAATCGACAGTCGAGGCTGGTGACAGACACTATGTCCTTGAAGCAAATTTGTCCCCCACAAGGGTGTCGATGGGTTCCTCGACTGAATACTTGTCACGCCCCAATTTTCATAAAAATTAAATAAAGAGAACCGGAACCTTAAGTACATTAAAAGAAGATGTTTCCATAATTAAAGTACATTACTATTCCCTTTGACTATCAAAAGAAAAAAAATAAGAAAAATAATATGGGCACCCGAGCCCCAAAGGGATGATCAAAATAATAGTTCATAAGTTGTTACAATCCCATAATCAAAAAATGGATAAAAGATTAGAGTTACAAAATCATTTTTCCCAAAAAGAAGTTAATACAAGGAAAATGAGTAAAATAACTCCATGCCATGTATGCCCCTCATCCAAGTCATGCAATCCAAACCATGCTCGATCAATGCTGGGTATCTGAAAATTTATAGGTTGAGCTACACTAGCCCAGTAGGAAAAACATTCTACAAACGCTAGGCATATAAACATGATGCATGCATATGAGATGATGAGATGTCAAGTGGATGTCCTAGTGTCCAAGCCAAAGAAAGGAAATATAGAAGGTTTTCCACACACACAAGTGTCCAAGTGTCCGAGTCATTTCACAAACCAAAACCCATGTTTTGGTTTTCAAAAAAAAAGTTTCGACAAAACCTAAAAGGGAAACCAAACCATTTCTTTCATAGAAGAACCACCATCATCTTTCTTATTCATTTGGTTATAGAGATTTAATCCCTCTGCCGGGTTCTATAGGCCCCGCGTGCCTCTGCCGGGTTCAATAGGCCCCGCGCGCCTCTGCCGGGTTCGATAGGCCCCGCGCGCCTCTGCCGGGTTCGATAGGCCCCGCGTGCCTTCACCAAAATAAATTTTCAAGTTAATGGTATCCGTGAAAACATATCTCATTCTCCCCAAAACGTTCGTGGTAAAAAAAAAAAAAAAGGTATTAGTGAAGCGAATTCAATGGTTTATGAAGGGATAAACGCTAGGGAACCAATTAAACGTCAAAGGGTGATCAAAGGGCCATCACAAAATCGGGAAATGGCCGGAATCTTACCAAAAATCTGCCATGAACAGTGAATATGCAGAATCTGCCCAAAAACAGTGGAAAAATGCATAAATTGGCACTTTCGGAGTGGAATACGTTTTAGGGAATCAAGTGAACATCAAAGGGGAATCAAACGGGCATTTCTGTGAATAGTGAAATTCGGCCATGAACAGTAAAAATGCAGAGAGCTGTGGTGAACAGTACCCGAATGCAGAATTTTGACATTTTTGGTGTAAAAATCCAACCCAATCACAATCTAGCTGGTTTAGGCTCAAATTTGAGATGCTACGCAACAATTAAGCATGAAGGGAGGCCAAGTTCACTCCCAATTTCATCAATCAACAAGAAATTTAAAGATCTAAGAATCAAATAATGGAACTATATCAAATTTGGGGAAACTTCGAAATTTAAGAATAACAACGCCCTAACCCGAATATATACCACACCTCATGAATATATAACTAGAAAGAGTAGAATTGGTTCACCTACCCCAAGGTTTTGTGTGAAATTTGATGAAGAACAAAGCCCTAATGGTAGAATCCGAATTTTGAAGCTTTCGGCGCGATTCCAAGGTAGCCCAAGCTCCTAACGACGCGTAGAACGTAAAAATGGCCTTGGTTCTTGAAGAGGTTGAGATGAGAGGGAGTTATGAGCTTGAGAGAAGAAAAAAAATGGAGGAGAGGAGAGAGGGGAAATTTTGGCAGCAGCAATGAGGGAGATGGCTGATTTGTGTGTTTTGTTTTGTTGTCAATTTAACCCACTCACTTCTCTATTTACCCCCTTTCTTTACTATTCTCTAATTAAATAAATACGGGTTCTTACAATACTTCCTAGAATACAATGACTATTGTCGAGTAAAAATCGTACTTCAATTTACCAAACAAGCGAACCAAAAAACTGTGTTGAACTCTTAAAACCGAATGCAAAATTTATAACTAAGAATTAATGTGAATGCACTAGTATGCTTCTGATTTTTTGGATTATCCAAATGAAGGGAGAACTTCTCTTTTTATAGGTGGGATCGTGCATATTCGAGAAGGCAAGGTGGCTGTTGGGTGGTTCCAAACAGCCACCGGTCATGGTTGTTGGCGAAGAGGTGCCCATTGAATAATCATGTCTTCTGTTGTTTTTCTCTTCTAGAAGACCTCTGTTTGGACCAACTTAATTTGTTCGGGCCCAAGCCCAAACCGAAAAAAAAATAGCAAAATAATATGGACCGGCCAAATTGAATTAAATAAACCTTTAGTAAAAAAAAAAAAATATTATTGGACCAACTTAATATTTATATTTGTTTTGATCATAACGGTTTTAAATTATCAAGACTCATGTGGTGATAGTGTAAAATTAGGAAATGAGTCAGTTGCACCGGCACTTGGAATTGGACATGTAGACTTAAAGGATGACATTTAGAACAATCTTAACTTTATAGAATACGCGACATGTACTTCAAATGAGGAAAAATTTAGTTATTGGGTCTTGTTTAATACAATTAGGTTAGAAAGTTGTAATGGAGTCAAATAAAGTGATATTGTCTAAAAATATTATATTTATTAAAAAAAGATATGTTAGTGATGACTAATTCAAATTGCACGTCGATGATTTTGATGGTTATCTTAAAGTGCTCAATCTTGAATCCTTTCTTATTTGACACGATCGGTTTGGACATGTAAACTTTAAAAAAAATGAGAAGAATGATGGATCTAAAACTATTACCTAAATTGCAATAGATGTAAAATGTAAGTGCGAAATATGTGTGCAAGCAAAAAAACTAAAAGACCACATTGGATAGTTGAACGAAAGCACACTCAACTTCTAATCTAGACCTTGTACATAGCGATGTTTGCGACTCAGGTAAACCACCTACTAGAGCCGGTAATAATTAGGGTTTTCTCTAACTTCTTGTATTGATCAGGTAAAAAAAGAATTTGAAAACCTAATTGATCCTATCATGAAACAATCATTCAAGCTATCGGTTCTGAGAAAGAAAGAAATGTTCATGCAGTAGTTTGGATAAGAAATTCGGAATAGGATTCTAATTAATTAGCATTTCCTGATAATACTTGAGAATTAACAAATCTTCTTCTGGGGAATAAGGCAATTGGTTGTCAGTGGATATTTAGAAAGAAGCTGAGAAATTTTGTTAAGGTCATTCTAAGACTCCAAAATTTCTGAAATTTTTACTAAACGTTGCTTTATATGTCTTCTGTATTGGGTAAAAATTTCGAAGGCTTATTCAAATTATACAATTCTACATAAATCCGTAACTAAATTGCTGCGAATTCGTCACTGTGCAGACTACACTGACACACATTAGGAAAACAGCCATAACTTTTACCACTAGTATTGAAATTGCGTACCGTTTGATTTATTTGAAATTAGACACGTAGAAATTCAATAATATGTGAATTTTGTATTTTATTTTTACTTGAAAAAAGTTAATTTTTCATTTAAAGTTGATGATGCAGTTTTTGGTGTTTAGAAATCTATCAATAGTTATAATTCAGAAAGTTTCTAGAATACGTTAACTTGTTGTTTGAGCCCACGGGTTCATAGTTCGACTATCTAATTGCAAGAGTACGAGGGACAGGGAACTGTAATCGAGGCCTGTTTTTGTTGTCCTCATTCTCCAGCTCAAAAATATCATATTGGAACTGCTAATTTTGTTTGGCTCCTTAAGTTTGTGGCGAACATAAAAAAGTACATTGATCGAAGATTGAGAATAACATGATTAAGTCACATTTATTTTGAAGCTTATTCTCAAAATTATACTAACTATTTAATTTTTTTCAAAACAAAAATATTTCATTTACATCGTTAAAATATATTCCGATCATGTCGCTACTCATATCTATTCCATGTGTTTTTTTTCCAGAACGATTCTGATTACTTTTAAGGTCGAATGGAGCCCATATTTGGGTCCAGGGCCGACTGGAAGGTTGAGTATAGTTTCTGATCAGTTAATTATGACTGTAATGGAGGCAACGTGGATGAGTTTATAAATTAAATATCCTCCAATTGAAAAGCAAAAGAGTAAAATATTTACTTCATCTCTAAACTATGCTCAAAACGTTTAAAATATCATTAAACTATCAATTTAATTTACTTAATCCCTAAACTATTGATTCGGACTTTATTTTATCCAATTACTAACATCCATCTAAAGTGGGGTTTTTCCGAGGATGAGATTCTTGTAATTGCTTTTGATTGTGTCAAGGACAAGATCATGCGAGAGTGATGAATTTTTTCGTTAATAAAACGGGTTGGGAGTCGTCATTTGTTTTAAAATGAACTAAATAAAATTCGAATCGATAGTTTAGGGACTAAGTAAATGAAATTTTTAATTTAAGGATATTTTAAAAGTTTTGGACATAGTTCAGGGACGAAATAAATATTATACAACAAATTATATTTAGATTAGGACTGCAAACGAACTAAGTTGTTTGCAAGTAGCTCAAAATTTGGTTCGATTTAGCTTGGTTCATTTAGTAGGCGAGCCAAGCTCAAATAATTTTTTTTGGCTTGTTTATGATTTTTTAGCTCATTTAATAAATAAACTGTGTTATAACTTGGTTTGTTTCTATAGGTCGACTTGGTTGTAGAAACTCATTTAATACTCAAACCGAATATTTGGGTTTGATTTGAGCTCGAACTCGAGCCAAGTTCAAGCTCACCGAATTTTAAAAAGGCCGATCTCAAACACGTTGTAACTTTGCTCGACTAGTTGGGACCGGTTTTGGAGGATTGTAGTGCAATCCCATGTAGTGCATGTCAAGTGCAGGTAAAATTACGTCGCTTTGTCCTTGAAACTACGTCATTTTGACTAACAACTCAAGTTGTTAGCAAAGTACACGAAGTTAAAACGACGTAATTTCAAGAGCAAAATAAATAAAACTATACTTACCCGAAGTACACACGCATTATGGGTTCCACGAATCTGTTTGGACCACCATCAACATTTTTCAACCCATAAACTTGAATAGGCTATAATCTGAAAGGGCCAACCTAGGCCTAGGCTTGGACTTGTGAATTGAAGACTGCACATGAGGTCTAAGAATGCTACGACTATAGCAATCAATTGATTAAATGAGTGGTGAGTTTATTTATAGTTAGTTTAGCCCATGTGCATTTGCTAACTCCTGATTTTTAATTTTTTGCTCTTGCCGACGAATATGAGCCTTGCGCGTAATAATAATATTATGCTGACACACAAAGGGTGGAGCCCATCTGGAGCTGTTAATTTAATTTGCACTCTTCATTTTTAAAAGAAAAACTATTCAATTTTTGAAGTGTTTGGCCACTTATTCTCGAATAGAATCTATAAACAATGCATTATGAAAAATATAATTAAAGAATGCATAAATAAAAAATATTCTCTAAATAAGCTTTCTGTATTGATCTCATTATATTTTCATATGTTACTCTTATACAAAAAATTATTATAAGGAGGTTGAGTCCTTGTGGGGGTTGTGATTATTTTCCAATATGAGTCGCTCCAATCGCTTGCATAAGAAACAATCAATTAGTGTTAAAGGGTTGTTTTCAACCTGAGGGTACTCCGATGCCAAAGTCAGAACTTGTGAGATTAAAGCGTAATAGTAACTGTACAATGAATGATATCGTAACTGATTTATATATGGCCATCGATCTCATATTTATAAGCCATCAGATACCATACTTTGGTAATCAAATCTTTAGATTCCCTCCCTAATTACGCATTGCCAAATCCGATTAATTGCCTTGCGGTTTGAAGGTTTCCTTAATCAAAGATCTTCTCTATGCTCTGTGTTTTCAAATATAGGAACAAACTATATCAGACTTTCGTATTTGAAATATGCCTTGACTCCAGAAGGTTCTCACTGCCTCAAACAAACGCGCAATAGTCCGTTTGGCACGACAACATTAGTACGCCAATCTCCCAAATGTCCAACCGATGGATCGTCCAACCATAAATAGATTTGGCCATGTTTAATGTTTTTCTTACTTAAAATTATTTGATACAAATATTTATGTTCATAAAAAAATCAATTTTATGCTCATAAAATATTTCTTTTTATTGATGAGAAAATTAAAATTTGATTCCATCGCCCATTAATCAACATTCAAAACAAATAGATAAAATACATAATGTCACAGTGAATCACATGCTACTAATTGTCCCTCGAAATTTCTACAACTGCTCAGCAAGATATTCTTGGAGACAAGAATGTGTTCCTTATCAAATGTGCAATTCATTGCGGATGAAATCTTGAAATTATGCTGTATGATCATGTAAAATCGCAAAAGAACTACTGTCATCCTCCCTTATGTCATAATATTTAAGCGGTACATCACATCACGCTCATCTTCAATATTGCACATATAATGAACCCTTCAATACGTTTTGAAGCGTTTGATGATCCCAAACTGAACAAGCCCACAGAAAAATTGCAAGACAAGCTTGAAGTACTCGAAACGCTCTTTATTGGGAAAAAAAATGAATTTTGTACCTAATTTTAGAGGGTGATGTGTCACACCTAAGCTCGATGTCAAACGGTGACTATAATTTAAAAAAACAAGTCATAGCTGTTAAAATCATTTTCAAACTCCATCGCATTTAAAGTCAAGAAATTAATTTGTCCCATTCACATTTAGCTGAGAAGTGAGAGAGTCTAAGACTCTTCATATTTCCAGCATATGGTTTTCATAGCTGACACTTTTGAAGTTGGAGTGTCTGTTATAAATCCCATCTTAAACATATAATCAAATTTAATATTCAATCCTGAATTCATTTCTAAATTTATCAGCTAGTAGCTGAAGCATCCCCGGAATGTCTATAAATTGGCTTCCTTCCTTCTAGTTCAGTAAATAGCAATTCGTACCTTAAGAGTACCCAGAAATTTCAGTGCTTCGTAATATTACTTCAGTTCCAACGTTAGAGAGAGTAACACGGTTTCAATTCACCAGGAAGTTGAGATTGTGCTATCAAAGTTATTAAACCAATGTGTCATGGGGCTGACAAAACCTCTAACACTTGTGAGGTGGTAAATTTGTCTTAAGAATGTATATCATCATAGAAGCCTTGATTTGCTTACTGATTTTTTCCGATTACAATATCTTTCTTTATTGTTTATAAATTTCAAATAATTGTTGAAATTAATCAAGTGTAATTTTCAATATTTGCTCAGTCAATATTTTGTTCCTAGCACTATTTTCTTACAGTTTGCTCCACATCCTTTCTCATAGACTCTTGTGATGCACAAAAATTTTAGCCATCAATCCTTGTGGGCATGAAATTTGATAATATTTTATTAGATCAATCGCTCTAACAATTCAGACTTAAAAATCTACGAAAGAATGAACTTTGGAACACTCACCATATAGAGTGAGAGACTCATCTTGAATCTTGAAATGTGTGAATCCCATATAATATTTGTGAGAGCGAATAAAATAATGCTCCAGAAACATGAAATAATTGTCGTTGAAAAGTCCATGTCACTCCCTGCTGCATTGTATATAAGTACTGTATGGATATTACTCCTGAAGTACAGATTAATGAGATTTTTAAATGCTTTAAAGGAGCAAGAGGGCAGCGGCAGTTGCAGTTCCTCTATTATTATGCCAACTACCAGCTGCTCGACGAATTGCCTCTTCCATGTACTAGTATATTACGCTCTTCAATTCTGCTACTCCGGGATAATTCATGGTCCACCATTTCTGTAAGCTCGAATATCGTCGTTTGCTTGTGATAGCAATAGGCTCTGTTTGGTTCACTTCCTTATTTATTTATTACTTACAAGTAAACCAGATTGATTGGTGGGAGATGGGGTTGTAATTTGCTTACTAAAAGCAAAAAAAAAATAAATAAATATTGGTATCCAAACGTCTTTGGTTAGTACTACGTCTTTATAAGAAATGCACAAAAATAATTTGATAAACACATAGCACACGAATACAACATAGAGGTTATATATGTTGATAAGTTATTGTCTAAGTTATTGTCTCATCAAGTAGCAAAGCAAACGCAAGCCTTTCAAGATTGATGCCTTACTTTAATGCATAAGATTAGCACAAGAGGACGAGACATAGAGGCAGGAAAGAAACTAAATGGAGACCTGGGCTCCTCCAAAATTTTCAAAAAAGTTTAAGACATAGGTATAAATTTTGAAAATTATAAAAAGAAATACATTTCGGCCCTCCCAAATTATAATTAGTCCCCATCCTTTCTCCCAAAAAATCTCAGCCCTCCCTTCTAAATATTGGATCCAGATTCCGCCCCGCATAGGGGCCCCTATCACATCCCCTATAGTCGTATTCCGCCTCTTCTAATTGTCCGAAACAGAGGTGCTCTTCAGATATTTTGGTTTATGGTCTCTACCCAAAAACTCCCAAGACCATGTTTGACTTGTATCATATTTGCATTCGTATTAGAAAATATCTAACTCAAACTTAACAATTGCGCATTTGATTCGGCTCATGCTAATGTGTCGTGTCAAACTTCCCCCCCATCTGTGCAAGGGAGACTATTTTATAAACTTTGTTTTTTATTTTCATGGTTTTTTTTTTGTTTGTTTACTAGAGTGAATCCAAAACAGGAAGGGAAAAAAACAAATTAACTCTTCAAATGGAAGATGTAATAACCCGGAATTTAAAATTAATTTTAAACAATGTTTCTGTCATGTTTAATTATTAGTTAATTTATTTCCATTGATTTTTATTTGAACGGTTGAGGTTGTTTGAATGACCGATGGTTGTGATTGAGATTCCACGGTGGGTGAGTTGCACGGGATAACTTCTCGTCATCTTTTTCAATTATCACAACTGTTGAAAAGTGTCTTGAATTTGGAGAAGGAAAGTATTTGGGTGGTAACTGGTATTATCGGTAGTGGTGTTGGAACTACCGGTAATAGGAAGTTCAGTGTTTGTGCAATGACCAGTACTACCGGTAGTAGTGTTGGTACTACCGGTAGTAAAAGTTACTGATTTTGGACAGCTTGTTTTACTACCAGTAATAGGGCACCTATTACCGGTAATAAGGTGTACCCGCGAGAATTCTAGAAAAATTTGAGAAATTTATTTTTCTAGTCTGTTTAGGATATTTTCCTACTATTTAGGGATTTATATTCCTATTCTTTAGGGATTGATATTCTTCCATATTTTTGGGAATTTCCTATAAATATGATAGGCATGGTTCCCTAAAAGATATCCCTAGAAAGCTAGTTGAGATCTAAATTGATTGGACACCTCACATTAGGGTTTCGGAACATAGCCAGCCCTTGTAATCTCTCTTGATCATAGTGAAAGAAATCTCTCTCCTCCCGTGGACGTACGTTTAAGCTATTGATTATTCCGAACCACGTAAATCTCTGTGTCTTTCCGTTTTCTTGTTGATTATTTCTTCTTTTTATCATATTTTTCGCAACAAACTGGTATCAGAGCTTTGGTGATCGATCCATCGATTACGGTTATGGTGGCCAAATACGAAGTTGAGAAGTTCGATGGACAGAGTAGCAGCTTCAGTCTATGAAGAGTGAAGATGAAGGCTTTGTTGGTTCAACAAGGGTTGCAGAAGGCTTTACTTGGATCTGCCAAGAAGCCAGGAACGATGTCAACAAAGGATTGGGAGGTTGTTGATGAGAAGGCACTCAGTTCGATTCAGTTGAGTCTAGCAGATAATGTGCTTCGCGAGGTTGAGGAGGAGACTACAGCGGCAAGATTATGGTTGAAGTTAGAGAGTATCTATATGACCAAATCACTGACAAACAGGCTATATCTGAAACAACGCCTATACACGTTTCGTATGAGGGAAGGTATGCCAGTTAAAGATCATCTTGATGAGTTGAATAGAATTATTATGGATCTGAAAAATATTGATGTTAAAATTGATGATGAAGATCAGGCTCTAATTATTCTGTGTTCCCTGCCCCCATCTTATGAGCACTTTGTTACTACTTTACTCTACGAAAAGGATACGATCTCAATGGAGGATGTAAAATCTAGTTTATATTCTAAAGAATTGAGGAAGAAGGTGTCTGGTGAGAGTGAGGAGTCCGGTGAGGGGTTGTTTGTGCGAGGGAGAACAATGGAGAAGAATAAGGAGAATGGAGGGACATCTAGATCGAAGTCAAAAAAAAAGAAGAAGATTCGCTGTTTTAACTGTAAACAGAAAGGCCACTATAAGAGCGAATGTACAAAACCGAAAAGGAATAATAAGGAGGAAAAGGTAGTTGCTGGTGTCGCTGAGGATTCTGATGGGTTGGAAAATGTTTTATCAGTTTCAGCCGGTGATGTTCTTTCAGATACAAAGTGGATTTTGGATTCTGGTTGTTCCTATCACATGTGTCCAATTAAAGATTAGTTTAACACCTATGAATCGGTACATGGTGGTTCAGTTTTGATGGGCAATAATATGGCCTGCAAAACTGTTGGGCTTGGAACTATTCGGATTAAGATGCATGACGGTATTGTGAGGACACTATCAGATGTTCGGTATGTTCCGGATTTGAAAAAGAACCTTATCTCTTTGGGTACCCTTGATTCGAATGGTTGTAGGTATACAGCTGAAGGTGGAGTTCTGAAGGTCTCGAAAGATGCGCTGGTTCTTATGAAAGGTCAGAAGGTGGGTAACCTCTATGTTCTACAGGGCAGTACAGTTTCAGGTGCTGCAGCAACAGTTTCATCATCAAAGGTATCAGATTCAAATTTGACTCAATTATGGCATATGCGCCTTGGGCATATGAGTGAGAGGGGAATGACAGAATTGAGCAAACGGGGTTTGCTTTGTGGACAGAAGACGGAGAAGCTAGATTTCTGTGAGCATTGCGTGTGTGGCAAGCAGTGCAGAGTGAAGTTTAGCACAACTGTTCGGCGAACTAAAGGTACGGTGGATTATTTTCATTCAGATCTTTGGGGTCCTTCTGTTGTTAAATCTAAGGGTGGTTCTCGATATTTTATGAGCTTGATCGATGACTTTTCTAGGAAAGTTTGGGTGTATTTGTTGAAAAACAAGAGCGAGGCTTTTGTTACATTCAAACGGTTTAAGGTCATGATTGAAAAGCAAACAGGTAAAAAGATTAAGAGATTGAGAACTGATAATGGACTGGAATCTTGTTCCGGAGAATTTGAAATATTCTGCAAGGATGAGGGCATCGTGAGGCACCACACGGTGAGGAAAACCCCTCAGTAGAATGGTGTGGCTGAACGGATGAATAAAACTCTTTTGGAGAGAGCTCGTTGTATGTTATCCACTGCAGGTTTGGGTAAAGAGTTCTGGGCTGAAGCAGTTTCCACTGTTTGTTATTTGGTGAATCGATCTCCATCAACTGCCATAGAGTGCAAGTTTCCTATAGAGGTATGGTCTGATTCTTCGGCTGACTACTCGAATTTGAGGGTGTTTGGTTGTCCCACTTATGCTCATGTCAATGAGGGTAAACTTGAGCCTAGAGCCAAGAAGTGTGTCTTCTTGGGTTATGGATCTGGAGTGAAGGGGTATAGATTATGGCTTTCTGATGGAAAGTCATCCAAACTTCTTATCAGCAGGGATGTGACATTTGATGAAAACTCTATGATCAAAGGAAAGGCAAGTGCAGATGTTTAAGACAGTGGTGAGAGGATTCTGAAGCAGGTGGAGCTAGAATGTGAAACTTCCGAAGGGGAGAAGAACAGTAATCAGCCATTTGAGGAAGAGGTTCATGATTCAGACACAGAGAATGGTGCAGAACAGCAACAACCATACAGTATTGCAAAAGACAGGCCAAGGAGGGAGATCCGTCCACCTCATAAATATGCTTATGCAGATATGGTTGCTTATGCGTTGTCTATAGCAGAAACAGTGGAGTATGAGGAGCCTTCTTCCTACTGTGAGGCTGTCACGGGAAAGGAGGCTACACAATGGACTGTTGCTATGAATGAAGAGATTGAGTCTCTTCATAAGAATCAAACTTGGGAGTTGGTGAAACCGCCTAAGGGGAAGAGAATTGTTGGCTGTAAGTGGATTTACAAAAGGAAAGCAGGTATCCCGGGAGTGGAAGATGCAAGACTTAAAGCTCGGTTAGTGGCAAAAAGCTATAGTCAACAGGAGGGAGTGGACTTCAATGAGGTATTCTCACCAGTTGTTAAACATAGTTCTATTCGTGTTATGCTTTCCATTGTTTCGCATTTCGACTTAGAGCTGGATCAGCTTGATGTCAAAACTGCATTCTTGCATGGTGAACTTGAGGAGCAGATTTATATGCATCAACCGGAGGGATTTGCAGTTTCTGGTAAGGCAGATTTCGTTTGCGTGTTAAAGAAATCTTTGTATGGCCTTAAACAATCACCTAGGCAGTGGTACAAGTGGTTTGATACATTCATGATGGGTCAAGATTACTCTAGGAGTGAATATGACAGTTGTGTGTATTTTCAAAAACTTCCCGATGGTTCATTTATCTATTTGTTGTTATATGTTGATGACATGTTAATTGTTGCCAAGGATATGTCGAAAATCAACAGGTTGAAGAAACAGCTTAGTGGAGAGTTTGAGATGAAAGACCTAGGTGCAGCAAAGAAGATTTTAGGTATGGAAATCAAGAGAGATCGAAAGGCTGGAAAGTTATACTTGACTCAGAAGGTTTATCTGGAAAAAGTATTTGAGCGTTTTGCTATGCAAAGTTCCAAGCCTGTGTCTACTCCAATGGCTGCGCATTTTAGACTTTCTGCAGACTTGTCACCACAAACAGAGGATGAGATGAAGCACATGTCAAAGGTTCCATATGCTAGTGCTGTTGGGAGTTTGATGTATGCTATGGTATGTACTCGCCCTGATATTTCACATGCTGTTAGTGTTGTTAGTCGGTATATGGCAAATCCGAGGAAGACACATTGGGAGGCAGTGAAATGGATATTGAGGTATTTGCGAGGGACTGCGGATGTTGGTTTGGTGTTCGACAGTGGTGCCGATAAAAGTGGACTTGCTGTTGGTTATGTGGATTCTGATTTTGCTAGAGATCATGACAAGAGAAGATCCTTGACGGGATATGTGTTCACTCTTTCCGGAAGTGCTATTAGTTGGAAAGCTACCTTGCAGGCTACAGTTGCGTTGTCCACTACAGAAGCAGAGTATATGGCGGTGACTGAAGCTGTTAAGGAAGCATTGTGGCTGAGAGGACTTCTTGGGGAACTTGGTCTAAAGCAGGATGGAACTGTCGTTTATTGTGATAGTCAAAGTGCTATACATTTGACTAAAATCTTATGTACCATGAGCGGACGAAGCACATTGATGTGAGGTATTACTTTATTCGAGATATCATCTCTCAGAAACAAGTTGAGGTGAAGAAGATAGGTACGGCAGAAAATCCAGCGGATATGATGACTAAACCAATTCCGGTTGTCAAGTTCAAGCTTTGCTTGGACTTGATTGGTGTTCGCAGTTGTTGATTGCCCTTCGGGGCTTTGGAGGATAGAGAGGTGCAAGATAAAGGTTCCTTGTTGATTGAGTTCGTTGAAATTTAAGTCAAGGTGGAGATTTGTTGAAAAGTGCCTTGAATTTGAAGAAGAAAAGTATTTGGGTGGTAGCTGGTATTACCGGTAGTGGTATTGGAACTACCGGTAATAGGAAGTTCAGTGTTTGTGCAATGACCAGTACTACCGGTAGTAGTGTTGGTACTACCGGTAGTAAAATCTACTGATTTTTGGACAGCTTGTTTTACTACCGGTAATAGGGCATCTATTACCGGTAATAAGGTGTACCCGCGAGAATCCTAGAAAAATTTGAGAAATTTATTTTCCTAGTCTGTTTAGGATATTTTCTTACTATTTAGGGATTTATTTTCCTATTCTTTAGGGATCGATATTCTTCCATATTTTTGGGGATTTCCTATAAATATGATAGACATGGTTCCCTAAAAGATATCCCTAGAAAGCTAGTTGAGATCTAAATTGATTGGACACCTCACATTAGGGTTTCGGAACATAGCCGGCCCTTGTAATCTCTCTTGATCATAGTGAAAGAAATCTCTCTCCTCCTGTAGACGTACGTTTAAGCTATTGCTTATTCGGAACCACGTAAATCTCTGTGTCTTTCCGTTTTCTTGTTTATTATTTCTTCTTTTTATCGTATTTGTCGCAACAACAACAATGAAATCCTAGGATTTATAATAAAAAGAAATCAATTTTATTTGGCAACATAATGTGATTTATTGACTTTGATGGAAAAATCAGTTTTGATTTAGGCTTCATCGTGTGTTCATGGCTTATAATTAATTTTGATGGAGAAGTTTTAAGAGGAGTTTTTTTCTTTTCGGCCTATAAAACCCAATAGTCTTTCTTACATTTTTTCTATTTTTTGTAGTCAAGAAAATCATGGATTTTGAGAGGTTTTTGAAGTTATTGAGGAGGAGAGAGAAAGTGACGACCAGTGTCTCGGGTGTTCTTGAACTAAATAAGGGGAAGCAATTAAGGTTCGTTGATTCCTGATTTGATGACGCCACATTCAACAACTATTGACTTGAGTGGATGGCAGAAGGTATATAGCCTTGAACTACGAGCCCGGTGTAGGTAAGGACTGATCAATATTAACTAAGGTCCCTATGCTAGAGTCATTGGGTAAAATTTATATTTCGTAGGTGGTGAATCCTTGAAACGTTAAATAGAAATAATCATAACAAATCTACGTATTTACTTTGTTGTTCATTTTTATTCTGCTATTATTATTTATTCTGTCATATATCATGTTTGTATGCTATCCTTTGAGTTTGGATTTTTGGGTATTTTTCACTACTGGGTTTTATTTATTTTATTGGAGTAACTTTTTTGTCCTTGACGTTTCATTATTTATTGGAGCAAGTTCTGTGCATTTGGCGTTTTATGTCAGACAAAGAAGAGTAGACGAAGATCCTGCCCGAGCAGGAAGAGTCGGGTGTTGCAGAGGAAGACTTCAACAACACGTGGCTACTATACCCTTAGCTGCTCTGTTTATTTATTTGAAGTTACAATGTAAATTCCAAAGGGTTTTTTTCGTAATTTTGAACTCTAAACTCTAGAATACTATTTTTAATGTTTGACTTTAATTAATAAATGTGGTATTTCCTTTAACCCTAGTTTAAATAATAAAATAATATTAAAATAAATTTAGTTAATATTTCGAGAAATCGGAACGATACAGAAAAAATCACATATATTAACTTCAAATTTCTGTATCTGCAAATGCTTTTATCCGGTTGGATGAGATTACGAAAGGGATCAAACAATCGTTGGTCAAAATATCAATTTTATAAGTGGAAATTCCCACCCATGTATGAAAAGAATACTGGTTTGTACAATTTTAAATTATGTTGCTAATTGGAAGTTAGTGGTGGAATATTGGGACCCTAATTGACATGAAAATCTTAAGGTAGAATTAGCGGTGGAGGAGAGTGACATATGGGGACTGACCGACTGTAGCCGAAAGGGTTTGTTTGGATGTATTTGCAACTAATTCTAATTATATTAAATTAACAAGACAGGACCAGCAGTATCATTTTAGGGTTCAAACTATATTGATTACTCCACCTAAGCTCATTTAAAAAAAACACAAACACAAACACAAACAAAATGGAAAACAACAAAAACATCACTTGCATTTTGTTGTCGTGGTGGGGAAGGAAGGAAGGAAGGAAGGTGCGGACCTAAATGGTGACAGCCAGATGTGGCTTTCTGCCCATCAGTTAGGATCATGTCACTGTTCGATATTTTGGACTCTCTCTCTCTCTCTCTCTCTCTCTCTCTCTATCTGTGTGTTTTGTATACAATTTTCCTTTAGCAGGGATGTAAAGTCTAGTCAGTAGTTTAGGTGCTAGAATAGTTAGGCCTCGAAGATCAGACATCTTAGATTAGACTAACGGTCTGTTTGTTACCCGCTTTCAGATTAAATATGCTTTGGATAAAATAATTTGGGTTAAAAGAGATTCGGGGTTTGTTTTGTTGTTTTGGATCCGGAAGAACTTATCAAGGGATTATTATATTCCCTTTGTGGTGAACTAAACATGGCCAAGGTATTACCGGTCCATATTTTATCCGGAGGGTAAGTATTACTTTTTCGCCCTCAAAAGAACCAAAGGTGGAATAGTACTGAATACCAGTCCATGCTTTATCCGGTTAACAAAATTTTATTTAAAATTTGGGATTAATTTCGAAATATTCGTTTAAGTCAATGGTAAATTTTTAAAATTTTTTGGAAAATAAAATTTAAATAAACACGATCGAAAGTGATTCAAATGAGGGGTATCTGTCATTTTCTTTAATGCGGCAATGACAAAAGTAAAAAGAAAACCACAAAAATATGCCTATTTTGCCACTGTTGCATTAAAAAAATGACCGGTACCGCTCATTTGAACCCCTTTCAATTGTGTTCTTTGAATTTTATTTTCGAAAAAATTTTAAAAATTTACGGTTCACTTAAAAGAATATTTCAAAATTAACCGCAAACTCAAAATTCTAAAATAAATTTTGTTAATAGGGTATGTACACAAAACACACAAAAAAAATTTGGGGGCACAAAATTGTGCTGCTTGGGCACAACACCCACCCTTTGTCCGTGCTAGCCTAGTATGAAGAAAAAATAACTTCATAAAACATTGTGTGTTTAGCTGGAATAAAAAATAATTACGTCTGTTTTTTGGTGTGAATTATTATGAATGTGTTTGGTTTTGTTTTTTAAAATAAAAAATTAAACATACCCTTGAAAGGTAAAAGAAATGATAAAATGTTATAAAAAAAATTCTCTTAATATGAAAAAGTTAACCAATTTTGATTTTTTAATTTTTTTGAATATATTTTACTTTTTTGATTAACTTTATAATTTTTATACATCGTAGATAGAGTTTCATTAGATTCATTCAAAAAGTTGAATTAAAGTTTAAAAAAATAAAAAAAACCACTACTAACAACAAAAAAGTTGTACAAAAGCAAAATAAGAAATTATCATAATTTTATATTATCTACTCTCATCACCTACCCCAAAAAAAAAAAACCAATCGTATCTATATCTCCCCTTCTATAAAAAGTAAACAAACCAAGTAAATTTTAATCTCCTCTTCTATCATATCCACCCCTTATCTCCCCTCTTTATCATATACCAATATTCTTTCAAAATTTTAATTGCTAACAAACGGGCCCTATAAGGGTATTGACTCCCTTCTTTTCTTTTGTTTGGTTCCCATTTTATGGTCTTGAATTAATGATACGGGACTATTATAATTCTTATGTGGAAGGATATTATTTTATCCCATGAGGCAGGATAAAATTTGACTGCATATTTAGAAAATATTTAATTTTAAGTTGAGTTATACATCACCTTTGCATATTTAAAAAATAATTTGATTTTAGGTTATATGTGACTATACAATCAAGCAAAAACAAAACATAATTGAGAGATACCTAAAACAAAATCTAAAATTTAGTGAGAGAACCAAACATAGAATTAGCCTAAACATGAAATATCCCTATATTAATGTTGCGTGAATCAAACAGAGAACTGTGTAGTATTCAAAACTACATTAGTATCAGATAAAATAATCCCAAAATTATTAATATTTTCAATTTTAGTTTCCGAATTAAACGAGCCGTAGGTTATTACATCATGTAATAGCAGATCCAGAAGACTGATAGAGGTTACACTATTTAAGGTGGGCCCTAATATAATTTTATAAGGACACAATTGAAAATAATTAGAAAACTAAGCATGCGGAGGAACATATATGGGACCCCTTAGCCCCTTGGTGCATTCATTCGTGAGCAAGCAATTCGTTAAGTGGATAAGTACTTGGAGTTCCTCGCTCAATGTTGCTATACTAAATGGTCAATTAAAAATTCTACTAGAAATTAATCAAACACTTGAAATAAATAACAATAGATAAAAGAGATAGAGAGTAGACAAGACTTGTAGTGCTTCGGTGATTTGACGACTCAAATTCCGACTCCACTATACAAGACGACCTCTTGATCACTTTTACTACGACTGAAATCCCGCCGTTACAACGTTTAGCTTGTCTGATGAGTTAGCGAACCGCTTACAAGTTGATCTTCACTAAAATAAATCTTATTTTTGGTAATACGTTGGCCGAAGCCCCACGCGCCGAGCCTCATTCTCTGATCGGTCAGTCTTAAGAATGCTTGTTCGGTAATACGTTGGCCCAAGTCCCACGCTACGTACTGGTGCAACCCATATTCATTAGGCTCAGCCTGACCCCTCATCTCAACTTGTTCGTTAATACTTCAGCCAAAGTCCCTTGTTACCAACTTGATCCATTAGCATGGACCTAGCTTGTCGTTCGACTACTCAACCTGGGTTCAAGTCAACCCGACAATTTCGAGCCACTATAGGAAATATGATAATTCTTTTGAATTTGCAGTTAATGAAGATTTCTGCAATCGATTTCACACTTTAAAATTTTAATGACAAACTAACTAATTTATTTTTTTTACTTGTCGTTTTCAAAGTATTTTTCGTATAAAGATGGTCTGTAATATTATATATATGAATATCTTTGAGAATATATTAAAATTGTAAAATTACGTAGCGTCCAAAATAATTGAATTCGAAAAGCTCCCATGTGACCGGTGCTGTCGGCTTTGGACCCAAAGAAATTAAAAAAAAAAGTGGGACCACATCCAAAATTTTCTACAAAAAAAATAATAATAAAAAATGGTAAATTAAATCAGGGTCTTTTTTACCTACACTGCGTAGGGTTTAATCTCATACACTTTTCAAACTTATGTTTTCACCCCTAATTTAGCTCGGTTGACATGTTTGCCCTTATTTTTTGATGGTAGATTACCTTCTTATCCTTTTTTTATTCAGAAAATATTTTGTATTGATTTGGTATGTTTATAATGTGACAATAAATATGACTGTAATCACGGAATTAAATAAGGTAAAAGAGTTAACTGATTATGGAATCAAGTCGCTGGATTTAATGTTCATCGGAAGTTTTGTTATGCAGCAAATCTGCCATGTTTAACTTACAGGACAACCAGTCGGAAACTGTTGGCCGCTGCCGGAAACCGTAGGATGCCGCCGGAATCTAGAAGTTGCCGGAAACGAGACTGGTTTTTTAGATCACAGTGAATATTCAGTTTTGGTGATGCGGGCCAGAATCTTCTTCAAATATTCCATGTTAAGGAATCAGAATATTGTATTTTGTCAATTTGATGGCTATTTTGCTGGAATCTTCTCACTGAAGATTTGATTTTCTATGCAATCGCAAGGGTTTTCTGGGATCTTCCTTACTATATTTTCAGATTTTTGAAACGTCGTCACACAAAGTATCTTTCTTTATTACTCATCAGGCAACATAACATTGAGGGTTGAAAGTTAGGACAAAGATCGCATCGCCAAACCCGAAGAAATTTTGTTGAAGATTGCTAAAAATGCTAAAATGTAGAGCGAAATTTACCATCAAAATGATAAAATGCAGAGCGAAATTTACTATCGATATGCTAAAATGCAGAGCGAAATTTACCATCGATATGCTAAAATGCAGAGAGAAACTTACCATCGATATGCTAAAATGCAGAGAGAAATTTACCATCAAAATGCTAAAATGCAGAGAGAAATTTACCATAAAATGCTAAAATGCAAAACGAAATTTACCATCGATATGCTAAAATGTAGAGAGAAACTTACCATCGATATGCTAAAATACAGAGAGAAATTTATCATCAAAATGCTAAAATGCAGAACGAAATTTACCATCAAAATGATAAAATGCAGAGCGAAATTTACCATCAAAATTAACTAACCAAATTTGAACATTGAACAAAAATCCCACACTGAAATTAAAATTTACCATCCCTTAAATACAATTACTACCCCTTCTACGAAATTTATCACCACACACAAAGGAGTCCTATTTTTTCTCATTTCTAATTAGCTCATGTAGTATCTCGGCCCGTAGTTCTTGGCATTCTTCTGTTGTTAGATTGGAATCAATTGCTTCATTACGGAAATACAACCTAGACCCATCGAGTACGTAGCCACGGTCGGACGTAGTTGGCAGTTGGGCCCCAATGTCGCCGTTCTTACGCGCGCCGTCCGATTTGGAACCCTAGGACGGAATGGTTAAGCCCAGAGACGAGAATACAGACCGTCGGCAGGCATGGATGGTTGGGTAAGGAAATGTTTTTAGGAATCCCTTAAATTTCGGATGTGTACATAATAAAGGCAGTGTTTTAAACAAATCTTTCTATTTGGGACCGAATTGCTGATTTTGTGCTTAATGTGTTTTAAGGGCAAACTGGGTATTTTTTGAAAAATAGGATGAAAAAATAAGTTTGAAAAGTGTATAGAATTAAACACTAGTTTAATCTTAGAGATAGGACTGAACATTAAGTACCCCTAAAAAAAAAAAACTAATCACAGAGAACATTCTCGATTTAATATAAACTAATCAAAGATTAGACACTGAATCCTAAATAGCAATAGGAATAAAACTTTATTCTTACAAGACAAATCTAAACAATATCATGCGCTCATGTGTGCATCCTCTCATTGGTAGTTAGGAAACATGATCCAATTTTGATTTTCCAATCACGATTGCTTACTTCAACCTTTTTTTTTTTATAGTTTATCAATAATCAAACTAAGATTCATTATTAATTTTGAACCTGCGAACAAACTCGTGGAGTAAGTTTGTTGAACTCAAAATGGGTCCTACCACGTTTTCATTCTTTTGAATGAAATTTATGTTGTAAATTTTAACGCCTAAACTATTTATGAGTTTTCCGTCATCTTTAGTTCTGTTCAATTCCACCTTTCCACTAGAACCATACAATACCCTACATTTGTAGGGATAACATTAATACTTGGATTGGTAACACGCAGTACACATGGATGGATCCAAACGAAAGATTAGACACAATTAGTGATCTTATTCTAAATGTTTTATTTGTGAAATAAATAAGACCTAATTAGGGTATAAATTTCATGTGAATATGGAATTATAAAAAATATTGCAGTGACTGTGAAAAAACACTGAATAATTACCCAATAATGGGTAGGGGAAAAGATGATGGGATCCATCCAAGTTGTAGGGGTAGGGGTGTCATCACCACTCCAACTGCCGGGGGGTGGCATAGGGTTGATCCCAAAATATCGTGGGCGTAGGATAGCGACATCCACTTAACATGCACAACGACCCATCCACCCCATCATATCTTTTCCAATCTCAAGGATTGAGATAGCCGAAGGAGTACTCCATGGAATGAACTCCATAAAAACCCTATTTCCAAACAAGGCCATAGCTATTTAAATAGACACAGTTGATTATTTGTATGTATTACAGAGAGAGAGAGAGAGAGGGAGTGATGTAGATGTGTAAAGAGAGAGAGAGAGAGAGAGAGAGAGAGAGACGTGGACAAGTACCAGAAGAGCTAATGTAGAGCCCCCACCGTCCCATGTGCATGTGAACATGTTCCCATCATATCAATGACCTTTGGTCACACAAGTAATATATATATAGTACTATATGATTTGAAATATTAGTTGAATAATTTAGTACAACACTTTTGACATTATGCCCACATCAATTGATTTTGTTCTAAGGTGGATGTATACTCTTCTTCTTCTTCTACAGTACCCTCTATAGTGTGCCAGTACCACCATCCACCCATTACTTAATTTGGGACCATTCTCTACTCAAAGCTACCACTACTAGACTTCTAATCTGCCTTCACCAGTACCCCATTATTATTATTATTATTACTACTACTACTATTATGTAGATGTCACTTATATATATATATATATATATATATATATATATATATATATATATGTATGTATGTATGTATGTATGTATGGAGTGAGCTTCTATTGAGGGATCCCTCATTTTGCTAAAATGAGGACCTCCCATTTTCGGATCAAATATTAATGATCGGAACCGTTCACTGTGTTTAAAACACGTTTTTAAGGGTACCCGCGAAAAATCGGCTCAAAATATTACCAGAAAGGACTTGATCAAAGCAATTTTTTATAAAACTGTTCCTGTCAGCATTTATGAACAATTGTTTAGATCAAGTACTTCTCGGTATTTTTTTGAGCCGATTTCTCACAGATACCCATAAAAATGTGTTTTAAACACATTGAACGGCTCCGATCATCAATATTTGATCCAGAAATAAGAGGTCTTCATTTTAGCAAAATGAGGGATCCCTCATTAGAAGCTTACTCTGTATGTATGTATACGGACCCGAGCCAAGTAATAAGTTGTTCTGTTTAATTTAATCTATTTGAGTCATATTGAACAGTGCTATCCCATGAATGTGAGTTGTGACTCTATCGTAACACGTGAGAGACAAATAATAACACAAAAAATGCTAAGAAAAAAACAAGTCACATGTACTGTGGTGATTGTGAAGAAACAAGATTTGTAGTTCAGTGAGAGATCAATCCATAGTATGATCAAAGAGAGTAGACACACATGACAATTCAAAGATCAAACCAATATGGGGAAAGTATATCTGTCCTTTCAAAGCACCATATCCATGGGCCATGCCACATGAGATAGCTTAAACACAGAGAGTTGTCGGCACCCCCAATATTTTCACTTTGCTCCCTTTGGATAGTCACATCTTCCAATACATTCGAAAATTATTTTATATTTTTAATTACGGATTTATTACCCTATATTTTTATTTTTCCCCATAGTTATCTTCGATTTTTATAAGTATATTTATCTTTTCAGGTGTAGTTTGTCCAGGTTTATTGAATCTTCAAGTGAGTTATCCGATCGGCTGATATTTATTTGGATAATGATTTTTCTATTAGATTATTATTTCTTAATTATCATTATTTTCGGGTTATTGAATCCTAATCAAATTTGATCTCGCGCAATCGAATTCTTTTTAGACTCAAATTCGTCTCAGCGCTCCTATTTATTCATATGCACGTTAAAAATTTATTATTTGTGCTTGTAATATGTGTAAAAGTTTGATTTTTCTACTAAATGTCAATCACCCATGGTGCAATTTTTTTGCCCCTAACATTTTACGTCAGGTACTGAGGAACAGGTGGAAGACCAGGATAACTAGGAGGTTGAGGTGGATGAGACGAAAGTTTAGGAACCATTGTTATATTAGTGATATTTTTTTTTGCTTGAACCTGGGGTGTCCCTTCGTATTATTGATTTAAATAAATTATGAATTATAAGTATCGGGTTTTAAAATTATTTAATGAACATAGCAACTGTGTCATCTTTGAGTTACTTATAGGAGGAATAGAAAGAAAAACTTGCATATCTGATCGGTAATAATCCCATCTGAGTAGTAATGCTAATGTTTTTGAAAACAAAGATGTGGCAATTTCATTTGGTCACTAATGAATAACTGTATAACTGATTTAATCCAAAATGTGAATATTGCAATTTGTTTCTTTGCTTCGTACATATGTGCTGATATATATTTCAAAGAATGCACTCTGCGATATTGTGACATTTGTGACCACAACCTAAAAAAAGTACACAAATACAAAATCAGAAATAATCAGTTCAGCTTAAAAGATAAACATGTTGCATAAAGTTTCTAGAAAAACAGATCGAGTCAAATATTATTCATCGCTAAATAATCCAACCTACAAAATAATCACGAAGACTCATGAGCAATTTTAAACAGTTATATTATATTGAACTGTGAACGAGTGAAATAATGACACCTACGTACATAAACTAATTCAAAAGAGCTTGAAGTGGTGGGGTATACATGGCAGGCATGGAGTAGATATGTGACATGAACTGAAGAATAAATGAATTTGAATGATTATTATTGTGGAGTTTGAAATTCGGATTAGACTTCTCGAAAACACCTCGTGAACCTTTTAGTTAAGTCTGCAAAACATACAATACTAAGTTAGTGTCAATCGGGATTGGCTATTAAACGGGCACTCTAACGATTAAGTTAGCGTTTAATAAAAGTAAAAACAACTTAAAAGTATGCGAGTCAATGTGAGGCACGTGTATACCTGAAATAAGAGTACCCTTAGAGTATTTATAGAGTAAAAACTTAACAGCCTACCTGAGCCTCTGATCGAGAATATAGCGTCGTGGCTCGAGAAGCAAAATGTTCTTGCCATGTGTCCCACGTCTGTGCGGATCGAATGGACACATGATCCGCATGTCCAATAACCACATTCCCCCGTTCAATCATGCCATTGTCTGAATCGTGAGGATTAAGTTTCTGCATAGCCACACATATTGTAGACTCTCGGTAGTGCGATCGGAGGTTAATACTTGAAGGAACATTCCTCTAAGAACGAAGGCTAATCATATGAATGTTCAACCAAGCCTGATGAGTTGTGCCAAAACTAAAGCTCGCTGGAGTCATCTAAGCTCCTAGGCCGAGCATGGAGAAGGTATTATTGGGCACTGTCCGACTCTGGACCTGCGTAGATTGGCCGATAGTGATCATGGGCCTACGGCCCACTGTTGTGTAGATCCGACCTCCCACAATTATTGACATGTTAGTTTAACGTTAATTGTTAAATGATCACTTACGTATCGGGTTAAGTGATGGGGTGAATTTGATGTTTCGTATAAATAAATTACCTTTAATTTTTACAAAATAAATGATATATAATCTCAAAAAGAAATGCACTAAGAAATCGTAATGCGGTCCCCTCGTCTTCTACCACATGTATTTGATCAAGTGCAGTTTAACCTAAGTTTTGGATTTTGCAACCAATAATAGCAACCTATTCCTTTCCCAAATACAGACTTCATAAAACAAATTCAATAAAATATGCCCATAACAAACACAAAACAGTTGGCTCAAATTGCAGTGCTACGTCTGATTCATACAACAGTAACCTCCCCCTCCTCCTCCCCCCCAACCCCACCACAGTTAACTATACCTTATGGACAACTCACTCAAACAACCAATGGGGGAGAGCAACGTGGCGGACTCTGAATCGGTTGTAACTCAGACGAAGATAGCAGAACAGATAACGGGTGGCCGACAAGTCGACAAAGCCTGATTTGTGGACAGCAGGACTCCACCTCCTCCGCCGTCCACGTGTCACACACGGACGGAGGATTCTATTCCACGGAACGTACGGTCAAGTCCCAGTCCATCGATGTGCCCCGTCAACTATCAATTAAGTAGAGAGAGAATAAGGCATAGAGAGAGAGAGAGAGAGAGAGAGACAGCGATGGCATGTATTAGTGACCTCGGAATTACCAGCCTAGAGTCCTATGATACAGAATTCACACAATGCCTACAAGACTAGGGGTTGTTATGGTAATTCCAGCTTCTTATGGCAATTACACCTGGGCCCCAATTTTGATAGACAATCAAATCGGCCTTCATATATGTTTTTCACTTATCTCATTTGCTCTATTTTTTCTGAATTTGAACGTAATAATGTTTTAAAATTGGATTTGGACTTTTTCTTTTTTCAATTTTTTTAAATTTTTATTTTTCATTAATTTTTTTATGAATTATTAGTTCATCTCGATAAAATTTTTTAAAAAATTTATAAATAATAAACTAAATTTAAAAAATATAAAAAATAAAAATAATTTAAATACATGGTCGTTTATATTTATTCGTTATCTTTAATTATTTTTTTAACTTTTAAACATAATTTTATACTTTTTAAATTCTTTTTATCGTGAATAATTAACAATTTATAAATTTTTGAAATTAAAATAACAAATACGAAAACTAAAATAGAGACAAATCATGCTAAATATTTTGATTATCAATTTATAATGTTTTGTAACAGTTCTGAATCACATTTTTATTTTTATGTAGGTTGACATGTGAATAGGAATATACGTAGGTATAAAGATTGCTATTTTATCCTTGCTCAAAGGTGAATAACAATAGAAATGTGCCCCTATATATATGTTTATGCAGGGGTTTGCAACGTACTGAGCATAATAAGATGTGTTGCACATCAAAACGATGTGCGCATCAAAATAATGTTATTTTGGCTCACAAAAAATTACTCAAAAATTTGGATAATGTTTGAATAATTTTTTACACGTCAAAATGACGTTATTTTGACGTGCAGTGCACAATATGACTAATCTTTTTTTTTTTGATTATTTGTACTACAAAATTATATTTATTTGAATTAAATTGTTCAATATCAAAGGAAGATTGGCTTGTTCAAAAGATAAAATTGTCTTTTTAAGTCAAACAAAGAGAATTTCAGTAGAATTAATTTTACAAGCATTTTTGTTATTATACTTCTTGAAATAAAAAAATAATTTAATCCACATGTGTTCAACTAAATTAAATTTTACTTAAAACAACATAATTTAATAATTTAAAATTTTAATAAATAGCACAAGGACCTAAATCATTGTGCTGCCTAACTACCCCAATCCCTATTTTATAGTCATTTTGCTCTGGCTATAGGGTTATTTGTGTAATTTCAACTTTTTATTAAACTGCAATACTTCTGAGAGAGAAGATATGTAGGGGATATTTGTCAGAGTTTGGGAACTCCATCCCTTCCATTATTCTTGCAGAAACACAATTCAATTTGTACTCAGCAAATGTGACCTTCAGCCGGAAAATTTCCCGGCCAATCTTTCCGTCGGCCGGCGTAGGTTTGCTAAGTTATCATTCTGACTTAAACAGATTTGGGACGATTGATGAAAATTTGAGTTATATAATTTTTTTTTTCCCGAGATGCAAGATATACCTTCGATTGGAGGAGGAGGAGGCCGGTTTTTGAGCAGTGGAGTAGACCGGAGGCTGAGGCCTAACCTCCACCAGAACAACCAGTCGCTCAAGTGCCCCCGATGTGACTCGCTCAACACGAAGTTCTGCTACTACAACAACTACAACCTCTCCCAGCCCCGCCATTTCTGCAAGAGCTGCCGGCGGTATTGGACCAAGGGCGGCGTCCTCCGCAACGTCCCCGTCGGCGGAGGCTGCCGGAAGACCAAGCGCTCTAAGCCAAAGCACTCCTCCCAACGTAAATCGAACTCTCATTCTAGCAGCGAGAGCTCCAGTCTCACTGCCTCCACCACGGCCGCAAAAACGCAGGCTGCCACCGCCACCGCCAGTTCTTCGAACTCAGCATCAACATTACTCAAGTTTCCTGAGTCGAGGCTTTTCAATTTTCCTGTACAAAGTACAAACCCTAGCTTCGATCATCTGATGATCGATCAATCATCCGACGGCGGAGTTTTCCCCGAGATCGGAAGCTTCACGAGCATGATGACGTCGTCAGACGATCCGTCGTTTCTCGGGTTCAACATGGGCGACATTTCGGCTTCGGGGTACCGGTTGCACCAGGACAACGAAGGATCGGCTGTACAAGATCGAAGCTCGAACCACCAGTGGCAGCATCAGCAGAATATGGAGGAGTTGTCGACCGCGTTTTTGGATCAGACGGCTCAGATCGACTTATCAGGTATGGTAAACAGAGGAGACAACGGTGGGGTTGGAGCACTTGATTGGCAACCCGGTGGAGATCAGGGAATGTTTGATCTAACCGGGACCGTTGATCAAGCTTACTGGAGTCAAACTCAGTGGCCTGACAACGATCAGTCTCTGTACCTTCCTTGATCTCACCATTTAACTCTCAAAACCAAGAAAATATGGAATTCAAAAAAAGAGGGACAGAAATATTGATATTATGACCTCTTTTCCTTTGTAAATTTTTTTTCTTTCTTTTTTGAAAGTGTGTGTGTGGTCTTTCGGTGTTCATCTGGAACTAACTTTCATGTTTCTTATTTTCCAATTTTTCTTGAGGGTTTTGGTTTTCAATGTATTTGGAAATTAAGTTAATGAATTTATAGAGCAATTATAGAGTGGTTTTTAACTATTATTTACGCTGTCCCAATTCTTTTTAGTTTAGTTTAGTTTTTTTTTTTTTAATTTGGTTTGAGTTATCAGTTAAATCAATTCCGTCCTTCCCTCACATTCATGTTCATGCTGTAGAAAAGTGTTCACAGATTTATGAATTTAATGGTTATAAATTACTCAGTCGATAAAGTCTGATTAAAGATTTGAATCTTTCTAAATTTATATTATACGGATTAGCATACATTTATCCGAAAATGAAAGGGAATTTTCTGAGACCTTTTTATTTAATAACAATTGCATTTCTTGTACTATGCACATGAGCACGAACTATTTTTTATTGAATTTTAATTTTAGAATAAATGTGAAAACTATTTTAGAGAGAAAATTGAAATATCAGGAGGAGGTTGAAGATTTTTTTTAAGTAAAACATTAAATAGAGAGAGAAGAAAAGTCAGTGTCTATCTGGATTTTTATGTTATTTTAAATTTTAATATTAAAAATTTTATTACTATGGTTGAAATTTGTGATATACTTTCATTAAATAACGTGTATGTTTTAAAGTATAACTTTGGTTAAAAGTAGTAAAATATATACTTATATTGTTATGTTTTTAATTATTTGAAGTTTAAATATTATTTGATTAATTAGTAAACACAATAAATGTATATTTTGATATTATTTTTTTATTATAATTTAGATTTCTTATGTGTTTTATTTTGAATAAGGGGTATATAGTGAAGTTTTATTTTGGAAATACTTTTGTAATAAATAAATAATCGTACATAACTCTTAGATCACGAGTTTCGGTGAAAATGTGGGCTTACAACTATTAATAGTTGTATAGTACAATACGAATAAAGGTTCTGTTCAGTTGATGATAAACAAAAAAAAGTACGAAAATGTTGTATTTTTTGTATTCTGGTAGCAGAAAAATTACGGGACTTATGTCTTTTAACTTTATTACTAGGGTTAGTTTTCTTTCAATAAAATGTCCTATAAAAAAAATGATTTTCAAGAATTTTATTTTTACATTATCTTCTTATACAATTAAACTATTTATTTTTAACTTTTTGAAAAACATTTAATCAAATCAACACATAAAGAAAAATAAGTTTTATTTTCTTTTGTTCTACTTCATTATTTTTTTTCTTATGAATAATGTTCTTACATCAATTTTTTAACAAATAAACGGAGCATGAATTTTTTTTTAGTACGGGATTATAAGAGATTTAATTTGGTTAAATGTAGATGTGGTAGAATTTGTGGGAGTTGACTATGTAGTTTAAACGGAAGGTTTTAAATAGTAATATTAGAACAATTTAACGCAATCGATTGCAGTGTAACAATATTAGATATCTCAAAATAAGTAGCAGCGAGAATTTGTTGCAATGATCGTGAACTTTTTAAAATTATTTTGTACACAATATATATTTTAAGTAACTTAATAGCCGTAACAATCGAGTGTCGGTTATAGATAGAGATGGTAATGGAGTAGATCGGGGACGAATATTGTTGTCTCTGTTCTCGATCTCTAAATCTATATCTAATCTCTATTCCCGCTCCGATCTCCAAACGGGAATTGTTTTGAACCTCCACCTCCATCCCGAACAAAAATTGAGATTTCTAAGCGGGAAACGGATATCTAAAAATAAAAAATAAAAATTAATGTTTCAAATTTTGAAAATAAATAAGATAATAGCATAACAGAGAAAATAACTGAGACAATATGTATTTTTTACCTCAATTTTAAAGAATTTGAGATTATAATCGGTGTACTATTTTTTTTTTACTATTTAGTTTATGCAGTACATAACCTGTAGATTGGAGGATGGCATTCTATTATTCTTGGAAGGCTTTAACATAAACTTGCTAAATATATGTGGGCTTTTTCTATTTTTATCATTCCATCAGTTTTCTTAGGTGGGAGTTCATTAATATCTAATGAATCGATCGAAGGTCATTATAATTTATACCTATACCGAGAGAGGCAGTCAGCAACTTAGCAACCGAGAGAGAGAGTCACTGCCAGCAACTTAGCAACCGGATTTGTTACTTGTAGGTTGTATCGAGAGAGTGAGAGAGCGGAACAGTCAGTTGGTCACTTGGTCAGTGACTCGGTATTGTATATGTACATTGTACAACGAGAGAGAGAGAGAGAAACCTATAGGAAAAAACCTAGTGGTGTGGTGGTGTGCGACGGTAGATGAGTGACTGAGTGAGGTCTAACATCTAAGGCTCTAACTTGTACACTATAACACTAAAGAAACCCTGTTACTTTTTAAAAATAACATAAAAATATAAAAATAAGTGGGAATAGGGGCTGAGCGGGGAATAGCCAAACCCGCATCTACCAGTTCTCCACCTTTTTCCTGTATCTACCCCCGAATTCGATTCGATTCTCAAAAAATTTCTTAATTTCCCTACCTGTTCGGGGTGGGGAACGGAATGGGACGAGACGGATAAGATGAAATTGTCATCCCTCCTTGTAATTGTTTGAACCGGTCTTAGGTAACAGTAATTGGTTGATACTCATGTAAGTTTCATCTCTTCGACATATGAGGGTGTTATAGTATGCAAAAGAATAAAAGCTGATATATTTCGATCGATACGCTGCGCAACAGTTGATATTCAGAATTCGAGCATTACAAAAGCTAGAGGTACAGCAATTTGGTCTTTATGGCTAGCCCGTAATAATCAAATATTCAATCAATCGGTTGTGCAAGAAGAAGAAGTGGTGGAAATGGTGAAACTCGGAGCTTCGTTGTGGACCAAAGCGAAGCATCAGGGATGTATATACTCTGTATCAGACATGGTCAGGTGTTTACAAGGGGTGGGCTTGATAACATAATTTGTGTAGGGTCTTATTTGTGCAACAATCAGGAGGTTTGGGTAGTATGTAAAACACCCCAATTTTGTTTAGGGATTCAATTGTATACCCTATTGAATCCCGAATAATCATTGTAACCTCTACTTTGATTATTTATACAAAAGTGGTTCTATCGAAAAAAAAGCTAGAGGTACATAATAATATTATATTAGGGTGAATTACAATGACCACTACTGAGGTTTATAAAAATACAATGTCCTTTTAAGATTTTTAAAATTATTTCGACCTTTTTACTTTTTAAATTATCATGTAATGAATTTGAGGTAACATCAAAGTTATCAATTTCGTACTAACAAATATAATATTTTTGTTATTATTACAGTATGTATTAGTATCAATGTGTAGTGATATATCATTTTGAATTTATCACTAAAGTTAATATATATTTTTTAAATAATATTTAAAAAAATTATATTGTACATATAAAAGAAAATCTTACAATTTAAAAAGAATTATCAAACATAAAAGTAGATGATTTTTGTCTCAATTTATGTGTAATTAGATAAATAATAATAATTAAAAAATAAAAAAACACCCAGTATGATACGATACAATACCGTCAAAAACAGACTAGAAGGGTGGCCGAAACAATATAAGGAGTGAGCCGATAACAATACATGCGGACTGATAATTAAATGAACACGTCATATTTTCGGGCAGTGTTTTGTGCGCCAAAACGGCGTCGTTTTGGCGCACAGCACGCCTTGCTGTGCGCTGTGCACAGCAGGGCCCCCCAATCCTTTGTATTCGGAATTGGGGGCCCTGCTGTGCACAGCGCACAGCAGGGCGTGCTGTGCGCCAAAACGACGCCGTTTTGGCGCACAAAACACTGGCAGTGTTTTGTGCGCCAAAACGGCGTCGTTTTGGCGCACAACACGCCCTGCTGTGTGCAGTGTTTTGTGCGCCAAAACGGCGTCGTTTTGGCGCACAGCACGGCGTGCTGTGCGCTGTGCACAGCAGGGCCCCCAATCCCTTTGTATTCATAGTTAATTATGTTCGATGAAGTTAATTACATTTTAATTACTAACTGATTCTGATGAACTTACTTTTTATGAGAATCAGTTTCGATTATTGTTATGAGTCGAAATGAATTCACAATCACAATTCGAGAGAGATAGAGAGGAGAGGGGGAGGGGGGGGGGGGGGGGGGGGGGAGAAAAGTGAGTGTGTGTGTCAGTGTGTGGAGGGTCCATGGTCGGTCTGGTGGTGGGGGCTACAACGGAGTTGACAAGTCCCATGCGCGATTATGACTCCACGTGGCTGAGTGACGCCAGGGAAGCATCGCCTTAGAGAGAGAGAGAGAGAGAGAGAGAGAGAGATGGATGCACGTGTGCAAGTGTGATTGGTACTGTGGTGTGGAGGTCGGTTTGTCCTATACAGTCTCTCTCGTCTCATTAATTGATGGTCAGTTTGAGTATTTCTAACTCATCTCTATTCGGCCAAACTTATTTTTTCGGACTATTTTTTTTATTTGTTATTTTGATTTTACTATTTTGTAAATTTTTAGTTCGTTTGGATAAAAATAATTTAAAAATTATAAAATTATATTATTAAAAACGACGAATAAATTTTAAAAAATGTTGTTTTGGGTTATTTTTGCTTTTTCTGAATTTTTTTAAAATTTAGTCAATTATTTATAATTTTATTGAAAGTTTTTGTCGAGATGAAACAATAATTTATAAAAAATTAACAAAATATAAAAAATTACAAAAAAATTCATATAAGGGAAAAAAAATAATTCAATAATTTATTCAGTCTAAATGGAGCCCATTCAAGTATTTTTTTCAATCTTCGACCCACTCTTTATTAGTCTAGTCAATTTGTTTAAAATCTATTTTACTAGCTACATGTAACTAGTCCATTCTCACTAGGCAAATCTCAAAATTCTTCTTTTGTGTTTTTTTATTTTCATATTCTATCTCTATCACTTCTTTTTCATTGATTTTGTATTTTATTAACAATAATTTTTTTCATTCTTTTAGTAAAATATTAATTATTATCGGTGAAGGAAATTTTTTATTTCTCTATTATTTTTTTCACTTTGTCAGTAGCAATGTATATAAGTTTATGAGGCAATGAGATATTAATTATAAATAATTTATCAAAATAATTTGTGTGAAATTTTTTTAATTTTAATTTTTTGCAAGAGTTCAGTAAATTATCAAAAAAAAATCAATACATAAAATTATTAAGAGCAAACATAAGAATAGACAAATTTAATCTCCAACAAATACTTAAGACTCTCCATGTAGTTTTCACAAGTGCTCTACAAGGTCTGCTTCGAGTTGTGTGAATTTCTCTATCTCTGATGCAATGATGAGTTTGGATGAATTCATGAAATTCAGTTGTAGAGATTGATGGCTTAGGCTGACTTTTATCGATTGTTTCGTATTCAGCTGTAAGCTAATTAACAAATTCTTTTTTTCATTTTTTTTAAAATTCTTTTTCAATATTGATTAGCTAAATTGGATGGATAAAAAAAATCGAGAGTAGGGTTAGAATGCATACATAAATAAAATAGTGAGTGTTTTTTTTTGTACTTCTGACTAGTTAAAATGAAGAGTGGAATTGAAAATGTTCTTACTGAATGGAGTTATCTCCTGTGGATAAAAGAAATCGACAAATTAAACGAAAATAGAAAATTAAATTGAATTAGCGATTTATTTTGATTTTTAGCTAGACCAGTTTAATTTTGTTCAATTTGATTACTTATAGAGTGATGAGCCTAGATTAATCCTATGTTGATCGGACGATAACAAATTTTCAAACTAACCAAAACTCCCTAAAGCACTATATGATTGATCGATTTGCCACCCACACCCTCGGTTGGAATCAATTCTACTCAATTCTATCTAGGCCGCACGAAAGCAAGAGGTAGAGACGATGCTAAGCGTCCACTCCAGGGCACCCATGCAGTCCCAAAGATGGTGCCTTTGATCCCCCCGCATCCTAGAGATGGCACGCCCGAGATTAGGGCGCAAATTTCTCGAAACAAAATTAAGACGCCAGTAATGACAATAATTCGCATGGAATTCTTCCTCTTCAAAAGGTATTTGATGGTGCCAGAAAATGGATGGTGACCTCCTGACCGACTCTTGACCTCATGGACCCCTCCTACACACAAGTCCAGTGAAAGAGGACTAGTGATTCAGCCGTGGACCTTCCGACGATCAAATTAGAACCGTGTTGTTAAGAAGTAGAAAACTTGTATGGAAAACGTAGGACAAAGTTCTATTTTACATACCTGTTTCTTTTTACCAAATTGGTATTGTGATGTTTTAGGAAGGTCCCCCGCTCTGGAGCACCCTGTCAGCCGAGATTAGTGCTCCTCTTACCTTATAAGGGCAAATCCTTTTGACCTAATGCGCAATCTATGAGATGCCGAGCAATCAGGGGGCATCATTGATGAGCGCACTATATTGCATAATAACGTGGCTCAACATACTCATTTTGGCAATTATGCGTAGGCAAATGTATTTATTTAATTAATATTGCACGCGTAGTTGTTTTTCTACCCTTTCAGGTTTGCGAGCGCTAAATGAATGCCCAAAAAGTTCTACCATGACTTAAGGCCTCGAAACCATTGGCGATAGTGACAAAAGACCAATTGAAGGCTCGGGAGGAGTGAAAGTGAGCCCGAATCAAAGAGACGAGGAAGAACCAAAGAAATTGAAGTTGAAGCCTCTCTATCGATAGAGGTTTATCCCTATCGATAGAGCCCCAGCAAAGAACCAGGAAAAAGAGCCCTCTATCGATAGAGGTTCCTTCCTATCGATAGGAGGCTGAATCAAAAATGACCAGAAGACTTCCCTATCGATAGAGGATCACTCCTATCGATAGAAGGGTGAATCAAAGAAGATCAGAGGACTTCCCTATCGATAGAGGTATCTTCCTATCGATAGGAGGCTGCTTCAGTTTTAAATCAGAGGACTTCTCTATCGATAGAGAAACCCTCCTATCGATAGAGAACCTGTTACGTCTGATTCTGTGGGGCCGACTTTTGCTCGTTTTTTGGGCCAAATCACTGAATAAGAAGCTTCTTAAATTGTCATTTTAGAGGGTAGAATAGTCCTTTCACCTAGGATTTTGTAAGATATTTTAATTTTAGGTTGTTTCCTTTGCAAAAAGGGAGAGAACATAACCTATTTAATACACTTTTACATATATCAGATTTTAGAAAAGTTGAGAGCTGTTCTTCCATTGTTCTTGAGTTGAATTACTGTTCTTCAATATTTCTTCCTTTGTTCTTCATGTTTTGAAGTAATTTCTTAATCTCTTAAGTGTTCTTCCCCTTTGAATCTTTGAATTCTCTTGGAAGCACTTAAGTTTAGCAAGTTTTATTTACATTTCTGCCTTAAATACTGTTCTTATTACTTTAAAGTCTGATTCCATTTTAGGTTCGCTTAGTTCTTTCGTATTGTCTTTAGATAAACTTGTTTCATTATGTTTTCTTTCATTTCCATAATGTTAATGTCAAAGCATGAGTAGTTAACTTAGTGTGGGTTAAGTCTAAATGTGAAGTTTAATAAAAAACCATGTTGGTTTCTATCTTCTCCAAACTTTAATGCCATTGATGGATCTTTTCAAGCTTTTTTTTCTCTTGAAATAAAAATGAAGAGTTAAGTCCTTGCTTAGATATAGCCATCCTTAGAGTTGGTATATCTAATACTTGGATCGATGTCCTTCATCTTTTAATCCTAATTCTTTAAAACTTGAAAGATCCGTCAAACCCATTTTAAGAATTTAAATCCTGATTTTCATCGAAGAATATTCCGATCTAAAACCCGGGACCGGGAGTTAGATTGAGTTATAAGGAGAAGAGATAGACCAACGAAAGATTTGAATGAACCAAACTTTAGGACTTAACCCCACTCCTTAATCTAGTTTTAATCCTCCTTTTAGTTGATATAATTGCTTAACCGCACCAAACAAAACTTTGAGGTTGACGTCCGAAACGTCGAAAACACCAATTTGCGTATTCTCTGATTACAACGTTCTTTTCCCTGTGGATCGATACTCCGGACTATCCCTATACTCCTTTTTAAATATTTTGAGGAAGTCCAGTTTTATGAAATTAAACCACTGACCACGTGGCCGGCACCCTAACGACACGCACTTTGCCGGTCTGGTCAATCATTTCCGAGATCACCCGAGTGTTATAGAAACTAAGTGCGTTACAGCCTCCCTGCTTTGCTTATGTCTTCCTGCCTATGACAACTAATCGATCATCGAGCCCGTCCGGTTAGTCGGGTGCACTCGAGTGCGTGCCTCTGAGCAGGTGTCTTTTGTCGATCAATCTTGAGTCCAAAATAGACTCATTAGTTGTCTCCATTCCCTTGTTGACGAGCAAATTGAGGCATAAGGAATCATTCCCCTACCCAAGAGGCAATGGTTACTTTTACTATTTATTATTTGTCTTTTCACTTCCCCATTGAGATAATTGAATTATGTGTGCATAACAACCCACAGGCCTCTGTGGGGGGGGGGGGGGGGGGGGGGGTGCCCACGCCTGACGGTTGCTTTTGAGTATATAATAGTTATGCTTGTCGTGGCTTCATCCTCACTGTTCATTCTAGCCACCCCCCATGGTCAAGATCAAAACATTCTATATTTCGAGGGTCACTTTTATCGTTCTTGTGAACTTCTTTGCGTTGAACTTTCTTTATACTTTCTTCCTTTATCGCTGCTCGTTACTGCACCCTCGATCCTCCTGTCGCATTAGCTTTTGCCGGGGTATTTTCTCCAACCTACTCAGCCTCTTGTTTGTTTACTTTCTTTCAATGCTCTATGGAGTATTCCTCTTACTTTCCTCCCCTCGAATGTTGGACCAGCAACCAACAACTCCTTGAGGCTTCCCGTTCTGTCTTCGTTTTGGCCTTGCTATTGCGTTGCAGGGATTTACACAGAACTTCTTGGCGGCCCTACGATCTCGACTCTTTTGAATCTTCCTATTCCTCCTCTGGTCTATGGGAAAGGAGAGCTCTCAACGTTGCACCGATAACCATGGTAGCTCCTTTTGTCCCTCTGCACAATCAACCCTTCACCACTGAGACCTTTGTCTCTACTCTTACTGACCAGCATTTGGAAAGGATTAGGATTACATATCTTATCCCCAACCCCGTTAATCTAAGGCTGCCTCGTGAGGACAGAAAGACCAACACTTCATCTGGTGGTGAGCCTTGCTTTTACGAAAGCAATTTAAAGTGTGGACTCTGATCTCCCTTTCATCCGATCATCATGGAGCCAGCTTTATGCCAAATGCCTGGCATCTTTTGTTTTCCATGGTTGTGTTATGGAATCACAGGAGCAGGGGTGAACAACCCCTTACGATGGCCGAGTTTCTTTTTTACTATCAGTTGAAGGAGGCCAAACCTGAGCCGGGATGGTAGTATTTTCAAGTTAGAGGCGCCCGCAGTCTAATCTCTGAGATTCTCTCTTCCATTAAAGGCTAAAAGAGCTGATTTTTCTTCGCAAGGGGTGAATGTTGGAAATTCAAGTGTGAAGAGGTTCTTTTGAAGCACCTTGCTAGGGTGATTTGCTTGGTGGTGATCCTACCCAATCGGCTCTCGCTTCCGTGCTTGTCCCTATCAACGAGGCCTTTCTAGAGGCGCTGAAGAAGGATGGGTCGTATTTTTACGCGGCCCTAATGACACCATCATTTTTCAGCTCATGCTTGCTTACCCCACTTTGAAAGTATATATGTGGTCCACTTCGTTTATACTTTGTTTGTCTGGTTAGCCCCTGATAGATTGTTCTCTTTTTTTAATTTCAGGTGGGTCTTTTCAGAGGCTGATGGCTCAAAGAGGCCTCCATGGTCCCTTATCCCTCCTGGTCAGGAAAGCACATCGCCAAAAAGCCCAAGGTGATCGTGCATGCGGTAAGGGAGGATAGATTTATATGGGAAGAAGGAGAACCATACGTCGGGCAACCTCTACGTTGTATGAGGAGAGTTTTGGCAGGTTGAGGGCCTCTCTTTTGGTGTTGTTCGTTCGACAACCAAGCCCATAGGACGCCCTTAGATCTACCTCGTCAACTGGCCACTAGCAGGATAAGGTTACCGATAGAGCTCTATTGACCTTCCTGTCCATGCGTTGGCTAGCGAGGGTGTCCATGGAGCCTTCCCCACATCTTTCTCCAATCCTCCTATCGCTGACCCCAGAGACAAGGGGAAAGGTGTATTGCTGCCTGAGCCAACCAACCTGCTCTAGCCTCGCTTGTTCTTGATAGGATGGTCGAAGTGGTCTACCCTTTCAACTTTTACAAGCCCGTTCCTAGGAACAACATACTGATAAACCTGGATGAGGCTTGTGGTCGTATCCATGCGTATGTGGGTGGGGGCTATTGAATCAGATTTTTGATCGCGACTCTAATCAATAACCTATTCTTGAGCCAATGTCAAGTAAGTGTTCTTTTATGCGCAAAGTCAGTTATGTCCCTTCTTTTCTTGTGGGTTATAATTAGTCATCCCTTTGTGCTCTACAGTCTAATGCCGAGAGTGCAAACCTTTCCCTGTGTGCTGTGGGTTTTAAGGGGCACATCCGTGCACGAAACAAGGACATTCGTTTGGCCATGGCAAAGATGAAAGACGCCCAAATGGAGCTAGCTGAGGCTGAGGCTTCTAGGGATGAAGCCCTTGCCCAACTGCGTCAATTCAATAAAGAATGCTTACAAGGTTGCCATCGACGAATTGAACGTCGTTCAAGAAGGCCTAAAGCGGAAGTGAGAGGCAGCCACTGCCACTCGCGATGAGGCTTGCAGGGTTGAGAACATGGCTGCTCGTGCGGAATCTAGGCAGGCCGTTGCTAGTAAGAGGTGGAGAAGGCTGAGGCTGAGTGCTCCGAACTGAAGAAGTTATTAAATGCTGATTGGGCTAGCCGAGCCACAATTGCTGAGAAGGTGCAAGACTTGGAAGGTCGGTTGGCCTCTATAGTTGCTCACTCGGGATCATCTCTTAATAACGTCGTTGAAGCTTTTAAGGAGTCGGCTGAATATCAGGTCACTCTAGTCTTATTTTTTGACTTAGGTTTTAGATGCTTGCAGAGGAAGTTGACCCGCACCTTTTCTAAATTTGACCTTGACGTGTTTAGGCCTTAGAATAACTCTGGGTTTGAATAGGAATCTAATTGTGCTAGGCCAAGCAGCTGAAGCTCATATGTATTTTTCTTTTGTTGTCTTCCGTAGGCTTTAACTCTTTGCAGAAGACTTGGATGTTTTTTTTGAATGACTTAACTTGCGTTGTAAATGCTAGAGGAATCTGATTATTAATTCGAATCTTAACTCCATGACTTTACCTGTTGCCACTTGTTGCTTCTTCCTTTTGCCTTATACGAGTTAGTCCTCCTTGCCCCTTATCTTTCTTGGTCATTGATCCTACCCGTGTGACTGAGATAGATGACATTTATGAGCCTACCTCTTTTCCCCAGAGGTCGATCTTGTTTTCGAATTGAATTCAACTGTTGGAAGGGTCTGACAAGTGGCCTTTTTGGTGCGATCTGGTCTGCAAGTGGAGTCTCTCAGTTGAAGAACTCTTGGGTCTAATTCGACCAGCAACTAAAATTGCTCAGTCAGAGACCTCTTAGGTTTGATCTAACTAGAAATTAAAGCCATCTAGCTAGAGATCTCTTGGGTCTGATCTGATTGGCAATTGAAATCGCTCAGCTAGAGACTTCTTGGGTCTGATCTAACCAATAACTAAACAACATAGTCGGAGACCTCCTGGGTATGATCTGTCAGGCAACTGAAACCACTCAGTAGAGACCTTCTGGGTTTGATCCGACCGACAACTGAAATCGGTTAGCCTTATACCTCATATGTCTGATTTGACTGGCAACTAAAATCGCTTAATCAAAAATCTCTTGGGTCTAATTTGACCGGAAACTGAAACTTTTCACCCCCATTTGCTTGGAATTCCTTGCATGGCAAATGTTGTGAAATTTTTATTACCACTTGGCTTAGAGTGATACTACTCAGTACATTACAACATAATAGAAAACATGGAAAATAAATGACACTTTCTTTAAAGTAATTTTTACAAAAGATATTATTGATAATATTTTTAGAGGTGCTCGACACTCCAGTTGTGTGGTAGTGGTTGCTCGAATCTAATAGTAGCTTGTAGACTCCATACTTGACTATCTCTTCCACTTTATAGGGTCTTTCCCAATTTGGGTGGAGCTTCCCATCTTCTGGGTGCTTAGTTGACGACACTACCTTCTGTAGGACCATGTTCCCCTGTCTAAATGTCTGGTGCTTTACCGTTGTGTTATAGTACTTCTTTACGCTATGTTGGTATGAGGCAGTCTTGATGGCTGCTTACTCTATTTCTTCCTCCTGGAGATCTCGGCTGACTCGTAAGGCCTCCTAATTTTGTTCTGGTTTGTACGAGTGGATATGGTGGCTCAGAAGGCCTACTTCCACTGGAATGACTGCTTTGCTATCGAAGGTTGTTGGAACATGATTCTTCCAGTCGACGTTTAGACCGTGGTGTGGTACGCCCATAGCATGTTGGGCTTCTGCTCTAGCTAGAGTCTCTTTGACGCTTCTAGCCTGGTTTTTATCATAATGAGTAGAGTCTTGTTGGTTATTTCGAGTTGTTGGTTGGCTTGCAGGTGTCCAGGTGGCGCGTACCTGACCTGGGTTCGAAACTGACAAGGAATTTCCTAAACATGTCGTCGTCGAACTGTTTTTCATTGTCTGTGATATGGCATGTGGTATTCGGAATCGAAAAATTATTGATTTCCAGATGAAGTGCCAAGCTACTTATTTGGTGATCCTTGCTTACGGTATTGGCTCTACCCATTTCGTCGAGTAATCGATGGCCAGTATGACAAACTTGTTCTGCAAGATTCCGGTGGGAGTGGTTCTACAATGTCCAGGTCCTCACTGGGTGAACGACCATGGCTCTTACATTGTTTGTAAACCACTAACCAACATAAAAAAGTTTTTGACAAGCCACCAACTATGTCCCCAACATTGCCGTTAGAATCCCGTCTCAAAAAATTTTTGGGGACAGTCTCGTGAGATTTTACGATGGACAAATCTTTTTTCTTATAGTGAGCCCATGTCAAATATCGGGGTCGGCACTGATTGTGACAGTTTTTTTTTTTGGTCCTAAATTCTCTTCTACGAGCTCTTTTTTTATTTCTATGTGAAGTGATGCTCCTCTTATTCAATCCAAAGGTTTACCTACTAGTTAAAGGACCGAGACTCGGGAATTTATTTATTTTTTTAAATTTTAGATTCAAAATTGTCAGGCGTTGGTAACTCATCTTATGGGGTAATTCATACCCATGTTATCTGTTTCATAGCATACCGGCCCCGTAGCAGTATCAGTCTACCCCTTGTACCGTTCCGACCAATTCCAGTCTGTCTAGGCTGATACTGTACCGGCCCACAATTTATTTATTTTAATTTCTATTTCTAATTTTTTGAGTAATTATACATAAATTGAAACTAAAATAATCTCTTTTTATATTTGGTAATTTATTTTTAAGTTGTGAGTATTTATTATATATGTGTAATATAATTTTTTATTAAAAAAATATATATTAATTTTAGCGATAAATTCGAAACGGTATGCTGGTACGCATCGGCAACCAGTAACAAAAATAGTATGCTTGCTGGTACGGGATTGATAACTTTCCATAAAAGACTTTGTTCTGCCTTTAATTCGATCCTATGCTAGTAGACAACGAGATTGGTAACTCAAAAATCAATCAAAGTGCACATAAACTGGTCCAAAAACTATGAATTATATTTAAAAAAATAAGGTGGAAAAATAATTAACCATGTGCTCTTTTGCAAGAACTTCATGGAATTTCCTCAGCAATAACTAACACCTTCAAATCCATTGGCAATGGCTGAGTAGATTGTTATTATTTTAACTTTGAGATATTCTATTTTCTCAACAACTTCATGGAAATACAATTAATTAAGGCCTCACCAACATTAAATAAGTCCCCTTTTCATGGAAATACAAGCATGTTTTTTATTTCTATGTGAAGTGTCGGTGCATAATTCATGCACAACATTCATTATTAGTATTACACTTATAACTCTCCGTTTTTTATCCACAATGCGTGTCGGCCAAAATTATTGAGCTACACTGAAGAAGGTGGCCAATGGAAGAGGATATGTCCAAGCTTTCGACTAAAGGGAGAATAGATATTGTTTTTTGAGCCTTCAAGTTGTGTCGGCCAAGAAATTTAATCGAAGAGAAATCAAATTAAAGTTAGCCTGGATCCTAATTATTGCTCTGCTTTTCCACTAATATCATCTGTATATTCATGCATGCATCTCGTATTATGTCGACAGAAACATATTTGAAGTGTAAGACAGTGCATGCGATCGAAGTTCGCAGATCTTATTGACTGTTTTACAAACATATAGAGAAATTACCAAGCGAATTGTGTGGATCATGAACCTGTATATCTAGTGTCGTTCGAGCTAATACAACCAAATAATCAGGCTGTGGGTCTTACAGAAAACAAGTCATATGAGGACTTTTTCTTCGTCGGTGATTCAAGATTTGCCAACTAGAGAGCCTAAATTTCTTTTAAAAAAAAGGGTATATTCATATTTCAGTCCGATTTTATTTATATTGTTTATTTTGTGTAGTTGCTATTGTGGGTTGGATTAGCAAGATGACCGGATTACTGGGCCAAGAGCTTGGTAGGTTGAGACAATAGTCGGCCTGGAGAGATAGCGTACTAGAGGCAGGTCAGAATAGTAGGTTGGGTCAGCAGCTTAGCCCGTCGACACTCGGAGCTCCAACCTGTCGTTCGGACAATTAAGCGTGTCGGGAGCTTATGGAAACATACCCAAAGAGGAAAATGCAGGATTATGGCAGGGATCCCATTGTGGAGACCTCTGAACTTAAGGTAATAAATACGTTTGGCAAATAATTAGTTATGAAAGGATTCAGAATGGAATCCTCGGCAAATTAGGAGAAAATACAGGGATTATTTGATTACCAACATTGAAAGTACATGATGGCTTATATATGAGCCTTTAGGATGAAACAAAGTATGCAATTAATTGCAAGCACAATCACTTTTGTATTTTATCTACCATTGATCTAACTTAAGAATCTGATTGCCCTCCGGGCTAGTAACGGCTTGGTGGCACTAACCAGATGCTATTTGGATCTTGGAGACGGGTCATAACAATCCCACAATTGGAGACTCTCCTAGGGAACTACAGTTTTTCTTGTCTAAACCACGACGGCTTTGATGTTGAGGGAAGTAAGAACAACAAGGATCAATCTGAAACATCTCGTTGGTCCATTAATGTTGAAAGAGAAGGGCACATTAATTCAAAACATCTTGTTGGAGGGTTTGCAATCACAAAGGGCCCCCAGGCTAAGCAATGTAGAGTATGTTCAACGTCTGGATCAAGAGTTGGAAAAGAGGGACCAAGCCCTTGAGTGTCTGGGCTTGGAGGTAATTCAGCTCCAAACAAAAGCTTATAAGAACCTGACTCGGGTGCGGGAAAGAGGATGTTCCAAGTCCAAAACCACATTTCGACATGAAACTAGGAACAGATAGGGCATGTGTCAGTGTGTTACCGATTGGGAGCACTTGCTAACTGCGCCAACAACCGTGACGGTGAGAATAGTGTGCGTCTATACGCATACTGTGATGCCCAACCAGTAGTTGGATGCACACCAAGGCAAATGTATGGTCTCAGCCTTCCACCAGCTCGGAGACCAGGAGATGGACAATAATTTCGGAGAGCATGAGCACAGTCCTTATTGCTAGGTGATCAGTTGTACCATTGTCCAATTTAATCATAATAATAAGCATCCCGGAGAGGATCTTCGCGACTGGATTGAGCGAGCAACAAGAGTTGATGATTGAGGGCCAACTTGTGGTTCTAGGCCAGCTCCTTCCACATCTAAAATTGCCCACAACCAACTCATCTCATCCCCTTTCACATACAGAATTCAGTCGGTTAAACCCCGAATAGGCTTTTTCCATCCAAAAAGTACGAGCCAAAAACAAGTTCCTACACCCATCTAGTCCATTGTTGATAGTTGATGTCTTTCTACTCCACCAAGAATGCTTTCATGTGTAAGCTATTCCCATCTAGCCTTAGGGAGCTCAATCTCTTTTGTTTGACAAACTCCCAAAAGGGATTGATTTTAAATTGTAGTTTCGTTATCAAGCTTCACGCACTTTAACAACTATTTGAAATGCATAGCTACTTGAATCACACACAACTTTACAGGACAAAAAAGAAAAAACTAACACACCACGCCCCATAACATTTGCAAACCAACTGAGGCCACACAAAAACATTACATGATCAATGACATATGCATGTTTTTGCTACTAACAGGGGGGCTTCCTTTAAATCAATGTCTCTTTACTTTCCGATATATCCTTCCCACTCCCCATGAATTCTTGGTTAACCATTACTTGGTGGTGTCATTACTCTTGCCATATCCAGCTACAGTAACACCATGGTCGAGCTTAGCTGCAAAAATCCCGCTCGAGCGAAGCTGGAAGGCAGATCCACTAGCGTCAGTAGAAACATAAATTGGTTGGACAGTCACACCCTTGAACAAAATGAGATCTCACTATTGGCTGGGAAGATTCATAGAGCCCAATGATCTTTGCTGGCATGAGTAGTTTCCTTCTTAGTGTTACAAGTTTCATTAGTACCCTCTAGTGCATGGATGGTAATGCCTTTGTTTTGTATTATAAAATTGAATGCATCTTCCATTAAACAATCCGCACAACACTTGTTTCTTCGTAAGTCTTGTCAAGTGATATTTTTAGTGGCTGAAAATGCCCAACAACTTCTTGTTTGGCCAAAGGGAACAATTGCAAAAAATAATGAAAAATGAAAATAGTAAATCTGAGAGGTTTAGTTGCATAAGTTGATATCCAATCCACGGTAGCCCCCATCGCAGCCACATCTTCTAAGTGAATGTTGTAGATGGCCTTGAGTTAGAGCCTTTCAAATAAGGAGATAAGGGGAAACCTAATGGCTAACACCACTTTCAACTGTGGACACGAGGGGGAAGAATATGGAATCACTATTGCCAGCAAGGATTGAGAATTTATCTTTCTCTAAAAGATGTACCACTACGCCGTCAATGATTGAGACTTTATCTTTCTCTAAAAGAAGTACCACTACGTCATCAAGGATTGCACAAACCTCCCTAAATATTTTTCTGTACCCTTTAGTGAACATCCTTTGTAAAGCAGTAGCCATTGAAAATACCAAGAGTTGGAATAAGGCACTTACAAGAAGTAAAAAACAACAGAAGTAAAGAACAAAGAATGCTTAGAGTGCTCGAACAGTGAAAGGGAGCAAAGCCCAGTAGGTGCTCTTCTTATTTATACGAAGGAATTGGGTGGGTTTCAAAAACAAAGTTTTTGAGGTAACAATCTAAAAGCAGCCCTAGAGGCACATCACATATAATGCAGGCGTAGTTGGGGCCACATGTATGACGTCAAAGAGAGAGAGAGAGAGAGAGAGAGAGAGAGAGAGAGAGAGAGAGAGGATCCATCACCTTGAGCATAATTAGCTCATTATTACTTTGACCCTGACGACAGGATAGCCGAGCAATAGCAAGCTAAAGGACATTTACAGGGGCCAAGTAAAATTTTCGTCGACAAAGTAGAAGTAGAGACTGCTTAGCCGACTCGACCTCAAGCAGAACCTCAAGCTAGTGGCTCAACTTGGGTACTTGTCGGCTATTAGAGTCGGTCAAACATAGTCGACTCATTATCTGTTTGGATAAGTACTCCTTAGGTCACCTATCTGAGTCAACCAAATCATACCAGCCAATCACATGATATGTCAAATTAGTCAAGATTAGGGATGACCTGTGCAAGGAATGCACTCGAGTATGTATAGAAAAACACCCAATTGATCCTTATAAATAAATCTGACGACAATTGAAAGAGGTATGGGAACACTGGCGTCAAGTGAGAGAGAGAGAGAGGATCCACCACCTTGAGCATAATTAGCTCATTGTTACTCTGACCCTGACGACAGGATAGCCGAGCAATAGCAAGCTAAGGGACATTTACAGGGGCCAAGTAAAATTTTGGTCGACAAAGTAGAAGTAGAGACTGCTTAGCCGGCTTGACCGTGAGCAGAACCTCAAGCTAGTGGCTCAACTTGGGTACTTGTCGGCTATTAGAGTAGGTCGAACATAGTCGACTCATGATCTGTTTGGGTAAGTACTGCTTAGGTCACCCATTTGAGTCAACCAAATTATACCAGCCATTTACATGATATGTCAAATTAGTCAACGATTAGGGATGACCTGTGCAAGGAATGCACTCGAGTATGTACAGAAAAATACCCAATCGATCCTTATAAATGAATCTGACGACAATTGAAAGAGGTATGGGAACACTGACGTCAAGTTGATAGTTAGGACATTTCTTGCTATTTCCAATTGAAATCCCGACAAGCCTTAACCTATATATTAGTTTTCTCGCATATCTTTGTGCTTAGAAGAATTTTAATTCTACGAGCTATCCTTCGTTCTAATACTTACTTAATCATTGGATGACATTCCAATTATTAGTAGGAGTGTGCTTGACTGATTGTTGCTATGTGCAACTAAAGGTCAGAGATCAAGAAACAGGTGGATAGATTCTGATAAACTATTTTTCGAGTCCCGTATGTTGAGTTGAACACAACTAAACTATAATTTTATTGATTACAAGTAATTTATACGCTATATTTGTGTACACAACAACACAGACTATGACTCCCACACATACAAAAATAAAGACACAACTCACTCAAGGAAGAACACTCTTTGGCACTCGCTACGTTAACACTTGGACACCTTTCACTTACTTGACTCTTTCATACCTTCTACAAAATGAAGGTCTCATCTATATTTATACGGCAAATGGAGTCTTCTAGAAGCACACCACACTCCATACTTCAAGATGTTTCTAGATAAACCCATAAGCTTCTATTATATTCCGAAACATTCTACTATAATCCAAAAAATTCTAGCATAGTCCAAAATATTCGGAAAAATTCCGGAAGACTCTAGCAAAGTCTACTAGTTTTCAGAACATTCTAGAGGAATCTAGATGGTTCCGGAATAGTTTTGATTTTTCCGGTGATATCCGGAAGACTCCGAAAAACTCAAGAGAGGTGGTGATGATCTTTCAATACCGTAAACGTCACCCATACAAATTTGATTATGACGTATAAATCTACTAAAAATTCATAATTTATAACAAATTCAAATGGGTAGAGTGCAGGCCATTTAGTGAAGTGTTAAATTAGAAGCTACGGGATTAGAATTGAAAAAAGTGCAATTAGCGGAAGAATTGTGTGTTAGGGGCCGATTGGATGCCGTTTTAATTTTTGGTGTGTTAAGTAAAGAGGGTGTGTTAAATAATTTGGTGTGTTAAATAATTTGGTGTGTTAAATAAGATGTGGTGGCCCACATTGATGTGACTTTTAAGAAGAGTGTGTTAAATAATATAGTGATTGGATGAAGGGTATATTTGAAAAGGAGAATGTGTATTAAACTATCAAAAGACATTTTTGTCCCTTGTTATGGATTTAATGAATTATTTCAAAAATAACATATATATGTATATATACGTATATTATAAGTACATAACTACACACACTTACATATAGTTATATTTATATATTCATATACATTATAATTATATTATATATGTATATATTATACTTATATTTATATTATACTTACAATATAAGTATAATATACTTAAAAAATATACATAAAAAATATATACATATATATGTACATATATAGACTTAAAATATATACATATATGTATATATACTTAAAAAATATACATATATATGTATATATGTATATATATTTAAAAATATACGTATATATACATAAAAAATACACACACGCTTATATATATATATATATATATATATATAGAGAGAGAGAGAGAGAGAGAGACATATATATACACGTATAATATATACGGATAATATATAGTGTATATATATGTATTATATATATATGTTTATATGTATGTATTGATATTTATACATACGTATATATATTTAAAAATATACGTATATATACATAAAAAATACACACACGCTTATATATATACACTTATAATATAAATATAATATATATATATATATATATATAGAGAGAGAGAGAGAGAGAGACACACACACACATATATATACACGTATAATGTATACGGATAATATATAGTGTATATATATGTATTATATATATATGTTTATATGTATGTATTTATAAAATATACGTATGTTTATAAATACGTATTATATATTATATACGTATATATGTATGTGTGTATAAATATTATCAGTATATAATAATAATAATAATAATAATAATAATAATAATATAATATACGTTTATTATATATACTTATATTATGTTTAATAAAGATAAGTGTGTATATAAAAGGATGGGTATTTTGGTAATTGGTTAAGGATTGCCTTAGTTAGCCTTAGGGGGGTGAGGCTAATTAAGACATCAATGGGGGCTTTAATTAGCCCACGGGCTAACTAACACGCCTCAGAATTTTTTGCCAATCAACGGGTTAGAGGTGGGCCCAGCCTTAACTAAGACTTGTGTTAACTAATGCACCACCTAAGGCCCTATCCAATCAGGCCCTTAGGGATCAAATCCTGGGGATATATTTGTAGTGGTTGTAAGATGTTACCCAATTTCTAGGCGACCGGAATCAGAACCAGCCTACAATCTTACCAGAAATCGAACAGGTCTGTTTGCTGTTTTTTTTTTTCTTTCCGTCTCCTCTCCTCTCCTCTCCCTCCCCCCTCCCTTCCTTCCTCTATCTGATTGCTGTTTTTTATGGATAATTTAGATCCTTAACGTAATATGTTTGGTTCTAGTAAGTGAACACGCATACGAGGAGTATTGGGATGACCGTTGCGCACTCTGGAGTGAATCAATTTAACGCGTATGTAGGCATACACTTAGGGGGGGCCCTTCTTGTTCGCATTGTTTTGGGGGCCTGAAGCCGTGGCTTTCTCGGCTTCTATTCAGGGCCGGCCCTTATGAGTATGCATCTACAGATATACTTGGATTGATAACTCAATTTAAGGCATGTGGTATATTACGACGCGTATTTATATTTTCTGGAATGTGTAATGACATTGAATTTGGTTAGCTCGAGATGAACAAAATCGAAATTAGCGCAATCTTGAAACAATCAGAAAGTAACCCTTTGCGTGGTATACTCGTACATTCTTCTCGGAGTACTGGATATTCAATATTGTTTCTATAAAGCACATGTACAGGTAGGACGTATGTAAGAAAAACATACAGAATTTAGCTGACGGGAAAAGTGGAAACTTCTCCAAACACACTACTACTTCACAATTTAGGAGGAATGCAGAATCTTTAAAAATCTAAATGAAGCTATTAGTTAAACAGCTTAGTTGATTAAGGTTCAGCATACAAACATCAGTTTGATGTTAAGATGGTGCAAACCAAATTTAATGTTAATTTATTGATGAAACTACTTATGGAAGCTTAGTTTTAAAAGCATGCCTAGTGGTAGACTTCCTCTACGTTTAAAACAAAAGTATTTGTTTCGGTTGGGCCGGGTTGGGTACAACATCAAAATACACTTGGTACGCCTTGGGTACTGCAAAAACTGGGAACAGATTCGCGTATGTGTTTTGCATACCCATCGCGCATGTGGAAGTACAATACGAAGTACTGGTTCCCAATCAACATGTTATTTGAGGCACCATGCTTCATAGTTGACAACTTGATAATATAGCACAAGTGAGAAAAACAAAGACTGAATAGTAAATGGTAATCACTAATTACGAGTTCGTGGCCCTGCTTGTATTTGTTTGCTATTCATTGCTATTCTGGAGAATTAGGGATGATGGACTGCATTTTCTGGATACCTTTGTTAGGGGTTTGTGGTTTTTTCTGCAGAGTAATAGTGAGAGATTACAAGAGAAAGGTGGATAGAGATGGGGATGACAACTCAATCAGAGACATTTTCAGTCAATTTGGCAATGGGAGGGGTGGCAGCGGTTATATCAAAGAGTGCAGCAGCTCCAATTGAGAGAATTAAGCTTTTGTTACAAAATCAAGGAGAATTGTTAAAGAGAGGACTGCTAAAGAAACCATACAACGGTGTAGGCGATTGTTGTGGAAGGATCTTGAAAGAAGAGGGTGTATTGGCTTTTTGGAGAGGTAATCAGGCCAATGTCATAAGATATTTCCCGACTCAGGTATTGCATTTTGCAGACACTCTTATAGTAAACCTCTTGATATGCTCAGGGGTTAATTGTTTGATGTTCCCTGTCTTCCATATACGTCAAATCTTTGTTTTTTCTAATGCATTCGGAATTCTAATTTGCTTATGTTCTGTTCACATGCTTTTTTAGTTAGAAATGAGTTCCTTTTGAATTTGGCAGGATTTTTGAAGCTAATCTTCTCTACTTTGACAACCTTTGCAAACCCAGAAACCTGTCAGAATAGTTGTAAAAAGTTTGTATAAATGGCTATCTTTTCCTTCAAAGTGAAAATGAAATAACCCTCAATGGTAGCAAAGCATCGACCGACTTTAGTATCCAAACCCAAAACCTGCGTTTGTTTCTTGTGATCTGTTTTATATGCACTCCTCTATTTGGCCCATAATACCCATGTATATATGACACGGTTAGATGTGTAGAATCCATATCTTGTTTTGAATCCTCTAAATATTATTTCATGAAAAAAGAAGCTAACATTGTGTAGAAAGAAGCATTCTAACATTTCACAGGATGGGAGATGGAAATTCCATAATTTTTCTTATTCCCATTTTATTTGAAATCTCTTTGTAAAAGTATTATATGCTACACAATACTTTTAGATAAAAATGTGTATACTTTGGTTAGTAGATACAAAAAATAGAGCTATAGGTTTACTTTGCGAGGACACACTTCGAACCTGCCTTGCACTAGATGTTCAAAGTTTCTTTTCTTCTATTCTCTCTCTTTTTTTTTGTCTCCTTTCTTATTTCCACTTTGTTGGGGGTGGCATGGTGGTGTTGGGGTTACTATTGCCGTCAAGCTGATTTTAAGGTTTCATCATGTCTTTGTTTACCATTTGGAAGAGCATTTTAAGGAACTATATTGTATGGTTGCAACCTTCTGGTTATTTGCTTTTATCTGTCTAGATAAGCAATTGAAAAGGCAGAACCTTAAAAGTATGTGTATTTTAAAGACAACGAAGCTGAAGAGATATGATTCTCTTAGGGTCCACCAAAACTCACTAGAGAGGTGAGGTGATCTTTTAGTGGTCGGAGAACATGCATGCTATCCAGATCTGATACCCGAATAAGGTGAGGATATGCATATTTGCACTTATATCATTGCATTGTAAGGAAATTGGCAGAGAAGCTTTTGTACTGAAAATACATCCTGAATGTGTCAGCGGTATTTCTGAAATTATAGATAACAATGATAGGTGTTCTTTGTTTGAATTAGGAACAGGAAAAGTTATGACATAACTCCTGTTTGGATTGCATTACTGTATAGCTAAGCTAACCTACCACTTCAAGGCTTGAATTTTTGGTTTTCTACAAAATGATAATGGTGAATAAGTGGTCTTCTTATATTTTGCTGCCAAATATGATATAATTCCAAAAGGCTAGAACTCCAGTATACACTTCACACATTCCATTATGTTTTAACATATTTCTATATACTTTTCCCGTACCCCAACTCACGTTTTAGACCTTAACCCACCCAATGGGGTTGTGGTTAGCATTTCCCATAAGTACGTTGTGTCTATCATACCATGTTTGTTCAGCCGACGTTGCTGAAATGCATAACTGAACGGACCCGTGGTTCTACAGGCTTTCAATTTTGCATTTAAAGGTTACTTCAAGAGTCTTTTTGGACGCTCCAAGGAGGAAGATGGTTATATCAAGTGGTTTGCTGGAAATGTTGCTTCAGGCAGTGCTGCTGGAGCAACCACTTCATTATTTCTGTATCACTTGGATTATGCACGTACCCGCCTAGGCATGGATGCAAAGGAGGGCCCACTTAGTGGTCAACGACAGTTTAAAGGACTCATAGATGTTTACCAGAAAACCCTATCAACGGATGGATTTATGGGACTTTATCGGGGGTTTGGGGTGTCGATTGTGGGAATTACTCTCTATAGGGGCATGTACTTTGGGATCTATGATAGCATGAAGCCTGTTGTTTTGGTGGGGCCTTTTCAGGTAAGCACCTTTGCTTCCTTTTCTATTAGCTTTATCTTATTAAGAGGATGTCATTCTTTGACCCAAAGAATTCTTCTCAAGGATGCACAGCACATGATGTGCATCAGGTCTTTTCCTCTTCTTTTTTTCTTCCCGGGTATATCAAAGATATCATATAGAGGTAAAGTTCCCATCTACTTGTCAATTAAGTTATTTCTTATTTAGTAGAGTTTGTATGCAAAACAAAATCAGTTTGGTTCATGTATCATAAAAGAAGTCCATGGTAAACTGCAAAAGGGAAGTTCAAATGGTACTCATGATTTGAAAACAATAGAGGGACCCTTTTTTGTTTTGGGAAAATGCAAAACGGTAAGTACTGTTTGATGAAGTTCATGCCTGTGGTGTGCTTCTCTTGTTTTCTTTCTGTTTTCTCTTCTAAAGAACGGAACCATTATTTTGTGTTCAGTCCACTGACTACTTGGAGAGCACGTCTAACCATTCAAGATAAGGATTTTAGGTACAAGTGGAACTGTACTTGTATACACACAAATTGTGTACCTCTGCTTTGATCTCTCACTGTTGAGTCCAAGTTACATGTTAACTATATACTTCAATTTGGCAGGACAATTTCTTTGCCAGTTTCTTGTTGGGTTGGAGCGTGACAACAGTTTCTGGGGTATGTGCCTATCCCTTTGATACCCTCCGAAGAAGGCTCATGCTAACTTCAGGACAACCCGTGAAATACCGTAATGCCATGCATGCATTCCGTGAAATCATTCGTCTAGAGGGCTTTAGTGCACTATTCCGTGGAGTTACAGCAAATATACTACTTGGTGTGGCGGGGGCTGGAGTTCTTTCGGGCTATGATCTACTATACCGATTAGCATATAAACATGGTCGGAGTACCGAGCCTCATAGTGTCTTGAAGTGAAAAGGTAAAAGATTAAAATGAAAATCTCGCGCAGTGCTCAAAAAAAGGTATATGAGTATGGCCTAAATTTGGTTTACCCTCCGAAAAGATTTTAAATCCTAAATTGGAGATCAAAAAACCAAAGGGGGCTAGATTAGATAATCGGTGATTAGGCAATGCTCTGGAGTAGATGACCCTGTCAAAATCCTGTCATTATATTCCCCTCGACCTGTGAACGAAATGTAGAAAGTCGAAAAGAGAACAAGAGGAGACCAAGAAAGGAAAAATGTCTTGTGTTTTTATTGTTTCCTCTGTGTAATTAGAAATGTTGAGGAAACTAACATGGCAGCTGGAGATTGTGAACTCAAGTGATTCATCGGGCAAAATACCAACAACAACAACGACACACACACACACACACACACAAAAAGGGATAGACTTGTCGTTTTATTTGTTCATCGATTATTCTAACTTGTTTCATCTGCAATATAACTTGTAACAATTATTGGTTTTACTACTAGAATCTGGTAAAAATTTGGAGTAGAGCCGTCATGCACTAGTTTATATGACGTTTTTCCCTTGTGTAAATTTACGGGAGGCAAAGCGTCAGAAAGTTTCATAGGAGAAAAAAAGAAAGAAAGAAGGGTATACAAGTTCTGGGGAAACCTCCATGTGTACCTATTCTTGTTGCTGAATAGTAGATCAGCATTTGCTGATTTTTATATCCAAATGCATATCTCCACTTATATGAAAATTGAAACAGTTTATATATCAACCAAATTAATCTTCTTTGTGCTGAATAATGCGTTTGCATTTGCTGAATGTCTATAGACAAATGTCTACCTACACTTGTTCGAAATTGAACCAATTGTTCACAAAGTAGTTACTGCATCTGTACTATGTGAAGAATTTTGGAAACCAGAATTCTCAGTGAGTTACACAAGGGAAGAGAGGAAGAAAACAGATCTGAAGTTTTATTCATCATCTTGCCGTGCCTCCAAAAGAGAGCTAAGCACTCCTTTTATAGACCACAAAACAGAACACTGAGGTGTGCATGTTAAGCACATCATCTACCTAACTATGCCAGCACATCAGCCAGCTCAGCATTGTAACAAACATGACAATGACTTATAACAGAAATCTAACAATCAGAAAACAGAAAACTAAACATAATCAGAGGTGGAGGATTGCATTGCATTCTGTTGAACGTGATGGAATTAATTCACTTTATGTGTCTTTCTTGGATATTGTGATAATACCAAAGGTTATCGATGTTATGATCCTCAAACTCATAAAGTTTACATTTCAAGACATGTTAAGTTTGTTGATTTCCAGTTTCCATATACCACTCTTGTCTCTTCTTCCTCTCCTACATCAGAAGTTTCTACCTTTCATGTTCCCTTAACATCTTTTTCTGAATTTCAAATCTCTTTTCCTTTTACTCTTCCTCAGGATGTTGTCCCCTCTTCTAATCCTGCTCCTGTTTCATCAGAGTCTTCCTCTTCTGATCTTACCTCTCATGAGTCTTCTTCTTCTCTTGTTTCTTCCACCTTACCTATTCATCCTATGCAAACAAGGTCTAAGTCTGGAATTTTTCGACCTCGCTATCCTCTGTCTCTCCTTTCTGTTTCCACACCTTCTGAGCAATCTATCAGTTCTAATTCTACACCCCTGTCTGAACCTAAACATTTTGGTGAGGCTATTAAACATTATGTTTGGCAACTTGCCATGGCTGAAGAATACAAGGCTTTACTGGATCAAGGTACTTGGACATTGGTGCCTCCGCCTCTTAATAGTCCTGTCATCAATTGCCAATGGATTTACAAGATTAAGAGAAAGTCTGATGGTTCTGTTTCCAGATACAAGGCTCGTTTGGTTGCCAATGGTAATCAGCAATCTGCTGGTATTGACTTCAATGAGACATTTAGTCCTGTGGTGAAACAATCTACTGTCCGTTTAATTCTCAGTTTGGCTCTTCATCATCAGTGGGGTATTAAGCAGCTTGATGTTTCAAATGCTTTTTTACATGGAGCAATAACTGAAACAGTTTACATGAAACAACCTCCTGGCTACCGTAATGTCTCTACTCCTCATTATGTATGCAAATTGAATAAAGCTTTATACGGTTTACGTCAGGCTCCACGAGCATGGTTCTCTACTTTCTCCTCTTTTCTGCTCCAACATGGATTTACTCAAAGCCAAGCTGATTCCTCTTTGTTTATTTTACATACTACCTCAGTAACTCTCTTAGTCTTGGTGTATGTGGATGACATTCTTTTAACTGGGAATGATCCTTCTCAGATTGATGCTTTAGTTTCTCTTCTCAGCAACCGGTTTGTTATGAAAGATCTGGGCAAATTGCATTATTTTCTTGGTATTGAGGTTATCCCATCTTCCTCAGGATTTTTGCTTTCTCAACACAAGTATGCCTCTGAAATATTGGTTAAAGCTGGCATGGTGGATTGTAAGCCTAGTGCTTCTCCTTCCTCTACCAAGATCAGTGTAGTATCCTCTGATCCTCTCTTTGAAGATGTTGTCCTTTATCGTATGCTGGTTGGAAGTCTGCAATATCTTACTCTCACCAGGCCTGAGATTACTCATGCTGTTAATGTTGCTTGTCAACATATGCATTCTCCACATGTTAGTCATTTTGTGGCTGTTAAACGAATTCTGAGGTATATTAAAGGAACTCTTGATCTTGGCTTGCTGTTTGTTCCTGGTTCTTTGGAATTGTCTGCTTATTCTGATGCAGACTGGGCTGGTGATCAGCATGATCGCAGATCCACCTCTGGTTTTGCTCTCTTTTTTGGTTCTAATCTCATCTCTTGGTGTGCCAAAAAGCAACACACTGTGGCAAGATCATCCACTGAGGCTGAATATCGGGCTCTTGCTCATACTGCTGCAGAAGTGACCTGGGTTCTTCAGCTTCTACATGAGCTGCATATTCCTGTTTCTAGCCCTCCCACTGTTTGGTGTGATAATCAATCAGCCATCGCTTTGGCTTCTAATCCTGTTTTTCATGCTCGTATCAAGCATATTGAGGTTGATTACCACTTTGTTCGTGAAAAGGTTGTGCAAAATCAGTTGGCTGTTCTTCATGTTGGCACTGATCTCCAGGTAGCTGACATTTTTACCAAAGCTCTTCCTGTTGGCCGTTTTCATTTCCTTCGTCACAAACTCATGGTTGGTTCCCCACCTCTGAGTTTGCAGGGGGGTGTTAAGTCATGTGACCCAGAGCTGGCCCAGCAGGGCAATTCTCCAACAGAATTAATTCCATCACGTTCAACAGAATGCAATGCAATCCTCCACCTCTGATTATGTTTAGTTTTCTGTTTTCTGATTGTTAGATTTCTGTTATAAGTCATTGTCATGTTTGTTACAATGCTGAGCTGGCTGATGTGCTGGCATAGTTAGGTAGATGATGTGCTTAACATGCACACCTCAGTGTTCTGTTTTGTGGTCTATAAAAGGAGTGCTTAGCTCTCTTTTGGAGGCACGGCAAGATGATGAATAAAACTTAATTCCAGACTTAGACCTTGTTTGCATAGGATGAATAGGTAAGGTGGAAGAAACAAGAGAAGAAGAAGACTCATGAGAGGTAAGATCAGAAGAGGAAGACTCTGATGAAACAGGAGCAGGATTAGAAGAGGGGACAGCATCCTGAGGAAGAGTAAAAGGAAAAGAGATTTGAAATTCAGAAAAAGATGTTAAGGGAACATGAAAGGTAGAAACTTCTGATGTAGGAGAGGAAGAAGAGACAAGAGTGGTATATGGAAACTGGAAATCAACAAACTTAACATGTCTTGAAATGTAAACTTTATGAGTTTGAGGATCATAACATCGATAACCTTTGGTATTATCACAATATCCAAGAAAGACACATAAAGTGGATCGGGCAGTGAGCTTATGTGGAGTGTAAGGCTTCAACCAAGGATAGCATGCACAACCAAAAGGTTGTAACATAAGATAATCTGGATTCTTGTGGTGTAGCAACACATAGGGAACTTGAAACTTAAGAGAAGAATGAGGCATACGGTTAGCAAGATAGACTGTGGTGAGTAAGGCCTCTAACCAAAATGTAGAAGGAAGACCAGCATGAATTAGAAGTGTTACAGTGGTCTCAATCAAGTGACGATGCTTTCTTTCTACCAAGCCATTCTGTTCAGCAGTGTAAGGGCAACTGGTCTGATGCAACATCCCAGCATCTAAATACAGCTGATGTAAGAAGGAATTGACAAATTCCTTGCCATTATCAGTTCTGACCTTCTGCACTGAAGTCTGAAACTGAGTTTGAACATAATTTTTGAAATGTTCAATACAAGTCTTAACCTCTGATTTGAAACGAAGAGGAAACAACCAAGAGAATCTAGTAAAATCATCAATGACAAGTAGATAATATCTATATCCTTGAAATGATGAAATAGGAGCAGGACCCCACACATCCATATGCAAAAGCTCAAAAGGTGCAGTAGTAACAGAAGTAGAAGGAGCAAAGGACAACTTGTGACTCTTTCCTTTATTACATGAATCACATGTCAACATTTGTGGTTTAGAAACAGGAAGATTAAACTGTTTAACAGCAGATTGGAACAAACCAGTGCTGGGATGGCCCAGCTTATTATGCCATGTCTCAGCAGAAGTTGTCATCAGCACCGGAGAGGAAGGCTCAGACTGGTTCTGTAATGGATATAGGCCCTGATGACATTGACCCTTGTATAAAATCTGTTTTGACTCCTTGTCCTGAATAACATATCCAGCAGAGTCAAATATAATATTGCAATTGTTATCTTTGGCCAGATGAAACACAGATAAGAGATTGTGACTAATGCCAGGTGTATGGAGCACTTTGGTAAGGTGAAGATTGCGTAGAGGTGTTTCAAGAATACCCTTACCAGTATGTGTCACAGGTACAGTATTGCCATTTCCCACCATTATGCTATCAGCAGTCACATTAGGCACTGGATTGGTAAGATTCCGAAGATCATTAGTAACATGATTAGAGGCACCAGTATCAAGAAACCAGTTTGAGTGAGCTGCAGGAGGTAGACCAGTTTGCAAACCAGGAGGTACAACATGTTGATCCCATGATCCTTGCATAGAAAAATTGGGTGGAGAAGTAACAGAATATGGTTGAGTAAATGGTGGTGGTTGAGAAAATGGTGACATGTTCATTGGCATTGGATTATAATAACCACTCCCAACTGGTAAAACAGGACCAGATGGTGGTGTTATTCCCCATAGAGGACTAAATTGAGAGGCCAAATTGACTTGACCTTGAAGTTGCTGTGGTTGAGAAGAATTGGCAGCTCCTTGAGCTAAAACAGGAACTACACTCCTTGGAAATTGACCTCCAGAAAAAGTACCTCCAGAAAATGTATTATTGTTTCTCCATCTAAACTGATCTGGCATTGGATATTGAAGATTCTGACGATGATGACAGTAGGCAGCCGTATGATTTGTTTTGCCACAGATTTGGCAGCCACTTCTATCACCAAACCTATTACCTCGGCCTTTGTTAAAACCAACATGTGAACTATTGCCAAAAAAAGATGACTGCTGTGGTTGATAGATCTGAGGAAAATATTGTAGATTGGATGGAGTTTGAAGGTTAGAGATAGGTCCTGCAGACTGACTAGGCTGAGATTGTTGATAAGAAGGCTGTGGTACTACATTTTGTTGTGGTAATACACTTTGATTCAAATCACCAGAAGGTTTTGACAATGCAGCAACATATACAGAGGTTTTATCTCCAAACAACTGATCTCCCTTCTTTACCATCTGACGATCCTCAGCATTAAGAATATTGACTAACTCATCAAAGCTTAAGGTATCTCCTCTTGTTTAAATTGATGTCTTAAGTTGATCATACTCACTAGGTAGGCCATGTAAGGTATAGAAAATCAAATCATCATCATCAACCATATAATTAGCAGCTGCCAATTTTTGAGCACATTCTCTAATAGAATCAATATAGACTTCCATGGTCGAGATCTTGCTAACATTATACAGTTTTTGTTTCAGATCATGTATATGAGATCTTGTCAATGTGTTGTACCTAATCTCAAGAGTTTTCCATACCTGTGATACATGTTCGCAGCCTAGAACAAGAGACAAAGCTCCTGCAGTTAATGAAGAAATCAGGCATGACAGAAGTTGACTGTCTATAAGATTCCACATGACAGATTCTGGATTTGGAGTTTCATGACCAGATGTGTCCAAGATTGTATCATTCGGACATTTGATTGATCCTCTAATGTATTCAAAATAACTATTGGCTTTCGTAGCATTTTGAACTTGCATTTTCCACATCAAATAGTTTGATGAATCTAATTTTATAGTGACTAATGAATGAAAGTTGGATACAAGAAACACCAGTGATTGAGGAAAGGTGACAAGTGAAGAAGAAGAACTCATCTTCTCTGTCTTGATCTGTGCTGATCAAGAAGTCGCAGCAAACTCAAGTAATCTCAGGACCTCACATATGACTTGCGTCATATGGCTCTGATACCATGAAGAATTTTGGAAACCAGAATTCTCAGTGAGTTACACAAGGGAAGAGAGGAAGAAAACAGATCTGAAGTTTTATTCATCATCTTGCCGTGCCTCCAAAAGAGAGCTAAGCACTCCTTTTATAGACCACAAAACAGAACACTGAGGTGTGCATGTTAAGCACATCATCTACCTAACTATGCCAGCACATCAGCCAGCTCAGCATTGTAACAAACATGACAATGACTTATAACAGAAATCTAACAATCAGAAAACAGAAAACTAAACATAATCAGAGGTGGAGGATTGCATTGCATTCTGTTGAACGTGATGGAATTAATTCTGTTGGAGAATTGCCCTGCTGGGCCAGCTCTGGGTCACATGACTTAACACTATGGAAGAGATACGATATTTATTTTATGCATTAAGCACGTGTATTACACACAGCACCCACTCCTCAAAGAAAATTTAAAAAGGCTCACAAAAATGAACATCAACGGTAATATTTATTTTCCTCTCTGCACAACAGTAATATTTTTATACCCTTATTTGGGTGTCCAAGTATGCACTTTAGTTGGCCTTCAGTAATATTTTTATACTCTAGAGTGCTACCTTCGACTTTCGGGTATGTTTTCCTTGCCCAACACTCTTGTAGCACTTTGCCACGCGGTCCATCCAAATTGTACCCTACATCATTCATAGGGTCCATTTGGCCTGTGGTTATTATTGGATTATTTACTGTTTAGTTTTTTGTCCTTATTTGAAATTTTTTTTTAATTTTTTGTTTTTCATCAATTTTTTGATGATTGTTGGTTCGTCTCGACAAGAGCTTTCAGAAAAGTTATCAATCATCGGCTACATTTGAAAAAAGTTCAGAAAAGACAAAAAATAAGTCAAAAACAGCGTCCGTGTTGACTTATTTTCGTCTTTAGTGACTTTTTTTTAATTTTTGGACATAATTTTATACTTTTTAGATTCCTTTCGTCGATACGAACCAATAATCCACGAAAGAATGACATAAAAATAACAAATACAAAAAAAATTTGAATAAAGACAAAAAATAAGCCAAAAAAAAAATTTTGGCCAAATAGGGCCTATAATCTCTCATTTCTTATTCAGTACAATTCAGTCAAGATACTTAAATGGGATTGTGTATATACTGTGCTCTTACTAATTGTAAATTTTTTGATTCCAATGCTTCTCTAAACATTTACACCCTTTGCAATTCTATTTACTAAGTCAATATCATTCGGCAATAAAATACGCCATGCGATTGCATATTGAATAGTAGTGATAACACATTAATTCATGTCTCTAACCACGATGACATTTTTTTGTCACACCCTTTATCTCTAAGACACATTATAATGTTTCTAGCCACCTTATCATATGCTCTTTTTAAGTCTATCAGAACCATGTGAATGTCATTCTTTTCCTCTCTATATTGCTTCCATAGTTAATCTAGAAAGCATAAACCCAGATTACTAATTCTACCAACGATCTTCAATAGCTCAATATAGGAAATCATCTGGTCCTAAACCATGTCCTAGTTTCATCCTTCCCCAGCGTATTCGCCATTCAGACATTTGTACTTTGTGGTTGGACTATTCATGGATCCCAAACTTGCATTTGAACCACCCAAATTCTTTTCACTTAGGTTCTCCTCATACTTCTCATTCAAAAGTTTATCATAGCATCACTTTTTAGTTATCAAAGTAGTTGTCTCATCTTCCTTTAATCTCGTCATCCTTCACTAATACCCTATGATCGTCATGTTTTACGCACTGAACTTGAAAACAATGTCTTGTTTTATTCTCTCTACATTTGTCAAGCTCGTAGATTTTATTTTCCCAATCCTTGCCATCTAGTCTAGCATAATTTATAATGATCCATCTTAGCTTCCTAATTTATTGCTTTGTTAGTCTCCTTGTAGGTTCGTTTATAGCTCATAAAATTGTCTTCACATGTCTATACTTCTGACTCGTTTTAAAGAACTCTTTTTTAGCTTTTACTATGGCTTGGACTGTGTTGCTTAACCACAAGGTGCTTTTTTTGAAGCGAGACCTCTCCATTACGACTCCCCAAGGACTTCTTGCGACATTCTTCTAGCACAACTTGTCATTGCATCACACATATCCCACTATTATCCTCAAAATTCAATCTTGCCTCATTTAACATCTCGTCTCTAAAAAACATGAATCTCTCCCGTCGTCCACTCCATCTAGATCATGAGTATCTACTCTCTTTCATCATTCTCAGTTAAACTTTAAGCAAATATCTAGGACGATTAGCCTTTGTTGTGACACCAAGAACACTCCAAGTATATTATATGATCTTACAGTGTTTAAATACTATGCAGTTTGCAGCTCTCATAAGAAAATAATCTGTTTGATTGTTATTAGGCCCACTCTTAAAGGTGTTTAGATGTTGGTTTCACTTCTTAACAAAATTGTTAATAATTCTAAGATCAACAACCTCTAAAGAGTAAAAAATTTCTCTTTCCAGCTTACCAAAACCAACATGGACTGTCTTTTATTCTTGCCTAATATTGTCTTCGTGTCTTTTGGTTGAATCCAACTTTTCAGATTACAAGTAAAATTTTGGTATAGTTTCTTTGATCACCCCACCTCTAGGTGTGTCTGTCCACTCATCTTAAATAAGAAGAGTTTTTAATTCACTTTCAATCTTTCATCACACATCCATTATGTATATAGTTATTCTGCATAAAAATATCTGTGGGACTACAAAGATATTGGGTGCATTTAGAAGATGCCCAATTCTTATATTTGCTATGCCCACGTCAATCATCATAATATGAGGTCAATCACTTTTACCTATTCAGAATTGGGTATTATTAATGAGGGTTACACTAATTCGTTTATTTACTCTAATTATCCCTCGCACGGTAAATAAGGTAGAGATAACATACAAACCATGTCATGTTTATGTGTATTATCGTCAAGAAAATGCTAAAAATAGCCCTTTGGATATTGTTTAGCTAGCTTGGGTCCCACATTTAATAGTTTAGGAAAATCACAGATCACTTCTACTCACTCAAAAAAATTACCCCCTTTAATGGTCCAAAACTTCTAAAATCCTATTAATATATATCGTTACACCTTACAATAAATAACAAAAATGAAGTAGAAATATTTTTGGACAATTTTACCCTATGTGGAGTCTAAATCCTTAGAGCATTTCTAACAAAGATATTGAGTTTTCAAAAAATAACATCAAATTAACTCCAACAAAAATGTCAAATTTAATGTGGCAATTGAAAAAGACTACTTGATGTCAAATGCTTTTTCTATCTTAAATGCTCTAATTTTAAATGTCCTTTTAACTTAAATGTCTCAATTTGATATTTTTGTTGAAAATAAAAAATTTTAAATGTCAAATTTAAAGATGTCAATTGCCACATAGGCCATCAAAAAATTTAACACCTTAAAATTTAACATCTTTTCTAGAGATGCTCTTAATAAATATCTCTTTGACTTGTCTTGCAAGTATTTCTTGGTTGCAAAGTCGACTGGACATAGGTTGCCAGAAAGGTACTCCGGTGCTTAAGTTAGTTCTATAAAGAAAGAAGAAGCCAATTGAAAAGCTTGAGCGAGAGTAGTGAGTTTTTGTGTACCTGAGATCAGAGTACTTTGACTCAACTGCTCAAATTGTCAAATGTCCCAGATTTAAGCTTCCCAAATGGGGCCCGAGTAGGGCTTCTCAAGGTGGTGGGGAATGCCTGGCACAATGCTTCTTCTGGGACTACGTGCAAGGTCATGAAGGCCTTTTAGGCCTCCAAGTGGTCTACTAGATCTCCTGAGCTATCAAAAAGATTCATCTAGGGAGTTCTGAACTTCGGGGGAAATGGTATGGTCATAACTGCCTTCATAATGGTAGATTCGCCATGTGCATTTTTCTGTCATCCTATCTCCTCTATTTTCTTCATGACGCCCTTCAAACTTCTTCATGAGCTTTATGATCTCCGCCCCTTAATCACAGGATCATCTGTTGTGGCTCCCCTTCCAGTTTTCTACTGGGCATCCTTTCCTTCCCTCTCAGGGTGCTTGTTTGCTTCTTCCTCTGCTTGTCCGTTGGCCCTTTGGCACCTCTTGAGGGTCTTCTGCTAGTGGATCCACTGGTGTTGAGGTGGCTCTTGCACACAATTACTTTACCAAGACCTCGTTTTGCACCACCACCTAGGTGAGATTCTAAACCTGCACCTCCAACAGATTTTTGTTTCAAGAAGCATTTCCTTCTTGTCTTTCTCATCTTTGCATTGATCTTGTGGTCACCATTGTCTCTAGTTAATCAGTTAAATTTATTCAAGCGAGAACGTCATTCCCACATACGACACCAAACTGATGATGCTGGGAATTGGTAAGACGCTTATGGGCTCTAGCCTAGGCTACTGCATACAAGTCTGGTGGTCAGAAGTGATCGTCCGACCAATGATCCTTCGACAATCAAGTTAGTGACTAGGCAAGAGAGTATGAATTCTAGACATGAAAGCATACCCAATATCATGGCCGAAAATAGATTTTAATTGCTTGAGGAGAGAATCAATTTGAGGCAGGCCAACAGCCACCAATGGTGACCCTATTCCATCCTAGAAGGTCTATCTCGTTGATTCTGTGAGCATCTCCAAGATGCTGAGCAGTATGTGGGCACCAATCTCGGGATTGCCCGAGTAATTGGGGGTACCTCGTGGGATTTTCTCCAATTTAGCACCCTCTATGCGGTCTAGGTAAGACACTCGATCCGAGCATGTGTCAATTGATCGGGGCTAGAGTACTCTGCCAATTGGTGTTATGCATATTCAATCAGTCGGCCATACCTCGTCTTGAGAGATTTTGATCAATCCGAAGAGTACACTACTAGCTACTGATCGATCCAGAGCCTAACTGAACTCGTCAAATATATTGTCCAACAAAATGGGCAAGAGCCGTTATAGAAGAACCTGTCCATTTGAGCATGATTTGAATGTGAAGTTCTTTCTAATATTGGACATGAAGGTGAGGCTCTCTTTGTAACCTCGCACGACTTCCCAAGAAATGTAACGCTACGTATTGATCGGTAGGTGAAGAGGTTACACACAAGTACAAAGACATAATCTAGTGTAGAAATTGATTACAAACTCACACTCACTCATCATAACACCCTGTCTGGGTTTCTCTCTCTCTCTCTCTCTCTCACCCCCCCCCCCCCCCCCCCACACACACACACACACACTTCTCTTCCTTCCTCACATTCACAGGCTCACACTTGATTGAACAAACATACTACCTGCACATAGCCTTACGTAGCACCTGCTACAAGAGGTGCGTAACTGCATGCACCGCTAATTTTGGCTTGCCAAATACCACTAAGATATCACTCGCTCAACTTCCTCACCTGCTTAAGAGGCTCATTATTCTTCAACTACGATGTAAATCAAGTTTAATTTGCATCACGTATGACATAAACCAAGATCAAAGGCAAAATATACAAATATTATGTCCATGCAACACTCAAATACAAGAGTTCTATACAATATAATATCCAGTTGGGTTGGGCTTCAGTACTGTCCATAGTCTTCTCACAATAGATCTTTCCAATCATACAATGTAGCTATGAACGATGCTCGTAATAGCGGCAGTTCCCTGTCGGACGAATTCCGAAACAAACAATAGGGATAGTTCACTGCCGCTAATTAACATCAATAATCTAGATATGTTGTCATGTATTCAAAATACTGGTCCCCATGTATAATACATGTGTTCCTTAGAAATCAAACATATACATATCGCTCCAGCAATACTGATTAATGTCGTGTACGTACTAGCCATTCATCTGCCGAAACAACCAGGGTGGCATCATTGGATTGTTATGACGGATTGGAGTTCCTTCGGCACCTCCAATTCCTCCAGTTTCCTGATAATTAGCTCCACTGCAGAATGGTGATGGGGCTAAGAAAATGTTAAAACTCTGACTCACATTCATCGAATATCAATTGGTATGTTTTCGTACTCGTTTATATAAAAAAAATAGGTTCCGATTCATTGGTCTTTTTATTTTATTTTTCAAATAAATGTTTAAAACATAATAACAATAGATAATCGAGTAACATGATTTGACTTAATTATTATTCTGGACGAGCTATAAAAAATAAAGGTAACCCGAAAAATGACATACGAACTAAAATGTCTGTCTTTCTTAGATTGCATTTCTAAAAAAAAGTGAACTGCAAAATGATTTCCCATAAAGTATAAGCAAGCACTTCTCATTTCTTCTTTCTCATCTGGGTGATCATGCTGGAAAATATTGAATCTTTCTACAAGCTAGCATAAGCTTCAGCTATGTACACAGTAATGAACTAATAAGTTTTTTTAATGACACCAAGTGTTTAATCAAGTAGAAAGCATTCACCAACTAAATTCACTAGTTGTTTAAGCCACTTCATTTACCCTGTAAGAACCGATTATTCCAAACATAAACACTACTTATACAAGTGAATGGTATTTTTGCATATCTCACACTGATAATTCATTGAACAAAAATCGCAAAATTTTTAAGGGGCAAAAAAATGATATGACTTAATGTAGATCATTTGCAACCGTAATTGGTGGTGCAAAACCTCTCAAGGGTTGTCATTATTTTACTTTCTTTGTCGCGAGGGTAATAAGAGATCAGAGAGAGAGAGAGATAACCCAATATTGTTGAAAGGGCGCAATAATTGTGGCATAGCACCAAGAGAAGAAATCATTAGGTCATTGTTCCGCTGCTCCAATTGAGCCTCATGGGCAGCCTGCTCCTTCTCCTTTTCCTTAATCTACATCATATATTATTCATTAATATGATTGTAACATTTACGTAAATTCGCAATTTGAACACATTAGTAAATAATCAGTACTCACCTTCTTTGCAAGCAAATTATTTTGCTCCAGCAATGCCTTATCCTATCACCCAACAAACCAAATAGAATCAAGTAAACAGAATTGACTTATTCCCAACTTCATACTTTGAAAATGTCGGTTGCTTTGCTTATGTGAAAATTATTTCTACAGAATATAACAACAGAGCTATATATTTTTTGGTAGATGCTATATGTCACCCATTTATTTCTGTGCCTGCGTATCTTAAAGAAATCATACACAAACACGATTGAATTTTATTCATATTTACACAAATACAAGAACAAAAAATTCAACTATTTTTCACCATCTTTCTTGCTATTGGTATCTCTCTCTCTCTCTCTCTCTTAATCAATTCCCACAAATTAGATACTGACTACTGAGGATTACACAGCTATTTATACAAAAAGCAAACCATCCATTCAATCATTCACTCAACCACCTGACAAACACCAGCTCAAACTATTTTCTGGATTGGTCCCACTCTTCATGACTACATAAACTCCCCACCATTAATATCGCTTAGAACCAACAATATATTTACAGGTGACACATATACTTGAGAGTCCATAATGTGGAAGACTGAAAAGTTTCAAGGAATTGCATATTCTATTTGGAAAGTGCTGCCGTAAAACCAAAAAGGGTGCCTTTTTCTAATGCATTAATGAAAAGCCAAGAAAGATGGCAACTTTTCTGCTCAATCGTTCTATAAATGAGATAGCACAGTGGAGGGGTGAAGGGATTTGTAGATCTGACTGCCATCTAATGTGTTAGTTCCAAATTACTATTTGTAATTTTGGCAAGTCCATAGTCAAAACACACTAAATTATCTTGTATTTGATTTTATTTCTTTTTGAATATAGAATGTCTGTTTAGGAAGTGGAAGAAGTCAGAATTCAATTTATATTTAATTAGGCATTGTTTTCTACACTTTTTGTTTAGAAAGTTTCCTAGTTGGGTTAAAAATGTTTGCCTAATCAATTTGGGATGTTTCCAAGATCTCCAAGGATTTCAAGATTGATACAAAATGAGACTTGGAAGATATCTGCAATTTCGAAGACATCGCTCAAACTATGAAAATGTTGTTCCAGCGACAAGGTCGAGCTTATAAATATTTTATTCGGTTTTCTGGATTAAGCATGCAGCGTGTGACTGTTTTTAGGGGGGTAGAGATAGAAAGTAGCAATCAGCCCTGACGATCTTTTGATCATGCCATTTGACATTTCATTCGGATCAAGATGTGTCTTGTGATGCTATCATCGTAGTCAAAGGTTTTTATTCAATGTCGATTCCTATCTTTGTTTGTTTCGGAAGGCTCGTGGATTCAAAGCAGAGGCAGTCAATTACTGAGTGCGGTAAACGAGAATTCAACAGTCAATCTTGGGTTAACTAGGGGTGTACATGGTCCGGATTGGACCGGTTCTGTAAGAATCCAAGAACCAAACCATATCTAATGATTCCAAAGAATTGAGAACCATAACCAGACCATTACACATATGGAACCAAACCAAAATCAAACCATTAGACCGGTCCGGTTTGGTTCCGGTTCCGGTTCCAAACCATGTTAATATTAAAAAAAATTCAAAAAAAATATGAATAAAATAACACTAGTCTTTTAAAATTGTGAACAAAATAAACAACATAATAATTGCATCAACTTCATTAATCTTAAAAATTGAATTTATACGTCTAATAAGTTTATGAAAAACACAACTATATTGAGAATGAAAAGTTTTTTATTTTGGAAATGAAAGAGTTGTAACATTTTTGGAATATATATATATATATATATATATATATATATATATTTAATTGGTCTGGTTCGGTTCGAACCACGGTTTGTAATTATGAAACCATGGACCAAACCATAATATCCGGTTCTAATTTTTTTAGAACCATAACCAATCCACTAAACCATGGAACCAATCCAAAAAGACCGGTTCGGTCCGATTGGTCCGGTTTAACGGTTTTTTCGGTTTTTTTGTACACCCCTAGGGTTAACTGTGAGTGAGTCATAATTGTGAGTATATATTATTTTGTAATCGCACAATGATTAGTATAGTGGTTTGATTTATTTTCGTGATTTTTACTTATTTGGGGATTTTTACGTATATCTGCGTCTCGTGCATTTGCTTATATTTATGCTTGTTTTATTTCTAAATATTCGAGAGTCTGCTCAAGTTTAGATTTTTTTCATAACCGACGTAAAACGTAAATGTCCAGTGTTTAAGCTGTGTATAGAGGGGACGCAAGCAAGGCCTAAGAACCAAGAGACACAGCATAGGCCAAATTCACTATTCTTAAATGGAAAAGTTTACGGGCCTATAATTGAAACTAAGAAACTCTTTCATAATTCAAAATCAAAAATTATGATCTCATTTGCACTCGTGGTCTCATAAGTTTAAATAGTTCATGTCCTTTGATTTTGAACTTGGAAAGAATTTCTCAATTTAAATTCGGAAAAAATAACATTCCTCGTTATAAAATAGTATGACCGACACTCGGGCTAAATCAAATCGCCCAATTCCTTAGTCACACTCTCACTCAGTTGGATTTGACCACACTTTATAACGTACTAACACTGGAAGACTCGTTTTAATTTCTTGGAGTTGGAATTAAGCCATCCCCAACAATTTAACATAAAACGGAATAATGCTAGTTACACTACATGTTTTATTCCATATTTTAATCCATAATGAGGTGGAGGAATATAAGTAGATGTACGAAAAATGAATCTTTGCTATAATATTATGGCTTTACTCCATCCTTTGGTACTAATTGTTGGTTGTGGTTGTAGAACCCAAGTGAGAAAACTTGGAGCAGACGGTCACAAAATAAAAGACTTCACAATTCAAGCTAAATAAATTTCCAAATGTTGCAAAATATCACTTTGAAAGAGCTAGAAGAAGTTACCTTTTTCTGAAGCTCGGAAATGGATTCATGCATAAGTTGGTTCTGCATGCAAAATCATGGGAAATTTTACCATCAATAAAGCAAACGGAAAAAAAGTTGAAAATTAAGTTTCAAATTCACTTATTTTACCTTTTTTGACCTTATATGTTTCAGAGCTGTGTCAAGCTGGTGCTCCAGATTCTGAAGCTCTCTCAGACTCAAGGTATCGAGGTCTTCTCCCATATAATGCCTACAAATAACAAGAGTTATATATTAGTCTCCTAATACTCTGCTAAATTAATGCTGTTAATGCAAAATAGTTGCATGAATAAATCTCTCCAAAATCAAGTATCATGGTTTTATCGTATATTCAAGTAGCGTTTACACGAAATACATATCACTCAGTTGATTTTAGCCTTTTCTTTCGATGGTTGAAAGCTTTAGAATATATTCTGATGAAGTCTTTCATTAGCTAATCAGATGGGAATAATAAGTATAAATTCGTTTATCCGCCTCACGTATACTGTTCATAAGTGGTAAATACAACACAACATGCTACAAAACAATACATGTCAGGCGTTAAAATGCGTCTGTTGTTTGATTAAAAAAAATGGTCCATAATGGCAATGGAATAACCATCAGACACAGAAGACATGAGCTAAGAAATGAGCCAGAAACATTCTTCACACTTTTCATTGACAGCCTACTAAACTATGTCACCCAAGTGTGGCTGAATTAGTTATTTACAAACCATGGGATGTTGAAGAATGTGTTCATCCTTGCAAAACGAAGCAATGTTATTAGAAATTGTTTTGGTTTTGTCAGATGTGATTGTGAAGTCTTAACTGGGGTGGCAATACTAAAAGCTAATGGTCTGTGGATTGATGATAAGAAGTTGTTTGTTAAATCATCAAGTTTTGGATAACATGTTAACAGATGATTCGAATGGTGAGCCAACAGAGGTTAGAAATGGAAAAGAAATCCAGTCAGAATCTAGTGAAATGGAAGAAACATCGTATGCAGAGGAAGGTCAGAAGATAGATTTGAGTAGAAAATATGAACCTATGTAGCTGATCAAGGTCAACCCAATTGGTGTGGGTGGTTATACAGGGGTTCAGTTGACATGATGAGCAAAAAGGTTGAGTTTGAAGACCTCTCGTAAAGATTTCTGAAGAAACTAGATTAACAGTTGAGAGAAGGTAAATTAATTATATTAACATTCACGGGTAAGGAAGCAATGGAACAGATATGAAGGGAAAATTGTGGGATAGATCATTTAGTCATGTCTAGGCGTGGAATTGAGAACCAGTCAGCCTAGAAAGGTATACAATTGGCTGAGTTGTTTCGGTGTCCCCCTCAACGCCCGGAACCTTCTTACTTTTCGAAAAATTGGGGAGATACCATTGATGACAAAACTATAAGATTATCTTCCTTAGCACAAGGAAAGGTGCTAGTGCTTTATTGAGAAACAAGAATTCATCGAAGAATGGATGCAATTGGAAGTAAATGTTAAATCCACATTGTTTTGGATTATTTAATTTTTTTATTCATTGATTTTTACATTGTTCGAATAGTTTTGCCTCTTGTCTATTCTTTAGAAAATGTCGAATCCACATTGTTTCCATTAAATTCCCTAAAATATAGTCTTCCTAGAAATTTTTTTTTTTTTGAATACTTTTTTTTTGCTGTTCTACTAAGGTACGTGTAGTCTAGATAGACTTTAATGTAACTAAAAAATCTAGTTACAAGGGAGAGAAAATTAACCTAAAAGAAGAAAAATTATTTTCTCCAAACCAGTGCTTCTTTCTGTCTCTAGTTTACTATTCATATTGCATACCCTTGAGATTTCTCTAACGAGTTGAAACCCAGCAAGAAATAGTGAAAATTCTAGCACAAGTTGAAGAAGTTTAATAATTGAGAAAACTTCCGGAAAAAACAGAAGAAGAAGAAGAAGAAAATAGGTGGGCTAAAGTTGGGATCTAAATGTGAAGTACTTCTATAAGAATACATCACTACAAGAAAAATGCAAAATCGTAAAGAAATACTCGTGACAATGGTAAATTTCGTCACCAAATATACCTACTTTGTAACGAGGAGGAAGCTGTCAATACCTTTGATTTTTTTCTAGAACTTCGAGCCTAGCCTTGATCTTAGCATGCTCCAAACTCCAGCTTCCCTATACAAAATTTTGACATGGTCGAATTCCTTTACTAACAAGTAATATAAAGAACCGAGACTTTTAATTCCGGTCCTACAATATGTATCAGTTTTTGGTATCACGAGTACATATGATTCAAAATCGAACAGTATCACGTAATAGTAACAATCAGTCTAAAGGTTCAAATCTTGATATGTACCTACTGATAATTAAATTATGGATTGAAATTCAAATACCTGAGTCTCAATATCAGTGGCAGTAAGTTGCCTTTCTGCATATGAGTATCGCTCATATCGTTCAAGAATTCTTTCCATGCTGTTAAATAGCAAAAAAAGACGGTAATTGGTAAGTACTTAAATGAATTAAATAAAAAGAACTTAAAGCACCATTGAAAAATATTGGTCATAGCAGTTTTTTTTTTTTGATAATAAAAGATCTATTAGAAACCAAGAATAGGCCAAGCCCCATTACAAGCGTGGAATAGAAACACGCGAGATAGCCACCCTTCTCCTTCATACCAGCTGGTAAGGCACCAACTGGAAAAGGAGAATGGATACAAACTCCAGATTACAAGCGACAACCAACCATTACATACAATACCTATCCATTACGAACTACACCAGTCAGCAGTTAATGTTAATTAAGGGATCTTAATAGTCAATATTCACAAGCAGAAAGCCACATCTGACAAGGCCCATCAGTTGTAATTTGTAGTTGTAAAACGATGAAAAACTTTACGCTTCCGTGGCTAGTATGAATATGGTACTTGTTGTCTAATAGCATAATGCACAGTACTATCTACAGATTGGTGATGGTCCCACTTTTAGATGATATTCAGCGAAGTCCACCCATATTTTTTGAGATCATTCTAGATCATACTTGGAAGTTTACTTTTCCTTTTCTACGCTCTAACTTGAAGCTTCAAAAATAAGTTGTCCATTATACAGACATGTTTCGGAATTTTAGTAGCGGAATTCGAATCCGGAAATTTAATTTGAACACGTGCACATTGTGAGGTGTGTTTAGACCATTTGGGACTCTTACACTTAGACAAAATCTGATTTTGTGGTAGAAAACAAAACACACAACCACATTTGCTTCTTTTCCCTTCTCTCCCAAACTTTGGAGCTCCATCTTCTCTATAGAATTTCTATAGAGTCAACCAACCATTTTCGAATTTCTTTGAGATATAGAGTGATCTTGACGTGCTCTATTTATATCCGAAACTTAATCGTGATATCGAAGCTCGGAGCACACTTAGAGTATAGGATTTTCAGTTCGTCATTAATCTTGGGATCCGAAACTTTCCCTTATCTATTTATGAGTGTTATTTGTGGTAAAAATCCTTGATCTAGTCATGTTGGAGTAGAAATTTAGTTTTTGAATTGAGTTCTTGAGCTGTTTGGAAAACCTAGAAATCGACTAGGTCGCTCGAGCGACGTGTACATTTTGGAAGTCACTCGAGTGACTATCCAACGATTTTACCAGCGATTCTTACTATCTTTTGGGTCGCTCGAGCAACTAGGCCTGTTTTGAGAAATTTTGATTATGTCTTTGGGATGGTTTGTTTATAGTTTTTGGCATTGTTTGGTACAATAAATTATGTTTATGAGGATAGATGCATTTCGATTCGATTTTGACCTATTCCTGGAAAGTTAGAAATTTATAATTGTACGTTATAAACTCTGTTTATGCATTGACATGATGAATTGTGGTCTGGCCTCCATATGAAAAAGTTCGATTTTGATCTATCCTTCGCGAGGAGACATTACAACAAAGGTGGCCTATTGCAACGAAAACTGGAGCTAAAATTTGATTTTATCTCTAATTGAAGGTAATTGGCTAGGAACAAATAAAATTCGTCACCATTGATAAATGTCATTCAATATTAGGCGAAGACATTGACTTTCCCCGCCAAACATAAAATCTTAGCGACGAAATTTTGAGTTTCGTTGAGAAAGTTACGAATGGTTCAGCGTCAAACCAATTAGCTACAAACAAAATTCCTCGTCATTAATAAAATGCTTCAACGACAAACTATTTCTTTGTCTATTCATATATAATTATTATTTTAAAGTACAATATCTGTGAGGAAATAGGTATGGCGCGACGAATTGTTATCATGTTTTGAGAGGAAACATTTTGTCGGTAAACCAAAATTAAAGGCAACAAAATCACAGTTTTCTTGCCTAGGGCTTTTTGCGTGAAACTATAGGTGAGAAACAGCAGCTACAAATATTTTCGTTGTCTTTGGGACTTTCGGCGAAATTATTCTATTTGGCTACGACTTTTAATTATCGTTACAAACCTTATTTGTTGTAATGAGACGTGTTAGGGATAAATGAACTGACATTAGTCTCCTTGGAGAGTGGCGCTAGTTGTGAACATTGCCTAACTTTTCGAGAGAATTGTACTAGTAATATGACATATCTTGTTTAGCCACCTTCGGGTGAGGTTCCATTGTTGACAATTGAGATTGAACGAAATGTGTTAAATGATAAAACAATTAATGAAACGGATTCCGTTTGGTGGTTTTTATTGACGACATTTTGGTCTACTCGACTACGGAGGAGGAACACCAATCAAACCTATCCATTGTTCTCGAGATTTTGAGAGAACACTATTTGCATGCTAAGTTTAGCAAGGGCATGTTGTCGAGCTAAGAATGATTTTTGTTGACCTGAGAACGACGGTTAGATAATAAAAAGAATGATTAAGATAAGCATTGAACCCGATTGTCTTGGAATCAGTTCTAAGCAGACATTAATGATGAGGAGTCTTATGTCAATTCAACTTATAACGAGAACTGAACAATTGTGAAACTCTATCTGCACGGGATATGATTTATCTTGTTAGCAGCTAATCATGAGCAAGTCTAATTCATCATTAATGAGAAATTAGGAGATGGGAAGGACTCAAATTGCTGAGGGAGAACCTCTTTAAGAAGGCACACTCCTTTAGGACAAAACGTACATTGTAATTTGTTATTGCAAGTATTATATTGAGTATTATTCTTTAATTGAGTACTGACTTAATTATCAGAGGGGGGTGGAGATGATTGTTCATGAATCGCATCGGAGTGTGACTGAGCTAGGACAGACCTTCTTTTGTTCTCTAGGGGAACGTTCCCATCGTCTCTCAAACTTGGGGGACCTTTCCTTGTGTCAGTCCCGAGATTCTACATGGCGTTCATGGGTAAGTTGTTCTCGACGTTGGTTTCTCTCCAACTGGCTTTTGTATGTGGTTGTTTTATTACTCGTTGTGTCATAAGCGTAGATGGAGAGAGAACTCGCCCCGGACAGCTCATCTAGCTGTGGGAGTGTTGGAATGCGTGTGATTTTACGTTGCTCATCATAAGGATGTCGATCCGGCGCGAGGCTTTGCTCCTCACAAAGTCTGCCCCTCCCACCGTCTTGGTAGCCTACGACGGCGTGTTCCCTGAGTTTGTCTTTGGCTGAGATCCTCTTCTTAGTACGATGGCAGTCTAGAGTTGGAGAATAGTGGCAGTGATGGTGATGAGCATTGGAGCATGAGGCATCTTCAAACTCCAAACGAAACTTCGTCCTCAGCTTGTTGATCTCTCCAGTTGAATCGTCTAGATCCGTTTGTCTTTCTCATTTTTCTTACTTTAAGCCTCTCAACATAAGCCGTGGAGTTGGGATCCAGCGGAGTTGTGTATGGAGGAAGCAGCAAATTGCGAGATCCATTGGCAACATGTTCTTGGTCCACAACTTCCTTCTCGCGGACGACAGTTGTGCGACCATCATTCTTGCCCACAGTAACCATGGCATTGATTGGAAGGTGTTTCCAATTCTAGTGAGGGTGAAAGAATCGAAACAAAAGGAACTTCCACTGTGGTTGCCAAATTGTGGAGCCCTTTAGTCTATGTGACGATCCCATTCACGATCCCGTCTCCTCCGAGCTCTGTAAACGTAGATCGACAACCACAACCAAGGCTTAGTACTCGTCGATCACAGTTTGGTCGAGAAGTACTCTATTACCTAAGTCAGTACTTAGAGAATAAGGTGAAAGAAAAGTACTGTGCTAGGATTAGAAGGTTGTGTTTACCAGACTTTCTCAAGTACTGTTCCTTTTATATATGAGAAAATTTTATTATGACATCAGCCAATATTGTGATAAGATCCAACTCATATATCATGTGCCACAGCCGTTACACCTGATAACCAGGTGGACTTTAGTATACTATAAGTGGCCATGACTCGAAGAGCACAGACTCGACCTAACCCCCCAAAGTGCCCCCATGAACTAGGTAGGAGGCACTATTATGAGTTGTGGGTCTAGTCAAGGCTTGGTCCTGCCTACTAAAGATGCCCTGGGCTCAGTCAATCACCTAGCCCATATTTGCTTATAGTCCGGCCCAATGGCTTGTATTGATTTGGTCCTCGTCCTCCACATATACATATACTATTCATGATTTATCAGGTGATTGGAGGGGATTCGTAAGCTTAAAGGATAGCTAGTTGATTCATGGTGTGTAGAATGGTTGGCTAGTAGCTGAGGTTTTAGTATTGGCCATGTTTTCAAGGTATAGAATTGTTGATATGTTTTTGCCATAATGGTTACAATGCTGAAGTTTCTTAGTTCAGTTTGATGGAGGAAATTTAGTTATGTGTTGTTTAAGAGGTAATAAGTTATTTTGGCTTGTAGAAGGTTATGTGGAAGATGGTAGATTTGGTTTTCTTCAATTGGTTCAGGTCTTCATTGCAAGGAGTCTTTTAGAGTTTTAGCGGGGTTTTCTAGTGCGGGTAGGTGTCTAGGGGTTTCAGGGTCTTTTTCTTTCTTTGGGTTGGTCTGATTCAGTTGGATTGAGAAGGTATTTTGCTTTATCTTGGATGTTTTGGTCAATTTTTTTCCTTATTTTGTCTTTTGGGGTTTGTTTTGGACTCAAGGTAGTGGTCTTGTTTACGAATTTGGGTCACTTTAGTAGTGTGTGTCCTTTGAAAGTGCATGGAGTCCTCATGGGTTTCTTTGGGTCTTTTCTTACTGATGGGGGTTTGATGCAGACCGGGTTGCATCAACATGGCTGGACCGGCTACGCCCTCGTGGGCCTAAAAGGGCCTAAGACTCGGACGGGCTTAATTGGTGGAATTGGTCCAATATTTTGACCAAGTCTTTAGGAGCTAATAAGGATAATTTTTATCCCTTTTATTTTGAATAGTTGTTAGGATTAGGACTGATAATCTTTATCCCTTTTGTTTTGAATAGTTGTTAGGATTAGGATTTCCTAGTGTTTTCGGAATTCCCTATATATAAGGACGTGTAATACTCATTAGCAGGCAGCTTTTGATTATTATTGAATGAAAAACATCTAGAGAACAGTTTCTCTAAGATTTATCTTGTTCGTTTCCTCTCTGTGTTCACGGTCGTTCTCGAATTCATACGCTTCCCTGCATCAGTTGGTATCAGAGCCCAAGTTCCAATCCTGACTATGGCCGCGAGACGCGCTGGAGGTCGAGGTGGACGAGGAGGTCGTACAGCCGGTGTTGACGAGATCTATGAACGAGATGATGTGGCACGAGATGCACGAATAGAGGAGAGGTTCCAACGGATGGAACAGCGGCTCGATCAGCGCATGGAGCGCATGGAAAAGATGTTCGCTACCATGACTGTTGGGGGGAATCTCTCTCGCCCTCATGCGGTACCCCGTCCTCACCGTCAAGAGGAGGAAGGGTTTCTGGATGAGGATTCTACCATAAATCCTTTTGGCGAAGATAATCAGACGGGTTATTGCCGTCCAAGGGGTCGCGGGATTGCGGCTGAACGCCAAGAGTCTCGTCGGTGGGAAACCGGGTTGAAGATCGAGCTTCCAGAATTCCAAGGGGGCGTGACTCCAGAGGAGTTTTTGGATTGGCTCACGGCTGTGGAGGAAACGATGGATTTTAAGGAGGTCCCGGGTGACAAACGGGTTTCCTTGGTGGCTACTCGATTCCGGGGTAGAGCTGCGGCTTGGTGGCAGCAATTGAAAATCAGTAGGAATCGAGGGCGAATTCGAGGGCGAATTCTTTTCAAGCAGGGGAGGATGATGCAGACCGGGTTGCATCAACATGGCTGGACCGGCTACGCCCTCGTGGGCCTAAAAGGGCCTAAGACTCGGACGGGCTTAATTGGTGGAATTGGTCCAATATTTTGACCAAGTCTTTAGGAGCTAATAAGGATAATCTTTATCCCTTTTATTTTGAATAGTTGTTAGGATTAGGACTGATAATCTTTATCCCTTTTGTTTTGAATAGTTGTTAGGATTAGGATTTCCTAGTGTTTTCGGAATTCCCTATATATAAGGACGTGTAATACTCATTAGGAGGCAGCTTTTGATTATTATTGAATGAAAAACATCTAGAGAACAGTTTCTCTAAGATTTATCTTGTTCGTTTTCTCTCTGTGTTCACGGTCGTTCTCGAATTCATACGCTTCCCTGCATCAGGGTTCATTATGGAGGGAAGTAGTTAGATCTTCTAGGAGTGTGAGTCAAAGTCAGTCTCGGTGAGAGCCTTTGTGGTTGAGGTTTGTTGGTGTCTTGTTGTGTGTGTGTTTGTGGAGCTACCTACGATTAGGATCACGCCATCTCTTCCCCACTTTTGGGGTCTGGTTATAGCTGGTTTGCCGCAAGCGTGGGGTTTGGATTGTTTCTTCAACATCTGAAAGTTTTATGCAATGCTTGCAACTTAAGTCCTCAAGAGTGGAGCATGTATTTCTCGTGCAAAATTATCTACGAAAACGCCGAAGATATATAGATGCTAGAAAATAAAGAAAAAAGTAGGTTCAATTGAAAGGATACCTGAAATCAAACCAATTTTAATTTATATGATCCCAGCTATTCATTAAATCTAAAATCAAGTGTTAACATACACGTGTGGGGCGTACTGAGAGTTTTCCAGAAGAGAGAAACTACATCATCAGAAAAGAAAGGAAGAGAATTTGTGAAGGAATTTTAATTCTCTCTCTTCATCTATTTTTGTTTCTTCTAAACGAAAGTAGAGTAGAATTCGTCAGATTTTTTCTTCATTACATTTATAAAATAGGAGAATAAAGAAGTTAGTGAGCTAACCTGACAAAGAAATGTAAATGTAAGTGATGGTGTTTGATCCGAATAGACATTATCGTGTCGCTATAGTTTCGAAAGAAAAGAAAAGAAAAACGAAGGGAAAATGGGGAACAGATTGCACTTTCTTTGCCTAGTATTTTTCCTTCTTAACAGATGACCGAACAAAGGAGGAAGATAAATTAGTGGGTGTACAGTGTACTGTATTTCCTTACAATGGCAGCCAACTCAATAAACGTCATTTTGAGGGACATATGCATATGTCAGATATGACTTGTTCTTATATCATCACTCTGTAGTCTGTACACACTGCATATAGAGACTCACCATCCCATAAAGACCTGATTATTTGCAGCAATGCTATTTGTGGAGAAACGTATTTTGAATTATACACCGATCTCAAAAAAATAGTTATATTATTCGTGCGAATAGTTTAATTGTTTTTACAAATAGTTTAACTCTTTAAAGTCATCGGTGAGGCATTCGGAATATTCGTCCCTGCAAATAGCATTTTTAGATTATTTAAGGAATGAAAAAAATAGGATAATGATATAAATCTTGATATTTACAAGTATAGTGTTTGTTTTGTTATCAGCCTTGAGATTAAATATCCGGAGGGGTATTATATCTTGGAGTACTAAGGGGGTGTTATTACAAATCTCCTTCCTTCAGTGAAATAAGACAAAAATGACAATATTGTCCCCTAAAAAACACTACTGCGCTTCCAATATTTTTAGCCTTATTTTTTTCTGGTAGTCTTTTCTATTCGTTTAAGTGTCTTGATTATGTTAGTGTGTACTTTTTTAGTACAACAGGTTTCTTTCAATAGGTTTTTTGTTTTTTTAAATCCTAACTTTTTATAGTTGATCTATTATGTTTACTTCGTAAAATTAGTTTTAATTCTTAAGAATAATGTTTTTAACCCAATTTGTTTGATTGATTGAGAAATTAAATTTGTTCGTCTTAAACAGAGGCTAGAGAAGAGGAGGTATCTCAATTTAATTTAATTTTTTTTTGTTGTAACTGGCTAATATTTTTTAGTTATTTTTTTATTTTATTTTGTAAAACTAAACAATAGGTAAAAAAAATTGGAGGACATTCTTCTCATGTAATGGTAGCTAAGAGGGGAAAGTGGACAATTAAGATTCTAGTTCACAATATCAAAGTTCATATTCTAGGATATTCATTTGAAACAAACATATGATATATATCCTTCTATTTATATTAAGCAAATCTTAGGTTCAGAAGGTGTCGGAACAATACCAATAGTACAAAAATAATGGCAAACATGTCTATACTAATACTGATGAACAATATCGCGATGAATAGTAATGAACAGTGACAAAATAGCAATGGCTTGAAAGACGACAAAAAGGGCCAAGCCGCCTACCGATGCACTAAAATCGAAAATATCTTAACCTATGATATGATACCATGTGTTAGACTATTGAGAAGAAAAAGAATACAATTTATGTATTGACTAAATGAATAGTACAAAGTGTATGACATGCTTAAATAGAATATAAAGAAAATCTTAATTACATAAAAAGACTAAACTATTCTTATTGAATATTACGTTGGATTAGACAATATATGGTACCCTTATTGAATACTACGATAGATTAAGCAACATATAAATTTACACTGTTATCCTGTTAGTATTTTTCTATTTTCAACCAAAACATAAAGGATCGTGACCTCTAAATTTTAACACAAGAACTTAAATACTAAATCTTCGATATTAGTGAATTTCGGTCTAAGAAGAACTTGCAATCTGAAACAATCTCTAAAATAAATCCTGGTTTAATTACTATTTCTTTTACATAAAATGTTTACCAAATTAACTAATTTAAGGCTTGTTTTGCAAACGTAAGATACTTAAAAGATATCTAATCTAACAACATATATGATACTGTGACATATTAGGCTTAAATAAAATACTGGAGTTCAAGAACGTGAACTAGCTCACATCACCCACTAATGAACTATGAATTTTGGAAGAGTATGGAGAGATATAATAAGAGAAACGTTACGATAAAAGGTGAAATTATTACATAGAGCTGATCAATTATAGATGATTTATTCAAAAGATATATGTATGGATAATAGTATTATTATAAAATAATAACATTACTTTTATAATCAAAATCTATTTTTTTGTTAATAACGACGAATATAAACAGAAACTAATTATGAATGTTTAGATCCAAAGTATCAAGCAAATCCAGGCTTAGAAACGTAATCAAACCCTTGATATGAGTTGACCCAATTGCTATATGCAGGATGATGTTATATCTCTTTTCAAATAATAGACCATTCAAATTGAAGTCTTGACTCCGTCACTAATTAAAATCCACAAAATTTGAAATAATTAGAAAATATTTCTATTATAAGACTAAAACTTTGTGGTTACTTACTAGTATAAGAGTACACTCAGGTAGCGTGAAACCTTTAAAGAAGGTCTTAACTTATTTCTTCACGGTTAGATATCCGACTTGTGTAGGAGCAGCTCGGGTTCTAAGAGATCAACCCTTTGGAGTTTTTGAGTATCAAAAGGGTCCAGGAACACATATGTTTTAACCACATCCAGATAAGTTTGTGTTCGAAACCGTTTGATGCACAGAATTCCATATGTATTTAGTGATTCCGAATACATTTGTATCCGGAATATATGTATTGTATATGGGGCAAACAAAGTCCAAGAAAGTACAGTAGTTTAACCTTTGTTTAGCTTCCGTACAAATATAGTAAAGCCTGCAAAAAATTTAGAAAAATACTAGGATCCCATAATAGAATTCCCGAAATGTCCAAGAATGTATAAGTGTCCAAGAAAGAATGGGTGTTGCCAATGTTATGTGTGTAAGAGACGAATAAGGAATTGTCACCTCAACATTTTTGGGATCCCACTAGCATTGCTCAAAAATTTAAAATTAAAAAAGCACTACCGCCTGACAAGGAAACAAAAAGATTGACCGTATCTTTGAATACATCTAGATATGAAACAAATGTTTCTGATGTTATGTGAGGGGTTTTGTTAGATATGTATCTGCAATTTACTGCTATTGGAGATATAAGATTCCGGTACAAGTCAACAGAGAGAGAGAGAGAGAGAGAGAGAGTGTGTATATACACATATGTACTTATATAAAACTGTATATCGCCATACTTTTCGATGTTTAAATATCAACCAAATTAAAGTAGTTACAGAAAATAATGAGAGAAGCCTTTCAAAAGAAGAAAATAATGAGAGAATATTTAAGCTTTTTGGGTCGATTACAAAAACTTTGGACTCTATGTCCCAGAGTTTTATGATGTTATATATCATTGGCCTATGAAGTAACGAGATTTTAGATCTCTAAGATTTGTATGTAAGTAAGTATCAACTATATTTATCAGTTACAAGTCAATATCTAGTCGTATCACCCGAAATCGTTAATAATATCTCGATATTTACTTTAGAACAGTACTGTTAGGTATGGATCGCGGTAAATAGAACAGAAAATAGTGCAAAGAGGTGCATGAATATCAAGCACAATGATCTACTTTTCGATTAATTTGAGAAAATAAGGGTGGCGGAGGAATTAAAGGATAAGAACTGATAGGCGTGTACTGTGAACCATGAGAAAGGGAAATTGCTCAAGTCATAAAGAAATCGAGACGATTATGGAGTTGGAATATATCTATGGATGTAATACTGTAAGGGAAGATTTATCATGAAATATTGGTTACTGTTGTTGAAATGAAAGACTCCAGAGGGGGGAAAAAAAACCTAATTAACATAGATCTTGCAGTGCAAAATCAACAATGAAAATTTGCGATCCACGCTCTTTACTCTCGATTTGTTGGCTTTTATCTAACTAATTCCTTGTACTTTGCGTTATCAAGTTAATAAATTACTTTTTCTGGATCAACAAAAAACAAAACGAAACAACGCAAAGATTTGATACATGAGAGAGAGAGAGAGAGAGAGGAGAACATTAAGAATGGAGATCTAACCAGGAGTCGGTGGCGTACTCGAAAAGCTTTCCCTTGGTCGAGAAGACGATAAGAGCCACCTCAGCATCGCAAAGAATCGAGATCTCTTGAGCTTTCTTCAGCAACCCTGAACGACGTTTCGAGAAAGTCACTTGCCTATTAATTTTATTCTCTATCCTCTTCAACTGCACTCTACCCCTCCCCATTTCTCTCTCTCTCTCTCTCTCTCTCTCTCTCTCTCGCTCTCGCTCTCTATATGTATATGTATATATTGCTGTTCTTTTTGTAGTCTCCAAGCACTATGGAGGGAGAATTACAATAAAACAAGCTGAGAGAGAGAGAGAGAAAGAGATGATGATTTCTCTCTGTTGAAGAGTGGCATCTTTCCAGATAAGAATTTTGGTGGGAGGTTGAGTAGGAAAGTAGTGGTTCGTGTGTGTGTGTGTGTGTGTGTCTGAGGAGGGTGAGGAATCTAAGCATCGGCACCATGTACGTAACTTGTCGTGAAAATAGAGTATGAAAACCGGTTTTGAGGTCCAGATGCAGAAATATGCGGTATTGAAAAAACCGGGTTGGTTTGGTCAGGAGCGTTGTCTAATTCTGATTGGTTCAGGTCACTACATAGATGCACGGGCAATCCGTACACTCTGCGATAGTGGAGTTGGATATCATTAGGTTTGTGTATATGTGTGTGTGTATATATATAAATCGTCAATTTCATATTTGTTACTTTTAATTTTCGTTTAAAAAATGATACGTTACTTTTGTAAATTATTTTTATACATCACTTAAAATTATGTCGTTTTATGTTGGAAAAAATCATATTTGTTTTTAACTCATATCACTCAAAATATATTTGGTCTTTCTCAACATAAAACGACATTATTTTGAATAATGTGTAAAAGTGATGTGTATGTAACACTCTTGTTTTCGTTTTGAAATCAAAACCTCAATGCCTCAATGTCTTTTACACAAACCGGTCAATGGGGTGGAAGTCTAAATGAACTTAACCGGCAAACAAAATCGAATTGGCAGTTTAGTTCGATTGTTTACTTCAATCAGTTGATCTAGTCCAGTTTGGGATTTTAAAAAAAATTCACATCGATTTTCAATTTTAGCCACTTGAGAACTAGACTTGATTTATTTGACATGTGCCTCTTAATTTTTTTAGAAGTTTTTTCAATTTCGGGCCTAAGCCCAGTCAAACCGCAACCAGAAAAATTAAACCAAACAAAACTAAAATAGTTCGGTTTGATTTCGATTTACAACCACCCAAGCCAAAATGATCAGTTTGGTTCGAGTTTTTTTATCAAACCAAACCGGTTCACCCAATATAATACATCCACGATTTCAGCTGGGAGATAGTACGTGCACTACTTTTTGTATTAGTTTTTGTTTTCTTAGTTGAGATTATCTAATAGACTATTTTAATGTTACCGTTGGATTTGTAATGTTAGAATACGATAATAGTATTTTGTTTACATTAACGTACAACAGAATATCACTTGTATATTCTAGTACCTTCTTCTTAACTGCATATTACAAAAAATTATAATATATTTTAATTTCGACCTTTTGAAAAGTCGAGTGTGATTCAGTAGGATCAAAATATAATTTTTTTATAATTTTCAAATCTTATACTTAAGTCCTAAATTTTTTAAATTTTTTTTAAAGAGTTCCCATTCTCCACATAAATTTGCAATCCACTCAAATTCATATGTGTGGTACGATTGTTACCTATTGGTCTGTTAACAAGACGTGAGATTAGTAGAGGGTGAAATTAATTATGAAATACTAATCGAGTGTTGGTTTGGACGAAGGTTATCAATACTATATCATATCAGCAGGTATGTATTGTTTTGGCATAAAAATAGTACTAAATACTTCTAATATCATATCGTTCTAAATACCGGCTAATACCGCCCGGTACTAGTATATATATATTGATTGTCGTGCGAAAAAATTAATCTCTTGTTTGCCTCTCTCTCTCTCTCTCTCTCTCTCTCTCTCTATATATATATATATATATATATATATATATATATGTGGAAAGACTCTATGGACTAATACTTTTTTAGACTAATATTAGACTAACATCTAAACTCTTCATTCCTTATTAAATTTGAACGATCCAAACTGTTCAATGTGTTTAAAACATGTTTTTAAGGGTACCCGTGAGAAATCAACTCAAAATATTATAAAAAATAGCTTGATCCAAACAGCGGTTCATAAAACAGTTCATGTCAGTATTTTGAACCACTGCTTGGATCAAGCCCTCTCTAGTAATATTTTGAGTTGATTTCTAACAGGTACCCTTAAAAAAATATTTTAAACACATTAAACAGTTCGAATCGTTAAAATTTAATCAGAAATTAAGAATTTAGATGTTGGTCTAATATTGATTTAAAAAAATATTAGTTTAATATTGATCGTTAAAACACATTATATACATATATATATTATATATATATATAAAGTCGATTCAGTATTGAGAACTTGGTTTGAACATACAAAGTGGTAGAAGAATATAAAAAGAAGATGGGCAATTGGGTACTCCACAAAACAGATCCCAATTCTAAGTAGCAACAAAAGGTTTTGTCTTTTATCCAAGATTGGTGGTATTTATCCCCCAGACGTAGGAATGCGAGAAACAGGGAAGTAGACAAGTAATTGGAAAATGTGATGGTGTTGTTTCATGAAACAGAGGCCAATTATGAATGGGAAAGAACAAAACAATGTCTTATGTAAGATCGGTATAGCATTTACCACAACCCTAGAAATAAACGAAGCATAAAATGCACTCATCATAGTTTGTCTTTTTAAAGGTATCTCCGTTAAATCGGTTCAAAAAAATATTTGAAAAAGTTTGATCTAAACTATTTTTTATAAATACTGACAGGTACTATTTTATAGCCAATTGGATTAGTCCTATCCGATAATATTTTGAGCTAATTTCTCGTGGGTATTCTTAAAAATATATTTTAAACACATTGAACGATTTCGATCATCAATATTTGATCAGGAAGTGAGAGATTATCATTTTAGCAACAAGAAAGATCCCCTTATTAGAAGCTTACATATACCCACACACACACACACATATATAGTCCATATATACGTGTGTATAAAAAATGATAAATTATATTGATTTTTTTGTACAACATTTATATTACATATAAAATAATGAGTTAACAATGTATAGATATTTTTCGTAGATAAAATATATGTAAAAGATAAAGAAAAACCAAACATGTATTCAAAAATATTAATTTTAATTACAAAAATATAATATATAAAAATGATTACACAAAATAATCAAAGTAAATATTTTAAATTTTAATAAAACAGAAAATAATATCATGTTATAGATAAGTTACATTGGCCTTTTTTTAATAGAGTTATGAGAGTTCTTTTTATATAATAGGTTAAGATATATATGTGTCTTCTATTAGATAAATACATATAGGAGACAAAAAATAACAAGATTTATTAAATAAAAAATATTAGTTTTTATATAACTAAAATAATGGTTATTACAATACAGTGGGTAATAATTTTATTAAGTTAACTAATATAACATAATCTCATCATTTAAATATTGAATAGAAAAAAATCGAGACATAGATAAATTAAATTAAATATCATATGGATTTTTTTCTAAGATAAACTAAAAAAATATGTGCCTTTATTACATGAAATATACATAGGATCAACATAAACACAACAATATACATTGGATGATAAATATAAATTTTGTAAAAAAAAATAACTAACAATATGTAAGATGCATAATGTTTAGCCAAAAAAAAAAAGATGCATAATTATTTGTACAAACTTGATTAAAATATAAATTTGGTTTCAATATTTTAAGCTTTAATTTTTTTAAAATACTATGTAATATATATGTATGTATATATAATTAGAGAATAGATATTTCAATGCACATACATAAATAGACTAAATATGTACAAAAACAAAAGTAAAAAGACTAAATAGGGATATTTTAGTCTTTCATTAATTCAAACTGACAGTATTTGTAAGAAGTTAACGGCATGAGACAATGTGCTAAATAGGTTGTAAAGTAAGGAAGATTAATGCATTTATCAAAACTTCGGAGAATATGGTGTATTTGTTAGAAACCTGAGGGAGGTCAGTGCATTTTACCCAAAGAAGAAAGTAGAAACACGACTCATTGCTCTGTTGTCTTCCTTATGTTGTGATTCTATCGTAAATTTGGTTCAGGATTCTATTTAAAGTGGGCCCTGTCCCAGTCCCCAACCCAATACCTGATTGGCCGAATTGGGTAAGGATGGTGTACGTAGACGAGCCTGCTTTGTTCTTACATGCAGGAAATTGTTGATCTTCATCCTTCATCTTTTCCTCTTAAACCAATTTATTTAGGGTAAATTTTACTTAAGGTATAAGAATTGATGTTGCAAATGTCCCTTCATCTTTCAATATTGCACAGTGAGAAGGTAAAGGTGGGGAATAAGGGAAGAGAACGGAGGACGAATGTAGAGAGAGAAACTGAGATTGAAGCGCGACGTTTCAGAAAGGGTTTCACACAGTACAAAATTGTCGCCTGAGTGTAGAAAGTTCGCTTCGGTGTCTATCTCTCATGGAAAAACAGCTCTCACAATTGAATTAACACCTAACTACTAGAGTTGGCCAGGGGGTAAGCCCGCAAGCCCGCAGGCTTGGGCAACCTCATGTTGCGGGGCAAAAAAGAAAAAAATTGTAAATATAGAAAAAAAATAGAAAACCTACCGGAAAAAAAATGAGGCATAGTTATTTTTTCATACCAAGTAGCCAACCAATCTGAGGTCGAGCTTGGACAATTTAAATATCATGACCGCCATTGCTAATTACGTACGTCCGTCAATCGAACATTTTTATGTTTGTCATTCTCTCACTTGAAAAAAGTGAAAATTGGGAGTTCTATCATAGACAAAAATTCATGGATCTCAAAACCAAGAATGAATAGAACCATGAGGCAACTTTAGAATGTATATAGTTACGGAGACCTTTGAGATTGAATGGCATGAATGAGGATAATGGAGAGTCTCTTAAGTTACGTAACGGGCTGGACCCTTCAGTTTCAGAGAGACTTTCCGGTGTCTAACCCATTCATACGGCTAAGATTTCCAACATCAACAAAAGTGCATTCTTCTTTTCTGTCCTTTGAGCAGAAAGCGATGAATATTGAAACCTAACTCCTCTAAACTCACTGCTGAAGTTCTGTATAGTGGAGAGATTTCATTTTTTTGTTTTTGTTTTTATGGTAAGTTCATTCATTCATCAAGGAACCAAAGAAAACCAGTACGCCACAGGGCTCAGCCGCTACAAACCACAATTAGGACTAACAACCTACAGGAAAAACAAAGCCAAGATCTCCATTTGGGAGACCCGAGAGGAATTCTTTTTAAAAAAAATTTTGGCCATTGGTTTTCTTGGGTTTGGTTCTTTGATCCATGGTCAGTGCATAATTTCAGGGAAGAAGGAAAGGGTTTGGGGATGAAGTGGTGAAGATAAGTTCATGTACCTTCTCTTCCTCTCTTTTCGGGATGAGGTGGTTCTTTGCTCTCTCTCTCTCTCTCTCTCTCTCTCTCTCTCTCTCTATAGAGTGAGAGGGAGGGTACAATGGGGATTTAAAAAACTTTGTACCATAAAATTATTTTTTTTCCGTTAAAAAACAAATCGAAGTTAGGAGAGGAAAGTATCAAGAAAATAGTTTGTAAAAAAGTTTTTTTTTTTTTTTTTTTTGCCATTTCTACTATGAGTACAAATAACAACAAATACAATTTCCAACTTTGTTGACCTAAGAAGCCCCAAATGCCGAATAAGCCACTGCTCCATTCATAACTAGAATTAAAAAGGAACAAAAAAATCGGAGGTATTAAAGAAGATGAAGGAAATATATACGTAAATAGGTAAATTGATGTATGTTTATTTAAAAGATAGTTTTGGGAAACGACAGCCAAAGCAAGTAGACCGCTCAAAATTACAAGGCAAATAGTTGCATTGAGTGAACTCGAAGATTACGACAACAAATAAAATAGTAGCAATAGAAAAAACCTAGAGCATCAAGGTGACAAGAAAACAATAGCGAAATTAGAAGATAAATAAACAACTCTGATAGCGGAGGCAGAAAAATTTAGAACAAACCACATAATAAGAAGAAGGAGCGAAAGTTTAAATCGGAAAGTCAAACCAAACTGGTAAATCAAATTGAATCGATAGTTTGATCGGTCCTGTTTTTCAATCTATAGGTCTGGTTCGATCCGGTTTGAAATTTCTAAAAAAAATCGGATTGGTTTTCGGTTGTAGTCACCTAAGAATCAGACCGAACCGGTTCCTATACTAAACCCTAAAAAATAAAAATAAAAACTTAGATTCATACATACTTTTTTAAGTCTCAAACTAGTTTTCTTTTGACTTTAATTTTTACGAGGTTTTAATTTTACTATGATTTAGAATTATTGTTTATTAACTTTACTGGGCATTAATTTTTTTGAAGTTTTTTTAACTTGGGTTTAGACCTATCCAAATTGAAAATTAATTTTAAAATAAAAATCAATCCGAACTTTATCCATTTAACATAAGCCTCTTAATTTTTTAGAAATTTTTTAAATTTTGGATCCAAGTCCAACCAAATCGAAACTTGACCGAAATTGAAAAAATCAAACCGAACCAAATCAAAATAATTCTATTAGATTTACAAAAATTCAAACCGAAATTACTGATTTGGTCTGAGCCTTTTGGACAAACCAAACTGGTTTCATCCCTAATAACAAGTCTAAGGAGTTGCAAGCAGGAACATCCTCATGTCCAAGGACCTGCAAACTAACACCAAAAAATAAAACTCTAATTTAACTTGTCCCAAAACAGTTTTCAAAAATTAATCGAACAAGAAAAAACTCCTCAACAGCAGAATGCAATCTGCTCTTTTTGTGGGGCTATTATTGAATCACAAGACCATTTATTGATCCATTGTCCTAGAGTATGGGGTATATGGGGCAAACTCCTAACCTTATGGGGGGGGGGGGGGGGGGGGGGGGGGTATATGGGGCAAACTCCTAACCTTACGGGGGGTGGCTTGGGTAACTCCAGCATCTATCAAAACCCTTTCCGAATGGTGGTCGGGATGAAAATTTTCGAGGGGTTCTACTACTCTGGCTAAATTCCCATGGTGGGCCTTACCAATTACTATTATCTATGCAATTTGGTTTACCAAAAACCAGTGTAGATTCAAAGGAATAGAGCCAAGATGGAAAGCTTTGGAACAAGAAATTAGGTTCAGATGGGTTCAAGGGGTGTTGGGACATCACAATCCGGATTCCATTTCTTTGACTTCTCTATTGTTTAATATCAAAGGAATTCAAGATTGTGTTTCTTTCTATAGGGTAGTTTTCGGGTTGGTACTTTGTTTTTAGCTTTTCCTAATTAGGTTGGTTCCTCTCCAACCGATGATAGCTTGGATTTTCTAGTTCCTTTGTATTTCTCTTTCTTCAATACAATTGTTTACCTTTCAAAAAGAAAAAAGAAAAAAATGCAATATGAAAAAGTAGCTACGTACAAAAATGTCCACTTTAAATCAACATATCTAAAATGAAGATTAGGCAAACTTTGAATACTGTGAAAATAACCTAAACAAATATTTAAAATTATGATAACTTAGATCATACCCTACCCGAAAACAATGAAAATAAATTGATGAAATTTGGTCTTGAAATCATCATTCAAAAAAGGAAAGAAAAACTAAAAATTTAGGGTAGAGCAGTAAAAAAGGGAAATGGAAGTCACTTAAAGATTGAAAGTTCATGCTCCTGTGAGCGTTGCACTTCACATATATATATTGGAGGCGTAATTGGTATCATCTTGATAATCCTAGATGTTTTCCGAATGATATGTTCAACTTAGAAACGAAGGTCTAAGTATACATCGTGTAACATTCAGTGCAGCCACTTATATGTGTTTTTTATGCTAAACAAGATTTTGAGAGAATCACTGAGACGTGTCTTTGAAGATGTAGTGTTACTCCTTAGGAAGACGTGTTACGATGTCTTTAGTCATGATATAAATTTTAGTCGAATTATGTCTAGTACCACCGGATTGCGTCTTGGAGCCGAATTGGTTACGTCTCATGTATTTAGCCAAGTTATGTCGAGAGCCGGTTATATTCATTAGCCGCATCGTGTTTTTTTAAAATAAAATATAATGTGAAGAGAGAACTTATGATTTTTTATGTCAAGGCACGACACATAGGAGACATAATATCCGAGAGCATAACAGTTGGAAACATAAAATACGAAAACCGATGTTTGGGTACGCTAGCGTCGGATACGAGATTTAACTTAGGAATCGAGACCATATCAGTCAGGAACATCACGATATTATTTTGAAAATGAATTTTGATTACGGGCAACGATTATGTCGATCCAAAACTTGAAAACTTAAAATGGATTTAGAAAATGCATTGAAGTCGTCAGACGCAGATGTTAATAACTTAGGAACTAGTCATAGAAGTTGACTTAAGTGAAATTTTTCACCTATGTTTCACTCTGATTCAAATTCTGAAACTTCTTATTTAAATACTTCCGCTTATCATCACTAAATATTATCTGTGTCACACTCTAATTTTTGTTCTGTAATCTATTTATTTTCCACTTACTTGCTTATGTCATTGATCATGCATTATATGGTCTATTGCATAAATTAAATCTATGGATAGGATATTAATTTATTGAGCCTTATCACTCATGTAGTAACTTTCTTTTGTCCCTGACCTTTCATGTCATGTGTTGATAATGATGCAGCCAAGCTCTTTTACCCCGGCCCTGAAAACATCAGCTTCGAGTAAGACCAAGTGACATATTAGTTTACTTAGATATTGTCAAGCTCTATTTTCTTCAATTTCTATGTATTTCTATTTATATAATGAGACTCTAAGTTTACTATGAAATGAAAAGTCGCATTTAATTTTGTTAAAAAAAATGTAATTTTAACTTTTCCAAAATTTGAGGCGTTACAAAAAAAATTTTCTTTCCCAAATATAGAATTTATTCTTGTAAAACTCACGTTTATTTACAAAGACACTCAAAAGTTTGGACTATTTATTTTCTTCTGGAAAAAATATATGTAATCTGTTTTGAGATTATTAGGAAAAAAATATCTCAAAAAAATAAATTTTAAATTTTAAAATACGAGCTAACTTTAGTAAGTTGCTACTAAATCAACAAAATAAAAAGATTATAGAATTTCACAAGTATGAGACAAACAACAACAACAACAATAACAACAACACAAGTTTGTTAGTAACAAACATTTAAAGTAATTAATAATCAAATTAACAAACAGATCAAGAATGAAGTTGAGAAATCAAACCGAGGTACGTGTTTCACACGATCGGGCCCATTTGGACTGTGATTTTTATGTGTTTATTTATTGAAATTTTTTTCGTCCTTATTTGAAATTTTTTGGCAATTTTTTGTTTTTCATCAATTTTTTTTGATTTATTGGTTCATCTCGACAAGAGCTTTCAGAAAAGTTATCAATCATCGGCTACATTTGAAAAAAGTTCAGAAAAGACAAAAATAAATAAAAAAACAGAGTTTTTTGTACTTATTCGTCGTATTTAGTGACTTTTTTTTAAGTTTTGGACATAATTTTATACTCATTAGATTCCTTTTATCAAGACGGACCAATAAACTACAAAACATTGAGATTTGAACAACAAATGCAAAAAAAAAAATGAATAAAGACAAAAATTTGAAATAAATAAATTAGTGAGGCCAAATAGGGCGATATCCTTAAAATAGATTCACAACCTCTCAGAGAGTGGCTGAGGTTCACGTCGGCGTCTGTGTCGTCCTAGGATATAATGGTCTCTCACAGTCTTATCACACCACACATGTGAGACTTCCTATCGAATTAAACCATGTTCTTCTCTGTCACGTATTGTAACTCAAGAAAAATTATGAAAGCAGTGGAATTTCTGAGTGTTGCTTAAGGTATGAATCGATACGCTAAAATCAGAGGTAGGAAGCCCGTATTTATACATGTATGGGTGTTAATATTAATGTATCCTAGTTAGTTTAGGATTAGAATTATGTAACCTAATCTGTTAGAACTCTAACTCTATCTCTCCTATATATAGGAGCCTTTGTACATTGATTTAATACACAATAATATACAGAGTTTCTTTCTGTCTCAATAAATCTATCATGGTATCAGAGCCGAAGGTTCTACCACGTTGATCAGAACATTATTCAGCTTTCGATCCTCGCTTCTTTTCTTTCCTTCTCCGCCACTGGTTTGATCTTGAATCTTACCGGTCACCCAACCACGTCACTCAACCACCCCACGGTGCTCCGATTCCAACGCCACCAACCACATCGTCATACGGGCCCCCACGCGCCTCACGCGCCGATAGAGTGACCGGCGCGTCACTGCTTCCGCCATCGCCACATCACGCGCCGCAACGCGCCACAAACGTCAGCCTTCCAGCTACTGACGTCATCTCTGACGCGCTTCAGCCAGCCGTCCCAGCCGCGCACGCCGGATCAACCGGCTCAAGCCGCGTTCGAATCCAGCTTCCGCCCCAGCCGCTGATGTCAGCCCTCCACGCAGCAACCGCTGACATCAGCCCTAAGCCACTGACGTCAGCCCTAACCCGGTTCACCGGTTCAGGGGGTTTCCAGGGTCGGTTCACCCCCTTTTGGGCCTATTTTTGGCCGGTTCAGACCGGTTCCTAGCTAATTTGGGCCTTCCGAATCCAGTGGAACACTCGGTTTTTTCTGATTTTTCGTCTATAATACTGTTCTTGCTACATGGATCGTTCGGACTCTCCTCTTTCTATTATTTTTTACGGCACCAACTATGTTTTGTGGGCCCAGGCCATGTCTGGCTTCCTCAAAGGAAAGAAATTATGGCGCATCATCACTGGCGATGTGTCCAAGCCCGTCAAAGCAACCACTGATACCGATGTCAAGTTTGCCGAATATTTGGAGGATTGGGACAGTAAAAATTATCAGATTATCACTTGGTTTCGCAATACTTGTGTTACATCTATTAGCCTGCAATTTGGACGATTTCAGCTCGACTCTGTCTCTACCCCAGCCAAAGACATATGGGATTTTTTGAAAGACCGTTATCAAACTACTGGCCTTGCTCATCAATTTCAACTCCAGAGTCACCTTCACCATATGCGCCAAGAGCCGGGCCAATCTGTTAACGACTTTCTCTCTCAAATCTTTTCTGTTTGGGATCAGCTCTCTCTCTCGGAACCTACATGGACCATACTGAAGATGCTGCCTTGTTTACTACTTATCGCGATCAGCAGCGATTGGTTCAATTTCTTATGGCTCTCACTTCTCAGTTTGAGCCCGTGCGTGCCTCTCTGTTGCATCGCACCCCTCTACCAACTCTTGAGTAAGCTATTTCTGAACTCTTATCCGAAGAAACTCGGCTTGGTCCTCACCGCACACCACTAGTAGATTTTGTTCTTGCTACTCCCCAGTCCCGGAGTTCTTCTTCCCCAACTTGCATCTACTGCCAAAATCGTGGTCTTCCATCCACTCATCCTCTGGTCCATTGCCCAGTCCGCCAATGCCGAATTTGCAAAAAAATTGGCCCAGGCCATCTTCAGCGTGATTGCAAACAAACTGGTTCCCGTGCTAACTCTCACAGATCTGAGTCTGTGACTCCATTTAAATCTTTGCCTACTCATCGCACTACTGCTGCTGCCTCAAAAGATTTACCTTTAGTTGCCCCTATCACTCCCTCTACTCCCGTTTATTCTCAAACAGATGTTGAGGCCACGTTCCAGCACTTTCCTACCACTTCTGGTACTCCTCCTTCTTCTGTCTTGTCAGTCACCACAGGTAACCCTTCTTGGTATTTTGACTCCGCTTGTTGTAATCACATGACTTGTGATTCTACCATTTTTACTTCTCTCTCTCCCCCACTTCATGTTCCCTCTATCCACACTGCTGATGGTTCTATCATGACTGTGAGTCATGTTGTTTTTATTTCCACCACCAACTTGTCTTTATCCAATGTTTATCTTATGTCTGCTCTTACCTTAAATTTAATCTCCATAAGTCAATTGTGTGAGCATGGTCTAACTGTCTCTTTTTCCCACTCTGGTTGTTTGGTGCAGGATCCTCGGACGGAACGGACTCTTGGGATCGACCGTAAAAGTGGACGTCTCTATGAGCTTATTCACCTTCATGTTCCAGATTCCCCCTAAATTGCTGCTCCTACATCGGTTTTATCTCCGTTTCAACTTTGGCATAGCCGTTTAGGACATCTTTCTTCTGGTCGACTAAAAACTTTAATTTCTCGTGGTCAGTTAGGTCCAGTTAGTCCTGATACTTACGATTGTTTACCTTGTCAACTTGCCAAACAACCTGCTCTACCATTTAATAAAAGTGATTCTGTTTCTCTTGCACCATTTGATCTCATTCATTCCGATATTTGGGGGCCCTCCCCTACTCCTACTATGGGGGGATCACGATACTTTGTTATTTTTGTCGATGATTTTTCTCGTTTTACTTGGTTATTTCTTATGAAAAATCGATCTGAACTCAAACAACTCTACTATAATTTCTCTAAAATGGTTCAAACCCAATTTTCTAAACATATTAAACTTTTTCGCTCCGATAATGCCATGGAATACAAGGACTCTGACTTCCTTTCTTTTTTACAAAATAATGGTACTCGGCCTCATCGTTCTTGTCCTAGCACGTCCCAACAAAATGGACGTGCTGAACGTAAACATAGGCATATTCTCGACACCACTAGAGCCCTTCTTCTCTCTTCCTCTTGTCCAAAACAATTTTGGGGTGAAGCAGCACTTACTGCTGTTTACACTATCAATTGTGTCCCTACTCCTGTTATAAACAATCAAACCCCTTATGAACGTTTATATGGCACTAGTCCTCCGTACACCACTCTTCGGGTCTTTGGGTCTGCTTCTTTTGTCCTCCTTCAACCTCATGAACACACCAAGCTTGAACCTCGTTCCCGTCTATGCTGTTTCTTAGGGTATGGTATTGAACATAAAGGGTATCGTTGTTGGGATCCTATCTCCCAACGCCTTCGTATCTCTCGTCACGTGGTCTTTTGGGAGAACAAAATGTTCTCATCCCTATCCCAATTTCATTTGTCCTCCCCTTCCACCTCCATACTTTTCACTAACCCTTCCATCGATTTCTTCTCCGATGAGTCTACTATAGATCCCTCACCTGCTCCTCTTGAGACGCCCATCCATGCTGTTGTTCCCACAGAGACCACTCTATCTGGTGATCCTACGCCCGTTGAGTCTCTCCCAAGCTCATTGGCTCCTCCGCCTTCCGATCGACCAAAACTGGTAACTCAACCATCTACTCGTCTTCGTGATTTTATTGTTGGTTCTACTGCCTTTTCTACTCATGAACCTACTTCATATCGCGAAGCTCGGTCTAATCCTCTTTGGCAGCAAACTATGACTGATGAATTGAAGGCATTAGATAAAACTCATACTTGGGATCTTGTTGATTTACCTCCTGGCAAGACTGCAATTGGTTGCAAATGGGTATACAAAATCAAGACCCATTCTGATGGTTCTCTTGAACGTTACAAAGCTTGCCTTGTTGCAAAAGGTTTCACCCAAGAATATGGCATTGACTATGAGGAGACCTTTGCTCCTGTTGCTCGTCTTACCTCTGTCCGCAGCTTGATTGCTGTCGCTGCCACACGCCAATGGCATCTTTATCAAATGGATGTGAAAAATGCCTTCCTCAATGGTGATTTTCTTGAGGAAGTTTACATGCAACCTCCCCCTGGGTCTACTTATCCCCCTAACAAGGTTTGTAAACTTCAGCGAGCATTATATGGGCTTAAGCAGGCCCCACGAGCTTGGTTTGCCAAGTTCAGTTCCACTATTCAGGATTTTAGCTTCACCTCCAGTTCTTATGATACTGCTCTTTTTGTGCGGAACACTGCTCAAGGATGCACTCTCCTTCTCCTTTATGTGGATGACATGATTATCACCGGTGATGATGTCGCTGGTATTCACCGTCTCAAGGAGTTCCTTCACAATCATTTTGAGATGAAAGATCTTGCCGCTCTTAATTATTTCTTAGGCCTTGAAATCTCTCACGATTCTAGGGTTATTTCCTCTCACAGGCTAAATATGCATCTGATCTTCTCGCTCGTGCTGGCCTTACAGATTGCAAGATTGCCTCCATTCCACTTGATCCTCAGCGACGCCTTACACCCCTGGATGGGACTATCTTATCTGATGCTACTTTGTTTCGTCAGTTGGTCGGCAGTCTTGTCTATCTCACTGTTACTCGCCCTGACCTTGCATATGTTGTCCATATTGTCAGTCAATATGTGACGGCTCCTCGCACACCTCATTATGATGCTTTGGTTCAAATTCTTCGATATCTCAAAGGCACCTTGTTTCATGGGCTTCACTATTCCGCTCATACCTCTCTCCAGCTCCGTGCTTTTTCTGATGCTGATTGGGCTGGCGATCCTACTGATCGACGCTCTACTACGGGATTCTGCTTCTTTCTAGGTGATTAACTTATTTCTTGGCGCAGCAAGAAACAAACTCTTACTGCTCGATCTAGTACTGAAGCCGAATACCGTGCTCTCGCTGACACTACTCAAGAGTTTCTCTGGCTTCGTTGGCTTCTTACAGATATGGGTGTTTCTCCCTCTGGTGCTACTTCCCTCTTTTGTGACAATCAGAGTGCAATTCAAATTGCTCACAATGATGTTTTTCATGATCGTACCAAACACATTGAGATTGACTGTCATTTCATTCGTCAACATGTCACTCGTGGTACTATCCATCTCCAGTCGATTTCCTCTACTGATCAACCTGCTGATATGTTCACAAAAGCTCATCCTACTAGCCGCTTCCTTGATCTCGTTTCCAAACTCAAGTTGGTTGATGTTTACCCTCCTTGAGTTTGAGGGTTGCGACTCCAATCCCAACCCTACCATAATCCAGTGGGTGGCAACGAAAGTGCGCATACGTGCATGATTATTAGGGCCAAAGTTCACATCACCTGTTACATTTTGAGAGTTTATTTTCTCACTTAATTTTTAATAGATATTGTTTAATTTTTTGATAGCTTAAACTTCTTACTGAAGAGTATATGAAACAACTTCGACCCACCTCAGTTGGTGTTTGGATCCCACTTAGTTTTGGGACAAAGTCATAAAAATATTGGATACAAAATCTATTTTTTTCCAAAAACAACCAATTTCATAAAATAAAATAAAAAAGTTAAATTGTGATTCTAACTGTAAGCTCCATAGGCTTTGCTCCGTCTTGGTTGGCAATTTTGGTTCAAAACACACGATAGGATTAGATGTGATTCATTTAAAGAGTTGTATATTTTTTTATTTTAGAGTGTCTGTTTAGCAAGTGGAAGAAATCATTTAACATGTATTGTGTTGAAGTCGCTCAAGCCATGGTGTAGTCTCTCTAGCGACAAGGTCGCTCCAACAACAGTAATATCGCTCCAACAACACGGTCGAGGTCAATTATGAATAGAGGTTAGGATTTCTGGGAGAACTTACACTTCTACAGATCATTGAAAGGTAGCATTCGATTGCAAAAATGAAATTTAGCAGTCTGGTTATTCTGTTCTTTAACAGTTCATTTTAATCAAGAAAGATCTTGAGATATCATTTTCAATGTCAAAGGCTTCAACATTAGTCATTCGTGCATTTTAAATTTCAAAAGACTTGTGGATTTAAGATGCACGCAATCAATCACTTTGTGCGGCAAACGAAGATTCGGCAAATCAATCTTGGTTCAACTGCAAAGAGTTGTAGTTGCAAGTGTAAGTTATTTATAATCGCACAATGATATTTATGGGGTGTTTGGGAGCCTCGTTTTTGTATTTTTTCATTCTCATTATTGGATTTTGGCTATTTGGGAGCGACATTTTCAGAATAAGTTCTGCAGAACTCATTCTCCATTTTGAACTTTAGAAGCAAAAACTCAAAATGAGGTCTAGAGCTCATTTTTACATTTTCATTCTACTACTTTTACTAAATACGTTCTGTACATTTTTCCCAAATACTCCTTCAAAATTCAAAACTCATTCTGACAATAATTTAAAAGGCCAAAAAATAAAAATGAAAGGCTTTAGGTCCCAAACACCACCTTATAGTGATTTGATTTATCCCGCGAGGGTGTCCAAGAAAATCTAAAAAATCAAAAAATCAGACCGAACCTATCCAAACCGTTCATTTTGTTTTGGTTCTATGGGGCAACGATCAGGTTTTGATTGTAAAAAAAATAAAAATCGCTAATTTTGGTTTGGTAATTGATTTTTTTATCAATCCGTGGTTCGAACCGAACCAGAGCCGTTTATATTGAGTAATTTTACACACACACATACCAGCAATATTAAATTTGACCATACAACTTTTTTGAGAAGTTGAGAAAATAAAATACTACTGGACTTCCCGAAAAGTACTTTGACTTTCCAAACAAATACCTTCCACCTTCTGTCTCTTTGACTCTTTTCAAGAACATTATCCACCTTTCAAATTATTCAGCTATTTTGCGGGTAGAATCAAGAACCACACCGATCCGATTTGAAATTAAGGATTGATTTTGGTTAAATTTCACATTGATAGTGGTCAAGTTTTGGTTCACATTTTTCTCGAACTGTTAAAAATGGTCTGGTTATTGTATATTTGTACGGAACCGCACCTATCTAGACCATATACACCTCTAATCTACATATATCGCACGTTCTGCTTTTACGTTTTTTCTTTTATATGCTTGCATTTATTTTATGTCATGTTAGTACGGTTTTTCAGTAACAAGCATAATGGTTGAGGTTCTTTTTGGTCTGTCACTAACTAAAAGAAAGCTGAGGAGTTATTTTTTGTTTCATTGGGTGGCTTTTCACTTTGGCCATAATTTACCCGAAATGCCCATCACTTTTTCTTCCTCTGTGCAATGTTATATTGGACATGGGAGAATTTGCTGCGCAACAGACGTATTAGGCAGCAAAACAACGTCGATTTGGTGTAAAAATAAAAACTCTTACTAATCTAAAATAGTTTTTTATACGCCAAAACGATATTATTTTAACGCACAACACACCATATTATACACCGTGTACAATTGTACCCCAAGTCCATTATATATATGGAGTCATTTCAATCTTCTGATTTGATTTTGATTTAATGAAATGAGAGTGGCACGAGGATTTTATGCCTTTGTGCTTCGCCCATTGCCCACCCATCTTATCTGCAGAGAAAGCGTTCAAAAAGAAGAAGAGGGAAAAAATATCATCGTCAACTTTCGTCGCCTAAACGTCGACACGAAAGGTAATAGCAAGAAAAATTGTTGTTCCTTGCCTTGATGACCCAATAATTGACAAATATTTTTCTTGATATGTTTTGAAAGACACGTCACCAATTCCTTGACAATCGTTGCAAAATATTTCAACAAAATGTCAATCTTAACAGTAACATAATAAACTCAATAATCTTAGTTACTAAGATTTTACTTGATAATATATATCAATTCATATTTTACTTTTTCGAAAATTTTATTCCTTATTTTAAACTTTGCTCACACTAAAAGAAATATGGAGGAAAGTAATCTACCTTAAAACTACATTGTATGGAATCATTCAGTAATACACATTAGAGCTTTTAATAAACTGAAACTATTAATTAACTATATATTTTTGTTTCTAGAAAAATTAAAAATACCTATTTTTCTTCACTTTTACAGTTGGATACTATTTATTTTCCCTTGTGCAATTAGTAGAGTTCAGAGGAAAGTTTATTCATTGCTCAGTTTTACTAGAAAATACGACAAAATATAAATATTTTATTGCCAATAGAATAGAACGTCAAGTGATGCCTACGAATTCGGACATTTTTCATCAGGATCTATGCATAGATTATTTAATTTTTTGAAAATTTGTGTTGTGCATGATTTAAATAATCATAAAGAATAAATAGACACAGTTGACGAAGAGAAAGAAAAAGACTTGAGAAATAAAACAAAGGTGATTGACGCGGAAATATATATGATATTTGCTTCTTCTTTTCTTTTTTCAAAATGTAGAGAATGTTGCATGGATTACTCCCTCTTTGTATATATTATAGACCAACGAGGAAAATAATTTTCTTCATTAACCATTTGATTTCATTTTGAAAATGCGACAAAGTTATTTTTCCTTGTGTATTGAGTATATTACGATGAAAAAGTATTTATAAGTGATGAAATTTTTGTTTCCATGCTAAAAATATACAATTTGCGACAAAGGTAATTCTTCACTAATTTTTTTAAAAAGGGTGCCAGAATTTTTCCCCTCATCGAATGTGTACAGTTTGCAAGAAAAAAATAATTTTTTCTCAAAATTTTGTCGAGTTAGAATAATTTTATTGTAATGTAAGTATATCAACGTTGTGCCAATGGCTGGTGGAAAGAGGTCTAGACACCAACCACGAGCACTTAATAGTTATCCAAGAAAAAGAGGAGTCTTTGTTGTACTTTAAAACCCATCGACTCAAACCCCTCTCTCTCTCTCTCTCTCTCTCTCTCTCTCTCTCATTCTCACACACACACACACAGAGTATTCGTCTTCTTGTTGTTTTCATGTTGTTCCGTTATCTATGATTTACAATTTGTACCATAATTGGCTAGGTCATTGTTGGTTCTTAGTTATTGTTGACTTTGATAAAAAGGTGTGTGTATTTTTTCCTTGTTCTGTATTTTTTTTCCTTGTATTTGTTGCATTTTATGCCTTGTGTTGCTCTGCATGGTTTCAATTTTGATTCTTAGCTTTTCATATTTGTTGGCTAATTGACTTGTTCGTATGTTTACCTACGTGATGGAAGCAAGGTTTCTTGTTCAACTTTTGAAAAGATTAAACAGGTGACTAAGATACATAATGAGATGTTTAATTATGGGTACCTATACATCGAGCAATAGGAAGATTCAGTGATGGTGATGGAGAATAAACTACTAGATCTCGAGACGAAGGAGGTGTGGGGACAAGCACCGGTGGAGTGAAGCGATACTTTCGACTGACAAACATACATCTAAGAAGATTTCCCAAGAGATATATCAATAGAGGGAGTAATGACAGAAAACACATAATGAGATGGGTCAACAAGATTAGTTGTGCACGCACGGAAAGAATGCAATACCTTATTATACATAACATCAACACAAAAAAAATGCCAACACTGACGGGGAGAAACACCTATACCATTTTTTAGTGCGAGAGTATTGATAAAATACACATCAAATGGCTCAGAGATCAAGTTTGTCTTGGTTAGGATTTAGAGCATAAACATGACACGTTCGGTCAAAGTTGTCGCGTCGTGGCCTGGAAGTCACGGTGCCTCCGCCACGTATCTTGTGTTCTTGCAGATTGGACGGACATGTTCACATACAACCATTTCTCCTCCACGTCTTCCTAGGCAACTGCCCACAACATTGGGAGTACGCCTCCACATGACCGTGCCAAGCATAGAGCCTTCAGCAGCACAGTCGAAGGTTACGACTTTAGATAGAAGTGTGTTGGCAGCTAATGCAAACTAAATGGAGGTCTGGCCATACCTAGTATGTCGTGTGCTCGATAAAAAATTGAGGCACACTAGGTAGATTTGTCAAACATCTCAACCGAGTGTCGATAGAACTGTCCTTAGGGCTAGTCCAGCTTAAGCCCATCACAGATTCGGCCCAGGATAATGCATATTCCGCCTACAACAATAGCCCCACAATTTCTCTACCCGGTGCCAACTGATGGGAGGGATTGACTGATCGAAGGCCGGAGCGCATTATCGTGGACCAACGTTCGGCAATCACGCAGCGCTATTCAGAGGGCCAATTTAGTTCCCAAGGATACTGAAGGAGGCAAAACCGATAAGTCCCACGAACCATCACCTTGCGAGATGTTGCCACGCATCGCTGATTGGACGATCAAAGTCAAAATGCTTCATCTCCCACACAGCTATTTTGATATATGTGCCATCGTATAAATATGAGGGGAGACCTAGAGAGAAGCACACATTCTTTCTTTCTCTAGAAGTCCGAAGCTCTGAGCATTTGAATCCTCTCGCGATTTGATCTCTTCAATCTCATATTGCCAGCAACCATGTTTGATCCACGTTTTTCAATTACAAAAATCTATCTTTCTCTGTGTTTCTGATCACTGATTGCCTGTTCTTAGATCCTTTCATGCATATTTTGAGCGATTTTTGGATTTTTGACAAAAAAATGTCCAATTGTTATCGGTGGGGCTGTAACATCAGCCCCAAAAATTGGCCAAAGGCTTAGTCCCTTAATCGAGCCCTTGTACCCATATGTCGAGTCCTCCTGACACTCATTCACTTTTTGATAGGATGTGTGAGTCCAAGGTTTATTCTGCCCAAGTGCTATCGTCTGGCATAGATGGGTTTGGGGCAAGTCTTGCCAAGGCAGCATATACCTAGGAGAATAGGTATACCAGGTTCTTCGCCGATGCCAAGAGCTTGGTTGATTTTTGTCAGACCTACGGCATACCGGACGATGTGTATGTAGACCTAATTCAACTAGATTATAGCCATGTTGCCAGTGATTGGCAAATTTTTATGCCAATGATGGCAATCATCGAATGGGGGGTCCATTTTCCTGTCACTCGTTCCTTAGATAAGTGTTACACACCTTAAATCTAACTATATCGCAGGTCACGATCAACTTTTGTCGAACAATCATGGGAATCGTTGAGCTAAGGGAGAATTTTGGCGTTACCTTCGAAATTGAAGAAATGTTTGATGTCTATCATGTCGGAAAAAATAAAGTCTCCAAGATGAGTTTCCTCGCTTGCTGACCCGGCCAAAGGAAGGTGGTTAGGAAGTTGTCAAGCACGAACAAGTTCACCATGATTTCATTACAGCGAAGAGGGAGTTCGAGTTCGCTGTTGGCATGTTTAGGTTGTATCCTGTACCGAGAGTATAAGGGAAATAGGTAAGCTCGATCTTTAAATGCTCTATTTCCAATCATCCGTTCTTCATAGGACCCTAAGTTGTCGGTCGATTAATGAAGAAGGCAGTGCAAACGAGAATAGACCAGGTGTTGTCAATTTCAAAGGAGAGGAGGTGCACCCGACTCATCGGACACGTCAACTCTTACTAGACCACCTTGAAAGCTTGAGCTAAATCAAACAACAGTACGCTAGTGCAAGCAGTCGAGAAAACTCCAGTGATCTATAGAAACACATCTAATACCGAGCTCCATCACCAACGAGCCTAGTAGCATGATCACACTTTAGTCCTCCCCTCGGTAAAGTCAGACAGTCGAGGGGTCAACTACGCTAGAAAACTGTCATCCCCATCTCCTCAAATACCAAGCATTTAGAAACCTTTTCCTCTGGTGACAACCCCTCAGTCAGTATTAGGGATCCTAAATTGAGAAGACTATTTGCAAAGATCGACCTCACTATCGGCATAGCCAACACTGATCCAATGGTAAGGAAAGCAAGAGGTGCTAAGACCCTCATGCTAACAGCAGGCGTTGGCGCTATCGAGTCCACAAAAAGCCAAACCTAGTCTCGAAAGCAAAGACATGGGAATCAACTAGAAGATCCCACACAGAGCAAAAAATGAAAGAGCAATAAGAAAGCCTTCCTTGTTATTATAGGAGGCACATTGGTAGTCCCCCTAACAGCAGTAAGGATCGAGATCCATCGTCTCACCCCTAAAGAAATTCAATCCAATTCTGAAGATAGGCAACTGACTGCTGACAGTAGAAGATTTGGTCAATACGAGTAAACATGTGGCGCTAGTTCTGGGAGACGTCAAAATGTCCCTCCTTTTGCTGAAAGAGAAATTATTCCACATTGGCTAAAGAGTGAGTTCAGGCTTCGTAGGTTGGTCCCTCCTCATCAAGTCAACTTCTGCTCTATTCCCTAACAAACACCACACTCTTTAATGGCTCGCCTAATCGAGCTTACTATTTTTTTCATCAATCCCCCCCCCCCCCCAAGCTTGATTCTCTTCTCAAAATACTTCTCTTTTCTTCTTTCACAATAACAACTTCTGCTTATCGTGCTGTTGTTTCAACCTTTTTTGCAAGATTGGCATGCACTTCCTCTTATCGATAGGTATCATTCTCTGTGCAATGATAATTGTAGTGGCCAAACTTACCACATTCATAGCACTGCACGTCTATAATACACTCTCTGCTATAGTGGTCATATTCATTGCAAGTATAACAATGCATCTAGCTCCTGTCAACAACTCTAGATCTACCTCTACCTCCACCTCATCCGCCTCTCCCTCTATAAACAAACTCATCTAATCCTTGTCCTCCTCTGTCTGGACCTCTGCTACCTCGACCTATGAACTGATCACGTCCACAACGTTTTCCCCGATGTGAAGTCTCACCCTGCTACGTCACATTCCTTCTGAATGTCATCTTTGCCTATAGTGCCCCTCTTGAGCACTTGAAGAGGTCCTCCTGCTGATTCTCTACACATGGATCTCCATCATGGCTATCAACTCATCTATGGTCATGACATTGAGATCTTTTGATTCCTCACTAGTAACAATAACAAAATCAAACTTCGAATCGAACGATCAAAGTATCATCTCCACTACTTGAACATCTTCTATCTTTTCTCCATACCGTCTCAACTTGTTCACAATGGTCAATATCTTTGTAAAATACAATGAAATTGACTCATTCACGTCCCTCTTTAGATATTCAAACTCTTCTCTCAACATGTATAGTCGAATTTTGACCATCTTCTCCGTCCCTCGATTTTCATTTTGAAGGATTTTCCTTGCGTCTTTTGAAGTAACAGTTGTTAAAATTTTCTCAAAGTTTGCATCATCAACAGCTAGAAAAATCAAGTGTAGTGCCTTCTTGTCTCTTCTCCTTGTCTCCTTGAGTGCTGTCGTTTGATTTGCACTCAACTTTGTATCCTCATCCATTTGTTCTTCATAGCTCAACTCATAATCTCCCACAAATTATGTTTCTCGAGGAGCACCTTCATCTAAATACTTTATTTCTCATAATTACCACGGCCCAAGCGCAGTGTCTGCTTTTGAAAAATGAATTCTGGATCACCATGGATGGAGTTACACTTCACAATTCTTTAATAACCTTACAAACACAATATAGCGAAAAGTATAAGAAAACCTCCCTTTTTCTCTCTCTACACAGTGCTTCTCTCTTGATCAGCATGGTAACGAGGCAAGGGAGCTGGTGGTCCACGCTGGTCATGGATCTTGGCATTTGGATTTATCCTAAGCGTTTATGGGCCAAATAGGCGGTCTCTCGATGGTCGCGGTTCTTGACTCTCGACGATATGGTTCCTCAGTATCCTTGGTCTCTCTTCTCTCTCATCTATGTTTTCGACCCCCTGTACTTGCTCCTCCATGTTCCTTTACTACTGCTCCGTCCCCATTTCATCTCAATATATCCCCTATCCGTGGTTACCGATTAGTTTTGTGCTGGAATTACTGACTTTCGGCCTAATGGCAAGGTAGTATTTTGGTAGTGGTGATCTTTCTTCGTGGCCACCTGCCGCAGCCGTTATGTTGGGCGATGCGGTTCTTGTCTAACAGCTTGAGTTAGCATCCGAGGTGGTTATTTGGCTCCAAAAGATTGGCAATTCGCAGTAGTCTACAGGTGCAAGGAAGACTTTAGTTTAGGTTTAAGGTTTTTTTAGATAGGCTTAGCCCACTTCGTTTGGACTTTGAGCTTGATGTATTTGAGCTTTTTGGCCTACAAGAGTGTGCTTTTATGGTTTCATCAATGCATTTTAGGCTCATAAGTGATTAGGGCTTTGCCCTCAGGTGTATTTCTCAACCTTTAGTTGGAACCTCTTTCTCCGTTCTTAATAAATTTTTACTTTTGCCGATAAAAAAAAACACAGTATAGCGCGAATATTTTATATTTAGAATAAAATAAATGCGATTTTACCAATTTCTCGTGTCAAACAATCCCAAAACATTCAATATCGCGCACAAATTAACACTGCCACCCAAATAAATTTTCTTCGCCTCTGCATTTCCCGTTAACCGCCGTGGAGTTTCTTGTTTTTCCAAATCACCCAAAATATCAACTTCTCTTCCGAAAAATGATTGTCTCTCATCAAAACTCCTAAAAAGTCAATATATCGTCCATAAATAATTATATCTCAGAAAAATGATCGATTTATCATCTCCCAATGCAAAAACTTGTCCGAGAATAGCAATATATTGCCCAAAGCCCAATAAATTACCACCAATATATGTCTGGAAATGTCTTATCTTGCTTGAACCACCAATATATCTCACAAAAAATTTATATAATAATAGAGATTTTTTTCTCTGCCACCCGTATTGGTTTCTCCTTGGCTCCATTCCTGGCCACACATTTTAATGGAAGTGACTGATCTACAAAATGGAGCTTATAATCAATGGTGGTCGTTTGTTATTAAGAGCCATCGAAAGTTTTTTCTGCATTGAAAAGTTTTTTAATTACTTTTTTTGGCATTAATTTTTTTTTTGTGTGCTTATTGACATGAGTTTATTCAAACCACTTGATTGTTTTGGATATACAAAGTTTAGATCCTTTACTTTTTCACAAGCTAAAAAAGTCACGAGAGGTTTATTCTTTTGGTGCTAGCTTTTCTAATTCTTTTTTTTTTATTTTTTGTTTTGGTTAAGAGATCCCGAGATGATTTTCGGATTAGTATTAATAGCATATTACTATGAATCAGATCATTTGCGCTCCAAAGCATATGGTTTCTCTTTCATCTTAATTCCTAAGACTAATTTCCATTTTGAGAGGTGATCCATTTGGCCTAATTTTTCTTTTCGGATTACTTTTTTGTTTCAATTCAATTTATTTATTTATTTTTTGGCCTCAATATTTTGCAAATTATTGATCCGTCTTGATGAAAAGAATTTAAAAATTATAAAACTATGTTCAAAAGTTAAAAAAATATCACTAAATACGATGAATAAGTCCCAAAAAACTTTATTTTTGAATTATTTTTGTCTTTTCTAAACCTTTTTTCAAATTTGATCTATTATTTATAATTTTTCTGAAAACTCTCGTCAAGAAGAACTAATAATCTACAAAAAGTTGAAGAAAGGCAAAAAATTGCAAAGAATTTCACATAAGGATAAAAAAATAATCAAATAATTTAATCAGGCCAAATGGAGTGAACGTTTTAAATTTCATATAGTCCTTTTGGTGCTCTCTTTTTTATGTACTTGAATTCATATTTGCAAACTAAAACTGAAGCTCTACCTCTCTGTTTAATTTTAAGTTAAATATTTTTTCCGTTTTCTCAGTGTAGTTCTGTTGGAGAAACAATTTGTCAGTGGTCCTCAATATTTTTTTTCTCAAAATTTACATATTTCAAAGGAAAAAACAAGAGATATTGAGAGGATTAAGGTGTTACCTTAGGTTTTGGTGGAGGAAGAAGAAGGTGATGAAAGCTATACTCTCTCTCTCTCTCTCTCTCTCGAGATCTCTCTCTCACTACAATATCAAAAGGGTAGAAGGGAAGGGAATAGATTTTGTGTAGAGGGAGAGGGGGAGGATGAAGCACGTTGAGTTGAAAGGGGATAGGGACAAGGTGGCAGGATTTGCGGGGAAAAGGTCTGGTGATGGAGTAAAGAAGGGCTGATGGCTGGGAAAGTGTTTGATGGCTGACTTTATCATTAGCTATGGAATGGATATGGATGCATGCATGTGTGTAATCATTCGGCTTGGAATAAAATGGTTTTGGGCACCCCCCAAACATACACCCAATGAAATACTCACTGTAACAGACGTCTCTTGTTAAATAGTTAATTGCACGATTGCAAAAAATATATAAATATTAGTCCAGATAATACAATCTTATTAGCTCAATTTACAAGGCTCCAATTATGAATTGGGGTCTCACATCTTTCCTAGTTTTGGAAATTTGGTCCCTAGATTGCTCACAATCACCACGATTTGACTTAACTAAGTTCATGACTCAATGGATGTAACGATTGAAAAGATAACATGACTGATCAAGTCGGTTCATATTATCTCAAGGCTTAGATCAATTTTGAGTTTTTTAAATTCTAATTAAAATTGACACAATTAGTAGCAATTGGGATGAACAATGATTATTAGTGTTATTGAAATATTTTTCTATAATAAGTGTCAAGTAAGAGTGGTGAAGAAGGATATATAAATCAAATGAACGTGATCATGAGAATTAAAAAAGTAAATAGAGGGTCTCAACCAAGCAGGCCGTGCATTGACAATTTATTAAGAATGCCACTTCAAGCAAAATAGGAGGAACCTCACTTTCAAGCGGCATACTTCCTCCCTGCTAGGTTCACTATCCCCCATTCAAATTGCCTTTGGATCTTTTCCATTTTATTGTCCACTAAGACATGGATTTCAAAATAAAGCCATGTAGTAATATGGAAGTGTAGCAAGTGTGAATTTGATTGGCTGAATTAAACAAATTATTTTCTAATGCAAAGATAAATAATTTTCAATTACAACATTTTTAATTCTTCTCATTTAGTCTTAATAACTGTCGCCTAGCTAGTATCTATGGCGGTGTACAGTGGTAGTGGAGGGTGATGTGGTGGTTAGTAGAGAGTTGGTGATAGTTCAAGTGGCAAGTCGCTGCTGGTTGTGGTCGCAAATGAGGGGTGGTGGAGCGGTAATGGTGATGGTGATGGTGATGGTGATGATAACAAGTGATATTGTAGTTGTTGTGACGACAGTTTCATGGTTGTGGAGAGATCTGGTTCTTGTAGTGGTGGTGGTGGAAGGGAGATAGCGGCATTAGAATGATGGAAGTGGTAGTAATAGTAAAATGGTGGTAGCGGCAGAGCAATGGTTGTAGTAATGGCAGTGAGAGCAACAGAGTGTTTGTGGTGCAGGTGGTGATTGGTGAAAGTGGTGATGGTAGAGTTGGCAATAATAGTGAGAGCAGTGATGGATAATTAACTAAGTTCAAACATGATGCGGAAGTAAGCTAAGAAATATCGCAAGGTTAATATTATTCAACAATGAAAACAAACTGAAAAAACTGGAAAACTTCTTACGCTGACTTACCAAGTCTTACCAAACGTAGAACAGAAGTAGAACATGAATTAAACTTGAAAGCTAAAAACCCCAACTCTACATGTCTTCCTTGCTACATACGCTCTCGAAGAGTTTATTCTGAAAAGTAAAATAGTAAAAGTCCTCAAACTATGCGTCTAAAGTTCTCTTTAATAAGGAACTATAAAACCCTAAAGTGTTCTCATTAGATAAGAAAACAAGGCAAAATATGTTGCTTTCCAACCTAGCCTCTACCTGTAGAGATAAATCCCTCTATTAGTAGTAATGGCTACTGGAATATTTGGCATTTTGGCTTTTACGGTAGACAGAAATCATACTACTAGTAGAAACATAATTCTACATGCTTTGGCTTAATATTCAAGTGTTCCTCTTTTGTGGCCTTCAATCTTTCCATGCCAAACTTCCATCACTTATTATCGAACCTTCAATAGATCTTTAACTGCCCTCCACCTCGGAACATCACAGGGACACTCGGGTAATGACAAGGACTCCACGATACACCACTAGCTCAAGTTAGCTAATAATTGAAGAATAATACTTTACGTTTAATATCAAGTATAACAATTGAATAAGTCATGCATGAGTACAAAATTGGATGCATTTAGCCACTTATATATGCAATATTATGCGCTGAACATCAGTACACCCATTGTTGCTGGTTAATCCATTCACTCATATTGAAAGGGTCAGGCCAACCTCGATGTGCGTCGCTCAATGCATCTACTTCTTTATCATTTTGAGGATTGCCCCCAAATTAAGGTCGTCCCCTTCTTCCCCATTATGGTATGCCACCTGTATCATGGCATTTCCCAATAGTCATTCGATTATCTTGACCAATATGGACCCATCGATCCCGATCATGGGCATGTTTAAGGTCCTTGATCTCCTTCCGCATTATGGAGGTATTTAACCTAACCTAAGATTGCTTACCTCATTTTTTTCGCATTCGCAACCTCTACCTGGTGTTTAGATCCCTCTCATAATCATACTTGATCTAGTACGATCATCCTTGTGGGTTCAGGATCCTCCCACTCCCTCGAGGGGTATTGTGGTGGGTCCTATGGTGGACCCTTCCTGTTGATTGGGGCCGGAGGTAGAGATCTTGACTGATCTCATCAGGCTACACTTATATTCGATAATTCGATGTTGCTGCCATGATATTATAATTTTTCTACAAACGGCGCCAATTATAGATGGGTGTTGTTTTTACATAAGAAAGTTATAACTCAACTATGGTCTTTAGATATTGGATAATTTACCTCATAATCTCTCTTCTTGGAACTTGAATCTCCAAGACAAGAATTCGTTAAAGAACCCTCTACCTCTGAGACGATAAGACACTTCGATGATTAAGTCAGAACTTAAATCACAGATAACTCTCAATATCTCGCTTATAATAACAATTTACAACCTACATTTTACCTAGGGGTATACCTTTATTTATAGACTTACTGATTGGTCAATCCAAGTTCTTTTTAGTTTCTAATTCCTCATTAAAAACATGTTAGAAATACATTCTGATTGACCACTAACAAGACAAGAATTATTTTTCTATAGTTAGAGTTCCATTCATACTTAAACTTCTCGTTATAAGTTGAATTAGTCTTGGACTCCTCATCCTCATATGATTTGAACTATTCTCGAAATAATCAGGAATCATTCTTATCTTCAATTCAATCTCTTAACCATCTTTCTCAAGTCAACTAACTCATTCTCGATCTCAGCAATATGCACGTGCGCAAAAGCACCCTCTTGTTGAGCTAAAAATTGAAACTATTTAATTAGAAAACGACCCAATATAATTCAATTAAGTTTTACGCAGCCTATAATTCTATATAAAGCAAAATTGTAATTGCAGATAGGAAGTTCGGCTCGGACTTACATGTCCAACCAAAATACAAAGGCCCTAAAAGTTATTACCTTTTCGATAACAACAAAAGATACAAGATGAATTGGAGGTTTTTCACTTAATTTAGCCCAGACCAACAACTAAAGAACATCAAGCTAAAAGGCCCAAATATCCTATTGACAACAAATGAGGCCACAAAATCTATTGACAACAAAGGCTACCCTTTGAAATGGATTCGGAAGCCTGTTATGAGCAAATCACAGCATGATCAATTAATAAATGTCTTTTCTTCCCCAAATCTCACGAATTCTCAAAATAATAAATGCTCCAATTGTATCGAATGATTTCATACACAATTATGTTCGAATTTGTGCACACAAATTCGTGTTAACTTACTCTTTTCTAAAGCACAAAAGTCCTTGCATTTTGTGAGATTGACAAACGAATGGATGGGGAGTTGGGCATCATTTTCAATTCAGTTGCGAGTGTCCAGAGTCCATTGTCAGGCTTCATGGCTGGTCACATCAACATGTACTGTTCCCTCTGTTCTTTTTTTTTTTTTTTTGCATTTGGTTTTTAGTCTCAAATTTTTGTGAATTATTGGTCTGTCTCGCAGAAAAAATCTAAAAAATATAAAAATATGTCTAAAAACTAAAAAAGTTCACTGAAAACGACAAATAAGCACAAACAGATTCTATTTTTAGATTATTAATTTATGTCTTCTCTGAACTTTTTTCAAATTTGGTTAACTATTTATAACTTTTGTGAAACTTCTCGTCAAGACAAACCAATAATCCATAATAGGTTGACGAAAGACAAAAGCTTGCCAAAAAATAATAATAATAAAGACGAAAAATAATTAAATAAGAAAATCAAGCCAAATCCAGAATTTGCACTTGAGTGCACAACACGCATTAGTAGACCTTGGTATATCATCCCTTATCTCAAGTTCAACATGAGTGTCAAAGCCTTTTCTTTGATTACTTTATTCTCAAAATTAGTTGAATGGCTTAGTTGATGATTGATACAACATGTATCATAGATTTAATGCCTAAAATGTCAAAAGTAAGGTACTAACGAGAGTATAATGTCACTGCATTGAAGAATGTAAAGACCAAACGTTAATTTTAAAAGCATACTTAGCATATTAAAGATTTCATTATCCATGTCATTTTCTTCAAAAGAACGTGTCCTAAAGCCATCGCACCTCAATCAGCCACAACAGCATTAGCAATTCGGGTGAAATCAGACTAAACCAAGGTCAAAAAGGCCTTAGATAGTATATTGTGGATACACCTTACACTAGGGTTAAATCCTAAAGAAAAATTTATGAAAAAAAAATTGAAGGAATACTTGAAGCATTTGAGAAATTACTGCAAAAAATGTCATATGGGCATATGGATAGGGTGAGTTTTCATGGTTGGGATATAATGGAGTCGTCAGGGATGGAGCTGGTGGGGGACCGCCCCTACAAAGAAAAAAAACCTCTATTATTATATAAGAAAAAACAAAATTTCCTATAGAGTATATAAGTCCGCCCCTACTAAATATTTTCGGTCATACATGCAAGACCAATGACCAGGAAAGACAAGGGACAGGATGGATCCATAATGACAGAACAACTTAAATCTTAAAAAGCAAGATAGAGCACGAAAAAACAATCGCAACTTAAAATCCAAACATTGCAGCCCAAGAAGTTGAAATTGCGAAAGAAATTGCAAAACACAAATACTCAAAGCATGGAATAAATCATCCAAGAGATCCAGAAACAAGAAGCAAAAACTGGTAAAGTCTTTCACTAAAAAATCTAAGGTTCACAAATTACAAGCAAAAATAACAATAAAAGAGGAACAAATGATGATGAGCTTCAATTGCCTGGCCCAGCGTCGGACTCCTCGTGAGACCCATAATCATCTTCAGGCCTAAACTTGTCAAGGTCCAACTCCGGGAAAATCCAGGTTAGCTTCTTCTTTTAGCACCGAAAGCCCAAATAAATAAATAAAAGAGTCAGGCACTGCAAAGGGTTTGAATTTTTGGTATATTTTTCTATTGAATTTCATTACTCATGAAACAATTTTTCTGTTCTTGACATTTCATGTCAGATGAAAAAGAGCAGACAAAAATTCCACCCGAGCAGAAAGAGCCGAACACTGCAAATGAGAAGAGTTCAACGACACATAGCTGTCATATCTCTAGTTGCTCTATTATTGCATTTTAAAACCACAATTATCAACCTAAAAGGCATGTTTTTGCCATTTCAATTTCAAACTTTAGAACTATATTTTGTGTAATAAATGTTAAATTTCTTTTAAATTCTTGTTAATTTAACAAATCAGATTAAAAGAGTTTAATTAATGTCTTAAAAAATTTGAGTGTTACAGAATAGAATTTTTACATGGCTTCCTATTTAATTGTTAGGGTTCTATGAGCTCACACTGCGTAGGTTTTCATCCCATCAGCTTTTTCAAGTTATGTTTTCGTCTCATTTTTATATGATTTGATATTTTTTTCTATTATTTTAGTGTTATGTTACCTTTTTATCTTTTTTAAGTGAAAACATATATTACCCAATTTGGTAGGTTGAAAAACGTGACAGTAAATTAGGCATCAAAATTGAAAACAAATATGGAAAACATATTCACCGGAATCCAAATGATAGTCATCTGAATCTAAAATATACTCACCGAAGTCATATTAGGACTGCAAATTTGCAGCATTTTAACCCTTATATTTGTCATCACAATTATGGAAGGCAATAAATTTACCACCGACTCTAATAAATTAACCATCAAATAAGCAAATTTATTATCACATGTAGAAAAGACAAACAAATTTATAATCACAATTTTGCTCCTATTATGATAAATTTGTATTGGACATGGTAAATTTGAGATGAGAGAATGAATTTTGGTTGAAAACATGAGATTTACTATCGTGAAAATACTCTAAGCTGTGGTAAATTTGTACTATGCATGGTAAATTTGATGTAAATTTGTACCATCATCACAATTATAATTAATTTTCATGTTGAAATATAGATTTTAACATGAACACTAAAGATATAGAAAGAACCTTGTAATTAACAAAATGATAAGTTGCCGAAAATAATTAACCATGTTTTGACTTGGACAATAGGGAGAAACGGAATTGAAAAAATACTAGCATAAACATGTAATTCTATTGTTATTGATTCCAGATTATTTTGCGATGATATGATTCGAGCCCTAGATTGCTGTAGTTTCAAGCTCTTCAACCAAAATCTTAGGTCACTGTTTTTCTTCAATTCTTTGTCCCGAAAACTCAGTTTTTTGGGTAACGAAACTGTTATGGTAAGTCTCTTGTACGGAATTCCCTTTTAGTAATTGTTTAATATTCAAATTGTCCAAAATTAAGAACTATGGTATTTTGGGTATTTTTTTAAAAGATAGGACCAAAAGATAACTTTTAAAAATGGATGGGATGAAAAATTAGTTAACACTTATAGATATGACCAAAAAATAAGTGTCCCTTTAATAAAATGAACTATTATGGTAATCAAAGCAACAATATACCTTTTATTGAATATGTGTAAAGTTACATTTGTGAATTTGTGTGTGATTTTGGGTCCATTTAGACTGTAATATTTATTGAAAAAAAATTTCGTCCTTATTTGAAATTTTTTTACAATTTTTTGTTTTTCATCAACTTTTTTTGATTTATTAGTTTATCTCGACAAGAGCTTTCAGAAAAGTTATCAATCATTGGCTAAATTTGAAAAAAGTTTAGAAAAGACAAAAATAAATAAAAAAATAGAGTTTTTTTTACTTATTCGTCGTCTTTAGTGAGTTTTTTTTTAACTTTTGAACATAATTTTATACTCTTTAGATTCCTTTCATCAAGACGGACCAATAAATTATAAAATATTGAGATTTAAATAACAAATGCAAAAAAAATAAATAAAGATAAAAATAAAAAATAAATAAAAATCATAGTCCAAAGGGGGCTTTAAATTTTTTTCGAAACAAAAAAAAAAAAAAGTCATGTCCTGTCGTAGTATAGAAGGATAAATAAATAAATAGAGACATCAAAGACAGATCTTAACAAAAGCAAAACCAGAAAACGACATTGGGTAATGATCAAGGTTTGAAACAATCTTTTAGAAGATCGCCAATTGTGCAGTGATTGTCGATTAAACATTTATAATTATTGGCTCTATTTGGCCAATTGTTTTTATTTGGCTTAATTTTTGTCTTTATTCAAATTTTTTTTGTATTTGTTATTTTTATGTCATTTTTTCGTGGATTATTGGTTCGTATCGACGAAAGGAATCTAAAAAGTATAAAATTATGTCCAAAAGTTAAAAAAAAGTCACTAAAGACGAAAATAAGTCAACACGAGCACTGTTTTTGCTTATTTTTTGTCTTTTCTGAACTTTTTTCAAATGTAGCCGATGATTGAGAACTTTTCTGAAAGCTCTTGTCGAGACGAACCAATAATCATCAAAAAATTGATGAAAAATAAAAAATTAAAAAAAAAATTCAAATAAGGACAAAAAACTAAACAGTGAATAATCCAATAATAACTACAGGCCAAATGGACCCATGCCTCATTGGATAGATTGCTGATGGAGAATTACTAGGAATATATATTTTTTGAACATATTTTCGTCAGATGCACGTAGGATTCATAATAATTTGTGGACCTCACGTGTACTCAATAGTTCCAAATATATTTATGTCCGTAATATTTATGTTCCTAGACATTTTCTTACTGTTGATAGGATTTAGTGTAGACCTTCAAATTTAGTTTAAATTAACTTTTCCTAAAGGTACATTGATATTTAGCTTCAAATTAGCTTCAAATTCATCTCAATTGAATATTGTTAGGTGTTTCACCTAAAAATTTAATTTTTTTACTTCGAAACTTCTAATTTTTAAAACTTACAAATTATATTTTAGGTGAAACACTTAATGATATCCGATTGAACTGAATTTTTTTGTAAGAACTAAATAAATTAATCAGAACAAAACAGACAATTTTGATCATCGAAATAACATATCGAGGTGGTCCAAACGGTAGAGAGTAAACAATGTTGAGTATAGAAGGTTTAAAATTTGAATTGTTTCATATTTAATGCTTTCAATTTGAAATTTGAAGAGTGAGAGTAAGTACAAATTTTGTGATGATTGATATCCACCGACCGCATTTGTGGATGTCTTCTGAGTTTGAAAATTGTGTCTAGGAAACTTTTTCACTTTCCTTTTGCTTTGACTCACTCATTAGTTTAGGCTGTTGCCGGCCTTCTCAGTTTTCAAAATTCAAATGCTTTTGAAACACATTCAAAACCGGACCAAACAAAACAAAACCTAACCACCGACCAACCATTGCATTTCTTACTGAAACCAGACATGATTTTTGGTACAACAGACACATTCAAACCTGCTCAACCGCATTCCCCGAAAGGACAGTTGGTTGCTGCACCCATTCCTCCTATATTAGCCTTGCAAAACATCGACCGAAGAAACTCGCATTTGCCGGTCTTTTATTCAAGAGAAACATAATTTAGCTTTGATCAACTTCAGTTTTTATAAGATTGTTCGACGTATTGAGGTCTACAAATTATACCATCTGAGTTGCACTTTCGTGCTCGGAACTCGTATTTGCCAGACATATGCATGGCACGGCACAACGGCATATTTTGTCTTAGGACACAGCACCCCTCCGTTTCCTACCTATCGAACATTTGTCACTGATTTTCAAACGCCACATCTGGTGTCAATCATACGCAAATACCAGAAAGCAAGCAATGCCAAGAATAGCAAAATCCATAAAACCAATGATAAATAATTTCCAATCTGCAAAGACACATACTCTTAAGCTTCTAGAAAAAACTCAGACAACTCCTCTGATACAGATCCAGATCGATGTAGTTTTACCTTTCAAAAGTCAAAAATAAAATGATAAACAATAGCGACTTCGGACCTGCAAAAAAAACAACTACTCAAGCTTCCGGCAAAAGCTTAGACAATACCCTCTGATTCTGAAACATGCCTCCATGCGTCAAACCGCGAGTAAATAGGAATTTTGTCTATTTTCCGGTGGCGTTGGGTAATCCAGCAGAATCTCCTGCAGATGGGTTGAGTTCATCCCAAGCTTCAACCCATGTGACCATCGCATCAGCCAGCTTAATGAAGTAGTCATCAATTTTTCCTAGCTTCTCCTTGACTTGCTTAGAGAGTTCAATGTAGCATTTCTGCACAGTGGTGCATTCCTTTGGGAGGGTAACGGCTTGGAAGAATGGGATCAGCTCCTCTTGCCAGTAGATGCCTTTGTATTCCTTCTTGAGGTTCACAAATGGGTTGCTTGCTTTGCTGTGCCAGATGTAGGGGAGACCTGTCTTGACTCCATATCCCAAGTGATCACATATTACCTACACGAACCACGAATCGAAAGCATTTGAGTGGCTGAGAAAAAATGGTCAGGGGATGGATGGAACTAGAAGACGCGACACAGCAATATTATAGAACAAGGTGTTTTATGGAAATATCATAAACCTGTCTCCTAGTTGTTCGTATCAAAATCAAAGCAGTATCAAGAAGGTATAATGCATTAAAACAAAAATAGATAATAAAATTTGCATTAGTTGAGAGATGTTGAAAGATGGTTAGTTGAGAGGTTGAAATATTGAAAACTGAAGTACTTCTTTGTGGGAGAGTTTGACACTGAATTTACAAAGATTCAAAAAAGAGAACCCACTAACATTGTGTTCCCCTTTTACATATTCGTCTAAATAAAATTGATGAACAATACCTTTATACACCAGCCAGCCCACATGTCATCGTACCGTCCAATAGGTTGACCATCACCCATAAGTCCAAAGTACATTGCAGCGCCAATCAATTCACGGTTGAATGCCAAATTCATACCGCACATGGGGAATAGAGTCGACTTTGGAATCGTCATAACAGTATCAACATACCTGGAAAAGATTACACAGATGAGTAGATCTAATGCAAGACACATATAGGAGATTTTTGGTACAACAAATATACTCATACCTAGTGTTTCTCTCACGAGGCTTGACAAGTTGGGTGGGTGCATCATAGTCAGGGATGTTAAGCCAAAGGCCATGAGAAACTGCAGTGGGGACACCCTCACGGAGACTGAATGGGTATCCACGGACGAAATCAGCACCGTCTCTGTATGGATCGTACAAGGTGTTGAAGAAAAACGGAGTTGATGGGCTCAAAAGGTTCTTGATATGCTGCTGAAGTGCATTGATATCTTTCCCAGATGGATCTTTAGCAACCTGTGAACCAATAAGGAATAGTTAACACTAGAGCCAAACAAAATGGCTTCCAAATTGAAAAGCATACGAGGATGGTTCAAATTTTAAATAGCAGAGCCAATAGGCACCTCAATAACTTGAGCAGAACAATCAACAGGGCAGTGTTTGGGAAAAATGTGCAGAATACATTTTGCAAAAGTAGTAGAATGAAAAATGGGAATGAAAATGCAAAAAGGAGCTCTACACCTGCTTTTGAGTTTTTACACCTAAAGTCAAAAATGGAGAATACTCGTTCTAAGAATGTGGCTCCCAAACAGCTAAAATCCAAAAGTGGGAATGAAAAATGCAAAAAAGAGGCTCCCAAACACCCCATACGTAATCAAAAGCCTCAAAGTGTTCGAGCATTGAGTAAACAAAACCAGACTCTCTAAATGCTAGCTATACCCAAAGGCATACTAATAGAACTGATACAAGTTAATTAACATAAGAAACACCAATTGTAAACATTAAAAGCTTAACCCAGCCAACTCAAATCAAAGAAGACTTAATGGCATAAACATCCTAGAATCAAATCAGCAAACAAAGAGAGGCCAAGGATCTCTCACTGTTTACACCAGATCCAATTTGCAACACTAATCAAATCTACAATTGAAGAACCAACACATAATTGACAAATCACTGTTTGTGAATGACAAATTATGTTTCAGTTTCAAATCGTTTGCAGAAACGGTTATTATAAAAGCAATTGAAAAACTGAAAATGATCTCCAAATTTGCAGATTTAATACTTCTTTAATGCCATTACAGATCTATTACTTCAATTTCCTTCTTGAGAGGTGTTAATGGAAAACTTTTATTAGCCACAAAACAGATCCAATTCTGACTTAGAATAAGAAGAGAAATTCAGTAGATCAAACTCAATAGATGACCACACAAAATTGCAAAATTGAAAGTATTCAAGCGACATAAAAGCAAAAACCGGAGACAGATCCAAACGCCTCAAACCCACATGAAACCATAACGCCTCCAAATCTCCAAATCAATCTTTCAAACAAACAAAAGGACGAATCTTTCCAAGCCTCGTACCCAGAAATCAAATCAAAGGCCAATGTTTCCAAGCCTCATAACCCACCACCCCAATTTTGACAAAATCCAAAACCCTCCTAAAACCCACCGATCAAAAAACACTAAGGACTGAACTTCACACCAAAAAGCGCATACAAGTACATACTAAACCCATCAAAGACAATTTCTGCAAACAAAATAAGGTCAACAAAGGGTTACAAAGCAATCATCATTGATGGTTTAGATGTACTTTCTACGTCTAAACCACAAATCAAATCAAGTCAATTCCAATCCTTCACAGTAAATCTCAAAATTCTTCACCCGAACCCCAACAAGATTCCAAATCCCCATCAAACCCACCAAACACAAGCACAAAAACTGAAAACTCACACCCCGAAACACATCCTAGACCAAATTTAATACATCCCAGACAAAATCCGAATACAAAATAAAAGGGAGACGAAGGGCTTACAAAGCAATCGTCATCAATTGTGTAGATGTACTTTTTTTTTGAGACCATGTATCCAAAGCATCGGCAAGCAGAGTCCTTGAATGAGATGCAAGAGGCTTTGGGACCCAGAATCCGGTTGATATCATTGCGATTGTAGAGCTCGTAGTCGAAACCATCGGGAACCTTAATGACCTTTGACGGGTCTCCGTCTTGGACGATGATGAGATGGTATTGTTGGAAGAATGGCCTCCACATCTCCAGGAAATCGAGGTTCCGAATCGTTGGGATAACTATATCCAGCTCATCCTTCAGCAGGGGAATCGGGGTGAGGGATGGATCAGCCATGGTAGAGAGATAGAGAGAGAAGATCGAAGAGCTAAATGCTTGAGTTGAGACTCTTTGACTCTTGAGAGAGAATTTAGAGGTAGGGGGTGACGTCGGGAGTTCCCTTCTGAAATAGGAGAGGGCGCCTAGCGTTGGTGAGATGTACACCTGAAACTTCCAAATTAAATGGTGACACGTGTGAATGCAACTGTTAACAGAGAGGACGTGTTTGGAATTTGGTAAAAAAGGAAGGAAAACCTAATAATTTACATTTTTCTCCAAAGTAAGGCATCTCCAACCCAACTCTTATTCTACTTAGTTAAAAGTACAAAAAATTAATAATTTATATTTGTCTATTTTTCTTTTTATCAATATATTTCAACTCGACTCTCTATTTTTAACTATTTATCTATACATCAATGTTGGACTTGTACTTGTAGAATGAAATGAAATAATCAGAACTATTTATTCTATGGGTTCTGCTATCAGATGCCCATTAGGCACCAGTTAAGAATTAGAGAAAAGCCATCACCCATCAAGTCAAAGAAGTTCACGCGCCATTTATAACATTTTGCTTTGTACTCTTTTCAAAATAACACCTTTAACCCATATGCTGTGTTTTCATTTTTCATTTACCCCTTCTACTCTTTCCTCATAACAACTTTAGCCCATATGCTTTGTACTCTTTTCTCTCTCTTTTCTCAACGAAACATATTAAACCTCTAAATGATTTTTCCGATCAGCCAAGTAATAAAGGAAACTTAGTCTGTCTTTGGACAAAATTAGTTTTCATTAATGGAACTAAATATATTTGATGTTTGATAGTATATATATTGTTTTTATCAAAAAATTCAGATAAACAAATAAATTTACTTATTCTTAAAAATTTACATAGAGATTGATTTTTAAAATAAAAGTACAAATAAATATACTTATGTTTACATAGAAAGAAAAAAAAGTTTAGTCCACAACTTCTTACAAAAAAATAAACATATAATCGTACAATATTTCGCTATCTCTGATTTTAAAATATAAAATAAAAATATCATCTCTTTTTTTTAACTATCATAATTTTTTTATAAATACATTTCATAATAATTTTAAAAAAAAAATTATACGCATAATGGTTAAAATAGATTTCTATAACCACAAAATGTTTGCTATTTTAATGAGGTTGGGAACCGTTATCGTAAATATGTGTCTTCAGTTGAGTTTATATTTTAATTAACTCATTCTAGGTAGGTTTACATTTTTTTTAACCTGCTGCAAAATTACTAATCTTTAAAATTGATGAGTTGGTTAATCTTCTAGGCGATTTTAATTTGACCAGTTAAGTAGGTTGACGATTAAAAATAAAGTCAAATAAGATAAAATAGTAAAATAGAGGATTAAAAGAAAGTCTTTCTTTGAACTTGGACTTTCTTTTTATTTTTAAAAAAGTAAAAGACATAAAAATGTTACGTATTGAAAATAAGAGCAACGAAAGTGATAAATTGTACTAAATACGTTTAAACTTGGTTGGGTATAATTTATTATGTTGTATGAGAGTTTATTCTTATAATCTATTCATGATAGCTTGAGTTGGGTAATATGTGAATCACTAAATTTTATTAGCATTCATACCCACTTGTTGAAAATTAAATTAGATAAAAATCTTAAGTACACTATGCTTCTTAGTTAGTTTTGAAGTAGGTTATTGATAACTCGTTTTTTAACTTATATAAAACCAACTAATCAATATCATATTTTTTATCGATTTTGCAAATTTCAAATATTATGTTGAAATTTATTTTTTTGTTTTATGGTATAGGTAGATAAATGATGCATTAATTTATTTTGCAAAAATTATATTTGTTTTATTACTCTATTAAAAAATATTAAAACTATTTTTTTGATAAAATAATAAGTAGAATGATTCATAATCAGACAGTCTCATTTTTAGAAGTTATTCTTAATTATTTTAAACTATTAAATTTGGATCTTCTATTTAAATTTCTCTTAGAAATAAAATTGAATAAATACATGACTGAATTAATTTAGACCAAGTCGAGCCGCTAAATCGACCGGATTGCTGAAATCTGTGGGACTTGTGGTAGCAAATTGTTTAGTCATTGAGATCTTAATTTTAATACTTCACTAAAAGAAAATTTAGAATAAGATATTGAATGTATTTTCAAGTTGTACATGTTATAAAAATTATACGTTTTACATTGCTTTATTGTGATAAAAAATTATTATTAAAATTAAAAAATATATGTACTAACATAATAAAATATTTTTTATTTTATTTTATAAGTCCCGTGCATAATCTGAGTTATTGCTAGTCTTTTATTACAGTAGGAGTTCTTCGTGTAACATTCAAAAAGATTTGGAGAAGTTATTGTAATTTAACCTAATTGCTTTATGGATCACTTGACCTTTGATTGGAATTTGTCAACCAAATTTGTAATATCTGACAAGTGATTGGACTTTAAGCAGTGCCCTTAGGGCACTTGTTAACTTTTGCCTTATTCTATTTACCTAGTCTCTCCAGACTAGTCAAATGTAACTAGTTAAAAGGAACCTAAACAAAGTAACTAGTTTAAAGAAGAGTGAATTGGAGATAGAAAATTATGTTTGGGCTAGCTGTTGTTGCTAACAAACATGCATAGTTAGTGGGATGGAGATACTCAACGGCGCAATTTTATCTTTCTTCTTTGTTGTTTTTCTTTCACAATTTTGGAGTCTTGCTTTGCAATCAAGTGTTTTGTGTGCCAAAACAGTGCATAAAAAACTATCCAACAATTGAGAAGTATTCGAACAATTTTTGATTGGATTTTTAGAAGTCAAAACGACGTTATTTTGACACACTACAAAACCTGTTATACAAAATGCACAACAGGCTCGTCCTTCATTTTTTTTCATATTCTCTTTCAAATCAAATGACAATCAAGAATCAAAAAGTCTATGAACACACTATTTCGTGCATAGATTTGAACATAGATGTATCTCGTTCGATACCTATGGAGCTTGTATTATTTTAAAAATATATATATAGTTCTAATAGTTATGAACATATTTATATCCAAATCTGTACACAAAAAATATGTTCCTAGACACTCATCAAAAATACACATAACCAAAATTTGGTAAAATTTATTTCCTTCCCTCTTTGAAAATTTAAAATGCACCTTTTAAATTTTCAAAACAAATAAGAGGAAATAAGATACTAAGTAAATTCAATACGTATTTTTCTCGAACATGAAGAACAACACCAAAAACTAATATAACGTAAGAAGAAGAACAACACAAAAGAAAATTATGTTTACTATATTCTCGAGATTTAAGATCTCTCTGCTGGTTTGGAATATTTTCATAATATTAAAGTTATTTTTTTACTTAAAATGGCTGTAATTTTAAAAGATAAGATTTTGTCCCTTCTGTTGTAAATGTCATTTCTCAATCATAAGTGATTCTAATATGCTTCTATAAATATTACTCCAATTTCTATGTAAGAACGTGACAAATGAAGTATTGCAGAAAGAAGAAATTGTTAGAAAAATCAGCCTCACAAAATAAAATTTGAATTTTATTAATTTGTATTACATTAAACCAGTAACAACAAATCTCAGAATAAAAAATTCGTATAATTTCACAAAACCTAGATGAGCATCAATAAATGAATTTGATATGTGATATATTTCCAACCCATGATTCTGAAATCACAAAACAGTTGGCAAGAGAAACTCATACGTGATTAGTAAAAGAAAAAAATGTAATCACTAACAATAATGATAAATCCAATTGAGGTCTGTGTTTCGCACCATGTTCTTAAAATGGAATTACCGCATCTCGGGTGGTGATTGAGGTATCAACCAGCATCTGTCTTTTAGGATACAACAGTTGTACACAATCTAGTCCACACCACACACATTGAAATTGCTTATCGGACTGAACCATGTCCGTCTATCATACAGGAACAAACTATGAAAACTAGACAAAAAGAATTTTAAGAAGAAAACTAAGATGGAATTCATGGGATTTTTTCCTTAAAAAAATCAAAAGAGATAAAAATTTAAACACGTAGAGGAAAGATAAAAACAATCCAGGTTCATCCAATTAACTCATCTATTAATTGGTGACCTCAATTTCAGATTAATCTCTTTAGTTTTAAAATCAAAAAATAATGATTAATCACAATAAATATTCAGTCATTATAATCTATAATCATGCAATCATGATAGTCCATAAACATCATGGATTAATTATGGACATTGTCGTGAGCCGAATCGGCAAGACTAAATGGGCCATCACCAAAGGCTAGGGCTAGGAAGCAGATCAAGCCCAACCGTTCTATAGTATAATGGGCCAAATCGACACCTAACCAAGCCCACAATACACAGCGCAACTTGCCCAATCCATGGGCGTCTGTCATTTGGGTTGGGTTGAGTTCAGGCCCAACAAACTAACCCGTGCCATGTGATGCAAATTTGAGTCCACTTAGCAGACAGGTGTTTTAGCCACGATACATGGCATCCAAGTTGGAGCCTGGTATGTCATGTTATGACGTCATAATAGAATTCAATTATAAGTCATGATCACTAGAAGCATGCTCCGCACATAACTACCCTGCCTTGGGCACCAAGCCAGGCTGAGTATAAGAAATGTAGCATCAAAGGAAGTGTGGTACAGACTTAGATGAGTTAATTGGAGCACACAATTGTAGGAGATGGAAATGACACGTGGATTAAAGGACTTCATAATTAGCGACCACAAAGGGAGTTTTCTCCTCTTGAATTTCCTCACCTTCCTCACAAACTTAGAAATCCGAACCTCTCTTCGACAACTCTCATGGCTTCAATCGCCAAAGGTTATTGTCGAACCAATGTTGCTCGCGACAAGGATGTGGTGAATCCACAACACATCATTTGTAGGTCTCACCACCTACCACCGTCACCGGACACCACAACCATGGATGCGAAATCCAAAGCCTACATCGAGAAGTTGGAGGCTACGATGAACGAGAAGGACAAGGTCATCCTGACCATCCAAGAGGAGGTAACCAAACTCATGACGAAGATCCAATCTCAACGATCTCGTGATGGATCTCGTTCTAGCGCTCATCGCAACCGCTGCCATTGTTCTCTGACTTCGAAGCAACATCTAACCAAAAGGAGGATCTCAATAAAGGACAAAGTGGGTGAACATAACATCGTGGAACACCGTGACGGTGGAAGGTGAAGATTCTATGAGAACCAAAGCCCCACACTAGATCGGCGTCTTCGCGACGAGCACTGTGAAAACCCTCGCATCACAGCATTCTTACGATTGGGTGAACCATCGATGGCCAACTCTCTCTTCATCTATGCTTGTCACATGAGTAGTAACCAGACAGCCATAAACAAATGTCAGATGGAACATCACAAGTTGCGTGATGAAAGAAGGGGCAAGAAGTAGCAGAAGGAGAATGACCAATGCATAAAGAGGTCTCACAGACTAGAGAGGCAGAGGGAACGCTCCCCCCATAGAGAGCACCGTGATAACCAAGTTGATTTGGGGGAAAAACTAGATAATGAACGAAGGAGACCAGCCAAACCAGAAGCTCGGCCGATGAGGTCTCACTCTAACGTGGTGCATGAACAACTTATCTCCTCACTTTTTTCCAAGGAAATTGAGAACATGAAGCCCCCTCACGGGTTCAACCCTACAAAGTCCAAAAGAACCAAAAAAAAAAAAAATGAACGCCTACACTCATTTGGTGCACATCCACTAGACGTTGTCTCTTTACAGCTCAAATGACACTTTCATGTCTAAGCTTTTCCCTACTAGTTTAGGCAAGCTCAGCCTTTTTTGGTTTAATAAATTGCCGAAGGCTTTTATTTCTTCATTCAAAGAGCTATCCCTCACCTCTTGGCTCAATTCATCACAAGCACAAGGAGAGGAAGGAGGTGGATGCTCTACTTGGATGATGAAAGTGAGCAAACGAGACCCTCTGATAGTATCCAACTTAGTACTATGAGTTGTAAATGATATTTAAGGATGTGATCCGACAGTAGCAATCACGTCCTTCAAGTTCGGTCTAAACCATAGAGTTGTATCTTTAAGGATTTTATATTGTCCAACCCTTTATATATTCTTTAGTTGCCAAATGGATCAGACCCAAGAGGTCTTCGCCGAGCGGGTTTTCGATGGCTAGTCAAATCAAACCCAAGAGTCTTTGAGCCGAGCTAAGTTCAGTGGTCGTTCATACCACACCCTTGATGGTCCCCAAGCTGTTTTCTACAAATTGGATACTATAAACAAAATGTGAACCACTTCTTCAAGCTCAGAAATGACAATCGGATTAGACTTCTGAAATAGTTTCTAATCGAGCAGTCTCCTAGCAGTCTTTAATCTCCTCTGATAGACAGATTAAACACAATTTCCAAGACATCTATACGATCAACTTGACTTGAACAATTTCCAAGCCGTTTTTTTAACTTGCTAGACGATCACTATCAAGCTGCAAATCTACTTGATTTTCTTCATCTGACCAATTTACAAAGTTAGCCTCGAAAATATGGAGCTTATGATGAGCAAAAAAATATAGAGAGCCCGGTCAGTCTCTATACCTATCAACGCATTGAGGTCTGAAGTGAAGCCGTCCAATAGAGCAAGCACAACGCCGATCGACAAGTTCCCATCCAATTGGCTAGGGCCCAATCAAGAACTATATCTGAGCGACTAATGAATGACTGAAAGAAGTTTCGTAGCAAACATAATTATATGCTTAAAGTAGGGAGATAATTTGATCATCTACACCAATCAAGGATATGATCGGATGAGTATAATCATCAACGTAACTCAAGGAGAAGATGTCGTCTCCCCTTATTCGGAAGTTAATTCCTTGAAATTCTCCATCATGTGCCCCATAAAATAGGGCATCCATTGTCATCTAAAAGGTACATGCACGCTCTCCCATTTTGTAAATACAAAGTGTCATGCACCCCAACTAACTTGATCATCGAAGGGTCCATGACTGGGAACACCCCTGGTCCTCAGATTTATTTTACAAGAACCATCGCTGAGCCTTCGGATCAACCACTCGACAACCGACAAAAACCTCGCCGAGCTCACATATCAATTGTCCACTTTTTGGTATCATCATAGTTAAAATGAGAGCATGTCATAGTGATTGAAGTTAAATTCAATACTAAGTTATTTTGTGACTAAAAACTTTTGTGATCAATACTAAAATTGTTTTAATCATTAAAATTCCAAAAATGCCATATTTCTAACAAAACCTACTGTAATTTTTGAACTACAATAGGACTAGTCAATCGGCCAACCTGGTTCGGTGAACCCCACAGATCGATCGATTGTCCATGACCAACCGATCGACTGTTTGGGATCAATTGACTGCTTCCTGTACAGCACGACCAATTGTTGGCAGTCACTGAACTGAGCCTTGTTTTATCATTAGAGATGTAAAACCTATATTATTGGGTTATGTAACCTCGTTATGCCTATGAGATGAGACTTCGACATGTGGCATGAGTCATAGTTTGAGCGTTGGACTTTTTTGGGCAAAAAAGGCTATATATGGGTTCAAAAGGGAATAGACATAAGGTTAAGCTGTAAGTAGATGTTTTGACATAAAAACGATAGTCACTGCATTATTAATGTAGAGGACGAGTTTGTGGATGAATAAGTTGTGACTTGACAGGCACTATGACGCAACAAGGCGAGTCTTGTTATCACCTTTACTTGATTATATGAAGAAATAATTTTATGCAAACCTTTGGAGCTCTTCATATCCACATTTAATCCACAATATCTATCTTGATTGCATGGTTATGAATTATAGTTATCAAATTGAGTCTCTTATGGGTATTTATGATTTTTTAAATTTTATAACCAGAGAGATTAATCTGAAATTAAAGTCGATGAGTTAATTGGATGAACCTAGATAAATTTTCTCTTTTCACTACATGTTTAAATTGAGTTCTACCTCATCTGATTTTCATGAGGAAAAAAAAACCATGAATTCCATCTAGTGTTCTTCAAAAAATTCTTTTTATCTAGTTTCAAAAGTTCATTTATGTATGAGAGAGAAAAGAACGTGGTTTAGTTCGATGAGCAGTCTCAGTGTGGTGTGGACTAGACTGTGTATAACCATTGTATCTTGAGTGTCTAATAGTAGCTGATACCTCAACCACTACAAAGGATGTGGCGAATCTATTTTAATGACACCATGTGAAACACTGATCTTGGTTTGATTTATCAATTTTTTCCTTGATTAGATTATTTTGTTCTATTACTCACGTTTGTGTTTTTGTTTCCATCTGTTTTGTGATTTCAGAATTATGAGTTAAAAATATCACATATCCAATTTGGTTATTGATGCTCATTCAGGTTTTGTGGAATCATGGTAACTTTTTATTCTGTAAATTTTTTTATTACCGGCACAATGTAATGTTATTTGTATCCTCTCGCAAAATTAATAACATTCAAATTTTATTTTGTGAGACCTGAATTTTCTAACAGAACTAAACAGAAAGAAAGAGAAAGAGGTCATTGTCTTTTTGAGATCTATAAGGAATCTTCAAGTACTTTAATAATGCTAAAGTTTTTTGCCCAATTATAATTTTAAATTTTTGGAAAATGAAAATTCCGCTTCAACAGCATAATGCATTTTTAATAATCCTTATCACACGAATTTTTTTTTTTTGCTCAGCACACGCGAATTGTTATTAAAATGCATGGTATTAAAATGGAATAATTTTGAGGATAAAGTGAACAAAATTACAATATTTTATTTACCCTATAGAAAACTGCACTACAATTTCTCTAAATTCGGTGAATGGTAGGTTTAAGCAATGTTACGAGTTAAAACCTCAATTTTTGGAAATTTGACTGTATCTATTTGGACCAAATCCAAGGTTGTAAAACCGAAGACGCGGCCCAGAAAAAGACAACGAAGGAGACGGTCGGGGCACGTCCAAGGCCGGCAATTAGCGGCAAGTGTGGAGCGCCTTCTCTCCCAATGCCACCGTCCACACAGCTAAGGGAAAGGGACGGAGACTTCAGTATGGTCGTAGGATAAGATAAGTGAGAGATTATTCAATACTCCTCGACTTATGGAACATAAAAACCCTTACCAAATATAGACACGATACAACACATATATAAAAATATAGAAGTAGTTCAAAATGCTAGCAGGAACTCTTTTATAAACTATTGCTTGGATCAAGTCCTTTCTAATAATATTTTGAGTTGATTTCTCGCGGGTACCTTTAAAAACGTGTTTTAAACACATTGAACGGTTCGGATCATTAAAATTTAATCAAGAATGAAGAGTTTAGATGTTGATCTAATATTAGTCTAAAAAAGTGTTGGTCCATGAAGTCTTTCCCTGTATAAATATTTAACTCGAGTATTGTTTAAAAAAAAATAATATGGTGGATATGAGTGATAAATAAGACTCTCGTAATTGATAACGGTATTTGCATAAATAAAAAGGATATATTATGGAGATAAGATATTAATAAAAAAAATGTGAGATAATTTTATTTCCTTTCGAGAGACAAAATAGTATCTTGAATTTTATATCCGGAATAACTATATATATAACAAACCAGATAGTTATATTCAAAGTGATAAACAACGAACCATTTTATAACTTTCTTGTTTGTCAGGGTCAAATAATGGGTATAAAATTTGGACTCAGGATATGACAATTGGATTGTCATATCTAGGATTTGTTATCGGCTTTGAATCCTAATATGATATTCAGAGTTCAAATTTTATCTGGAGGAAAATAAAATTCGGACACTTCCACTTCCATATCCCTTTTTATTTACAAATTATTAATTACAAAAATACTATTATTAATTACGAGATACTCAATAATTATCTACCATAACCTCCTTCCTAAAAAATATTCAAACAAACCTTTTATAACTGTTTTATCCTTATATAATAAATCTCTTCTTCTAATATATCTTTCACTTTTTATATTCAGTTTATTCTTTCTATAATTTTAACCGATAACAAATGAGTCATTAACTTTTTAAAAAATAGCACTTTCATAGAAAATTGTCATGAAAAGCATTTTATAATTACGATTTGAAACTGTTATGTAATCTATATTACAAATCAAAACAGTGTGTGGTCTACTAAACATATTTTTACAACAACGATTAAGATCGTTTTTATCTAACGATTGAGGTTAATAGACAGAATAAAGAATATTCAAAGCAATGAAGAATATTCTCATATGAAAAAACTATTTCCTTCAGGAAGAGATTGTTAATAATTTGTTATAGATTACAAATGATATTTTAATTTGGTAATAATTAGGCTCATTTTGATAATAATTAGGAAGAAAATGCAATTTTAATTTGGAAGAAAATTTCCTATGCTATAAAAATGTTGGTAGATCAAAGGAAAAAAATATGTCTTTTGATCCCTTCCTATTTTGAAAACATATCTGAAAACAAAATATTTTGAAAATATTTAGTTTAAATTCCTACTCTAAAAAAAATTTCATGTTACTTAAAAGTTGGTTATCGTCGACGTCGTCAATGGCTTGTACATCATCGGAGTTGGGTATTTGGTAATTATATCCCAATTCTATCCTCAATAAATCCATAAGCTTTTATTTCCATTAATCTATATATCCTTACATTTTTTGCTAATTACGTAATTCTTTATTTAATTTGATTATTTTGTTTGACTTATTTTGAAAATATTTGTTTGAACTAGCCCGGTAACCATTTACAAAGTTGAGGCTTTGTTTTTTTCTTCACCAAAAATCATGAAAACTAAATCTTTAGAAAATTCTATTAGGATTTTTTTTCTTCATCTCTTTGTTGCATTCTGAGTTCGGTCATCACTTTTTGTTAATTTTTTATGATGATTTGTGTGCAAAAAGCTAGAAACGGGATACACATACAGCGAAGGTTGGATGCGGTTTTCGCTACACACCAATACGTTTCATTCACAACAGGGACGGATCTACACAGGGGCACGTGGGGTCACGTGCCCCCCCTCAATTTCAGAATTTTTTTTTTTTTTTTTTACAAAAAAAGGAAAACAAGAAATTAATGCTCGTTTTGTGTGAAACAAGAAATTGGTACTCCTAACATGGATGACATGTTTGTACCTCGAGGGCGAGGAAGGCGTAATGCTCCACAAATGACAAACTTGCATTATTACCGAGTTGAGGTATTCTACACTGTTATTGACATGCAACTTCAAGAACTAAATTCTCGTTTTAGCGAGGCAAGTAGCGAGTTGTTACTTTGTGTGGCATGTTTGAATCCACATGACTTGTTTTCTAGTTTTAACAAGAAAAAGTTGGTTCGTCTTGCCGAGTTTTATCCGAAAGAATTTTCTCCGGTTGAACTTATGATGCTTCATGATCAACTTGATACGTATATTTTTGACATGTGCCATAGTGATGAGTTCTCAAGGTTGAATGGACTTACTGATCTTTCTGAAAAAATGGTGGAGACAGGAAGGGATAAATTGTATCCTTTGGTTTATTTGCTCTTGACTTTAGCATTAATCTTACCGGTTGCAACTGCTACAGTCGAACGGGTATTTTCAGCCATGAACATTGTGAAGAATCGATTGCGGAACAAGATGAATGATCAATGGTTGAATGATAGCTTGGTGGTTTACATAGAGAGAGATGTTTTTGATGGACTCACCAACGAGACAATCATGGAACGCTTTCAAGCTATGAGAACTCGTCGTGGTCAACTGTGAAAGCACACATAGAGGTACTTAGTGATGGATATTTTGTTTATTATGCTTATGTTTTTGTTTTTATGTTTAGAAACTTTTAGAAGCATATATATTATAAGTTTTATCGCATGAGGTTAAAACTAGTTTTATATTGTTGTGCTTGGCTTTAAATTTGTATTTAAACTTAGTAGAAATTGTGCCCCCCCTCTAAGGAATTCCTAGATCCGTCCCTGATTCACAAACAATATATTACATATGTATATCCCACATGTGCAAAACAACGGTGACCGGAGCACAAAAGTCAAATTGATGATGAGGGCCGTATGCACGGGCTTTTGGGAGTGTCGTAAGCACCAGTAATAAGCTAGTATAGTAAACAAGTAGAGTCACATACTGTTTCTCGTAAAAATTCTAAAAAAAAGGATAATAAGAGACAGTTCAATATCATAAGAGGGCATTACAAATATGCAATTTTTTTTTTTTTTTTGGGGGGTGGGGTTTCGATGAATACTGTAACTACAACAAAGTTAAAGGTGGTCTAGGCCCACCTCCGGATAAATGGACCAAAAGGACTTGTCATTCAATCTCGTCTCGTCTTTTCAAAACCTATTTTTGTCATTATTATTTGCTTATTAAAAATATTTGTATAAACAATATACAAGATTATTGCGAATAAAATGTAATCAAAGTTGTAGAAACCCTAGTGCATATGATGTTTAATTATTAAATTGCACTCAAAATTTTTGTTTCAGAAAATAATAATAATTAGGTTGTCATTGATGATAAAAAAAGACAAGTATTATTTGCTCAAGTAGACGACTTTTTTCATCAAAAAAAAAATAATAATTGAAAAATATGAATTTTATTGAGGAAATAGAGTTTAGACTTTCCTTTTAATAATCTTTCATATTCTTTAAAAGATTACCTCATTGATTGATTAGATAACAGCTTTTTAACATGTTGTGGGCAACATCGTGATAGAGGATGGATACTTTAATTTAAAGAAACACTAATGGGAGACACAATATTCTTTTTTCTTTCTTTCTTAATTTCTAAATATTTGAATATGATTATCCTTAAAAAAAATAAGAAATTATAGATTATTGAATCCCACTGAGTTTCAAAACTTCAGCCCATGTGTCTTCATGTGGCTCTACTTTTAGGACGTTGACAAATCAACGGCATCACATTCCTTGAATAACGCCATGTTTTAAGGGGACTTGGTCATATATTATATTACTCTTTCAATATACCCATAATAGTAATTACTCCTCTTATGCATAGCACTTGCAAAATTAATTCCATCAATTTTTATAGAGTCGGTTTAATTTTATTTTTATTTTAATTAAGATGTATAATTAGTCATCCAGAGATCGATCGAAATGCGCATAAACTGTCGAACACTTTGAATTATATAAAAAGAAAATGTACATTATTATGTCAACTGTATCTCTTTTAAAATTTAAATAATATATTTTACGGTAATAATACATTCTAAAATAAGTAATTTTTATGATATGTTCAAGTTAGAACGTCTTTGATATCATATTATAAACTTCTTTATGAGTGACGTATAAAATTAAGATCTCAAAGACTAAATTAATTCAATTAAGAATTCAGTCCAAGTAAAATAAAAAATAAAAAAATAGCAAAACGCAAGAATGTAATAATTTGATGTTAAGAATAACTTTTAAAATAGAGGGTTTGTCGAATTGCATATGAATCTATCCGCCGTGTAATTACACAAAAGTTTCAATATACCTTTTTAATAGAGTAACTAAATAAATAAATAATTTACAAAACAAATAAGCTGATATGATCAACAATATTTATCTACCTATAATTACAAAACTAAAAAATAAACTCAATCCAACATCTAAACTTTTGCGATTAATAAAAGACGTGATACTTAGTTGTTAGATATAACAAGAGTGCTACATACACCTCATTTTAACACATCACTTTTACACATCACTTAAAACTAAGTCGTTTTATGTTAAGGAAGATCCAAATATGTTTTCAGCGATATGGGTCAAAAATAAATATGGTTTTTTTTTAACACAAAACTACATAGTTTTGAGTGATGTGCAAAAGTGGTGTGTCTTTAACATTTTTGTAGATATAATCTAGTTAAAAAGAAGTTATCAAAGAACGTGGTAACCTAGTTAAGAATCATAAAGAATTTCATTCAAGAATCCAAAAGACTAGTTATTGGTGTCCTATTGCAAATTCATATATTATATTACACGTGGTCGACAATCACATTTAAAATTCGAACTCCTTCTACTCTTCAACGAAAATATATAGCGGAAAAGTTTTGAATATCGATCCACAGAGAAATTAAAAAGGGTTGATGTTTCGGCGGGTATGCTTGCACGAATTCGGCGTTTAAGACGCCAATCCTTTTTAGCTTAGAGTGCTAGTATTAGGACTAAGGAGTAAGATACTACACGAGAAAAGTTGTTAAATAACGGGAAGGTGTGATCTTGCAAAACCCTTTATCCATAACCTAGCCAATAGATATTTTCTTTGCACTACTCAACTAAGAACAAAATCTTATGTTCTTGGCCGAAACTTTTTTTCAATAAAAACCATGTAACTCATAAGATGTGTTGGAATGAAGGACATTGACATAAATATTAGATGTACCAAAGGCACCTTGTGCACATCTAATCAAACGTTTAACACTAAATTCTAGTTTCAAAAAGGAAGAATAACACTAATTTTCCCACAAGTTTTGAAAATCCTAGAAGAAAATATTTTGGTTGCCTAAGTCATGAGATGAAGATCATCTCAAGACCAAACTTATAAACTTAGCCTAACATTATATAATGGAAAAACAAGTTAAGAAATAAAGACATGAACAACATCAATAAAAACTTACCTTGTATTGAAATGATGAACAATATGGAGAATACAAAGTCAAATATCTATTTCTTCAATGAAACTTAACGACGAGGTATGAAAATAGAAGAACTTACAAGAGAAAAGTAGCCAAAATCTATCTATGGAAGCATACGAGCTCTAACTTCTCTCTAGGAAACTTTAAAACTAAAAGCTAGCTAGTAAAATAACATAATGAAAGGCACCCTCAAAACTAATTGTTTTTGCCATCTAAACACCTCCAAAAAGTTCAAGGGAAGTGACATAAAGCATCCCTAATCTATGACATCATTTGGTCTTTAAGTAGAGTTTGCATGAGGCTCGAGACAATACCTAGATATCCTCAAGATGCCATCAAAAATATCCTGTCAAATTGACACGTCTATTGATAAACTATTTTTGAGTCATTCAGATATCATTTTATTTTGTCTTCCAAAATCACAAATCTATTGGTAAACCACTTTTGGGTCATCTGGATGGACTAAACTGCAACATCTCATTTTGTTTTTTGAAATCACAAGTCTACTAGTAGATCACTTTTGGGTCATCCGGATGAACTTTCTACAGAGTTTGTTCTTTCCAACTCCAACTCTCGCCCTCTCGAGATTCTTTTGATCCGTAACACTTTTCCGAGCTTAATAGATTTGATGGCATGTCTTTGAACTCCGGGACTTGATTGGAAAATTCGGGCCTCATATTAACTACACAAGACCCTCCTTTTACGTGATTAACTTACAACAAAATAAATAATATCTTGCTTGTAATATCAACTATAATATGCAATAAACTCATGCACAAATTCCATAATGGAGATGATGAGTCGATAAATATGTAATATTATGCTCTCATCAACATGCAATCGAAAAAGGCCTGCAAAGATACTAGAAAATTCAAACAGAAAACTTTACTTCATAACAATAAAAATCAAGTTAACGAAGATTCGTTACACGGTTTACTTAACTTGAAAGGAAATAAAATTATTAGAAATGAGAACCATTCAACATGTTAAAATTTAAATTCTTAAAGAATGTTTTAGAATTCACAAAAGGTGAAATTCAAAAGATATTTGTAAAGAGTATATTAAGTTATCTACTTATCAATTGTAATCTCATTGGTTCATATTTTGTCCGAGTATGGACTATAGAGTTAGGTTTAGGATAGCAACCTTGTCTTGACTAGGGGTCATTCTAGCCAGTGTTAAGACACCTAAACTTACGGATACAGAGATGTTGCAGCGAGGGGACGTATTATAGGGGTGTAGTTCAGCTGTTTGGCCATCCATCTCGACAACGAACGACTCAGATTCAATTCAGTATCTATTCGCGCAAATAGTTTAATTTGAATCTGAATCCTCCGTTGCCAAGATGAACAACCAAATGACCACTCCATACCCTTGCAGCGCGACACGCTACAGCATCCCCGGATTCGACTCTATCCCACTCCCCATAATCACCAAAGACCTAATCTACCTAAATCTGAAAAAAGGCCATTCTGAAAGACCAAACCTATAATAACAACAACAACAACATGGAGAAAACCAAACCATCAGACCTCTGCAGCATCAAGAACTTGGGACACAAACATTATCAGGACGAAACAGATAGCAACATCAGTAACTTTAGCACCGACAGTCTCATAATGTAGACCCTATTAACAGCTAGCATGAATAGCAACTTGGAAACTGTAGGAATTAATTCGAAATGCGAGCAAATAACCCGAAACACCTTGCATTAGTAAAAAAAAAAAGTGTATTCATTATGCAACTTATAAGTTTTTGTTGCCGATTTTTGTCAATTTTCTTTTCTCAACATAAGGTAATTGTACTCATTACACCTCTCAAATACACTAACCCAATGTTTACACGACTTATTTTGATGATTCAAACCGTTCATTCTTTAAGACTCAAAATGCAAATTAATCATGCAATCTAAAAAAATATGTTTGTCTTCAAAAAAATTGAACCGTTGTCATTCTTTAAGTTAATCATTTGATTTGAATTAGATATTTATTTATATCTATTTTTTTTTTTTTGCGTTAATAATTAACATATAATTGGGACCTTATAAGCAGTTCAGATGTTCAAAATGACCATTTTAAGGTTCCAATATTTAGGTTTTTATTAAAGAAAAAGTTGGAAATATACCATGTGACGACGGTGGTGCCTAGCTAGAGCATAATCCGACAGAGTCCAACGTTGTGCTGTCAATTAGAGGGCCTTGAAAATAACATAACAACTGTTTGTATGTTGTAGGAGCTGGCAATGCTAATGGTAAAAGGTCAACCACCGACAAAAGCCCCGAAAATATCACCGACGGAAAGTGTTTCGATGATTTTGATGGTACAAAATAGAGCTCTTGTACATACGCACCGACGGAATTAATTGGCGTCTCTCTCCTCTGAAAATTCATTAGGTGCTTGTGTAATATGGTCACGTGAAAGGGCCACACCCTCTGAACATATTTAATACCGAAATTTTGAAAATATTAGTAATGGGGTTTGTTTAAAATTCAGATTAACTTCATAGTTCTCATGTTCGAAACGTCTTAGATGCTATTAATTTTTATGGGATTAGACAATTTAATAGCTAAAATCTTATTAATTTAACTCAAGTTTAATTTAATTTTAACATATAAAACTCAAACAGAAAAAATAAATTATAAATAAAAAATAAAAGTTAAATTAAATAAAAGTTATGACAGTTTTTTTAATGATCTGGGCTAAAAGTATATATATGTACTTTTATTAGGTAAAATATAAACGAAAGACAGTAACATAACAAGACAAATTAAGGGGAAGTCTCCCTTTTTATCAATTAAAAGAAGCGGTGTTTAGTGTTTGTAGTACATTAACGACTAAGAGAATCTTCTAAAATATTAGTTGAGGTCTCTCTATCTATCAAAAACTTTAGGGTAGGTCATGGCAATTTACTCATAATTAATGTGGTTCTTAAAAATGGCACGTGACTATGCCCAGGATACACTAGGTAATTGGTTCTCTGCACTGTGTAGTCCACCTAATGGAATTAGGGAGGCTGTTGTGTACAAGACATAGTAGCCCTTACTTCGTGCCAAAACGACATTGTTTTGGTGTGCAAAATACCGACCGAAATTTGTTCGGTCAATATTTTATTGTTCAAGCAGTGTTTTATACGTTAAAACATTACCGTTTTGACACGCAGCAAGAACTGTGCACAATGTACAGCAGCATTCCCTGTCCCCGCCTAATGCACAGGGCTGAGTTGAGCAAAGGACAGGAGGAAGTACTATTGGGTTGGGTGCTATGGACCATGGCCAATTCATACTTTGAGGACCACAATTATGGAGACCACACAACTACGTGAAATTTCTACATTTATTTGTAGACCCTACATGATTTTATGGTAGTTAAAGACTGAATGTTCATCATATACACAGTGCCAGCGCCGACTGAAAAAGAAGTAAAGAATGAAGCTAAAACTCTATGAAGTCGGAGACCAGAGTGATGGAGTGCCGTTCAGACCGAGATAAAAGCGGTCGAGAAGCCAAAGACTATAGTTCGAGAGCCGATCGGCGATGAGGGGCGGGTAGTCTAAGGGCAACAGTGCCGATGTACGGTGGTGAGTCTGGACTATCTGGCAGTTGGTGCGGCGATGTCAAAGGGGCAAGGGCAAAGTTAGGTCTAGGAGGAGAAATAAGGTGATTGGAATTTGAAAATAATGTTTATATTTTTTTTACTAATGTTTACATTTATTTTTTATATATATTTACGAAATAAATTTTTTTTTTGTCCTACGACAAGGGTTGTCTAAACTCAGGGGTTTGCAGGGCTTACCCTCAGGCTTGGCCGAAGGGCAAGGCCCACCAGGGCATCGCCTTGGACCCCTCAAAAAACGCCCCCTTTGTTTTGGGTCTTAGTTAAAAAAAGCCCAAAATTTTTTTTTTATCTCAATTACTCTATTAAGCAAGGTCCAATTAAAAAAAAAATGCCACATTAAATATTTTGAACCTAATTGTTTGGATTAAGACGAAAAATCTCTTCAAAATCAAAACAAAAGAAAAAAAATTAGATTTGCTTCAATTTTAATAAATCTTAAATCCCACAAGAATTAGTGTTCATTCATTTTCTCTTACTTTAATTTTTTTCCCTCTTGTTTATCCCAACTATTCAAGTCGTCTAACACATGGCATGTGTAAATACGTTATGTATTTTATTTTCTATCTTAATTTTTTCGCAAATTGTAATTTGAAAAAGAATTATTAACTTAGATTTGTTTTGGCTCAAGCACTTTTTATTAAGATCTTGCGTTTTTACTATGATCTAGGGCTTAGTAGGACTTTTTATTTTTATCTTTATCTTTTCTTTTCTCAGATATTTTGCGATTTGATCGACTCTTATTCATTCAATCTTTTCATTTTCAAATTAATTTTTTATATTTTTTATTGGCCCAAAATAGTTTGATAAAATAGTTGTCATATTTAAGTAAATAGATAAATTTTAACTTTTGTGGATTTATTTGCTAACATATTCATAGTTTTTTAAAATAAGTTATTCTTCAATTAGAGACGATAACAGTTTTATAAATTTTGATAAACATTAGCAGATAACAAATTTTTATAACAAAGTTCACATTTTGTCAATTATGTGATAAAACAATATAACTATCACACAAAAAAATTGAATTTATCTCTAATAGATTAATAGACTAGGGCCCCAAAATACTCAAGGCCTTTGTAAAGACCCTAAATTTTAAATAAAAATAAATTAAAAATTAAAATTTTAATGTATGAAATCATTAATTGATTAAATTGATTTTGTGCGATTTTATTTTTAGTCATGCATTTTGTTGGACTTATGTCTATTCATGGATTTGTGTATGTGTGTGTTTGGACCTAACCCATTGGACCATTGATCCTTAAGCCCAAACCTTAGCGCATTAGCATTTCATGGAGCTTGACCCAAGCCTTGACCTAATTGGACCCCAACTTGCTTATTCAGTCCACAACCTAAACTCTTTTGACTTGATACAAAACCCATAAGATCAGTCATGTTCCACGAGACTTGCCATATGAAATCATTTTTCTCTTAATCATCATTCACCCACATGTCCCCTTCTCTAAAAATGTACATTTGTTTATCTCTAATATCTTCTTCCTCTATTGAGCACCTAATCCTTGTAGGCCACTCCTCTTTTCCCCAGCCAAACTTCCTTGCACCTCTAGTTTTGTCACAAACCTTCATTCTCAATTTCATTATGATTGAGCAAGGATTTGACATTGAAACCCTTTGCACTCCATCAAAAATCTACCGCAAAATTTTTTCCCTCCAATAATAGATCATGCAAGGCTCTCTATCATACTTAATATTTCTCTATTGTACACTATCATTTTCACCATACCCACTACGAAATTCCTGTGCTTCAGAGAATAATGAGAGTGCCATTGTTGGGGGATAAAAGTATTACAGTAGAAAGATAGAGGAGGAGGAACTTTCATTGAAATCCAATCATCCAAAATCTATCTTTAATCTTTCAATTCAAACTTCGATTATTCGATACGAAGGTAAATAAAACTCTCCCTAACCTTTAATCTATATCATTGATCGATATTTAGCTCCATGGAGCTTTGAGAAAACATAACCCAAAATCTGTAAATTGGAGATGATACTTACACCTGTGCCTTAGTTTTTGTTATACCGATGCCTTTCCTTGGAGTACTTTACAATGTTTTGAATTTTCATAGATACACCAATGTCTCATTTTTTATTATATCGGTGCCTTCTCTTTGCAGTATTTCTTTATTTTGCCTATAATATGACCTTACACCGGTGTCTTAGTTTTTGTTACATTGGTGCCTCTGTTGAAAAATGTTGATAGTCAATTTCTATCTCAAGCCCATTCAGGACATGTTATAAGACCAAATACTTATTTTAAATAAATTTAAGATTTATTTACTTTAATTTTATTTAATAAAAATAAGAAAGTACCCCCTTCTAAAAACAATGATTTACAAAAAAATTAAAATTTCATCCAAATCAAAATGTCGCCATCTCTATTTTCATACTTACCCCTTTGTCATGCCGAACGTGGATGTTACAAGACTATCTATATTTAAACACCTGCCAAGGACAAGTGGCTTGATCTTGCCCAAACCTTAATGAAGCCTACTTTGGTTTTGCTTAACATGACTTGCTAAGCACCCAATTTGGAACTAAAGCACAAGCTCAGGTAATCAGATTAGAGAAGAGAATATTTTAGTGAACCCTGCCCTTTAGTTTAGCTAACAGCCCTGATCTGGGAACAATAAACCATATGGAATATGTTCAAATAACTGGGACCCTTCCCAAACCCCACTCATCACCACCTAACAAGCTATGCGCTACAATGATGGTTTTAGGATTTTAGCATTGTTTAGGCTTACACATCTATAAGCTAGACTTGGACAGAAAAATATTACCAAACCAAACCAAACTGAGCCTTATGTCCCAAATCAATTGGGGTCGGCTACATGAATCCTTTTCCTCCAAAGAGTTCTGTCAAGTGCTGCTTGCTCACTTAGCCCTAGTAGACTTAAATCCTTGCGCACTACCGCATCTAATGTCAATTTGGGTCTTCCCCACCCCGGAGCATTGCTATGCAAAGCTATCCTATCCGCTCTCTTAACTATTGCATCCGTAAGTCTACGATAGACATGCCCAAACCACCTAAGCCTATTTTCCCTCAACTTCTCGTCTATAGGTGCTACGCCTACCATCTCACGGACTGTTTCATTTCTAATCTTATCTCGTCTAGTCTTACCACACATCCACCTCAACATTCTCATTTCCGCTGCACTCATCTTGGTCACCTGTTGTTTCTTCATAGGCCAGTATTCTGTCCCGTAAAGCATCGCTGGTCTTATAGCAGTTCTATAGAATTTTCCCTTCAACTTTGTGGGTACCCTCTTGTCGCACAGTATGCCAGTAGCACTTCTATAGAACTAATTTAAAATATTAAAAACAAAAAAGGTAAAAAACCCTGAAACTAATTTAACTGAAGGTGATAGGAGAGATTCATATATTTCAATTTGTTATTTGTGAACTGTGAGTAACAAACAGATAAAAGCAAGAGGGGAAAACACTTCCATCTCAAGCACATATTCAGTGAAGATCATCACAATTCCAAAAGAAACTTACAACACTTCTCAAACCAAATTCAGCCGCAGTCAAAGCAATCGGCAAATGCATGAGCACAGACATATGGACACAGAAGGGTGGATCCAGAAAGCATGAGACCAGCTAAGATGAACTTCAGAGACTAGTATCATGAGATAATGTTATAAAACCACCCTACATAGCCAAACCTTTTTATCCAACAACAAAACATAATTAGAAAACATACATTTTCTCAACAAACATATATGAATCTAAAAAATGCACCACATAAGGAGACAACATTATAAAAACAGATGATGACAAGAATAGACATGAATGTCAAAGGAAGCCCTGCAGAATTTGTCACAATCTGGCAGTGGTGAAAGCTTAAATCTGCAGAAAATTAAGTTTGCTACTAAAGACATGACCAGACAATGTGCTTGTTCTGGACACAAGGTTGGGCGTTTATGAAGAGAAGTAAAACAAGAAAATTAAGACATGAAATGGATTTTATTTCTAATTCTAATTCTAATGTTGCCAGCAGTATAACTGAACCAAGCATGGACAGTAAATAATCAGAGCTCTATAATGGCACTCTTAACTGATTAAAATCATACCACTCATTGTTGAAACAAGATACACACAAAACTCGGAGAAGATCAGAAAGACCGTCGCATACCCTTCCTTGGCTTCTTCACAAAACTCAATCGAATTTGTTTAAGGCGTCTCCTCTTCCTTGCCATTTTCTCTGGAAATGTCTCCCGTTTCTTCTCTTTCTTCAGAACAACAGGTTTCTTTGCAAATCTGGGATCCAACTTGTACGGTTTGGGTGTTACTGGAACCCCATTGCTTTCAGCTTCCTTAAACAAAGCATTCGCCTTATCCACACGGCCATGAGCAACCAATTTTCCCATCAACAAATCATATGTCTTAATCCCAGGACTACAGTTATCATCCTTCATCTTTGCAAAAACATTCATAGCATGATCAATTCTCTCTATTCCACACAAAATTTTAAGGAACTCATAATACGCCTTCTTATCAAGAGCTTCCCCAAATCCAGCTGATTTCATCCGATCAATCATCTCATCTCCCTCTCCAGTCCTTGCAGCCTGATATAAGCTCTTAATTAGAACAAGAAACGTCGTCTCATCTGGATAACATCCCCACTCACTCATTCTATAAAACAAATTCATTGCATCTTCCGTCTTACGAATTTTGCACAGGTTAGTAATGAACACATTGAATGTTTCCACATTGCGAGGAACACCTGCAACATCCATATCAACCAACACCTTTTCTGCTTCTGACTGAAGCCGAAAGGGGTCTTTTTTCCTACAAAGCTTACATGCACAATCAAGAATGGCATTATAGGCCACAACACCAATCTCAAACCCTCCTCTATACATCTCCCCTGCCAACCTTCTCGCCTCCTCAAGCTTCCCATCAACACACCACCCCTTAATTAGCACATCACATATGAATTCATCAGGGAAAAACTCATTTGCCAAACCCTTCACCATTTTCTCAGCATAGCTTGCAAACCCATGATCACATAATTTAGTAACAATCAACTTCAATGACTCCCTATTACGAGAAAACCCATAATCCTTCTCCATTTTTCCGAAGAACGAGACTACCTGCACAGACAGACAGATTCTAATTTGTACAGAAAAACTTTAACATGTAACCAAAAAAAAATGAGCGTATACAATCATACCAACACAAAATCTGAAAATCATCACAGATTTATATGAATACATACTGGGAAAAATTGAGAAAACAAATATCACAGTGAAACTTTAATATTTGGGCAATCCTTGAAAAAATGTCTTTCAAAATGGCCATCCTTGATTACCTGAGTTGGTCTGCCTGCCCGAACAAGCCGGTCGACGGCCGATTCTAGGGTTTTAGCCTCGGAAACGCCGCGGCTGTTGATCAGGACGTCGTGGGTGGCCTTGAAGTCCTTGCGGCGGCCCAAATAATCCACGAAGTAGGAAAATGTCTCGTCATTGGGCTTGAAATCGGGCCTTTTGGAGACCCATTTGTGAAACCCTAAGACTGTGCGGCCAGCGTCAGGGGAGAGATTGAGGGTTTGGAGGATTAGGGAAGGGGTTAGGCTGACGTGAGAGAAGTTGAGATCGAGTCGTTGGGTTACAGACAGAGAATCTGCATTTGGGTCTTTGAGGAGCTCAGAAGAGAGAGATTGGGCGATCTCTTGTTCATCTGGGTTGGGCTCGGGGTTAGCCGAGAAGTGTCTGGAGGACAGAGAGAAGGGTAGAGAGAGAGAGTAGCTTGTGGGAAAGTGGTGATGCGGTGGTTGCGGTTGTAGAGGAGAGAAAAAGGAGGGTTTAGGGAGAGAGGGGTGAGGATGGAGAAGGCGATGGGTTGGTTGTTCTATTGATGCTGCGGATGAAGAAAAGGAGCGGAGGAAGAGTACTCGCAGCTGCTGAGTCGTCAATGGCGTCGGAGGTCGCCGCATTTTCATGTAAGTTTAGAGAAAAAGAGAGGCTAGTGAAGCGAGTCTGCTTGTTGCGCTGGTTTTGCTGCCATCAAATCACGGTTCAGTGGCTTTGACAAGAATAATGCCTGAAATGCCCTAAAGTTTCTTCAAATTTACTTACTGTGTATGCGGCCACGATATCGGACTTAATTACCCCTGTTGAAGGGGACATATTCTTCCGTGGAACCTTGGTATTTCCGTAATTTAGTCTTCAGTGACAAGGTACCACAAAGAAGTGGATATGATTTGGATGATGTGGCTACTGGTAAAGATAGGAAGGGCACTGCAACATTCGGCAAAATCTCTATCACCCATCGGCGGGATCCCCAATTCTTGACGGAAAACACCAACGCCGGCGACCCAGAGAGGTATTGGCGTTGCTGAATTTTCATTCACATTCCGAATATTTTACATGCCCAGTGTATGTTTTACATCTTGCCCAAGAAATCGTTCGACTCCCCGCAGGCTTGCTTGCGTATAGCAATTCCCTTCATGGTATTGTCTAGTAGTTTTCTGCTTTCTTTTAGTATGTCTATGGCACTTGAAGCTAAAATTAACACCGTGTCTTTGGCGGGTTGTTTTGTGCTTCATGTTGTTAGGGCCCAATGCAGTCTCACATCGGAGGGAAGAGCCCTGGTAGTGTGTTTATAAGCCCCTGGGCACCCTCCCCTCTTGAGCTAGCTTTTGGGGGTGAGTTCTACCCAGTGGTTCATATCAGTTGGTATCAGAGCCAACCCACACCCGTCCAGCCGCCACGGGGAAGTCGGTGGTGTCAAACTTGCACCTGCCGCCGTGGGCGTCGGCTCAGACGGGGTGGGCTATGTTAGGGCCCAATGTAGTCTCACATCGGAGGGAAGAGCCCCTGGTAGTGGGTGTATAAGCCCCTGGGCACCCTCCCCTCTTGAGCTAGCTTTTGGGGGTGAGTTCTACCCAGTGGTTCGTAACACATGTGTATCAGCACTTATTTTTACCCATTGAATGCGTGGCTGAAACATTTAAGTCATTTGCTTGTTAAGTGTCAGGAGATATTGGTTTAGCAACTGAAATTGGAATATCTGCAAATTGAACTTCATTGAAACTACGGGTCTACAAGTGTCCCTATGCCTTAAAAATGTATACAAGAGGCTGGGACGCACACGAGCAAGTCGAGTTTAGTACGTGTAGAGAGCGTGTGAGTGTATCACGCATTCAAACTTTTTTTTGTTCTTGTATCTTCCAAACCAACTGCTGGATCCATCTATTTTTGCATAACAAATCTCAAATGGATTTGGATCCTCTACAGTCCCGATAAGGAACTGGGCAGTCCAATCTGGATGGTCCAGTCCGCTCATTTGTGGATGCATTCAATCATGAGGACCGTTTATTTCTTACAGCTTGTTGAGAACAGTAATCACGCCAACAATTATGTTGATCTGATATCATTTGATATGCTTTCGGAACATATCTATATTGACAAAAAACTGGTTCCAGTCCAGTTTATGCATTTTTTTCAACACAAATGTGTGCCAAAAACATATCAAGTGATATCCGATCAATATGTTTTTTGGCATGAATTCACGGCGAGGTTTAATGAACAATCCTGATCATAAAAGTGGGTGGTGGGAAGGGCACACAAATGGGCGGATTGGACTTCTGTTATTCGATTGGTAGAAATCCAAAATATAATATCTATTATGCAGTTTGATTTTGATGGGATGGCTTTCAACTCCAGTGAACTTGAACAGTGAAATGTCCAAAAGACGAGCTCCACGAAATGCTTAGGCTTGGTTAATTATGCACTTTGTGATGATCTCATGTTAAAGCAGGATGATAATTTGAAAAGACATTGTTAGCAACTAAATCAAATAGGCATGTTTGATTCTAGACTTTGAAGCACCGATACTTTTCCAGAGGTCGAGTAGCAGTCGGACACTTTTCGGTCGCTGACGCTCTCCGGACATGTGTCCGACACTTACATTTAAAGTGTTCTTTTTTCCTTAGGCTTTTTCAGTTGTACACTTTGTGGATACTCTAAAAAATGCCCTGGACACTCTTGGGACACTTGCAAGACTGTACGGACACTTGCAGGACACATTGTGTTAAAAAGAAATTGCAGGCTCTAGTTAAAGCTTTATGAAGTCTTCCTTTTTTGTGCAAGATGATGGTTTATTCATTATAAAGATATGTGTGTGTGATTAAATGCGTTCAACTAAATTAAAGTCTCTTATGCTTTTTTGCAGTACACAGCCTTCCAAAATGTTGTCTTTGCAAAATTCACCTTCAATCCATCAGACATGGTTGTCAAATGCATCTACGCAGGTTCTCGCTTCTATGTCTATTCAGTCGTTGCTATATTTTTTGAGCTTTCTAAATTAGTGCTTCTTTCTTCTATGTACGCAGATAGATTTCATGCCTCTGCCATGGATGTATAGGCAGGGGCCGTTTCAAAGAGGCATGTCCTTTATTGTTAGGTCAGAGCAAATATCTGCTGCTCCTACATCATCTCATCAAGGTGGACCACTACTTAAAACTGTATCCGTTTTGGATGTTGTTCATCATCATTGGATATGTTATTTGTATGAATGCGGAATTCAGTATGAGTAATTTATCTTGTCCACTAGCTTAGAAATTTGATCGCAGTATGGTTGGACAGCTCTGCTAACAGAGTTTCTGCTCGATTTACATTCTAGTTAGGCATTGTTTGAAGAGGAATGAAAAGAATAACGCTTATTGACCTTTATTTAATTTTGGACTTTTAGAGATCCAGGGTTCATGGGGTGTTACAGCAGCCAGCTGCTTTCCAATAAATAGGGTTGAGGTTCTAAAGTTGATGGATCATCTTGTGGGCATGTACCACAATGTCACTCTCATGATACTCACAATTGTACTGCTCATATCAGTCTTCTAATGAGGCAAAAAAGCAGTTTGTTAATAGATATCGGTAATGTATGTTTTACTTCTCATCATAGAACATTGTGCATTTGTGGCATGTTTGCATGGATTCATACCTGTGCCCTTACGCGTGCATATTGTTCATTAATCGGGTATGAGTCAACACGGAAACAAATTTCCTTGTCCTTCTCAACATGCCTCTGCTTAATCTAACCAAATTACTATAAGAAGATTATCTCCTCACAGATAGACATGGGAGGCGTCAACTGCTAGCCATGGGGACAACCCTTGCCCCTTGGGTTTTGCTGTCTGACCAGAAATACGCATCATGTAAGTGGTATTTTTTTCAATGCTTAGAGCCTTAGACAATGTTTGTCTTTAATCTTCATTGTTTGCAAAGCATAAAGTTTACGTTGTTTTCTTCTTTTGGTATACATTTTGAGTAACCACCATTAAAAGAGTGCCTGCCAATTATGTAGTGCTTTAATTTCTGTAATAATGATGGCTGATATCCTAAGACTGAACCCTTGATGGCTCAGTTGCTGTAGAAAATAAGAAAGGATTCCTGGGAGTCACGGACAAGAAGGATGGTTACTCATTTCTCTATCCCTTTGGTTGGCAGGTTTGCAGAGCTAGTTTTTACACTTCACTGTGTGATGTCAATAACCTCTTTGTGGTGTTTATTGCACTGAACAACCCCACACTTTCACCAAAATCTTACTTTGCTCCCCCAATTGTTGATTGGGAAAGTCAAGTGACAAGCCCGCACTTTAGGTCAAGTTGCAATGCCACCCTCCCATCCACATGGCATTGATGAGGCTGATGGAAATGGTAATATGAGTCCCCATTTGACGTCATTTTGAGGATCTATTTGTAAAACAGAACATCATTCTTCAACAATTCTCTGTCTTCTTTCATCAATAACCATTAACTAGGAAGAGAGGGACGCAGGGAGGGAGGGAGGGAGCGCGCTCACGTGGTCTTCACATGAGGAATCCATGCCAGAAGGATGGAAGGGTGGCATTCAACTTGACCTGAAGTTTGAGGCTTGATGATTAGCACAACGAAAAGTCAAGTGACTAAAGTGGGATTTTTGTGACATTCAACTCCTTGGTTTGTGCATGTAATGTTTCAGTGCAACTTAAAATCCTTGATCATATGGCGTCTTCTGCCTTTGTGCTTTAACTTTCAATTTTTTATTGTGTGAGGCAGGAAGTAGTCATTGATAGACAATACCTCCATTGTTGATTGGGAAAGTCAGTTGTCAAAATCTTACCTTGCTCCCTTCATTGTTGATTGGGAAAGTCAATTGACAACCCCACATTTTAGGTCAAGTTGCAATGCCACCCTCCCATCCTCCTGGCATCGATAAGGCTGACGTAAATGGTAACGTGAGTCCCCACTTGACCTCATTTTGAAGGTCTGTGTGTAAAACAGGACGTCTTTCTTCCACAATGGCATGTGCCCTTTTATAAATAACCATGAAAAAAGATAGACAGATAATAAATAAATAGAGAGAGATAGACAGAGATGGCAGGATGACATTCAACTTGACCTGAAGTTTGAGGCTATGATGATTAATCACAACTAAAACTCAAGGGACTAAAGTGGGATTTTTGTGACACTCAACTACTTGGTTTCTGGACATAATGTTTCAGTGCAAGTTCATATCCTTGATGATATGGTGTTTTGTACCTTTGTGCTTTAATTTTTTATTTTTTATTGTATGAGGCAGGAAGTAGTCATTGATGGACAAGACAAGGTACTTAAAGATGTGATTGAACCATTAGAAAATGTCAGTGTAACTGTGTTTCCAACCAGCAAACAGGACATCCGAGACCTTGGGCCTCCACAAGAGGTTTGTGCATAATCATGATGTTCTCAAACAGTTGAACTATAAATTAGTTGACCCAATAGTTTTTCTTTCTTGCTCTTTTTCTGTTCTTTCTTTTGTCTTTTCATGCTTTTATTTCCTTTCCCCTTCAATTAGTACTAATATGGAGGTGATCTTTTGATTGTTTATTGGTCTCAGGTTGCAGAAACTCTAATAAAAAAAGTTCTAGCACCGCCTTCCCAGAAAACTAAGCTTGTTGAGGCAACAGAGGTTAGGTATCTGTATCTTCTATTTTACTAGAACATTCATCTGTGTTCATGGCGCATGTCCAATTACCATTATTTTCTACTGTGCAAAATTTGGAAAAGGAAACTTATGTGCTCTAATCTTTTGCCCCAATAAAGTGAAGGTTCATTCTTGCAATCCTCCTACTTTTCGAAACATCGCTTGGTTTTCCATTGCCTAGGGTGCTTTATAGCATTGTTCCACTTTATCACTTGTACTCAATCAGATAGATAGAGAGGTTGTGCAGAGTTACCCCGGTGCTTTGGTTCTTGTAGCAAAGTCGTGTACTGGGAATTGGAAGATCTAAGTTCCACGTCTTGCCTACCAAAAGTTGTTGGCCAGAAAAAAGAGATCTTTCAACAGTGTTCCTTGGAAATTGTTTTAGGGCTCTCAGTTTTTTGTTCTTTCTTCCTTTCTTTGTTTTATTGTTTTCCCTTTTTGACAAGTATGCTGCAATACCTCCTCCCACACGTGGGGAAACGCTGCGTCCTTCAAGCCCTTCTCAAATGCCACTGCTTTTTTAGAACTGTTCTGCTCATTAAGAATAATACTTGTGGAATCTGTAATATTACTTTCTATTTAGTATTGTTATCTTTGTTGAACTTTTAACTTTACAAATTAATTACTTGCAGTGTTACCTAATATAGATCTTACCATGTTTAATGGTGCACCAAGGAACCAAGCTCATCAAGATAAGGTGGCCAACGAAAATGCTAGTAAGCTAAATATTGTCGAATCAAAGATTGTCGAGCTGGAACTCGGGCTCAAGAGAGAAGAGAGAAAAGGGAAGGAGATTAAGGTCGCTGCTTTCAAGGAGGGCTACGAAAATACCGGTAAGGAATACATGAGGCAAATGGATGAGCTGATGGACGACATCTATCAGCAAGGCTAGACCTCAGTGGCTCGACAACTATCTTCTCAGTGTCAATTTACTCCTTCAAATGCCCTTGGTGACCATCTTTTCTAAAAACTCCTAGAATTGCTTACAACTGGTGGTCAAGTGGCCCTTGGCTCGAGGGTAGGAGCACCTTATACGGGGATTCTTGACATTTGGATCCCCTCTCAATGCCTTCAGAGGCCAACGGAAATGGCTCGTTTTCAATCTTCTGTGGAAGGATGTAGATCGGCACTAGCAAAACAATTGAAATTGCCACAAACTCGTGAAGCTGAGGCCCCCTCTTCTCCCCAGTACAGATGGCATTGACTCCCTTCTTCCATTTCCTAAATTTCCATTGCCTTGGTTCGGCTTTGGTGTTGACCTGTTCTGACAATGTTCTCTCCTATCGAGCTTCCTCAAGCTGGCAGTGTTTGTTGATTTGGCACATCAAGTCATCCATGTCCGATGGGTTGGACAACACAAGATCCTCAAAGATTCGACTCTTACGATCCACAAGATCCTTGAATTTCATTATACAGCTCTGAGTACTGGGCTGCATACTACCGAAGGGTCTCATCGCTGATTTTGGTAGGTCAAGCAAGCCATCGATCTCTTTCCCCTGCCTTGTACTCACAATGAACAAGCCAATAAGGCGAGGGATAACTCTTTGAATGAAGAAATAGAAGCCTTTGGCAATTTATCAAACCATAGAAGGTCGAGCTCACCCAAACTAGAAAGGAAAAGCTTGCACATCAAGGCATCGTCTCAGCTGTAAAGAGACATCATTTGGCGGAAATACACCAAATGATTATATGCATCTGTCTTTGGGTCTTACTTTTGGAATTTCGATGGGTAGAACCCGCGAGGGGACTTCATCTTCTCAATCTCTTTGGAAAAGGGGGAGGAGATAAGTTGTTCATGTACTATGCCAGAGGAAGACCTCGTCGGCCGAGTCGCTAATTCGGTCAATCTCCTCTATTTGTTATCCAGTTTCTCCCTCAAGTCAACTTGGTCATCCTGATGTCCTCTAAGGGGAGAACGTTCCCTCTGCCTCTCTGGTCTAGGAGACCTCTCCCTGTGTCGGTCATGCTCCTACCGTCCCTTTTCACGTTTTCGTTCATTGCTTAGCCTATGAAGTTCCATCTGGCTTTTTTGCGTGGCCGTGTGACAAGCATAAATGGAGAGAGAGTTGGCCACCGATGGTTCTCCCAATTGCAATAATGCTGGAATGCGGGCGTGTTCATGACACTCGTCGCTAAGACGCCAATTTGGCACGGGGCTTTGCTGCTCCGCGACGCCGTGTTCATCCAATATGTCCTTTACTGAGATCCTATTCTCAGTCTGGTGTCACTTTAGAGTTGGCAACCAGTGGCGACGGCTGTGATGAGAGCTAGAACGAGATCCGCCGCCAGATCGTTGAGAGTGGACCTCTGTCCTGAGTCTGGCTACCTCCTCTTGAATTGTCAGGATGAGCCTATCCTTCTCGTTCATTCTAGCCTCCAACTTCTCGATATAGGCTCTGGAGTTTTGATCCATGGTGGTGGTGTCCCACAACGGTACTAGGTTGCGAGACCCATTGGCAACATGTTGTGGATTCACCACATCCTTGTCACGAGCAACGTTGGATCGACCATCACTATCGCCTAGCGCAACATTGAGAGTTGCTGAAGAGAGATTCGGATTTATGGGTTTTGTGAGGAAGGTGAAGAAATCGAGACGAGAGAACTCCAACTGTGGTTGCCAATTGTGGAGTTCTTTAATCCATGCGTCGCTTCCACTTCCTCGAACTAAGTGCTCCAAGACCTTTCACCTAAATTCTTCAAGAGCCAACAATAGTTAGTGCTTATTGGCTGGAGTTCAGTCAGGTAGCACTCTGATACCTAAGTCAGTACGTGAAAGAGATGAAAGCAAACGAAAGTACTGATTAGGGTTTAGAGAGTGTGTACCGTACTTCCTTAGGTGATGCTCTACTTATACTTGGCCTGACTTGAGCACCAAGCCAAAGCATGCATGTGCGAAGCACGCTTCCCAATGATCATGACTCATAATCAAGTTCTGTTATGACATCTCCCCATGACATACCGACATACAACTCGGATGCCACGTGTCATTGCCGAAACACTTGTCCGCCTGGTGGACTCTAGTCTATACCACATGTGACGAGTCGGTCCAACCCAAACGATGCGCGCCCATGGACTGGGCATGTTGCGCAGTGTATTGCAGGCCTGGTCAGGCGTCGGTCCGGCCCAATATGTTGTAGAATGGTTGGACTTGGTCTCATTCTGGCCCCTCTGCTCAACGATGGTCCAGCCCAATTAGTCTTTAACGATTCGACCCACTACAGTGATGTTAGGTTCAACAAGTTATGGGCTAATGATCTACTTGGAGACTCTCTCTCTCTCTCTCTCACTATCTGTCTATCTATCTATCTATCTATATATTTTGGGTTAAATGGGTCTCTAAAGTCATGAACCTTCTTTTGTCAAGACACACTCTCGTGCTAACTAGAACCTTATGCTTCCCCTTTTCGAGCATTCAAGCCAGCATGTTTCCAGTAGTATGAACCCCAAACTGCTATTGTATAATTAACAGCAGGACTGGTCAAATGTTGTCTAAGTGAGGATAGAACAGAAACTGCTCCTTCCTATGTATTTTACAGTAGTGTGCTTGTAGGGAAAAAGCAAAACGTAAAGTCTATATTACTGATTCTGCTTTTTCCCATGATCCCTTATTCGTTCTTTTGCTGTTGAAGTGTTAATGTTTATCTGTATGTTCTTGGTTGAAGTAATGAAATCTTGACAAATTTTGCTTGTCATAAACAGCATGATGTAGATGGGAAAGCTTATTACACATTTGAATTTATTGCTCAAGCTCCAAACTATACACGCCATGCTCTCAGTACAATCTGTATTGGCAATGGTATGGAACTTATCTTCAGTAAGGTTAAATTTTTATGTGCATTGCAAATGAATACTTAAACCGTGGGTTATCGCACACTATAAGGGCCTGTTTGTTTCTCTAGATTCGAGCATCGGGATTGGACTAGAAAACCAAGGGGAGAGAGCATATCCTATGATTGGTTGGCCCTTTTGCCGTCATGTTTAAATGTCCGTCTTCCCCCTCAGAAACATAGGATATTTATGTGGGGTAATCCCTCACTGTTAGTCCTATGGGCCTGTTTGTTAGCTGGACTAAATGTTGGGATAAGCTATCCATCCTTGTTATATATCCGGACCCATTCTTGTCCGGTCCTTTATTTGGTTGGCGGACAAAACCACGGACTATGTATCCCCCAGACTAAATTTGACCTCTCCCACATGTTTCCATACTTGAGTCCCCCTTATATTCGACTTCTATTTGCAAAAATACCAATATTAATTACAGAAATACCGCTATTATTAACGAAAATGCCATTAGTCGTCTATTTCCCCCTTAACAAAACAAGCCCATTAGCACTATATAATTGATCGCCGCTGACCTCGTTTGATACGTGTGATAGGTTGAAAGGGATTGGTAGTAAGGAGGCGATTAAGATTAGGATTGGTACCGAGAAGAGATTAACAGTGAAGTTGGTTGGAGGTGGGACTGTGTACAAGTTGTTATAACAATGTTTGTTTTAGTTAAAAAGTGAAACAAGATTAACGTAATAACGTGTGGACAAGAGAGTTAAGGGGCTGATTGGATTATGAAAGACACCCCAATGGGCTTGCCAAATCATTCCACTTTGGGGATTCCTCAAAAATTGCAATCAAACACTGGATTAATAGGCCCGGGAGATTCACAGTCCAATCATCAAACATGGCCTCTATGTAATATCACTAAGAAGAAATGTTAGTAAAACAATTATCCACTATTTTATTCTTTCTCCAATTAGACTTTATGTCACCAAACAAAACCCTATTCTTCCCCTTCTATAATATACCCCTCCTATTATATATCTCTAAAATTTATCCCACTAACAAGCTGCCAATATGGACCCTGATGCTGTTATGTATTTTTTATGAAGAACATGTGAAGTATTCATTGCAGTTTTCTCACTAACTTCATAATATGAACTCGTGTTTTTACACCTAGCACCATTTTCGTGTAGGGAAGTTTTACACATTGACAACGGGGGCCAATGAGCGGAGGTGGGGGAAGATGAAAGACAAATTGCTAACAGTTGTCGATTCCTTCAAAATTGTTAATGTCTGAGTTAGTATCTGCATTCTGCTTTGTCTTCTTAATTGTTGAAGGTGAAGTTTTGGCTCCTAGTAATTGTTTCACACAGTTTCTAATGCTACAGGCACAGTAGAGGCCAACTTATCTATATAGATGAGAGAATTTTTTGTATCCGTATTACTTATCATATACTATTGAATATGCTAATCATTCTTTGTTTTCATTTATGTTCCTGTAATTTTCTCTAACTGAGTGGTTCATGGCTTCTCATTGATTACTTGGGAAAATAGCTGAAAATCCACATTGTACAGAATTACAAGAGACTGTCTTGGGGGTTGTTTTGTGATTTTGCTAATAATCTCGGATTAGAAAAGCAATAAGGATGTACCTTTGCCCTCTTGTATACTCCATTTTTTGGTCTTGAGTGAGCGAGACCTTGTGTGCATTTGAAATCCGTCCACTAATGAGAATCATAACTATAGAGCTGTTCACAGCTAATTTTTTTTTTTGGTACTTCGGAAAAAATAACAGTTATTGGTAGTTAAATATTTCATTGGGGCAAAGAAATAATACTTGAAAAAAATAGGGGTGATCTGCAGGGAATTCGATCCTTATGGGCAGTTGCATAACCATGTCCAAATAATAGTGGGGATCGAAGAAGGAAAACAAATGAGATTTTAGAAAAAAAATGCGGGAAAGGCGAGCAACAAAAGACCGTAGGAGTGGTTACCATAAGCAGTTGCAGCTTATGAATTTAAATACCGAAAGACATTGAAGAAGAAGGGACGATTGGCAACATGTTTCTTTCTTACATAACGAGAGGCAGTCGAGAATGTTATCTCAAAAGAATCACCAACGATGAAAGAACAATATAAGTAAGACGAAATCGAATGATTGATTACGAGATAGACAATGAGACAAAGCCACAAAGGGAGAGCACCTCAACAATTCACTTTGAGATTAGAAAAACACTAAATTTGTTACATAATTCGTAATTGTTTAGTTTGTGTCATTAGAAGTAGTAGTTAAATCTTCCTACTAACGGATGTTAGTAATTAAACTAACTAAAGTCTGAATTGATAGTTTAGGGACTAAGTAATTAGGGATATTTTAAAAGTTTTTGGCATAGTTTAGGGACAAAATAAACATTTTACTCTATTTTAAATATCTAATTTATAAATGATAGCCGATCATAATTCAAAATGTCTAACTAACATGTGACTGCAAATCGGATCATATGATATTATTACTACAATTTGACAAGATCCTAAATATGAATTTAATTTGTACGGAATAAGTAGAGAAATGTGTGGTTGCCGATCAAAAAAACAAAAGAGAAGGGTGTGGGTGATTTTTAAACAAAATGAGGAATCTCTTATTAGAAGTTTTCTATATATATATATATATATATATATATGCGGAGAATTCTCCTAGCAACAAGTGCCATCACCAGAATTTTCAAGTAAATATATAATTTAACTATTTTGAAATCTAATTGGTACAAATAAGAATATAATTTAGAAAAAAAAACCTATTAGTTGGCACATTTTGAAATTTATTGGATGGCTCAATTTTTGGATAAGAAAATAGAATGCTCTCTTTCTAATATATATTTTTGGGTTATGAAAACTAAATTCGAATTTATTATAATACGGTTTTTCTATCCTCTATTATCAACATTTGTTAGCCAATCTTTAGCTTAATACGGTTATGGGACATATTTTAGTAAACAAATCATATTCTAATGGGATCGGCTAATCCTTAAAATTTTAAATTATATAAATTAGAATATAATTGGAGATCAATGAGGAGATATAAAAATTTAGTAATTTAACAGTCAATTACGTAATATAAACCAATAAGATTGTAATTCATAGATAGATAACTTGAGGTACTATTCACAAATCTCTTTTCATTTTCAAATTTCATAAATTCTAAAATACTTTTTAAGAATTCGAATTTCAACATTTTAACATGATGGTAATTTTAAATTATAATACCCCGACCTGATTTAATTATTTAAAATTAAAAATAGCACGGATAATTACGATTATCGCATAATTTATTTTGATTTTATTATTTACGATTTAGAAAATTCAATTTCGGGACGTACGATCATTATAAACGTTAAATTTTAGGATGTTTTGAGATGTCGGCCTAACAACGAACAATCACATGAGAATTTCGAGCACGCCATGATAATCTTCGTATTTTTCTGAGTTCCCCGGTCTATTTTTACATTTTTCAAAAAAATCGGTACCAGAACAGTTTCTTGGGATCGCGTAGCAATTTGCGCTCGCGCACGCGATCGAACCCTTGACCAATGAAAATCTATATAGTTCAAATCATAATCTCCTTTTTCGTTAAATCATGGGGAGTGTTTCCCTCATTTAATTATTAAACCTATAATCTATATATGTATTTTTTGCTATTTTCCTTTTCTTTCCAATTTATATTTTATGCATACATAAATATGAAAGCATGCATTATGTTGGCATTCTCCCTCCTCCTCATTTCTCCCTCACGTCCCTCTCTCTCTCTCTCTCTCTCCCCAACTCTTCTTCTTCTACTTCTACTTCTTTTATTTAAATTTTTCCTTCATCACCACCTTCTACCACTACACCACCACCACCTCTACATCACCATCTAGACTAGGACACATCGGAGTCCCGTCTAGACCGCCGCATTCGCAGCCCAAGCCACCATTTTTGCCCACAAAGTTTTCCGGTAAGAAAAGAGGTATAAACACATATTTTTATGTAAGTTTGAGTTGTTAGATCTTAATTTTTTAAATAGTTTAATCTAGATTTTATTATTTGAAATAATAGTCGGACACTTAGTCTTCGAAATAGACGGAATGGATCGACCATTAAACCCTTGGAACCCATAGAAATCGTGTTACGAAAGTCACTCACGTACTTGAGAAAACTGTTTCTTTTTTCAGATTTTCTCAGATTTTTTTGTCAACTTCAGAGACTTAGATCTTGATGTTTTGGTGCTCAAATTACATTTTGCAAACGACGATAATTTAACATAAACATTTTATCTTAAACATAGACTGAATGGATTTGCTCTATGAAATTTTAAACTCATTAAAATCATCCTACGAAAACAACTCGCGGCCTTGATTTACACTGTTTTGCAGCTTTTTTGTCAACTTCGGGCCCTTGGATCTTGATGTTCGGACGGTCAAAATTCGTTTCTTAAAATATGAAAGTTGTAGACAAATATCAAGTCTTTAACTTTGATAGATTAGATTTTCCTCGAGACCTACGTAGCTCACAAAAAATGACCCCCAAGTTGCAACAAAAAACAGTCTTATTTTTGGAGTTTTTCTCTCTAAAAACCCAACTCATGTACCCACTTAAATCGCCACATCCGTTAGTCAAATTGTGAAATTGACTATGCTATAATGAAATTAGAGTTAAATAATATGCGGACCAAGTCTTGGTCCCGAATTTCGGAGACTGAAGAGTATAATTACCAAAACACCATTATTACTAGTTTTCTAGCCTATTGACACTAAAATCACCACACGAACAGACCAACCACAAAATTAGACTTTGAATGTGAATAAGGACTGAAAATAATATGGGTCCGGCCTCGGTTATATTTTTGGACAGCCAGTAGCAAAATTACAAAAATGCCCTTTTACGGTTTAAGTAACTGGCGACTAAACCAATCAAACATGAGTCACTCGAGCTCTAATATATACGAATGAGACTAATGACTAACTAATAAAATTGATCCAAATCCCGAGAAAGCTCCCGGGGCCACTTGTTAAATTGGGTAAAATAACCACTTGGCCTTAGAAGTCAAATTACGCTTTGTGTCCTTACGAATCAATGAGTCCAAACGATTATATGATTCGAGTCATTAAGTTAGTATATACTTCTAAGAGTTGTTGGCAATAAGTACTTTTTATTTTATGATAGATCCGAAAATTTGAGATCATCGGGCCGAATTAATAAGGAAGTACGGGTTAATTTCAAGTGAGTCTTGCATATGACTTGCTTACTTGCATTCTACAATAAAAGCAAACGATTTATTACTTCGATGTATAATCCATATTATTGAGTGAGTAAGCATTGTATTGATGACTAAGCATGATTTATTAAGACTTTAAAAAGAATCATGACATCATGAAAATATGAAAATATTATGGCATGATTATGAGATCAATACGGCGCCCCGTCCGCTAGGGGCAGATGAAGATTCTAGCGATAAGGTGAAGTAATAAGGGTGGAAATTATTAACTAGGTAATTCAACTAGTGATATCATGTCGATTATATATTTGGAGTCGCTCCCTATTTTACTGGTGTTGTCGTAGATCATACAATGTTGTCATGCATGGTTACAGCGTAAGCCTAAAAGCTAAATTCATACGTCAAGTAATATTATCATTTGATAATTGTGCATGGTTACAGCACAAGTCTAAAAGCTGGATTCGCATATCATAATATTATCATTTAATTATAATAAATTTTTAGAATATGGGTTATGTTAATACAGAAAGGTTAGTAAACTTGTCATATCTAGACTCACACTAGTCTAGTGCTAATGAAGTTGTTGATGCAACAAGTTTTAATAATGATGCTGATCATGCTTGAAATTCTGCAAAATTGTATTAGAACTGAAGTCATCTTTTATGATCCTAGACTTAGCATATTTTGATGTAGCATGATCTTGATTGTAATTTATTTTGTTGACCGGTCGAGATTTTGGACCGTAGTCATGGTTTGTAAGCCCATAAGAGTCATATTATTGCACTTTATTTTATGCACTGAACTCTGGAAGTAAATTTTATTTTTCGCACTCTGATATCAGATATATTAATAAAAAATTTCTAAACTAGTATATTTTTAAAGGCCTTGCGAGTTTCACTCGTGGCCAAGGGATGAGTCGTGACATAAATAATTTTATATTTTCTTAACTAAGAAATGTAACATATATTGGTTGAGTAAATATTTATTGTTATGTCGTAAAGTTTGTTTTTTTAATTTCTTTGGGTGTCTTTGTAGGTCGATCGATCTTCAAGTTGCATGTAAGATGATACGTAAATTTACAAACAATAGGAAACCAGTAACTCATATTTTGAATTATTGAATGAAACTTTTATATGATTATCAACCATATTTCTAAGTATATATTTGATATTTATTTTTAACTAGATCATACTGTCTAATCATTGAGTATCATGTCTTTTAATTTAATTTACTGACCGTAAAAGTTTAGATGCTTGTGTTGAATTTCTTTCTTAATTTTGTAGTTATAGGTAGATAAGTATCGCAGATAGCATTAACTTATTTGTTTTATAAAAAATTTAATTTATTTTGTTACTCTATTAAAAAACATATAAACTTTTTCTGATTGAGGCACAAAAGTAAGATATCAAAGACTAAACTAACCCGATCAAGAATTCAATCTCAGGTCCAAAAATAAAATAAAATTCCAAAATTCAAGAAATGTGATAATTTAAAGTTGAACGGAATTTTAAATCTATATTAGAATTTTTGTAAGTAAACTGATCAGTATTAGACAATTTGTATTTAAAATTCCATTCTTAACTTTAAATTATCACATTTCTTGAATTTTGGATTTTTTTTTTTTAACCTGAGATTGAATTCTTGATTGGATTAGTTTAGTCTTTGATATCTTAATTTTATGCCTCAATCAAAAAAATGTTTATAATAACATATTGAATATGTTTCAAGTTAAACATGCTATGAAAATTACATTTGTTATATTGCACTATAGTTGTAGAAATTTATTATTAAAGTTTTAAGACAAATATAAATTAAAATGATTACATTTCTCTTACTTTATCTTATAAGTTCCGTGCATAGCACAATCTCTTAATAATCTATATGTATTTGTTTGATTTGCATATTCAAATCCCAAGTGCATCTTTCTTTATGCAGTGAAAAAGAGGAAGAAAGCTTTTGAGAAACACTGTGTGTTCGGTTGAGTGTTTCTGAAACAATTTTTCAAGAAAAAACTAAGAGAAATTGTTTGGTATAAGTGTTTCAGAAGGGAGTATTTTTTTTTGCATTTTCGAGGTGTGTCTCTCTCTTCTTTTATTGAGAGATGAAGTTTCGGGAAAAAAATAAAAATGTGAGAAATTTTTTTTTTTGAAAAAAAATTTTCTAAACAAACAAACGAACATAGCCACGTCTAGATCTGTTTCTCTTGAGATATATATATAGAGCTAGATCCAGAGACACGTAAAAAAAAAAAAAAAATACTCCATCGCAAGCGTTAAAATTAACTGCTGAGATTAAACATATCATCTCTCCTATCTCTCCTTCCTTATACGTTAACCCTCTCTCTTTCCTCCCCAATCGACGTTGTCTCTCGTCTCCCACACAATTTCCGATTCCAATCTCCATTGAACCCAACTCCGACGATGACAACCCTTCACCGACAAACCCAATGATGAAATATATTTATTTCTCGTTTTGTATCCGAACTTATTTATTCTTTTCGAAAAAAGGGTTGGTTGTGCGATGATCGCTTTGAATTGGATAATGAAAGCATCATCAATGGAGGAACTGGAATTATTTTCGACAAGGACATAAAACTCGAGGGGCATGATGTGTGGATGGCCAGATCACTGATTCTCTTTCCAACCCCTCCCCTTTCTTTTCCCAGATCAAATCCAATAAAAATCCCAATGAGAATCTAGAATATTGAGAATCGAACAACCTGCTTTCTGATCAACTAAATTCCTTTTCTGGCCTTTGATCCTTGTGACCAAAATGTACTCTCACTGGATCCCTCGTCAAAGTGTACTGCAATCAAGAAAAAATAATGAACAGGCACACCTTTTATCAATAAATAAATTAAGTTAGGACACATCACGAGAATAAATAAGTTTCAATAGTTGAGTTTGTCGGAGAAGGGTCGCCGGCTTTGAAATTGAGTTTGCAGGAGATTAGAATATGAAATTGTGCGGGAGAGGAGAGAGAGAACATCGATTGGGAAGGGAAGAGAGTATTAACGTGTAAGGAAGAGGGCGGAGGAGAGAGGTTGTTTTAATTTCAACTGTTGATTTGAACGCCTAAGATGGAACGTTTTTTATGTGTCCCGAATTCGGCCATATATATATTCTTGGGAAGGATTTTGGTCCCCAAAAAAGCGATCTTGTTGATTAGGCTTGGGTTCTTATTCCTCAATCATGTAAGGGTACGATCCAATTAAAATGAAAATAGAACAGAACAATCCTTATAGGAATTCAAAGCCTTAACTTAGGAATCTTACTTTTTATATTTTATTCTAATATATCTTGAGATGTGTATGTTTTGGATGTTCTAAGCAACAGTGTTTATTTTATATTTCACGGGGATATATATCAATTATGAATAATTAAAACAAATTAAAAATAGGAAGGTGAGAACAAAGCAACGCATGGGATCGCGCCACTTCTCGATATATTAAAATCTATTTTCGGCCATGAGATCAGTTACACAACAATTCTTATTCTCCGCCTATATTCTATGAACTTTTCTCATACTATTCTAACTTAATCATCGGAAGGTCTACGACCAGACAATCTCCTCACGGTCGTCAGAAGGAGCTTAGAGCAGAACATCATTTTTCGGCATCATCAAAAGTGACATTAAGATTTTTGGTAAATTTCCAGTCCCTCCAAATCTCTATCTGATAGGATCAAAAGAGTCTAATTTATTTGAAAAGTGAATTTGGAGCATTGTATTATTCATTTCAACTTCAACCCAATACTCATTTGTAACTCTAATTTCAAAAAAAAAAATTACACTAAAACTCAACCATTCTCATTTTTTTCCAAAATTTAGATTTTAATTTTATATTTTAGTTGAAAATATTAAATGGTTAATTTGTTTTAAAAAATTTGTAAACACCTTTTGAACAGTACCAGTTTTCTATAAAATATAAAAGTTAGACCCCATTCGGAGCATTGTACTATGTTTCTATAGAATATATATATAGACTCCACGGGGATAAAGATCTATAAAGCAACTTAAAGATAAAGAAAACAAATAGGTATTTGATAAAAGAATTTAGAATGTTCAGTTGGGTGTTTCGGAATTGATTTTTGAAAAAAAAAAAGTACTCTTAAATATTATTTAGTGTAAGTGTTTCAAAAAAAATTCAGGGTTAAACTTTTTTGGCATTTTTAAGGCACTCTCTTACTTCTTTTCTCGAGAAATTAGTATTGTGTTTAAAATAAAATTTCTTTTTGTGTGCACATATTTTGTTAAAAAAATTATTTTAAAATTTCAAGTTCACATTTAATCTCAAAATATTTTTTTAAGTCAACAATGAATTCTTAATTTTCTTTTGAAAATAAAATTTAAAAAAATGATAAAAAAGAGATCAAATGAATGGGGTCAGGCGCGGCCAAAAGGGAATCAAATGTGATGTGAGTTAGCCAAACATGATGAAAAACAAATCATACAATATTTGTGAACTTTTTTTTCAAATATAGTTCACGAATATTACTCTAAAAGAAATTCAAAAACACTCAACCGAAGAGTTCCTGAGAAAAGAAAACTCATAGTTTGAAATAATGGGAGTCTAAGGGCCTACATGACTTTACCATTAGTCACACAAAAGTACGTAGGGCCAATTGGTATGCATGACCTATCTCTCAAATATAGGGAAACTCAACAAAGTGGTGTGACTGTATTTGGTCAATGCTGTAAGAGAATAAATAATCTCACTCTATTATATATCCAAATTGTGCTTTTTTGAAACCCAAACATAGGAAATTAATTTCCACGCCACTCTAACAAAAGGTATAAATTCATTTCTACCCCTCAAATCCACAACTACAATTTGCACTAAATATTGGAATTCAATCTGGATCCGAAAATGGATAAATTAAATAAATATGACAAAATATTAATTCGTGTAATAACTCTAATTTTTAAATTAATTTTTAATTAATAAAATTAATTTTTCTGTTAAATAAATTGATCTTTATTGTATTATAAATTTTGAAACTGAATATTAGTAGACAATTTGAGCGAGTTGTAGATCACTCGAGTGACTTTTATTTTTTCACACTGCTCGAGCGACCTATTCAAATTTCTGAACGGGCAGAATGCAGATTTGATGGTCATCAATGGAGAGTTACGATATTTTTAGAAACTTAAAAGAACGATAGCATAATAAACTTACGCGACTTTATTTATGCACTTTGATGTTTTTCATAAATTATATGATTTGCTTTATATCTGTATCTCTAGGTTGGTTTTTCAATAACTTTTTTTCTATTGAGTGTCACAACTCATTCGGTACAACTTATCTGTCTCTGATGTTTCATACTAGGTGTGCAAAGCAGGCAGAGTATCTTCCCAAGCATAACGTATCAGGACCTACCGAGAAAGATAACGATGTCGTTTGGCAACCCTACCATTAATAGCTTTGTTCTATTTTCATAATAAAAAAATATAAACTCTAAGAGATATTTATGTCAATTCAAATTCTATATTATTTAAACTCTGATTTATCTTTAATTCAAAAGAAGGGAAATTTTCGTAATTTATAAATTCAATTGATCTAATAATTATATAAAAAAATTTAGATAATATTCTGAAAAATCGCGACGTTACAATTCGAGTGAACTAGAGATAGTCAGTCCTCTTCCCGCATCAACAAAACTTGAAATTGAAATTAAAAGCAATGGACAGAGAAATACGTAATAATAATAATAATAATAATAATATTGACAATAAAACTTGCAAAACTACTACTGCATTTCATTGATAATTATAGAGAACGAGAGCCTGCCACACAGCAGCAAAACAACGTCTTACTCCCAAGATTTTTTATGATACTACTACTACAAACTTTTCCCCTAGTAATTTGCTATGTATGATCTCCCCATATGTATAAAGATTTCAAAATCATGGATGAGACCTAAACCAATCCGCAAACCTAACCGATCGACTTTTCAGAAAACCCTAGCAACAGCTTTGCAAACCAAGGGGTTTTTCATTTCCATGGAGAGGTTCAGCACCTCTGACAAGTCCACACCACCACCGCCATTAACATCACGAGAAGCCACCCACTTGAAATTCTGAAGCAACTGAGCCAACCACAGCTGAACCGTCGCCATTCCCATGGCTTTTCCGGGACAAACCCTCCGCCCGGAACCAAATGGAGCCAACTTGAGATCTGATCCCATAATCGAGACGTCATTCTCCACGAAACGTTCAGGTTTGAATTCATTTGGGTGGGACCATACACGCTCATCGTGTGTTATGGCCCACATGTTCACCATTGCTGTGGTGCCGGCGGGAATGAAGTGGTTACCTATTTGAGTGTCGTCGATGGCGAGGCGAGCCCAGGATAGGAGGGGTCCCGGAGGGTGGATTCGGAGCGTTTCCTTGACAATGGCAAGGAGGTAAGGGAGGTTTGGGAGGTCAGAATCGGATACGAGTCGTGCTTTTCCGACGACAGAATCAATTTCAGATTGGGCTTTGGCTTGGATTTCCGGATGTAGAACCATTCTAGCAAGTATCCATTCCAATAGAATTGCCACTGTATCAGTCCCCCTGAAGATCATTTCCTATATATTACAAGAAAAACCTTAGTACCAGCCAATAATACATGTATAATGCTAAGAACACAAATATTTCAGATACTTCCGTGCATATGCATGTAGAACCTTAGAGCATATGTGTTCATAGACATTTTGATAATGCATATCTACGAAACATGTAGATACAAGAGCGGGCCCCACTATCGTATTTTTTGTGCATACCAATTTTTTATAGTTTGAGGAATGAAGAATACCAAGGAGATAATCCAAGAGAAGAAAAAGGTTCCTCAAAGCATTTACATGCTCAAAAGGTAAAGAAAAGCGAACAAATCAACAAAATGACAAGAAAATTTCGCTCTCGTCAAATAGGCAAAACAGAGAAACGAATTATTCAGATTCTTCTGAACAAGCAAAAAAAATACCAGTTACTATCAAGAACCAAAAACAAGGTACAAAAACTTTGTTCAGATTCTTATAAAGAGACAACTGATCAGAGCATCGCCAAGAGACAAAACGAGAGGGATATATTATTCAGATTCCCCATATATATTTGGATGTCCCCCCCAAAAAGGAATTAAACAGATGTACATCAATTAAAATGAGACAAAAAAGAAGCAGAATAACCCAAAAAAACACAAACAGTAAATACAATAACACAGTAAAGCATTGAAATAGACCCAAAATAAGAGGGACAAATAACTCTACATCACAACTATACTACCAAACTTGTGGAGGCAGAAATATTGTTATTCAATAACTCAGAAACTTAGCAAAAACAACCAGGCATCTTAGTTTATTAGTAGTTTAAGCATGAGATTCACGTTGAGAAAGGATTGGAAAATTACCCAGAGAACGGCAATCATGTCAGAGTCGCTGAGTTTATTCTCATTCTCCAAATCAAGCAACACGTTAACAAAATCACCTGACCCCTCAGTATCACCCAACCCTTCACCATTCTCAGCCCTCTTCACCTTATGCTCCTCGATAATTTTCCCAACAAAAACATTGACTCTACCAACCAACTCTCTGCACCTCTTCCTCACCCCTTGCAAATCCAACCAGCCCAAAATAGGGAAGTGGTCACTCCAGTTGAAAATCCCAAGTAACTCATACCCTTCACTAACTAAAGCCTCTAACTCAACCCCATCTCCCCCATTTCCATTAAAATCATAACACTTCCCGAAAACACTCATCATTACATTGTTCAGAGACCCAAAATGTAAAACCCTCTTCACCTCAACGACCCCGTTTCTCTCCATTAAAGATTTGATTTCTTCAACCATTTGGGATCCTATTTTTTCCCGGAAACCACCGAAACAGGCGATACGTTTGGGACTGAACAAATGGGTAGCCGAGATTCTCCTCAGATTCCTCCAGTACTCACCGTACGGTGCGAAACCCATTGCCCGGTGGAAGAGAAGCTCATACGCCGACTCCTTCACAGGCCTGTTAGCGAAGGCCGAGCTACTGAGAATATCTTTGGCTGTTTCGGGGTCGCTTGAGATTATGAAGCGAGTGAACCCAATCGAGAACGCCATCAAAGTAATAGCTTTGAATCTCTCGGCGAGATTGGAAAGGACTCTGTGCGTCAAGGAGGAAGTGAACGCGAAGACTAGGCCAAGGAGAGGGAAACCGGATGGACCGGGAATGGGCTGAGCGTGGTGGGTTTGAGCCTTGGAGAGGGCCCAAGCAAGGCCACCGGGGAAAATCCATAGGGATAAAACAGCACCGAAGATGACAGTACAGAGAAAGAGCTCGAAACTGAGGACCGAGGATGATGATGAGTAAGTTTGGGGGATGAAGACTGAGGAATATTCCGGCGACATTGTTTTGGGTGGGTTGTGGAGCGAGAAGAGTGGAGGGGGTTTGTTGTTAAAAGGAGACGGACGGTTTTTGGTTATGGAGTTGGTTAGAATTGGATGGAACAGAGAGAGAGAGAGAGTGAGAGAGTGAGAGAGAGAGAGAGAGCGCGCGCAAGAGGACTTGGAGGTGTGATGACAGGGGAAGGGTGGGCGTGAGTGTGGTTAAATAAGGAGCGGTAGGGTTGAAAGCGTAAATCGAAAACCAAACTAAATCGGTAATTTGGTTTGATTTTTTAATTCATATGGTCCGGTTTAAAAATTTAAAAAAATTTTGATCCGATTTTTGATTTTAAACACTTCCAACCCAAATTAAACCGAACTGAACCGATATATGTAAAAAAAACTTTAAAATTTAAAAATATAGATATAGTTGTACACCGCGTGTAATCGTGTATATGTAAAAAAACCTAATCGTTTCTCTCACTTTCACTTTTCATTTATTCTTAACCTCCCACCGTCTCCACTTCTCATTCTCAGTGCTCTGCCTCTCATACTCTCACTCACCCTCAGTCTTCCAGGCCCTCCACCTCTCGGCTCTCAGTAATTTTTTAATAAAATTTAGTCTGAATTGAATTTACATGACATGGACCTATTAATTATTTACAATTTTTTTAATTTTTGGCCCAAGTCTAATTACGTCGAAATCGGACAGGACTAAACCAAAATCGGATGGACTAAACCAAACCAAAGCGAACCACTTCGGTTCGTGATTCGATTTTGTTTTCAAAACCTTCAAACCGAAATGACCGATTTGATCCGAGTTTTTCGGCTAAACCGGACCGGTATCACCAAATGGGGACACTTTTTTTGTGACTAATTTGACCCAGAATAGACAATTAGGGTGTGTTTGTTGGTAAAAAAAAAAGTATAAAATATTTGTGAAATATGTTTGGAAAAAAAGTTCTCAAATATTGTTTGGTTTATATACCAACTATTGATTATCATTATATCATCACGTTAATGATTAAAGCATTAAATAGTCATATTTAATCTCCTTTTAGTCGTGTCCGATATCATTTATTTGATTCATTTTCAACGTGTTCTTTAAATTTTATTTTTATAAAAACTTATTGTTGACTTCAAAAACTATTTCGAAATTAACTGCGAAATCAAAATTTTAAAATAAAAAATATTATTAACAGAATGCACAAAGCACACAAAAAAGTTTTATTTTAAACACAATAATCATTTTCCTTAAAAAAAGAAAGAACGCCTTAAAAATGTCAAAAAAATTAACTCTCAATTTTCTTGTGAAACAATTACTCCAAATAACATCTCAAGATATTTTTTTTCTAAAAATCGTTTTAGAAACACTTAACCGAATCTCAAGTATAGAATACTTCCCTCACCTTCTGGATTTTCAAATTTGCGAGAAGAAAGAATAGAAATTTTTAGACATGGCAACAGCTAAAATGGTGTCCAGGGCATTTGCGTAAATGACGTTATAACTATTGTTTAAGATCATTTTTAATAAAGATGTCAAATTTAATGTGGCAATAGAGTTTTTAAAAAATGACATCAAAACTAACTCTAATAAAAATGCCAAAAATATTATCAAATTCTATGTGTCAATTAAAAAATGCTACTTGATGTCAAAAATATTTTTTGTCTTAAATGCCCGCTTTTATTTTTTTTTTTACCTTAAATGTCTCAATTTGACATCTTTGTTGGAAAATCAAAAACTTTTAATGTCAAACTGACACATAGGCCATCAAAAAAATTCGACAACTCAAAATTTAACATCTTTCTTGGAGATGCTCTAATGAACAATTCATAATATACACATAAAGATAAACAATATGGATATCAATACCTTTATTGTGAATATCTATGTATATTCACGAATATTAATACACAATTTATAGATATTTATACATTTTTTTCACATTATCCACTACCTAATAGGCGGTAATTAGCATTTTTCTTTACAATTTTAAAGTCAGTTCAATTTGACTTTATTATTTAGTTATTTTTTATTTTTATAAAAATTTTCTTGGTAAATTTTGTTTTTCATTAATTTTTTTTACAAATTATTAGTTCACCTCGATAAAAAAATTTGAAAAATTATTAATAATAAAATAAATTTAAAAAAACAAAAATAATTTAATAAAAGAGTTTTTTTTTTGCTTATTTGTTGCTTTTAGTAACTTTTTTTAGTTTTTGAAGATAATTTTAAAATTTTTAAAATTTTTTCATCAAGACGAATCAATATTTTATAAAACTTGGAGGCCAAAACAACAAATGTGAAAAAAAATTGAATAGAGACAAAACATACTTAAAAATAATCAAGTTAGAATTTATGTTAAAATAAGTGATATTTATCAACTATTTATATTCATTGTAGTAATAACCAATTGTATTATCAATATTATCCTTGTTTAATTTTTTTCTTGATAAGTAAAAAAAAATCATTCAAAATGTATTTTTCATGAGGAACACTAGTAGAAAATTTAAATTTACAAATATTATTATTGTTGCTATTTTAAATATTCATTTATGTTTTTAGCTATGACCATTACATTACACATATCATTTGGAGTGCTAGTGTCTAAATTAGTGTGCACTTTTTAAAATTGTTATTTTTTTTTATAAAATAAATAAAATTTATCACTTTGAATTAAAAAATAAAGAAACGATAGTCTTTATTTATAATTTTGTGAAAATTCTTCTGAAATGTAACTAGATTCTTTTAGCAAATTAAAGGGTTAAAGAATATTATTTTTAAATTTCAAAAAAAAAAATTAACATTGGAAATAAAAAGACTTTCCTATTAAATGTCATTAAGGCTGATTAAATTCAAATTTAATCATTAAGACTTGTCATTAAGGCTCATTAAATTTAAATTTAATCATTAAGACTTTCCTATTAAATGTCATTAAGGCTGATTAAATTCAAATTTAATCATTAAGACTTGTCATTAAGGCTCATTAAATTTAAATTTAATCATTAAGACTTTCCTATTAAATGTCATTAAGGCTCATTAAATTCAAATTTAATCATTAAATACTCATAAAGAAATGTCCCGAAAACGTTTGTTAGCATAACTGTTTAGAGAAAGATGATTACTGCCAATACTCCAGCCTATCAACGAAATTTGTAACATTAAATAACATATATATTATAATATAAATTTGTAACTAAATTAAAACATTTACTGTAATTGTACAATTTAAAGCCAGCAATTTTTATCATATGTTCAACTTGCAATCTCATTGGTATGTATTTTTAACCGAACTACGTCTATTACCACGGGTTATGTTTTAGAGTCGAGTCGGTCACGTCTCATGTATTAAGCCAAGTTATATTGTGAGCCGATTATGTTCATAAGCCATGTCGTGTCTTTTCAAAAATAAAATGTAGTTGAATGGAATGAATTGGATATTTTCTAAGTTAAGACACGACATGTGGGAGACATAATGTTAGAAGCATGAGATACAAGAATCGATGTTTGGATACACTAGCGTCGAATACAGGGTCAGGTCAGGACCATATTGGTCGGGAACATCGTGACACTACTTTGAAAATGAAATTTTGATGACAAGACCTAAACTTTGGATTTTAAAATGGATTTGGACACTTATGGACATTGGTCGGACACGTGTGTTAAAACATATAAACAAATCATAGGATTTGACTTAATAGAATATTGTTGACATTTCATTTATTTATCGCACTTACTTGTTTAATGCTTTCGCTTACCATTTAATATGATTATGTCGCACTCTAATTATATCGCTCTGTTCATAATACTTGATTAACTAGTCATATTATCTTCATGAGCATGTATCACATGATCCATTATATAAATTTGGGATTAAGGGTAGGTTTTATTTACTGAGCGTCAATTGCTCATTTGGTGCAATCTCTTTGCCTCTGACCTTTTATGCCAGGTGTCGAAAATGACGTTGCTGAGCCGATTTATCTAGATACAAACGACGGTACTTTCGAGGAGGACGTCATAGCCTCGTAGTTCACTTAGATTTATTTCGAGCTCTTATTTTCAATCTTAAATGTAATTTTTTTTAATTTGATGAATGTAATCAAAACCATATTTTGACTAAGTAGTGGAAATGTAGTTGATTTTTTATATATTATTTTAAATTAACGTCTCCAAAATTCAGAGCGTTATAGAGTGGTATCTGAGCTCTAGATTCTCCCTACTTGAAACCTAGGGTAGAATGAATAGCACACATTCCGAGTGTCGATAACTCAGTGTATTCGAATTAATTTATATCTACATCAACTAATTATTGACAAACTAATTTCACTGTTCATTTTGAAACTGGGATTAAACATTTGTTGATTCCTCACACGAAAAGTAACAAATTAGAAAGGGCTGATGATTAGATTATGTGGTGTTGTCATCTCCTTCGATTTAGTTTATGGTTTCCCTATATTATATGTCCAATTTGGAGCTCAATAATATATAGGGTCCATTTGGCGTAACTAGATTATGGGATTATTGGATTGTTGGATTATGTTGGGTGCCGGACGGAATAATCTAGCTCAAAGTGTTTGGACTAAATTATTTGTGGATATGTTGGTTATGTTGTGTTTGGAGCTAGATTAATCCAGATTGTTTGGGTGAATAATTTAGGCCAAATGGGGCTAAATTATTTTCCTAATAATCTAGACAATCTCCATAATCTAGTTTGCCCAAATAGGGCCATACTGGTTAGAGGGAACCAATAAGAGGATGTAGATCTCTAATATGATATAGGCCCTGTTTGTTACAAGATAGATTATTTTGATGACGTACATAAGAAATTAAAAATATGAATGATGCAACTTACTATCAATTAGATGTCTAGATTGACCTACCATTAGTTAAGTGTTTTTTCATCAAACGTTTTTGTTTTTTAAGTTTTATACAATGAAAAGCTACAAAGTGGAGTTTAAAATATTCTCACTTTTTTTAAAAAAAATAAGCTGGAAAAACCATTACTCATATTTGCTATTAAGTACATTTAAATAATTTTTTAGCATATAATTTAAATAAGTTAATTAAGAGGGGTAATAAATGTAATAATCCAAAAATTTTAATTGTATAAGAAAATATTTTTAATAATCTAATGGCATTTATTAAAATTATTTTTTTCATTTAGTTGCTAATTGAGTCATTAATCTTATTAACCGAGCAAACAGTTGGGGTCGCGGGTATACACGAGTTGTTGAGAGACGAGTGGTACCAGAATATTTTCCAGGAACACTTCTCCTGCCTTTTGACCCTTGGACGTTAATTCATTAACTTGATCTTTTCCTGAGACCATGAACCTCCCTAGTTTCATCACTCATCCCCCCAAATCCACCCCACCCTTCTATCCACCCAAGTCATCACTTTCATTCCATTTCATTGCTAACCCAAGAAAGGACATCAAAGAGAGAGCGAGAGAGAGAGAGGGAGAGTACTATCGAGGAAGGAGAAGCTGAAACCCCATCGAACCACTACCAAACAACTAACGAATCACCACCGAACCTCTCCTGAGAACTCGTACAAGGTATAAACAAATACCTAAACCCTTAATCATGGTGTTTTATAGCCTTTCTACTGTAAACTTTAAATTTGAACCTCCATTGTTGTCTGTTAGAAACCCAGCAAACTGCTAGGCTAACTAGTCAGGATAAAGTGTGACTGGTCAAGGAGTTTTGAAAGGTCAAGATCATTAGTCAACCGGATAGGACTATGGGTTAATGGGTCAAGGACACAAGCTATCCGATCAAGACTTGAGGTTAACTGGTCAAGGATGGTTGACTCATCAAGGGTGATAGTTGATCGGTCAGGGTGTCCTTTGACAGATCGGGTTTCATGCCCAATTGGACAAAAATAACACCTCGAATTCTACGGACACTTCTGTACAAGGATACACATAGTTTCGGTTTTATGTCTACAAGTCCTCGTAGAATTTCATGAGAGCAGGTTGCCATCATCTGACCATATTTCGTGAATGTTATGTTAATAATATACTGCTATGTTAATGGAAATTGTTGAGGTGTTGTTGAGAATATAGAATATAAATATTATGTTATTTGATTTGTTGGAGAGGTTGGTTATAGTCATTATGCTGTTCATTTTATATCATAAATGTTATTACGATGAGTTTGGGAAAATCTAAAGTTATACGTTAAGAACACTAGTGCGAATGACACTCAGACAAGGCAGGAGAGGGGATCGAGTGTTCATTATAAGTAGTTCATGAATAGTGACACCTAGGTTAAAGTAAAGGAAAGTTAATTTGTTTGGGTGGTTGCATCGCCCCGTTTATTTTATGTATTGAAAAGATCTCAACTAGAAAGAGTTGGAGACGACTGATGGTGATTTTGGAACCGTCTGGGAAGGCAACTCTGTACTCCGAATGAGTGACTGTCAATATCTTAGGCGTCCTTGAGTTGGAAGGGGAATCAACTAAGGTTCATTATAAGACTAGGTATGGTGAGGTAGATGTTGATCTGAGTGAAAGGTAGAAGGTCCCTTCCTTGCAGGATCATAGGTAATTTAGTTGGGTACATTACCTCAAATTACGGACCTAGAGTATGTAAGGACTGACCAATCCGAATCGAGGGTCTTACGCTAGAGTCCGTGGGTAAGTTTTGGCTTTTCAAGGAGGAGAATCCTAGAAACATTATAAGAAGATTACTAGTGAAAGAACGTGTTGTTTGCGCTTTTTTACATTTATTATTGTTATATGCATATGTTGAATTTTGTTAGGTAGTATTTTTTACTGAATGTCACAGCTCATAAAGAAACTTTCATGCCCTTAACATTTTATGCAATATGTAGAAGAGCAGCCAGAGATGCAATTCAAGTAGGAAGATTCGGACTACGAAGATGATGGAGTCAATGAGACCTAATTGTCGTACCATTAAAAGCTCTGTGGTTGTACTATTAGTTACGCATGTAAACCCGAAACCCGATCTAGATATTTTAGTCAAAATGCATGTAATTTTGCAATGGTTTACTGCAATAAATAAATTATTTCTTTTAATATTTTTTTAATTTAACTAATCAGTTTAAAAAGAGTTTTATTAACGTGTCAAGAAATTGGGGCGTTACAACTTTGTATTAGAGCATATGTCTAACCACCCTTGTGACCTTGAATAGAATGGGTAAATCACAATTCCTGAGCTTTTTGTATTTAGATTTTTAGACTAATATGCGCTATTACCATAAGTCTAATATATATCCATATTTTTTTTTGTTTTTATAGATGTCTGATTACGAGCCAAAACGCGGTGCTCTACTCAACTTTAATGAAGAACCAGACCACTTTTTCAATCCTGACAACTTTTTCGTAGATTTGGATGACGAAGATCCAAAAGAGAAGGATCTAGAGGAGGACGATCTTGAAGAGCATTAGGAAGAGGTGGGTGCAGACAAGAACCTAGCACCTCCACCAGCTCCAGTAGGACCCACGCAAGGCATGATACTAGCTAGTTGGGAAGACATGAATGTTTTGGAACCGGTGTCGGAAGAAGAAGAAGAAACAGACAGTGACGTTAAGCACCCACCAACACCACTACCTCCACACTATGAGATGGAAAATCAAGGATGCAAACAGTAGCATGGCAACCCATCCTACGCACCTGGGACGTTGGTATATGTTAGGATCACACCCATGGTAAGATGTTGGTGGAAGGCTTATTCGGACACCTACTACCTCGGAGTGGTAGTAATTTTGCATCAATATATGAGGTGCTACCGATTGGGCGTTCTAGAAGGATTTCATCAATTCGTAGGCTTATGGTGCCATCTCTTTGGATGCAGCGCTAGAGACCTTATGATGAGGAATATATCATATCTTTTCATTAGAATTTGGACTTCACCAACTTGCTCACCTACCCCGAGATACCAATAGCCATCATGGAGATAGCCAAATGCAATCAGTGACTTCATTAGGGGATCTACTTTAGAGTACGATAACGATGCTATGGAAAGATCGAGGAAAGTTAGGAAGAAGAGTGGAGGATGAGAGATGAGTACCCTCACTTATTTTGAGGAGCGTGAGAGTTGGGATTAGGATTGTAGTAATGTACACGGCGAGTAGGTAGAGAACACAACTTGTATACTTAGGTTGTCTATACATATGATTGTGGGCTTCGACCATTAATTTGTACACAAAATACAAGATCAAAAACTAGATTGACAGAAATCCCCTAACACGGAATTCATTACATTGCAGTATGGAATTCACAAGAAAATATTTAAGGCCAAAAGCTACCTATCTTATGCAGAGATTATTTGATGTGTTATCTCTTCCGATTTATTTTGTACTTTGCGTCAGTTTTCTGTCAAGTTCATTCATGTGGGAAATTGTTAAAAATTTAGAAGGGTTGTGAATGAAATTGAGACACCGGATGATCTCACAAAGCAACCAAAAGGTCTCAGACTTATAGGTCATTTATGGTTACATTGTCGTTCAATTGCTCCATTGATGCTCCCATTAAACTCCTAGTTGTTTTTTTGGCGATTTCATGAGCATAAAGGTTCTATAAATGGTGTATTTTCATTTTTTATTTTTGAGACACGGGTATTTTGTCTATACAATTTTAATCCTTCTGCTTTTTGTGTTTTTGTGGAGAGAGTGACAGACGTAGTTAATTCGACAGACGGTCAATAAGTAGGTGTTCAGCCGATCGAGAGAACTGCTTTACCCTGAGAAACAGACACCGGTGCGATCCTCCAACATCCACGGTGAGGCGACAAATCAATTTTAAGGAGACTTTGAATTCATAGGACTCAGTTCAGTATGGTATTTTTTTGTTTTCTGAATTTGTATTCTAATTCTGTTCTATAATTTTGGTTGATAGATTATTGAATTTTTTTTTTAGAATTCGATCAATTGTTCGTACATTTGTTTCCCACATAACCTCCACATGGGCCTACAATATCAAAAGTAATATAAGTGAGTCATTTCATGACACAAAAAAATAAAATCCAATCAAATATATCCTAATATAACATAGAATCTAAAATTTCTATAATTGCTAGAGGCTCACATTCCTTGTCTATGTTTTTCTGAATGGACAAGGTCTTCGCTTGGTTTTTATTTTTTCCCTTCTTTTTCCTTATAGATTTTTTGCAAGTTGGCACCTTCCTCTTGGATGGGGTCATCCCTTTTGCTGAGAAATTATTGAATAAAGTGTGTTGATACCCTCCTTTAGAATTACACGACCATCTTCACATAAGGCAGATTTCTTATAACGTCTTTCTGATGAACAACTTATCACAAACTTCTTTCATCGTTGTCACAAACTTCTTCCATTTTTTCAAACTTGCACTTTATGTCCTGTATCCATGCTAGCATCTTAACACATGTATCTTTCGTGTCTATTCCCAAAAAGGTGACCTCAAGCATTGCAAAGTTTGTCACGACGATGTGCTTCGGCTTTTGCCAATGACCCCTCTATTGACATATAACGCCCCAATTTCTCCAAATACGATAAATTCTCAATATCTATTGCCTCAACTACAAATGGATAATAACTTTCATTCATTTGAATGTCAACTTTGTTATTTAGCTCAAGGCTCTTCACAAGTAGTTGGAATACCTTGTTACATTTAAAAAATAAGGTTTTTTCATACTCAATTCATGGTTAAGGTCAACTTGAACAGAGTGCAATGTCCATTTCCACCTAGGCATAACATTGCCCTAATTTTAGCTTTCATATCTGATTTTGATTGTGTATGCATTTTCGCAAAATTATTTTCTCGAATCCTTAGCTTTTCTTGGCGAGTACAAGCAATTGTCAAATAATGCACCTCCTGATGTTTCCTTTTTTTTGGACATTCTTTTAGACATCGTAAAAAAACTTTTCTTGGTATATGTTTCATAGTATATCATAACCCCATCAATAGTCATACATTATTTCATTTGTAGGAGCCACACCTTTTTATTTTTTTTATCTTTTGGTTCATTTGTGTCATTCCTAACAATTACTTCATTAAATTTCACATCTTATTTCTCTTCATTGTTTTGAGCTTTACTCGATTTGACCCCACTGGACAGATCCTCTTAAATTTTTTTTCATGCCTTAAAAATATTCAACAATTGAGTAAAATAATTAGGAAGTTGTAATTTATGGAATAATCTACAAGATTAGAATTTGCGTCGTAAAATGTAGAAGGACATCAATGCAATTAAAATGCAGAGATTGTAGTTTTTCAATCTCAAAAACCTTCCAAATTGAAATATACAATAAAAATTCCTAAGGTGGATATAACATAAAAGATTCAAAATGATGTATAACATGTCTAACTATGACCAAACATGGTACAATTTCAATCAAACGTCAAAAAAGTCATAACAAAAATATTATACCCCACAATGTCATTATCGTCATAATCCACAAACTATGACAAAACATCTATATTACAAATCAGGACGGTGTGGGTCCCACTAAACATATTTTCACAAGAAGGGTTGGGATCGATTTGATCCGACAGAGAAGATTAGTTTAGATTTTAACTATGTTGCTATAATGGGTGGAAGTTGGAATGACACTTAAAAGGAAAACTTTTGAGCTTATTTTTGGAAAACAAACAAACTTTTGAGCCTTTCTCATCCTTGGAACCATAAGAGCTATTAATGAAGGGTTGAATTGCAACATACCAAATTGATCTCGAAAATCTATGATCTAAATTTTTTTTTTTAATTTTGGTCTTTATTTTTAGGCTAGATTAGAAATGAAAAAGAATATCAGGATCTAGATTTTCTGAAAATAAAAAATTTATGATCTATAAATAAAAATGTATGATCTAGAAATGAAAAAATCTACATTAATCACGAATGTCAAAAATCTACACTGACTTAATTACAATGAAGATTTTTTGTCAAAAATAAAGAACAAAAAATCTACCCGATTATTTTTAGCTTGATTAAAAATGAAAAAATCTACCCTAAAAGTAAATTTTTTTTACCACGATCATTGCTTTTAAAAAAACTTGATTAGTCTTGAAAAATAATAAAAAACTTAGAAACTAATCATTTGTGTTAAATTTTATTTTTATTTTCTAGATTCATTCGTCAAGAAAAAATGATTAGTTCAAAAAAATTGACATAAATTTTATTAAAATTTTAAAAAGGGTACACCCTTCACTTCCAGAAGTCACTCCTACATAAATCACGTAACTTTAGAATAAAAAATAAAATAATTCAGTTTATAATTTTATGAATTTAATAGTTACTCAATTAAATAAAAATTATGACATGCAAAAAAAGAGAGGTTAAGATACTTAATTTCATACAAATATCTTTAATCAATAGCTAAGTTTAAAAAATAAGTTTAATTTTTAGAAACACTTTGTTAACTTATTTTTGCAAACACCTTTTAATCTTTATTTAGAAAAACCTTTTTAATTTTTATCTACTACATCTTTAAAAAAATTATTTTTATTTCAATAATGTTTTTATCCTAAATCGGTGAATAATTTAAAAACTAAGTTTGGTTGTGTTTTGAAAAAACATTTTCATTTTGTACTTTTTCATCTTTAGTTAATTTTTAAAATTTTAATGTGCTTTACTTTCTGTATACATCTATTCTAAATACAGATAAAAAGTAAAACAAATAAGAAATTTCACAAAAAAATCACTTAAAACGAAATTAGAAGTGTAATTCTAATTTTGAACTGCAATTGCACTTGAGTGATTTAATTAAAACTTATAATCTTATGAAAAAGAAAAAAAATACACATTTGGATTGCTAGCTTTCAAAGGGTAAAAACGTCAAATTTTCAATTTCAACCATTTCTATCTGTTGTCATCCCTGATAAGGGAGGTAATTATAATTTCAAAAACCATGGGAGAAATATTTGTAATTATCAGAAAAAATGTTTTACCCTATTTTTATTGTCCATGGTTGTGCTGAAATCTTTTGGCTAGAAATGAGATATGTGGTTCTGACATTTGACTAACATTTATAATTGCTTTTAAGTGGTAATTTTGACATTTGAAAAACTTTAAACTCTAATTCGTGGTTTTAATTTTTTGGTAGTGCAATAGACACAGGTAATATGCTACAATTTTGAGTGTATGAATTATTCTGAGTAGTGACTATGGTTCTGTTTTTCCAAAATCCTGTAGTGGTTCTTGACTTTAAAGTTACTTGATTTTGTCCCAAGTAATCATAACCAATCGCATACAACTGGACCATTCTTGCAAAGTTGACATCATCTACAACCAATATCAGGATCCAACGCAATTTGCCCATGAATTGTTACCAAATTCGTAAGGAGTGCCGTAGGCACGGGTAGTACGCTAGTGTATAATAATACAATAACATCTAGCATTTAAATATAAGCAAGTACTGGACTAAAAAAATTGAGACTTTCTAGAAGATCAACGAATTGAGCCAAAAAAAATACGATTCAAGAGATTTACTATCCCATCCACAATTTTCAGAGCAATATGCGCACAAGCTTTTTTTTTCTTGCAACAAACGTTCGTTTTCCTATTCTTTTGCCCGTCTCTTGTGAGGCCTTAAGTTTGAGGGGAAAAAAAATGGTGGGCCCCACTAGTGTCATGCCACCTAAGCATGCGACGAAAGGAATCTAAAAAGTATAAAATTATGTTCAAAAGTTAAAAAAAAGTCACTAAAGACGAAAATAAGCCAACACGGACGTTGTTTTTGACTTATTTTTTGTCTTTTCTGAACTTTTTTCAAATGTAGCCGATGATTGATAACTTTTCTGAAAGCTCTTGTCGAGACGAACCGATAATCATCAAAACATTGATGAAAAACAAAAAATTAAAAAAAAATTCAAATAAGGACAAAAAACTAAACAGTGAATAATCCAATAATAACCACAGGCCAAATGGACCTGTAGTATTGTAGGAAGTATTTTTGCGAGATCTATAATACATTATGCATGTAAATAATATTATTTTGAAATCTCTTAATTTGTCCTTATCTGATTCAGCGATGTATGTGTATATACATGTAAATTTAATACTTTACACACAATTTTTTTAACTTATTAAATATATAAGAGATATCGATATAAGTAGTTAACCGTCTGTTCACTTCGTTGAAAGAAATTCATGCATAGTGAGGTAAAATAGCACTTTAATGGTTAGATTCTAGAGGTGATACAAAAAAATGACGGACCAAAAAAATTGACCCGAATATTTGTTCTGCAGTCGGTCTATAAGGTTGTTCAGTCGGTTTCAGTTTTTGTCCGAAAAAAAATTAATTTTTGGTTTAGTCTCGGTTTTCACTAAATGTATCCGGACTGAACCAAATGATATAATATCTAATCGAACCGATTTAGAATACTGAACAAATCTAAACCGAATTGAGCCGAAATATGTAAAAATCGAACCAATTTTGAAATGATTCCGAAATTCCAATCTGAAATCCCCCAAAAAAATCGACTAAACCGAACCAACCCGAGCTGACCCGAAATCCCATAAATTCTCGAAAAAACCGACCGAACCAAAGCATCCCGAACTGACTTCGGTTTACCTAAAATTTTAGTTGGGATCAGGCATCACTTTTTTCACCCCAAGCCAATCGGTTCGGTCTATCATGGCGAAAAACTGACCAGACCGAACCGATTTCACCCCTAAATAGATTCAATTATTGCCTAGATTTTGGTCCAAAATTTCTAAACATTTAATATTTACAAAAAATATATTTTAACAAATCGTATCATATAGTTCATTATGTTGTCTCAAGAGTATCCAAGATCCGTAACTCCAAGTCAAGAGAAGATTCACAATCTCCAAAGAAAGCTCAGGATAACGATCGCAACGTCGTATTTTATTATTTATTTTTCCCCCTTTTGTTGCATGTCAAGACTAATCTAGGTCATAGTTCATTCTTGGGTATTTTTTTATATTAAACTTTATTTTAGTGTTGCAGTTGAATCGATTGATCTTAAAAAATAGTTAATTGAAATTAGAAAGATCACGATTGTCCTTTGAATTGAAAACAGGTTTACAATTCGACTTTGGAAACCCGTCGTGTAAGAGCATCTGTTTTTACTTTATTAACAAGAAAAAATTTTCATTCTTCTAATAAAATATTAATTATTACCGGTGAAAATTTTTTTAGACAATTTATATATGTTTATGAGGCAATGAGATATTAATTATAGATAATTTATCGAAGAAATTTTTTTAGTAATTTGTTTGCAAGAGTTCAATAACTTATCAAAAGAAATCAGTATATAAAATCATTAAGAGTTACTCTACGAACAAACATAATAATAGACAAAGCTAGCTAATCTCCAACAAATTCGTATATTTTGATAAATCCTTTTTTTTAAATCTTTTTCAATATTGATTAAGTTAAATTAGATGAATAAAAAAATAGAGAGTGTGGTTGAAATAGATATGTAAAAAAGTAAGTAGACAAAATAATGAGTGTTCTTGTTTTGTATTTTTGACTGGATAAAATAAAAAGTAAAGTTAAAAATGCTCTAAGATCATGCATATTACGCAGTAAAAAGTTGTGCTGTCAAGATAAAATCAATAACTTTTACAGGTAATTTCCATTTTACTCCTGTATAATGTAAAAACTAGCAAAAAACCCATGTTATGCACGGAATGAATTGAAATATGCACTACTCTATTGTTACGAATACAAAATCACGCGCTATTTTAAAATTTTAAATAATAAAAATGTATATATTATTCACCGCATCAACCAAATATAATTTGGAAGTAAATTATTTTTACGGATTAATCGAGATTAACCAAAGTTCGGAACTAAATTACTTTGAAATTCTAGACTTTAAATTTTACATTATAGTTTTTATATTATAAATCAAAGTGTTTGGATAATAATGTGTAATAGATTTAAATTTGTAAAATAAATAATATGTAAATTTGTATTAAAAATACAAAAAATTCATCTGGATGTGATAAAAGATGAAAATAATAATTATACTGTAATTTCATTATTTTTTTATGCTTATTTCTATAGCATTATAATTTTTATTTTTTCATGCCTATCTACGGATAATTAGATTTTTTTCATCATTGTCGCTATTCTTTACGGATCATTGAGTTATTGTTTTCATGCTTATCTCTATAGCATTATAGTTTCTATTTAGTTGATACGTTTTAACCTAAATTACTAATTTAGTAAAGAAAGAAAAGTGTGCACAAATATTTAAGCTTAGCTACCACACCTAAAGTTATGGATAATAGTTGTAATTATTCCACAATATTTATGAAAAAATAAATTTTATGTTGATCAAAACAGAAAAATATGGTTAGAGTTTCGAATATATAATAAAATAACCTTCAAAGGAAAAAAACCAAGTTAGAGGTTATGGATAATAATTACAATTGTTGCAAAATATTAATAAAAATAAATTTTATATTCATCAAAATAGAAAAATATGCTTCGAATTTCAAACGCCTTCAAAAAATCAAGTCAGAGATTATGGTCTAATACGTAAAAAGAATAAATTAAATTAGAGTTATTTGTATAGTTCATAGCCAATAGGGTCAATGTGAATATATGAAAATTCTTTGGATGAAAAAATAGAATAAACAGAATGCAAACGAAAACATTAACTTCAAAGAAGACTTACTGTATAAAATTTCAAGCACCAGACTATAACACAATAGTTATAGTTACCACCCATAACAATGCACCTTTAATTCGTTTTTTAACACTCCTACACAGAAACTCAGCATCACAAAAAATTCGTCAATCCAAATGATTGTTCATGTATATGTGAATTTCGCTGACAAAGCCTCCATATTTGTTGCAAAAACTTGGAAACATAATTATTAGCTATTAGGTTCGGGACTTATGGTACGCATGAATTCAAACTCCACTTCTTATTCATTTGAATTTAATTTGTTAAGAGAAATTGGATTATTATTTAATTAAAAGGATAAGTATTATTTTGAATTTGAACTATTTAGAAGGCTATTGGGTTCGGGACTTAATTAAATTTTTAATCAAATCATGACTTGCCACTTGGCGCACTTTTGATAAAAAAGAATAAGTACTTGTTTGAATTTGATTTGTTAAGGATAATCATTCATTAAAATTTAATTTATTCAATTAATATGATTTGTTAGGGATAATTATTCAATTAATATTTGTTTAATTTTTCAATTTAATTTCTAACCCAATCGTATTGCGCCACTTGTCACGCTCAGGACGACTTTCACTAAAAGTCGCCCTGCAATACATAATAGTATAGATATATATGTCCTACGAAAAGTAGCTTCACGGATGAAGATATAATTTCCATTATTCTTCTGTAAATTTTATTTGTAGCTATAAATGTAATAACCCTATTTTAGTTTAACTTTAAATTATTATTAAATGAATTTTCTATTAATAATTAGAATTTTTGTTATTTAAATTCGGGCTTTAAGATTTGGAGCTCGTTCGAGCGAGCTTGAAGCTGCTCAAACGACTTGTTTGAATTTCAAAATGCACAGATGAAATTTTGAAGGCATTAATGGAGAAGGATATTTTAAAATAGGATTCATTCTAGAGCTATAGGCATGATTACGCTTTTAAAGCGGAGGGGGTAACTTAAACATGATCAAATCGTTTATTGCGTACACAATTCTAAAATTAGAAGTTTTGGAGTGGGAAAGAAAGGTTGAAGGTTGTTCTAAGTATTCTTAAGGAGGAAGATTCTGTTGACCCACAATCCACGAATCCGTAGTTGTTTCATTGCCAAAACATCAAGTTAAGGTAGAAATTTTCACTTCCAATCCTTAGGTTTACAATTTATAATAGGTTGTATGATGATTTAATGTTAAATTTGCATGTTAAGTTTTGATGTTTACATTAAGATTTCATGAAATTCATCCTAGTTGATCTCTTTGTTGTTCAAATTGATAGAAAGGAAATGATTCCCGAGTCTCAAAGTCTCTGTTTCTATTCTTAAATTTTGTATTAAACCAGAATGACACAAAGGTATTGCTAATAAAAAAAACTAACCACATGATCAAGAATTGCATTACCTCTTTCTTTGAACATATCTACATATTTATAGTTCTCACACCAAAATCGTTATGTGAACTAAAAATTTGGGCTCATGCAATGACATTTGTGCTAAATTTGCCGGGTTGAAAGGATATTGTGTACTTTTTTATAAGGTAACAAAAGTACTACACAAATAGTAAAATACTCAATTTCTATTTACTTATAGATAATAAAATTGTTATTTATTGATATCATTATGTAGATAATTTTATTTACTGTATCATCTTATATAAGAAATTGTATACGATTAAGCATTGATTGATTTATTGTTATTTATTTTTAATTCGTTTAATTCTTTGAATTAATCCGTGATTTATTTTATGTAACTATGCAAGATAAATAATGCAACAACGCCTAATATACATCACACATGAAAAACCCCCAGGCGGGATGAAAAAATTACAGGAGGAAAGTAAACACTATAACACAAATCGGAGAATAACAGAATTTTTCACAATCGAACCTAGACTTCTCGTAAATTGCTTATGTAGATACTCCTTCAAGATTCGACTATTTGAACCTATAATCTGTATGCAGGTACTCCTCCTTAGTCATTCTCCAAGATTGGCTGTGAAATCTTTCAAAGAATTTCGCAAGATTATAAAAGAAATTAATTTATAAAGACGATTAATCAATCAAGAAGTTGATTCTTTAATTTATAAGCACTCTCAAAGTTATTACAAAATAATATAAACTGATATCTCATGAATTTTCTCTCTATAACTACTCTGAGTGTGGTCAATTTTGCTTTAGACATTCACTAGATTGGTTATAGAATTTCCCGAACTTTCTTGAGTTCGCTCTTACTATAAATTTGACTCAAACCATAATTCTAACATCTTTAAGTTTTAATTGAATCTAAATCCTTTTTAAACTGAAAGTTCAAATCAATTGTAAATCTCTAGTCTCTCTCTATCTCTCTCTCTTCCTGCGGGACTTGTTATATTCCTCAATGGCGGACTCATAGAGGGGGAGATGTCACGTGACATCCCGTAAAGAAGGGAAAAAAAACGTTAAGCCTTTTGTTTGCTGGGTATTCAGACTCCTTTTTTCTTCTTCCACATCACATAACTTTTCAACCAAATAGTTAAGCCTTTTCTTTGCTAGGTGCAGATTATTTTAAAGTTTTATTTTCATAAATCATATTGAATGATTTTCGAGACTTGAAATAATGTAAAATTTTATTTTGATAAAATCATATGTCATTGTGTTGCTTTTTTGTTCTATGTTGATGGACATATTAAGTTTTGTGAAAAATATTATGATTGATTAGATTTTGAACGACTGTATTTTTTGGTTATTGATTAAAATTTTTATTCTTAGATGTTTATTTAATTTGATGGTGACATCCTCAATTTAAAATCCTAGGTTGGTTATTGATGTTACTCTATCACTCACATTTAGCATACATTCAATTTTTGTTATTTCGCTTTTGTAAAATTATTATTGCATACAACAAAAAGTGTTACAATCGTGCAACCGAACGTAGGGCTAATTTGGTCAAACTAGATTATCCGGATTATCTAGATTATTTGGGGTTTTAATCTAGCCCATTTGGGCTAAATTATTTACCCAAATAATCTGGATTAATCTAGCTCCAAACACAACATAACCAACATATAAAAAATAATTTAGTCCAAACACTTTGAGCTAGATTATTCCGTCCGGCACCCAACATAATCCAACAATCCAATAATCCCATAATCTAGTTACGCCAAATGGACCCGTAAACGACGAGAAAGTATGTGGGCATCACATAACCTCCACCTGTTGCTTCACATTTTCATGTTTAATTTTTTGTCCACAATTATGACTTTAATCATACCATTTTTACAATTCCACTCATCTTATTATTTTTGGGTCCACGTTTATGAATTTATTCACAGTATTTTTACAACCACAGCTGCATCAACCATAATTTAGAGCATTCACACCAGTCTTCCTTTTTTTTTTGTCCAAATTAGAGAAGAATTTCTCATTTTCTACTTTAGAGAGTTATATTTTCTAATGTCTTGTGTATCAGAATCTATATTCTACACTTATTTTATTAAAAAACAAATCCTTTCATATTCAATTCTGGGAGAAAGAAATAGAAAAAAATAAAAAAATAAATTTTTAGGAGGCTATAGTGACTCCCTAAACGTAGAGAATCACTAAACATAGAGAACCACTGTAACAATAATATAATAAAGAATAGATAAAGAGAGGTGAGATTTTTTAAAAAAATTATTTTTCAAAATAGAAAATGAAGAGATTAGAGAAAATTAATATGGATTTTCTTAGATACAAATAAAGAAATGACAGATTGATGAAATATGCCCAATGTTGTATTCGTAGTGGAAATAAGCCACCAAAAGTCTACATATATAACCATTGTGCAATTATATATAAAATAGTATTCTGGGTTCATTTTTCGACCTAAAAATTAATTTTATCTAATTAATACCAACTAATATAAATAGTAGTGGTTAAATATCAAATAATTTTATTTTTATCGGCAAATAACAACTACTCCATCCGTTCCATTTTTTTTGTCCCCTTTTTTACTTTTAATTGTCCCAAATTATTTGTCAATTTTGAGAAGACCAAGAATGAAATCCTATAAAAATATATTTTTACCCTTCCTTTTGATTTGAGGTGACAAGTAAAATTTAAAATAAAGGGTATTATTTGGAAAGTTAAAATTTTTGTAGTGTAATAATTATATCCCCTTAATAAGTTGAATTCTCCAAATTAAACAAACAAATTAAGACGGGAAGAGTATTATTAATAGTAATGGTACTTTCCAATTTCCAACGGTTAGCTATCCAGCTGGCCTGAATCCCGGAAACCGAATGGTTTGCGCGAACCATGCACCCGTTGTGACACGTGGCGTTGAAATTAAAATCTGCTTCGTGCTTTGTAGTACATAAATGCATAGGTTTGTAGAGAGGCTGTTAAAAGCCTGCACTTTGTAAATGCCTATGTAGACAGTGTCTGCAGCAGCAAAAAGCCTGGCGTCTTGAGATGACCAGTTCCCGATACGGCGCCGTTGCTGTTTTTGAGGTTCTTAACGTCCGTACTTAGTCTCTTTATTTTTTTACTAAATTATTGATAAAATCTCACTTCTTTTAATTTAGGGTGTTATATTTTATAATATCTTTTGCATAAAATTTTCTATTTTATTCCTATTTTATTAAAATATTTTTGCTTTTATATTTAATTCACATGTTATCAGAGAGGAGAAAAAATAATAAAACTAAAAATAAAATATTAGGAGTGAATAATTTCTCTCTAAAACTAAAGAGCTACTATTTATTTTAAAAAATAGATAGAAAGAATAGAGATGCTGATATGGGAGTTATTAAAAAAAACTTCTCCTCAAATTAGAGAAAAAGAGTATTTGGAGAATTTGATGTAAATACTAGTGCTGTAACCGGTCCGGTTTGGTCCGATTTGCCCTAAAAATTCGGACCAAACCGGTTGACCGGTTTGAGGAAAACGTAAACCGAAAATCGGACCGATGGTGTTCGGTTTGGTCCGGTTTGGATCGGCCGGTTTAGCTCCGGTTTGGTCCGGTTTCCGGTTTAAGTGGTCTTGGGCCAAAATCATCAAAAACATGTAAAAAAATGTAAAAACTGGGCCTGATTTTTTAAATAACCCATTTGTTATTTTGGGCTTGATTTTTTAGATAACCCATTTGTTATTTTGGGTCTGATTTTTTAGATAACCCATTTGTTATTTTGCAATTTACTTATACAAGCAAGTTATTCCTAAGTCAAGATCAATCCAAATCCACATCAAAGCCCAATCAAGATCCAGTGCAGGCAAAAAATCCAGAAAAATTAAATATATAAAATACCACTTCATGATTCTCACGTCCCACCCACACAAGCAACATAATAAGACCCTAGACCGGTCCGGTCCGGGCCCAAAAACTCAAAAACCAAAAACCGAACCGAAACAATTAAAAAAAAATCAAACCGGACCGGACCGGTCTGCTCCCAAAACCGAACCGGACCGGCGGTTTGGTCCGGTTTACCAGTTTGGTCCGGTTTGTCGGTTTACTCTTACACCCCTAGTAAATACTCTATACGTCTCTCTGTTTCAGCACAACAAGATAGAGAGAGAAAAGTGATACAAGAGCATCCTTCCTTTGAACTTTTCTTTTTTTATTTTGAGGAGTAATTTCTTTTAGATATAATCTACATCACCCTCTTTTAATACAGGCTTGTACATTATTTTTAGCCACCTGAAGCTCAACCGAACCTAATAAAAAGGATTAATTACACTTTATCCTTTAACTATGACTCTTTTTTACATTACTCTTTTTATTTATTTTTTCTACAATTTACTCATTTCAACTATAAAAAGATGATATAATATTTTGTCGTTAGTTTTATCATCCAATATTTAAAAACAAATGTCATTTTTGTGCACGTGTGCACTTAAAATATTTATTGTAATTGTAATACCCTTCATAATACATAATACATAATTTATAATATACTTATTTTTTTAAAATTCATAAAACTTGAAAAAGATTACAAAATTAAAAAAAATATAATGACATACAAAGATATTTTTTTACCAAAAAATAAAACATACCGAGAAGTTAAAAAATGAGTACATCAAGAAATAAATATATTAAAGTTTGATTTAATACTATGAATTTATATCCAAATGTTATAAATTTAACACGTAAACAATACAAACAACATAAAATAAAAATTAATATTAACTAATTTAATGCATAAATTATATATTATGTATAAATTGTGTGTGGAGGATATTACACTCATAATAAGTATTTTTAAGAGCACGCGTGCACAACACATGATCTTCACCGTTAAATATTGGATAGGAAAAACTAACAGTGAGACGTTATATCATTTTTCTATAATTGAAGAGAGTAGGTTGTAGATAAAAAAAGATAAATAAGACAACATGAAAAATAATCATAATTAGAGGAGGTAAAATATAATTAATCCTAATAAAACATTCCCGATTTGAGCTGAGTCGAGTTTGGTTTTATTCACGAATCTTAATGGGTAAAAAATATACGTATTCAGTCTCACATGCAGGTCTAGGATTAAAAAAAACTTTTTTTAACATGGATATATAAGTTTATTTTTATACATAAAAAATTCTCCGTTCTAAGAAATAATAACGAAAAGGGTTAATTTCACATACCTCGCTGAGGTTTCTAACATTATCATTGACCTCCCCTGTGATTCTGATAATTTCATTGTCCTCCCCTGCTTTTGAAACAAATATTTGGCCAACACCTTCCCGTTGTTTTTTGAAAGTTGACTGTTAGTATTTGATGATGTGATGGTTATACTTTATGCAAATCTCCATATTACCCCTCCTCAATCTCTCTCCTATATAACCCCTTCCCTCCTCATTTCATTTCTCCTCCAAACCCAGCCCACCATAATTTGATTTCTTCCATTGCCAGCTGTTTAACTCCCTTATTCCAGATTTGAGTTTTTATATAAAAAAAAATTTCACTGAAATTAGGTTTAGTTGTTAATGCATATACTTATGTTATATACGTGTATATGTATTTTTTTAATGTATCATGGGCTTGTTTAATTTCTCGTCTTTTCTTCTCTTCTCCTCTTCTCTTTTCCCGCGGGAGCTCCTCCTTCTTGCGGCCTCTTGACACATATTTTCTTGGGTTCAGGTCTCAGGGGCCTAAAATCTCGAGCATGGCCTACAACACATAATACCCAAAAACAAATTGACAGATTACCCTTACAAGATCCCCAAAAAATAGAAGACCAATAACTGATGTCAAACTACCAAACAGATTACCATTTTCAGATCAAAAACTGAAATTGCATTACATTTCAGTGCAAATTATATTGCAGAAATTGAAGTGCATTACATTAAAGATCACAGAAATTGAAGTTGCATTACATAAACAATAGAAAGATCACAACTTCTCAAAGTCACAGAAAGATCGTTACTTCTCAACAATTCACCTTTCGTAACAGATCATGGGAATCTGTATATTTTCCTGGGGTTGTCGTCACCCGAAAGTGGGGTTTCAAGGTGGAGGGGTGGTAGTGAGAGTCATATACGAGGGAGGGAACTAAAGACTAAAACAATACCAGCGAATACCTAATAGACATAATATAAATATATGAAGGATAAAACTGGAAAACGCACAATAAATTTAACATCGTTAAAGGGAAAGTAACGGAAGGGGCCGGCCAAACATTTTTTCCAAAAATAAGGGAGAGCACTGAAATTGTCAGAACCACGGGAGAGGTTAGTGATTGTGTTAGAAACCTCAAGGGAGTTATGTGAAATTAATCCTAACAAAAAACAATATTTTGTTGAGAACTTTACATTGAAGTTGTAATTATGCCTTTACTAATCCCTTATTAAACTTTGTCGACTTGTTATTAAATCGAGCCAATTATGAAGCATGTATCAAGCTCTTATCAAGCTTCGACTTACTTGAGTTTGACTCGTTTATCAAATGAGTTTGAAATTGTGGTCCAATCTCGTTTGTTATGTTGACAAATCCAGCCAAGTTGAGCCTTTATCGAACTAATCTGAGTTGAACTCACAAATGGCTTGATTTGTTTGTAGCCCGACTCTTTTGCGAGAACATCTCCAATAAGACATTTTCTAAAATTCTACTACTAAATGTTATATTTTAAAAATAAATAACTAAGAATTTATTTTTTATAGTCACGCGAATTATACATTTTCATGTCTATTTTTTTATAATTAATTCAAATGTTTTTTAATAATGCACGGTGATTGCAAAACCCACACAAAAAATATATATATCAAGTAAGTATCTTGACATTTAGCATTTTGTATAAAACGGTTTTGTAAAAGTTGAGTTAAAGTTGAGTTCACATGATATGGGGATCTATATTGCTGAATTTAAAAGGATAAATTTCATTTACCTCCTCTGTAGTTTTTGAAATTACAATTACCTCCCCTCTGCTATGAGTTGTAGCTTCTTTAGACCTAGACGTTAAATTTCCGTTAAGTTTTTTCGTTAATATGCTAATGGGAGCATGGAAATATCTTTTCCAAGATATTCCTCCTTTCAAAAAAGTTAATTTATTTTTTTGTTTTCTTTTAGTTAAAAATAGTAAATTTTATATTAGTTATTCATAATTCATTATTCGCATGTGTCCTGATAATAGATATTCTTAATCAACGATAGATATAAAACATTAAAACTGCATAGGAATCTAATCAATAACAAAAACTATTTATTTTTGTATTTGACTTATTTTATTCATCTTGAGTTAAAAAGTTAATTTAATAATTTTTTAAAAGTTTTTATTTATCTTGAGTTAAAAAGTTAATTTATTTTACATTTTTAAACTTTTTTTGTTGTTATTAAACTTTTTAAGATTTGTGGTCATATTTTTTTACTTTCTATATTCATTTCATCAAGACAAATAATTTTTAAAAAAAATTTCACATGAATTTTATTAAATTAAAAAAACGAAATTTAGTAGCAAAATAAGATGAATTTTAAATCAGTAAATAAGTTCACTAAATTTTTAGAAACACCTTTTTGTTTTTATCCCCTAAATTTTGATAAATAAGTTAAAAATCAAAATTTTTTCCACCTTGACGAGTAAGAGAAATTAAATATATACATATTTAAACCCTCTTTTTTATTTCAAAAAGGTTATAACGACCCGTTCCCGCCCTGTACAATAATGTCCGCTTTTGTCACCAAAACCCCATGGACTTCCCAGTAGGTCACCCATCCCTGGATTGCTCCAGGGCGAGCACACTTAACTGTGAAGTTCCATTTGGTGTTGGCGCCATTACGGCTTTAAAAGGCCTTTTAAAGCCGTGATGGCGTCAACACCAAATGAAACTTCACAGTTAAGCGTGCTCGCCCTGGAGCAATCCTGGGATGGGTGACCCACTGGGAAGTCCATGTGGTTTGGGCGACAAAAGCGGACAGTATTGTACAAGGCGGGGGCGGGTCGTTACAAATGGTAAATCTGGTTATGTTAGGCAAAAAAGTAGCCAAAAAAGTCTCTCTCTTTCTCTCAGGTAAAACTACTATTATACAGTTATTATTTTTAATTTTATTAATTTGTCCTAACTTGTAGAAAATTCAATTAATTATTATTTTTCTTTCAGTTGTTCTTGCTGGATGAGCAAAAAAAAAAAAAAAATTGGATAAATAAATTCAAAACACAAATAAAGATGAAATCATGTAGCACAGTTTGGATGACAGTATAAATATTATAATCAGATAAACACAAACAATATTTAAACATTAGCATGAAACCGTACAACTTGCAACTTGTTTACCAAATCATGTAGAATAAATATAAAAAACTAAAAAAATTGGTTGGAAATTTGTATAGTAGAAAATTTTGGTTTTCAAATAAAAATAATTGTTAAAAGTTTAAATAGTGATAAAATAAAAATAAATGTACATAAATAAGAGAAGAGGTAACTGCAATTTGCTGTCAAATAAAAAAATTCGTACGCCAAAAGTTTGTTGTCCAAATGAAAAAATCTATTGTCAAAGAAGTGTTTGTTGAGGGGTAATTAGCTCAACTTATCAATTCCATCCGCTGACATCCCTGATATGGGCTGTAACTGTAATTTTAAAAATCACGGGGGAAGTATTTATAATTGTTAGAAATCTCAGGGAGAGAAGTGAAATTTACCCAAAACATTGCCCAACAACAAAGATTTTACTTTCAAATGCAACCCACTAAGAATAAACTAAAATTTTAATTACTTAATTTACTGCCCAAAAGTATGACTCATTTTCATGATAAAAAAAGGTATTACAACTAGTTAGCACGAGAGGAAATATATACAACACGTAATCTGAAAAATAATACTACGAAATATAATTAATATACGTTAGTCCTTCAAGTTTATTTATTTACAAAGATTAGTTCCTGGAACAACATCTATAAAAGGGCTTTAGTTTTTGGTTTTGTTCATTCTGAAATAGAGAGAGAGAGAGAGAGAGAGAGAGAGAGAAATATAAGGAAATACTTCTGTAAAAATGAGAAAAAGAAATAGTGAGAAACATATCAAGTATTTATCTTGAAGATCAATCTCTTTTATTCACGAAGAAACTATCTACTCTAAATCTTGTATTTTGCAGGTCTTTATTTTCTTTACTTTTTTAACATGTTATCAGCATGACTTTAAGATAAAGAAAGTGAAAAACATAAAAAAATCTAAAATGATGAAGGAGCTGTTTGAACACCAAAAATCATAACATGATCATGAAATTAAAAAAATCTACTTTTGAGGGCAACAATGTTATTTACTCAAGGGGTGTTAAATAACAACAATCCCCAATGGTATTATATATGTAAGGAGGTATTAACTAGTCCGATGTCTTATTTAACACCCTTCTGTTTTACCAATTAAATCACGGCTTAAAAAAGAAAGGGGCTGATTGGATGATGCCTTATGGGGTGTCTTAGTTAACTCATGCCTTAATTAAGGCTGGGCCCACCCATAAGGTGTTGATTGGCAAAACTTTTAGAGATGTGTTAATTAGCAATGAGACTTATTAAAACACCAACCATTGCCTTATTTGAATGCACCCTCACCCCTAAGGCTAACTAAGACACCCACCTTAGCTTAAAAAATGACCAAAATATCCCTCATTCACCCTTTTAATATATGCTTATAAATATAATATAAGTATACATAAATATATTATGAGAGTATATATAAATATATTATAAGTATACACACGTATACATACTCTTATAAGTATACTTATATGTATTTTCGAAATATATATACCATACAAATATATTTATATATTAGAAATATATATAATATATAAGTATAATTATATATTAGAAATATATATATATACTATATATACTTATAATATATATACTATATATATGTATATATATAGTATATCCTTATAATATATATGTGTATAATATTATACACACACGCACACACTTGTAATATATATAGGTAAGTATATTTATAAGTATGTACTTATAAGTATATATATTATACATATAATATAAGTATATAATATTATATGTATATATATTTACATTTAGAAGTATATATACTATACGTATATATATTATATGTATATATATATAATATAAGTATACATAAATATATTACGAGTATATATATAAATATATTATAAGTATACACGCGTATACACACTCTTATAAGTATACTTATATGTATATTCAAAATATATATACCATAAATATATTTATATATTAGAAATATATATATATATATATATATATATATATAGTAGGGGATGACCCCATAGACCAACACATTTTTAGACCAATATTAGACCAACGGCTAAACTCTTGATTTCTGATTAAATTTTAATGATCCAAACCGTTCAATGCATTTAAAACATGTTTTTAAGGGGACCCGCGAGAAATCAGCTCAAAATATTACCGGAAAGGGCTTGATCCAAACATTTGTTCAAAATGCTGACAAGAACTGTTTTATAAATCACTATTTGGATCAAGTCCTTTCCGGTAATATTTTAAGCTGATTTCTCGCGTGTACCCTTAAAAACATGTTTTAAACACATTGAACGGTTCGGATCATTAAAATTTAATCGGGAATCAAGAGATTAGACATTGGTCTAATATTGGTCTAAAAAAGTGTTGGTCTCTTTAGCCTTTCCCTATATAGTATAATTATATATATATATATGTATATATAATATATAAGTATAATTATATATTAGAAATATATATATAATATATATACTATATATATGTATAATATATAGTATATCCTTATAATATATATGTGTATACTATTATACACACACGCACACACTTGTAATATATATAGGTAAGTATATTTATAATATATAAGTATATTTATAAGTATGTACTTATAAGTATATATATTATAGTTGATAAAAAAAAGTATATATATAATACATATTATATAAATATATATACTATATGTATATATTTACATTTAGAAGTATATATACTTACATATATCTTATATATATATATATATATATATATATATTACAAAATTATATATATGTATACATAGTTTTTGAAATAATACATTAAATCCATGATGAAGGACAAAAATGTCTTTTGACAGTTTAATACATATTTTCATTGTCTAACACATCTAAATTAACCCTCCATCCAATCATTCTATTATTTAACACATCCTTAGAAATCACATCAGTGTGGGCCACCCCATTTTATTTAACACACTCCACTTATTTAACACACCAAAAACTAAAGCGGCATCCAATCGGGCCCAAAGGGTGTTAAATAAGACTCCTCTAACTACACACCCCTGGCAAGACCCCAACTAAACGGGCCGTATATGGATTTAAGTTGAACACGATGGGCCAAGACCACCACTTGAGATGATCAACAATTCATCATGGGCCGAAAATATTTGGGCAACGACCCAACTCACTCTTATTGCTATCAAAAGAGAGTGAAGTGAAATCAATAAAGAAAAACTTACAAAAAAAAGACTTGATTTTCTTCTAAGTGAAACTCAGAGAAAATTTAGACGTCTGACTAGTAGATAAGGTGCACCTTTATCGCATACAATGTCCAAACTCGAGTATAACCCACCTCAAAATAGCTTGCAGAAAGCAACATGCACTTCCTTGGATTGTAAAAAAAAAAAGAATATGAAAAAATATTAGAAAATAAAACACATTTGAAAGTTAGCACAGAATAAATGGTACAAAAGACTTGCACTGTACATATAATGTTGATAGTAGAACAAAATAAAAAACTTTAGAAATTAACAATGATCAAGACTTGTGTTTGATTTCGTCACGATGCTACGAGTTGAATACCGTTTACCTCATAGGATACAACGATCACATTTTGCAGAAGTAGCACAGGAATCTACAAGCTTACCGAATTAGTTTGAGTGTTGTAAGACTCTCTCATTTTGCAGAGTACATGTGGCAAAGCAGGTGCAAAACTCAAAAGTGATTTAGGACTCTATTGGGGCTTGTTAATATAGGCAACGAATGGGTGGAAACTTTCCTCGAAAGGGTGCAAATTGGATTGGTTCAGAACAACCGAACGTGCACAACCCAATCAAAATGTCACGACCCAAGACCTGTTCAATTTGACACAGAACGTGCATCAAGATTGTTCAATTAGACTCTGGAGAGGTGCGTTGATTCGTAGGGTCAAACGGTTCAAGAAGTTTTCAAAAAATTAATTTCATTGGTAGATAATTTTTTTCAGTAACAAATATGAGATCCGAAGGGCTAATTCCAATTCCATCTTTTAACCATAACTCAAACCCGGCCCGACCCTCACGACTGACTAGACATATGGCTAGTGACGGTATGTGCGTGGTGGACCTACCATGGGCTAGGGTCTCCTCCTTTTAGAAAACTTAGGTACTCGAGTGGTTCAAACCCTTAAGCAAACTTAAAACCTTATATACCTCTTAAACTTTTTCCACCTTACTTACGAGTGACTAACATCACCAACAATCAACCTTTCCAAATGGCTTATGTTTTAGTCAATTTCCAATTCACTTTAAATATTTTTCACCAATTAGATATACATTATGCTAATCTCTACATGAAAGTGATTACTTTTGTCTTTTAGACTCGCTCATAGAAATGTGTGAAATTTATTTATATTTTGATTCCATATTAAAAATTATTTTTCCAAGATAAACCGTTATAGACACTTAAATGGACCTGGTAGACCGGTCCTTGGAGAAGCACATGAAGCTCTCAAGTTCCGACCCAAAGAAAGGCCCCCAAGGCTTATTAGTCTTTAACATCAAACCCTACGCACTATTTGTAGCCCCTAACGATATACTATTGAAGCCTCATTACACTTTTTCAGAGTTGCTAGCCGGAAATATTACATTGGGGTCAAAGTTTTCATAGAGCACGAGAGGCTTCATTTCCTTGTATTTTTTCGATGCAGAACTTTTCACCGTATGAGAAGAAGAGGAAGAAATATTTTGTACATATAATTTTCATGTTCTAATTTTGAAAATAGTTCAAGTTCTAAATAAGCTAATCTAATTAATTAGACCTACATGGGGGTGAATAAATTGTACTACTAATCCGAAGACATTTGAGCAACAGTAAATTGTCGACCCGCAAATGAAGGCCTGATCTGATAGATGTATCACCGTGGACTTGCCACCTTGATTAATATTATGCTCAAACAATAACCATCTCGGATCAAGAGCCATTCTGGACGACATTGCCGATCAGTGCAAAAGTGCACAATGGTCAATCCATGACACCTCAAATCAATCTAATTAAGGGGAAGACGAACGCAAAAAATGCACTCGAATTTGCTTACATACACTCGATCTATTTCTATAAATAGAATTAAGATTCATCAGCATAGAAAATGGAGTAGACATTGATTAATTTTAGATCGATTCCAAAGGTGTTACTAGCCATCATACACATCACCAATTTGTACGCAACACTTAAACCCCTTAGTTTGAAGCATACACTTTCTTGACATAATTCAATTCGTTGAGCCTTCCCTCGTCCAATTGCTAGCTTGGCCATTGGAGGGCATTTCGATCACTGATCGAGATGTCTTTGATTGATTGTTCATGTTATAGGAGATATCTAAGTAGGATGACTTGTAGAACACTTTCAGGGCAACCGCTAGAAGCTCTAGTCAAACTCATTGGGGAGTCAATAATTCAATACCACCAATTGGCGACCGCAGTTGGAGTGTGAGAAACGAAGAGTCGCGTTGGAAGCCATAGTTGCACACATTTTGACTTGGTCTACCAATGTAAGAGCGCGAGCGAAAGCACAAAACCAAGAGGCAAAGGCCTCCAATGCAGAAACGAATGGGATTCACCAGCCAACCCCTACTAGAGCTAATGTACTGGCACAAGGAGAATCAACCGCACTATTCTAATCTCTTATTCCCTATTCTTTAAACGAAGGAATCCAACTTTCGCAAACTTTGATTACCTTGAAAGGTTTATTTTGGACTGCAGTAATAAATTCTTAAACTGTATGTGTTAGAGGCCTTAGAGTTAGACTCACTTGCTTGTCATTAATCCTCCCTACATCGGGATAAGTCATCATGCTATGATAATTATATTTCTACCCCAAATTAATATTAATCCCACATCAACCGCAACTATATTTAATTACCAATCTACCCTTAGTTTAGCATTAATTACACATGTGAACCTCATGTTAGATTAATTTCATATTTAATCCCGAACTTATGATTATTTACATAATTACCTTAATTCATGTTAAACATAGGTTTTGTTTATTGCATACCCAACTCTAATGTTTTTAAATACATTTCACCCCTAGATTATATAAATTATACTTATTTTTCATAACTATATTTTTAACGTATCTTATGTTAATTGCATTAGACGCCCAACATAGACTATTCATGCATTGATCCCCAGCTCACAAGAATATCATTTTACCACGCCATGATTAATCAGTACCATATTTATTATGCTCTCAATTTATGTAAATTATTGTCATCAATCATATGATTATATTTTGAAGCATGATTAATATGTTAGATTATTGTATTGACACAAATATGGACTTTTGAATTATGGATCATCGTAGTACGTACATTAGTTGACTTCGGAACTAATGGTATTGTGTAAATATCCAAACTTTGAGAATTGTTATTCTCTATTGAGACTCAATTATTGAGAATGTTTATTCTTTGTTGGAATGTATTAATGGGTGCCTTTAGCCGAGTTATGGCTTGAATTATGGGGTGTCTTTAGTCGATATGCATCTTTAGCCTAGTTGTGTTATTAGTCGTATTATTCATTTAGCCAAGTTGTGCCATTAACTGTATCATGCATTTAGCCAAGTTAAATATTGAGTCGAGTTATGTTCTTTAGTCTTAACGTGTCCTTTCAAGAAAGTCTAGTTGTTGAGAAAGTAAAGTTTGAGTAGCACCTTGGTGTCGGCACGGCGTACGAAAAACATAACGTTCAGAAACACAATAATTGGAAACATGGGGGACGGGAATATAATGGTCGGGAATGCTAGCGGCCAGAAACATGATTACCTAGTGGTTGGGATCATTATTGGACGCGAACATCATAAATACGAGAATTTCTGGTATTTATCATGACGTGAAAATTATCACAATTAGCGGTGTTTGCAGATTGAAAGTCGAGGACTTGCGTATAACATCCGAGGACAATACTTGGGATATAGATTTGAGGTAGAATACTCGAGGATTTTATTGTTGAACTCAAACTTTAATATTGTTTTATGATTTTTACTCTCACACTTCTATGTTACAACTTTCATATAAATTACGCATATTGCATCATATCTCATCTTGTCATAGTTGTCATATACATACAATGAAACTAAGGGTAGGATATCTCATTGAGCCGCATCACTCGTGGTGCTGCATTTTGCCCCTAACATTTCACGCTAAGTACCGAAGAAGACGAAACAGATCAAGAATACCAGGCTGATGACAACATCAACGCTGAAGAGGATTCTACTGAACCTTGGTTTACCTTGATTAGGGTTAGAAACTCTGAAATTCTCATATAAAGTCTTTGTTAGAAAATCATTTTGAGTGATTTTATTTTGGCATTTAATATTTTTGTAAGAACAAACATGTATTTTCTTTTTATTTTAAATGAAGATTTATTAGAGTTGGGTTTCATTATTTTAATCTAACATTTTTTAAATTCGGGGTGTTAAATGTGTGACGTTGAAAAAGGAGGAGTTGTAAGCTGACAGTTGAATATGGTTAAATAATAAACTTTGGATTTGAAGGGGGTAAATATAATAAAATTCTTCTTTATTATATATTTTAAAGTTATTAATCTCATATCGACAATTAGTGTATTATTTTTGTTATTGGTATAGCACGTGCCAATATTGATCTGCTTCACTGTATTATTTTGAATTTATCGCTACAACATAATGTGAAACTTTAAAATAATATCATTCACTACAAGATTATATTCGACATAAAAGTAGAGCATCAAAACTTTTAAGTTACTCTAAAGATAACAAATTACAAGATTTATTACTTTTAAGAGATAAAATGCATACCTGGTCATAGCCATAAGAAGCAAACATAAAATTTTATTACCTTTAGAAGGCTTAAAATATAATTATTGGTACTAGCGATAACTTTTTTTCATCGAATATATCGTTATGTAGCTCAATTGGAGAGTTCTTATAAAAATTTTATTTTAATTTAATAAAAAAATTAGGCTAGTGAAGATTTGAGATTTGAGAAATGCTTGATATAGCCCAAAACAACAGAGTGCAGATTTTTTTTTCCTTGTAATTTTTTTGTCTTTCGTTAATTTTTTTGTGAATTATTGGTTCATCTCAACGAAAGATTTCAGAAAAATTATAAATAATATAATAAATTTGAAAAAAATTCAGAAAAGACAAAAATAATTTACAACAGAATTTTTTATCGTCTTTAGTGTTTTTTTAGCTTTTGAACATAATTTTATATTTTTTAAATTTATTTTATCGATACGGACCAATAATTCATAAAAATTGAGGCCAAAATAATAAATACAAACAAAATTAAAATAGTAAAAAACAATTCACAAAAAATAAAAGTTATGCCAAATGGGCCTAATTAGTGCACTATTTGGTGTTGGACACATGATGTACTTTGATAGTCTTACCTTAAAGATGCAGCGGCTCGTTTGTTAGTGGTTGAAATTATGGAAGAGATAAGGTAAATATAATACGAGAGAAAATATAGTAAAATGAGAGATTTATTACAAATGGGTGAATAATTATAGGAAAACTTAAATTTGAGTCCTATTTTTTAGTGATATGTATGTTTTCATCCCATCACTTTTTGTGAGTATCCTTAGATTCAAAAAATAGCAAAAGTACCCTTATATCTAATTTCCTACACATTCATATTCATTATCATAAAACGTGAAATTTCACTATCATATTTTAATTCGGACTTGAAGAAAATTTCGTTATTTCACTATCATTGCCATAGATATTTAAATGCCAAAAAATCGATGTCTTGATGAAATCCTAAAATGAGGTTAGTAACGAAACAATCGGTAGATCGTCCAACAAATTTACCATTTGCTGAATTGTAAAGTAAGCTATGATGGTAAATTTATGGGATATGATGATAAATGTATTGGATTGTAAATTCAGTTATAATGGTAAACTTGATGTTCGTGATGGTAGTTTATTGAGTTACAAAATAAGCTATGATGTTAAATTTTTTGTATCGTGATGATAAATTTGTTTAACTAAAATTTTAGTTGTGGTGAAAACATATGATGGTTGTGATGGTAATTTTATTTTGTTGCTAAGTAAGATATCATGGTAAATTTGATGGTCATATAATGTGTAAATTGTCTGGTCATACTAAATAAGATATGCTAATAAATTTGATAGTCATGATGATAAATTCATTGAATTTCTAAATTCGATAGTAAACTTGATATTCCTGATAGTAGTAAATTTGCTGGGTTACATATAAATTATCAAATTTACCATCATATCTGTAAATTTATCATGATAATTAAATTTGTAACTCATCAAGTTTACCATGATAATTGAATTTGATGATAAATTTGATAGTCATTATGGTAAATTTGGTGGATTTGTAAACTGATGACCAATCTTTAGTTCGTCTGTAAGTTTTGAAGATACATTTCACCAAACCGATGACCAATCCTTTTGTATTAGAGCATCCATACTAGTTTTTCTATTTTTTGGACCAAATTAGGGAGAAATTTTTACTTTTATACTTTAGGGAGTCATATTTTCTAATATCTCCTGTATCAGATTCTCTATTCTACCGCTGTTTTATTAAATATTCTTTCTTTTTTCCCTTTTATATTCAATTCAAAAAGAAATGAGAAGAAATGGGAAGAAAAAATAAAAAACAAATTTTAGGGAGATTACAGTGATTCCTCAAATATAAAAAGTCACTATATCATTAACAAAATAGGGAGACCATAAAGGAAAACTAATAAGAATATATCTGGAAGAATTGTTCTTCAAAATAGGGAAGGAGGAGTGAAAGAGAGGACAATGTGAGTGCTCTTACCAAACAAAAATTAGCAATCCCATGATTTTCACGAAAAATCCTATAATGATTTCCTTAATGTTACCAAACCAATTTTTGAAAATTTCTTTCGGCGATTGTCTTCATAATTCACGAAATATTATTTACCATATTTGTTTTTAAATTTCAAGTATATATAAATGAATATAGTTTCAATTTACCAATTTAGAAATTAAATGATATCACTTAAAAAGAACCAAAAAAATAAACTTACTACTCAAAATAATGATAAATACGTCAAGTTTTATAAAGTTAGGACTAAAACACAATTCACAAATCTTGAAAGAATGAAAACATACACGACATCCGCAAATAGGATCCTGATTTAAATTATCCATAATTATAAAGGGTTTATTTGAGTATTTTTTTAGGAAGGGCGATATAGTAGATATAGGTATGTGGATGACATTCTCGTAATTAATAATAATATTCTTGTAATTAATAATGATATTTTCGTAAATAGAAGAGGGACATAGAAGGGTATAAGATATAGATAAAGTGAGAGGTATTTAAATTTTATCCTCTCAAGTCGAATTAAATTTGGACCCTGGATGGTCCAAAATTACTAACAAACTCCGAATATGATAACTCAAAGGCCCCGATTGGATGGAGGAGTATTTTGAAGGGGATAAGTTATGGAGGGGTGATAAGATAAGAGGGGGTATTAGTTTTAGAGGGAGGGTCCACTTTGATGTGATGTTTATAGAGGGAGGGTAAAAAAATAGATGGTTTGGATGGAGGTTTAAAAGGGGGATAAGAGGGGTGGATAAGGAAAAAAAACTGTTGCTCGTTTGGATAGAGGAAAAAAGAAGGGGGATAATTTTTGGAGGGGGTAAAAGGATCGACGTGACATGTTTAGCATGGTTTGGGAGCAAAAAATGCAGGCGGATAATTTTTCACCCCTCCAAAAATAATCCCCCGGAGAGGGATAAAGGGGGATAATTTTTGGGTAGGGGAGAGGTGCCCAAAAATAATCCAAGAGGAGAGGGGGTATTATCCAAGAATAATACCACTTCTTCCTCATTACAAATACAAAATAACCTTATCCCCCTATTTTATGCTTCATTCAAATCAAGTACTATTTTATCCCCCCTTTTTTAATACTTCATCCAAACTATCTACTTTTTATTACCCCCTCTATAAATATCACATCAATGTGGGCCAACCCTTTAAAAATAATACCCCTCTTATCTTATCCTCCTCAATAACTTATCCCCCAAAAAATAGGGTCCATTTGGACTGCGGTATTTATTGTGGTATTTATTGAAATTTTTTTCGTCCTTATTTGAAATTTTTTTGTAATTTTTTGTTTTTCATCAATTTTTTTTGATTTGTTGATTCATCTCGACAAGAGCTTTCAGAAAAGTTATCAATCATCGGCTAAATTTGAAAAAAATTCAGAAAAGACAAAAATAAATAAAAAAAATAGAGTTTTTTGTACTTATTCGTCGTCTTTAGTGACTTTTTTTTAACTTTTGGACATAATTTTATACTCATTAGATTCCTTTCATCAAGACGGACTAATAAACTACAAAATATTGACATTTAAACAACAAAATGCAAAAAAAAAATGAATAAAGACAAAAATAACAAATAAATAAAAACTATAGCCCAAATGGGGCCTATAATCCCTTATCCAATCAGCCCCTCAAATGACTATTCTTGAATAATTTAAGGGTTTTTTAACTTTGTTTTACCAATTAACAAAAAAAAAATAACAACAAAATATAAATCAACAATAATTTAGCTCGCGTAAATTTAGTTAACAATAAAAAAGAGAAAAAGAGAAAAATTTAGTTAACAATAAAAAAGAGAAAAATATAATTTTGGAAGGGGGTGAAAATATAAGAGGGGGGGGGGGGGGGAAATATAAGAGGGGGTAAGAGGGGATAAGAGGGGGTAATAGGGGATAAGAGGGGGAGATAATTTTTGGAGGGGCACTTTTTTCCCATCCAAACTATGCCAAAATTAATAATAAGGGGTGATAATTTTTAGAGGGGGATATCCCCCATCCAAACGGGGCCAAATTGTTATATCCAGAATCCAAATTTTATAATGCTCATTTAAACCCTAACCAACATGGCCTATGGGTCATTCATAGCGGTGAGTTGTAAGAAGGGGTAAGTTGTAAGGTCCATAGTTTAGGATTTAAAGTGATAAATTGTGATAGTTAAAGGGGGTAAATGTAATTAAATTGGTAGATATGCGGTGGCAATAGTGCTTCGCGTCCCATTTTGCATCTTTTTCTTCATTGTTAAGCACTAGTTCTAAGTTCAGATTGCGAAGAAACAAACAGAAACACAGGAACATTAAACACACGTATTAGGTTTTCTGTATCCATATATCTACTTCTCTGTATCTATATCCATTTCAACATACACAGTCACTCCTCGATCATATTCCCTGACCAATTCATAAAGTTTTAACCTTGCGAGGTTAGCGAACTCTAGGGCTTCAATTCTGATCTCTCAAATTTCTTCACTCGGAGAACGTACTAATACACGGTAATCCTCACGGTTTTTATACTTGCATACATGTGCATACTGTTTCGAGGTTTCAGTTGTACGGTTTGTTGATGGTATTTGTTGTCCTGATTTTCCCCCCATAAAATTGAAGGCGCAGTTTATTATCTCTCTCTCTCTCTCTCTCTCTCTCTTTTGTTTTCTTGCGGAATTGCTAGGGCTGGAGCTCCATTTGCCACATGAGCATTTAGACTCCTATGGAATTCGGATATTTATTCGGTTGGAAGAAATAGAGTTTACAGAACAGTTAATTCGTTTTTGAATTCTGTTTCCGTATGCTCTATGCGTATACTGTTTTCAGAGGTTTCAATTGAACGGTTTGTTGTTCTGATCTTTAGACACCTAAGTGAATCTGGATAGGTTGTATTCTATGTGAAGAAGAAAAATGGAGTTTATGGGATAGTTTGTTCATCTCCGTAATCTGTTTTTCCAAATGTGTCTGTAATTCTATGTACAATGAGTTTTAGGAGTTTATGGGATAGTTTGTTCATCTGCGTAATCTGTTTTTCCAAATGTGTCTGTAATTCTATGTACAATGAGTTTTACCATCATTGTGTGGGCATGCATTTTGAATGACTGGACTGTGTATGTTGCAAACAAATCTTGTATGTCTACAGCATTCATGTGGTTTAGGCGGGAATAGGGTGTCGGTTATTGGTGTGTTTAGAGCAATCAGGTGTCGTGTATAAGTGTGGAATGTGGATGGCAATATAGGTTCACATTCTAGAATGGTGCTGTCTTAGAAACATGACTCCGTGATCAGACAGGTTTTTTGGTTTAAGTAGTCATGGGTTTTTTATTTTATTTATTTTTCTAGCACTTTATGTGCCAATCTTTTGGAAAATTTTGTCTTATCCCAAGTTTAAGATGGGGAAGTTTACAAGTGAAGCTCATTTATCTTGCACTAGAAATGTGAGGAGGTCCATTTGACTCTGGATGAACTCATGAACTGCTGCAAGGGGAGTACGGACACCTAAGAGAATACGTTGAGTCAGGATGTATAAACCACTCTGTTTGCTATAATTTAGCATAAAATTGAACCTTTTTCATATGTTGACTTATTCAAAAAAATGGTGTTTGCATATAGCTGAATATGTGGAGAAGACTTCATGTTGCCAACATCAGGTATTTCACACTATAGGCACTTCGAGTTTAGCATGGCAGTAATATGTACGTTTTGATGTTCGCTGATCTCATATGTTGAAGTCTATTAAGGAAAAATTCTCTAGAAAGGTACAAAACGTTCCTAACGTACGATTTTACACTTTAAGGTAAGGAAAATGCAAACCACAACCCTTTGGGTGGTGCTAAGGTTCAAAAATGTGTTTGACAATGTTAAAAGTTTATAGGAATATATGAAAGTGTACTGTTTTGTGCCCAGGTTTTTTTTCCCTTCTTTTGATACACACTTTTACTAGTGATATTTGTATGAAGTTTTAGGTTTTTTTTTTCCCGTTATTTGATCCTTAAGTACTGTCTAGTGGGTGGTTGTTACGAGAGTGTTAAGATAAAGCTGATGGTTTCTGTTTTATTTTGTTTTTGTTTCAGAGAGGCTCCTTGGACACTTTTGGTTTAATATCTTGTGCTAGCAAGGTGTCCTTGCAGAAAACTTCGCAGAGTTTGATCAATATAGTAGTCAAGTTTGGCTGTTTGAGTATATAAGATGTACGGTCAGGGTACCCATGGACCTATGCCTCCATTCCAACAACGCTCCATTGCTCCTCCTCCTCCTCCTCCTCCTTTGCAACAGGGCCTGTCTTCAATACAACAAGGTCCTCCACCTATTCCTCACAATGTAGGTTATTCTGGGTCCTTTGTATATCAGCATGCCCCATCTCCCCCGGTGCCACCTGTTCAAGTCCCGACTACTGGGATGTTAAATTCAGGCCTTTCCTACTTGCCGCCACCTCCACCCCTGCCCCAGCAAGTCCGTGGAAGCACCTCTGTGCCACATCCATATCCAATCGCTCAGCAGACCTCTCAATGGACCCAGACTACCCATCATATTCCAAGATCTCTCCTTCCTCCTATGGGTCCATCACCCACAGGTCCAAGTCCCCAGGAAATGTTCTCCCCCTCAATGCCTCCTAGAGTTTTACAGACACTTACTTCACAAGGACAAAGTCCTTACAGAGGCCCAATTCATCTGCCGCCACCCCCTCCCACAAATAGTTTCTTCACTCTTGCTCCGTTTGGATCTTTTGTACATTCAGCGCATCAGGATTCTAACGAACCCAGTGCGGGACACATGCTGCCTCCCCCGCCACCACCCCCACCCCCACCCCCCTCTTCTCCTCCACCGCTTCCACCTTCTCCACCGCCACCTACCTCTCCCGTTCCTTCTTTCAGAACCCTTTCCTCTACACTTGTTGCTGCTTCTGATTTGTCACATAATTCCAGGTCAAGTCCAATTTCCAATCTTACTGGCTCTGAAAAGCTGGCTTCTGCTTCTGTTGATAAAGTTGTGGTTACCTCGCAAATCCGGGTAGATGGATTTGAGTATGATGACAATAGAAATCCTGATGGCAGCAGAAGATACGAGGCAGGTTCCCTTGCCGAAAAGGATTTATACAATGAGGAAGGTACAAAACTGGATCTTCCTTCACCTCCTCCAAAGCCAGCAGAAGAGAAAGTTGTGCAGAAAATTGATGATCTGTGCCATGTTATTGCAAGGAATGGTCCTAGTTTTGAAGATATCGCTTGTCAGAAAGAATGTGGGAATCCAGAGTACAGTTTTTTGTTTGGTGGTGAGCCAGGAAGTGAAGCTGCAATTGCACATGGATATTTTGAATGGATGAAAAATAAATGTATTTTGGCTAGCAAATTGCAATGCAAGGAAATAAGTTCAGCTTTAAGGCTGTCAGACAATGACACTTCAACACAAACCTATACTTTGATAGAGGCAGGTGTTTCTCATTCAACTTCTGATTCGGATATGGAAATGGAAGGTTAGTGCTACTGGTGTTAGTGGAGTGCATTGATTCCTTACTTTATTCAATTGATGCCTATTGACATGTTGATGTCTTATATCCTTAGTTCTCTTTTTTATTGTGCATGAGTTCTTTGAAGCTGGGACCCCTCTTTTGTGCTTTTCTCCTTCTCCTGGTTGTACTTGTACCTGGTTTCTGGATGAGTTCGAATATGCGAGATGTCTTATGGATTCCATGGTCTGAAGAGTTCGAAAATGTCATGTGTGATGGTTTGCTGCTTTGTACATTAGATCTGATGTGCTATCTGCAAAAGTATGCAATTGCATTGGATTAAATTCAACCATCATATGTTATATCGATCTTTTCTTTGTTTTCGGCTAGCATTTGTTGTGGTGTCCACTTTATATTGCTGGTTGCATCGTGTGCGTAACTTTTTTGTTTAGTAGCCACTCAATGTTGATTTTTCAAACTCTGAAAGCTTTTATATTCTAATTTTATTCATTTCACGACAAAAAGTGAGTTTTTTGGTACTTTGATACTTGGCATGTTCTATAATATACGTGGGTTTGCTTTTTATAGTTGTATAGGCCATAGCAAAGATCATATCAAAAAAGAAGACGACAAGAAGAAGAGAATCGGTGGACAAGAAGTCCTTGAAAAAAAGATAAAGAAATGAACAACACCAATAGCTACGTGGCACAAACCGCCCTCCAATCTCTAGAAATCAACAATAAGGGAATCCCTTAACAGGAGTGGACACAAAAACTCAAAAAGATGTCAAAGAGCAAAGTCTATTCCACAAGGAGCTGAGTTCTCTAACTAATCCTAAAAAGTACTTGCATTTCTTTCCAACCACATAACCCCGGGATAGGGCAAGGATACAATACCTCAATCTTTGTGGCGTAGGGCTGCAGTACGTTACGGGTTCGGCTATATGGCAAAACTTAAAAAAGCACGTTAAAGGTATGGTTAGGGTATGTGTATAACATGTTTAAAAAAATTTTAGTAGCAGCTGTATATATTTCAAAATAAAACAAAATTTAGTAACAAAGAGATGAGTGCTTATCTAGGTCTAGATAATCTGAAACTATGTGTTCATCGTCATTCGGCACATTCTTGGGGATGAGGGGTGAATGAGCCAGGGTGATCCCTCTACCTACGTTTCTAAGTTATTCTAGAGTCAGAATTGTTTCTTTTTTAGTTTAAATTCCATATGTTCTCCAGCAAAATTTCTTTTCAAAATTCTAAACCGGCCAATTCAAGATTGGATATTATTTTAGGATTGCTTTTATTTTTTTATCAATTCTACTTTGCTTTTTGAAATGGATATGCACCACAAGATTATAGGCAACTATAATAATATTTGTGACCATGTTTTTCCAGTTATATAGGTTGATCGAAAACTATCTGGGGTAATTTTTTTGGTAGTATTTTTGCAATTTGTATTGGTATAAATTGCTGTTGTTTTTGATATGTTACATACTTTTTTGAATGTTCAGCCAGTCAATATTGATATCTTGCGTCATCCCAATCCATTTTCCAACAGTTCTCAATTTGAATTTGGCAGTCCCTATTCTTTCCTTTTTTTCCCTGTAACATAATTTGTGAGAGGTGCTCAATAAGCACTGAATCTATACTCAGTATTCCTCCTCTTTGTATTCTTTTCTTTGTTATTTTCATAATGCAATTCCTAAGAGAAGCATGGTTTTTTTCATAGATGTCCCCCCTCCACTCATTAAACTTTTTTTTGTCCTCAGTTCTTTTGGTGGGTACTCCAAACTGGTTATTTTGAAACTAGTGAAATATAGTAAGAATAAGTAGACAAAATAAGAGCACAGGATTGAAGAAAAAAAAAGTAGTAAATATCAAGCATCTACGACGATAATAAATTTTTAAAAATCTGGCATAACGGACCCATACGCTCAGAAGTACCATCACATACCTATGTGTACCAAAATATGAACTTGTATGGGTACACATTTTGTCGCATCGGGTATGTATTTTGTACTCTCAAGGGTTAAAACTTAAAACCAATTTTCTCTAATTTTAAGAAGTATCAGATACTTTTAAGTTACACATCCAATCTTTTTGAAATCGTGATTTTGACATATATGACATAGAATGAGAGTATAAATTTCTGGATAGATAAAGTAAGAATTACCTAAAAATTTGGTTGCTATTTTATAGAAGAACAAAGTAGAAAGATTAAAGAAATATCCAAATTTTCAATAATCGGTTAAATATACGAATCCTTATAATGTCACATGACTCACATGTGTATCCATATTTCATAGACCGTGGCTATTAAACTACTTCTGAATTCCTCAATGGGTTTATCACCTTTTGCGAATGGATTTTTGTGTAACACAATTCTGAAAATTGTTAGACAACTTTACAAACATATCTTGGCCGTATCCATTTCGCCCTCTTACTTTCTTAGGATTTTGCTTATCAATCTATTATACCAGGTCGTGTCAGTACCCCTTTCCCCTACACGTATTCATGCTTGATAGGGTGGGGACTATTAGAGGACTTTTCACTGGTATGATTGTCATTTAAGTTTTAATAGTTTTAGGGCCTTCAAGCTATGGCATAGATATCACAGGCGCGTCCAGGCAAATGCCTAGGGAATACGCATCGGGGCGCATGGCTGGCGTCTCATGGAGGGCGGGGCGGGGCAACAACATGCGCAGCTTAGACGCAGAGGCCCACACTTTGATTGAAGGTGACAAGTGCAAGAAAGAGGCACCACTTAAACATGGAAGTTAAATACGAAAAAGGGTAAAAACGTGAAATCCTATTTGACCTAACCTCCCCAATTGACTTCTCTGGTGTTCGTAGAACTATCTTACTTGGACCTAACCTCTGGATCCAGCATCGATCAACTTCTATCTGTCACCTCAAGTTTAATCGAAAGGCTTCTGTCTTTTGCTGGTTCAGTCATGACCCAGGTGGTGGTACTTCCGTCCAACTTTGATTAGTCTTCTTATTCTTTGATCAAATTCTCTGCCTTTTTCTTTTCTGGTCTCTCTGTTTTCATTTTGTATGTGGACTATATAGATAAATGTATGGGTTACTATGTTTATGAATTGTAAAACTGTATAGATAAATGCATGGGTTACACATATTTGTATATGAATCGTATTTACACGATATGTATTATTGCTGACTAGTAGTTAAAGCGATATGTATTATATATATCAATCTATTGCCTTATATGTATTAAATACTATTAATCTATTACTGACTTTATACGTGGGTACCTTTTTTTGTTATGTCTCATTTTGCTATGCCAAAGCAGCAAAAAATGGATTTTTTAGGGTGACTAGTTTCTCTAAACTTTCTAATGCAAGGATAGAGGAAGTTGACCAAATTGCCTTTTGATTTGGTACACTTCCTCAAGTTTATTATATTATTGTTTATTATTTGATGTATTTGTGTATGCTACTTTCCTTATTTTTTCTCTTGAGATAAGGCCCGCACCTCGCCTTGCATCTCGTGCGTAGCCCCCAAGGGACTTTTGCACCTTGGTGCGTCCTCACCTAAGGCCAGTTCAATTTCAATTACGTATGGATGCCTTATTTACTGTAATTCCTGGTTGTGAGTTCCCTTGCATGCAATTTTCGACTTTTTGATTAGATAGTAAGTGTGGCTTTTAATGATGTTTCATTTAAAATTCTTGTAGGAGAGGAGCAAACAAAATGACGAACATGTTAACTTGTAGTGTATTACTTTTAAACAATTTTTGGGTAATCTATATACCGTTGGAATTCTGAAGCTTTCTCTTCCATTTGTTTCTCTGTGGGTGGTTCTTAGATGATATCACCCAGCTGAATGAAGAGCAGAGAGTTTATAATTCATTTGAAGGTTTAAACAACGAGGATGTTCTTATACCTAAAGAGTTTCCTGAGAAATTATGTATAGCGATGAATGCCATTGAACCTAGTCTTGCTAAGGATGCTATGCCCGGTTCCTCAGGACTGGCTGAAGGAGGAAAAGGTAGCTAAACACTTCTGCTCTCTTATTTACTCCGCTTTATTTCCTTGTAAGTGTTGATTTTATTTATCAGCTCATGTCATGTCCTTTCATTCATTATCTGATGAATAATTGTCAAGGGAAACTTCTATGCTAGCGAACTTCTCTAAGAACTATTCTCACAGGCTGATGTGGTGTGCATTTATAAAGCGTTGGAATTTGAAATGAGAGCTGCTGGAGTTGAGTAATAGAATTAACTAAAGTTCTGCATACTAATTTTGTAAGAAAGGTTTGTGTGTATCGCATTAGTTCATATCAAATGTATATGCCAATTACAGTGACACTAGACGTGTTTTAGTTCCATTTTTCGTACTGTATTTGAGCCCTAGGTCGTATCTGATGATGGCCATGGATTTGGATAACTTATACAAATCGTCCTTATAGTATTATCCATTTCTCAGTTTAGTCCATATAATATCAATTGCATTGGAAACCCCAATCCACCAACGCCAATACCTTCTCCGCGACCTCCTACTGAAACCTTCTATCATTGCTGGGAAAACTCCCATCCTGCACCTACATCAGAAATCAAACTCCAATCACTAAGTATGCACAAAACAATGACCAGCTTTCATGATTCCTATATTCTTGCATATGTCTGAACATTCAACGCTGGGCATTAAATTATTTTATGTCTAATTTAAGATATAATACACTTGACTTGATACATATTCATAAATTATACATTTTTTGTTATATGCATACCAAATTGTAAACTTTTGGAGCTAATTCACTAGTTAAAATATCCCGAAATTTGGTTGGTTTATGTTTTAGAAGACGTACTAGGATTTCAGATGAAACTCTTAAAGCAATTGGGTTGGCTAATTGTTTGCACTTGCAAATTTGCATGGTTGGTGGTTTATTACATATATGGTTTTGGCTTCATTTGCAAAGTGGATCTCTGTCCAAAAATTTGCAACAGTTGGTAATTGTTGATGATGGGTTGTTTTGTTTTCCATGGATTTGATTTTAGAAGTAATTGCATTTACGGGAACAAATTAAAGTTGGTGATGTTGGCAATTTTTGGAGTTCAAACTCTTGAGAGATTGAGAAATTCCCATGGATGGAAGTGGGAGGCAGAGAGTGGACAGTGAGAGAAAGATGAGAAAAAATGTGAGTCAACTCTTTTGGGTGAGAAAGGTCAAAAGTGATTTAACTCGATAAGGGTGTGTAGTTTCCTAAATACCCTTATTTAGTTGTCATGTGAGAAGCATGCTACAATTTTGAGTTCCATTTCTTAACTGACATTAGGGATAAGATCAATGAGCGATACAAAGCAAAATCAAGGTTAAATCATTGCAATTAATTCTAGAATGATGAAATTGAGATTTGAAAAGAGTAAGTAGGGCAATTTGTGTAATTTACCCGAAGGACTCAAACCTTAGTTGTACAAAGCGGGAGTGGGGGCGAGAGTGGGATCGGGGGAGTGGAGAATCATAGAAGCTCCTTGTTTGGGAGCGCCGGGGGAGTTTTTAGGAATATTTTATAAAAATATAGATATATGATGCGTAGTTTGTAATTTGCGTCAATTGCAAGTATTATTGTTAAGGAAGTAAGTAAATGTGTGTATATATTAAGCGTTAAGCAAATGTGAGCTACTATTTTCTAGCATCTTATCCTTACTTCATCTTTTCTTTCGCTTGGTATCTTTTACTTTTATTTCATATAGAATCTATATGCTCAAGAGGTTTTAGCTTACTTGGGAGTAAGTTCCTTAATAGGAGCGAGGTTCGTAAGAGAGTCCAACGTGGGAGGGCGGGGGTGAGCTTTCCCAGTAGGAGGTTCCTGCTACTAAGAATTCAAACCCATTAGTGGTTTTGGTTACCGAGGATTCTAAATCGAGGTTTCCAGACACTTATGGTTTTGTTGCAGACTTCTGTGTAGCAGTGTCGGCAATGTTGACCAACACATATCAGGAATAAGTTGTGGCAGTTATGAGTTATTTAGCAAAGTTGTGGCAGTTATGAGTTTTTTAGCATCATCGTCATCCCCTTTAAAACACAATGGTACTTGTGTTTTAATCTTATCTTGTCACGTGTTAATAAATGTCGTGGCATCTAAAACCGTGTTATGCTTGTATTAGTTAAGAAGGAATTTGTATACTTAAGGAAGTGAAGAAGTTTCCTGGGATTTGTACTAAGCTACTGATCAATAGTTAAGTTCGACATTTTCTGGGAACAATGTGCAAAGATAACTAATAACTGCAGCACTTTCAACAAGTGCATGTTCCGAAGTGTTGCAAGGACAAGAAGAAGACTGAATTGCATGCGGTTTGAGGTAGCTAGGAAATACATTAAATTATTGGTTCAATTTAAGTTATTCCTGAAATAGAATGGAATTCCTTTACAGGGTTCATTTTAGTGCTCTCAAGTTGTTTGGAAAAGGAGAGAGAAGGGGTATGTTTTTTATTTGAGCGTGTTATCTGGTTTCTGATAAAGTCAACACAGTAGTTGTCTGTGCTGCGTTTTGTGGGGTGACTAGGTAAATTGTAGATTTTATCGCCAATCGCATTGTAGTTCATACCAAAGTTATTGATGGCTTACCATACTGGCAGGTATAGGCCGAAACGTATTGTACCAGAAGAAAAATGGGATACAATTTGTTCCGGTCCGGCCCAAATACCGCTCTGTCCCGGCTGTCTCGGGCTGTCCTGGGTTATTTCAGACATTTTTCATATCTCGTCCAGTATAGAATCATAGGACCTTTTAACCTATTCACCCAAAGCAAACTTGAGTAGGAAAGGAGAGCCAGAGATTGAGGTTGGGTTTTACTAATTTGTATGCAAAACGCCAACAGGATGAGTTGCCAAAGTAGTAATGTGATGGTTAAACTTACTGGACTAGTAGGGCAAGAGATTGTTCTGTCAACATCTCTCTCTTTAGCCGCCTCTTCACCTCACCCACTGGTCAATTTTTTATTTCTACGAGTAACCACTAGTCAACATTGGTCTTGTGTGTTAACTATTTTATTCTAGATCTGATCTCTAAGGGTGTAGTCTGGCAACTTGGATGTTTAGGATAGCCTTGGAAACATGCTTGTGTAGACTATTTCAAAGTTGACTTGGGTAAGTATAGGTTGGATATCTTTTTATCTGGTTCACTTTATTTGAAACCGAAATTAATATAATTATAGTTTTATCTCCACATATATACGCGTAAATATTGTATACTGTGTAATATGTTTTCCGTATGGGCTAAGCTTTTAAAAGGTCTTCTGTTGTATAAAATAGAACTGTTAGTTATATTGATAAATCCGGAATGGTACATGGGAACCTCCATTACTGATTTGTATAGTACAAGTGCCTCAAATGGTATGCTGACCAGTATGAGTGTGACACTTGGTTTGTATTCTGCAGCACTTGGGTTCCTTATAGTTAAGGTTGTATTTTTTTTCCTGCGTTCTTTTTAAATGCAGATATTACATCCTGTCCGGATTGTTTAATTTTTTTATATCGCGAATTATTGTAGTTCAAGCACCCAGATTGATGTTTAAGAGTTATAGTTTCTCATGAATTGAATTTTTTTTGATATGTAACACAGTGGAGTTACAGTTCAATATGGATTTTGAGATCTCTCCAAAGTCCGAGGAGATGTGATGCTATCGTATGCAAGAAGTTGTTGCTAAGAGTTTTAAGATTGTTTTTCTTTCCACATTGTGATCTCTTCTTTATTTCTTGGTTTGTTTGTTTGTTTGTTTGTTTGTGATCCCTAAGGGTGGGGTCTGGCCACTTGCATGTTTACAATGGACTTGGAAAAACACTTTCGTAGACTATTTCAAAGTTGACTTGGGTACGCAGTGGTTGGATATCTTTTTATCTTTTTTTCTAGTTCACTTTATGTGATACTAAAATCAATAGAATTATAGTTTTATCACCAGCTATTTACTTTTAAATATTGTATAGTACATAGTATATTTTTCGTATCGGCTATGTTTTTAAACCGTCTTCTATTGTTATATGAAAATTAAAATGCTAGTTTTATGGATAAATTTGACACGGTACACCGGAACACTTTGGTACCCATATGTACAGTACCAATGGCTCAAATGGTTAGCTGACCAGCATGGGATTGATAACTTTGGTTTGTAGTGTGCAGCACTAGAGGTCCTTATTGTTGTTTCAAGGTCTTCTTTTTGTGTTTTTTTCAAATGCTGATATTACCTCATGTCCAGATTGTTTAAGTGTTTTTATTGAAGATTGTTTGAGTTCATGGACGAAGATTGATGTTTAATAATTGTAGTTTCTTATGAATTACATATATATTTTTGAGACATGCCAAAGTGTACCTACAGTTTGATATGGATTTGAGATATCTCCTAAGTCTGAGGAGACGTGATGCTTGATTGTATGCAGAAAGTTGTTGCTAAAAGTTAGGATTTTGTTTTTGCTTCCACATCATCATGTTTTCTTTTTTATTTGTTTGTTTGTTTGTTTGTTTTGTTTTGTGCAAAACTAGCAAGAAAGTTAAATATTGATTTGAATGGAAATCATTCAGCCAAATGTCCAGACCAAGCCCCTCAGGCCGCCACCATGCAATGTGAATTTTGCACATGACCATTTATAATATGAATGAGATGAGCAGATGACTGACACCTGTGGTTTGTCCAAGTCTGTAACTCGAGAGATCAAGGTTACAGAGGAACATTTATTAGATGGTCTGTGGCTTGTGGTCCCAGAGCTAGGCATTCACATAATCATAATCGTGTGCTCTTATTTGTGAAGCGGTCGGGTGATATTGTTAGATGCCAAAAAGGCCACCTTGGTTGGGACTGTTTAGTTTTTGTCTTTTGAACCTGCTTCCAAGAAACTGAACATTGCCCTCGCCCTTCACCACAAAGGAGGAGTAAAACGAGCTCACAGTAAATTTCCCCACTTCATCTTTCAGCCTCATCGTTCTCTTTCTGCCTCATCCCATCATTTCCATCCCTGATGCCTCTAAACTGGCAGATTTTGCGAGAAATTTGAGACTTGTTTGAGTGCCCGATCTTGAATGGTCTGGACAAAGGTGGGCTACCAAGTCCCAACAAAGGCCTCGTTTGTGACCGGGGATGGCCAAGGTAGAAGAATCAGTCATTGAATTTGTTCTACCATTTAATTTGGCGTGTAGTGTTTATCCGGGTGATATGTTTTATAGCAAAGTTGTAGTGCCAAATATGATCATTACTAGCTACTAATGATGAAAAACGTGGGGAGACAATTGTATGTTTCTATTGGAAAGAGGACCATATCTTGTCTTATTCGCTTATTGTATATTGATTTCTGTGCCTTCTCTAACCACTGTGTCGCCACGAATCCAACTTCAAATGCCATGGCTTTAGTGACAGGACAAGCTAAATCTTAAGAATCTAAAGAGTGATTCACATACCTCTAAGCAACTAAGAAGGGATTTTGCACTATGACCTACTAGCTCAGATGGTCAAAGAAGATCCTGCTTATTCTAATTTCTTTTTTGCATACAAGTTTTAAATATATCCTCTTATTTGTTTGGTCATTTATTTCTAGCCTCTGAAAGTTTTAATATGACACAGACTTTCATCTTCCTGTGTCCTTTTTTCCCTTTTCAGATTGAACTGCATGCCTAACCTATGTTTTTTTTGAGTCACTAGGACATTTCTCGATTTCTTGATTCAAAATTGCATCATGCCTCTCTCTTTTTTGATACACTGTATGCACAATAATGGAACACCTGTGTGAATATGTCTCGTAATTGATAAGTCTGGATTACCTACAGGTTCTAAACATATCCCTGATCACGATCACGTTACCAATGGAAGGTCACTTGCGGAAGTTGATAGCTCGGTCACTAATTCAGCTGGAGTTATTGTGTCCACCTCAAACAGCAATTTAGCAAAATTGTCTATTCCTCAACTAGAAGATTCAAGTCAATGCAATGTGTCAGCAGTTAGTTCTGAGAAATTTCCTGGTGAACTTATTAAAAGTGTGAGCCCTTTCAGACTCATACAAGGCTATGCCTCTGATGATAGTTCAGAAGATGATGTCAAGCCTTGTCTTGAAAATGTCAGCCCTGTAGCCACCTCACCATCAACTACAGCTGCTGGTTTGAATTTGCATGGGGATCTAAGATCTAATTTGCAGCCAGATACTTTCGAGTGTCTCTCAAATGCTGATATGGCTTTTGGAACGTTCTCTGAATCTGTTGTGCCATGTTCTGTCAGTATGCCGTCAAATGCTCTGGGATTCTTCCCAGAATCGCGGAGGAGTTATACAGAAGTTAATATAGCATCCATTGCAGCTGTTAAAACTGAAGAACTCATTGAAAATAACTACAAGCATCAAGAACCTATTGAAAATGCTGTGTATCCTGAGGCTCCGGAACCAAACGATCCCTTGGACAGTATTTGTGATGCTGCTCCTGAGATTGTTAAGGCTGTCCGGCAGAAGGAAGATGTTAAACACACATCTGCTCTACCAAAAGTTGACGAGTTTGGGAGATTAGTCAGAGAAGGTGCTAGTGACAGTGACTCAGATGAGGGGTATACTGGAGGGCGTGGTAAGAGACGGAGAAGTGTGAGCCAAAGTCAGTCTCCTCATGATAGGAGGAGGAGGAGGAGGAGTCCACTAAGAAGAAGGGAGAAGCGAAGCCGGTCGCGCAGGTACAATTTATTCAGTTAATCAAGGATCAATGCTTTGCGTACATTTTGGAAACGTTTCGGAAACATTTCAACACTGCATTCGAAACAAAATGAAAACATCAAAAGAAGTTGGGAGTGTGTGAAAGTGCCATTGTTGCATTTCTAAGAAAATGGACACTTTAAAGAAGGTGACAGAGCGTGTTTGATGCTCTTTTTTTCGTGTCCATAATTAGGAAATAAAAATCATAAATCGGACACGGCTTCGACACCATCATGGAGTAAGAAATAGTTTTGTAATTGACAGGTTTGGACACTTGTTAACATGTGATCGTAAAAAATTTCAGAATTTGACATATCTTGATATCAATAGGATATACAAAGTTGGAGAATTTATAGTAACCACAAGTCACAACTAATCATATTTAATAAATTTGTGGAGAAATTGTTTGAAAGATTTTTTGAAAATTCCTATCCATACCTGTGTCCTTTTTTGTGAGGATTTCTCATGTCCTAAATGTATTTTATCTGTGATTTTATTTTGTACCTAAAATGACATGTATAGATAGCTATATATTCGGATATAGTTAATTTAACATTCCCAATGTGTCCGTTTTCTACATCTTAGAGAAATGATGTATATGTGTGTCCGTGTCCTGTGTATCATGTCTCGTTTTATATCTGTTAAGGCATTCAACTCAAAACCAATTGACAAGCAATGGAGAGGCCGCCCATGCTCTTATACTAGTTTTACATGTGGGACAAACTCTTAACAATATCTGTGCTTCTTAGCCCCTTATTCCTAACAGCTGCCAAAACAACTCAACGTGTATTATGTTTCACTGAATTTCGACATGTTTCGGTGCATTATGGTGGGACGATTGAAATTTTGAGACTCCAGTTATGTTTCGTTTCGGTCTCCTTGGAATAGAAACATTTTAGCAGTTTCAATGGGTAAGAAATGAAATTTTGTTCCTTACAATTACTGACTTGTTTCTGTAGCTTTGGATCGTGAACTCTTCACTTGTTCCTATTTGGATTTTGTGAAGTAATAATTTTGGAACTTAATTTCTTGGTGTTTTTGTTTCAGCTGGTCTCCCACGAAAAGAAGAAGCAGGAGCAAGTCTCCCTCTTATAGGCGTGGGGCTGAATCTATTGGTGACAAAATGAGAAAGGACAAAGGTCGGCTTCCAGAGTGTTTTGACTTTCTTCGAGGAAGGTGCTACCGTGGAGCATTTTGTCGGTATATGCACCATGACTCTGAAAAGACTGACGGTGGGAGACGCTACAGGAGCAAACAGCAATATGCCGAAGTCCCACCTGTTTCAGAGACTTCTGATTTCCTTGAAGAGAATGTGAAATCACTGGATAGGGAAAAAGTATTAGTCTCCGCGCAGCAGTCTGTACAAACTATAGTTTATGATCAAGAGGATGAATCTCTGGATATTGATATGTCCAAATCTGAAAGGTCTACAGAGGTAACCGCATTCATGCATGAAACTCAAGATATTAAAGAAGAGATACTTGAACCCACCACTGAGATTCTTGATAAGGAAATTTGTGCTGAAATAGTGGAGACTGTTCATCCCGTAGATGGCTCTCCCTCTTCTCATGGGTTAGCATCTTCACAGGAAAATTTGGTGATTCCACACTCTCAAGCTAATCCCTCTCTTCCAGTTCTTCAGAATGCTTTTGACCAACCTTCAGATGTGGATGGCTCTTCTATGTCAGGTTCTTCACCGATTCAGACATCAACAACTTTCCAAAATCAGCATCTGGTTAGTGCACCTCATTTAAATAAGACATCTCCAATTCAGTCATATCCTGGTACAAGTTCTTCTAGCCAACTGTTGGCATGTGACAGTTTTTCATCCCAAATTCTGCCTCCTAAGGAATTAGTTCCACCCGTTATTCCATCTCTTCCCTCTCTTTCACAAAGCACAATTACCCCTTCTCCACCACGACCGCTGGGGGAAATCATGCAACCACCTTCAAACTTCCCACCTTTTTATCCTCCCATAGAGAACTGTCCTCCCAATCAAGTTCTGTTGCAGAACCAGCATTCTTATTTTGCTATACCACCAAACTCCTCTTGGTCCCTGCCACCTCCGCCACCATTGCCACCACGGCCGCCTTTTGTGGACAACTCAACAGTAACTTCAGTGACTGCCACACAAAGTTCTCATTGGTCACAATTTCAACAGAATCAGCTCCCTCCAAGGCCTTCCTCACACATGGGAGATTTCAAACTGAACCCTCAGCCTATGGTAAACTCAATGAGTCAACCATTTGGAGGCTCTTCATTTGCTCAGGGGAATATATACCTTCAACATGTGCCTTCTACGAGGGATTCTACATCTTTTCAAAATCATCCACACTTGCAGCAGCAACGGACACCCTATGGACTACAGCAGCCTGGAGCTGATCGTCAAACTGTTAATAAAGGTGATTATGGTTATAATAATTCTACCGTGTCAAGATATACAGATCTTATTGACAGGAACCAGCTGTCTAATCTGTCCGACTTTGGGGGGTCACGAATTTCCAACCACTACAATCCATATGCATCCACTTTTGACCAGCCCCTAACATCCAAATTCACCTCCAATGTTTTGAAACAAGAAAACGACAGGCCCCGCCTATTTGATAGTTCTTACAGTTTGAGCCATGTTCCACTTGATGGACCAGGTGACCAGTACGATCCACTTTTTGACAGCATTGAGCCATCTTCAAAATCATCAAAGAAGGTTGACCAAGGGCAGAGGCGTGAGACCATGCTGAGCTGCAGTGGGTCTCACAAGCCATTAGATGTGGAAGAAAACAACAAGCGGAAAGACGTTGAAGCTGTTGCCATAACGACATCTTTAAAAAGTGAAAATGATGAATGCGGGGAGACAGCAGATGAGGAAGTGGGTGATGTTGATAATGTGAGTGGAAGCAGCCCCCTTGACGAAGGAAATGCAGCTGTGGGAGAGATTGAGATTGATCAGATTAAGACACCAGGGAAAAGAAAGAAGAGCAAAGATTCGAGATCAATGAAACATTTCAAAGTAGCCCTTGCAAATTTCGTGAAGGATGAGCTAAAACCATCCTGGCGACAGGGTAATTTGAGTAAGGAAGCGTTTAAGATAATTGTCAAGAAGATTGTTGACAAGGTATCTGGAGCTATGAAGAGCCACCATGTACCCAAGTCTCAGTCAAAGATAAACCATTACATTGACTCATCGCAGCGGAAACTGTCTAAACTTGTGACGGTAATTTTGTTTTACTCGTCATTCAGTTTTTTGTTTATCTGCATTTGAATTTATAAATGATTTAGTATGATGTAACCCCTTTTTTACCTGTCGTTACCTCGTGCGCTGTCTGTTCATGATGATGTCCTTGTTCTCAGAATGAGGATAACTTCTCACATTGATAGGTGATGGGAAGGATCTTTTAGAACTGGCTTATTTCTAATTCCCATGTATTTGATTTACACATATTGGAAATATGCTCCTAGCATAGCTGCATGCTTTATCATAGACAAAGATGCTAAGGTCTTTACGATGAACAAAAGAAGGCGTTCATGGGCTTTAGTTCTTACATTAATTATTTTCAAATGGGAGTAAAACACTGATGCAAATAGTTAAGTATAAAGACCTATATGTTAACAAAAATGGGTTTAAGAGCAATTCCCTTTAGGAACATCTATAGTTGTAAGAAAAATGAGAAAACAAAACTTCTGAAATTTTTCACGTGGAGGGTTTCATGAATTGGCTAATCAAATAGAAAGATTTCACATAGCATAATTTTGTTTTCAAGAGATTGATGAACTTGTAGCTTACTCGTAAAAATAAGCAGTAATGCTTGAATAGATAATAATTTTTAGTAACACCTCTAATGATGTTATTCTGCAGGGCTATCTTAATAAGTACGCCAAAGGATAAAGTTTGGGTCTGCCGTTGTTTCAGTCCATCATGGAGGAGAATCTTGATTTAATTTGTAAGTCTCTCTCTCTCCAAGCACGCATATGCAGTCCTCCACATGCTTATATGTTTAAGTAGTGCTTTGGAAATTATTTTATGGTGCTTGTTTAATGCAAGGAGTAAGGAAACGATTTCTCAGGATTAGAAATTAAGTTTGTCTCCTTTGAGCTACAGACTTGCTCGTCCCAAGTGATTTCAAGGTAGAAATGGCCGTTTTTCTGGTGTAAGTGGGTGACATTAAAGGGTATCTTATTTCTCTGTTTAAATTTGGATCAGAAGAAGCCGTTAGTTTTAGAAGCAAACGCAAACCACGGTCTAGGGTTTGTCTGGCCTGCTTTCAAATTTGGAGACCTATTTTGAGTTGGAGAGAGAGATGAAATATTACTTTTTTTTATTGGCCACTTCACGTGTTCTTTTTAAGAAGAAAGTTATGTTCTCGCGTTTTTCCATCCATTTGTCACATACTCTTGTTTCCAGATTGTTGTACATCTACCCTATGCTACCTGGAACAGAACAAGGATTTTTCTGGTACTAGTAATTAGAATGGGAATGTCATACACTGCATGCAGGGATGGACACATGATTTCATACATTGGGTGGGCGAACATTAACAGTTCTTTGCCCCGTATGAAAGGTATATCACTTTCTAATCAGGGCTCCAGAAATATTACAAAAATAGTACCAAAAAAGTTATCGTAGGTTTTTTTTTTTATCAATATACAATCAGAAAAATATAGTCATATATAATTGTAGATGCATACAATCTATGTATCTATATCTATTCAGAAGGTAAAATGTAGAATCTAGCTTTGAGTTTTTTTTTTTTTTTTGTGGACTAGAGTTTGGGCACACACTATATGTGTGCATGTTTGTAGTTGAATATATGGGGTTTGTGAGTGTGTGGGGGATAATCAAGTTGAGTAGTTTTAGAAGTTTGCCTTGATAATTGATTTATAATAGAACAATAATAGTTGTAAAAATTTATATTTTGTTGGGCAATCTTGGAAGGTACTTTTGTGATGGAACTTCAGATGATGTTCACACCAAAAGAGTTCTCCCTTTCTATGTTAAGATAGATGCATACAAATTTGTCAAAAAATCTTGGATGAGAGAGTTTGATTTCAAAAAATGTTGGGCGGGCGAACTTGTATAATTTTGATGTTCTTTAGAGAAAAATAGTATGTATCTAAAGAAATTTTGAAGCCTGGGTAGAGCGGTCTCATCCACCCCTCGGTCTGTCCTTGACCGTATGCCCTAAATTGTGGTATGTGGGGGTAGGCTGCTGTAGATTGCAATACATAGTGTACTTATTTTAGAAGATATAAAGCTAATAATGTAGTTTTTGAGAATTCATTTATTTAAAACCCTTTCCCCGTAGCAGAATGCAATGTTTTTATGATTATTCATGTAAAGCACATATTGTAGGACTATTTTGACCAAATTTTGAATTACGTTTTCCTGCTAAAGCTCCATTCTTTCTAGATTAATTTTATACATTATTCTTCTCGGTGAGGAAAATAATATTGAGGAAGTGAATAGGATAAATGTTGGGACCTCTTTGTATCGCTGAATCCACCATTTTGAACGCAAATGTACCATATTTTGGGATGCGCTTTCCAAAATATAATTTTCTAGGTGTGACATGTTTGGTTATCTTTTTCTCCATTCAAGGTTTCTCCTTTTTAGTCCTTTCCTTGTCAAGGTTGGGAAATAAGCTCAGCCAGTGTACTTTCTCTGTGTTTTTTAATCTCATTTTTTGTTTTGGCTCTTCCTTTTCGAGCAAGTTCCGCTCTAGTTCACTTTAAGGATTGGACCATGATGTTGGGGCCTTTTGTAGGCCCACTTTGATTATCTGAACCATTCATCTTTTAGAGTTTGTCGAGAATATATGGTAACATTTGTCAATGGGGTATCAGTAACATATGATCACCACACATTTAGCTTGATGTAAATGGGTTCCAATACAGTGTACGAGCTTATTTTTATCAAGATAAATGTTTTTTGAAATTATATTGATTGAAATCAGATGTACTTGATTTTTCTTGTGGTTAATGTTCTCAACGAGCTCTAAGAGATGAACGGCTCCGATCATCGCAGTGGCACCTCTGGCCCCTCAGGATGGTCATTTTTCAATGACTGGAAAGGTTCCTTGTATGTTTTTCTGACCGGCAGGGTCCTTGTATGTTTGGATTGCTGAATCCACCATTTCCGAACCTAGGTGTACGACTTTTTTGGATGCACATTCCAAAATCCAAGTCGAATGTGGTAGGGCGTCTATCTTGAACTTATACATGGGATAATTTTCATAATTTTACTGCTGGATGCTATTGCATGAAGCGGAAGCCAGAGCATCTATGTATTATGCGCAAGGAAGTATAACGAATATTGTTTTCGCTTTGTGCTTGTACACATTAGAAAACAAACAAATTTTGTAGAGTGATGGCAATTGCAATTTTTTTTGAAAACGTAATTACGTTAATGGAAATACAAAGGTATACAGTATCAGTTAATGAATCTCATATATTCTGGTGTCTACTATTTGAGGTGTCGCCGTATGTGTGTGAGACCAGAAAGAGGCCTGGCGGGATACATATGAGGCACAACGGGTGCCATATTCACCTAGTTTTGCTAAATTTTAAGCAGGGGACAGGGTGCGACACGCTTGGAACACTGGTCTTTGAAGTGAGATACATATGGTAGACTTCAGGGGCCAATTTATAATATGGAGTAGCAAACTTGTTTCAAGGGTTAAAAAGGTGAAGTATATTTATGAACAATTAGCGGTAATTTCTGTTATTTTTAGTTTTTGTTTATAGTATTCGTTTAAATAGTAAAATGTATGTTTTTTTGGTTGCCGTATCTCCCTCCCACCAGGCGTCGGTTCCCATTTTGGTATAATTGATGCGTCCATGTCTGTATCCTTGCTTCTTAGGCTACTGACAATTCTCGCACACTTTGTGTCTTCACTTTTGTTGTTTTGAGATACATATTTTGAGAGGCATGTTTTTTTTTTTTTATGAGTGTGATTTTGTAACTGGAGTCTTACACTGAATTGCATGTGTGTCAGTCATCTTTGTGGGAGGTTCTTGCAACTAAGGTTTGAAGTCTGTTTTGTTTGTACTTCAAATCAGACAAAAATCCCAAAACGAGGACTACTTTTCATCGCCTGTCACAGTAATAGTTGCCTCATCACGTGCTGTCCATTTTAGAATATGTGCATTCATTTTTCTAGCAATGGTTTTTATTTATGTATTTAAATCTGGCTTAATAACTATTGCACATTGGAGCTTACACAACTTCTTTCTCTGGCAGAATATGGAAAACAGAATGCAGTTGGTTTTGCAAGGGCATGTGAAGATGTGCTGTGGTGCTAAAGTTAGTAGTGGTAGTATACTCATTGCAGGGGCACATAAAAATATGAACTTGAAGACGAGAGACAATTGATCCAACCTCATCAAATTTCTGAAGATGCTCCAAAGCTTGTATAGTTAGTTGTATGTGATGCATTTTTGAATATGTTAAATTTGCGTTTTGTTGATATCGACTTCAAGGGGATAGCTTGTCGATAAATTCTATCAGAGGTGGAATCATCAGGAAATATTTTCTCACATTAATGGCCTATGTTCTTCTTTATTAACGAGAGCTGATCTGCCCTATCTTGGTGATGTAATGTCTTTCAGACATTTTTTACTATGATATGTACCAAGGAAAAGGGAAGGAAAGTTTTAAGTCATTGATACAGAATTTAGATTCCAGATTTTGGATCTTTTGGTATGTTCATACATCTGATTCCAGCACTGCCTCTTTTGTTAGGATTGAATTATGTATTCATATTTATCTTTGTTGCACTTACAGAAGATGCTCACCTAGCAAACATAAAGAAAAGAGACACTCAGATAGACATAGGTGATTTACTAGTGAGAATGTAGTCATGGTATTTGAGATTTTATCATTCAAGCTTGGGTTTAGTAAATTTTCGTTCAGAATTTTGGGAGGCAAGAGGCTTGCATGAAGCCTTGCAGAAACAAGATCTTGGTCCTTTGAATGTGTGTGAATGTATTGGCCATTTTTACCCCCATACAATTGCAATGTATGAGAGGGAATTTGATTTGGTTTTGTGTGTGTGTGTGTGTGTGTGTGTGTGAGAGAGAGAGAGAGAGAGAGAGAGAGAGAGAGAGAGAGAGAGAGAGAGAGAGAGAGAGAGAGAGAGAACTTCTTTACGGGGCCCATCTAACCGATATATGTAAAATGGTCATAAGCCTATCAGGTGAGTTGGGAAGTCCTTTTGAGTTATCCTATGAACCTTGGTCATTCAGTGGTTTTCCAGTTTTTCTGTTTCCGCATTTGGTTAAGTTTTGCCATTTTCCTTACTTATGCACTGAGATTTCTTTCTTATTTCCCCCATCATATCAGAATGATTACTTCTAGATTTTCTTGCTAGTTTGTTTCCATGCTGGTGTGTGATATATAGCAGGGGCATTTTAGTGTAAATAACGCGACACCTTATAGGCAAATCTCTGACATCTTACAATTGGTAAAAAATTGTTCAGAATGTAGTCTTATCCTGAAGTAATTACGTCTCAAAACTTACAATTAAGCTGCTGATGTTTACAGGAGTAACACAACGGCGAGGCCTTCTGATGCATACAGCTGACAACGCGAGCGGAATTCTAATACCTTTTGCTGCATTAGGTTGAGTTGTTGAGGTTTGGTTCACCGTTTTCTGCAAATCACTTGCTAAATCTGTTTTTTTTTTTGGTCAATTTATTGTCTGATACCTGGGGAACACTAACTTTTGGAAGCTTAATGGTTATTATAAATATGTATTTGCTTTATCACTTTCCTTTTGTGTATCTATCATAAGGGGGTCACAACAATTTGCAACCCATGACCTTCAGAATGGGATTACTAAGTTCAGGAGATTGCCGCTAGTGCAGGGTTTGGGGACAGGTTTAATGTACAGAGTCTTACTCTGGCAAGAAATGAGACTGTTTTCGGGACTGAACCTATGACCTGGTGGTCGCGTTACATAACAAGATGACGATGGATTGAGACCATAACTCTTAAACAAATGACCTTTCATCTGACTAGTTGACCTTAGCCGATTGGGCTGTAACGAATATGAAAGACATACTCACACCAAACAGCACGTTGATTCACCAGGCAACGAGTTAGGGCTCATGCACAATAATTCTACTTGTTCTGCTGGTCAGGTCTGTGTGATCAAATTTTCTTGCTCAATTATTTGGATGATTATCTAGATAAAGAAACATGAAAAATGTCCTAGCTAGTGCCAAAAGGCCCTGGCTAACTGGTATAAGGGTAAAGTACAGTTTGCACCTTGCACTTCACACTTGGCTGTCACTTTGCACCTTTCCCTTTGAATTTGAACATTACCACCTTCTCACTTTAGCTCACATGCAACTTACATGATCATTTCGATAATTATTTAACGGTTCTACTAACAGAAGGGAGCAATTAAGGGTATAACTTTATTTTTGTCCAACATATTTTCTTCAAACCCCGCAAGATATTAAAAAAAAGTCTTAATGTTATCTTGGTGAGAAGTACAAGGGGTTCATTGAACCTTAATTTAGGTCCATTAAGGTCTTGTTGATAAATGAGCATTTTTTTTTTCTTTGCACTTCTAGTGCGAGTTACCATTCATTTCCGTCATCATCTTGTTACTCTTCTCACCTCACCGTTAACCACACTTAACAATTGCAACAAAAATCTACCAAGACAAAGCAACCGTCACTTAGTTCCAATCCACCCTTCACATGGATAGGTCAAAGATTTTACATAATATTCAACGTGAGTATTGTAGAATTACCGATATATAAGAAGCAAAAGATTTGAAAAAAGTTTATTGATTGAGTTTAAAGAGAGAATTATGTGACAAGATGGGTTCTACACTCAACTAAGTCATATGCAATATGCACGAACATTTTCATTAATCATTTAACAAATTTATCACCCGAAGGGGGCGATTAAAAGCAACCTTAAGTAGGAGGGTTGGAATGTTCAAATTAAAAGTGAAAAAGTAAGTGACACAGTATAAAATGCGAGTCAAAGTGTATGTTAACCAACTTATAAACGATATCTATCTAATCGTTGCTTGGAATATTTTGTAAATTGCTAAGCTGTGAAAAGTACCCTATAAATATTTTTAAAGTCTCACAACATCAACAACAAGAAGAAACTGGAAAACTACTATACAATACAAATAGGATGAAAAATCAATTTTGCTATCAGCACTAATTTTTATCTTGAAAAGCATCCTGAATATTTTTAAAGGTTAAACTATTTGTACAAATAATTTAACTTTTAAAGATGTTTGGTAGAAAATTCAGGATAAATATCCGTGCTGATTGCAAAATTGATGATAAACAAAGTGCCTATATGATCTAGAATTGATAATAACAATATCTACTGTCTATTCTTTGTCAATTTTTGATTCATCCAGTGTCAAAAGGGAAAGGTACAAAGGAGTAAAAGCTGGAGATGGCCCTAAAGTTTGGTGTACTGATAACTAAAGTTGAAGGGAAATCTCTCATTGTATACAGCTTTCTCTTTCTATAGTCACGACGAAGGGACTCTCGCATAGGTAATTAGAGTCACGTTTCTTAGTGTCTCTTGCATCAGACTCTTTATTCTATCTCTATTTTATTAAAATATTTTTTTTCCTTTCATATTCATTCAAAAAGAAATGTGAAGAAATTAGAAGAAATGGAAAGAAAAAAAAAATAGATCTTAGAAAGACTATAGTGACTTCTCAAATATAAGGAGTCACAATCTCATTTACAAAATAAAGAGACCATCAATGAAGGCCAATAAAATTGTTGTCTAAATACAATAATTTGAAAAGAAGAAAATTGAAAAATGGAGGGTGTGTTTTACTAGCTCGAAGAAAGCTTGCCCGAATGACTCGTCCCCTCTCCCAAAAATTGATCAACTAGTATAATTTGCCGCAAAGTGCAAAAAAAAGAAAAAAGAAAAGAAGAAGAGCTTTGCAAATGCGTACATGTAGTCTCCGATGTACGGAAAAACCAAATATCTAGTCACAACACAAGAACAGAAGTGAAATACAGAAACTTACAGAAGCCAATTTTAGGGTTCCGAAAACTGGCGAATCGAGGCGAGTGAATACTCTGTCCTTAAAGCAAATTACGTCCCCCACAATGGTGCTAATGGGACAATCGGACGTTTGCTTCCCAGGATACAACGACTATCGACGAAAGGAGGCAGCACTTCGATCCTTTCGACAGGCGAACAAACAAACCGCGGCGTAATCTCAGAAATCAATGGGATGCTATGTATGTAGAGAGTGCAGAAGATTTTTTCGTATTTGGAAAATGAGGCCGACCTCTGTATTTATAAGTACAGAGGTGTCCATTCGGAGGGGTACAACTTATCGGAGAGATATGTCCATTCGGAAAAGAAGGATGCGACTTTTCGGAATCAGAAAGATGCGCCTTTTAAATTAATGCTACGGGCCTCAACGGTTAAAAATTAATTCCGTTTGGGCCCAAGCCCAATGCGAATTAATTTTCCCCAAAAAGATATATATTCATTAGCCCAAGCCCACAACCCACGGCCCACGAGCCCGAGCCCGTGCCCGGCCCGGCCCGGCCTGCCCGTCCGGTCGGCGGCGGCGCGCGCGTGTGTGTGGAATTGTGTGTGCGCTCGCCCGCTCACAAAATTTCTATGACCCTAAGGGCCAAACCCTTGTGCAAAAATCCTATTAATATACACAAGGTTTTTCCCTCCTCCAATCTATGTGGGACAAACCCACATCTCTTCTTTTACCAAAACCATATATAAGCATATGGCTCACTTTAAGGACAATTTCCAATTCATTCAAAAACTTTATATGAAAACCAACCACACGAGGTTAATCTCCATCGGGAGACGAACACAACGGTATGTGGAACCACCCCGTTCGAAGACCGGGTCCCACTTATTTTATAACTCCAAAATGGAGGTTTTCATAAATTTTCCAACAATCCCCCACATGAATGAAATTGGCAGAGTAAACCATGCTATGAGAATGCAGATGCAGATGTAGATGTTCTGAGAATACAGTAGGACGTATTCCGTATAGAGTAAGGTAGCTTTTGGCTTTGAACCTTCTCCTGTGAATAACCATCGGATTTACTAGCTAACCAGTGAACGCGATGTCTTGAACTGTTCAGCCGTTTGTGTAAACCAAGACAATAGCCATCACACGAAATACTTCCTGACGCAGTTTGGTTCTTACGGTTGTGCCCATTATGGCCCTGGGACACTCCTGGTGTTCATGAATGTTTATAGAGATTTCAGCCCTTGACAATCTCATAGAAGCGGCCCCTTCACATTCATATAGGTGATTCTTATTAAGAGTATCCTGCTATACTCCATTTGGTTTACCAAACTATAAGAATCATTAAAAGCAATGCTTAACCTAAAACGCTGCAGGCATCACTGTTTTATCATAGGAATGGGTAGGAGACATAGCTTCCACAGTGATATTCTTAAGTCACATACAACTCGGTTGTCCATTTGAACCTAGATCTTGGGATCTCCAGTCAGCTAGGTAGGGTTGCCGTTGTAGCAACTTTTATGACATGGGCTTTAGCCCCATTCCCCTCGATGTATTGACAACTAAATCTGTAGTTAACCCTTTGGTTAGTGGATCCGCGATGTTATTCTTTGATCTTACATAATCAATAGTAATAACTCCATTAGAAATTAGTTGCCTAACGGTATTATGTCGTCGACGTATATGACGAGACTTTCCGTTATACAAATTACTCTGTGCTCTACCTATTGCTGATTGGCTATCGCAATGTATGCAAATTGCAGACACAGGTTTTGGCCAGTTTGGAATATCTTCTAAGAAGTGACGTAACCATTCAGCTTCTTCACCAGCCTTATCCAAAGCGATAAATTCTGACTCCATGGTGGATCTTGCAATACAAGTTTGTTTGGTAGATTTCCAAGACACAGCAGCTCCACCTAGAGTAAATACAAATCCGCTTGTGGATTTTGAATCATCGGTATCCGATATCCAGTTTGCGTCACTATATCCTTCTAGTACCGCTGGATATCGTGTATAGTGCAATCCATAATCAGCGGTGTATCTTAAATATCTAAGTACCCTGATTATAGCTGTCCAGTGATCCCTTCCGGGATTACTAGTATAGCGACTTAGCTTACTAACTGAATATGCTATATCTGGCCTTGTACAGTTCATTAAGTACATTAGACTGCCTATAACACGAGCATATTCTAATTGAGAAACGCTCGTACCTATATATTTATATCGGTGCAACGTTAAGTCTACCGGTATTTTTGCTATGCTCTTGTCATTCTTGTTGAACCTTTCGAGTATCTTCTCTATATAATGTTTTTGAGACATGATGATACCTTCAGACGTTCTAGTAATTTTAATTCCTAGAATGACGTCTGCTAGACCTAAGTCTTTCATATCAAATTTTGAGTTCAACAATTTCTTTGTGGCCTTGATTACTTGATCATTACTACCAATTATCAACATATCATCCACATACAAACATACAATGACATAACCTTTGTCAGTTTGTTTGACATACACACATTTGTCACATTCATTGATGGTGAAACCATTCAAGATCATGACATTATCAAACTTTTCATGCCATTGTTTTGGCGCTTGCTTTAAACCATACAATGATTTAACAAGCTTACACACTTTGTTGTCTTTCCAATAACTTTAAACCCTTCAGGTTGTTCCATGTAGATCTCCTCCGTAAGGTCACCATTCAGGAAAGCTGTTTTTACATCCATCTGATGTATCTCGAGATTGTTCAATGCTGCAAACGCAATTAACATCCGAATGGACGTTATCTTAGTAACAGGTGAGTAAGTGTCAAAGTAATCTAAACCTTCCTTCTGTCTATATCCTTTAACGACTAGTCTCGCCTTATATTTATCTATTGATCTATCCGTTCGCATCTTCCTTTTGAATATCCACTTGTATCCCAAAGGTTTGCAACCTGGTGGGAGATCTACAAGTTCCCAGGTATGATTTTGCAAAATAGACTCAATTTCACTATTGATGGCTTCTTTCCATAAAGGAGCCTCGGGAGATGACATAACTTCTTTAAAGCTTTGCGGTTCAGTTTCCAACATATAAGTTAGGAAATTTGAACCAAAAGATTTTACTGTTCTTGCCCGTTTACTTCGTCTCGGCTCATCCTCATCCTTATCCATAACCTCTTGGGTTGGTACAACATCAATTTCCATATCATTAGTTTCCTTAGCGGAACTAACTGCAGGTGTATTATTGTATGGAAATATCTGCTCAAAGAAAGTCGCATTCCTTGATTCCATAATTGTATTAACATGAATCTCTGGAATGTCTGACTTAAAGACAAGAAATCGATAGGCACTGCTGTTATTCGCATAACCGATGAATACACCATCAACGGTTTTTGGTCCTATCTTAACCTTTTTAGGTAGAGGAACCGCCACCTTAGCCAAACACCCCCACACTTTCAAGTATTTGTAGGAAGGCTTGCGACCTTTCCACAATTCATAAGGTATTGCATTTGTCTTCTTGTGTGGAATTTTGTTCAGGATATAATTTGCAGAGAGAATTGCTTCCCCCCACAAATTCTGTGACAATCCTGAACTAATCAACATGGCATTCATCATATTCTTTAGAGTTCTATTTTTTCGTTCAGCAATACCATTTTATTGAGGTGAATAAGGAGCTGTAGTTTGGTGAATTATCCCATGTTGAGCACAGAATTCACCAAAAGGCGCTTCATACTCGCCACCTCTATCACTACGAATCACCTTAATCTTTTTGCCAAGTTGATTTTCAACTTCATTCTTATAGTGAATGAATTTTTCTAAGGCTTCGTCCTTACTCCTGAGTAAGTAAACATAGCAATATCTTGTACAATCGTCGATAAAGGTAATAAAATATTTTTTACCACCTCGAGTCTGTACAAATTTTAGATCACACAAATCTGTATGAATTAAGGCTAGAGGTTCTGTGCTTCTTTCTACTGTGTGAAAAGAATTTCTTGTCATTTTAGCCTCAACGCAAACTTCACATCTATGTTCTGTGTTTATGTTAAATTTTGGCAAACAATCCAAGTTAACTAAACGACGTAGAGAACCAAAATTCACATGTCCTAACCTAGTATGCCATAAATTAGAAGAATCAACGATATAAGCAGAAGATGTGTTTATTTCATTAGAACCCGGAGAGGCCGGAACCTTAGTCACAACATTCATCTTAAACATGCCATTGGACATGTATCCCCTTCCTACATACACACCACTCTTAGACAAGACAACCTTATCTGATTCAAAAACCAGTCGGAAACCATTCTTGCTAAGTAGCGAGCCAGACACTAAATTCTTACGAATTTCAGGCACATGCAGCACTTCATTTAAAGTCAACTCACGTCCAGAAGTCATTTTCAGAACCACTTTTCCTTGTCCATTGACCTTGGAGCTTGAAGAGTTACCCATAAAAAGCTGTTCGCCTGAATCCACCGGTTGGTAGCTAGTGAACATCTTCCTATCTGAGCATACATGGCGAGTGGCTCCGGTATCTATCCACCACTCTTTGGGATTCGAATCCACCATGTTAACTTCTGAAACTACTGCTGAGAGATTCAAATCTGAAACTCCATTTGTGACATTCTGCACTTCAGTCACATTTGCTTGTGCTGAATGCTTCTTGAAATTCCCTTTCTTGCTGTAACAGTCAGCAGCCCGATGTCCAAGCTTGTCACAAACGAAGCACTTCCCGTCAAATCGAGCCTTCTTGTTTCCCCCATTTTTTGGAGCAAAACTCTGCCCTTTGTCTGGTTGCTTTCTTTTCTTAGTTTTGTTGTTGTGCTTCTTGGCATGTTCCACCACGTTGGCCTTGGCTGTGAACTGGAAAGAAGGTGCACCCCTTTTCTCGGCATTCATATTATCCTCCTCAATTCGCAGTCGTACAACAAGATCCTCCAGATTCATCTCCTTACGCTTGTGCTTTAGATAGTTCTTGAAATCTTTCCAAAGCGGCGGAAGTTTCCAAATAATGGAAGCCACTTGGAATGACTCACTAAGAGTCATCCCTTCTGCATGAATCTCATGCAGAATAACCTGGAGTTCTTGAACCTGTGACACAACGGACTTAGAGTCTACCATCTTGTAGTCCAAGTATCTACCGACGACAAATTTCTTCATGCCTGCATCCTCGGTCTTGTACTTCTTGTCCAAAGAAATCCAGAGTTCTTTGGCGGTCTTGACCGAGCAATACACGTTATACAACGTGTTGTCCAATCCATTGAGAATATAATTCCTGCACAAAAAATCAGCATTTGTCCAGGCCTCAATGGCAGCAACAGCCTGGAAGTCTGTCTCGTTCTCAGGAACTTCTGGACGATCCTCGTTGAGGAACCTAGCCAACTGAAGCGTCGTAAGATAGAACAACATTTTCTGTTGCCACCTTTTGAACTCAGTTCCATTGAACTTTTCCGGTTTCTCTGCATGACCGATGGGCACATTGGTGGCAATTGGTGCAGCCACAACTGTAGGAGGCACAACCGTAGGGCCTTGACCCGAGGTTTGTCCTCCCTTCTCTGTAGGGGTCTCATTTCCTTTCTCAGTAACAGATGTCATTTTCCTATTAAGGAAAAATCAACAAAATATAAACTTCGTGAAATTATCAAGTTGTTTCTTACAATTTAATCTCCTAATCACATAAAATTGTAAAGAAAGCCTTATTGTTTTTTTTTTTTTTAACACAATTTGATACTATGTTTCTGGAAATTTAAAAAACAGAACACCGTTTCAGAAATGGGATTCCAAAGTTCGTGGGCTACTGTTCAGAAACCAAAAGACCTAGGATTGGAAATCATCTTCACTGTTTTAAAGTCAAAATGACATCAAACCATAGGAGGCAAACTACTGATCAAGCCTACTGCTCAGAAATAAGATACCGCGTACGAATTTCACTAAAATTGTTTACTGTTGGTGAAAACCACAAAATAATTTGCTTTAAGATTGTAGTCTCCGATGTACGGAAAAACCAAATATCCAGTCACGCAATTATGTTACGCAGTAGAACACAAGAACAGAAGTGAAATACATAAACTTACAGAAGCCAATTTTAGGGTTCCGAAAACTGGCGAATCGAGGTGAGTGAATACTCTGTCCTTAAAGCAAATTACGTCCCCCACAATGGTGCTAATGGGACAATCGGACGTTTGCTTCCCAGGATACAACGACTATCGACGAAAGGAGGCAGCACTTCGATCCTTTCGACAGGCGAACAAACAAACCGCGGCGTAATCTCAGAAATCAATGGGATGCTATGTATGTAGAGAGTGCAGAAGATTTTTTCGTATTTGGAAAATGAGGCCGACCTCTGTATTTATAAGTACAGAGGTGTCCATTCGGAGGGGTACAACTTATCGGAGAGATATGTCCATTCGGAGAAGAAGGATGCGACTTTTCGGAATCAGAAAGATGTGCCTTTTAAATTAATGCTACGGGCCTCAACGGTTAAAAAAAATTAATTCCGTTTGCGAATTAATTTTCCCTAAAAAGATATATATTCATTAGCCCAAGCCCAAGCCCAAGCCCGCCCGTCCGGTCGGCGGCGGCGGCGCGCGTGTGGAATTGTGTGTGCGCTCGCCCGCTCACAAAATTTCTATGACCCTAAGGGCCAAACCCTTGTGCAAAAATCCTATTAATATACACAAGGTTTTTCCCTCCTCCAATCTATGTGGGACAAACCCACATCCCTTCTTTTACCAAAACCATATATGAGCATATGGCTCACTTTAAGGACAATTTCCAATTCATTCAAAAACTTTATATGAAAACCAACCACACGAGGTTAATCTCCACCGGGAGACGAACACAACGGTATGTGGAACCACCCCGTTCGAAGACCGGGTCCCACTTATTTTATAACTCCAAAATGGAGGTTTTCATAAATTTTCCAACAGGGGTATCATTAGACAACCATGCATGACGCTGATCAGGAAAACACGACAGTCATCACACTGAGGGGGGCTTTACTCCTACCACACCTAGGGAGCTATGTCCATCCACCAGTACTACTCGGTGTTGGATCAATCAGATTTAATTCGAATACCACTACCGACAAGTTCATCTCAGATACATTCTTGGATAATATTCTATTTCTGAAATGTTGGCTTGAGCATGATTTGGCTTCTTGTTAGAATACTCTTTGTCTTGGTGAGTATGATAATCCTTTGCACAATATCCTACTTTGTCGCAGTTGTCAAATTTGCCTTTGAATTTTTTGGAACTGCCGCTTCCACCCTTAAGAGTTTTGATCGGGATACTTGCGTTTCTTTTCCTTTTGTCCTTGCTCCATCACATCTACTTTCGCCTTAAACTGGAAGCCCCCATTTTCTGTTCCCTTTTCTGAAGCCCAATTATCTTCTTCAATTCTCAATCGGACAATTAATTCCTCAAGTCTCATTTCCTTGCATTTATGATTCATGTAATTTTTGAAATTTTTTCAAGATGGAGGTAACATTTTAATTAAAACAGCTACTTGGAAAGACTCATTAAGAGTCATTCTTTCCGCATAAATTTCATGCAAAATTACATGAAATTCTTGAAGTTATGAAATAATTGTCTTCGAATCCACCATCAAGTACTTCAAACCAGCCCACCACAAACTTTTTGTGCCAACATTCTCTATTTTGTATTTTTTATCGAGGGATTCCCAAAACTGCTTGGCAGTCTGCATTGAACAATACACATTATATAATGTATTGTCCAAACTGTTAAGAATATAGTTTCTTGCCAAAAAATCAGAATGCTTCCACGCATCCACTGTACCAATAACTTGACGGCCAGTTTCATCTTCATTCAATTGAGGGGCATCTTCCGTGAGAAATCGTTTCAAATTCAAGGTGATAAGATAAAATAATATTTTTTGTTGCCGCCTTTTGAATTCAGTGCCATGAATTGTTTGGTTTCTCTATATGACTTGCAGGAACATTGGGAACAACAGAGACTACCGGGATTAATGGGGCGACAGACACCGCACCAGTAACAACTGAATTGGGAGGAGTCACATTTGCACCATTATCTTTGTCTTTACTAGCTTTCCCCATTCCAACAACAACAATAACAAAACTGCGAAAATAGTAACGTGAATACAATGTTCTATTAAAATATTAAATTTAGTTTGATAAACCAGAATATAGTAAGTTTGTTCTGAAAAAATCAGAAACAAAAATGCACTAGAAAACCAAAAAGAGATAGACCGCAACCAACGGTGAACACTATTTTTTTAATGCTGATATACACCCTCGCACTCGTGATCACGAATTTGGAAGTCCGCCTCTCAAGATACAACAATAACTTTACACAAATGTCGCAACACTTTGACACTGTGTACTGTGTACAAAAGCCGCGCAGAACTCTTGACACTCTATATGCAAAAGTGGTGTGTGCATTTGGTGATTTTTGGATGATCGGAATGGCTATCGGGGGCTATTTATATAGACCTGAATATGCCTGTTCGAAACAATCCAAAAATGCATAAGATATGACTGTTTGGAGTGAAGAGATATCGGTCATGACTTTTCGATGAAAAATAGGGTTTCGTTGGCAAATGTTTAGAAGAGAACAACTTCGTCACAGTATTTTGGGTAAGGATTTTTGGATCGCATCTGTTCGGATTAACTACTCAAAAATAAAAGTAAAGTCTAATTTTTTGGCCCAAAAAGATTAGGTGAGCCTAAAATAAAACCCAAAGCTCAAGACACAGACCCTGTCCAAGCACGAGCCTAAACAGATGATAGCGGCGACGCGTAAATGTGTGGTTAAAATACAATACGCCATCTTTTGCCCACTAAATTGGTATGACCCTAAGAGCCAAACCTTCACTAAACTAGATTTTTATATACACAATTTGTTCTCACTAGTTTTCCAAACCCTTTTGAGGAGAGAGAGAGAGAGAGAGAGAGAGAGAGATTCGTTTTAGATACGTCAGTTGGCCTGTTGATTCCCAGGCTGTTTCCTCATCACTGTCACCTTCATCATATCATGACATGGAAATGGAATTCACTGCATGGCCAGCATTTCTCAGACCCAACCACCAACTTTATTATTATACTTTTAATATTGTAATGTGTGCTTATGCATACAGATGGGGAACATATACCAACCATATGCTTGCTGGTTGCATGTGCCTAACCACCTTCATAGACCAGTTACTTATTACCATTATTCATCCATTCTTTTTTGGTCTGGGAACTTGCCTTATTTAACAAATTAGGATTCAAAACTACTCTCACTTATTTTACATTAGAATCCTACAATGGCCCGTACGTTTTTATAATTGTTCGGGCTAATTTATTTGTACCTCGATTAATTTATGGGATATTAATCCCATCATTTATTAGCAGGGCCCTCAATTAAAGTAGAGATAAAATTCCAGATGAATTGGCTCCATGATAACATATAGCACCTGAAAAGTTTTAAACACGAAACCTTAGAATGAAACAAAATTCTAATTTCCAAACCTTAACCAACAGACTAACCCATTAAAATAAGTTTAAATTGGCCCACCGTTAGGTTTTTTTTTTTTTTTTTTATAGCTACGGTATCCGGTCAGCTTGAGGTATGCTCCAGTTGTTGCCGACAAGTCTTTTGGGCTTTGAAATTAACGACCGGACAAACTTTCAATGACTCCAAAGTTTGTGATTGTTAAGATTAAATTTCAAAATGTTTAGATTTACAGTTCATCTCAATTTCCACTTGTAGAATGCCTTAATTGGGATTTGCCGTTAGAATCAAGAAAGAATCAATTTTGAGGTGGAAACAAATATTGCAAGGAGTAGCACCTGGTGGAAAACATGCTTCTGCAGATGGGAGTTTGCAAATATTGGATAATTGCTACTAGCTATTTGTGTAGAGATTCAAATAAAAGTGAGATGATATTTATCGTTACGTAATCTGCTACTAATTCATGGTGGGTGATTTTCTAGCTGTAATCCCCTTGACTATCTTGACAAGTGCCATAAATGAACTCCAAAGGATGGTCTACGTGGTAGAACGGATGAGTAGTAAGTTCAGAATCTTCAGATATTTTGCTGTCAAAATTAGACAACTTGATACTTAGGGTCACCAGATGGTTTTTCCAATCATTTTCTTTTAGGGTTCTGAAAACTAATTAATAATTTAAGTAGAAATTTCTCCAAATTTTATTCCCAAACTGACTGGATACCTCGGTTATATAAAAAAAAAATACCATATATAAGTGGGATTAGATGCTGATTGACATGGCATCTTGAATTTATGATCTGCATAGCTTTTTGGTCAAGCCTGGGCCCACATGTGATCTTCAAAATCCCAATTACCCACTTTTGGACCAATAATGCTAGAGGCACAACCTCCCAACCACAACCACAACCACAACCTCCAAACCAACCACTCTCCCTCTCACACGTGGAACACCCAAACCCCTCCCCCCCCCCCCCCCCCCCCCCCCCCTCCGGTCCTTCTCCCTCCCTCCTACAATCTTCTCTCTCTTATATTTATTTTTTTAATTCTTATTCTTATTTATTAATTTTTTTATTTATTATTTTGTATTAATTTTTTTTATAAATTATTAGTTCATCTTGATGAAAAAAATCAAACAAGTAAATTTTTTTTGTTTAAAGGTAAATATTTTTTACTAGAGACAAAAAATAATCATAAATGTGACTTGTTTTGACTTTTTTTATGAATTTTTTTTAATTTTTTACTTTTTAAAAATGTCTTGTCTAGAAAAATTAATAATTAATAAAAAATTAATAAGTCTGACAAAAAATAAGTCCAATTAGGCAAAAAATAACATGTCACGTGTTATATTTATATTTTTCGTTTGTAAAAAGACTTATTTCATGTTATATTCATATTTTTCGTTTCTAAAAATACTTATTTCTTGCATGTATGTGTGATTCTCTAAATTTAATTAGTTTATCTGATTAGTTTTACCTAATCAGATTTATTTTTACCTAATTAAACTATATTACATGTTACAAAAACTTAAGTTTGATTAATTTTGCCTAATCAGATCTTATTTTTTGTCTGACTTAATAATATCAAGTTTAGACTTATTCCTTGTTTCTAATAAAAAATAGGTGACATGTTTAGGCAAAATTAATCAGACATAATTTTTTGTAACATTTAGTATAGTTTGATTAGGTAAAAATAAATCTGATTAGATAAAACTAATCAGATAAACTAATTAAATTTAGAGAATCATAAATTTTTACTTAATTGGACTTTTTTTGTCTGACTTATTAATTTTTTATTAATTATTAATTCTTCTAGACGAGACATTTTAAAAAATTAAAAAATTAAAAAAATTCGTAAAAAAATAAGTCAAAACAAATCACGTTTAGAATTATTTTTTGTCTCCAGTAAAAAAAAATTTACTTTTAAACAAAGAAAATTTACTTGTTTGATTTTTTTCGTCAAGACGAACTAATAATTTATAAAAAAAATTAATACAAAATAATAAATAAAAAAAATTAATAAATAAGAATAAGAATTAAAAAAATAAATATAAGAGAGAGAAGGTTGTAGGAGGGAGGGAGAAGGACCGGAGGGGGGGGGGGGGGGGGGGGGGGGGGAGGGGTTGGGTGTTCCACGTGTGAGAGGGAGAGTGGTTGGTTTGGAGGTTGTGGTTGTGGTTGTGGTTGGGAGGTTGTGCCTCTAGCATTATTGCTTTTGGACAGCACCCATTTGGAAAATAATTTTATAAACTCCAACAGTTCTAATTAATAAAGGAAATGGGTTAGTTATTAATGCTTAATTTATGTTGACATGACCTAGCCACCAACTTAAATTATCATGGAGAAAGCAACTTAAATTATCAATTATATACATATAATGATGTATATATATATATCTCGCACCGTCTTGAACACAACAGGGTCAACCAAGTGATGCGGGGTATTACTAGCAAAAATCAAGCATAAGAACTAAGCATTTTCTTTTAATCCGCAACAAATGTAAATTGTCGGGCAATGTCGACATATTTATTTTAATTTTGATAACTCAGAATATTTTGAATTAGCTTGCACATCTCGACTTGACAAGTTTATCTTGACAGATTTGATGCAACGATTAATTGCTCATGTTAATTAATCATGTTTTGTGTTTATATTTGGCTTTCACGAGATATATGTAAGTCCTCACGGTAATATATGCCCTAAATAAATTACCAAAAATAATAACCACCACCCGCCATCATGACCACCATCTCTTTAGTCACCACCTCTCCTCTGCTTTTTAATTATTTTTATTGATTATTGAGTCCATTTGGCCTGTGGTTATTATTGGATTATTCACTGTTTAGTTTTTTGGTCCTTATTTGAAATTTTTTTTTAATTTTTTGTTTTTCATCAATTTTTTGATGATTGTTGGTTCGTCTCGACAAGAGCTTTCAGAAAAGTTATCAATCATCGGCTACATTTGAAAAAAGTTCAGAAAAGACAAAAAATAAGTCAAAAACAGCGTCCGTGTTGACTTATTTTCGTCTTTAGTGACTTTTTTTTAACTTTTGGACATAATTTTATACTTTTTAGATTCCTTTCGTCGATACGAACCAATAATCCACGAAAAAATGACATAAAAATAACAAATACAAAAAAATTTTGAATAAAGACAAAAAATAAGAAAAAAAAAAAATTTTGACCAAATAGGGCCATTGTATAAAAGCCCATTGCATCAAAGTCTACTTAAACCAGTGGGCCCCATCAAACAAATGGATCCAAATGATAGGGAATTCAATACAGTTCTTTTTTAAACTCAAGATGTTTGGACAAATATATACGTATCTCAACCAATGTGAAACTAGTTTCAATATTTATCAGCAAAGATTCAATTAAACTAAGATAATGTCATGTATAAATTGACACTACAACAATTGGTAACACATAAATTATGGTCAACAAAGTTCTTCTCAACTTTGAAAGATCTAAAGTGGCACCTCAACCAGACTGTGGTGCTAGCTGAAAGGTCGAGTGTTCGGGAGAAAATCTCGGTAGACATCTGGATGGGTGACTTAAGAGTCCCACATCGTATTGTGGATGCAGAAGTTCAATGCTACATAATAGATCATAAACCTATATTGTACATGGACTTTTAAAAGTTGTGAGAGCGTCAAAATCTAGTTAGAGTTCACAGTTAAGGTTGCTCGTCTGGAAGCAATACAATGAAGGATGACCTATTGGGAAGTTCATGAGTTTTGGGAGATCAAAGTGCATAATATTGTATAAGAAAGAAGCGAGTCATTACAATGGTATCAGAGCTTTGCACCACCTGAAAATAGGATGTGTATTCTTAAATATGAAATTTGTGGCATCTTAATCAGACTATGGTGCCAATTGTGAGGCCAAACATTTTGAACGGAGTCTTAGTGGATATTCGGATGGATAGTCAAGAGTTCCATGTTGGTTGGTATATGCAGAAGTTTAATTAGTGATATAAAAAATCACGACCCTACATTGTACACCACCTTTTAGAAATCACGAGAGTTTTAAAATACAATAAAACTTCATAATTAAGTGTATTTGTCTTGCAGCAATACAATAATGAATAACTTACTTTAAAGCGAGTATTTACAATAATATTGTACCCACCATGCATGTTGCGAAACAGATCATATATCAAAAATGCTACAAGCACAACAAAATTGCACAACATTTGGCACAACATGCCAAAACTACGTCATTTCATTAAGGGAAAAAAAAGTGAGGTTTTGTTTGTTTGTTTTTTCCTTAATGAAACGACGTAGTTTTGGCATGTTGTGCCAAATGTTGTGCAATTTTGTTGTGCTTGTAGCATTGTTGATCATATATATGCCACTTCCAGTGATGTGTCATTCGCATTAGGATGTGATGATGACTTTAGTAAGGATCGTGTGAAAAGTTTGTCATCATATGCTAATTATCTGAGAATGAATGAGTAGTAAAGTCATGTAGCTTTGGAACATGGGTAATGATGATTGAGATTGGTTATAGCCATACCCCACATGCATGCAATTTCTTTCACTTTCGTGCATGTGACTGTGAATGGATCAAGCTGGTGCAGAGGTTGCCACACTTTCTAAACAGATATGCCAATCCCAATCCCAGCCTATATTTATTTTATTTATCTGTTCTATCACTCCATTTATAACTTACAAAAACTCACTTATATTTTATAGTGCGTTGGAAATGTCTAACCCAATAATGTTGTCACTTTAAGTAGGTGATCATTGGACTGCAAATGAATCAAGCTATATATAATTAGTTAACCCTTTCAAAGTTTATAAAAATGATTCAACTATTTTTTTATAACCGAGGTATCCGGTTAGTTAATTTGGAGTATCCCTCATCTGTTATCGACTAATTTTTAGAATTCTAAAATTAACGACTGGACAAAGCTCTAAAGACCCCAAGTATCTAAATTTATAACTCATCCTGATCTTCACTTGAATAATCCTTTGGCATTATGATTGAACTATCTTTGTATGTACAAAAATCAAATTACATGTCTCAAAGAATGACTAAAATACCACACTATTAAATGTCCAAAAACACTGATATAAATTCAATGACTAACATGTTGGAAATTTAAGTTTTATAAATTTAAATTGAAGGTTTTTTTTTCAAGAGTCACGTCTTTTTATTAGATTGCGTATCTTAATTTGTAGCAGACATAACTTTTAATCTGACAAGGTTTTAAATGAGTGGTCATACCTTTTCATTACAAGGGATTTAAATCAAAAGATATTTTCAAAGGACATGGCCTTTTTTGAAGAGGCACATGGAATTATATAAATACATGATTCTTCCATTAGTTTTATGAGGGTATTGAATTTTCCAATTTCTTCTATTTGCATATTACTTTCCTATTATTAGTCTGAGCAATTAGAGAAAGATTTGGCAACCCTATTTTTTACCGATCGTGTAACGTGGAGATATCCTGTGAAATTCTGGGTTGTATCTTGGAATAATATTCGTTTGTCAGTACCTACATGAGAGCCAATATGGCTTTAGAACAATGACTTGTCGTGCATTCCATCAATTTTACAGGCTATTGAGTAAGTCTACATACACACCCCTCTTGTTTACACCCTCTCACACCCAACTTATATTTTACATGAGCTCTACCTACTTAACCCATAAAATAAAAATTCAAAATTCAAAATTCAAAAATTAAAATCTCATACATATAGGTAAGGTGTAAGAGAAAAGGGTGTGTACGTAGATTTATTATGGGTTAAGTGGGTAGAGCTCATGTAAAATATAGGTTGGGTGTGTGAGCGGGTGTAAACAAGAGGGTGTGTGTGTAGACTTACTCTTCACATTATGTTTGTTCACTTAAAAATAGAATATGAATATATGATACTCCCTCCGTCCCATTTTGTTTGTTTCCTTTTTTACTTTTAATTATCCCAAATTGTTTGTCCATTTTGAGAAGACCAAGAATGAAATCCAATAAAAATACATTTTTATCCTTCCTTTTGATTTGAGGTGACAAGTAAAATTCAAAATGAAAGGCATTATTTGGAAAGTTAAAGTTTTTGTAGTGTAATGATTATGTCCCCTTAATAAGTTGAATTTCCCAAATTGGACAAACAAATTGGGATGGAGGGAGTATTAGGAAGGGGCAAGTCATTCACATTGGTCACCATTTATCAGGGCTGAAGGATCCTGGGAATGTGTGGGCGCAATTAAAGTTATCAATTTCGCATTGGTAAACGTATTATATTTATTATTAGTTCATTATTTATTTGTATTGGTGTGTTTTGAATTTATTATTAAAACATAATGTATATTTTTAAATAATATTTTACGACAAAACAAATCATACTAGGCATATATAATAAAAACTCATAAATTTAAAGTCAATTCAAAATGACAAATCATAATATCCAAACCATTTTAGATAAAAATCACCAACAGACGGGACTAGCGAAATATATTACTTTAGGTGTAGTTACAATGCAGGTCTCATTTTAGATGTAATTAAAAGAATTGATAATTAAAAAATATACGTACCGGACGGAATTCAGGAATCACTCAGTACATGTCAAACCATCTAATAAATTCTGATATAATAAATAAACCCATATGTATTCTTTTTCTTTTTTCTTTTTTCCGATACGATACGTACAACTGCTCCCCTTGTTGTAAAAATTAATATTTATTTTTTCCAACGAACAAAAATGGTCCTCGTAAATTAACACTCAAGGCTCATTTTAATTGATTTGGTTATTTATTGTTCTAAAGGAAAGGTAAGAAGTATGTCAAAAGAGAAGAAATAAAAGGCATGCTCAGCCTTAGTAGAATGATTTCAAAAAAATTAAAATTATGTATTCATGGCCGATGCCACGTAAATTATTTGTGGAAATTACACCACCAAATTCCAAATAATATCCGAAATTTATTTTTTATTTATTAAGGTCATTTTAAAGTCTTTGTTTGTCATTAATTGTGTTGAAACTATGTCTTTCCTTACCTTTGGAGTTAATTCAGCAGACCAAAAAAACAAAAAAGTTGAAGAATCAATCCTTTTTACTTGAGAACATCAATTAAAAAAGTTTAAAAAAAAATTTAATCACACCTAGTTAAGACGGGATTAACTTTTTTTTTCCCGCTTATAGTAAAAATAAATGATATAATCTCATTAAATAAAAATTCTTGAGTTGCCATTGCTTATATCATCGAAGAATGAAAATATTGTACTCTATTTGACCTAACTCAACTAAATTATTCGTGTTGTCTTTATTAAAATAAAATTGAATTTGTTATTTTTGTATTGATTTTGTATGGTTTATCAGTTCATCTCAAATTTAAAATGATAAAATTATGTTAAAAAATAAAAAAATCATTAAAAACGAAAAATAAGTCTAAACAATCATGTTTTGGTTTATTTGTCGTCTTTTTTGAATTTTTAAAATTTCTTTAACCTAACATTTTATTTTTCTAAAATCTATGGTCGAGACGAACTGACAAATAATAAAAAAATTGATACAGAATAAAAAAAGTACCAAAAGAATCAAATAAGGGCAAAAAATAATTAAATAATAATCTAGTAATTACCACATTACATAATTCTAATCAGTCACTCTTGTACATCGTTTATTGGGAGAATAAAAGGCCAAATCTTATCGACTAAGAATTAATTGTAGCTGTATGAGGTCATTTTGTATTAAGATTAATTTAGTCGTTGCAAATCTCACATGATAAATTTAGTATTTCTCTTTAATTCTTGGAATTTAATTCTTTCTCTTTAATTCTTGGAATTTAATTCTTACATTGTAACATTCCGATTTCTTAGAACATTAATTAAATTTTTATTAAATCATTTAATTCATAAGTTATGAAAATACCTTTTTTTATTCAATTGATAGAAATAAAGTTAAATCTGAGTTAAAAGTACAAAATATAAATGACAGAAATACCCTTTAGGATTTATATTTTATTTGAAATAAAAAAAACAGAACTTCTAGGGGTAAGGTAGCCAATCCATTGTCCTCCTCAGCTGGTCCCGGTTCTTCTAATTCGGGTGGGTTCTCGAACTGCTCCGCAATATCTGGTATGAAACATCAAGGGTAGAGAAGTTGCAGTAAATGAGTTGTGACACTCAATAGGAAAAAGTTACCGAAAGACCAACTCACGGATACAGATATATATACAGTAAGTTAGAGTTAAACATGAAAACGTTAAAATGCGTAGAGTAAAATCACATAGGTTTATTATGCCGTTGTTTTTTAAGTTTCTAAGAATACATTTTTCTCTCGGTATTCCTTCTTACCCAACTGTCTAGCGTAGGGTACTCAACTGATATTGACAAATCCTTACCGAGGCAAGACAGAGAGACTTTCTATCGTCTACTTGAGTCAATACCTATTTCACTCTAACTAAACCTGACCGACGACGTGGCTTTCTACCGTCTACTCAAGTCAATACGTATTTCATTCTAACTAAACCTGACCGACGACGTGGCTTTGCCGAGTCAAGTACTAATGATCCTTAGCCGCTTCTCCTTTACCAACTTAAGATCGCCCAAGACAAGACAATCACTCCCTCGGGGCCTGGAGCTGTTGATGCAGATGCATCCTGAAGTCACCTCTAACCGAATACACCTATCTCCTAGCTAGGATCCTTAACAAACGGGACGACGCCCAGTGGAACTCAAACCCACATGGAACACGACTTGACACGACGACAAAAAACACAACACTAGGCTCAACAGCCAACAGCACTTGGCACAATAGCCACCAATTCTATTTATCCATTAACGAACCTATTAGTTCACTACAGGTTTCATTAGCTTCTAATGTTCACCTCACCCCCTCCGCTTTCATGTTACGGTGGTATTCAAACCAGTGTCTCTGACAGTGAATTTTAGGTTTTCAAGTAACACCAAGTCATGTTTTAAATCCAACTCTATCGATCTAACAATCCGTCTGTACAAGCATTAATCCATCGGCACGATGGCCACAATAAACCATAATTGGCCGAGCTGTCTTTGGCTAGCTACAGATAGCCAACGAGAATGCCATGAGTCATTTGTCCTAGTGGATTGGAGACCAAAAATACAGAATTGCCTGATATTTTAGCTAACATGATGGATTTACTAAAGGGGTTGGAGATGGTCTAGACTCTAGAGTATCCACACTAATCTCTCAATTTTTTGGACCAAATTAAAAAAAAATTTCTTCTTTTCTATTTTAAAGAGATATATTTTCTAATGCTTTTTGCATTAAACTCTCTATTTTATTTATATTTTATTAAAATATTTTTTTTCTTTCATACTCAATTTTAGGAGAAAGAAATGAAAAGAAAAACTTTCTAGGAGGCTATAGAAAGTCACCGTAACAATAATAAAATAAAGAGAAAATAAAGAAAGATTGATGTAAAAACTCTTTTAAAGAATTCCTTCTTATAATAAGAAATGAGGAAATTAAAAGAGATCGGTGTGAATGAGGTACGGAAGGCATTGGTAGCCATGTGCCAAAAGGGAGTCTGACAAAGCCTTCCAGTTCCTCAAAAGGCAACACATCCCTTTTACCGTATGATCAATAATAGAAACTCCTACTGGAAATTCCGTCAGACCAAAATGCCCTTTTCTTTTAAAAAGGAAAAATCGTTAAGTCGATGTACAGTATCTAATAATATTCTTGTAATTCACTTAAAAATAGAATATGAATATATGATATTAGGAAGGGGCAGGTCATTCACATTGGTCGCCATTTATCAGGGCTGAAGGATCCTGGGAATGTGTGGGCGCAATTAAAATTATCAATTTCGCATCGGTAAATGTATTATATTTATTATTATTTCATTATTTATTTGTATCGGTGTGTTTTGAATTTATTATTAAAACACAATTATATTTTAAAATAATATTTTACGACAAAACAAATCATACTAGACATATATAATAAAAGCTCATAAATTTAAAGTGAATTCAAAATGACAAATCATAATATCCAAACCATTTTAGATAAAAATCACCAACAGACGGGACTAGAGAAATATATTACTTTAGGTGTAGTTACATTGCAGGTCTCATTTTAGATGTAATTAAAAGAATTGATAATTAAAAAATATATGAACCGGACGGGATTCAGGAATCACTCAATACATGTCAAACCATCTAATAAATTTCGATATGATAAATAAACCCATATGTATTCTTTTCTTTTTTTTTCCTCTGATACGATATGTACAACTGCTTCCCTTGTTGTAAAAATTAATATTTATTTTTTCCGACGAACAAAAATGGTCCTCGTAAATTAACACTTGAGGCTCATTTTAATTGATTTGGTTATTTATTGTTCTAAAGGAAAGGTAAGAAATGTGAAGGAATCAATCCCACATCGCTAAGATATTAAAATATGGGTAACCTTATATACATGGAAGCATCCAATTCAAAACCAATTGGCAATGAATGGAGTGGCCTCTCATGTATATAAGGTTACCCATATTTTAATATCTTAGCGATGTGGGATTGATTCCTTCACAAGAAGTATGTCAAAAGAGAAGAAATAAAAAGCATGCTCAGCCTTAGTAGAATGATTTCAAAAAATTTTAAATTATGTATTCATGGCCGATGCCACGTAAATTATTTGTGGAAATTACAAGGGACACCACCAAATTTCAAATACTATCCGAAATTTATTTTTTATTTATTAAGGTCATTTTAAACTCTTTGTTTGTCATTAATTGTGTTGAAACTATGTCTTTCCTTACCTTTGGAGTTAATTCAGTAAACGAAAATGAAAAAGTTAACGAATCAATCCTTTTTATTTGAGAACATTAATTAAACAAAGTAAAATAATAATAATAATAATAATTGCAACTAGTTAAGACGGGCTTAACTTTTTTTTCCCGCTTATTATAAAAATAAATGATATAATCTCATTAAAATAAAAATTCTTGAGTCGCCATTGCTTATATCATTAAAGAATGAAAATGTTGTACTCTATTTGACCTAACTCAACTAAATTATTCGTGTTGTCTTTATTAAATTAAAATTGAATTTGTTATTTTTGTATTGATTTTTTATGGTTTATTAGTACATCTCAAATTTAAAATGATAAAATTATGTTAAAAATAAAAAAAAATCATTAAAAACAAAAAATAAGTCTAAACAATCATGTTTTGGTTTATTTGTCGTCTTTTTTGAATTTTTAAAATTTCTTTAACCTAATTTTTTATTTTTCTAAAATCTATTGTCGAGACGAACTGACAAATAATAATAAAATTGATACAGAATAAAAAATTATCAAAAGAATCATATAAGGGCAAAAATAATTAAATAATAATCTAGTAATTACCACATTACATAATTCTAATCAGTCACTCTTGTACATCGTTTATTGGGAGATTAAAAGGCCAAATCTTATCGACTAAGAATTAATTGTTAGCTGTATGAGGCCATTTTGTATTAAGATTAATTTCGTCGTTGCAAATCTCACATGATAAATTTAGTATTTCTCTTTAATTCTTGGAATTTAACTCTTATATTGTAACGTTTCAATTTCTCGGAATATTAATTAAATTTTTATTAAATTATTAAATCATTTAATTCATAAATTACGAAAATGTCTTTTTTTATTCAATTGAGAAATAAAGTTAAATCAGAGTTAAAAGTGCAAAATATAAATGACAAAAATACCCCTTAGGGTTTATATTTTATTTGAAATAAAATAAAACAGAGCTTCTATGGGTAAAGTAGCCAAACTCCATCATTGTCCTCTTTAGCTGGTCCCGGTTCTTCTAACTCAAGTGAGTTCTTGAATTGATTCGCAATATCTGGTATAAAACATCAAGGGCAGAGAAGTTGCAGCAAATAAGTTGTGACACTCAATAGGAAAAAGTCACCGTAACACGACAGCGGAGGGTAATAGGTGAACATTAGAAGCTAATGAAACCTGTAGTGAACAATAGGTTCGTTAATGGATAAATAGAGTCGGTGGCTGTTGTGCCAAGTGCAGTTGGCCGTTAAGCCTAGTGTTGTGTTTTTTGCCGTCGTGTCAAGTCGTGTTCTATGTGGGTTTGAGTTCCACTGGGTGTCGTCCCGTTTGTTAAGGATCTTAGTTAGGAGATGGGTGTATTCGGTTGGAGGTGACTTCAGGATGTATCTGCATCAACAGCTCTAGGCCCCGAGGCAGTGATTGTCTTGTCTTGGGCAACCTTGAGTTGGGGAAGGAGAAGCGGCTAAGGATCGTTAGTACTTGACTCGACAAAGCCATGCCGTCGGTCAGGTTTAGTTAGATTGAAATAGGTATACTCGAGTAGACGGTAGAAAGTCTCTCTGTCTTGCCTCGGTAAGGATTTGTCAATATCAATTGAGTACTCTACGCTAGATAGTTGGGTAAGAAGGAATACTGAGAGAAAAATGTATTCTTAGAAACTCAAAAAATAACAGCATAATAAACCTACGTGACTTTACTCTACGCATTTTAACGCCGCAACATGTGGTACTCACAAAACAGCTATCGAACCATAACATTGCTTACAACATCATACACTTCAGGGTCAAAGTATGGTCAAACGCACTCATGAAGTCCCACGGGAATTTGTGGTCCTATATATTGTGTTCGTGGATGCCTGTGCTTGAGTTTACATACAAAACAGTGAGGTTTAGAGTCTAAACTATTGCCCGAAGATTGAAACAACATTTATGTAAACATTCTGAATTTTCATAGGTCGCTCGAGTGGACTGGAGCTTGCTCGAGTAGTCTGCCTAAATGTTGAGTTTTTTGGTTCTAATTGAAAATTGTTAGAATCTAACAGAAATTAGTCAGGTCACTAGAGCGACCTAGAGTTTGCTCGAGCAAGTCTCATTTTTCAACAAATTTTGATTTTATGGTTCTTGTTCAAAACAGCTCTATCTAAATCCTAACATTCTGATTTGTGACTTAAAACTAAAATTAAAATTGCATACAGTAACTTTATACAACATAGATCAAAACCCCTCTAATTATTTCATGAATCGATTAACAAATAAAACGAATTTCATGCTTTTAAAATGATGAAGGGAAAATTCTAAACTCTAGCATGCTTCTCAAAATCACAAATTGACATTCATTCCTACTGTAATCTACAATCTAAGAGTCGATAGTGAATCTCCTTACCTCGTTCTTGACGATTAAACTAGCAATAGACCTAGGATTAGCGGATTTGTGAATGGATTGAAACCTCCTCACCAGGAACACGTGAAGAACACTCAAGAACACCCAAGTTTCTCTCTCTAAAACCCTCTGAGCATTCTTACGATTTCGTGTAACAAAATGAACCAAGACTATATTTTTATAACCAATACAAACATTATTCGGCAATCAAAGTCATCAAAACCCCATATAAATTCAATCCCAAAACATATCTCCCTCCATAAATACCATGATCGCAACAGTTCTAAGATTCGAAATTCGAACAGGTCACTCGAGCGGTCTACAAAAATAAAGATCGCTCGAGCAGTGTCCCAATTTTAAAACTGAATTAAAACTACATAAAATTTATACAATTAATAAAAAATTATTTTATTAATTAAAAATTAACCAAAAATCTTGGGTTATTACATATATTGTTTGACATATGTAAAAAAGAAGAAAAAGAAGAAGATAAGAGTACTTAATTAAATTACCATACCAAAATAAATAATTTAAGTAAGGTTGCTAATTATTCCTCCCACTTTTGCAAGTTGCATCAATATATACACGCACAAACATACATACAGAGCTATATATAGGTGTTTGCAAACACTACTCCAAGTCACTTTCCTTAAGATTGTAATATTTAATAGATCAATGAACTGTCCTTGTACAATACTTACATATTATCAATCAGGAAAATTATTTTTCTTTCAAATTATTTGATACGTCAATGATTGTTAAAAAAATTGACAGTATCATTTTACCTAACGGATATTTTGCGTGGAAACTATAAATTATGTTTAGGTTTACCATATTTAATTTGTAGAAGTAATTTCAACGAGTCCCATAAAATGAACAGTTTATGATATTTATATACATATAAAGGGGGAGGTTCAAGCGACCACCAACACTTTTTAAGATCAATATTAGACCAACGCCTAAATTCTTTATTCCCAATTAAATTTTGATAATCCGAACCGTTCAATGTGTTTAAGACATGTTTTTAAGGGTACCCACGAGAAATCAGCTCAAAATATTACCGGAAAGGGCTTGATCCAAGCAGTGTTTCAAAATACTGACAAGAACTGTTTTATGAACCAATGTTTGGATCAAGCCATTTCCGGTAATATTTTGAGCTAATTTCTCACGAGTACCCTTAAAAATATGTTTTAAACACATTAAACGGTTCAGATCATTAAAATTTAATCGAGAACGAAGAGTTTAGACGTTGGTCTAAAAAAATGTTGGTTCATATAGTCTTTCACATATATAAAACTATATACATAGTATGTGAGTCCTTATATATACACACACACCGTATGTCAGTCCTCTTCTTATGAGAGATTTCTTATTTTGTTAAAATACGAATCTTCTATTTTCTGATCACATTTTAATGATCTGAATCGTTCAATGTGTTTAAAATATATTTCTAAGAGTACCCAAGAAAAATTGACTCAAAATAATATCAGAAGTGACTAGATCCAATCAATTTTACATGAATGCTAACATAAACAGTTTTATGAAAAACTAGTTGTATCAAATCTTTCCGATAATAGTTTGAGCCGATTTATAGCTAGTACTCTTAAAAATATATTTTAAACACATTAATGAATGGTTCGGATCTTCAAAATGTGATCAGGAAAAAAAATCCGTATTTTCGGAAAAATGAAAGATTTTTTGTCAGAAGTTTTTTGTATGTATATGTGTACATATAACTATTGGTTCTGTACGTACAAGGGTTTTGAAAGGATGAGATGCATAATGGGAGAGAGAATATAGTGGAGGGTAAATAAGGACATTAGCATATGACAAACGTTTGTAAAGGGAAGTTATAGAGAATCTTGGACCGTGCAGTTTGTAGGAAGACGAGGGAATGCTTTCTTCCCTGTTTTCCAGTTCATGAAATCCAGTTTTGATTTCTGTCTCTCTCTCTCTCTCTCTGTCTGTCTCAGCTCTTAGCTGACAAATCACATGCCCATGCAGACAATTCCGGACCCACCCACATGAGAATCTAATCCCACATGTAACTGCTACAAAAAGGCATGTTGCACTCCGCGATTTTCAATTTTAACTATATATACTCATGCTTATGCCTAGAAGGGGAAGTATAGGTTTCCAGAAAATTTTCTCAGAAATTTTTTAGAATTTAAAAATTAATGGTCATAATTCACTCTGATTTGTGGAACGATTATTGATATTTGAATTCGAGAACATTCCTGAGTAAGTTTTTTTTATTTGAAGCACTCCTTATGCCTAGAAACACTGAGACATCTGAAAATAACATTAGAAATGATGAGCTAACATTTTCATTCACATCGCATATAAATTTTGAATTAGTTGAATATCTATTTGTATTTATACATAGTTAATTAAGATACTTGACCAAATGAAATCATGCAACCATCACGTACTTCAGGAGAAGCATCTCATCCAAAATTGTGTTGTCATGTAAATCTATTGGGAATATAGTTTTTTAAATTATTTTATAGGCTTTTCATTTTGCAGGATGAACTTAGGAGAAATGACATCACTCATAAAAGGAAATGAACTAATATTAGATGTTCTCTACTTCTTAAAACTCTTGAATTGCAAAAATTTTGTTTATTTTACTTTGATTTTACGATATGTAACTTAGGTCATCATGCAAACATAAATTTCTTGTTTAAACTTGTAAATCAACCAAAAAATTATATAATCAATTTTGTGTTCTTTTTTATTTATAAAAATTACAACTTCCAGGCTTACTTTATGAATAAACTCATTATTTTATTAAGACCAAAGTGTATTTTTATTTTATAGATAACAAAAAAATCCACGTTATCGATTTTAGTTCTTAAACTACATGGGACTAACTTGTTATTTTCAATAATAATGAAGTTAACCTCACATTGCTAGACTTGATCAAAATTTATACGTAGTAAATTGAATTCTCTTAATATATAATTTTTTTAAATCGATTAGTTCATCACATGACATCTCTCTCTTAAATTCATACAAAAAATCAAATATTATGCACAAAAATATTTAGTTTTTTATCCGAGAAAAAGAGGATGATTATTTGTTAATTTCTATCATTAGGAGCAGACGAAGTATAATTTTTCAAAAACTCGATTTAAATTAATTTTTCTTTTGAATAATTTTTGTCTTTTTTTTTTTTACATATTAGCCATAGCAAAGTTCATATAATTGTGGACCCAGAATTAAAAACTGCACTGTACAGTCACAGTTTCCTAACTGCAGGGAAACCCAGCCCAATCTCAATAACTCTCACTCTCATTAAATAAGTACCAGTATAACAAAACCATCCAATGTCATCTGGGTTGCCGTTCTTTTATTTTCTATTTGTTCTGCAAAAGAAAGAACAGCAAAACATCTCCTCTTGGAGCTGCAGAGATTCTCGAACATTTATGCTTCTGTTGTAATCTTTAAGGCAATTGAAGGTAAGGTCGGTGAGTAATGTTGGTTTTGGTTGCAAATTAAAAATGGGTATTGGGTACCCTCTCCTGTTGTTCTGGAGAGAAGCCATTGTTTGGTTTCTCCCATGAAACCCTCTAAATCTGCTTCCATATACAGATACAGATTTATTTATTCGTTTTCTTTGATTGCCAATACAAGGGCAAATTGTGGAAAGCTTTGGAAAGAATCTGTATTATCAGAGGAGACTGTGGAGCTTTGGCGTTCTAATTGAAAAGAGGCATTCTGGTCTGGTGGGTATTGAGTAGAAGCCTAAATTTTTATTTGTTTACCTATAATTAGCTGGAGTTTTGGGGATTTAAGGATAGATCTTTGAGCATTAGTAGGCAAGACAAATAATATGGCTTTTTGATTGATGGTTTTGGATGCTTCTTTCATAATATAAGGTTTTGGAGTTGAGAAACAAGCTTCATCCATTGTTTACTTTTTGCCAATAGTTGAAGGGAAAGAAGAAAGAACAGGATTAAGATTTAGTTTCTGGTCTTGCCAATTGGGGTCTTTTTGGTTGTGGATATTGACTGTTAGGTCTCCAAATCCATAGATTATCATTAGGTTGACCAGACAAACACCTTAGTCTCTTCATAAGGTGGAATTTTTGAAGTTCAATGGCTAGGAGGAAGGATGATGGAGTTTAGAAGGTGACAATATTCATACTTAAAGAGGGAAGAAGATGGCTGCAAGACTTCTCCATTCATTGACAGATGAGAACGCAGATTTGCAAAAGCAAATAGGATGCATGACCGGGATCTTTCAAATGTTTGATCGTCAACATATTGTCCCTGGTAGGCGCATTAGTGCCCCCAGACCCAAGAGGTTCACTTCTGGTAATAACCCTCTAACTGGGCACTTTTTAATTTGTTTTGTTGTCTCTTTGATTTCTGTGGTTCGTTCCTCAATTTGTTTGGTTATAGATCTGATTACCTTATTTATCTCTTAAATAGTTGGTATAGTTTGAGACTAGTCATGTATTTGATCTAAAACAGGGGTGCTGATAGCATTTTTTTCCTTTCATTTTTTGAATATGTGATTTTTATGCTCTCTCAATGAGGTGAAGTTGCTTTTCACTTATTTCTTGATGATAATTTTGAGCTATGTTACCTTAAACACAAATCGTTGCGGTACAAGGAATGAGTAGGGGAACGTGGTACCCACACGCATAAATTGTGGTATGCTGGACTCGGGATATGCTTCCATTGATGACAAAATTAGAATTTACTCTTCCAAGTTATCAACATCTACTAAAACTAATTATTATTTTTTAAATTATTCATACAAAACATGTCTAGGAGTATGATGACTGAACTTTTACATTTTCTCTCACAAAATTCCATCTCTCTGTAGATCTCTACCTGAATAAGTTGATTTTTGAAAAAACTTTATGGATCGTTTTGGATCCATAAATTTATCGCTTTGAATGGAAGTGTACCTTGTTTTGGAACGTACCTACAAAAACGTAATTCGCTAGCGTATTAGCGTTCCCTAGTATGTGGTAACATAGTTCTTGAGTTGCCTTTTCCAAGTTGTTGCATGTTTCTCATCATCTAACATTTCTTCTTTCATGTAGATGGTGGTTCCCAGTTCAACTATGGCAATTATGAGACAGAGCCTAGTCACACATATCATCGCCCAACTGCAAAGGTAAGAACTCTTACTGCTGTTACCTAAGAAATTCATGAAATACGTTGACGTGTATGTGTATGTGCTTATAGTCGGTATGCACATATGTCTGTGTACCTATTCACTATGAAGTTCCTCTCTTGAATATTGATCTGCCTAAAATCCACTTTTGTCATTTTTGTGAATGATGCCATGCTGCCTATAAGAATTCTGTATAGATTGTGATCAAAATATAACGGAGATGTTTGCTTAGTTTTGCTAGGATAAGCTGCTTCCCAAAGTCAGTATAGGAATTGTTCACTGCGCACCATAAGTGAAATTTGTTGTGCTAAGGCTTGCCAAATTCCTGAATTTTGACAACACATTCCATTATCTGTGAACCAGAAAATTTTCAGCTCTGGTTTGTCCCTGTGATTTCTTTGGCCTAAATTTGGTGCTGCTATTGTTTATTAAAGTTCTCTTCCTGCTAGTCTGAGTATATAGCCCTAGCAATTACAGGAAAAGACTTCAAACAAAAATTCGCACGAGGCACAGAGGCTCTCAATGGAATCATCTCGAGCATCTTTCACATCCTCCTCTCGTTCATCGTCCTTCTCTTCTCTCGATGGTAACATAACAGTTCAACCGGAACCCTTATCCTTTGACCGAATCATGTACCCCGAAACTAATTCAAGGGACAACACAATGAGCCAATCAAGCGCCTCTCCGCAGACCGGGCGGCAATCGCTCGATCTCCGCGATGTGGTCAAAGAATCCATATACAGAGAAGCAAGGGGCTTATCAGCCAAAAAGGAGCCTTCTGATCGTGTGGTGAGAAAGGATAAAGACTCCCCAAGGCTTTTGCAGCATTCCAGATCCGTCGATGGAAAGCAAAATTTTCCCACCGATCTAAAGGAGTCTCTAAGGGTTCTTGCTAAACTAAAAGAATCACCTTGGTATGTTAATGAAGCTGGAGACCCTTCGAGATCATCGTTTGAATCGACAGATAGGTTTATGATTTCAGCTCCAAAAGATGCCCCTAGGTTTTCTTACGACGGAAGGGACCTAAACCGGTTATCCCTTGAATCAAGGGACACATTTAAATCAACACCAAGGCTTAAAGAGCTTCCCAGATTATCGTTGGATAGTAGAGAGTGTTCAATTCAGAGTTTCCACTCTGATTCAAAATCAAATTTCCTTTTGAGAAATTCGGTTAGGGACGGTGGAAACTCCAAACGACCGCCTAGTGTTGTTGCAAAACTGATGGGCTTGGAAACGCTACAGGGTCAGTCCTTGGATAGTGATAACGAGACAGGATTGATCAAAACAAGCCCTGTTGAGATCCCGGACACCTTTGTCAGGTCATCACGAGTGTCCAGTTCTCCACAAAGCTTGTGGAAGGAACCGGCTTCGCCACGTTGGAAGACTCCAGACTCCGTTACAAAACCCATTTCAAGTTCAAGGTTTCCGCTTGAACCAGCACCATGGAAGCAAATAGAACAGAGCCGGGGTTCTGAAAAGCCAGCTTCTAGGAGTGTAAAATCTCAACCAAGGGAAACTAACTCCTTTCCTTCTGTTTATAGTGAAATGGAGAAAAGGTTGAAGGATCTTAAGTTCAATCAATCGGGAAAGGATCTCAGAGCTCTTAAACAGATACTGGAAGCAATGCAGGCAAAGGGGCTCTTAGATACCGGACGACCGGAGCAAGATTCTAATTCTGCAAATCAATCAAGTCGACAAATAAATGCTAGAATTGTAAACCAACAGAAGCCGCATAATCATCGTGTTATCAATTCTACAAATAGGGGGTCTAATTATTTGAAGAACTTTGAATCGCCAATCGTGATTATGAAACCGGCGAAACTTGTTGAGAAACATGGTATTCCTGCTTCTTCAGTAATCCCGATGGATCGCTTATCGGGTCTCCCTAAGCTCAGGGGTGGTGACTATGCAGATGGCAGAAAGGGTTCCATTAATAGCCAAACATCTAGAGAACAGATTCTGAGAACCAGTTGCAGAGAAAATGATGTCAGTTCAACTGATAACAAGAAAACCAATAACAGAAATACAAACTCCGCACAAAGTTCAACACGGTCTCAACAGCTATCGAAAGAGCATGCCATAAGTTTGCCTATGAGCTCAGGATCTGTGAGCCCAAGATTGCAACAGAAGAAGCTTGAGTTGGAGAAGCGAACTAGGCCACCTCTCTCACCTGATTCCAGCAAATCAAGAAGGCAACCCAATAAGCAGCAACCAGAATCCAGCTCTCCGGGAGGAAAACGTAGGCCAAAATTGGCAAATGTGCAGCAAATTGATGACCAATTAAGTGACACCAGCAGTGAAACTAGGAATCTCAGTCACCCAGAGGATGATATTTCTATGATATCGGATGTAAATATTGTATCAGACTCGGGGATGGATACAGAAGTCACCACTTCAGAACCATATGCAGAGACACAGGCCAAGCACGAAATTTATGGCTTAGTACAAAAGGTAGGTGATTGTGATCTTGCTCCTTACTTCTCCTTCCTCTTTATTTTTAATGGACTTCACTGATTATTCACATAGTTAACTGGTTTGGTGATTTTATTACAGAAATTAGCTGCAAGTTTCAGTGAAGATGGAGCACTGGCAGGATTTGCTTCAGTTGCTCCTGAGAATCCCAGTCCCGTGTCTGTTCTTGATGATATAATGTATAGGGATGATGTGCTGTCTCCCGTTAAACAGATATCGGACCCCCTCAAAGGTACAAGTTTGCTTTATTTAGTTATTTGGTTCGACATGGCAGAATAAATTGACATCTCTGCATACAATGTTTAAACTTCTGATTTCTGAAAGAGAACATTTTCCAAAATTTGGTTGGTAATGGAAGTCAAATTTAAAAATAGCGACTTTGTTATGATATAAATATGACATGCTGAGAGAAACTGAATCTTCATCACTATTGTATGATGAACCCAAATAACAATTGTATTGTCAGCTAGCTGTCCAAGGAAACCAATTATGTTCGTGAACAAATTCCGTAACTTCTCTCATTGTGATTTTCGTATATCTTGGAGGAAAAGAAATAATGTATATTTCTAGTTGAGACTTTGTTCATATTTTGTATTTTGTTAAGTCATGCATGCAAGTTAACAATAGGTAGTACAAGAATAGTGAGATGTGTAAACTCTCAAAAATACGGCACGAATGAGTGTTGGAGTTCCGTTTTTTGACATCAGAAGTTTAATTATGTGAGTAGTAGAACCCTGAGTTGGAAGAAAAAATAGTCATACTCTTCATTGATATACCATGTCACAAAGCACCATGTTCTCTTATTTCCATGTCTCACTTCAACTCTTTACACTACAGACGATGGGACTATGAGTTCTAATGATGACTGCTGTAGAGACCCATGGAACCCAGAAGAGAATCTCAAGTCCAACAGTGTCGATTTTGTTCTTAAGTCAGAAATAAATCGCAAGAAATTAGAGAACATTGAGAACTTGGTGCAGAAGCTTAGAAGATTAAACTCTAGCCACAATGAAGCCCACACGGACTATATCGCGTCTCTCTGTGAAAATACTAACCCAGATCACAGATACGTCTCTGAGATATTGTTAGCTTCCGGTCTCCTCCTAAGGGACCTAGACTCTAGCCTGATAACATTTCAGTTTCACCCATCCGGTCACCCTATAAACCCAGAGTTATTCCTAGTTTTGGAACAAACCAAGTCCAGCACTCGACAAAAGGAAGAATCCACCATTGAATATTTTGCTCACTTGAAGCCCGGAAAAGAAAAGTTTCACCGAAAGCTCATATTTGATGCCGTAAATGAGATTCTCGTAGAGAAGTTGGCCTCAGCTGGGGTTTCATCCGAGCCATGGTTGAGGAGTAATAAACTCGCGAGGAAATCGCTAAACGCGCAAAAGCTTCTAAAGGAATTGTGTTCAGAGATAGAAAAACTTCAAGAGAAGAAATCTGGTTGTTGGTTAGAAAACGAAAGTGATGGTTTGAAAGGCATCTTGTGGGGGGATGTGATGCATCAGTCGACGAATTGGTCTGATTTTCACGGTGAGATTTCTAGAATGGCATTGGATATTGAGCGATTGATCTTTAAAGATTTGGTTGGTGAGATTGTTCGTGATGAGGCTGCCAGTTTAAGAACAAAGTCAGGTAGGCGTTGCAGGCGGCTTTTTTCATAGTGTATTTCTTGGTTTTTCCATTTTTCTTTTTGCTTTTCGTTTATTTTTTTTCTCCCCTCTTTGTTATTTGTTTTGTTTTATATTTTTTCTTTGTGGTCAGAAGAACAATAACTGAATTTCCTGGTTGGATTGTAAAGAAAATTCCTTCTTGAGTGTATTGTTTCAACATGCTTATTGTCATTGATAAGAATTCATCCAAAGAATCCTTTTTTGGTCTTACATCTTCTTTGTTATCAGAGAAGGTCCATATATATTCAGATAAAGAAACAACAAAATAAACCCTAAGCTTCACAGAGTTATGCTTTGCTTTGGAGTTTTCTCATACAACAATTCATTTGTATATCATCATTCCCCACCAGGGGTTTTGGAAACTGTTATTGTGTTTTATTACTCTGGGTGAGTTTTTTTCTCCCCAACATTTGGATCCACCAATTCACCTATCAGAAGATCAAATGACTTATGAAGCACGGACGCTTTATATGCTTCAACATCATAAGATACGTGTCAATGTACTTATTTGGTAAATTGTAAACGTAGATAATTATTATTTGCCCTTTAGGTGGCAGTTTTCTTCAATTTCTCAAACAGCTGAAGTACCAGAAATGCCACCGAAGGTGTTTTTTTTCTGGGTAATTTTCACAGGGGGTGTAATTCTAAAACTGGATTTTGAAAAGGTCTTTGCCAATAACTTGGTCAGAAGAACAAAAGAAATGAAAAAGAAAAAGCAGAAAATTTGGCTCACACATATTTTTTTAAAAACTCATTAAGTTTTGAGAAAGTTTAATCTATCTATTACATAACTCGATAACTTGATATTATTTCAAAAAAAATCAAACTATTCGAGCTTGACTCGTGATGTTTCATTCATGATTTACTAGAATAATGCTCAAGTTGACTCTGCTCATATGCAGGCTTACATAAATTTTGTCCCATTCCAACTTCATTTTGCATTTACTCCCTCAATTTACTCAATACTCTGTTGTAAAAGTTTTATGATTCTTTCTATGACAAACTCTCTTTATTGGAAAATCCTGCCGTCCAGCTTCCGTAGCATAGTGGTATTGCGTTCGCTTCGTAAGCGAAAGGTCGCGAGTTCGATCCTCGCCGGGAGCTCTTTCATATTTTTATATGTAAATTACACCAATGGCCCCTATAGTTAACTTCTAGTATCAATCGGGATCCCAATAATCTCTCAATTGGCAGAAATTCGTCACTTAATTCCGCAATTGTTTTGTCTTTTTTTGTTCTTTTGAGTTTTATTGCTTTGTGCATCAGACAGGCCTTGAAGACCAAGAGCTGTTTTGTACACCTCGGTTGCGCTGTACTATTTAAAGATTCTTTTTTACTTATAAAATTATTTATTTTGTTCAGATTAATTTTTTTCGGATCTCACAAAAAAATTCATTTTAAGTAATATAAACCCATAAATTTAGGGAAAAAATGTTAATATGTTCTCTTTTCTTAAGCTTAATTTTATGTTTTCTGAGTCTAAGTACTTGAAAAAGTGGATAAAGGAGAAGTCTTCCTTCATCCATTTTTTAGGCTTAAAACGCTCTCTATGATAAGCTTTGCAAGCTTGATTTAGAAAAAAGTTTATTAAGATCGGTTGAAATCAAATTATTTAAAAGAATTGTTTTCACGAGTTGATCTTATTAGTATGATGACTACCAATTTGGGAAAAAAAAATTTATTTGTTATTTGGGTAAAATGCACTAATATCCCTTGAGGTTTCTGACAAATATAGGTACCTCTCCTGAGGTCTCCGAAAATACAATAACCACCCTTACTTTTGAAACTATTAGACTATTACTTTGCTACCATTAGTTTTCTATTAACACTATTAGTTTTTATTGATGAAAGATTTAAATGCCTCTCTTAAAATGCTCCTCTTAAGTATTTTTACCTCTTTTATTTTTAGTATATTTAATCTATTTATGTGTGCATTTAAATATATATTCTATAATTATATATACGAACGTATATAGTATAAAATAATTTTTAAAATCAAAATTTTAAATGTTTAAATGAAATTAGACTCAAGTTATATTGTCATCAAGTTTGTGCAAATAAATATACATCTTATATATTAATAATTACCTTTTTTATAAAAAAAATATCTTAATTTATCATTTAATACATATTGTTAGTTTGCATTCCTTATGTATATCTAACCTAATGACAGAGTGAGAGAAAGAGAAAGAGTGTGTGCGTGTGTATTAGTCTATCTTATTAAAAAAATGTTATGACTTTAATTTAACTTTTTATTTTTTATTTTTATTCGAGTTTTAAATACCGAAATTAAATGAAATTTGAGTTATATTAGTCAATTTTATAAAATTACTTACGTATCTTATGTTTTAGTAATCATTATTTAGTTTTATAAAGATGATATATTTACTTAATAAATCTCATTATTTTTTTGTCCTCTATATTTGTATTTTATTTAATAAAAAATATATATACATCATAACTTATTATATCAAGAAAAAAACTCTTATGAGTAAGAAGGTGTAAGCAGTGTGTCAAAAATGACATCGATTTAATTTGTTTTCCAGTTATGGATATGTCATCTAGTACTGAAAGCTTTCTTAGGATTATGAACAAAATACGTCATTCTGGGACAAATATCATTCTTAGAGTCATGAGTAATGACAAAAATAAAAGAAACCAAAAAAATAATGAAAAATAATAAATACAAATGTTTTTTCTTTGAAGACGAAAAAAAAAAGATAAAATGCACTAATCTCCCCTGAAGTTTCTAATAATTGCAGAGACCTCCCTCAGGTTTTAGAAAATACACTCATCTCCCCTACTTTTGAAACTATTACACAAATTTTCCTTTGCCGTTAATTTCCTGCCACCGTTAGTTTCGATGAATAAAATACCAACATGTCCTCATTAGTCTCTTTATCTCTCTTTTTTTTTGTATATACTTAGTCTATCTATATTTGTGTATATAATACATTGTATAATAATATTTAAAGGGTTTGGATCCGGGGACACATAAAAAACACATAAAAAGACACTCCATCTTAGTCGTTAAAATCAATGGCTAAGATGAAAACTCTCTCTCCTCCCTCTTCTTCTTTACACGTGAACCCCTCTCTCTCTCCTCCCCCATCGTTGTTCTCTCCCCCCTTTCCCCACATTTTTTTCATCTCCATTTCCGGCAAACCCTACTTCGACGATGGTGACCCTTCTCCAGCTACCATAGCTGACTTCACTTTCTTAACTTGACAAAATAGAGGTTAATCGGAATTTGAAGAATTACTGGCCATTTTTTTCGGCTATCTGAGGGGGAAAAAAAGAAGGAAACCTCTACCCAAAGAATAACATAACAAATTTACTTGAAAAAAACAGAATGCATGTTGTACATAGAACAATTGCAGAGATCTATACATAGAATAACATTGAAAATAGAGAAATTCAAATTTCCTCTACTGTAGATATGCAAAAAGAGACGGTAGAACTCACTATGGGGGAAAAAAGAGAAGTGTAACAATTGCATTAATTTATCTGTTTTTTCTTTAGATAGTGGTTTTCTTTTTTCCCCCCTGAGATAACCGGAAAACATGTTTGGCTTCACAAACCACCGGCCAATAATTTTTGCAATTCTGATTAACCTCGATTTCGTCAAGTCAAATAAGTAAAGTTGGTTATTGTCGCCGGAGTTGGGTTTGCCGAAAATGGGGAGGAAAAAATATGGGGAAAGGAGAGAGAGAACATCGACGGGGGAGGAGAGAGAGAGGGGTTCACGTGTAAAGAAGAAGAGGGAGGAGAGAGAGTGTTTTTATCTCAGCCGTTGATTTTAATGACTAAGATAGAGTATTTTTTTATGTGTTTTTTTAAGTGTCTTCGGATCCAACCCCATATTTAAATTGTGTGTTATACATCTATATTTATTATATTAGACTTTATTTATTTTTTGATCAAGTTTGTGCAAATAAATACATATTTTTTATTTTGGCAACTTTTTTTTTTTACAAAAATTATATTTACCACTTAATGTATCTTGTTATATTTATATTTTCTATGTATATTTTACACAACGAAAGCATATATATATTTTAGCCTATCTTATAAAATAATTATTATGAATTTTAATTTAACATATTTTTTTCATTAATGTTTCAATTCCTTTCTCTTATTCGAGCCTTATGCATCTTAAATTTTAGTGACGATTATTTAATTTTATAAAATAATATTCTTAATAAATATCATTATTTTTCGTCCTATATATGTATTTTGTTTGATAAAAAGCATATATATTAACCTATTATATCAAAAAAAAAAAGTCTCGTGAGTTTGTTAAAAAAAGTTAATGCAACCTTAAACTTAACTTTGGTTAATTTTATTTATATATTACATATATTTTATCTGCGGAAAGTACATGTAAATTATTAATATATCGTACTTGATTTTTTTTACATCGTGAATGTTGACCGGAGAAACTTTTTACATGTATTTTAAAACATAATTTTTTACTATCTTAAGTTTATTTAGCGTCATCTTATTAGAATCAATGAGGGGATCAAAAAAATTATAAAAATATGAAACAAAATATAATACCCACATTGACAAAATTTGTTCCTGGGCCTAAGGGCGCTTCCTGTATTAGAAGATGACACGACCATAAATGAATAAAAATAATTTACATCGATAAATAAAAATAACAGCATTTTCCCCACAATGTCACATTTTATTTCTAGCCTTAAGGACGCATAACTAGAAAAAAATAGATTACATAGATAAATAAATAAATAAAACAACTAATGCATTTGTAGCACTTAAAAAAAATAATTACTTGCCCTTAATCTTTTAACTTGGTATTACTGCTGTATGTTGTTCTATCTCGGAGGCCTTAGTTGGCTACTTGCCAACAAGGGATCTTTCTCATTTCTTGGGTTTAATTGGTCCCCAAGCCGCTGGACACCTCGGTTATCAAAAAAAAAAAAAATCTTGTCATTATTATTTCAATACACTTTCATTTTGCTGATCAAAAAAAACTGAAGCCAACAAAGAATGTACGTCTTGGGGAGGTTTTGATTCATTTTTATAGCCACGAGCAAAGGTAATTTAGGTATTAAGGCAAAATAAAGTGATGACATCAGTAGAAATTAACTCATTTTTAACAAAAAATAACGAAAGTGAGAAAAGAGTATAATAGTTTCAAATATAGGAGAGATCAATATATTCTCTCAACTGTCAGGGGAGGTCAGAATATTTTACCCAAAAAAATTATTAGACTGTTAAGCATTTATATTTGTCAAAAACTATTTAGCTTTTAAAAATAAATAAATAAATAAACTTTCACACGCATGGCACGATCCCCACCTGTAGTATTGTTTAATTGTGTCTGTAAATTTGGCGTCGATCCCAAGCTCTGAAATTTGCGGTGCAGCAAAAGGTTTGGATGCATGTGATTGATGTAACTATTCATTCACCACAATTAAGATAACCCAGAAGTCAAAAGCGCACCAATTTGTTGGTGTGAGAGGAGACAATGTTGCAATGTCTCATATATATATACATATGCATATGCATATGTAATGACAGTTAGTAGCAAGAGACAGTACTATTTCTTATCTCTGCAAACTGCAGTTCTGTTTGGATCGATATTAGTGTCTTACCCAACAGTAAACAACTGCTTCAACTTTTCTCGTCTGCCTTCTGATGACAGAGAGAGAGAGAGAATTCACAGAGAAATGCTATAGATTCTGGTATGCTATTATTTTATCGGTTCAGTGATTCTGAATTTGTTTTGTTTCACTAATAATGTTTTAAATTTTACAATTGCATCAATTCTTCCTTTTGTATCAGTAAAGAAATTTTATTAATCTACGAAAAGAAAATCAAAGGGGACCAAAAAAAAAAAACCATCACAATGATCCGATTTGAATTCAAACCAGATTGACAACATGTTTTTTGGTGTGTGGGGTTCAAACCAGAGGAGGAAATCTCACCACCCCCCTTTGTGTTTGTGGTGAATGCTAGCAATTAATTTCGTTCCAGAAACAGTTGAAGTTAGAGCTTAGGGTTTACAGTTATTAGGGTTTTGTTTCTTTGGGTTTCTTTATTTCATCCAATCTTGGAAAATATGCTCCAGATTCCTTTAATATTCATTGTCCAGGAAGGTAGAACAAATAACTCTCTCTCTCTCTCTCTCTCTCTCTCTCTCTCTCTCTCTCTCTCTCCATTCACTTGTGCAAAACAAATTTAGGTTGTCTTCCTCTTCAGTGGTGAGTTGATTTCCTTTTCTTAGATCTCTTTTTTTTTTTTTTTCAATATTTACAGGCTATATATACACTGATCTGAGAAAGATATTTCCTTCTAATATTCTAATGCAATTAATAAAGGTAAGGTGTTTAATAATTAGTAACACAGTATTTTCTACTTTCTAGGGTTTCTTGTTCTTTTGTAAAAAATTTAAAAACCCTAAGGTTTGGCTGTTTATTAACTTTTTTTAGGTTCGTGCAGTTCACTTTGCCTCGGGGAGTTAGTTCTCTCAGCTTTTTTTACTGTTTTTTTTTTTTTGTTCTTTGGGCTTCAAGTGCATATGATCAATGGTCGTTTGTGATTGTGGTGACGCTTTAACTTGAATCCCTTTTAATCGTTGTATTTTCTACTCTGATTAATATATTTCTTTTTTGCTGAGCAAAAAAAAAAAAAAAAACTTATTGCTGGTAAAAAAAGGTACCATTTTCTTAACTAAAGATGATTTGTAGAAAGGAAGAGGAAATTATTTGAATTGAATAAAAATGATAATTGAAAACTTATTTGTAGAGTCCAAGTTGGCTGTAGGAAATCTCACTGCCAACTTCTTTGTGGTCCTCTGAGTAATAGTACAACAAAGTGGATGAATGCTTTTAAAAACCCTATAACGTGAATATGGTCCCTCCTCTATGAAGTAGTACGTAGTTGATGAAACTCTAAGAACATAGCCCATAAAAGAGTATTGGTAGCCACATGCTCAAACTTATCTCATTCATAATAATTAAACTTTCATTGTCCTTTTAATTCAAATGCAGGTGACATAAATTTCGATGCAAACCACTCCCCGCTCCTAATCCAACCGTCTAATTAAAACATTTATGAGATGAGTTTGGTTATTCGTATGAGTTAAGTAAGTGCGTTCCCAGACAGTCTCAACCGAGCTCCTTGGAAAAAAAAATAGATTCATATAAAAGACTTCATATTTCGTATGAGTTATGTAGAGTACTACCTTAATTCTTTTATTGGGTGCCTAGCTATATATGCTCTTCGTTTTTTTATCAGCAAACAAAATATGTTGATATTAATAATCAATATACACGCCAAGGGAAAATCCCAATTGGCAGGATGTCAAAACCGGAGCCTTCCAAATCTAATTTAACCGGTTCAAACCAAGCCAGGTCGACTGAACCCTATGTAACCATTATAGTAACAAGTATATATGCTCTCCTTGATTACGTATTTCATTTATTCTTCGCAAGTATCTTGAAAAGAAAGAGTTGATAAGACTAGAGAATTAGAAGGGGAAGAAAAAGACAATATGGGTTGTTTAACCCTAGAAAGAAAGAAAGGATATTGTGCAAGAAAAGGGTTCAACATCATGCCTTCTTTTATTGAGATAGGCATGCATTTTTTCAATCCATGCTTTGTCCATAAAGCAATAACCCCTCCTTTTCTTATGTGTTGGGATGGTCCCCATACAAGTTAAATTTCATACCTTACTAATTTATATATGAGTAGTAATTAATACTGAATTACTAAAATGTTAAATCCAAAGGTTGAGCAGCTACTTGTTTATGGCTAAAGTTTATGTGCATCTCTCTCTCTCTCTCTCTCTCTCTCTGTGTGTGTGTGTTATGTATTCATACCTAAATCGACCAAATTTAATTTGTACTAACTATCGATTACCAGATAGGCCACGTGGTCGCGAATACGCCATATCTTTTTCTTTTTCCTTTCCGCGTGCAACTTGACATTGTAGATTCTCGCGTTTTTTCTCTCCAAAATTCTACAATAAGTTTCTCCTTTGGAAAATGTTTAGATCTTCTCATCCAGTTGTTCACACTGTTCATCTACATATAAGAGCACACTTGCAAGGCCTTTGATGTTCTTCCTCCTCCTCCTTCTTCTCCATTGATATTCCTCATTTGGAGTTGCTTTAATATTTGCAGTCAAGTGCCAAATTGAAGATCTGGGAATCGCATGAAACTTCAGCGTCATGTAAGTTCTTCTTCCATAATCTTAATACAAGAGAGAAGAAATCAAGAAATTTTGAAGCCGAATTTCGGTGCTAATCCTTTCCATCTTCAAGACTGTTCTTACAATCTCCTGTTCGATAGGCTGCATGAATCACTTTCTCTAGAATATTGCTCAATTTTTATCACCCCTAGAATTATGTTAAGAATCACTTCACTTTCTTCGGAAAATTCTTTAAGAAGAATCTCTACTTGAACTGAATTATGAACTGTACCTAATAAATATTTATTCTCTCACTTCTTTGGATATATAATCTATACCTACTGATCCAAAATTATACCTATAGTATTACTTCGCCATAATTTGCAAGTTGTTGAAGGGTGCTGAACTATTGATTTTGAAATTGTGTCATCAAATAATAATATCGTCTTTCAAGATTCCATTTCGTACATCCGAAAAGAAGATTGTAGATATGTACATATACAAGCTTACTTCACACATATATACTGAAACTGAGGGAATAATTTGGTGGTTTGAGTTCTCCCCTTGCAGCCCAATGATGAGTTAAGATGATCACAAATACAAGAGAAAAAGATTTTGAACCGAAGACCGAAGGTGAAACCAATAACAACAATATCAAGTTCCCCAAGGCACCATCAAGTTCAAGACAATGGTCAGCATTTAGAAATCCAAGAATCGTGCGAGTCTCGCGTGCATTTGGAGGTAAAGATCGACATAGCAAGGTTTGCACCGTAAGAGGCTTAAGAGACCGGCGAATTAGGCTATCCGTTCCAACTGCAATTCAACTATATGATCTTCAGGATAGACTCGGTTTAAGTCAGCCGAGCAAGGTGGTAGATTGGTTGATGGAAGCTACTAAATTCGATATCGATAAACTTCCACCACTCCAGATGCCTCCGGGGAATTTCAGCCAATTCCACCCTCCAACCCTAGTTTCTCATGATTTGAACTCCCCTCAATCTTCTTTTCCACCCTTTTTTAGTTCGAATCCATCGTATGCCAAGGAAGGGATCAAGATCAATTCCAATGTAGGAGATGATCAAGAAATGATGGGGAAATTATCAAAAGGTTGGGAATTTGGAGAAAAGCTTAAGGAAGTTGAGGAAGAGAGTAGTATTAATGTTGAGAAAACCAAGTGGAATATGAGAACAAATGAAGAACAAAACCAAGTTTCAGCTCAAAACTTCTTTCCAATTGCAAGCAACTCCAATTCATTTCCTAGCTTGGTAAACAACTCCATGCCATACAACTACTTTCATTGGGATCCTAATTCCACTCTATCTTTGTCCCAATTTCCCTCGCAAACGGAATGCGCCAACACCGGTAACTTGATGTCAGTTCCATCTTCAATGGCTTTCCCATCTGGGTCTCAGCTGTTTCTCTCTCCACCTATGGCAACACCGTCGATGTTTCCCCCATTTCCTATGTGGAATGGGGGAAACATTAACCACTTTCCATTGTTGAGCTCAAATTCTCAACATGTTCCAAATTCACTTGTTTCGTCCCTCCATTCGTTTACTTCGCCGATGACTGCTACTTCTAAAGTCCATATTCATTCGCAGAACGATGAAATGCAGCCGAATAAAGGCAGCACCGGTTCTTGAACAATACCCATGACTTCCTCGTCAAATCATCCATAATTCCATAGTGAAGTGGGGAGCATCATGGGCATGAATTTGTTCAATACTATGAAGTTGTGAGTGACATTTTTCAAGATCGCGATCTGGGATATGTTTCTTGCTCCGCGGATTCTTCAATAGAGTAAGTATATTTGTTGTGTGTAAATATGATTATATGCAGCAAATGAAACATAAATACATAGAAGTTTGTTACTGCAAAGTGATATAAACTTGTAGCTTGCTATAATTTATGTTTTATTCTTCTTGTGATAGTAGATTTGATCATTTCATATTTCAGGCTTTGTGTCATGAGCTACACAGTCTGTACGTGGCTAAAATATAAGTGGTTTTGTTGACATTGTAATTTGTATTTGTAGGCTCTACTTTTATTTAAATTGAATACCATGGCCTATCCGAATTCAGTTAATCCGTCTCTGTAGTGTTTCAATTCATTTTGAATTGGATGTAATTTCATCCAAACATTATATCCTTCTCTGATTTTCATTTACCATATCTCTCTCTCTCTCTCTCTCTCTCTCTCTCTCTCTCTCTCTCTCTCTCTCTCTCTCTCTCTCTCTCTATCTCTCTCTATTATATATGTGTGTGTACATGTATATGTATGTGTATATATATATATATATATGTATATGTGTGTGTGTATATATATGTATATGTATATATGCAGGCTGAGGAAGTGATAGAAGATGAGAAATCTTATATAAAATTTGTTCAATAATTGGTTTGTTCGTTTCTTTTTCCAAAGCCAAAAAGTATATATGAGTATGACTCTATCACATATTTAGCATGGCACAAATATTTTTTTATAACCGAGGTATCTGGTTAGTTTAGAGGTATGTTGTTGATTAGTTCTTGAGATCCTGAAATTAATAACCGGAAAAACCTCCAATGATTCTAAGTATGTAGTTGTCAAGATTTGATTTTACGTACAATGTTTGAATTTACAGCTCATCTTCATCACGCCTTAAAATTCCATGATACATTTGTTTCAAATTGTACTCAGAGAAACACCAACCCAATTCTCTATTTCACACGCACTCTAACCATAAGTTTCCATTTCTATTGCTATTTTTCAAAAGCATATTATTTCCATCCAAAACTCATCCTTTTTCTCTTTTGGGATATGCATTTATTGAATATATCTACCATTGATCTAATTTTAAGAAAATCTTAATATGTTTTCAACTGTTCCAGTTTGTTATGCGTCATAATTTCGTACGTGCATGTTTATTAATATGTTGTATCCATTCTATAAATGGCCCCGTCTCCATTTATAAGTTGTCGAATTAGGGTGCAAATTTGATGGAGAGAAATTATGATACATTTTGGAGAAATACAACTCGGTATGAAAATGCTCTCGTGAGGGAAATTTTGGAGAGCTATAGTGTAGTTTCATGTAATGTGGAAAAAACGATATAATTTTGTCCGTTTTACTTTCGAAATTATATCGTTTTGATTCTATGCATATTTGATAACAATTCGCGTGATAATTAAGACACTGTAGTTTCAAAGACAAAGAAAGCAAAATTACATCATTTTATTCGCATTACACGCGTACTAGAACAAATTGCACTACAACCTCCTTGAACCCTTAAAGGGGTGTCAAAAGTGTCTTTTCTTCCTATAGATACAATGTACTATACATTGTTGTGTGTTTATGCTTTATTCCTTGTATATGTCTGTTCAAATCTTTTTACATCTGCACATGTGTTTTTAATGTAACATAGATTTATTTTGTTGTTTGAACTGTTTTTTTGGCTCGGTTGTTCGGACTGTTTATGTCGGCCATAACTAATCCTAAAACAGAATGCATCGACCTTTCTTATCTACCTTTTTCAATGGGGCCATATGTAAGATGCCAATAGTTAGTCTGTTAGATTCTGCTAGGATTACCGATACTGCTCTGTCAGCTCAAATTTAATATCTTATATGAGAAAGTGTTGTTCTACGCGGCTCGGGGCAACGTCGAAATCATGATCCATGGTCATCTAACAAGCAAAAAGAAGCGGTTTTCCTGATTTCAGGCAACAACCGAGTACGCACACATTATAATTAAACGATCATAGCAAGAAAGAACGACTTAGAAATTTTACACGACGGTCACTGCTCCTGCCACGTTTTAGTGTAATTCTGAGATGACGAAGATGTTACAATAACTGTTGTTAGGAATTAGAAGTATTACATTATGCTAGGGTTTGGATACAAATAAGTTAGAGTAGTACCCTTTGTATTCTTCTCTTAGAAAACTCTACAAACACTTGCATGGACCAATTTCAAAAGATAATATATCTTAAGAACACACACACATTAGGCCATGCTTCTTAACTGAAATCGTACGTTTATTTCATGGGATTAAGTCATGGGACTTTGTCTAGTTATTTTAAGTTAGCATAAATTTATGTTCGGTTTATATTTCGTGGTCAAATGTATTTATCCAGACAGAATTAATATTTGTCCGTACTTTATATTATTCAGTCCTACAAACGTGGTGGGAGTTTTAACCCCGGAGTAAAGGAGTTAGAATTATCAAAACTATTTTTATTAACTATGATGAACCAATTTCAACTCTCCTTCGCACCATTCTTCTTCCCCTCTCATATATCAATCACCAAGAAAGTCTAAGAGTTTGCTTGCTGGAGAGTTAGAGCAATGATGTGTTTGCTTGAAGCCTGTTTAATCTTTGTAATTTATTATTTTGATTAATAAATTAATCTTCCTTTTGCCGAGAAAAAAAAAAGAAAGCCTAAGAGTTAGAATGATCCGTACAAACATCTCTAGTGTCCATATTTATCAATATGGGTGACCTTTCATGTCCTTTTTCTTGCTATTTTAGGAGGGTCATGATTTATTTTTTTTCAATTGACAAGAAAGTGATTTTATTAATCTTAGAACCTAGATTACAAATAATACAAAAAATAAAAGGACTTCTAATATTGAGGCATCACAACTGCCAAGGCACAATTTCCAACTTGGTTGGCACTTGGCTCCACCGACAACCACTTGCCGTTAGGGTTCCCGAGAATACAAAAAGTGTCATGCCCTCGAGTTTAAAGAGTTATAAAAGAAAAGGGCTGTCCCTGCCCAATATACATCAAACACCATATCAAAAGAGTTTAAGTGTTGCACACTTTAAGTCAAAATAGTAACAAATAAAAGTTACAACACATTTTCTAAAATTAAAGTTTTATAAAAATGCAAAATAACATTATCAAGTTAGCTTTCCAAAAATGTATCATTTCAAACATGTCATGCCCTTCATGCTAATAATCTGGAACTATACTTGAAAAAAGGAAAAGAAGTGTGGAGCTACATAACCCAATAGAAAAATTTACACAAATATTATGTGGATGCATACAACATGAACATCGTCTCTCTCTCTCTCTCTCTCTCTCTCTCTCTCTCTCTCTCTCTCTCTCTCTCTCTCTCTCATCTCTCTTAATTAGAATATTAATTTGAAATTATTACTCTAATTTTTTCTCTATATTTCTCTATTCTTTCCTCTCTCATCTCTCATCTCTCATTTGTCCTCTCTCGTCTCCTCTCTTCTCTCTCCTCTCTCTGATCTCTCCCCCTCTTTGAAAATATTAAATTTAAAATTATTACACTATTTCTCATCTTTATTTCTACACTCTATTCCTCTTCTTTTTCTTTGTATTTCTCTTTTAGTCTCACTCTATCTTTCTCTCTGGCTCAAAATTCAAAAACTATCTCTTATCTATTTTTTCTTCTCTCTCTCTCTCTCTCGAAAATCCAAAATGAAAATGTTAAACCTATCTCTCTACTCTCTCTCTCTCTCCCTCCCTCTTCTTAGCAGTTGCACCAATTGAATATGCGCATATCTGCGTGTGTGTATATACATATGTATATATACGCATATACACATATAGGAGATACATATGTCTATAATACATATATATATATGTATATGTATATCCGTATTCCTTATACATACATGTCTACATATGTATATATATTATATGCATTGTAGACATGTATGTATAAGGAATACGGATATACATATACATATATATATGTATTATAGACATATGTATAAATAAATATATCTTTTCGTTAGCGACGAAATTATATTTTTCGTCTCAAAATATGTCATTTGGCGACGAAATATTATTTTTCTCGCCAAATTTATATAATATGGCGAAGAATTATATTTTTTCGTCTCCAAATAGGTATTTTGGGTGAGAAATATTTTTTTCATCTCCAAATATGTGATTTGGCGACGAAATATTATTTTTCTCACCAAAAATACCTATATTGGAGACGAAAAATATAGTTCGTCGCCAATATATACATTTGGCGACGAAAAAAATATTTCGTCGCCAAATGACATATTTAGAGACAAAAAATAAAATTTCGTCGCTAACGAAGTGTATTTGGCGAGGAAAATAAATTCCTCGCAAATATTTTCAAAACAACGACAAAATATTTTTTTCGTCGCTATATATACCCATTTGGTGATGAAATTAAATTTCTTCTTCCGATTTCGTCGCCATAAACGGTTTTTCTTGTAGTGTTGAAATGCCAAAAAAAGGATTTGAATTCCATTGGGTTACAAACAAGAATGGCAATGCCGGCCCAACATACATCAACCATAATTTCAAAAGAATTTTAATATCCACATCCTTTCAAATCAAGGAAGTGTGAAATAGAAGTTACATTACATCTTCCAAAAATAAGTTTACAAAGATGCTAAATAACTTGTTCAAAGATTTTCTAAAAAATATGACAATCCTAGCATGTCATGTGCTTCATGTTAAACATCCAGTACGGTACCTGAAAAACGAAGGGTTGAACAACAAAGCCTAGAAAGAAAATCCATGCCAATAGTATGTACATATGAAGTTGAATGATATATATGCATCATGAGCATCACAAGATAGCACAAGGTATGGATATATGAATATATCACAATAACAAACAAGAAACACATACTTAACCAATCCACAACATCGTGTCATGATTCATCAACTATTTGTCCATTCACAATTCATAAGTTCATCAATGCAGCCACGTGTAGAGTCATGTCACATTACTAGCTCATCATCCGAAGGTGGCTAGTCAAGTTATGTCATGTCCTAGCACTTCTCCCAACAGAACCTAGCCATGCTAATTCATAGCATCTCTTAGAATGTTTTTCAAAATAAGCTAGCCCAATAGTCTCTAGCACCTCTCTCGATGGAGGCTAGTATTGTCTGTACTTTGGTCAAGCCGTAACGTGTCCAAGAATCTCATAACAATTATCGTTTTCACTCATAATGTATCAAAGATTCCATCTAGCTAGGCAGTCAATGAGTGATAATCGTCTTTCGCTAGACTTTAACCCATTACACATATAAACCCATATCGTAAAGTGCAAACCCGTAAATATAGTGAGGGAGACGGCCATGTGCTAAGAATGAAATAGAATAGGATCAATCCCGGAATTAAGTCTATGAAGAAAATTAAGTTATGGGACCAAATACTCTAGATGTCCGGTCATGTCCTGTCCCCTATCCGAACAGCCTGGCTACTCTGGTCCAAACGCCCACTGTCCCATTCGGACACCCTAAGAAACATCCCTTTACCCGAAAATCTGGACTAGCCATCCAGACACCCCATTGTCCTTGTCCAGACACCAATGAATTTTGCAAAAATTGCATGATTTTTAACAAATTTTTTCAAACTCCAAATTCAACCACAACCTCAACAAACTATGATCTAAGCACAAAACGAATTCGAAAGCAAGTCATAAACACATAGTATAAGCTAGAAATTCCTATCTCAAAGCCAAAGTGCAAAGTTGAATCTTCAAAAGGAAACTCTAGCTTCCAAGGGGTAAAATCTACCAATACTCCTTCCTCCAAGCCAAGAAGCACCATTAAGCTCAAGAGATTTTTCAGAAATGATGAATACTTGAAGGATCCATGAGGAATTTGAGGTAGGAGTTAGAAATCTAGGTGGGAGATGTAGAGAGAAATGCAACTTGAGAGGGAATTGAGAGAGCCAAGTCGAAAAATGCTTTCCAAATGAATAAGCGAATTAGATCCCCTATTTATATTTTGAGTCTACCAAATAATTACACTTCCCCCTCCATACAACAAACATGACACCAATAAGTTAATACTCCACTACACATTGAACCCAAATCATATAATATGCATAAATTAATGCCAAGTAAAGTTTAGAACATTAACGCTAAAACGAAAAAAAATTCGGATCTCCACAAAAACATGAAGCCGCCTAAATAGATTATACCTAACCTTTTGGACATCCTAATCCTCATCCGAACACCAGCCACCTCCATTCGGACGCCATTCTAAGTTCCTCATTATTTAATTTTCTAGGCCAGCCGTCCGAACGCCATGAATCCTCGTCCGAACGAAAATAACCTGCAGATTTTATACGCGACCCCAAGGTTTTCAAACAATAATCGAAAACATAAAACAACTACAACACTTAATAAAAGTGAGATATATCCTTACCTCTAGGTTGAAACATAAAGTTTGAGCTTTCAAGAGGAAACCCTAACTTCAACGAGTGAGAAATCTTCAAGCAAGCCTCCTCCAAGACAAGAAACGCAATCAAGCACAGAATGTCAATTGGAAATGAAGGATACTAGAAGGATCGAGGAGGAATTGAAGTTTGGAACAACAATTTCTTAGTTGGGGTTAGAGAGGAAGGGAGAGAAAGGGGAATTGAAGATTATGCTTTCAAATGGATCTCAAGCACAAATGAAAAATCTAGTCTCATAATATCCCAAGAATTAAGTTTAAGTTTAAAATTACAATTTAGTTCTGAATTAAATAAAAATCTCAATTAAGTCAAATATTAAGATTACAAACTTGGGCTCGGGGTTTTTTTTTTTGAAAGGCAAAGAATAATAATGTTGATAAGAAAGAGAAGGATGTACACAGGATAGTGAGAAACCACCCAAAGAAAGAGAATTAAAAAAGAAAGAAAAAGGAGAAAAAAACTCCCAAGGGCTAAAATGTGAACATTGAAAAACGTAAGGATCTACCTGCTATTACCATCCAATACACATTTCGATGGCTCCTAAATCCACCCTAAATTCCCAAATCACAACGTAAAGAAGCAATACACCTCCATGATTGTGAAGGTTGCGACATAGAGAAGGACTCGATGTTTATAAGCTAGCTCGCAACACTCATACCCTAATTTAAAACTGGCGGAATTTGTTAGTGCAACTTATCAAACTTAGTGCAATCATAACGCTAAATGAAACCACATGGCCTTATTTGATTCGCGAATTACGTGTGCAGGATTGGAGTACTCGTGTCTAATCCCACACAATCCTATATATGTTTGACTCTCCAAAATTGACCAGAACAAATAATCTCGAAATTATTATAATATCTATATGTGAGGTACTATGTTATCTTGGACGATGTGATTCATTTAATCTCATTTGTACCAACTATTACTTTACCGTCTCCAACCACCACCACCGCCCCACCTAACCACCACCGTGACCACTGCCATTGTGACACCCCAGCAAAACTACAGTGTGAGGCCGGCGTCCGGGAGATGATGTCTTGGTGATCGTCTGGATAGGTGGTCAAGGGTCCCACATCGCTTGGTGGATGTAAATTCAGTGGTATTTATAATAGACTATGAACTTTCCTTATACAAGGCCTTTTAAAATCGTGATGGTGCTAAGTCAAATGAAACTTCACAGTTAAACGTACTCGTCGTGGAGAAATCTAAGGATGAGTGACCTACTAAGAAATCTATGAAATTTAGGCAATCAAAAGCAAATAATATTGTACAAGGTCGGAGTAGGTCTACAACCACTACCACCATCTTCGACCATCCCCACCACCATCACCACCCAGTACCACACTACCACCACATACATGTGTCCACACAATTCTAGTAAAATATCTATATTCAAAATTCTAGACGGCCAAGTGGGATATTCTCAAAATAATGTAATCCAAATCAAATATGAAATTATATTTGACTAATATTAAAATAATACCAGGACTATTAAGTTCCTTTAGCACCAGTGCAAGAATTTTAACTTACTTTTTGCATGAAGCCTTGGTTCATACAGGTTTTAATGATTGACAATATACTAACTATTTTACACCACCATTTTTGTATTAGAGTGTAGTTTGTATATCTAATCTACATCATATAAGACACATGACTATTTTTGTTTCGGTTGTACATTATTGTTGTAACATAAAATCTGTATTGTTCCGAATTATAAAACACGTTACTTTTCATATACATACATATGCTAGTTGTACGGTTTTACCGATAAGATTTCTTTTACTAAAAGAAAATCGCTTACCAGTGTACATGTATCATATTGATGATTATATATGTACTGTACCAATATAGGAACTCTATAGATTTTTTTATAGTCGAGGTATTCGGTTGGTTTTAAAATTACCTCCAACTTAATGTCAATTAGTCTTCGGGGGCTTATTTAAAATTAGGACTTTTGCTCTCTGTATGGATTGACCCCATAAAAATTGATAGTATTTGAGAAATTTTGAACCTAAGACCTAAGAGTAAGCATACTTGTAAGTTTCAAATTTTGACCACCAGGTCAACAATATCATAAAAAACTAGATCTAGCAAATAAGATTTATATTGCATATAAAAAATATTGTAAATTATAAAGTATGGAAAAAATTTTAGAGGTTCAAAATAATAAAGGGGACAAACAAATTAGAACAAAACAAGTAATTTATCTCAATTTCAGCATGAAAAAACAATGTTCAACAAATTTCTACGGTTGCAAAAATTATTCGGTGTTCTTGAGGTACCGTCATATAATGTACTAGACTTTTCCACCACCACATATTAGTGTGGAATCAAGAAGTATATAAACTTTCTATCCATGTATGGGGCTGAATAGTATCCCATTATGAAAATAATTTATAAAAGTACAAAATTATGACCAAAAATTTAAAAAAAAACTTTAACCAAGAAAAAAATAATTCAAAACGGAAAGATGTATTTGGATTATTTTTGTTTGTTGTAGCTTCATTAAAATTTGGTCAAACCTCTCAACTCTCGTCGACACGAACTAATTATAACCTACAAAAAAATTGACTCAAAACGAAAAATATCAAAAAAATTTAAATAAAAAAATAATCCCCAAAAAAAGGCTAAAAGTCAGTAATAGCGTAAGTATAATAGATTTTTTGACAATCAAAATTATTTATTTTATGTGTTTTAACATTAAAATTATTTATATATAAAGTCAAGTCGGTGGCTGGACAGGTTGTTCGAGTAGTAGAACGGGTGAGTTATAAACCTAAACATTGTGCAGTCAAAACTCAACAATTTAATAGCTGGAGTCACTGGAAGATTTGTCCGATTGTTTTCACCCAGGATTTCGATGACTAATCCGTAATTTAGGTGGGTACTCTCCCAAATTTATCCCAGCTAACTCTCAAGCCGACCGGACACTTGAATTAAAAAAAGAAAAAGAAAAAAGAGTTGACCCGTAGCAATTTAATTTTTTTACATATAATTGTGTGTTGTAAAAAGTAGAAAGCCATAATTTCTAATAATTATATCAATTAAAATCAATTGATCACTTATCAATATTTCGTTACTCATATATTTGATATATAATATATATATCAAAACTTATAAAATAAACCATTCTAAACTAAATTATGAAAATTACACTGATATATTTGGAAAATGTGTTCGAAATGTTTACATATAGAGCAATGCTAAGATCCCAGAATGGGATTTCAAAAATGTCCTCGAATAGTGAGGTGTTAACATCTCTTTTTTTCTCACACACTCAACACTTGCAACACTTCTCTGGAATGTGTGATACATCACCATTAGGCAACATTACTGAAATTCAATTATGGAATTCTAGCATTTCTCTTGCATATAACAGTGAAGATTCATGAATACACAAGTTATTTTAACGTAAAATGCATTGACCTATCCTGGTAAGGGTACCGGTTTTGTTACTGGTACGGTACGTACCGGTACCGGTAGGTACCGGGGTACCGTTTCGGATTTATCGCTAAAAAATAATATAATTTTTTTAAACTAATATTCTTTACAAAAAATTACATTTGACATATAAAGTAAACCCCACAACTTAAAAATAACTCACAAAACATAACATTTTCAAAGGACAATAATAAACCTATGATATTTCAATATCATTTAATTCACAAAATTTATAAAATTAGTTAGCATATGCTTGATTAGAAAGAAAAATTAATATTCATTTTAACATTAAGGTGAAAAAAAAAATATTTATTTTCATGTATGTATGAAATTATGAATAAAGGTTAATATTTATTTTTTATTTTAAATTAAAAAGCAATGTTAAGTTTAAAAAAAAGAATGTTAACATTCATAAAAAGGAATGTTAGCTTCAAATTTAAAAAATGCTAATTTTTTCTTTTAATTTTCATAAAAAATAATGTTAACTTTTCTTTTTGTATTATAAATTTTCCTACCTTAATTAGAAGTATTTACAAGGAAAATGAAAAAAAAAAAGGTATGTAAATGTAATTAAAAATACATAAAAAGTAAAAAAAAATTAAAAAAAAAATAAAACCGGTACCGGCCGAGATCCGGTATTTGGCCGGTACCGCCGGTACCGGCCGGAACCGCCGGTATTCTGGCCGGAACGGAATGGACGTCCGGCCGTACCGGTTTTGGTCCGGTACGGAAGGTACCGGCCGGTACGGTACGGGATTAATTACTTTGATCCTGAGAGTTTTGACAAATGCACGGACGTCTTCTGAGATTTTCGAAAACAAAATCACATTTTCTGTTATTAAAATTATTAGACTATTACCCTATGCCGTTAATTTTCTATTAACACCATTAGTTAATTTTTTATTAATAAACTTACTAAAATGGACTAAGATATCTCTTCTTAAGTCTTTTTCTTTTTTCTTTTTTTAAGTTTGCATTTCTTATATATATTTTACCTAATGAAAGCACATATACATTTCTAGTCTATCTTATAAAAAAAATGTTATGACTTTTAATTTAACGTATTATTTTTTAATAGTTTAATTTTTTTCTATTCAACATTTAAATACGAAAATTAAATTCAACTTAATTATATGAGTCAATTTTATAAAATTATTTACGTATATCACATTTTAGTAATTATTATTTAGATTTATAAAGATGATATATTTAGCCAATAAATTTTATTTTTTTATTTTTTTATCAATAACAATTAACAATATTAAAAGAATATTAATAGCTAGGGAATAATGGTTTAATAATTTTAACAATAAGCGACATAATTTTATTTTTAAAAAACTAAGAAAAAATCAGTACATTTTACCCGTAATTTTAAGACAATTGAATGATGGGTAAATTGCACTGACCTCCCCTGAGGTTTCTGATAATTGCAGCCACCTCCCCTGTGGTTTCGAAAAATGCACTGACCTCCCCTGCTTTAGAAACTATTATACATTTTCCCCCCTCCCGTTAGTTTCTGTTAAGGAGGAGTTAGTTTTTGCTGATGTCAGCACTGAACTTTTTCTTAATGCCAAAAGTACCCCTGCTGGTGACTATATAAAGCAATAAAACCTCTCTTGAGCTTTCTTGGCACTGACCTCACTTACTACAGAGCAAAGGTAAGTATTTTTTTTTAAAGTTAATTTTTATTGCAAATACATTAGTTTAATTTTTATTATAAATACATTAGTTGTTTAATTTTTTGTGGTGATGTAATTTATTTATTTATTTATTTACAGTTATGGACATGTCGTCTAGTACTAGTAGCGTCATTAGGGCTCGGAACAAAATATGTCATTGCGGAGCAAATGCCATTCTTAGGGTGACAAATAATGAGAAAAATAAAGGAAAACTTTACTATGCATACCCTTGTAAAGAATGTGCGATGTGGGAATGGTGCAAAACAGAAAACGCTAGTGCTTGGACTTTTCAACCGATGAATGTGCCGCCAATCGAAGTTGAAAAACTAAAAAAATATTAACTAATTTGAAAAAAATTTAGAAAAAATAAAAGTAATTAAAAATAGTATCAATTTTGATTTTTTTTGTCTTTAATATTTTTTTTAGTTTTTGCACATAATTTTACACTTTTTAAATTCGTTTCGTCAAGACGAACTAATAATCTATAAAAATTAAGACAAAACTGGGACGCCAAATTTTTGTAAATTATTGATTTGTCTCGACAAGTAATTTGATAAAAGTAAAAGAATATGAATTGAATTTTAAAAAAATTAAGTTTTTTAAACTTATTTTTCGTCTTTAGTGAACTTCTTAAACATAATTTTAAACTTTTTATATTCTTTTCGTTAAGACGAACCAATAATTTACAAAAAAAATTAAGGCAAATAGACAAATACAAAAAACTTAAACAAAGACAAAAAAAAATTACAAATAAAAAAATTAGGTCGAATTAAGCATAAAGAGTTGGTTTTATTTTTTTTGGCTTCTTTAAGATTTTTATGTGATATAAATTATAACAGAAACATTTTAAGTGTGGGACTTGCTACTTTCTCCAAAAAAAGTATCAAAATTTAATTTTTTTATTATTTTTTTCATTTCCTAACAATAGAATAGGAAAACAATAATAATAAATTGGATTAAACATTACTCAGACTTGCTTTTGTAAAAAAAAAATATATATTCTAAAAAAGTAATAAAATTCATGAGTTAAAAAATTCATCAGATGTATTTTTTAAAACCATAGGGGAGGTCTCTACAATTATTAGAAATCTCAGGAGAGGTTAGTGCATTTTATCCCACAGTGACAAATACTCCTCAGAATAGTCAAAGGGTAAAATAGACATTTCAGGACCAAAATTAACACCGTAGGCTTTAATTTCACGGCAGGGGGAAAAGAGGATAATAGTTTCAAAAGTAAGGGAGGTCAGTGCATTTTCTCAAACCACAGGGGAGGTCCCTGCAATTGTCAGAAACCTCAGGGGAGGTCAGTGCATTTTACCCTTGAATGATTGATGTACAATAGAAGGTCCCAACATTAATCTGACAAAGAACTATCGCCATCACAACTGCGATTCCATGAGCTGTCATTGTCATACCCATTAATAATGGTAAATTGCTACTCGACCCCCCAGCCGACAAAATAGGAGGGGGCCCATGCTCCATTTTACATAAAAACCCCTTATATTTGCTGCTGAGGGGCTTGCTCTACAAAGTCATATTTTTTAATATTTTTTATTTTAAGTGTTTGTGTTATACTAAAATAAATCTCTTATTGTGCAAATTTTTAATTTAAAAAAATATAAAGAATTCACCATTGATTAAAAATGATATTTAAAGATCAACCGAGAGCCTAGTTATTGAAAAAATATTATTATTTTTATTTTTTTAAGTGTTCCGTGATATTTAAAAATTTAAGTACAAATATTTAAATATATATATTTTAAATATTTAAGTGTTATGTGGTACTTAAATTTTTTTATTTTTTTCACTCATTTTTTCTTTTGAACATAAGGACGAAATATATAGGTGTTGTGTGATAAGAAAACAGGGGCAAAAAAAATTTAAAATATCATTTGTAATTATCGTAAATATATTACGTGATGTGTTGTTCTTTTTATGTTCCACTACAATAATTAGTATTTTAAAGTTATATTTAACAAAATAGACAAGTTAAACAAATGTTACATACTTTTTTTTAATTAGTATTTTCAAAAATTAGTCAACACTTTTTTTTTTTTGAATCTTAACTACAAATTTTTCAATTTTGACTGAAAAAGGAGAAAATAACTTCACAGATCGTACTGTCGCCCTACTTTGGAGAAAGAAAAAGGGACCGATACTATTCATTTGAACTTCTTTCGATCGTCTTGTTCTGATTTTATTCTTGAAAAAATACTAAAAATTCACCGTAGACTTGAAAAATTATTTCAGGAATAACTATGAACTTAAAAGTTTTTAAAAAAATATGCTTTAATGAGTTTCTTATCTTATCCTACCAGCATAGTTTTTTTAAATCTACGGTTCATTAATGAAATTTTATTTTGAAAATTTCAACTTCACAGCTATTTTTAAAATAATTTTCCAAGTCTACGGTGAATAATCAGGACAGAACGATCAAAAAGGATTCAAATAAGCGGTGTCGGTCCCTTTTTCTTTTTCCAAAGTAGGCTGATTGTACGATTTGTAAAGTTATTTTTCTCTTTTTAAAGTATAATTGAAAAAATAAAGTATGTAACATTTGTTTTACTTTTTCTCCCAAGCAGTGTCGGTCATTTTTCTTCAAAGTTGGGCACATTAAGACATGTGATAAATTTAAATATTTTTGAGTAATTTAAGAGATTTTTAAATTAATTTGTTTTATAAATCAACAAAGAAAAAAATAACAATAAAATATAAATCAACAGATATGTTATCATAATTTAACAACCATTTATCAAAATATTTCGAGCTAACGATTAATCCCGAAATAATTTTTGAAGTAAATGATAAATTTTTAATATTTTTTCAATAATAAAATTCGAGAAACACGATGGAAATGGGTTCGAATGAGCGGTTTTGGTCTTTTTTTTCAAAATTGTATGCATTAAGATATGTGATGAATTTGAATATTTTTGAGTAATTTAAGAGATTTTTAACTTTATTTTATAAATCAACAAAGAAAAAAAGAAAAATGACAACAAAATATAAATCAACAAATATTTTACCATAATTCAACAACCATTTATCAAAATATTTCTAGTTAACGGTTAATTCCGAATAATTTTTTAGGTAAACAGTAAATTTTTAGTATTTTTCGACAATAGAATTCGAGAAACACGATCGAAACGAATTCGAATGAGCAATGATGGTAACTTTTTTCTTCAAAGTTGGGCTTATTAAAATATGTGATGAATTTGAATATTTTTGAGTAATTTAAAAGATTTTTAATTTTATTTTATAAATAAATAAATAAAATTTAATGTTGTTGAGGGGTAGAGAGGATTAAGGGATATTTTGGTAACCCCAACCCCCACCCCCAAGTTTTGTCGGCTGGGGGTGAGTCAGTTGTATTTCTTTTTTTTTTTTAGCATAATTTTTTACTTTTAATTTTTTACATCGAGAAAAATTATGAATTTATAAAATTGATACAAAACTAATATAAGCAACAAAATAAAAAAATAATCGTACAAATTAGATAGGCCAAATTAAAAAGTTATTAATTTTTTGAACTTCATAAAGAACATTGATTACGTCAAAAATTATGGATCCAAATCAGTTTCTATTCAGTATTTTAATATTTATTTTTTTAAGATTTTAATTCTTAGTCCTATTTACTAGAGATTTTCAAAAACTAATCCCAGCTACTTTAGAATGTAATCTGTTGATCCTATCTTTTGAAAAACCAATGACTACCCTTTCTCTTTCCTAGACCTTTAAAAAAATTCTCTATTCTAAATTCGTATCTCTCCTAATATTCTCTCTTAATTTTCTCTCCCCCCAAAAAATCACAAAGTAAATTTTGAAACGTAGACAAAATCTTGAAAAAAATATATATTCAAATCCCAAAACAAAATGCATGAATTATCAACAAGAAAAACAACCTATGGGAAATTATGAAAAATCTAGATTGTGAAAAACTTTAAAATGCCTAAATTATCATGAAAAAATAGTGCAAAATTGTTTATGAGAATTAAGATAAATTTATATACATAAATTATAATAAAATTTACCGCAATACATTTACCATCTCTAATTCAAAATTCAAGTGTCCACATCCTTCAAAAAATCATGATAAGTCTATTATAAAAATTATTTTACCATAAAATAATTTTGCTAGTTGAAGCGTGCAAGTGCCACGTCTTTAGAAATTATAATAAATTTATCATAATCACTTATCGTAAGTAAATTTCCTATTTTCATTACAAAAGTTTCATGGAAAAGGTAAAACACCGGCATTTGTGTGTGTGCTATGTGTGTGTGTGAAAGAGAGAGAACGCGCTTTGAAGCTAAAAAAAATATAAACAAAATCATATAATTTTGGATAATTTATAGTTTCTCCCACTTTTGATAAAAATTATCATGACTTCATTACTTCTACAATGGTTTAATTCATTGTATCTATTTCTCTGCTGGTTTGGAACAACTTAAAGTTTTCATATAAGAAAAATCAATTGTCTTTAATCAATGATATTCGAAGAAAATCAAATCTCATAAACTGAACTTATCGACATATATATTGTCTATGGAAAGTGTGGAGTCGATAAATCATACAATTAGAGAATTAAATTTTAATTTATAATTACGAATAGAATGAAAACTTACGTGAATCATCAGTTTAAGATCACAATTTAATTTATCTTTTTCTGCATAAATTTATCTCAAAATTATTTTAATTGATTTTTCATAAAAATATTTTTTAACATAATTGATATTCGACAACTATAATTAGTGACGTGAGCTCTAAAAAAACCTTAAAAGAAATTCAATTCAACACTTCAATCCCTTTTCATGACCAGAAAAGAGCTGGGCCTCTCTCTCTCTCTCTCTCTCTCTTTCTCTCTGAGTCTGATCGTGGAGTAGTTTCTGTGCACATTTTGCTGCAGTCTTGGTTGAAGGCAGGGGACCACGGTCCCCTAGAGAGGAAAAAAAAAAAGGAACTGGTAGCTAGCAATAATGCAAAAGGTAATCACAGAAAGTAAACTAGTAAAACTACAGTCCTTCTGGCTGCACGTTTCCCCTTTCCACACCTCTCTCTCTCTATCTCTCTCTCACTCTCTCTCTCTCACACACACACACACACGTACATGCAGGACCAGACCAGACATACATGCAGATAAATAATGGACTCACCAATATATCCAGCTGAATGAATTAGGATAGTTTAGTAGAACCTATGGATTGCTATTTTTAATCGATTGCTTGAACTACTATGGAGGAGTTATTATGAGATAGATAGGGCTAGCTAGGTTTGCAATGCCTCAATTCAGTGATATTTATAATATTTGTTTGTTTGTCTTTTAAATAAAATTAAAAGTTCGTGCAATAAACTTTTGGTATTTGTAAACAGATATCTGATATCATATGTGAAGACACAAGTGTGTTCTTTATTGCTCGGAGTAATGTTCTTAACACATCATGTTACACATCATACCTATGTGGCATTCAATAATTTAAATACATATCAAAATACATGGGATCAACTTTTATATTTTGTCTTATAAGAATATAGCACGTAGGGGCATGATGTACACTTTAATGTGCAACTTAATGTGTTAGTAGACTTATCCTTGTTGTTCGATACGTGTAGATTTTATATATATTAAATGAAATTAGTGTATATCGAACTAATACGAATATATTTGCAACCGTTTAGATTTGCATCCGTATCATCACAAAATCATTTTGAGCTGGGAGTAAAAATTGATTGCAAAAAGATGTCAAACATTCGAATTTAATTTTGTTTACCCTTGGGTGAACATTACCCCCACTCTCATTAATTGAGAGAACATGAGTCAATGTGGTTGTAAAGTCTACTTCTCTCGATGGCAGTAAACCAAGAAACCTACAAAGAAATACATTTACATCCAGGTATTTATACACTAGCCAAGGAAGTCATGACTCTATTCGATCATCCTCGTCAAGCATTAAGCTCACCACCCATCCCAATAGTTGGTTGTGCCATCTCAATTGTCGCTTTCATAATGACAACATTGGGTCTTGTTTATTCCCCTTAAACTTGAAACAAGTTCTATTAGTAGAATACATCATTGCAACATTTTCAATGATAGTCAAGAACAGCTCGATGGGCATATAGCTAATCCATTCCAAGAATAACAATAGAGTCTTCCATTTCAATGACCCGAAGGTGGCTTGTTAAACATATACCTGACACTTCTATTTCACACAATCTATAGATTAAACACACAAATACCATACCACCAAGCAATGAGGTTACATTCATGACACTTAGGTGTTTAGTCTCTACTCCCAAAGAATTTACACATGTTGGAGAACGTGATGCATCAGTATTAAACAAGGCGTGCACATAAGAATTAGAAAACACCAAGATCTTGGATTACAGAAGGATCGTATCCTTCCTTATCTCCCTAGAGAGCAAACATTCTACCTCTAATTGCTGAACTTGATCTTATCGATCCTTTTGTTACTCCTACATTCTGAACTTGACAGGGTTTCTTATTCTAACCAATTTGTTATTAATTCTGCCCTATTGGCTATTATTTTTCCTAATTAGCTGAGGAAAATCGTTCATATTATGACCTCTGAATTGCATTTTGTTTTCTCCCAATTTGGTATGATTGTGGCGGCCTTTGTCCATTATGGGCATAGGACTTTGGCGCCGCATTCCCTCAATTGTTGTTATATTAATCAGTCCACATGCTATTGGACCCTTCTGTTACTAGTCCTACATCTTTCTAGAGACAAAGGCTTCTCTTTCTAACATTAAAACATTCCTCACCACTCAAGCATACATGTCAAACTCTTAAGACATCACATTTCTCCGCGGATGTAGGCCTAGTCCCCATTCAACTTTCTTTCTCTACACGTTATAGTAGAAACAAAGTTCGAGGCATGACGTGATAGTTCCTCAAAACATACAACGTGCTAAATGATGGTCATCCATTGCTATTTTAGATTGCAAAATTTCTAAATCGTGGCTAGTTTTGCTGGTGTTGAAAGGTACTTTTGAAGAAATAACGTCTTGAATGGCTCACAAGCCAACGTGTATCAACCTGAAACGTCCAATCTCACATGTTGAACGCCTAGGATGGGGTAGTCCCTTCACCTTCTTTCCCGACTGTTTCCCTTGTAAACACTTCTTAATTTTTAAAAACTTCCCTTGCTTATTTCTCACTCTTGTATCCTCAGAGCGTCACTCTTGTATCCTCAAAGCTTTTCTTCTCAGATCTTGATTGGTTCCCTCACTATATTCCAATTTGTTTGCACGTTATGTCTTTCTTCATCTCTTATCCTATGAGTATTCAACCCGGAGCCCAATTTCACAATCCTTGCCCATGGGACTTTTTCCCATGTGTTTTCAATATCCCGTATGTATTCTTACTTTCAATGATTCTTGGAGGATTCTTACGAGTTTCCTCCCATAGACTTCTGGACTAGGAATCCCCAATACCCTAAAACTACCAGTAGTGTCTTTTCTACCTTGTCTAGACCGTCAGATTAATTAATGTCGAGGGGACCAAACTATACCCAATTGACGTAGATACTGACTCTTCTATAGAATCTTCAAAGGACGTTGCCCTAAACGCGAGCCCTATTTCCATGGCTAATTACCCTACTTTCAACCCTGGGGTCCAGGCATTCAGTGCTGAAAAGATTGCCTCAACTTTGTCCATGGACAATTTGGAAAGGTTTAGGATTTTGTATTCGAGACCGTTCCTAAGGTGCCGTCGTCCTGATTCAAGGTCCCAACTCTTCTCAACTTATAGGTTGCTTATTTTCATGGTAGTTTTTTGGCATAAGGCCAGTGAGGGGAAGAAAAGCCTGACTATGACTGGCTTCTTGTTTTGCTAGTTTTCAAAAGAGGGCGGAGCCAGCTCATGGTATTTCCAAACCCAATAGGGCCACAACCAAATCTCTGGGATCCCTTTCTCCAACAAAAGGTTGGAAGGAAAAAAATTTCTTTGCCACTGGAGATGGTTGGGAGTTCGGTCTGGATGGGATCCTTCCCTATTTCTCGATTAGGGTAAACTGCATGTGGGCAACCCAATTCAGTCCGTTGTACTTATTACACCCTCCTAGAAAATGGACAAAGCTTTCAAAGACTCATTGAAGACGAGTCAACCTTATCAATTTTCATCAGTGGTGGTCCCCGAGCTTCTATACGCATGCTCTTTGGGCCTTGACTCTTTTGGGTAAGTGTTTTGTCTGTTATTAATCTTAGATACTTTACTGCCAAATTGATTTTTAATTTGCTTCTTTTTTTTTTAGGTCGTCATATGAAAATTAAATATATTTTCTGATCATGTATAATTATATAAGAATACGTTACCATATCATTAAGTTATAATGCATTATCAAATCATTCAGTTGCAGCTTTAGAAAAATGGTCAACACGACAATACGACAAATGACGTTGATCGAAATAAGAGGTACTCATTAAATTAATTATTAGTTCCCCTTTTGTTTTGCTATAACATTCGTTAAAAATATCAATACATTCTTCATTTTGATATTCTTTATCCGGGTAAAAAAGATAGCAATTTGTTGCTCAAATAAATGTACCCAACTATAGTTGAGTTATTTAAATTACAAAAATTAATACATAAATATTTATGTCTACAACAATATTAACATGTACGTATTCCTCATGTATTTTGAAGATCCTCTGCTTGCACGGTTGTTCGGCCTCTAGTTAATTGTTAAAGACGCAAGAAACATAGGACAAGTCTCGTAATACAAACATAAATTCCGTATCTCTGCTCCTGTCCCTGTTCATCTTTCTCTTCGTGCGCTTACACTCTTCCTCTCCGTCGATAGCTCCGTATCTCAGATCGCTCTTTCTCTCTCTGGAATTCACTCCTCTTTCTTTACAAGACTTACAATAACTCAGCAACAGGTACTCCTTACGATCTCACTCCCAAATTCTCGTGCATCGCTGTACTTATTTCACCTAAAGAAATGTGTATGACAGAGATTTTCTGTGCAATGTATTGGATCGATCGGTCTCAGTTTCACCCACTATAATGAGTGTCCCTTTTGTTAGTGGATTCCACACGTTAAGCCACAGTTGCTTACACTTAAAGCGTAGGTGTTTTGATAATTGGGATCACGGAGATGGTTTTGATGGATTTTGGGCCAGACCAGTTACTTTTATGATTTGGGTTTTGCTTATACTGTGTAGTTGTTTTGATTTAATTGGATTTCAGGGATTACTTGGTTTCAATTTGTAACCTTTACAGCGTGTAAATGTTTTCTTGGTTGTGTCTGTCTTTATGGCTTCATCGGGTTTATGGCATCAGTTAGATTGTTCAGGTTTCAAATTAATGACACTCCGTTCTGAATCACTTGGGGCTTATCTGCCCCCCGCATTGCAACCTTGTCCACAAGTAGTCATTAATAAACTTGAAATCTACTTCATTGAAATTCATAAACAAAAATTAATATTCACAGCACATATAGAAACACGTCTATATATTACAAGAGGCCGGGGCACACGCGATGTGTGTGCAAATTGAATATCATCCAATACATGAGAAGTTCACAACAGTCAAAAAAGAAAAAAAAAAGTTCTGCAAAAAGAATCGTCGTGGAAGAGATAAGTTTAAGAAGTTTATCGTGGGAGGGATTAGTTAAACAATTGAGAGGCATTAATTGAAAAAGTATGACCTTGTTTGATAGTGGTGATAGTGGCGGTTATGTGAAACATTTGGTGGGAGATAAGTTGTCTTTTTTACCCTTATAACTCAAAAGTAATTAGGAATGTTTTCTTGGGGCAACGTAAGAATTGAAAAATAGAAACAATGGCAAAATTGAGAGACAACAAACTGGTGCTCTCCCTTTATATATAGAATAGACATTAGAATTGTGCTCGGCCAGTTTGTAAATTTCCCATCGTTGCATCATCAATGTGATCACTTATCTATTTGAATACACCTCACTTAACATTCATTTCATTAATATCCACTTAGTGCCTTTGTATGTGGCAGAAAAGGAAAAAAGATGTTGTTTCCTTCAATATGATTAGTGAGGCAATTGGCATTCAAGTGGGAGAGTTAGGTGAGTGGATTACACAAGGAGAGAGGAATGTAATGAGCTCTAGAAGATTTGAATGTTTAACGACTAAAATTATCCTCAACATGGATTTCGTTGAAATTAATTTGGTATTTGGAGTTATGTGGTGGCTTCAGATATTAACTTACCATTTTGAGTTCTAATAAAAAGGCATGGTGTTCATTTTGTAAGGGTAGTTAATGTATATAATAACAACAAAAAGACCTACTATATAATTTTCTTCTAGCTTGTGTTACTCTTTTTTAGGGTGTTCAAGTGAACAGCCCCCTTAACATGTAAAGATGCCATTGTTTGTGCCATGGTATATCCATCAAACCATTATATAATGCATGCTCGTAAGCCTATTTGGATTCCTGGGATGATTGAGGAATGGATATGAAACTGAAAATTTGGTCATAAGTCCATAGGATGTGGTTTCTGAAGGTCAAATATCTCAAGATAAATGCCTATTAGTTCTGTTAGTCTTGGTATGGATTTCGAAAATGTAACAACATTAGTAGGCCAAATTCCTTCTAAAAATGTGAGTAGAAGGACAGTGCTACAAAGAGGTGCCTACATGTTACATGCTGAGAACACACCTCTTTCCAGAATAGGGGAGAGTGTATTGTCTATCAACCCCCATATTATCTCTTATCTCCTTTGTCTGTTTATTGTGGCAGAGGGCATTGGTCTGTGAACCCTGTTGGCACTTTTTATGTATCTGCCCGCTGCTTGAAGAATCACAATCTGTAGATAAGTTACCTTGGATCAGCCATGGGCTGAATGATGGAAACATCAGCCGTTGTCCAACTTTCATATGAAAAGTGAATTTTTATGTGTCAGCACATTCGAGCATGGAACTAAAACTTTTTCAAAAAGCAGAATGTGATTGCCATTAAAAGGTGATGAAGGATAAAATGTGTTGGTTCAAAATGAAACTTCCTTAAAAGGTTTATGTTTGGGCACTGCCGACATCGTATTTTTCCAGAGATAGGCATTGACTTGCCCTTCTTATGTTTTATAGTTGCCTTGTGGCCTATGAACCACGAGTATAGATATAGGTATCGGTTGAACAACACAGTTACGTCGATACTAGAAAAGCATAAAAATCTAAAAATAGTAGTGTACATATACAACTGGGATACATGAGTGTAAAATATACTTCCGTAATTTGGTAGAATTCATTATATGTATCAGTTGGAAAATCAAATGAAAGAATATGTCAAATGGCTTAGTTGACTATGGATCTAACACAAAGCACGGGTTGAATATCAAATGTAAGATTTACAAATTAGAGTTTACTGTCATTAGATAACATACTTACAGACCAAAGCTTATTTTAAAAGGTACCATGCATAGAAAAAAATATTATCATAGATGAGATATGACTACGGTATATACTGGGTAAGTCTGCGGCAGAAAACTAAAGAAAAGCCCAGTACATGTTTCGTATATCAGGTATGCATGCAAAAGTACCATGCATTGCAAAGCGCTAGTACCCAATACTTCCCAACACGAGTGCAACCTGGTTGTCTTTTGTGCTCGACCCCCGAGCCTCTTACCTTTAGGATGATAGACTTTTTTAGTGTCTTTATGGCTGTGAATTTTCAATTAGTGTCTTTATTGGCTTTATGATATTGCTGGTTTTCCACTTTCATATCTGTTAGCGCAATTACTCAATCACACACACAATGTCGAGTACGAAACTGTAAAAAAATCAACACAAGATTTACGTGGTTCCCCAAAACCGGGTACATCCACGGGAGCGAAGCGAGATTTTGTTATTTGATCTTCATCCCTGGGATTATACAATAAAGAGTATTTATAAATATACTCTATTCCAATCCTAGTCTGATTCTATTAGGTAAACCAACTCTAATTAGAATACAACTTTAATTAGAATACAAATCTAATTAGGTCGTACAGTCCAACTTTAATACAATTAAGTTATAACGTAGCCCCCCGCACCCCCCAAACCACTAGGCCTTCGGCCCAACCTCAATAGTTGAACCGTTCCGCTCCACTTCGGTCGCTTCGCTTCTCTCGCTCCTCTCCACTACACTCGCTTCTGGCCCGCCCATATGAGCCATAAGTTCCAACAATATCAATTGGAAAGAAAGAATACTTTAGAAAAGCAAAGCGACTTTCATCAAAAGCACTTCATCTAGTCATCCTAACTATCCATGTCCCTATTCCATATTCCGGCATCGGTGGAGAAGAGATCAGACAAGTTACAGAGTACTTTCTTGTGGGCCGGCTTAGGGAGGAACTGAAGTACCATCTCATTAGTTGCAGGAAGGTTAGCAAGCCTTTTGTAGGTTAAAGAAAGCGTTGATGGATAATTGGATTTGGAGATATGCTGAGGAGGGTGGTCATTAATGGAGGAGAGTAACAGATTCAAGTTTGGAGTGGATAATAAAGTTTGGACGTCTTAGGAGCGCGAGATCGTTACAGAGGGGGCATTTGGAAAGTTATCATGAAATCTTTTCTCATTTAACGAGCATGTAGGATTTGAAATTGGATATGGTAGTAATATCCTGCATATCCAAGTTGGGAATGATATCGGGTGCAGTCAATAGCCTTTCCAATTTTGTTTTATAATTGGGACGAGGAGAATGATTTCGTAGAGGATTTTTTGTTGTCCACGTGACATGGACCTGTTCGGCAGTATTTGTGTACTAGACCATAGCACGGCTGGGAGTTAGAGGTTGTGAGTAACTTCTTTATGGGAGCGAGACTCTATATAGCATGGAAGATAGGTTGAGGCGGAGACATGGGATTGAAGTTTTCTTGGTCAGATCTTTCTATCCTGTTGTTGGATCGGATAATTCTTTTGTTTGGAAGACCATTTGGAAGCTGCCCAGTCCTCTTCTGAGGTGTTTCTTTTGGAATGGGCCGTTGGTTTGGGTTAAACTCTCATCACATGAAGGCATGGAGGATCATTTTCTTCTTCATTACGAGGAGGCTAAAGATTTTTGGGCACTTGATGTTAAATATATAAGGGATTCATTTGCTGATGCTTACCTCATCTGACAGTTTTTGGAGCATTGCGGCTCTGTTTGCAATTGAAAGAATTAGAAACGAGCTTGGAAGATAGCTCCTCTTTGCATCCTGTGGTGCTTGTGGAGTGACAGAGTGGAATACGTGTATTTTTAAGGGTCTGAGTCAGCTGTATAAAAGTTGAAATTCCCCTATTTTCAAGTTTTTGGTTATAACTTTTTTTTGTTGGGAATCCTCCTTTTTTCGTATAGACCTCTTTGGTAAGTCAATATCTGTGTTGAGCCCCTTTTTGCTGTGTCATGGTTTTTGTAGCACACATTATCACAAGGGGCAAAAACGTCTTGTTTCAATCACAAGCGATTTCCATTATTTTTTCTCTCATAAAGAAAGTATAGGATATGACAGGGTATATATGTATGGAGTGTCATTAATCCTAGATATGCATTATTGACTGATTTGATCCCGATCCCAAATATGGTTGGGATTCCATCTTGCTCAATAATATGGTGGAAAGTGTAGTGGAACGTAGCCTACTTGAAGTGGCGAGGTTCCCCCGCAACCCTGTGGATTGGTATAGGAATCCCTGGGCAGCCAAATCCTCTTGAATCGTAATTGCACTTGTACTACCAGTTGTCTGTTGCCATCATTCCAATCCTAGAGGCTAATGATTCGTAATACTGAACCATTTGAACTATCGCTTTTGGGCTTGTAGTAAGCGAACTCGTATGTTGCAATTGCAAAAGGGCCGTTTCGAATGAAACCACTCAATTCTTGAGTCTTGAGTGAGAGGTGTGCCTCCTACTACTTTGTACTGCGTAGATTGCTTCTTCATGCCCTTTTTTTTTGTCCCCCCTTCGATTAGACCAAAGAAAGATAAAATGATTTGAAAAAACTATTGTACGCTTATAGCTTTTCTTGTCCAATTCATACTTACTGATCTTCGACCATACTTCCCATTGAATGAACTTTTTATTAATACATATTTGCCTATAAATAAATGCAATGGAAAGGAAAGATAATATTTTCTTGAGATAGAAATCGATGTATAATTCAATTTTCACAAACTAGTTAAATGGATTCGTGTGAAACTGTGAATGAAGAAACATTCCCTAGTTCTCACTTCTTGGGAAACAAGGAATTTCCATATGACTTGGAAAAGAGAAACTTTGTTAACTTTCTACCATACAACTTAAGAGGCTATTTGAAACCACTTGCTTGTGCTTTTTATCTTTTTTGGATATGTGAAAGGGATGGCTCTTTTTTTAAATCCCCTGTAAGTGAATTCATATAGAAAGAATTCAAACTTACATCAAGTAAGCAGGGGCATAACCTGGGGATTACATGGAGACAAAACCAAAGCAGAGGAGCAACCAACTCTAGACGAAAATACTAAAGAAGCAAAGTGAAACATTTCTACTTCACACTAGGCACTAGTTATTACACTTTATAACCTGTGTAGAGATGTTCTGTGTATGGCACATATGCCAATTTGCCTGGATAAAGCATGCTCTGTTCCAAGAACTAGCCTATCTCTTACATCCTTCTAACAAGGGAGAACACAGCGCTAGCATCCTTAGCTTTATCCTGAAAGATTTTTCTGTTTCTTTTCCACCCCTGAGTGATGAACACAACCAGCCATAGCCAGCTTCAGCAGAATAATGGTAAAGTTTTGTACCCTTCAGATTCTGCAGACTCCAATTCAATTCCACGGACTAGTACTGGGGCACTCTATCAATCTGAAATCTGTTCTAAATCATCTCCCCACGAGTGATGAACAGAAGCAGCCATAGCCAGCTTCAACAGAATTATGGTAAAGTTTTGTACCCTTCAGATTCTGCAGACTCCAGTTCAATTCCACGGACTAGTACTGGGGCACTCTATCTATCTGAAATCTGTTCTAAATCATCTGCCGGAATAGCCCAAATTAACAACGCACAAAAAAGAAGAAGATGGTCATGGGATTCAGCACCCTGATTGCACAACACAGATAGGATCCACATTCATTCCCAAGCTTCCTAACCTATCTTTAGCATTCAGTTTTTTATGACAGCAAAGCCAAGGTATAAAAGCCCATCTTGGCACATTAACTTTGAACCAACCCGATTAAACCATGGAACTTTCTGACCCTCAGTCCTTAGGGCATTCCAGGCCTATGAACTGAGAATTCACCATTTGCAGTGGATGTCCATGATACAGTATCCCTCACAGTGGAATTGAGATGCAGAGCAGGATTAATAAGTTCCATGATGTGTTGAGTAGTCCTATTCCTTATCCCAGGCCATCTCCATTCCCCTTCACTGATAATAGAGGGGACCTTTGCATCAAGTAGCTTCTACATTCGTCACCACTCTCTCACCAGAACTTTTGTATAAAGGTCCAAGGGGGTGCCAATTATCAAACCAAAGGAAGGTGTTACAACCATCTCCGACATTAGATGTGATCAAATGCTGATCAAGGTCTCTTAACTTGAATAACTTCCTCATAGTCCAAGACAAATTTTGGGGTCGCTCCTTGCGATTGTCTATTGCATTGTGTGCACGGGTGGAAATCTGGGAACTTTGGGTCCTGGGTTCCTCCCTATAAATATTGTTCTGACTGGAATTTTTGGTAAATGAATTTCTTTGCTTCCAATTATTCATATTAATTCTCGATTTATTGTCTTCTCCTAGTGTTGGTTATTATTTAGTTAGTTTATAATGTTTTATGGTTGTGAAAAAATGGGGTTGGTCTTACTTTTGTCTTTGTTGTTTAAATGGAGTTGATTTTGTCTTTTGCTTGTTTACTCAAATTTGCCTCAGATATATTAACTAACGAACTATGTGTTAATTCAGAAAATAGAATTTCATTTCCTGTTTAGTTACTTTTTTATTTTCATGCAGATGGCTATGCAGGCAGCATTTCCTGCTGCTGCACTTCCCGGTGCCCAAGTTGTCGCTAATGCCTTTGTTGAGCAGTATTACCACATCCTTCACCAATCTCCTGAATTGGTTTATAAATTTTACCAAGATACAAGTGTTCTAAGTCGGCCCAACTCCATTGGCGTAATGAGCTCAGTGACAACCATGCAGGTTAGTCCATTGTGAATGTAACATGTATACCATTATATAATTTGCAAGTATAGAAGGAAGCTACTTATGGATGATTCTTTAATCGACCTACTTGATTACCCTTGAGTTTAATTCTTTCTCTGATTAGATTTGTGACGCTTAGAGACAGAAAAAGGCATCCAAAGGGGTCAACCTATTTGAAAGTGCGGCATATGGGATCAGACAAACTATACCCCATATGGAAGCAAATATCCATTGAGTGCAGGCACACACTTACTGGCACAAAATATCAGGTTGAATTCTTACGTCCGAGTCCACTTTACTTAGGGAGGGATGAGGCGGCTGAGAGAGATTATAGTATTGTGAAACTTTAATGTTAGTTGGAACGACGGATCTATTGAAGTATAGATATTTCAATGAGGTTGAACCAAGGGACTTATGCGGATATTCAGGGTTGGAGAAATCAATTAATCTAGAATAAAGTTCTTAATCTAGTTCAACGAATCTTGAGATTTTGATGCAGAATGAGACAAACTTGCAAGTATAAAGGATGGATTAAGCAATTAACTAAAATACTAGGGCGTCGGAATCCATGACATAAGCCATAGTATAATTTATGTTTCTTAATGTTCCAATTTCTTTGCACGATAAACGCGTGACAAAACTATTTTATTGTGGAAAATAATCTTGACGTTTCTTTTTTAGTAGCTTTTGAAAAATAATTTATCTTTTTCCGAACAGAAGTTTAGAATCAAAACATTCGTTGAATCTGTCAAAATACAATTTATATCCTTCTTCTAACAAATCATAAATTGAAACCAACGAAGTACAATGAAACCCTCATTCAAATGGTTCAAAGAAAAGTTGGCAAATGAGTAAGAACTTTAATCAATTGAAAATATGCTATTTTTGCTTGTAAAAATTAAGTCACATAAAGAATTATATATATTTAAGTATGTGATTTCATCCAAACCCTAGCTACTAATTTAGCTTGGTACAGCCATACATAAAATTGAAGTAATAAATGAACAAAACTTACTTCAATGCATTGAGTAGAAAAATTCATCTACAAAATAAATTCGTTTTTCGATATCCCTGACAAGAAGAATGAAAAATAGTACAACGAAATGAGAAGGAAAAAAAATGAAATAAGGAAACTTGTACCACTTCTACTTCTTTTCATATTTTTTCATATTTCAGAGTGTCCGGGCCAGCTTACATGCGCCTAGATTAATCTTTGGAGTACCACTTCTACTTCTATAAGGTGCGCACATACATGTAGCTATATGCCCTGCAATCTAGGCAGCTGATAGGGGATACCATTAGGTTGTTACGGCGCCTTGGCCTTGCTTGGATGTCGACGCATCAAGATTGTAGAAGTTTTATTGGTCACCTATAATCATGAGGGGATTTCTCTCTTACTCGTAATGACCAAAGGCAATATGACCCCCACACAATGGAGTGTGTATTCCTACCTCTCCAAAGAGATATGAGCACTTGCATGGAGTCCTAGCTCCTGCAGTATGCTAAGAAGGTTCCCTGCCACATCTTTGTTGAGTGCCGAACCAAAGCACATATTGAGTGTTGTTGGTGCAAAGGGTGTGAAGTTCGTTCAATGAGTAGAAGAAATGTTTACGTGATGACAAGCACGAGGTTTATCTGCTGTCGTGTTAGCCACATGTTCTTGCTAATGTATTTTGGTTCACAAGGCATGGTTTTATATTTTATGTGCAAAATGTGTTTCAATATGCATAATTGTAGTCTATATTACATGGACCTCCATTTTGGGCAAAGCACCCCTGTCCTGGTGTGGGATTTGTGTTGGACTTGGCCCCCTTTTACGGACACAGCTAACTCAAAGAGGAAGAAGATGGGAAAGAATGAGTTTTGGGGGTGAGTACCATTCTGATCAAAGTTGTCAATACCGTACCGTACCGGCCGGTACGTACCGTTTTGACATAAAAACGGTACCAAGTACTCCTAGTACCGTACCGCCTTCAATACCGGTCGGTACCGGCCGGGTACCGGCTAATACCGGCCGGTACCGGATTTGTTTTTTTTTTTAAAGAATTGCGGAAAAAATTAATTTTTTTGGACTTTCTCTCTATAATTTATATATATATTGATAGTTGCGATAAATCCGATACGGTACCCGGTACATGACCAGTACCGGTACGTACCATACCAGTAGGAAAACCGGTACCCAAACCGATCCGGTATTCAGAACATTGATTCTGATACGAGGACAAGTTGATGGTGGAAGACCAGATTGAAGAAGACAATGAGATATGCAAAATGTTTGCTATCTTCGACGAGTCCTGTATCTACGATGATCTCCGACAAGTTTGGTAGGCGGTGCTAGGGGTTTTAGTTTTTGATGCTGGCACTGGGTAATTTTGAGATTGAAGGAGAAGAAATCGTGATGTTACACGGGTTGTTTTTTAAACGGGCTTAAGGAATTTTGGGCCAAAGAATAATTTACTATATGGGGCACTGCTAGTTAGTGGCTATAGACGGATTTGATAAATTGGGCTAAATGTTACATGGGCCAACAACAACTTGTTGACTACGAATCCTCCAATTTTTGTGTACTCTGACCCTTGGATATGTACTCCACCTGATACGCACACCGGAATCCATGCTCTTATTGCCAGTCAATGTCAGCTTCCTTTCTTCCCTTTATGTCTCATTGATCTCATGCCTTGTATGTCCTGGGACTAATAGTAGAGTTGCAGCTTCCTGGTTGTTTGACTCCCTAGTGTTCTGAAGCAGAAGTGTGCAAAATTGAAGCATAAGTTCAACAACCCCCCAAACACACACACATCCAGACACAAATAACACCACACCTTTCCTTCCTTCTGCTCGTGTGTGCTTAAATGAGAAAAGCACTTTTTGCCAACATTCCCAGAAATTTTGTAAATTTTATTGAGAAATAACAAAAAGGATTTATGCAAATGAACTTCCAGCTTGCTATAGATGGCTCCTTCCTCTTACAAGGTCGGCAAAAGACATGCACACAGATTTTGCTCATCAAATCCTTCTTTGTCTTGAACTGTAACTTTGATGGTTCTCTATTTATTTGGCTTCTGTTTTAGTATATGCTCTGTAGGAAACTGTTACTGGCATGGATTATTTTGTTTCTACGATGTTGGTCTTCTTTCTCTCCCAGATTTGGGACATTAATTTGAAATTTTGTTTAGCTGTGTCAATGTCGTGATTAGGTTGGGTTTCAAAGTCTTGGTTGGAAATATTCGTCCCCTTCCTTTTCACTTGTTTCTGTTGGGATATTTTTTTTTATTTCTGTCAGAAAGTTTTGTCTCATAAATTCTCAACATATGTTGAAATTTTAAGTTTCTTAGCAGATGGGGAAAGGTTATTATTGTAGCATGGACAAGTTGCTCGGTGCAATGATAAAAAGTTTGGGTTATGAAGTGTCAGAGTGTTGGGTTGACTGTGGCGGCTGCAAATAGTACCAGAAATTAGGGACTTGGGACTGTCATGGATTAACCAGTGAACCTGACTTTTGGTTTGGTTTTGAAAGTCTGGATGGAAGCTTTTGGTTTCCAAAACACTAATCTGAGAGTCCTTCCATTTTCCATTTGATGTTGGGTAAAGTTGATTTATACCTCATTGTAGATATGTCTGGTCTGCTAATACACCCACAAACATAAATTTTAATGTTCTTTAGACATGTGAAGCGATAATTTATCAAGGACGAAGTTCTGTTCCTAGGTGCAACAGCGAAGCTTGTGTTATAGGGTATGAAATTTTTTGTTTGAGTATGAAGTTAATGTAGGATGTGTATGCTAACCCTCACAGCAGCAGGAATTAGCAGCATCAGGTATGGTGATTGAAATGAATAATTGAGCTAGGTTGAGGATGGGGATGAGCTGTCCTTAACTATGTTTTATAACATTTTTTGTTTTGAGTATGAAGTTAATGTAGGATCTCTATGCTACCCCTCGCAGCAGCAGGAATTAGCAGCATCAGGTCTGGGGATTGAAATGAATAATTTAGTTAGGTTGAGGATGGGGATGAGCTGTCCTTAACTCTGTGGTTCCTTTTTTCTACGTAAATTTTACTTTTTATTTTTTATCCCAATAAGTCGCATGCCCTAGATATCAACTCAGGTTCAGTCTACGTTCTCTTCTGCTACGAATACTTCCTCATCTGGCACTTCCTCATTTACTGTAGTTCTTTTCTTTTTCTGAGAAAGAATGTATTGGTTTTACTTTGCTGGGAATGGTGTCAACTAGAGCCGATGGTCTGGTGCAGCCGAACCCAAAATTGAGAGTTCATGTACTTTGTTGCGAACTCATAGAGTTTAGTTTTCTAGATTTGGGTTTGTTTCCAAGAAGGGAGGTTTTCTTTCTTTGTGTTGGGGTGGGGACTGGGAATGGAAGGTTTGGTTCTTTTTGCTCACACTCATTCAACATAATGCTGGCGATTGTCGGCCAGACCTACGATTGTTTCTAAGTGATAATAGATAATCTGTTCCTGCTGCGTTCAAACGTTCTAAACTTCATGTGGCCAATGTCTGATTACAAATTCCTGTTCTTGTGTTGGACAGGCAATCAATGACAAGATTCTATCCATGGAATATGGAAACTACAAGGCAGAGATAAAAACTGCGGATGCTCAGGATTCATACAAGGAAGGAGTGATTATTCTAGTAACAGGATCCTTAACCGGAAAGGACGGTGTTAGAAAGAAATTTACACAGACATTCTATCTAGCTCCACAAGAGAGAGGCTATTATGTCCTTAATGACGTTTTTAGATATGTTGACGAAAGTGAATCACTGAATGTCAATTCCATGTTGGAAAACAACATTAATGACAACACTCAAATGGTGCCCTCGCTATTGGATCCAGGTTGGCTATTGTTTTACGTCCTTGACTTGCTATATTGAAGTACCCTTTGTGATAAATCGCGTTAGTTTCGTTGATCTTTTTTCCAGAGCCTATTCGCAGTCCTGATCAACCTTCCTTGGAGCCTGCTGCAATCTTTGAGGCTGAGGATCTAAATGGTGCAGAAGTTTGTGACCCTTCGGATCATGAAGAAGGATCACTTATTGAAGAGTTTATTGATGATCCCATAGCTCCTTCAATTCCCAATGAAGTTGATACAGTTGTCAGTTTGGATCCTGCTGCATCGCAAGAGGAGAAAAAATCTTATGCCTCAATTGTGAGTTTGTTCAAAAGTTCTCTCCTTTATGGCCATGTTTGTTTAATTGGACTAACAGTGAAGGATTTGTAATCTCATAGGATAAATTATCCAATGGGATTGACAGTGAGAGCATTAATAATACCACATCCCCCGGGTATAGTATATCTCCCCTTTTTGGGGCTATAGTATCCGCAGAATATTTAATTATAGCCGCAAAAGAATCCATCCAATTTTGGGAGGTCCCCTAGATTAATAGTTCCATCCGAAGGTTTAATCCTGACAAACAAAGAGGGCCTGCAGGCTTTACTGTTGACACTTTTTGTGCCATTTATTTGACGAGATTTCATATAGGTGAAGGTAACTAAGGTTGTTGGCAAAGCATCTGCGCCAGTCTATGTTCCTACACCTAGCATGAGGGTGGCAGCTGCAAATACTGATCAACAGTCTCTGGGTTCTGCAAAACCACCTCCTGAACTAGAAGTGTCAGCTCCTAGTGACAGTGCTCCTGAGAGTACCACTGCCCAAGAGGAAGGTATCAATTTTTTGCTACTTATCAACATATATAGCTAGCAACTTGATGGAAGGATGAATGTTCTTGGAGCAAAAGCTTTGTTACCTACAACTCATATCATAGCGGGAATGGAAATGTAGTAAGCCACATGCTGTAAATTGTGGTATGATAGGATTAGGCTTATGTAGATGACAAAATTCAGATGAACTTATTTAGGCATCGAGTATAGGAAGTATTATTGTTCACAAACTATTCATGCAAAAATTAGTTTTAGTAGCATGATAATCATTTTGCAATTTCTCTTTCCAAAAAACTCCACTCTTTCTATACTTTTAGTATATTACATTTGAATACTGGATTCTCATTAGCACCCTTGTGTTAATCTCAAGAGCAAGCATGGGCCTACTTTGAATACTGAATTCTCATTAGATCCCTTACGCACTCTTGTCCTTCACCATAGCCAGATTCATCCTTGTTCATTGTGAATGGTGGCTGAACGTATGACTATGGTATCTGAATACATGTTCAGTGTGTCTTGATGTTCTTGTCTAATCATGAAAGAAGTACTCAATTTTGACTCATTCACCTGAAAGCTGAAGGCCGCTCCATCTATGTTCGGAACTTGCCTTTGAATGCTTCGGTTGTGCAGCTTGAGGAGGAGTTCAAAAAATTTGGGCCTATTAAGCTTGGTGGCATCCAAGTCAGGAGTAACAAGGTCTGGCTTTTGATTTTGCCACTCTCATTCTTCTCCTACACAACATTTCTTGAACATACTGACCAAGTTTATATTGTGGTCAATAACAGGGATTTTGTTTTGGCTTCGTTGAGTTTGAAGCATTGAATTCCATGCAGGCTGCTATAGAGGTACCACTTTAACACTACAGTTTTCATCCTGTTAAGCTCTACCAGCTGTACTTTGCTTCTAATCTTGGCCCTCCACGATATTGCGAAACATAAAAAAAGCTGAGACCTCCTTTCTTAACCCTTCAAAACCACATATTTTAGTTGACCTTGTGGAGGAGGTTGAGCAAAGCATGTTTTAACTGAAAATCTTATTACTTTTGTAATTATGTTTCGTTATGTAGGCTCTGAGGTATAAAATCTTTGGATCCATTAAGATATAAACACCTAAATAATTTTCTACACAGAGGAAAATCTTGGTGAATTTTATGTGCAATAAATGGAATAGAAACATAACTCCAGAAAAAAATGGACATAAATCGATTTACGTTTTTTGATTACATATTTATATGTAGCTTAGAATCAGTGTGATAAATTGCCATAACATCATTCTCCAACGTTGGAGGAAACTTGGCCTTGAATTTTGTTCTTATATTCAATCTTCTAATCCCTCAAGAAATATATATGGAGAACTTTGTAGCATCTGTAGGTTTATGATGTTAATGCGATCTTCAATTCTAAGTATATTGGGGCATGTTCCTGATCAATAAGTTGGTGCATCAATTATTTAACCCCTAGCAGAAAGTTCATCCCAACACACGTAATAGGATTAGCTCTTTGGTAACTTTTTTTTATCATAAGTGATTTGCTATACTTGGCTTTGGAAAGAAAGCTGGAGACAGTCTTCATCACTTGCCTCTGTGGATAAATCTTCCCCGACAATGGTTGTTTCTCTCCAATTGCACTCTTTTTACGGTCATGCGTCCATCGTGTGGGTGGGGTTGAGAGAAGCCTAACATGGAGGATTTGACCCTTTACATCCGATATCTCTGATCTCCCTTCAACTCAAAATAGCTATTCCGACTGTCGATAATCACATCTATACTGAACTACTCTTGAGAAGGCTTTTGTTGACACTCAGCATCTTACCTATGGTTCAAGAGATCATCTCCCGTCTCCAGACAAACCGACATGGGATCCCTACTCTCGAGCTCATATCAAGTGCTTGGAAGCCAGAATTAATGAAAAGAATCAAATCTTCTTTGCTATTTAGGAAGAGGTAATAAAACCTTAGACGAAGGTCAAATCGTAGAGGACTGATGATGGATCCCGCTCAAGGGCTTGGAAACATTTTTCAAGAATTCACGCTCCGGTTAGCTAACCAGAAACTCACATGTTTGTGGGATTGCTAAATGTACTAGTTTACATGTCTAGCCAGACACGGTTTAGCTGCTTATCCTGTCATATGTTGCTCAAGATTTTATATCTTTGCATACTCTGGACCAGACTAATTAATGCCTAGCCTGGCCCAGAGTATAGGGGCAAGGATTCATACAAGCAATAATAAACAGGACAACATAAGAACCACAAAGCAGAAACGAACCATTCATATGGACAAGAATTAAAAGCAGGGGAAATGTAAAACATTACAAACACGATGGCCCTGCCTAAGCCTACTTGTACGATACCGGCCACCAAAGGTAAGGTCATCTATTTAAGTTGTCTGGATGCCGACCAAAATGACTAAACTATTATAAAGCCCGAGCTCACTAAAAGCCCCTTTGGCTACCAAGATGAGAAAAGAAAAGAAAATGTATAGTTTCTCTTAATGATGAGAAAAGAAAAGAAAATAATATGATCTCTCGCCATCTCATTTGGATAGATAAAATGAGAGAGTAGTTTCTCTTAATTTCTTATCTATCTTGTTTGGCTAGCATACATAAGAGAAAAGAAATGAATGTGTCATGTTTATTTTATCAAAATACCCTTTTTAGTCACTAGTACCAGAAAAGAAAGGAAGGATAAAGTTGACAACATGAAAAATTAAACTCCTAAAAGGAAGGATAAAGTTGACAACATGAAAAATTAAACTCCTCTTGGTTTCTTCTCTCACAAAATCTCATCAAAATTGGTGAGAATCAAAAAAGGGTTTTAAAGGGTCCTCAATTCTCACCTTTTCTCACCTTCTCTAACAATTTCTTACCTATTTGTCAATCCAAAAATGAGAGAGAGTATTGATTCTCTTAATGCCCTTTCTTTTCTCTTGGAATCCCTTAATCCAAAGGGGCTGTAAGTTGAAAGGGGAACATTACTTGTTTAAAAGCTTGGCCTCTAATCTCGGCAAAAGGGGACTTTTAGAGCTTCGACTGCGCTAAAGCAGGAGCTAGATGCTTAGGAGTATTCAAGAGCAGGGGGAGTCGGTTGAGGTATTCACGGCCGTCAAAGCATCAACCTATCCTTTTTTATGCAACTTGTCCGTGATCTCACGGAGCAGAGCAATATAGGCTTGCTCGCCATCATTGTACCTGGCACTGTACGACTTTTGCGGCCCTTTCTTCAGTTTGACAGTCTTTGCTTTGGTGACCTCGATCTCCTTCTTAGTCGCTAGAAGCTTCACAGCGCAATCATCGGCCACCTTTTGCCTCATCTCGGCCTCCTTCGTCAACTTGGCAATCCTCACCCCAATGTCCGCCATCTTCTGGGTCACCTGGTGGTGGATCTTTACCATGTGTGAAATTCAACCCTCCAAAGGCATGCAACCTTGCAAAGCCTACGACAATGAAGAAGGGTCTGAGGAAATAGGACTAGCACCAACATTAACTATCGCAATAAGGAAAACAAATGATACAGCTCAACTTGCCGATGCATAGCCTTCTCGAAAGTATCCTTGGGATCCTTCGGCTGCATCCCCATGTCCTTTGGCAGCATGACTGCCGAGCCAGAGCCCGTGCAACCCCGTGGTCCTCGACGGTGCTAAAGTTAGCATGACCACTTGCCCAACTTGTGCCAGGGTTAGGGCTAAAATGGGGGCTTGCCCGGCAGGAGGGGCTTCAATTCGAGGGGTGGACTCAGGAATACAGACACACTAAGGTTTAGAGACTGAGCCCACAGTGGCTGCCGAAGCAACCTTCGACGTCTTCCGAGGTCTGTTTGAATCTCCACGGGTGTGCTGCGTTGGATCTCCAGACAGTTTTAAATTGAGGAGGTGGTCGGAGTGCTAGACGACGTAGTCCCAATCATCCGTTCAAGATTCATTGGCACACGCCCCATCACTCCAAAAATTTCTCCAATTGAAGGGCAATCGAATGGATCGGGCGTCAATCTGACAATTGATCAACTCTCCTCCGTTGCAAAGCAATGGTACTATCTTTGCCGGCTAGACACTTCTACGATGGCGTGGTGTAATTAAGGGAATATGACCTAACGGTTGAGGCACTGCTTGATCAGCTATCTTGTAGCCGAGCTAGACGCTGGAAACTGCCCACCTGCTTTAGGGTCTGAACCATGCTCGATCCTGGATGTGTCTAAAGAAAGAAGAGTTAGGTACGCAAAAACTGCATATGCAATAACTCAAAAGAGGAAGACACGTTGAGCACCTTTCCTCCCCTCTCTCTCTCTCTTGGTATCGGAAACCTCTTATCACTCCTATGGCCAAACTCAAAGTTTCCACTAACTACGATGAAATCGTTTGCATACTTGTTCGAGTCCATAAGATTTGTGGTTATGGGTTTGCATCCGGGTCATTAGGCTAGACAGTACCGACTAGACTTTTTGTTCCGATCAACCAAATAACATCCAAAGAGGTCATGAAACCAAATGTCTAACCGGTCGTTCTCTGCAAGTTGTATGATCCCTATTATTGTACGAAAACTTTGATGGAGACCTGTGATGTGGTTATGCTTAGTTCATAGAAGAACTCTCGTAAGAATGGATGAAGTGGAAATTGGATTCTTTCAACAATTGCTATTAAGGGTATGTGGATTTGGTCTGGGGTCGTGGTCAGATCGACATCTCTTGGGACTAGCTCGAGGATCACGTAATTTGGGATGTTATAGAACTCTCAAAATTCCTTGACTGATGCAACATGGGCGAAATACACCTAGAATCTATTGGTGTTGGTCAAAGCCATCCTTTCAGTTAGGCACCCAAACAGAATGGTACGGCTTTCTTATTAGGTCCAGTTATTCAAGCTTCGGTTTGACAACGTCACTCATCCAACTCGGATGAGTGTCACCTAAAACTTTGAAGATGTGACATGCTTTCTCGTGAAGCTTGCCAAAAAACTCATCTCTGTACCCAAAAAACGCAAAAGCTGAAGTATGAAATAAGTAAAAGCTTACTACTTTGAGATAAAAAACGGTGTGCCGTGCTTGGAATGGAAAATCTTCTGCGTTGATCAATGCGGGATTTGCGGTTGTGAGTCTTGGATTCGATCTCAACAACGGGTATCTTGGAAGCCTAAGAAAGCTCTAGAAAGAAAAGTAAAAGTTCTCTGGGGTGCCTTCCTATTTATGCAGGAGTGAAGGTTTTCGAAAGGTCAGCATGGGAAACGAAGAGCCATAAAGATAAACCATTCAGAGCGCGACAAGGTGGCCTACAATTAATGCGAGGTGAAGTCTTTTCTGCCAACTGAACTGACTCGTGCGAAGCGTCTTTTTTATTTGACGTCAGTCCAATAAAGATTTTGCAAATGGCACACTACCACAGAGGATGCAACTTTTTGCGCCTACGTACAGAACCACTGCATCCATGGGTTGGCAAGTCTTTTTGCACTTCTTCTCGAACTAGCGGTCTACTCAATTCAAAACACTAGTCAACACCTCATCAGCTGAGCCGAAGAGGAGTTAAGGGGCTATTGTAGTGGGTCAAACCGTGATATGGGTTAGGCTCGCTACTTGGCAAGGCCCAGTGATCAATCTATATAGGTCGAACCGGAAGCCCAAGGTGGGTCAAAGGTTTGCTAACAAGCCCTTTTAATGGGCGTGTCCAGGGTGTGGGCCGGGACGACGAGAAGCCTGACCCAGAGGATCTGACTAGCCTAGCTCTAGTAGGGCTCCATGTGGACTCCAGATGGCATCGGCTCGGCCACGTGGAGTCTAACCTGGCACTTGGTGCATCATGCATGATGTCATTAGTAGCGACAATTGTTTGTGACATTACCAGGCATGTGCCAGACGCATGCTAACTTTGAGCCCAAGCACAGTCCACTATATAAGGTATCTGGAAAACCCTAAGTGAGGTACTCTCTAAGAATTACTCTCAAGTGCTTTCAATTCGAACCCTCTCCTTCAAGGATTAACTTGAGCATCGGAGTTTCTTCCGTCTAACACAAGCTGAATGGCAATATTTGGTTGTAGCTCTTGCACTTCTAAAGTGAGTCCAGGGAGCTTCCAGATCAAGTAACCCGGAAAGAGATCAATTAGAGAAAGGACCCCACACTTTGATATCAAAATTAATGTCATCTTGTTGGGACTTCTGAAGAAAATAAATATGAAAGAGTAAATGAGTTGTTGGAAGAGAAACAAAAGAAATTGAGGAGTTGTGGTACATAAATGTCGGCCAACCTTTTTTTACAACTCCGTATTGTATGTGTGGGAAAATGAAGTGTTGGACTTCCTGTACTTTGGCTGAAGAGGGTTTAGTTTCGGTGAGAAGGGAAAACTCTGTGAAAGGGGGAGTATCTGTGAGCTTCAGATCATTTGTAGATACAATATATGCAAACATTTGTTTTTCTGCTTAAGACCCTTCTTAATGGATTTTTAATTGGTAGCTGATGTAGCATTGTCAAATGCACTTTCCATTCAAATAAAAGGAGTTGTCAAACAACACCTTCTACTTGTATTCAAGTCTTCAATTGATCTGCAAATGGTACCAGAGGATGCCTCCCCTTTTCTGCAATTGGGTGAGAAAACTCAGTGCTAGGAATCTCAGGTTTTATTTGTGAAATTTTATCATCAACTCTTTTTCATGCTCTATATAAGGCTTCGTGTAGATTTCTTCACGTCTTAGTTCTTTCCAAATTCCAATGTCGTTCCTTGGAATTAAAAATTCCCTTATGTGAAAAAGTTGTTTAGTAATCCCTCATTTTCGGTTAATCATATTGTTCATGAAATTTCTAATCAGTGCTGAAAATCAGCACCTTCTGCTATCCATGTTTCCATTGAAACTCTACATAACTTTTTCAGGCCTCGCCTATAACGATTGGGGGTCGTCAAACCACAATTGAGGAAAAAAGGACTACCACTCGAGGCAAGTTTTGAATTTGTTTTTCCTCGCATTGTTGAAGTTAACAAAACTGAGAGCCTTCATGGATTTGTGGAGTATTCCTTAATGAAATACATTGCTTTATTTTTTGCAGTTGGAAGCAGTGGGAGAGGGAGGTATCCTTCAGGGAGGGGTGGATACCGGAATGACAGCTTCAGGGGTCGCAGTAACTTTGGTGGTGGCAGGGGCTATGGCAGGAGTGAATTCAGAAACCTGAGTGAGTTTTCAGGCCGACCCAAGGGCTCAAACGGACGCGTTGTAGACGGTTATCAACGCATTGATCAAAACGGAGGCGGGAGAGGAGGTCGTCAAGGACTGGTGAATAAGACTGTTGTTTCAGAGTAAGAGGTCAGCAAATTAAATGCTGGAGATCATTTTCTCAGCAAAAAGGGGATATTTTCCTTCTTTTCCCTTTCTGCTTAGTTTAGGATGGATGTTTCTTATTCTTATTATTTCAACCCCTTTTACCGTATTCGAGATCATGGTTAATCTACATAGTTGGTAATTTGTTCAGTTCATTCAAAGGTTCATAAATGACATGAAAAGGTGTTTCGATATGCATCTCTTAGAAGGATTCTCTCCCCCCTCCTCTCTCTCTCTCTCTCTCTCTCTCTCTCTCTCTCTGCGTCTATTGTTGGTTGCCACAGTTTTGATGGTACCAAAACGAAGGCCATGGATGAATGTTTGTGATTGAAAGAAACTGAAGTTTAGGACAAATCCTACTGTGAAGCGTGCATGTTTTTATGTTTATGTGGAGTGTGGAGTTGAATTTGATTTCTGCTAGTTGAATAAAATAAAAATTTGAAGCTGCGTTTAAGAGGTGATGGGTCTCTCTATTCATGACGAGGAAATCCAATCTCTTTTTTCTTGACTTCTCATGCAATTTTGTGAATGTCAACAAATTCTCGTATCGTCAATTTAAATTTGGTGTCCGATACGTGATTCATTTCTATGAGGAGTGATCCAACGAATAATTGATATACTTACTCATTATAATCTATATTTTTATCCATGTAGGTATTTAGAGAGGGAGATTACCCAATCTATTTGTTTATAAATGGGCAAAGTATATAATCTAGAAAGGTATGTGGAAAAAAAATTAATATAAATATCTTATTATTCAATGAGCATCTTAGATTTCATAAAAATCAAGGACAGTATGATTCTTACATATGGTTCACTTCATCCAAATTCGAGGCATTAAGATAGGTTTCACCTGCAAATGACTATCATAAAAGATTCTCAAAATATCATAAGATATTTATTTTTTAAAATCCAGATTTTTTTTATAAAAAAATTCATTCATTAAAGGCTCGCATATAGGTGATGTTTGGAAAGAACTATAGAGTTTAGGAAAATTAGGAAATGGATTTTGTTAACCCTAGGATGAACATTTTCTATCTCTTATTGGTTGAGATGGTCATATCATTATCAAAAAATGTATTGCAGAGATGAAATCTACACTATCTCAACTACTGGGAAAGATGTAATGTTTGCCGTCTTTAAAAAAAGATGAACAAAATTGCACTCGAAAATTAGACAATGCTTTCCTGATATCACCAGGTGGTGCCTCAAGTTGAGTGTAATTAGTTAACACTGTGGGTCTCTGAGATCCATGACTTTTATGTTGATATTCTATAAGGTTTGACAAATGGCAAAAGGTAAATGGTGTAGAGTAATGCCTCAAGATCACTAAATAACATCTCGTAGAGTGCTATTTTGTCCATTCACTTAAAAGTGATAACTAAAAAAATTAATTTCAGTTTTGTTCACATTTGGGTAGACAAAGTTTGTTCATCATTTGCAGTGTGGGATCATCTCGAGATTCTATTTTGATGATCAAAATCGTCTATTTTGTTCTTGTTAATTTTTTTAGTTATTATAGAAAAATTTAGTTCAATCGAATATCGATAAATGCTTGATTTAAAATTTTAGTCCCTTATTTCAAAAAAAAATTAAATTTAAAGCTTAAAAAATAAATTTTTAGGTCAAATACTCACGGATATCCGAATTAGCTAAATTTTTTCATCTAAAATAGACGTCTCAAATAAAATAGTAATTAATTAATTAAAGAAATTAATTAAAAAGATTAAAAAATTTGAATAAACTTTGTAAATGTCTTGCACGGGGTTTGGGTAAAAAAAAGTACCCAAAGTTTCTACCTAATTGAAGGCCAAAATCCCCTACCCAATTCCTCAATTAACGACTATCCAATGGCATATCATCTTGCTTATGGCATATACTTATTGCGGTGGGCATTTGTCAAAACAATTTCATGTCCACGAGAATTGAAGGTTAGAAATTTTGCTACAACACAATAGCTTATAAGAAATTAAGAACGTAGAGCGAGTTTTTGAAGTACTTCAAGCTCGCTTTGCAATTGTCAATAGTTTAGCTCGTTTCTCTAAGCATATAATGAAGTTGTGCATTATTAGCGATAGAGGAATACATTCACGTCTTCAAAAAAAATTAAGTTTAGCACTTGTGACAATTTTGAGGAGCAATTAGTACAATGTGATTTACCATGACATTATGTATTGCTATCTACATTTTTTTTTCCTCAGAGCATTGCTATCTATGGTGAATTGGAACTTGGGAGGGGTGAATTTCCTTGGAAGACCACTGTCTCTATAGCCTCCAACAAGAGGGACAATGCAAGTGTTGTAGTGTCGTTTATGTTTAGTTGATCGGTGTAACCTTTGCTACTGATTCGGCCATTCCCTTGTGTTGAGAGGGTCTAGTTGAGCTTCGATTGAACTGCTAAAGGCCTTTCCCTCTGTTGTTTCGGAGATCACCCCCCTAACGGGGGCCTCCCCATTCTTCCTGGCTCCGGGACGCTGACGGTGTAATGACGGCTCCCAACGTTTGGTTTGTTTATCTTGTTTGGTATGGACCGTCCATTCCCAATCTCATGCACGTTTTAAATCCTTGACCTATTCTCTTTGCCTCGTAATGGTAGTACTAAAGATCACTTATCTGATCATCTAGCCTTCGCAACCTATCCCTAGTACTAAGATCCCTATAGGAATTGTTAGTCGTCCGTATATGGCAACTCACATGGGTTTCAGGATCCTCTCCTTTCCCGCTGTGGGGTTTGCATCTCATCCTGTATCGCTTCCCACGGTGTCTCTCATTGTACTTTGCATGGATGCTCTCGTGGTGCATACAGATTGAAGTTTCACACTCCATCACAAGGTAGTTTTTGTGGGGAAGCCTTCTTCTTCACTAGTGCCAAGGGTAGAGTTTTTGATTTTTCTTTGCCTGCCGTTCCTTTGTATTCTGGTCGTTCGATATCGCTGCCATGAGACTTTGTCTTTCCCACATATAGTCCCAATTGTCGGTGGGTGAAAATTCAAATATTGAAAAGATAATTTACTTCTTCTATGGCAATAATGGATTTTCTCCTTCTCCCTATTGACTCATGTGATTTGCAAGACAATATATTGTCAAAGAACTCACAGCCACTATAGTGAGAAGACACTCTAATGATTAAGTCAGAACTTAAATCACAAAGAACTCTGAAATATGTATTTGTAATTATAATTTATTGTGTACCTTTCGTCATGTGTGTACACTTTTATTTATAGATCCGTTGACTAATCAATTTGCATTCTACCTGGTTTTCAATTCCTCATTAAAAACGAATTCAGAATGCCTTCGGAGTTCGGATTGGGCACTAACAAGACAAATTCGATTTGGCCTTTTGAGAAACTTATCTTCCACTGTTAGAGCTTTATTCAACCTAAAATTTCCTACTTGAAGTTGAATTGGCCTTGGACTCTTCGTCCTTATCTGATTAAAACTATTCTCGAGATAATCAGAATTCTGTATTGTCTTTAACACAATTCTGCTAATTGACTTTCTTATGTTAGCTAATCTGTTAACTGTTTTTCTCAGGTTGACTAATCTCATACCAATCTTGGCAACATGCATGTGAGCAAGAGCATTTCTCATGCTGAGCTCAATCTTTTCTAATTTAATTAATTAAAAAATTATATTTTACCTCCTTTACAAGTAAATGACCGAGCCAGGTCCTTCTAGGGCAGAACCCAACCAATAAAAGGTCTTAAATGAGCTTTTGGTTGAGTTTCCTAAGGTTAGTTATGTATTCCCATATTTTTTCACGTATCACAGTAATTAGGGATAATCACTTATTTATTTTTCTTGTAACTTATTTGGTAAAGAAAAATGAGATTATAGGAAGCTTCAATTCATAATAATTATTATTTTCCTATATAAAGATTTAAATAATAATTTTGACAAAAAAAAGTACTGGGGTACTCCGTACTTCTCTAGAATTATTAAGGTCAGTCTACACATTCAAGTTTATTAGTCAAACAATTTATACTTTTATTCTATTATATAAAAACTTGTACCAAGCAAATCTATAACTAATTTTTATCTCCTATAGATCTTAAATTTAATTTATAAGTGATAATAAACAGGTCAAAATCATACCATCCACATGAGAAAAAAATTATTTAATGCTATTCTGGTAATCGTCACATGATGCTCTATTTTTTTAATGACTACACGTGCGTGTAGAGTACATAATTAATTACAGAACTCTTAAATGTGTAATTGCAAAGAGTAATGTTAAGAACACAAATGTTTCAGACACATTCGGACACAGATATATCCCTTCCGTTGGATATACGTGAATAGTTTATGGACCCAATATATATCTAACGATTCCGGACACATCTATATCCAGATGTATTTAAAACATTTGTGTCCCAAGACTTTGCCAATTATGAAAGAGTTGGAGCGGCAGCGGCATGAGGACCACTGGATAATTACTACCTGATAAGTATGGTCAGTCCATCGGTTCGTGGAGTACATCATCCAATAGCATCTTTCAACCAATAGATAGCCAATTCTTAAATGAGAATCAAAATGATTGGGCACTGTTGGTTGCAATTATTCAATGCTGTGGAATCAACTGGGTGGGCTGGACCTTTCGTGACAGACGACTTTTTAGTCAAACATCAAGAATTGAGTAATTATTCATAATTTCAAAGCTCTCACATTTTAGAGTAATGCTAAAAATAAGACACATTCGGATACATTTAGACACAGATATATTTGTGATCATTGAATGCATGCATACTTCTTAAATTATTGAGGACTCTTGTACATCTAATAATTTTAAATACATCTGCATTCGAATGTCTATTTGCTAACATTACTTCCAAAAACCACTCAATAATTTTTTCTAGGACCTGTTTAGCTTCCTTGAGCCAATATTCGTTGCCAATAATCACTTCGAATAACAGACGAATCACAATCATACACGTCTTCACTTTCTTCAAATTGTTATGGCTCACAGTCACACGCACTTGTTTCTCTATACATCCTCCCCGACGAGAAATCTGCGACCCAAGAATTCGAAAACCAGATGAGTCCGCACTCAACTCAAACGCCCATAAACACGTATGCTAGATAAGATTACGCAAGTGCATTTTATAAAACCCATAACCCACGGTAGAAAACAGATCAAGAAACAGCAAAGAGAGAGAGAGAGAGAGAGAGAGAGAGAGAGAGGCAACACAATGGCTTCATATGGTGAGGATCAAACCCAACTCTAATCCTTTTGCTTTCTGTGGTTGTTTTTGTATTTCTTTCTGGGTTTTGCTTTTGATACCTTTTTACTTAATATTGAGTGGGTTTGGTTCTGAACGCCAACACGTTGTCTACTTCCCCAGTTTTGTTGTGATTTCGGTTCGCTATAAATGCAATTGGTTCGCATTTGTCTTTCTTGCATGTGATGAGATTGCTTGTAAGTTATATGAGATATGTTATGGAGGTTACCATATCTGTGTTTTGTTCTTAGCAATTTCATGCCATGGGTTAAGTGGAAACTACCGTTTGCCCGCAAAAATTAGCACCTTTGCATCTGCATCTATATGTATTTAACAAGAAATTGGGTACATTAAATGAGTATTGATTCATATAGAGATTGAGATAGAGGAGATTGAGTATGGACTCTCTTTTTTCTACGATCAAAAGGGGAGCTCAGAGGCAATCATCGGTAGCTATCCTCCCTGGGTGTGATTAGAGGAGTCCCTCCCCTGGGTTTTCGGTTGCGATTTAGGAACTTCATGTGAACTCATTATCTGGGAAATAATAATTGCATGAGGAAAAGGCTTTGCACCCAGTAGCGGACCCAGGATTTGAAATTGGGGGTATCACCATCAAAATAAATGAACAACTAAGAATAAAATTTTGACAGATTGGTAGATTAGTTTGACAGAGCAAAAGGGGTATGGAAGTGTCACAGTGCTACGTGGGAAGCCTTGACTTATTATTAAACCTAAAAAAAATAGTTTTTTTTAGAATTTTTATTGGCCATGGGGGTGTCACGTGACATCCCACCCCTCTTCATGGGTCCGCCTCTCTTTGAAGATAAGAACGCATTATAGTAACATTTATGTTTGTATATCGATATGCATTGTCAACGCACACAAACATTCACGATGATCAATGGCATGGTCAGTTGGGAATGCACAAGGTTCATACACCGATGAATGCCACAGGGATATTGATAGGCAAAACTCCTGTCAATTGCAATGGTTGATTCCCTCAAACTGAACCAAAATGGCTCTACTTGCAGTTGAGTTACAAGAACTGAGAAATTGTTATTACCTCCAGTAGTAGGCATAAGACATTTTTGGTTGGGTGAACGTGTACTTTGCTTCCAAATTTCCTAGTCAAGGTCCTTAATTTGAACATGTCAAGTGTTGTGCAGACTCTACTGTCATAATCTATTTGTTTTATAAATTTTTTGCTCTTTTGTCACTTTCTCACAATCACCAGAGATTGATTCTCTGTCAGTTTCTTTGTTTTAAAGTCTGATTCCACGTTTCGTGGAAGTGATACGAATTTAGAGTTACATAGTTCGTTTTTTTTGTTTTTCAGTGTTGTAACCAATCCAACCATGATAAAAGACATGCTACTTGTGCATTTGTGGGGGATTTTGTCATTGTACCTTTGCATATTAGTTAACTTCGCGTATACCAATCGATAATATCATAGGTTGGTTAAGGTTTCATAAATGCTTATTTTTCTGTAAAGTTTATTGATATACTCTTCTGATAATTCACTCGCAGGTGTTCTCTCTTTTATTTTGCTGCTACTCATTGGTGACTGTTCAGCAAGGCCATTGTATCCACTACCAAGCAAAGTCGATAGACAGCCTCTGCAGACTTTTCGCCCATTTAACATTGCACATCGAGGTTCAAACGGAGAGATTCCTGAAGAAACTGCTGCTGCATACTTGGTATGCACCACGGCGTAAAATAATATTTTCCTATTTTGGTCATATAAGTAATCTGGTAAATTGTCTACTTAATGATGGATAGCACCAAAAATGCTTTCCTCAAATTTGTATTAGCCCTGAGATAAGATTATCTTACTGGTCCAATACTTATCGGGTTTTCACAAAAAATCCATGATGTTGTTTCTTTGTTGGTTTTTAAACCTTTCCTATCGATGTTTTAGTTTTTTTTACCTGATGATTGTTTTCTTTAGAAAGCTACCCAATTATAAACATCTTTAGGTATATTTTCTTGTCACCATTGGTTAATGACTTTATTCATTGCTGAAAAAGTGACTTTCTTGCAGAGAGCTATTGAAGAGGGTGCAGACTTCATAGAAACAGATATCCTAGCTTCCAAAGATGGTGCTCTAATCTGCTTCCATGACGTAACCCTTGACAATACAACTGATGTAACGGAACACAAGGAGTTTGCAGACCGTAAGAGGACATATGATGTCCAAGGGGTTAACACAACTGGTTTTTTCCTGGGTATCTCTTTTAAGCTTATGCATGTGGTGTAATAATGCTCATGAAGTTGATTTTGCACAATAATTACGGAAATTGTGGGTGAATTCTTAAACTATATGGTGCAGTTGATTTCACATTGAAAGAGCTAAAGACATTGCGAGTGAAGCAGAGGTTTGCCTACCGGGATCAACAATATAATGGTTAGTTCCCTTTCTGAATTTCATAGCATGAACCGAAGTCACTCCAGATGTTATTTTTCTATACAATGATATTTTCCTTAATTTAGACCATCTGTATAGGATTTGGTTCCCTTGTTAATTGTTCGCAGCCGCAAGTATATTTAGTAAATGAGATGACTTTAGGTTGGATCAGGTTACCGAAGGCCTCCACCAAAGAGAAGAATAATAAAGGCAGTTGCAAACCAAGGGTTCAGCTTCAACATAACAAATTTACTTCTAGATATCCAATATTCATAAAAGTATTTATATGTAAGATTGACAAATGTGATTTTGACACAAATGCCTGTGAACTAAACATTCATCAAAGTTGAAACACTTTAGTAACCAATGTATCAAAATCTGGTATTATTTTTTGGGATCAGATATAAGTTCTCTGAAAGGAACCGTTAACAGGAAGTAAGGCAACAAGTTCCTAAGATCTCTCTCGTTTGTTTACTATGCAGGAAAATATCAGATAATCACTTTTGACGAGTTCATTTCAATTGCTCTAGAAGCGCCAAGAGTCGTTGGAATATACCCCGAGATTAAAAATCCGGTGCTTATCAACCAGCATGTGAGTTAAAGTGTTAAACCTTTATATGGTGAATGCTGCTGTGGTGAGATGGCCTTTATATGGTGAATGCTGCTGTGGTGAGATGGTTTTCTAAGAAAAACACAGTCCTGTCTGTTTATTTTGTCAAAACGATAAAATGTTAGGAGAGAGTATCAGAACATTGTTGGCTGCTTTCGAAACTTTTTTCTAGGATTTTTTTTAAAGAAAAGAACCCTTTGGTAGAAAACTTGAAAAAGAAGGGTCTATATCATTGGAATCATTTCCTGAAAAGATAAATAAAATGCAAGAAAGATGAGGGTTTGTGTTTCCAAAAACAGTTTTTGAATATGGCTTTGCGGAAACCACAAACCAAAAGGGATGTTGATAGAAGGGAATCAACCACTGCTGCGCGAGTGTTTACTGAAATTTACCGTCTTTTGGAGCAGGTGAAATGGTCAGGCGGTAAGACATTCGAGGACAAATTCGTTGAGAAGCTTAAGAAGTATGGATATAAAGGTTCATATATGTCAAAAGAATGGTTAAAACAGCCTGCGTTTATCCAGTCATTTGCTCCAACATCGCTTATCCATATCTCGAACCAGACAGACCTTCCAAAAGTCTTCTTAATTGACGATGTCACAATACCAACACAGGACACAAATCAGGTTTCTCTTTATTCTCTATATTCTAATACCTTATGAAATGTATTCAAATTACACAACTTTAGGCTGTTACATTGTATTTTGGAAAGTAATTTCTTTATTTACATATGCAGTCGTACGAGGAAATCACTTCGGATGCTTACCTTGACTTTATTAAGGACTACGTAATCGGAATTGGACCTTGGAAAGATACAGTGGTACCTGTTGTGAATAACTATTCGCAAACACCTACTGATCTTGTAGCCAGAGCACATGCCCATAACCTACAGGTGTCTATGATCTCTCTCTCTCTCTCTCTCTCTCTGAAGTTCATCTGTTGCACAGTTTTATCAAGATTATAATCTCTGCATTTTCTCGTGATCTGAATGATTTCACGTTGCAATGCAAGAAATATGCTCGAGTTTGTGTTTCAATTATCGCCAACAGTGACGTTGTACACACTTTGGACAATGTTCATGTAGAACAATCTGAATTTGCCTGGTCTTTGTCCTGAATCTGTCAATGGGGATATGAACTTTTTTTTTTTTCAAAACCTTACAAAACAGAAAAGAGTTTAAGAGAGTAGAACAAGAATAGTGGCCGTCATTAATAATGCAATACTTGATGCTTTTACAAACTTCTTACTTCCTTCAACCGGTCTGATGGAAAAGCTTGACAGAAAATGGAGTTCTCATTTTTGCAAATTTTCAAGAAAATTCTTGCACGCTGTGAAAGGTTTTTTTCTTCTGTCTTACACTAATTAATCTATAAGAAATTAGACCATGTTGAGTCCACAGAATGTATCACTCAACCTATGCGGTTGCGATAATGACAACATTGCTCAAAGTGTGTTCTGAAATTGTAATGTTTCGGTTTCTTGTTCTTTTTTTAGAGAATTGCTAATTTTAATCTTTGTTATGCTTTCAGGTACATCCATACACTTACCGGAATGAGAACCTACACTTTAACTTCAATCAAGATCCATTCACCGAATACGATTACTGGATAAACAAAGTAGGAGTGGATGGACTCTTCACAGACTTTACCGGCAGCCTCCACAAGTTTCAGGAATGGACCTCCCCTCTCTCCCGCGACGATGAATCTGAATCTGCCCTATTGCATAAAATTGCATTATTGGTCTCAAAGTACAGAAAGCATTGAGATAGCTTCCTTGTTTTTTTATCATAACTTCTCAGAAATTAGTTTCGAAAATAATAATAATCACCTCTAGATAGTTTTATGTTATTTATAGATAAAAGGATTCATCATTTCTCTGGTTAAATTCTTTTGGATCAAAATTTTGGAGCCTTTGTCAACCAGTTTGTATTATGCATTGTACTCCTATGCTCATCTTATGATAAAGAACTGTGGCAATCAAGTAGTCTAAAATACTGAAAGTACAGTGGTTTTAAGCAATTTCACAAGGCCATGGTTGTAAACTCCTTGACGGTTTTCTTTTACTGAATTTACCAGCATCATCAGCACAAAGGAGAAGCTTATGGCACAAATTTAACTAATATTTGCGTAACTTAATCAAATGATTTATAAGTAACAATACATGTTTTCGTAATTAATAACAATAGTTCGTAACATTTAGTTTTGTACCAAGCACACTTATTCGTAACTACACCAAAACAATACGTAACAAAGTCATAATAGATTAATCAAAACAATATGTTAGACATTGAATCATAACGTGCCGATCAAAAAAAAATAACATAATACACAACACATGAATCATAATATGCGTATACTTTTCTTCCCTACACAGCTATAATTGCACCATAATAACAAAAAAATTAATAAATAGATACGTAATACGAACCAAAAAACACTTAACATTGTATGATACACTTTATGGGCCTGTTTGATAAAATTGAAAACTGAAAGTTGAAAACTGAAAATTAAATACTGAAAGCTGAAAGCTGAATTTTTAAGTTAGAAAGTTGTTTGATATGCACTGAATTTTAATCACTGAATTAAATAAACTATTTGGTCTGTGTAGTTAGCTAAAGTCTGAAATTCATTAATTTTTCAATATTGTCTTTCAAATTTTCATATTGGATTAATAAATTATAATTAATTATACAGACAAACATACAATTATTAAAATTATAATAACAACATACATAAAACATTAGAAAGACACTCAATAATAATACTAATTACTACTATCATTGAAATTTCATCAATTATTAGCAAACATTACATTTGTAACATTCAAGAGTAGTTTATAGCATTTAATGGCATTGCAATTTGATCACGTAAATTGAGCATTAAAATTTTTCAACTTGAGTGGATCCTCCACTTGCTTCGAGATTATCCCACTCAAAATTCAATCTCCTTACAATGTCATCTCATGATCCAATCTCCTTAAAACATCCTGTCTCTATTCAATTTTTTTCGCATTTGTTGTTTTCACCTCAATTTTATGTGGATTATTGGTCCGTCTCAATGTACCACAACTTTTTTAATGATGTTGAATATCTAAAGGACACGACTCATGCGTTGACAAGCTCAAAGGAGTTTAGTTTGACTCGATTATTTGATTATTTTTCGTCTTTATGTAAAATTTATTTGTAATTTTTTGTGATTTTTTGGTTTATCTCAACGAGAGATTTCAAAAAAGTTATAAATAATGGAATAAATTTGAAAAAGTTCAAAAAAGAAGAAAATAATTAAACCATGGTCTTTTGCGTTTATTCGTCATTTTAGTGACTATTTTTTAGTTTTTAGATATAATTTTTTATTTTTTAAATTTTTCTCATCGAAACAGACAAATAATCTATAAAATTTGAGATCAAAATAACAAATACAAAAAACAAATTTAATAAAAATAAACGTACTTGAAAATAATCGAATTAAGACAAATAGAGCCGAGGAGGTATCATAACACAAACTCAAACACACTTCTTTACTAAAACAAAAATCAACTCAGACACATATATAATCCCCGACTGGGTTTTCTCTGTCAATCTCTCTCTGATTTTCTCCCTCCCCACACCTATTACAAAACACCAACAAGCATCTATTTACAAAACAAATTAATCAGGTACTTTTGCAGCTCATCATCATCTCAAAAAATGCAGTTAGCTTGGAACCTCAAATTCAATCGTATTATTGGTCAACCTCACCCCTGTAGTTTAATCAAGATTAAACATCAACAGCTGTGTCTGCACCATTTGAATCAAACTCTCACCTCACCACTTGAATAAACTCACAGGAATTGAAGACATCCAAGGGAAAATGCAACACTGATAAAAAGAACTGAGTTGTGTCTGCAACATGGGCACTGCTATTGCGGAAGACTAAAGAAACGAAGAGTAATATTAGGGACACATATGTGTCTGGAATCGTTGGATGCACGTGGGATTCTTAATAATTTGTGAATCCTACGGTTTCGAAAGTGTTCAAGCATATCTGTGTTCCTAGACTTTTTAAAAAACGAAAAGGCAATTGAAAAGAAAAGGATGAGATTTTATAACTTACAACTTCTAGCTATTAGTCTTTTGCTTCTTCTTCTCCTCCTCTTCCTTCTCCTCTGGTCCGTCCTGCTCATTTCCATCATCTTCATCTCCATTGACAGGAACAAGGCTTTCCACGCAAATCTTTGTGCCAAAACACAAAGGAAGTCCAGGAGTAGTGATATCCTCCCTAGTTTTCCCTTCAAGATCGTACCAAACAAACCTCTTACAGTACTGGACCATTAGGACTTTGCTACCGCTCTTAGAATACATCAAGGGAACCACAATTTCAAACCTCGATGGATACTCATGAGGAACCGAAAACAGTAGACTCCACGAATCTTTCACTCCGTAATCCTTCATCACCCACACATCAGCACGGGTTCCGATATAATTGTAAAATACGCAGAGACGCCCTTCCAGTTCCCCTAGAATCCAACTGTTAGGCTCCTCATCATAGTCTGGCATTGGCAATAATCGATGCTCCTCAGCTGCCAGACCAAAAGCAACAATCGAAATCTTCATCAAATCTTTGCTGTGATACGCAACCCAATGTAAAGCACCAGATACAAGCACGCTGACCTGTCGCCCAACCCCTCGCGCATTATAAAAGTGGTAAGGAAAGCCCTGAACCTTCCGCCAAGCATTCAACTTCATACTGTAAACCCTAACTTCCAAATCACATATTTGGAAAGGAAAATCAACAATCCTTACTACCTTGTAATCGTCACTGACCGAATCATATCCAATGTCGAAGATCATACCCGGTGTACTACCCTTGTACTTGTCGGGTAATGCTATCGGTGCGGCAGGCAATTTTCGATACTTTCGGGTCGTAGGGTTCCAAATAGCTGCATTACCTTCGCCAATGCCCAAGCAGATCAGACCATCACAGCAACCCATAAACTCAGCATTGTATATGGATTGCTTGAACGGCCACTCGAGTTCAACGAGAACACCGTCCAGGGTATCAAAGGGGATGGAGTTGATCTCGTTCTTGGTTCGGACTATGAGGTTGAGATTGTTCTTGGTTTTCATTGATCGGTTGATATGCGATTTGATGAAAAAACGGTCGTCAATGAGAACACGCCACGTCTTGGCCACGCACCTGAAACGGAGAAGTGACTTCACCGGCAAACGCGAGAGTATGTCGGCGATCAAGCCCGTCGTCAGGTACGCCATCTCTCTCTCTCTCTCTGTAATAAAGGATTTTGGGGTATTTTGAATATCAGAGCTGGGGGGATTCAACGGCTCTTTTATATCCAGTATTGCAGGCCATGACGGAAATGCAACTATTTAATGTGTGCTACATACGGACAAAACGGCACCCGTCTGTTCTAAAGTTTTATATATAATTATCATTCTTTTTAAATTCATTTTAATATTTATATGTTGACTTCAAAATATTTATATGAGTCTACGAATCTCTAAACATAAATTTCAAAAAAAAAAATCTCTAAATTAACATCAAGCGAAATTATGTTAAAAATTCTATTAATCTTTGTTTATTATGAGTATTTTCCTAACAAATTGAGCATTCATCAGTACCAACAATAACCAATGTGTGCATATTTATTGTGGTTGAGCATCTGCTGGAGGAGTGCGAAAAAGGGCAGTGTATCGATTCCAAATTTCACAATTAAATAATCTTTTTTTATTATAATACCGTAGTATTCATACTATGTATGAAAACACGAAATTTTTTTTATGACATTAAGATTTAATATTGACTGTATAAATTATATTAAAAGAGAAAGGTTGAACATTGGAGTAATTTGAAGATTTTCTTAAAAAAATGAACACAGAGGGAAAAAAAATATTAGTATTGATGTGAGTTTAAATTTTATGTAATTTATGATTTTTTAGAAAAAAAATGAACACAGCTGTTGATGTGAGTATATAGTAGATAGATAGATAAATGGAGAGAAAGAGTGTGTGTACGTTAAGGTGGTTTTGAGTTTTACTTAGTATAAAAGTGCGGATTTTGCTATGAATTTCTCAAAGAATGAGTTGTCTAGTCATGATCTCATATATATATATATATATATATATATATATATATATATATATATATATATATACGGATGTGTTAGAATCTTTTATGTTCAAATCTTTGAATGGGATGCTATTTTGATACGGCTAAAATTTTAAAAGTAAGAATATCGATTTTACACGCATCACTTAAAATTCTAATGACTATCAAATCAAATCATGCATATGGATATGAATTTAAATGGTCCTGCCCTATCCTCTCTAAGGAGATGGTGGTAGTGTTGGTGGTGTGTGTGAGAGAAATGATAGTGGTGGTGAACTAAAAGTGGTGGAGGCACATAGTTCGACAACGGTAGCAGTATTGAGATGATGGTTGTACGACAACAAAGGTGGTCTGGGGTGGTAAAATGATGGTTGTTATAGAGGTGTGACAATCGTTGCAGTAAAACGATGGTGGTGGGAGACGTGGTAGTGGTGAACTAATTAGTGGTGTTTTAGGTGGTTGTGACGATGACGTGATGGTGGTTGTAATACCAAAATAATGGTATTCTAGAAGGTTGGAGGAGTTGTTATGATGGTGGTTGTGTGGTGTGATGATTTGGGGGAGGGGGGATGATGGTGGTGGATGAAAATGGACTTGCAGGTGGAACCTAGTTTGTTGCTTGGTAGTAACATGTACATTTTTTTAATCATAACAATGCACAAAACAATCATTTGACCTGACAATTAAACTTGAAAATAATTAAATGTTTAACACTATACTAAGAGGGAAATAAATAGTACGACTAGACTAGGGAGTATTTTTTTTCTTTATTAAAGCTACACGACGTGGCGTGTGCACATTGTGCATTAATAATATATGAAAATAACGTTTAGTTAATATTATGTCTTTGTACGTAACAGAGATTTATGAATTTTGATTTTGAGATTCTTTGATTGTGATGTTGTAAACCTAGGCCTCGTTTGTTAAACTTCTTTGTATGTTGGGATTCGTAAGGTAATGGGATTAGGATGGGATTCGTAATACCAAAGGATTATTAAAACTAGTGTTGTATGTTTGTTTATACTCGGGATAGGATTAATAGTGCATGATTGGTGTTTGTTTGCAAAAGGGAAAATGGGATTAAAATACATATCTTCCAAATTTGCCCTTACCTTGATTGTTTATTTATTTTCTTGGTCATTCCATAAGAAATAGAAAACGAAGTCTACGGCCAATAAGATGAAAAATAAGCAGTATTTTTTTTATTTATCCAATTTAAATTTCTATAACCATAAAATCTTTTACAAATAATTATTCTTGGGTTGCACTTATCTTGATGGTCTAATATCCTTGTGCCAAACAGAGTAAATCTACAAGGACAGTGACAATAGTAATCCATCTTTAACGCAAAAGGTGATGTTCCACCTATGTTTGAATTAGTCACTGAACAGAAGCTTCACCACGTAACCCATATTAGCATTTTACCAAACACCACATATGCAAAAACATTAACCTAAACCCAATTCATAACCAGCAAATTACCCTCAGTATAAGTGCAGTTTATGCCTTGGTGTTGGGTTCTGGAGACAAGTGAAGATCGTTCAAGATGCAGACTAACGATTCAAATGTATTTGAAGAACACTTGGAGGTGCAGATTAACAATTCAACCATAGATGGGTCAAGATGCAAGATGCAGACTAACAATTTCCTCGAAGAACGAATATAAATCGCATTTTGAAGAAAGAAAAAATCAAAGACGGAAAAATAAAAAACAAACCGAACTCCTCTTACCTTGAATCGTGCACAAAGGTGATGTTGGAGATGGCGACGCTCGAGATAGGCAGTAACGTTGGCTATGGCAAGGGCCAAATGGGTAACTCAACCCAGGCGACGGTGGACAGGATTGCCAATACCTGGTCCTTCGTGGTATTGCTAATCCACCCTATTGATGGGTTTCATAATCCCATGGGACTCCTTATCCCATCTATTTTTGCAAACCAAACAGCAACTACCTAATACCATGGGCTTATTAATCCCATCCCAGGTCCCAATCAGATTAACAAACGGGGCCTCTGATTCTTCGAAATATTAAATAAAACTTTTTAAATCTAATTTATTAAATTAATAAAATTTAAAGAAATTCAACATTTATTAAATAAAATAATCTGAAAGTTGAGATTCCCAAAGATGGAGTGAGTACATACTCGTCCGAGTTTCGATTTAAAATTCAAAATTGAGTTCAAAGTTCAACTAAGAATTTTTGAATAAATAGTTGGAGTTAAGTTCAATCAGAGAGGAATTTAGTGATGAGTTTAATCACAATATTGGTCAATCGAGAATTGGACAACCAATTACAACAAATGGATACCTTGGTTTGAAAGGTCATGGATTTAATGAAGAAGGTTCTCGTGATAGATGTACTAAACAAAAGCAAATGACAAAGTTTTGAAAAGTACGAGGTTAAGGACTAAAATACTCATTGGGATATGTGTCCTAAAACTACGTCAGCAAATACGTTTCAGCCCAAGCATTCAAAACTAATTATTCGATAAATGAGTCAAGTATACAAAACGACTTATAAGGCCAAATTTTTAAAAGAATACACAAATGAAGGCAGAATCAATTCAGAATACGTCAAAACAAAATCACTTCCAAGATCACACATCTCGAAAGGAGAGAAGTGCCCCTAGAGTTAAGTATTGGCATTTGACAATTACACTTGCGATGGGTTTGCGAAATCAAAGTTTTTTTCTCTTTCAGAGAACAAGATGGGTCTTACGAACAATAGAGATAACTATTGGAATCACACGATATATAGCTTCATCAAGTGAAAGAAAATCAAGACAAAACGTACCATTATATATATATATATATATATACACACATATATATATATATATACACATATATATATATATATATATATATATATATATATATATATATCAGTCCCCTTCTGATAAGGGACTCCTTCTAATAAGGGATCCCTTATCAGAAACTAATTCTGTATCAATCTCCTTTTAATAAGGGATTCCTTATTTTGTTATGGTGTGAATTTTTTATTTTCTGATCACATTTTGATGATTTGAACCGTTCAATGTGTTTAAAATATATTTTTAAGAGTACTTGCAAGAAATTGGCTCAAAATAATATCGAGAAGCATTTGATCTAAACAGTTTTTTATAAATGCTGACAGGAACTATTTTACAAAAAATTGAATGGATCAAACCTTTCCGAATAATATTTTGAACTGATTTCTCGCGTTAACCCTTAAAAATATGTTTTAAACACATTGAACGGTTCGAATCATTAAAATTTGATCAAAAAATAAGAGATCTACACCGTAGCAAAATAAGTGATCCCTTATTAGAAGCTTAACATATATATAGAGAGAGAGAGAGCGAGACACACACACACACACACACACACACACACACACAACTGCATTCACAATAACTCTAAGCAACTAGAAAATCTCGTTCCCTCCCCGAGTAGTGTTAGCATTTCTGGTAGTGGCTTTGTTGGCGCACATTGGTTTCGCGTTGTTGACAAACATATGGTTGATGAGGTGTCTTTCATTACCCTTACTATTGTTATCACTGACGTTTTGGTTGGGAGGTTCCATTCTACAACGTAAGGAGTTTCGTAACGAGGGGTTTAATTTCTTGAGTTTTTGAAACATGAGTTTGGTTTAAAATACCGCACATGTCTAATACCATCTTTGCGCAATTATGAGGGTCGAAACCTACTGTCACGACCCGTCTCAAAAAACACATGGTCGCGACCGGCCGATGGGGTTTAATCCATCAAGGCCTCAATTTATAAAACTGGTTTAGAGATTTCCATAACATCAGAGTGCGATATAAAAAAAAATGCGGAATAACATTAAAAATACTTCCGAAGTGCTAGTGATAAATTAACTATTACATCATCCATAGTAGAATCCTTGGCTCGGCCACAGGCGGCTCGGCCAAGTATCAAAAAGTACAAAAACATAAGTCTGAAATAAAGAGTACATTACTAACAACATGAAAATCTAATAACTTGGCGAAGATACACAAAATCACGCAGCGTCCTCGACTTCAGAAGCACCTGTAGTTGTAATCAACAACAACTCTTAAGCACTAGGCTAGTGTGAATTTCGTTATAACAATGCTTATCGAATTTCAGGCAGAAAATGACTTTTCTCGTATACGTGCAATTTAAAATAATTTATAGTTCACAATTATGCCAAGTGATTCATCACATTTATAAAGAATCATAATTCTTTTTCTGAAGTCTAACTTCTCATTTCAGATTCCAAGTGAATTTTCACTTCTAGGAACAATATCCATTTAGAATAATATTCAGTTAATTTGTTCAACGGTCACCGAATATAGAGAGCTACCCTATCAGATATAAAATCGGCATGACGTCATCCGGCGGATCTATCAGTCGTCGATCCTTTCACCTTATTTCATTCACCTCGCCATATTTCTTATCCCCTGGCGGTCGGGGCACCGTATGAACATTTAATCGATAATTTCCTCGATAATCCATAAAAGTAAATCCGAATAGCATGGAAATATTGTTTGTCAACCACATTTCTACTCAACACGTCAAGTTTGCCAACTTCTCAATTAAGCTAATTTCTTTAATTCATGCAATTTTCATGATTTCGATAAACATCTCAATATTTCCTTACTTGATTTCAATACAAATAACATGGCTATTAAAGATATAAATTTTCGCCAAAAAGATATATATGTACTTTTTTTTCCTAAAATCGATAAATAAGGCATAACAAAACTCACCTCGATAGTCGTTTGCCCGAAAACTCTCGTATTGCCCTACGCGTCACCGACTTCGGGATCTAGCATAAGGGTCATAGGATTTAGCATAATCGTAATCTAATTTATTTATTTATAAAAAACATTACATATTCCGATGGTTTATTAGACTCGTGTCAAAAATGGCGTTCGATGTGTCCAAGGGTCACGTGGTCTAATTTTTTTCTCAGTGTTCGGCTAAGGTACTGTTTTTATGGGTTAAGTGACGAGTTTCGGTCAACCACTTAGTCTCGGGTTGGGTCTAAAAATATTTTGGTTCAAACGAAAGTTACCGGTAAAAATAATATTTTTCGTCTCGAAACTCAAATAATGCTCGTACGAGATCAACCCGAACCAATTCTACTAAGTTGTGTCAAACTGACCCGAACAAGGACTGCCCGAGCAGGGGCTGCCCGAACCATGGGCTGCCCGAATAGGGGCTGCCCAGACTGCCCAAAATTGGACAGTGTAAACTGTCCAGAAGCTGAGTTTCAACAGCTGAAAATCAGCTGTGTTTGACAGCGAGTTTCTCCCATTCCCGAGCCTTCCGAGCCCCGGGTCCAACACGCATGCATGCTAAAATGTGTCATCTACAACCCCCAATAAGTATTTTTCATAGAAAAGTTGTAAAATAAAAACTCCGAGTGATTTAGCAAGGTATGTTACCGGTAAAATTTGACAGTGTGCATTTTGTCGTTCGGATGGCCAAAACTTCGTATTTTTCAACATAACCACCCCGGGTTTGAACATGTACGAGTAGTATGGTGTCTTAGCTACAACTTTTATCAAAAATCTTGACTCGAAACGAAACGAGAAGGACGAAAAGCACTGTCCAAAACTGGGCAGTACAATCTGCCAGAAATTGCACCTAACAGCTGTTGTGTTCGACAGCCCGCTACTCCCATTCCCGAGCTCTCCGAGCCTCGGGTCCAACATGCATGCGTTCTAAAATGTGTCAACTACAACCCCTAATAAGTATTTTTCGTAGAAAAGTTGTAGAATAAAAACTCCAAGTGATTTAGTAAGGCTTACTACCGGTAAAACTGGGCAGTGTATTTTTTTCCGTTCAAACGGCAAAAACTTCTCATTTTTCAACATAACGACCCCGTTTTGAACATGCATGAGTAGTATGGTGTCTTAGCTACGAATATTATCAAAAATCTCGACCCGAAACGAAACGAGATAAAAACGAAACGCCTATAAACGTAAGGTGCGTAAAGAGAACGAAAGAAAGTCGGTACCTCCGGTCGCGTTTTGCTTCGAATTCGAGCGTCCCGAGCACGTCCCGAGACTGACCCGAGTCTAACCCGAGCCTTCTCTAACTCACCCTTGCTAGTTTGGCTCCCCTCCCTCTCTCTCTCTCTCTCTCTAAAATGCTAGGAATCCCCAAATATGTAAAGTGCTAGTGTGCTTGTGAGGGGTGTGTATTTATAGCCAAAGGATTGCATGTGCTTTGTGTGTGTGTGTGTGTTTTGCCGTGAAAGAAAGGGGAGGGTCAGATTTTGCTTCTAAGGCCTCCCAATTGCATGTATTTTTATTGGCCTTGACCAATTATACATGTGTTTTTAATTTTTTTTTTTTTTATGCATGCATGATTAAAATCTTAGTGTATAATATAAGTAAGCTTAAGAAAAAATGATGGCCTACAATTCCTAGCCATGAGAAAATAGGTGGGGCCTACCCGGTCCCGTCTTGACTGTTCGGTATAAAATCTGATCAATCTTGATCGCGGACAAAACTCGTAAAATTAATGTATATAAATTTTTATATCAACGTGATCGAAAACACTGCAAATTCGGTATTCTCGAGTGATCGGACATAATTCTTGTGTCCCTCGTCGGTTAAATTAAGAACATCATCACATGACCGATATTTTCTGTTAAAATTTGAATTTATACCAAAGAATCATTTTTTTTAAACTCCATAAAATTAATAATTATAAACTTAAACTTTTAAATTTTCAAAATAATTGAATTGATTAAAAGGATCGGGGTTTCACACCTACATCATGTAAAATGAGCAAATAACTGCATATTGTGTTTTCTACCTAAGCTTGGTTGTCTCGCTGTTGTGTCCACTTTTCCTATCTTAATTCTCCTTCTCAAACAAACTGAAAAACTCGTCTCTTATCCCTGATGGTCCATCTCATGGGACGTTGACAATGGTGGTGGAGGATTGTCAATATCGTGGACCACCTCTTCTTCTTCTTCTTCTTCTTCTTCTTCTTCAAGTTTCACTTCAAGTTTCATGATAATTGCATTGGGATTGGAAAAGTAAACTGGCTCCGCATAGAAGTTGATGAGGGTCTCTAGTTCTGGCTCGCAATCTAACCTAAAATATTTATATCGTACATTAATAACAAATAGACCGACTCTTGGAACTTGTGATCTATCCATTTTATCCAAGGTCGCAGGGGTGTCTAACCTTGTGCTTTGATACCATTTATAATGCTTCGATTCCTCGGAACGTTAAACAAAATATTTTTTAATATAATTTATTAAACGAATAAAATTTTAAAGAAATTCAACATTTACTAAATAAAAATAAAGTTCCATAGTCTGGAATTGAGATGATAAAAATATCCCTTTTGATTCAAAATAAAATAAAAGAGCTTCTAGGGATAAGGTAGCCAAGTGTTGTTGAAATCCTCGTGAGCAAGGTTTGGCTCTACCTGCTCGAGTGGAACCCCCATCTGCTTTCCTTCATCTGAAATGAAACGACATGGCAGAAAAGTTACTCCATGAGTGGTAAGACTGAGTAGAAAAAACATACTCAAAAAATACACGTATAACAATAGCAGAAACAATAAATAAAACAGATAAATCAATAGTAGAGCAGCACATAGGTTCATTACGAGACTTGCTTTGAAGTTCCTAGGACCCTCTCCTTGATTTTAAAACCCTAAGGCCCGACTGGAAGTGGGTTATCCTTTCCTTTCCCCCCCCCCAAAAAAAAAAAAAAAAACAAAAAATATATATACCCCTGATAAGGGAGATATCCTCCACTTGGGAACAACAACAGTTGACCCCCTATGTGGTTAGACCCCTTCTTGGCTATGTGGCTATAGTGGTTTCTCCTTGGTAAAATTTGGGTACCCCTGCCCTCACCAAAAGTTATCCAGCGGTGAAAAGGATGAATTTTGTCGATTTTACCCCTCTTATTCCCTTCTTTCCTAACTTTGAAAAAAAATGACCGACGCCACTCATTCAAACCTCTTTCGGTCGTGCTTTTTAAATTTTATTCTAAAAAAATGCTAAAAATTTACTGTTTGCTTAAAATTTTATTTTCAAGAATAACCATGAGCTCGGAATATTTTAATAAATGGTTGTTGAATTATGATAAATATTTGTTGATTTCTATTTTGTTATTGTTATTTTTTTTTTGATTGATAAAATAAAATTAAAAATCTCTTAAATTATTTAAACATATTCACATTCATCACATATCTTAATGCGCCTAACTTTGGAAGAAAAAAATGACTGACACCACTTATTCGAATCCCTTTCGACATTGCTTATCGAATTTTATTCTAAAACAATATTACAAATTTACCATTTACTTAAAAAAATTACTTTGGTATTAACCATGAGCTCATATTTTGGATAAAGTGTTGTTGAATTATGGTAAGGTATTTGTTGATTTATATTTTGTTGTTAAAAAATTATTTCAGTAATTGTTTTAGGTATATATATATTTTTTTACAATCTAGATTTAAAGATTTAATTTTTTGGACTCCCACCGTGATTTTTTGGACTTTAAATTAATTGAATTATAATAATTCAAGAAACAAAATAGGTTACAAATCATTCATTTTTTTAAATAAAATTTTTAATTAAATATAATAAAATAATAAAATTTCTTAATTAATTAATATTTCAAATTATCCAAAACTAATTATATATATTGGGTTTTGAATTTGTACAATTTATTTAATACATAATCAAATTTAACAATGCATAAGGGTAAAGTAGTCATTTGACAGTTTTTTCCCTTATTCTCCACCCTTATCCCCTCATTTCATAAAATATCTAAACCAAGTCAAAATTTATCCCCCTGTTTAATTCTTCATCCAAATTATTTATTTTTTTAACCCCTTCTATAAATATCAAATTACTGTGGGACAACCTTCTAAAAATAATACTTTTTTTATCTTATTCTCCTTTATAACTTATCCCCTGAAAATAATCATACATCCAATCGGGACCTAAGATTCTAACGGTTGGGGAACATAAAGAGGAAGAAGGAAAATTATCCAATGATTCTCGCCTCAAAATGTCATACGAACTCATGCATCTATTCGGTATACATATGAAGAATAAAGAATACTCTAAATATGTTATTAACTAAAAATTATTTTTTATTAAAATTTGACAGATTATTACAGATGTTGCAATGGAATAAGATATTTTTTATTGTTTAGTTCCCCAACTACAGAAAACCGAGTGTAAGGCCCATTGTAAAAGATACAAAGATATGAATAGAATCATGTATAACACACATTTACCAACCAGAAGGAAGGAAATGTAAATGATTAAAATTTGTGAATTTTGACTTACTTTTTTGTGAAGAAGACTGTGAATGAATTTTAAAATGATTTGTACCAAATTAGCAATAGTCTGTTCTGTACCGGTCTTCTAGCGGTACCGGTCCACTATTGTACTGTTTTAATCACAGTTTTAATTTGTTTCGGTTTCTTCCAGTCTATTTCGTCTGCTATTCTATTAACAAAAATAGTACACGGTATCTATTTCGTCTGCTATTCTATTAACAAAAATAACAAAAATAGTAGACGGTATCTATTTCGTCTGCTATTCTATTAACAAAAATAGTACACGGTACGAAATTAATAACTGTATTTGGGTTGTAAGCATCAATCAATATTGATGAATTCATGAGTTGTCACTGTCAAACGGATGGAAGTAGACAAAAGGGGCGCAAACTTTCAGATGAAAATGAGTAGTTGTTTAATTAATAGCAAAACTGTTTGGCAAGTGGTAACGTGAGATGTGAGGAAGTTACTTGAACAATAGTGTTTTACCATTTTACCCTGACATGTAATAATATATTCAAAAAATATTAATAATTTTTTAGAAATATACAAAAAAAATTGGGATATACTATTTTTGTCCCCTCCTTTAATTTGCTAGATAACATGCAAAATTTAAAAACTAGTAAATGTGTGTTGTTGTCTTTTTCTCTATGTTAAAGGTCAAACAAATAAATAATACTCCCTCCGTCCCAATTTGTTTGTCCATTCTCGAAATTTCAACTTATTTAGGAAACACAATCATTACTTTTAAAAAATTTTACTTTTCAAGAATACCCTTAACTTTTTTAACATTAAATGAGAGTTTACGTTTTCCAAAGCATGGTTTTTTTAAAAAGGAAGGGCATTAGAGAAATTTTGACAAGTCAATTTTAAAATTAGACAAACAATTTGGGACATCTAAAAGTCAAAAAGTGGACAAACAAACCGGAACGGAGGTAGTACCCAATAACAATCACCATCTAATATTTTTTAAATTTTTTTATCCAAAAAAAATATTTTTTTAATCCGTTGATGAGGATTGTTGAAGATGAAAATTATTTTTTTGAACGTCTCTTTTTTTAGCGTTGATCCCTTATGAAATGTAGGAGCGTTTTTATTAGCGGTCAAAAAATGGTTCATTGTATATAACCTCGGATATGGATGTTCTACTTGTTATATTCAGGGTTTGTTTAGTTCTTCGGACTCCGAATAACATATCTTGGGTATTAATTTATCAGCCTAGAGGAGGATAAAAAAATTTCACCACTCCACCTATCAATATTTTATCCCCTTTTATCTATGTCTTTTATTTACGAAAATGTCATTATTAATTATGAGAATATCATTACCTACTCATATCAACCATACGATATAAAAAATACTCAAACAAACCCTTTATAATGATTCATCCACCTATAATAAATTATGTCTTCTAGTATATATTATTTCTAAAAAAATTTAATCACTAACAAACAAGTCGTAAATATCACAAAAAATTGAGATAGTCATATATATGTGGAGCCGAAACATTTCCACTTGTATGAAAATGTTGAATTGATATGCACCTCATCATCAAACTAAGTGACGTACCAATTAGAATATTCTCAAATATTAATTCAAATTCTCATTAATGTAATGATATTGTAATATTCGTTACTCTTTCAACTCCAAAGAATATGACTATGCGAAAATGTTGACTTCTCTAAAATGTCATACATTTCTACAATTTGACAATTTAGGCCAAACCTATGAGGTTCTACAAAAGATCTCAAAAGTTTTCAATTTCCAAACAATAATACTCGGGACACATACTCACTACTAGAATAATAGATAACAATCACAGTTAAAAACTGTGGTCGTTATCTTTTAATCACGGTTTTGAAAGCGTGGTTGATGGAGGTGTGATTAAAAGTCTCGAGATTTAATCACCGTGTTTGACCGTAATGAAAAGTCGATTTACGCGTAATTAAATATTAGTAAAGAGCACGCTTTCAACAAAAACTGTGATTAAAAGTTATAAAAGATCACGCTTTCAATACAAACTGTGGTTAAAAGTCATCAAAGACCACGCGTTTAACCAAAACTGTGATTAAAAGATATAAAAGACCACGCTTTTAATCCAAAACCGTGATCTTTAAGTTGTAAAAGACCACGCTTTTAATCCAAAACCGTGATCTTTAAGTTGTAAAAGACCACACTTTTAATCCAAAACCGTGATCTTTAATGTGTAAATAACTACACTTTTAATTAAAAACCGTGATTAAATCTCAAATACAACAATATATATATATATATATATATATATATACCAATTAATATTAATTAATTGTATAATGCATTAATCAGAATATGAAATTATAAAAAACAATTAATCAAACAAGAATATTAACAAAAATATGAGAAAGAAAATATTTCATTAACTCATAAATTTGTCAAAAAATGTTACAATAAAAAAATCTAAAAAATCTATTATCATGCATATTATACATAAAAGCTAACTTATCAAGTTGTTATAAGTTTCTAACACCGAACTAAAAAATCAAAAAACTAAATTGATTGTTGCACTGACACGATCCGATCATAGATTTGCGACGGGAACAAAATCAGCTGCAATTTTTTTTCTTTTGCTAATGTCGTCATTTTCCGCCACCCAAAGAAAAATCTGCAACCATTCCAGAAGAGAGGTTAGTTTAAGTTTAAAAAAAAAACCCAGGAAAGAATCTTGGCATTTGATTTCCACATTATTCGTATTCTAGAGATCCTGTTATCCCAAGTTCTTTTATTTCATTAAAATCCCCTTTCCACTACTGTTTTTCCCTCTGTGTCCAGTACAATTTTAAGCCATTTGCGCAGTTTTGTTTTGTTGATTTTTTAATGGTCCTCTTTTTTTCTTAGAGAGAGAGAGAGAGAGGAAGTTGGAGGGAGGGGCGAATAAAGATTTCATTATCCACCAGGATACCACAAAAGGGGAAAAATCAATAGTTGAATATGCCTCCAATTTGTTCTATTGTAGAAGGTACATACCTCATTAGGCAGACCCCACAATCTGCGGAGATAAAAATCAGAGTCAGATTCAATGATGCCTGGGGCAAGCATCTCAGCTCCTCGAGGATTTGTTGCTGCCCAAATCTGCATTATAATCACAAGGTTACAAAATCCTAAAATTGAAAATCAAGAACTTACATGAGTACATGAGTACCACAAATCTATAAAAAAAAAAATTACTAAAGCAGAAAAAGTCACTGCTAACTGAGATTAGTATGATGTAATCAATCTGAGAAGAATGGAAGATTTGTAATCATGGAAAACAAAAAGCAGGGAACAGACTGGAAAGTAAAAGGTCAAAAAACATTTTCATCTCAACTCAACTAAACAAATCCTTCCCCTATCAATCAGTATGTTACTTATGAAGGGTGTCGAGCACAGAGTTGAAGTTTATGACAGATATCTAATGGTTATGTGGTGCCCATGATAGAACTAGTCCCTAGCTCGAGATACAACAGAAATTCTGGAGCAACAATAGGAAGGCCACTCTTCTTATGAAGAGAAGTCAATGTCCTCATTCCCGAAATTGAAAAACATGGGCAAGCATTACTGACCATAGCCAGACTCGGGCCCATTGGCACCTATTTGACTAAGCACTGGTCATGCAATACCAAATCAATATAACTCCATCTGTTTCATTCTCAAAAGCTGAAGAAAAACATGTGCAAGTAAAAGCAGTAGTATTCTTAAAGAAACTCTGTAATAACACCCACTATGCAAGTACAACTCAAGCATATATATGAGCAAACTGTATTACAAAATGGACTCAGCATAGTAATAACCATTTGACCAACAAAACCATTTGTCGGCAGCAGGTGCCGCGCTCGCGACAACAGCAGCAGCCACTTGCAGCAACAGCCATAGCCGCGCTCGAAGTAGCAGCCACAGCTGCGCTCACACCAGCAACAACACACAGTAGCAGCAACTAAATTCAATTCAATTCAATTCATCTCGTTACCGGATTACAATAAAAATCCATCATCAATCAACAATTCAACAATTAAAAATCCAATTGAAATGGAACACCATCAGGTTAGTCCAAAATTGACTAACTAGGCACACTTAGGGCTACGAAAATTCATCTTTAATTATTAAATGATTCTCTCAGTGAAGTTTCGGTTCAATGATTGTTATCACGTAACTGTTTTTCTAAAACAAGTTTTACCATTCAATTATGCCTGCGGAGGACTATAGCCTAATAGGCAAACACTGATAAGCTAAATTAATCATTTAATTGCATGCGGATAATCTTAATTATCATTCCTTAAGTGGTTGGCATGGAGTTAGGTAAAGTAGTATAAATTCTTCTAAATATAATATCATGAATCTAGTGATAGAAAGAGTTAATTACGATATCCCCAATGTGTGTATGGTCAAGTGAGGTCCACTTATTTGAAAAGAGGCTTAGAGTATTCTTTTTTGTAATTTGTCCTACTTTCTATGCTAATTTGTGTCGCTCTTTCTTTGCTGAACACGGTAAAACAAAAAAAAAACTACACTAGTAACCTGAATGATATAAGGCACTCTTTGAGTCTATTAGGAATGATAAAACATCTTCGCCCTATCATGCATTATTTTCTATTAGGAATGATATCCAAAACTACAGTAGTACCCTGAATGATCATCTGTAGAAGAAATTCGCTTATGGAAGAAGCATTATAAATCCCTCACCCTTGGCGTCTAATCATTGCAAGTCATGTACTGTTAGGAAAAGAAACAGAGACTTCAAGTTTTGTTTTATTGATATAAGGCACTCTTTGAGTCTTCGCTAGCATTTCGTTTCATTTTCCATGTTTCTCCATTAGATTAGTTAATCAGTAGTCAGTTGCCTATAAAAAAGAAACTCAGTACTCAGTTAAACTATTTGCCAGAATTACCCAGGTCACTTCAAATAAAACCTTGGAGTTAACAATAGAATAAATAATGGATCATGACATCAGCAGTAGCAGAAACAAATACAAGGATACATGCATTCTTACCCAAGAATTGACTCAATTTCTAATCTTTATCTTGTCCCTCAGAATCAATTCCAAAATCCAGATATCTTTCAACTGACTATCAAGGGTAGAATTTATACAGGATCTCCAATGTCTGATGATCATGCTGAAGAAAGAATTCAGTAGTAGAAAGAACAATTTTTTCTGCATCTTCTTATATTGTAATGAAGAATCTAGGCTCTAATTCTATCCATTAGGAACAAATTTCCAGAGTTTGGCAGAAAAAGGTGAACTTTGCTTAGTCACTTTATAAAGGCATACGAAGCATCAGTGCTTCATGGGCAATATGGAATCTTGTTAATCTACAGATGGTCCTGACAAATGGATTTATAACTCAATATCCACCATGGGTTGGCAGTGGCATCTTCCTTTAAAAATAAAAAAATAAAACTCAAATGTAAATGCCATAAATGTGGATACATCTCAATTGTGCAGAATGAGTACTCCAGTGGGTGCGTCCTGGACTACTAGGAAAATCGTTAAACTTAGACAAGTGGTTCAGCAAGATTATTTGTGCGATATGCCTTCACCAATTAGTGCATCAAATAGCCAAATAGAAACATTAAACACTGAATAGACTAACAGTAAACCTAGATTCTGAGAACTATAAGTACTGAACCATACCAAAAGCAGGGCAATCGGAGAGGAGCATGGCGGGCGGTGGCAAGGCTGTGAAATAGTCGAAGGTAGGCACGGCGGATGGCAGAAATTGAGGCCTGAGGCAGTAAGGCCCTGAGAAAACCCTAACGAGAGTCGAGATGACTAATTTCGTCGGCGCGCGGTGGAGGTCAGTCAAGCTTCCTTGGAGTGGGAAGAGTGCGCGCGAGTGGCTACCGGCGAATGGCAATGTCGCCTGTCGACGGATCGAGGTGGCAACCGGCGACAGAGTGAGAGAGGAAGAGAGAGTTAGCCGGCGACATAGAGAGAGAGAGGCTCGCGACAGAGAAAGAGCTGGAGATGGCCGGCATCTATACAACAGAGAGAGCTGATAGAGAGAGATGGCCTGCTAGGGCTTTTGTTTTGGGGGGAAATTGAAAGCTATGGGCTATATATATAAAACGACATAGTTTCTATTTCTAAGCTTTAATGTTATTTTTTAATTTTATTATAATTTTTTACACTTTTTTATTACGGTTTTAAATACACTGTGATTAAAAATAGCTATAAGTGTTTAACCACGGTTGTTAACCGAACTGTGATAAAAAAATTTACACTTTTTTATCACGATTTTATACAAACTGTGATTAAAAATGGCTACAAGAATTTAACCACGGTTGTTAACCAAACCGTGATAAAAAAATGTATACTTTTACCACGCTTACAAATAAAGCGTGATTAAAATAATTACTTATAATCACAGTTCTATTAAAAGTGTAGTTAAAACGTAATAATTAGCATGGTTTCATTAAAAAGTGTGATCAAAAAGTCATTTCTTATTTTTTTATCACGCTTTTACAAAAAGCGTGATCTTTTCAATTTTTTAAGCGTGGTCTTTATCCATTATTCTAGTAGTGACTGTGGATGCAGAACGAATTTATCATGAACTAAAGAACATCGCATGTCAGAAAGAAAATAAATTTCTTGTTTAGAGTATATAACATTAATCGGGAATTATAAAGCATAATTATATGACACTTAGAACTTTATAATTAAATTAGTCCCATATAAAACTTGTTAATAATTGAGAGCATTATTTAGTTTCCCAATATACAAATGAGAGTTCAATGCAAACAGGACAAAATATTATACCAAGTGATCACAGCCATCGATCTTGTAGAAAAATATTATACCAAAGTGAGATGCATTTAAATATTCTTGAAGTAGAATTTGGAAACGAAATAGAAAACCTAGGGCGGCTTATTATTTTTATATTATACATCACGTGTTTGAAAGTGAGAAACTCAGGATTTTTGTCCTCATTTGTTAGACATTTGAATGTAGGGTTTGCAAGTAGGGAGTCAGTAGGGGCTGTCGCTCCTACAAGAAAATTTTTTTCCATTATTGTATAAAAATATATATATATATTCTATGAAGTATATAGGTTCGCTCTTGTTAAATATTTGGGTATGTAATTTTTTTTATCTCAAATACATATTCGCCCCTGCGTAGTGAAATTTCTGACTCTGTCCCTATTTGCAAGTGCGTTGTTTTAAAGAACATGATAGAGATTATGGAACGAAAACCTTTATTTACGGACAATATATTCTTAAGGTGTGTTTGGTTGAGTGTTTCTAAAACAAATTTAGAATAATATTTGTGAACTATGTTTGAGAAAAAAATTTCCAAACATTGTTTCGTTTATTTGTTAATCATTGATTACCATTACATCATTATATTTATCAATGATTAATGCATTAAATAGTCACATTTGATCTCCTTTTGATCATATCCGGCACCGTTTATTTGATTCCTTTTTGGTCATTTTTCTAAATTTTATTTTTAAAAAATTTAAAAATTAACTTTTGAGTTAAAAAATATATTCGAGATTAATTGCGAATTCGAAACTTTAAAATAAAAATTTTTGTTAACAGAATATGTGCACAAAGTACACAAAAAGAAATTTTGTGTTAAACACAATCCTTATTTTCCAAGAAAATGAGAGAGAGAGAGAGCGCTTTAGAAATACTAAAAAAAAAATAAAAATTAACTCTCAATTTTTTTATAAAATACTTATACCAAACAACATCCAAAAATATTTTTTTTTCAAAAATACTCAACCAAACATAGCCTTAGAAAGCATTAAGTAGTACCACGTATTCGCAAGTAAGAAACTCATATCAACCGTATATTATTATTATTTTTATTTTTTATATATTCATTTTTTATTTACAGAAATATTATTATTTATTACAAGAATATCATCACCTACTCATATCAACCGTATGATAAAAAAAATATTCAAACAAACCCTTTATAACGATTCATCCACCTATAATAAATTATGTCTTCTAGTATATCTTTCCTCTTATTATATCCACCATATTATTTTAAAAATTTTGATTGCCAATAAATGGGCCGTAGATGTCAAAAAAAAAATTGAGATAGTCATATATATGTGGACCCGAAACAATAATACTCGGGACATATATTGTGGATGTAGAATTTATCATGAATAAAGAACATCGCATGTCAGAAAAAAAATAAATTTCTTGTTTAGAGTATATATATAACATCTAATCGGGAATTATAAAGCATAATTATATGACACTTGGAACTTTATAATTAAATTAGTCGCATATAAAACTTGTTAACATGTCCTTGTAATTGAGAGTATTATTTAGATTCCCAATATAAAAATGAGAGTTCAATGCAAACAGGACAAAATATTATACCAAAGTGACATCCATCGATCTTATAGAAAAATATTATACCAAAGTGAGATGCATTTTAATATTCTTGAAGTAGAATTTGGAAACGAAACAGAAAACCTAGGGCATATTATTTTTATAGTATCACGTGTTTGAAAGTAAGAAACTCTAGGACTTTTGTCCTCATTTGTTGACATTTGAATGTAGGGTTTGCAAGTAGGGAATCAGTAGGGGGGTCGCCCCTACAAGAAAAAAAATCTCTATTATTGTATAAATATATATATATATATATATATATATATATATATATATATATTCTATGAAGTATATAGGTTCGCTCTGGTTAAATATTTGGGTATGTAATTTTTGTTATCTCGAATACATATTCGCCCCTACATAGTAAAATTTCTGACTCTGTTCCTATTTGCAAATGCCTTGTTTTAAAGAACATGATAGAGATTAAGGAACGAAAACCTTTGTTTACGGATAATATATTCTTAAAGTGTGTTTGATTGAGTGTTTCTAAAAAAAAAAATAGAGTAATATTTGTGAACTATGTTTGAGAAAAAAGTTCCCAAACATTGTTTGATTTATTTGTCAATCATTGATTACCATTACATCATTATATTTTTCAATAATTAATGCATTAAATAGCCAAATTTGATCTCCTTTTGATCATATTCGACACCGTTTATTTGATCTCTTTTTGGTCTGTTTCTAAATTTTATTTTTAAAAAATTAACTGTTGACTTAAAAAAATATTTCGAGATTAATTGCGAATTCGAAAGTTTAAAATAAAAATATTTGTTAACAGAATATGTGCACAAAGTACACAAAAAGAAATTTTGTGTTAAACACAATATTTATTTTCCAAGAAAATGAGAGAGAGAGAGAGAGAGAGAGAGAGAGAGAGCCTTAGAAATGCTAAAAAAAAAATTAACTCTCAATTTTTTTATAAAATACTTATACCAAACAACATCCCAAAATATTTTTTTTCAAAAATACTCAACCAAACATAGCCTTAGAAAGCATTAAGTAGTACCACGTATTCGCAAGTAAGAAACTCTAGGATTTTTGTCCTCATTTGTTGACCCATGAATTTAGGGGTTGCAAGTACCTCGTTTGAAGTACATGAAGAGGTACCGTAAAGGAAACAAAACCTTTATAATACGTTCTTAGAAATTACTAAATACTGGATTGGAACATTAATTCACTCCTTGATTTGAGAGGAATAGCATTTTGGAGGTGAGTTTAGTGCGTGGCTATAAATAGGGTATTTTGGTGTCATTTAAAGGCCAAACGACTTTCTCGTAACATCTCATGAATGTAGAAAATTGATACTCATATTTGTGGGAATGAGATATTCACGCATCTACGAAAATGCTGAATAGATATGCATGTTATTATCAAACCGTGAGAAGTGAATAAATTCCGTAGTCAACCAGAAGATATTCAAAGACCAGCGAATCACATCATCTTTGACAACAATCGCATCGGATAAATATCGTTTTAGACCGAAGACCTCCATGGATGACGCCTATACTGGGAGCCGACCATCTCGGGTTGACCAACTTTCTAATACCAGATCTTGGATCACGTCACCTCAGACTATATGACACCTTGGTCGTCTCTGTCGACCGAGACAGAAAGACACGCTAATAAATCCTATGATGTGTCAAACCAGTCCACAATTGAGGATGGCGAATTCATAAAATGCACTAGAGTATATTCATCAAGACACTCAGTTGATTCTTATAAATAGGAGCAAAGGTCCACTAGCAAAGGGATCGATCACTTGAAAAACTTATGTCATGTTGATTATTGAGGTATTCCTAGCCATTTTCATGTATCAAACTATTATAAGCAGCACTTCATATACCTAATTTTTTACAAAAGTTTTGCTCGACAGAACTTCTATTAGACAACATTCCTCCTTCAGCTACTAACTTAGCTATCGGAGGGTATTTTGACCAGCAATCGGGGTATCTCTGACTAGTTATTTTTTTTGCAGAGAATATCTTAGCAGAACGCCTTTTAAGCACTTTCAGATCGACACTCTTTCAACTGCAGAAGAACTTGTAGGGGAGTTTTCATAAATTAACACCCCATTCAAACTAAGACATTCTGACATTGTGAGACGTTTAAAAAAAATTAAAAAGAGACAAAGTTGAGATCTTCCTTATTCATGGAGTGCATTCTCAATTATGGCTCATTGACAGACAAAGGACTACAAATCGAATTCCAAAACTGATGCTACAATGGGCTAAAAAGTGTTTCAAACCCTCCTTTTTTAAGAATAGAATCTATCAACTATTCTATCAAGTTCTCATTATATTGATATTAATATTCTCAATTCACTGAGTGTGGAGTTTGAAATTCGAGTTAAACTTGTCAGTCGAGCTCCGTGAACCCTTTTAGTTAGATCTGTAAAATACTTAACATTAAATTAGTGCCGATCGGGGTTGAGTCTTCGATGAGCACTCCGACGATCAAGTTAGCTTTTTGGAAGAGTGAAAATAACTTGAAAGTATAAGAATTAGCGCCAGCATGTGTACCTGAAACAGTAATGCCCTTGGACTATTTATAGAGTAAGAACTCAACTGCCTGTTTGAGGCTTCGTCCTAGAATATAGCACCATGGTCCGGGGATCACAGTGGTAATCACGTGTCCCACATCCATGCAAATCGGAGGACACGTCTGCATGTCTGATTTCCCCACGTCTATTCTTGCAACTACTCGGAACATGGGGAGTGCACCTCCACATAGCCATGCCGAGAGTAGACCTTTCGGTAACACGGTCGGAGGTCGAGAATTGAAGAACCCTCCATCGAAGATGGATGCTCATCCGTGTAAGCGGTGGCCGAGAGACAATGTCGAGGATCACTTGGGTCATCTCAGATGATAAACTGAGAATAAATAACCTGGTTCTTGGGCCTAGCCCAACTCAAGCCCAGCACAAATGGGCCGAGGAAGATAGTGGGCCTTCGGCGCACTATTGCGCAAATCTGGCCCACTACATTGAGCTTGAATGAATTTCCCTATATCAAAATGTAAAGATATCAAAGTTTAATTAATATATTTAAAAACCATAATATATTACACCTTAGGCCAAGTTCCACAAACAATTTCAAAAATATCATTTAAAAACAATTTCAACGTATGGAGACAGATGAATGGAAAAATACCCAATGAAATAAAGAACATCACATGTTAGAGAAAACTTGAATAATTTTCTTGTTTAGAGAAATATCACATCTAACTCTAGAATTGAAACTTTTATAGTATCATACGACACTGAGAATTTTATAAGTTATCCGTATAAATTAATGTAAAACTTCTTTACATCATATTGTAACTAAAAGTATTCAGCTTCCCAATATAAAAATGGGAGTGTATGTAAACACGACAAAATGCTAGTTTTAAAAACAAAAATAAAAAACTTGTCGTTGAGAATAAGGACTGAAAATGAAATATGCTGGGCATTGAATACTAAATTGTCACGCAACTTATAGCAAAATTAAAATATTCTTCAAGGAGAAAATGGAAACAAAATAGAGACTATATAGGGGTGTTTGCAGCTAAAAAACTATAGGATTTTTTGTCCTTATTTGTTGACATATGATTGTAACAGTTTGCAGGTGCCTCTTTATTATCACTTTCTTTTTGTTTATTTTTTCTCAAATTTGTGTCAATTTTTTTGAATTAATAATTCTTCTTGACCCAAAAAAATTATTTTTTACTATATTTAGTATCATTAGTGTAGTCTTTTCTAATTTTCTTTTCATATTTTTATATTTTTTCAATTAGCTACAGCGGATCGTTAGTAGGGTGCTATAGGCCGATCTTTATATGTTTTGGCCATGTCTGTTTCCGCTCCGAAGAGAAAGATTTGGATCTTTCAATCTTATGTCGTGAGGGATGTGTTCAAAAAGCCAGATCTTCAATGAATTCTATTCCAACCGAAATAGAGTTGTTGTACTGAATTAAAGAAGTGAGGCTCGACCAAAGAAAGAGAAAGCAAACCGGATCTAGATCAAGATTTCCATTACGTCGTACGAGACCAATAAAAACACAAAAAACAAAAACAAAAAGTTATACAAAAATTATAAAATATCAAAAAATACCCACTGTCCTTGACAAAACCTACCCACATGGCATAACCAATGTGGAAAAACTTACAAAACTTCCATACCAGCAATGGAATTGTAGCAGTAATACATCACCAAACAAACAATATACTTGATCAACTAAATCTTATTCAATATCAACTGCAGTATACATAAATAAATCAGTTCATGGTCAAGCCAGTTCTAACTATAGCCGCGCGTCTCAATCGAATTTAACTGTGCATACATGCCAAAATCAACTGCAGTCGGATATAAACAATCTCAATCAATTACAAGGAATGTAGTTTCCCTTATTTTCTTTTCTGTTCGCCTTTTGGCGCATGGGAGTGCTGTTAAAGCCTCGAACAAATTGCAGACATTCAGCTATACATAATCAATCGGAAAATGGAACACAAAACTAGATGCTATCACAGACTCTATAAAATGCTATCATGTCCAGATTATCAGCAGCTACACCTGGGCATCCATGTTGAACAACAGATGCTGAGTCCAAAAAAAACCTACACCCTTCCAAAACCAGTGAGGACTTGTACAATGGGAAAAGAACCCTTTCTTTCTCCGATATATATTCTTTCGGCATTATATACAAACTCTATACCTGAATCCAGCAAACAGATAAGAAAGAGCATATTCTGTTAGAAACTGCAAGACTAGAAACAGTTTCTAAGATATCTTTGGCAATTAAAAATAAGTCTCAAAGTATTTTGACCAACCTTCTGCTGAGTGAAAGTAAATGATTCACAAAAAGAACTTCTGTAAAGAAATCTCATATAGAATGAAGTTGCATTTTTGTGTTCCTTTTCAATTCTAACCAAAACCACCACCACCGTGAATCCAGGTCACATCTAAACCATGTTACTGCCACATCATTCATATGGGTTTTTTGCATAAAGATTCGATTCCGAATCATTTCCCATTAAGGGTTCAAATTCAGGGATGTGCAATTCAAAAGGGAAGAGTCTTACAAGCTTCTTTTTTATGTCAAAGAAAATTGTCCGCTAATCTCTGTCAAGAACAACATGTGAAGCAAGAAAACCATTTGGTCTGAGGAATAGGTGGTTCATGAGCCGTGGGCTGTGGCTGCGGCTGCGGTTGCGGTTGCGGTTGCTGTGGCTGTGCTGCAGTTTGTCGTTGAGAGTGCTCTGGGCCTACCCTGGGTGAAACACTACTACTTGATGAACCCGATTTCCCAACGTCCCCTGTCAATCTGCAATTTTAGAGGTTTTTCAAATGTTCTGGCCAATTTTCACGAAAGAAATACAATTCTGCTATATTCATTTACCCAAAAAAAACAATTATAGGTAAACAGTTGAAAATCTCATGGGAATGAACTAAATGGAATACGAATTGGAGGCAATTTGAGAAACCCAACTCTTTCCTCCGTTCAAACCAATTCTCTTAGCTTAATCGAACCCAAACTCTGTAATAACCTTAATTTTTAATTATTATTAATGAAATTTTCAAAGAATGAGATATTCGAGGTTATAAAGGTATACATTGGGGTTCCCATTCAAGTACGAAATCATGTTATAACATAAGTGGTTTGACCCTAGGGATGGCAACAATACAGATCAGGGACGGATTTGATTATCCCCATCCCCATATCCTTTATCCACCTGCTTTACAAATCTCAACATTTCCAATTATAAATGGGATACAAAAACGAATTTAGAAAATAGCCTGTTGCAATCGCTGCTTTTCATAACCTGTTAAAAAACAGATTTTAGTTTCTTTGGTACTAGAAGGGTCACTTTGATTATGGTTAGACCTAAGTTTACAGGACTTTGGTTGAACATCAGTTTACCGCATATGTAATCCCAGTAACACTATGGATAAGTGTATTTTTTCCCCTTTTCTAGATGTTCTGGAATCATATGCTTTGATCTTCTGAGAGTACCTGTAATGCTATGTTTTGGAATCATGTGTTCTATCGAATCAAAGGATACAAATATAGGAAATAAAATGCTTTAGATGAATAGATGTACATCCAACCAAATGATTGAGGACTTGGAAAGCAACTTACCAAATGATTGAAGATATGCTTAGAGTGTGAAAGATTTTCGTGGGGTCCAATTGAAAAAAAGATTATGGCTAAAACCGAAGTTTAGGATGAATATGCCTTGGTAAGTCATAAACTATTTGTATAAATTGTTTGCAAATTAGTTTCTAACCATTCAATACTAAAAGGCTAAAATTTATTTTTCTGCAATCACTTGGGTCGCTCCACAAGTTCTGAACATAAGACACAAGCAATTTGAGTATTACAACAGATGACACTTTTGCTTTGGACCGTGACTTATCAGTGGACATACTGAAAGAACTTTTCACCTATTTCTGTGCATGACCATTGGTTAAGTGACCAAATCTCACCTTCAGTTTGCTGACTAATGTGGTCCACTGATCTAGTTTTGGCTATTTTTATTTGTGCTATGCATTTTATGTTATTTGGATTGCATTGTAAAAGTGCTTTTATTTGAGTTTCATATTTTTGGTGTTCACATCTAGGAAAACAGAGAACTACACTCACACTGTCAACAAAACCATGTCCTGTTATTTGTGATTCGTGAAACTTATTTAGATGTATCTTGTTGTCTTTTGAAAACAAAAAAATTGAATTCATTTGATCATTTTTGTCTCCACATAATTTGTTAAAAAAAGTTATTAATCACGTATTTATTCTAATTGTAATGAATGTCATCCATTTAATTAAATTTTAATAATTCAAGAAATAAATTAAAATATGAATTGTTTTAAAAAATATATGTTATTTAATTAAATATAATAACATAATAAAATTCTGAATTAATTAATTTATAGTTCAAATTATCCAAATTTAATTATATACATTGGATAATTTCTCATGTTTAATTTTTCATCCAAACTATCTATTTTTTTATCTCATTCTATAAATTTGGATCATCCCTCTAAAAATAATATTTCTTTTTATCTTATCCCCTCAATAACTTATCCGTTGAAAATAATCTTTTATCTAATTGGCCCCCTAACGTAAAATTGTAAATACTTGGATCTACAAAGGATTAAAAAGCAAAACAAAATCTATTTAATAATTATATTAGAACAGATCGAGGAACAAAGCGGAGGTACTCGGACCCACCTCCGATCCGTTTCCCATTTTGTTTTCCACATCCAACCCGATCTTCAAAAAAAATTTCAAACCTCCAATTCAAACGGAATGAATCAAATCGGATCGAACGAAATTGACATCTCTGTTTGACCCCAATGATACCTAGAAGTAGCTGACCCAAACATGTGTTTGCCAAATTATCGATCGGCCGGTACAACAAGTGGCTGATCGATCGGGCCGGACTAATCGTTTGGGGAAGCAACTGGGCTACCATCCGACCTTTGTACAAGACGTTGCAGAGTTCTAATTTTGATTGTACCCACCATGGTTGATCTTTTAAACTCCAGGTATACATCTAACAGTCTAAGGGCTGATTTGGCCAAACTAGATTAATTGGATTATCTAGATTATATGGGGTTTTAATCCAGTTCATTTGGGCTAAATTATTTACTCAAATAATCTGGATTAATTTAGCTCCAAACACAACATAACCAACATATCCACAAATAATTTAGTCCAAACACTTTGAGCTAAATTATTCCGTCCGGCACCCAACATAATTCAACAATCCAATAATCCCATAATCTAGTTACGCCAAATGGACCCTAATATCTAACATCATGACCTAATCTAACTAACTTGGAAGTTTAAAAACGAATTTTAACCGTAAAGATGGAAGAACCATACTAAATTGATATTTCCAACAATATCCTTAAACGTTCACATTGAGAGTCTCGTAGCATCCCACTCAATTTATACCTCTAGTTACTTCATAGCCTACTCAAACTTGATTTGGCAAAACTTTTTTTTTTATGATCTTTATTTAGAAGATTTTGTACTTTTTTGGTTTTGCTTCAAAAAATTTTGAATTATTAATTTATCTCGACGAAATATTTTAATAAAAAAATACTAAATAATTTAGAATTTAGAAAGACAAAAATAATTCAAAGATATTTGTTTTTAAATTGTTTTCTTCTTTAGCAAATTTTTTAACTGTTAGGATATAATTTTTTATTTTTTTAAATTTCTTTCATCAAGACAAATTAATACGTAATTCACAAAAACTAAAAGTCTACCCGGTAAAGCGACTGCAAAATATACGAGAGATTGAATTGCCAAAAACATAGTTAAAAAAAGGTGATATACGATCGATTAGAATTTATCTTAGCTTGAATTAAAAACAAGGGAAAACATAATAATAATAATAATGCAGCTCAATGCCATAGCCCCAAACTCCCATGGAGTCAAGAGTCAAAGCCTCTTACCGAAACGAATACATGAAGAAGCGTCAACAAAAAGTCAAAATTACGATGAGCAAGCGATAGGAGAGAGAAGGATTTCACCTTTGAGAAATAGGAGAAGAAAAGCTCTTTGCCAACCCCGCGAAACTTCTACCTCATTTTCTCTCCAACATTTCCAATTATTCAATCTCTCATCTCCACATCCTCGTTCTCTCGCTCTCTCTCTCTTGATAAAACTTTTATATTTTCTCACCCCTCCTATGCCCTATTGCCCTCCTATCTTGGACCATTCACGGCCAACAAACACGCGTAAAACTCTTGCTCCCTTCAAAATTTATGCTCTTACCCAAAATACTTCAGTTCCATTACTGTCGGAAGCCTGTTTGTTCATCAGTTCCTGGTAATCCGGTTTCAATTTTTTGCTTACATCTTTTTCTGTGCACTTGTTTTTAACCAATTGTCTCGCGGTTTTGTGATCCATTAGAAATCTGATTCGTTGCTTTTTGTTTGTTGAACTGTTACTTAGGATTTTCAGTGAGTGGGTATAGTGTTACAAATATCGATTTTTTGTCGATGAATTAGAATCCCCTGTTTGTCTGCTGCTGCCCTAGTTCTGAATATGAGTAACTGGGTTTTGTTTTATTGAGATCATAATTGACTGGATTGGGGTTGAGTCTGGGTTCAGTTTTCTTTATTAGTATGCAATGATCTGTGCGTCTCAGACAACATGAGAGGATTCAAGATGAAGAAACTGTTAGGTTTTTAGAAAATTGAGATTATTTGATGAATTTTTTGGCAAGGGATCTCCAATCCTATTTTCGCTGCTTGTTTTGCATCTCTCGAGTCTTCTTCTTTGCTGGGTCTTGTTCAAAAAGCAATAAAATAAATTGGTTGGTGTGATTTCTAGTCCTGGTTGATACCCTTTTGTACCTCTGATTCCCTTTTCATGTTATGTCGTAGAAAGTATTTGAGATTTGCTCAAAATCAGCTCTCTTTCTTACTACCCCGTGTCGATCTTCAGACTTTGATTGGAGGATAACCGCTCTGGTCCAAGTCCTTAATCCGAGGGTTTTTGTCGAACCCATTTCTCGTTTTCCGATATCCAAATTTGCGAAAGCTGTGCTTTGTGAAATCATATTAAGGGTTGTGAGGTATATCTGTGATGACGGATTTTGCATCTCTAAGTCCAACCTATGATGGTGAAGAGCATGTGTTTGCTGCTGCTCGTCACATGGTGAAGGCGTTAGGAGCAAGTAAGAATTTGCCTGCTGAGGTGAGACGACTTGTGGTGGATCTTGACTTCCATTTGTCCACAATGACCACAACGCCCAAGAGAAATGACGATGGAACAATAGAGATGGAAGAGCAGTTGAAAATTGCTCAGGAAAAGGTCATGAGCTGGGAACCAAGCCAGTCAATATGGGCTTCAGGCCCAGAGGAAGCTGCAGATTATCTGCACGCAGTTTATGAAATCCAAAGGTTGATTGAAAGTTTGACAAGTTTGCTTTTGAATGGTGGTGGAAAACAAAAAGAACTGCATGACCGAGCCAATAGTGTTTTGCAAATGGCAATGGTACAGCTCGAGGAAGAGCTGATTCAGATTCTTTCTAAGAATATTCAGTCCTTTGAGCCTGAACATGTGTCTTTCCATTCGTGTGCTGAGGATGTTTCGTGTGATATATCAATAGATTCAACTGAGGATGATTCGTTTGAGGAAACATCGAGGAGAAATAGTAGTGGCACTGAACACGAGGATCATATGGTCAGTTTAGTCCATCCTAGTGTAATTTCTGATATCAAGTCAATTGCAAATGTCATGTTTGCTTCACATTACGATCAGGAATTTTGCCACGCTTTTGTTAACTTCTGGAAAGATGTTTTGGATGGGTATTTTGTTGATCTTGGTGTTGACAAAGTGAGCATTGAGGATTTGTTGAAAATGGAATCGAAACGGTTGTGCTGCAAGATCAAGAAATGGATCAGGGCGATGAAGTTTATCATTAGAGTTTTGGCGAGTGAGAAATGCCTTTTTGACCAAGTGTTGGGAGAATTTGGATCTACTTACAAAACTTGTTTCATTGAGGCTTGTAAGGATTCAATGTTGTGCCTCATGAATTTTGGTGTAGCCGTGGTAATTGGTCCCCTGGAGCCTGACAAGCTATTTAGTTTACTCAACATGTATGAGGTCCTATCGAATCTCATCCTGGATATAGATTCTCTGTTCTCAGAAGATGCCGGTTCATTCCTTAGGACCGAGTTCCACCAGCTTCTGATAAGATTGGGTGGTACTGCGAAGGCAACGTTTTTGGAATTTGAACATGTAGTTGCTTCGTACCCATCGACAACTCCTTTTCCTGCAGGTGGGGTTCACCACCTCACCAGATATGTCATGAATTACATCTACACAGTTGTTGAGTATTCTGAAACGCTAAATATGCTTCTTAGGGTACAAAGTGAGGAGGATACGGTTTTAACTGGTCAAAGTATATCTTTGGAGATTTTTTGTCCACTGGCTTTCCATCTACGGTTACTGACTTCCAATTTGGAAACCAATGTTGATAAGAAATCCAGGTTATATAGGGATGCCTCTTTGAAGCACATTTTCATGATGAACAACATCCATTATATGGTCCGAAAGGTTAGGGGATCCAAACTTGAGGAATTCTACGGAATTGAGTGGATAAAGGAATACACTGTGAAATTTCAGCAGCATGAAACAAGTTACGAGAGAGTGACTTGGAGTCCGGTCCTTTCTCTACTTAGGGACAATGGAAACAAATCGAAACCATTGCTCAAGGACAGGTTGAGAGGCTTCAATATTGCTTTTGAGGAGGTATATAAAAGCCAAACAAAATGGTCCATCCCTGATCCTGAGCTTCGGAAAGACTTGCGAATTTCAACCTCACAGAAAGTAATCCAAGCTTACCGGACCTTCACCGGTACAAAATCCGGAATCATTGACGATAAGTACATCAAGTACACTGCTGATGAACTGGAGAATCATATCTTGGATCTTTTTCAAGGGCCACCCACTTCGTTGCAGAATACCCGAAAGAGATGACATTTTTAAGGGTACCAACTACAATTCTTCCTTGCTTGGTACTTTTGAATTCTCAATTCTTTTTCAATTGTATGTTAACATTAGCAGTTGTGTGTTGTAAAATAATCGTAATGTTGGTAACATTCTGTGTTTCTCAGGCCAAATATGGATATTGGCTTTGGTCCTCTGTAACTTTTCTTTCCTGTAATGTTATCTTTTTCCAGCCATTCCATTTGTAATCATAGATGCAAATATTTAAGCGCCTGTTCTTCTCAGATAGGTTTGAAGTAAGATCTTTATCCTTCTATAGGTTTCGGTACTATTATCTCTTCTTCCAATCTTCTCCATGGTTTGGGATTGACTGCTTTATTGAAGATATTGAAACGGGTAATAGCTTTCTTTTTGCAATTAAGCATACGTATGAGAGTCAAGCCAAGTACGGAATTGTTCAAACTTGTTTTCAAAAACATGTTCAAGCTTGGATTGTTTATTAATTGAGCCAATCTTTAACAAGCTTTTGATCAAGTCGATTATGAGCCGAGTTCTGAGTAACTCGGTTCTTTTAAAAGTGATTTTGCAAGTAAGGATTGAAAAAATAACAAGGCTGAGAGTAAGTGATAAGTATATTTCAAACGAGCATTTAACGAGTCAAGCTAGAATAGCATTGTTCATTTAATAGCTCTAATTGCTATGTTAACTTCAACCAAAGGATTGATGAAAGCACCTTTTGAGGGATGATGGCTGCAAATTCTGCAGCTGTTTGGATCCTGTTATTTTCTGCTGATGTGTTCTGAGTATGGAAAGAGCTGATCATATGACTAGTCTGCTCTTTGGACTAAACTAGTTATGACATATGTATTTGGAATGCCCCCTCAAATTTTCTGTACCGAAGCTCTCTTGTACGTGGTTTTGGTGCATTTTTTACCTTTAGATCAAGTGAAAAACAAGTTATCTATTAAATTTTCTGTAATCTAGCAGTCAGAAATGAGGTGGAAGAGGAGTACATGAAAACTCCAATACAGATGATTTAAGCACTTCAAATGGGACTTGTTCTGTGTTCTAAGTTGTTATGTGTAATCTGTAATTCTGAATTCAGCAATCATTTCATCAGTAAGAACAAATTATATTTGTCAAAAGAGTATAGGGAAGTCTAAATCAAGAGTTGGGTCTTGTGGATAAATCTTTTTTTTTTTTTTTACCGGACACTGGAGGGAAGAAGAAAGAAAGAAAGAACATAACAGAAAATTCTCCTATCAATGGCAAATACGAATACAAGCAGCTCCATGTTTTTCTTTAGCTACATAATGATTAAACTAACAAGTCCTCAGTTACGCATGCTTTCAGTATGGTGGCATGAGTTCGAGTTACAAAAACTTATCATTTCAGACAAAAATATATTAAATACGAGAATGCTTGCTTACACTCCACTTAAACTTTATACTCAAATTAGGAGTACTAAAATTTATTTTCATATGATTAAACTGCAGAACCATATATGATGATCTTTGGCTCCAGTAGCAGTACTTGTTTTTCCCCAGCTGACTTTTCTTTCTATATTTTTTCCTCCAATAATGAGGATGACGTTTGAAGGGTAAAGAAGGGGTGACAACATCTTATTTGAATGCTCTACATTCTGTACAAAATAATGAATCTCAACCGCAGAGAATGAGAGGCCATGCAATTTTTAAGTCAAACACATAATTTAATGCAAGGACAGCCTGTAAAGGTGGAGATTAGGTTTATTTGATCCCCACACGTATTATGCAGGATTTAGTCAAAACTATGTCTAGTGAGTACATGATATATAACCAAAGAATATCCGTACCTAAATGCACTTGTAATCTGAGAGTAAATTTCTAATAAGAGATTCCTCATTTTATTAAAATAAAATTTTTTTATTTTCTGATCAAATATTAATGATCTGAACCATTCAATGGGTTTAAAATATATTTTTAAGTTACCCCCAAGAAATCGGCTAAAAAATATACTCAAAAAGCTTGATCCAACAGTTTTATATAAATGCTAGCAGGAAAGTTTTATAAAAATTTAATTGGATCAAACACTACCCGATAATATTTTGAACTGATTTCGCACGGGTACTCTTAAAACATGTTTTAAACACATTGAATAGTTCGGATCATTTATATTTGATCAGAAAATGAGAGGTCATCATTTTAGCAAAATAAAGGGATCCCTTATTGGAAGCTTAATCTGTAACATAAAGCTAACAATGCCATTTCTTTTAAAGAAAATCTACACAGATTTAAGTGCACAGATTTGTACAAAGATATTTTTAAAAATATTCGATACACGTGAAGTTCACAAAATAATAGTAAGAGCCCTACATGCATCAAATGAATCCGAACACATCTGTGTTTGGATCTGTACATTTAAGTATGTGTGTGTAGACATACTCTTTTTTTCACTGTGGGTCTTTTATTTGGTGGAGCTATAAGCAACTTGAATCCTTTGAATTTTCAAAAGTCAGAGCCAGTTAGTGTCGGAGGATACTCTGATGCTCAAGTCATCCCTTTGGAGAGTAGGTGTAAAGCACATAACGAAGTGCTTAGAGTGGTTCTGTTAAAGCATACGTTTCTAGTATTTATCATATACTTTATATATACGGATTGTATTTGGGCGTTAAGTTTGCATGTGTCGGAGACATGCCTAGTGACATCACAAATGACCGTCGAGCTTAATATATATTGTAGCGAATGCCATGTCAACTTCCATGTGGCCAAGTCAAACCATGTATCGTCTACGAGAAGCACAACCGTAGTTGAGTCATCCGTATCAGGTACCACATCGGCCTAGTCTACACACTAGATGCGCACCCATAACATATGGGTTGGTTATGTGAATGTGCTTAACACTTTGGGCCATTGGTCCAACCTGGCTTGCTTGCATATTGGGCCTTGCCTAGTAACAGGACCCATACCATATGAAGATTCAGCCCACTATTATAGCCCATCAACTCCTCTTTGGCTCGACTGAGAAGGGGTTGACAAGTTTGTCGGAGCATACGGGCCGTCCGGATGGCAGAAATGTCCTCAGCTGTTGCTCTTTATGCGCAAAGGTTGCACCTTTGAGGTCATGTGCCACATGTTATCTTCTAACTGGCTTGTCATCAAATCAAAAGGATGTGTTGCGCGTGTCAACTAAGAAAGCCTAATTGAGATGTTGCTTTGCATTTAATGTATTCCACATGTCGTGTTCATTAGTTCAATCGTTAACCTTTTTGTCTTTCGCGCTGGCCTTTCAATGCCTTCCCCCTTCTATGCATGGGGGGATACCCGAGAAAAGGCTTTCACGCTTCTCTCTCCTTTAAAATTATCCTTGTCTCTTGACTCTCCTGTTGTCAGATTTGATCCAAGCCTCCTAGCCCAAGATTTGGCTTTTACTGGCACAAAAAGTTCCCAAATCGTAGCACAACGAGTCATTTCAAACTCTAAGTAGTAGATTTGAACTTGTTTCATTCTACAGTGGGTATGTTTTGAGTTTTTTGGTTGTCCCGTGACGGGTTTATCAACAGGCTTCAGGAGAAGGCCTGTCAAATTTTCAAGTTTTTTAATGATGTTCATTTGAGATGAATAGATGACACTGCAAAATAAGTTGGCTCTAATAGAGACACCAACATGCTTTTATTTGGCTATCAAACCGAGCGAATGGCGCAGAGCACTACCAATATATATCGGGTGTTTTTCGCCCACACTACTTCGAATAAAGTGTTTTGAGATTTTCTGGTATTTGTGACACCCCAGCCAAGCTGCGGTACAAACTGGGAGGCTATACGATGGACGTCCAAAAAGGTGGTCAAGAGTCCCACATCACTTCATGAATGTCAAAGTTTAGTGCTACATATAATCAATCATGATCTTACCTTGTACAAGGCCTTTTAGAAGCAGTGAACTTTTACATCCACGAAGTAATGTGGCACCCTTGACCACCTTTCTAAACATCCATCGTTCAGAAATGGGCGGCTAACTAGAAAGTCCATTGAGTTTAGGCAACCAAAGCGAACAACATTGTACATGGCAAGTGTGGGTCATTACAAATGGTATCAAAGTCTGCACTAATCGATAATGTGAGATAAATCTCAGCCACATGATGACGTGTGTTCGTAAGTGGAGGAGCTTGTGACCCTTAGCTTACCAGACTCGAGCGTCGGTCTGTACTAAATATTTATGAAATTTTGAATTTATTATTTATTAATACCTCATGTCCAGAATGGGGGAATAGTCAATAGGGTACAAAATGATAACATGTAAATCTCCTAAATGCCAAACGAGAGAGTACATGATTAGAAAACTCGATTGGTGTAATTCATTGTAGAATGGGCAATGTTAGCCCCAAGAACTAGAGTTGTCATAAGGACAGAAGGAATCACTGGCACAAGATCGATCACAACTCACCTCTCACTGAGGAGGTTCCACTATATCCTCCGATAAAACGTCCGAAAAATCACATAGTATAAGTGGTAAAACATCTTAACTCCCACCACCCTCATCTTCCAAAACATGACAAAAGGTGATCAACATCTTTACCATTCCCCAACTCGTAAACAACAGTATTGACACCACCACTGTAATCCTAGAATTGAAAACAATGACCACCCACAGCACAAACAGTCACTCTATCTCGACATCAATCTATACTAGCTCGATAAGACACCAAGCAGTCCATATTCAAGATGATATCAAAACCCGTCCTTGCTCTTTTGGAGGGCCGCGAATTACAGTTGGGCGTCAGCCACTATGGCCTTCCTCTACAACCACCTATGCAACGGGATTAAGTCTGGGGCGAAACACGTCGATGGAGCATTTTTTCTAATCCAGGTATGGGCGTGAGACCGCTTCCCCCACCTTTTACCCTAAGCGACTTGGTCGACAAGTTCCACCGAATGGTGCTCCTCGTGTTGTGAGGTACGTTAAATTATATCAGTTCAATGCATTTGATTTATTTATAATGTTATCTGGCAGCTGCTTATAATTTTATGTTGTATTGTAACCAATGTAGGTCATGGGATACTTTTGTAACCACTAACTATGCAACCCACATGGTGAGTTCTTACCGATACGCGCTCGATGTGCAGATTGATGATTAAGTATGTTATTGTCGTATTACGTAGGAACACAGTCATTCTCTTTACCGTATTTAATTTTGCTTCTTTTACATTAAAAACTTTGTAGGTCGTTTGAGAGTCTTATGATCGATTCACTTCTATCGTACTGCTATGGGGGGTTGTTATCTGGCGTGCGTGTGTGCCGTTAGTGTGCTTTGCATGGTGGAGCTCCACCAGCCTGATTGCGTCATGCGACAATTCGACTTCCGCCAAATAGTTCATGGGTTGTCTTCCTCTTTCGATGTACCTGCTTTGTGAGCTAGATGGGCACTGTGTGGTTTGCAACAGTAATTAATAAATCTCGCCTCCGTAAAAGATGGTGCAGATTGGAGACCACCTCACGCCTACCACAAGTATTGCATTCGCCACGCGAGTGCGAACTTTACAAAGAAGTTCAAAAGCATACTAATCGAGGGAGCAAGTGAAGGGTATCGCGTGCGAGGTGTAGAAACACATGTTCAATGCACAAATGGTCAGTTGCAGAACCTTTGAACGTGGGAGGTGGCGACAAAGCTCATCAAAATTCCTCTTAAAAAATGGTCATTTGCTCATGATAAGGGCCATTGCTATGGTGCCTAACACACAAATTTGTTTGAGAGTTTTAACATTGTCCTTAAGAACGCATGACACCTTCCAATCAAAGCCACAGTAATGATGACCTGGTACAAGTGCATTCATTACTTCAGTGATAAAGCAAACTTGTCGAGAGTAGCATTACTAAACAATGAGGTGTATGATAAAACTACGCTTCATCTATATCGAGCCTAGAGCAAAAATGCTAAACGACATCACATAATATAATATAGTACAATAGGACAGATGGAATATATGAGGTATAAATAGGTCACAATGTTGTGGCACCATACGAAAGAGATCATAGACATGTAATTAACTTGGTGGAAAAAACGTGCACTTGCAATAAGATACAACAGTACAAGCTTCCCTGCTCCCATGTCATTGTAATTTGCAGCAAAATGTATCTCAACCCATTGCAATTCATTGATCCGATATGGACCATTCAAAATGACTAGTAATGTATACCTCTTCTACATTTCACTCTAATTAGACGAGTCGTACTGGGAACCGTATACCGGATAGAAGATATTTTCACCAACGAGTTGGCTCTAACCTTTTTGTACATCTGAAGACACATCGATTTAAAAATGAGGTGGACTTTATTGAGTCGCGTCCATTGGAAAGGCAAGCGTGCAGTAAATACGGTCAATCAGGATACAACAAGCACAAATGTTCACAAACAGTTACAAAGGGCTTAAGTCAAGGATGAAGAAATGTATGATTTGTTATTTTCTAGTCAACACCAATGATGTAATTTTCTAAAGGTGTAATAAATGCTTGCATAATTTAGTTTTGTTGAGATGCTTGCATAATTTATGAAATCATTTCGGGGCTGCGTATTAATTTCCAAAAGTCAGTAATTTGCGGAGTAGGATGGGAGGAACACGTTGTGAGGAGCTGTGCAAAAGAACTCAGATGCAAATTTTCTACTCTACCATTAAAATATCTGGGAATGCCTCTGGGAGCAAATATGTCTAGATCTATACATTGGAAACCCATCATTGAAAAGGTAAAGAAGAAGTTAGCAACCTGGAAAAGCAAGTTACTCTCTTATGCTGGTAGACTGGTACTGATAAAAGCTGTGCTAGGAAGTCTCCCTATATACTACCTATCTTTGTTCAAAATCCCAGTTGGAGTTGAAAAACGGATTAGACACCTTCAAAGAAGCTTCCTATGGGGAGGATCAAGTGAAGGGAAGAAGCAAAGTCTAGTAAAATGGGAGGTAGTCTCAAAAGCAAAAGATCGAGGAGGCCTAGGTATTAAGGATGTGAGAAGGTTGAACATAAGTCTTATGATGAAGTGGTGGTGGAGGTTCGCCGAGGAAAGAAACAGTCTTTGGAGGAAAGTGGTATGCGACCTGCATAAAATTCCAGCTTTATCTTGGCAGCCGGAAGTGGAAAATTATGGTAGGGGCTTCAGTCCGTGGAAAGGTATAATGAAACTTCAGGAAAATCAGGAGGTGTTTGAATGGTACAAAAGCTCCATCAAGATCAATATAGGGACTGGGCAATGGGTTCAATTTTGGAAAGATCCATGGGCGTCTACAGATACAAAAATGTGCAATGTATTTCCCAGATTGTTCAGGTTATGTACAACTCAGGATATAAGTTTATCACAAATATTTCAAGCAGCTGATTTGCAACAAGCACTAATATTCAGAAGAGAACTGTACGCATGGGAGAAAGAAAATTTAGTGCAGTTAACTAGAATGTGGAATGAAACAAGACTTGCTCAAACAAATGAGAAAGACAAAATAACATGGGAAAGCACTGAAGGGGATAAAAATCAGGGATTCACTGTTAAAGACATGTACCGAAAAATTGAATTAGCAAATTCGGCAGGGGCTTGTTCACCTCCCTCTTGTATCTGGAATGGAATCTCCTCTCCAAAAACGCAATTTATCAGCTGGTTGGCTTGGAGAGGCAAGGTTAAGGTTGCGGCTAATTTGTTCTTCCTGGGGGTTGTAAAGCTTGGAGAAGCTCTTTGCTCCTTCTGTGCAGCAAAATTAGAGTCCCAAGATCATCTATTCCTTAATTGTCATAGGGTGTGGGAACTATGGGGAAAATTTGTAACGTTGTGGAATATTCAATGGGTGGCTCCAAGGACAGTAGCGGACTTGCTGGTCTGGTGGTCAAGCTGGAAGTTCGTAGGAACCTCAAGTCAAGTATCTCCTCTTCTATGGCGGTCCCTGCCATCCATTGTAATCTATTCAATTTGGACAGCTAGAAATCAGATTCGTTTCAAACAAAAGAGGATATGCTGGGTTCGGTTGGAGGAAGAAATCAGAACCAGATGGATTCAGGGGGTGGAGACACAAATCAAGCAAACAGGATGTCCAATGGATAGCGTATTGTATAATGTGTCGGCAATAACGAAGAGGGGGAGAATTCATTGATCGAATTTCAACCGGAAAAATTGGGGCAGGAAGAGAAGAGGAAGAATTAGGGCCAGTGGAAGGAAAGAGAAAGGGCGGGTAGGATGGGGGTGGGTGGGTTGGGTTTCAAGTGGGTTGGTTTCTCACCAACCCGTTTTTTCTATTCTTTAATGTGTTCCTCTCTCTCCTTTAATAGTTTAATGTTTGTACCCGGGTCGGTTATTAACATTAATACAGTTTTTTTGCCTTTCAAAAAAAAAAAAAAAAAGAAATGAATGATTTGGTTTTGCACAAAATATAGGACTAATGATCACATAAGTCTGATAAAAATTGATGACATATAATTGAACTACAAACTTTTTTAAAGATCTTCAATACCAACTTTTAGAAAATATAAAATTCTACTACAACTTTTTAGGAAACATTTAACATCAAATTTAGCTACTTAGAAAAATTAGAAACTTCAAAATTTGATCCGTATTGTGGGTCCCTCTGGACTCTCCCCTCTCCGTTCTCCTACTAAACGCATGGCGGGAAATAAACATGTTTCTCTTATGTTTCATTTCAAACCAAAGTTGTGTGTTTATATGAACCCTAAAGGAGATCGCATTATCGTCATGCGACCTTATTATTCTATTATGGATCGAGTTTGCGACCATAAGGTCTTGAGCCGGATATGCGACCATAAGGTCTCGAGGAAGTTATGACACCATATGACGCAGGATCATTGACCATTGACAGCCACCGTGGCGTATAGTTGGCATAGGTCACGTGAGGCAAATGCAACCTATAATAGTTTTACAAACTGTTTTCGATCTGGGTATTTTACTAACTTATTTCTTTTTCCTGCTACTTTGATTAAAAAAGAAAAAAAAAACGTGAAATACATCCATGAGTTTGGTACGTCCAAGAAAGACAAATACAACTATGAGAACTACATTGAATAATTATAACTGTGGGGACCAGCAGTGTAATTTCTCCTCGCGATAATCTTCGTATTCAACTACGCACAGCTTCTAATCGGACGGCTCACACCGTCCAAACACCATCTAACGGCCAAAAGCCATTTCTACAGTCCTAGTCATCACTCACGAGTGCTGACCTTCACTCTCGTAAAACCCTCCTCGATCACAAACTTTTCTAGGGTTTTATTTTTGGTCTCTCCGAAGAAAGAGAGGCACAGACAGAGGCCAAGCCTAGCAGTCGACGCTGAAAAAGGTAACTCGCCACAAGCCTCCACTATAGCCCCAGTCCCTAGATTTTGCTTGCAATGGATGTTTTGCAATTTTCCTTGTTTATATGTGCGTATATACGGTATATGCATCCGTATTGCTAGATTTACTTGTTTCTCTGCTATGCTGGTTATGCCTGATTTCATTTTCCACAGTTCGGTTTAGACCCTGTTTTTTAGGGCTCGAGTGTCATACTCTGCAATCATTACGATCGAGTTTTCTTTTTATCTTTTTGTTGATGATCGTCGTACCAATTTTACTCATGCGCTGTAGTTAATGTGAAAAGCGTGTTGAAATATGTGAACATAATATAGAAGTGTTAAAAGTGTATTGAAATTGCAAAATGAGTATCGAAGTTCAAATTTTACTTTGACATTATTTGCATCTCAACCACCGCTCCGTCGATGGATGTAGGATTTTAATCTTGGATGCAAAGGATGACTTTTTATACTTTTCAGATTGATTTTGTGGTGGTGGATGTTACATTTCTTGAGAAAAGATGCTTGGAAAGCCCATATAACTTGGCACATCTCTTAGAAACATACGACTATGATAACAGGGTTTTGGAAAGTTTTGGGGTGTCAGTTCGTTGGCCCAGTGGGAGGTTATTTGCAAGTCTTATAGTTAATTATCTGAGATTTTGTTATGCTTGGCAAGCCCATATAACATGGAACAATTCTTGAAACCATATGACATTTTAATAGGTTTTGGAAAGTTTTGGGAGTTAGTCTGTTGGCCCAGTGGGAGGTTATTAGCAAGACCTGTTGTCAATTATCTGAGATTTTGTAATTTTGCTGTTTGATGGAACTTGTATCCTATGTTAGTCTGTTGGCCCAGTGGGAGGTTATTAGCAAGACCTGTTGTCAATTATCTGAGATTTTGTAATTTTGCTGTTTGATGGAACTTGTATCCTTTGTTAACGGTGGACTTCAGTTTGATGAATTAGGTGTTTACCTTTTTTTCTATTTACTGATGAACAAAGTTTCGGAGTTATGTTGCAGAATGGCTTTCTTTAGTAAAGCTGGCAATATACTAAGGCAGGCTGCGAGCAAGCATGTTAATTCCGATATTTATGGATCCAATCCTTCCGTGTTTCGAATGATAAGATGCATGTCGACTTCAAAAGTCTTTATTGGAGGTATCCACTTCACTCAACTGGTAGTTTTTATTGCTTTTAGTGTTGTGCTAATATTTTCTCTTTGTAACTTGCAGGACTCTCATATACCACAGATGACATGAGTCTGAAAGATGCTTTCAATAAGTATGGGGAAGTTATCGAAGGTATTCATTGGTGCTATGTGCATTTCATATAGGGAAGTGATATCTACATGCATGCAGACAATGTTGCACATATAAAAGAAGGATTGCAAATTATTTTAGTGCATGCTATTGTAAAGGCAAGCCCCGATGGTATTGCACTCCATGACTCTTGGTTGTTTTCTCCTTCAAGTTTCAAGGGAATTCTTATTCACCAAAAAACAAAAGGAAAATCTGAGGATATGCTTTTTTGGTTATTTATTTTGCTTAGGTTGCTGAACATTTTCATTGAAATGTGTTGCATCATTGCCAAAAGAATATGACTTGAATTGAAGTTGTAGAGTGATGTTTGTCACTACATATTCATGTTTTTGTGGTATTTCTAGTTTAATGAAACCTTGAATAATTACTTTTCACTTGGTGTCTGCATCACTATGTCTTTCCTCCTTAAGTCTTGTTGATGGCTGTATAGCATTTGTGATGCGACTAGAAACCTTCATGGTTTTTGTGGTATTTCCCAGGTTTATGAATAAACGACTTTTTATTGGTGTCTGAACGACTCAGAATCACTCTGCTTTTCTGCATTCTGTCTTTTTGATTGCTGAATAGGGTCATTGGACCTTTCTTAAAGGGGCTCTCCACTAAAAACATGCCCATACCCAAGTTACTCTTGAGTCTTGAAGTCCATGCTTCTGAGGCACACCAAACAATCCATTAAGAAAAAGAGCTGTTTTTCTGTTGAATGTTGAAAAACCGGGGGCTTGAATTATGCATTTGAGGAGGCTAGGTTTATATTATCAAGATTAGAAACAAATTTATTAGGCGCTGACTCACTGACCTGCTTTACATACCTTGCAGCAAGAGTCATTATAGATCGTGAGTCTGGTAGGTCTCGAGGTTTTGGCTTTGTTACCTACACTTCTGGTGAAGAGGCTTCTGCTGCTATCCAAGCCTTGGATGGACAGGTACCGATTACTTGTGTTTCTTATCTATCTTTCTGTCATGGCAGAAAATCAGTGATGTGCTGTTGCTGGAAGTGTGATAAATGATTTGTAATTTTATCTAGGGAATATAACTTTCATAGGCCTTGTCTTGTGTATTCATATGGTGCACACTGCACAGAAGGTCAAGATTTTGTGGACACCTGAAAAGCGTTTTTTAGACAATAGCAACAGTAAAAGGAGTTATAAGATTCTAAATTTCGTGGGGAAACCCAAAATTTTAGTGTCATGGCAAGGTAGTAAATTTCCATGGGAGCAAGTGCTTGCTTGAATAAGTCTCCTTGTAGGAATTCCAAGTCAGTCAAGAAGACTGAGAATGGGTATTTTTCATTGATAGTTGAGAACATTATTTCCCGTATCTGTTTGTGTGGGGAGGGAAGATGTTGAACCAGTGTAGAGAAGTTTGCACTAGAAGTAAATGCGTGTAAGTTTTTATGTACTGCACCTTATGTTAGAAATAGACAATCGAAGCGTCCTTTACACTATATGAGGAAATGATGTTGAGAAAATGAACAATTACCATTGCTCACCCTTAATTTTATACTAGCTTGGGTTGACATTCATTCTTTCGATTGTTCATTGTAGGACCTTCATGGCCGTAGGGTGAAGGTTAACTATGCAAATGAAAGGCCCCGAAGTGGAGGGTTTGGTGGTGGCGGCTATGGTGGAGGTGGCTATGGTGGCGGTGGCGGCTATGGTGGTGGTGGTGGGAATTTTGGAGGGGGTGGTGGTTATGGTGGTGCTGATAACTATGGAGGTGGAGGTGGTGGATATGGTGGCAACTATGGAGGTGGAGGTAGTGGTGACAGTTTTGGAGGAGGCAATTATGCCCAAGGTGGCACTTATGGCAGTGGCAGTGTAGCTGGAGGCAACAGCTATGGAAGTGGAGGTAGTAGCGACAGTTATGGTGGCAGTGGCGGTGGCTATACCCCGGCTAGCACTTATGCAAGTGGAACTGAGAGCGGTGTCAATTACGGAGGCGGCAGTCAGAGTTTCAGTGCTGCTGGTGGAGGAGGTGGTGGTGGTGGTGGTGGTGGTGGTGATGCTGGAGCAACGAATAGCTTTGGGAGTGGTCGATTTGACGGAAGTACTGGATTGAGTGGTATTGGGGAGCAATTTGGCAGCAGTGAAAGCGGCGGCAGGGCTGAAGCTTCAGGAGGTTTTGGCGAAGATGATCTGATAGACGGAAAGTACAGGGATGAGGATGGTGATGATGAGCCTGATGACTATGCAAACAGAAAGGCTTGAAAGGGTGTCTTTCAAATCTGGTAGCTATTGGGAATAGTGAGGAGGTGGTTCAATTTGCTTCCTTTCGGTTCATCAAGTCTTGTTTATTGTCTCTCTCTCTCTCTCTCTCTCTCTCTCTCTCTCTGAACTTATTTTGTTAGTGGCGGATGTAAACTGAGGTTTGGTGCGGTGTCTCAGGTTCTTTATACTGAGAAGCGTTACTAGCGCAATGGCTGTTCAGGCAAGTTTATTGTCCAGCACTTTTACGGTGCTGATAGGAAATGATTTTCTCATCCTGGCTTATTAAGCAGCTGATTGTAAGGCTGGACAAATAAGACATGTGAAATCATATGATTCATATAAGTTAGTGCAATAGCAGTTTGTCTTGTTTTATGGTGTTACCCTATAGAATCCTAACAATTTTGACTTTTGTACGCTTTGGTACTATTTTGCGCTTTATTCGTTGTTGGGTAATAACTAAACATGGATTTGCACCAAAATAAGGATAAATTTGTTTGTTTGACCGTCTCCTTTTGCACTTGATAAGTAGTTCATCATGCAAATCCATGATTCAGACACAAATTTGCGCTGCCTTTAAATGTCTCCAAAGAATCATCACACGTCAAGATTCCTATAGGCTCATTGTTCCCCAAGGACAAGCTAATGTAATTTTCTTTCATTTCATGCCAAAAAATAATAGATAAAGTTAAATAATAACAATTCAGTTAAAATTAATGTATAACCAAATTGTTTTATGAAATTTTGTATTTTTTCCATAAAAGCAATAATCATTGTAAGAAAGTTAAGAGTCCTATTAACTGAACAGAGAATAAAGAACGCAAAGGAAGTTCAAGATTTTCATACTTCCCTTTCCCTTTACATTCCCTTTCCAGCAAAGAATGTGATCATCAAATAAAGCAAACTAGAATCCAAAAAATCAAGTTAATCGTATATTGAAGATCAGATCATCTCGTTTCCTGGAGTTATTCAAGAACAAGAGAGTGAATGCTACAATTTGAGGCAGTGGATATGGACAATGAAAATCCAAACCACGCACGCCCGTAAAATATGACAGAACAAAACCTATAATATCCTACGTGTACTTAAAAGTCAAAATTGCAACTTCTCCACGACTAGCTTCTCTGAGTTCAAGACTTCATCAGTTCCAGTAATGAGAAAGGAGATCTGAGACTCGTATCGACCCACTCGACCTCTTAACATTGCAAAAAATCATTGTTTCGTTTCACATTCATCAACTGAAAACAAACCCTTTTTGGCGTTCAAAATAACAGCAGGACGTTTCCTGGTTTTCTCCACAATCTGCTTTATCAACAGTTTTTCCAACTCATCTTCTCCATTCTCACTTTCATCACCCCATGAAAGGCGTTCATCCAAATTCCTTACTTCATGAGAAACTGGTGCCGGTAATGATTCCCCACCATTTTGGTCGAACATTGATAGTCTGTGTACCTTGCCCCCTAGTGTCAAATCAGCTTCCTCTGACTCATTCATCTTTGAAAACTCACCATACACCTCGTTATAAGCATCTAAAGCTTCCCCTGATAGGTTGATAACCACAGGTCGTTCCTCTATGGCAATTTCACATGACGGTCTCAATTCACTCTCCGAAAAGCCCCTAGAGAATGTCTTGCCGGCTGACTCCATGAACTGAACCTTCCTATGGCTGTTCTTGAGTGCTGTCTCGAGCTCCTTGACACGATCTTCCAGTCTGGACTGGATGACTTCATGCAGACGCAAGGTTAGCTCTCTGGGAGAGACGGCGTAATTAGCAGAGTGTGGCGTAGAGGTCCCACTTCCGTCACAGTCCGCATAGGGTTGGGAGACGGCTTGTTTACCAAACATTTCTGGTCTCAATTCATCGCAAGTGATATTTGGTATGAAGTCTGGGTCAAGCTGCAGAGAGTGTTCACACGCCATCAGAGCTCATAAAACAAATAAATGATGTTATCACTGTAAAATAAGAGACTTCAGTTAATATACACCATACAAAATGAAGGGGCAAGAAAGCAATTATCCGTAAGCTGGTCTTCTTTTCAACTCATTCATGGCTAAAGCAGCAGTGTGTGTGTGTGTGTGTGTTGGGGGGGGGGGGGGTGTTTGTTGTTGTTTCTCAAAGTTTCAAATCCCTCCACAATTGATGACAAGAAATTTAGAAGTGAATGTTTTCTGTGCAACCAGCAACAATAACAATTCAGTATTATTCTAGCCATCAATTTATAAAAGCTTAAAACCTTGCTACTACCATTTAGATAACAGAACCGAAGAACATTTAATAAAAAACGAAGAATAACTTCAGTCCACAAAAATCAAAATCAACAGGATTATTGACTGTTAAGTTATGGTCATACATTACGTGCAAACAAAAAACAACAATAAATTATTTGAAAAAAAGAATCCCAAAGAAGAAGACTCCTCTGGACTAAGCCTTCCTTAAAAAATGCTTATACCACTCCGAACACCTGTACAGGGAATCTGGCCTATTGCAAAAGTACCAAGCGAAACCAGAAGTAGATAAAGCCTCCCACATCGGCATCAAGATCTTCACTTCCACTTATATAAACTGTTCGTGATCACAAGACTTGCCAAAACAGCGTTTTCCTTGTATTTGAAGAAACAACTGAAGCTTAATCCCTCTTGAGAAATTTTAATGGAATGCCTTCAAATTCTGTACTCACCAAGAGGCAGAACGAAGCGAAGAGAAAAACGAATTTCTAGTATTCTTAAATCAACAATGGGTTGGTTTTTCAGCACATGGAAAATCTATTTCAAGTTGAACATTTGCCGAGATTTGTCTTGAATTAGGCATTGGCTCAAGTTCAATGAGAAAATGAGCACAAGCCTCATTGTTAAGGCAGTCAAAATATGGGTTATTGAAACAGTCGCTATTGAAGATGCAGCCTCCTTTTTTGACAAAACCCACACCCAAAGTTGCAAATGGATCTGCTGGTTCTGTTCTTTCATTATGTGTCAACGCGGTCGAAGTTATTATCTCTAATTTTTTCCTAGGCTTTGGGAAATGAAACCTTGGTAATCCCTTCTCCACATAGTGACGTCTGCTGCATGTGTACATAGGCATTTGCCAAACCATGTAAAAATTGTTTGTTTGTGTTTGTTTGCTGGTGTGAGTTTTGGGGTGCCATGGGAACAACATGATGCACAGAAGTGCAAAAAGAAAAAAAAAAAAAAAGAGAGAAAAAACAAGTGACACAAAGCAAAAGAGAAAATGTTCCTTAGAACCCTCAAAAGGACTAAAGACGCCACAATATAGTTTGAGATCTACCAATCACAGGTAAAAGTAACAGGCTTTTCCAAACTGAGTTGACATTTGATTTGTAAGGCACTTTGGATAAATGGAAAAAAACAGTGAACACAACGGAAAATATGCAGGAGAAGTAGAGCATCTTTTCTTTTCCACTGGGTTCAGGATTCAGGAGGAGAAGTGCAAGTTTAGTGCAACTAGTGTGATGCCAACTTCTGAAATTTGAACATTTCAGAATAACTTTCCCAGAAGTTTTTGCCACACTAGCATTCTGGCAACAGCGGCAAAGAATAGTAAAGGCAAATACTAGAATACAACTCTATAACAGCATACAATAATGCTGAATACATTAGTTGAATATATACCTAAAATAATTTTAAAACAGTCTAAAAAAAGTCACAGCTCTATAATAGGGACCAGAAAAATGAACTTAAAAGTTAAATCACCCTATATAAATTAGTTTCCCGTGGAAGGGTACAAAGTTCAAAGTCCAGGTTGAAGATGATGAAGTTATGCGCATAATTATCTATGTTCAATCCTAAAGTTGAATGTACTCAGTTCTATTCCAATCAAGTGCATTGGATGACGTGTAATCACAACCATTTACCATAGAACAATGCTACGGACACAGACGTTACGGACACATCTGTGTCCGGATCTTCATACACCTCTATGTACACAGACTTTCTCTTTACCATAATATAAACTACCAACCACTTAAATCTTAGAAATGACTAGACTAACTTAATTGAAGTTGAGGTTTATCAACAAACGCTAAAGAAGATGCTTAGCAAAAATAAAAATTTTCCAATCTCAACTAACAGATTTTGTCCAGAAAATGTCAAAGTTCAAAGTTCAGAATCCAAAATTTTCCAGTCCATAAAACTATAGGTACTTCATTTTTTACCCTTTTCAAACAGCCCCAACTTATTTAATGAAGCACTTAAGCAACACTAGATTAGAGAAGAGAAACAAAGACAGAAAGACTCCCAAGACAAAGGTAAGCAAAATTCTAGTTTCTAAAGAATTTGAACCAAAAACCAACAGTGAATTCAACTAATTGAGCAACATAGACTTAGTCATATAAACTTATCTATATTTATGAGAAAACCAAAATAAGGAACTAGATCGAATACAGGGAAAACAAAAGTCTAATAGTAGTTAAATCAGTATCTAGTTAAGAAACTAAGGCGGCAACACCATAAAACTTAAAGGGAAATGCCAGTACTATGGCACTAGGTCAAGAAGTTGTTATGCATAAAAATGTAGTGATAAACAGATGATTACCTCAACTAGATTGGACAATCTTCTCTCCAAATTCGATGAATTCATGCTTAGTTCCAATCTTTCCAGTTCAGCTTCGAGCTCGGCTTCAACTTTACGCATAGATGCAGAATCTTCCTCTGCTTTCTCATCAAGCAATTCTTTACCACAATATTTTCTTGATCCATCCCAATCCCGTTGAGAGCAAAATGAATTTGGTGCACTTTTGTTATAAGAACGGCAACATATATCTTGTGATTCACAGTCCTCAATGGCGAGCTCTTTCACAGTTATTGCATCTTTCATCTCAAGTTCATCTTGTAGATCTTGAACCAAGTTTTCAGTCTGCTTCAACAAGTCATTCAACTTTTCTACCTCCTTTTTATTTGCTAAGAAAGAAGATATCAGTCCAACAGATAACCCAAGACCGAAAAGAAGTGCCCCATGAGAAGACCCTGAACAACACGAAAATATCAGCAAGTGACATGAGGAGCCATTATTCACAAATTAGTAATTAATCCAGAAATTAAGCTGCCAAGACTGCATAATTCCCTAGCATCAGAAAACCAAGTTTGCATCCCTCAACTTTTTTACATTTTCAGAACTGCTCCAATTATTCTTTCTAATTACATTCCAAAGTAAGAAAGTTAGTTAAGATGATTGTTAGGGTTTGTCCCACATTGATTAATTATTTAGCTCCAAATCTAGAATATGAGAGTGAGCGACCTCTTCACTCACAGCCAATTGGTTTTGAATTGGATGCTTTAACATGGTATCAGAGCAGGATTGGCTTTTGGACAAAATTATCTTGGTTGATTGCCCCATTAATTGTGCCTTAAGCGCCTTGTTTCATTATGATTTGTGTGTTATAGATGTGTTGTTTATGTCTCCACATACAGCTTAGGGGTCGCACGTACGGGAGAGTGTTACAATTTGTCCTACATTGGTTAAATATTACCTATAAAACTAGTATATGAGTCTGGGCAGCCTCTCCACTCATAGCCAATTAGTGTTGAGTTGAATTCAATTTATTAAAAGTGGAATTAAAGTACCTTTATTAATTGAAATGCACAAAGCGAAAATCCATTAATATACATGCTGAGCCATTTGAAAAAATCACTAAAGCCAAGTTCTTATCTTTGAAACATCAATGAACAAATGAATAGAAACGAAAAGAAATGGCGATGGGCATTTAGATCCAGATGCATGCAGATGCAGAACAACTTTACTGCTTTCAAAAAAAAGCAAGTGTTTTATATTCTATTTTCTCAGAGAGATAGAAATTACCCTTCCGCTACCCATCAAAGTAATACAACTGAAGAGATGGAATACATTATTCTCCATGCATTACTATCGCTACTCCAAAGACAAAGGGAAAACCAAAAAATGCCACTTTCATCGCTTCCAAGTCCACAAAATCTAAGAGGTTGAAGGGCAGGGAAAGCATTGCCGCCACCGTAAAAGACATCACGAGCAATCTCTTCAACCTTGGTAGTTGGTCTGTGCCGTGCAACCTTTAAGACTCCTAGAAAGATAGTGAGATGAGCTCAGGTAGGTCTGGCGACTGGCATAGAAGGTTGTCTGTTTTATGGAGTACAAATTTGCAGAAAATGGTCGATGGTGGTAGAGAGGAGAGGAGAGGAGAGAAGAGGAGGTAACCAGATGGAGAGGACAACATGCAATGGTTTAGGTGTGTTTCCTGAGGTACTGCCTGTCATCATACAAAAATTTAAATTGGAGGAAGAGAGCTTATGTTCACCAGGTGTGGGACTATGTTACCAGAAACAAATTGTTCTTAACGTGGCTAACTGCTGTTTCCTCCATTAACATGGTTTGGAGTTAAAACAGGGCTGGGCTGATAAAGAATGTGTCTAGTAGTAAGGGGGGGCACGTTATAATTGGGTCGAGTACCACCTGTCATGGTGATGTCAATTCGGGATTTCTGAGTAATTCCCCAAGTTACGTAATAAGCTGGGACCAATTATCAAAATATCCAAAAAGCAAGGGTTTTAAGCTAGAGAAGCTGGTTACCATATTCACTTTTCCGAGAACCTACCAAGTAAAAGCTATTGAACGGTGAAACTCAGTAAAAGTTCTGGAAGCTACCTAAAAATTGAATTGCAAAACCTAAACAAATGAAATTATGAGGTTAAATATTAGAGTAAGAATCATACCTGTTAGTGAATGGAAGTGTTTTGCAGTGATCATTTTACTAGAACTGCTCAATTTTCTACCAAGCCCCTTCCCTGTTTTAACTTTCACCCTCGGAAGCTCCAAGGACCCAACAGATGGTAGTGGATGAATACCCACAACAGTCTCATTTTCTGCTGAACTGATTAGCTTATGCAGCTTATTTTTTCTAGATTCAGTTTGCAAACTACAAGAATCACCCCCTCTGCTAATTATCCTCCTTCCATCTGTCACAAAGAACGGCCTCGGAGCCAGTGAAGATTGTGAGGGAGCAGAAGCAAGCACATACTTGTCCATTCCAGCACGTTCGTTACATAATTGAGCCATGACGCAACTTTCTAGGGAACTAAGAGGTTTTATGAATTGCATATTAGACTGTCTACTTCTAAGAGAGATTCTTTTCCTCGCGAAACCATAAGGAGTTCCTATTTCTGTCATAGAAGGCTCGGTAAATGAATTGCTGGTATTCTCAAACATGTTGTCATCTGCTCTAAATCCTTCTGCTCCTGCCTGGTCATCATTTAGCGAGTAGACAGGAGACAAAGTAGATACAGAAAGCACATTGCAATCACCGAAATTATCAAAATTAACTAGTTTTCCATCCGATATAGAATCACTTTGAGCAGCTTGTTCCCGTCCTGTAAAAATATCTAGTCTTTTTCCCTGTGCCAATCTTTGCAAAAGACATCTTTTGTCATGATGTGGACCCATGGAAGGTGGTGATTCAGGTTTCACAAGCTTTGAATCCCCAGAAGGAAACTCTGATGAACTTTCCTTATCCCTCTTTACATTCTGCCAATGTTTTGCTACATAGCCAGCACTAGCAGCTGCTAAAGCAACCCATATATCCATTATTGCTCTCCCTTCCCCAGTAAAACCACTAAAATTCTACAATACCAAGTTTTCTCTTTGCCTTAATTCTCTGAATGAAAAACCCGAAGGCAAGAATTTCCATGAATCCAGAATCCAAACAGTAGTAGAACCGCAGACCCAAAATCCTCTATATTCCTGTGATGCAAAATTCAAATGAAAACGGACACTCCACTAATTTGCAACCAAGGTAGAATATCTCAACTCAATAACCAAAGTACTTTAATTTCTTTAGAGCAGTTATCAATTGCATAGGGACCAATTATCAACATCAGACATCAAGAAACAACAAATGAATCAGGGCCCCAAAACTTATACGCTAAATTATTTTTAAAACAATGGCAGAAAGTCACTCTTCGGAACCAAAAGTCTCATCAAACCAAGAGCGCATATATCAAGCAATCCCTGTGCAACAAAACTCATGAGTGAAAAAGAACCCATTTCCCTGAAAACCTCTTACATACCAGAGACAGCAACAACCCAATGTTAACAATTTGTGAGCCAATGACTTCAATCCAAAAAATGCCAATCCAAAGCAACCTATAAACTGCAAAACTCTCTAAGTGGAATGACCTATTTTCGCGATTACCCCCACAAGTATAGTTGCAGGTGATGAACTGAGAGAATAATATGAAGAAAGATTATCATGAAAATGGCGAACTTAATCCATTTCCCTTAATGGGAAAAGCTATTTTGGCCAAAAAAAGGGTGAAATATGCGAGGCGAATCAAGCGGATCCAAGATTCGCCGAGGATGCGATTCTTGTGGAGGGATTTGGGTCTTGTTGCCTCGGAATCGTAACACCCGTTCCACCTTATCTCCAGGCGACACCCACGAGTCACGACTTTGTACAATGCAATTTAAGGGAAAAAATTGCTATCGCCAGACAAGCAAAAATAACTACTTCCAGAGCAAGTGTTGCTTGAGAAACAGTTACTGTTATGGCCACTTATTACATGTTAAAATTATAGAAGAGATAAAGCAAATATAATAAAAGTGAAGGTAAATAATTTAATTTTAGTATTTTTTTTAAGAAAAAAATATGGTAGTTATGAGTATACGATGACATTTTCGTCATTAATAACTAGCGGCCGAACACACGCGATGCGTGTGCAAGTCAATTATTATAAATAAAAAATAGGTAGTTATTAAATCATGTAGTGTAGTAACAAGGATAGATAGTTACTAAAATATCTATTTACTTATTTGCCCATGGTAATTAAAGTAAGAATGATTTGTTTTGAGACTTTTTTAAGGATAATAATGGAAATCACTTATATGACACGGCTTCAATTTTTTGTTCATGCCAAAAGAGATAGCTTGTTTCTATCAGTATAGATGATAGTTTTCCTAAATATAAGAAAATATGCAAAGGGATAAGATATGGATAGAGAAAGGCTAAAGAGGTGTCCAAACTTTATCATCTCCACACACAAAAAATTTGGACTCCTAATATCATATATGCGGTCCAAAATCGCTAACAAATCCTAAATATGATAATTTAAATTGCCATGTTCGGGATTCAAATTTTACGCTCTCCATTTTATCCCAACAAACAGGGCCTTAGTTAATAAAAACAGAGAAATCACAGGAAAACACAACAAAAGTCAAATACACATTAATTATATTATTGTAATATATTCTTTGCGACAGTAGGAAAATATATATCTAAACAGTTACTTAAAGAGTTTGATATATATATATATATATATATATATATATATATATATTTTATAAATCATTCTGAGTCATACTTAACTGTAAGTTTTTCTCCGTTCTTATGATCCATATAATTTTTTAATATGTAAATTGTAGGATAAATTTTAAAGTTAATATTATCGTATAAAATGAGATCAAATAAAAACTTAAGAAATAAACTAATGACACAGTGCCGTTAGAACTCTGCTAAAGAAAATATCTCTTTGTTTTTTGTTTTATATCAAAGTCTTTGTTACATATATAGGCGCATGGTAGTGTAAGATGTTATTTTTATTGAAAAATAAATTAATTATCAATATTTTTACACAATTATAAATTAAGCTAAAATCTCGTGCATAGCACGTGGCTTTGCTAGCATATATGTATATATGTTACTATACATCTTTAAAACTATGCATTGGCAAATATTATATAACGTTAAATTTTTTTAATGATAATTGTTGTAATGCTTCAGTTTTCGAAGACATTAAATAAGGAGAAATAACTAAATCACGATCCAAACTTCATTTCGTAAATGGTAAAATACGAGTTTAGAATTATAAAATACTGAAACAAAATAAAATACATTTAGAATGGGATTATAGAGTCTAAGTAAATCACGATGCAATCAGATCCTTCTTGAAATTGATGTCTTTGGTGATCGGAAAATCGAATACCTCTTGTTCGTTCTCGATACCTAGAGTGAAATATCAGGGACAGAAAAATTACACCATAAGTTATGAGACTCAATAAATAATCCTACTCGTAAGCCCAACCAATGTATATGACAAAATAAATGGTGCTCATCTTTACAGAAAGCAGTAACATGTAAGCACGGAAATAAAATATAACTAAAAATGATAATTGAGACAATATCAAGACTTTAAGAGGAATTTCTGAGTTAATCACGCTTTCTAATAGTATGTTAGAGCTCGTTGTCACAATGATCGAATCGCCGACAACGTTCCACAATATCCATCATTGAATCATTAAGTATGTCAGAGCCTGTTGTCTCTACAATAGGGGCGCCAACAACGTAAACATGTGGATAATTCTATGTCAATAAATCTCAAACTCGGATCGTCACAAGTGTTGCCTGTATTACATGATAACTGTCATGTTACTATCGTCACAAATTCACATACAAAATTCAAGTCTCAAATAGGTCAATAATTCATAATGTCCAAGTCGCAACATATTCCATAAATCCCAAATGTTTCATCATGATCAATTAATGACAGAAGAATAGTACATGGAACAACATGGTATGTCAATATTTAATAATAACTTTGCAACATAAATACATAGGCGTGCATGTAATGTGAAAATGGTCATAAATGGTATAGGATATGTGCAAGTATGATAGCTGATGCTTAAATGTCACATCCTAATAACAGATCTTGAATAACATTTACAAGGAGATCAAATCATAATTTTATGTTCGTTAATTATTCAATACGGTTAAGGTTCGTCAAGTTATGAGTTTGAGGTTTATTTCGAAGTTAAGGATTAAGTAAAATAGTATAATCTTTGACCGGTTAAAAATGGGTATTAACTAGTTAGGCACGAGTTTTCCAGCTCAAGTGAATTGGTTTCGAGAGCATTTCGCCAATTTCTGGTGACTTTCACTTTCACTCCGATTCATCACCTACGTGTCTTTTATGCTCAGTCATTCTGAAGAATACTTGCGCCACCCTCCCCCCCCCCCCCCCCCCCTCCCCACAACCCCACCCCATCTTAACGTGACTGCTGGCACAAAGTTAGCCGAGGTTTCTTCCTCGAGTTCTGTCATGATTGCACAACGATTTACAAGCGGCATTGCTCTTATTCACTCATGCGATTCGATAGTAGCTAAAACTAATCAGTTAAGAAGGGATGTTATCAGGTTAAAAGGGAATTCTAAGGTTTTGGACAGTGGCCTAGGTTGACCGGTTAATAGTAGTATTTGACCAATTAACATAGTTCATATCTCAAAGCATAAAACAATGCAGAAAGGAATCTTGACCAATTAAGGTCAAGTCATGATTGGTTAGGAATGACCAAAATATTTTTAACAGTTTTGATCCTTGATTGGTCATGATAAAGGTGTGATTGGTTAGGGTGTGGCAATTTTAATCAACAGAATGCAAGTCTAACCGCTTAGCTTGTAGGTTTGACCGATCAATAAGTGGACTTAAACTTTGGATAATAGACAATATTGATCGGTTAGGATGGTGTCATGACCGGTCAAGAGGGTGACTTAGTGTTTAAATAGTAGTCAAATGTGATTGGTCAGAGTTAAGTTTGACCAGTTAAGATGGTTAGAAACTATAGATCAAAAGCAAAGGTTGATTGGCTACAAGTACTTGTGTTCGGTTAGACTAAGGATTTTCAATACAATTTAAATAACAGTGGGTGATTCTGATCGACTAAGGGAAAGTGTGATCGGTCAAATGGTTGTCTTTCTCAAATTAAAAACTGAGTTTTCATCAATTGAGCTTCATGAAGCTCGAATCATGGATCTAAAACATAAATTGAGAAAAGGGGAAGGTTTATTTACCTTGGAACTGAAGTTTACAGCTTAGATTGAAGGTTGATTGGATCGGACTTGAAATTTCCAAGCGGATCTTCACCTTTATCTCTTTCTTCCGAACTCTCTCTTTTCCACTCATTGGAGATGTAGACCGACATTAGAAAATGCATCTCACATAATTTTGCAACTCCCGTTAATAACACATGTTATTGCTAGTTAATTTTTTAGTACAGGTGCCAATTTTAACCCAAACTCTTGAATTCATTTAAACCCATTCCCTTTAAATCACTCAATTTTAACCACCTATGAGATGGATCATAGTGAATACTAATATTATTCACTAATGTCAAAATGAGTTATAAATCTTAAATGTATCAAATGGGTTACCCTATATTACTCACTATAGTATTTATTAGTGTCACCCCAAAAATTACTAACTCTACCCTAGAAATTATTAATTCTAACCAAAATTAGTAAAACCACCCTACCTTTAGTACATACATAAATATAGTTTTCATATGTAACTATAAATATGATATCCAATGAGGTTAATGAGTTTTGATTTCACCATTTAGAAATGAGTCAGGTATACATATAATCAGATTGTAAATTAGACAACTCATTAAAGACTCAAACAATTTAAAATATACTTAAATTAATTTATGTTTTGAATGTCACCCAAATCTATTCACATTCACTCTTTTAACGCCCTATTTTTGAGGCAAGGGGATGGAGCTTCATTTTGAGGATTTTTACTCAAATTTTAAATTTTGGAAGAGCATCTCGAGCCATAACTCAGAATTTTAAATTTGGATTTGAATGAAATTTTAAATAAAAGATTCATTTCATATGAAACACTCCAATTAATATATAATAGAAATGTAAGCATAAATTTTGGTAAAAGCTTATTAATGGTATATCTAAAATTTTAAAGGAGAAGAAATAACTTTTAATAATTTTGATAAACTGTCACGCCCCGAATTTCCACATATAAATAATACATATTCTTTAAGAAAATCTCATAATTCTCACCAATAAGCCCACATATTTACTCACCACCAATCATCCAATCATCATGAAGTCTATAGTGTACATAGATTTAAAGAAAATAATAATAATATTTCAGAAGAGTTTACAAGATTCAACATGCAATCTATAGTGTAGCCCTCCAGAATGATGCATCATCTCATGCACTCCAAGCTCTCCATGCTGAACCCCAAAAAGGTACCTGAAAAGGATAGGGTGAGCTATACAGCCCAGTAGGAAAGTTTACACAAATATTATGAACATATGAAATGAAATGGCATGCCACCCAATACTCAATAATCACATAAGTATGAACTTACACATTATATCACAAATTATGCACGTACAACCTATCCACACGTTTCCTCATCAACCCATCCATTGCTCCACTCAATATCCACCCAAGACTTTCAGGTCTTATCATTAAAACTTTATCATCCATTCCTTTCATAAACTCAGGATGTTCTCGTGCTAAGTATTTCACATTACTCAATTCTCACCACTCGTATCGATTCGAAGATTATCTCTCCAACCAGCACCTCACCCACGGTGGCTAGAAAAACATCGAAAGATAACTGGCACGTATCCGAATGGAAGTCAGACAATACTAAGATTCAACTTGCACATCTCCGGTCGGAGGCAGAAAACTATAAACATCCACCTAGCACATCTCCCACCGGAGGCTAGTCAATGTTAATATCCATCCAGCGCATCTCCCACCGGAGGCTGGTCAAAGGTGTTATACCTTTCTCATCTAGTTCCTTTCATTCTTACTTTACCATCCAATGTCCAAGGTCACACAAGAACGGTCTACCAATCCCATGCAGTTCAGCAATAAAGAAAATGAACGACAAAGCCTGTAATAGCAACCGTGCACCACACGTCATTCGCTGACAAACCAACATCACTTTCAAACCGAATCCTCATAACACGTTTCACAATCAAGTCGTTCCTTTAGAACTCATCATGAACTCACATACGCGGGTCAATCACGACAGACGAGGCATCTCAACATGCCGGGATATCAAACCATACTCCACTCCAAACTACACTCATCTTAAAATCTCAAGGCAAGCTAGGGTTACCACACTTCCAGGGATCGGAAGGGTTAGACAAAGTATGTCATATGCCAGGGCCCATACTCACACGTTAACCCAAACTCCTCACGGCACCATAATTTCGTCACGTCCAAGTCTATCATTATTTCACGGAACCAAGGAACTCTTCACAACACCAAGACATAGTGGATCACCTCTAGACATGATAACAAGGAGTATAAACTCAAGGAAGAAGGATCTCTCCCATGAATATCTCACAACCCGACTCAGCCCACAGTCAATGGTACGGTACCTCGCAAGCAAGTCTAGGCCTAAGGATAGGTAGGCAACTCTCCTATGAGGGACACAAGGGTGATAGTAATCTCGATGCAGGTTCACCTCAATATAAGGGCATACTTATAACCCGTCAAAATGTGATTCACATCCAATTCTAGCATTACCCGATAAATTCACAAAATATAATATTTTCTCTCAATAAAACACCATTGATTCTTATTTAAAACTCCAAAATAACTTTCATCTCGTAGGTCAAAACATTGTCCTCACCCGACTCCCAACTCAACCCAACCATCCTCAAGATGTTATTGAATTCTTCCAATCACTCATGGTCCGTTGTATAATTTCTTCCAATCAAAAGTTACACCGAACAAATGTCCTTCGACACTCTCTAATCATGCACAACTAGCCCAAACTCATAAACTTGACGTGATGTACAAGAGATTGAACTACGCGCCCAGTGGAAAAATCTATGTCAAGATTATGCGCATGTGAGATACATGGTATGCACAATGATCATGGTATAACAATGCATCGCTTTCATATATCATACACAACCACACGAATAACAATCAACCGTTCGCCAATACACATACAACAACCATGTCTCGCAATTTACCCATTGCTCACATCCAATGCTAATCGAATACAATCACATAAGTCAAGATAGGTTATACCCTAGCACTTCTCCCAACGGAGGCTAGGCAAGGCATCATGTCGTGCCAAATCAATGGTCATACATATATCCTAGCACATCTCCCAACGGAGGCTAGCCAATGCCGATTCATGGCGTTCAAGATAGTTTATACCCTAGCACTTCTCCCAACGAAGGCTAGACAATGCACCAAGTCGTGCCCAAACAATAGTCATGCGTATATCCTAGCACACCTCCCAACGGAGGCTAGCCAATGCCGATTCATGGCATTCCCTAGCACATTCCCAACCGGGAGCTAGTCTCATAGTTTGCCTAGCACCACTCCCGACGGAGGCTAGTATTACACTTATCGTTCACGACAACTTATGTCAAGTCAATTATACCCATATCACATTCATTAATTCATCCATACATAACCAATCCCAATTGTCTATATTCACGTCAAACAACCAATTAACGATGTTCCACAACATAATACGTAACGAAAATAAAATCAGAACACAAAAACGCACGGCCTTCATTCCAGATGCCCCAGGAGCGCTACCCCCAAAAACAAGGGAGCGCTACCCTCTAAGCCTCGGGAGCGCTACATCAAAAACAAGGGAGCGCTACCCATCCAAGCCTCGGGAGCGCTACACCAAAAACAAGGGAGCGCTACCTCTACGTTCCAGAAGCCCCAGGAGTGCTACACCAAAAATCAGGGAGCGCTACCTGTGCAGAAATCAGCGCGATTTCCAGATTTCGCACTTGGTCCAACTCACACCAAAATAACAAACTAACCACGATCTAGGCACCAAAACACATCACATACACATAATACAAGGTAGAAATCCCTACCTCAAGCTTCAATGTGGATGATTTGATGAAGAACACAAGCCCTAGCCTCCAAATCCTCTTTGAGCTTCAAATCCTTTCCTCCGAGCTTCGAATCAACGATCAAGTCTTGGATGCTTGTCAACCACGATGCCACCTCGCACTATCTTGAAGGAATTTGAAAACGAAGCACAACCCCATGAGATATGGTAGAGAGAAGAGAGAGCCATGGGTTTGAGAGAGAGAGGTTTGGGGAAAAATGAGGGGTTTCTCCTCCCCTCCATCCAAAAATCTGATTTTTAAGGCCCAAGGGGCTCCCGCGTAATAAGCCACATAAAGAGACGCGTGCGAAATAAAACGAGAGACTCCGGGCTCGGGTCCTATGACCCAAATCCGATACATGTCGTAATAAATCAAATTGTTTACCCGAAATCAATTTTCAAATAATTATTTTTAAAAATTCAAATTTTCCGGGTCCTTACATAAACATTTATGTATCTCCTGAATTAAGTAAAACTTTGAATGCACTATTATAAGTGGGCGTCAAATAAGAAAATAAATTTAAGAAACTTTAAATTAAAATTTGATTCAAGTAAAAAAAGCAAGGACGTATTTATTAGAGGTCAAATAAGGATTCATTGTCTATCACTACGATTATGACTATCAAACTTGTTATATCTAGGATTTGTTTATTTTTGTGGACTTTAGATATTATATCCAGAATACTTATTCGTCTGGAAAGAGATAAAATTTTCTCACTCTTTTCTTTATTCATATCTTATTCGCTTTTATATTCGCCTTCTTATTACAAGAATGTCATTATTAATTACGATATTATTATTATTATTATTAATTATAAGAATATCTTTCACTTATTTATATTTATCATATCCTTATTTCTTAAAAAATATTTAAAAAATTATTTATAATAATTCACCTACTATATTTATCATCCTATTATATTCATGATATAAAATTTTACCTGCTAATAAACAAACGGTAAATGTTTATCATTTAAAATTTTGACAATTAACAAACTATAAACTATGGTGAGGGCTGAAGAGGCTGTAGGCGAGATTTGCTCCTACGAATATGGAATATCACAAAATTGGTGGGCCATCGTCTGGATTCGGGTCATCCGGTAAATTGCTCCGAAACTATAAAGTCGGTCCAAAATGCGCGCCCTCTTCAAAACCCCGGAATAACCCTAACTAGTAACTACAATATACACGGGGGGAGAGAGAGAGAGAGAGAGCTGAAGATTACTATCCATGGCGGTTCCCTGCTTAGGGTCCACTGAAACGAAAGCGTCAAAACCTCATTTGCTCAAGGAAAATCACGACCAGTTCTTCGGTGCGCTATGTTCTCCCTACAAATTTCCATTTCAACCATTTGTCCTCAGCTAAACCCCAAGCTAATACAAATTCTGTAAAAACCAATACAATCTGGTACATATATCCCGTGTATATACGTGTATTCCCATATTTCTACTGTCAGAATGTGTGATGACAGATAAATATTCACGTAAAAAGGGCATCTAAGTTGAAGATAAGTCCAAAGTAATAGATTAGAAATTGATAGATAAGGGCAAAGAACTATACAAATGGTTTCGTTGGGTCTTGCTACTGTTGTATGTAGCCTGTGGCTTGAAAGAAATTCTAGAATCTTCAGGAACAAAGTTAAGATTATTCATCCTTGTTCAAGTGCGTAGGAAATGATTTTAGTGATAGGCAGCTATCCCGCTAAGTGTTTGTAGTTCAGTTGATAACGGGTCTTGTGCTCTGCTTGAATATGTCAAGTATAATTCTTTTATGAGCTTGAGAAGTAATGTGCTCTGCTTGGAATCTATTACCTTGAATTCATTCTTGTACGACCTCTCACTTTTAGGGACCCTTGTGTTTTCCCCCCTCAAACCCAGATTCTAAGGGACTCGGGTAGTAGGTTATAGGGGGATGCCCCTGTTGATCCATTGTATGCGTTTTGTTTTTTTGGAATAAATTAAATCACCAGAAAAGAAAAAAGTTATTTTGTTGTGCTATAGTTGTTTTGTATCGGTTTAAGTTTCTAGTTTTGTGTCTGGAGAAATAAACTGGTGTCTCTTTATCTATTAGATTTTGCATCTAGCTTTTCTTATGAATTTTAGAATTTTTTTTGTGTGTTAAAAAATTAGTTGAAGTTATTTATGGTGGAGTGAAAGGGTTGACTAGTGTCTGTGTTATGGATGCAGTATGGAGAGAATTCCTATGGGGAGGTATTGCCGGTGCTTTCGGGGAAGGAATGATGCATCCGATTGATACAGTAAAGACACGACTTCAAGGTCAAGTTTTTCTTAAGGGATGTCAGGTATAAGTTCTCAGTGGCATCAATAATTCATGATACAATATGCAAAGTACAGAGATAGGTTCTCATTGTTTTGTTGAGTTTTTAGCGATGATTTAACGTGTTATTGACATGACTTAAATACTATCAGAACCAGAAAACAATATTACAGATGGTTCGAACAGTCTGGGGCACTGATGGGCTAAGAGGTACATCATCTTTCACTTTTTTGCCTTCAATACCTCCACATATATCTTTATAAAGTTTTGAATGGACTTCTTGATTGAAAAGCATTTTCTCAGCACCTGACATGCTTTTTTGGAGTTACACAGAGAAGATACATGAACTTTCAACTTTATATAACTTTTGGACTTGGGAAGTGGATGTTTAGGAACTTGAGTTGTTGGGATCTTTCTATTTCCTTTCCCATGCACCACTTTACTTAAATTTTTTGATACTTTGTCTGAGTTGATTAAGTTAACAGGCTTTTATAGAGGAATAGCTCCTGGAGTAACTGGATCTCTTGCTACTGGAGCAACATATTTTGGTGTCATAGAGTCCACAAAGAAGTGGATAGAAGAAGAACACCCAAGCCTTGGGGGCCACTGGGCACATTTCATAGCTGGAGCCATTGGTGAGCTGTTTGCCTTTTCCGTAGCTGTCAAACATTTGTTCAGACTAATGCCATAAGTTCATGCTAATCTTTGGACGTTTCATGGCATAGAATGAAATAAATGATTATACAGTTTGATCTGCTAATTGGAAACTGTCTATGTTTGAACCTGGATATATGAGCATTAAGTAACTGTTAATCAAGTAAGACATGAGTTGGTAAGTTTGACGGGTCAAGACTTTAGATTTGGGTTTCTTGTGGTTCATCCTGAGTCCTGACTCATTTCTGAAACAGTGATTTGATGCAACGGTAGGTTTATCCTGTTTGAAGTGTTAGTTTACTGTGTATGTGAACTTGGTAATCTAATACCCATATCTGTAAACCACTGAAGTTCCTACATTTCTTATGCAAGTTTTGTCTCATACAATATGTAATTAATTGGAAACAGTTTGGGCATATCTGGCTCAAATGTTAGCTTCTCCAACCCCGCCAACGCTTGATCGCAGCTCATGTACCTATGAATGCTTAGAACCTGCAAGTACTTGTAGTCAGTAATAATATGTACATCAATGGGCGGTGTGGAGAAGGATATTGATATAATTAAGTACATACTATGAGTGATGAGTAAATATTATCCATTTACCCTAACCCTATTGCTCTTCCTATCTTCCCCATCAACGATCTACAATAAACATAACCACCTTATCTGTTTTCTCCAATCTTATCTTCTATTGGAGCTACCCCCACCATTGGGTGACAAACAGTTATATTATGTACACATAAGCTGGTTCATGGTAGCACAAAGGGGAGAGAGAGAAACCAAATTGACTTAAGGCGGTAGTTCAAAAGGATATAGGTTTTTGGGTAACACCAAATACATTGGTCAGTGTAGAAAACTGGTTAAGGTAGCCACCCCCAATTCACAGGTACTTGAGGCTCAGTTTGGTTTTGTTTTGTTATAAGTTTTGTTTGTAAATCAGACATTGAACTGTTTCTTGCCCAGTTCGTTTGATTTGTAGGACATAACCCCCTTTTTATGGAAGGCTATGTGTATGCAATCTGGTTTGTGGTTAGTTCTATGATAATCTGGGATTTATTCTTAACTATGGATATTCTTTAGACTGAATTTAGTTCATTTGGAGTCCAGTATATGTGCTTTTATTATTACTTAGATCAGAGAATTCACCATGCACTTACAAGCTAGAAACTTGATTTTGAGGAAGAAAAGGGGCATGCTAGCTGCAATAAGCTAAAGTGTTAACGCCCAACCTATAGATAGGGCGCTCTTGCTCGTTAGCGGTTTACTAATAAGATAGAAATGGCTTTTAAATCAGCGTGATCAGAATCCATTCTATGATTAAATAGCCCCACAGTCCGGTGGATCGAACTAGGGTAAAAAAATATCGCTCTTGAATAACAGGAAATTCTCCTGTTCATTACTAGCATTGCACGTTAGTCATACAAGTGACTATTGAGAGGTCCCTCCCCCTCAACTGAGCTAACCGATATTTTATTTTTATGAAAAGAAGTGGTTCCCGGTGTTTCTAATTTGTATTTTTCTTTGATGCTTCTTATCGTGTGTTCCGTGTATATAAAATTATTATCTGCTTTTTGTCTCCGTCTACATCATCTTGCATGATGAGTTATTGAATGCTTTGTGGGGACTATTTAGACAATCTTGGGTTCATTTATTAACTTTGCTTGGTTCAATGGGGCTTAAGTCTTAACTCATCTTTTATCTGCACTATCATATTTGATCTGCGTTGGCCGTTGAGTTTGCTAGTCTGGTAGAATTTGATGATCGTACATACATATCCTCTGAACTTCACTATGTCTGTTTCTTTAATATAGAACACATGTTTTTAGTATAAAATTGGCAATTTGTGATCTTGGATTATTACCTTTTATGAGCTGTTGGCATGCCTCAGGGAAATTAGAATCTCCATCTTCCTTTCTTCCATGCTTCCAGGAGATACACTTGGCTCTGTTGTCTATGTTCCATGTGAAGTGGTGAAGCAACGCATGCAGATTCAAGGCACTAGAAAATATTGGAGTTCGGTAGTCATGAAACAGAATGCCAGTATGAAACCAGGAATGCAAATGTATGGCTATTATTCGGGAATGTTTCAGGCTGGCTCTTCAATATGGAAGGAACAGGGGCTAAAGGGATTATACGCAGGGTAATTTCTAATATCAACTCCTCAAACCTTATTTCCTTTGGTAGGTGTGATCTTTCTTTAGAGAAGAACTAGTTTTGCTAGATTCTTTAGATGCTTCAAGCCCCACAAGTACCATAGCCACCCCTAAACAAAAACATATCATAACGAAATGTACAAAAGAGGAAAAACAACAACAAATAACACAGACAAATTAGAACTCTGATGAAAGTGGTGTTTACTGATCAGTGGTGCCTGAAATCCTCATGATGCCAGATATTTATCTATTTGATTAATACTTCTGTGTGGAAAACCAGGTCTGAAGCTGGAAATGCCTAATAGAATGGAATAATGCTCTTCTGAGTACATTTAAAGTTGAACAGGAAACTTGTGATGCATGCTATCATTTTTACCATGGCAGCTTTTTCTGTTTCCTTTGCGTATTTGCTCTTCATGACTTTTGTTATCAACCTTTTCTTGTTAACATTAGTTTGTTTGACTTGTACCTGTTATCATTTGTTTTTTTCCTTCTCTTTGGCAGATACTGGTCTACACTTGCAAGGGATGTGCCGTTCGCAGGTCTAATGGTAAACGGCTTCACTTCCCAGTTCTGCCTTTACCACCTCATTCTGTTTTTTTATACTGTACTTGTATTTTGAGCTGTCAATTCATTTAATATATGTAGATTAATCATTTGAATACTTCGGAAAATTGTTGCTCCTGCTCAAACTGGCCAATTCCCTTTATATGGATAAATGACTTTTCCTGCCAGTGAATTCAGTGCAAAGTTCATGCAAGAAACATGCTTTATGAGCCACTGACAAAGTCTTACGAGTGGTGTTGTTTGCTGTGCAGGCTGTTCTTGTCACATTGGACTAGTGTTTTTGTTAGTTCGAAATATACATATTTGAAGTTTTGCGTATCTTTAGCCATTGTTCTTCTAAATTTGAAATTGCATTAGGATCCTACTTTCTGCTTTTCTTTTTTGACTTATTATAATAAAATTAAAAGCATATCAAAGTGATAAGAGTTGGTTCCAAAATTAAAGTGTTCAAGTGGATGTTTGGCTTTTTAAAAGAACATTGCTGAATGTTGGTTTCTATTTGCTGAAAGGGATTGAGACATCTTTCATTTCTCATTTTATATGCAAAGTGCGTGTTTGCACCAAGCAAGAATTTGTATGCTTAGTGCGAAAGAAAAATAAATGAGAATCCTTATGAGAATGGAAAATCATTGTACTGAATTGAAAATCCCTGATTCTTGTACAATTTGTTGACTTTTTTTTTGATAGCCGAGTTATCTGACCGGTTTTGTATAACTCTCAACCTAATGCCGACTAGTCATTGGAGACAAATCTCGCCTTTCACTTATGGGGGCCCACTTAAAGTCAAGGCATTTTGTCCTGTATGGACTGACCCAAAGGTTGATAGCAACTGAGAGGTTTCGAACCTGAGGCCTAGGAGGAAGCATATTCCTAAGTATCAAACCTTGACCACCAGGCCAACTCCTTAGGGTTTTGTTGACTTTTTAATATTGAGCATTTATTGTTATTGTGCAATAGCACTTTAAGTGGCTCAAGTATGGAATAACGTGAGATAACACATTCTTTTGGTCTTTGTCTACCCCCTACAAATGTAGAAGCTTCAACCAATATGTATGCATGATTGGTTTTGTTGACTTCCATTTGTTGGCTTAAAATGTGTAGCTTGTTTAGAACTGGTTTTTTATTGATATGAGTTTTGACAATTTTTAGGTCACCTTTTATGAGGCGCTGAAAGATTTTTCAGAGTATGGGAAGAAAAAGTGGATGCCCGGTTCAAGTTACGTGGTTAACAGCTCTGTCGAGGGACTCCTGTTGGGAGGACTGGCTGGTGGTATGCATCTTGCTTGTGTTGCTTCTGACTTACTAAAGGATTAGGTTGTCTGTATGTGCTTGCATTTCTAACTAAACAAATTGTTAGAATTCTAATACTTGGGATATGGCAAGAACTCAAGTGAAACTAACAATTTTGAGTTCTTTCCCTCCTGACACTGTTTTCGAAATATTTTACAGGTTTTAGTGCATATCTTACCACTCCCTTGGATGTCGTAAAGACAAGGTTGCAAATACAGGGGTCGACTTTAAGGTATCACCTTTTTTCTTTATTTCCTTTGTTTTTAGATAATTAGGGGTGCTCATGCCACCTCATGCGCACGTAGATTAATTTTTGGAGGACCAATTTCACCTTCCATTAGGGGGCTCGTATTTTGAAGCCGGAGTGAAGTCCATACATGACTGGCCCCATAATAGTTGAAAGCACTTGAGAGGTTTGGAGGCTAAGACCTAGGAGGAAGTAAACCCTCAATTCTCATGCCTTGACCATTAGGCTAATCCTTGGGGTTTATTTTCTCTGTTTCCTATGAAAGTTCTCTTTGTTCTCTTTTGCTAATTTTATATGGACAAGCGAATCAATCTGCAAGTCTAAATAGTTTGATTATCAATTATTAGGTTTTTATGCACCTCCTTAAGTTTTAATTCATGTTTTTAAACATTTCTTGAGTTTTCAATTTCTCTTTGTCTCTTTTGAAATGACTAAATGTTTCAGAAACTTTTCGTTTTGTCTTTTTTTATCCTTGCCGAAACACCGCGACGAAACAAAATTTTGATTCTCGGTTGTTTCTATGTTGGGACAGCTTTTTGATTATGATTAAAAGAAGAGAAGAAAATAGTTGTAATTTTTCTCTAAGTGTGCGGTACATTCTCCAGATATAAGGGCTGGCTGGATGCAATTCATGGTATCTGGAAGACTGAAGGCGTAGGAGGAATGTTCAGAGGTAGCATTCCCAGAATTATGTGGTATATTCCCGCATCTGCTCTTACCTTCATGTCTGTTGAGTTCCTCAGAGAACATTTTAATGAAGCATTGAACAATGGTAAAGTTCAAGAAGTCACAAGCTTATCAATCGAGAAAAAGGGATCTTCCTTACAAGAGGTGTCTTCTAAAAGTTCATACTGACTGACAACTTTTCACCATCCAGTTCATTTAACTAATATGATTTTGTAACATAATAGTAGAATCTAAGATTAGTATAAAACATGGGACGTAAGAGGTCAGACCTTACCCATTCGTTTTACTGATTTCATGGCCACATTCAATTGTAGTCTTTTGACGAAACCTCAGGAAAATGGTAACGATGATTGGAATTGGTTATTTTTTGAATAAATTTCTGCATTTTGCATGTTTAACGGGTGTACAGTGCAATCTTGATTTTTGTTTATTTAAGCTATGGTGGTTATTTCAATTTCTAACCTTTTGTTTTCCTTTATATGCCTATTGGTTTGCATGGCTCAGCAAACTTCATGATAGTAATAAAAAAGAATGGCCGCAAAGATAATGACGTCCTCCAGTTTGGTTAGAGCATCCGCATTAGGCTCTCCATCTTTGCTCCTTCTCTAATTTGAGGAGCAAATCCTCTTAACAATCCACACATCAGACTCTCTATTTTTTTTTCCTATTTTCCAAAATGAATAGTGACTCCCTACTTTTAGGGTGTCACTATTCACTCCTATCATTTTATTTTTAATTTTTTTTTATTTCTTTCTCCTCCCCTATAGCATTTGAATTAAATATAAAAGGAAAAAAAGAATATTTTAATAGAATAGGGATAGAATAGAGAGTCTGATGCAGGAAACATTACAAAATATGACTTCCTAAAATAGAAAAGTGAAATTTTCTCTCTAATTTGGAGAAAAAAATGAGGAAGCTGATATGCGGATGCTCTTAGGATTGGCTTTTGGATACGCTAGTGGTGTATTTTGATCTTGAATATATTGATGGAAAACATCACAATGAATCACAACTTTTTTTTTATAGTCGAGGTATTCAGCAGGTTTTAATATTACTCCCAACCTAATACTGATTAGTTATCGGAAGACTAATTTCACCGTTCACTTATGAGGGTCCCAATTAAAGTCAGAGTATTTTGACCTGTATGGATTAGCCCCAAAGGAATTTATAGCACCGAAGAAGTTTCGAACATGTGATCTAGAAAGGAGCATATATCTAAGTCATAGCATTTGAGAGTTGATAGCACCTAAGAGATTCGGCTTCAACATAGTGCTAGAACGGGTTTTAAGTTATACGAATCAACATCTTCTCGTGTCGGTAAGGTTTTCTACCTACCAAAAGTGGGGAGTCATGCAGTTGGTGTGTTCTATGTTATTCGGCTCAGCTTCGTTGGTGACTTACTTGTACTTCTTCTATACGGGACAAGAAAAAGGAGTATACTTTTCTTGATCATCATGAAAATGAACTATATTAGAAGCTGGAACAACTAAAAAGTTTTTTATGGAGAATAATCCATGTTGGCGAGTTCAGTAATGGCACTTTGGAATTGCACTTTTGTCCCGTGTTTTATTTATTCACACACAAACTTAATTCACTGGGCAGTGGATAATAGATTCACTGCCCAGTTGCATTGAGGAAAGCCCTTTATGGTAAGCCACTTGCCTCGCCAAGTCAAACTTTTGATCGTCTTTATTTTAGACTGACAATTGCAAATGTCTAACGTGTGTGTCATGCAAATAAAGGGTACGTCCATTTTTTAGGACATGTCTGTTTATAAGCAGAAACTCAAGACTTCAATATTAGCATGGCAACCCTATATTTTTCTGGTACGTCAAAAACTCCGATCTTCTTGTGTCCAAATAGTCCCTGCTGAACTAAGGGGGTGTTTGGGAGCCTACTTTTTAATTTTTAATTTTTGATTTTTTGACTTTTTAGTTTTTTAGATTATGGTCAGAATGAGTTTTGAATTTGAGAAGAGTGTTTGGGAGAAATGTGCAGAATGCATTTTGCAGAAGTAGTAGTGTTTGGGAGAAAAATGAAAAAAATGAGTTATGAATTATTTTTTACCAATTTACCCTTGGTCAAAATTTAAAATTGTAATTGAAAAATATTTTGGAAAAGGGACCCGTCTATTTTTTAAGAAACTTTTTTTTTAGAAAATATTTAATCTTTGTATGAGATTTATTTAAAATTGTAATTGTATATATGCTTAATTTTTACTTCTTCCGCTCGGTATCAATTTTTAGAAAAACTAATTGACACGTTTTCAACCTTATTTTAATGGAATTCACACATTCCTCTAATTGTATATTTTCTTCTTACCCGGAGAGGATAGGGTTTTATTTGGAATTAATCAAAAAATAGAGATCAAACAAGAGCAACAAAATTGCCAAGGGTATAGATGGAATAGATGGATGTAATTTGAGGAAAATGGAAAATGAGAATGGAAAAAGGAAGGTGGAAGCTACTTTTGAGTTTTTGCTTAGAACTTCCATTTTGGCAAATGTGTTTTGCAAAATGAATTCCCAAAATGAGGTAGCCAAACACCTAAAAACCTAAAAGGAGAATGGGAAAAGGCAAAAATGAGGTGGCCAAACACCCTCTAAATGATTTTGTAAACTTTCTTCAATATTGATAGTACAGTTCTTCATTCAAAAAAACTTTGTTGTATCTGTGGGGGCAATCTTGCACGAGACCAACAACAAACTCTTTACATGGGGACAAGAAAAGCCGTCATCAAGTTGATATTACAATTTTTCTTTAGATGGGGGCAACTTTGTTCTTCTTCATTCAAATATTGCTATTACAGTTCTGAAGGGTTGTAATAGTTTGATTGTACACTCCTTGGATAGTTTGATTGTACACTCCTTGGATGTTTAGAACCTTTGTAATGAATTATGTTTGAAAAATTCCTAAATTATTTAATTAGGGAGGCCTTAGTTGGTTAACCTTGCTAGCCAGTGGTTGATTCTCGTCGTGACAATGATGGTATCAAAGCAGAGTTTTTTGAATTTTCAAAATCAAAACCCTAGATTGTAAACGTTAGAACACGATTGGATATATATTGTATTAGTTGAGAAGTATTTTTTTAAAGGGAACGACTATATGAACCAACACTTTTTTAGATCAATATTAGACAAACATCCAAACTCTTCATTCTTGATTAAATTTTAATGATCCGAATCGTTCAATGTGTTTAAAACATGTTTTTAAGGGTACCCGCAAAAAATCAGTTCAAAATATTATCGAAAAAAGCTTGATCTAAGTAGTGGTTTATAAAATAGTTTCTGTCAACATTTTAAACCACTACTTTAATTAAGCCTTTTCTGGTAATATTTTGAGCTGATTGCTTGCTGGTTCCCTTAAAAACATGTTTTAAACACATTGAACGGTTCGAATCATTAAAATTTGAATGAAGAGTTTGAATGTAGTCTAATATTGGTTTTAAAAAAATATTGGTCTATGGAGCCATCCCCTTTTTTTAAAAATATACATTTATACTATTTGTTACCAGTTAACTCGTGTTTGAACAAAATCAAGAAATTATAAACTTAACTCTATATTGAATGATTGTAGTAGTTTAATTGCACACTTTATGGATATTTTGGTTGATTAACCTATCATGCTTCCACAATTTATTAACCTATATTGAATGATTGTAGTAGTTTAATTGCACACTTTATGGATATTTTGGTTGATTAACATATCATGCTTCCACAATTTTTATTATGTTTAAAACATTTATAATAAATAAAATTTGAAAAATTTCTAAACTATTTAATTATGAGAATCTTAGTGAGTTAACCTCACTAACTAGTCGCTCATTGTCTTCTTATTGGGATGCGTGGTGATACATTGTTATCCAAAAATTACACATGTTATTTTCATGATTACACAAAAATTGGGTTAAACACAATAACATACAAATTTCAAGATTTAGTCTAATTTTTTATGAATAAAAAATGACCAAAAATACAAAATAAATACAACACGTACTCAAAAAAATTACCAAAAAATAGGTTTCAGTTCGATGAAGTCGCACAAAATTTGGAGCCCAACGGATCCCACACGCACCCAAAAATCGTCCTCTAATTATTTTCTATAAAATTCTGATACACCCCACCTAATTCTGTTATAACAATTCTGTTACTTCTTGTTAACTTCTGTTGTTTTCCTATTCTGTTAGAAGTTAGTTACACTACGGTTGTTAGTCGTTAGGATATTGGTTGGTGCATTCTGAGGGGGGGAAAAGCTGTTACACTAATCTGTTAGGAATAAACCCAGCATAGGACGGAAATAGCTTAAATAGGGAGGGAAAGGGAGGAAGAACGTACGAAGAGAAATAAGCAGAGTGAGCATTAGGAACGAGAGTTTCCTTCTGCTGGGACGAGAGCTCCCATGGCTGACTCTCTTGTGTAAACCTTCAGCTGCAATAAGAATCAACTCATTTGCTTCCTCTCTCTCTTATCTTCTGGATTTACCTGGCACAAGCACACACAACTCTATCAGTTGCATCATTGGTATCAGAGTCTTCAATCTTCGGACACACTAAAACAAACAAAAACATGGACGCACGATCATAGGAGCAGAAGCGTAACGAAGAGGCCATCAAACAACTGAAAGATAGTACTGATCAATTCAAAGAAAGCACGGCTAATTCTCTCAAAGAACTCAAGGAATTAATTGTTCATTGCTATGAGCATGAAATATGACCAGCTTGCTTCAAGAACTTTGAACCGTGAAGTGGATGAGGGAGAACACCATCCGAATTCACACTTTGTAGGAACACAGTCCTCTAATTCAGTTCACACGAGGTATGCTAAAATTGATTTTTCAAATTTCCAAGGAGAGGATCCTTCAGGATGGCTTTACAAGTGCGAACACTTTTTCGAATTCAATCAGATCGAAGACTCACAGAAGGTGAAGCTGGCTGTAATGCATCTGGATGAGAGAACCATTCAATGGTTCCAATGGTTTGAAAAGGCACAAACGACAGTGGACTGGAAAAAATTTGTCACAGGACTAACAACGCGTTTTGGTCCAAACGTTTTTGAGGATGCCATTGGAGAATTGACCAAACTCACTCAAACCTCTACTGTTAAGACTTATCAGGCCAGATTTTAAGAGTTGGCCAATAGAACTCAAGGCTTAACTCAGGAATTTTTTGTTAGTTGCTTCCTTAGTGGTCTAAGAGAAGACATAAAAGCTGGAGTCCAAATGTTTCGTCCCTCCAACATTACCCAAGCTATAGGACTGGCCAGACTGCAAGAGGAAAGTATTGAGGCCATTAACAGACGAGCAAGATCTACTGGTAAACCAGCAAACAGTTGGGGATCATCATCTAATTTGGCCTTACCAAGAACCACTCCTAACCCTGCTACCAGAATTGAACCCAAACCTCTAATTACACCTCTCAGCAGTTCTCATTCTGCACTACCTACATCCAATTCTATTCACCAATTTCCCATTAAGAAACTGACTCAGAAAGAAATGGAAGTTAGGAAGGATAACGGCCTTTGTTTTAATTGTGATGAGAAATATATTAGAGGCCATAGATGTCAAAAACGCCAGTTGTTCTTACTCATAGGGGATGATGAGGAGGAAGGGAGTGATGTGGAGCCTCAAGGAATGGAGGAATTTGGGCTAGATGAGGTGCAAATTTCTATGCATGCGTTGTTTGGCTGCCATTCCTATAGAACCATGCGAGTCAAAGGCATACTCAAGGGAAAGAGCATTACCATACTGATAGATTCAGGTAGCACTCATAATTTTGTGGAACCAGGGATAGCCAAATTCTCTAAACACAAGATTGAACAAACCTCAGGACTACCAGTAGCAGTTGATGGCACCAAACTTTTCAGCCGGGCTATGTGCAAATACTTTGCGTGGGAAATGCAAGGGATACAGTTCAACACAGAAGTCAGATTGTTGCCTATAGGGGGTTGTGACATGGTATTGGGTGTCCAATGGTTAACTACTTTGGGACCAATCTTGTGGGATTTCCGTAAACTGAGAATGGAGTTTCAATTTCTAGGGAGACTTGTGGTTTTACAAGGTGAAACAAACATTCAGGTGGAACATGCTACTCTAAAACAGATGACCAGAACGCTGCAACAGGCCCAACGTGGTGTTATTGCTCAACTCAGCTACCTAACTATGGAGTTAGAAGACCAAGGAGTACATCCGGATATTCAGTCTATCCTGGATCAATTTAGAAGTCTTTTTGAGGAACCAAAAACACTTCCTCCTTCCAGGCCAGCTGATCATAAAATTCCACTCAAAGAAAGGACTGAAGCGGTTCATGTGCGGCCTTACAGGTACCCTTACATACAAAAGAATGAAATTGAGAAATTGGTTACTGAAATGCTACAGGTTGGGATTATTAGACCAAGTGTTAGTCCATTCTCTTCACCAGTATTGTTAGTAAAGAAGAAAGATCACACATGGAGAATGTGTGTGGATTATAGGGAGCCGAACAAGCATACTATCAAGGATAAGTTTCCTATTCCCATGATAGATGAGTTGCTTGATGAATTACACGGTGCCAAAACATTTTCCAAGTTGGATTTACGGGCTGGTTATCATCAGATCAGAGTGCATTCAAACGACATTGAGAAAACAGCTTTTAGGACACATGATGGCCATTACGAATTTTTAGTAATGTCATTCGGCCTTACCAATGCCCATCTACTTTCCAAGGACTTATGAATACCATTTTTAAACCTTACTTAAGGAAGTTTATACTGGTATTCTTCGATGATATCCTAATCTATAGCCCTAGTTGGTCAGACCACTTACAGCACTTATCCCTTGCCTTATCCATCCTTAAGTCCCACCAACTATTTGTCAAGAAATCCAAGTGTGCATTTGGTCAAACTAGCCTTGAATACTTGGGCCACATTATCTCAGATCAAGGGGTGTCAATTGATCCGGTTAAATTGGAAGGAATGAGGAAATGGCCCAGACCAAGCTCAATCAAGGCTCTCCGTGGTTTTTTGGGGCTTACGGGTTACTATAGATATTTTGTCAAGGACTATGGCAAAATTAGTCAACCCCTGACTCGATTACTGAGGAAAGATGCTTTCAGCTAGGGTGAAGCAGCTGAAAATGCCTTTGAACAGCTCAAGTTAGCCATGTGTTCAGCTCCGGTATTTGCCTTGCCTAACTATTCCAAAGAATTTATTATAGAATGTGATGCTTCGGGAGTTGGTATTGGGGCTGTATTGATGCAGGAAGGGCATCCAATAACCTACATCAGTAGAGCTCTAGCTCCTAAACAGTTGGGGTTATCAGCCTATGAGAAGGAGTTATTAGCATTGGTATATGCTGTCCAAAAATGGGGACATTATCTGCTGGGAAGGCATTTTACCATTCGAACTGACCACCTAAGTTTGAAGTATCTGTTGGATCAAAAAATCACTACTCACATGCAGCAGAAATGGCTTACTAAGCTAATGAGTTATGATTATGACATAGTCTACAAAACGGGTCAGGAGAATAAAATAGCAGATACTCTTTCTAGACAGAAGGGTGAGGAATCAATGCAACTCAATGCTTTGTCAACCATCAAACCAGTTTGGTTGGAATTGGTAAAACAGTCTTGGCATTCTGATCTAGACTTACAATCTATTATCAATGATTTGACATTAGATCCTACTTCTCATGAACACTACCTATGGCATCATGATCTTTTAACCTACAAACAGAAGCTGGTAGTAGGAGCTAATACAACTCTCAGAGGCCTACTTTTTCAGGAATTGCATGGTAGTTCAATTGGGGGCCATTCGGGGGTGGAGCGAACTTATAAAAGGGTCAAGAGGTCCTTCTATTGGAAGGGGATGAAAGCATATATAACCAGATATGTAGCAGCTTGTGACACTTGCCAACGTAATAAGACAGAAAATATAGCCATACCAGGACTATTGCAACCTCTCCCAGTCCCTGAACGCCTCTGGACAGATATCTCAATGGATTTTATTGAGGGCCTCCCTAATTCCAGGGGCAAGACTGTCATTTTTGTGGTAGTAGATCGATTGTCCAAATATGCCCATTTCATGGCCTTACACCACCCCTACACTGCCTTAGATGTGGCTCAGATTTTTTTGGACAACATCTTCCGGTTGCATGGTATGCCTACCACTATAGTCTCTGATAGGGATGTGGTTTTTACTAGCACATTTTGGACTGAGCTTTTTAAGCTACAAGGTACCACTCTAAACATGAGCACCGCCTACCATCCACAAACGGACGGCCAGACAGAAGTGGTCAATCGTTGTTTAGAAGCCTATCTCAGATGTGTCACTGGGGATAGGCCTAAATCTTGGGTGCAATGGTTACCCTTAGCTGAATGGTGGTATAATACCATTTATCACTCAGCTACTAAATCTACCCCTTATCAATGGGTGTATGGACAACCCCCTCAAACTCTCATTCCGTATGTTCCAGGCTCCAGTCAAGTGGCAGCCATAGACCAGTGGGGTTCCACCAGAGAATCTACTCTGAGTTTGCTCAAAGACCATTTGATTCAGGCCCAGAGTCGTATGAAACAGCTAGCGGATAAGCACAGATCAGAACGGAGTTTTCAGGTTAATGATTGGGTCTTCTTAAAGCTTCAACCGTATAGACAGGCTACGGTTCATTTTAGGACCAACCAGAAGTTAGCCCCAAGGTTCTATGGACCCTATCAGGTGGTGGCCAAAGTTGGGTCAGTAGCTTACAAGCTAGCTCTTCCCCCTACTTCCAAGGTTCATCCTGTTTTTCACGTCTCATTACTCAAAAAGAAATTAGGGACAACTACTATTCCTCAAAACACACTCCCTACAGTCAATGAAGCTGGTGTCCTGAAATCTCTCCCTAAAGCCATTCTAGACCGGCGTTTGATCAAGCACAAGGGCAGACCTGCCACTCAATTGCTCATTTAGTGGGAAGGTTCTTTCCCTGAGGATGCAACGTGGGAACTCTATTCTCATATACAGACCAAATTTCCTAATTTCTTCCTTAGCCTTGAGGGCAAGGCTTTTCAGAAGGGGGAGGGAATAATACACCCCACGTAATTCTGTTATAACAATTCTGTTACTTCTTGTTAACTTCTGTTGTTTTCCTATTCTGTTAGAAGTTAGTTACACTACGGTTGTTAGTCGTTAGGATATTGGTTGGTGCATTCTGAGGGGGGGAAAAGCTGTTACACTAATCTGTTAGGAATAAACCCAGCATAGGACGGAAATAGCTTAAATAGGGAGGGAAAAGGAGGAAGAACGTACGAAGAGAAATAAGCAGAGTGAGCATTAGGAACGAGAGTTTCCTTCTGCTGGGACGAGAGCTCCCATGGCTGACTCTCTTGTGTAAACCTTCAGCTGCAATAAGAATCAACTCATTTGCTTCCTCTATCTCTTATCTTCTGGATTTACCTGGCACAAGCACACACGACTCTATCAGTTGCATCAAATTCTAAAAAATATAGTTTTAAATCCAAACATTCTAGAAAAAGTTCACAAAAATAGAAAATCAAATTTCAAGTCCAATGGTGGTCTTGATTTTGAATGTGACATCGTTACAATTGGAAGTGACGCACACTCTCTCTAAGGTGAGAGTGGTGAAGTGCAAAATATAAACTTTATCTTCTTCCTTTGAATTAGGGTTTTCAAGAAACGAACCTGAAGTAAAAAGTTTCATAATTTTCAAACCGTTTCTCCAAATCAAGCTTGTAGTATATCGTTATTAATATCTCGAGAAGCATTACACATACATACAAGTCTCTTGTATTGAAACTTTAACATACCAAAAGCAGTCCTTTCAAAATTTGGGAAAAATCAATTAGGATTTGATTTTTCTCACAAACGGTTACTCCGATTAACAATAAACTATCTAAAATTTATCTACATGATATGTATATATTAGAATATGTATAAGTTTGAGTGACTTTAAAACTTCCAGAAAAACAAATTTCTTGCACTCATGCAAAAAAAACACATAACATTATCCAAGCTTCTATTCACCAACATATGAGCACGAAAACAACTAACCGACTTTGATATCAATGTAAACAATATAAAGAATGCAAAAGTAGATGGTTCGAGTTACCTCTCGAAAGCTTTAACCGAACTGAATTTTTGTGTGTGGATGAATTACGAATTTTGAACTTCGATCTTCAAACCGCAACAACCTTCCCTATGATACAACTATCATCACAACCTCATGGTGCAAAAGCTTAGATCGCTCTATAATAATAGAGAAAGCTATAGACTTTTACCGTATAATTTTCTACATATTTATCCGCAGGAGTTCAATAGAGTAGCATCTCAAATACATACAAATTCTAATCTCCCTAGGAGATAGAGTTTGCTTTGTACTCTTCCATCTTATCTCCAAAATATGATATCATCTAATGGGTCACCAGATGATGCTCAAAAGGGCAACCCGATTTGATTCCGAACCCATGCCAAATTCCAATATCTCTATATCCAGGTATCAACTTTACACCAACAGAGTAGCTTTTTGTACTAATCTCTTCACAACTGCAAACAGCTTGAACATCTAGTGGGACTCCATTGGAACATGAATGGAACAACGGTTATCTAGAATGTTTGCTTGTGATATCTAGAACCAAATTCCCATAGTAAGAGTTTTAGAACACGGACTGCAGTTTTGAAGAGGTTAGTAGCAAAAAGAGTGAGGCTTAGATTGCAATCTACAGGCTCTAGGGGCTTCGGAAAAACTTTCTAATCTTTGACTCCTTTTCTCGGTTTCTAGCTTTCCCATCAGGCAGAAGTGATTTTTCCTCTGTACCCATCTTCGAAAATGCCTTATTCTGGATGTTCAGCCTATGCATCTCCTCGAAACCGGGAGGAATGTTGTTGAAAAGCTCCTTTCCAACATCTTGCAAGGGCTTTTGCACTGCAAAACTGAAATTTCTTGAAACACAAGCAATCTCTGTATTCAAGGATATTGCCACGACCTTTTCTTTCCTAGAGCTTTTGTAGCTCCCCTTGGATGATCCTCTTGAAATTGCTATATCAACTCTCCCCACATCTTTTCCGCCAAGCATGTCGATCTCCATGGCAACTACATTGTCATCCCCGTGAGCTTCATTGTCCTGTACGCAATCTGACGACTGAATGAAACATGGGATATCCTTGTTATATTTGCAAACAGCTTCTTGCTTTTTGACACCACGGAAGATTCCCCAGAAGAAATATTCCTCATTCCATCCTGTTATAAAACATAGGCATGATCAGAACTTTCAATCATCAAATTCAAGCAGGACCCTGAGTGCTATTTTATTGGACTAGTAACTTCACTGCTGCTTTAAAAAAAAAGCCCAGATACTTCACTTCCTACATCAAGTCCAAAAAGAACTTGCAAATTCAAGCTTGTCTAGTTTATTAGAGGACTGAAGGGTTATCAAGTCATTAAATAGTTCTATCTCAAAGAAACCTCCAACAAACAAAGAAGAAGAAAATGGAAAGGGGACAACACATCAGTTGTCTCGTTTAGATGTCTCCTCATTCACTTGCAGAAGGGAAGTAGATATACAGAGATTACTTTGAGAATTAGCTGACAAAAGTTTGGATGTAAACACGAACAACTCTACACCATCCACGTAACTTCGCATCACTAAATCTTGTGTCTCTATCAACTCCAGGAGGACGATATACTGCGCAGATCTACAATTCAACATTGGTTATCTCAAACAAGTTTTGACAAATAAAAATTCACAAATCAAGTCAGGTTAAAAACAGACCTCTGATTGTTGCTGGAGAAAAAGTACAGCCCTATATCAGCCTCACCAGGACAATTGTCCGGAAATATCTCCGTCCAAACATTATAACGTGGAAGCATTGTGAATAGAAGAACTTGAGGCATTGCTTTTGAGAACTCATAGACTTTGCGACGGACAATAGATGGAGGATGAGCATGGAACCCATCTTTGAGTTCTTTACGGTTAACAGTATCTAAGATTTTGAAGCTTCCTCTGGAAAATGCAAAGAACAAAATCGTTATGTAGCCTATCGTTTCTGATTTCAGAAAATGTAAACCAAGTCTAATAGAATGGGACCGTATCACAGTAAGCATCAGTTGGTAAATCAATTCACGCAAGTGAAGAAATAATAGATACTCACTTCCAGGAACAATCTAGAGCAGGACCTTGACAATAGTTGTCAGCTTTAGGTAGAATAGTCATCCGGTTACCATTCTCAGTATTGATATTTCTTGGCTCCACATCGATACAATCATTATTACCACCTACAAGATAAATGTTCAATAACTAAAAAAGTCATTGGCACTCACATGAAAATTCTTCACTGCACTGTCAGAACCCTCAATAAACTTTGCATACTTATCAATCACCTGGATGCCTAAAGTCATGAGATAGGTAGGTCAAGCTAATTTTACAGGTCTGGCCTGAACTGACTATTGGTGGAAAACACATAGCTTGCGGGGATGTGGATGACATTATATTCACCACATTATCTTCCTTTGCACTAACATTTTGGGTTTCTACAGCATCCATAAGGGCATCCGTAGGCTGTTCCATAGGAAAATTTTCCTTCCTGGGAGCAGGGGCTTGAGCAGCTTTCTTTTCTGAAACAGACAATACAAGGACAACCATATTTTTAAAACCTCCAATGTCAACACCATATACCTGTATACCCACCAGAACTTATGAAGAGAAATGTTGCAAGATAGACTTCACATGGTGACAAACAACAAGAAAGAACTTGTTCCATTATACTTCATACTCATATATGAAATCTTCATATAGCAAAGGATTGAAAAATAAAAATACAGAATTTACAGGTTTCAAATCTAATTCTACAGATTTGTTACCTTTTTGTTCTTTTGATGTCTGAGTCACTTGTTGGTTAACCGTTTGATTGGTCAGCGTGTCATGTCAGGGAAGATCGTAACTGATACTTTACACCAAGTTCATATAACAAAGGATTGAAAAAAGAACACAGAATTACAGGTTTCAAATCTAATTCTACAGATTTGTTACCTTTAGGTTCTTTTGATGTTGTGACAAGTCAGGGAAGATCGCAACTGATACTTTACACCAAGTTCATATAACAAAGGATTGAAAAAAAAAAAAACACAGAATTTACAGGTTTCAAATCTAATTCTATAGATTTGTTACCTTTAGGTTCTTTTGATGTTTGAGTCACTTGTTTGTTAACGGCTTGATTGGTCAGTGTGTTGAATTTTCTGGTAGGCGAAACTCCTGAAGGTCTAAAACTTGGATTTTCTTTGACATCCAATGACAACTTTGGGAATATAGCTGTGGGCTTGATGGAAGTCCCTGCAGAATCTAGGACCCCGACTTTTGATGGGCTAGAATCTGAGTGCATGTTATTCTTTGAAGTCGATCCGCATTTCTTGGCTCCTGAAGATAGCATGATTGCCTCTTGAGCAGGAATGTATTTCACTTTTCCAGTTTTAACAATCTTTTCCCATTTGGGAAGCTTGCTGCAGCTGGCTGAATTACAATTTTTCTTCTCCATCATACCTGAAGGGTCTGACATTAACATGGGGGATTTTGGTGAAACCAAACTTCCCATTTCACATGCTTCACACAGCCAAATATCTGGGTCATCCTCCCAAAAGGGTTTCCTGCAGTAACTGAAGTAGAAAAGAAGTTGGGACACGTTTAAATGAAGGGATTAATCATATACTGTAGGTCCAATCAGGCTTAGGCATCATATGAAGTATATGTAAGCAACAAGGAACTGGAAATGAACTGCATATGTGTCTTCATTGAGAGAAGGAGAGAGATCTAACATATGCTCACGAGCTATCTTGCATTGACAGCAAGCCATAATTGCTTCCAGAAGACCAATATTGCCACATATGTCACAAAGCTTTCCCTGCAAACCAGATAACAGGATATGAAGAATGTGATAAATGAGTCTATTTACGAAACATTGCTGCTTGCTGATGTAAAAACAAAATCAAAACATAACTGTTGGTTTGCCACAAACTGTTACTGAATCGATCAGTTGAAAACGGTTAGGGTAGTGGGCCGGAATGACGGGCGTTCCCGCTACAAGGAGACACAAAGGCCAGGCTGGTGGCAAAAAGGATTGGGCAGAGCTGAAGTGATGGGCCGGCAAGGCACGAGGCCCAACAAAACCCACGGATCTTAACCCGAGACAGGTACTAGGTCAGGACAGTTATTCGGTTCAGAAAAAAACCCAAACCAATGGGGCTTCCAGAAGATCTTGAAAGGATAAGGACTGACATCCATAGGTGCATGTTGGGTGTGAGCCTGACGACACACTTAAGTCGGAATCAACTATAAATGGATGGCCCAAAACTTAGAAAGGTACGCTCTAACAGAAAAGAACAAAGACTCGTGTACTTCTTTTACTTCGATATGAGGCCTTTCAGATAGTATCAGTTAGGACAATAACAATGTCTTGCAATTAAAGCGGAAGTAAGAGCTCAGCGGGGCAGGTGGACGATCATAATAGAGAGGTAAGAACTAAAAGAATAAACAAAAATAAAAAAGTGAACAAAAACAAGCCCCATTTCACATGTTAATGTAACCAGAAAGTACGATAAGTTAGTAATGAACCAAAAAAGGAAGACAAATAAGCTATATAAGCAAACCCCTTACTTCTTGAGTAGGAGCATGGTCCAATTTCTCAGTTTTAACAATCTTTTCATGATTAGGAAGCTTGCTAGGACCTGCTGAACAACTATTTTCATGGTCGACAAAATCTGAGGGGCTTAAAATTAACGTCATAGGCAAGTCCACCTTCAAAGATCTTGGTGAACTCATACTTCCAATTTCACATGCTTCGCAAAGCCAAACATCCGGGACATCCTTGCTAAAAGTTTGCCTGCAGTAACTGGAAAAAGGGAAGAGAAACTGCAACATGTTCATCTGGAAATAATTATACAGACTTACAATTATATACTAAGGTCAATCAAACTTAGCCACCACATGGTCTATACCCAAACTGCATAAAACTTGAAAGGAAGAGCACACACACATTCATCGATAGACCAATGTGAAAGGAAATTTAGAATCCACGCAGATTGAGAGAGATCTTACAAGTGCTCGCGAGCTATTTTGCATTGAGAGCACGTAATGATTGCCTCCAGAACACCAACATCGCCACATATGTCACAAGGTTCGTCCTGCAGAGAGAGAAACAGGCAAACAATTATTCTCTTCCCAAACATTGGTGCTTGCTCAAGTTAAAGAAGCTGTTGACATCAAGCTCTGATATACAATAACCTTTAATGGATGTGCTTTCACATATGCATACTTTCAATGTGTAGACTAAATCCTCTCCGCTATAAAAATAGAGTGAGAAAATTATGTGTGTCTAAAAGTCAGTTGCTTGACAATGCGAAATGGAGAAGTTGTGTACACCTCTGAAATTATGGGTGTCTAGCTCTGATTTCCCCTATTCTCTTCTATACAGCTCCTTGTCTTAAACATTTATGAGGCCACACCAGATAGTTAGAATTGACTATGGTAGCTTCTTCAAAACTACAGTTTCAAATATAAAACTAGGAGTTTTAGACACTAGGAGCATGGAAGCAAGAATCCACATAGTTTGGAACTGAAAGATGACACTGCAAGAGACAAAGATAAGGGCCCTTGAATGGAATGATTACTATAAGGAAATAATTGGTTAGAAATTTAGAAACACAACCATAAGGAAATAATAAAGTTAGCCGTATCCTGCACTGGAAATCCTATTCTAATTGCAGGTTGAGGAGCATGAAAAAGGGGCAACAGGAGGTCAAATTAAAGGTATTAGCTTAACACTCACGTAGCTAAAAGAAGACTCAAGCTATGATGCGAATTGCAAAGATGACCAACTTTACGAAAAAGGCGACATTTCAACAGAGGGTCGCGAAATACACTTGAAAGGAAACACCATCATTCCTAGAAATTGATTTAGAATCAAAAGAAACCCAATGGCAGTAGAAATTAGAAGCATTCCTTAGATACAGAAATTCTGAGGGCAAAAAGTAAAACTATAAGGTTATTAACATCACAAAAAAGTGAACGATGCTAAAAAGATCACGCAACTTAACAGACATGAAAAGAAAATGACAAAACCAACAAAAGGAAACATAAACTGGAAAATCTTAAGTTTTTACAAACAAAAACATCAAATAAGGCAACCTCCCTTTTGGTAATGACTAGGCTAGTTACTAGTCCATTTAGTGGCCTGGACCGTGCTATACAGACATGCAGGGTACACGACGGGTCAACTTTTTATCATCCATTATAAGCCCTCATCTGTAGATTATGCAAGAAAAAATAACTTGATCCAATACTTATAACCTCAAGATTTTATCATGTTTTTGTAGATAAAATATGGACAACAGAATGCTTTTGAACGTAAACTCATTCGTTCCGCAAAGAATTGAAATCACAAATCGAGATAAAAACTAAACGCTTCAAGTCAATTCAAATGGGAACCGTGGATTGTCCCACAAATCCAAGCAACACGGTTATTTACTGAACTAGAGACACGTCTATTCTTAACAAATAACCATGTCTTGCAATTAGAATATAAAGTAAGACTCAAAAGAGAAAGTATATACGGATCTATCTATCTACAGTCCATACTATACTAGAAAAGAGTAGGCAAAGTGCCACTCCCTCATCTTTTGAAAAAAAAAAATAGAAAAAACAAGAAAAATGCACATCATTTCTCTCTCTATCTCTCTTCACTAGTTGAATAAATTTATTTCTCTTTATAAATATTCAACCTCTTCTCTCTCTTCATTGATTGTACTAAATTATTTGCCTTTATTACTATTCAAACTATTTTTCACTCATCCTCTAATTAATATAATTTTTTTCTTCAAAAAATAAAATAAATTCAATAAGGAATTTTTTTCTCCCTTGCATAGTACAGGTATGACACTTGTAAGTAATGAACAAGTTGTGCATAGTAATAAATTTATGAATTAAAGGACTAAACAAAAATAAAATTGTACTTGAAAGTAACCTTAGGACCACTATTACACCTAAAACGAATCTCAACTCTTAAGGCTTGTTTGTCAAGGGTCATCAAAAGATCCATTGCCTATCACTCCGGATATGGCTACCCGGATTGTCATATCCAGAGTTTGTTTACTTCCTTAACCTTCTGAGTTCTGAGATGATATCCGGAAGACTATTTTATCTCCTAAAGGCATATAAAATTATTCAACCTCTCCCACCATCCATATCTTATCCCCTTCTATATCTCTTTCTATTTACGTAAATGCCATTATTAATTATGAGAATACCATTATTAATTACAAAAATACCATCCATCTACTCATCCACCATATCCTCGTTCCTAAAAAAATATTCAAACAAACTAACCATTTATAATTGTTCATCCCTCTGTAATAAATCTCCTCTAATACTATATCTACCAAATTTCTCATAAAATTTTGACCACCAAAAAGCGGGCCGTTACGTTGATAATATGCCCGAAAAAGAGTATAATGCAATAAACAAGTAGTAACCCTTATTTCCAATCATGGTAATTTCGGTTTTTCAATTAAAAGAAAAAATCAAGCAGCCAAGGTACATTAAAATAATCTAAAGGTTAACAAAGGTGAACCCAAAGTACTTAAAAAAACACTGAACAAAATCCCAGGTAAGAAAGTACAGAAGCACAAAGCAATTTATTCATTTGAACTTCATTCCCAACTTTTTAGGTCAACGTAACGACTGAATTTCTCTATCCATATACAAAATGATCCAATCAAACTAAAACTCATCAGCGCATTAATTACTTAACAAGATCGAGTGTATAAAAATACTTAACAACCCTATTGAATGGTAAGAAAGGGTATAAAATTTCCATTTCCATCATGTGTGTGTGTGTGTGTGTCATTTCTTCTAATTTCCATCATTTTCCAACCCTTCTATTCATCCAAAGAGATAATGAAATTATCATCGTTTTCATTTTCTCACCAAATTCCTCCATCAAAGGAACTGCAAAAGACACTTCGTTTTTTCACAGCCCAAAATCCAAAGGAAAATGGAGTTGTTTAGGGTTTTACCATGTGGGTTTCGGCTGAGAATCTGGAATCTTTTCTGTCCCCTATACCTCGAGAATGAGGTCAAAGGTAGGTTTATGAGTTGCGAATCGACAAGACGAAAGGAAGAGGCTCCACCAGCTACCCCACGCACTCAGTCCTCATCGCACAAAATGCGTGTGTTTGCCTCCCAAGGAAATTTAATTAATTATCTGAGAAAATGAGTTTGCGGCTTACTTAAATGAAATAGACGTACGGTCAGAAACTCCGTCTGTGTGTGCAATTGAATCTATATCTATACTAACACCTTTTTTGGTATATATTTTTTTTCAAAAAATTCACAATTTTTACTTTTTTTTTAAATTTATTAAAAAAAACTTCTTCCATCATAATAAGTGGAGTGATATTTTCGTAAAAAACTGTTAAAAAAATGGTAAAAAAAATTGCTTGAATCCAACAATTATTTGAGAAAAAAAAATATTCTACGTAACAACTATAAAATTATCAAATTATATTTGTATTTGCATTGTGTTCGCAGCATCGTGTGTGCCACAAATGCTAGTTATATAGTATTGCAGGGGTGTTTTGGTGAGAAATTCTATGAGTTCAAGTGGCACCTTCAAAGATATTTAATAAGAAAAAGGGGATGCCTTAATGCAATTTCATAGAAACATGTTAAAAGGTAGACAGTACTCAGAGTTTGTCTTTATATTTACAAATGGCAGTGTGTGAGTGCTTACTTGTGTTACCTCTTACTTGGCGGTGGCGTTGAAAAAAATAACCAAAAATAGCCAGAATATTTAATTATTTATACAATATAACAGAGTTAGAATTTCTCAAATTAATTGATATGCTATTTGGAAATACAAAAGAAAAAGGAAAAAATATATTTAAAAAAAAACACTTTTAGAGCATTTTAAACTCTTTATTCATACTTTATGGCCTTCACAAATTTGTGCTGTAGATAATTATTACTGTATTCTCTTTCATTATGTACTCATTTATATCCATCACATTTTTATCAAAATCAATAAAGATAGCATCTCTTCGTCTTATTTTCAATTTTTAAGTATTTCTAACAGACTTTTCATCATTTACTGTATCTTCGCAAAAAATCTATACTTAAAAATCTAAAATGAGAACCCGAAAGATTGAATATATGTAAGAACTTACTTCATACTTAAGAATCAAATCCGTGCTTCAAATCTAAATTATTGATGAAATAAATTTAAATATATACTTGAAATCCGCCTAGAATTTGAAGAATAGATAACTCTCGGATAGAACTCAATTATAACAATTATAACAGTTAGAGATTTAAATCAAATCATATGGGATACAGGGTAGCTCGCAGATATGATATCGGTTAATTTGTGTATGGATACTTAGATTTTTTGTGCATTACGATGGGATCAAAGAAATAATACTTTGGGTTACTTTTAGACTTATAATTTACTTTTGAATCTCCTATGTGCTTCCAAGCTATGAGTTTTCCGTATATACATCAGTTAATTTTTTAAACTTTTTTAATGAGTTGCAGTGGATAAATAATTATCTTTTTATGTTTTAGTTATGTGTCATATTGCAAATAAAAATTTAAAAGACTAAAGCAGGTAGAAAAGTGTCTCGTTTGATTTCTTATTTTGTTAGCTTCTTTCTCAATACACGAACTATAAATTTATTATAATTTGTAGAAATAGAGAAAATAAATATAATAATGACAAATCGTTTCATCACTAAAGTATCTTAGAAGTGAGTCGTATTCTACGATATGAAACCTATCGAGTGTTAATGTTCAAATAAAATATTACGATAGTTTACATCAATAGTACCTCAAACAAGTGTTGAACAACTTAACGTTTTTATTGAATTTTATCATCTATTCATATACTCTTGTATGATAACAAAATAATGATATTGTTCAACTATTAACTCTCTTGTTATGTAATTAAAAGTAATTTTATATTTTTTACTATACACTGCATTGCTCTACACTTTTGTTTTTCTTAAATTAGTATTAAATTGAGTTGTTCATTACTTAGTTAGAAAAGATATATTTGTAATCATAGTACGGATATAATGCTAGTAGATATATATTTGAATACGTTACAACTTACAAGTAATATATAAAGCGACAAGATTCAGTGTTACGAGGACCAGAAGTTCTATCGTGAGCTCCCAACTTTCTGTATGAGATTGGAGTAGGTTTTTAGTTGCACATACTATTTAAACGAAGACAAAATACCAAATATTATAAAAAATAATGTTTTAGTTATGTTTGGACAAAATTATTTTGTATAGTTTTGTCATTTATTTATTTTTTTGCATTTTCTTGTTTGTTTAGAAAAAGAAAGAATATGGGTTGAAATTGAGACAAGTGAAAATAGGAAGATGTTAAATACAATAAAAATAGTAAAAATATTTTTTAAACTTTTTTCATCTTTAGTCGTAATCCTATTCTGATTCTTTTACGTAAGACAAATGTTTAATCTAAAACAATAGACACAAATTTGAGAAATTATCAGAAGAATGACCGGAAAAATAATGACAATAATATTCAATTAATCTAAAGAATTTATAATGGGAATTTTTGTAAGATATCAATGATTGATTCTAATAAAGAAAACAAATATGTGATAGGAATATCTTTAATCCATACACCATGTAATAAGATATTTTTTTGTCCCATCTTTTTTTGAGATTGCTTTGTCAATAACAAAAAGAAAGTTGCCAAGTAACCTTTTTTCTTTTGTCGAATTTATCTATGTTTTTAGAGTTATTTATGATCTTCTACTTTGGGGTGTGATGGTCTTTTTATCTTGTGCATGTGATTCCCTGTTAAGGTATAGACTGTTATTTCTTACCCTCTGATCTATTTTCTCTTTGTTTCTCTAGTTTTTTTAAACCTAAAATTGTGAGATTGAGGCATAAATCAAGATGTCCTATGGAATGATCAAGCTAGACTCGTTTTGAGGGCATTCTTATGTCTCTTTCCTCTTTCTTCTTTTTCACTGATTTTTTGGCTAGGACCTTCGATGATTTGACCATGGAAGTCATATGGACTGGGTATGCGTAGACACCCCAATTTGAATGGCTCGATGAATTTTGAGCAACTGTTGGATGGCTAAAAAATGATACTAATATTTTTGAATCAATTGGCTAATCTTAAAATGAATCCCAAAAAATTGTGAAAATAAAAGTCATGATTTGTTGACCTAGTTAAACATAATGTACTCTATTCTATGTGGCATGCGCCACTTGTAGAAGAGCGTCCTCACTTGGACATGGCGAGCACCATTTTTAACCCATCCAATTGTGTAGTCATCATCAACTGACTAGAGGTATGGGCCTAGGTGGGCTCCATGATGTCTTACTAACCGGGTCAAAAGTAGCATGCGCTACTCTGAGAAGCGTATATGTATGCCACTTTAGTTAGTGTTCTCACTGTCAACTGAACAGCGGTATGGAGCTCCATGTTGAGTGCAGACGAACTTAATGTCGTTAGCTGCCCAGAGGTTTCAGGTTTTTGCATAACCTGCTTCAAAGGCTGATCGGTGAGAATTACTATGTTGTGGGCACAGAAGTATGGTCTGAGCCGTCGAGTGGCAACCACCAATGCGAAGGCTAACTGCTCAATTCTTGGATATTTGCTCTCTAGCCCTCTATATGCAGTTGACATAGTACACTGCCCTCTGTGTTCCCTCCTCCTCCCTTACTAGTGTGGTGCTGACATCTGAGTCAGAAGCGGCCAGGTATAGGTATATGTTTTCTCCTGGGATGGCTCGAGATAGTAGCGAGGCTGAGGCTAGGTACTCTTTTAGTCAGTGAAAGGCTTTTTGACACTTCGAAGTCCACTCAAAAGCTTTCCTTAAGGTTTTGAAGAAAGGCAGGCACTTATCGGTTCCTCTGCTAACAAATTTATTTACCGCAGCCTCCCATCTAGTTAAGCGCTGGACCTCATTCACCGTTCTGAGGGATTGCATCCCGATCACTCCTTGCATCTTCTTGGGATTGGCCTCGTTCTCTCTCCTACTACCAAGAAACTCAGAAAACTTTTCGGCAGCCACCCCAAGGTGCATTTGGCCGGATTCAATTTCATCCCGTACTCCCTTAATCCTATGAAGGTTTCATCGAGGTCAGCCAGATATTGGGTGGCCTCCTTACTTTTTGTTAGCAAGTCGTCCACGTACACTTTCATCTTCCTACCAATCTGGCTCCTAAACATCCTATTGACGAGCCGTTGGTAGGTCTCCCTTGCGTTCTTTAGTCCTAAGGGCATCGCGCTATAGAAGAACAGTCACTGCTCAATGATGGAGGTTGTCTTCTCCTTGTTAGCAAGATTCATTTGGATTTGGTTGTACCCCAAGAAGACATTCATAAAGCTGAGTTGCTCGTGGCCTGACGTTGAGTCAACTAGCTGGTCAATCCTTGGCAACAAGTAGCTATACTTTGGGCGTGCCTTGTTCAAATCTGTGAAATCTATGCACATCCTCAACTTCCCATTCGATTTTAGAACTAGAACAAGGTTTACCAGCCAGTCTGGGTACTGGACTTCTCGTATGAAGCCTACATTCCCCAACTTTTCCACCCCTCCTCTTCTATTGTCATGGTTTTCTCTCCTCCGTACACCATAGGTTTTTGTTTGACCAGGTGATAACATGGGTTCACATTCAAATGGTGTGACATGACTTGTGGATCGATTTCGGCCATATCCTCGTGGGACAATGTGAACACATCAACGTTGTTCTTAAGGAATCGAATCCTCGCAGTCCTCAAGTCGAGGGAGAGCCCCCCACCGATCTGGACCACTCGGTCTGTTCTCTCTTTTTCCAACTGAACCAACTCCAATGCCTCTGTCGGCTCTCCGCATCGCTCTTCCTCCTTGTCTCGCACCTCTAGTGCGTCAATCAGCATTACCTCCCAAGGCCTTTCCCCATGTGGAAATCTCCGTGGCCCCGTCGTTGCAGCCCCCCTTCACTTTAGTCTCCTTGGAGGTCATCACGTGGTGGTCCTTTATCATACAATTATTGCGTCAACAGTTAATTTCGTTCGGCTAACGTGACCACCAATTGAACCGGATCTTGTACATGTCCCTCTAGTGCATTTCTGCTTTGTGCGGTGTTAGGCATATCATACCGACCTATAAGCTTAGGTCTAGTCGGCCCACAGCCCCTACTCAGTCAGTCTGCACGATGCAAAAAGATATGACCTTCCTAGCAGGGAAGGGAGCACACCCCAAATTACGGCTCTCAGTCAACCTCCGATCGTGGCACAGTCAAGAACATTAATGTGGAGTCCAATTAGAGAAAGAAGTATGCACTCATTTTTCGTAAAATTCATTGAGAGATTTTATTTTTCCCTTGATTCTAACTTAATCGTTAGAGGGTCCACGACTGGCCAACCACCCTTCGGTCATTGGACTTGTGTGTGGGAGTTGCTCAACAGGTCAGACAAAGGTCCACCACCATTTTCTGGCATCATCAGTTTGGTGTCGTTTGTGTGAACGACAGTTTTCGTTAATACAAATTCAACTGGTTAACCGGACATGATGACGAACCCTGAACCTCCCATTGAGAGGAGTCTACCAGGCGATTCCATCGATGGGTATATGCCTAACACCGCATAAAGCGGAAAATGCACTAGAGGGGGTGGTTGGCCGATCATAGATACTCCAACGATTTAAGTTAGAATCGTGTAACGATAAAAGCTCTCAATGAATTTTAAGAAAAAGGAGTTTGTACCTCTTTCTCTAATTGTACTCCACATTTATGTTCCTGGTTGTGGCGCGATCGAAGGCTGACTGAGAGCTGTAATTGGGGTGTAAAGACCTCAAATTTTTAATTTTAATTTTATGCGCAACGTTTTTTCTTTTTAAATATTTAAATCCAAATTTTATTAAATAGGGTTTATTTAATATAATTATAGATAACCCTTAAACCAACCACTAACCCACTAACCCATTCCTTATCCCCACTCTCTCCTCCACCTTTTTTCTTAACTTCCTAAATTCTAATTTTCCCATAAATCCCTCTCTCTTCTCTCTCGGCAGAACTCTCTCTCTCTAAGTCTCTCTCTCTCTCTAAGCCTCTCTCTCTTTCTCTCTAGATCTCTCGTTTTCGCTCTATTCGCACGCGATCTACGGATTTTTGTGGGTGGAAAGACGAATCGAAGTGTTTATTCACACGCGCAAGAGAAACACGAGTAAGTACTACATTATCGTTTTTTATGAAATTCATGCGTGTACGTATGTAGTGTGTTAGATTATTAGTATAAACGAGTTAATAAATCAATTTCGGACAGCCACTTCGGGCTGCAAAATGATAATTTTTCTGGATATAAATCACGTGTTTATTGATCTAGAAACGTAGAAAATTGTCTAACGTTCGTTTTGACATCTCACGGGTCTAAAACAGACATCGAAAAAGGAAAATATGGCCGTTTTAGCGGTCGGCAATCTCGCAACAGATTCTGTCCGAAAATTTCAGCCACTTCGGGCTATCGTTTGGGAACCGAAACAAAACTAAATTGAGATCATTTCTTCAGGAAAGATGTAGATCTTAATCTTATGTACGTTCTGGAATTTTCCACGGCTCAAACGGAGTCCCGGAGTGGATTTTATGGCCGTTTTTGTGACAAGGGTATAAAACTGCGTGAATTACGTTAATTTGTAATTTTGAAATAGTTTCCTTGAGAACTGAATAAAGTGATAAACATGAAATAGTTAGGGTTCAGTCTTAGCTTCGCAACGGCACAAACTAGAGTATAATCGGACCATCGGGCGATTTTATATGATTTTTTTTACAAGACTGACTTTCGTAGGTATATTTTGAGATATGCAAGTGTTGAATTATTATTGATAGCATGTTCTTTTATGTTTTTAGTTATTAATTGCGGAGAATTTTGCATGAAAAACGTAGTCACCCCACGTATTGCATGCAACTTAGGATTAATAATAAAAATGGAAAAAAATTTAATGTGTTATGTGCCATGGCTTAGTTTAGGGGACTTAACCTGGCGAAAATTGGAGGGTACCATCCATACGGTCTAGGCCGGCTGCCACCGCCTGATATGTACGGGATCGAGGCTGGCGGAAAGCTCGACACGCATGATCATGGTATAGCATGTACGGGATCGAGGCTGGTTAAAAGCTCGACACGCATGGGTTGGGGGGCTGAGGACGCGGATGGTGGTACCAAAGGTGGGAGGTCTATGAGACCGTTGATTGTGGATTGACTATTAAAAGTTACAATTAATCTATTCATTATATACTTGCATTCATGGGGGTTTCATAAGGGGATAATTGGTATATTACTGGGTTTCAATACTCATGGTACGTTGTACCCTGGCCCTGAGCCAGATGTAGGAGACGAGCTCGAATTTAAACCTGAACCAGAAGCAAAAGTTGTGGCTACCGAAGCGGAGGAGAAAGATCCCGAGATAGCGGAACCTTGGTTGTACCAGTAATCAGTTCGTCGGAAATTCACTGAAGGTCCCCGTGTGTGGGGTTAATTTTAGTCGTGTTATTTAAATGGTTTCGCCACTATTACTATTTAAAAATTGAGATAATAGTTTTATTATTTTTATTATGCTTTAAATTTTAAACTTGAGAAATTTCTTTTTAAATTAATATTAATTAAGTATTAAATTCTAATTGACTAATTATAGATCATTTTAAAAAATTTAAGTTAAATTATAAAAAAAAAAATTTATTTAAATTTTCGGGTCGTTACATGGGGTGTGTTCCCCCCTTCCCCATTAGGAAGGTCGTATCTTTCTACGTTGTGCAGACCGACCGACATTGGAGCGCCTTTTACTCAGGCCGACCGAGCGGGGGCTGTGGGCCGACCAGACCCTAGCTTACAAGTTGGTATGGTGCGGCTCTAGGTCGGCAGCCGTCACAGACTCACAATTTGGCGTATGAGTTATATTTTCAAATAAATCAATATTTTTCATAGAAATTAAGGTTAGTATGATTGGCATTAAAGTTAAAAGTAAACTATTGCATTAAACTAACTTGTCATGAATGCATAGTTCAAGTTATGAATGTAATAAATTTAAGAATCTATTCAAGATTTATATAAAGTCTACTTACGGCTAATTTTTAGAATACTCAGAATAAGAATAATAAAATTTCCTTTAAGTTACTTTTTCTTATTTCCACCGGGCATATGGAGGTGCATGGGTCGACCCAATAAGAAAAGGTGTCACGTGACATCTTCATAGTTCATAAAAAATAATAATTAGATTTAATAATAAGTCAAGACTTACCACATAACACTGTGACACTTCCATACCTCTTTTGCTATGTCAAACTCTCTCCGATTTGATTTCTTACCCAACACCCCCACACTCCTTTTATTTTTAATTGTTCATTTATTTTGATGGTAACGCTTCCAAGTCACAATTCTGAATCCACCACTGTAAAGGTGTTTTGGACTCACATACTAGTGCAGGGTGCCCCTAAGCAACATAACGATAGTTGGGTTGTGGTATCTAGAGGAAAGATAGCCGAGATCTGCTGCATCGGTTGTTAGAATTTTTTTTCACCAAATAGGTTATATCTTTTTCTTATTTAAAATATAATTTTTACTACATTTCATCAACAAAATGTGTAGAGAGAAAAGATGAGAAAATAGATTACCTTCACCTCCAAAAAATCACCAATCATACCAAAGAAGAGTAAAAGGAAAGGTCTCGGATGTGTCCGAAACCATAAAATGTACTATAACTTTTCCGAATATATTTGTGTCAGGAAAATCTGTGTCCCTAACATTACTTAGAGTAAATATAGTCCTATGTACTAGATGGTTCTAAAATAATGTAAAGGAATTGGTCGGTTCATTTTGGAATCATTTAAATTGGAACCGAACTAAGACCAAATCTTACTAATCACCGCTTAGTGAATGATATAATATGCATATAATGTTCAATAAATAGGATTATCAATACATATACTTTACGAATATCAATACAAGAGAGAGAGAGAGGAGGAGAGAGAGAGTGCTGCATCAGCAGCAGAACCAACCAAAAGGAATCCAACGCCCATCTTTTCACAAGGAGGACAGGGGCGAAAAACAAAATACAGCAAGGTTTGTCGACGCATATTCCCATAAATCTAACACTAGAACCAAATGCACACCACCATAAAAATAAAAAATAAAACAAACCAATCTGCCCCACCACCACCACCACAGCCTCTCCTCTGTTTCTTCAGCCCCATAAAAATGGTGAAAACAGTAGGATGATGATTAAGAGAGAGAACAAGCCACTACCATGTTGAAGCATAGACCCACCGCGATTGACGTCCGTGCTCGAGGGTCCAAATGCACCCGTAGAAGTTGTCGAAAAAGGAGAAACTCCCGCCGTTGTGGTCGTGGAAGGCGTCGTGCTAGCAGCACTGCTCAAACAAATTAACAAAGAGCAGAGGTCTTTCAGTAAGATTTTAACTTTGAAACACCATATAAACTTTACGCCAGAGTGTTACTCAAGGGTAAAATTGAGTTGATAATGACAAATGAAAATTATTGTGATGTTACCCGTTTATCGCAAACAGTTAAAATATACTATCAATGACAGCCCAAACCATCATAAAATCCTTTCACTTTCAACACAACCCGAAAATAATAAGGTGGTCCTGAATTTAGACAGGTAAAGGAGCATTGAAATTTGTCACTTGTGCTTTTTCATATAGGGAGCATGTCCATATTTCCAGAAAGAATAAACTATACTGCCAAATGGATACGGCTTCTTCATAGTCCGGGTTTAGACTGCAGCATCTCGGCAATCAATAGTTCATGTTTGTTAAAGATTCTAACCAATAGAGTTTATCCGTTCAAGACTCTTACCGGTTGGAGTCTTTACAAATCTAGACCATCATAAACACAGATTGACAGCTTCGATTACACGGGCCACTATCTGCAGTCCAAAACCCAGACTGTGGGAAGCCAAATTCGTACAAAAAATGTCTAATATATCCAGAAGAAACCATACTCTAAAATAACCATGGGGCCACAGGCAATTCTCCGTAGGTGGATAAAAGGATAAAGCACTAAATATACTTGATTGTTTTCATGGTGATCCACTGCCATAGCATTCATGCCCAAGTACTGAATTCAATGGAACTATGATGTATGCACCTTACTTTTCAGATTTCCCCTAATCAAATCCAAGAAGACTTTAGCACATTATGTACTCGAACACATTTTGGACTTTACCAACCTAAGATGCACTATCCAAGTAAATTTCAGTCCGATGTTTGACTAAATCGTAGGAGGTATCTACTGTACACCAGAAAAATAAGCAGCAATTTGAAACCACCGGATTATTATTTTGACCCAACTGTTCGTGGTCAGCCACCTTGGACAAAAAGAGACCAGAGTTTCCAGTTATACGGGAACTGCCATCTTTGAGAACGTGAAAACATGAGAATTCGTATATCATTTCATCCTACGAGACAGACTATAAACGGATGAGACAAGAAAAGACGGGATGGTACAAGACTACGGAATAATTAAACTTCTTTGACCTGACTGCAGAAACAAAATACAGGCTACTGGTATGTGACCTATTATGATGATATGACCTTACAAGTTGGTTCCTAGCAAATTAAACAGATGAAAATGGTGTAGACTTCACTCCAGATTCTAATCTAAAGATTCTAATCTAACAGTAATTTAATCTCATCAATCCACCATCAACTTTATCTCAAACACTGCCGAATTAATATAATTTCCTTAATATCCCCACCTTAAGAATTTATGGCTTCTAAATCTGTAGGCAATATTTCATGAACATAACGTGATTACCCATGCCACACCACTTGCACAACCCTCGAATGTCAAAAGTTAGATTCGATCTCAAAACTATTTTCATCTTCAAAATATGTGGCCCATAAAATGATAAAATCTAAAATCAAACCTTGTAATTCCATACCTGAAGTAATTCTAATACAAAATTTTGGACTTATTTCAGTAAATTTCTCCAAGAAATATTTTATTTTGAAAATCTATCAGAGTCAATATTTCATTTTCTTATGGATTGAGCCAAGAATCCAGGACTACGAGAAGGGAGAGGAGGGATCAGATTGCCACTTTGTTTGGGAATGTGATTCCTAGTTTAGTATGTCATTGGAAATAACAGTACAATTCCAATCTCTTCGAAACGTTGGAATTTTAGGACTATGGCTCACATTCACATTCCCCTTCCTGCTCAAGATTACTGCCATCCAAACTAAGCCTTACGGGTCATAGAACTCCGTTGAACTTGGGGGCATTTACGGGTCATAGAACTCCGTTGAACTTGGGGGCTCTGCTGTGCAGTGCACACATCAGGGCATGCTGTGTGCTAAAACATCTTTTTGGCACACAAAAAACTGTCTGAACAGTTGGACAGTGTCCGGGCAGTTTTTAGTGGCATGCACACAGCAGGCCCCCCATTCCAAACTGGTCTCACCCTTTGAGAAAGTTGGATGCCATTTGTGGGATAAATTATGTGCGATTAGCATTATTCTCGGTAGAAGAAGAATAAGATACTGTTGATACCAACATTTGAAGAAGTGGATAGCTACAAGTACACCACTAAGGCACCAATAAATGGGTAATGAGTCAAGGGCATAAAGATGCAATTAGCCAAATGCAAGAGGAATCAAAATGACAAAGACAGCTCTCGTAGGTTGTAAGCATATATATTACGTAAAAGTAAACAATACGAAAAGACTAGAGGGCCTTGCTTCCAAGGGACCAATGACAGATGAAAAATCCCATCAAAAGGTAAATGTAAGAAAAAAGTAAAGGCTTTTGGACAACAAGGAGCCTGCCTCAATACCAAGAGTATTCTCAATATTAGCAAGCATTAACAAAAAAGCACTATCAGATTTTCAGATTTTATTTTTCCCTTCAACTCTTTTGGCTAGAATTAAGAAATCTCAACCAGATAGGTCCAAATCAATCTCTAACTCAGGGGTATTATAGTCATTTAGCTCATGAAAAAAAATAAAAGAAGCCCCTGAAATAAATCATAATAATATAAAATTCCACAAATAAAGCATACCTGGCACTAGCAGGATAAGTACAACCATTAGAGCCTGTAAATCACCAAATGAGAAAATGAAAGTGAAAAGGGGGTAAAAAATTGAATCCCACAAATATATATATATATATATATATATATATAGCAAAAAAGAAGAGATGGGTTAATCGATAAATGTGTTGAGGGCTCACTGGGGTCTGATGCAGTAACAGTAGCAGTGCCAGCAAAATCACATGTGCCTTGGGCTTGACCCTTCTTTTGGAAATAGCTGTTAACTGCATAATTGCAATGAGCCCTTACAGTGTTGGGGTTATAGCAAGCCCCATTTTGGTGAATAAATGTGCAATCAGCCCCAGCTCCACAAGCATAGTCCAGTGTCTTCTGCAGTGCTGGGTCACCCATTCCATCCTTGCAGATACACCATGTAGCACCTAACCACAACCCAGAGCGCACAAACACTAAATCAAAACATCTAGAGAGAGAAGAAAATCAAACCATCCAGAGAGAGAAGAAATCCTGAGGAATACATAAATAGATGTATTTTTAGGTCAGGCCTTGGTTAGGAAATAGGACCCTCCATTCTTTTGGTGAACCGGAGAGTATCTATAGTTAAGAAAAAGCTCAAAGGGATACCTTTAGGAAACAAAGTCAAAGCTCAAATAATGTTTTGAAAAAGGGGTCAGCATAAAAATCAACACGAACAGTATGTTATCTTTGCATCTAATATAATAATTCCTTAAAAAAGTTAGGTAGATAAAATAAAAATAAAAGAATTAAAAAATCGTGGCTTCACAGAGCACATTCTTGAAGAAACTATGGGCTGGGTACTATCTGAACTCTGCTTAAGTTTAAACAATCAAGGAACAGATTAGCCAAAATCCAAGAATATTTAGCACCCATTTGATTACTTTGCAAACCAGATTTAAAAAGAGGGGGAAAAAAAAAAGAAACTAATTGCTGGGTATGAACAGTGATCAATGCAAAACTAGGAAGCATGGCAGTGGAAGAGCTTACTTGAATGAAGAGCATTAGCCAAGATAAGAACCACATACACTAAACCATTCATGGTGTGTGAGAGAGAGAGAGACACACACGGAGAAAGAGAGAGAGAGAAGAGAGATAGAGAGAGAGGAAAGATAGGGGAGAGCTATGAATGATAGTGCTCAGACAATGCGAGCAACAGCTTTACAGAAGTTGGATGAGAGAGAAAGACGTTTTGGGAAAGAAAAAGTCTGTTTACACAGATTTATGAATACGGACTAGTACCGTTGGATACATATTAGGCTTCGTAAAATCTATGTCCGTAGCATTATTCGAAAAGCAAACGGATAGATGGGCAGACCAAGAAAAGGAAAGGGTGGCATCAATCAAACAAGTATAGGAACATGAATTATTTGTGTACATGATGTATTCGTATAACGTTCTCTAATATGTATTTCACAGTTTCGGATATGCACAAATAATTTGTATTAGAAAAAAAAAACGAAAGTGCGGGGCAATGTTTGTACATACATGAGAGGACAAAGGTTGGTGTCAGTCTGCCTGAACTTTTATTGGCAATGTTTATTACCATTCTCTTTTTCCGGTTTATCCTGAAATAGATTTTGTTTACTCTTATTTTTTATTAATTGAGATTGTCACATTATTACAAAATATTTTATAAAGACAAAACTTACACGATTTTAACCAATAAAAAAGAGGGTAATATTCATTAGATGAACAGTATTGATTGTCTTTAAAAGAGATGAACAGAATTGCACTCGTTTACCCTAAGGCAAGTAAACCCTGATTTTTAGGTCCTCATTTTTTGAAAGTTCCGTATTCTCTTAGCTGTTATATGTACGTATATCTATATTATATGTTTAATATCAAAATAGAAAAATTCTATACATTAAAGTAAGGAAGCCCCAAATAGGGAGAAATTGTAAAATAATAAAAGATATGTCGGCCTTCAAGATTTATGTTTCTTATATTAGTTGCAACTACTCATAATTTATTGCCTTCAAAACCAAAGTACTTTCCCTCTCTCTCTCTCTCTCCCTCTCTCTCTAAAAGATTTTTGTTGACTTGTTGTATTCTACGCCTCTCTCTCTCTCTCTCTCTCTCTCTCAGGTTGATCAAAAAGTAAAAATCTTCCTGTACATATTTTCTCTCTCCATCTATTTCTGTGGAAAAAAAAAAGTCCATTTAAATGGTAATATCTATTCAATTATTGTTTAATAATATTTTTATCTTTATTTTAATATTTTTTATAATTTTTTGTATTGCATTAATTTTGGTGGATTGTTGGTTCGTCTACAAATTTATGTCTAAAAATTCAAAAAAGACAAAAAAAAATGAAAACATGATCTTGACTTATTTTTCATCTTAAAAAATTTTTTTAACTTTTTAACATAATTTTATATTTTCTTACATTTTTTTGGTCGAGATAAATCAACAAACAAAAAAAAAATGAAATTTGAAAACTAACAGAACAAAGCAAAAGGCGAAGAATTTCTGAAGAAGTTGCAGCAATCATTCAAGAACGTCAACTTCATACATATACCATGGACAAACAATTCATTTTTGGAAGTCTTGGCAACCTTGGCAGCGGCTATTCAATTGGCTCTATTTGGTAATTTGTTTATTTTTAAGCATATTTTGTTTTTATTAAAAAATATTCAGTATTTGTTATTTTGATTTTAATTTTTTTTAGATTATTAATCCGTTAGATGAATCTAAAAAGTATAAAATTATATTAAAAAATTTTAAAAAAATTGCTAAAAACGAATAAGTACAAAAATATCATATTCTAAAACTACTTTTGTCTTTTCTAAATTTTTTTCAAATTTAGTCAATTATTTAATTTTTATAAAATCTCTCGTCAAGACGAACTAATAATTCACAAAAAATTAACAAAAAATAAAAAATTATATAAAAATTTACATAAAAACAAAAACAAAAATTAAATAATCAGGTCAAATTCAATAAAAATTCCTACTTTGATAGTACTGCGAAGAGTCCCGCTATCAAGATTGATTCTATTCATCCTTGTACAATCAAAACCCAAAACTAACACATGTAAAATTGCTCTTAAAAATATTGCAGCTGCTCTGACTCCTTATTCTCTCTGCCTTTGGACCATCGGAATATGCAAACATCATCAAACTATTCGCAATGCAAATGCATAGCAACTATTGGAATGCCAAAACTATACAAACAACTTAAGTATCAACAAAACCTCACTATTTACAATAAAAAACCCAATACTACAGTATCATCTTTAGTTTCATGAACCATTCAAAACATTTTTCTTTCCATAAAATAGGTAATCTATCCCTCCATCTCATCATCATCATCCACTTCCTCCATCTTCATCTTCTTCACTGACTGAGCAGCATCGGACTTCAAATCTTTAGGGAGTTGAATGAGTATATCAGACTTTTTCCCGGTAGCAGCGTTCACAAGTCCCCCATCTTTCTCAACTCGGTACACTAAATCCTTCCCACTGGGCGCAGCATCTATGTAGACAGTCGAATTTTCATCAATCTCCTCCGCCACAAGCATTTTTGATAATTCGGTGACCACCCGCTTCTCCAACCATCTCCTAATAGGTCTAGCACCATAAACCTGCAAGCGAAGATAATAACAACTTAGTCGGAGGCAAATGAAAGTAAGGAATTAACTTGTAAGCCTCGAGTTCAGTATGCTTTAGCAAGATAATAAGTGCTGAAAAATATAGAATTTCCTTTGTTTATTAATTAGCAAGAACATAATGAAAAGTGACATATAATAAAAATTCTGTTACAACCAAGTTATGCTTGTCAAGTTTCCTTACAGCGATACCACGAGAAACTTCTAATTTAATCATTGCAATGGATACCTACTATTTAAATTCTATAACATCCCTTTTGCCCCACAGATCTTACTCCAAGTTACTTAATTTAAAACAGTAAAATTAATTTAGAATAGAAATTATGTACATATAAACATATATATACACACACGTGCGTGCGTGTGCGTGCGTGCGTGCGCACGCTCGCATTGTTGTGACTTCTATGGTATCCAAGCTATCTAATCAAATACTCATTTAAGATTGTCCTGTCTAGTCAAATGTTTGTTCTTCCACTCTAGTATTGCCCGAAACCATGTTCCTATCCTAATTTTTTTTTCTTCCTAATCAATCTGTTGTGTTCATTTATTTTCTCAGTTAACTAAATGAACAGTTAAGACTACTTATAAGACTCACCGGGTCATAACTCTCTGTTAATATAACGTCCAGTGCTGCTTCAGTCACAGCTAAGGCAACGCCCCTCTCCGCTAGGCGGATGGCAATATCCTTCAATTGAAGCCTAGCTACCTGTCTCAATTGCTCATGAGAAAGGGGATCAAATATCAGGATCTCATCGAGCCGATTCAGCAACTCAGGCTTGAAATGTTTCCTCACCTGCAATACATCAAAATCAATTAATGGGTTCATTTCTCTTTTCCAGAAACACGATTCATTTGAACTGGAAACCATTGTATCTATTTGGAGTTACCATCACATTGTCAGCTTACCTCTTGCATCACCATTTCCTTGGCAAGCTCCATGGGACACTTCCCAGTTAATCCTTTCAATAGGTACTCGGCACCAAGGTTCGAAGTCATAATGATAACTGTGTTGGTAAAGTCAACCGTGCGGCCTTGGCCATCCGTCAACCTTCCGTCGTCCAAAACTTGAAGCAAAGCATTGAAGACATTCGGATGCGCTTTCTCTACTTCGTCAAAGAGTATCACACTATATGGCCTTCTCCTCACAGCTTCTGTGAGTTGCCCTCCTTCCTCATGCCCAACGTAGCTGAAAATCGAGGACATACATCAGCATGCTATTATACTTCTATTCTTTGTTTCACAAAAATAATCAAACACGGTTTGTGCACGGTCTGTAATCATTAATCACATACATAAATATCTATGAATGATTGGTAGATTAACCTCCAAAATCTAAATAAATTTAATTTGGTCTTCCATTCAATTTAATATTGTATCTTGTTGCTTGAAAAGTTCCCTAATTTTTTTTATAAAACATTACCCAATAGCTATATGGGTTGGTTACCCAAAAAAGAAAAACCATATGGTGTATTTCACAGAAGCAAAGAATACAAAATACCATGTCGAAAAAATTCTCTTCAAGATTCAGGTTCCACCCGAGGGGTATGTTTCACACTATGACATACTAGCAGTTCCATTTCTCACAAATTCACAGATAAAAAACACAGGATTTACAGTCACGTTACCCAGGTGGAGCACCAATCAATCGAGCAACCGAATGCTGCTCCATATACTCGGACATGTCAATCCTAATAAGCATCTTCTCACTGTCAAAAAGTTGTTCTGCAAGAGCCTTAGCAAGCTCTGTCTTCCCAACACCAGTTGGACCCAAGAAGAGGAATGAACCGGTCGGTTGTTGCGGCCTTCCCAGGCCAGCCCTTGACCTTAAAATAGCTTCGGCAACAGCATTAACTGCATCATCTTGTCCTACTACTCTTTGATGTAACCTGTCCACATTTGATAGGATAGCATTTCAAAAATGCACTTTGAGGAATTAGCCGGGGTGAACTTAAGACACCATTGCTAACCACACCCTCATAAGATAAGTTAAAAACAAAATCTGACAGTCAAAATTTATGCAACCTGTTAGCAAGGCCAATCAACCTCTGTTTCTCATTCTGACCAAGTCTCGTCACAGGTATACCAGTCCAACGACTCACAACTTCTGCAATTTGTTCTGGTCCCACGGTCTCCGTAAGCATTCCATTTTCTTGTGTACTTTCTTCAATCCTTTGAATGGCAGCCTCTACTTCTTGGAGCGCACCGTATTTTATGTCGGCAACTCTAGCTAAATCGTACCTCCTTTCAGCTTCTTGTAATGCAATCATGAGCTCCTCTCGTTTTTGTTTGAGCCTGCGAAGCTCATCGATCCTTTCCTTCTCCTTTCTGTACTTCATCAACAAAGGTTGAAGCTTGTCCCTCAATTCATCAAGCTCTTTTTTGACCTGATGAAACAGTGGGTGAATTTAAGCTCAAACTGTGCAAAAAGGAAAGAGAAGATCAAATGGTAAAAATCATCAAGTTAATGGTAAAAATCATCAAGTCCTAAACCAAGGATCAAATTTCATTTCGGTACATTGTTTTTGTTATTTCATAAAAATTTCTACCTATTTACATGTGTTTGTCCACGGAAATTTTGGACTTCCAGATTGTGTTGGTTTCCTGGGAACATTTAACTTTTTTGGCCATTTCGATGAAAACGAAATGGAATTTCGTTCCTTGGGTTAAAACATGTTACTCTATGAAGCACGGATACTCCGAAACTAGTCACGTACCCGTATCAGATACTTCTCTGATACCGATACTCACCCGATACACCTCGATACGTATCGGATACACCAAATAAGTATCCAACATTAAAATTAAATCATTTTAATTTCGGATACTTTTTGGATACTCGGTGGATACTTCTAGAATACGGCGGATACTTAGGAATACGGCGGGAGATGCATTTGATTCGCTTGAGGGTGCCGGTATACTTGAAGTTGCTAGTCTTTTTCTTGATAAGCCGGATATAGAAGCTATAATATTCTCCGATGAAGGCTGAGAGGATGTAATTGAATGTTGAAGTTGATATGGATAAACATTAATAGGAATTATCATTTCTTGATTTAGACTTTAGTCACTTTCTTTTTATTTTGAATGACTTTTGAAAATTAATTTGTGCTAAATGATTGGTATAATGTTATTAGCAATTCAACTATTCTTCTAGTTCTTTTGGCTTCTTTTTATGCATAGTATATAACCGATAATTATTTATAAAAAAATAATTTATAGCCGTATCCCTGACGTATCCGTATCTTATTTTTTTAGGTTTTGCCGTATCGCCGTATCCGTATCGTATCGTATCCATATCCCGTATCGGTATCCGTACTTCCTAGATGTTACTATAACAAGAGACTTACTTCGGCAAGCCGAGCTTTACTAGCCTTGTCCTTCTCCTTCTCGAGAGCATGAAGTTCAACTTCTAACTGAATTCTTTTCCTTTCGAGCTTATCAATCTCTTCGGGTTGACTATCAAGCTGGACCCTGACATTTGCACAAGCTTCATCAACTAGGTCAATTGCCTTGTCTGGCAAGTAACGCCCTGAATAGAAAACAAAGACATCAATAGGAATTAATCTTGCTGTCCTACTATGTCAGGACTAGAAAATTCGTTTCAGTACATGAATCAGTGTAATTTCCACACTGTCATGCAATTGAATCAAACATCACTGCCTTTATAATATAAAAACTTCAGTTGGCAGAAAAATTAGTTTCGAATTCAGTATTTCCAAACTCGAGACTGAGATAAATAAAGTAAGGATAGCAGATGATAAAGCTGATTGGATTTTCATTCTGCAAGGGCAGAGGTTCTTTTGAGTGTGCTCATTTGCTGATGCAATCGCCTGTCTGGCGCATGAGATCTCCCGGAAAAAGAAGCCCAACCACTGCCAATACCTGAAGGAGTACTACCTGTTTTCTCTCCTATGTTCTTATTTCTTCTCCTAATACCTGTTTTCTCTCTTCTCTCTGTGGCTTATTGTTCTGGCTTATCTCGACATCAGCGAGCAAGCTCTAAACCAAAAGGCAAGAAGTCAATGTGAATTTTTAAGAAACTGAACTAACATCTCTCAATCACTAATGTTACAAAGATGATAGAAAGAAGAAGAGAAAGAATTCTGTAATTTCCATTGTAAACTCTGATGCCCAAGATAGAGCACAGCAGGCCTATTTATACTGAATTGAAACCGACTTAGACATCTAACAGAAGCTTTTAACAGCTAACAAACTGAAGCCAATTATTTAACAGACATATAACAGCCTTTGAACGGAAAAGAAACAAACTACTAACTGATTTTTGAACGCTTTAACTGATATTTGAACTACCTAACTACCCTTGATCAGATATTACTGGCTTTGCCCTTTGCATCTTCAGATGATAAAACGTGAGTTGCATCAGTATGACTCACACCCCCCTGCAAACTGAAGGGTGGAGAACCAACCATCAGTTTGGCCTTAAGGAACAAAAAACGATCAACACCCAAAGCCTTAGTAAAGACATCCGCAATTTGATCATGGCTACAGACATACCCAATCTGAATCTGTTTGGAAAGAACCTTCTCGCGAACAAAGTGGTAATCAACCTCAATATGCTTGGTGCGAGCATGAAACACCGGGTTAGCAGCAAGAGCAAGGGCAGATTGATTATCACACCAGAGGAAGGGAGGGGCAGACAAGGAGACATGCAAGTCATGAAGAAGTTGTAAAAGCCAAGTGATGTCTGCAGCAGTCTGAGCCAAGGCCCTATACTCAGCCTCTGTAGAAGAACGAGCAACAGTATGTTGCTTCTTAGCACTCCAAGAAATAAGATTGGCACCCAAAAACACAGCAAAACCAGAAGTGGAACGGCGATCAGAATGATCTCCAGCCCAATCAGCGTCTGAATAGGCAGTAAGAGCAAGGTCACCAGCAGAAAACATGAGTCCATGACTAAGAGATCCCTTAATATATCTCAAAATCCGTTTAACAGCAATAAAATCAGTCACACGAGGAGCGTGCATGTGTTGGCAGGCAATATTCACAGAGTGAGAGATCTCAGGTCGAGTAAGAGTGAGATATTGTAAACTTCCCACAATAGTGCGATATAAAGAGGGATTGTCAAACAAGGTGAGATCATCAGAGGAAACAGGAGGCTTCACTGAGGAAGGAGACCTACTAGGCTTACAACTTTCCATGCCTGCTTTAACAAGCAACTCCTGAGCATACTTGAGTTGGCTAAGAAAAAGGCCAGAAGGCAGCTGCTTAACATCAACCCCAAGAAAGTAATGCAATACACCAAGATCTTTCATAGCAAACTGAGCACTAAGAAGAGTAATATAGTGTGAAACCTGATCAGGATCACTCCCAGTGATTATGATGTCATCAACATACACCAGTAGAAAGATAGTGACTTTAGTGGTGTGCAAAACAAAGAGAGAAGAGTCGGCTTTACTTTGAACAAACCCAGTCTTAACCAAGAATCCAGAAAAAGTAGAGAACCACGCACGAGGGGCCTGCTTTAAGCCATAGAGAGCTTTATTGAGCTTACAAACATAATCAGGGAATTGAGGGCTACGATAGCCTGGAGGCTGCCTCATATACACATCTTCATCAATAACACCATGTAAAAATGCATTAGAAACATCCAATTGACGAAGATCCCACTGATGATGTAAAGCAATACTTAGAACAATTCTGACAGTAGGTTGTTTAACCACCGGAGAAAATGTATCAGTGTAGTTCAGACCTTCTTCTTGTTGATTACCATTAGCCACCAAGCGTGCTTTATATCTAGCTACACTGCCATCAGAGTGTTTCTTAATTTTGTAAAGCCATTGGCAATGAATAACCTGTCCATGAGCAGGAGGATGAACAAGATTCCATGTTCCTTGATTGACCAAAGCCTCATACTCATCAGCCATAGCCTTTTTCCAAACATAATGATGTATTGCTTCCCCAAAGTGTTTAGGCTCAGTAAGAGGAGTGATAGAACTCACTGTAACAAGAGACAAAGGATAACGAGGTTTGGTAATGCCAGATTTAGCCCTGGTAGTCATAGGATGAATATTTGATAGACTATGAGAAGAAGGTAAGGGCTGAGAGAGATTAGAAGGTAAAGGCTCAGTAGGGGCTGAGGATAAAGATGTAGAGGTAAGAGGGAAGGTAGGTAATTGATGAGGAACAGAGAGTTGAAACTCATCAAAGGAAGTAAGAGGAACTTTAATCATTGGTGAGGAAACTGATGCTGTGACTGAAGGGGCTTTAAGAGAGGGATAAGGAAAAGAATCTTCAACAAATTTGACATGTCTGGAGATATACAATTTTCCAGCAATTGGATCAAAACATCTATAGCCTTTAGTGTGGTCACAGTACCCCAAAAAGATGCATTTAACTGATCTAGGACTTAGTTTGCTATCAGTATAAGGCCTAAGCCATGGATAGCATTCACAGCCAAAGGAACGTAGCCAAGTATAATCTGGTTTGGAATGAAATAGAGCAGTATATGGAATCTGATAATTGAGAGAGGTATGTGGTAATCGATTGGCTAGATATACAGCAGTAAGAAGAGATTCTAGCCAAAACTCAGATGGAAGAGAAGCATGAGTGAGAAGAGACACGGTTGTTTCAATAAGATGGCGATGCTTTCTTTCAACAATTCCATTCTGTTCTGAGGTGTATGGACAAGTAGTTTGATGGATTATCCCAGCATCCAAGTAAAGCTGACTGAGGAAATGATTTACAAACTCTTTACCATTATCAGTTCTCACTTTTTGGACTGAACAATGAAACTGAGTCTGAACATAGGCTTTGAACTGACTTATGAACTTTTTCACCTCTGATTTGTAGCGTAGAGGAAAGATCCAGCTATAACGAGTGTAATCATCCACTACTAACAAATAATATCTATAACCCTGAAAAGAACTTATTGAAGCAGGACCCCACACATCCATGTATATTAGTTCAAAAGGAGCAGAAGTAACAGTAGATGATCGTGAAAAAGCCAATTTATGACTCTTAGCAACATTGCAACTACAACATTCCACCTCAAGAGGCTTGCAAACAGATATGCCATGTTGATTTATCACAGACTGAAACAATTTAGAACTAGGATGTCCCAACTTATGATGCCATAGGACTGTATTATTCATAGACCTTGATAGAAGAGCTGTTGATGCAGGTGAAGGAGCACTGGCACTGCTACATAAGTTCTGAATTGGATACAAGCCTTGGTGACACTGCCCCTGATATAGAATCTGACCTGTGTCCTTGTCCTGAATAACAACACCAGAGGCATCAAAGGTAATAGCGCAGTTATTGTCTTTTGCCAAATGATATACGGAGAGGAGATTGTGAGATATACTAGGAGTATGTAGGATAGAATTCAGCTTCAGCTCACTAAATTGTGTGGAAAGAACTCCTTTACCTGTATTCTGAACAGCAACAGAAGAACCATTTCCAACCATTACACCTTCAGAAGATGAAGGAGGCAAAGGTTGACTGATATTATGAACATTGTTAGTCACATGATTTGTAGCTCCACTGTCTAAATACCATGGTGGTTGAGTAGGAGCAGCATATGAGAATCCTTCTGGTCTTGTATTGTGTTGAGGAAAAGAACTATATTGCCATGACACATCAGGTCCAGAATTATACTGAGGATAAAACTGAGGTTGAAAACCTGAGGAAGGATATGAACCATTGAAATAGGCTTCAGGAACAAATGATCCACTTGTTGCCACATTAATCTGACCTGGACCAGAGAATCCAGATACTGGAGGAGTAGATTGAAACACAGGTCTGCCATTATTATGAAACCTTGGTTGTTGATAGAATGATGAACCTTGAAATCCAGAATGTCCATAAGATGATTGACTATTACCTCTCCACTTAGGTTGATCCGGACTTGGATACTGAAGATTTAATCTAAAATGACATGTAACCGCTGAATGATTTGTTCTCCCACAAATTTGACATCCAGCCTTCTCATTGTTACCAAACCTATTGCCTCTTCCTCTATCTCTATGATATCCTCCAGATCCTTGAGAGTTTGGATAATAAGGTGTGCCTTGAGAATTAAAATTTTGTGAAGAATAGGATTGAGGAAAGTATTGAGTATTAGGTTGTATCAAAGGCTGTGATGTCTGAGTAGATGAAGGATTACCTTGTTTGTTTAGCATATGACCAGCATCAGTCATTTCAGACTGATTATTTCCACTCATTGTTTCTGATTTTACACCAGCAGCCACAAAAACACTATTACTATTATGATCAGTAGTTAGCAACTGAGTTTTCTTTGTGATATGCCTCTCTTCTGCATTCAAAATGTTGACAAGCTCATCAAATCGGATTGTATCTCCTCTTGTTCTAATGGATGTTTTTAACTGATCATATTCCTCCGGAAGTCCATGCAATGTATAAAAGATCAAATCATCATCATCAATTTGATAATTGGCTGAGGCTAGCTTCTGAGAACAAATTTGAATCGATTCTATATAATCGTCCATGGTTGATCGTTTGGATATATTGTACAACTGTTGTTTTAGGTCATGGATGTGTGATCTGGTTAGAGTATTATACTTGTGTTCCAAAGATTCCCAAACTTGACTGACATGATCACATCCTAACACATGAGAAAGAGTACTAGCAGAAAGTGTAGACATCAAACATGAGAGAAGCTGATTATCAATTAAGTTCCACATCTGAACTCCAGAACAAGGCACACTGTTAACAGTTTGATCTACACTTTCATCTGATGGACACTTGACTGATCCTTCTATATATCCAAAATAGCCATTGGCTTTAGTAGCAATTTGAACTTGTGCTCTCCACATCAAGTAATTAGTTGAATCTAATTTGATTGTTACTAAGGAGTGAAAATTGGAAACCAAAAATATCAATGACTGAGGCATAGTTACCGTATTTACTCCTGCCATTTATGCTTCTCTGATTCTTAAAGAAAATCAGAATGACTTCTTGATCCAGGATCTTGTGCTCGACTTTTGTCTTTACGCTCTGATACCATGTGAATTTTTAAGAAACTGAACTAACATCTCTCAATCACTAATGTTACAAAGATGATAGAAAGAAGAAGAGAAAGAATTCTGTAATTTCCATTGTAAACTCTGATGCCCAAGATAGAGCACAGCAGGCCTATTTATACTGAATTGAAACCGACTTAGACATCTAACAGAAGCTTTTAACAGCTAACAAACTGAAGCCAATTATTTAACAGACATATAACAGCCTTTGAACGGAAAAGAAACAAACTACTAACTGATTTTTGAACGCTTTAACTGATATTTGAACTACCTAACTACCCTTGATCAGATATTACTGGCTTTGCCCTTTGCATCTTCAGATGATAAAACGTGAGTTGCATCAGTATGACTCACAGTCAAGAATAGAATACCGAGAAAGGCTCTAGCTTTCGCTCTGCTTATATATTTGAAGTCAAGAAAGTGGCTTTGCTTTTCTTGTAGGATATTTTGCATTTGAATGTAAACTCCATGCTTGAATTTCAAAATGTGCAAGAACAGCTAAAAAACTCCAACAAAAATGTCAATGCGAGAAATTTAGTTTTACTTTTGGCACCCCACTAAATACAATTCTGGCTCCATCCCAAAGCGTAGACAAATTAAAGTGTAAACAACAATTTCAACCTACCAGTGATATATCGAGCAGATAGCTGTGCGGCAACAACAAGAGCTCGATCCAAAATCCTAACACCGTGATGCCCTTCGTACCTCTCTTTGAGCCCACGAAGGATACTAATGGTGTCCTCAACACTCGGCTCAGCTACATAAACCTGCTGCAACCGCCTCTCAAAAGCAGCATCTTTCTCCACATATTTCCTGTACTCCTCAAGAGTTGTTGCACCAATGCACCTAAGTTGACCCCTGGCAAGCATTGGCTTGAACAGGTTGGCAGCGTCCATGGACCCTTCTGTCCGACCTGCACCAAGAACGAGGTGTATTTCGTCAATGAAAAGTATAACTTTTCCCTCAGCTTCTTCTACTTCCTTCAAAACAGCTTTCAACCTTTCCTCAAACTCTCCCCTGTACTTAGCTCCCGCAACCAAAGCCCCCATATCTAATGCAATAATAATCACATCAGCAAGATTACTCGGAACATCCCCTCGAACAATTCTCTGAGCTAAACCTTCAACAACTGCCGTTTTCCCAACACCTGGTTCTCCGATAAGAACCGGGTTGTTTTTTGTCCTCCTTGACAGAATCCTAATAACCCTCCGGATCTCCTCATCCCTACCAATGACAGGATCAAGTTGGGTAGCCATTTCGACGAGGTCACGCCCATAAGTCTTCAGAGCTTGAAAAGTGCTATCACCGGTAGCGCTTTCCACTTTTCTCCCTCCCTTGCCACGAAGCTTCTCAACCTCTGATTTCACCCTTGAAGGACTCACCCCTGCTTCTTTTAAAAGGTCTCCAACTTGGGAATCTTCTATAAGACCAAGGGTCAATTGATCCACGGCTAAATGGGTGTCCCCACGGGACTTCTGGGAGGACTGAGCCCGTCGAATCACCTTAATCAGAGAACTGCTTGCTGGGACTTCATCTGGGGGAGGGACTTGAGATGGGAGTTTCTTTAATGCCTGATTGAAGACCCTCTCAGCTGCCTTTGCGGCTTCTTCACCACCACCTGCATTTGCAATTGCTTGCCGAAAAATGCCATTTTGATCTGAGGCCAAAGCAGAAGCCATATGAAGAGGCGTGAACTGTGCGTGACCAGCATTCATAGCCAGTTCATGAGCCCCGGCAATGGTCTCATTTGTCTTGTGGGTGAACTTATCAGGATTCATGGCAGATAGTTAAGCCTGCAAAGAAAAGTATGAAAAAAACAGAGGGAAAAGTAGTCAATATAGATATAACTCCATATCACACACCTCGTTTCCCAATTCAGCTTTAAGAATACAAATTGACCACCAATGCAATAGTAGAGCTTAGGATACATGACACGTATCACAAAGTTGGCTGCTATCTTGTAGAAAAAGATAGCAAGTCTAGGGAAATCGTGATGAACAATCAATCAAGTGGAGGGTTCAGATAAGACTAAAACAAATTGGAGAATTAAGAACCAAAAAATCCAATTCTACTAATAATGTTAGTGTTTCCACAGGTTTTAATACTAGTAAACATGGATCTCAAATTCAGTTTCAGTTTCAGTTGCAGGCGTAAGGAAGAATCACCACACAAACCAGTAGTACTTTCACCATATTGAGTAGAGGAGCACTAAAATAGCCAATCCTTGGTAGTATGTGGCATCATGGCCAAAAGTTAAATTGACGTTCAAAACTAGCTCCAAGAGTCACATATCCCACATGGAAAATCAAAACATCTAAAGCACCAAAAGCAGCAGAAAAGAGTACTCATCTAAGGGATTCCCATTTGGGCCCTGCATTCCTCTATCAAGCTGTGTAGATGACCTTTTTTTTCTCAAAACAGATGTCCAAGAGATTGATTATCTATCTAATCTTCTGATTTTGGTTATTTTCCGGGTCAAACTATTACTAGGGACAAATCTTTACTACTTTCTCCCGTAAGGGCTAATCTCCATTGGCAATTACTAGAAAAACTCAAGATTAAAACTGCTCTGAATGATACATCTCAAACAAATTTTCAACTTTATAGGGATGAAGTTTTCCTATCCCGGTTATGCTACTCCTACGAAACATATTCTTCATAAACGATTCCACTGTTCACTATGCAAGCTTACATAATCCTTCTCGCTACTATTGGGACTCCTAATCCATTGGTGTTTTGAAATGTAGTATTTTGACTGGTTCAAAGGCCCTCATAGGCTGGAAGGATCTATGTAACCTTTGATCATCCTCTTGAAAATAGCCTGTTCTTCCTAGAATTAAAAATTCCATTCAGTTCTTTCTTACTGATATTGTCCCGGCCAAATGGTTTCTACACAGAAGCCATACCCTGAATCTCCTATATACTCTCAGTTGTTTTTCTTCAATGAATGTGACATGTAAGATCGTGTAACTGCTCAATTTTCTCAGATGTTGTCCAACAGGTTTCCAAGTTAAATATAGATGGATATGCTAGTAATTCTTTGGCATGGTGGTGGATACCCTGTGGTGGCCTTCAATTGGCCTTGGATTCAAGTATCACCTAGGTTATATATTGAAACCAGTTGTGCTAATTTCTCAGTCACAGAATTAAGTGCACAGGTACTCACACTCACAACCCACGGTTTCTTTGGTGGCAGCCCCTGCTAATTACTATTTGTACAGTTTTCCCTAACCTAATTCTGTGTGTCCGGAATTTTGTATTAGAAACAGATTCCATTTTCATTTTCCACTGGGTCTTGCAGCAGGAGGGATGAAGCAATGCTGGCTGAAGGGTTGCCTGGTAATCCCTCCACTTCTTTCAGTTGTCAAAAGCACCACCAATGTATTTGCAGTTGTTATGCTTAATGATAAAATGGGTGCATCATTACTATGTAGCCTAGTACAACCCTTTTTTTTTTCAGTTTTCTTTTTCTTCTCCCTACAAAGGAACCCTCCAGCTACTTTGGACCCGCTGCAACCATAATTTGGCCAGCGTGGACAGCACGAGACTCTTCAGAACAGGTGCTAATTGGCAATGTCATGATACAGCAAGAGAGCGGGTTAACGTAGGAGGCAAAGCCTAAACACATGGTGTGGATGGTAAATGGCTTTCATTTGACTAGTAGCCACGTTTTGTCTCGAGTGCTTGATGTGCTTTAATTTTTTTAGTTTTAGCTAATTTTCTCAACTTAATGCCTTAAGGGCCAAGAATCAAACAACTTCGAACTATCTTGAGGTCATTCGTAATAAGTCTTCTTCTTTGTTATAAACCTTACCATTTACCAAACGTGCCAGAACACTGAATGTTGATTAGTGATGCATACTTGGTAGCTTGCCAATACTTTGATCGGCACAAAAGCAAGTGGCAAAGTCGTAATTAAGTTGCGGCCCTTTGTTAATGGATCAATGCAAGACCTACAGTTGATAGGAAACGGCCTAACTAACAAGACTCGTGGCTTGCAATGACTAAGGCCCTTTTTTGGGAGTTTGACATCCTTTGGCCTTCGAATCTTAAATTTTGACAGTTCAGGAAATAATTAGACAGATAATTACTTGGTCAAGATGTTTTGGTTTCGGCATAAGTTTTTACCAGTAATTACATTTTTTCATTATTGTTTCCAGATTTGAGACTTGTTCAAAGCTTTCTGTTTTCGGTAATTTTCCGAATTGTTTATTTATTTTTTATTTAGGCTCGATCGGGAAGTATTGCCTTTGTTTCCTAGTATGGTTGGAGTTTGTGTGAGCTATAAACAAGCACGGTAAGTCTTTTGAGCAAATCAAATGATTAATGATATTGAGTTTATTTGGAGAGAGTACCTATTTTTTTAACTATATTTCTGGTCATTTTAGGATTCAAAAGGATTGTTGGAGGATTGGCTTTGATCATGCCGGGAAATTCTGTTCCCGTCTTATGTCTTAATTTTAAGTTGCATGAATTCTTCTTAAAATAATCATGTCAAACCCTATAAAAGGCTCTCTCAGTCTCTTACCCAATTGGTTTTGCAATAATTACTATAATTCCAGCATAACAGAACCCACCACAATCTCCATGAAAAACAGACACAATTGCACACTGATATATATATGTGTATGTGTGTGTGTGTCAGTGTGTGTATATATATGCACACACAAACACAAACACAGAGACGGGAGGAGTTCTTTCACTTACCCGACCTGTAAAGCGTTGAAACGTTGACGGATTGTTAGTGTAATTGGAGCAAAAACTTGGGTTAAAGTTTCTTCTGATTGTCAACTTTGAGTTTGCTCTGCTTCTTTTATTGTGCGGTGTGTTGTGGTAATGCAGCGAGAGAGAGAGAGAGAGAGAGAGAGAGAGAGAGAAGGAGGAGGAGGAGTTTCTGGGCAAGCTTTCGAAATCCAGATGTCTCACCCTCCTTTATGAAAGTTACTCTCTCTCTTCCTATCTTCTACCACGTACACTACCCAGCACTTCCAACTTGTTCTCTCTCTCTCTCTCTCTCTCTCTCTCTCTCAATCTACTAAACGCCAGTTTTGCCGCCAGGAGTTCGTTTGTTGCAATTTTGGAAAAAATACAGTTTGCATCCTTTTAATTCGAACAAGATGTCACTTTGCACTTGAGATTTTTAGTTTATACATTTTAACATTCACACTTGATTAAATCACATTCAATATTTTACCGTCTTTGTTCCAACTGATTTTTTTCACCTTACTCATTAATATTTTTTAAGGGGAAAACATTTTCACTTACACTTTTCTAATCTCTATTACCAAGTTTTAGGGTGTTCGACATTAACATTTTTAAAATTCAGTCAACTCGGTCTAGAATTGAACTCAAAATATTTGAGCTCAAGATCGAGCTTAATCAGTATTTGAGAGTTAGAGTTTGGTTCTAGTACTAAAAAAGTCTCTATAAGTAATTCGAGACTATATATATGAATCGAGTTTATCTGAAATAGTCGAGATATGGCTAGCTCAAGTTTAGCTTATTCACTAAACAAGCCAAAAATCTTAGTTGAGGTTGGCTCGTTCACTAAACATATCGAGCTGAGCCCCTAATTACGCGAGCCTCGTGTTACTCACGAAGAGCTTCATTTGTCATCCAAGATTTCTTTGGCGGACTGTGAAGGATGATTTAATGAGTTTTGGTGCCGTTAGTAACGGTGGTGGTTCACAGTAAAAGTGGAAGTAAGACAAGGAGGAGGATTTTAAAAATAAATAATGTGTATTGAAAAAAATTCACAAAAATCCTAAATGTAAATGAAGATTAAGAAAAAAAATATCTTATTGTCATTATTATTCTTCATATCCCGGCCAACAAAATGTGTTTTGGTTTAAATTTATTGAGTGAGTTTAAGAAAATGATTGAACGAAGATGGTTATATCTTTAATTAGGTTACATGCAACTTAAATAATTATTTTTTGTCACTTATCTAAGATCTTATTAATGGAAGGGGACATTGCAGGTCTGAGAATTAAAAAATTCAACTTTAAAGTAAATAGTGCAAAAGTCTTACCTTATTTAAAGTACAAGGCTATAAAGTGAACTTTACTTTTCTTACTATGGTAAAATATAATTAATAGTTCGTATGATGAACATATAAAGGATGCTAAAATTACTTGTCAAGACGTTCAATTTTTTTTGTTTTTACATCAAAGCTTGATTTGATGCGCAAATTCAATCATTTTCAAACCTTTTGTTAAATAAAAGACTTGATTTAATTATTTGTGGGGCTATAAATATTCGTGTCGGCAAAATATAGAACTCACTCAGACAAGCTGACCCATAGAATAGCCTCAAGCCAAATACATTGTGAACCCGGCCGATATGTGGCGAGAGTGCTAGCCTATAAGCAACTTCACCAATTCTATCCACAATCTTAAACGGCCCAGTGTACCTCGGCATTAACTTTCCTTTCTTACTAAACCGAGTGATGCCTCTCCTCAGCTTAATTTTAAGAAAAACATGATCGCCTAACTTAAAAGTCAAGGGCCTCAATCTTTTATCAGCATAAGTCTTTTACCTACTCTGAGCTGTCAACCACCGTTGATTAATAACCCTGATTTTCCTGGTGGTCTCTTGAACCAACTTTGGGCCCAAGAAACTAGTCTCTCCAACTTCGATCTAGGAAATCAGAGATTGAAAAGGTTGTCTATATAATGCCTCGTACAGCGTCATCTCAATGCTATCTTAATAGTTGTTGTCATGGGCGAACTTCATCAATGGCAAGTGTCGTTCTCAATGACCTCGGAAATCCAGCACACAAGTTCTCAGCATATCCTCCAATCTATGAATTGTTCACTCAGACTTTGGTTTGAGGATAAAATGACGTACTAAGATGAATGTTAGTCCTCAAGGCTTTTTATAAACTCTGTCAAAATACTGATGTAAATTGCACTTCATGCAACCTGACTAATTTTCTAACATAGAGTTGGCTATAAGATTCCATCATGTCTGACATCTTGACTAGTAAAAAATGCACAGACTTAGTCAATTTGTCTACAATGACCTAAATAGCATTGTGCCCCTACATAGATCTCGACAATCCCATAACGAAGTCCATAGTAATGTTTTTCCATTTCCAACCTAAAATTGGTAGCAGTTAAAGCATCCCTCTAGGCTTCTAACGTTCTGTCTTGACTTGTTGACACGTCAGACATGTCAAAACAAACTTGGTGACCTCCTTCTTCATACCTGATGAGCGCACTATATTGCATAATAACGTGGCTCAATGTACTCAATTTGGCATTTATGCGTAGACAAATGTATTGTTCTAGTTAATGTTGCACGCGTAGTTGTCTTTGTACCATTTCAGGTTTTCGAGCGCTAAATGAATGCCCAAAGGTCACCATGACTTAAGACCTCGGAACCATTGGCGACATTGATGGAGGACCAAACGAAGGCTCGGGAGGAGTAAAAGTGAGGCCGGATCAAAGAGACAAAGAAGAACTGAAAATGGAAGTTAGAAGCCTTTCCTATCGACAGAGGGTATTCCCTATCGATAGAGCCCTGTCACAGGTCCAGAAAGTAGAGCTCTCTATCGATAGAGGATGAGTTCTATCGATAGGAGGACTTCTCTATCGATAGAGGTCTCTTCCTATCGATAGAAGGCAAGATCAAAGAAGACCAGAGGACTTCCCTATTGATAGAGGTTGCTTCCTATCAATAGAAGGCATGATCAAAGAAGACCAGAGGACTTCTCTATCGATAGAGACACAATCCTATCGATAGAGACCAAATTCTGTCTGACCAAAAACAATGTCTCTATCGATAGAGACCCACTCCTATCGATAGAGCCCGTCTGACGCGCATTAAATGCAGATTTCGGCTCCAGCTCTTCACCACCCTTTTGGGATGATTCCTCCCTGACTTTTGCTTTGCAAAAGGGTGTAGGGGGATACTTTGAGCATATTTTTGTCCCCCTTAGGCATGTGTATGGGTGAGATAAGTGGATCTCTCTCCCTTTAGTGTTGACCTCTCTTGTAAGCAAAGTGTACACTTAGTTAAACAGATTTTTTACAACCTTGAGAGCTTCTCTCTCTAGTTCTTGGTGTTCTTCATTTTTCCTGAGATTTTCATCAGGTGTAAGACATTGTTCCTTTTAAGAGTAAGTTAATCCAAGTTTAGTTTATTTGTGTTCTTGCCTTTACCTTAGTTTTCCGGCATATTATCTTCGGTTAGTGTTTATTTCCTGATTTTTCGTGTTGGTTTGTATATCCTTCTTGTTATTAGCTAGTGTGTTCATTCCTTTTCTTTTCATGTTCATTTTCTCATTCACAAGTATGAGTAGCTAAACTTTCATAAGCTAGGTCTTAGGATGAAGTTTAACTAAAACTCACTCTTATTCAAAATCTCCTAACCATTTTATAAGTTTGTTCTCAAATATATTCAAGTTCTTATTTCTAGAAACCAAAAGGTAGAGTTAAGTTTTTGCTTAGTAATTGCCATATGTTTGGTATATCTAATACTTAAGCCTATGTCCTCCCTATTTTGGATTACATTTTCTTGAACTTGAATAGATTTGGAAACACATCTCTTGAGCAAAAAAGACTGATTTTCATTGAGTATTTTCCGATCTAGAAATCTTAACCGGAATCTAGGTTGAGTTATAAGAGGAGATTTTGTTTAAAGAAAGTTTGACATTAAATGGATTCCGAAGACTAAACTTATTTCTTTAAAACTCGTTTTAATCCCTTACTTAGTTAATATAATTGTTAACCACACCAAACAAACTTTGAGGTTGACGTCCGAAACGTCAAAAAACTAAATTTGCGAAGTCTTTGAATTTAACTACCTTTTCCCCGTGGATCGATACTCCGGACTTTCCATTATACTTGTTTTTAAATATTTGAGGGAAGTCCTGTTTTATGAGAACTAAACCTTGACTTAGGCCGGCGCCCTAACGACGCACATTTGCCGGCCGGTCATGTTTTTGGCGCTGTTGCCGGGGAACTTGAATAGTTAATTTAGAGAAATCGCAGATTTTTGCAAAGTGCAAGTCTCTTTGACGGAAACCTTTAACCTACCCATATTGGTAAACTTAAGGTGTAACGCAAGCTAAAGGGACGTGCAATTCGCAGATTTTATTTTCTTTTTGAACTCACACTTGATTGTTAGGAGAGTGTTTTTGGTGTATGAGTGTTTACACTCGTGACGCTACACGTCGGCTTATTCGCACACACGACCCTCCTTTCAACCCAATGGCCGAACACCATGAGGCCAATGACGCACCCATGGCTCGCACCATGCGGGATTACTTGCACCCTACTCACACCAACACCACCTCATGCATCCTTTTTCCTATTGATATTCCCGAAGGGCATCAATTCCATGTTAAGCCTAACATGGTTGGCATGCTACCTACCTTCTATGCGATGGAATCGGAAAATTGTTATGTTCACGTAAAGGAGTTCGAGGAGGTGGTGAATGCTTTTACTAATGTGGCCACTCACCTTGAGATGGCTCGTCTGAAACTCTTTTCCTTTTCCCTCAAGGAGAAGGCTAAGCGTTGGTTTCTCTCATTGAGATCACATTCGGTGACAAGTTGGGTGGAAATGCAAGTAGAATTCCACAAGAAATGGTTCCCACTACACCGCACTACCACATTGAAAAAGAGAATCCAAAACTTTGAAGAGATACCCAACGAATCCTTCTGTTCTTGTTGGGAGAGGTATAAGGAGCGTCTTCTCGCCGTTTCTCATCACGGGTATGAGGATTGGCAAATTGTAGTATTTTTCTATAAGGCCATATCAGTCCGCAATCGCCAATTCATTAACCTCATGACCAATGGCGAGTTTTTGAACCAAGGAGCCTCTGAGCCTCTTGCTTACTTAGATGAGTTGGCAAAGAATAACCAATCTTGAGATTATTCGGATCCCAATGACCGTTCGTATAGACCATCTGCTCAATCAGAAAATTTGAGCAAGTACATGCTAATGAGGAAGGGGACTTAATCCCCACACATGTTGTCACCGGGTGGAGAGTGTGCATTGACTACCAGAAGCTGAATTCCTCTACAAGGAAAGACCACTTCCCTCTCCCCTTCATCGACCAAATATTGGAGAGGGTAGCCGGTCACCCCTTTTATTGCTTCCTAGATGGTTATTCCGGATATAACCAAATAGAGGTAGCCCTTGAAGACCAAGAGAAGACCACTTTCACTTGCCCATTTGGCACTTTTGCCTACCGTCGCATGCCCTTCGAGCTTTGCAATGCTCCCGGCACCTTCTCTAGGTGTATGACGGGTATTTTTAGCGACATGATTGTGAAGGTAGTGGAAGTGTTTATGGATGATTTTTCTGTCTTTGGTGACTCCTTTGAGTCATGTCTTAATAATCTTGAATCCGTGCTTGTGAGATGTGAAGAGACAAACCTTGTGCTCAATTGGGAAAAATGTCATTTCATGGTCACTCAAGGTATCGTTCTTGGTCACATAGTCTCGTCCAAGGGGATCGAGGTAGACAAGTCCAAGGTGGAACTTATCTCTAAACTACCCACCCCAAAGTGTGTCGAGGATATCCGTTCATTCCTTGGGCATGCCGGTTTCTATAGGCGTTTCATTCAAAATTTCAGCGCCATTTCTTGTCCCTTGTGTCACTTGCTCTCGAAAGACACAACTTTTGTGTGGACACATGATTGTGAGGAGGCCTACTCAAAGTCGCTCTTACGACTCCTCCCATCATGCAATCCCCTAATTGGAGCTTACCATTTGAGCTCATGTGCGATGCCAGCGACTATGCCATTGGGGCGGTCTTAGGCCAAAGGGATGGGAAGGTACCTCATGTCATTGCTTATGCAAGCAAGACCTTGAATGACGCCCAATTGAACTACACTACCACCGAAAATGAGTTGTTGGCGGTGGTATTCGCTCTTGACAAATTCCGGTCCTACCTCATAGGATCACCCATTGTGATTTACACCGACCATGCCGCCCTCAAGTACCTCATGACCAAACCCGATGCCAAGCTCGGCTAATTAGGTGGGTACTTCTTCTCCGAGAGTTTGATCTCACAATCAAGATAAGAAGGGAGTAGAGAATGTGGTTGCGGACCATTTGTCACGCCTCGAATTTGAGGATCATACCACCAACATACCCATTCCCGACTCCTTTCCCGACGAGCAACTCTTGGTCGTCTCTAGTTGCCCATGGTATGCAGATATTGTCAATTACTTGGCCACGGGGCAACTTCCTCAACATTGGACTCCGCAAGATCGGAGGAGATTCTTAGTGGAGGTGAGAAGATTTGTCTTCGATGATCCTTACCTATTTAAATTTTGTCCGGATCAAATTATCCGGCGGTGTGTGCCTAACGATGAGCAACATGCCATCCTTTCATTTTGCCACACCGAAGCATGTGGTGGTCACTTCTCATCCAAGAAAACTGCCGCCAAGATTTTACAATGTGGGTTCTATTGGCCGAATATTTTCAAGGACACCTTTGAATATTGCAAGTCTTGTGATAGGTGCCAACAATTGGGAGCTCTTTCCCTGTGTAATATGATGCCCCTCACCCCCATCCTAATAGTCAAATTTTTTGATTGTTGGGGGATTGATTTCGGACCATTCCCTAATTCTTGTGGGCATCTATTCATCCTTCTCGCCGTGGACTACGTGTCTAAGTGGGTGGAGGCAATCCCTACTCGCACCAATGACCACTCGGTTGTGGTGAAATTTCTCAAGGAACACATCTTTGCGAGGTTTGGGATGCCTAAGGTCCTCATTAGTGACCAAGGCACACATTTTTGTAATCGACCCATGGCCGCCCTCATGATTAAATATGGTGTCAACCATAAGGTGTCCACTGCCTACCACCCCCAAACTAATGGCCAAGCTAAGTTGGCCAATCAGGAAATCAAGCACAAACTCGAGAAAACATTGAACCCGAATCGCAAAGATTGGTCTCTTAGACTCATTGATGCTTTGTGGGCTTACCGTACCGCCTACAAAACAGTGTTGGGCATGTCTCCCTACCACTTGGTATATGGCAAGGCTTGCCACTTACCGGTGGAAATGGAACACAAGGCTTTTTGGGCGATTAAACAGTTGAACTATCGTATGCCCGAAGCCGGTGCCCACCGCAAGCTCCAATTGGATGAGCTTGAAGAAATTCCCCGGGATGTTTATGACAATGCCCACATCTATAAGCGTAAGGTCAAAGCTTTTCACGACAAGAACATTGTCCGTAAGACATTCACCCCCGGCCAAAAAGTGCTATTGTACAACTCAAGGTTACATATTTTTCCGGGTAAATTGCGATCCCGGTGGGGAGGTCCCTACATTGTGAAAACCGTTTCCACTCATGGAGCGGTTGAACTTGAGAACCCTAAGAATGGAACCACATTTAAGGTGAATGGCCACCGGTTGAAGCCTTTCATTGAACACTTTTATCCCGAGGAATCCGTTGAGGAGTTGAGTGACCCTATCTATGGGGGGTCCGATGCAGACAATGTGGACCCCAATTCTTTGGGTCCGTGAGCTTGATTTGAAGTCTAGGAGACTATAAATCCATGGACTTTGTGATACCTCCAGTGTTTGTCGTGCTCGAACGGTATCTGACGGTCTGGTATAGCCACCTTGTCAAGCTACGTATGTAGTACCTTGAGGTTGGGTCTGACGGCAGGCGCGTGGACAATAAGAAATCTGTCTGAACGCTTTCGGCTTTAATGTCAAGTTTCGTGGAGATTGCTTCAAAGCGGAATGGGGGTAAGGAATTTGGGGGGTCCCCCTCCAAAGGGAGTGGTAGCCTATTAGATGATGGCGCTGATTCTCAAGATATTGTAGAACCCCACGCATACTGTCCTTCCAACAATAGGAAAACACAGCCTTCGACAAGGAAAAAAAGTAGTACTCGTGTCCCTCGTGTGAAGAAGTGGTGGATTTATTGCTTATTTTCATTATTGTCATTTTGGACTAACCCGCTAATGAAATTTGTGTTCCATGAAGTCATGTTTGCTCTTATTAGGTAGTTGGTGGTTCAGTCTTCACAAGGTATACACGCTACCACATCAACCTTGGTAGTTTGGATCTAAGTACGGGGTGATTGCAGCATTCAAGAGCCCAAAGTCATGGGTGTAGCTATGTGCTACGGTTGTTAGTCTAACAAAGATTCGGCGATGCTCCTATGTGAGTAGCTATGTTCCACAAGTTGGAGCCGAAAGAGTACACCTTGGAAGCCCTCCCAATGACAAACAGTGCACGTGGTGAGAAATCCTCAAACTTGGTCGAGGTATATGGTGGTTGACATTCCACCTCGCAGGTATGTTCGTCCCTCTTTTATGCTTTATCGTGCATTGTTTTCTTGCATTGAGAACAATGCAAATTTCAAGTTGGGGGGAGAGGTTAGTCCAATTTTAATGTTAATTGAGTCATTTTAGTCCCTTTTTTTTTTTGAAATTTTGTTCCATTTCCCATGAAAGTAGAACTGAAACTTATGCTTGATAATTTGGATATGTACAAGAGGCATGCATGCGATGTATTAGTCATTGAGCAACAAAGTCAATTCGCACATAAACATGAACTATTTGGAACACTTTGAGCTAAGTGTGTAATTGGGTGATTTGATCATATAGAGTGGAGATTTAATTTGAAAAGCATCCCGCACACTCTTTCGCACTCGATCTTCATATGAAATCATTGCCATGCTCATTTCATGCTTAACATCTTGCATGTATCGATTTGGAATCCATTATGTACGGAGAAAAGGAAATTAGGCTATCTTTGTATGATTGAACCACACAAGTGTCTCATAATCCAAATTTTGAACCCAGTCCGAGTTATCCAATTTTCATGAAACAATTAGGAAACTGGATGTTGGGAGGTGTTATGAGAGTGTTTGGATGGGTGATGGAAAGAAGGGGGATCAAAAAGATGAAGAATTTCGGCATAAGAAAAAATTTCAGACAGAACCAATCTTTATCGATAGAGGAAGGTTCCTATCGATAGAGGACCAGTGCAAAATACAGACAGATTCAACCTCTATCGATAGAGGAAGGTTCCTATCGATAGAGCAAACTTTTCAGCATTCTCTATCGATAGAGGATGCCTTCTATCGATAGAGACCAAGTCAGAATTCGGACAGAATGTTTCTCTATCGATAGAGGAAGTCTCCTATCGATAGGAGCAAGGAAAAATTTCAGATAGAATGTTTCGCTATCGATAGAGACCACTTCTCTATCGATAGAGAACCCAGAATTCGGAAAAAATCGCATAAAAACACCCGAACCCTTTCATTTCCTTCATCCAAAATTCGCACCCTCTCCTCAAAGATCGCGATTTTCTCCCCCCTCTTGCTCCGAAACGCCCCGAAATCTCGCACCTTTCCCGAATCATCCCGAAACCCTCCACCATTTATACCCAAAACCCCTCACCCACCTTCCTCAATCCGAAATTTCGTGTCCTAACCTTCCCAAATCCGAAATTTTGAACCAAAATCCCGAAATCAAGCACCAATGGCTCGTTCAAAGATCCCAAATGTGAGTGGAGAGGAAGATATTCAAGGGGAAAGGAGTGAGGAGACCCAAAGAAGGGATGAAATCCAACGGGGTAAGTGAAAGGCCTCAGAAAGTTCGGGTAGGAAGAAGAAATCGAAGGAGGATCCGAAGGAGTCGGCCAAAAAGGAGTGGAAAAACTCAATGGCCACCCGCAAGGCCACATGCGAGCGGATGGTTGATCGGGAACACATTGGGGAAACCGAGGTGGTCCTCACGATTGATAGGCGAGGGTTAAGGAAATGGTTCGATCCGGTAAAGGGATACATCCAACTCATTGTGAAGACGTTCTTCACAAACATGCGACTCCCGGAGGGGGAAATCAACCAATTCACGTCTATCGTGCGGGGTAAGCGCATCTTGATCACGCCTATGGTTATTACATTCTATTTGGGGTGTCCGGCTTTCGATGAGAGTATATGCACATTCTCGAGAGAGGAAGAGGTGTATGACCCCCGCTTCTATGCGGATGAGATGTTCACCGACCCGAATGAATTTCATAGCCAATTCCCCGTTTGGAGGCTAAAGGAGGAGTATAGGCTACTGAACAAAATCTTGCACTACAACCTCTACTCCCGAGGGGTGGAGAACATTCTTGGGGCAAAGGAGGTCCAATTGGTCTACTCATTTTTGCATGATGATGTGATGGATGTCGGGAGGTACATATTTGGGCAGTTGGTGGAGTTTAGGACCAACACCATGCGTAGGGCAAACTTTCCATACCCTGCAATGATCACCCGGCTGTGTCTCAACATGGGGGTTGAGGAAAGATCAAATGACATATGGACTGAGGGTTTGGGACCCATTTCTGGTGTCACTGCAAGTAAGAGCAAAGCCCACTCTAGAGACCCGACTGCTGCAAGACCTCCACCCGCGGTTAGAACCCACATTCCGGCGGCTTCTCGGGTCAGTGCAAGAACTTCTGGCCCCCTCTGTGGAAAGGCCTGACAAGAACTCCTTCAAGGGAAAAATGTGGAAAATGATGAAGAAAATTTTCTGTCGTCAGTCTGAAATCAAGAAGACACAGAAAGAGATCTTGAAGACACGGAAACAGATACTGAGGAGACAGAAGTTTACCATGGATCATGTGGCAGCACAGATAGGGCGCCCATACATTTCTGAAGATGAACCGGAAGAAGAGGAGAGTGAGACTGAAGAGGAAGTCAGTGATGATAGTGAGGAGGAGCCGGGAGAGGATGACATTGTGGAAGAAAGTGAGTAGAAGGAAAGGGGGACACAGTTAGAATAAGATCGACTCTATGCTAGTTTTTCTCTTGTTAAGTGTCATTGAGTCTAGGAAGTTGCGTTTTTCTTTTCATGTTAGTCATCATGGTATTGTGCACTGGGTGCACGTTGGCATTGTCAGGACACCGGCAAAGGGTAGATGACCAAGCCACATATCAGCCGGTGTCATATTTTGTACTCCATCTTGTTATAAAACCATGAATGTTATAAGCTTTTAAGTCCTAATAGATTCTATTTACGTTTTGGATTCTATCTTGATGCGTGTTTGAGAAGTTACATGTTTCTAGCACTTGGCATTCCTATATCACGTTGCTATGTTCCATCAACGCATATATAGTACTTTCATTGTGATTCCGCTTATTCTTTGAATGCATAACCACATCTTCGGTGTGTATATTCGCGCAAGTTAAGGATGCAAAGTTCAGGTCATGAAGTGCACAATTCGTTGTGAGGGCAAACTAAGAGATTTGGAATCAAGGCTCACTGTGGTTGACATTGCATAGTACACGTCCATGCTCACTTGTTCGTTATGGTTCATGAATGGTTGTGTGTGTTTGCATTGCTCATTCTTGCGAAATGCGCCTAGTACACATGGAAACTACGAATCAAGCATGGTTGATAGTTAAGCTTTCATGGGAAATCAAATTGTCTTTTTGTTGTTAATGTGATGCGTTGCTAGGGACTAGCAACCTTCAAGTTGGAGGTGTGATGAGCGCACTATATTGCATAATAACGTGGCTCAATGTACTCAATTTGGCATTTATGCGTAGGCAAATGTATTGTTCTAATTAATGTTGCACGCGTAGTTGTCTTTGTACCATTTCAGGTTTTCGAGTGCTAAATGAATGCCCAAAGGTTCCACCATGACTTAAGGCCTCGGAACCATTGGCGACATTGATGGAGGACCAAACGAAGGCTCGAGAGGAGTAAAAGTGAGGCCGGATCAAAGAGACAAGGAAGAACTGAAAATGGAAGTCAGAAGCCTTTCCTATCGATAGAGCCCTGTCACAGGTCCAGAAAGTAGAGCTCTCTATCGATAGAGGATGAGTTCTATCGATAGGAATCGATAGAGGTCTCTTCCTATCGATAGAAGGCAAGATCAAAGAAGACCAGAGGACTTCCCTATCGATAGAGGTTGTTTCCTATCAATAGAAGGCATGATCAAAGAAGACCAGAGGACTTCTCTATCGATAGAGACACACTCCTATCGATAGAGACCAAATTCTTTTTGACCAAAAGCAATGTTTCTATCGATAGAGACCCACTCCTATCGATAGAGCCCGTCTGACGCGCATTAAATGCAGATTTCGGCTCCAGCTCTTCACCACCCTTTTGGGATGATTCCTCCCCGACTTTTGCTTTGCAAAAGGGTGTAGGGGGATACTTTGAGCATATTTTTGTCCCCCTTAGGCATGTGTATGGGAGAGATAAGTGGATCTCTTTCCCTTTAGTGTTGACCTCTCTTGTAAGCAAAGTGTACACTTAGTTAATCAGATTTTTTTCAACCTTGAGAGCTTCTCTCTCTAGTTCTTGGTGTTCTTCATTTTCCCTGAAATTTTCATCAAGTGTAAGACATTGTTCCTTTTAAGAGTAAGTTAATCCAAGTTTAGTTTATTTGTGTTCTTGCCTTTACCTTAGTTTTCCGGCATATTATCTTTGGTTAGTGTTTATTTCCTGATTTTTAGTGTTGGTTGGTATATCCTTCTTGTTATTAGCTAGTGTGTTCATTCCTTTTCTTTTCATGTTCATTTTCTCATTCACAATTATGAGTAGCTAAACTTTCATAAGTTAGGTCTTAGGATGAAGTTTAACTAAAACTCACTCTTATTCAAAATCTCCTAACCATTTTATAAGTTTGTTCTCAAATCTATTCAAGTTCTTATTTTTAGAAACCAAAAGGTAGAGTTAAGTTTTTGCTTAGTAATTGCCATATGTTTGGTATATGTAATACTTAAGCCTATGTCCTCCCTATTTTGGATTACATTTTCTTGAACTTGAATAGATTTGGAAACACATCTCTTGAGCAAAAACGACTGATTTTCATTGAGTATTTTCCGACCTAGAAACCTTAACCGGAATCTAGGTTGAGTTATAAGAGGAGATTTTGTTTAAAGCAAGTTTGACATTAAATGGATTCCGAAGACTAAGCTTATTTCTTTAAAACTCGTTTTAATCCCTCACTTAGTTAATATAATTATTAACCACACCAAACAAACTTTGAGGTTGACGTCCGAAACGTCGAAAAACCAAATTTGCGAAGTCTTTGAATTTAACTACCTTTTTCCCCTGGATCGATACTCCAGACTTTCCATTATACTTGTTTTTAAATATTTAAGGGAAGTCCTGTTTTATGAGAATTAAACCTTGACTTAGGCCGGCGCCCTAACGACGCACATTTGCCGGCCGGTCAATACCGCTCCACTAGTACTATCTCCGAAGATCTTTGTACAACTTCTTACCTCCTGGATGAACAACAAAGCTAGACTAGTGAAATGTCTGTAGCACAAACTCCCTTAATGTCCCTATGCCTAGTACAAATAGTCTTGATCGGTATCTCAGACCTCTATCGGGACCAATTATCCAACCTATCGTAACCTCGCTTGTAGCTATCGAGTGTTTGACGAACGCCACTTTCTGGTCAAATCCTAGCACCAGAAATACCTTTCGGTGTAACTCTGGCATTGCTACCAAGGCACACAGACTTGCTCCTTCAATTCTCTCTGTTGCCAAATTTATTGACCAACTCCATCATCCTCCATTCTTGTATTGCCAAACTTGGTACTATCACTCTTAACTTTCAGCTCAATGCATCAACTACCACATTCACTTTGCCCAGATGATAGGACAAAGTGAATTTGAACTGTAAGTATTCTGATCATCTCTTTTGTCTCATATTCAGATCCTTCTATATGAACAGGTACTTGAAATTTTTATGGTCAGTGAACACCTCGAAACTTTTTTCATACAGCTAATGACGCCATGACTTGAAAGCTAAAATAACTACTACAAATTATAAGTCATGCATAGGGTAGTTCTTTTTATGAGACTTTAACTATTTTGACCCATAGGCTATCACATTCCCTTTTTGCATATGCACGCATCCCAAACCTTCCTTGGAAGTATCACAATATACAGTGTAGCCTATTTTCCTTTTCGAAATGATCAAAATTGACACACTGGTCAACCTTCTCTTGAGCTACTGAAATGCCTTCTCGCACGTCTCATTCCATTCAAATTTAACCCCCTTTTGAGTAAGGCAAGTCATCGGCTTTGCGGTAGCGGAGAAGTCCTGGATGAACCTTCTGTAGTAACCGACCAATCCCAAAAAACATCTAATCTTGAAAACAAACGTCAACTATTTCTCGTCCATCACTGCTTGGACCTTGCTGTCATCAATTGAAACTCCATTTTTCAAGACGACATGCCCCAAGAATCTTACCTCCTTCATCCATAACTCGCACTTCCTGGAGAGCAATCCTCAAATGTTCCTCATGTTCTTACTCCGTTGCTAAGTAGATCAGGATATCGTCAATGATGATGACCACAAATCTATCTAGATATGGCGCAAAGACCTTGTTCATTAAGAACATGAACACCGCTGGTGCACTGGTAAGTCTGAATGGCATCGCCACAAACTCGTAGTGGCAATACCGAGTTCAAAAATACGATCTTCGGAATGCCCTCCCCTCTAACCGCAACTAATGATACTCGGATCTCATATCAATCTTCGAAAAACATGTCGACTCTCTCAGCTAATCGAACAAGTCATCTATCCTCGAAAGTGAGTAGTGATTCTTAATCGTAACCTGATTAAGTCAACAATAGGCGATACACATTCTAATTGCATCCTCACTCTTCTTTACAAATAGTATCGGTGCTCTCCACGGCAATGTACTTGACTGAGTATAGCCCTTATCAAACAGCTTCTGAAGTTGCGTCTTCAACTCTTGCAACTCAGTTGGTGTCATTCGATAAGGTGTCATTGATATCAGTGTTGTCCCTAGTTGCAACTCAACTGTGAAGTCCAATTCCCGCTTCGGCAATAATCCTAGTAGTTATTTCGGAAATACATCCTCAAATTCCCGTACGCCCTTCGGCAAACCCAAGTCCTTCCAGTCTGTCTCCTCCAACCTCAAATTTGCTAACCAACCGGCCAATTAGTTGTGCAACCTGGATCGCAACGTCAAAGTTGGGTCCTACTTATCTCTCATAAATTTGAAGCAAGTTCTGTGAGACGTATTGTTTGTCACAAAATTTCGGTGGTAATCGATTACAACTCTATGGACAAACACCAATCCATCCCTAGTATGATGTTGAAATCAGCCATATCAATGACTCAGAGATCACAAATCAGCCATAGTCTTGATATCTCTATATCGCATGCCCTACATATTCTACCCACTACTACATGTCTTTCTAGTGGTGATGTGACACACATAGTTGTGTCAAACTCTTCTGTCTCTAACTCCAGTGATTGTGCACATACAATAGATACAAAAGAGTGCGATGCACCTAAATCGAACAATACTTGTACACGAGTACTGAATAACACGAGTGTACTTTGTACAACAACAAGATCACACTCCTCATCCTACCCTTGAAGAGAAAGCACTCTACCACCCGAGGCCTGATTTTGAATTCCTCCCCTGCTAACCCCTGCATTCTAACCTTGGCGGCGTTGCTAGTTGCTCTGTCTGTTCTACCCTGTCATCGGTCCCTTACTATTTTTTGGCCTACCCTGATAGACCTGTTGGTTCTGCTAATTCTGGGGGAGTGAGCACTCTCTCTTTATATGGTCGTTCTAGTTGTAGTTATAGCACATGATGTCGGCCATATTCCTGATCAGGTTAATCCTCTATTGATTTTGATTGTAGGGCTTGCTCTAAGCAAAGTCCCTATTGTTGTTGTTGTTGTTGTTGTTGTTGTTACCTCTTGTTTCGACAGTTATTCTTGACCCCTGTCCGGCCTTCCTACATTGCTTCCAATATTGTCAGGAGTCCAGCGCTTCACGCTTCAACATGATCGCATTACTAACCACAATTGCAAATAAGACACGTCTCTCTAGGACATCACCTTTTCCTTAATAGCAATGTTCAGTCCCTACTCAAACCTCCATGCCCTGACCTCATCCGCTAGCACTATGATTGTTGCATGCCAAGACAACTCCTCAAACTGAGCAGCATACTGAGTGACACCCATTGTACCCTATTTCAAGTCTATGAACTTTTGAAGCTTTGCCTGCTTCATCGGCGTCAGAAAATACTTTCTCAAAAAGAAAAACCTTGAACTTGGCCTAGTCCTTGGTCTCTACGTTGCAGGTAGTCTTAACAACATCCCAACAATAACCGGCACCCCTCCGCATCTGATGATTGGCCATTGCTATCATGTCACTGTCCCTGATGATCTCTATTGTGTTGTACATCTTCTCCAACTACTTCAGCCAGACCTCCACAGTTGTAGGTCAGATTCTCTATTGAACACCAAAGGTCGTTGTTTGCAAAACTTTGATAACATCATGCCCCGGGTCATATAAGTTCTAGGTAGGAGGTTCTACATAGGTGGTGGTTGATAGGACACTTGGTAAGCATAATATGACATTTGGAGGTAATATGCCGTAGATGGCGGGTTAGGTGCCTGCTGTTTGTTGAAAACCTAAGGTAGCGGTGGATGTGGTGCCATTTGTGGCAAGGGGTGGTGGTCTCTGTGGAAATAGTGGCGGCGGTGCAGTCTATGCAGCCACGAACATCTAGCAACTGTGCTACTTGTTCCAATCCAAGCAAGACATTTGGAACTACACCATCAGGCGGGTTAACTGGCAATGGTATGTTATTGATTCTAGCATTTTGATCATTGATGTGTGCCCTCGTTGTTAACATGCCCATCGTTTCGTTGTTACCATTTATTTCTTCTTGGGAAGCCATTTTGTACAATTTCGAGTTCAACTTGAAAGGGATATGTCTAATTATACAATTATCAAAATATGAGAATGACATGGAAGTACAAGTGTGTAAGCAAGCAAACATGAATGGAATGATCTTTTACTATAAAACATGTGTTGACAACAAAAGAGTTATATAAAAATAGAAAGAAACATGGAAAATGATGACTACACATAGTATTCTATTCCTATTGTCTATCTACTCATTGTCGTAATACTTATTCTACCTACTACGTACTCTAGTCTAGTGAAACATGCGTGGGTATTTATCCCCCATCTGCCACTCTTTCTCCCACATCTCCTCCACCACTCTAAAAAGCAGTACACTTGACTTTAGAGTACATGTCCTGCTGCTCCCACTAATGCATGCAGCGATCTCAATGATGGCAAAGGAAATCTCACTATAAACCCAATAGTCCGTGAACTCCACATCGTCATGTGGCGAAAGTATCCTCCCCCCATGATAGGGCCTTTGAACTGGAACCAATCCATTGGTACTGTTGTTCCCATGAACTCATCAAAACCTTTTGGCACATCCATGTGGTAATGCCGAATCAAGCGGTCAAAACTAAATATTGGCCCGAGATATTACGAAATTGAGAGAAAGTCTTGAAACTACACCGAACCAAAAGGCATGATCGGGATGTACACCAATGTCCCCAAATGATACTGCGGGGCACGATTCCACCCCCACTACCGATTCTCCATAACATGTTATGGAACGGGTGGTGATGGCAAGTGTACAAGCTCTTCTCCCATATTCTAGTCCTCCTCAACCTCCTCATGTTGTGCTAGACCTTGAACCATTAGTGGTTCCTGACCAATAAAACCAAATTCGCCCAGCCTGCTAGCACTGCACCCTAAGGTGGCCCAAAGCTAGTCCAACAATCTTCACAGGGTCCACCTTGAGATCTTCCTACTCTAGATCTTCCAGCCAATCAACGAAATCATATCGACATGTAAGAGTGCATCAAAAGAAACTAAACAACTGAAAAGTCTAAATACTCAAAATTGTGATTTACTCAATCTATCCAAAGTCGGAGGGTGGTCAAACCTAAGCTCTAATATCAAATTATAAAGCTTCGATTTCTCAGAATATTAATTAAATTTATTTAATCTTATTTTAATATGTGAAACAAGAATTAAAGAAAATTCCTCTTTTATTACTAAATAGGAAATATTAAAACTGAGTTTTAGAGTGCGGAAATAAAAATAACAAAAATATTCTTCTATGTTTATGTTGTTTATTTCAAAGTAATTTAAACAGCAAAGCAACTAGGTGTATAACGGCTATGTGTTGAAATAATCTTCCGTGACAACCGATTCCTCCTACATGGGTGAAATTTCATTTGCTCGTCTCTATCTAGCATGAAACAACAGCGATAGAGAAGTTGATTCAGTGAGTAACTAAACTCCGTAGTGAGAATTACCCAAAAATCAAACCCAAAGGAAAGACGACAGATACAACAGGATATAAAACAAATTGAATGTTAACAAAAAATAAACTCAACAACTGATCGTAAACACATAAGAATGTTATTATTTCGTTCTTTTATGTTTCTAGGAATTCAAGTTCCTAAATCTTACCCAACTTATCTAACATAGGGCACTCAGTTGATATTGACCAGTCATTTACCTATTCAGAACCCATAGTTCAAGGTTATGTACTCGACGTGAATATTGACCCAGCAAGGAAGGAACATTCTACCGTCCACTCAAGTCAATAACTATCTCACCCTAGCTAGATCCGACCAAACGTGGTGTCACCAGATTAGGTACCAATGAACATTAGTTGCTTCCGCTTAATCGGCTCAAGGACGCTTAAAGCACTGGCTATGACTCGCAAGGGGTCCAAAACTACCCTTCTATACATCGCCAAAGTCACCCCCCACCATCTCCAGTAACCCATAGTTGGGATCCTTACATGGGACGACGCTCAAACAAGTCAAACATGGGACAACACCCATAAACAACATGGGATGACGCCAGGTAACAACTTGGGACGACGCCTGGTAACAACTTGGGACGACGTCCAATAACACTATCACAACGGGCCATTTAAATCAACTTTACATTTTTTTCAATATTCCAATAACGTTCACTTACTTATTTATACACAGTTTCACTACGTATAATGCACACCCAACACCATCCGCTTTCTTATTCAAGTGTCATTCGAACATGTGTCCCTGACGCTATTTTTAAAAATTCCCCAAATACCCGTAAACATGGTTATGTCTGTTCTACAGCAATTCAGCCAACACAATGAATGTAGCATGTCCATTCTACATTCCAACAATATCTAATATCCCGTTTAGAGGTCCAACAACAACCATATTATGCAGAATTTTCAACAACCACCACCACCATACAACAAAGATCCATATGTACCATTAACAACAACTAAACATTTAAACATGATCTCACAAGACATTCATGCTCTCACGAGATCCCACGTGAATCCGTGAACGTAAAATAATGTCAATGTATGCCTATGAAAAGTGTTCTTACATTCTAGGTGTTATTACAATTTAAAACCAGTATCTGAAAGGCTGGACAACATTCTGTAATTTATGAAAATTCGATAGGTCACTCGACCTATCGAATGGTCTATAACCCGCTCAAGCGAGTCTCAAAATCACAAGTTCTAAACAGACTTAACTTTTTCTGGAAAACATATCAAATTCTAAAAAATTTCCTCAAGTTACTCGAGCTCCCAGAGTTCGCTAGAACGAGCCCCAAAAATATAATTTCTGAAAAATTCTGACTTTCTGAAAACAAATGATCAGGAGTCTAAAAATTCACAGGTCGCTCTAGCAAGTTTTCATTTTCTCCAGATTCTGAACTTTTCTAATTTTCTAAAAACTTTGCTCGAACAAATACACTACAGCATCCTTTTTGAATCTAAAATTACAATTGAAAACATAAATTGAAATCTTAAGGGTTAGAGGTGATTTTACCTACTTCAAACGTCAAAGGAAATGGAAGAACAACCACGAATTTGACCAAAAATGAACGGACAAGCTTCCTTTCTCAAGAACTTGAAAATCTCACAAGACTCTCTTTATGAAAACTCTAATTTCGTACTTTTATAAAAGAATAAGAGGACAAACTTAGTTATAGCAATATTCTACTAAAATTGCATAATCAAATCCATGAAAATCAAAACTAAACTAATTGTGCCATTAACAACCTTAAAACCCTAATCTGACCGTTTTGAAATTTGAAAAGGTCGCTCGAACAAGCTCAGCTCGCTTGAGTTGTCGACAAAATTTAGAAACTTCAAATTTCAATATTCAAATGTAAAGGTTTAATAATTAAAAAATTACTAAAAACTCTGAATTATTACAGTGCTTCATCTAAAAATTTAGCCATCAAAATTTAAATAAGAAATTAAATTTTTAATTGAAACACTTTCAATATGTGAATGAGCTAAATTTTTTGAGAATAATAAAAAAAATAATATGAACAGAGTACACAATTTCGATCATCAAAATTAAATCTTAAAATGATCTCTCACATCGTGAACAAAATGATCACCAGCAGGTAAATAAAACTGCTCCGCTCTGCCCTTTTTAAAACAATTTGGCTCACCAGAGGACATAAATTTTACTTTAAAAATGTATCAAACCATAACTTTCAACAACTAAAACAGGTGAGCTAGCCGTACCAATAGGGATATTCTTACACCGCCCCTTCTGCCATGAAAAATGAGAAAGAAACAAGAAAAGCCCTGCCTACCATTTTTTCCAAGACCAATCAAACCCACTGCTGAAGCTTGGGCTGCAGGGCAATTGCACAGTTCAAGTTTCTAAGTCTATACTTGATTCATCTTCTGAAAAAACATTCCTAAGCAAAGTCGAGCCCAAACTGCTTAACAATCACCAGTTGCAGTAACTAATAAACAAGTAAACTCTATGGTCAAAGCTTGAGACCACGAGTTATATTTTCTCCTAGGTCTAAGGTTCAAAATTTCTCATGCCCTATCAACTCTTATGGAACTAGTGCATGCAGAGTAAAAGCTTTGACCTTAAATGGAGGCCTCGAAAGTAGACGTAAGATTGGTCCCCCAATGACTAGTCGGCATTATGTTGGAGGTAATTCCAGAGCCGGCCGGATACATAGGATCAATGACGCAATGTCCTTTGATCACTAACAGAATCTATTTTCCTTTCTATATCAAGTTTGCAGACCATAGGTCCAACCGTCAGATCAATTACATTGCTGAAGACTTGCATGAGAGAAACAAACGTGAAGCAATCTCACATATTACTTCCCAATTCAAAACGTATATATGAAGTTATATGTTACGCTTCAACAGGAAAAACAAAAACACTTCAATTTCAAATCTCGAACTTTATAGTAAAGAGAAACTACACTGGACAATTACTGTTCCCTTCAAAACAGAGGACTGGCAACCTGCCTTGATTAACTGAAGCTCAGAAGGATAAAAGCCTTTTTCATCCATCCGCTGAGCAAATTAATGATAACACTCTCCTGCAAAATTCAGATCAGATATTTAGAAAGATGATGCTAATAAGCTCGCATAATTGTAGCTAATATTAAACTATATCGATGAAAGTTGCAATCTTCTTGAGAAACTCTAGAAGTACAAGAATTTTTATACATCGCTTTTGTCTTGATAATGTCCTACATACACACACTGAAGTAAAACTTTAATAATCCGGAACAAAGCACACCCTAACAATAAAATTTTCCCTAATACGAACAATATCAATCCAGGTACAAACATTACGATAAATAGGGAGTTCTAAGATTTCTCGAGTGATATTTCCGGCAATTTGCTATTACGACAAGTCTTTTTCCTATTCGAAAGCAAAGAGCAGAGCATATTGATATAGAAAGCTATAGTTAATTACAATCCTTCCTAAGTGCAGAGCAGTAGAAAGAGCTAGTCCCAAATTTCCTCCTCCAAAGAAGGAAAAGTATAAATGTCGATCTCTTTATCAATCCAGTACTTCAAACCGGAGTAAGCATCGAAACAAACAAAAAGAAGTTCTTTTTACCTATGGACGTACACCATTGAAGCACAGACAGTCCTAGGAGGGCACCGTATCCATCTCCGACACTTGGGGACACGCAAGGACGCGTACAGGACATGGCACCTGCCATGTCCATTAGATTCTAATATTTTTTTAAGTGGGACCACGCCGGGAACTCGTGGGACACGAAAAGGGACAATGTGGGACACTCATGGAGACATGGCGGGGTGGCTTTTGAATATTCCAATAGTTTTTTCACAGATATATTATCATAATTTGAAAAGTATTGGTCCAAAGGTCCAATATAAAATATTTGTTTGTGTATGTAAACACACACCATCGGTTTGATAACGCACTCGATAGAAGCTTGGACAAAAATATTTAGTGGTTACAATGTAGGCCCGCCATGTTTGTGTCCCCATTTTTAAGAATTTCTGTGTCCCGTATCCATATCCGTATCTGTGCTACATAAATGTACACTATTATTTATGTATCCACACAAATATGACTCCTGCAATAATTGAAACCAAACTGAAAGAAAAGATACTGTGTATCTAGTAGATGCATACAAAATAACGTTAAAAATTGAACAAAGGCAGATTCCGGACACATATTAACAGGAAATGCTATCATCTTCTTGTTCGTGCAAGTGTTTGGCATTACAACGGGAAGAATGGGGATGGTCGAGGGTGAGTGGCCTGGCTGTGAAGCCCTTTTGGAAGCATAGTAGGCTCTAAGACAGCAAAAGACAATCAGAGGTGCAAGGTAGCAGCTGGGGTAGTCTTTTAGGAGGGCTAAAGGTGGCAGCAATGGAGACCAGGAGATGGTGAAGTGGAGTCTCCAGCTGCCAAAGGTAAATGCGGAGTGGTTAGAAATGAAGGTGGAGGCAGCTTGATATAAGTAGAGAGATTCATACCATGAGTACTGAGGACAAACTCAGTGCCTACAATACTTATATGGATATAATAGTGCCTACTATACTTCACCACCGGACCAACTTAGAGTACTAAAGCATAAAATTAAATGGCTCGACGGTTGTACTCACTGTACCGCATATAGTAGCTGGTCAGCATGACTCAATCTTGTAGATTAGCATGGTACATGGAGATGTCTGACACCAAAAGCAACCTCATGAGGCTATTTTGGTAGGAGTCAAGACAAGGTGGTGTGACAAGGCAGGCCATGTAGACATGGGCATGAACCCATACCACTTCCAAGACTACATAGTCCTTAGGATTTGTGCATTTGACCTGGCAGCATCAGTTTCTCTGATGCCTTTTAAGAATCTCATCCTTGGACCAAAAACAAGCAGGAGGTGGAATACCACAAAGAGAGAGCGTACCTAATTCAACAATATGTTTTATTTGCCAAAAAACAAGGGACACACGAGTGTTGATCATCAGAACTCACAAGAGTGAAATTGTGTGCACCCATAATTACTCAAGCAAGTACTTCCAAAAATTACGTTCAATACTCAAATGCCCAACTGATGTATTTGTAACAAATTATCAAACAAACAAAAAAGTACGCGGATTTATAAAGTTTGTGTGCCTAGTTCGCCACAGAAATTTAAAGCATTTCATACGAGTATATTTGGTATTTGCTCCCACAATCAATGACTCTATGTAGCATACCTCATGTTCTACCTCCGGTGCCTAGTTCACCACACAAATTTAAAGCATTTCATATGAGTATATTTGGTATTTGCTCCCACAATCAATGACTATGTAGCATATGTCATGCTCTACCTCTGGTGCAAGAAACACTTACAGCACAACGTGCTTTGTAGTATGTTACTATCTAGCGTTTGAAGCATGTTTTATTCTTCATCGCTCTCGATAACTGCCATCCGGCGATGGGTTGTCGTCTTTCTTGGAGGAGAGTCCTCATCTGACTCAATTCCCTTGCGCTTGAGACTGCCACCAAACTCCTTAGTCTTTCGCTTTGGCTCCTGCATGCATATCATTACATCAGTTTGTATACAACTTCTGGGTTTTAATACAACAAACTAACCAAAGAAGACAATCTACTGGACTTATGATTCATGGTTATAGGAAATGTCTTCAGATAAATGAAATTCTCTCCCAGATAAGTCTTCAAAAAACTAAAAAAGAGCACAAATAATTGACCCACACTGCACATACAAAAAAACTGAAACACAGCAATTTAAACTCCCCGTGCATTGGGTATCCACCACCTGACTTTACCGTATATAAAATTAACTTAAAGTTTCACACCATAAGAACGATATACGGTTACAGTTGATACTTCAATTGTTCATCTGATTACTTTCACTCTATACTCTCGTCTCTGAAGCTGCCTCTAATATTCACTCAAATATTTCAGTCAAGTTAACTAACAGATATGTAAAAACAAAATTTCATTTAAGCTATCTGAATATGTTGCTTTACCGCAGATAAATGGTCAAGGTCAATCTTAATTCCAGTGTAAGAATAACAACCCCCATAAATGATTGAATCCAATTTAGGCTTTACTATCAATGTGATTCTTCTTTTGCCAAATTACTAGAGTAGATGAAATATGCCAAAACATATCTGCAACTATTATTGTCCAGTGAAAAAAACTGAATACTGCCGAAGGCCTTGTGCAGCTTAAGCCTATTAGCAATTAGCCTGAAATGTTCTGTAAAAGGATCTGCATACCTCAGGCTCCTCTTCAGATGCTTCATTTGCTGCTGTCTCTTCTTCATCGTTGTCTTCTTCTTCATATTCATCCTCTTCCTCCAGCTCCTCAACCCTTCTACGTTGTGGGGCTCTCTCATCTTCCTCTCCGTCGGTTTCATACTCAGACTCCTCTCTCTCACTGTCAGAAAAATCAATTGGAGGCCGAGATGACTTCACCAAGGGTTTGCGAGGATTGTCTTTCTGTCCCTGTGGCTAATAATAAAGAATAGATACTCATTTTTACAGGAGCATAACTATTTGAGATACACAAAAGTGATGTGGTCCAAATAAGGTACAACAGTACAAGTGGCATACCTTCTTCGCGTTGATAATACGTTTCTCAGCTCGAGCTTCCATTTCCAAATCTTCTTCAAAGCGACGTCGAGCAGCTGACCGACGAGATTCATGATAATCTGGCTCATCATCCTGATCAAATGTACACCAACAATGATATGATGAGGTTGTCATACTACTCAATTAATTTCAAAGGTATGAGTTTTTCATACTACTTCCAGTAATGTCAATGGTATGAGGTTCACAGACTACTCTACTACTGTCAGCCATAGTTATACACAGCAGAAACAGAAACGGGATATAGAATCACCAACCTCATCCAGTGCATCCTCCAGGAAACCAGGCGAAAGCTGGCGCTCCCTGCGTACAGTTTGTGTATACTTGCGATTCACCTTTTCTTTCTTCCGGGTGAGAAGTTCATTGGCTCTGATTGTTTGACTTTCAGCCTACAAAACCAGAAGAAACACGTATTCGTGAGTTAGGACAGCAAGGGATGGCATGAAATGCAATTAGATTTTGCATCACAATGCTAAACATACAACTGTACTAGTTTTAGCTAATTACCCTCTCTTTCTGCTCCTTTTCTCTCTCTGGGTCTATGTCGGTGAAACAGTTCTTGACCTTATAAACCTTTTTATGCCGCGAATCAACCAAAGCAGTCAACAATCGATGAGAGTTAGATGACAGGGATGATGGCATAAATCTCATCTTCCTTAAAAGTCTTCCTTGTGACTGGAGGATTCCCTAAATTATTTAATAGACAAAATCAAGAAAGTTGCTTTAGCAGGGAAAAAAACTCAAAAAACAAATTAGAAAATGCACAAATAGACAATTTTAATTGTTATCATAAACAACACAAACTTCATGAAATTGGCTTAAATAGAGTCTTCTATATCAAAATCCAACCACAAATGCCGATTTGCTGTTCAAGTGAACCAGCCAAAACTAAGCATCCTAGGCTGTTGGTTTCGTAATAGAACCTTGTTCTGGTTTTGCAGGAGGCCAAAGTTGCCAATGCTCAAGTCAAATATGTAAATCAACGTGTCAAAATCTGAAAGCAGAGAATATGGACATCAAGGGCATCTCAATATCTCACACTGACATAAATTAACTGCAAGTATGTGCTTCAGAATTGAAGAAGAAGCAACCTATTCCTCTTAAGAATTCATCAAAATGTCTAAATCCTCACTTTTGATATTATTATTTTACCGAAGCGAGAGAAGGGTTATGCTCCATGTACGACGACTTAGAAGCAAATCCGGTAAATTAGTCTCTTTTTAGTACGGTAAACAAGTTCTTTTTCCTGTCAAACTCTTGCTATATTTTTTCAAACTATCAAGTATCAAGGGGATTTTCATAAATGGAGTAGCATATGTAAGAAGCATCAAGGGGTCACAAATAACATAAAGAGACAAGGATACGTCTTTGAAGTAGGGACATGTTTCCAGGAGTATCCAAGAATAAGATCAAGAAACTCTAAATAACAGAAACTTATTTTTGTGTCAAAGTATAAGAAACTCTCGCTATATTTCTCTCAAACAATATCGTCAGTTGTCAAGGCGTGTAGCATAAATGTCCTTGAGAATGAGAAGCATCAACGATTACCAAAATTACCGAACAAAACAAAATATTCAAGGATATGGTCCTAAGTATGGGACACGTATTCATAAGTATCTTAAAGATTCATATCAACAAACACAAATGTTATACAAGGAACTTGTAGCTCTATGCTTCATAAAGTAAAATGTCATTTTACCCTTTAAGGGCTCCACAAACAAGTTATATAAAAAAAACCCATCACAAATTTGAGAAGATTCCAAAAAAACATGAACATGTTCATCTAATGCGACAGGGTTTTCCCACATCCATCATAGAGAGAGATGAGTGTATGCATACAGACGTGATCATGAATCGATGGTTCTACCAGCTGCATTCATTTCTAAAACAGGACTTAACAACAAAGCTGTACTGCCCCAAAATGCTTTAAGGAAATCACGCACAGACATCGGATTAGTAGTTATATAATTGTCAGGATGCCCCAAAACATTAGAAACATAAATATCCAAATGGAAAAGAAAGGAATCGGACATCACGAGGCGTATCTTCACCTTTCCATGCCTAAGAAAAAGATGCGCTTGATCATGTTGTGCATCTTGCACAGATATGTCCAGAACTTCATTTCCAATTAACAACTGTAAACTGCCATCTGACCACCTCACAAAGCGTGCGTTGCTTTCATACTGCACATAGAAAAATGTCACAATCATTTCCCCTAAAACAAGTAAGACATTTCCAGCATTAAAACATAACTAAATACAACTTTATTCAAACTTCTCAGTCTCCTTTGTGTCCTTTTGCATGTCACAGTGTAAGATGCAAACAGCAGGGCACTAAGTACCACAATCGTTTCCCAAGTTGGTCAAAACAGACTCTTCACTGTAGTAGTCTGTAAGTGAAGTAGTCTGTTGTGATGACATTTCCATGATGTTAAGGGTAGTTCTGACAGTAGAAATTCACAATTAGAATGTTAGAACTCCCACCAAAACGCATTTGATTGCTCAATTCATAGCTTAAAGTTTGAGGTTAATCCACAGCACATGCTTCATTGTGTTCATTGGGATGAAAACTTTCTATATGACCAAAGCATATAGAGGTAACATGTGTTTAATCTATGAATAACAACACATCTACTGAGACTACAGCTTCCCGGTCTACATTTACAATCTTCCAGAATTTCAGAACATCCCGTACTAAATATAAAGCAAGGCTAATAATTCAAGCACACTAGCGAAAGTAAATAACCACTATGCAGTCCATAAGCAAAAAAACAGAGACAGAATGACACACACACACAGAGGCCGTTTGGTACGCAACGGAAGAACAAATTTGTTGAGATGTCTCTGGCCACCAAACAACAACTGCTTCAAACTTGAAAAGTCCAAAATGATCAGAAACACGTCTTTATCTAAACTACCCCTTCCCAGCAAGCATTTAACATACTCCCTGTCCTTACTAAAATGGTTAACAATGGGGGTGCGGAAACACAACCCGCAGCAACAGAGCTCTTAACAGCGAGAGCAAGAGCCAGTTTGCGCTTCGCCTGCCTTAGCACTGGATGCATAGTCATGCGTCCCTCTTCCCGGCCAATGGATCTTCGTACGAGACGTAGCTGGCTAGATCTGCAGGTATAATGTTTAACTAGGGGGATTCGGCCAAAGATCCATACATATAAGATTTTGCTACAATTAGTCCATAAGCAAAGATTTTCACGCGGGACGTCCTTTAACTATGGGCAGAGTAATCAGACCACTGTAAGACCGAAGTTCCCCCAGCATACCCAAAACCCCTGGATAGTTCTTTCGATTTTGAAATATCATAACTTTTACGTCCATTTTCATGAAATTTATATTTTTGGAACCCTCTCCACGAGATCTATCAAACCGGCTTTGCGATGGTTATCAAACTTTCAAGAAAAAAATCAGACAAGGAAAAGACCCGAAGATTTCCAAGACCTAAAGTGCACCAAAAATCATTAAACTTAATGTGCACATTCCTAAACATAAATATAAGATGCACCGAAAACAGTTATCAAAAATTCATTATCTTCAATCAGATAAAAACAAGCCTAGACACATGCAGAAATATATTACAGAGAAATTTCTTCTGTTGCACTAAAATTACATTACATTCTTTATAACATGGGTAGCTCAAACAGAATTCTAATAAATAAGTACGCATCATTGCGAATTAATCCAATCAGGGTTAGTGACTCCGGCCTGTAAGTCTCGATAAGAAGCTCTATAATCCTCCTTCAGAAGCTAATCTCTCATAAAAGCCTTCTTCCCTGATTCCTCAAGTAAGAAAAACCTCCTCCCCTTTGTCTCCTCTGTGAATGAGCTTTATACTTGAAGCATCTCTTAGAACAGATTCTCCTATGCATCCTTACTGGATGAGGGTTCAGTCTAGCAAAAGCCGAATAGACACCAACCATATAACTACAACTAAACAACTATGACAGAAAAATTCTGCCGACTTTAAACTTCTATGCTGGTGCTGAACTTTTTTTTTTTGCAGATGGAGAGCTACAAAATAGTCTTAAGGAGTGGAGAAAATTATTTTTCACTGAATCAGTGGATAAGCCAAACAAATCTTCACAAACTCCCCCTCCCGCTAACCCCATCAACCTTGCAATAACTAGCAAGAGTTTTTTGACAGTGAATTTTATATGTTAGTTAAAACATTTTCTACATATAAAATAACATCTTACTGAATAAGTGTGCGCCTTTGTCAGTTAAATTAGTTTCGAAAGAGTTAAACCATCACCACCAAGCACCACCACATAGAAATATAAACTCAAAACTCTTTGAAACAATTGAAGATGACTACGGCCGAATTTGGCCAAACTTTAATTTTTTATTATTTTGTTGTCTTTATTAAAACAAAACCGGGTTTGTTAGTTTTGCATCAAATGTTTGGGGATTATTAGTTCGTCTAAAGGAGAGGAATCTGAAAAGTAAAAATTATGGCCAAAAGCTTTAAAAAGTTTCCTAAAGACGAAAATAATCAAAGTAGACATATTTTTGAATTATCTGTCTTTCCTGAACTATTTAAAAATTAGTTCATATTTTTTTACTTTCTAAAACCTCTCGTTAAGACGAAACAATAATCCACAAACATTTGATGCAAAACTAACAAAAGCGATTTTTTGGGGATAAAGACCAAAAAATAATCTTAAAAAAGGTAGGTCAAACCCAGCCACACATGTGCTCACTAACATCTTATATTCCTAAAAATAGGTATAAGATACACGTAAAACAGTTTGGAAAATAGATATCACTCTAAAAACATTGCAGAACTTTCTAAAACCATAGATTCTTCTGTTGGAATAAATTTATATTCTTTACAAAGTTGATACTCGAACAGTACTTAATAAATAAGTTTCATTGCGAGTTAAATAGCTCGCTTAGGGTCAAGTTCGGCCCAAGACCATGTAACATGTTCTCAGATCAAGAGTAACCCAGGGTGGGTAAGGTGGGTGACCTTAGCCAGAAAGCTGCGCTGCCACGGGAGGGTGTGAAACAAAGTCCCACATCGCCTGGGTACAAAAGTATTGTGCAGTTGTGCTATATAAGAGAGTGCAAGAACCTTCACTTCAATAGCTGTAGCTGTTGAGCTTGATTATATCCATAACCATGTAAATATGATTCATTGTAGGAGTTAAAAAGTTTAAAACATCATGTTTTCTTTAAAAAAATATCTAAAATAAAATTTTAATCAGCATATGTGTGTCTGTCAATTAAATTAGTTTTGGACGAGCAGAACAGCAGCAGCCCAAGTACCGCAAGTGTAGAAATGTCAAACTGGAATATTTTCTGTTTAAAACAACGAAGATAACTACGCGTCTTGTCAAAAATCTTACATGCTTGACAGCGAGAGATGTTGCATCTAGAAAATTAGGCAAGTAACAAAGAACTGGCATGTGTATAAGAATTTACCAACCCCCCCCCCCCCCCCCAAAAAAAAAAAAAAAAGCATGTGAGGAAGATAACCTGTCAAAGTGCACGGGGAAAAAATGTTCTTTCGAAAAGAAGAATGCTTGAAGAATTTTTTTTTTTTTTGGAACTCCATGAAGGATTATTTGGTGAAGGATTATTTGGATTTCATAACGACGAGTTTCTATCGTCCTACAACTAACCATGCCGAACACACTAACATTAATATGAAAACAACACTGCAGAAGCCCACCTAATTCACAGACATCAGAGATAAACATGCTCAATCCATCCAACTCAGCAGCTATATGTACGTTTCTATAGACATACTCTGATATCCAGTACCAGTCTTAAACTGGCCAAGATTTTCAACCCTAGGCATACGGCCCAGCAGGCCCTTTCCCAACCGAGCTTTAGGGGGTTTGCCCATCCCTAATCAGATTATTGGATGTGAGCTATATTCCGCGAGGAGCCAAACGGGCATACGGTCTTGCCTTGCCATTCGACCTCTCCATCATCACCGCCTGGCCTCTCTTGTTCCTCAGTATGCTCAAGCATCTTACGCTAAAAAAAGTTCTAGCATTCATTCCCTCTCTCTTCCTTCCCCATTAACGCCTCATCAATTCAACAATTCTCTAGATGTTGGGGGCAAGCCCCCTCCTTTTGATCATTGTCCAGGTGGATTAGTTGCACAACTGAAGGAGGTGGTGGGATAGTCAGGATGGACCAACACAGTTGCAATAAACAGACAGACAGAAGACTCTGGTCTCCTGTCGCGAGCTCTACCAAGGGCAAAATTGCATCCAGCTTAAATGTAAGACTTTAGAAAGTCGCTTTTAATATCATGGATTTTGTACGGACTTATTATTTGTACAGATTTACTTTCAAGGGCTTTTTAACTTGTTCTGTACCAACAACTATGAACTTGCTCGGAAATGACAAGCTTAATTCTGTTTTTTCCAACGCCTTGACCCATGAAGAACTGAACTAGGCTGCACCTTGTTCGGTGAGAGTACTTCTCATCAAACCTAGTACTCTTTGACAGAAACTTTTCATTGTGGCAAGAGAAACTCACCCTAATAACCTCTAGCTTGTGGATTTAAGTTTTAAGGATAGCCACTTTGGGCATTTAATGATTGGACATACTTTTTCGTATAGATTTTATCCATCATCTCTTTCTTATTCGAGCTTCCTTTATGGATCTCAAGCATGGCTAGCAATAACCCCATACGCAACAAAGAAACAAGATTCGTTGCAGCCAAGCTAACACATCAAGATATAAACTCAGTAAAAAGATTTCTTGTCTGGGTTGTGCTCATGTTATTAAGGTCATAAGGTTTAGATTCTCATATGACCATGAACTACTGTGGGATATGTTTCTCAAATGCATCAGCAAAAGATGATGAACAATTCAAGGAGATGGAACAGCCCATCTGTTCAAGACATATAGAGCATCCATGTTCCATGCAGTCTTACGTACCATCTTCCATGCAGTCTTACGTACTCACAATACCTATACAAATACAAACACAAGTACAGAGCAGAACAAGGAGGACAAAAGACAGAATCACAAAAACATAAAAGCTATTCACCATGGCGCAAGCATAAGTTTTATGTGTGTGCACGTGTCCGAGCTAAATGTAATGTGGACAACTTACCGCAAATGAAGTTACTTGACGTCATTACTTCAGCTAAATTATAATTGCTTTACGTTTTGTGAATTAACAAGAAACTTTCAAAGAAGCAATGTCTATTCCTTGTCAAAACAACCATTGCAAGCAGATAAGCAAGTTCAACATTGCGATCAATCCAAAACCATAATCCAAGGATAAAAAAAAGTGCCAGATACCAAACATCTATCCAATTTCAACTCAAACAAGTCCAATGCACTTACTAGGGTAAGAGTGTTAGCTGCATGTATTATAAAAACAAGCACACGGGATCTATGACGGCCTAACCAAAAGTTGGGGTGAAGGGGGGTGACCAAGCACCCCCCGCAAGGACCTACACACCAGGTGAAATAGGAGGGGAGTTGGTGAGAGTCAAATACAGGACCTCTAGGTGTACTATTGATCCAGAGATGACCATAACCTGTTGGGCTACCCTGGCGTGTATTACAGAAAGATGAATTTATTGCATCGTTTACTTACAGATTCTGTGCCATCTGGCTTCCGCACAATCCTCCAGCGAACAATATTGTTGTCCAGACGAATACGTTTCTTAGATCCAGATTCATCTGTCACAAAGATATCCTCTTCCACAAATGTCTTTGGATCAAATGGCTTTGGGTCGATGCCCATTATATTAGAAACTTTAATCATGTTCATCTGCAGCAAAAGAAGGAAAAGAAAAGAGCATTAAAATTCCAAAGTTAATACAACGGGAAAATAAAAAACTGCAAGGAGACTACAGTCTCTAAGAAACTAACTCAGCATGTACCTCACAGAACTCCTCAACACCAAAAAGGAAATATATGCTCGCAAACACAAGCGCCCACACATACACACACTATTAGAAATTTGAACAGCACACAAATCTTTAAAGATACGAAGCATATATGGACGGGAAGTTTTCTCCAGAAAAATCAGTTACAGTACTACCTGCTGGAGTTGCACAAAAAAACATTCTAAGTTGCAGAACAGGGTATTTCCTCTACAATGTACTCATCAAACAATAATAAAACAACAAATTCAATTATGGCAAGCAGACTATTTACACTTAGTAACTAACTCAGCAAGTACCGCAACAAAAACTCAAGACAAAAGAGGACAAAATGTGCATGCAACATATAGGCATACTCCGCACACAAGTCCCAGGTTATATAGAAATCATATATAGACTGTAAATTTAATAAAGACAAATTGGTCTGAGATTACACATGGAAGGATTACACACAACCAAAAAACAAGCTAGAAGTTGCACAAGACATCATCTCGAAATGTGCTTATCATGAAATAAAGAAGACACAAAATATCTCAATCTATTATCATGTTTCCAAACATCCTATAATGGATATAATACAGAAAAACAACATATATAATAGTCCACCCAAACAACACATAATGATTACCAAAAATTGATTCGTTAGTGACCATCTGACAACTCCCACACATGAAATACTACAGATGATCCACTTCGACAAGCCAAAAAAAATTAAAAAATTAATAACACATTAAATCATATTCGGAACTACCCAAAATCAGTAGCGCTGCACAAAATAATAAAAATCTGAAAAGCATAGAGACTCCTCCTTTCATGTCCATGAGAAAGGATATGGACAACAAAAATAGTTCCATATTAGGCAATACGAACGACCTAAATTACATTCAGACTCAAATAAAGATGCAGATGGAAGCAATAATAAAGAAAAAAACCTTGTCTGGGTGAGATGGAGGCGGGCGGAGTGGAATTTCTAGCTCCAAGGGAGGACCAACAGGTTTCTCCTTGATTTTAGCCTCCACATTCTCTTCTTCGGAATCATAACGACCATCTTCATCAGGTACCATATCTTCAGGTCTCAGATCTCTCCCATAGCTCCCTTCCTCTTCCACAGGTGATCTCTACACAAAGAATCCAAAATTCATTTTCCTCGGGATACTAAATATAGCATGGTAACAACAAAAATACCAGACCCAAGAACGTTTTGGGACACCTAACACGAACATTTGGATCTTCCCCAACATCATTCTGAACTGCGTACTCAGCTGGTTCTTCATCATCAGAGTCACCAAATACATCACGTATCTCAGGAGCCGAGTTTGAAACGTGAGCATCATCTTTCTCCTCTCCAGGCGACCTACTGTAGAAATTCCAATGTTAAGAATTGTTCATTTCTCAATGCTAAAAGGCCTCCTTGTGGTAGGGATGCTGGAACCACAAAAAATCATGCATGGGCAATCCACGGAAAATATGAAGACCTAATGCGATAATAAATAATCATTTAAGACTTGTATAACGATAGCAACATCAATAAAGGCAGTCCCAGCAAAAAAAAAAACATCAATAAAGGCATTGTTTGCTTTCATCTGGGAATACAGAACTGCATTCAGAAAAATATCAACTAAAACTAAGCACTGGACTAAAGCACATTGGTCTTTAGCACTCAAGAAACAAAGTATTGTAAGACGGGTTGCACTCCAAGTTAAGAAAGGGGAAAATGATGCATCAACAGACAAAATTACTAGCAAATAACCTTCAGTAACTAAAATAAATTTGGTAATATGCCAATAAAGCAAAAGCACATTGAAAATTAAAAACATTGAATGTGGTGGAAGGTCCAGAACAGTACTTGTGAACAGTGGAAGAACAAGAGATGAGGCAACTAAAAGAAGGAAGCACCCAAAATAAATACGAATAAATCATAACAAAGATATGTCGCGTCACCTATAAATTCCAATCAGCTTGATATAGAAGTTCAACATTCTAAATCCACTAATACTAGATGCAGCCAAGGCACAACCAAACAATAAACCAGAAACTAGGAAAAGAAGGATGACAAACATGATTTTCCAGCACATTGGACATGCATGAAGAAACAAGAGTGGAGAGAGAACGAGAGGGAGAAAAAGACAGAACGTCCAATCTAATAAACCTAAATTTCCTAATAAGCAGCAAAATACAAGGGCATCCAAATTAAATAGAAGAAACAGCAAAAAAATGCTTGGCGACATATTTATAATGAAAGAGAGAATACCTCAAACTCCCAGCCTGATCAACCTCCTCCTCCTCGTTGTCTGCATAATGGTTTTCCTCAGACCTCTCTGACTCACTTTCAATCACATCTCGTCTCCTACTTGTAACTACTCTTTGACCATACTCTTCCTTTTCATCACTCTCAGAGTCTTTTCCCTCACTTTCTTCTCTTTGATCAGCGACTTCCACTTCTTGAGAACTTTGATCTCGTTCACCCTCACTTTCTCCATGATCAGGATCTACATCATGCAACTCACCTTCACTCTCCACTTCCCCTTCCCCGTGACCTTCTACGTCTACTTCACCTTCACCCTCAGGCTCTATCCCCCCATCACCTTCATCCTGGACCAATAGTCATGGACCAAATATAATGCTGAAGTCAATTTATGATTTAACTTTAAATTCCTATGATGTATTTATGAAAAAGTATTTTATCATGTTATATGTTCAACTATATATACAATAAAGTGCAATAAGATGTATGAAATCAACATTGATAGCTCCAAGTTAGCAATTCATCAAGTTTTGTGTGCTACAGTTGGATATCATACTTTATCCCTCAGCACAGGCGATCTTATGTGCCAAGTGCAACCTTGTACACATAGCAAGTATATAACTGCACAGCACAGTGATACAATAATAATGGCAAACGCACAAAAAAAGAGGCTTTCTTCTACTTTCAGAGAACTTTTCGTGGGTAGACACTAAATTGTCATCGTGATTATTTCCATATTGGATCAGCACTTGAACCAGAACATCAGGATCACGCTTAGAAGCACGAACACTGGCATAGGACACAAACAATCTAAAAAGAATTGGGGATACGGAGTCGCAGACACAGCAGGGGACACAAATTTGTGAGAACGTATTGTGTGGCGAAAGTGAATCTTCCAGGTGGGAGGGCTGATAACTGTCTTAAATAGGATTAATTTGTGAGAACGCAAATTAAGTCCAAACAATTGGAAAACTAGATCTGATTCCCCTTTCACAGGTATGGCACGAATTCTTCTTGGCAATAATCTGTGCAATTGTGTGACTTGCAACACTATTGCCAATACAACTGTCTTACAAGGGATTTGTTTGTGAGACGGCCAATTTGGTCCAATCAGAGAACTATATAGATTCCTCTTCAAATTCGCAGGTTGGCACGAATCCTGCCTGGTAATCGTGCAAATTGTGTGACGTATGATACTATTATCAGTAGAAATGCTAGGTGGAGGAAAAAACAAAAGTTGACATGGAACTATATACCATAAAGTAACATGAATTCAATTAATTTAACTAAACCTATATCCCTTGACAGAGTGTTGTTGTGGGGAAAAAGGATTCACATAACCGACCTTAACTGATTACGACACTGGCCTTAGTTTGGTTTGGCTTGGCTTCACTACCACATTCTTCAGCAACCAAGAACAAGCAACTTTAAGCACTTGTTTGAATTGAATACCCAAAAAAAAATGCTTACTACTTTCCTTATCCAATTAAGCTCTTTATTTTCCACATCCGACTAACAAAAAAACCTAAAGTCACAAGGCTGATGCCCTAGTTCAAACCTTACAGACAGAATCAACAACTACCGATTCAATATGAATCTGACTGCCTTAACCTATAACTCATTAAGCCAACTAGTTCTCCCTCACAAATTCATTTTTCTCCCTTGCCAAGGGTTTAAAGTGGAGATCATACAGATGCATCGTTGGGCTGTCGATTGGATTCATGCTCCAATTCAATCTCCTCTTCTTCTTCCTCCTCCTCTGACTGATCGCCAAACAGGTTTTGCATCATCTGATGCCTCTTCTCTTCTCCCTCCATCTCTCTCTCTCCCCCCCTCTCTCGTTCAAACTCTTCAACACTTCTCTTTTTCAAGGTGTTCTAATATGTGATCCCAAAAAAGCAAACAGATATTGGGAGGAAAACTAATTACTGTTTATAGATCTATCTGATGTCACTTAATACTGCATGATAGACCAAAGAGGTAAATATCTTCAATGCAGAAACTTACTTTGAGCTTCTGACAATTGCATTAGCTGAGTAAACAAAAAGCCAAAACGGCCCATGTCATTATTTCCCGCATACATCAAAAATGGTCTTCTACCACTATCAAACAAATACAAAGATACTTCACACGCTCTTAAATACGTTAGAAGTAACACAAACATGCACACAATACCATGTAATTCTTTTGCGCTATTAAGTTTTGGATTACTTACACTACGGCCTAGATTTGAGGGAAAACAAGGAATAAATATTATGAACTAAAGCAAGTTTTGATTTGGTCATAATTTTGATAGGTGGACACAATTGGCGACATATTTGGAAAAACATTATGACTATATGTACATAAATGCATTGGGCAAGAGTTAATTTTTTTTTCTACAAATATCATCTCCTTATTAGGTTTTATTCAGTTATAACTACTGAAAGATCTCTTGATTTGTGAGATTGTTAAAAAAGCTAATAGGAACATATTAATAAAGTCATGTGATTTTGAATTATAAAGCACAAAACCAAATACTCTTTTAGTCTCCCTCTACAAGTTGCTATTGTCACCGACACAAGGTCCACCCCAATCCTTTTTAAGATTGAAGTTGAGTAGGCATAATCACCAATGACAACACCCACCTTCTAAGATGGTGCAACACCAACACAGCCGAAATAAAAAAATATGGTTAAGATCAACTGTTGTCGTGTTCCTGCAAAAAGACAAAGACTCTATGTTGTTCAAAGGCATTGTGCGATGATTCTTTAGTCAACTATCGTGAAGAAGAAATCATACCGATTGAGTTGCAATCTTGAGGTGATCTATTGTCTTATCCCAACCACTTCACAGTCCATACAACTTTTTATGTACTTATTACATTCAATTTACACACAAATATATCAATTTTTTGGCAAATTTTTTGGTTTTATAAATTCATCGTATTTGATAATTTTGCCATATTCTGCCAATTTGTCTTTTTATTAATCTTACCATTTTCATATAGGTATGCTTTTGAGAAGTGAGTTTTTAGTTCTTATACTTCTCTTATAGTTGTATTGTGCATCGTAGATTTATCACTTTGATGCTTAGATAAATTTATCAGTTCGATGCTAGATAGATTTATCAATTTGATGTGTTGATATTTATTTATTCATTTTATTTCAAAATGGGTCTTCATTAGTTTTATGACAAAACTTATGTTGACTAAAAAGAAAAATACTATTTTGATTTAAGATTCTTTTTCAAACATTTGGAGAGAGAGATTAGAAAGATAGAAAGTTAGACAAAAAATAGGGAAAATAATTTTGATTGCCTTTATGGTAAGATATGACATAATTTAGTTCCAAGGGATTGTCCTGGCGGTCAAGGCTTGGACTTAGAGGTATGCTCCCTCCCAGGTCTCAGGTTCGAATCCTCTCGGGTCCTATCAATTCCTATAGGATCAGTCCATACAGGGCAAAAGCACTGACTTTAAATGGGACCTCCGCAAGTGGACGGTGGGATTAGTCCCAAGGACTAGTCGGCATTAGATTAGAGGTAATTTCAAAGCCGGCCAGATACCTCGGCCATCAAAAAAAGAGATATGACATAATTTACGAACATTAGAGTCAGTGAGAATGTAACAATTAAAGTGAGAATGTAACAGTTAATGAACGGTATTGTATGTTTTTTTTAATTTTAGGACTAGTTAAAAAATTATTTATAAGGACAATATATGTTTTAAGTTCTTTCCTAACTTAGAAGTTTTTCCGAATACAGACTATGAAAAAATTAGTGAGACTCACCGGTTATCATATACAAAATGATTGCAATATTTTGCAATATTTATACACCTCTTGTATTGCTCTTTACTTCTTTTCTTTAAATCAATATGGCTCACTATCTACTAATGTCATGGCTATTCTTTTCTCTCTCCATATACATGTGTGTGTGTGCTCGCGTAGAGTAAAAATACGAGATATATTAAGCAAAAGCTTTTTAACAAAAACAAAATAGAGTTCTTATAAGTCTAGTTCTTTTTCCAATATTTAAGAGGTTTAGTAGGGAAAACAAAAAAAGGAAATGAACATTAAAGAATAATTAAAGACAAATTATACTGACTTTATTTTGCAAGCAAATCATATCAAAAAATCACAATCTTCTTTTCCCAATATTATGGATTGGGAATTGTAGTGTACCATTTGTTTGTTATAGGCTATAGCACACATCGATTGTGAAACGCCATTCTTGCCGAGGTTGTGTCATTTATATTCTAATGAAGAAAAAAAAATAGATTTGAGTCATAAACAAATAGATTCATAGGAACGTTGATTTGCAAGCGAGGGAGCGGGATTCTGAGGTGGATTCACCACCCAATAGGCGATTAGTCGTGCAATCATAGTCGTAGTCGTAGTCATGGACGTAGCATGTCGCTATTTGAGTGCTTTGAACAGGGTCAGCAGGGACAATATCAAAGAGGCCCGCTATATGCGAGCAAGGCGTGCACCTCTCCTATAGGCACAAGAGCCGAACCCTGGTTGAAATCACAAGTGTGTAAGCTTCATTTGTCCTCTCTCTTCCTGTCAATCTTCCATTTACGAGCTGCTTTGGGAAGCGATATCCCTCAAAGATGATGCCCGTTTAGCCAATTTCGTCAAAAAGAGGAAAAGAAAAGAGGCAACTTTACAAGTCGTTGGCCATATTGAATGGCCGGTTTGTGGACTACAACTGACATTAGATAATTGATTATCGATTCGACCTAGTCAACTGCCTATTGTCCTAGAGTAGCGTGCCTACAAATATTGATATAGTACGAGAAGGGGATGCTCTTCCCTCACTAACAAGAAAAATCTTCTCTTTCAATCATTACATTGTATAGCTACTTGACTTGAACCTCCTTTCCTAAAAGAGAGAAGGGAAAGAGAGAAGGCAAAAAGCAATAAGCCTTTCAACCAATGGAAGTCAGGTGAGAGACTCAATTTCTTGGCCAATGGAAGTACAAGGACCAAAAAAAGTCAATCGAGGAACCAACAAAGTTGACTTAACTATGAGACTTGCAAACTCCAATGTCAATTGAGGTAATTACTCTTCTTCAACCTAGAGATTCGGTAAGCCTTTTGGGTTGGCCTTTTGTGGTCGACTCATATTTTTCTTTTTCGTTGATGTCGATGTCTATGCATGGAGACAAACTGACTCCAAGCTTGTATATTGATTTTGTGTTGGGATAAGTATACGTTCATACATATGTTATACAGGTACGAAGAGAGGGGTTGGAGACACCTACCCAAACTACTTGCAAAGTGGAGGGCACGTCACAAAACTTGCATGTTCTTTCGTGGAAGTCTCTTGATACAACCTGTCATCTCTTCCCCACATAATGTCTCTTTTGTGCTTCCCAACTAGAACCCCCTCCTCCAATGTAGTTTGCCCACTTACCAATAAAAAGACACTATCAGTAACATGTAAACTAGCTCTCCTTCTTGTTTTGGGTCTTCGGGGCTGTGAACTAGCTGCGCTATCGTTAGCAGAGCCGAAATGAGGTAAGGTTGAAAGCAAAGCATGATCTTTGCTAGATATGAAAAAGCTGAACAAAAAAAGTAGTGGGGCTCGACTAGAACTTGTTCCTTGCCCATATCCCAAAGACATCGGAAGCTTGGTGCACCTATTGCTTTTGGTAACTATGGCTACAGTAAGGAAGAGTGGTAAGATCTACCCTACAAATCCATGGAGTGGGTATGGGGGCAAGAGGGGGAGCGCATCAAGTGTCCTCACAAATATATTGAGAGTGGAAGCGCTTGTACAAATATTCATATAATTGTGCAAACACAATACTGATATCAAGTGGTTCATAATCTTTTATATTTATAAAAATGACTAATACTAGAAACATTCAACAATAATGCAGCAGAATGATTTATCCACCTACAAAAGCAGCTCCGTAAACAAAGTGTGCCTAGGCATCCCACTGGTCAGACCCCCTCACTAATAGTAGGACTCTCGTTCCACTCTTGGCAGCGGCGGCATCCTTCCAAGTCCTTTCCATGCATGCAGCGAAGTTCTCGCACATCGTGTACTGGAGGTGAATCCTGCAGTTGGCGACTAATGACTGTCTTAAAAGGTATTAGTTTGTCAGATAGCGAACTTGGCCCAACCAATTGGCGAACATCATCTGATTCCTCTTCATATTCACAGGTTTGGCAGAATTTTGCTTCGTAATGTGTGCAAATAGTGTGACTTGTTATACTATTTCCAATACAACTGTCTTAAAAGCGCTTAGTTTGTGACATTGCAGATTTGGTCCAATCAATAAGGGAACTATATCTGATTCCTCTTCAAATTTGCAGGTTGGCACGAATTCTACCTGGTAATCGGTGCAAATTGAACTATACTAGCCAATAGAAATGCTAGTTGGAGGAAAAAAACAAAAGTTGACATGGAACTATATACCACAAAGCAACATGAATTCAATTTAACTGAACCTATATCCCTTGACAGACGGTTGTTGTGGGGAAAAGGATTCCCGTTTAATTGATTAGGACCCCAGCCTTAATTTGGTGTGGCTTGGTTTAGATATCACATTCTTCAACAACCAAGAACAAGCAACTTCAAGCCCTTATTTGAATTGAATATCCAAAGAAAAACCCGTTTACCGCTTACTTATCCAATTCAGTTCTTTATTCTCCGCATCCGATTAACAAAAAACCTAAAGTCATTAAGCTCGTGCCCTAGTTCGAAATTTACAAGCGGAATCAACAAATACCTAATCTATGTATCCAACTGCCTTATAATATTTCAGCCAAAGAATTCTCTCATAAATTCAATTTTTCTCCTTCGACAAAAATTAAACCAAAAGTTTGAAAAATTTAGGGTTTAGAGTAGAGATCATACAGAAGCGTCGTCGGGCTGTCGGTTCGATTCGTGCTCTGATTCGATCTCCTCTTCTTCTTCCTCCTCCTCTGACTGATCGCCGAACAGGTTTTGCATCATCTGATGCCTCTTCTCTTCTCCCACCATCTTTCTCTCTCTCTCCGGAGATCTCCTCCTCGCTCGCGCGCTCGCTCTCGCTCTCGCTGTCGCAAACCGCTGCACAACACTTCTCTCTTTCCAAGGTCGTTTAATATACTCGATCATTTAAAAAAAATGTCCTGATATTTGATCCCAAAAAAGACAAAATGTATGATACTCGTGGAGAGAGAGAGCTGACTACTGTTTTTAGGCTTGAATTATTCAAATGGATTATTTTTTGTTTTTATTCAAATATTTTTTTATTTATTATTTTTACGTCATTGTTTTGTGATTATGTATTCATCTTGATAAAAAAAATCTAAAAATTATAAAATTATGTCTAAAAATTTAAAAAAATTAACTAAAGACGAAAATAAATCAACACAAACACTATTTTAGGCTTATTTTTTGTCTTTTTTAAATTTTTTTATTTTTATATTTTTCTAAAATCTCTTGTCGAGACGAACTAACAACCATCAAAAAATTGACATAAAATAAAAAATTTTTTAAAAAATTTTTTAAGGACAAAAAATAATAAGTCAATAATTATCACAGTCTAAATACACTCTAGATCTAATAGAGATCTGATGCCTTTCAAATGATTTTTGTTAAAATTTAAATAATTTGTAATTTTTTATATATATTTAGTACTATTATTTACTAATTTTTAAAAATAAACAAAAGTAAGAAAAGTATATAGAGAAAAAACGAACCTTAACTTTATTTGTGAAAATATTAATAAGAAAATGCAGTTATCAATCTCAATATTTACACTTTTAAATGAATGGTAAAGACTTGACATCATGATAGAACTAGAAGACATCAAACTGGTTCTCTCCTTTATGTATTAGCATAGATATTGGGAGGAAATTCTGATAAAAAAATATTGGAGGAAAAAATGAGGGATGAGTTGGCTAGTGGTTCTACTTGAATTTTAAGCTTATTCAAAGACTATAATTTACGCTATGTGAATTAAATTATTTGTGTCGACTATTTGCTCTAAATTGTTTAAACTCGGTAGAAAAGTAGTGTTCACACCACTTTTTGAAGGCCAATGTAAAATAACCAAATTACTGAAGAGGAGTCAAATCTCATTGCTTAGGCAAAGGAAAGTAGGAGGCGCCCACTTTACACACAACACTCTTCAATTTCATGCCCACTCTCTATCTCGCTATCTCCTTGAGTAAACTTTTTCTCACTGTTGTTCCACCATCGCAAAATCGTTCCCAATACACTATGCCTACGAGCTTGTACGCGAGGAAGGCAATTCGAATGTGAGTTGCCTGAGAGTCGATGGGTCTAATGTAGTTGCCTAGTTAACCAAGTCAAGCAAAATAGCATTCCTTTAGCAGATTCATACTAGATCAGCTTCCAGAGCTTAAAAAATAACCTCTATTATTGATACCAAATTTTTGCCTCACCACTCAAACGTTCATGAAGTATGTCATCAAAATGAGCTCAGAGGAACTTATGTATAGAATGACCATTTTGCAACTAAGCAAGCAAAGAATACAGGGATTGTTTAGAAGTCAACATAGTTCACCCGGGAGATTTTCAAGCATTGCACAAGCTCATTAGCATGCTTTAGGATTCATTTGGACAACCTCATAAAGTTCAGTAGGGTATGGGTACAAATGACCATTTTATCCTTGAACAGGCAAATCATCAAAAATAAGCTCGCACGTCAGTGCGATCAACTCAGAAAGCTTATATGGTATGTGCAAAGAGTTAACATGTTCCAGGATTTCATTAGGTTGTTCTAGAAGGCTCGAAGAAAACATAAAAGACTTCACCGACCTAATTTCCATAAAGAATCTTAATGCGCAACCATTGATATGCTTGGGAGATCAGTTAAATGTCTGGATAACAAACATGGAGCACTTTGGTAAGTCAACATGCAAAAGGATCATTTTGCCCTATATAAAACTAGGGCCAGAAAGCACTTTTTACTAAACAACATCTGCCAACCACATGTCATCGATTAGTACGACGATACGAGTCTATTAACAATGATTGGGATAAAATCGGGCACTATTGACTCTTTTCGATTGTTCATAACGGTATCCTGGTGGCACGTTCTATGAAATGATATGTCCAAGATCTAAGAATCTTGTATAATTGATCCTCGTTACAATACAAATCCATCGACTATATTTGGAGGTCAATCTAATTTCAGTTGGAGTTTTTTGGCAAAAAATAGCATTTCGAGACGTTAGGGCCCTTAGGCCTCGTTTGATAAACCTCTTATGAAGTTGGGATTCGTAAGGTGGCGGGATTAGGATGGGATTCGTAATACCAAGGGATTATTAAAAACTGTGTTGTATGTTTGGTTATACTTGGGATAAGATTAATAGTACTGAGTTGGTGTTTGTTTGCAAAAAGGAAGGATGGGATTAAATTACATATTTTCCAAAATTGCCCTCGCCTAAATTGTTTAATTATTTATCTTGGTCATTCCAAAAGAATTAGAAAATAGAGTTCATAGTTAAAAAAATTAAAAATGAACAATCTTTTAATTTTATTTATAATATTTATCTCATTGGAAATAAATAAAAATAGAATATGGACAATCTTGTTTGTCATGACTATTTGATTATTTTTTCATTCTTATGTGAATTTATTTATTTATTTTTTAATTTTTATCATTTTTTTATGAATTATTAGTTTGTCTCGACGAGAGGTTTTAGAAAAATTATAAATATTGAGTCAAATCTAAAAAAAAGTTTAGAAAAGACAATAATTAATAAAAATAAGATTTTTTTTACTTATTTATTCTTCATTTTTAATAACTTTTTTTTAGCTTTCGATATAATTTTATACTTTTTAGATTCGTCTCATGGAGAAGGACTAATAATCCAAAAAAATTTAATACAAAAACGATAAATGTGGAATGACATCAATACTGTGTTTTTTTTATGGACAAAATTAAAAAAATTTTAAGAACGTAGAAAGAGGTTCCAGCCAAAGGTTGAAAAATACACCCGAGGGTAAAGTCATAATCACCTATGAGCCTAAAATGCTCCGATCAAACCATAAAAGCACATTCTTGTAGGCCAAAAGGTCCAAATACATTAAGGGCAAAGCCCAAACTAAGTGGACTAAGTCTATCCAAGAAAACCCTAAACCTAAACTAAACTCTTCCTTACATCGGTAGACTATCGTAGAGCGCCAAATCTTCTAGAAGTCAAATAACCACCTCGGATGCTCACCTAAGCCATTAGGCCAGAACTGTGCTGCCCAAGCCAACACTGTGTTGCACGAGCCATGGTAGCGCATGCGCCAAAAAAGGCGTGCAAGGCTTTGAGGACCTATTTGATAAACCTCTACACACTTGGGACTACCAATCCCAAGGGGCCCTTAATATTTTGTTTGGTAAACCAAATAAGGTATGAACTATTAGTCCCTTGGTATTCTAATCTAAGAAAATGGGTAGATTCACAATATCCTCTACTAGGTGGTATTCTAATTCAATCCTAAGGCAACCCTTGCAAGAAGACCAATATGCCCTTGATTAATCGAGACCAAGCTTTGGAACTAATGACTTTCTCGAACATGAGGACTTCCCCATGCTTTGGATTTCAGTTTCCATGAGAGAGAGAGAGAGAGGAACAACCTACTAAAAAGTTATGTGACCTAGTTTTCAGATAATTTTTTTGAAAAAATCGTTCATAATTTCTATAAGTTGAACATCACTTAAAAGAAAATTAGTTGAAATTAGTATCTTTTGGCTCATCATAAATATGAAAGTAAAACAATCCACGAGATAGCGGTGAGAGTTTAACGAAGAACATATCAGATAAGAAATGTACCCATTTCACGGTGACTTTCAATTTATATATTTAAAGGTATTTTTTGCGATCTAAACTTGAAATTCGTACCAGATTCGTGAATTGGAAAGTTGTATGGGGTTGAGTTAGCTGCTTGTTCTCTATTGTGACCATTCGTAAATTGAAAACTTATTTTTTACTGCGATTTCGTGAATTGAAAACTTGAATTCGTGTTTTTTTTTACACTTTTCTCTATTGATGTCTTTTTTACATATGTTTGGTCAACTAGATATGTTTTATTGCAATTCTGTTGATGTTGTTTTGCAAATATTATTTTTTGGAATTATGTTTGATGCTAGTGAAGTTTGATACATCCAAGGGTAAAAAGGACAATCTTATTTTTCAATCTCATCCTATGATTTGCAAACAAACACTTTATAGGACTGTAATCCAATCCCAACATCTAATACTATCCAAAACAAACAGGAAATTAGATTGAAAAGGGGAATTCATATCTCATGATATTATGAATCCAATTCTAATCCCACGACAAATGAATCCCATCATTTTCAATTGAATTATCAAACGAGGCTTGAAGGCGCATGCGGCTTTGGGTGATGATATGGCATTGGTTACACGGACTTTTGGGTGGTGAAGTGGCAATTCATGATTGGTTTGATGAGGTGGCTTTCGCGATGACGCTTTATCTTTGGCCTATAAATACCCTTGTGGCTTTCAAGATAAGCCTCCGACACTTTGACCCCCTAATTTTCTTACACCGTTATACTTCCATACTTAAACCCAAGAAGTTTTTCACTCCTCGAAGGTTTCCTCTCCGATCCTAAAACCCGAGATCAAAGCTTCTGTCCAGAATACCTCTCACACTTTTATTCCTCCCTTCAAACCTTGGCAATATCAAGGCTTCTTAGACTCGAGATTTCTAGAAATTGGAGCACATTAGTGTTGGCCTAGCATTAAGATTTTGATAGAAAAATAAGAAGAAACTCTATTCGAGAGTATGTAGAATAGGCATTCAATAGTCAATAGAAAGATCCGATCGATCCACAATGTTAGCATAGTGCGAGATCACAAGAGTTGAAACTCACTGTTATGTAGAATTATGATTTTATTTAGACGCCCGAGTGTCTTTATCATTTCAATGTAATCACTGCTTTCAAAGAAATACAAGATATATGGGTTGAAAATAGTCAGATTCTCAATTTGTTTCCTTTTTCATTTTATATTATTCAATTAAAATATCGTTTTCTATTTATTTCCAACGTAAATATCACACTTAGGGGAGTTGGCATCCATTCCTCTAGGTTGGGGATACAGACTACTTAGTTGGCGCAACATTATAGTCCGTGTCTTTGGTAAGAGGATACAGGTGTCAGCTTTTCGAAATCGAAATTACGAAAAGTCAAAAAGAGGCCTATGCTGGCGGACTTTTCGTAATTTCAACTAAAGCGAAATTTATATCTCGAAGCATCCAAGATGAAATTGACCTATTGCATGATTTTATTGTCATGTCAGCCCTTGTCATACTCATTTCTAAATTTCGTTATAGGAATTTTCTCATGAATGATATTTACGTTTTCGGCATACCGCCTAACTTTGTTGACATCTGCAGGATCTAACATCTAACTCCTAATACTTCCCTTTTCCCATTTTCCATAACTTCATTTCCTCATTTTGGGTACTTTTATTGTTTCTCGTTTTTATCATTTAACATAAAGTCAAATAAGAAATACGCTACTTCGTAACAAAGCAATATGAACAACGGTTGTTTGCCATTGCAACACACGTTCTCCATATCACTTGGTTAAAATCACGATAATCTCAGAATTTTCGTAAACACTGTTGAAATTAAGCATGTGGTGTTTTGTAATAAAAACATGACAAACATTGCACATTATTTTTTCGCAATAGATTACCATAACCAAAGTAATATTCATATTATTCCATAATTTTGGCTGTTGATGAATTGAGTAGCCGACGGTAAGAATGTTCGTGGATAATGAATTAAAGCATTTGCCTAAAAATAGGAAATATGAATAGCAGTCGTACGGCGGTGCCGACACATGTTGTTTATATTTCTAAATTTTAGTCCTGATAATATTAAAATTTTAATAATGTTGTTGAATCGAGTATTCGGAATTCAGAATGAAATATGTCACACAATTGTCAAATATTGCCAACTTGCGTGTTTTGCTTTCTCGAAAAATTATCGTGACAACAATAGTATTTGCGTCATATTAACCTTGAACGTCTTGGAACACTGTTGAATTGAGTATACGGCAGGAAAGGAACAAAAATACGATACTAGTTGATTTGGCTTAATCCGGGACGACGCATTGCATTTTTTAAAAAGGTTAATATGATCAAACTAAAACCATGTACTTGTTAAACTTGAACTTTCCTACACCGAAAAATTAAGTATTTGGCATTTCGAGAATAGAAACATAACGTGCAACAACCATGAGAGCATATGCGCCAGAAAAGGTTCGTAATGCTTTAAAAGCACCTACGCATTTCTGCAATGATGTGGCATTGATTGCACGACTTTGGGTGGTGATGTGGCAATTCATGATTGGTATGATGAGGTGGCTTTCATGACATGGCGTTTCATCTTTGGCTTATAAATACCCTTGTGGCTTTCAAGATATGCCCCCGACACTTTGACCCCATAATTTTCTTATACTGCCATACTTCTATACTTAAACCCGAGAAGTTTTCCGTGCTACCGGAATATTAGCAACTGATAACTTACTTGTTTCGGAGGTTTATGCAATATAAAGATATCTCCAATTATTCTTTTGCAGAAGTTGTCAGGCTCGAGCCACAGATGCAAAACATGAAGTAGTTGTTACTTGGTCACTTTCAAACATATAATTTACTCATTCTAATTTTAAAAGGTTACATATTTCTAGGCATAATCGATCATAGACCCATTTTTGGCCAACTAGTCCATGCCAAAAATCAAATCAAACTGCTTTATTTCTAACGGTATCATATTTGTAACCACGTCAACATCATTTATACGAACATTGCAGTTTCGATACACAGTAGAGCACACCTTGCCTCTACTCATGAGTTGAGTCACAAACAGCTCATAATCCAACGGTTTTAACTTCCTTATCGAGTTTACTAGCAAAAAACTTTGACACAAAAGTATGAGATAAACCCGATTCAAATAGAGTAGAAGTAGGTATTGAACACACAACTATGCTACTTGCGACCACATTGTCGTTATTTCTATGGTCGCCTGGTACTATCGCAAAAGTTATCCTTCATACTAATCGTTATTGTTCCGATCTCCTTGACCATGTTGTTGGTTGTGTGTTCCCCTTGGTCTCATTCTCGGATTCCTCAAATTTCCTTGTCCCCAATTTTGGCTACCCTGACCTTTTATGGGGATAGCATTTGCACTTGTTCCTAACTTGGAGCATTCTCGCCTTATGTGCCCCACTTGGCCATAATTAAAACATTGGGTTGATACACCTCTTCTCCAACATTCCCCCATGTGATTCTTTCCATAAATTTGACACGGGATCCCCGCTAATTACCCTCATTCTTTTTTTAGCTTTCTGTATTCTATCACTTCTGGGCATCGAATCTGTCAAATTGTGTGGATTGACATTGTTTTTCTATCCTGATCCCTTTTGCTTTTCTCTACATCCTGCTCCACTAGAATTGAACAATCTAGAACCCCTGCATAATCTAGCAATTGCAAAGGTTGCACTCAATGTTCTGAATACCGGATCGGTTTGGGTATCGGTTTTTCTACTGGTACGGTATGTACCGGTACCGGTCATGTACCAGATACCGTATCAGATTTATCGCAACTATCAATATATATATAAATTATAGAGAGAAAGTCCAAAAAAATTAATTTTTTCCGTAATTCTTAAAAAAAAAAAATCCAGTACCGGCCGATATGGCCGGTATTAGCCGGTACGGCCGGTACCCGGCCGGTATTGAAGGCGGTATGGTACTAGGAGTACTTGGTACCGTTTTTATGTCAAAACGGTACGTACCGGCCGGTACGGTACGGTATTGACAACTTTGGTTGCACCGCTTTTTTTATGTCGTGTCGTAATTCATCTTCAAACCTCTTTGTTCATGTCATTGGTTGTAATCAAGTGCGGTGGATATTCTACAAAATTGATAAAGGTGTCCTCATATTCTGCTATTGCCGTCACTTTTTTCTATTTTAGTTGAAATTATGAGCATTTTGCATTACCCAAGGCATCTATTTTTTTTTCTTAAATACCACCTTAGGTTGATTCCAACTCATCATTGGCTCCTCAGTATCTTTCAAATTTCACCATCTGTTCACATCTCCCATGAATAAGGATGACCCATCTTTACTTTTTGGTACACATCGCACCTTATTAGTTGAATCTTTTTTTTCTAACTATGTTATGCATTCCTTAGATCTAACAAGGTCCATGCCTTCAACCATTGCTGTGTTTCAGCTTTAGAAGTTCCCTAACTATCGCAACATCTACCCTAAATGGAATAGCATGCGCAGCCGCCTCCGAGTCCACTAGTTGTCCCCTAATATTCTCTTCTATTAGATGAGCTACATTGGATTGGGGTGCAAGTGGTTGTTGTTGCTTCAGGTGTGCATGAAGTGGTTATTGCGCCTGCATGGTTCCTACCAGCAATTGCATCATGTCTCGTAACTCTGTGAATTGTGCATTAGTGTAATTTTTGCTGTTGTTCATTTTGTTATTGTTATGGGATACAATGTTTCTACCATTAACAAATGCATGTTCCTTTCACCCATCGTTTATGAACCTAAAATATAGTCTTTTCAATACAAACGTGTTAGAGATGCCATTGGACTCAGTTGATCTTATGGTTACCATTGTAATGTGTCTAGAGTGATAGTATCAATATCAATATACATAACATTAGTGAAAATCATTATTGCTAATAAGTAAAAGTAGGTAGATTAACCATTAAGAACATAACATACTTTTTATATGCACATTTTTACAAAATTTACTAGCATAGTACATTTACAATTTTCTACACGTCTTAACAATGGGTGTCCGATCACACTATTTACTACTATACTTATTTGGATAATACATAGGTCAACCAACTCGTATTACTTATTGGTCCATTAACTACGAGATGTAACATCACACTCCTCGTGTTCTTAGATCCTCGGGATCCTCATCTTCATCATCATCTTCTCCTTCTTCTTCTTTCTCCCCCACAGGATGTTGCTCATGAGCATCCAGTTTCATTGTTGTTCTTGCTGATACTCCTCGAATCCTCCCTACTAGTCTTGTCCTCCAACCTGACTCAAACTTTGACCCACCTCGTGAGTTAGACCAACCTCGTACCCAATAGGTGGCCATTGTCCATTATGGCAATTTTTTACTAACGTATCCTGCGTGATTGCATTTCTCTGAGTGCTATCCACCCATCCTATAGCTCGGGAATATACCGTCTACCTTATCTCCAATGGATGGAGGGTCAATTATCGCCACATCCTATCCATATAAAAAGGTTTTGGCATTCACAAACATCCATACGTCTTCATATGCAAGCCGACAATTTCTCCTATTCATTTTCTCATGAAATGCTTCCCGGTCCTTTGGCCGTATGCCCCTTGAACTAATTTGATACTGCCTGGTACTATCCTTGCTACTCATGTTATTTGTCATACCTACGGAATGCAAGATATATTTCGGTCAAAACCAACCTATTGACTTATCGTTATTAAAGTTATATTGCATAAACCATAAAGAAAAAACATATAAGCTATACATGTCGGGTGCAACTATTGTGTTATGACATCTATATTCTTGGGTTTTGCTTTTATAAATCCAAAACTTTGTTTTGATACCAACTTTGTCACGATCCGTTTCATAATGGGTATAATTAGTGATCGGCCAATGAGACTAACTCGCTAAGGCCTCTAACTAAATGACTACATGCAATTCTTATAAAAACCTTAAAACTAATCAAAGTAATGGAGAACATGTTACATAAATAACGAGATAATCCCAAGGACGTGAAATTCATAAACATTACTTAGCTTATAAAAGTCACAATGTGATAACCCGAAAAATAAAAATAAAAATAAATAATAATAAAAAATAAATAAATTTTTCGAAATTAGATTTAACGAGTGGTTTATTGCTTTTGTGTATATATATAATGATTTGGAGTTTTTGTGTGGTGTGTGTTCGATAAGATCTTGGTGAGTAGCATGTAATATAGTTGGAGGATGAAAATGCAATTGGGCCTTTAAATAGCCCCACATCAGATTTTTTGAGAAAAAACCCAGATTTTCTCTCTCTTCTTTCTTTTTCTTCCCGCTGGTTTCTTGGAGGAGTGTGTGTGTATAAGCTCTTTCAAACCCCATCTCTCAAAGCTTGTTAAAACCTCAAAATCCCTCAAGATCCTTCATATTTTCCTTACTTTTTGCGAGTATTTGGTGGTTGATCGTGCTCATTTCGCTTGGAGAGAGTTTATTCAAAGTTCATCCACCATTGGAGGTTAGGACTTGCTTTGGAAGCTTAAATCTTTCGATCCGACACTCAATATAGGGATATCTTACCTCTATTATGTGTGTATGACTTATTTTTGGTGATCTATGAGGTTTGATGTTGGTTTATAATTTGATTTTTAAAGTTGGAAAAATTCTGCAGAAAAAACGTTTTTTTTGTCAGTACATGCTATTACCGGTAATAGCGTGCTACTACCGGTAATACAGTGTTTCTTCATTTTCGGACGTTTTTGGGCAGTGCATTCTACTACTGGTAATAGGGTCTGTATTACCGGTAATATAGTGTTCATTTTTAGGCAGTGTTCAGTACTACCGGTAATACTGACACTATTACCAGTAACAGCGTGCTACTATCGGTAACAGAGCCTGAATTACCGGTAATTCTGTGTTAATTCTTGTTGACAATTTTTACTAAATAATTGAACTATTGGCTTCTAAGGGTAATGTTTGTACTTATCGACGGTCATATGTAGATGATGAATACGTGTTTTCGGTTTTCCATTTGACGGTTATGCGTACGTCAGCCTTGGCTTAATAAATATGACATGAAAATTATTGTATTGCATTAGTTGCCTTGCATTGACAGGATGTTTTGTCTAGCCTCCAACGGGAGATGTGTTAGTTATAAGACGTCTAGCCTTCGACGGGAGATGTGCTAGTTCTATGAGGTCCAGCCTCTGACCGGAGATGTGCTAGTTATATGACACCTAGCCTCCGACGGAGATGTGCTAGTTGGAATGTGACAATAGAATCGATATGAGAACCATGGGTTGATTAGTCATGTTGACTTACCGTTTTATATTCTAGATGTTGCAATCATACTTTAAAGACTTATGTATTATTTATATCACGTGTTATTGTGAGTTGTTCATGAACCATGCCAAATCATTGCATACTCATATAATATTGGTGTAGACATCTCTACTGGGCTTTGTGGCTCACCCTATCATTCTTTCAGGTACTGCTTCGGAGATATGATATGGATTTGTATGGATGCATAGCAATGCATATTTTGAAGGAATATCATGATAGGAGTTATATATCATCTTTGGACTTATCTTTTTGAAAGATGTACAGTAACTTCTCTTTGTGGAATTATGTACTCAACTCAAATCATTTATAACACTTTAACTTGTCATTTTGGTTATCGGGCCGGGGGTGTCCCTTTTTGGGTTGTAATACTTGGAACTTATGAACTTAATTGAATTCTAAAAGATGATGATTTAAGAGTATCCATTTGTATAATTGACAGTTTTTATTTAAAATGTAAATGTTTATCTTACTTGAAATCAAGGACGTGACACACAACTTACAACTTGTTCGGCCCGAACAAGACCTAACTGTTACCTAACAAAAATACATCTTAGACGTTACATAAACATGTACATCTCTTATGAACTATAACAAAAAGAGACAAATAGTCTTGTCTTATTCTATTCTCTATCTGTTCTTGTCTTGTTTATTGGCATGTTGCTTAACAACATTCATTAACATAATGCTACTGTGAATGTAGATATAACAATCTTAAAATTTTTCAATGTCTTAATCACATGATCACAATAAAAATGGAGCATGGTATTGTAATTCAACCTTTGCAAAATGACGGGTTATTAACACACGTATTTTGGTTCACCGGTCGTAATCGAGGACAATATCAACACACTTTTCAGTTTCATAATCCGTAGATCAATCACATGTTAGATATCTGATCATTCATATGTTTAATTAAACTGTGTGCTAGAATTACTTAGGGAATGACCCCCATTTTGATTAATAGTTGGCATGACATTGTCCAAACCGTCTAGCCGTGGGACCCACTCTTATATCGAACCCTACTAATCACACCATTAGCGGTAAGGGAATACTGTTTGAACGAAATGTCTTCTTACTATCATACTTATTACCAAATTTTATAGATTAAAACACGATATAAAAGATAGCCCAAACGTTCTACCATTCAATGTGTTTAAGTATGGTTTTATCCACAAGCATACTATCAAACAAGACTATCATTTCCTTTAAAGCAATCTCATGCTTTGACATATCATTCTAAACATATGAGTAAAAAGGGTATATCCATATTCAGCTTAAGAAAGCATCTTGTTCTCAATTAATCACACGCTTTCATCATCACGCTTAGACCCTATACAAGGAAGTGTTTTGATATCATATTCACAATTCTAAGTTCAATTTGACAAAGTCTTTGTAGGCCCATCATGCCATAGGTCTAAGTTCAATCTTCTCGCCAGAGGGCTTGAAATGCTTATGATTACACTATAAGTTTAATATTGGGGTTAGACCATCTCACCGAGTTGGATTAAAAAGAGCCAAGATCTCACAATGTACCCAAAATCAACATGCCAAAGTTCTCTCATCGGACTGCCAAGTCGGTCGTGGCCCCAGTCTTTTGGGGTAACAATCGGGCTACCATCCGACCATAGCACCAGAATTGTTTAAAGGTTTTGGGTTGACATTGAAGTCTCCAGAAGAGACCTCCAAAGCTCTGTATCAAAAGTATCTAACATTTAACTCTGTGGAGTCTGGAATCCACTCTAGACTTCTCGGGTTGTAGAATCGGATCTTCTCAGATGATCTGCAAAACACTCGACACTAAGTTAGTGCACACCGGGGGGTTGGATCTCCGGTGGGCACTCCGACGATCAAGTTAGCTCTTTAGGAAGAGATGAAATAACTTGAAAGTAGCTCTAAGCGCGAGTGTGCATGTACCTTTGATTGGAGTGCCGCCGGGGTATTTATAGAGTAGGAGTCCAACCGTCTCCGGAACGTTCGGCCCAGTATGTAGGACGTGGTCCGAAGAGTGCGGGAACGTTGCCACGTGTCCCACGCCCAAGCGGATCGGAAGGATGTGCTTTGCACGTCTTCTATCACGTGTCCCACGTCCGAGTGAGTTGGAAAGGTGCACCTACACGTCCCTTAGAAAGCGGAGAACGTGTGTTCGTGCTGAACTACCGGGTGTTTCTGAGACGACCTGGTCAAGAAGTCGCCAAAGGGGATTCTGGCCGAAGGTTGGTGCGGATTGTGACTCCACTGATCGGCAAGGCCGAGCACAAAACTCGTTCGGAACGGCCGAGCATAGGCTCCGGCCGATAGGCTGTTCGGCCCAATCCCAGGTAAGTTTGGGCTTCGTGGAGCCCCTGAATATGATGCGGTTGATCATGGGCCGGGGGCCCATTAATGATTATTCCGGCCTACTACAAACTCCATGACCTAATCTTGCTAACTTGGAAACTTAATAGAGAATTTAACCACAAATTGAAGGATTCTTTCGTTACTTGTTACTGGGTTTCCAAATTATGGAAAGTTAATGACCTTTTTCTTCAAACTTTTCGCGTCTCTGTTTCTCAAACTTGGTTACAATATAATGGAAGGGTATGATGTTTAGGATAGTTTTTGTCTATAGTTCTTAAGCAACAATATGGAAGTGACAGGGAATACTTTGGTGGCAAAACGCAAAATTTTCCATGACTGACTAACCCCAAGCAGCTCACTCACCCCCGCAGAAAAATGTTTTGAGTGTTTCTCATTTACTATAGTAACTTACATCCCCACACATTAACATGTCCCAATGAATCATACCACGTACCCGATGATTTTTTGAAATTAATTTTTAATTATACCTCAACTAAAACTAATTATTCAACTTTATCATTAAATGTTAGCATTTAAGAAGGAATATCACATTATGTCTTCTCTTTGACTTTTACGGTTTTATTATTATCCTCTTTACACGTTCCTGCATTTTGGTTCGCTTTCTAAATTATTGAAACACCCTCATCCTACCTCCTTTTTTTCTCTCAATTAACATCTGGAATGACCATCTGAAAGAAATGATTCCATGTTAATTTAAGTTTTATTGACTATGGCCCAATTTATTCACCTAAAAAGTTACTCAACAGAGCTTTAATTTTGAAGTTCCATCTATGGTTATCTGAAGATTTGCTAGGCCCAAACTCAACACGTTCTTGACATTGACAAATGTAAAGCCAACACAATTGAAGTTGGCGATGCCTACAAAAATAAGAGATCATTGTTTTGAAACTAACCTTTCAATCGGATGTCAAAAATTACTTGCTTCAAAGGTTGTCCGTTGATTCCTCCTCCTCCTTGTTGGCTTCATCAAGAAGGGGACAAATTGGAGAGAGAGAGAGAGAGAGAGAGAGTGTTAACAGCAAAATGGAGAAAAACATTAAGATAGAACTTTTAACAGGGAAACAACATTAAAAAGAAACTAGTACAAAACATACGGTTATTTTTTAAAAGAAAAGGAGAGTGTGTTTAGCAGCAACATGGAGAAAAACATTAAGATAGAACTTTTAGCGGAGAAACAACATTAAAAAGAAACTAGTACAAAACATACGGTTATTTTTTTTTAAAGAAAAGTTGGCTTAAAAAAAGAATACACATCAGTTTAGCCTAACCATGAATTTATTTAATGTGTAAAGACAGACTTGAATTTTTAGAATATATTATACAGGAAAGGTTAACGTTTCACTTTGCTATTAAGTTCAAGAGCCCATGTACATAAAATAAAAACTAAAAAATTGTTAAAGGGGGTGTTAGTTAAAAGTTACTAAAAATTTTCCCTTTCTCCAACATCTCAGGGTAAAATACACTAAACTCCCCTGAGATTTTTAATAAATACTGAGACTTTTCATGAGGTTTTAAAAAATCTAAAAACCTCCTATACTTTACAAAATATTAGATCGTTTCCCCTCTCAAGCTAACTTCTATTAAATTTTAATAGATTTTAATTTAAAATGCTAAAAATACCCTCCTAATTTCCATGAAAAAGAAGAAAATCTTTAAAAAAAATCTCTCATCTCCCAAAACACTTTACACATAAATATTTTTTTTCTCACCATATGAAATGTTATAATCCTTATTTAACTTTTCTGTATTTATGAATTTTATGTTCAATTTTTATAGATTATTAATTCTTCTTGACTAAATAAATTTAAAATTTAAAAACTTCTATCTAAGAGTTAAAAAACAATTGACTAAGAATGAAAATAATTTAAAATAGACAATTTTTTAAGATTATTTTTGTCTTTCTTGATTTTTTTGAGGTTTCGAAAACGGGCACAAAATAATTCAAAAAGAAAAATAGAAAAGTACAAAAAAGGAGTTAAATAGCAATAAATTAATTTTAGTAGGTATAATTAACAAAGAGGAGTATAACTTAAATAAAAATTATAAGATTAAATATTTCTTTTATTAAATATGCCTAATAATTTTTTTTGTTGCTACTTAATTTTTTTGTGTATTAGATTATTTTTTGTCCGTATTAGAAAGCTAAAAAAATTTAGAAAAGACAAAAATAATTCAAAAAATTTGTCCGTTTTGAATTATTTTTATTTTAGTGAATTTTTAAAATTTTTTTAGATATAAGTTTTAAATTTTTAAACTCATTTCGTCTAGACATATTAATAATCTATAAAAGTTAAACGCAAAATTCACAAATAGAAAATAAAATTAAATAAGAATTATAAGATTTACATACGGTGAGAAAATAAAAATAATATGTGAAGTGTTTTGGGAGATAAGAAGTTTTTTTTAAGGATTTTTTTTCTTTTTATAGACATTAGAGGGTATTTTCAGAATTCTAAATTAAAATCTGTTAGAATTTAACAAAAGTTAACTTAAAGGGGAAACAGTCTAATATTTTATAAAATTGGTGAGGTTTTTGTATTTTTCGAAATGTCAGAAACCTCAGGGAGGTCAGTGCATTTTACTCTTTCAGCAATTATTTTCATATCTACGGTCAGGATGCATTGGATCCTGCGGCGAAGCAAAAGGTGGGCTCCATAATTTACGACTCCACATGGCTGATCCTAATTGGTGAAGCTAGTAAATATTCTGTGCCGTCGACTACTGCTGATTTGCCATCTGTAAACAGCCCCAAAACATGCTTCTCACAATCAAAACCCACAAAGCCCCAGCTTCGTTATCCGAACCTTAGGCTCGACCGAGCCTAAGCTTGTCCTACTGTTGTTGAAATTTTCGCTCGCCATATCGATCACTTTATCTCTCTGCAACACCCTCACTCTCTCTCTCCTCTCTCCTTAAGCTCTCAAGACCTCCATTTCCGTCTCCTATTCGACCCCTGGATACCTCGAGACAAACGCCATCGGAGGTTTGAATTTCAATAGGTGTACCCTTCAACATCTGTGTAAGTTCTTCTCTCATCACAAACCCTAATTTCCTCTCTCTATCCTCAATTTGTATCCGGATATCGAATTTTTGCTAGGGTTTTAGGGCGCTTTTCAGAATCGTGTCACAGCTTCTATTACCAGTTTGAGTAGATTACAGCGAGTTGTGATATTATGTGTTCGATCTTTCTGGAACAATTGTTGAAATTTTGGCGAGTTCTTGACGAGAACTCTTGTTAAGAATTGCAGATTTTAGTTTTTATGTGAGATTTGGGGATGTGGAGACGTGTGGGTATCCTTTGTTTGGCTTGGATTTAAGTGGAACCTGGTGTTGAATGACTTGGGCGTGGGAGGTTTGGGTTGACTTTGGCATTTGATTTCGCTTTATTGCTAGTTGTTGCTTCTAAAATTCTATGCTTGAGGCTTTGATTGGTACTTGTGGAAAGGAAGAGAAAAGAAGCGAAAGGGAAAGGAAGGGAAAAATAACAGTGTAATCACTTGGGTGGTTTTGACAGAAAAAAGAACGGAAGTAGAAGGAAAATAATTTCCTTTAATTGGTTTAATAACCTAACTTAACAACAAAATGAGGAAAGGAAAGAAAAGAAAAGAAAAGAAAAGTGTGAAAGAAAGAAAATTTTACCTTTTTTTCTTGCTTTTAATAAATTTCAATGTCGGTTTGATCTGCACAGGTTGAAGGGATTATCCATTTTCCTGTCCGTTCTCTTTCTCTAGGGTTATACCAAACAGTCATATAATATAACAATGTTATTATTGTTGTTCTATCCTTTAATATAGGTTTCCCTGATTCTTTACCAATTCTTATTGTAATTTGTCTCAAATGTTTTTCATATGAGGAAAAGGTCGGGGGGCCGGGTTTGCTTGTACCTTTCCAGGCTAATGGATGAGCTCCTGAGTTTGAAATGTGATTTGCTGGAATAAATTAACCTATTGCAATTGAAGTGCTTTATGTTTGGAAACATTTTGTGTGCTATACAAGCCAAACGAATTTCAGAGGGAAATTATGGAATATAGTGAATGGCAAGAATTTGAAGTGATTAAACAGTCATATATGTGGCGTGCTTGGATGAACTCTTATCTTTGCTATAATGAATTCCTAGTAAATTTCCCCATTATCGTGAAGAAGAAAACATTGACAGTTCATCCACAATATTATTATTTTCCGTACATATTGATAACTCATCCATAAGATGCTTTTGTCCCATGAGTTTATTTTTCCTATGGATTCAAGTTTCAGTTTAGATAATGTTCTAAGGAGTCCATGGGACCTCTGAATGCTATCATTCTTACCATTTACAGTGAGCTTTTACTTGCTTTTCTCTTTCTTATACTTCCAATCTGGATGATTTGGATGTCACGGGGTCTCTGATGTGAAGTTGAAGTCAGCATAGCAAGTTCAAAGTTGGAATATAAATGCATTTTTGAGACTCGAAAAGTTGACTAAGAAGTTGAGGTTTGGTTCAAGCATTTTTATCTATTTTCTTTAACAATAACGAATCTTGACTCTGTAACATCCTCCTCCAAAGTTTAGGGCGTTCTCTAAATTTTGTAGACCTGTTTGGTGGCTTACTTCTCAGGTTGAGTTGTCTCTTGGTATTTTTCGCTTTGAATGTGTAGATGAAGCCCATGCGTTTCTCAGTGAATTACCATTTAACATTAAATGTCAATTCAAAGATTTTTGTAGAAGAATAAAGAGGGAGCAGAGAAAGAATGTGAAAAGTTTCCATATGGATTTTTTTGTGATTTTCCTAGTTTTTCCTTAAAGAAAAGAGAGGGCGATGCTTCGACTCACTCTCTTAGGATATAGTATAGGTTTTTTTGAAAGTAGAACACATGCAATCATTTTATTGGACATTGGCTGTTTGAGCGTGCCAACTTGTCACCACGTGTTAGTTATTCCATCTTTTTTAGCATTCGAGGCCTTGGTCACCGCTAGAGATTTGACGGCACATTTCAATTTATTCTGCTCTTATAGAAAAATGACAGGAAGTACACTAAGTACTTGATTTTTTTGTCTTGAACTGTACTGTAGCTACTTATTAGTTTGTGCAAGAGTTTTCATTTGGCCTTTGGTTATTTGACCCTCTTTAGTTTCTGTATTTTGCAGATTAAGGTTTGGAGGTGGGGATTCTTGTTGCTGGAGTGATGCTTATGACTGGCTAGAGAAGTGTTCTTTCATGCATGTTCTGGTTATACAGGTATTACATCCTACTGGTGCTTGAGTGGGTCTCCATTAGGAGTGACGAAGTATTGACTGTGTTCATCTGTTAGGTGATTTTTGTAATACACTAACGGAATTAGCTACTGAAACTGTGGGGTTGAACTATCTATGACCGGCAACGAAGTTGGAGACAGGGTTCACAATTTCTTTGCTCAAGACAACTTGTCCCATGGCCAACATCACCCACAGATTGTTGACGGAAGTTGGCAGGTGGTAGGTAACAATCTGTGGGCTGGAAGCCATAGATACAATGGTTTACCTAGTTCCAATTCAAGAAATTACAATCTACAGCAAGCAGGTATTGGTTATATGGCTTTCTATCTTAGTAAGTACTAACGGTTTGTAATGTTCTTGATCATTTTTCTGATGGAAGTTGAATTCAGTTACTATGTCATTGGTTTTGCTTTCCATTTGGTAAGGTGGTTGCTATTTATTGTGGGATTCTGGTTAAAAAATAAACTCTGCTGCTTTTCAAGCATAAATCACTTTTTCTTTTGGCATGAACAGATACTGTGAGAGGACATTCTGGTTATTCTTTCCCGGTGTCGCATGGCTTGAACCTTACACAATTAACTCAGAGGCCTGACTCAACTAAAAGTCAGTCTCAAAGTCATCAGCCAAATTTAAATGGCTATATGCATGGGGGCCAGATTTTGCAGACAAGACAGAGTGAAGCAAACTTTTTGGGAATGGATACAGAATCTGATTGCAATAATATGACATCAAGAGGCTTATCTGTATATAGTTCACAACAAGGGAATGGTCCTGAAAATTATAGGACTGCAATTAGGTCGGAATCATCTGAATCTCCTGTTAGTTTTGATTTTTTTGGTAGTGAACAACAGATGAGTGGCAAGCAAACAGGCATGCTGCAACCTTTGCCACAACAGCAGCCTGGGTTTAATGAAATGCAACTGATGCAACAACAGGACATCATGAGGAAAATGAATGAGTTTCAAAGGCAGCAGCAGATTCAGCAGCTAGAAGCAAGACAGCAGAATTCTTCAAATCAGATTCCTTTCATTAATAAACAGGCATCTGACAGCCATTCACCTGCTGTAATTAAGGGGACTCCCATTTCTCCCATTAGTGAAGCATCAAATTATTCTTGGGCTACTGAGCCCACTGCAGGTAACACAAACTGGCTACAGCGTGGTACCCCGGCTAATCAAGGATCTTCCAATGCATTTAGGTTTTCCCTTGATCAAGGCCAGGCACTGAATTTAATGGGTTTAGATCCTCAACAAGTTGATCAATCTCTCTATGGGGTTCCTATTTCTAATACACACGAGTATTCTCATATAGCACTCGACAAGTCTCCAATGCAGCAATCGGCAATGTATAATAATTCAACTCCAGGCAATCCATTTACTGGATTCCCAGATCAGGTTAGCATGCAGGATGGGTCTTTGGTTTCTAGACAGGGTTTCCAAGGTGGAAATATGTTTGGTCATGGTTCTGGTCAAGGTCTCAATGGTGGGATGAATATGGAGAACCTCCAGCAAGAAAATTCCCTGCAAATAAATGCACCTTTGCAGGAGTTACATGAGAAGCAGGAGCTAGCTGCTCCCTCAGAAACATTGCAGGAAAAAAGGGTAACGCAGGTCTCTTCTTCGCAAAATGTAGTTGCCCTAGATCCAACTGAAGAAAAGATTTTGTTTGGCGATGATAATATATGGGATGCCTTTGGAAGTAATGCCAACATTGAGGCAGGAGATTATAACACGTTGAGTGGTACTGGATCTTTGAATGGATTTCTTTCTTTACAAAGTGGGACTTGGAGCGCCCTTATGCAATCTGCTGTTGGCGAAACTTCGAGCAATGACGTAGGGCTTCAGGAGGAGTGGAGTGGTCTGAGTTTTCAGAATGCAGAAGCTCGGGTGGGGAATCGTCAGTCTTTGACATATGAAAACAACGCAAAGCAGGAGAGAATTTTGTCTGAGAACAACTTTGACATTGCTTCAGCATTGAGTTCTGGATCCGTTCCCCTCCCTAATGATGTCGGTGCAAATTATAGGTATCAGGGTGTCCCAGGATTTCACCAACCTGGACAGAAATTTTCATATGATCATGGTGAGAGGTTGCAGATGGATTCTACTCACAGATCTATTCATCAGTCTGCAGAAGAAGGGAGTAAGTGGTTGAGCCGCGGTCCTCTACAAAAGCCACTGGCTGAAAGGAATCAGATATATGGAAATGCTGCTCATTCTTTAGATGCCCAAATGAATGCAAAGAGCACTTCAGGTAGTCGGGCCTCTCAACAGAGTGTTTCCTTTTGTAACTCTGGCCAGACACGCGATAAACCCAATGTTCGTGGTGTTGGCGAGTCTGATGTGACGTTAAAAATTCTTGAGAACGAAAACAAATTACCCCGTTCTTTAGAGGAAATTAGTCATGGGGGTCTTGTGAGGAAAACTGACTCTGGTCCAAATTCAGTTTTTGGATTGGAGCATGTTAAGTCTGAAATGGGAAGTCCACAGGTGAATCGGGAGGACTATAATTTGAATAATATAGCTGTGATGCCAAATCCTACCACTGCAAGGACCAACCACGACAACAGCCAACTGCTTCCCAATACTCATCAACTCAATTATCATGCTAATTCTTCCATGAGAAGAAGTGAAAATTCAGGGAATCCCCAGTATAACTTGAATAAGGGCCCTCAGGTTTTGGAGTCGTCCATAAACACCTCTGACAACAATGCCGTTAAAATGCATGAATCAGAGAACTATGATAGGAAAGAGAAATCTAGTGACAGCCCTCATACAAACTTACCCCAGCACACCACTACTGGTGGTTTACCTGGAGGCAAGCAAAAGTCATCTGGCCGAAAAGCTCCTGGTCCTCGCAAATTTCAGTACCATCCTATGGGAAACTTGGATGAGGATTTAGAACCTTCTTATGGAATAAAACTTGCTACCCATTCACAGGCCGTGTCCCAGCAGATTCCTCGAGCATCATACAGTCATAATCAAGGGTATTTTGGGCAATCTAATTTTTTTGGTCAATTCCCCAAGACTTCTTCCGAAGTGGAAAAGGTGAACTATGGGTTTGTGCTCTTAGTTCTTTTGATGTGTTTTAGCACTTATTTCATCAAGAAAGTATGAATTTTTTTATTTACAGGGGCATTCACCTGATCTTGAAGGGAACAGTAAAGGAAACGACGAGGTACCTCCCAGAGGCACTCTTCCACCCTTTTCACCTAACATCTCTGCTCCCTTAGACAGATCTGGTGGCTTATCTGCACTAAATAAATCTGCTCAATCAAGGTAGGTTCTGAACTTATGTTTTCTTCTTCCTTTAACAATAATGCAATTCCCTTAATAGCTGTGATGGAGTCTGATTGTTGACTTGGATGCATGATAATATGATTTGTTGCATTTCATACAGGATAGGTATCCTATTATCTGGTAATTATACATTGTTTTTGGTTTGGGTTCTTGTCAACCTTTGTTGTGAACAGTGTGATGCAAAAAGTAGCGTGAGCCATTTGATTTTTGTCACCAGGGGGGTTGCCATGAAATGAAAGTTTACTTATGTGGGTCCAATCAACGACACACTATCTGGTAGTGGTTTCTTCTATGTTCGTTGGCGTGTTGATTCAACCAAATCCATTTGACGACCTGTGACCTGGCATACTAAAAAATGAGAGTAGCCATGTTAACTAAACAAACAGCCATTTTTATGTTGACTTCTACTTTTTCTTTTTTGCGTTCTGGTTAGATGATAAAAAGTGACTTTTGATGACAAACACGTTCAAATTTTAAACATTAAAATCAATTATTTAGGATTTCTTTTTTACTTTAAAGAAACTGCACTATCTTTTACTATAGTGGTCCTATTCAAAATTCAGGGAAGTTTATTGAAATGTTATATTTATAGACTTCTTTTTCTATGGCCAGCACGGATACGGATAGAGTCATAGGAAACAACTACTCTTAGAGAAGTAAAAATATTATTACATATCTGGGGATAATCCATTAAAAGACGAACCACAAGGCACCAGTGACGAGAGAAAGTAGCAATTGTTCAATACAATATCTCAGCTACTAATCAGCGTCTCAATTATCCATAACCAATTGCATCAATCAAGGTTTTGAATACCATACAGGTCATGGTTGCTAGGTACTGTTTTTGTGATGATACCGGTATTGAAAATTGCATGTACTGTGGGATTTATTACGTTATATGTTAAATGTAGTTATATGAAATACGATGTAGATCTATGCACTTTACGTATTGTCTCTATGATACCAATTTGTGATTGTGATTATGAGGCCATAACTAAGAAAGAAACTAAGAATCATCTTACAACTTTGTTGTAAAGATAGTATATCCATATAATGCATTGATTCTTTCTCCGATGAAAGTGAGAGCAACCATAAGACCAGTACATAGCTTTCGGTTCCTATTCAGGACATGACAATTACTATAACATTTTCATTGGGCTCTGATATATCATATATGTATAAAATGTGTAAGGAACAAAGGACGAGGAACAATAAGGGACATAGCCTTTTCAGACAAGATGTGGAAAGTGATGTGAGAGAACATGCAAGAGTGATATTTGACAAAATTTCCTTCATTACTTTGTAGTCGTTGACAATTCTGAAATTGACGGGTACCTACCGGAGCAGCCTGTATCACTGGTAGATGGCTTAAATCAACCGGAATTAACGGTATGCTCACCTGTAAAATAGGCAGTACGAAACTCTGTCTATTGTACCAAATTTTCTTGAAAATGTTACGTGCTGAGCTGTACTGGGCGGTTCGGTTCAGTACTAAAACCCTCGGCATTAATGCCAAAAAAGATGCATCCGTCCTGCAGGGATCAAGGAAAACAAGCATTTTGTAGAGAGAGAGAGATGCATTGGTGGAAGAAATCTGAGAGGGCTTGCTTGGTTCATAAAAAAAATGTATTTTATTAGGTTGAACTTTTTTTTAGTTGCAACTGTTACTTTTTAATGAAGTTTTTGAGATTATAACTTGACCTTTGCCGTGTTTCCATCCATGCCTCACTTGAGACATGCATCCCTGGTGTGCCCTTTGGTGTTCTCTGGTTAAAATAAGAAAAACGGCATGTCCCTTATCTATCCCGCCTCGTCCCTTATCTATCCTGCCGTGTCTGTGCTCCCAAGGTGGGTTCGACACATATACAGGGCTACATAGGCGTGTTGGTGCTGCATAGATAGCAGTGGTCCAATTCAACTCCATGTGTTAATATGATTCCATTTGTTCCTTTGTTCTTATTCATTCCATTTGTTTTCTTGTCTTTGTACTTTTGTTCTCTTAAATTCTATAGGTAAGATGTGGCTACCTTTAGGAGAAATAAAGAAGGTAGGTATTTACTGATCTTCCTTGGAATAAGATATGGATCCTAGTAGGGGTGAAAACGGTTTGGTTCATTCCGGTTTTGCACTTCTTTTAAACCAAACTGAATTTTTCGGTTTAAAGGAAATTGAAACTGAAACCGAACTAGTTTGATTCGGTTTATTTCGGTTTTGACTGGTTTTTCGGTTTTTTGGTTTGGCCCAAAATGTCAATTGGGCCTGGCCTAGACCACCTTTTTAGATTCTATATTTGTATAGGCCAGTTTGAACAATGTTGTCTAAAATTCAACTCATTTTGAATGTTTTTCAAAATTCACATTTTGAATTTTTTCAAAATCCAAGTCATACCAATATGACACCTCCAAAAATGCACGTGACATGAGTATAACATAATTAACCAATTAACCAAAAAACGACAACCTAATTTAGCATTTAAAAAACCTGCACTTCAAAATTAGATCTACCATGTTGTAGCCAAAAAAAATAAATGTGACTAAGTATCAACAATGAATCAAAGACATAAAACTAAGTATTACAACCCTCGTACTTAAATTAAAATCCATTAAAATCCAGAATAGCAAGAGTATCTCGCGCAACCTGAGAGAGAATGCTATCTACTTGAATTTACCCCCCAACTAACTCAAGATATCAAAAGTATCAACATTAGATTCACAACCCTCTATCAAGTACCTTTCCAACTTGGATTTGCTAACCGTATTAATTTCTTCAACCAATTGCTTCTTACATTTCAACTTCATTTGTTTCACGGACATTCATCATATCTTCTTTATCCACATTCATTTTTCGAGATAACTCATCCATCACTTGTGTTTGCATAGCCTGAGGACTATTTTCTCATACCACTCATACACCTGTGTCATATCCTCCAGTACCGTCTTCATCGTCCCCTCTACTTCTTCCTCGGTATGAGATTGTTTAAAGCAAAACTTTACATACCTATTTTTATAACAGGGATCAAGAACAACCGCAAACAACAATAAGAAATTTATTTTCTCAAATTTTTTCCATTATTTATCAAACTTCTTCCTCATGCTCATTGCCAAGGCTATAACAAGCCGATCAGTTTGTTCTAATGAAGCAATTTCACTTTTAATAGCCACCATATCTTCAAAAAAATGCATTGCTTGTCAGTAATCATATACAAAGAACTTGAAATTACAAAGTCACCTCGTAAAACAATTTAAGAACCTTGACATACAATCTCACAATGTCTCAATCATTGGTATTAGGACACACGGGCTCACATCAGCTAGCATCATGAACATTTGCAAGTTTATCCTCTCTAATATTGATACAATTTTGTGGCCAAATTTTGTAGCCATCTTCCTCTTTCATTCTATCAAAAGCTGTTTCATAAACTAAACTTCTTTCCTACATGAAGTATGTATAGTTTTATCTAGTGGCTACATCTAAACAACGTACAAGTTTAGAATCAATGCCTTCTATCTTTACACATGACCTAAACTTTGCAAATCTAGATGGCGAAGATTTCACATACTTCACAATGTTTCGCACTCTCATTATGGACGCATCAATATCCTTTAAACCCTCACTAACGATCAAATTTAGTATGTGAGTGCAACATTTAATAGGCAAAAACTCATGCTCCAAGAGGATAGTCCTTTTGTCTTTACTCTTCCGCTTTAAGAAAGTAATGAGATAATTCTTCAGCTGTGTTCGTTTGTTTGTTTGAGAAATTTTTTTCCAAACAAGTTTCTGGAAAAAATTTACTAAACATTTTTATTTTTTTTCCAAATAACTTCATTAGAGAGAGAGAGACACATCTCAAAAATGCCGAAAAAATTTAGCTCTCAAATTTTTTCTGAAACACTTATACCAAACAACATCTCAGAATTTTTTTTCCCAAAAATCGTTTCAGAAGCACTCAACCGAACACACCGTTAGACAACCATAATGGTTAAGATCTTGTCAATCTCCCAAGCGACCAATCCTTGCTTAACGACCTTACCAAGTGTCTCACCTTTGTGATTTGGAACCAAATAAAAATTGAGATTTTTTACAAAGTTTCCAATCACTTCAATAAAATGAGCAGTGAGACACATGTAGTTTAGATTTTGGAGCGAAGTCCAAGATTCGTGGTAAGGCAAACCCTTTGGTCTTTGAGTGCTTTGTTCAGATTCTTTTTCTCATCTTTATATAATTGCATACAATGTTTGGCAATCGTAATCCGACATGAAATCTTTGTTCACTTTGGTTGCACCACGTGCATAAACCTTTTCAAACCTTGACCCTTGACAAATTTAAAAGGCAATTCATCTAATATGATTATTTCGGCCAATGCTTTTCACAAGTTTCTACACTAAAGTTTGAAGTAGTAAGTTTGCCAATTGTGTCCAACCTATCCTTGTTAGGTTCGAATCCTAGAGTTGTTTGCTTCTTATCTTTATTCATATTTTGTTGGCTATACGGATATGCCAAACATTGATTAATCAAATGACTTTTTATCGTTGACGTACTATTGATAGTTGTATCAGCTGCATATTGCACACCGCAATAGTTACGAGCAGCCCTAGCTATTTTCCCTGCCTCGACATCAACAATAGTGAAGTGGTCCCACACCATTGATCTCTTTTTGTTGACTTTCTCATATTTTGTTTTTGGTTTTTTGGGACAAGAGTCATCCTTATGATTTCAGATGGATGAGGTTCACCTTTCATATGAAAAATAAATATGAAACATCAAAATAAGAATTCATCTACTATGAATAAAATAAGAATAAATGCATTCACTCCAATCTTAAGTTTCCCGAATAAATATTGCAAATTCACAATCTATTGCAGGAATAAAAAAATCCGCAACATCTTGACAAAACCAATATACAATCATATTTATCCACTATATTCTACTATGAATAAAACAAATTACAGTGGTTCCTGTGGTTCTCACTTTCGGCATAAAATATGTTTCCCAACCATAAAATAAAAGCATAAAGTAAGGTTCTCAAGCTTCAGTTGTTCCCACTAGAAGTGAAAAGGAAAAAAAAGAACTAAGAAAATGTGATCTTTTTTCGGGAGCATAAACAAATGTCATCTTTTATACTAAATTTTGTCCTTTTTTTGGCGTAAACGACATAAAGATGGGTTTTCATAGACAGTAGTCCTCAAGCTTCAGTGGAAAAAACATAAACGTCAACCACAAATACAACTAATACATAAGCTTTAGTGGTCCTTTTTATACACAAATTACATCCCGAACTTCCGAACTCCTTAACCTTTGGCACATAAAAAACATAATCATCAACCATAATACAACATATTAACTCACTTAGAGTGATTGCTGATTTAGGGTAATGGTAATTGGCGTTTGAGACTGAGAGTAGTGGCGTTTTGAGAGAGATGGAGGCTGAAGGTGAGACAAATGTGGTCTGAGAGTGGCGGCGTGACTGGCGTAGATCTGAAGAGTCTCAAAAGAGTCAAACTGTAATGGGAATATAGGAGAGGAGGGGTTTGATTTTTAGGGCTGAATTAGAAGCAAATATAAATTCGTGAATGGGTTCAAACTTAGGGTTGTTTTTTATGTTTTCGGTTCAGATTGGTGTGAACCGAAATTATTTTTAGAAAAAATGAAAATGAACCAATATAGTAATTTTCCTTAGAAAAAAACCCGAACTGTAGGTTGGTATAAAAAACCAAACTGAACCGATTATCTTCCTCGGTTTTTTCTGCTGGTTCGTTTTTCTTTTTCTGGTTTTTTTTTTTTCCACTCCTAGATCTGAGGTGTATGATTTATACAAGATAGTGAATGATGACCATCCTGGTAGCGAGGGAGGTAACTCATTGAGTTTCAGCCACTAGGAATATTGGTATTTGTTTGTTTTGTGCTTTACTGACAGATTAGATATGGCTACTCCTAGGAGAGAAAGAGGTAAGGACCTTAGACTAAGCTGTAAACCTTGGATCATTTAGTTTGTTGCCCTAGGCATGTTGTCTAATTCAACTTTATTTCTTGCTGATAAAGAAGAGCCAAGGCTAAGTTTGTAGTTGTGGAAAGATGTGTATGGCGGGTATCATGAGAATGAAATGCCACTGGTTATATATCTTTTGGGAAAAATAAAATGCTTTGGAGCTCTGAAATTTTGGGTGAAACATGAAGACAGAACGTAGAAGATTTCCTCTATGTATTTTTTTTTTTGAAAAGCAAAATAAATGCTAATATATTAATAGTAAAGTTAATTAATTACAACAGAACTTGGTTGGTGAGAGCCCAACCAAAACCTTAGCCCTGGTCCATCACAATTTATGGCCCTAGAGCTCACCCATCTGCCTCCTCACCTAACGCCTTCTATTACATTAACCCTGGACTATTTCCAATTCAAGCCCTAAGCCTCGCCCCTCTGCCGCCCTCAACAACCTCACTCAGAAGCAGCGAACCGTCCGGGAGTTCCACCAGATCACCCCAACAACCCTACCTTAGCAATCCACTCTGTAGCATTGCGGGGGGATTGTATAATAGGCTTGTCAGGGATAAATTTCCTTGCTTTGCATAGGTCTGAGTTCCATTAATCCACCTGAAGTTGATATCCTCTCTCAGTCGAATCCAGTTCACCTTTTTGTTATTGAAACGTTCGTGGTTCCTCGCCATCCAAATTGAGTAAGTTATGATAGCCGGCAAAGACTTCCATAAGATTACCGTCATCCTATTAGAGGATTTAGGTAGCTTCCACCCGGACCACCAGCTTAGTAGTTCAGGGATAGATTTGGGAGTTGCCCACTGTACCTCCCAGAGCGAAAGGAAGCTGCACCAAATTCGCCACACCTGCGGGCAGAGAAGAAGTAGATGATCTTGGGATTCAAGGGCACCTTTACAGAAGGTACACAGGGCCTCTTGTAGACTGATCCTCCCTAGGAAGAAGAGAGTTGCCGCCGCTTTAACCCTACCTCTCCAAGCCAACCAGCAGAAAACTTGCATTCTAGGAGGTACAAAATTGAGCCAAATGCAAGTCGGTGGACGGCTATCCTGACTATAATTGAATCTTTCCATCTTCAGGTACATGTCCCGAACTGAGAACACCTTCCCCGTCTCCCCCACTTCACTTTTCCATGCTAGAGTATCTTCCTTATTAGAAATAGTTATTGTTGCCTCTTCCCAGACATATTCAATCATCCTTAATTCTTCTGTTTCCCATGAATATAAATTCCTTCTGAATTGCAATGCCTGTTGAACTGTATTGACTGTGAACATTTCTGCTATGGTGATTTCTTTGGCTGAACTTAGTTGAAATAGCCTAGGGTAGATAGAGCACATTGGTATCCCTGATGGACACCAAGGGTCCTTCCAGAATCTTACTGCATTCCCAGATCCAATTTGCACTGTTAGAGAACTCGTAGAAATTGTATGTATCTGTGAATTTTTGACTTTTAGCTTCAGGATATCCTTCCATAGACTAGACCCGACCAGAATTTTCTCCACCTCTGGTTGCCAAGCATCTGAAGGTATTCTGTAAATATCACAAATTACCCTCCTCCATAGGCTATTCCTTTCTCCTGCAAATCTCCACCACCATTTTAACATGAGGCACGAACTCATCCAATTGACATCTTTTACCCCTAAACCCCCACCACTCTTGCTTTTAGTCACTATCTCCCATTTCACTAAGTTCATTTTTTTTCCTTCTGAAGATCCTCCCCACAAGAATCTCCTCTGAATGGCCTTGATTTGCTTTGCTACTTTTATTGGTATTTTAAAGAGTGATAGATAGTAAATGGGTAAACTCCCCAACACTGACTTTACAAGCACCAGTCTACCCCCAAATGAAAGTAGGTTCCTTTTCCACAAGGCCAATCGTTTTTTAACTTTATCGACAATAGGGGACCATGTTTTAACTCTGCAAGGGCTAGCTCCAAGCTTTTGTATGTATTATTCCATGGGTAAGCATGTGCAGAGATGCCCATGGTGCATGCAAGTGTAGCAGTGTAGGTTATATGGCGGAAATTGGAATTATTAATGCTTATGCTTCTTTTTCGGTTCAGTTTTGTTGTTGGGAATTGTTGATTTTCATTTAATCCGTATTACAGACTTACAGTAATGGTCTAATACAATGAAAGGTCATATCTTCTTCATACTTTTGGTTCATATGATCTCCAAGTTTGATCCTCATTTCTTGTATGTTGGATTCTTGAATAATAAAGGGTAAGCTTTCATCTCTAGTTTGGCTGGGTATAGTTTAATTTATAACCTGCTTTTGTAATTTGTTTGCCGCTTTATGTTGATTTTTATAATCTTGCTAATCATAATTTTCCACCCCTATGCATTTGTGTCTTTTTTCCTATGTGTGGTTTCCTATGTGTGGTATTGGAGGAGTGCGTATCAGTAGAGTAGTACCAAGATCCGTGATACATCTCAGAATTTCACAATACTGATTAATTTCTAGTCATTAAAGTACAGTTTTCCCAACTTTTATTGTTTAACTGTTATGGTTTTCGTTGTGTTTTGGGTGCCTCTTACTAGTATTTATGTCTTCTCGTTTGTGTGCTTTGAATGTACTGCCTATGTTTATTGCAGTCAAAATATGCTCGAGCTTCTTCATAAGGTGGATCAACCCCAGGAACATGCCTATTCTGACGGATCTGTTGGTCACCTTCGACAAAACCAGTTTTCCACTTCTCAGGGTTTTAATTTACAACTTGCACCACCATCACAATGGCTGCCTGTCCAAAACCGTGCATTGGCTCCTCAGGGTTCCAATCAGACAGGCCATTCTTTCAGTTCAAATCTCGCGTCTCCTGAGAGAAGAGACAAGGGTCATATGCGGCTGCCTTCAACATCTCAAGTACAGTCTTTGCCCTCTTCCCATGAAACTTCTCAACAAGAATCTAAGGCTAACAGAATTGGTATTCAAGGCCAGAATGGTAATGAAGCCTCACAGTATAGTACTGGGGGGAACTCATTGACTTCTGGCTTTCCCCATTCAAGGAGTCAACTACAAATGATGGGTTCAGGTGGACAGTTGGCAACAAATCAACCCCATAATGTAGATTTTGATGGGGATTCTTCCCAGTTCCAGCAGGCTGCTGATGCTAGCACCAGAACTCTTACTGGTCAGTCGACGCAAGCATCATTCCCTGATACTGATAGGATCACTCCAAATGATACCACGCATTCTGATGAAAGAGTCTCTGACCCGCACATTTCTGGGGGCTGGGCTCCACCATCCTCGCAGCCTTTTATTGCATCTGGCATCTCTCAACAGAGGGGCTTCCCAAAGATGGTGCCCAATGCATGGACTAAGGTTTCTGACCAGCATCATTCGTTTGATTTCCAACCTCATGAGGTTCCTCAGAGTACTTTGCAATCCATTCAATCAAATTATAATGTGGTATCAACTTCATCAACTCAACAGGATCAAAAGGTTCAAAATGTGGAAAAAGGAGGGAATTGCGAATCTGGAAACAGTGAATTGGCTGAAAAGATGAGTGCATCCCAAGGAATTGAATCTGTTGTCAAGAATCTGTCTGAGGCATCTCCTTCGAATTCTGCTTCCACTCTGAGTGATATTGAGGCCTTTGGTCGTTCCTTAAAACCGAATAATCTTTTGCATCAAAATTACTCCTTACTGCATCAAATGCACGCCATGAAGAGTACTGATATTGATCCAAGTAATAGGGCCATGAAGAGTACAGAGACTGATCCAAGTTATAGGGGGTTGAAGAAATTGAAAGGAGCAGATAGTGGCTCGGGCGGTCAGATAGCTCCTGAGGCTGGGCAATCAGATGAGCTCAATGTAATGGTTGGAGATATGGCAGTTCATTGTAGCGAAGTTCCATCTGGAGACTCTAGAATGCTAAGTTTTTCAGGGCCCCTGGAAAATGCATCTCAACTTGGAAATATGCCTTCTCAGGGTGTGCTTGCCTCTGGTCTGAAGGATTCTGATAGTTACTCTCATTCTAGCAACCCTACCTCTCTCGTAGTTGACCATTCTCAGATTAGTCCCCAGATGGCACCCTCCTGGTTTAATCAGTTTGGAACCTTTAAAAACGGGCAGATGTTGTCAATGTTTGATGCACGAAAAAATGCAACTGTAAAGACAGTGGAACAACCATACGTACTGGCAAAGGGTACAGATAGTTTGGCACATAAGCCATTGGACCAATCAAATGCTGCTGCTGATTCAGATCAGGTAGATAATGTTTGGCAGAGGTCAACCCCCATTTCTGTAGCAATGGAACAGAATTCTCCCTCCCAGGCAATGGCCCTGGATGTCACTGATCCATGTTTGGTCAGTGCGAGACCAAAGAAGCGGAAGGGTGCTGCTACATCAGAGTTTCTCCCTTGGCATAAAGAGGTGGTACAGGGTTCACGAATTCTTCTGTCTATAAGGTGGTTTTTTAACTGAGAGATTACTGAATTGTTCTGTTTCATTGTGTTTCCACTATTTTCTTCTTTTCGTGTAATATGTCATAAAAGGTAACCTTACATTATTTGTGTAAACTACACGGTTCCTCTTTCTTTAATCTTGTTTTCTCAGTAGTAATCCTGATTAGTTGTGGTTTGTTTTTTCTTTTAGAACGGCAGAAGTTGAATGGGCAAAATCAGCAAACCGGCTAATTGACAAGGTGTGATGGTCTCACAATCTATACTTCTTCATGTATATCATTCAAGTGCTTTTTAGTTTTTTAATTGTTCTCAATACTTTGTTTCTGATTGCAGGTGGAAGATGAAGCAGAAATGATTGAAGATGGATTGCCCAAGCTGAGACATAAGAGACGGCTTATCTTGTCAACGCAGCTAATGCAGCAATTGTTTCGCCCTCCCCCTCCAGCTGTTCTCTGTGCAGATGCCAGTTCATCTTATGAGACGGTGGCTTACTTGGTTGCTAGACTGGCTCTAGGGGATGCATGCAGCGGAATCCCTTGCTCAGGAAGTGATTCCTTTTCGCCGCTGGACAGTGCAAATCTGTAAGAGCTGCTCTTGAAGTTACCTCATATTTCTAATTTCGGCCAGGGTATTGTCCTTCCCATAATTATTTTTTTGTAAAAAATGTCTTGTAGCTTGTCTGACGAGCATAAAATATATGGGAGATCTGATGCTGAGCATCTTTCGGAACTTGAAGACTTTATGAGTAGAGCAAGAAATCTTGAGAAAGATTTTATCCGGTAATCCTCCTTGTCTTTAATGGAGTCTGCTGTCCATTTGTTTTCTTCATTTGGTAGGATTTGGTTTAGTTTTCTTGGTAGATGTGAGACAATTTACTTGGCCTTCTAACATTTCAACCTATATGTGTTTCTACCAGTCTTTAAGATGCAATGTTATACTATGTTTGTATTCTTTTTAGCTTATGTTGTTGCCATAATACGGAAAAATAGCACATGGCACTTGATGAGGAAGCTGATGTAAGGATTTCTATGGCAAGTGTAATAGTTGATTGCGATTAGAGTTGTGAGTGTATTGATTTTATCTCCACCTACCCCGACCTGGTGCGACCAGGGGCTAGGCCGGGAGACTTGGGATGGGTTCAGGCTGGCTTACCCTAGAATTACACAAAAGGCACGCTGGCATGGGCCAGCCCGTGTGATGCTGGGCCTAAATGATTCATCCCATCCCAAGCCTTGGCATGATTTTGAGCCCGAGAGGTAATCAGAGAAATGTTACAAATCAACCATTTTACTTGGCAGTTTAGGCAGCAATAATGCTTCTCTGATTTGAGACTCATAGTTTCAAACCTTTGTTATCAGGCTCTTTGAAGGAATGTAATGTTTGTGTTCTGTCACTAAATTGTCATGTATGAATGCATGAATAGAATTATTGGGACCATAAAATCATTTGTGGACCGGACATCAACTGCTCTTCCATATCCTGGACTGCCAATTTTAAGGGATATTGAAGTCCTTTCCAGCCTGGCCCTAACGGCTGATAAATCTTGTCCTGTCCCTATCCTGGATGGGCTTGATGGGCCACTGGGCCGATGGCTACTAGCTACTAACCCACTCCCCACACAAAGAAAAGTATTTATGGAGTAAGAGCATTAGAGGGAACATGATAGGCTTTTTCTTGGTAAGTAGTAAACCAAAAGAATGTATACCTTTTTATGTTGACTGCTCTTTCTTCCCCGTGAATCCCCTTTCCCTGTCTGCAGGAGGCACAAAATCATGGCTTTTACCTTATAAAACTTTCTTGTTATGAGGTAAAAGAGCCATGTATATCAAAGAACCATGCAACTACATAGTTATAAATGTAATAATCCGTTGCTCAAGATGTTGCAAGTACTGTCGCTTATAATTACAAGGACCACTGATCATAATTCCATGTATTGCACACTGGTTATGCACACTGATTGATTTCTCAAGTTCCAAGCTCTACCCAAAGCCAACCCAAACCTCTTCGGGTTGGATTTTTAGGCGAGGCTGGATCTTTTTCCCCACATAGTTTAGGCCATAAAAGTTAATGGGTTCGGCTTTTGCATGCTTAGGTTGGGTCAGCACTGATTGCAACCCGAGGCTCTGAGAACACTTTCATGGACTTCCATTTTACAGACCTGCAGATGCCTCTGTTTGACCTTCTAACTGGCCCTTAAATCTCCCTTCAAGCGCTCCTTTCAGATTGGAAATAAAATCTTCTTTTACAAACCATTAAGTACCAAGTATATAGAGGATTATCATGTGCCACTTCTTGCTCTTAGATGCCTACATCATGAATCCCTTGGACCTTTGGCTGGAGGATTTATATGAAGGAGCCTGATGTAGACTTACGTGACATCCTCAATGTGTAAATTATGCCTCAAGCATGTGGAGCCAAGATCCTATAGCCTCAGATGCTCTTCAATTAGCAGCATTCAGATCTTCTTCAATTAGCTACTCTTGAATGCAATGACTTGGAAAGTTTGCCTAGATATCAGAGTTTAAGTTTGTCTATTTTCCCCTCCTAAATTATGCAACTGTAGAAGGTAGTCAAGATTCCATCTTAATGTCGCTTCAGAAACGCGCAAGTGTCTCACTAAGACTTTTTGTTATGGTATCATCTCCATTACGGGTAATCCATCATGTCTCAACAGGCTACAAATACACTCAGGCTTTATTGATTTGTATGCTTGTGGGTAATTGCTTGTATCGGAGTTTGTCGGCAATGTCTATACTGTGTGGGCTGGTTGGAACCGGCCCGGGGGGGAGCTTACTGCACCAAAATGAAGTTTAAAGAGAGAATTTTGGTTTCCGGATTGCATTGTTTAATTGTTGAAAAAACAAGTACATTCCCAATTGTGTTTCAAGTCGCAGCTGCTGTTATCTATATGTTTTCTGGTTCTTCATTTTTTTGTATTGATGCTGTCTTTTGGTGCAGTTTGGACAAGGGAGCATCAGTCGTAGACTTAAGAATTGAATGTCAAGATCTGGAGAAGATGTGTGTCATCAATCGTTTCGCTAAATTCCATGGTCGGGGGCAAGCTGATGGGGCCGAGACCTCATCGTCCTCTGATGCTGGTGCTACAAATGGTCAAAGACCCTTCCCCCAGAGATATGTTACTGCAGTTCCATTGCCTAGGAATCTCCCTGATAGGGTACAATGTCTTTCACTTTAATCATTAATTAATTTATTTGCCTCATTTTTCTGTCGACTTTCTCGATTCCCTCTGCTTCTATGATCCATTTTCTTGCTAGTTATGTGCTAGTACTTGCACCAATACCATAGAACCAATACAAATGGAAGTGCAGGTGAAGATTGGACTCTCAATTGTCTCCTATAAAGGAATGGAGGCTGTTTAATATTTTTCCATCTAGTCCGTTTGATGTCATTCTTGAGAAATATAAGATAAAGCCCTTGTACATTTCTTTGAAATGTGGCAGATAGTTTGGGTGCTCCAGTCATTTTTTGCATAAAATGGGGAGAATATGAGAGTGCAGCCTGATTTTCTGAAGTTTTTTGCCTGTAGTTAGCCAAAAATATCCTGTGATATATAGTTCTGTATTTACTTTTACGGCATGGTTTTCAATTTAGAAATTGGTGGATCTGTCAAGGTTTCTAACTTCTTTCAACTGCCAATTATGGGCTTTTTCTTATTTCTTCCAGTAAATTGGTGGAAAACTTCCTTGATGTTGGCATGGTTTATAAATGTAGTCCAAAGTTCCTGAAAATAGGAAATAAAGTGAACTTGAATGTTGTTGAAATGAAACAGTCATCTTGTTGTCCAGTTGCTGCAATATGGGTGGTAAAATAATGGCGGGATTTTATTGTCCGAAGCCATTTGAATTTAACTTGGCTGCTGTATCTCAAATTTTTGCTGTTTGTCACTCAAAAATAGAGTCGGGGTTCTTTTTATCATATTTCAAATGCATTTTTCCCTTCTCTGTTGGGGGCTTGCTGTGGTTAAGGTATGGTAGGTCTTCCTTTGCTTTTGATATGAGTTTCATATAGGGCCTTAAAAACGAATCTGAATACTTTCATTATATTTGGCTCATAGGCTTTGTTGTCTATGCCCAAAAAAAAAAAAAAAAACCGGGAATACGTATGTCGTCAAGTTCATTCTCAACATTGTAGTGTTAAAAAGAGTTAAATTTGTTCAGGGCAAACATGGTTTGTTTGTGTATCGACACCGTTAGTCCAGTTAGTTTTGAACACTTGACAAACTTAACAAGCTGAATAAATGAGTGATTTCAATTGCTTTTCCGGACCCGAGCCAGGGCCTACAGCTGGGCTTACTGGTCCTCTTTTTCTAAATCTTAATCAGTTTGGATCTTAAGAATCTCGAGGAGGAATGTGGTGATATTTTCTTAGTTCGAGATGGCTCCATATTCACTTAAAGGGGTTACATTTTTTTCAACTCTCTTTCCACATAATAATTCTAGATTTCTTTTACCAATCAATGGTAGAAGGGTCTGTCTGGTGAGTCGATTTTCAATTTTCTGTAATTAAGTGTTGATTTATTAAAAAAAAAAAACTGTTTGTCTCAATTCGTTTTTGAGGGGGGGGGGGGGGGGGGGGGGGGGGGGGGGGGGGGGAACAGTTTAGGATGAACAGAACAAATATTTGATAGTTAAAGATTTTCCAAGTTCACGAACTTATTAAAAACAGAATTGCATAATCCATACGCCAAAAGATATTATATACGCCAAAAGATATTACGTACACATTTAATAATTGTCTCTGGACAATTTGATGGAGTCTAGTCTAGCCGTTTCTATCAATTAACATGAGTTTTTGTTGACTTGTGAGCCTTGGGTAGAACTTTTAGCCCTCATTAGTCATTACTATAAATTGTTGAGCACCTCATTATTTTGGCTTATGAAATTGTGGACTATACAAGCAGCGGTTGGCAAATGTTTTTGGGTCTTCAAACCAAAACCTGTAGGCATAGCTCTAAAAATAGGAAATCTGGCGGGCAAAAATTCACTTTGCAAAGTGACGAGAGACGATAATTAAACCATTCTTCCTTTCAAGGTAATCGCTTGCTACTCGGGGTCGAGGACGTGTGATATCACTCGCCCTCTTGTAGCACGCAAAAAATCAGGCAGTTTAATGCCAGGTACTTGTTTAATCCGTATAGTATCTTATATGAATGATTTACCAGTAGGTGCCGTGGGAAATTGCATCGCAGGATTGGTTGCACAAGCACTCGGGAATCACTTGCCGTTCACTCAAAACATAAGTAAATCTCATGTTATACGAACATGAAACCAATTACATTTTGTCGAAGTGGTCTTGTTCCTCCCACGAGTACGAAATTTGTTCACGAGCAGGAACTGTTATATCAAGCCCCATCGCTTTTTATCACCAACACCTCCAACACCAATTACGTGATTCTCCATCTTCGTACTTTCATTGGCATTGCTACCCATTTCCTATTTGTAATCATCCCCCAGAACATGGTCTATACTCAATCATGTGCAAAGACCATACAGCATTACAAATTGAGCAATGCTACAATCCCCGAAACGTTTCCTCAAAAACATTCTCGGATTCAAAATCAATAGATGAGATTCACTTAGATTTAAAATCCAACACATTTAAGTGAATCTCATCCATCAAATGAAAATTCGGGAATGTTTTCTTGGAAACTATTCGGGGATCAAAGCATATCCCTTCTACGAAATCCAGATGCAGAGTTGTGAGCGCTAAAATTTACAGTTTCAACACATTTTCAATATTTACCATCAAAATCCTGCACCAATTTAGAGATTCAACACCGAATTTACCAATTTTAGCTTATTTTGATCACTCGCCGTCAAACTGCTGGACCTAATTCATAGTCTCATCATTGAAATTGCGAACATGAAATAGAACAGAAAACAAAATAGTTAGCACACAGACCCCACGATTTGCCATATTTCAGATGCAACAAACTACCCCTATATCATGACTAATTTTGCTGGAATTTGCTATCCAACGAGTATTGGGAACTCACAGTATGTTGTGACCAGCTCTAGACTATTTATTGGCTCCAGATTTTGAACCACATGTTCCGAGTGACAATTTCAATTCAAGGGATACACAAATCCTAAACCAGCCAGAATCCCAAGAATTATAACCTTGCTGGAATAACTATGTCAAGCACTTGCGTCAAACCATAACACAAATTAAACATATGCGAGAGAGATCTCTGGGCTTGGATTGTCCTCTTTTCTTGTACAAAGTGCCGTGGAGTCGTGGACGCAGCTTCAAGAAAGGCTAACATGCATTTCTTCTCCTACTATAGCAAAAATATCATCCACCCTGTAAGAAACATGGAGTTACCAAAAATTATTGAGGCCGAATATCAAATAAGGGTGATAAAAATCAGCATTGTCCCTACACCATTTCCACAAAAGATAATCATCCCATTTTGATTTTGTAGTTCTGAAAATAAAAATTGCAGGTACAAGGGCCTTGATTGTCATAATGTCCAACATCCATTTTCCCCCTTCATCTCGCTATTGGATACGAAGAAAGGAAAAAACTGGGGATGATCTCAACTGGAATTGGACAACACAAATTTGCAGTCTCTGCTTCCAACTAGTACATATACATGTTAGCTGAAAATAAAATATTTTTGTTCTACTTCACCTGAATGTATCTATGTTCACCTCTGCAAGCCAAGTGGTTAAGTAAATCTGCCACACACACAAATAGCAGTTCAGATGACTAGGTGAAAAGTTGCACTGCGATATATGATCTTCACACATGTTTTCTGATTTCACTGATGGCCAGGTTCTAAAGATCTAAGAAAAAAAGGTAGGGAAAAGGTGCAGTAAATTACACATACATGGAATGAAAACTTAGAATTAGAATCATGGTAATAGAGACAATTATTACAAAGACATGGAATCAGATATTTTCCCTTCTGAGATATTTTAATTGTGAGTTGTAAGTTTGAATGAAAGATTGACGTAGTATACAGTTTACACCCTAATTAATGTCGTGCACGAAACCATGCTGTCCACGTGTTTAATTTGGGACCCAAATGACGGGATGTGTCACCAAACACATCCAGTTAACAAGAATATGCAAGTAAATTGACTTGCTCCTTAAGACTAGAATACTTTGCACCAACTAGACACTGACGGCTGCTCTTTATAGTAAAATGACACGCTCTTCCAAGCTAGAAGACTTGCACCCTGATAATCCAAATAGTTGCTCTTGCTAATAAATTGACTTGCACCTTATAGTTGGGTAAATTAGATAGAGTTGCCACTCTTTATCATTAATAGGTGTACCATCAGGCGTCGAGCCCAGGCAAAGGGTTTGGTTATGGCCTTGGGGTGCAAGTCAAAGTGGGAGACTACTTTAGTTTACAGAGGGCGCAAGTGATTGGCCTTGGGGTGCAAGTCAAAGTGAGAGAAGGCGCTGCTTTATTTCACAGAGGCAGCAAGTGATTTACCTTGGGATGCCAGTTAAAGTGAGAGACAGAGGGGGCAAGTGACGATTTCCCAATTTTGGAAAAAAGCGACCAGGCAAACCAGTGGCAAGAAGGGTCACCTCCTTTGGGGTGCAATGTTTGTGGTGTGTGCCACCCAAATTGCCTTGAAGTTCGGAAAAAATCACACGACTTCTTAAATGACAAAGCAAAGCAACCCCGTTAAGGTGCAAGTAATTACGGTTGAGGTGCAAATCAAAGTTAGAGGAGGAGCTACTTTATTTCAAAGAGGGAGCAAGTGACATGCTTTCCAATTGTTTAATACCACAAGCTACTGTGATTTCAGATTTGCAGGAAATTTGCCCTCACAGCAGCAGTCCCCCATCATCTCTAAAACTATTTTGTGAACCCTTAGGCCCTGTTTGTTGACCTGCTAAGTCACTTGGGATGGGATAAGCAATCTGTGTGGGATAAGGTAGAGCATGTTTGTTTTGTGATTTAGGAACGGATTGATAAGGCGAAGGGATTGGGACTCTCCGGACTAGGGGGTATTATGAATACCTGGTATGACCAGGTATTGGTAATCCGATCGTTGTTCTGCTGTTAAGAGCAACCGAATTGGCCCTCCTCCGATTGTTGCTCATCGTTGTGCTCTTCACCATCGCCAACGTCCAGGTAAGAGAATCCATTTAAGATTTGGTTCGATTCTTCCAACTGTGAACCGTCTACAATCATCGATTGTTTTGTCATAGTTCCCCTCTTTGTCTGTCTTTGTCTCTATGTCTCTCTCTATCGAGAAGTGGAAATGCGGCAAAAAGAATCTGTACCCAATTGATTTTAGGATTTAGGTCTCTTTGGATTGTTATCATGCAAGGGTTTCAAGTTTTTTTTTTGAATTTGGGGATTTTGATTTTAGGATTTAGGATTTCTTGGACTGTTATATGCTCTATGGTTTATGTCGTTTTCCATTGCAGTGAAATGTTAAGCTTTTAAGTCACTTGTTTGGTTTGCTCAATACATTTTCTTACTAGGATAACTTTCCATTGCAGTCATTTTTTTGCTAGGATAATTTTCTTATTGAACATTTTGCTTGGGTAATTCTAATTATCTTCCTAGCATATCTTCAATCCATCACTTGCGCACTAGATGTTTGATAAAATGTCCTAATTAAACCCCATTATAGTCATCTATCATCTACTCACTATATGTTCGATAAAAAGCCTTGGTGAAACCCCATTTTCACTAATAAGTCAAATAGTATGTATTAATTAAACTTAACATTAGGTTAGTCTAATCATCTAAATCCTGGGCCGGTAGTACCCTAGTACTGTCTTTAGGGCCATTTGGTCTCTATTATTAAGTTCATATTAGCCAAGTATGAGTCCACAATGTTCTGTATAAGTTCATACAAGGTCTTAAAGTATCACATGTTAACGGACTTGGAAGCAGGTGAATCATCAAGTTGGTCAATTGGAAGTGCATGTATGTGTACGTATACATACTTATGTACATATACATCAAAGGTGGTCAGCTGTAGTTCATTACTATGTTTCTTTTTGAACTAAGTAGTTGATTATTTCTTTAGGGTATATTTGATGGATACATCTTAGTAAATCTGAAACTGGGTTTTGCCACTGGACATATGTTACGAGGACATATGTTAAGTAAAAGTATCTATTTTTTCATCTGCTAATGAATTTCCAACTAGAAAAACATGCCACTTGTTATATGGGGCATTCCTCTCTTCTTCATTAGTGAATGTATCTTACGGAGAATAGAAGTCATTTCCATAAAACTACATGCGTCGTTAGCGAATCAACTTTTAGGATTGCATTTTGCTCAAGCTGATAACACATCGACGCATGTATGTTATTTGTAGGATTTAAGGTAATTTTCTGACTCCTCATTTTCTTTTCCCTCCTTCCAGCTATAAAGTGTTCCTAAATCCAAGCACGTCTGATGTGGTATGTACAACCTCAGCACAAGCATTGGCAATGGGGGAAGTAGTGGTGTGTGCCAATCATCCATCAAATGACTTCTTCATGCAATTCCCAAATTGCCGAACGTATGAGGATGGGGAGGGCTTTGTTAAAGCTACACAGAAGGCATTGACTAAAGAGCCCACCCCTTTGACTGATTCCCAAAGGCATGAGTTTCATGGGAGGCTACCGCAGAAAGACTGACAAAGAGCTCTTCCTCGGTGTAACAAATGATCGTTAACTCGTGTAGCCCTTTTCAAATGGATTAGGTTCTTGTTGTAGATTGTGCTAATAAACTGGAAATTGTATATGCAACATGTTTGTACTATAGGTTGGGCCTGGCTGCTCATGTCATTTTCTTCCACTTGTATTTTCCTCTCAATTGTAAGGTTGGAACATGCCCTGTCCAATTTTTGATGGCTCGTGATTGACCGTTTTATGGATTTAGGCTTCGTACAAATATTGTTTAGGCTTCATACTGCTGTTGATTTTTAGGCTTCATATTGATGTTGCTGCTGTGTTTAGTTTCCCACTTGTGTTGTTTTCTAATCTGTTTTTACTCTTAAATTATGACTCTGTGAACTGTTCTTGCAGCTTGTGGTTTTCCGATCTGTTGCTGTTTGATTGAGTTATGAACTTGCAGCTCAAATTTTGGGGTAGTCATGACTTGTAGTTATGAACTTGTTGCTCAAGTTATGACATGTCATGAACCTGATGCCATTTACATGACTTGTTCATCTCTTACCGTATGTTAGATTATTTGGGGTAGTCAGTTCTCACCATTTCTGGTATATGGAGTGTGCAATTGCTGCATATGTCTACTGAACCTATGAACTATTTCTACAAATGCCCATTGGGCTGGTGCTGGTGCTGATTTCTACTGCTGCTGGTACTGAACGTGTGAACTATCTTACCATATGTTTGCAATGCTGCATTTATCAAGCTTTTTTTGTGATATGTCATGCTATTTTTTGCAAGGATTTTGTGTTGTTATTGCCTGCATTTATCAAGCTGTTTATTTGTTTCCAATGAGATAAATAGATAAACAAAATTAAAAAATTACTCATTTTTTGTTTTGTTGGCCATGAACTCCATTTTCTATTTCTTTTGGAATGACCAAGAAAAATAATTAAACAATCAAGGTGAGAGCAAATTTGAAAAACAAGTAATTTAATCTCATCCCCCCCTTTTACAAACAAACAACAACCATATTAATCCTATTCCAAGTACAAACAAACATACAACACTGGTTTTAATAATCTCTTGGTATTACGAATCCTATCCTAATCTCACCACCTTATGAATCCCAACCTACGAAGAAGTTTAACAAACGAGGCCTTAGAGAAATGCATTACATATTCCCGCAAGCGCTAATCTTTTCACAAACTAAATAAACCACTACATATTAAGAGGGGAGCTGGAGATATGAATGAGGGAGACATACCAAAACGCGTAGGATGCCGGCGCTGGCATCGGATGTGATTCTCGGATGGAAAGCTGCTATCACCTATGAAGAAACGCTGCGTCGGTTGTAGGGGAAAGAGCAACATGATCGACAAGGGAAGGGATAATTCGGGTTCCTATTTTGACAATTTGTGGTTCCACGTCTTTGTAATGTAATTCTAAGTCTTCATTCCATATATGTGTAATATTTGCCCCTTTTACCACTCTGGTAACTTTTCCAAATAAAAAAGATCAAAACTTTCAGTTCAAGAACGATGAGGTGATAATGTTATTCAGAAAATCCATCTACCTGATGTCCACTTGACCTTGACTGAGGGTCTACGTTTCTGTAATTTAACTTGTGAACGAGCGGGGCACACAGTGCATTTTCTCTCAACTGAGCATATTTCGTCACAATATTCAGTTTCCACATCTCCATGATAAATTCATGAGCGGCAGAGTACGCCGAAGTGACACGGTTTGCATAATTTGAATAACCATTTTAAGTGTATACAACTGAATGAAAACTACTGGCGGGTAATTTTGATATTAATATAAAAGTTGTTAAACATCCCAGCTAAAAATAGGAGGGCTACTTACCCGTTTCATTACCAGGTACTAATTCACAAAGGTCAGGTACTATTACCATATAAATGTCTCCTTTAATCATATAACTGCTAAACACAAACACAACATACAAGCTCCACAGAGTAACATAAATATTTTTTTTCACAGGTGAAGATGAATGCAATGAACCCAGTACCTGCAAAACCTCCTGGTCTGGTTCACGGTTAGATTGTCCAACAGACGTATCAGATTTCCAGCCTTCTATCTTTGGATGAATAGGTTCACCAACTTCTTTGGAAAACAAGCCACATAAACATAAATCATCAAATTCTCCAGGATACAGCTCATCTAACCAGCACAACCGATCAATTGGAACTTCTTCAGAACTAATAGAGAGCAACTCGACGACAAGAAGCCTCTGCTCATTCATACAATATCCAAAATAAGTAGATAGAATAAACAAATAGAATTGGTGATCAGGCTCATGTCCAACTGTTTTGACCTATAATAGAAATCTGAAAATAGAAAATTGATCCTCAGATTTACCTTCAAATTTAACTCCAATCTAAACATCTGAACAAGCTCATGTGCTAACTCCTCTGAAACAATTAGAAAAATAACTACAATAAGTGTTGCATAAAGTGAGAAGAATCTAGAAATTATGGAAAGAAAAGTTTCGAAGAGTGGCAACAGACTGGTTCCAAAAAATGTCTTGTAAGATACAATTTGAGAAAAGCTAGCAAGACAACATATGGTCTGCGTTGTTTCTTGTTCTCTCTCCCACTGGATATCGAATAAATATAGGACATGCCAGATGCCAACCTTTAGCACATTTTCACATTCTTGGGAACTGAATTTGTATTGCACATATTTATTCGACTATTCTTATTATTATAGACATGTCGATGAGTTTTTCATTATTCAAGAATCAAGAGTCAAAGTGCTTTCTTACATAACCACTCCAATTGGTATGTTACCTTTCAAGGCAACAATGCTACACGTTGTATTCAGAAATGAGCAACATACAGATTCGTAAATTTACTTGAAACCGCAATAAAACAACATGTACTTAAAAATGAACTCTGAACTGAAATAAGGGCCAATACGAGCTGGACCAAAAAGCAAAGATATAGTCGAGGTCAAACACCATGCCACCTCCTTCAACATCACATTACACATCAACATTCCATTTATCTGCTTGGAAATCTAATCCTTGGCATTGGTAGAAACATCCTGAATTCTTTTCATGGTAAAATAATAGTCGGGTAATTGATGAATAAAAACTCAATAAGCAGTTGCAACACCAAAAAATGGAAGACACTAACATACCAAAAGAAGAGATTGACCAAAATGCATACACTGGGATCCCCCCACCATCACCATTGTCATTCTTGTCCTCTGAAGAGCTAGAAAATAGTACAATCGGACTACCACATCCCTTAAGGTAATGCCTCATAGATCTACTAGTGTTGACCATATGCACTGTGACAGCCACCTGTAGAAAGAAATTGAAAACCAAAAGTGTATTATTTTTATGTACCACTTCAGTGGGAGTAGATGGACTAGAACATTACAAAACCATTCATTTGCCAATGAATAACAAAATATTGGTATCACCCAAAAGTGAAAACTCTATTTCCATTTCAAAGATTATTGTAGTCTTAAGAGGACAATTTTACTGCAGTGATCCAACACAAAGAATCCTCCCCACCCCCAAAGCCCGCATATCATACAATTTGTCAAAAAGGGCCAAACTCGTTCATCTCCCAATCATACGTAACTAATTAATAAGTTTGATGGACGGAAAAAAAGAGTTACATAAATGTCCGCTTCCAATTAATAAGCTTCATGCAAGTAAACATCAGATGCATGCGTGAGTCACGCGACAACCAGCCAGGCAGATCCGAATGCGGGTTAGTAAAAATCCCTAAGAAGTGTGGATACAAACATGGGACAGACACGTCATTTATCCACAAATTGGATACAGCCAAATAGAATACTAAAATTCTAAATTTGTAGGTGTATCTCATGAATTCACATCACAATCAAGAACATTATTTCTATCAAACTAAGATAAAAATAACTAATATTATTACCATTATAGAGATATTAATAAAGAGTAGTCACTGTAGAAGTACATATGAAAAAAGCATAAATGTGGGTCAAGCCATTGAAATTTTGACTCTGTGTATTATATCAACCCTAATGTGTCCCGCTAGAAAAAAAATTAAATACAAAAAGTGGTTATGTACTTGACACGTGTTTGACAAGGTTGGGTAAGGTGAGTACACATGGCTATGGTTTCAGTTATAATGATACAAAAGTTTGCGGTGAAACCCGATGTGGAAGAGTTGCTCAGTGGAATATCTCACGTAGACATATCCCCATAGCTTTCTTGTTGGTTCACTGCATAATTTCGGGATACGTCAAGAGTCAGAAATTAAAATGATGGCTTCTGTGTTGCAATTACAACTGGACGATATAGAAGATTACAAAGTTGTTTCCATGAATGTGCCCAACTTTTGCAATCTAAGATCTGTTTGCCTTTATAATGAGGTACACCAATTTGATTTACATACCATATCTTTGTAAGACGATAAAAGGTTTCTCCGGTGAAGCTCCTGAAAGAAATATTATAAGTTAGTGCAACCACATATATGAGTTTGTAATTAAAGGAAAAATACATCTTATCTTTACTCTTACTTAGCAATATGTCAATCTTCAAGAAGGGCAGAGATGAAACTGTTTTGGCAGCATAAGAAGCCGCCACAATTATTCACTAAGTTACATTGTCTTCGAATCGAAGAATCATGGATGCAACGAAAACATAGAATCAGTCAAGAGTAGAGACTTGACACATAAAGAACAGATATTTTGGAAGTAATCAGAATAAGCAATCACACAGTTTAGAGACGGGGCACCTAGAAATGATGGGCCAAAACAATATGGAGTGACTAAACTTGTCATTTCCACTCATTTCAAATCATTCTGCTCAAAATAGAATAACTTGCATGTTTGCTTCAATGGTACTCAAGACTGTTTATATTCCTTGAGTTGGGAAACAAAGAATAATGATTTCATGTAACACAGTACACTCCACATTTTAGCATTTGTCGAGTAGCCAATATACACCTCCTCCAACTCCGATCTGTCCACAACACCTTTATTTTACTATCCATATATGATACAAAATTTCACTTTGCACCTAATCAAATATGATCTTGAAAACCATAACTATTCCTAACTTGGTAAATTTGTTTTTGAATTTAACTGAGTGGGTTAAACATCCTCAATTCCATCTATCTGCTAAGTGTTACAACATAGTAGCACACTAATTCCAAACTTCGGATCGACTCCTCAAGGACCCCAACCATATCTGATAGTGCCAACTTTCCCAGTGTGTGCACAATGTAATTCAAGCACTATCAGAATTCCAGATAAAAGTAACAGAAAAATATTAACACGATCAGTTCTCACTTCTCATTAAATGGAACCCCTTCAAACCCACTCATATAGATGTACGCATCAAAATGATGTAGCATCTCAAAAATACCCAACCTGCTGCTTATACAATTTCCAGCAAGCTTTCTTCCTGATATCAGGCATGTCGCTCAGGACACCCAAGTCCATGGCATTCATGTACCTGTACAAAAGCAAACGAAGCTAAACCATCGTTGAGCTCCAAAATGTTACACAAGTCACTGTATCTACCACTGTGCATAACATACAATATACACATAAGAGTTTGTGTGACGTATCTTATGAAGACATAGAGAGTAGTTTTTGAGAAATTGCCTTTGAGAAAGATAGGAGTTAACAATAGAAGTGGCATGAGACCGGGCAGATGAAGAAGAAGAGGACCATTGTTGCCTGTAAGAAGCCAATTTGGACCACTGGTTCCTTAGGTTTCGCTGTGCGGCTGGTCTCCAAAGTCGGGTCATAGAAGGTGGTAGAGGCTTCAATACAGAAGACTCTGTGCCATTTTGATACTTGGACTCCACTGATTCCGCGGAAGGAGGAGGTGATAAAGGCCGCGAAGGGGTGTTTGAAGCCATGTTTTCTCTTGTAGGCCGTGAAGGAGCAAAAAGATGTAATTGTCCCCAACTTCTAAACAAGTTTTATGTTTACATTTAAACATTCATCTGCCAGTGTTCTAGAAATCTAGAAACTTCCTTTGAAGATCTGATACTCCCTCATCAACTGCTTTCGAAACAATCCCGAGTCCATGTTACATAGCACTGCAGATCAACTTTTTATCATTTCCCATTTCAACACACTTCTGAGCAACTAAACAAGGAAATCAAATATACAGAAGATCACAAATGCAGCAAAGCGCAAATGACCAGTAAATTGTGAGATTGAGGAGCATTCAATACCAATGATAATAAAATAAGAACCAAAACGCATATTTTAGTTTTGCTTTCCAGTTCATAACGGCTTTACCAAAACTCCAAATAATCCTAATAAAACAAACCAAACTAACAGGGCGGGTCCTGAGTGAAATATGAGAAAGCCACCACTTCAGGCCCCCAAAAAAATGCTAACAAGAACGCCCCCACTAAGTTTATGGTACTTCTGCATATGCCATAAATTGATTCACTCCTGGAGTGGGGATCGGACATCCAAATACTCCTGGGCGTGTTTGTTTACTAGACACATATCATGTTAAGCCTCTAAATTATCCACAAAAAAAACAGCAAACAGAGAGAGAGAGAGAGAAGACGAGCAAAAAAACAGCAAACATACCTTGTTTGATTTAAGATTATAGGCTGGTACTGATTCTAGCTTTAAACCCAAAAGTCTATACCCTATTGGATAATTTGACAGAAAATCCAGATTGAGAAACCATAAATTCAACGTGCCTCTTGCCGGATTTTTGACGGATGACAGCACACAGCGCTGAGGCTGAGAGAGAGAGAGAGACCGGAAAAATTTCAAGAGTGCTTCATTTTAACACATCACTTTTACACATCACTTAAAACTACGTCGTTTTATGTTAAGAAAGATCCAAATATGTTTTCAGCGATATGGGTCAAAAACAAATATGGTTTTTTTTCAACACAAAACTACATAGTTTTAAGTGATGTGTGAAAACGGTGTGCAAAAGTGGTGTGTCTTTAGCATTTTAGGAAAAATTTAGCAAAATGCTACACACACAACAAGTTGCACAACAGGTTGCACAACAATGACTAAAACGACGTCGTTCCAATTAAAATAAAATAAAAAACAAAATCCCACAATACTGCTTTTCTTCTTTCCCCCATTTCTGGTTCAACCCCAAAAAAAGTTAGGTCGCGACTTCATCTTCCCCACCCCCCACCAGTTGAAAATACAGAGAGAGAGAGAGAGAGAGAGCCACAGATTGGCGATCACTGTTCGGCCACCACCACGAAATCCACCGCGACCACCTCCAATGTCGCTGCGGATTCACCCTCCAACGTTTCTGGTTCAAAACGAATAATCGAATAACAATTACCATATACAATACAAATCAGGACCCATATATTTAGGCAATCAGCTGTATACATATATTTATTCAATCAGCTGTATAGAGCCCAAATACAGAATTCAGTGAAGGGTGAAGACCCATATACATTTACCATATACTGATAGTCAGTGGCCTTCTCCTGAGGACTCCCGCAACCAGCCAATTTGCGGACTTGTTTTCTGATCCGTTGGATCTCCTCCAAAAAAATCCAACGGCAGATGTTAAAATAGTGTAAATGCGCGGGTTAAGTGAAAGAGGGTTCGGGTTCGGGTCAAATATACTCTAAAACGCGGGCGGGTTTAACTCAGTTCTCCGCCTCTCTCTCTCTTTCTTCCTCTCACTTCTCCGCCTCTCTCTCTCTCCCCGACTCCGAAGTCGTGCCACCTCCGGCGTCACCACGCCGCGACGCCGCTTCTGGTCGTCGCCGTCGCCAGTCAGCGCCCCTATTTCTCTCTCGCCGTCGCCTGTCACCGCTTCTGGTTCGGTATGTACCGAACCCTATTTCTAGATCTGGAAACGAATTTTTGATGTATGGACTGAAATTAGGGCTTTAAATACGCATACATATATACGGTTTTGTGATGTAGGTTGTAGTTGTTATACCTGGGTTTTGGGTTTTGGACTGAAATTTGTCGATTCTTCTCGTAATTTTGTGCTGGTTTGGTCTGAAATTAGGGCTCTTGTCATACACATACATATATATGGTTCTGCTCGTAATTTTTTGACTTTGAAGATGCGGCATATGACTTTGAAGACAAGCTTAGATGGCCCAAATGCTGAGAGTTTGGCGGCAGCTCTTCTGAGGTTTGAAAAGTTCATAGAATCACTTGAGAGAGTCTCGATGAGGAGAATGTTGACAAATTCTATCATTTTTTTTTTTCCAGAATCATGGAGGATAGAAAAGGCCAAGAAAATTTTCAACTGATTGTCATTACTCACGATGAGCGATTCATGGATGAAAATTTTACTTTGAAATTTTTTTGCTGGTTTATATTCTCTATCCATGGAATCTAATTATTTCTCGCTATTGTTTTAGGCAATAAGGTTGAGAAGCTCTGCGATCTATGCAACATAACTGTAAACAAGAATGCTGTGTTCGGTGACAGTAGTGCCTTGGCACCTGGTGGTGTACGAATTGGTAAGAACTGTTTCATATGGATTGATGAATTCTTTGTTGACATTAAGTTGAAGTAAGGTGTATAATGAGTGACCTGACACTTGGCATATGGAATTGAACCCCCGCGTGAGATACTTGACACTTAATGAGCGTGCAGGATATGTGTCTGATACTTCCATCAGACACTCCTGGTATGATATGTGTTTCACCATGTCTTATATGCATATATTGGTCCAAATTGTCATAGAATGAGTAAAATCATAAATGCCTTTTTGACACTGTTATATTCGTAAAATGCCTTTTTGACACTGTTATATTCGTAAAATGCCTTTTTGACACTGTTATATTCCTTTAATCCACTATTCTTTCCACAAAATAGATAAGAACATAAAACCATGACCTTTGTTTATGGGGATCCCTTGTTTATGTGTACCCTTGAATTGGAGGTTTAATGGGTCTACCTCTATGCATGCACCAGTGCCCAACATAGGATAGCTAGAACCGGCTTGCTTGTAGTTTCAGCTTTACTAGGGGCCCTCCTTTTTTTCCCTTGTAAATGTAAAGGAGGAGCATTTCTGTTTTTAGGTGCTCCGGCGATGACTTCAAGAGGGTTGGTCGAGAAAGACTTTGAGCAGATTGCAGAATTCCTCCACCGCGCGGTGACAGTCACTTTGAAGATTCAGAAGGAACATGGAAAGCTCTATAGTTTTTCATTTGTTTTGTTTCTGGTGATTGAATCACGATGTTTTCTTGTCAAGCGTTATCTTCATTCGGTGAAAATTAGTGTTCATCGATTATGTTTGGTTTTTCTAGTAGTTGGAGGGTAGTTGGTAAACCTATATGAAAGTTTCATGGAAAACATCCAATGTGCTACTACTTGGATTGCTTCATTCCAAGCGCTAATGAAATAATGAGTTGTAATTTCTTCTGATTCTTTGGCTATGTTTGACCTCTCTTTTATCTATATAATAAACAAGTCTAACAAGTCTAAGAACACAAATCATTGGTGCACATCTGGACACATATGTATCCTAGAATCCTCCATAATTATGTGAGTCCACGTGTATTTGACAGCTCCGAATACATTTGTATCCGCATGTGCACCAATGGTTTGTGTTATATATATAAGTTAAATGGCTAGTAAGATATATACATTCAGCATAGCTAGTAAGATTGTTACAATATACAAGTTAAATGGCTCAGATACTTGATACATTCCAGGCATGTTTAATCAACAGTCTAGCCATACATACAGAGCTGGAACCCAAATTACAAAGAAAATGTTCCAAAAAGCCAAATTACGAAACAGGAAAAAAAAAAAACACTTTCAGTAGTTATTTTCAGGATACAAGAAGATGCCAATGTGAACAGCTTCTGGGACTGGGTGCTGCTCTCAGCAATCAACAACCTCCATGTACAAAAAATCGTGCAACGGACTTCACTCGAATATTTCCTGGGCTTCTATTATACTGTGCTGACTGGAAAATCGAACTAGAATTAGCATCTAAGAGCAAAAACACTACCTCTGTCCCATTTTGTTTGACCATTTTCAGCATTCATGCACAACTGGATCATCAAATAATACAATTTCATCGAAAATTTCTTGATGTTTTCTCAATCAGTTCTTGCAGAATAAGTTCTCAAATCCATTTTGAAATAAAAATAGAAAAAAACAGATGATTTATTGAGATGCACGGAATAGTGCCATAAGACTGTGAACGGAGAGAGTACTAAATTGAAACTCAAAATAAACTGGTACGAGAAAGCAAGCTAAAAAATCATATGTTTACTGGTCATCTTTCGTGACTCGATAATATTTTTCTGCATGCTGCCGTTGACCAATAAGTTGAGCGAATCGCTCATCGTGAGTAATGACAATCAGTTGAAAATTTTCTTGGCCTTTTCTATCCTCCATGATTCTGGAAAAAAAAAAAAAGGATAGAATTTGTCAACATTCTCCTCATCGAGACACTCTCAAGTGATTCTATGAACTTTTCAAACCTCAGAAGAGCTGCCGCCAAACTCTCAGCATTTGGGCCATCTAAGCTTGTCTTCAAAGTCATATGCCGCATCTTCAAAGTCAAAAAATTACGAGCAGAACCATATATATGTATGCGTATGACAAGAGCCCTAATTTCAGACCAAACCAGCAAAAAAATTACGAGAAGAATCGACAAATTTCAGTCCAAAACCCAAAACCCAGGTATAGCAACTACGACCTACATCACAAAACCGTATATATGTATGCGTATTTAAAGCCCTAATTTCAGTCCATACATCAAAAATTCGTTTCCAGATCTAGAAATAGGGTTCGGTACATACCGAACCAGAAGCGGTGACAGGCGACGGCGAGAGAGAAATAGGGGCGCTGACTGGCGACGGCGACGACCAGAAGCGGCGTCGCGGCGTGGTGACGCCGGAGGTGGCACGACTTCGGAGTCGGGGAGAGAGAGAGAGAGGCGGAGAAGTGAGAGGAAGAAAGAGAGAGAGAGGCGGAGAACTGAGTTAAACCCGCCCGCGTTTTAGAGTATATTTGACCCGAACCCGAACCCTCTTTCACTTAACCCGCGCATTTACACTATTTTAACATCTGCCGTTGGATTTTTTTGGAGGAGATCCAACGGATCAGAAAACAAGTCCGCAAATTGGCTGGTTGCGGGAGTTCTCAGGAGAAGGCCACTGTACATATAGTTAATTGGACCCAGTAAATACCCAATTCGAAACCGACAATCGCAAAGCAATTTCACCCATAAATCAGGAGGTGAAATTAAAGCCGGAACCGAGTATACCAAATACCATATACACATCTCATTACAGCAACTTCACATAAGCTCAAACTCAACCAACTATTTCAAATCATACCAAATTGAAACCAAATCACAAATTGAAAAAACAAATCAGAACAACCCACAAATCAGGAGGTGAAATCGCGACAGAGAGGAAACGAGAGAGAGCCTACTTGTGGGTTTGGTGGTGGTCGCCGACCCCTCTCTCTCCTGTGGTGGTCGCCGATCTCTCACTCTATTTTGGACTGTGTGTGTGTGTTGGGGGGGGGGGGGGGGTTGGGGGAAGACGAAAGAGAGAGAGAAGCGTGAGAGAGAGAGACCAGAGTAAAATCACTGTAGGGAAGAAAATTTTAATTTTGTTTTTACAGTCCAAAACGACGTCGTTTTGGACTGTGTTGTGTTTGGTGTCGTACGTGTAGCAAAGTTGAAAAATTTAAGCCAGGCAGAAGAACCAATTTTCACCTTCCAACAAAAGTATTTTTCCCGAAATTGAACGAAAGTTAAGTGTTATTATTATAAATTATAATATTTGTAATCACAATTACAATCTTTAAAAAATTTTGTATTGTTTGGTTGTTAGGAAATTTTTCTACAATAATTTTATCTCTCTATAAAAGAAAAGAGAGACACTTTGAAAACGTCAAAAAATTTTACCTCCGAGATATTTTCTAAAAAACTTATATCAAACAATATCTTAAAATTTTTTTTTCCAAAAATTATTTTAGAAACATTCAGCCGAACACACCTATAAATGTTAATAAATTACTTGTTCTGTCTTTTCCAACAACCTTGATTTTCTCCAACAGTTGCTTAATTACAAAAATCATTAACGAAAAATAATAAATATATTATTTTCAAATAAAAATAACTTAGTTAAATTAAGAAAAAATAACAAAATCTAGAAACACAAACTTTTGGTACATATCCAAATACAAATATGTCCAAATACAGATGTTAGGGATATGTATTTAGAATCGGTAGATACAAATGAAATCTTCAATCATTTAAAAATTACATTTATATCTAACAATTCCGGATATATTTGTATACGTATCCCTAACATCTTTGTAAGAGACTTTCTGTAATGCACATAAAATTTACATAATTATGAAAATGTTTCATCGTGTATCTAACTAGTGTATTACCCGTGCCTACGGCACTACTAACGAAATTAAAGTTACGAATTAGATAGAACTGAAATTCAACTATTACTCAAATAAATAAATATTACTTTAATTAAAGATAATAGGATGCAAATATAACAAAATAAAAAGTGTTCCACATGACTTGAAGTCTATAAATGGAATAATCTTAAAAGGCGTTATTTTGACGTATATCGAATTCGAGTCATGACTTGGCCAAAATTAAATTAATTGGCAAGCAATCAAATGACAGTCGATAACATAATATTTATGATTCAAATGGATTTTTTAATTCCCTTTTTTTGGTTTCTCTGTCATGGAATTTAGATTTTCTCAATTGCTTTCTATTGCTTGGACACTCTAAGTGAAATTATGTTGATTCAAATTAAAAATTATTCATTTGGATTTATGGCAAGGCAACTATAATTAATAAGATCAGCATCAATATATAACTATATTGAGTATTCACTTAGATTTTTGGGAAGTCCATAATCCTTTGTCCTTAATTAGATGTTCGTTTGTGGTACCATCCATTTTGACACTTGACTAAATGTTATGCAAATGTTTGGCAAGCTTGTCGTAGGTCGGCTCTAAAGCTTGGCAATGCGTACACCATGGTGCATATATCTCAAAAAGATTTATCCAAATGGATTTATTGTTGAGACAAAACTAATAATTTATAAAAAATTATAAATTTTTTTATAAATAAAACAAAAAATAATCTAATAATTATCATAGTTGAAATAGTACTTATTACCTGAAATTATCATTCCTTGAACACCCGATAACTTTTGAAAATTCAAAATTCCAAGTAAGGCCAAAATAATTTGTCACAAGTCTGCTACATCTTCATTGTCCATCTCCACCTAGGAACAACCTTGTTTGAACAACAGTCGTTTTTAATAGAATTTCACACCTTCTCTGATAAAAGTGGTTTAGCAAAACGGAGGGTCAAAATGGCTAGTTTCTCATCCTCCCTCAGCCCCTCCTTACCATGACCAAAGTGAACTATTTAGCATGGGATCCTCACTCTCAGGACCCAGGATTTGTATGGTAAAATTTGACATCGCCCTCTAGTTTAGAAGCATCAGCGTGCTCCTCACTTCCGGGACCCACCAAAGATAGGACAAAAGTGAAGAAAAAGACACACATTTGCACCACATCAACCATTAAACAAATGTACAACAGCACCCATAGATTCCAAAAACTACCCATACAAAGCTTTTAAAACAGAAAAAGAGTAAAATCTGAGTGTCGATTAATTAGTCGGAGTAGATGCGGATGCCAATGGCGATGAGGCAGAAGTAGATGATTGGGTGAACCAGAATGGACTTCGTACTCCTCTGTTGTGTCCACCTTTAAGCTCCATCGCCGATTTTCATACGATGACTTCACTGAAGTACCTTCCCACTCCCAGAACATGCCCCGACCACCACCAGCCCTCTCCCACAACAACACCACAAAAAAAAAGGAAAACCACTCACACCCCAACGGGAAAAAATACAGCTAAACAAAGTAGGAAAACAAACAAATAAAAATATCAAAAAATTAAAGAAAAGAAGAAGAAGAAATGAACTTGATACAGCCAAAATTTTATCTCCACTCTTGTATTGGATTTCTGCAATATAGAGGTTCAATCCGAGGCTGCAGCTCCCCTCTTACTTAGACATGGCCGGGATCCAAAACAAAGGTAAGGATTGACTCACTGACCTTTGGAGTTGCCAAAAAATCACTCATTCCCAGCAAAATCCTATAAAATGAAGGAGAATAGGAAGAAGCACCCAGCAATAAATTTGTTTATAGCGAAAAGGAACGAAAAAAGGTGCTTTGAATGAGTAGTATATTTATATCTTTTCAGTTTCATAGCATTTATCTCACCACAGCAAAATCATCCAAGGGAATTTTCCCCGAAGTTTCCAGTGCAATTGATTGCTAAGATGAGACACATGCCACAATCTTACCAATATATGTGGTATAGAAAACTCACTCATGCATCTTATTAAGTCTTACTTTGGCTTTTTCTTCATTCTCCAGTATTGAAGTGTAAGGTATTGAGCTGCAAAAAATCCACGTGTTTATATTATTACCAACAACAAATACAAAATGTGTCCCAAAAAAAAAAAAAAAGAACAACAATTATGCAGAAGAAGAGTGCCAAATTAAAAATTTAAAACAGTATTTACATTCAACTATGAATCCGGCATTGGTCATGATAGAAAGACCAGATTAAACAGATTAAAACAGTATTTAACATGTGCATCCCATTTGCTTCTTCAGGGAGAGAGGGAGAGGGAGAGGGAGAGGGAGGGAGAGAGAGAGAGAGCTTTTCCGTGTAGGTAGTGACACGGAATGGTTTCAAATTTTTGAAATAGCGGATATTAAGAGAGAGAGAGAGAGAGAGAGAGAGAGAGAGAGGTGTGCATCAAGAAACTTGTGTTATGTTATATTCCCCAGGTACAAAACCCAAAGGCACGGCTCTACAGTTTCCCATAAGTCTTGGTTAAATTTCTCGGATAAACAACAGCTCTTGGATCGAATTAATCTTGACCGTTGTTGTGAAAATATCTTTTAATAAGAGTCGTTGGATCAAATCAATTGTGACTGTTGGATAAAAAATATGTGGGGTCCACACTGTTCTCCCTTGTAATATAGATTATTCTGATCATGTATGTCTGTGTACGGTATTTCTAAACTTTGTTCAGCAGGAGCCAAAATTGCGGATTTTTGGCGAAGCACCCTATACTTTATTGGCAGTCTCCCATCCGAGACAGGGGTAAGTGCCATAAGCCCATCGCGGTCTTCAAGTATTCTCACTGTCTGTGTGTGTGAGAGAGAGATCTGAGATGTCGTCGCACAACAATTCGTCGTCATCGGCAGCGAACGATCCGCGTCAGCCGTCAGCTGCGAAGCCATTCGTAGCACCTCTGGTATCTCCGCAAGATCTTCCCGTTGACTACTCTGGTTTCGTCGCCGTCGTCTGCGCCGTTGCTGGCGTCATGTTCAGGGTCCGTCCTCTTTGTTCGCCCTCCACCCCAATGTTCATGTATTTAACTCTATTCACATGTAATTACATCTATGTCGATCCAGTTTTGAGATTCTTTTTTTTTGGGTAAGTTATTTTTGTTGAAAAAAATGTAATGCTGGGAAATGTTGATTCGAACGATTCCAGACACATGCTATCCAGAACATATATCTGTTCCTGGACTTTTTCAAAAAAAAAAAGGGCATAGCTTTTTACCCAACTACAACACAAGATCAAACAAACAAACAAGAGATGCAACCCAGACCTTTCAGAACAAAAGCAGTCGAATTAGGGACAAGCCCCTCTCGCATATTCATGTCTGATGTCCCCTCTATGTTGTTCAGAACGACAGAATAATCAGCACCTTTCTGCTAAAAAACTGAGATATTCCCCCAAACAAGGTACATAGTAGCTGCTAGGGATACCTTCCCAATGGGATTAGCTCCCGTCCTTTTACACCACTGGAGAGCCCATTCCGCGTAATGTCCCAGCTCCATAGGATTCCTATATATTATTCTTGGATAGGATGGATTGCCAAATCTGGGCTGAGATGGGACACTCAAGAAATAAATGCTCATGAGTGTCCCTTTTTCCAACACAATGCACATGATTTTGGTCATTTGTAGTCCCCCATTTAGCAAGCCTGTTCTCTGTAGCTAATTTCCCATGAAGGCCGACCATTGAATCATAGCCCATCTAGGGGTATGGAGCTTAAACCGGATTAGGTTGTGCCATCCAACGCCTTCCAGCAGTTCTCATGGTCTGCATGCTGAAGACTACTCCCCATTCTTTGTAAGAGTCCACTTAACTCAATCCTGCCTCTTTTCATTAGAGAATTCGAGAGTCTGGAGTTTGATTTATTCTCTTGGGTAACCACATTCCTGCTCCTAGGCCAAGACAACCTACTATGTTCAATAAAGGATCTCACCTTTTCTGCCAGAGCTCTACTCATATTAAACACCACTCTATCCCCGTATTGTTGATATGATGGCCCAAACAGTATGATAGTTGATTGTGCACCATACATGTATGTCTATGTTTGTCGTTCTCTAACTGGATTTTGAGGTCTAGACCTTAGTTATATTGATCCTCGTCAAATTACTCACGCTTGATACCTATAATAAGCATAGCAGGTGAAATCTTCAATTATATTTTTTCTGTTGAGGGTTCAACTACGAAGCAATGTGATTAAATTAATGGAGAGGCGAGAATTGTACAATCATCTAGGAACACTCGGAGTTTGGCTCCTGCCTTCCCCCCTTCTCACCTTTTAGATTATGCGAGAGTAGGCTTTTCATGGCACAAAGAATAATTAAGAATGACGCGTGTAAACAAGAGCAAGGACGAGGGAATTTTGGCAATGGAAGGTTCCAGTTACCCTGATAATCTCCTTCTCAGGACTTGCTCTTTGTGGTGTTGATAATGATCTGTGTTTTGCTGGAAGTTAAAAGATGTAGAAACGGGTTTAATTGGGGTCCAAGTAGTGGACGACTCGGCAATTTTTATTTATTTTTTTGTTTTGTTTTGGTGGGGGGGGGGGGGGGGGGGTAGGGTTTGTAAAAGCTTGTTTAGTGTACAAGGAAAATATTACAACCATGTGAAGCAACCAACAAAATTTTTCTGTATGTCACTTGGATCATGTGAGAATATCCCACCCTAACCGCCTAGTTGAGATGAAATCCCCTTGGAAATCCTTAGGGACACGACTACTTCAACCTTGACACCTAGATGGTCGCTCGCTCTTAACCATTTAGTCATGTGATGCCCAACGACCTGTGAAGGATAATTGTGTGACCTTTCTTAGTCTCCCTAATACTGCGAACCAAATAGAGGTTACATGTAAAAGGAGGTCCAATGAGTCACGAGTCCCACTTTTCTCATTACGAGATCTTGTTCCGACATTTCTGAGCTCTTTTTGGTACTAAATGATCTGCTTTGATTTTTGTCTCGTCTCGTGAGTATTATAAATGATGACTTTGTCTTGGGTTGTTTGACTCTTCCCTTGTACTTTATCTACTATTTCGTCTATGGGTCTTATCTTTGTTCTTCATGACGTCTTCCCCGAGTGTAGTAAATCATGACCCTTTTCAGACTCCTGGTCTTTTGTTCTGTGTGATGTCGTTTGTCCACATGTCTCAATCTTATTTGGCTAAGTTCCCGTAATTTACTCATCCACGTGCTGATGAACTTGTCCACATCCCTAATCACTGAAACCTGATTGTGCTAACATAAGCCACACTCTTGCTATTGTAGAGCCTTTGCATTTTTCCTATGGATCTAGGACTTGCATGTCTTTCTCCTTATGATTGCATTCACTATCTGTGTGCAGTACAAGCTTGGCTCGTGGCTTGCTCTAATATTCTGTGCCCAATCACTTGCCAATATGAAGAACATGGAAAATGATCTTAAGCAAATCTCAATGGCCATGATGTAAGTAGCTGTTATTCATCTATAAACTGTATGGGTATTGGCCTTGCTTGTCTGCATCTTGTGGCGGTATGACATGTTCTAAATTTGTTTCTCTCTCTTGTTTAGATAATTTGATTGACGAAAGCATGTTATAAAGTTGATAATGCTGTATCTGCTTTTGCACAAGTCTAATGAGAATTGCATAATTTAGTTCCCATGGTTAATGATAAGATTGCTAAGCGTTGCATAAGGAACAAGAAACCTGTGAATTATTGTTCATGTCCTTTTGTTACTTATGGGGTAATTTGAAATTATAAAGAAAGAAAATTTTACTTCCCATGGGATATCATTTTGCATGGTCAGTTTGGAAGAGGAAATCATCGCAATACAGAACAGATGTCCCAAAACTAAGGAATTTATATTAGCAGGCTTAAATTGTTTTTATTATACTATTAGGTGTGCAGGAGACAAACAATGCTTGATATCCTCCTCCGATTAGGATGTCACACATTTCTCACCAACTAATGATATCTGTATGTAATCATCACCCTTTTTCTACATACAAAAAAGAAAAAAATATTCATTTCCCTAAAAAAGTCAGCAACAAGACGTCTCTATCTGACTAATATCACAACAATAGCCCTTAAATTTCAGTGCCCATCCAAATACGAGGAATAATGGCGCGAAGTCTGGTGTGACGAAGATCAAAACCTTGTAGGTATCACCAACACTGCTACGAGAAGAAATATGCAGAAACAAATTAACTTGGATATGACTTATTCCTTAGAATTAATTTCTTTAGGCTAATACTGAACGTAGATATGGCTATAGGCAGTACAAATTATTACATGATAACGTTTTTCTGTTCTCATAGCTGGGTTTCATTGATAGATTTCCCAAGTGATTTGTCAAGGAAAGAGTATTGATAGGACAACCAAAGAGCAAATTAGGGAAAATCAGATACATTCTCATCTAATATAACACATTTTGTGTATATGCAGAGTACATGTATATATATTTTTCGGCTGACTGTCGAATAAAAAGAATAGGGTTTGGCTTGGCTGGGTTACCACTATATAACTTGTTGGGTCATTTAAGCCTGACCGAAGTATGACTCCTTTACAAATGGGTAAAATGGGTTTTGATTCATTCTGAACCATTTAATAAACGGATTGAGTTTGTCTCATGGTTAGTGGGTGGGTTTGGGTTCAAATTGCGCCACCCCTAGCGACAAGAAATTGCTGTTATTCAAGAAGGGCTTTGGAAAGGAAATATGATTTTTTGGGATGCATTTGCTGGATGGATTTATCCCATGGTAGGTAGGTAGTCGGGGAAGGTTGTAGCTTGTTTCGTGTTGTCTCCATAGACCCCTAAGTGAGATGTTTCTGGACTTGTTTCGTTTGGTGTTTGGGAAAATATGATTTTGTGGATGATTATTTGTTCGTGGTTGATGGTGGTGTGAGCGGAATCCTCATTTTCGAAGAGCTTTGGAGGATTGGTTTGCTAAATCCTCGGTTTGGAGAGCTTTGAAGGATTGGGGGAAGTCAGTCCATTGGTTTTTTCCCCTTGTTTTTTATGTCTTAGGGTACGAAGGAGTGACCAAGATGTAATGTCATGAATTGGTTTACGCTATGCAACGCTAAGGTGTTTTCCATGCTCTTATTGTATGTGTGTTGTTGTGGGCATGTTTTCAAAGGCTATGTTGAGGCTCACCTCGAGGCCCGCATTTAGACTAGTGCTATTGGAAAACACTTCGTGGCCTTTGAACTTTGTGTCTTACCCTCCAAAGCCTACACCTGCTCTATGGGGAGTTTGCACAAGGTGCACTTTTGCCCATTTTTACGCATGACAGTACGCTTTTCAAGAAGACATGGCCTTTAATTCTTCACACTGTCACCCTCTCAACCTATCATTCTTTGCTTGAAGTCAAAGAGTAGCTATTTGGATACTTTTTTTCATAAAAATGCTGTACTCTTATATTAACAGATATTTCTAGGTCTAGAAAAGCTTTATGAGTTTAACTTGGTAGTCTTATCACTCTCACTTTGTTGTAATTTTTAATAATTTGTCTTTGTTAAACCTAAAATTAAAGAAGTAAATGCTTATGCCTCAATGCCTCGAGGGCTACTTTCCCCTCATGAGGAATAAAGCACCTCAAATTACGCAGTTGCTCTTAAAAAAATTGGTCGTGGGGTCCCCTTTCTTACTAGGAGAGGTGATTGGCGATGAAAGGTCCCACATATGTTTTTCTTTTGTTCTGGAGCAACTGTTATAGTCTACCCTCCCCAGAATTCTGTTCTGCAACCACTGGTTCTTGTATTCTCTGGTTACCTAATGATGATTTTTCTGTCTCCAGTACACCATAATTATGTTTTTCAGTTTGCTCTTTTTAAAAACTTCTCCCTTGTCTTCAGTTGCCTATTTGGTTATTGCATCTTTGGCCTTTTCTGTTGAATTGAATTATAAGCTGCTAAATGCTTCTTGCACCATTCAAAATAAAAAAACAGCTGGGAGGATAAAGCGGAATGAACTCGGTGTTTTTTGCTATTTGTTGCCTGAATGGTATGTTTTGATCCCAATGGATCTGTGTGGGCTGGGGCTAGTGGTTGATACAGGGGAGCATGCAGCCCCCCAAAACTTTGTTAAATTAATGTTCACGTGGCTCTAAATATTTTTGGTACTTGCGTAAGAGTACCATTTGCCCCATCCAAATAGTACCTGAACCCCTTCAAAATCCTACAAATGCGGCCCCACTTGCCTGGATTGATGAATATGTATAGCATCGAAGGGGGGTTAACTTCACCAGTTGATGGTAACAAACAATTCTGGTGCTTTGCCTGTTTCATATCCATGTCTTAGACCCGCATTTCTAATGAGAAGGAAACCTGAAACAGAAGAATAGCTTCTTTGACGTCGAGTTTTGTTTCTCATACCGTCCATGTTATAGTAGAGGGAACACTTAAGTTTTGTGACATGTCGGTTTAGTAGAAGATTCTGGTGGATGGGCAATAAGCGAATACCGTCCGGCATTTGGTTCGTGTCCACAAATCCTGCTGTTAGGCTTCGAGGCACATATATTTCTTATATATTTCTATATAAATTTTTTTTACTGCAAAAACGAATCCTCTCTTGTCAAAAAGTGAGCCGACAAATATGTGTGTGTGTGTGTGTATATATATATATATATGCACCTTTCTTATTTTTGACTTGGTATATCATGAATAATAATTCAACTTGCTGATTTCTTTTAGCTTATCCATTGTAATCCAGGTTTGCTATAATGGGACTGATGACAAACTACTTCGGGCCTGCTCGACCAGGAAAACAAAGTTAAGACTCAGAGACAATGGTATTGGATAAATCCAATCTGAAAGGGGCTTCTTTTCGTCGTTGCGTTTCAACTTAGACAAAATTTGTTTGATAAATTACAAGGCAAACTTAAATAAAATGTTGGACATCTGTTCTATTACACCTTATAAATTGGCTTTCATTGATTCATCTCGTATGGTCACTCTGCTTTGATTTGATTTGATTGCGTAGAGTATCATTAAATGAGTAAAGTAGGGTCGGGGAATTGTTCTTGTACACATACGAATATGTATCTTTGTTTTTAACTTCTTGTGGGATTTATTTTGAATTTATCAATAATTTTTTAAGATTTCCAGTTATTCCTCCAATATGAAAATAATTATGCATCATTCGCATACTGGCGGCTTTCTCTAAAAATATTGAAGATGAGAGTTTATGCAACAATATCTGTCATAAAGGGTTCAAGCCATAACAAATGAGAGGTTATGCTAATCAATTCCAATATAATTTCTATGATATAGCTCGCCCGTTCAGATATTTAGAATATTTTTCAATCGCTCTGGTGCATTTATGATTAATGTCCATATTATAGAGTTGGACGATAGAAATATTCGTATAAAAGTCAAATTGAATATTGATGATGCTACAATTTGGACGGTTGATTTGAAAATCTCTGAGAATGATGCAAAAATTTGGACGGTTGATTAGAAGCTTTGCGGGAACACTTGCAAAACAAGTTGAAGGACTGGGGATGTTCTCGGGCACAGGTCAACATTGATCATCTCTAAAAGATGGAAGGAAAGGGTTATGACGCTATTCAGGAGGAATTGAGAAAGAAATGAATAGGCGTATCATGACATAGTAATTTGTCTCCTTCGAATGAATTAGTTGGTACTGAAAATGTTAGAAAAAGTAAACGAAAAGAGAAAAGTGAAAAGCAAATCCTTCGACGATCAAGTTAGTCGAGGTATATAGACACTTTGTATTTAGAGGAGAGAAAGTGTACTTTTTAGGTGATAATAGATAACTTATTTATATAGTATGAAAAGGAGAAATTATGGGACTTGGTTTCCTAATAGGGAGAGGTATTTTCTCTTACATTATTTTTTTGATTAATACTAATGATTATACGCATCAGATCATCTTCTTGATTGTAGCTAATGATCAAATCATGTCCTTGCTTTATGCATATAATTATACTCACCAAAAGTTTTCTATTTCTGAGACTAACATTTGCAAATTGGTCAAGAGAAGGAAATTAAATAGATTTGCAAGTGACTGCCTAGCAAGCTCTGTAGAAACGACTAAGAGATTGGAGTCTATCGGACTTGTAGAAATAGCTTAAAAATTGTGTTCAGTTTATCTGGCTGAGCGAGATTAGAGACTGGTTGATCGGAAACTGTTTCAATAGCCTAATTTGATCGTCATTTTTGAGATGGTTAGGAAACTTCTTTCTTGTTCTTAGCTTGAGTTTAGCACTTTAAAAAGTCGCTCAACTCCCTTTCTATTGATTTTTAATGGAAAATGTTTAGAGACCTCTCAATTGGAGACTGTTTGAGTAGTCTAATTCGATTGGTATTTCTAAGCTTGTAGAAACGATTCGGAGACTGTATATTATCTCTCCGGCTTGTAGGAAGGCTCGAAGATTGTGTTAGTCTATCCGGCTTGTAAAAATAGCTCTGAGACTGTTACTAGTCTATCCCTTTAAGCCACTAAAATCGTTCGGTCGGAGACCGCTTGGTTTGATCTGATCGACCACTAAAATCACTCGGTCGCAGACCGCTTGGGTCTGATCCGATCGGCCATTGAACTTGCTCGGTCCGAGACTGCTTGACTCTGATCTAACCGGTTACTGAATTTGCTCAATCGGAGATTGCTTGAGTCTAATTCGACTGCCTACTGAACTTGCTCGATTAGAGACTGCTTATATTGATTGAGATCGGAGACTATTTAAATAGTCTGATCTGATTTTTGTAAGCTATTTTTAGCTACTATTGCAATGTTAGTAAACATAATACATATATTTATTGAGAGAGAGAGAGAGAGAGAGAGAGAGAGAGAGAGAGAGAGAGAGAGAGAGAGAGAGAGAGAGAGAGAGAGAGAGTGACTTCTTTGTCTGATCTGATCAGATATTATTTTTTGCTCGACGAACTTTTTCTCGTCGGTCAGCCAACTTTTCTGCTCAATTGGCCAATTATTTTTCTACATTGTAGGAAGAAGGTAGAGGGTCTGTTGCTAGAGCTGACAAGTCAAATGACCGTGATAGGACTGTGTAGTTCTGAAAACCCTGGCATTTTGGAAAGGGACAGAAGCCAAGGGTGCGCCCATCCCAAGCGGTTCCCCGGCAAGTTGGTGAAGGCAGAACCAGCGGTGGAGTGTTGATGTCAGACTCAAAAGGAATGCCTAGTGACCCAAAAAGAAAAGGTGGTTTGGGGGGGTGGGGGACGACAAATAGTTTCCACAGACAGCTTCACACTGGTAATGTTAAAATTTGGAAGGTTAATCTGAGAGCTCCATGAGAACACATGCAAAATAAGTACAAGGACTGGGGTGGTCCCGGATATGGATTCTCTAATGATCAAGTTAGTTGGGGTATATGGACCCTCTATATTTAGAGAATGCAAGAGAGTGCATACTTTTTAGGTCACAATAGATGACTCATTTATGAAAATTGCTTTTCACCTCTCCCTAAAGACAAAAATATACCCCTTTGAACAAATGCCCAATTCTTCCCGTGAAATTTCAAAAATGCCACTCCCCTTCTCGTTTTGACATGCAAAACACTAATTGAAAATTATTCTGTCAGCTCTCAATTGTTCGGGCAACGTTTTACGTGTTAAAATGACATCGTTTTAACGCACAGCTTGTTGGGATTCCACCACGTGTGGGCCTTGGGCTTAGGCTGCTCAGTCTTTAGGACTTAGTCTTGATAAGCACCTATTTAGTAGGGTTGTTGGGATTCCACCTATTGAGTAGGGTTGTTGGGATTCCACCTATTTAGTAGGGTTTGTCTGTGTAACTCTATATATACTCTATGATGCCTTGTGTATCAATGGTGGTAACACAATGTAGAGAGAGAGGCAGAGAGTGTGTGAGAGGGAAGCCGGTTGTGGTTTTCCCGGAGAGAGAGAGATACACGAGAGAACTGGTGAGGATTTATTATAGTGAGATTGAGTGGGAGTGTGTAACACACGAACACGGAGTTTCTCCGGATTATAGTGAAACCCCCCTCCCCGTGGACGTAGGTCAGATTTGGCCGAACCACGTATATTTGTGTGTTGTGTTTCTCTTGATTTTACTGCTTCTGTTGCGTGTGGTGCGTTGTTGGAATCCTAACAACTGGTATTAAAGCTTTGGTTAAAGCACCGGAGAGCGCAGAGCAGTCGGATAATCACTCGGAAGCTATTGGAGCACTGTTGAAACCTTGGTCGGACAAAACAGGTGACGAAACTTGTTTTTTGATCAGAGGGAAAGGTGCTGCTCTCAGAGACGAGTCCAACGGAGTGCTCGGAGTCAGTTTTTGTCACCGGAGAGGGTCCCACGGGTGGTCTGAACAGCGGCGGGCGGAGGCGAGTGGCGGATACGATGGGGCTCTCGTGTAACGTGATCAAATATGGGTTTTGAGCACAGGGCTTTGTAGCTCTCAAAGAGACGATCACGGGGGTACTTGAGCCGTCGCCGAAGAAGGCCGGACGTGCCCGCACGCGCCGGAGAAAGATCGGCGCGTCAGATCCAGCGCTGGCGTGCGTGTCACGCGCGGAAGGGTCTGGGAGTTGACCACGTGGCACCCAGTCAGCGCCACGCGGCGCTGAGTCAGCAGCCACGGAGGATGCCACGTCAGCAGGTCAGTGCCACGTCAGCAAAGGGTTCAAACTTTGGGTCAAAGAGTTCAGAAGGGTCAGGGTTCAGGAGCGGTGATTTTTTGGGAGAGCCGGAAATGGAACAAGGATGAGACCCGGGAGAGCTAACGGAGAGTGGTGAGAGACTAGGATAGTGGCAGGAGTGGCAGATTGGTGACTAGAGAGGCGAGTGGAGTTGGATAGCTACACACCAGGAGTATTGGACAGACTTTGCAGAGATCAGAGTTTGACCGGAGCAATCGGGTGATTGCGGATTCGCAGCGTTTGAGCTGTGGTGATCAGTCGGAGAAGCTAGTGAGCAGGGATACATTCTCTCAAGTGTTGCATCTTTGTTGATGGGTGCGAATACACTTGTTTGGTAATGACACAGACGCTTACTAGAGTGACAGGTCGGAGTTGGTTAGCAGTGATCGGAGGCAGTTTGGTTCAATCGGATTTGAAGACCTATTATCAGGATTTGCAGTTGTGATTCAAGCTGCATTGGATTGAATGATGGGCCACCATACAGGCTTGTGGGAGTGCAGTGGCAGATGGAGCTGATGCCAGGCATGGTTAGGCAGTATGAGTGTTGTGACGTGAGCAGGGATGGCGACAGTTGTGGATACACATAGGATAAGCGCGGGATTGTACTTAGGAGTCATGACCGGATGGTACTGGAGGCGCTGGGAGTTGAATCAGGAGTGTGCAGGATGCTGGCCAGCAACGATGATGCAACTGGTTGTTCAGGATATGTTCACGGGAGCTCCGGACAGAGGGATTGAGATGGAGATCAGATGATGCTTACTGGTATTCTCTTTCTTATGTGTCTTTTGTGGCGGATTATCTTTCCAGTTATGAGCTCATGTTGGTATGAAGAGATGAAGTCACGGATTATGTCCAGTGATTGGGCATGAGCATTTGGGTTTTGGATGCCCGGATGCGAGCACTCCGGATAGGGAGTGCAGGATTGTGATCAACCGCGGAAGATCTGGCATGCAGGGATACATTCATTCGAGTAGTGTGCCCGGTTAGGGTGCGGATATGCTTGTTTGGGAATGACACAAGTGTCTGTCAGAGCGGTAGATCAGTTTGAGCCACGGATATCTAGCAGGATTTGTTCCATCCCGGATTCACGAGAGGAGTATCTCAGTTTTGGGGGTGCGGAGGTACTCGGTGGGGGATGCGGTGTCAGAGAAGGAGTCAGCCTCACCACAGATGTTGTGTGAGATCATTTGGAGGAGTGAGCCTCTGGTGTGGGCAGAGGGTTGCTGCATTTTCTTGACAGGACAGGATGCTAGAGTGGCGGAGCGGGGCGATAAAGCTGCGGGCACTCGATGAGGGGGTGCGAGCACCCTAGTTGAGGGGGTGTGGGCGCTTCTGTTGGTGAGCGCATAGATGGGCGCTTCTGTTGGAAGCGCAGGCGCTTCTATTGGTGAGCGCATACACTTCGGGTTTGAGGTGTGCGAGTGGAGGTATTTTTTTTTTTTGATAGAATGCGGTACTCGGGATTTTCTGATTGGCTGCAGAGTCTGGTTTTGCAAGGATACACTCTTTCGGAATTTGTGTACTCTGTTTGGTGGTGCATGGATGCTCGACTGGTTAGTGACACAGGCGCTTGCCGGAGTTAGCTGATTGGAGGAGGCAAAATGGGGGTGTTGCAGACGACTTTGCCCACTCGGTGTGGAGGGGGTGATTGTTGGGATTCCACCACGTGTGGGCCTTGGGCTTAGGCTGCTCAGTCTTTAGGACTTAGTCTTGATAAGCACCTATTTAGTAGGGTTGTTGGGATTCCACTTATTGAGTAGGGTTGTTGGGATTCTACCTATTTAGTAGGGTTTGTCTGTGTAACTCTATATATACTCTATGATGCCTTGTGTATCAATGGTGGTAACACAATGTAGAGAGAGAGGCAGAGAGTGTGTGAGAGGGAAGCCGATTGTGGTTTTCCCGGAGAGAGAAAGATACACGAGAGAACTGGTGAGGATTCATTATAGTGAGATTGAGTGGGAGTGTGTAACACACGAACACGGAGTTTCTCCGGATTATAGTGAAACCCCCCTCCCCGTGGACGTAGGTCAGATTTGGCCGAACCACGTATATTTGTGTGTTGTGTTTCTCTTGATTTTACTGCTTCTGTTGCGTGTGGTGCGTTGTTGGAATCCTAACACAGTTGGGCCTCTGGTCCGCTTCAATTAACTACTTCCATGGTAATCTTTTTGTAAAATTTTTTCCTTTTTGACTAATTTTTATTTTTCTTATATTGAAAAAAATTTAATTTGCACATGTAGTGCGTGTGCCCCATCCTCTAGTTAAATATAAAATCATTATTATTCTTTTCTTGCAGCATTAATTTTAAATGTTTCATTTTATCTTAATATCATAATTTGTCCTCATTGGTTGTCTTTTAGAATAACAATATAAGTTTATTACCGTGTTAAAACATCACACGAATATATTCGTAGTTATGGACATCAAAATTACACACAAAAACAGTGTCGTTTTAGTGCAAAAAATTACTGTTTTAAAAAGACTCCGGCCGGTAGGAGTCTTCTTCCAGACGCCAAAAAAATATGATTTTATTGCACAACACATCTTTTGTGCAGCACGCTCTCCCATTTTCTACAAAAGACTGCACTCGCTAAATTTTGTAGGAGCTGTTTTTATACATTTAAATATGCCCTCAAACCATGCAAACTAAGCCTATGGAGGCGAAAAGAGCAATGTATAGCTCTAATGTCAACAGAGGCGGAATTACATCTAGATCGGAAGGGGTTCGAGTTCCTCCAAAAATTTTAAAAAAGTTTAGGACCTAAGTATAAATTTTAAAAATTATTTAAAAATTACATTTTAACCCCCTTCCTTTCTCAAAAAAATAATTTCAACCCTCCAAATTTGGAATCTCACCTCCGCCCTTGAATATCAATGTTGAAGAACTAACCGATAATTTATGGATATACTTCTTTTCCAAAAATATAACCCTAACAATTTAGTTATTTGATACAAGCCCCCCATGTTGTTACGATGCTAACCAGTCTATATAAAAGGGAGACTCTTTAAAACAGAGAGATATTCATATGAGTTTTGTACATTTAGTTCTTTACGTGCCACAATATTCTCATCTACTGCACATTCATGTAAAACTTGTACACGTTATTCTGTACCTTACATAACGGCGCCCCCAGAGAGCACTCATTAAATTTTTCATGAATAAAAATGAGCATAAACTTCCAACACATTTTGGTGTCATATTGTGCGCCCACATCTTAAGTTGCTACTTGTTTCCTCTGTCTACTATAATATGTTACCTCATATATACTTAATTTGGACCCACATCTTAGGTGATATATTTATACATATATTTTTATTTTGCTTGGCTAGACTACATTAGTGCTATGTCCAAGACCACCCAGAAATGAACACACCTAAATAAATACACACATTAGTGGATTTTGCTCTTTATCTCGAGTTGAGCCACCAACAAAGATTTTCACATGCTGAAAATTAGAACAATTTTCATCTTGGCAAAAATTCACCTCTCGAACAAATCACAATGCCACCAAATACAAACGAAAATAAAAAGTTAGAACATACATAACTCTTTACAAGTTTGAACCAATGAGAATTAAGAAAATTGAAACATCCAAACAGAAACAAATTATAGATGTCAGTGCTCTAGAATATAGAAAACATCGGTTGCGAAATTATCTAAACAGAAAAGATAGATTTTCAAAATTTCGAGCAAACTTCAGATGAAAATTCTAAACAGGTCGGGAGACTCCATATTCAAGCTTCCAATAACAATATTAATACAGTATACATCAAATACCAAACACTGTGGTATGTAACAAAATGACACAACCTCAGATGCACCAATTGCGCCAAGGTTGGCGATTGGCTCTCAAAGGTTCTGAAACCAGCTTCCAATGGATTAAGCCTAAAATGCGCTCAACTCATTTTCAGTGCGCTCAGTCAACGGAGTTGTAGTGCTAAATACTGAATCAAGATTCTTTCTTTCACCACCAATGCATGGTGGCTGCTCCACCGGCAGTTGTACTCTCTTCAAAGACATACAAGTTGTTGCGCTGACTACCTTTTTACCACTACCAAGTTGCTTAAAACAATATAATTTAGAGCTCTACCTTGGAAGGTAATTGCCAAGCTTGTGGAATCTAAAGCTCCTAAAGAAATAAGATTGTATTCCAAACTTGGAACACAACAAATATGGATTCATCTTGCAAATATAAATTGTTACTTGTCCTCAAACTCTTATAGGTAATAGCCATTACCCATATAAATTAAAGCAAAGTCAAACTCTTCGAAGCTAGAAAACAAGTACATATTGGGACACAATATGATAGGAAGCACCAACATTTAATATACATTCACCTAAATGAATAGCAGATGACAAACCGGCCGTAATTGCAAGATCCAAAGTTCCATCCTCTTCCTTTGCAAAGTTGTCAATTGTTTGTGCATTAGTAGGCACAAGTATATGTTTTGGAAGGATTTCAAGCAAATAGACTTCAGAACTTCAGTAGGTGCCTCCCTGTGAACAAATTATTTCACTACAAGAAAAAAGCATGTTTGGTGACATGTTAAAATGTCACATATCACCAAAGGTCTAATTTTTGTCACCTATACGTTTTGGCAACATAAGGAAACTATGCCATTGTATCGTGACACTAAAAGTCCAAAACCATGGAGCTGTCACAGAACCAACTATGGCACCATGAGTTTCACCTCCAAGGTAATATTCAAGTTATGTTTGATTAATACGTCCATCACCACACTGTTGCATTTTTAAATTTTTAGTTATTTGAATTGTTTAACCTCAAATTTTGCATTTGGATGGGCTACTGCCTCTTTGTTATCTAGACCATTAATCCTGTCGCCAGCTAAAAGCTCCTTATGAGGGTGGGTGCGTATAGAGAGAAGTAGCCAAGTATTAAAAGTTCCCTTTCCAAAACAACTTTGCTACAACAGTACATGCTGTAATTGGGCAAATATTTCATACTTTGAAAAGTTAAAGACTTCAGTTATGGCCGAACATGTTAATTCTCTGACTCGCTTGAAAGTCTAATTCTTCAAAACAATAAATCATTAGAGGACCCCAATCTCTAGGCGGCGGGGGCATTTCGAAGATTAAGTCAGCACTTAGTCATGAAAAATAATTCAATAATGATTTACCGTGTTCCTTTCATCCTGGACTGTGTTTTTATTTATAGAGGTTTTACCTTAGTAGTCTAAATCCTACGTACTACAGTTCATGATTTCTTATTAGAAAATGATTGAGAGTCCTCATTGATTGGTTAACAAGATAATCTTAATTCTCCTTTCTTAGAATTAGAATTCATTCAACTTAACTTCTCGTTATAAGTCGATTCCGCCTAGGATTTTTCATTTTTATCTGATTGAAACTTATGATTTCTCATACTTGTCTGATTAGAACTCTTCTTGAGCTATTCGGGTTCAGTACAAATTATGTACTCAATACGTTTGATATTTACCATCTTTCTCAGGTCGACAAATATTATTTTTTGCTCGGTAACTTGTCCATGCACAAGAGCACTTCTTAATTTGTCGAGCTAAATCCATGCTTACTTATTCATGATACTCCTTTAGTGAGGGCCCTAAATTTCAAAAAAACACGTAGGATTGGTTGGTTTAAGATATCACTTACACAAACTATCAAATCCAAAAACAAAAAAGAAAGAAAAAGTTTTGAGTAGTGATTAGGCAGCCAAACTTATAACATTATAACATTACATTATCATGAGAGATACATGCAAGTAATTTGTATGACTTGGAAAGAATAAAGATTGCATGATGCCTACGAATCATACAATTCGTATTATTTTTTGTTATTTAACTCTTACAGGTATGAATGGATCATTCAAAAAACTTAGATGCATCAATGTATTAGTTAAAACTCTTAAAAGGTTCTTTCCCCATTTTGCTTAATTTATTGAGATATTGGTATAAACTAAAAATTAATACTGTATAATCTATACTATATAGTATTGCTTCTGTAGTGCTCGCAACAACCTACAAATGTTGAATGTGGCTTTTACGTAATGAGATACATGAGAGACCTTATTAAAGATGAGAGCATCCTCCGCAAACGTGATGTGAGATTACTAAGTTTATTTTACTATTTTCACAAAAATAAAGTATACAAAAAATCTTCTCTTCACTTGTTCTTTATGTTTTGCAGTTCAATGGGAAGAAGACTTATACCACGGCTGAGATCGATGAAGTACGAGTTGAATGGATAAATTTAGTCTTGGAACATAACCTCTAAAGTACAATTTATGATGGTAATTCACTTTCCTTGTCCTTTTTAAAATGGTGCCTTTGATCTTCTTTAGAATTTGATGATGGTGTTTCGCTAATGATGCCTTGTGTGTCAATTTAAGAAAGGTGGTTTGACTCTGTGAGTTTCATGAATTTGTAGTTGTTTGCATGTCTACTTCTTTAGGAGAATCCTAAATGTTCTCTTTTTTATTTCGTTGTCAAGATACAATATGCTTAAGTATACTTATTTATGGCACAGTTTGTTGTGCCTAATGTTTACCTATTTGTTGGAGTCTTCTTGTTGATTCTTGGTGGTGTAATTACTTCTGTTGAGACAGCTGTTGCGTGCAGTTTGGCGCTTCTGCTGATGAGTTTGGCGATGAAGAGTTTGTTTTACTTCTGCTTCTGTTGTTGATTTGACGCTGATGAGTTTGTTTTGCAATTTAGTTTACCTTCTAATTTTAATAACAGATTGTTGGTTTAAAATGCTTAAGCTTGTCATGGATTGCAATTGGTTAACAGATTGTATTTACCTTCTTCAGTTCTATTGGAATTAGATACACTAGTTATGAATTTTTTGTAGCTAATCTTGAGCAGCATACTCTGTAATGGATTTTTTTGTTAATATTAGACAAGATTTTTCGGTGCTATTAAAATGTAATTTTTATAGGTTATTTTATCGAATAGGGGGTATTATTTAATTTGATTTGTAAAACAAAAAGTGAAAATTAATTTATTACAGAGAATAATTTACAATCACAGTATATCATGCAACTGTGATATTAATCACGGGATATGGTACCTTTAATATCAAGTCAAAAACACATATTACTTGGTAATTGCATAGCTGTTTTTGAAATCTTGCACTATGTTTTATTCATGTTGTGATCCACAATAAATCATTGGACAAAACTAATTTTACACTTGAACATGAAGGAATGGACATAAAGACCTAACTTAGAAAGAAAAAGAGAACGAGATATCCGTGTACAAGGAATACCGAAGAATAAAAGTTAACATGTTAATAAATTTTGAAATACACGTATGTTTCATGAATAATGTATTTGAGAGTGGTATGGACGGGCCTAATTCTCTTTGAAACTCGATTTTATATCCCCATGTTGGTGAGTGCTTTTTTATGCTATTTTCTATTTTATTTTTGTAATAGATTATGCTGGATTACATGACAAATTTTTTTGATGTAATTTTTAGATTCGGGGGAGTTATAGTGTAATTTTTTATAGTAAGCATGTATTGCAAATAAAACGTCGTAATTTTATCTGTTTTATTCTCGAAATTACATCGTTTTGATACCATAAATTTTAATAACAACTTACATGATGAGTCAAAATGGTGTAATTTAGAGAATAAAACACGTAAAACTTCATAATTTTACCTGCATTACATGCGCACCAAATGGAACTCCCCCAAATCTGTAATTTTTTCGCTTTGTTTACCCTTGGATCCCCATACCGTTCAATTATTAGACAAACAATGATCTGAAACGATAAAATTATTTTGGATAAATTAATTCAGTAGTCTCTCAAATTTGAACTTAGTCTCATTTTGATTCCTACCATTCAAAATTATTCGATTTTGACTTTTAATTTTGTTTTTTGCTCCAATTAAATTCGATCATTAACGGCCGTTTGTTTTTTTAACAGAAAGTCAAATGCTGATTTATGTTAGGAATATTTTGGGTAAATTTAATTTTTTTAATTATTTTTTTTCACCCCTCTCTCTCTCTCTCTCGCCACTCTCACACACTCTCCAATTAAGTACAATCTACCTGGTATTTTCAAAAATTGAAGCAATTTCCAAATACTCTCCTCATTATCTCTCCCCGTTTTTCCAGTGGCTCTGGATCTGCAAATCTGCAACTTTATTCTGAATTTCTGAACGAAAGTTTCAATTTTTTAAACCCAATTTTGCTACTTCAAGATAAACAGAGCAAGCTAAGGACCAGAGCAATGGTGTGAGCTACAGAGCAAGTGGTTAACTGCAGAGATTTAGACAACGACAGCGGCAGAGGGCTTTAGTAGTAAAATGGGAAGTACGGCACAATTGTGTTAAATGTAAATACTGATTAAATTTATTTTAATATTTTATTATTAGTTAGAAGTTTGTTAGAAAGCTGTTAGTTTGTTAGAAGTTTGTATATAAAAAGATTGAGAAGTCATTAATAAAGTTAGTTATTCATTTACCAAAATTAACATGGTATCAGAGCTTCCACGTTTCTCCCCTTCGTTCTCTGATTCACCTTTCTTCTTCTTCAAGTTCTTCTTCCATTGCAATTCGTGATTCTCTGGTTTTCAATTTCTTCATTTCTCTTTGATTTCGCAAATTGCAATGGCTTCTTCTGGCCCTGATTCGGCTCAATCTTCTCCCGAAAACGTTCCAGATCCCAAATCTGAACCTAATTCATCCTTTTCTTTGATTTCTTCAAATCAAGAATTTCTTAGCCCCTATTACGTTCATCCTAACGAGAATCCCTCTCTCGTTCTTGTATCTACTGTCTTGGAAGGTCCAAATTACCACAATTGGGTTCAAGCCATGACTATGGCTCTTGAAATGAAGAACAAGTTTGTGTTCGTCAATGGATCGCTTCGAAAACCTGCAAAAAGCGATCTTACTTATCAATTGTGGCGACGTTGCAATTGGCTCGTCCTTTCTTGGATTAATCGATCGGTTTCCACGGAAATCTCTACAAGCATTCTTTGGATCACAGAAGCTCATGATGTATGGAAGGAATTAAAGCAACATTTCTCACAAGGTGATCACGTTCGCATCTCTCAGATTCATTGTGATCTGTTTTCTCTCAAACAATCTATGATGACAGTTACATCCTATTTCACTAAAATGAAAATCTTATGGGATGAACTATGTAATTTTCGTCCAATTCCTGCTTGCCAATCTTCTACTGGTTGTTGTTGTGAGTCATCGAAGACAGTTCAGAAATATCGAGAGAATGATTGCGTTATATGTTTTCTTCAAGGCTTGAATGAAAATTTTGCAAATGTTAAGTCTCAGATTTTGATCATGGATCCCTTGCCTACCTTGTCGAAAGTGTATTCAATGGTTCTTCAACATGAACGACAGTTAAACCCTGGAATCCTTCCATCTCCTGATGCATCTGTTCTTGCTGTGCAAACCAACTCATATCCTGCTACAAATCTTCCTTCTCAAGGCCGTGGCAAAGGAAAATTCTTTCCAGAGAAACCTAATCGATTGTGCACCTTCTGCAACCGCACCAACCACACTGTGGATACTTGTTTCCGCAAACATGGTTATCCTCCTGGATATAAGACCAAGAAAGCTGTCAATAATATCAATACTGATTACTCTCAAGACAACTCTCCCTTGATGAATCTTACCACGGAACAAATCAATGGTCTACTGGCTCTCTTACCATCAACTCAACCAACAGCCACTACTACTGCTGTTGCAAACTTGATCAGTACACATCATTTGGATACTACTTTTGCCAATGCTGACATAGGTAATTCTCTTTCTCATTGGCTTGTTGATTCTGGAGCTACAGACCACATCACATCTTCTATCAATTTCTTTTCTAGTTACAAGGCTATCAAACCAATTCCTGTTTCTCTTTCAAATGGTAATGTTACATTTGCATTACACAGGGGTACCATTCCTTTATCTTCTGATTTGATTCTATATGATGTTCTTTTTGTACCTAATTTTTCTAAGAATATCATTTCAGTAGCAAAGCTTACCAAAACCCTATGTTGTTAGGTTTTCTTTACTGACATCGCATGTCTCATACAGGAACTTCCTACTATGAGGATGATTGGCAATGCTAAACAGAATGGAAGACTATATTCTCTGGTTGTTGATGAACATACTGTTAGTAGTTCGATTTCCCATTTTCATTGTATAAATCATACTACATCAGCCATAGGTATTGACCTTTGGCACCACAGGTTAGGTCATCCTTCAAATAAATGCTATTCCCTTATTCAAAAACAATACTGTAATATTCCAATTTCTGGTCAGTACAATTGTGATGCTTGTCATTTTGCTAAACAAAAGAAGCTTCCTTTTTCTCATAGTACTTCTATTGCTCCTTCTCCTCTTGATTTAATTCATGTTGATATTTGGGGACCTTACTTTACTCCCTCAGTACATGGCAATAAGTATTTTCTTACCATTGTGGATGATAATTCTAGACACACATGGATAAAGTTGATGAAAACCAAATCTGAAACTAGGGATCATATTATGCACTTTGTTGCACTTATGCGTACCCAATTTGGTCTAAATGTTAAAGCCATACGTTCTGATAATGGTATGGAGTTTAATATGCCACAATTTTATCAATCAAATGGTATCATTCATCAATTGTCATGCACTGAAACCCCTCAACAAAATGGGGTAGTTGAGCGGAAACATCAACATATCTTAAATGTCGCTAGATCCCTCATGTTTTCCTCTCACTTACCCATTCAATTTTGGGACTTTGCTGTTTCACATGCTGTCCACCTCATTAATCTTTTGCCTTCCTCCAAAATTCATGGTAAATCTCCATTTTTTCAATTGCATCACAAAGATCCAGACTTTTCTTCTCTTAGAGTTTTTGGTTCCTTATGTTATGCTACTACTTATATAGCCCATAGAACAAAATTTCAGCCAAGGGCTAGAAAATGTGTTCATATTGGATTTTCTTCTGGTGTTAAAGGATATCTTCTACATGACCTTCACAATCATGAAATTTTCTACTCTAGACATGTTTTCTTTTATGAAAACATCTTTCCTTTTGCTAAATCTTCTCAAACATCAACCAACTCCAATTTTCCTATAATACATTCCCCTGAAATACCTAGACCAACCATTACTGATTTAGCTTTAGATCATACATCTCCTGTCCTATCTTCCACCACAAATAGTTCTCATCCTTTAGACCCAATTGCAGATAATTCTGATCTGCAACAGCCATCAACTCTCCTACACCTCCTTCTTCATCTATTAATCCTGCTGAAAATACAGAACCTTCTGCCTCTGTACCTATCCCAATTCGGGTTTCAACCAGAGTTAAAACTACTCCTTCTTATCTAAAAGATTACCACTGTAATATAGTCTCTACTGCTACCATTGACAATACATCCTCAGGTACTCTTTATCCCTTATCTCAGTTTATTTCTTATGAACAACTATCTTCCTCCCATAAATCTTTTGTCTCAAATGTTTCTAGTATTATTGAACCTAAAACCTATGCTCAAGCAGTCAAACACGACTGCTGGAAAGAGGCCATGAACCAAGAAATCACAGCTTTAGAACAGAATCACACATGGATCCTCACAGATTTACCCCCTGGCAAGAAACCCATTGGCTGTAAATGGGTTTTCAGGATTAAACTCAAAGCTAATGGTTCTATAGAGAGATACAAAGCCAGATTGGTCGCAAAAGGTTTCACTCAACTTGAGGGTGTTGATTTCTCTGAAACTTTCTCTCCCGTTGTAAAACTCACTACAGTTCGACTAGTATTGGCTTTGGCAGCTGCATCTAATTGGCATTTACATCAACTTGATGTAAATAATGCCTTTCTTCATGGGGACTTACATGAAGAGGTTTACATGTGCATTCCTCCTGGTTTTACAGCAGCTCACACCAATCAAGTTTGTAAACTCCAAAAATCTCTCTATGGATTGAAACAAGCTAGTAGGCAATGGAATTTCAAATTAGTTTCATTCTTACTTTCTCTTGGATATGTTCAATCTAAATCCGATTATTCTTTACTTGTTAAACATGTTGCTAGCCGAATTACTATCCTTCTCATCTATGTTGATGATGTTGTTTTGACTGGAAATGACATTGAAGAAATTCAGTCAGTCAAATCCTTACTTGATCAGCAGTTCAAGATAAAAGATCTTGGTTCACTTAAATTCTTCTTGGGACTTGAGGTAGCTAGATCCTCAAAAGGAATAAATCTTTGCCAAAGGAAATATACTTTGGAACTTATTGAAGATGCTGGATTATTGGCTTGCAAACCAGCCTCTACTCCTATGCTTCCTGGTGCTAAACTTACAAATACTGATGGCATTCCAATTGCTGACCCTACTGTTTACAGAAGATTAATTGGCAGGCTTATCTATCTTACAAATACAAGACCGGATATTTGTTATGCAGTGCATAAACTCAGCCAGTTTATGTCTAATCCTTTGCATCCACACTTAGATGCAGCCTTGCACATACTGAGGTATCTAAAGTCCTCACCTGGGCAAGGATTATTCTTTCCTGCAAAATCTGATTTCCAATTGAAGCTTTCAGTGACTCAGACTGGGCAGCATGTCCTGACACCCGCCGGTCTGTCACTGGTTTCTGCATCTTCTATGGCTCCTCTCTTATCTCATGGAGATCAAAGAAACAAGGCACTGTCTCTAGATCATCCTCAGAGGCTGAGTATCGGGCACTTGCAGTAACTACATCTGAAATTCAATGGCTCATATATATATTAAAAGATCTGCAGCAGCATCATTCCAAACCAGTGTCAATTTACTGCGACAATCAATCAGCCATATATATTGCTCAAAATCCCACATTCCATGAAAGAACCAAGCACATTGAACTAGATTGTCATCTAGTTAGGGAAAAAGTCCAGGCTGGTTCTATTCACTTGATGCCTATACCAACCAAGGCTCAACTTGCTGACATATATACAAAAGCCTTGCATCCTGCACCTTTCAAGAATCTTATGTCCAAGCTGAATCTCATGGACATCCATAGTTCAGCTTGTGGGGGGCTGTTAAATGTAAATACTGATTAAATTTATTTTAATTTTTTATTATTAGTTAGAAGTTTGTTAGAAAGCTGTTAGTTTGTTAGAAGTTTGTATATAAAAAGATTGAGAAGTCATTAATAAAGTTAGTTATTCATTTACCAAAATTAACAAATTGGGTTTGGAGATGACGGCTCGGAAAGTTCTTGTACGGGGCAAGTGGGTAGTAATAGCTGCCGCCGGAGGATGGGTCGGATGGCGGGGGCGACAAGGAGTAGTAGGTTGATTGAGAGGGTGGCAGCAGGGATTTGTAGGTTGCGGGAGGTGACGGCGGTGGAGGGCAATTGGAGTAGGGAGTTGAGGTTGCCGGGCGCGGCGGAGAAGATGGGTTGTTGCAGGGGTTGTCACATTCAGGGCACATTGTGCATTCGAGCTGGTTTTGATCCAGCCCATAAATTTGCCGTCATAGGTGAGAATTTTATCGTCATAGGTGGGAATTTGATCATTGCCAAGATCATGAAAAGTTTGACAAAATGAAAAACAATTTCTGGGTTATTTTCATTCTGCACAAATGTGTATTGGGTAGAGAGAGAATAGGGAAAATTTGCATGGAAGCTAGAGAATTGCAGAACCAATGGTAGGTACTTGAGATAATTTTTTGTTGGAATTTGGAGGGAGATGAGAGAGAGAGAGGGAGAGAATGGGAGAGTGGTGTGATGAGATAGAGAGAATGGTAGGAATGAAGTGAGAGAGTGAGACTTGTGAGAGAGGGGATGCAAAAATAATAATTAACAAAATCAAATTACCTAAATATTTCTAATATAAGTCAGTATTTGACTTTCCGTTTGAAAAAACCGGTAATGCTTGGACTTAATTGATACAAAAAATAAAATTAAAGATCAAAATCAAACCATTTTAAATGATAAGGACCAAAGTGAGACTAAGACCAATTTTGAGAGACTACTGGATTAATTTGCCCAATTATTTCTCTGAGTATTCTGCAGTTTTTATTTATTTCTAGGGTTATGCTATTGGACGTGGTTTGGTTGTTGCTCAATGCAACATTTAAACTAGACTACGAGAGAACAAAAAAAAAAAAAAAAGAAGGAAAAAACACAAATAAAATGTAGTTTTGAAAGTTCTAAGTCCTGAAATTTGAGCTGCTTGACGTTTAAATCAGAAAGCAAATAACCAAAAGGAGCGCCAAACACATTATGGTGGTGCTGGCCGCTGTATGAAACCTTCCAACACCGCAAGCACGGCCTGATAACGGATTCCAGGAGGCATTAGTGCAGTTCCTAATAGTGCACATGTAGTGTGGATTAAACAACGTAATTTAATTTTTTCAAGAACCACGCAGATAAAACTACGTCATTTTATCCGTACTACACCCGCACTACAGTAAATTACAGCTCCCCAGTCCACCTAAGATCCCCCCATAGCCGCAAACTTTCAAAGGCCAAAACTCTGAATCTGGTCAACTCAAAATATTTACTATAGAATCAAGCAGAAACTGGAAACCTTGCAGATCTGCACCGAAATCAAGCAGAAGCTTGGAAATCTCACGAATCCGTATTAAAATGACACCCGCATCTAATATAAATACTGTGTATTGGTTCAAAATTTATGAGTAACAAGATGGGATATAACCAATACAGGATAAGTTTTGAAAACACAAATGACTAGGGCTCAAACTAGGAAGTTCAGAAATAAACCAAGCTCAAACTCGATATGCTTTCACGGAGTATAGATAACAGGAAGACAAGTGCTTAACTCCTCATGGCTCAATGATAAATAGCGGCTGCAAAAAAAAGGAACTGAAAGTGTTGGACAACCATGGACTCTGCATTTAATAACTAACGAACAGAGAAACAGAGAACCAAATGAAAAGAGAGAGAGAGAGAGAGAAAGATACCGTATCCATACTAACTGGTTTCCCATCGGCTACAAGTATCTCAACTATAGTTCCAGATCGATCAGCCTGCCACAAAGCATCATAAAGGCAAGCTCTAGTTAATATCTAGGCACACGCATACAGCTATTAAAATTTGGTTTGCGCGAGTTTTTGTTCCAAGTAGCTGAGAAGTTTTTTGCTATGTTGAAAAGGAATCAGCCAATTGGAGAATCCACGATATGATTATACACTAAAAACACCACCTATCTCAATTCTGCAGCATTTCAAAATCCAACACTGATGTTCTATCTATATAGTATAATCTTGTCAAGATGCCCTGTCTGAAGCACAAAAGGGGGCCCAATTGGAACTTCCCAGATCTTCTTTCAAAAATCTTTCCGCTAATTTTTTTTTTCCTTCCTTGGTTAATCACCCATCGGAAATAAGCAAACTAGAACATAAGCTTGGAACTGTATAAAACAAGATACTTACTTCAATCTCATTCAACAATTTCATGGCCTCAATGATGCAAACCACCTGGCCCTTCTGGACCACGTCGCCTTCCTAGAGAACCACAATCATGTATCAGAAATAAGACAAAAGATGACTTGTATACATATCCGGGATGACATAGCAATTTTTGCAGTATCTATGACAGAAAATCTGGGGAATGAATAAAAAGGGAATTTTAAGGAAATACTGATCAATATTCAAAATAAAGAGTAAGGCAGTGTAATGCCAAAAGAGTTGAACTAGAAAAACTGTACAGATTGAAAAAGAATGCAATTATGTTTTTTCCTTAAAATGTTCAGAAGAATTCGAATTAGTTTCTCCCTGCAAACAGACCTTGCCCTGAGGGCAATCATGCAACAGAACTGCCTTGGGCCCCACAGTTCTTTGCCGAAAAATTGGGTGCCACTTTGACGCAATTTACATTCATGCATATTAAAGGAGAATCAGGTGTAGTGGAGTGTGCCTGTGCGTTAGCTTGCATTTTCGCAGGGTCTTTGGTCCAAATCTCACTAAAAGCTCCTTTTACCTTTATTACTGTTTTCATGCCTAGTGTATTACCAAACCATAATTGCCCGACTTATGAGTACACTGTATGGCCCCCATCTCACACGAAGTCGTTGTGGCCTGTGGAATGTGTAGGCCCCCAGAATCCTATGGTCAGCATTGCTTGCAAATACACCCATATTGTTTATACACCCACCAAGCCACAAGCCACAAGCCACAAGCCACAAGCATGCATCTATGAAGCACCGACAAACCTAAGAGTGCGTCGTACCAGTGTCGAACATGCCAAAATACATTCGTAAACGCCATGTGACGTATCCATATGTTTTATGGTGGGACACACCGGGGACACAGGGGGAACACACAAAGTGTGACGGCCGGGTGGCTTCTGTAGAGCTTCTAAAAGCTATTTTGGGGCTAAACATATATAACGTCAAAAGTATTGAGCCAAAAGTGTCAAATAAAACATGTGCATGCATATAGGCATTGTGCACACACAATCATGGATAAAGCATTTGATAGATGCCCTAACCTAAATATTTCGTGGTTACACTATATGTATGAATAACTAAACATTTTTTAAGAAAAGTTGTCGTGTCCCTTGCCATGTCCATGTCCCTATTTTTTAAGAATTATCATGTCATGTGTCCGTGTCCATACTACATAGGCAAACATGCACTTGCACACAGAAATACTGAAATCAACAGATATACCTTCACGAAAGGAGGAGCTCCTGGCGCAGGGCAACGATAAAATGTTCCAGCCATTGGGCATTTCAGTGGAGGATGGGACGATGTTTTCTTCACAGGGCTAGGTAGTGCTGGTGCTGAAACTGGAGGTGAGGGAGCAGGAGCAGCAGAAGCGGCAGGAGGGGGAGCACTGGCCTGTGGTGGAGGCATTTGATACGGCATCATAGCTTGGGGAGAGGGTGATTGCATCATAACGATAGGAGCTGGGGCAGCTTGCTGTTGCAAAGCTTCTTTTTTTCTTATGATGAGTTCACAACCTTGCTGCTTTAGCTGCAGCTCCATGATGTCTCTTGAATCTACCAGCCTGATGACGAAAACAATATTAACTCCAATGACGGAAACCTATGGTACATGTATCTTCCAAAATGTGCAAAGTACCGATGTCAGGCACTCAATAATCGCATACGGGTGTGTGATCCATGCCCGACATATTCAGTTAGATATTCACCTAGCGAGCATATTTTAGTTTCAACTTACCACAAATTATGCATAGAACTGTTATATTATACATGACATACCCTAAGGCACTACAAACCATTTACCCTTGACAATAAAAGAATAAGATGGAAATTAGATAAATCATACACATGGAAGCATAACCTCACCAAAACCCGTAAACCAATTTCATGCAGCATTGATGAAAACAAATCACGCATTAACATATATTCTGCAACATATAGAAACAGGCGGTGCACAAGTGCATGAGTTTCGACGTACTCAATTATGTCTTGCACTTGGGACATAAATGCTGTAATGGTTGATATATCTGGAACGATATCTTGAGCAGCAGGTTCCTCTTTCTTCGTCTCAGGAGCAGGTGCACAATTTGAGGATTCCTTGATAGCAACCTTAGATGCAAGAGCAGGTTTGGATAAAGCATAAAGGGTGTATAAATGATACAGAAGGGAAAACAGATTGAGGAGGCATAGAACTTTATCTGCTAGCTTACCTCATTAAGCTGGGCAGACACCTTGAAAGCACCAGATTGCTTGTGCCTAGAACCCTGCCAAAGAGTCAAAACCAAATGTAACAAAATATCAAAACCAAAGCCATCAGTCAGATAACGAACCAGATCGCACATGACTGGTCCCCAGAAGGAGGCAGAAGAATTGGTGATAAATGTTGGAATTCATGGATAAGTTTAGATTATAACCATTAAAAAAAAGAGAGAGAGATTACAAATTCTCTCAGTTACAGTTGAACCCACCTAGTTATTCATGAATTCAAACATACAATATGATGAGGAAAAAGTTACTGTCTGATGCGGTTTCACTTCCTCTTTCCTTTGTTCTTCCTTCGCCCAACTTTTGCTTTTCTATATTCTTTTTGTTCCAACTTTTGCCAAGATATCCACTAAATGTGCTCATAAATAATTTGTGCAAACAGGTTCTTTATTCTATTGAATTTGAGCAAAAAATAAGCCATAGCAATGTTAGCCCCTCAGCACCTATTAAAATATATAGAATCAAGGCATACACTGCCAGGAACATTCAGTACTCACAAGTCACAACCAAAATGGGAAAATGTGCAGAGTTTCTTTTTGAGTAGATGATAACCCCTCAATAGTTTCAACTCCCTAGCTGATATAAAAAACTAAAAAGTAAGTCTTGTCTCATCTACTCTATTATATGTCTGCCATATCGGGTTGAAATTCTTACTCACTCCCATTCGCACTCTCTCTTTTTTTGTTTCTTTTAATCAGCAAAAGCGAAAAAAATCCTTTAAAAATAAAGTTACAAAAAGGAAGGGGATATTAGTCTCCTGATACAGAGTACAGACTCCACCATCAGTTGGCAAGAGGCCAACATCAAGTGAAAAGATACAGTCCAACGAGAAGTCCAAAACAAATACAACTCCATAGTAAATCTAAGTTAGTCCTCAAAGTAAAAGGGTACTCTGCCATCTGCCACAAGCCACCTGATGTAGACTTTACACCCCTTGAAACCTGGATGATTGAATTTGAGAAGCCTCCACAAACAATCCAAGCATGATGGCCTTGGATTCCTTATCTGCAGAATCTGAAGAGATTACTGAGTGACCAATGGTTCTTGCCTCTACATCCCTAAAGACCAGATGAAATCTCAGTTAAAAACACAGCAAAAACTCCAAAAACAAGACCACTGCTCTTTCTAAAGCAGATCTAGATATCTCTATGCCACCCTCTATGCATTGATCCTCTTCTCCACCCTCAAGGTTCTAACGGCTGTAAAATTGATTTGAACACAGTATAACTTTCCAGCCCATACCACACTGTGAGACATAATGCTACCTTTGTCTTAATACTCTCAGCAACCTCTTCCCAGTTGAAGTCCTTCCCATTGAAGACTACCTTGTTTCTCACAATCCAAATGACCCGCAGAGCAATATAAAACCCAATTCCCACCCTCCTTTCTCCATACTTTTGAAGTTGTTTGATAACCACCATTCTCTTGATAGATGGAAAATGAGAAGAGTTATTCCATTCCCTTGACCATCAAATAGTACAAGATTGAGACGATTATAGGTTAACCCTATAAACCCTAACGAGACTAAAAACTACACTACCTTATAATAAAAGATAAATAAATAATACATAAACAATGCATAAATTATATATAAACAATGCTACTTTCACACCCCCTCCTGCAGAGAAAATCGTGAGTTTGTCAAGTACAAAACGAAACTGAGGTTGCCGAAAGGTGATAGAGGTCCCACCAAGGTCGTCGAACTACGAGAAGAGTCCGGCGAGGGTTTCCGATGACAAACGAGGTTAGGAGAGGGACTAACCGAAGGAAAATCACGAGAAACAGAGCCGAACAATGCAGATCTGGTAGAAATTGCAAGAGTGAAGACTCACAGAGTTTCGACAAGGGTCGAAAGAGGTCCAAAAAGGGAGCCGGATGTTTGTTGGTGGTCGGCGAGGTTTCGACTGGTGCAAACAGAGAGAACGATGTAGATTAAAAGAAAACGATGTTGATCCAGTGAAACAAGAAGAGTCGAATGGTGCAAAGCATATTGCAGATGCAGATCCAGTGAAAAAAGAGTCGACTTGTGCAAAACGGATTGCAGATGCAGATCTAGAAAGAACAATGCAAATCCAAATAGAATGATGCAGATGAGTGAAAGAAATAGAGTCGAATGGTGCAAAATAGATTGCAGACGCAAATGCAGATCTAGAAAGAAGTGGAGGCAAAAGGTGTCGGGGTCGAACATGACGAGTTCAAAACCCCCAAAGCAAGCATATCTTAGGTTCAAAAAGTGCCAAAACAGGGCCTATAGTACGAAACAGTAGCAAACAGGTCAAGGACAACACTGTTGAACATTATCGCAATGAAGAGTGCCAATGAATAGTGACAAAACAAGCAATGGCCCAAGGGACAACAACACCGGCCAAGCCGCTCGCGGGTAAACTAAAATCAAAAAACCTATGACTTTGATACCATGATAGATGAAAAAAGAGGAGTTATTCTATTCTATTCGCTTGAACATCAATAATACAAGACTAAGACGATTTATATGGGCTAACCCTATAAACCCTAACGAGACTAAAAGACTGCATTATCCTTATAATAAAAGATAAATAAATAATACATAAATAATGCATAAACAATGCTACTTTCATCTCTCCATCTCATAAGCCCTTGCACGGCAGCATCATAGTCCCAAGGATATGGATTTGAACCAACATAGAGGCCACTCTACCGGTAAGAAAAGTTTGCAAAGATCTTGAGGGACAATGAGAAGGAGAGCTTGTAAAGCAACTATTTGATCCAAAGTTTTGTTTTTCGATCTGCGTTAAGGTGCTCTACTCGTGACCTAGGCCCTTCCCTTTTATTCACTATCACAAATAAAATTTCCATACCATACAGCTTGTCATTGTTAAAGTCTATTAGCTAAATTATCACAACAAAGTCACTTCCAGATCCCAACTAGGAAAAAGTACGGCCATATGATCCTAATTACATAACTTTGACGCACGATGACTTGGGGAATTTCTCTCAAACACCTCCAAACAAAAAGCAAGCAATGTGCAAAACAGGAACTAGCATCATATAGATTAGCAATTCTGTTCCCCAACATTTTCTACCTAAATCTGACACCTACGGTAATAAAAATTGTTGACCACCGACTCATATTAGTATTATCAACATCTAAAGCCTGCTCTGATCCCATATTACATTGTAAACATCCAACTCATCTAAAAGCTTGAGTAATTTAAATGGCTATATCTCAACAAAGAAAGTTGGATTTCTGTTGTTCAAAATATATATTTAAAAAAAGGAGTTCTTCTAGAATGTAAACTCTCATTACCAATTTCCACTTCCAACATCAAAACACCTAAAAACTCCGAAAGCAAAACGAAACATGGTTCTGAGACCAAATTGAGGATAAATTTCACGTTACTTAAACCAACAAAGATAGTGGATAAACCTGAAATCTGAGGGAAGATCCGGCGATCGATGAAAGCGAGCTCGATTTGAATGCAACGGCACATTGTTGGTGCTGTTGATATTGCTTTGGGGTCGGACACGGAGCAGCGCACAGGGCATAGGTTTTAGGGCAAGGAATAGTGAACGAGGCCATCGAAGATCGATCAACTACACAATAAGAGCTCGGATTTGGGGAAGAATGAAGGCAGTGAAAGCCTATGCGATGCTCCTAAATTGTAGGAGCGAGAGTGGGCGGAGAGATCGAGCGATGATTTCAAAGAGATGAGAGAGAACAACGAGGAAGGGGTGTGTGTATGTATATTTTCTGATATATAGATGGGGAGTAGGAGTGGCGATAGATACGATGTGGAGGGTTTATTTTGTTTTTTTCCAGAGAGAGAAAAAGAGGCGTTTAATTCTTGAGTTCAAAGATCCAGGTGGTGGTTGAAGGCAGTTGAGGATAGTAGGGCTTGTGTCTATAGTAACAACTGGCGTGTTTGTCCCCACTATATTAAGGGTGTGTTTGTTTTGTTATTTGGGAAATTTTTTCCTAAATAGGTTTTCGAAAAAAAAATTTAAATATTTTTACTTTTTTTCCTAAATAACTTTATTTTTCTAAAAAAAAAATGAGAGAAACACCTCGAAATCATCGAAAAAATTTAACTCCCAGATTTTTTTAAAACATTTACACCAAACAACATCTCAAAACTTTTTTTCTAAAAATTATTTCAGAAACACTCAACTGAACACACTCCATTAAGATGATTATAACTCAAACATTATATTCACATCTAGAAGAAATATGAATATTTTTATTTTTATTTTCTAAATTTGTTTTGTCTGCTTCCTTCTTGAACTATCAATTATGTGTAATAATTTTTATTTGTAATTTTGTCAATCTATCCGTTAACAAAAATCGTAATCTATTACTAAATTCTCTTTTTTATCTCTTAAATTATTAACTTTGTTTAAATAGTTTTTCAACTATGTAATTTTGGACCCAATTAATTTAATTTGTGATGGTTCGTTAAGTCCGTAATGGAAACAGTTATCTATGGCTAATCTTTATTTTTACTCCCGAAATTATGTTATTTTTGTATATTTCATCCTTAAACTATCATTTTTATCTAAATGGTTTGTACTATTTTGGAAAATGAACTATCTAATGTATGATGTTTTTGGTAGGTAGTTTTTGTTTGAATTATTTTACTCCATGAATTAGAATTGAATGCAAGTGCATTAGAAAAAATTTGAAATTATCATTTTCAGAATTCATTAAAAAGTCGAAGTGGCAAAACTACCAGGTGATGTGTTACATGTTCTCTTACCTCAAAAGATAATATTTTTTCTTAAGCGTTAATGCTCAATTCAAATTGAACTCAACAAATAAGAAATTGAAGAACAAAAATGCAGAATAATCACTTGGATTTTACATTCAACCAAAACCTACATTCTAGTGTTCTCCCCGGATTTCAATTCCTTCAAACAAATCTACCAACTACTACTATTGCTATGAACTATGACTATGAGACTAATTAAAACTACTTTTATGACTACGATTAATTGCTAAACTAATGTTATTTTTACTCATACAAACTCGATAAGCGAATCGAGAGGGGAGAGAGTTATGGAAAGTGAGGAATGTCCCCCCCCCCCCCCGAAACTGTGCGCATTTTATACACTTTGACAGGTCCTAGATTTTTGCGTACACCAGATCCTTGTCGTTAATGCATTAACATGCGCTAGAATGATTCGTTTATTGAGAATTAATTAGACCACTATGTCATCTTAATATCCACGTATGCCATAACGAGTTAGTTCTCCAACACGCACACCAACTCCCAAAGTAGCGCACGGTTCAACGATTAGTCTTTTGACTTTTTACATTCTAGCGTGCACCAGTCCGCATATCCCATGAACCAGAGTTCAGATACTTTCACACTCCAGTTCACACTTTACCATCAAGCATCCCAATTTGCGATTAATCTCATCCTCGAGTGAAGCCTTTTTTAGGTGTTCACTTCGGGTTCTACAGTCATCACCCATCATTTTCCAGCCAATGCATTTGATGCCTAACCTGCTTAGGGTTTTGACCCGTCATTTGACTTATTGTTAGACTGCAGAGAGTCGCCCAACATTTTCTAGCGAATGTGTCTGATGCCTGACTCGTTTAGGGTTTGCATCGTAAATTGACTTTTTCTTATTGGAATTCAAATAGTCACCCATCATTTTTGGTGAACGCATATGATACCTACCTTGCTTAGGGTTCATCACCCGTCTCTCAACTTTTTCTGGTTGGAATGTAGAGTCACCCATCATTTTTTGACAAACATGTCTGATGCCCGACTTGCTTAGGGTTCTGCACCCGTCTCACGATTTTTTTTAATTGGAATGCAGAGAGTCACTCATCATTTTTTGACGAATGTGTCTGATAGTCGACTTGCTTAGGGTTTTGTACCCACCCCTTCACTTTTTTTGGTTGGAATCTCAAAAGTCACCTGTCACATTTTTTGGTGAACCCATATGATGCCTGACTTGCTTGGGTTTCCGCACCTGTTGACTTTTTTAATGAACGCGTCCAATGCCCAATTTACCTAGGGTTCTGCACCCATCATTCACCTCTTCTAATGAAGGCGTCTGATGTTCCATTTTCTTAGACCTAAACACGTACCTCTTTTTAGTACCTAGGATATACACATGTTGTCTCATTCATAATGCTACACGTTTATCCATGATACACACATCATTCTAAAGAAAGACGCTATTTCGATCCTTACAATGGGGTAGTATTTAGCTTGAAAAGCACGAACAAATTTTCATTTGATTGATTTTGGCTAGAAGAGTGTCAAATCATTTGAATTGAGATGTCTTTTTATCTTTGATCACAACTCATGTCATCTACTAACCATTAAATTCTGTCAAAGAGGGGCAACTATAGACACCCCAAATTGGATTCTCGACGAATCTCCGAGAGGAATGGTTGGACAACTTCAATAATGAAAATGACACTTATATTTATCCATGGATAAGTCTTGAGTCATATTAGATATTGATAATCTTAACCATGTCTCACATTCTAACTCCGAGGGCATGAATTGAGCAGCAACCAAACATAAAAGCGATCCCAAATATAAATAAAATCTCTTAAAATTTTAACTCCATTACATTAGTTTCTAATTTAAAACAATTAACAATTAAAAGGCGCCCATGTTGTACCAAAAAAAAAATCAGAGTCTAACAGAAATAAAAAGAAACTTTAAACTACTCAGCCAACTATGGCATGAACCCATAGACTCAACATCGGTTTTTATAGAAAAGGTCAAACACAACAACATAAGCAAAAACCAAGAAAGAGAGCATCGTGAATTCGTTTGCTAGACCTATGATGGGTTTCTTGCCAACTTCCCAAAAAAGGATTACAATCAGGCTATTCTTGGCTGCGGCTAGAGCAGCTTCTCTAGTCGACTATTCACTGCCCGTATTGGAAGTGATAATAAAAGTGAATTTTGTGCACCTAAGTTTGAATTTTGGAATCAAGAAGTGGAAAGTTGAGAATGAATAGTCAATGCATAAAGAGTCGACATCAATTGCATGGGAGTCTCCTTGGATCTGAGCTCTTCGGTATCACAAAAAAAAAACTAGGCATTTCAGGAATAACAATGGCTCATAGGTTGCTCCTTGGAAGGTGAATTCTCAAGCCGAAGCTCGTACATGATGAAAGTTAAACCATAGTTTAAAAAAATTTAAGACATTTCATACCAAAAATTATAAGTTTTTCGTTAGTTAAAAAACATAGATTTCACAAAGGTTTTGGACTATCAATATAAAGTTGAGAATCACATGCAAATTGTGAGACTTGCCACACTGTTGCTACCAATACATCATTTTCACTCTTCAACCTTTTACGAATTTGAACCAAGGGAATCACACATCTGGCGGTTACTCATGAGGATCATGAGGACCAGTATCTTTGTATGGTCTTCCACCAATGGTTGTCCATATCGACTATAAAGACTAGTATCTTTTTACAACCTTTCACCGAGGATGTCCATGTCGACTATGAAGACCAATACTCATCTTTTTACGACCTTTCACCAATGGTTGTTCATGGAGCCTATGGAGACCAATAAGGGTAATCACCACAACAACGATCGACCATGCATATAGACTCAAAAACCACTCAACTTAACCACACACATGACATACATCAAGCAAAAGCAACACATAACACTAGTTCCAAGGTATTCGCTTAGTACCCAAAGCTTTTAGAAAATAATCTCATCAAGTAATTGGGGTGACAATTCAAATGATTTATGAAGTTTCAGCAGATAGAATTTATAATAAGGTTGATCGGTCACCACCCCTCTTGACTGGTTAAACTTGACCTTGATCGATTTCATATTAGTCTTAATCGGTAAAGAATGGCTACTGGGGTAAATTGAAACAAGTCTCGGCTGGTTAACGCACCACCCCCCGATTAGATGGGCTACTAGAATCCCTTGGTGCAAGTCCTAATCACTTAGCAGGTCACCCTGACTAATTAGACTTTGATTATAGAATTTCCTATGTAGGCATTCAGAACGGTCAGACACACACCTTGACCTGTCATGCTGGATTATTTAGGAAAAATTGCATGTTTCGAACAAGTTATTGAAACAACCCTATTTTCATGAACAACCCCACATATAGCATCGAAAGGCACCAAAAATACAACATGAAACATATTAAACAAGTTTAAACCCTAGTTTAACGAGAATCCTACCTCAAACACGACTAATCCATAACCTAGCAACTCAATGATCCTTCCAATTCATCTGCAAAATGCACATTTCTCGATTCGATCTACGCCTTGAACACCCGAATCGATGCCCTCTTCCATGCGTCCTTCGAGAATCTAGGAGATCTGCACTCACTCTCAATCAAACACTCATGGATGTTATAAGAAAACACTCTCCCTCTCTAGGATTTTCTCTCTGAACATTTAGACTTTTTGTCACGCAAACCCTAATGAAAGCAATTTTGCTGATTAACTATTAATTAAAGGACAAAAATGCAATTTAAACGTCAAGATCTTATTCATTCTCACATTAAGTCTCCAAACTTTTTAAAATTATAGTTTTGTCCTTAATTCTTTAAAAATTTCAATTAAATATTTAAATTACAAAAGTAGACATGGTCCCTACACAGTGGATGCCTTAGTTTTATTTACACAAAATATTTGAATCTACATATGTCTCTTTGATCGGCGTGCGCCAGTCTTTTACAAAGTAGCGCACGTGACTCCATCTAGACGTACTCAATTCAAATTGAGTTGTTAAATCACATTGACACAAGGTATGGCACGCCATACCGACCCAACCACCTAGCTTAGGTTGCGTGTTCAAATGAACTGGCATGCACCATTTCACCAAATGGCACACCCTTCTCAATTTTTGCGTATGTCAATCTAGTCTGTTTGGTCAAATCATCAACACCTTCTCATATATGCTACCTAAGGAAGGGTAACACCAATTCTACAAATGGTGCCCGCCATTCCACTTAGCTAATAGTGAATCCCGTGTTGCAATATAAAATTTTTAAAACTTTATTCCATGTATGTCATTTTGAATAAAGGGAAAAATTATCAACTTTTATATGTATTGTTTTATCCCCCATTAATTATTCTCCCTCCCTAACATGAGCTATTAACATATAAGGATTTCAAAATTTCATAAATGTTAAGTAGAAACCTACCCTTGAGTTTGGCGAGGTGGGTGCCTAACACCTTGCCACCTTATAGTCTACTCCCAAAACCCTGTGATCTCTAGTTATGGCAAACTAGTTTCTCCAATACGACTTTGTTCACATGCACTTGCTTGGTTTATCGGGGATAGTCTTAAACCCGGTTGGCAACTCCAAGAAGCAAAAACATCGGTCGATCACCAAAACGCGCACAGGCAATAGGGAAAACCGGCTGCGTCAAGCAACTGGGTAGATTCCCAAGGGTTAGCCCACACTCTATATTGCGATCTCTTCTTTGCAACCTTTTTTCAACCTCTATTTCTCCCCGCTATCTATCTTTTGTTCTAGATTGATCGTCTTGATAAGTGCAAGACCTCCCCCTATTTTGTTGGGTTTTATGGAGATTTGGTCTATTGTTCTAAGGCGCAGGTGGTGGGATTTTAGATTGGTCATTACCTCTCTTTTCTCCCAAGCTTACTTGCCTAAAAATGTGTATGTTATGTGTTGCTAGCTATGAGGGTTTTATTCGTTTCCAAGAATAGTGTCATTTGTACTTGGGGTAAATTTCTAGGTACGTAAATAATACCTCCCTCTTGCTTGGCCGAACATGTGAATTTTCTCTCTCTCACTAGAAACCTAACCTGCAAGGCAAATAAGTAATATCAAAGAATCCTCACATCTGGTATGCAAAAAAATACTCCGATAATTAAGTGAGTACTTAGCCTTGTAAACTCTTAATATCAATCCGTGTAGTAGCAAATTAGAGTATACCTTTACCTCCTCGTGGTGCACTTTTTTATACAGAGATTCTTCCTCACTGGATATGTGTCCTTTTCGACCATTAGTTTCTCATCAATGGTGGTTTACAATACTTCAACATTATCGGCCCTAACTAGATAAGCCGTATTTGAGCTCTCCAGAGTCGAACGTTATTTATAATGTTAAAATTTAATTCAATTGTTAACTTTTTATTATAGGTGAATTGGCCTAGGATTTCTCATCTTGTCTAATTAGGTACGATCCCAAATTATTCAGGATTTGAACTAATCGCTTAATGTCAAAATCCGAACACAACTCTTAAACACCTTTCTTAAGTCGACAAATTCATGAATTTGCTCGGTACATACTCGTATACAAGAATACTATATTTTCAAACTAACTTCTTGTCCATTTATTTGAGAAAATAACGTAATCGAATTGATTAGGTTATATCTCCTTTAATTAATCTGTATTAGGAAATAAATAAAGTACAATGCTAAAAATTCTTACCCTGGGTATAAAATTTACAGTTCGTTGTTAACTGTTTCTAAAAGTTTTACTGCTGGGCTAGGAGCATTAGAGCCCACAAACTTAGCATTTTCGAATTAACTTCTCGTCCATTTATTTGAAAAAAAACGTAATTAAATTAATTAGGTTATATCTCCTTTAATTAATTTGTATTAGAAAATAAATAAAGTACACTGCTAAAAATTCTTACCGTGTGTATGAAATTAACAGTTCGTTGTTAACTGACTCTAAAAGTTTTACTGTTGGGCTCGGAGCATTATAGCCCACAAACTTGGGCTGAAAACTCAACTCGGCCTGACTTGTAATTAAGCCTAGAGGACCCGCAGTCCGATTACAGGCGACGCCGACTATAAACCCTAGCTTATGTTTCATACGCGCGCACTCGCAACCCTCGCTAGAGCTCTCAGGGAGATCAGCCGACGCAGAGTTCCGCAGCAGCAAAAATGGAGGCAGCGAGAACTGTGAAAGATGTCTCTCCTCACGAGTTCGTCAAGGCCTATTCCGCCCACCTCAAGCGCTCTGGCAAGGTCTTTCTCTCGCTCTCTCTCATTGTGTGTGCAGATGTAAACATATACGTTTGTTTTAGGTTTGAGAACGATTTTAGTTGTCTATAATTACACATCCGTAATAATGTTAGCGGTGTAAAATGTTGGTTTAAGTATTTGTTTCCTGTTCAGCTTTCTCTATTCTGCTTCTTCTATGTGCGAGAATATTCTCTGATTCGATGAAACTTCATTTTTTTGGGTTATTAAACAATCTCCAGCCTGTGAAAAGCTTCGTTTGATACAAAGCAATCGAATATGAAACTCAAACTAGCCATAAATTTGAATAAAAGCTTTAATCTATTGCGTAATTGTAAATTTGAAAGACAGATTTGAATAATTTAAGAGTCAAGTCCTTGTTTTGAGTTGTGCTATGCTATCTATTGTATTAGTTTTCACACTAAGTGCTAGATACATGAGTTCATCATGGTTAGTAATATGGTAGCCTGAAGGAAAAGGTTACCCTGTCTGTGAATTCATCATTGATCTGTTTATTTTCTAGCTTTCACATTTTACTTTGTGACATGAAATAATCACCGTAATCGGTCAACTCATCCCTGTATATTTTCTATTTGAAATTACCAATGTGCAAATGTGAAGTGTCCTTTTGTAATTACAGAAAAGTGAGCGCATTGGATGTTGGAATCCGAAGTTTGTCTCTTAGTGTGCTTTAAGACTTTTGTGTAATTATAAACATTAGGCTATGTTTGGTTAGGTGTTTGGGAGATTTTCTCCCAAACAAGTTTCTGGAACAAGTTTCTCAAACATTTTCCCAGACAACTTTTTCTCTCTACAAAAAGTGTCTCTGAAACATTTTTCTCCCAGACAAGTTTCTGAGACACTTATAACCAAACAACGTTTCAGAGTTTTGTTTCTAAAAATTGTTTCAGAAACACTCAAAACGAACACACCATTAAATGACAAAATTCTAATGCATTTATCAATAAGTTGAGAAAAATTTGTCACGATAGAAATAAGGCGGGGATGTGAAGCTGTAAGGTATGAATCTTTGCACCGGTAGCTATATGTGTAATGTTCCTTTCCAAGATCGTGTTAGCATTGTGATTAGTGAACGTATTGTGGGGATTTTAGGCTGTTGCGCATGAGTTATTTAATAAGTTTTCTATGCCATTAGATGTTCTGTTGAAGATTAAGTCAAGTGTTTAGATGTGGGGAACAAGAAAAGCAGCATAGGCCTTGGGATGTACTCTTTACCTAAGGAATTTTTGGGAAGTACGCAAGTATGTATAGATATAGTGATTTCGAAGGTAAAATAGAACTGGTTCTTTCAAATCTCCCAAGGATCCAAGACTTTGATTCCTTCTTTGTCCATATTCATCCATGTCAAGACCTTTTCATGAGCCTCCAATTCCTTTGGAAGTAAAAGGTAGGTGTTCAAAGTGGTCATCATGATGGTCATCCAATTATGCATGCACTTTTTGGTTTATTTACAACACTCCCATTGCTAGGGCTGGCAAACGAGTTGAACTAGCTGGACACTTGATTGTCAAGCTTGATTTAAAAACTTAACACGCTTCAAAAACATGTTCACGTTTGACTTATTATGAGAAAAGCCAATTTCAAACGAGCTTTACTCAAACTGATCACAAGCTGATCTGGAGTAGCTTGAATGTTCTATACATCATAACCTGAATGAACTGAGACCTGAGTACGAGCTTGTTTGAGCTTGATTTGAAAGCTTACCGAGCTTTAAAAGGTGTTCGTGCATGGTTGGACATATAAGGGGTGAATTTTAAACGAGCAAATACGAGATAAAATTTGAGGAGCTTGGTTTATTTATCAGCCGGATCCTTAGATGGACAATTATGCCTAATCAAAACCTTGCTGGAAAAAATGCTTAGGTAGAATCCTAGAAGGGAAAGAGTACAAGGTAATTGTTTGTATTGGGGATGACCTGCACAAGATTGTAACCTGCACCTTTTGTTCAGGCCATTGTAATGTAGCAACATGATGACCTTTATGGTGATGTTATCTTTTTGCATCAAGGTCATTGCTTATCCAGTAACCTGGAACCTATGACTTGACAACTGTATGGCATATAAATGATTACCCCAATGTTATGGTTCTTTCTAGTGTTCTGTTTGACAATCCTTTGCATTATGACAGATGGAGTTACCACATTGGACGGACATAGTGAAGACTGGGAAGTACAAGGAGCTTGCCCCTTATGACCCAGATTGGTACTACATCCGAGCTGGTGCGTGACTATTCCTTTTGTCTTCCTGTATCAATTGCGCCCATGTGCACATATGTAACTTGTCTTTACATATAATGTGCTTATATCTCTAAACTCAATTTGCATGGCAGCTTCTATGGCAAGGAAAATCTATCTCAGGGGCGGCCTTGGTGTTGGTGCTTTCCGGAGGATCTATGGAGGGAGCAAGAGAAATGGTAGTCGCCCACCCCATTTCTGCAAGAGCAGTGGCTCTGTTGCAAGACATATCCTTCAACAATTGCAGAACATGAACATTGTTGACTTTGACGCAAAGGGGTAAGCAACTTTATACATCTGTGGGGTTCATGATTCATGTTTGGCGGCAGAAGTGCCACTACTTTGCAATATTGCTACTGCTCTTTCAATTCTTTTGATGACCACATAAAGAATGTAACAAAATCCAACGGGGCCGGACCTTTTTTCTTTTTTTATTCTGAAAGTTCAGAATTTTGGGTATGAATTGTTTCCCACCGGAATATCCTGGCATTTAACACTAGCAGTATCCCGTGTCATGCATGGGCCTTATAAATAAGCATAAACATAGATTCATAAGTAATTACTCTTTAGATTTATTTACAAATATAATTTGTCAAATATTTTAGGCGTATTTATAGCATAAATAAGAAAATGTCGTAAATGAGAATGTTTTTTAAGAACTTTGATACATTAATAATAAAGATTTTGGAAATCAAATAAGTGGAGAGAACGGGTGATATTTCTTTAGTTTTCATTCTATGGTGTTTCTTTTTTCCCCTTGAGTACGATCTAGGGTGTTCGTTATTCTGAAAGGTCAGCATTGCCACTCTTTGTTCAACCTAGAATTAATGGTTCAACCTCATGTGATGATATCGGGCTCCATATGTTCATATAGCAATTGCTATATCTGTTTTACTCTCTTGAAAAAGTAGTATTGATAAAGTAGGGTATGGAGTATTGTGTGGAATCTGTTCTTTTGTTGGTAATTGGAAAACAGGTATTTTATCGGTTGAGATGATATTCCTCCATTGTTGATTGTTTCTTTTTATTTTATTTTCTTACTCTACTTTTGTGATTGTTTTCATTGTGTCGTGAAATTTTATCCTTGTGCATCAGTGGGAGGAAAATCACATCAAGCGGCCAGCGTGATCTTGATCAAGTTGCCGGAAGGATAGTTGTCGCCCTTACCCCATGAGGGGGAGATGAAATCAAGCATTTCTATGCGCAACACCAGAAATTCTGAATTATAAGTTTGGTTGTTCGGATGAGAGAGTAGATTAAGAGTACTTTTTGCGTAAAGCATTCTGTGATCGGTTGCCTGGTACTTCATGATAAAAACATCTATTTTTGTTTTAAATGTTTTTGTTGTTACATTTTGTTTTAGGTCCATTCGGCCAATGGTAACTACTGTTTTTTGGGCTTATTAGAATGGCAAATGAGAAGGCCGTGTAGGCTACTTGGAAGTCTGAATAAGCTCCCGTATTTGTGAAGCATGCAGGACACCTGGGCAATGTTTAGGCAAGGGAGAAAAAACCGAATTTCGCCCCGACCCTAATAAGATAGGTTGAGGTCAGAGCACACTAAATTGAGTAAAGAATATTTTTGTCATTATATCTCCAGAGTCGAAATAATCTTGCATTAAATGGTGTTAAAATATATAAAAAATAATTTAGTTTGAATGAGTTGCACTAGATTAAGTTTTTACTTGGAATTATATAAATCAAATGGGTCGGTCGAGTGGTCAAGACATGAGATATGTTCTCTTTTGAAGTTTCAGGTTCGAAATTTTTCAAGTGGTATTAACTCTTGTAGGGTTAGTTTATATAGAAAATTTCTTTGGATTATGTTGCCGCGCGTACTTCATTTGGTGCACGTAACTATTGTTTTATTAAATTATGTTATTGTCATAACTTAAAATGTTTAGATTGATTTACGCACGTCTTGATTAATTTTAAAGGACTAATTTTACACTTACTAAAAGTCGAGGCAAAATCATATAGTTTTGGAGGCTAAAATATTGGTACATGTTTATTCAAATGCACCTTGCACAATCAAAAATCTATTTATTGAAAATAAATATGCACCAATTAGATAATCAGTATTCAATTAACATGATTTTTTTTACTCATTTAATTTCATAATATGAATAGTTTCAATCATTGATGTGGGTAAGTGATGGGCTCATAAAAACACAAGTTCTTGATCTAAATATACTTTGCTAACTTACCCTTGTCTAGAAGAAAACTCTAAACCTACTACACTAAACCCACCAAAAACCCGCGAGGAACTTTATCAACTAAGCAAATTTAAATCAAATGAAATTTTAAATCTCAATCAATTAAGTTTGGTTACATGAATTCGTCTTGTTAATATACTCGGTCGAAAATATTGTGTTTTGTTATATTAAAAAAGGTAAATTCTCTTAAACTATTGTTATTAAAGTCAATTATGATTTACCTTTCTTCTTAATATTACAATTTATTATAATTATGTGAGTTAATTGATCGATTTTAAGTAGACGTCTTCAAACTGCATTGACTATTTTTTGTCATTTTATCTTCTATTTGTGGTAGTCTTACAACACTACGAATGTTGTCGTTTCTAATTATATCAAAGCCTTGCCACTTTTCATTTTAGCTACACTTATTTTACTTGTATGTTGATTCTTAGTGGGTTATCACTTTATGTTGGCAATATGGTAAAGTTTTTCCTTCAACTTTGGGGATATCTTGTGCTCACAAAACACCGTTGAAGTATTTTGTCATTAGATCGATCCAACTTGTACTTTATGTGTTACATCATCCTCTATAATCTTTCTGTACTACCTAGCAACATAGAAAATAAAGCTCTAACAGTATCGCTCAACTAAGTTCTCTCAAAGTCGTGAAATTCTCGTTGTTGAGATTCCCACTAATTTATTCTTTTGGAATAGATAAATATATTGTTGTTTAGAATATTAAGTTTTGTAAAACTTTTAGGTGATTAAGATATTTCTACTCCAAATTAGTGTAAGAAAAATAATGCGTTTCTTCTCATATTGAAAAGGAAAAGTAAATCTTTCGGTAAGTAGTGATTCTCGGATTCACAATCATTGCAAATGATATAAACGAGTTTTAGGTAATGGACATTTTGGAGCTCTTTAATTTGTATTGTGATTTTATTCACGATTTTTTAGATTTGGACGAGATTTTTGGGTACATAATCTTGCAATCACAACCAAAGTTTAGTGTCTGCTAGCCGGAGTTGGATCAGGAAACACTCCAATGTCTAAGCTAGTACTTGAAGAAAAAGATGGAAAAAAAAACTAAGCTTGTTAGGGTTACAAGATGGGTTGTTCCTTCTCTTGTCAAACATTATATTTTATATATTGCTCCTAACTTGAGCACAAAGCTTAGATTGGCATGTACATAGTACACCCTCTAGTGACAACAACCCATAATCGAATTCTGTTATGACCAAAGTTATCAATCTCGTACTAGTGAGTGTACCGATTTTGTTACTGGTATGGTACGTACTGGTATCAATTTGTACCGACATACCATTTTCGAATTTATTGATAAAATTAATATACATATTTCAAATAATATTTTATAAGAAAAAATTATAATAAACACATCAAATAAAGCATCAAATTTAAGAAAAATAGAAAACATTAAAATAATTTTAGCCTCAATTTATTTCTAATTACCAAAAAAATATTATTTGAATTTTTTATTTTTTTAAATATGGATTGATATGGTATGGTACCGGTCGATATCGCTTGATATTGGTTGGAACAGCCTGAAACATACCGAAACAATGGCCGAAATAGTACCCTAGTGGTCTGATACTGTTACGAGTCCGGTACCAGGGACAAGATTGATAACTTTAGTTATGGCTTTCTCCTCGATATGATGAATACAACTCATGTTTCACGTGTTGAGCATTAGGTGGATGTTTCATTTTGATACAAATGAGATTCCATTCTTACACACACTGTGTGTGTACATATATATATATATATACATTTATATATGTGTGTGTTTGTGTAGATATAGATAAGTAAAATATATATATATATATATATATATATATATATATATATGAAAATAAAAATGCCACATGTGAAATATGGCAAGTTTTTTGAATACAAATTCTAAAAAAAATCATACCTTATTTTGATTGTTCTAAGGTAACATATATCGCTTTAATATTTTGATGACAAACTAACAAACTTCTGTCATTTGACACATTTAGAACGACTCTCACAAAAAGTTGCTCTGCAATAATATATAGTAGAGATTTTATAAAAGTGTTTTTACTGTACAATAGATTTTGGTATTTTTCAGACTTGAACCTACAATTAGTATTAGCAAATTTTAGTTTGAAAACCATAGTGAACAAAGTCTTGAACTAGGTATTTGAAATCAAACTTATGATTAACACACATTGTACATGAAATAAGTGTAGTTCCAGAATGATTTTTGCACATTAGAAGGTCATGTTAGAAATTCCAAAGGGTTCTCTAGTCGATTACAAGATTATGCAGAGTACAATTTACTCAAACCAGAACTTCTCAAATTTATCACATACAACTATATCAAGCTATAACTCACCCACTGACACTTATACACACATAAAGGAGGTAAAATATCTCTAACTCAAACTTCGAATTGTAAGATTTGATGATGAACTGAGAACCCTAATTACACGTATCTCTCGAGCCTCAAACCATCTCCTCCAAGTTTCGAAATCACGATAAAATTTTGGATAACCACCAAGCACGGCAAGAACAAGCACTAGCTCAATCTTGAGCCAGCATTGATTGTCATCTTCGTTTTTGGTTTTCTATTTGGCTTAATAACTACGTGAATAGCATGTTAACTTGTTATTGTATTATAGTTTTGGGAATTTTTCTTTTTTGTATTGGGATCGTTATGAATCTTTATAAGTAACGTTAAAATTAATCGGATAGTCATTAATTCCATGAATTGGACATGTTTATAAAAGTTTTTCAACCATCATGTTTGATGGTTCGATCCTTATCATTTAGTTTAGTCTTGACATTCTATGATTATTCCCCATTCGCCGCTTAAAGAATGAGGAGAAATCATAAGATGTCAAAATAAAACTAAAAGGTGAGGGCCGCTAGATCTTCAAACATAGTGGTTCATAAATTTTTGCAAGCACATTAACTTAAATTTTTTGAAATTAATGATTGTCTAGCTAATTTTAACGTTAATTATCCAACAACATGACGATCTATTTGTACGAAAATTAACTTGTTGAATTTATAAGAATGATTTTATCATCATGTATGGATTGTTCAATTTTTATTTTATAATATTACTGCAAACGAAATTAGTTATTAGGTGGGAAAGAAATAATTTATATTTAAAAAATAATCAACCGTACTATACCCATCCTCCTAATTAAATAACCCAAATTTATATGTCTAGTAACTTATCCCACCCCTACACAACTGACAACACGGAACGAAAGCGTTTTTTTCACGTGTATAACACGTGTCAATGTCCCAAAATGTAAGTGAGAACTAAACGAACGAGTGGGACCAACTCTCCTATTAACCATCTTCGATCGACGCCACGTGTAAACTCCATGGGGGAATCTACGCATCTCGGCCCTCTCTAGACTCTCTCCCCTCCTTCACGGAATCTTTACACCGTCGAGAGGGAGGGAGAGAATCTATAAAAGCTAAATAGAAAATAAGATGGAATAATCCAGAAACCAAAAAACTACTACTCCTGTTAAATTAATCAACTATCGTACTCTGAAAAGAACCACAGGCATTTGCTTTACGATTCCGAATACAGGAGATTTGAGTTCTCTGTTTTCCTTCGATTCTCCATGTCAAAAACCCATCCGCCTCTGTCGTTTCTCCCTCTCTAGGGTTTCCCTTGATCTCATCGTCGCTTAAGTTTAACTCCGTAAGTATTTTTCTAATCTTCTCCGACTGTTGTTTGTTTGATCATAATGTATGGAATGTGGATTCTGTGACGTGATGAACGCAGGCAGACGATATTATATCTTGAGACTAAGAGAGAAGCACCGGAGGGCTTAATCAAAGGTAGACAAAAGACACTGAATTAGACTAAATCCTAAAATTAAGAAATTGGTAGGAATAGGAATAGCAAAGATAAGATGTCGAAAGTGATCAATTTCACTACCTAGGTTGAGTACTAAAAAGGTTGATGACCTAGGTTGGAACCTAATAGTCAAATTGTTTGGTTGAGCTTTTAGCATACCATTGTGGCTTATGTTACCTGGACGACTCGGAACAACTATCAAATGCAGGTAGGTGTCCAAGTGTTCGCTTCATCCAACTTTCATCTCAAGGACTCAGGGATACTGCAAAATATGTGAATTTCTTTGTATATTTCTCCTTTTTGTCCCCGAATAAACAGTATTTGTGACGTGCCTTAGGACATTTCATTTCATTGCATTGTTCACGGTAGTTACAATTACAAAGCACGCGTGTTAGTTGTATGCCCAACTAAATGTGTTGGACATGGATCTCACACCCTTATTTGCGTGTCGTGTCGTACACGGATCCCACATCTTCATTCGAGTGTCCAAAATGGATATTCTATACATTGACTAAGATCCATGTAACATAGATTGGGGCATAGGAATGTTTTATGCGACAAATTGTCGGGCAACTAATAAGAATAGATTATTGAAACATGACTCTAGCCGTGATGGGAGTGTTAAGACAGATACGGTCAATGTACAGGAGATAGAATTAGAACTAATAGCATATCCGAAGGGGTAGGGTTGCAACAGTTGAAGATGAGTTGAGAGAAAACAAAAGGTAAGGTAGTTTGGTTACAAAGATCACCGCCATTGGACTAGTAATAGGTTATTGTAAATGAAAATGCTTGGGGGAGGGGAAGACTTGTATAGACGTTGTAGTATGTTTTGGTGGAAAAAAAATGTGAAAATCTATTAAATTTAACAACACATATAGCTTTGGAGAAAAGAATTCATCTAGGAAGGCTTGAACTTTTGTTAAAAGTTACAGTTTTAACATGAAAATGTGGAGTTTTTGATGTATCTAATAGGGATTTCGAATTTGGAGATGCTATCTGTTACCTTGCATTTAAATTCTTAGGTTCATGGATAGTAAAATCTAAGGAGCATGGACGCTTCAAAGAAGGTGACTTGTCCACATCTGACATATGTCAGACACCTATACTCTTTGGACACCCTCGGACACGTGTCCGATACTCTTTTTTTGTGTCTATAATTAAAAAATAAAGATCTTAGTTCAGCTTGTCGAACATTCTTGTTGCAACATGTCCGACACTTCTGTGGGGTCTAGGACAAAGAAAAAAAGAATAAATACATAGCCAATAGTTCTTAGAACAAAATTTGACATATTAGTATGATATACGAATCTAAAAAAATAATTAAGTTGTACAACTAATCATTTTGAAAATCACTTAAAAAAATTTATTGAGTTCTTTTCAGAAGATTTTCTTGATTATTCAGTCATTCTTTATCGCATATTAATAGAATTTTTTGAGTTTCATGTCGGTTTAGATTCTTCATAACTTATTGTCTCCTATATGTTACTTAGTTTGGGACTTAATCTTATGACGATATATCTATAGATAACTAAGAAGCACGGATACTCCGAAACTAGTCGTGTATGGGTATTGGATATGTATAAAATACCGCTACACGGCTTATACTTATCAGATACGTCAAATAAGTGCCCTGTATTAAAATTAAATGTTTTGAATTTCAGATACGTTACGGGCACACAAGGGATATGGTGGGGTGAAACTGAATTCTTTTTAATAAATAAGTAATAAGAGTAAATTTCATATACCTCCCCTGAGGATACTACAAATCCACTGCTCTCCCCCGAGGTACTGACAAATGAACAGCCCTCCCTTACTTTTGAAACTATTTCCTTAATTCCCCCCTCTTGTTACTTTATCGTTGGCGGTGTTAACATTAGGTGAGATATCCTTATCACCCTTCTTATATAATCAGTTGATGCCTCCAGCTCGTTCAAGTTGCACCTAAGGATCCCACCCCATGCACAGGTTGTACCACGAACCCCATTCTGTGCTTATCTTGCCCGCTAACACCCCCGACGGCGACGTCACCTCGCTCTGGCTTCCATCCGACACGGTTTTGAAAAACCTTCCATTTTTTGCGCTTGTTCTCAATCTAGATCAATTCCCCTAACTCTAGATTGGCAATTTCTTTTCCTATTTCAAATAACGTCTAATTTTGCTTTTCCGATCAATCTGATCGATTCTCCCAACTCTTGATTTCAATAATCTAGGTCCTGGCTTGGGGTCAACTTCTACATGGCCCAGGGTAACTATGTTCTGGTTTTAATGTTCTTCAAAGGGATTAGAGTGGGATTTATGTTCTTTGATCATCAAAGCTTGCAATTGAGCTTTGGGATGGCAATTAAAAACCCGTATCAAATGGGTGAATTCTACAGTTTAGAAATCAAGTAGACAAGGGTTGTTTCAAGTGGTCTCATGATCAGTGTGTACAAGAAACCGATCATGCTGGGTTTGAATGTGTTGTTCAAAGAACTGCCGATGAAGTTTCCCGCTGTTCTAGCAGGAGATTGTGACCTATATGTAGAACACGGTTTTAATTTGGATGCCAAGAGAATTTTTGTGGTGAGTTCTAAAATAATGGGAGTGCATTTTTATATTGTGTTTGAATAAAGTGGATAAGTCAAGGCTTGGAATTTATTTCCTTCCAAGCAATAAATTTTGGAACCGGCACAAAATCATTGGGCTCTGTTTTCTTGAATCACCCCTACAACTTTGGAGGGAGAGTGTACTGGTTGAATGGAATCCTAGGACAAAAAGTCTTTCCAAAGTCTATCGTCATATGGTTTGATTACCATTGCTGGGAAAGGTTTAGAGAGAGGGCTGGTAGAGAGAGAGAGAGAGGAAATGTGTGTGTGTCTGTGTGTGTGATTTGAGAGTGCGGGGAGGATAAAATGGGATTTTTAAAAACTTGGTACTATGACAGCAGCAAGTCCTGCCAAAAACTGGACGGAATGTTTAGGTAAGGGGTCTGAAAATAATTGTTTGTAAAGTATGGGAGGGCAGTGCATTTGTCAGTACCTCTGAGGAGGGCAGTGGATTTGTCAGTAACCTTGAGTTATGTGAAATTTACCCAAGTAATAATTATTGGGGCAAAGTGTGAATATAGCTCGTACATATATATAAAATACATAAAACAATCGGTTTGCAAGGTTCGTTCTCTCTCACTTATCTCTAATTAGAACACAACCAGACACGCATATGGCAGATTGCCAGATTCGCAATACACACAGTTAGACACTATGTGACTCATACACAGAGTCAGAGAGTGTGTGTGTATAGATTGCCAGATTTGCAATACACACAGTTAGACACTACGCGACTCATACACATAGAGTCAGAGAGTGTGTGTGGTGCCCACGCGATGCGTGTGCTCTTTAAATTAGACAAAACTACATAAATATCAGGATGACCCCGGTATTCTTCCATGTTCTTCGCATATCAAACAAAATATGAGACTGATAGACTGTGTTACTGTGTATAGTAAGCAGTAAATACTGATGTCTAATTTGTTTTTTCTACAAAGTTTGTATCTTTAGGATAATGAGTACAGGTAGAACCAGAAATTTAGCTTCCACAGGTGGGAGAAGCATGCCCAATGTAGAAGATAATCATTCTCCTCTTTTATGCATAGTAGAAGACTAATAATTATAAGAATATTTGATTTTTACAGACATTTTTCGTATTCTATAGTTTTAGGTTTTGACTTATCGCTGTACCCGTAGGACCTTATCCCGTATTTTATTTGTGCTTCATAGATGATAATATATTTTGATTATATATAATTGAACGTATCCTCAACGTGTTTGTGTCCTACATGCATATCTGCGTGTTCGTGTTCCTGTCGTATCCGCGTCTCCTCTCCGTTGCCATGCTGCTTAGAGTAAAATCATGCTGTGTAATAGAGTGCTACTACTCTACTTGTGCTAGCTTTTCTATTTACCCTTCTCGAGTAGCATGAGATGATGGCATGCTACATAGACTGTTTTCCTTGCAATATTTTGTTGCACTTTTTTGATCTACAATTTGAATAAGTGGTGTTTGAGCTTCTCATCCCCTAAGACATTTGTGCCACAAAAACATCATCACAGGTTCTGTGTCATGCGACCTGCATTTATATGTGATGTCATATTTTTGAACTTTTGATATACGAAGGAAAGGAGTATTATTTTGTACTGCGGTTTCAAAACTCTAGTGCAAAAGTATCTATGGTCTGCTATATGGATGACAGAGGTGTTAGTGGCATGACTTTAAATACCCTAGGAGTGAGCACACCGTTTGGTCACCAGAATTCTATATATCAGTATATGGATTTTTTGGTGTACAAAGTTGGAATTATGGCTTGAATATTTTGAACTTTTGTGGAACTATATGTCTATAACTATACATAAAATACACTTGTCAAGTAGTATGGTTATATTTAAAAATTTATAATAAGTATTTTATATTGCGGATTAACTACCTAAACCTAAAATGCTGACTGAAAATTAGACACATAATAATTTACCTTTACATAGTCAATTTTTAATTTCCTATTTATGCACTTGCTATCAAAGATGATTAGATATCTAATCCAATTATGGACTTCATAACAGCCTGTGAGTGATTATTCATTAGATGTTCTTTTTTTCTTGGTAAGTTCCATTAGATAATATAGTCTAAAAGACAAGTTGATTAATAGAGCCATTTTTTTTTTTAATTTTTCACTTATTGGTGAATGTATAGATTTCGCGTGTTGAATCTGAGATGCGTAGGGAAGGTTAGTTAATCCAATCTGATTCTGTAATAACTTCTCTATTTGATTAGACTCTTTCCCGTGTTGGAAGTTGTGAGGAAGTTGTAAATTTGGAAAGCCTAAACCATGATTTAGAACCATCAACAAACCTATGTTACCTGGAATCAGGCCATTCCGTTGCAATGGAAGGGAAGGTGCGGCGGGGAAAATGCTCTAAAATGGGTAATAAGGAATAAGGATGGGGTCTTATTTATCATACTATTAGTGTTTAAGGTACTTCTAAACACAGGAGCAACTTTCTGTTTAATAACATGCCTTAAATATATTTTTATTTTTCTTCATATTGATCATTGAGGAACAGAATCTGAGGAGTATTATGGGCCAATTTTCAGATATTTTGTCATGCCAAAATACAATTAGATTCTACCTCATTGTATATGATTTGAATTGTCCATATGGAAGAGTTCTAAGCAGATACCTACGAAAAGTGTGGTATCACTTTGGATTTGGTTAATTTACCTTTTTGGAAGAAATTTACCATGTTGGGATATATTATGGGATCGCTTTGGAGTTGTTGAATTGATCTTTTTAGAATAAAAGTGTACCATATCTTGGACCATGCATTCCACTACATAATTGGCCAGGTTAGTATGCTCTTTAGCTTTTTCCTAGTAATACTGCAGCTGATGACCACCTTTTAGGAGGTTTTCTTTGTTGTGGCTAGATATGTCTCAGAAATCCAAGTCAATTTTGTTTCTGCTTGTGCATTAAACCAACTTGTATTAAATACGTATTCAGGGCAGTTCTTTTTAATGCAACTTTGGCCAGAAAAACACTGCATACCTTTCCACATAGATCGACTGTTATATATATTTAACTCTCAAACAAGTAAAGCTTCAAAATATTTACCTAGTTACCTTGTAATTTTGGTGACATATTTTACCATATGTACTTATGGTGAATCATAGTCTGCTACTGGCGTTTGACCAAATGTATTCATTCTCCTTCCGGTGTTAACATTTAACACTTGTTCTTTGCAGGAAACTGGTAGTTTATCTTTCTCTTTGAGTTCTTATGATTGGGAGTTGCCACCAGGTTCAAGACTAATGTTATGGTCTTCAGTCAAATTAAAGGATTGATGTTTGAATGAATAATTGTTTTTGGTTTCTTCTTCTAAGGAAGTTTAGAAGAACAAAATCATGGCTTTCTCTGAAGGGGTGGTTGGGCTGAAGTCATTCTATTTCTGAATGCAATGGTGGACACTTGTAATGGAGGTTCTAATAATGATTTGATTGAGAGTTGTTTGGTCAATGTAACGTTGGTTGGCTCATAGTCTGCATGTAGAATCCAATTTTTTTTTAATTTTTAAAGAATGGACGAGTACCCAGAACCTGCTATGCTGCTTCCAAGTTGGATCGGGCGAAATCCATCTGAGATTGCAGAATCTCGTCTCTTCGTTGTCTCTTGCTTTATTGCAGGCTTAATTGGGATCCTAACTATAGCCTACACTGCCTTCCAATGGAGGAGAAACATCAACTTGAGTTGGATGAAAGCCATAGCTAGGTCAAAGAAAAATCCAAAGGCAAGGAATAAGGTTCCTGTTTCTCCTCATACGTGGGTGTTGGAATCTGTATCTCGAGGAAAAAGTTTGAACTGCTGTGTGTGCTTAAAATCAGTCTCTCCCTCTCAAGCTCTTGGTCCAATGGTGGCCTCAGATACTTTTATACACTGCTGTAGCATATGTGGTGCGGCTGCTCACTTGGGCTGTTCCCCAACTGCACAGAAGGATTGCAAGTGTGTGTCTATGGTTGGCTACGAAAATATGGTGCACCAATGGGCAATCCGGTGGACTGAGGTCACAGATCAACCAGATGAAACTTCCTTTTGTAGCTATTGTGAAGAGCCATGCAGTGGGTCTTTCCTTGGGGGATCCCCTATTTGGTGTTGCTTGTGGTGCCAACGGCTAGTACACGTCGACTGCCATAATAGCATGTCCACTGAAACTGGTGATGTTTGTGATTTGGGCCCATTTAGAAGGCTGATTTTATCTCCACTTTTTGTTAAGGAGCTCAACCGGTCTTCTTCTGGTGGATTTTTGAGTTCCATCACCCATGGAGCTAATGAGATTGCGTCTTCTGTGCGTGCTACTATTAGGAGTCAGAGCAAGAAGCACAAGCATGTGAATGATGCCTCTGTAGACACCAGTGATGGCAGTGCTATTGGGGACCCGTCCACAGAAAGTACAGCTGAAACTCATCCAAAAATTAATGGATCTCATAGGATGGATGTAAGTATTAGCGGAGGCATAGATGTTGGCATTGAGGAGCAGCACCAAAATGGTGACGCCGTTAAAAAAATGGATTCTCAGCATAGTCTTAAAAGAAGTTCGTCAGTCAATCAAAATGACGAGTCTCATAGTGCAGGGTTGAAACAGATATATGAGTTGATTGATTTGCCTCCAGATGCAAGACCCTTGTTAGTTTTCATTAACAAGAAGAGTGGGGCTCAGCGAGGGGATTCACTTCGGCAGCGGTTAAACATGCTCTTGAATCCTGTTCAGGTCAGATTCTTTGAACCCCCCTCCTCTCCTCTCTCCGTGAAGCAATAAAAGATCGGTCATGCTAACCACCGCCCTCTGGGAGGTGGATAATCACATAATCTATAAAAGTTACAGCTCAGACACTCATTTCACATTTACCAACATACTCATTCACATATCAGAATATACTTCTCACAAATTTTAATGCACGTTTTGCACATTATCCACTGCCCTAAGGGTGGTCGTTAGCATTTTCCATGAAACATATATTCCCTTTGTAATGTTTGTGAATGATGTTGGGGTAGTCACTGATAGAGCAGAATGTATTGTTTAAAAATGCATCATCCTCTTAAATTTGTTCAGTATTTTGACCTTTGATGGTGCTTCCTTTAGGTTTTCGAGTTGAGTTCAATGGAAGGACCGGAGGCGGGTCTCTGTTTATTTAGGCGGGTGCCCCACTTCAGAATTCTTGTATGTGGAGGAGATGGAACCGTTGGCTGGGTTTTGAATGCCATAGACAAGCAAAATTTTGTTTCTCCTCCTCCTGTTGCGATTCTTCCTGCAGGAACTGGAAATGATTTGGCCCGGGTTCTTTCTTGGGGAGGTGGTTTGGGTTCAGTGGAGAGGCAAGGGGGCCTTTGCACCGTGTTGCGCCACATAGAACATGCTGCGGTAACCATTCTTGATCGATGGAAGATTGCAATTCTTGACCAGCAGGGAAAGCAACTTCAACCACCAAAATTTATGAACAACTATCTAGGTGAGCCAATGCATTTTATTTCTCAACCACTCAGATTGTGTCTAGAGGTTGAAGTACCAGCTCTTGCTGTAGGTTGTCTTGTGTCATAAATGCTACCTGGGCGTGGGAGACATTTAGTTTTTCAACTAGTGAGCTCAAAGATATGGTATAGAACTAATTTTATGGCTTTACTATGGATGGGTTAATTAAAGGGCCTTCTTTTGTGAGTGAAAAGAAAGGGATTGTAGATTGTTCATACCTTGCTCCTGAGCGCTGTGAACCACATCCGAGAACAGTAGGTTTGTACATTTTCGGGTTCTTGATTTGCTTTCGTCCAATAATTGGATGTGGATGTAGTATGGATTTGAAGTTTAAGGGGTAGAAAGAATGCAAGGTCTGTTTCTGGGCTCTTTAGGCTTTCAGAACTAAGACGGAAATAAAAATCATTTTAGTCTGGGCATAAGACCGAGGTTGGATTTGTACCAGACACACCAAAGACTAGGAGCTTCATGAATGTATCAAATTTGTTCTCCATGAAGTTATTGAAAGGACATGTTAAGTTTTGGTTCCTGCATTATCTTCAAGTTGGATTCCAAGGTGGAAACTATGTTACGAGCTTCTCTGTGACTTCTCAAAACCATCTGAAACATACATGATCTGCAAATAAATTACATGAGTTGATTGTGGTGGCTCTGACTCCTACAGCCTCGTCCTTAAGTAAAATTATGCCTTAACTATTGAAAGTAAGAAAACGTTGATGCAAAGGATCACAATCAAATCAGCGTGCTCAGTTTCAGTTGGTCCTGCTTTGATGCCGTTGCTAGTTTTGAGTTGCACTTCACTTTATTTCCCCTTGTTTGCCTGTTGCCGGCAAGGTGCGTTTGTTATGTTAGGTTATCTGGTGGGACCCACTGTTGATCATCCAGTGTGATTGGCATGCTAGAGTGGGGGGCAATTCTAATATGTTGCCCTATGCATGGGGTTTTCTCTTAGAATCTTTAGGTTCATGTTCTTATTTCAGTTATTTGTTATTTTGAAAATATATTGTTTAGCATATTACATTAAGTTTGCCATGATACTCTGCTGCATTTGGTGACAAATAGGTAATTGTTGTCTCAGGGGTTGGTTGTGATGCAAAGGTTGCTCTTGAAATCCATAATCTAAGGGAGGAGAACCCGGACAAGTTCTATAACCAGGTAACTGCAAATTTACTTTGAAATGGGTGTTAATTTCCCTTTTAAGACTATACAAGTGACTAGTGTGGGTTGCAGGAAGACTGAATCAAGGATTAGTTTGTCTATTTGTTGACATCTCTCTGAATTTTTTGGTAAGGGACGCTTTGCAAATTGTGGCTTCTGAATTGTCCTAGGATTTTAGATCTGCAAACTAACACTTTTCTATAGTGTCACACAGTGGGCTAAATTTCCAACCCCTCTCTCTCTTAGATGAAATACTTCAATTCTTGAGTTGAACACCAAGAATTAAATGTTATTTGCTGCAAATTTATTTTTATTTTTCCACTAATATGTTTTATGTGATTCATTTAGATTTTATACTTGCTTGATCCATTTTGTTTTATTGCAACAATTTTTTAATGGAAGGCGTCGTTTTAAAATAAATATACCATGCAGAAAAAGAAAGAGGATTTCGTAATGAAATGGATCGACACTCTTCTAGACGAATTACCACTTACAGCTTCTATTCAATCCATCTTTATTGGAGACAAATGACATGCTCATTTTACCGGATATTGAGCTCTAAAATGTGAATACCTACTATTTGAAGGAGCTGCTCAACAAAGTGGAGGGAAATAAAATATTAATGTGAGGGGTCGGTACAAAACTCCTATTGCATAGTATTTGTTGTGGGCTTGTATGCTGTCCTGAATCACCATGAAGTATGTTTAACATGATTAACCCCCTCATTTGAATGTCATTTAAAGCTGTTTTCTTCATGTCAGCATAGCTTTTTGTTTAGAATGGGTGACGTCTTAAATTACTATTTTTAGGGGCTTATGTCGTGGATTTCTTGTTGGCATTACAGATTACATTCTGATGAATATCCCTCTTTGGTTTTCGTATTATTATTTTATTTTCTAGATTATGAGTGTTGGAATTATTCCAGGCTTCCAATGAAATTTAAGGGGCATTTTTAATCCTGACTTTCTTGCTCTTTGTTACGATTTCCCCCCACTCTGTCTCTCTGCAGCAGCAATCCTTGCATCTCTGGTGACTATTCGTTCATTTAGTAAATAAATCATCTTCGACTGCTTGTAATCTTTCGAAAGAATGCTTAACTAGAGAGTGAATCAGCCAAATAAACAATGACTTGCTGATTTCCCCGTGTTATATATGTTTCAGTTTCGTGCTTATTATTATTTTCTGATAAACTCAAAAAGTCATATTTAGGGATATGCTGGTCTTGCTGAATTTGTCAGTTCTAGTACACTAGCACATTTATTATAATTCGAATGGTAATATTCACTGAAAGTTGTGCTCTCTCTCTCTCTCTGAGTGTGCTGGGCTGGGCTTCTCCCCTAGATTGGCTGCTTGGGTATTTGATTGCAACGTGCTTATTCGTTTCATAGATCTGATTTGTACTGCTGATGCAACTGCAGTTTATGAACAAAGTTCTTTACGCAAGAGAAGGAGCTAAGACTATCATGGACAGGACATTTGCAGATTTTCCTTGGCAAATTAGAGTGGAGGTGGATGGAGTTGATATAGAAGTCCCTGAGGTGGGTTCAGAGCTACTTAGTTGTTTATGTAGAACTCATGATCTCTAACTGTCTCAGAGATCATAACTATGCTGGTTGAGATACGTTATTTGTCTTTCTGAGCATAATTGATTGGTCATCGAGGATTTGTTTAGCATCAAGAGATAGATGCCAACTGCTGGAATTTTTCAATGGGTTCCAATGTGACTGTCTCACCTATTCTGAAATGCATTCTTAATCAATATTTTTTTTCAAATCATTACTTTTGTTGCATAATTAGTTTACAGCTGCTGGCTTTGATCAATGCTAACTTCTTCCCCAGTATTCTATAGACATATTTTGGCTCTGACTGGTTCCAGTTTTGGAAAGTTCTCAGCACAACCATTATTGTCTGTAGTGTATAATAAATTAAAGGGTGATCTTAATCTTTGCAGGATGCAGAAGGCGTTCTTGTTGCTAATATTGGCAGTTATATGGGTGGTGTAGATTTGTGGCACAACGAGGATGAAAATTACGACAATTTTGATCCGCAGTCTATGCATGATAAGATACTAGAGGTTGTGAGCATATCAGGGACATGGCATCTTGGAAAGCTTCAGGTAGTTGCTTCTCCAGCTTCTGATTTCAACGTCTACCTTTCTTTTGTTCCTGTCTACACTTTGCTTTCCAGTGCTGGTTAGGATTGTTTCCGAGCCAAGCTATCCTTAATATATCCTTACTTGATAGATTTTTCACCTTCGTAATGATTGTGATTACTCTTCTCAACTCAAACTAGTACTTGGATACTTGCTTGGATTTTCAGGAAACTTCCCAACTAAAGCTTTTGCACTTCTCTGAGCTATTGTTTTGTGTGAAACAGGTGGGGCTTTCTCGGGCTCAAAGGCTTGCCCAAGGACAGTCAATTAAGATTCAGCTTTGCGCTGCATTGCCTGTTCAAATAGATGGAGAGCCTTGGTTACAGCAACCGTGTAAATTGGCCATCTCTCATCATGGCCAGGTTCTCTCTCTCTCTATATGTGTGTGTGTGTGTGTGTGTGTGTGTGTGATACAGCATGAAACGAGTGATGCACTATTACCGATGTTATTTGAAACTCTATTCTTGTGATGAAGCCTTTTCAAAGTGAATTCGCCTAAATAAGATTTTAAAGCTAATGACATGTCAAAATTTTGTGGCTGAAAGCTTCCATATCGTTGGTTTCTAGTATCTTTTTGGTATGAGAAACCATTTTGTTAGTCTATTCTAGTTATTGTTTCCTATCTTCTAATGCTTCTGGTGGCTGGAACTAGTTATTAATAAGTAACAGCTTTGAGCTGCAGTAGGATTTAAACCTGCTTCTGGTATAGTAGTGTTGGCCCCAGAGTGAGATCTCCTGGGACAAGCAGAACTTGACATCCTTTTAGGAATTAGCACTACCTATATACGTCGATTTGATAATGTAGCAAGAGTCCCTGGTAAATGGTCTTGTTGTTACCCTCACGGGCCTCTTACTACTATTTTGCAGTTGCACCACACACGTCAGGATTATTTGTTTCTAGTAAGCTCCCTTCAAGATTAGTTGGTTATATTTTTTGGTAAGCTCGCTTCAGGATTAGTTGGCTATATGTAATGGCAATTAGCTGTGGAAAAGTAAATTTTTTGGTTTCCCTATCAAACTCCAGGAATACACCAATGCAGATCTTCAAATGACCAATGCTCCGGTTTCAGTTTACTCATATATCTATTTTTACTTCTGTCTTATCTGTTGGACAATTGAAGACAGGAATATTACTTTGTCTTGGCTTTTTTATGTCTTTGTAGTATCGTTTGAATCACACGATTGAAGTGCAGAAGCCCAAAGGTCAACAGAAATAGGAAAACCGAAGGTTGAACTCGTTTAGGGAACTTAATTCGTTTAGGGAACTTTCTAAACTTTGTTTTGGGAAGCCAAGGATTTAAAGTTCGAAGCCTTCCAGACTTCTTCGACGGCCTTCTTCTCCCTTCCAGCCTTCTCCGACAGCCAAGACCTAGCCATTGTCAACATAAATAGGTTTGGCATCCTTTACGAGTGTAGACATGCATTTGTTGATCAAATGATCTAGTCATCAAGGGAATATGGGGGCCGCCTTTGATTTCTAAGCCCTGCTTCTCTTGGTTGATTTTTACGCATTGATTTTTTCTGACACCTATAGTGGCCATTGTGTCCCTGACCAGTACGTTCCATTGGCAGCCATTCTAGGCAAACTCTGCCCTTGCCTAAGACGAGCCAATTTTGTAATCCCTCAATTTTTATTTCCTTTTCTTTGTGTCATAGAATGTAGTATGTGTGACCTCCTCTCTAATGCTGACGACGTGCGTGTCAAAAGTAGCAAGCTCTATTGAGTATTTGAAATTGTGAGCAAAACGTACTCACTTATTTGCTCTTAGTGAATTGGTCATCTTCTTTGACATTGGTAACATTGACCTATGGTATTTGTGCTGCTGCTTTAAGCCTGCCTGGAGTTTACTGGATGCTCTGGTAACGCGATCGCATGTCTGCTGCATAACAGAATAATTTTGGAATTTCAATGTTCTCGTTTTTCATATTGCACTATATCTGCATGTATAATTAAAATTTATCAACCAGATATGTTGAGCGGGGCAATTTATATTTTCTATTCAGGCCTACTTTTGGGCATTATACACAGGAATATTTGTAGGAGGCTAACTCTTAGGCTGTGACTTGTATCATCAATTTGTGGGGGGATTTAACAAAGGAAAGGAAAATGAAGGGAAACCATTTATCTTCCATCCTTTTCGTTTTACCATTATTCAAACAGCCTCACTGATTGAAATAGTTAAAACAATCTGAAAGTGTTACTTTTGACTTGTTGCAAAGGCCTTCATGTTAAAGAGAGCAGCCGAGGAACCTCTTGGTCATGCGGCAGCTATTATCACCGATGTGCTCGAGAATGCTGAAACAAATCACGTGATTAATGCCTCACAAAAACGAGCTCTTCTTCAAGAAATGGCTCTGAAGCTATCCTAGAGTCGTTCCTCTACATGTCAACACAAGAAAATACATAGGTTTGAGTTGTTGCTGCTGCTTTCTTGGAGTGCTTTTTTTGTTTTTCTCCTTTTGTGTTTTACATCCCCATTGGCTTTTCTGTTTCATCTGTAATTATCTTTCGAAATCAAAGTCATGGCTGCTGGCTTAAGTTTCTAGTACACGAGTTTAATTAATAGTAGCAAACAAGAGACCTCCGGAGGCAGCTTATAAGGTCTACACGGTAAAATTAGGTATGCCTTTTCCTGATAAATGGGAGTGATTTTTTTTTTTCTTTTTCTTACTTTTGGGTTCGGTATTGTATTTTTTTTTCGAGGATTTGAACTAGCACTATGGAAATGAATATAGAGTTGTGAAGGGTTTGACTTGTTATTGAATCGACTTGTTTCTTCTTGAGGGAATAACTTTGTATTCTTGTGTGCCATTTTGTATTTTGGTTTTCTTTGTGTTTTCAACAGTCGAAACTTTCATATGATCAAGAAAAAATGTACTTTGAAATTATAATTTTAGCACAAATCTTAGTAAAAAAAATATAATAAATAGTTATTTTAATTTGTGAAGAAAATTGCAAAGTTACGCACACAGAAGGACATTATTTCACAATATAGCTTTTTTCAAGACCCATCAAAATGCATTTATGTTAATGAATTTATTAGTATAAAGGATGCAAATATCCAAAAAAAAAGAAAGAAGAGAGAACAGCAGACTAAAAAAGAAAAATTGAAAAAAAAGAAACTGATGTAGCGACAAAACCCAACTTCATGAAGATAGGTGAAAAAGGCATGACTATAGCAAGTTAGATGGAACTTAATTCTGTTGAAAGCGTTGCTAAACTCAACCACTGCCATTGATAAAAGCTCATTGGCGCCAAACCAAAATTCAAGTTTGAAAAATCAAAACCAGATCCCAAAGCTCAAAAATGATGGAGAGAGTTGAAGTTCTTCTTTCCCAAATTTCTCAACCATCTTGCAACCATAAAAGATGAGGAGTAGGAGAAGAAGAGATAATGAGCTGCCTACGGACAGATTTAGGGGGTTATAAGTCCTTTGCAATGCTCGTGTAGTGTGAACAAAATAATATAATTTTACGCATTTTGCTCTTCAAACTATTTTAGCCTGTAAACTGTTATCAAAATAATAAAGTTTAGAGGACCAAATAGATAAAATTATATCATTTTGTCGACATTACATGTCAATTCGGTAACATTGTTATATTTTTTGTATTTTGATTCTTGTATCGTTGTTTCAAATATGTATTTTTATTCTATATAGCATTTCGAATTTTATGTGCTTTATGAATCTATCTCAATAGTTTTTTCCTACAATATTTATAATAATACCCTCCAGCTATAAAATAATTATTTGGTGTTCGAATATTGTCATGTAATGGATCTTGCATCATCATTTCTCAAGTAATATTGACGTCATTGGGTACAACTTTTGCATTTCTTCCATATAGGAACTTACATCAAAGCATGGAATTTAGAGAGAGAATGAGACCACCAAATTACCCTCGAATGACTTAACCCAAAAAAGGTTCACTAATTCTAATGATGCGATACAAGCTGCTTTTATTTTGAAAAATTAATAAACTTTTTGTACATTTTGCACCCAAGTGACTCGCATCCTTTTTCAGCTCTCTTCACCATATCATCAACTTCTGCCTCCCTCTCTCCACTTCCCTAAAATCTCAAAAAACTCTACTAGAATTTATAGGGAAATTTCACAATTAAAAAAAAAAATCATCATGTCTGTAAATATATATATCCTGACTCAATTTACTGGCGAGAATGTTTCTACGAGAGACCCCTCCAAAAAATATATATTCTGACTCAATTTTTAGTTTCTCAACACTCAAAAGACTGGTATCAAAATACGTAGTACCAAAGCTCAGATTACAGTTTGTAAAGCATATAACAATTTCAAAGTGGTACTATTCCTTTACACTCAGTTTGGATGGACAGGATAAGAGGTGAAAGGAAATTTTAATTTAAAAGAGAAAGGGTGGGAAATAGCTAAATAGGAGGGGACATTTTTTTACTTTTTTGGTTTATTAAGAAGGGATGGGAGATTTTATAAGTTTTTTTTTGTGTTTTGGTTACCAACAATTATAGAAGGAAAGTAAAATTATAATGTGTTCTACCACTTTAGTTCACTATCCTTCACTTCCCTTCCGGTTGCTCCCATTTTTTTAGGTGAAATCATGTACTTAAAATGATTGTACCCTTTTCCCCTTCATTTTCCTCCAAACTACTCCATTTCCTTCCTAAAATGCAATCCAAACAATAAAATCATCTCAAAATTCCTCACCTTACCTCCAAACCAATCAATCCAAACGAAACGTTAGTGTTGCAAGTAGATGGGAATAGAAGAACCCAAAAATAATAACGAGTAACAACAACATTCTCTGTCTATATACATCTTGCAAGAACCAAAATTGTGGCCTCTATTTGAAATGTATGAATGATGATTTCCATATCTTGGGAAAAAAATAGATGACTTGCAACTTCTGTGTGCATAGGGTGGATGAATCCTTTCTCGAGTAGCTCTTACAGTTGACTCTTCAATTGGCTGAGTTTTATTGGTGCCATTCTAACTGTTGCTACAAGTATTGGGGCGGTTTCTGATTGCAACTCAATAATGAAGTCCAACTCTCTTTTGGTAGTAATCCCGATAGTTCTTCTAGAAAAACATCAGTGTACTCGCATACGATACAGGGTAACTCTAGTTACATTCGGTCTCCTTTGTCCAATATTAGGCTTGCCAACCATCCTATTACGTTGTCATGCCATCTTAATCGAGGCTTCGTTAACGATGGCAGCTTGCTTGTCCCCCTTAAATTTGAAACAAATTTCATCTCGAGAATAGTCTGTCACCGTTTTCCGATGGCAATCAATTAACACGCCACGAGCGGATAGCCAATGCATACTCATGATGACATTGAAGTAGGCCATGTCTATGACTCAGAGGTCACAAGTCAAACGCAATCCTGATACTTCTATCTTACATGCCATATAAACTACTCCCATAGACACTTTACCACTGAAGTGCAATGTGACTTTCATTGTGGTTTTTAGTTATCAAAGTACTAATTCTAATGTACTAACATATGCACCAGATAAAACTGAGTGTATGTAGCCGTATCAAATAAAGCCTTCATGCATGAATTGAAAAGTATAAGGTTACCTTGTATGACCAACGAGTTATATTCTTCCTCCTCTCCACACTGGATTGCGTACATCATGCCTCCAGTGTTTTGATTTGACCAAACGAGTTCTTTGGCTTTCCCAATCGTATGGTTCTGATTTTGTCTCGACTAATTCTAATTATTCCTCACTATCAATTTCCTTATTGAGGCCCTCTAGTAGGCGCCTTAATTTCCCAATCTTTGCTGATTGACTCCAGACCCTACGGCCAGTTGTGGACAATTACTGCGAAAATATCTTTCTTTCTCTCCATTGTAGTATACTCTCGATGCAACGTTTTGTAGTTGACTGCCATACTAATTCTGATTAGAATACTGATAACTCCTCTGTTGATACTTTTGTTGGGGTCAAGGTTGGTTTTCTGCCTGCTGAATACTTTGCTATTCATGTGTCATTGTTTCTGTTGGGTCTATTAGATACCGACTCCCTCTTCTTGTTCTAATGCTAGACTCGTTCGGAGTTTTCCACATCTCTCTCCATCATTAGGGTGTTGCTTACAATCTCGACATAAGTGGCTAGTCGTTGGGACATTACACTTCTCCTTAAGTATGGGATCAGTCGCCATTCTAATTTCCTGACCCAAGATGCGTCAGTTGGGACCAACTCAGGGTTGTGTTGTGAGAGCTTGTTGAATCTGGCAGCATACAAGTTTATGTCAAAACTTGCTGCTTAAGGTTTGAGAATTCCTAGATTAACAAAAAAAGAGAGTTTTGAAGGCTTCCCATGTCAATGCTGGTACATCCTGGGTGATCTTAACCACATCCCATAAATGGTTGACTTCGCCTTGCATTTGGTAGATAGCCAAGGCTATACGGTCTTTGCCGCCTCTTATGTCCATTACTTCAAAGAGTTTCTTTGTCTGTTTGATTCATGTCTCAGCAATGGCAGGGTTGGTTTCTCCAAAAAAAGGTTGGGGGTTGGCACTTGTCGAATTTTGATAGCAAGGTGCTACGGTTGAGTTGTCCTCTATGTTGGGGTCATAGCTATAAGGGTGCAAAAAAGTTTGTTAAACTCATTCATCTCAGGTTCAACGTTGGGGTTTGGGATATTGACGTTTCTAGCCTTAAGATGTTCACATGTGTTGGCATCGTTACTCGTTTCTACCATTCTACAGTTAAAACAATATAAATTTAGATGACTAGATAGGTGACAAAAAATTACACACACACACACACACACCCCAGAGCATACATCATATCATACATGCCCCAAGGCTCACATGTTATTTACTCCTACCAAGCTGCAACTAGAGTGTACAAGTTGAAATACATACTCGCGCTCCTATGTGATCTCAACCTACTACATTCACAAAGACTCCAAACGCTTTTATTGACTGCATATCCTCAATATCGCTCAGGGGCCCTTCATTCGACTGCTCTACCTTGAGTCATCGATGTCATCATCCATCAGCTCATTGTCACCGTCAAAGTTTGGCTCATCTGCGTCCTCATTGTCCCAAGCTATCCGTGGTATGACATCTCTGCCAGCAGGTTATTCCTCTGCCTCGTCGTCAGAGTCAGAAGCAATGTCAGCTAGAAATAACTCCTCCGGGTTCAAATCAAAATACATCTAAGAGAAATATTATGTTCGACTTAGTGTATATAATATCTTTAATGATGGTATAAATTGTATGATGATCTATCCGAGGTAAAAAACTCTTGTATGTGATCTACCCAAGATTTCGAGATAAAGAAAAAACTAAAGCTCTAATATCAAGCTGTACAGCCCCAATTCTCGAAGAAGTTAAATAATTTTTTTTTTCCAAAAAATTCTAAAAATTGATCATTTCATATTAAAAGGGAAAATACAAGTTTGAATTACAAAATATTGAAATACGAAAGTAAAATCTTTTTAGATGGAAAGTTTATAGAAAATAATTTACAATAGAATTTCAGAGCTCGAATACTTCCGGTCTTTCTTCCCGTCTTTGGTACCTGGCATGAAATGTCGAGGGAGAAAGTAACACCATGAGCTATGAAGCTCAATTAACAATCCTACCCTTATATGATCGACTGAAAAAAAATGTTGCTGATGCGCCAACCAAATCAATATTTAATTATGAAACTGATCTTTGCCTCAAGAATGTAAAAAATCAGTAGAGCAGCAAGACAGAGTATCGATCCACGAAGAACACTAGGAAGGTTGTCATGGGACTTGTAGTTGTAGCATTTCGGATGCTAATCTCAAATTTTGAAAGATTTTAATGTCTAAAATTGTAAAGAACTCAAGAATTGATTAAATAAAGAAAGTAGGTTAGATCTTTGGAGTCTGTTCAACCTAGATTTTAGTAGTCAACATCTTCTCTTTAATAACTCAATCAAGAATTCAGGCCAAAGAATTGTTGATCGGAAGATTTTTTGATGAAAATAATTTAATTTGAAAGATTTATTTTTAAATTAATTTTTGTTTAAGAAACATTAGTTCAAATCAAAGTAGGATATCGACCCAAGTATCAGATGTACTAAATTAATGGCGACAACTAATCAAATGCTTAACACTCTTAGTTGGTTCAAAAATAAGAATTCGAATCAATTTTAGAAAAAGCAGTGAAAAATAATTGAGAAGGTGTTGAAAACCTAAATAATCGGATGTACATTATCCTAGGATCTTGCCAAAAAGATTTAGCCTAGTATATTAATGAATGAAATAATAAAAATAATAAAAAACATGAGGCAAGAAATTTAATAATCTTAGTTGAATAAATTTTTAGTAAAAGCTTATGAAACTAAACTCTGTAATTCAAAACTAGAAAGAAAATTAAAAAGAAAACTAATTAAAAAAAACTAGGTAATTAGATCTAAGCTTCCAAGGGCTTTAAATAAGAAGAAACCCTAAAAAAAAAAGCTATCATAAAAAGATAAGAAAACTAAATAATTATGAAATAAAAAAAGAAAATATGAAATTCTTACAATCTTGACATGATGATCCAGTCAGGTTTACGTACTGCAAGTTTTATGTTTTTTTTTTCAAAACCTGACTTGGTGAATCAGTCAAGTTTTTTCCTCCAACACATGTGTGACCTGATGAACCAATCAGGTTTTTCCTGACCTGATGGCCTGACCTGATGAACAGATTAGGATCATGCTTTCATGAAATTTTCGTCTTTTCTTGATTTTTCAACTTTCTTCGGATTTTTCTCGAACTTTGCATCACCCTCAACCTCGGCACATTCTCCAATTGCACTTCCATCCTTCCTTGGGTGTCGGGACCTTCTCCGAGTATTTATTATTTCGTCGCTAAACACCTTATTTATCATAAAAAATCTACAATTGGACAAAAGCTATCAACCGTGTATTATTTGATAAAAATGACGATTAAGTACCGCACGTATGCCTAATGAGGACACGTTGAGCCATTATACATGACGTATTATGGTCTCAACATTATACCGCAATTCATATGTATGACAATGTGTATGATGCAGTTATATTGAAAGTGGTAACACATATGTGCGAAAATAAAAGTTGTCAATAACCAAGTCAAATCAAACTATCATTTTCATAAGTCCAAGTGTGAAATCCCAAGTAGAATCATATCTTCAAAATATACCGTTCTAACCGTGCTTAATTAGCATGTCATAGAACACCAACTGAGCGTGTTAGTTATCACGTCATTGAACAAGGAGCATATCAGAGTCTATCACACCAACAATCGGGGCGTGGACAAGGTAGATCAATGATCACGTCATTGATCATTGTTGTTCACAATCATTGGTTCCGATACACGTTTTTGATCATTATGTTTTTGGTTCGTTGTGCCCGAACACCAAAGTACATCCTAAACTTCACTTCTACTACTACTAAACTTTATGAAAGCGAACACGATATAACTCAAGAACATAATTTGGCTGAAGACACTTGGCTCAAGATATGACACGACTGGAGACTCAACCAGAACAAGACACATATAAGGCTCAAGCCATTATATCGACTCATTGTACGGATATATTCAAGAGGCCTTAAATCCAAATTAAAGTCCAAATCATCAAATCCCAAATGTATCAATAATCAATCGAATAACAATTTCATATCGATAAAATCAAAGTTCAAGTATGCACATATAATCATGAATGCAACATGTGGTGTATGTGATTCGGCATTGGTTTGGAACAATGTTTAACATCGTTGTTCAACATGGTACGCAATGTCACATTCTGATAATGGAGTTCAATAACGTTAACGAGGATTCTAACATGAGTAAATCTGTTACTCAAACATAATCTTTGAATCAACGTGATATGATTACCAAGTTTAAGAAATCAACAAGCATGTATGAAAAACAGATTACATTTGTATTGGTAGACGAGGCAGTTCTACTAGTAGACGTCAATAATTATCAAATCAGACAGTAGTTGTTTGTATTAGTAGTGAGTAACATGTCTACTGATAGAAGTCGATAAATCAATAGAATAGTAGTACTTTGTACCGGTAGAGAGCTATTGGTAAATGTTCATTTCAAAATAAGGTAGTAAGATTTTGTACTGATAGAAGATAAGTTTCGATAGAGGTTTTATTTTTATTGAAACAAAAGTGACATTGTATTGGTAGAGAACAAGGTTCTACTGGTAGAGGTGTCATCTTCTTCCCTAAAACTCAAGTTTTTCTACCATTGGGGCTTCATGAAGCTCATGGAGAGGTACAGAAACATCAATTAAAGCCTTAGGGAGGGAGAGTTTACCTTGAATCGAAGTTTTGGAACTTGAATTTGGTGGAATGGAGTTGAATGTGAATTTCTCTCTCCTCCATAAATTTCTACTAAATTTATCTTCCCTATCACAATATCTGGTCTCCCACTCACTCTATCTCCACTTTGGGTTTCTATGAAATTGTGTGAGGGGATGAGGAAGGATGGTATTTATAGAGATGGAAGGAGATTGAATCCATTGGAGGGGAGTGACTCAAAAAAATTGTACAACAAAAGTTAAGGGGTAGAAGGAGACTGATGGGAGGGGTTAGGGAAGGGAAAGAAGATGGTTTTGTGAGGGTAGTGGGTGGAGTTGCCATGAAGGAAGAAAGGGAGAGCAAGTGATTAGATTTTATTGATGAAGAAGAAGAGGGGAAGGAGTTATCAGGTGTGGGTGAGTCATGGTTTATGTGGTATGTGTATAAATCATGTATATGATGATGTGTATATGTTGATGTGTGTATATATATGTACGTATATGGCGTGTATGAGTAATGTATATACATAGGTATTGGTGTCATATATGTACTAGCGCATGCCCGTGCCCATGCCCGTGCCCGTGCCTAAAGGCACGCAACAAACTCATTGAAGGCACGAGCATGCCTTTAACCACACTCCTTGTAATCAGTACCTAATAAGAACATATAAGTACCAGTAAGATTTTAGTAAGGGATACTGCAAAAGAACATTACATAATACGTAACAACGGTTGTTAAAATCGTTAGTACAATCACAAAGAAAAATATGAAAAGCACCAAGCATCAAGAGGAAAAGAAAAGAAAATTGTATTCATTATACTCGAATATACGATAAAATTAATATTCACTCAAGTAAAGATTAAGAATATCTAGCCAACATGCAAGGAAATATATAGTTTTCTTGATAGGAATATGATGTTCATGTTATTGAAGAGGAAAAAATAATTGTCATCCAAACGTAATGTAGTAGTTGTCTATAGACCAACAAATAAGATTAATCCTAAGTCTTCAGCCTCCCCATGACCATAATGACACAGGTTTAACCACGTCTATACATATCATCTCTCATCATTTTGGTGAAAATATTTTTTAGTGTTACAATTTTCTTACTGTTTAGTCTTTACAAAACAATAAAACTCTAGCATTAGTTCATATGAACACGTTGAGTGACAGAGTACTTAAATAATTTTTATTAATTGATGATTCACAATATATCCCCAAATTACTTAAAAAATTCTTGACTTTTAATGACAGATAGATAAACATTCCACATGTATATATGTTTATCTTTTCCTATAAATAAGCACAAATATAAAAGAGGTCCAGCTAAATATAAAAGAGGTCCAACTAAGCATAAAGAGGTCCAGCTAAGCACAAATATGTTTGTGTCATTGGGCCCTACATGCTAAAAACCCAAGTCTCCCATATTAATAAGATTAACCCAAAAAATATTCCCCTGACTTCTAGCTAGGAATCAGTTCCTTACTCAAAAGATTTTTATGATTAACCACCATACATAAAAATAATAATAAGACTAACAACCAAAGCAAACTGTATTAACAAACGAAGCAAATCGTTTGCTGATAGCTCGTCAAAACTCATGAATACAGAGCAACCATAAAGTTCTATGCTTGTACAACTACTTGCTTACTAACATTTGGCATTTTAATTATCCTATTTAGGTATAACAATCCTCAATGTTAAACCTACAACAGGTAGGACTCTAGGATATGACATGTTTTATTTTATCAGCAAAAAGTAAATATACTGAATTTAAATTGATGAAGGATTACATATTTAGGGGCTTCAATTGGCAAGTAACCAACCATACCAAAGTAGATACAAACACACTCCTAAACCAGAACCTCAAATCCCAACAGAACTCCCTCTTTGAAACCCACTTACACCAAAATTAGGAATTAAGGTGCAGTTTTCATACCGGCCCAAAGGGGTGATAAAACTAATAGCATGAAAACTTTTAAATCCAAAACAAATGTAAACAAAAGGCGATAGTGATAAAAACACAGAAAAACGAATGCATACGCTAATTTCTATGTGCATGTACCTTGTATTTCCTGAAGCTAAACAACGACACACCAAAGAAAAATTGTCGTGAAAATAGATCATTAGACAAACTACTTCAATTTTAATGCTCAATTTTTTTGGATAGTACAACAGAAACCCACAAAACCAGAATATATTTCAACCAATAATATGATTTATCCAACCTTCACTTATCAAGCGATTTTCTAAGTCTATGGTTCCTCTCCCAATGCCCAGTTGCTCCAAGTTCCTTCTCACCTCTCTTTGGGTTCTGTGATAAAAGGAGAGAGAACACATGTTAGATTTAAACTTATCTTGGATTTAAAAAAGATTAGAATTGCTACACATCACACGCATTAGATTCTCAGTAATTTTGGGAATGTTTTTATATGGATTTCAGGGCCAATTTTGGTGCGGTTTAGGGCTGGATTTCAGGACAAATTTCAGCAGGTTTCGGGACTGATTTGGGTGGCTTCAGGACCAGATTTTCAGTGATTTTGGGACTGTTTTCGGGTGGTTTTCAGGGCTGATTTTGGTGTGGTTTAGGGCTGGATTTCAGGACTGATTTTAGTTGGCTTCAAGACCAGAATTTCAGCAGTTTTGGGACTGTTCTCAGGTAGTTTTCGGGGCTGATTTTAAGTGTCTTCTAGACTAAAATTTCAGCAGCTGATTGTGGTGGTGAAGTGGTTTTGGGTGTCTCTCTCTCCCACTCTTTTGAACTCTGTCTCGCTTTACTAATCTAACTAACAGAATAAACCCCTCTGGTGTCATTGTTACTAATACCTCATTTAGCACAATTGTTTCTGGGTTCTAAAAATCCAACCCATTGCTCCTGGATTGGAGGAAAATCTGCACCTTAGACCTATTGTCATGCCCCTAATCAAGCATGTTGTTGGCCATCGATAAGGCAATTTCCTCTGGCATGATAACTGGTTGTCTCAAGGTGCACTTAGGGTCTAATTTGGCCCCAGAATCATGGCTTCTTCTATTATTCCTTCTAATGCTAAAGTCTCAACTATTGTATAGAATGAGCACCGGACTTGGCCCTTTCCCACTTCACTTCTTCGGTTCTTCCAAATTATCACCCCAACTATTCTAGGGAAGACCAAATACAATGGACTCCTTCTCTCTCTTCCATTTTCAAAGTTGCAGCAACATGGGAAGCCTCCGGCGTCATTGTTACTAATACCTCATTCAGCACAATTGTTTCTGAGTTCTAAAAATCCTACCCATTGCTCCTGGATTGGAGGAAAATCTGCACCTTAGACCTATTGTCATGCCCCTAATAAAGCATGTTGTTGGCCATTGATAAGGCACTTTCCTCTGGCATGATAACTGGTTGTCTCAAGGTGCACTTAGGGTCTAATTTGGCCCCAGAATCATGGCTTCTTCTATTATTCCTTCTAATGCTAAAGTCTCAACTATTGTACAGAATGAGCACCGGACTTGGCCGTTCCCACTTCACTTCTTCGGTTCTTCCAAATTATCACCCCAACTATTCTAGGGAAGATCAAATACAATGGACTCCATCCCTCTCTTCCATTTTCAAAGTTGCAGCAACATAGGAAGCCATAAGATGGCAATTAAAGGTTGATGTCATACATTTGCATTACCTCATACAGTACCTCATGTCTACTCCAACGCACTGATTTAGGCTATGCATGGCAATTAGAGGTTGTCACAGAACCAAAAACAGGCTTATCAGTTGCATAATCACCAAGATGAAGACATGAGGCATGTATTTTTTGTTCATTTCCATTGCTATAGGTACATTTGGCAGCAGCTGTTTCCAGTGGTATAGTTTCTAAAGGTCCTCAGTCACGGGACAATAGATCTCGTGGCTTATTGAGAAGCTTAATGGAAAGTCCTTTCATAGCATCATCTGGAAAATTTCTTGGGCAACTATGGTTTACTATATACGGCAGGAAAGAAACTGCAAAGTGTTCTGGAATCCAAAGACCTTCACCTTTGTGTTATGAAAGATTAAGTTTGGTGCTAAAATCAATTTTCCTCTGTTAAGCCTAGTTCCCCTAATCTAGCCCTGTGGTTTTTTTTTTTTTCCAATTTGTTGTTTTTGAAGTTTTATCTCCTGTAATGGGATGTATGCTTCCCTTGTAATCAAGAAAATGAAGATCGTACCAAAAAATGAAAATTCGAAATCTGATAGTTCTCACCGAGTTGTAGATGTTTGATGGAGTTCGAAACTTTTGATGTTCCGAAAACTGCAAAATCAGAAACCAGCAAAATCAGAAAATCAGAAAATCAGGAAACAAAAATGAAATCAAAATCTGAAATCGAAATCGAAAGAAATCAATGAAAACGAAATCGAAATCTTACTGATTGTGCTATTCTTTCAAATGATTGTGCTATGCTTCTCCGCAAATCTTACGGCTGAGCCATTGAAAACGAAGAAGAGAGGTAGAGTGAACCAATTCTTGCAATGTTGAATGTGATCAGAGAGAGAGAGAGAGAGAGAGAGAGAGAGAGAGAGAGAGAGAGAGAGAGAGAGAGAGAGAGAGAGAGAGAGATAACCAACTCTGCTGCTCAGAATGGGACACCGAAGAAGAGAGGTAGAGTAAAAAAGAAGAGGAAGAGGGATGGTCATTCTGGGGTGGAGTGGTAGACACGGAAGGATGAAATCATACTGACCTGATAGTTTCAAGAGGGAAATTGAAATGATACTTACTTGATCCCAGCCCTTAGATCAGATTTTTCACTCAATCCCAGTCCTTGAAATCATGAAAAAGTTAGTTTGTGAGGGGGTATTTTGAAAACACCCCTTGTATTGTTATATAGATATGTAGAATGAATGGGAACATTTTGAACCAACCAAAAGTGTGAGGCTAAGTGTTATACAAATACTTTCCTTACTCATTCTTGTCTCAAGTATTTCTCTCTTTTTTAAAATATTGTCCAAATAAATACTAAGAACATATTCTATTTAAACAAAATGGTATCAGAGTTTTGGTTTATGCTAAAGAAAATATCCACCCAAGGAGTCTCGTTCCCTAAGCCAACCGAAGATAACTATAGTCATTGGAGTATTCAAATAAATGCCTACCTTGGTAGAGAAGATGTATGAGACGTTGTTCAAGAAGGTGCTGAAGGGGTAATGGCAACCACTGATAACCAAAAGCATAAAGCCAAGGTGAAAGACAAAAAAGCTTCATCATTCATTTATCAAGGAGTGGATGATGCCAATCGAGAAGATTACAAGTACTACCATCACCAAAGAAGCATGGGAGACCCTTCAAAATTCCATCAAAAGAGGCGATAAAGTAAAGAAAGTTCGTCTCCAAACTCTTCGAGGTGAGTTTGAAGCTTTAAAAATAAAAAATTTCGAATCAATTTCAGATTATTTTTCAAGAGTTTTGGCGGTTATAAATCAAATGAAAATAAATGGTGAAACTTTGGATAATGTCCGGGTGATCGAGAAAATTTTTCGATTATTGGATCCAAAATTTGACCATATAGTTATAATCATTGAGGAATAAAAAAAATATTAACTCAATGGCTATAGATGAACTCAGGAGATCATTAGAACCCAGTGAGAAGAAGATCAATAGAAGGAGGAAAGAGCCATTGGAGTAAGTTCTTCAAATAAGTCTTAACCTCAATGGAAGATATGAAATAAATCAAAATGGAGGTGGATGAGGATGGATGTGGTCGTGGCCAAAGGCAAGGAAGAGAAGAACATTATCATAATGAGAAAAGAAATCAAAATTTTTAAATAAATAGAGGTCGTGGAAGAAGAAATTACGCCCACAGAAGGCAAATATATAACAAATCTCAAGTAAATGTTATAATTGTTGAGAGTTTGGTCATTTTGTTTGGAATGTGAAAATGATATTAATCAAGTGGAAGAGAAAGCTAATTTTGTTGAAAGTAAAGGAGAAAAAATAGCATCTACCGTCCTGTTGGCGTATAAAGACAATGAAGACGATGAGAAGAATATGTGGTATCTTGACACAGGAGCAAGCAACCATATGTGCGGAGACAAAAGCTTGTTCGTGAAACTCGATGAATCAATAAGCGGCAATATTTTCTTTGGAGATCTATCCAAAACTTCAATGAAGAAAAGAGATAAAATTTTGATCCCCTTGAAAAATTGAAGGCACCAATTCAAATGGTTATTATGTCGTCAATATGAAAACAAATATTTTGAGTATTTGACAACTCATAGAAAAATCGTAGTCTTTTTAAGAAGTGACAAAGGAAACTTGATTGCGTGAGTGTCAATGTCAAACAATAGAATATTTTTGCTCAATATTCAAAATGATGTTGCAAAATACTTGAAAACATGCTACAAAGATACCACTTGATTTTTGCACTTGAGATTTGAGCATTTAAATTTTGTGGGACAAAATTGTTGTTCAACAAAGAAATGGTGAAAGGATTGTCTTCCATCAATCATCCAAATCAATTTTGTGAATAATGTCTTTTCGATAAGCACTTTAAAAAAAAACTTTCCAAGAGAGGCAACAATAAAAGCAAGTAAGCCTTTGGAACTTACTCACACCGATGTGTGTCAGTATGTAGAACAATTGATTCTTATTCTTTCGGCAAAAATAGATATTTTCTCCTCTTCATTGATAATTTTAGCCGAAAGACGTGGATTTATGTTTTGAAATAAAAGTAAGAAGTGTATAACGTGTTTACAAGAATCAAAGCACTTGTTGAGAAGTAAAGTGACTATGATATAAAAGCCTTGAGATCCAATAGAGGCGAATTCACTTCAAATGAATTAAAAATTTTTTTTTTTTTGAAGAAAATGGGATTTGTCTGCGTCTAACAATTTCCTAATCTCCTCAACAAAATGGTGTTGTCGAAAAAAAAATAGATCCATTCTTAGTATGACTCGAAACATATTGAAGGGTAAGAGAAGAATTTTGAGTCGGAGTCGTTGATTACGCATTTAATTTGTCGAACCGCTCTCCCACAAGAAACATTTGGGGAAAGACTATGCAAAAAGCATGCAGTAGAAGAAAACCCGAGATCTCATACCTGTGAGTTTTTAGGAGTATTGTCTAAGCACAAATGTCGGAGCAAAAACAGTCAAAACTTGACGATAAAAGCAAGAAGTATGCCTTAATCGGCTATGATCCAAGTTTCAAAGGCTACAAGTTATACAGTCCAAGCAATGGGAATGTGATCTCGAGCCAAAGCGTGGTTTTTGATGAAAAAAAGCACATGGGATTAGGTGACTCAAGAAGAAGAGTAATATTATTTGTTTCTCGTGTTCGAAGAACGGTTCAAAGAAAGGAAAGAGCCCCAAGAGTACATGATACCACCTCCATCACCAACTTCAAACCATAAAGATCCATCCTCGAAGGAAAGCTCAAGCAAAAGGTCAAACTGCATGAAGAACCTACAAGAGCTCTATGAGTTAACGGCAAATCAAGACAATCTCCTTTTATTTTATCGTTTTGCCGATTATGAACCAATAGATTTTGAAGAAGCGATGCAAAGCAAGAAATGAAGAGACTACATGAATGAAGAGATTGAAGCAATCAAAAAAATGACACATGAGAGCTAGTCAATCTTTCGAAAGGCCACAAAACGATTAGCGTGAAGTGGGTGTAGAAGGCCAAGAAAAATGTCAAAGGAGAAATGAAACCTTCAAAGCAAGACATATTGCCAAAGGATACAAGCAACAAGACAGAATTGACTATGATGAGGTATTCATTCCTGTTGCTCGCTTAGAAACTATAAAATTAATTATTTCTATAGCGGCTTGAATGAAATGAAAAATATATCAAATGAACGTCAAATCTGCTCTCTTGACTGATTTTCTTGAAAAAGAAGTTTATAGATCAACCCATGGCTTATGAGGTGAAAGAGTATAAAAATAAAATTTTAAAACTAAAAAAGACGTTGTATGCCTCAAAACTAGCACCAAGGGCGTAGAATAATAGAATTAATAAGTATTTTTAAGAAAATAATTTTACTAAATGCCCTCATAAGCATGCATTTTACACCAGCATAGAGAATGAAGATGTTTTGCTTGTTCGATTGTACGTGACGATTTAATCTCCACCAGCAACAACCCAAATTTTTTTGAAGATTTCAAGCAAGCAATGGTCCAAGAATTTGAAATGACGGATATTGGACTCAGGTCATACTAGCTTGGAATCGAAGTAAAGCAAAGTAAATATAACATTTTCATCTCTCAAGAAGGCTATGCGAAGGAAGTTCTCAAGAAACTTAACATGGCTAATTGCAAATCAATTAGCACGCCGGTAGAATGCGGAGTCAAGTTGTCATTTTTCAAGTTAAGAGTTTTACTTGGAATTACTAAATCAAGTTTAAGGGGGGAATGTAAAAGTATAAACTTGATTTGGTCCAAAAGACCGCCTCTACTAATCCTTTCTTAACTCCATCCCTGTGCACTTGTAATTATGGCTAGGCTGGCCTTGAAATGTTTGGGGCCCAAACAATAATAATGCCACGGGTATTGATCGGAAGTACTGATCATGTACGGATCTGACCGGACAAACAATATTGAGTAATACTAGAAACACATATTATCCGAACACAGATGTGTCCGAAGTCGTTGGATGCATATGGTACCCTCAAATTTTTAAAAGCTCCCCATGCATTCTAATAGCTACAGAAACATCTTTGTCCGAATGTGTTCGGATAATCTGTGTACAAACTTTCCAACAATATTGCTATGATGCCACTCCACTTGAAATTTTTTAGGAAATTTCAAAATATGGGCCCACCACTTTCAAATGTCTTCCCTTTCTCATTTCAAAATAAGTTGAGTTTGATTTTGTTCATCTTCAAGTGAATATTACATTCACTCTCATTGGTTGAAAAAAATGAATCAATTTTACTCGTATCAAAAAGTATATTACACAGTTGAAATCTATACGCTCTTAACTAATGAAAGTGAAAGTAACATTCACTTTCTTTAAAAGATGGTGAACAAAAATTATACTCAAATAAGTCACTTTACCAAAAAAATTTCCTCTCATTACAATCAAAATCTATCACGTCTGGTTCTCACCACCACCAACCTTCCGACGCCCTTCCGTTCACATGTCATTTCAGTGTTGTGGTGTTCATTTGTCGTTCCCACAGCGAGTCTGGTTCTACCCAATTCTGAAATAAATGCTATATCTTCGGATCAAACGTGTTAAATTTCTTTTGAATAAGTCTACTAACACATCAAGTTGTACATCAAAATATAGTTCATGCCTACATGGTATATTATTATAAGGCAAAATATAAAAGCGGGTCCCATAGAAATTTGATATGTGTTTAAATGAATGAATGCCACCTAAGCATGATGTACGACGTGATGTTTTAGTAGCATTGCTCATTTCTTTTTTCTCTGAGTCGATTTTTTGTGGAATTAATCAATTTGTTTGGTCTCTTTGAATTGATCTTTGGTTTTGGTTTTGCAACAGCCATTATCACCGGCGTGCTTGAGAATATGCTGAAACAAATCATGTCACCATCACCTCACAGAAACGAGCTCTTCTTCAAGAAACGACGCTGAAACTCTCCTAGAGTCGTTCGTGCCCACGCCAACACAAGATAAAATAGCAAGGTTTGAGCTGTTGCTGCTTTCTTGGAGGTCTTTTTTCCCCCTCCTTTTGTGTTTTACATCCCCATTCGCTTCTCTGTTTCATCTGTAATTATCTTTCGAGATCGAAGTTATGGCTGTTGGCTCAAGTCTATTGTATATGAAGTTTAATTAATAGCAAACTAAGAGAGACTTTGATGGCCACTTTGTATAAGTCATTTTCGGACTTTTGGCTCCCATGATTTGATTGACTTCCTAAGGTTATCCCCTCCATTATTTTATTTTCAACAAGTATTTTTAGAAAGTAACAATTTTTGGTTTGAGTTTCCTTTACTTTTGCTCAACTTTTTTGCATTCTTCAACCATGGCAGTAAACAATAAGTTGGCATACTCTCTCGCCCCGCCTTCGCCTTCTATAAGGTAAAATTAGGTATCCTTTTTTCCTGAGGAATGGGAGAGATTTTTTTTTCTTTTTCTTTTTCTTGCTTTCGGGTTTGGTGTTCTATTTTTCCCAGGACTGGAGCGAGCACAAGGGAAATGAATATAGAGTTGTGAGGGGTTTGGTTTGTTATTTTAAGTCGACTTGTTTCTATTTTTATTTTTTCATGAAAAAAGTGAACCAACTTGGTTAAATTTTCAACACAAATTTTACTTAAAAAATTATTTCAATTTATGAAGAAAATTGCAAAGTTATGTACAGAGAAATACATTATTCCATGATCCTTTTAAGGTACGGCACAATATAGCTTTTTTCAAGAACCATTGATGCAATTAAGTTAATGAAGTTAAATGCAATAATGTTAATAAAGTTACTAGAACAAAGTACACAAATATTCAAAAAAACAAAAACTACAACAGAAAAAAAAAAAAAACAGACTGTTGCAATGACAAAACCCATCCTCATGAAGAAGGGTGAATAAATCATGATCTATGACTAGATAGATGGAACTCATTTATGTTGCAGAGACTGCTAAACTTACCGTTGATAAAAGTTCATGGACTGTTGCTGTTAAAGATTAAACCTTAGAGCCAAAATTCAAAATTGAAAAACCAAATCTAGATACCGAAGTTCAAAAATGATGGGAGAGTGGATGAATTTTCTCAGGAGTCAATCATCTCGCAACCATAGAAGATGAAGAGTAGGAGGAGGGAAAGAAGAGGATGAGCTGCATAGGAACAGATTTAGAGGGTTGTAGTATCTATTCAACCACACACGTGTCTAGACATTTGTAATAAATCTAGACATCTTTTGTACTTATGTTTATCTAGACAATTCTTGTATGTCTATAAATATATGTAAGTTACATTCAAATGAAAGTACAACTACTTTCTCTCAATTTTCTCCCATTCCACTTTTCTTTCAATTTTCTAGCTACTTCTCCTTTTGTCTATAACTATTCCTCTTTTCGTTTCTTTATTCTTCTTTTGTTCTTTTGGTATTAGAGTTTCATATCAAACTATTAAAAAGTAAAAAGAAAATGATCATTGGTAAAGAGCTTCGGCAAGAGCAAGTATTTAACTATTGTAAGTATTAAAGTTTCTTCTGTGTAATCTTTAATTTAGTGTTTCATTTTTTGCTGCTGCAAAAATCATATACTTAAAAAAGTGTTAAAACCGATTTTCCTGTTGGTTTAAACCATTTCATCTTGATTATCAGAACCTTAAGAGAGTCTTAGACACTAAATATTTTTCTAAGCGGTCTTAGGTACCTGCATCAGTCTATTATGTCACTAAGTACTAATCACATCACATGTATTGGAACTACTGAAAAAACTATAAAAGATAAATATGAACATCTAGTTCATATCCCTAAGAAATGTGCTATTATTAATAATATTTGTGCTAGCCTTAATAATATAAATGATAATATATGGTCTTGGTTTTCAAGACTAGAAAAAAATTAAAAACTAAATCAAAATTATTTAGAAGCAAAGCTGATGTCTATTGAGTCCAAAATAGACAATTATTTTTTAGGGATATGAACTAGATGTTCATATTCATCTTTTATAGTTTTTTCAGTATTTCCAATACATGTGATCTGATCTGTACTTAGTGTCATAATAAATTGATACTAGTACCTAAGATCGCTTAAAAAAATGTTTAGTGCGTAAGACTCTCCTGGGGTTCTGATAACCAAAATGAAATGGTTTAAACCAACAGAAAATATGGGCTTTAACATTTTCTAAGTATATGAGTTTTGTAACAACTAAAAATAAAACACTAACTTAAAAGATTATACACAAGAAACTTTAATACTTACAATACTTTGATACTTGGTCTTACCAAAGATCTTCACCAAGGATCCTTTTCTTTTCACTTGCTAATAATTAGATATGAAGCTCTGATACCCAAAAAACAAAAGAAGAACAAAGAAACGAAAAATGGAAGTAGCTAGGAAATTGCAAGGAGAACAGGAAAAAGTTGAGAGAAAGTAGTTGTGCTTTCATTTGAATATAACTTAGACATATTTATAGACATACAAGAATTGTCCAGATAAAATAAGTACAAAAGACGTCCAAATTTATTACAAATGTCTAGACACGTGTATAGTTTTTTTTTTTTTGATAGGAACACGTGTATAGTTGGATATAATTACAGACAAATCTAGTTACTCTGATACCAAAAGAACAAAAGAAGAACAAAAAAAACGAAAAAGGGAATAGTTATAGACAAAAGGGGAAGTAGCTAGGAAATTGCAAGGAAAATGGAATGGGAGAAAGTTGAGTGAAAGTAGTCATGTTTTCATTTGAATGTAACTTATGCATATTTATAGACATACAAGAACATAAGTATAAAAGATGTCTAGATTTATTAGAAATTTCTAGACACGTGTATGATTGGATATCTTTCACCGACATGAAAATAAAACTAAACAAAAAATTTACAAAAATATCTCCAGACTTCAAAATGACTTTTTTGTGTCCAAGTCTTGTCATGTGACTTCATGCCTTGTGTCATCATTACTTGAGTAATGCTGACGTTCTACTTGTGTATGCATTTTTATTAGTCTTCCATCCTCTTGATAATATTCTGATATTCAATATCATCTTTTGAAGGTGGAGAATTAGGATATTGACTAAATTCTTTATTGCAAATTCTTTAAGGCTTGTATAGTCAATTCTAAAGGGAGATCAAGATTTTTCTTTTTTCATAGTTTGGTTAACAGAAGCTCTACTTCTTATAGTTGTTTTGGAGTTCTGTCGTAATTTATTGAAAAATTTGTAGCAAATAGATATCTTCCATATGTTACCAAAAAAGGCTCTGATGTTGATAATTTAATCTGAACAGCATGCTGGCTTATTTTCAGAAAACCATCCATTCAATATTGTTTTGTATTCAGATTGTTAATTAAAAAATATGATTTTTTTGGCCTAATTCATCGAATTCCCATGGCCTTCATGTACCAAATTTGATAAGGTCGGAAGAAGTGTTCCCTTTCTCTCTATCCCATGGTGCTTGAAATCCAAACTGTAAAATATTTGCCTCATATATAATTTTTTGTTACATAAGAAAGTATTGTTCTGATCATAGTAGAAAAGGATAACCAATATATTCAATCTAAAGTCTTGAAGATAATTTGATTAGTTAATCCCTAGCTAATTTCTTCATTAATCCAATCATCATGATTTAAAAGAAGAGTCATTTTGGATAATTCTTCTCATATTGATCCTGTTATTTTTTTAGAGTAAAATTCCTTTAATTTTCTCTTGATGGTTTTCTATCATTCCATGAATTTTTAAAAAAAAATTTGGCGGCAAAATTTTTCTTGATTTTTCATAAAACTCATTGACTATATGATCAGATTATTGAAGAAAATTATTAATTTTTTAAAAATTGAAAGCTATATTCCAATCCATTTCTTTAATGATTTAAAAACATAGAGTTTGCAAAATATTTTATTTTCTTTTTAACTCTGGAATTTGAACATTTTGTTTTGCTAGCTCATCTGAAAAAATTTGCCATATTTTGGCGAAATTTTTTCCTTGTTTCTTGATATATAAGTTTTCTATATACATTGAGATAATCATACATAGGACTCGGAATTCCAGGATTATAAAAAAAAAAATTATTTCCGTCCTGTATGAGATTTACTGATTTTCTAATAGCCTTATTGGAGTAGCTATTGGGTCATGCTTTCATAACTTTGATAGCATGCTTCATGATACTTATTAACTTGCTTGTGACATTATGCCCATATTTTATAGGTTCCTGGCTGAAAAGCTATAAATACAACATAAACTCTTTCTTTTTTGGATTATGCCTTTTTAAAAATTGTTACCTAAGCTCCTTGCTCTGACCGTTTGCCTTTTTTTGCCATAACCTTCTTAGCTATGTTACCAGTAAACATCAATAGGCCCGCTTAAAAAATCAGCAAGAAAATTATTAAAACTTTTAAGGTGTTCTACTTCAAAAGTATATTTCACAATTTTATTATGCCAACTTAATCGTTAGCCTTGATCTATAGATTTTTTATTAACCAAAAAAATCTTTTATAACTTTATTATCTGTTCTGATAATAAAATCTTTGAGTGCTAGAAAAATTTTAAATCTTTCTAAAACAAGTTTAACTGCTAATAATTTTTTTCCAAAAATAATATATTTTTGTTAATTTTGTTTAAATGTTTCGAAATTATATCTACAAATTAATTCTTCTTTTAGAAGAGTTTTCAAAATAGAAGCTTTTCTAGTTTTTATTTTATTGTCATTTGCTAAAAGCGCTTCTTCTTTCCAAAATTTAGCTGGTATGACTTTTAATATACAACCTCCACTTGTGACGGAAACATCCGTTTCTAGAATAAGTTTATCACCTTATTTAAGTAAATAAATATCTTCTTTTTATTAAATAAATTCTACATTTTTCCTTGACTAGTAAAGAATTGTGCAAAATTTTTTATAAAACTTCTTCCATAATTAAGAATTCTCAGAAGATTCTCTAACTGAATTTTGTTTTTTAATATATCCGAAAAATCTCTTACTTTTAAAAGAATACGTTCTCATAACTTAAGACTTTTTTGGTCTAAAATAATTTTAAAAAATCAATTGATTCTTATTTGACTTCAATCTTTTTAGGAGAAAATATAATACCATATTTTTAAAAATAGGGTAAATTAAATTAGGGTCATTTCTATCCCTCCGACTTAGTTTTCCATCCCATCCACTTTTCGGAATTATGTTATCATCCTATAATAGTGTAGATAGACAATTTTGCCATTACTTTTGAGAGATGGTTTACCATATTACCCTGTGTTTAGTTAACATTTGATTTGTTGAGGTTAAATCTGTAGAACCATTTTAGGCTTAATTTATGGGATTACATTTATCTTTAGTATAGTAATGTGTTACGGAAATGGCAGTGGGGATTTTGTTCCAATCATATCCCCAAAATTTCGTAATACCATACCAATTGGTCCATTTTCGTTCCAAATGTTATTCTCTTGCCTGAAGTGTTGAATCACCGAAAAAAATAGTTCTCTGCCCCGAAGTATTCAATCGCCAAAAAAACTACCTCTCTACTCCGAATAGTCTCATTACCAAAGCTTGAAGCTATCTGCCCTGTAGTGTTCAATCACCGCAAAAAACAGAGCTTTGACCCGAAGTATTCCACCACCGGAACTTGAAGTTCTCTGCCCCGTAGAGTCCCATTACCGGAATTTGAAATTCTCTACCGGAAGTATTCAATCACCGGATCGGACTGAAAAGTTCTGATGATTATTTTCGTTATCTCAATATTACGGTGGTTGACGGTGAAACCCGAAATTTATTGCAATGATTAACATATTGTGGATCTCATTTTGTGATTCGCATGGGGCACCGAATCCAGAGGGTTTGACGTACTAGCGAAAATTTTACCATCTGTAAATTTACCATAATATTTACGAATTTCACCATAATGCGCATATTGATGGGGGTGACAAAATTTACCATGTAAATTGTCTGAATTTACCATAAATCAAGCAAATATACCATGGACGACCATAACTCAATTTCACCATAATTTTTAAATTGTTTTATGATCCTCCCGGATTTTGAAAAAAATCAGCACAAAAATCTTTAAATTTTTTAAAGATATTATCCATTCATTATTCCACGATGCTTTTTTAAAGGTCCATAGCTTTTTTCAGGAACCATCAATGCAATTATGCTAATGAAGTTAAATGCAACAGTGCTAATAAAGTTACTGGAATAAAGGACACAAATTAAAAAAACAAAAACTACGAAAGAACGGCAGCCTAAAAAAGGACCAAAAAAATACCTGATGACAAAACCCATCCTCATGAAGGGTGTAAAAAATCATGATCTACAACTAGAAAGATGAAACTCATTTATGTTGCAGACGCTGCTAAACTTGCCGCTGATAAAAGCTCATGGACTATTGCCGTTATAGATTAAACCTAAAAGCCCAAATTCAAAATTGGAAACAATGTTCTGAATACCAGATCGGTTTGGGTACCGATTTTTCTACTGGTACGGTACGTACCGGTACCGGTCATGTACCGGGTACCGTACCGGATTTATCGCAACTATCAATATATATATAAATTATAGAGAGAAAGCCAAAAAAAATTAATTTTTTTCCGCAATTCTTAAAAAAATTAAAAAAAAAACAAATCCGGTACCGGCCGGTATTCGGCCGATACGGCCGGTATTCGCCGGTACGGGCGGTATCCGGCCGGTACCGGCCAGTATTGAGAACGGTACGGTACTAGAGATACTTGGTACCGTTTTTTTGCCAAAACGGTACGTACCGGCCGGTACCGGCCGGTACGGTACGGTATCGATAACATTGATTGGAAAACCAAATCTAGATACTGAAGTTCAAAAATGATGGGGGAGTAGATGAATTTTATCAGGAATCTCAACCATCTCACAGCCATAAAAGGTGAAGAGTAGGAGAAGGGAGAGAGGAGGATGAGATACACAGGAACAGATTTAGGGGGCCGTAGTATTGCCCTTTATAGTGTAAAAAAATGACATAATTTTACACATTTTCTGCTCTAAATTATATCGTTTTGATTTCACCTACAAATTGTTACCAAATATAAAGAATCAAAACGACGAAGTTTAAAAGACAAAATAGATAAAATTACGTCATTTCACCAACATTACATGCGTACTATAAGATCAGAAACCCACCAGCAAAGCAGGGGCGGATCTAGAACTTCAGACCACTGGGGTCAAATACTAAACCAAAATTGATATTCAATCATAACATATAATTTTATTTACAAAATGAAGTGTTTAAATCATATCATTACGCATACATGTATTTCAAAGGTTTACTTAAGAATTTGTAAACTCCTTCAAGAAAATTCTTTGTGCCACCGTATCATGTTCAATTGGAATATGATACAACACGATTAAAAATGTGAGATAAATCTAAACATGGGATAACATAATAAAGTCAGTTTACAAAGTCCAATGCAACTAGCTTAACTTGGTTTGTAGTTGATACCCAACAAATTTTTGTAAAGTTGAACACAAATTTTTTACTGAGAAAAACTTAAATAAAATTATTTCTATAAGTTTGTCTTTATTTATAGCTTTTCATCATGATTGGACAACTACACAGCTTCAAAGAGGCAACGCTAAAACTTCTCAAACTATCAAACTTGGATATAAGACGTCACTACAAAGCTCTATACTATAACTGTTTAAACAATGATAATAGTAGAATGAGGTTATCGATACCTTTGAATAGGAGTACTAAGTAGCAGAGTAATTGTGAAATGAGGTTAAAAATAGATCATTCTCATTTCTCAAACCAAAAATACATAGCTTTAGAGAGGCCACCTGGGGCTTCGGTGGCTCAATGCTTGCAATTTCCAGCAAATGCAGAGCACTTTGATGAGTCCAATCGAAAGCAATCGTTTTGCTATTGCACCTAGGCGGAAAATTTTGAGTCCAAATCGGTAGAATAGATAGCGTCAAGGGCGAGAGGGAATGGGGTGGGATCTACATGGGCGGAGGTGAAGATAAACGGTGAATTTTTTCCTAGCTTTATGCTCTTATTATTGCTTTGGAGCTACTTCCATTGTTTTTTAGGGGGATAAAAACAGCTGCCTCTGCTTTCCATTATTGCAAGAGTGAGAGAGAGATTTTTTCTTTGGTTTGTAGATGTCGTGTAGAGTGTAGAGTCTGCCCAAGTCTGAGATTGGAAGTTGTTATTTCCTCCTTTTTCCCTGTTTTGCCGTGCAAGAGAGGGGCAAGTCAGATTTTAGGTGAATAGGTGAGGGGCAAAATACCAAAATTGTCTGAAAAATATATAAATTATTTGTGGTGTTTTTCAGTTGAGTGGGGTCAAGTGACCCCACTTGCCACTCCCTAAATCCGCCCCTGAGCAAAGGCTTCTCTCTCTAAGGGTAGAGAGAGAACCTTTTACAGCTTCAAGTAAAATATCATTCCATGAATTATTCTATCCTTTGATTGCTTCACCTAAGAAAATGATAAAATTCTGATAAGTTAACAAAAATCGGCTTTTGTACTTTTTGACATTGGAGAATTCCTTATGGACCCTTCATATTGCCAATGCCCCCGCCTTATTTATTTTTTTTTTTGGGAAAGAGAATGACAAGAAATTCATTAATAATAAGAAAGATTACATATCCACTGCAAGCAGCTATTACAATAACAAAACACAAATCTTTCCTATTGCATACAAAAAAATAATGAACCAAGAACGCTAACAGTTCCCTCCATCGAACAGTAGAGCTTTGACAAATCCATTCGATGACCATCAGATGCACCGGCAAAGGATTTGAGGCAATAATCCCGATGTCAATAATAAATTTCAAGACATCGCAAGAAGAATGGAAACAAAAGCAAATAGGAAACACCAGGACCTTAAACTGCATGAACCAAGACTCAAATGAGTACCTTCCTCTTCAGTCAGCTACGAAACTGAAAAATACATATTAGATTCCGTTTTTTGAGTTACATAATAGTGTTATGTACCTCTTTTCTTTGAAGGCAGGCTGATTCAGAAGTATCAACAGCTTGGATACAGCTTTGGCATTTCTTCCAGTTATGACAGCATATAGGAACTTACAGCAAGCATGTAAAGAGACCACCAAATTACCTCCAACAACTTGATGAAAAAAAGGTAAATAATTATAATGATACAATACAAACTGCTTTTAATTTGGAAAAGTAAAACTTGTATGTACCTTTCGCCCCAAGTGACTCCCAACCTTTTTCAGCTTTCTTCACCATATCCTCTACTTCTACCTCCCTCTCTCCACTTCCCCACGAAGGCAAAGCCAGTGGGCTTCATGACTCGAACCTTTCTGGTGAGAATGGTTCTACCAAAGGCCCCTCCAGAAAATATATATTCTGACTCAGTTTCCAGTTTCACACACATTCAATTTACTGGTATCAAAAGACGCACCACCAAAGCTCAGATTACAGTTTGTAGAGCATATTCCAATTTCAAAGTGGTACAATTTCTTTAGTGTTACATGTATATGAATGGGAATACAAGAAAGTCAAAACTGATAACGAGTAACAACATTCTCCATCTCCATCTATATACATCTTGCCAGAACCTAAATTGTGGCCTCTGGTTGAAATGTATGAATGATGATTTCTATATGTTGGGAAAGAAACGGATTAACTTGGGACTTACTGTGTGCTTCCTTTACTAGTGTATATAGAACATGGCACAAAAAAAATAGAGCTAAAACTATTTGGGCCAAAAGTAAAAAAAGTTCCCAAAATATGCTTACAGTCACTACTGCTGTCAGCATCTCTGAATCTTTCCCCCAGCAGACCCCACTTATTCAACCTGAGCACGTCCTGCTCCACGCGGCATTTTCCTTGATCCAGCTGCCACATAGAAAGTTATTAGACAAAGCAAAATTACCACTTACCAGCCTACCATGAGATAAAACATAAAGCATCATACTAAATATCATTGGAATTTGTGCCTGAAAAGAATTTCCCGGTAACTGAAGGTCTAGCTACCAAACAAGTCCTACTGTTTGAACCAATACAAATTCTAAATTCCCTACACATGGCGAAAGTTTTTTAAACAGCATTTCCACTCTATCGAAGGTTTTGCCTTTTAGATGCTCGCATCATTAGCTCAACAAATTACTAGTCATACACTCATGCTAATTCTAGCATATTAACCTAAGAAGCATGGACAGAAAAACATATGCAGGGATGGGAGATAGGGATTTCAAAAACCTAGGATATAAAATGTTTTTGACGAGTTATATTTCAGCAATATAATTATAATGGCCGAATATAACAACCAGCATATGAACACGGCAAGCATATAAGAAAACGTTTTTCACGAATTATATTTCAGCTATATAACTACTCCCTTCCCGTCCCAATTTATTTGTCTACTTCTTGACTTTTACATGTCCCAAATGTTTGTCCATTTTCAAAGTTGACTTGTGAAAGTTTCCTTAATGCCCTTCCCTCTTTCAAAATCACACTTTGGAATATGAGCACTCTCATAAAGGGTACTTTTGAAAAGTTAAATTTTTTAAGAGTAATCATTGTGTTCCCTTAATAAATTGGAATTTCAAGAATGGACAAACAAATTGGGGCGGAGGAAGTATAACAGCCAAATATAAGGACCAATAATGGTGAGTAATTGAGATTTATCCGTGTGAATGCTTCTTGAAGATCTTTTCCACTTGCTGAAACTTTTAACAGATTTTAACAAACATATCCTCATTAAATTTGATGTGCTTGATCAAGGTTCCTTCAAACATACCAATTTCATTTCTAAAAGTACTCACCCCTTCTCACATACATTTCTTTGGAACTTTCATAACAGATTTTGACTTACAAATGCTGAACGTAAGTAAGCTTAGGACGTCCATGCAGTTTCAATAAACTAAATTGTTTGAAATATTAGGAAGGCAGAATCCCAACGTTTGTTAAAACCACGAACATCAAAGCTTAATATCAAGACGAGGCATCGACAAGAGATTACGAGAGAGGGCATACCATCTTCCACATCCTTCATCTGGTAATAGTGAGGAGCGATTTCAACCAACCAATCAGGTTTAAGTTCAGTGACCTGTAATTAGACTCCTCAAATTAGTCTCAGGATCGACACAGAAATCCTGTACAACCATCAGAATGAAACTGCTGCTACTCCACTAAATTTGACAAAGATGTTTACCTGCCGCATGTACTCCTTTGTTGTCAAAACCAATTCATGGTAAATAACCCATCTTGGAAGTACCTATCAAGACAAACAAAGAAATTCAGTTTCATGCCAAATCATGACTCTTATATTGCAGGGAAGTAATACTTTCCAAAAGGCAGTAGCATATGCAAGTATGGCTGTATCTATGCAAGAATGAATGACATCTAGGAAAAGTTTTGCTAATGCAATACACATAATGTTCTCCTAACTTATTTGTACACTGAAGCAATATTCTTTTGCGTACAAGGGAATAGTAATAACACATAACAGGACCAGCGGCTTTTTGTGCTTGAGATACGTTCAAGCCAAAAACAAAATAACAGAAAGTCAATTAATGAAAATGTAAAAAATATTAAAGAAACAAGAATCCAGTAAAAGACATCCACAACAGGGGACCCTCAAATGTCAATGTTGCTAAAAATCAACTACATAAGCATTTTAAAATAAGACCGACACAGCCAATGAAAACAACAAAGCTATATAAAGAAAAACAAAGTTATAAAAAATTTAGCATATATAGAAATTTTAATACGTCAATTAGCTATTTAACGGTCTCCAACTAGGATTGCAGACCAAGAAAAGTCCCTCTCACGGTAACGTCAAACCAAGTAGGCCAAAAGAAGCAAAACAAAACGTTATAACAGCTACCATTTCCACCAAGGACGTAACAATCCCTAAAACATCTCAGGTTATGTCCAGTACATGGGATGAACAATTGGAATCTAAAATCTATAGAAGCAGGAGTTTTTCTCCCAACATTATTTCCAAGTTTAGCCCTATATTTTCATTCTAACTCCACCCATACCCTTGAAATAAGGGGGCTGAAGCAAGTACAGCCGTATTACTGCAATGTTTGAGGCAGCAGACAGAATGTTTGTTAAGGCGCAAGGTGGTTAGTGCCACGTGCAAATGCTCTCAAAAATCCTCTACCGCCTCTAGAGATGGTGATGATAGCTGAGAACACTGTTTTTTAAACAACAGTAGGATTATTTTGGGGCATGTTTTGGCATGTTCTGCAGGGCATGTCGGTAGACTTTAATTGATTGTGGTCATGATCGAGTAAGGAACAATGCAGTATGTGTACTACGAAGGGGGAGGAAATTATAGTAAGTTGTTTAGGGCCCGTTAATTTGACCAAAGATTAACAGTGATGGGCTTCGTAATACCACACCCCTCATGGTATCATATATCCCACAATTTTTGGGATTATATATGAGGCATGTTTAATCCAACCATGAGAATTTTTACCAAACACCAGATAGTGGTTCCTTGGTTATATAGTCCAATCTTATCTGGTCAGACAAACAAGCCCTTAGTTTCCATCTTCTATATCTTCCACCACACCAGGCATTTAATAACACATCTATCAAGTTGTGTGCGGGTGTCATGTACTTAGTTTAGATTTGTTCTATTATCTAATTCCTTTATTTCTTTTTCCTCTTGTATAACTATTACGGAATGAGAAGGTAAACATTAATTGGGTATTATTAAATCGAACATAGTACCAGAGCGGGACAAGAAACCCTAACCGTCACCCACTGCCACTGCACCAAACCCTAGACCACCATCGTCGTCGTGCCATGCGTTCATCATCATCGTTGGTCAGCACCCAACATCGTCGCCATTGTACTGTTCACGTGCACTGTTACTGTACAAGCGCATTGTTCACGCGCCCATTGCTCTTTCAAGTAGCGCTGCTGTTTTTTCTGTTTGTTTTGTGTGCTGCTGGATTTGTCTGTTTCATGCTGCGTCTACTGGTTCTGGATTTTTTTTTCCTGTCGATGTTTTTGGTTTCTTATTGGGTGTCGGCTCTTCTAGATATGGTTGAGTATCCAAAACTTGTTCCCACTAGTTCGTCTAGTACTAAAGATGAATTGAGCCACTTTGACACGGCTCCATTGGATATTTGTTCTATCAAGCTGAATGGCACCATTTATCTGATTTTACTTTAGCCATTGAAGCCAAAGGATGTCAGAATTTATTAAGGCCCTATTCTTCCACCTGATGAGAGTGAGCATGCTGCACTTAAGAGATTTAAATCTCAAAAATCGTTACTCATGACTTGATTATTTACCTCTATGCAGACTAATATTCACTATACCTTTCTGCTCCGGGATACACCATATAAGATTTGGACTGCTGCAGTCCAAACCTATTCGCAACAAGGTAATGATGCACGGTGTTTTGAGTTGAGAAAGCACTTTTGTACATTGAATCAACACCATCGGTTTATCGCTATGTATTAGTTGAGTGAAGTATGGGAGGAATTTGATTACGATCAAAGTTTTCAGGCTGTTTGTTCTATAGATCCTGTGAACTGGTTAAAATGGTAGGAGAGAGGGCGAGTTTATGACTTCCTTACTGGCCTTGATATGAAATATAATCAGATTTGCGTGCAGGTCTTGGGTCATGTTCCGTTTCCGTCTTTGGGGGAAACCTATGCCATCGTACAGCAGGAGGAGAGTAGGAGGGGCGCTATGGTGCATACTTCTCCTTCTAATCGTTCTGCCTTGCTTGCCATTCCTTCATCGGGTGGCAAGTCTCAGTCTAATGCTAGCAGAGGGCATAGTGATTGTAAGTCACTCCAGTGTGACTATTGCAACATTGGCCATACCAGGAATTTTTGTCGTAAGTTAAATGCACCCCGCGGGGGGGGTGGCGGCGGTAGTGGTCGTGTTTCGGGGCATTCTCAGGCCCAAGCCCATGTTTCGGAGTCCGCAATTGCTAATTTGCCTGATTATGGGTTCATTACTAGGGCTTGGGCATCTTCTTATCATGTCGGTGATTTTTCTCAGAAGGAAATACAAGCTCTCCAGCGCCTTATGGCTCGGGCTGATTCTCCATCTATTATAGCTTCTGCTTCCACAACAGTCTCCACCTCATCTAATTTTGCTCACAGGTATCACATTTCGTGCATTTACCGCCTCTTACTCTATTTGTTTTGGTAAGAATAAGGTCAGAATAGCGAACGAGTCATTCTCTGCTATTTCAGGAAAAAAATTTGTTCGCTATTCTCCTTTTTTTTTCTCTATTCAATTCTACATATTCCAAATTTTGCTACTAATATTCTGTCTGTTAGTAGTCTTACTCATTCTGCAAATCGTTCCGTGACTTTTTTCCCTACTCGTTGTGTTTTTCAGAAACTAGATACAAGAAAGTTGATTGGTAGTGGTAAACATAGTTGTCGAAATCGTACGATACGCGATTCGTATCGTCCGATTCGGTTCGATTCACTACACAAACGGTTCGAACCTAACCTATGAATCGCAAAGTGTAAGTAATCGGCCAGGGAATCGCCGAATCGTGAACCGAACCGGTGAATCGCCGGAATCGTGCGATTCACGTTCTGACGAAACCAGAAACCAGGAAAGAAAATGGTGGAACGAAAATGGCAAAAAAACGGACGACTCTGTTGCACAAGGTTCAAGCCTTACCAAAAATTGATTTACCCTAAATCCCTACACCGTTTTACCATAAATAAGAACCCTAAGAGAGAGATTGAACTCGACCTTGTGTTCCACTGTTTTGTTCGAACTTGACCTTCATCTGTTTTTCCGAGAGAGAGACCTTCGATCTGGAGAGAGAGATCGCGGGAGAGAGAGATCGCGGGAGCTGGTTGGACGGCGCCGGAAGGAACGGCCACGGTCGACGACGGTGGTGGGTGCGGCTGACCCCAGTCAGTCAGAGACTCAGAACCCAGAAGTATAAATATACGTTAAGACTTATAAACGTGGAAGAGGAAGCCGGAAGGTTAGTGGAAACGTGGAAGAGGAAGCCGGAAGGTTAGTGGAAACTGGAAACGTGGAAGAGGAAGCCGGAAGGTTAGTGGTCTGCGTCTGACTCTCAGTATTCTGACTCTCAGTATTCTCTTAGACTTAGTGGTCTGACTCTCAATATTCTCTTAGACTTAGTGCCTTAGTGGTGTTTACTGTTCACACTTCCCATTTTTTTATTGCTCCAGAGTCCATACCAGAGTTCAATAGTGGTATTCACTGTTCACTATTTGATAGTTTGTTGGTTTTGCAAAGCTGGAAATGGAAAATAAAAAAGGAAAAAAAAATATAGATCCTACTTAGGAACATTGTACTCGAGTGAGTGAAACAAATAGAATGAATTTGGCGTGCAACTATTGTGATCAAAAATTTTGAGGAGGGGTGATCCGTATGAAAAATCATTTGGCGGGAACTCACGTTGAGGTAGCCCCATGTAGTCAAGTTGCCGATGATGTAAAGAATTTTTTTCAAGAGTTGTTGAAAAAGAAAAAGAAAATTATAGATGTTGAATGCTTTGACCTTGAGGAAGAAGAAAATATGGGGCGTAAAAGTAAAGGAACCATGGATGCGTACGTGACCAAAGGGAAGAAAAAACAAATAACTTTGAATGAAATGGTGAAGAAAAGGGAGCCCGTGATTAGAGACATTTGTCGATTTTTCTATAAGAATGCGATAGCTTTTAATTGCATTAAATGCCCTACGTTCAAGAAGATGGTAACTTCAATTGGTGACTACGGGAGGGGGTTAAAACCCCCTACTTATCATGAGGTTAGGGTATCATACTTGAAAAAAGAGGTCGATCTTGTGCACGAGGGTTTAGAAGTGTATAAAAAAGAATGGAAGAAGACGGGTTGCACCTTAATGTCCGATGCATGGACGGATGGGAAGTCTAGGAGCATTACTAATTTTCTCGTGAATAGCCCACGCGGTACGGTTTTCGTTAAATCTATAGATACTTCGGGCATATCCAAGAATGCGGAGAAGTTGTGTGAATTGCTTGATGAGGTGGTGAACGAAATTGGGGAAGAAAATGTAGTTCAAGTGGTGACCGATAGTGCATCGGCTTATGTAAATGCCGGAAAAATGTTAGAGAAGAAGAGGACTAAAATGTTTTGGAACCCTTGTGCCGCACATTGTATCGATCTAATGCTTGGTGACATTGGGGAGTTTCCAATTTTTATCGACACGCTAGCAAAAGCAAAAGAAGTAACCGTATTCATCTATAGGCATCATTGGGTACTTCACATGTTTAGAGTCTACACCAAGAAAAGGGAATTGGCACGGCCGGCGGTTACTAGATTTGCTACCGCCTATCTTACATTGAAAAGTTTCCATGAGAAAAAAATTCAACTTAGAGCTATGTTTGCATCGGTAGAGTGGGCTACAAGCACTTATGGTAAAAGTTTAGCGGGCACAAAAGTTCAAGGGATAATCCTTTATGATGATAAATTTTGGAAAGCGATCAAATTTTGCATGAAGTGTGTTCTACCCTTGGTGAAGGTCTTGAGGCTTGTGGATGGTGATGTGAAACCGGCTATGGGGTATATTTATGAGGCCATGGATAGGGCGAAGGAGGAAATTGCCTCAAATTTGGGTAATGTGAAAGGTAGGTATGAAAAAATTTGGAAGATTGTCGATACGAGATGGGATTATCAACTCCATAGGCCCCTTCATGCAGCGGCATACTACCTTAATCCAAAGTAAGTTGTTTATACATTTTAAAATTTTTTTGTTTTGTCTATTGAAAGGTGTTAACTTGTTTGTCTATTAGGTTTCAATATAGCCCAACTTTTATTGCCGATAAAGAAGTCAAAATTGGCTTATTTTCAACTATCGAGAGGATGTACCCGGACGTAGAAACAAGGGTAATTGTTGATGGCCAATTAGAGAAGTTTCGAAATGCCGAGGGTTTATTTGGTATGGACATGGCCATCTTGACAAGAGAAAAGAAGCAACCGGGTAACTTTTATATATTTTATGCACATCTATATTATATGAAATGTTCTATAAAGTCTAATAAATGTTATACTTTCTTGAAAAACATGTAGCATTGTGGTGGGAAAGTTTTGGAGAAGATTGCAAGGAGCTTCAAAGGCTAGCAATACAAGTGCTTAGTAGCACTTGTAGTGCTACGGGATGTGAGCGAAATTGGAGCATTTTTGATCATGTTCACTCGAAGAGGAGAAACCGTTTGGAAACACAAAGGTTAAATGCATTGGTGTTTGTAAAATACAACATACAACTAGAGTTAAGGCAAGCGAAGAGGCAAGAGAGGGGCGAGACATATGATCCAATTTGTTTATCAGATATGGAATCTGATGACGAATGGATCACCGAGAAAGAAGATCCAGTTTTGCCTCTAGATAACTCATGGATGGATATCAATGAGTGTTTTCAAGATGATGGAGCAGTTGGCAAAAAGAGAAAGAGAGGTATAATTACACTTTTCAATTTGTTGATAGACATTTTCTTTTTCATGATTGATTAAATTTTGACTTAAAAAATATTTATTTGAGTGTAGGACCAAGAAATATAAATGCCTATGCGGCAAAGAAAGGAAAAAGGAAAGCAAGTGAGTGTGACGATGATGATATTGATGAAATTGAAGTGGTAGATGATGATGAAGTAATTGAAGTAGAGGAAAAAGAGGAAGAACAGTTTGATGCAGTGGCTTCGGCAGAAGATGATGATGATGATGAGAGGGAATTTGATCTTGAAGATGATTGAAATTTGTACTTGTAGACCTAGAAAGTACAAAGGACAAATTTAGATCATGATCCAACCTTATATTTAAGACTTTTTATTGATTGCTATATTATATTTGCATTTTTAACATGTTTAAAAAAAAAATGACCGAATCGGAACGATTCACGATTCGATTCGATTCACGATTCATAACTGGACCTTTTCGATTCTCGATTTGACAACTATGGTGGTAAAGCACATGGTGTCCTCTATTTCTTGCACTCTGCACCTTGTCTATCTCATTCATTCATGTCATGTAATCTAGCTCTGCAAGCAGATGCAAGTTTTAGCTATTTCTATGTTATGAGTGACACCGTAAATTAGGTCATTCCTCTTTTGAATCTTAGAGAAATTTTTTCATAATTTAGCTAGACATTGTCCTTGGAGTCTATTTTTTTGTGAACCCTGTAAGATTGGTAAACATAAACGTTCTTTTTATACACCTATTAATAAAAGGAGTGATTCTCTGTTCTATTTGTGGTTATCTATTCTGATGTTTGGGATCCTTCCTCTCTTCCATCTCTAAAAAGTTATCAGTGGTTTGTCATTTTTATTGACTGTTATTCTCGCGACACTTAAATATATTTACTCAAGTCCAAAGGTAAAATCTTTTCATGCAATGGTAAACAATCAGTTTGATAAGCATATCAAATTTCTCCATAGTGACAATGTCACTGAGTATATCGATATGAGTTTTCGGACCTTCCTAGATGAAAACGGTATTCTTTTTCAGACTACTTCTGTTGACACACCACAACAAAATGGAGTTGCTAAACGCAAAAATCGCTATCTTGCGTAGGTAGCTCGCTCTCTTTTGTTCGCTATGAATGTTACTAAATTTTTATGGAGAGAAACGCTATTTACTGCCACCTATCTTACCAACAGCATGCTATCCAGTGTTCTCCGATTCCAGACTCCTCCCGAGTGTCTCCCAAGCATTTTTTGTGCCACAACTCTTCAAAACTCGTTCCTGTGTGTTTTGTTCATGCCCATCACCCCTTAGGTGGCAAGTTAAGTCCTAAAATCCATAAATGTGTTTTCATTGGGTACTCTCCTACCCAAAAGAGCTACAAATATTATGATCCTTCATCTAAGAAATTTTATGTCTCTATAAATGTCACTTTTTGGGAGACACCGTCGTTTTACTCGCTCCACTCCATCTCTTTAGGGGGAACCTAGGCAAATGGAAGAGATATCTACTTGTTATAATCATACTGGGGGGAAGCAACTACTTTATAACCATAGTGAGGGGGAGAAGGAAAGCAAACCAATATCTATTGGAGTCACACATGACATTAGTGGTGATATGGGGGAACATATACACTGGCTACAAGAGGCTAACTTAAAGACCTACACTAGCCGGAAGAAAAATGGGAAGGCCGCATGTGTGATACCATATTGTTCATCACAATTGCCTGCTCCTGTTTCAGACTCCTCGGCTGACTCATATGGCGATGACTCTTTTCTCATTGAACCTCCCTATATAGATTTTGATAATCTTCCTATTACTCTTCGAAAAGGTGTTATGTCATGTAATCAACATCCCATTTCTCTTACAATCGTTTATCTCCTTCGCACCATGCTTTTGTTTCGTCTCTTTCTTCTATTTATTACACGGAATTGGCAGGATGCAATCATGATACCTAAGTAAAAATAAGCTACAACTTTAAAAAATAATAGCACTTAGGAACTAGTATTAATTCTGAGAGGAAAGAAATAAGGGAAATGTAAGTGAGTTTTCACTGTTAAAAGCAGAATGTTGATAGTACAATTGAGAGATACAAGGCGGGACTTATTGCCAAGGGTTTTACTCAAACCTATAGTAGACTTTTGCTCCAGTAGCGAAAATGAACTCTGTGCAAGCTCTACTCTCTTGTGCTGCCAATTTGAATTAACCTCTTCATCAATTCGATGTGAAAAATGTATTTTTTCATGGTGAGTTAGCAGAAGTTTATATGTATATACCATCAGGTTTTCCTTCCTCTGAGACAGGGGGAAAGGTGTAAATTGAAAAAGGCCCTTTATGGGTTGAAACAATCACCTAGAGTTTAGTTTAACAAATTTTCAAAGGCTACCCTGCGGTTCAGGTACCAAACAGTCATGCTGATCATATTATGTTTATCAAGAAAAATACTGGTAAGATCGATGTCTTTATTGTTTATGTTGATAATATAATATGACAGACAATGATGTGGATGAAATTCTTAATCTCTCAAGTCTAGTTTGGCTCAAGAATTTGAGATTAATGATTTGGAATCATTGATCTCTTAAAAAAAACATGTATGTTGGATTATAGACCTCAAAATTCCCCTATTGAGGTGAATCATCATCTTAGGGGAGACTTGGAGAGCACACAAAACAAGGAGAGATACCAGCGCCTAGTGGGTCCACTAATATACATAGCCCACACTCGACCGGATGTTACTTATGCAGTGGGAGTTGTTAGTCAGTTTATGCACGATCCTCGTACTTCACATCTAGATGCAGTTTATCGTATCTTGATGTATCTCAAATCAGCTCCAAGAAAAGGGATTATGTTTTCTAATCGTGGTCACTTGCGGTTGGAGGCATTCACCGATGCCGACTAAACTGGTTTTGTAAATGATAGACGCTCTACTTCTGGCTACTGTACTTTTCTTGAGAAAATTTGGTTACTTTGCGAAGCAATCAGTGGTAGCCAGGTCTACGGAAGAAGCTGAGTATAGGGTTATGGTTCATGGTGTTTATGAGCTACTGTGATTCCAAACTTTGTTACGTGATATGGGAATGTCTGATAATAGTCCTATGAAACTCTACTGTGATAACAAAGCTGCCATAAATATTGCTCATAATCCTCTTCAACATGACAGAATGAAGCATATAGAGATTGACAGAGACTTTATCAAGGAAAAGCTGAGTGAGTGTTCAATATGTATGCTTTTTGTGAGATCTAAAGATCAATTAGCTGATATTTTCACAAAAGGGCTAGGCAGCAAGAGTTTCCACCCCATTATGTTCAAGTTGGGCCCGATTGATATCTTCGCACCAACTTGAGGGGGAATGTTAAGTTCTGTGTGTGTGTTATGTACTTTTGTTCTATTATGTAAATAGGTTAGTAGATAGGGCTTATAATGTAATCCCTTTATTTCTTTTTCCTCTTGTATAACTATTACGGAATGAGAACTTCAATATATTTGAACCACTGTTAGTAGTTACGATTGCGGGGTTATCAACTTGGCGTACCCTGAAACACACAATTCACCAGATCTATGTTTCATGAGGTTTGAAACTCCCAGTCGTTAGGATATCACTACGTGGCAATATTCTAGAGCAAGATAATAGCACAAGACAACAATTTAGATGAGAAAAAACAAGTGCAGATAAAGTGATGATACTCTCTACTAAACCATCAAAGGAAAACGAGGAGCACCAGAAATCGGAGGTAGAAAGGGATATTGGATGTTGGTTTGTTTCATATGTAACTCGGTAGTCTTCTACGGATGGTCTACCAATTTGGTTTGTTTCATTTGTAATTGGGTAGACAATGATGCTTTGGTAGTACTGGTAGCTGAATTATGGTGTTAACCCTTATGGGGCAGCAGTAAGTCAACTTATGGAATTGCACATATAACTATAGATGTCTCTTTGGTGTTTATCTACATTACTTTTTGGAAGGGACGACTAATCTAGCAAACCAATCATCATATTGTCTCTTGGTGGGGAGCCCATTTAAAGCGGGGCAAGTCCAGAACGGACTGCCCAACACAAAAATTGATAGCCCACAGGAGGGAGTCGAACACCAAACCGACAACTTCCTGAGGCCCCTGATTGGTAGGTGAAGACTACCACTGCACATACCCCTGGAGGTTTTTGTGTTTAATATATAAGTAACCTTAATGTTGTAACAATAGTTTGATCACGTGATAATGGTACGTCCAAGTACATAGCAATTTTCCAAAAGAATAGGTGAGCGAGGCAATCAATACAATGAAACATGAAGAAAGAAAAGAAAGCTACTATGCTGGTTTTTCCGCCATACAGAATATTTTCTCTTAGCATGTGCAGCTTGATTCTTTTCATGACATACACCAATGAACCACAATAAATCACCATTCCAATAAGAAAATTGGGGGGAAAATATCTAGGTGACTTTCGTCAGGCTGCAGGTCACATTAAAGTTTTTACTCATTCAATAGAAGAACCTACCAATCATTATCTAATCTTGGTTCGAATGGAAGATGAAAGTAAATTACTTTTTAAGTAGTAACATTACCCAGGAAGTTAGATGTATCATCAACTTAACATTTCAATTTGTTCAAGCCTTACAAGTCATTTATAAGTAACTTGAGGTCTCAGCCTCTCTTAATTAACCATATCAATGACTAATGCACGACTTACCTGTGCTAAACCAGAAGTAGGGTGAATATAAACTGTCTGGGGGTGTTTGACTGTTCGATAAGTACCATTTTTCTGTAGCTTCGCTGAATGAGGGAAAAAGCCTGAATAGAAGTAATAAAAGGCATAAGGAACCAATGAAACTTAACAAGATGAAAATAACAACCACCACCAAAAGTACTCCCAACTTCAAGCCCCCCCAAGATAAGTTGTGTTATAACCTGCTGTTATAGCCTTCTTTATTGCTTCTAGATCATTAGTGTTTGACATCAATTCAATCTCAACCCTCTCCAATAGTCCCTCTAATTGATCTCTTATGTCTCTTGCACGCTTCATACTCCTAACCTGAGAGATGCAAACCACAAACATATATAAGCATCTTGCAACACCCACAAACACACACGCATCTTGCACACTTATCTACGAACACCAAAATGATGGAATAAGAATATGGAAGGCAGTATTCTCACTGTCAGTTCTTAAGAAAACAAGTACGAAATATCTTCACTTAAATCAATTAAAAGATTCAAACATAAAGTATTCACTGAACCCTAGGCAGCATCAAACAGCCAACCACAGGATCCAACTGAACCATGCCAATAGGAACACCATGGCTTCATGTTTAAGTATTTCCAGTAGATGCATCAAACAGATAACTTGAGTAATTAAATCCTGAAAAGGCCATTAGCAAAGCATCGGTCCTCCAAATGGAGGTGGGAGGTGGCAGTGGGAAGGGAAGGCTGGCAGTTTGGTACAAACTAGATAACTGGTGGTGTCGGCGAAAAAATAAGTACAGAACAAAAAGTCTTGCCTTCCCACTTAACCAGTATTCTCATACATGACAGCCAAGCTTTTACAATCACGCCAACATACAGCCTTCCTGTTAAATTGTATCTAAAAATGAAGTTAAGCAATAATGAAGAACCTATGGAATTAAATAAAACCAGAGATTCTCAACACAAATAATGACAACTTTATTTTAAACAATGCACTTGACAAGAGCACCTTCTATATTAATATGAACATTCTGTGTGATATCTATAAGGAGTAAAAGCAAAACCATATACAGCGATACCAAACACACCACCATATACAGCGATACCAAACACACCTGGATGTAATTCTCATAGCACCACTGAGTTGAGTAATTGGTTTCTTTCCAGGAACTGTAAATCTGAAAGAACAAAAAAAAAAACACCCAACGTAAATAACTACTTCACTAAGACTAGGATGTTCTACCAGCTCATGCCATTTGTGATCACTGCTAAATGCAAGGAAAACATCAATTATCACAGCGGCTTTAACTGCATCTCACATACCAACAACCCCAGAGTTCATTGTTACTACAATTTGGACATTCTGAAAAGTCATCTACAACATAGACATATGACAAGGTTTGATATAATTTTCAAGTGGGGCCCACCATGTATAAATGTTACCAAAGATGGCAACAGCAGAAAAAGATTAAGCCAGTAAAATGCCAAAACTTGGAGATACATAACATTTATGAAACAAACCTTGAGCAACGCAATATGATCTCCAACATTCCCCGTGTGAAAATTCATTCGTGCATTGTCAGCATGAACTTGTTTGTCCTTTGGCCGGTAAAATATTGAGCTTCCAACGGAAAGCATAGCAGCAATCGATATGACTTCATCTGAGCACTGGTATTTCTCTGAGGCAACGATCATTTTAGATAACATGGGATCAAGAGGGAACTCTGCCATTCTTCTACCTACTTTCGTCAATTCTCCCAACTTATTCAATGCACTCAAAGCAAAGAGCAATTCCAATGCCTTTAGCAAAGCTTCAGCTGGTGGTGGGTCCATGAAATCAAAATTCACAAGGTCATGAATTCCAAGGCTCTTAAGAGTGAGAACAACATTTGCAAGGTTAGTCCGTTGTATCTCAGGGACAGTGTTGTCATCCAAATCGTTGTAATAGTTGTAAGCAGTATATAATCGAAAACACTTCCCGGGACCTGTTCTTCCAGATCGACCAGCCCTCTGATTTGCAGATGCTTTGGAGATGGGAGCGACCAATAATGACTCCATCCCAGTTCGCGGATTATAGGATTTCATTTTGCAAAAGCCTGGATCAATGACATACTTAATCCCATCGATCGTTAACGAGGTTTCTGCTATATTTGTAGCAAGGACAACCTTACGTGCTCCTTCAGGAGTGGGTTCAAATATTTTTGCCTGTAGTTCTGTTGGAAGGTTTGCATAGATAGGGCATATGATAAGTTCCGGAATTTTAGTCCCAAGCCCTCTTGTCCTGTGTTTTAGTATTTCTTCAGCTGTTTCAATTTCCTCTTGCCCAGTGAAGAAGATCAGTACATCACCGTCGCCAGGTGGTTGAGTCACGTGGATCTGAAGAGCAGTGACAATAGCTGCATCCAAGTAATCAGCTTCCGGTGCTTTTGTGTAATGTATCTCAACTGGAAACCGCCTACCAGGGATCTTAAAAATTGGAGCAGAATCGAAATAATCACTGAACTTCTCTGCATCTAGAGTTGCACTAGAAATCAGCAATTTGAGGTCCGGACGAAACCGGGCAATATCCTACAGTCGCATAAAAAAACAATTAGGACATTTAACCAAGGAAAAAGAAGTCTTCCAATTCCCTTGGGAACAACAGGTTCCAGTGCATGTAACAATGAGGGGAGGATGTCTGGTTACTTGTTCAATTGGTCCCAGAACTACATGTTCTCTTTACCAAAACCACTAGGGCCATTTTTGCAAATGTTGATGCAAGTATAGTTTCATGGCATAACTAGATGCAGACTTATTTCCTAAAAACTATTCATAAAGATCATAGAACACTCTTCGCGTACAAAAATTAAAATAAAAATGAATTGATATGAGTGGACCGTTTTCACTACAAAATTGGTCACACTACACAATATTTGAACTCGTTCCATCGAGTTACTTTCAAGTGCAATCCCCAGTAGATAAAATTACTACTATTAGTATCTTAAGTAAACAAGATACTTTGACATTAAGGGAAAGGTATATTATAACATTGAAATCGCTCTCCAGTTTTTCTTCCTCCTAATTTGGCTCTCCTGAGCCCAAAAATCCTACTTCCGACTCTGTCCAAAGCAAAAGAAGCACCTGAGAGGTCAAAATCAACCAATATGGATGGTTATAACCGAGGCACTCCAAACTCCAAACTTTAAGTCTCACCCCAGGTTGTGCACTGCTAGCGAAGGAATGCAACGTGCATAATGTGAAACAACCCAATGTAATGTACCAGACACCTCACATCAAGATTTCATCAACACATAAACTTTCAAAATTAATATCGTGCAGGTTAAGACTCTTGACTTGCCTTGACTAAACCGAACAAAATGTCCGTTGATAAAGTTCTTTCGTGAGCCTCGTCCACCATCACCACACTGGAAAATTGTGCACAATCTAAAGCGTCAGTCACAAGAAACAGACTACTCTTTATGACAAGCTTCAAAACGTAGCTTACCTGTAACCTGCAAGATCAGGTTCACCAAGGAACTCCCGAAGTAGCATACCATCAGTCATATACTTCAAAACTGTCTTTTCTGATGTGCAATCTTCGAAGCGGATTGAATAACCAACCTGACAGAGGAGGTCATAATAACTAAAATTGTATCAGCTACTTGAAAACTGAAAATAATAGGAATCATACTAACAAAGCAAAATCTAAACCAAAATTATTCTAAATGGACCAACTACCAAGCATTCATTGAATACTCAAAACAAACATTCTTAGAATTTTCAACGCCGGTAAATTAGATCCTTCATGTAATAGATCAAATTATAATAAACTATGAGATGTCAGCCATTGCTCAATGCAAATTCAGTAGCAGCCTTTGAATATACATATGGACTGCCATCACTTTTAGAATCCAATGCTTTCTGAGTTGAAGTTAATACTCACTTACTGCAAGTCAAATAGCTTAGAAATTTGACTAATTTAACAAGGAAGCCAGAAGGAAAGAAGCAAACTTAACTATCTAATGAAATAAAAGCAAAATGCAGACCTCGTGGCCAAGTTTGACACCCATTTCTTGAGAAACTCGAGCAGCAACGCTCATAGCAGCAACTCGCCGTGGTTGTGTACATCCAATCTGCAAAGGATCACATATATGTGATCTAGTGTGCATGAGCTGTTCTTTCTACTTTACTAAAATCCTCACAATTGACAATAATCTCAGGCTTAATTCCAAGTTTAAGCTTTAGGACGGTTTGAAGTTTACAAAATTAGGTAGCGTTGGACAGGTATTCAGTATAGATTCTATAGAATGAACATATTATCAACTAAAAGAAGTTAACCTTTGGCAAATTTGTTTATTCTTCAAGACACATGATTACAGCGCAAGAAATCAACAGCATAAGTTGGATAATGGGTAAAGCAAATTGAAAAAACAAGACGTACCAAGTATACAAAATATTCTCACATGGTTTGCTTCTTAATTCTTATTTGTGATCCATGACACCAAATAATTGCCCTTCATTGGGGGAAAAGTATGTACAATCTTGCTGCCTTTTCAGATTAAGAGAATGGTCATGCAAAAGAACTGCAACTCGTCGAAATATTCTAGAGTGCTCTGAAAGCACCAGCACTAAATGTCTAGGACAACCCAGAAAATGACTCAATTAGAATTAACAACTTTCATGACAAAAAGCAAATCTAGCATATGTGAACATAACCAATATCTCAACATAACTTGAATTGAGTAATTATTCTATTGACAACAATTACAAAAAGTATATCATCAAAATAAAAGAATAGTAAAAAGAGATCCTAAATGCAACAGAAACTATTGGGTTTATTATATATCAAGGGGATTCAAAATGCCACTACGCAAGTCCTAAGATACATGAAAAGAAAAGCCAACATAGGCTGCAGAAATAAATAAAAAAATAGGTGAAATATCTTATGAAAGAAGGTTTAACAGAGGATACCATACTTCATCTGAATAAATAGATGTTGAACATGCTATTCGGGACATTACCCTCAAGAACAAGCCCATCTAAGTGAATGGTAATGTGTTTTCTCCTGGAAAGTGACTTGGACTCAGTTTGAACCCCCACCCCTCATAAAAAAAGAATGAAACGATCTCCTAAATGATTCAAAATTTAATTTCAACAGGATAGCAAGCTGAACGAGCTATTCTGGTACAGAAGTCCCCTCTCACCTAAAATCTGGAAAATCACCTTTGCTAGTTAAGACAACTTTCTGCACCTTTTAGAGCCCTTTCTAGCACACTGGCAGTCAGAAAGAAAAGAATTCTAAAATGACATTTGGTTTCTGCGAAATTGTTTTTGCAACAAACATTTACACAAAACTATTAAAAGACATTATAACACATTTACACAAAACTAAAAAAAGATTGGAGATCAAGTGCTATTAAACTGCCAGCATCTTTATTCGATTTCTCTATCAAAGCTTGCCTTATGTTGTGAGATATCAGAGAAGAATCAAAGATGGTGATTGCACTTACTTTTTTGGGGTGCAAAAATCGTTCTTGAGTTACAATAAAAAAAACAATGCCAACATCTACCAGATCAGACGGTTTGATCTTCAAGTTTGTTGGTAACATTAATTAAAGCTATTTTTGCAATAAATGTAACTTCTAGCATCTCTAAAAGTTTTCACACAATACATCTGAGTCTGTACCTTCTAATAATTGTCATAAATTTTGGTGTAGACTCATTGGCACTGTATAAGTTTAACTAAAAGGGAAAGCCTCTTATCATAATTACACTGCTAATCATCTCATTCGACTCTTTTAATTGGAACTAGTTTCCTGGTTAGTAACGACAATAATGATATGTCACACACTTGAAACTATCATGGAGAGAGAGAGAGAGAGAGAACATACCTTTCCCTGTTTCGTATATCCAGCCTCGTGGAGATACTGGGGTATCTGTGTGGTTTTCCCCGAGCCTGTCTCTCCAACGATAACAAGAACCTAGAATTAAATTGCCAATAACAAGAATAATTCACTCTAAATTCCCAATTCTTTATATTTCAGTTGAGAAGTTTTGGGCAAAGGCCAGAGTAACTCAGCAAAAGTAAGCATGAATAAAATACTTTGGAACTGGAGGAACAAAATGCAAGATTCAAGGCTGGTAATGTTAAAAACCTGATGATTATCAACAGCTTGAAGTAACTCATCTCGATATGCATAAATAGGCAAAGTTTTTCTGTCCTCCTAAAGAAGCAAAAAGACAACATACAAGAAAGCGCTTGAATCAGATTTATAGATTTATAAGCATTTAAAAGGTCAAAGATAGCTATCACTAGGCAATAAATTACGATGAAAGATTCACTGCCAAACAATAAAACATAGCTTACGATCTTCAAATTAATCATCTAGACAAAATTCCCATTTTCTGCATTTTGTCATTCCCTACACCAAAATTTGAATTTTTCCTCCTAACAAAATCTCTTTTTAGATATATAGAAAAAGAGAGATACCTGATTAACAAATACAATTGTGAAATAAAGTGTACCACGAATCACAAAATGTGCTCCAATCAAATTGTTGTATCAGCATTTTCCGGTAACACTGCTCATATATACTTGATATTAATTTATCAACAGTCTAGCGGCATCATTTCCGAGTAACGATTTTATACTACTACAACTGGATTGCCAGATCTTAGTGCATGCATAAACAGGCTACTTATTACACTTAATGCGAGGAATTCAATAACTAGCCTAGTGACAACAAAAATTATCATATAATCTACAACTTCCGCAAATACTATATATGGTCATAATTGACCTCTGACAGTACAATTATTCTCCTCTTGGTTTTCAATCATTTCATAATTTTAAATTTTGAGTTGTCGCAGTCCAACAGTTAACTTTATAACTCCAAGCAGAAAATCCACTTTATCCCTTGTGTTTGGCATTCAATCGTTTTATCATCCTGTCCTCTACATCTGCACCCAGAGTTACTGCAGCACTTTAGTCCAAAACCACAATGTGACAAAATGGCTATTTTAGGAAGATTATCCTCTCAACGCTTGCATATCAAAGTTTACCAATGAACCCTTACGTCACCCCGTGCATGCCACAACTTTCCCAAGCTGAATGTGTGTGAACTGTAGAAGAAGAAAAATTAAGACCACTTCCAGTAAATAGAGGCGAAGAAACGCATACCTGAAGTTGATCAAATGCTGATTTCTCCGTTGATTTGTCGAGGGACTCAGCGGGTAAATCATCTTCAAACTGCAGAGGAGAGAGTAGCCTTAGCAGAAACACTACAGTGGGAAACTGAGAACACCAGTCATATGGAATGATGAAGTTATCGTACATACATTCACACCATCCATCACAGATGCCTTAATGAAATCAATCTGGTCCTCGAACACAAACCTACACAAGAAAAATATAAGAACCATTAAAATATCATGTGCCTGCACATTCTGAATATTATCCATTTCGTTTAGGAAATGTAAACTTGATATCCAACACAATACCCCAAGTAAAACAACCAAAATTATCGTCAGGATCAAGACAAAGCAGAGCTCATGCAACAAATGAAGCAAATTTCAGGGGCAACCAAATGAAAACTCACTGAAAATCACTGGATTTTTGCTTCCTATCTTTTGAACCATACTTAAGAGTAGCTTTTCCTGCAAGACAACTCCAGAATTAGAATCATAAAAGTATGATCTCCGATTAAATACACAAATGCATTAACCAAGATTTACCAATCTGGTGCTCCTCCCATGCTTCTTGTTCTGCAAACGGGTTCATTTTATCTCCAGCACCCGAGTCCCTGTAAAGCTCCAAACAAGTTTAATATAAATCCCAAAGAAAAATGATTTCCATAACACGTTACACCTAGCGTGACAATTGCAACTATCAGTGATTGTGTATTGGATCCTCCTTTGCGAAAGTAAACAACCTGTAACGCTGCATAGCAACAGAAAATCTCTTCTCTTGATTTACGCCCCCTTCCTGATCATCATAAGCCTCAGGCATCCTATACTGTAGCCCAAAAGCAGAAAGTAGGAAAAAACAATCCTTTAATTGAGAATTTGGCATGTAATGAGCATAAGATAGGACAAAGTTCAACCATCTCCCCTATTTGATGATAATGCAAGTCAGACAGGCCTGGTAACATGCAAGTAAAAAAGCACAAAAGGCGAAAAAACCTAGAAAGAGAAGTAGTTCAGGGATAACTGTGGAACCTAAAGAGCACCAAACGAAGAACTAATGTCACGTTGAACTGAAGGTTTGTGAGTGCATATTGTGGAAGTATCGGAGAACTGTAGGAGACAACATCTTCAACAGGGTCTGGTGATAAAGAAAGAGATAGAACCAGGCCCCCCTTCAAGCTTATGAAATATATTTCCAACAAACGTAATGCAACACAGAACTTTATTTCCAGCACAACCTTCAAGTATATTGAACTAGCACGAGGGCCAAAATTCTAGTTTCCCTACTATAAAGCATTTTCCTTCTCTTTCTTTCCTCCTCTTTTATGTTTTACGGTTTTTCGATTCTCAACTCATGAACAAACCTAACAAGCAGCTTGGTTTGTACATTGTGACCACAGAAGGATGCACCCATATTCCAGTTAAGGCATTTAGGCATTTACCCCCCTCAACCACCTATTTGAAGTAAAATGTACACTGGTATTCAGCATGAAAACACCAGCAGTTAACTGCATTGCAAGAAAGATATGCCCAACAGATACTGACACAAGATTTATCCAGAAAATAAGGAAAGTCCATTATTCAAGTAACTTGAGAAGTAAGGATATTCAGAAAATCTTGAAGCTTAGAAACAATGATACTTGCAATGTCTAAGTAGAGGCGATGTTATTTACCAAGAGTGAATAAAGCTAACTTACAATCACAACCTCAGCAACCCAGTATGTCCCCTGTAAAGGATTTTTACCAATGACATCATCATCCCTAGGTTGATCATAAAAATCATCATCCCTTGAGCTTCTGTCCTATTATGTATAAACTTGGTTGCGCTTTACTTTTAAGTGATTCTACAGATACTAAATTGAAGGAACAAACCAAACTCAAAAAAGACACCAACGAATGAACAGACATAGATGCATCTGCGACCATGCTTTGGAAGTTAAAATTATAAACAGATAAATAAACAAATCACCTCATCTATATCATCAGCATCCTCAGACCGCTTCTTAACAAGCTCATAAATTTCTTTCTTGTATCTGCCACAATATAAAAACAAGGTTACTACAGACAAAAAAAGATAGTAATTTCACACATGACAAACTACAACTTGCTAGGGTAGCATAACATGTCACCAGCCAGTACAAGACTCCAGTAGAAAAACTTAAATAAGGTGACAAGTGGCGTCAATAGCAAATGTATCAAATAGCTGACACAGCCAAAAGTGAGAACAGCAGTGCTACCAGAAACAGAACAACAAAGAACTTGTGTTATAAAACTAGTCATAAGATGCATTTCATTTTCCCATTGTGTGATTATCTTGAGTGGGGAATCAAGGACATAACAAGTACCTACAAGAAGTTTAAAAGCCAAACACAAACTGAGTTGCGTCCATAAAATTCATCAACTGTTCACAATACAACATATTAACTAACAAGAAACTGTTTACGTAGAAATAAGTCCCCAACTACTTTTCAAAATATCTACTTACCTCAGCTCACGATATTCTGCTTCAGTCAATTTTACACCGTCAAAAAGATACTGCTCATCCTCTATATCATCCCTGAAATTACAAGACAAGAATGTGGACTCAAAATTGATAACCAAAAATCAAATGAAACTGCCTTTGTGAATGTTTTTCAAGAAAGAATCACTATTACTAAGATAAACATCAGCAGGTATAAACAGAAACTAAAATAGAAAGAAGGTACTAAGATGAGATTTCAAATCATACCCAAGACAGGGATGTGGAAACAATAGTTATAAACAAAGAGACTACCTCTGTGAATGTTTTACAAGACAGAATCACTACTATTGAGGTAGACATTCCGAGTAGAACAGAAACTAAAACAAAAAATAAGGAACCAAGATGTGAATTCATATCATACCTGAGCTCCTCCAGTTTCTTTTTCTCCCTTTTCTTCAAATACTCTTGCCTTGAAACTTTTCTGAAACAGTCAAAAATAAGCATCAACCTTGGTAGGTGTCTTGCAAACAAGGTCCAGCAGAAAAAGCAAAAACACAACAGCCTCATACAAGGGGCAACTATACAAAAACAAAAGATTGAAGCCTAGCATATAGTTGACATTATTGACAAGGTGTACAATGAATAGAAAGACTTTGCAGTTATAACGGCCAGTAACAAACAGTTTCCAGTCACAGTAACTTTGTGGGCCTGAAGTAGCAAAATGTTTCCACAACTGACAAATAAACAAAAGCACATTAGGACCATCACATGCAGTAATCTATGAAATGTGACTTTGTATCTTTGCCTTACCATTTCATGTATGTCACACTGTCCCTTCAATGTCTCTTTGATTTGTTTCAAAATGCCAAAAATTGTCACAAACTTGGATTACCCAACACCAGTTTGGCAAATTCTACTCTGGATGATTGAAGAAACAATATTCTTTTGCGCTATAGGAATTCATGATCTGGTAAGTGATCCGATGAATTTGTGAACTAAAATTTTAACAGGTGATTGTGATCTAGCGGAGATAAGAAACATCAAGAGAGAGAGCTCGTGAACCAAAGATAATATATTCCTGACAGAATCTACAACCACTATGTACATCAACCAAATTTCAGGTTAAGGATTTCATCCCCACACAAAAAACTCAAATGAGAAATAGGAAGAGCTCTGACCCTTTCTCCAACATAGCTACCATATTCTGGTATCCATTACCTCCCCAACTATGACAGACTCATTTTCCTCAACTTCCGAACCTAACTAACCTCAAGTTATGGCACATTGGAGACATCATCATTGGAAATATAGTTATTTAAGGAGCGAGGCGCAAAGGTTCCTTGGAGCCTAGGCACAAGGTGAGACACGGGCATTATTGAAGCAAGGCGCACCAAAACGAGAAAAAATAGCAATATATATATACACATATATAAAGTTCAACAGTCAACAGTCAGCAGTAAACAATCAACCAATCTATTCAAGGCAAGACAGACACACACACCCATATGTACATATATGTGATTATATAAGAAGAATGCAAAATGGTAAGTGCATAAGAAAAATAAATGGAATAGTATGAGTCCATCCACTAAAACCTCCATTAGGAATAAGATATGACAAGATATGTATCACAAATGCCAAAGCAACCAATAGCTGTATTATATAAATATATAGGGGATAGCTTCATAGACCAACATTTTTTTAGACCAATATTAGACCCAAAAAAAAAACCAATAACTTAGGTATAATATTGGTCTAAAAAAGTGTTGGTCCATATAGTCTTTCCCAAATATATATATATTAAAAAACGAATAACTTAATCGTAGTATATAACAATAGACAAGGTGCTACTTGGGTAAATTAGGAATTTTGTCCTTTTGGTGAGAGACAGCAAACGAGATAGAGAGAGAGAGAGTCGGTGAGAGCAAGAGAGAGAGTGAGAGAGATCGACGGAACATAACAGGTGGCTTGGTGAGATCGCGATCATGAGAAAGAGTGAGAGGGAGGCATGATGCATGTGATATGATCAACATGCACGTTATCTTTTTCACTTATTTTTTTTATTTTAGAAAAAGCGCGCTTTTTCTGCGTCTTGAGCTTTTTTGCACCTCGCCTGCCTTGACAAAAAATCACGCGCCTTAGTGACGGAGCCTGACCCTGGTCGAGGCACCAGACCTGAGCCTTGGCACGCGCCTTTGATAACTATGCTTTGAATAGCCCAAAACAAGGACAAAGGGAATAGAAGATTGTTGCCAATACAACACGGGAAAGAATGAATTTCAAATATCTAGATTCAATTAAATGAATACCTCAGTATACCTCTCATAGAAACCCCTGCCAAACATCTCGGTGAAGGCCTCAATTGCTAAGATAATCCAAATGGGTTATCGGATTCCACAATATAAGACCCTAGAACTACCAATGAACCATATGTGCATATTTACAGGACTATAGAGGGCAGTCTCAATCCACTTCCTCTATGTACGCCTTAAAACACATACATAAAAAAATCCAACTTCAACCAAAGAAAAACACCTTCTACATGCCCATCAATGCCATGCTGCTAACAACTTCCCAATGACCCTCCAACAGTAAGATAAAGACATTATAAAACTCTAAGGGAAGACCTCCCACCATAAAACCAATTATTAAGACAAACAATCAGTTCCTCTACCACTAAATCACAAATATCAAAAATTCCCAAAAAAACGTGAACATGCATGCACCTCTTCAATTGCTAGCAGCCAACTGCAAGGTAACTTGGCTCAGTGCTCTTAATTTTAAGAGGCCAGACATTCCACAAGCACTTCAACATATATCCCCAAAAAGAACTTCCAAACTGTGTAGGACCCCCAAATCAATCACCCTATCATATAAACTTACTTTTCATTATCACAGTAACGGAGATTCAAACTTATCCCAAGTTGTCCAATATCATAAAAATGAGAACATGATGCACTATGTAGCACGAGCACACGAACGGACACAGCAATTCTCAAAAAAATGGAAACAAGGACACAACAAAATTATTACTCTTAATCTTCTAGTTATTCATAATTTCATACGAATCATACCTACATTGTAACCACTGATATGAACATATACGTTTTATATTCCACTTTTGGCCCAATTTTTGAAGTTGTAGATAATTAAACTCAATAACATATTTAAAATTTACACAAGTCACCCCGTCGTGTCCCAATGCCCCTTGTCTAAGGCGTGCCCCACCATAAACATATGAAATTTAATTAACACACAAATGGCGTGTCCCATACGTGTTCCATCATATACTTGGCATGTTCAAAATGGATACGATGACCTCTTAGGTGTGTCGGTGCTTCATAGACGACAAGCAAAGGTGATTGAGAAACGCAATTTCTTATCCTTTCAGCAAAAAGAGCATGTATACGCAGTCAAAAATTACAACATATCTAACACTATCTCCTCTAAGAACAGACTCGTAGTTATCATCATTCTCAAGTTATTTAAGTGAACTAGCAATTACTCTATGTGGGTTACAAACTTTAAGAAATGAAACAGGAACTCCTGAGCCTGGGGGCAATATGATATCCAATAAAATACTGAAAAACAAAGAATTGAGCAAACAGGTTTAAAAAACATATTAAAAACCTTAAAGTATCAGTGCCATCTTGCTCCAAAGCATTAGATCTCCGAACTGCTTCTTCTGTATTGCAATATAAATGCATCAAACCAAGGGAGTTCAAAAATATGAACTCGTAAGTAAACAAATAGAAATACAGGTGTAGGACAAATATATATATATATCAATAACATTAATGGCCATAGCTATGATCCCAAATGTTGTACCTTCCTCCCTCTTTGTTGATTTTGCCTCACTTAGCTTTGAACAAAACAAAAATAAGACAAAAGAAAGTAAGGGATCAGTAAGAAGGCCATCGAAGTAATAAGTAAAATAAGAATCCAGACAAAATTACAACAATCACGGTAATTTCAGACAGCCAGCAACAGAATAAACTGTACAGCATAAAAATCACACACGAGGAGGGAAAATTAGAAGCTAGACTAAACAAGTTCTTTGAAAGACGAGCCAAATTTGTTGCTATTAAGAAATTAAGGATGGTGGGTTCCAATCTCCAAGATCTCCCACGACCCTAATGGCACATGTTTGGGAACCTCCCAGGTGTAAACAGGTGTGCTTACAGTGGGCTGGTTTGCACAAGAGGCAGAGATTTAAATTGCGGTGCAGGCAAGCATAGAGGTCAAGCTGGGGGCAGGGGGAAATTCACTCAGGCAGGTGGGATAAGGTCGCCAACCCATGCCCGTTGCCATCCCTAACACAATCAAGATTAATGTGTGCAAACACATTGTTGATTCAATTCTGTAAATTAAAGTCCTTGAACTAATTGTATGATAATCATACAACCTCATATGTATGTAAGATGAATTTTATCCTGTAATTTGGACTAACAAGGGGCAGTTTCAGTTGCCAGACTCGACACTTGCGCTGAAAATCCAAGATGCCTTCAATTGGTTACTTGTTATTATTCATCGCTCACAAAACTGCGGTCCAACCACTTGTGTACTTGCATAAGTAATCACAGCAAAAAAGCATGTTGGCACGTGTATAACTTGCACAAAGCATGATAATCATTTTTGGACATGATTGACCATAATCAGATGTGAAGAGTCAGTTGCATCAACATGAGTTCTTCCAGTAGTTACAAAGTACATCTGAAAACATAAACAAACTAATCACAGCAATAAAAAAAACAGAACAGAGAACCTAGTTTACCTTCCTTGTCGCTGCTGCATCCCGATCTTTAAGGTGGCGCTCTAACTCCTCCCTTTCACTTTGGTCACGCAATCTTTCTTCCTCCGACTGCAACCAACAGACATTATTAGCCCGCAAGCTCTCCCCAAATCTAACCATGACCTTATCGACAAACAGAGGGGCACAAAGGGAAGGGAAAAAAAAGGAAACTGCAGAAGCAATACTAAGCAGTTAGCCAGTTACTGGATCATAAGAGCCCAGCTAACAAACAGAAAGCAAGACGGAGATTCCAGATGAAACACCATTGAGTACAGATTAGTAACTTGGGTGACCCACCATGTCGTACTTCTTTTGATTAAGAAGTGAAAAAACAAGAAACATCTGCTCTAACTTCAAAACAACATATTGACAAGATACCTCTGAATCATCATCTTCATCACGAGTAGTCCGTCGTTTAACTTGTCTTTCTTCTTCTCTGTTTGCAACTACCTGCAGCAGTGTATGCAGTCAAAACAAAAGGAAGCATGTAACTAAAAACTAAAACCATGAAATCCGATAAGAGTACGAGAACTATGCCTCATCATCTTCATCTTCCTCAGTTTCAGTCTTCTTCCTAAATCTTTTCTTACGACTATTATCTGCTCTTTTGGCTTCAGAAGCAACAGGAACACGAGAATCATTAGCACTGCCACCTCCAACATCATGGTCACCGTCATCAGCCTCCAAAAGAGTGTACGTCTTCTGCTTCCGAGCGAGCAATGCCGCCTCACGTTCTTGTTTCTGATAAAGCTGATACGCACACCAACAATACAAAATTCATTTTCTATAAGCACGTCAACCTGCTAACAACGTGGAGTAAAACTACCACAAAAAAATATGATGAAATCTTTTGACAAAATCTATTAAAAGGCTCCAAACTCTAATGTCTTCAAATAAATCAAATACCAATACTCAACATTTACTCACATTAATCCCTGAAGTTTTACGTGGAACCTTCCCAAAAACCTCTTCAGCAAAGGCACGTGTTTCATTAGTTGCAGATAGCCCAATATCAACAAGCTTTAACTCAAAGTCAGAGGGTGATGAAGTTGTTTTTGCTGCCATGCAATCACTATATATTAATCCTATAGTTCATAATACACATGTACATGTATACGGGTATAGAATGTATCAGGTAGAAAGTTAAAAGAAGAAGAACTAACATAATCCAATCACGTATTGCACTATTGCAGGCTGTGAGTATCCCAAAAGTGACATCAATTTGTCCGAGACCCATGCCTTCAAATCACTTCCCATTTTGCACTGCGTCAGGCCATTAAAAGAAATCACAATCAAAACAATAGCTCCATTTCCATGTTTACAATGCACAAAATCATCATATGTATGACCATGCCCAGAAATTAGATACATGCTATGCTTGGTTCATGACGAAACAATGGAGAATCCACAAAGTATTATCAATCCATCCATGTTTCGTGCATGAAACAGTAGATTGCAGTTGATAAGTAATCCTTGATCATGATTTTCAGAATTCAAATTTCCAATGGACTAATCTTATGATCTTATAAACTGTAATCTGATGATCAAGCCTGATTCCCACCTACCCTATCTTTTCCTTCGATTATTTTTTAACTTCCATACCTTTTCTCAAACGAACTTTCATATATCATCATATCTAGGAGTGACAGATACCAAGTAATACAATGTAGTCAATTGCCAAGCTTTTATATCCAAAACTTAAAGAGCAGTTTTCCTTAGTTTCTTTTCACCAGAATTATGCCTAATACTCTAGTTCCAATGAGTTAGCGCACAATTCCCATTACAAACTTTCATTGCTGTTTTTTCCTTAGGCTTGTCTTGCCTGAACAAGCTTAATTACAATTAAGGACTGCACTGTTACCATCCTACCAAAAAATGAAATATTACAAGAGCTTACACAAATATAAGTAGCTGATACCATTTTCAACTTATATTAGATTTTTGAACAAGAGCAAAGTTCTGTTCAGGGAAAAAAAACCAAGAGCAAAGATGCAGATAAGACATAAATAGTGTTTCATTAAAACAAATCTTGCGACATCTTTGCTAACCAAACAAAGACTAGAGAAGTGGAAAACAAATCTGCTCACATGAATCACCAAATCAAGAGCTACAGTTCTCTCTCCTCTCCTAGTTTTGTGTCAGGACTCTCTAGATTAATTTATCTTAGAATTGGTAAACGATGTAGCGCCAGTTGTGCGTGGACCTTGTAGTAGAGAGGGAGAGGGGGCGAGAGAGTGTGTGTCAAAGGTTTGGTTGATCGATGAGGTTGTGGCCGCAGAGAGAGAGAGAGAGGGGTTACCCAATCGTTCAAATATGGTTCTTACAGCATCTATGGTGTCGTTTCGATGTTTCTTGTTAAGGAAATAGCCTCGGCTCCACTAGTGCTAATTTTATCACCTAATTAATTGAATTGCGTGTTTTTAACCTTATTCCCAACCCATGCAAACTCAAGCTTAGTAAACATGCTTCTCTAACGACGTGTTTGTAACAGGCTTTTGTACATCATTATCAGAACTAAACGACAAGTGTTTTGACTTTGAATCAAAAATTTGTTCACAAAACATGTTTACACAACAGCATGTCTCGCAAACAGCCCTCTTAAAAGGGTGTTTGCTAAACTTGCTTCAGCATCTTAAAAAACAAATGCACCAAGATAAAAGACAAGATTAGCATGTTTTCTATATACACAAGCATGTTACAACCGTGTTTACCCGCCATGTTGCTAAATGTCTCCAATTTTATAAAAGAAAACCACTCTAGCTACTCATTAATAAAGTGCACATAATATCTTAAATGCAAAATGATGTTGCTAAACACATGTTTAACGATATAAAAAAACACTTGCGGCTTAAAAGCGTAAAAAAAAAGTTACTAAAAGATAAACAGTAGTAAGTTAAAAGGTGTGTTTATCAAACTTGCTATCGTAAAAGGCGTCCTTAATGTCGTAAAAACAGAATCAACACTTTTAAAGGGAAAAAAACACTCATAGTGGTTTAAACGCATATTTTGTAACCACCTCTTTAACGGCCTAAAAATCCTTGATTTTAAGATTAGTCGAAACCTATAAATTATCCATACGTATTGCAAATCCTTTTCATTTGACTCGTCCATGTTTAAATCAAAAAATGTGACTTCGAACCAAAGCTAAGATCCAAAATTATTATGCTAAAGATTATCAAATTCGGAGATAACGTTTGAGAATCCAATCTTGTAGAGTGCTTGGGTTTAAGAGTGGTAAAGAATTCCTTATGCTAGAGATTATCAAATTCACTCCAACCTTATTTCTCTTTTAAGACCTCTCAAAACTAGTTTTCTCAAATAAATCAAATACTTATGCCACCAATGAGTACCGTCCAATCTATCTTCTTGAATTCTCTATCATGCACCTCCTATTAAAATCTTTAGTTTAAAACGATGTTTATCTGCAAGAATTATATAACAGAATTTGCGAGTTACAAGGAATTGAAGATGATTTTAGCGTCGGAAGGTTAACTGGATTTGAGGATCAAGGGATCACAATGAAGTCTGTATATAGATAACCGTATATTTTGCTCCTCCATTTACAAGCAGTCACAACATTAAAATCTACCATTAATTATCAAATAAAATTTATATAGATACCCGTTGTACACTAAATCTCAGCCAAGCTATTTTCAGAAGAAGAAATATTACTGATGGAGATGACTGAGAAGCAGAAGTTTGAAGCAAATTTCGTGTATATATATCGATAGACGTATGTGTGTTACCAAAGACACGCACAGAAGTATATGTACGGAGATCGAGAGAGGGGGAGAGAGATGAGTACCAAATTTCTGTGCCCTAGTTTGATGGCTGAGCTCCGACACCGGAGAGGGAGAAACTGTGCTTGGTCGGCGAGTATCGACTTCGCGGCCTGAACAGTATGAGAAGCAGAAAGGGCAGAACCCGTTTGAGTTTTGACAGGAACAATGTGGGATTTTAAAAAGCGAGCAGGGCTCAACCACGGAGAGGCGGTGCTAACACAATAGGTAGTTTTAGAAACTAATAATAAATCTTTAGTTCTTTTGGTAATCTAAATTTTTTCTCCTCCTAACTTTCTAAAAGCGAGCTGCTACTCGCCCCCCTTATTTCATGTTTGGGTTTTTTTTTTCTGTTCCACAAGCACTCAGATTTTTTTATTTACTTATTTTTATTTTAAGTTTTTCTATAATATCAAAATAATTTTTTTTTTGTGCAAGTTTTTTATTTGAAGAAATATAAAAAATTCACTGTTGATTAAAAATAATATTTAAAAATCAATTGCCAGCTCGTTTATTAAAAATATTATTATTTTTAATTTTTAAAATATTTCGTGATATTTAAAATTTTAAGTGTAAATATTTAAATATATTTTTTCAAATATTTAAGTGTTCCATGCTACTTAAATTTTTTTTATTTTTTTCACTTTTTTTCATTTGACCATAACGACGAAAAATATAAATATTCCGTGAAATGAAAAAAGGACGAAAAAATATGAAATATCATTTGAAATTGTCATAAATATATTACATAATGTGTTATATTTTTTATGTTCCACTCTAATAATTAGTACTTAAAATTTATATTTAACAAAATAGACAAGTTAAATAAATGTTACATACATTTTTTTCAATTAGCATTTTCATAAATTAATCAGTATTTCAACTCTTAATATAATGTTAATTACAATACAATTGTGAATTATGGAGTATATAGCAATATAAATTCTAATCAATATTTTATCCACCATTACTTCAGACCACAAGTTAAGACGTATTGTATAACAAGTTGTCCATCCCTTAACTTCATCTGATGCATTTTGCCACCACTATACTGGGATAAGTAGTACAGGGTAATGAAGTCTTAAGAAAACTTGTACGAAGTGTTGGCCAATACAGACAATAGCAATTTCTCGACGCGCTCGAACTGCAATCGAAGAGGACCTCAATGGCAAGTGACTAAAACAACCTAAAGCATTTATCTCAAATATATGCAGTACAAAGTTGTACCTTGATGCAATGACACATCCCAAAGTCATAAAGTCCATCTAATGTTGAGTTGGCGGCTTTGCGCCGTAGGAGTAAACCAAGCAAGTAAATTTAGCATATTGTTTTCTAGGCTGGCCAGTGGATAAAGCACATTATATAAATCTATATTTTCGTAACTTTTTTCAATAAAATCCATTCGTACTTGTCCCTAATCATCTTCGCTATAACCGACTAGCATGGCTATCGCTTTGAATCCACAATGACCATCAGTTCGAATGTCAATAGTGTGGGTTATATAACCCCTAAAGGCCTCAGGTAATTATTGAATGTAAGGATAAAAAATGGGAGAAACTAGATATTGAACATAGGTTGGTTCAGTGTTGTGAACTCCCACCCCTTTCCCACATCGCCCTTTTGAGGTTGGAGTCGGTAGGGTGATCAGTACACCCTTCGTTGAGTTTGATGCCCCCTAGATCCTGAACCAAACATCTCTAAACTAGAAGGTATGCTATGTATGTTTTGCTCATCTCTGCCTGCAAGTCAACCTCTATGAACTGTGTTTTATGTTGGGGTTTGAACGTGCTATGGGATGGATTTGTCATATCGACAATCTTGTCATCATATACTCTCGCATATCTGGATCTATACCTTCTAAGATGTCAATAATATGAGATGTCCTGTCGGGTGGGTGTCCTTCGTCACTAGGTTAGTGTGCATCCATTGACAACCTAGTCCAATGAACGTGTATCTCCCCCTAGCAGAATTGGAATAGAAAGGGAATGATAAAATGCAAGATCGTGCGCACATGGCATGCCGCATGTGATTTTTATCGTACAGTCACAATAGCCAACTAGGTGGGGGGAGGCATTGGTAACGCATTGTAGCTGACCATCGATCAACTCCATGGCCTCTAAAGAAATGCGACATCGTAATTCATCATAAATATTATCGTTTACCTGTTTATGTCGTGGAATATTGATAGATTTCTCAATGACTTCTTAATATCCCCGAGCTGATTTCTCATCATCTTGTCTATTTTAACAAATGATGCTTCTAGCGATTATATGATATCTCCCAAATACTTCTTTAGTCTGACATGGGCAGACTTTGCCCTGCAATAGAATAATGCAAATTGTTCAAATAGAAAAATTAGAAAAATCATTTACAATAAAGTAAACTAGAATAATAGAAAGTGTTCAAATAGAAAAGTTAAAACAAGTAAATATTTACTAAAGTGAATATACCTTTGACTTGAATTGCTGCTGAGGTGCATATAAGTATATGTTCATGCTTTAACAAATCTCTCATTGTATGGCCTCAACCATATTTCTCTAAGGTAATTTAAGACACACGGATAGGATCCAAACTTTACGCAAAAGGGTCACTTCTGCTTGTAAGACGACGGTGTCGATGACATTATAAGCGAGTATCATAACACGAAAAAAAGTTTTGATAGTAGATTAAGCACAAGTTTGCAATTCTTCACTACATTCTGGTTTATGTGCCAAATACAGAGAATGTGACGTGTCATGGGAAAACATGCTTCAATAGCATTAATAAGCCCCAAATCTCGATTTGAAACAAACACTGAGAGCGCCAATGCACCCTTTGCAATTATCCAATTCTTTAGGGTAGACAAAGCCCATGTTAGTCGCTCTTCCCTCTCATTACTAAGATATGCGAACATAAATGAGTATGTACGCATTGCGGATGTGATACCAACAACATCTAAAAGTGGTATCTGATACTTGTTAGTCTTCTACATGGCATCTGTGGAGTCTGGAATCCACTCTAGACTTCTCCGATTGATGAATCGGATCTTCTTGAACAATCTGCAAAACACTCAATACTAAGTTAGTGCGCACCGGTGGGCACTCCGACGATCAAGTTAGCTCTTTAGGAAGAGATGAAATGACTTGAAAGTATAGTTCTAGCGTGAGTGTGCGTGTACCTGTAGTAGGAGTGCCGCTGGGGTATTTATAGAGTAGGAATCCAATCGTTTGCCGGTATGTTCGGCCCAGTATGTAGGACATGATCCGAAGACTGCGGAGGTACCGCCACGTGTTCCACGTCCGTGTGGATCGGAAGGGTGACTTGCACGTTCCCCCACAAAGCGGAGAACGTGTGTTCGTGTCTAGGAACCGAGCCACAGGGCGTCTCTTAGACGTCCTGGTCAAGAAACCGCCAAAGGGGATTCTCTGGCCGAGTGATGATTGCCGAGCATTGAGCGGCCGAAGATCGATGCGGATTGTGATTCAACCGTTCGTGAAGGCCGAGCTCCAAACTCGTTCGGAACGGCCGAGCAAAGGCTCCGGCCGATAGGTTGTCCGGCCCAATCCCAGGATAATCACTGGTAAGTTTGGGCTTCGCCGAGCCTAGAATATGATGCGGCTGATCATGGGCCGGGGGCCCATTAATGATTATGTTGGCCCACTACAATAGCCCCTCAATTCAGTCGTACGCGGCTCGGTATGGGGGAATTGACCATGTGGCTGAGGCCCGGCATGACGGCAGATTATGCTTGACGGCCGTATAGAACCTGTGTTAGTTATCGATGCTCTGGGGCATTTCGTTCGGAACCGAACGAACCTGTGTGGTTGGATCTGTTAGAAATGTTAGATTTTGAGAAGGCGCGCTTCATAGCGCTTGGTCCAAGGGCCTGGGCCAAAGAGAGATAGCGTGGTGACGCACTCGATGTGTCAGACGCTGAGATGGCGACACGTGGTGTTCAATCCAACGGCAGAGCCGAAGGGACGCTGCAGAACGGCGCATGCGAAGCGTCAGGAGCTGAGATTGCGACGCGTGGCGTTCGATCCAACGGCAGAGCCGAAGGGATGCTGAAGAACGGTGCACGCGAAGCGTCAGACGGTGAGATGGCGACACGTGGCGTTCGATCCAACGGCAGAGCCGAAGGGACACTGCAGAACGGTGCACGCGAAGTGTCAGACGATGAGGTGGCGACACGTGGCTTCATCTGATGGCCAGAGATGAAACGTTTCAAATCCTCGTGCGGGGCGCCTCGTATTTTACGCCGGCCTTGTCCCGCCTTGCTAGCCCTCTTATAAATAGAGGGTCTGGGAGAACTTAGAATTTTTTTCTCCTAGACCTTTGCGCCATCCTCTCTCTCTAGAGTTTTTTCTGATTTACTTGCAGCTCGAAGCAATCATCATCCTGAGTTCGAGGATCTCTAAACTTCATCAGCAAATCGAGGGTAAGTTTTCTGTGATCTTTCCTTTGCAATAGGTCTTGTTTTCAGATAGGTTTAGATCGACATTAGTTATCACCGCCTAGCAGGATTTTATTCGAAGCTTCGGCCTGGCCATTACATTGAGGGTATGACGGCGTGGAGTTGAAAAAACGAATTCTGTGCTCGGCGCAGAAGTCGGTAAATAGGTCTCCCACAAACTACGTGCCGTTGTCTGATATGAAAGCGTAGGGAACGCCGAACCTTGAGATGATATTTCGCCACACAAACTTCTTGACATCTTTGTCTTCAATTTTGACCAATGGCTCGGCCTCGACCCATTTGGTGAAGTAGTCTGTAGCGGTGATCAAAAATTTAAAACCACCTGGGGCCACTAGGAATTTTCCGACTATGTCCAGCCCCCATTGTGCGAACGGCCATGGACTGGACAAGGGATTGAGTTGTTCGGCCGGCTGATGTATGAGCGGAGAGAACCTTTGGCATTGGTCGCAGCCTTTGCCCATCAGATCGGCCTCTTTTTTCATGTTAGGCCACCAGTAGCCTTGAGTCAAAGCACGGTGCACAAGCGACCGTCCTCCCAAATGATATCCGCAGCTGCCTGAATGCAACTCCTGAAGGATAGCCCCAGTCTGCTTGGGGTGCACACACAGCAGATAAGGTGCCGAGTAAGCTCTCCGGTAAAGTTTGTTCCCGGGTCCTAGCCAGAATTGGGCGGCTTTGTGAATAATTTTGTGTGCTTCCCTTCGGTCTTCGGGTAAGGTTTCGTCCCTCAGGTACGCCAAAATGGGGTCCATCCAACTAGGATCCGAGGTGATGCAATTAACCGCCTCGGGGGCTGTGGGAGGATGTCGACGGAGACAGTCCGCTGCCCCCCAGCGTCCATTGCCGAGGCGAGACCGGCTAAAGCGTCGGCATTGGCGTTGTGTTCCCGAGCGATCTGTTCCAAGGAAAAACTGCGGAACCGTTCACTGGTGTGTTGTAAGGCGGCAAGGTAGCGGGACATTCGGTCGTCGCGAGCTTCATATTCGCCGGAATGCTGGTGGACGACCAACTGAGAATCGTTGTAGGCTTTAATATGCTCGGCACCAAGGTCTTCTGCGAAACGGAGACCGGCTAGTACGGCCTCGTATTCGGCTTCATTGTTCGAAGCGAGGAAGTCGAGCCGGATCGCCAATTCATGGAGAATTCCCTCTGGTGAAATCAGGACGACCCCGGCTCCGGATCCATGGTTATTGGACGCGTCGTCCACAAACATTCGCCAAAAGTTGCCGTGGAGAAGCTGCCATGGTGGTGACCCCACAGATTCTCTGTTCGGCAGACTGGCTTCAGAATCTGGTGTGAATTCGGCGATGAAATCCGCCAGTACTTGTCCCTTGATCGCCATTCTCGGCTGGTACTGTATGTCAAAGTTGGCCAATTCCACGGCCCACTTGGAGATGCGGTTGGAGAGATCGGCCTTCCGGAACAAACTTTTAAGGGTTGTGCCGTCAAGACCGTGATGGGGTGCGCCTGGAAATACGGCATGAGTTTCCTGGACGCAGAGACCAGTGCTAGAGCTAGTTTCTCTAAAGGTAGGTATATGGTCTCGGCACTGACCAGTGTTTTACTGGTGTAGTAGATCGGCAGATGAGCTCGGTCATCTTGCCGGACAAGAACAGAACTGACCGCGTGCGGAGACACGGCCAGATAGATGAACAGAGGTTCCTTATCTTTCGGCGTTGAGAGTAATGGCACCGAGGATAAGTAGACCTTTAAATCATGGAGCGCCTGGTCGCATTCCGAAGTCCATTCAAAACTTCTCTGGCTGCACTTTTTGAGTAGTGCGAAAAATGGACGACACTTATCCAAAGACCGGCTGATGAATCTGTTTAAAGCGGCAGCCATTCCCGTCAACTTTTGAACCCCTTTGATGCTGTACGGTGCCGCTAAATTGTTGATCGCGCTGATTTGATTTGGGTCGGCCTCAATGCCCCGACGGGTAACTAGATAGCCCAAGAACTTCCCAGAGCCGACGCCGAAGGCGCACTTGTCGGCGTTGAGACGGAGTTTGTGGGCTTTTAAGATGTCGAACACTTCCTGAAGCTGTTCGAGATGTTCCGCCATGTCGTCAATATAGGTCTCCATCGTGTCACCGATCTGCTTGCCGAACATTTTTGTAACCATCCGTTGGTATGTAGCCCCTGCGTTCTTCAAGCCGAAGGGCATGACTTTATAGCAAAATAGCCCGTGGGGACTGATGAAGGCTGTTTTTTCCATGTCTGGACCGTGCATTGCAATCTGATGGTACCCTCGGTATGCGTCCATAAAGCTGAACCGATCCTGCCCAGACGTAGCGTCGACAAGGCGGTCGATTCTTGGCACAGGAAAGAAGTCTTTGGGGCAAGCGTCGTTCAGATTCGTGTAATCGACGCAAACACGCCATTTTCCATTCTTCTTCTTCACGACTACAGTGTTCGCCAACCAAGTGGGGTACTGCACTTCTTTGATCGCCCCAGCTTCCAACAGTCGGTCGACCTCTTCGATGACTGCGTCGGTATGTATCACTGCCGAACGTCAGGGTTTCTGAATGATGGGTCGGCGGGATTTGTCCACGTTGAGTGAGTGGCAAATAAATTCCGGATCGATGCCCGGCATCTCATACGGTGTCCAGGCGAACACCTCGATATTCTTCTTGAGGAAGCAAGTCATGGCTTCCCGCTCGGCTGATGATAAGGATGATCCCAACAGGAACGTTCTGTCGGTATTGAGGTCATCGGCCGCTACCGTGATCAGGTCCTCAACTGCTTTTTCGGCAGCTGGTGTGCCAACGTCGTCCAGGAGGGGAGCGTCCGACGCTTCTACACACTAGACTTGTTCAGGGCAGACCTTGCTTTTTATTGCCGCCACATAGCATTTTTTGGCGGCCAATTGATCGCCCAGCACCTCTTCGGGCCCCCACGTCCCGTTGAAGCGAAGGACTTGATGATAAGTTGAGGCTACGGCCCCTAGCTTGTGTAGCCACACGCGACCGACGATGGTGTTGTAAGGACTTGGCACATCGACCACCACGAACTCTACTTCCACGGTCCTCGAGCCCGTGCGAATGGGAAGTGTGATCTTGCCAAGGGGCCAAACGGGAGCCGAATTGAACCCCACCAGAGGTACTTCGGTGGGTGTGAGATCTGTGTCCCGTAATTGTAGCACCTTGAAGAGGGAATAGTAAATGACCTCGGCCGAACTCCCTTGGTCGACCAGTATTCGGCGAACCAATGAACTGCCGAGGGTGAGAGAGACGACCAATGCGTCATTGTGCGGCATCTGGAGGCGTTGCAGATCTTAATCAGAGAAGGAGATGCCGCCCCCAGACTGGCTGTCGATATGTGGGTGTTTAGCTCCCGCACTTACGGACATGATCTGTTTTTCGCATGCCGCACGCCTGATCTCGGCCCGAAGGGTCTCCTCGGCAGCCGCATCCACCATTCCATGGATGACGTCGATTACCCGAACTTCCTCACTGTTCTCCTTCTCAGGTTCTGACTGGGGCCCGGCCTGAGTTTTTTCCTCGTTGATGAACTCCTTTAGATGTCCCTGTGACACCAGTCGTTCGAGGAAATCCCTCCAAGCTCGGCAGCGTGTAGTCAGGTGACCCTTCTCCCTGTGGTACGAACAGCGATACGGATAGTTCGGAGTTTTCCGCGGCTCTCCCAACGGTCGCCTCGGCCACTCAAAGTACGGCTCATGCTGTATTTTCTTGAGGATTTCGTACGTTGGGATTTTGAAGACCGTCTTCACCGCAGCAAATTCGAACGCCCGAGGGCCCTTATTTTTCCCGAAGGATACCACGTTCACACTCCGGCGTGCGCCGTGTGGTGTATGCTTGTTCCCATCCCCCTGACGGGATTGGTTTTGTTCGGCCTGACGCCGCTCGCTGCGTGCCTCCTCTAGTCGGCAGTGGTTGTCGATTCGGCCCATAAGGTCATCCATATCGGTAGGATTGGATAATATGAGGTCCTCGAATAACCTGCTTCTGTAGTCCAGACCGAGTTTGAACGAAGTCACGGCAATAGCAGGATCGCAGCCCTGGATCTCGTTGAAGAGCTCCCAGTACCTAGCAGCGTACTGTCTGAGAGACTCATTTGCCGACTTCCGCAGCGCAAGGAGAGAGTCGACGCCCTTCTTCTGCCTGCTACTGGTGACGAACCGAGCCAGGAAGGCGAGGGATAAGTCCTTGAAAGATGGGATGGACCCCTTCGGCAGTTTATCGAACCAAAGAAGCCCTAGCTCCCCCAGGCTGGAGGGGAACAACTTGCACATCAAGGCGTCGTGTGTGCTGTAGAGAGACATCATCTGCCGAAAGTGCACCAGGTGCAGGTAGGCATCTGTCTTAGGATCGTACTTACTGAACTTTGGGGGATTGAAGCCACGCGGCGGACGTACTCCATCTATCTCCCTGGTAAAGGGGGAGAAGATGAGCTGGTCGTGGATGATGTCGCACTGTGATCGTGCTGGCCGAGCCTCCTGTTCGGCCCTTCCCCCCCTTTTGGCCACGAGTTGTGGTCTGAGGTCCTGCCCACCGTGATACCAAGGGGAACGCCCACGGTAGTTATGACGCCTAGGGGACTGATCCCTTCGGCCGCCATACCTCCGATCCAGTTGAGTCTCGTGCGTCGGGGTAACGTCCGAGGGTGTTGTCGGAGGAGAATACGACTGAGTGCTACTCACTAGTTGAGCTCCCAGCCTTTTGTGAACTGAGACCCGCCGCGCTCCTCGTTCGGCATTCGAACAGTTTTCAGATGGTGTGGTCCCGGTGCGTCCCCAGCCCCTTGTCTCATTGATCGCGTCGACCTCGGTCTCGACTCCCAATCGTTCGAGGGCCGGACGCTTATGCTTTTCTCTCTGCTCCGGAGAGCGTCTTCTGCGGCGCCTTCGGCACCGAGCTTGCGACGTCTCACCGTTTTGGTTAGGTTTGATGGCAACTTTGAGTTGCGCAATCTCCTCCCTGACTAGCTGAAACAGTTGATCTCTTTCCGCCAGTCGAGCTTCCAGGCGTTCGACGTATGCTCTGTCCCTCAGATCAGCAAGAGGAGGGGCTGGAAAAACTGGTAGAGTTGCTGGGTCAGTCTCGGTGACTACCATTGTTGAAATTGATGAGGTTTTTCGGTAAGGGTTTGAGGATGAGAAGTCAGAAGGATCTCCCACTGTGGTCGTCAAATTGTGGAGTCTGGAATCCACTCTAGACTTCTCTGGTTGATGAATCGGATCTTCTTGAACAATCTGCAAAACACTCAATACTAAGTTAGTGCGCACCGGTGGTTGGATTTCCGGTGGGCACTCCGACGATCAAGTTAGCTCTTTAGGAAGAGATGAAATGACTTGAAAGTATAGTTCTAGCGCGAGTGTGCGTGTACCTGTAGTAGGAGTGCCGCTGAGGTATTTATATAGTAGGAATCCAACCGTTTGCCGGTATGTTCGGCCCAGTATGTAGGACGTGGTCCGAAGACTGCGGAGGTACCGCCACGTGTTCCACGTCCGCGTGGATCGGAAGGGTGACTTGCACATTCCCCCACAAAGAGGAGAACGTGTGTTCGTGTCTAGGAACCGAGCCACAGGGCGTCTCTTAGACGTCCTGGTCAAGAAACCGCCAAAGGGGATTCCCTGGCCGAGTGATGATTGCGGAGCATTGAGCGGCCGAAGATCGGTGCGGATTGTGATTCCGCCGTTCGTGAAGGCTGAGCTCCAAACTCGTTCGGAACGACCGAGCAAAGGCTCCGGCCGATAGGTTGTCCGGCCCAATCCCAGGATAATCACTGGTAAGTTTGGGCTTCGCCGAGCCTCAGAATATGATGCGGCTGATCATGGGCCGGGGGCCCATTAATGAGTATGCCGGCCCACTACAGCATCAATGACCAACAAGGTCGGAAAGTTAACATATAACTCTAGGCTTTTGGGATGAACCCAAAGAATATCTGTTATCTTGTTGGTGGTTGGATTTGTACGAAAATTATAGAGGTGTATTTTTTTTTAATCAAGGATACACTTCGAGAGCTTGTTGCCTCTTAAAGAAGCCAAATTTTTTATAAGAACCACAATACCATTCCAACCAACCCTCCGCACCCACTTTAACACATCATCTCTACTTTCAAAAATATGCAAAAAATATATATATATATATATATATATATTGCGTAAGCACGTTAGCTAATATGTTTTTTTAATTATATTGGCTTTTATGTTTCTTTTTCTCTCCATATTAAGAATTAACCTGGTCGGTGATAAATTCGGGCATGTAGTCGTGACAGTTGTGGGAGTCGACGCTCTTCCCACTTGAAAAATTACTCTCATTTACCCAACTATCTAAATCTGAATGGTTGTGGTTAGCTGTTGATACCAGATTTTGCTCCCACCGCTCAAATTATTATGAAAAATGCCATCGAAATAGGTTTAAAAGAATTTGTGCACAAAAAGGCTATTTTGCCCTTGCACAGTCCGGGGTTCGAGAGTACTGTTCACGAGACCACTTCATCAAGTCATGAGAACCTCATACTATTGATCAGTACAACGACACGAGTCCAGTGGCAGTGATTGGGGTGAAATCAGACAACGTCGACAATTTTTGATTGTTCAGAACGGGGTCTCGGAAGTACAATTTATGGGATGATATGTTCAGACATCGAGAGGCACATGTTATTGATCAGCACAGAATTACGAGTCCATCGGCTGTATCCATGGTCAAATCCGAGTTCGGTAGCTCAAGAAATGGCATTTTAAAGAATGGTAGCGGTGTACCGGTGATTGTTTGGGAAATAGGTTTGCGAGCCGACATGTCCATAAATCAAATATTAGATTCAAAATGATCCTCTCGACGACACGAGTCCATTGGCTGTATCCGTGGTCAAATCCGAGTTCGTTTGGACATCCGAATATAAGAAATACCGCGCGAAGACATTTTTAAACCAGGGGCATTTTTGTAAATACCAAAAGAAGCTGACATCAGCCGTACGCCAGGCGCAGTCACACGCGCGTTTAGGCCACGCACCGGCCGTGCGCGACACGTGGGCCGTGCCCGGCTTAAATGCCGTGCTTTGGGGATTATCTGCTACAGGCGTGACCAGTTGTAACGATGACGTGGCCACTTCCTATTTGGCTGACTTGTACCGCCTCTTTCTCTCTCCTGCGTGCACCTATCAGCCGCTGCCACCTATCGTTCTCTCTCCCGTCTCACCCACACCAGAACCCCTCCCTCTCCCGCGTCTCTCTCTCACTTTTCTCTCTCCTCCCACGTGTCCCAATCCCCTTCGGACACGTGGCGCCTTCTCTCTCTCTCTTTCTTCTCCCTCACTCTCTCTCTCTCTCTCTTCTCTCTCTTTCTCTCTCCTCTCTCTCTCTCTCTCTTCAATTGGGCGCCTGGGCCGTGCCCGGCTTTTGGCCGTATCCTCGCCCGGGTTTTTACTCCAGCTCTCAGCCGATTTTTGGGTTATTTTGGCCGGTTTGTCCGTTTTCTGTCCAGTTTTTATGCTGGTTTGTCCGGTTTTCGTCCGGTTCGAGCTGCTCGCTTCGGTTGTTGGTCGGGTTTGAGTGGCATTACGGCGGCCGGAATCAGCTGGACTAGGATTAGTCCATTTAACGGCCGATGACGCACTTTAATTTTATTGGTTCTTCAAACGGTTTTTTCGCCTGAGGTTTAAGCGTGATTGGTTCAAACAAACAACGACCGTTATTCTTTTAACTCGCGAAGGGGCAACTGCTTTCCTTTTGCGCATCGAAGGGGCAAAGGTTTGCCTATAAATACCCGGGTTCTGGATTCGGAAAGGGGATCAGAAAAATCAAAGGAAAATCAGAGGGGAAAGGCTCTGGAGGAACATGAAAAAAATTTTAGAGTAGAAAATATTCGAAGTAAAATTTCCAGAGAGAGTTTGAGTTGTTTTTCAATAAGTTCTAAACTTTTTAGTTTTTGACTATTGATACAGAGAACAATATTCAAATTGGTAGTCTTAGTTTTAGTAAAAATTAAGAGGAGATTCTGCCCAAATTTTCCCCCAGGCTGCGTTCTTCATCCGATACGTTCTAAACTTTTTAGTTTCGAATTATCATACAGAGAACGATATTTCAAATTTAGGATTGCTAGGCTCAGTTTAGCAAGAGAAAATTCTGCCCAATTTTCTTTTCAAGCTCCGGAGAAGCTTGAGCGACCGTTTATATCAGCATAGCTCGGGATAACAAGAATTTCAAAAATTCAACGTTATGCCAGGTTATGGTTTTATTTAGGCGTTCAAGTATTTTTTACCCCTACCATTGTAATTCCCGAGCTCACAGTGAATATAAGGTAATCGTTTCAACACAATTTTTGCCTGTTCTGTCTATTTAACTTCTGGTTTTTTTTTTTTTTCTGTTATCAGTATTAAAGTTGTTCGCATCTCTAGTCCGCGGTTCTGGAATTTCTAGTCTTTTTTCTGAAATTTTCAGTCCGCACTTCTAGAATGTCAGAACATTTTTATTTATTCTTTCTGTTTGTTTTTATGTCAATATTAATTGGGCATCCGCATCTCTAGTCTGCAGTTCTAGAAATTTCTAGTCTGCACTTCTAGAATGTCAGGATTTAGCCTGTTTTAATCACAAAAGTCGGTGTTGGCCTATGCCAATGTACTTTTTGTGATTTAAACAAAAATCACTTTAAACAAAAATAATACTCTGGCATATCGCTCGATTGCGTCGGCCCCTGTCGGAACTAACTACTAACTTTTCCCTCTCCCCGATCTCCCGTAACTCTTTCTTTTTTTTTTACCCCTTTCCCGTTCCCCGTAACAGATACTGCTATCTTCTTTTATTTTTATTTTACGTTAAAATGAATAAAAGGAAAAATTCGTTACTTAGCTAAGTTATATGAATAAAGCTGTTAGTTCACGCTGACACACACTATCCATATCACTTGGTTAAAGATCCCGATAATCTCGGAATTCCATAAACACGCGGGTGACATAGGTAGCCCATGTTAGTGTTTTTGGGATGAAAATTTAACGGGCAATGCACGTTATCTTTTCACGACAGAATATCGTGATTAAAGTAACATTTATTAAATTTTGCAATTTGGACCGCCAGTGATTGTGTAGCTGTCGGGATGAAGAATTACAGATAAATAAAACCAGTTAAAAGGGAAAATTCGTTACTTCATGGCCAAGTTATATGAATAGCGCTGTTAGTTCACGCTGACACACTATCCTTATCACTTGGTTAAAAATCCCGATAATCTCGGAATTCCATAAACACGCGGGTGACATATGTAGCCCATGTTAGTGTTTTTGGGATGAAAACTTAACGGGCAATGCACGTTATTTTTTCACGACAGAATATCGTGATTGAAGTGACATTTATTAAATTCTACAATTTGGACCGCCAGTGATTGTGTAGCTGTCGGGATGAAGAATTGTAGATAAATAAAACCAAAAAAAAGGGTTAACATGATAAATTCATTGATAAAATGGAATCAGGTCATTGTTAAACTTGAAAATTCCTGCCAGGGATTTAAGGTACCTGGCACTCCGGGAATAGAACCATGACGTGCATATACCAGTTTGCGTACCATGTTTCGGTCAAAGTTTAACATATATCTGTTCCAACTTTTTTTTTGCCACCAAAAGCTAAATTGCATAAGCCGGGGTCCTGTTCCCGCACTCGTTTTCACTTTTGATCCAATTATACAGCAATCACTAGATATTTATTAAATTTGGCCAAGGATAATAAAATAAAATTAATTGGGAAAATAAAGTACCGAAAGGGCGATGTTGGGTGCCTAACACCATCCCAAATCGTAACAGTAAATTTTCGAACTCATCTCTGTTTTCAAGACCAGTTTTCTTTTAAAGGAGTCATTTTATAAACAGAATCATATTTCTGAGTTTAAAATTAAATTATTTTTCTAAGGACATCTTCTTTGATAATGGCCTTAGAGGGTGACTTGACACACCTAAATTTCATGTCAAGTGGCGACTCTGAGTTTTAAATAAGTCCTAGCTGTTAAACAATTTTCATTAAAACGTCGCATTTAAAAGCAAGAAAATTTCCGGAAGCGACATTAGCCATGATGTTCTGTGAGTTACAAAGAAAAAACAGATGTTAAGAAATGAAAAACAATTAATTTTGGTCTATTTTTTATGCTTTTTCAATTTCTTCTATCGAAGAAATGAAAAAACATGAAAAAATAACAAATAAAAAACATCAAAATAATAACCTCATTGTTTTAAAAAATTATTCAGTCAAATTAATTCACACTTATTGTCATCATACAATTACTATTACGAGTGGAAAAAAATCGAAAAAACCAAACTGGCCGAAAAAATTGAGAAAAACAATTGGTCCGATTGGTTTTATAAATGTGAAAAAATAATTAAAGAAAGAAAATATATAATAAATAGATTAATGAGGAAGAGTAAAGAACTATTGGGAAATGAGAAATATATTTAGAAATAAAATTTGGATAATGTGGGTTTTAATCTTATACTTCTCACAATGTTACAATTAGGAGGAATTAATTATTTCGTACTTCACACTCTAATTTTTTTTTACCAAAAATAGAAACATAATGATGCAAATTTCTAAACACTTGAACCTTGGACCTTTTTTTTTATGTAAGAAACTTTACTACTTGAATTACATCACAGTTTGATTAAATTATTTTATATTTATTATTTATTATCATCTTCGCAAATTCTTTCTAATTAAAGAAGAGTGACTTTTTTGGGGAAGATAAATAAAAAGAATTACTTTTTTGAAATCTCAAATAAAAAATAATTTACACATCAAATAATTAGTATGTCACAATTTAATACACAAGGTAAATCAATGGGGTCAACCACATGCAGTAGCTCGAGTATTTAAGACATATCATGCGAACTCGTACCAATCTTGCGGTATAAAAATTTACATGTAAAAATTCAAAGGTCCAAGTATATTTCCAATGGTTTCCCATCTTTTGTGTCACGCGTTATCAGATGGAACAACTAAATTTCTACACAATAAAAAGAATAAGATACTTATCTTCAAACTAAAAAGAATAACTATAAACAACTTATTGACATAAATATTAACTTACAACAATACAACTTCTCTTGATACTTGGTTTCCCCACACAAATGACAAGTAAGAGAGTTAGAGAAATAAGCAATTTGAGTAGGATAAATAAAAAATTAAGTCTCCTATTTCTCCTTCTTTCTCTCTATTTATAGATGTGAGAAAATAACTAAAGAAAGAAAACATATAATAAATAGATTAATGAAGAGGAGAAAAGAAGTATTGAGAAATAGAAAATGCATTGAGAAATAAAATTTGGATAAGGTAGGTTTTAATTCCCTACTTCTCACAATGTTGCAATTAGGAGGAATTAATTATTCCGTACTTCACACATTAATTTTTTTTACCAAAAATAAAAAAACGTAAGAATACATATTTTCAAACACTTGAATCTTGGGCTTTGTTTTTTTTAGCAAAAAACTTTAATACTCGAACTATATCACAGCTTGATTAAATTGCTTCATGTTTATTATCTATTATCATTTCCGCAAATTTTTTTTGATTAAAGAAGAGTTACTTTTTTGGAGAAGATAAATAAAAGAATTACTTTTTTAAAATCTCAAATAAAAAATAATTTACGCATCAAATAATTAACATGTCACGATTAAATACACAAGGTACACTAGTGGGGTCAATCACATCCAGTAGCTTAAGTATTTAAGACATATTATGTGAATTGGTATGAATCTTGCGGTATAGAAATTTACGTGTAAAACTTCAAATGTCCGAGCATGTTTCCGATGGTTTTCCATCTTTTGCGTCTCGCGTTATCGGATGGAATATTTAAATTTCTACATAATAAAAAGAATAACATACTCATCTTCAAACTAAAAAGAATAACTATAGACAACTTATTGACATAAATATTAATTTACAATAATATAACTTCTCTTAATACTTGATTTCTCCACACAAATGACAAGTCAGAGAGTTAGAGAAATAAGCAATCCGAGTAGGATAAAATAAAAATCAATTCTCCCATTTCTCACTCTGTCTCGTTGTGGTATCTTAGGAACGCTGAATACTTTCTCTATGTTTGCTTAATTATGTTAAGAAATACTATTTGGTGTTTCTGGTGGAACTGCATCTGCTGCATCCCCTCATTCATCACACATACATCCTACCTATCTACGAATGTATATGTTGTGAATTAGTGTCCCAAACCACAAGATAATTTTAGTTCATAAAAAATCCGTTCAAGCTTAGTATTTTAAACTCTTTAAGCAACAAGTCAGATCTGAACAAATATTTTAAGTTCATTTGATATTCATTAATCTTGAATAACTTATTACTCAACTCCATAAGTTTAGATCATTTACAAAAAAAATCAAGTTATTCGAGCTTAGTTTGTGATCAGAGTCATAAATCTAATCCAATATGAAATTAACCACTAAAAAACTCAATTTGAAACGCACTTTTGATACTTGTTACGTATTCGAATCAACATTGAATAATTCAATGTTTGAATTGTTCAGCTAATTGATTACCCTGATCGTGGCCTCCCAGCTTAGGAGAAAAATATTTTTTTTACGTCATCTTCCTTTTCTGTACGTTATATTTTAATAGAAAATAAATTTTCTATTTTTAGTTATTATTGTCATCTATTTTCTCTCTTTATCTATGTAAATTTACTATATCACCTCCCAAAATAGAATAAATGAGAGAAAAAGTTTCAAAATAACCCTCGACTTTATGGCTCCATATCCCTTAATCACCTCACCTTCAAACCTTGTCAATGAAACACGTAAGCTTTCTATAAGTTCTTCAATTCGCACCTTAACATTAATGCAGTTGACTGAGCTAGACCTTCCATGGCGAGATGACCTGGCCAAAACGTACCAACCACTAATCTTTTTTTTATTTTTTTATTTTTATAACTCAAACGCAGAGTGTTTGGAAAAATTCACTTGTACTTTGACTAATGTTTGAGGATTAATTTCACCGTCCACTAAATTCCAATAAGTTGTCCAAGTGGTAGAGCAGACAAATCGTAAATCTAGATATTTTACGGTCGAAACTCAACAATTTAATACTTGGTGTCATTAAAAGTTTGCCTGGTTGTTAACTTCAGAACCCCGAGAACTAATCGGCATAGGATGGGGACTTCTCTAAGCTTTACCTCAGCTTGGTCCCAAGTTGTCCTCGTACCTCGGTTATCAAAATAAAATAAAAAAAAAATTTACCGTCCACTAGTAGAAGTTCCAATTAAAGTTAGGACAATGTATGAACTAACACCATAAGAGTTGATAGCACTTTAAATATTTTAAACCTGAAACCTTATAAATGAACAAATCCCACAATAGACCAACCCTTTAAAGTTTAGAGTAATGCTAGGAACACAGATCTTCTGAGCACATTTGGATACAGATGTGTCTAGAACCGTTCAAAGCACGTGGAGTTTTTGATAATTCAAGGGTTCCATGTGCATCTAACAATTCTGAACACATATGTGTCCAGAGAGTCTGTGTACCTACTTTTCCTAAAGTTTAAACCGCTAATCTCTTACCCATCACAATCATAAAACCGAACCAAACCAACCAATTAGTTTCCATTTTTCCTTATCAGCATTACATTAATTATCTCTAATGGCGAGGTCTTTTTCAATGGAGATTGAAGTTTCCGGAGTTACCCATCATCACTTTTACTACCTTATATTCACTCTTTCTACAACCAAAGTGTCTTCTCTCCATCTCCATCACTACCCGTCTTCTCCTATTCCTTCCTCACTAAAAATGGAAGTCAGTCATTCACATTAATACAAAAAGTATGTATGCCAAAACCATGCAATCAATAAACATAAGTTAAAGATTTTGTATACGTACGTGAGATGTGAAAATTATTGAATTGTATGGGTGATCGTAATTAGAGTGTTTGTTGTCGAGATTGAAGGAGGTTGAACTTTTTTCTGAGGGTTGAAAGGAGGTGAAGTGCGAGTCTTGATCAAACTAAATTGAAGAATGAGAATGAAGATTAGGGGGTTTTCGGAGGCATTCTTTTCTCCACGTCGATAAGACATTTTTTTCTCCACGTCAATGAGTTTCAGAACTAGCGAAGCTGTATAATAGTAGTTATAGGTCGAGATTATTGGGTGGGGTGGGGGGGAGAGAGAGAGAGAGAGAGAGAGAGAGAGAGAGAGAGAGAGAGAGAGAAGGGTGTTTCAAATGCGTAAATATGTTACATAAAGGTGTGAATAAGTTTTAGGTAATATGTATCTGGTTGGATTTGGGTGTGTGTTATATTCATAAATATGATATGGATCTGAGATTATATGGTGCCTTTTAAGAAAGAAGTCAATGTAAAATTCAGCTCAATAGTCTTGGCGGATTGTAACGGTAAGATAGGAACTGATGTGTTGTTTAATTAATTATATAAATATTTAGAAATCCAGATTGAAAATTTCCCTCAACGAAATATGGTAATTCTAAACAAAAAGTCTAAGGATACAAATGTGATCGAATACATCCAGATAGAGATGATGATCAGTATTAACAAAGACTTCTTGGGGTTTGCTGTGAAAAAAAGAGCCCGGCATTCAATGGTTCCAGACACATCTCTGTCCGGATGTGTTCGAATGATCTATATTCCAAGCATTACTTAATTCTAAAAGCATGCCGAATCCATTTGTCTTAATTTGTTTATTTTGAATACATTTTGTCTTTATTTAAATTTTTTTCGCATTTGTTGTTTTGACTTCATTTTTTTTTTTGGATTATTGACTCGTCTCGATGAAACGAATTTAAAAAGTATAAAATTATGTTTAAACTATTTTTTTTACTAAAACGGTGAATAAGTACAAAAAATTATATATTTGGATTATTTTGATCTTTTCTTAACTTTTTTCAAATTTGATCTATTATTTTATAATTTTTCTGAAATCTTTTATCGAGACGAATCAATAATTTATAAAAAGTTACAATCTTTTTGACATAGAAATGAAAAAGTAATCAAATGCGGCAAACTCACGAGAGAAAATATTAGGGGTAAAAATAAAAATTGGGAAACCGGACCGAATTGAAAAATTAAACTGGATCAACGGTTTGAGGATTGAAAAATTCGGTCTAGTCCGGTTTCGATTTGAGAGTTTGAAAAATTGATTTTTCAGTCCAATTTCAGTTTAGGGGAATACAAATTTGGTCCAAATCGGACCAGACTAGATGAGAGTATAAATAAAAATATATTATATTTTTAGGTTTATGTGTTATAACTTATAACTCATTACTTCATTAGTCATTTAATCTATTAGGATTTAGGACTATTACCGTGTATTAGAAATGGAAAATCACTATTTATAGAGAATGAATAAAACTAGAAAACCACCGGTCCAAGTATAAAAATAAGAGTAATTTTGAATTGTTCAATCTTTTAGAAGAATATTTAATATATTTTTATTGTTAAAAATTTCACTCCAAATTATTTTTTTCACTTTTTTTTTATGGTTAACCCGAAATATTATCTAAAAAATTAAAAAATTCAAATCAGACTAAAACCGGTTCAAATCGTTTGAAACCATACTGGTCACCCCTAGAAAATATGAATAACAAGAAGGAGAGTAAAAGCAAAATTAACGACCGAACCACGTTAAAACTAACTAAAAACGCTGACGCGCTATCTTGTTCAAAGTCGTCTCGCTCTCTCTCTTGAACCTCCCCAGACGGAAACGTCCACGCTCGCAAGCCCCATCCTCCATTGACGCGGAGCTTGACGTACCGGGAGAGAATCCCACAGAAATAATCTCTCCCTCTCTCTCTCTATATATATATATATATACACGTATAATTTTTATATATCGCGCCCAGAAAATCGTTGGAAGATGGGGTGTTGCAGCAGCAAGAACGTCGATTCGAAGGCCACTCGGATCGCTAGGTGGCGCTCCACCGGCATTGTTGCCTTACGCGACGCCAAATTGAAGGTCCCCTTGCCTTTCTTATTCTTCCATTCGTCAAACACTGTCTACGTATATAGCTATATCTAACAAAATTCAGAGGGGGAGAGAGAGAACTATAGCACTTGTATCGTTATCATAACATATACATGTAACGTCGCGTATATGTATTTATCAATACAACTTTCATTTGTATGCGTGCTATTTTGCTCAAATTATATAGTGTTCTTCGATTGTCTGCACAAATGTCTGATATTAAGCTTAGTCTGATCAGAGCATGAGTGGTTTTGTAAGAGTTCAAAAGAGCGAATTGACTAGTGCAAGCTGTTAGATTTTGATAGTTAATCTGATTTTGAAATGTGCAGATGCGCTTTCTATGGTAATTGGCATGATTCAAGATCGTTCAGTTCCAGTTGATTACCAATATGGGTTGAATTATAGTCATATTTCATTGGCTACGCTTGTTCTGATAGTTTTCCCAGTTATTATCACTTAATAGTATTATTTAGAAGTTCTAATTATCCTTTGACCAATCCTTAATCTTAGTGATTATCGTGAATCTCACCAAGTGTATATGCATGCCACTCTTGTTCAATGACATTCTGAGAAGGAATTTATAGTTTCATTGGGCGTGGGTCACCTTCAATGACGGCCACATTTATGTGCTAGTCTTTACTGGACTAGGATTTATTGGTGACTTCTAAGGAGAATTTTGGTTAACTGCTTTTATCGCAGTTATGCTCTCTTAGCCGGTCTAGCATTTGTAGGTCTCTTATATTGACAATTATGATAAATTGCTTCATACATTCAAGCCTTATAATTGCCGCTCGTTAATTGTATGGGATTAGTGAATCCCCAAATTGCTTATTTAGTTGAGTGGAAGATGTCTTATGATTGAATCTCTTGAGACCTTGACCTAAGCAGCACGGATAGGAATACAAACATGGATATGGATATGGGACAGAACAATGATAAACTGGGGACATGGATTGTCTGATACCACAGGGAACATGGAAAAAGACATAAGCAGTTGTTGTGCTTTTAGTATTTTATGCAAAGCAACGGAACTGATTAAATTTCCAATTCTGACCTTTTAGCTTTAAAGTATTAGAAATTAAACAAGGGGTCTTATCGGCTCAAGATTTGTACCTTTACTTTTTAATATACTAATTTAACCAAGAAATAAGTTTTCCCGGCCTTGTCTCCTTCCTTCCGCTTGGATTGTGTCTAACTTGATACATGCCTGTCCCCACGGTGCCCCCTGTGTATTCGCAGCTTAAAAAATAATGAAACTAATTGGACATGCCCCATACATACCTCAGCATGTTCCGGCATGTCGCATGTCCGCACGCGTGCCCTATATAGGTATGGTGACTATTAGGCGTGTCAGCCCTTTGTAGCCCCTAACTCAAGTCATTCATGTGATAGATGTGGTATGGGCGAAGCCATTCCAAAAATGAATTTAGTGCGATATTCTTGTTGATTATTTCCCTGGACCAAACCACACTATAAGAAGCTCTTGACTCTATCAATCTCCTTGTGGCCACGTAATTTTAGTTCCAAATTTTATTTCTCCCTCCCTCCCCCTTTCTGACTCTTGTATGTCAATGCGTGCATGTGTTTTGTTTGTGTGTGTGTGTGTGCATGCACCTTTGGATGTGGTAGGTTGTAACCTTGAGGATGCGGATGGTTTTCTGCAGCATCAGATTGGGATCATTGAAATTTTATGCAATACCTCAATTTGGTGGTACTTCCTTTTTTAGATTTTCTTTTCAAAATGGCTACAATTAGATAGTTCAATTCAATGTCTTTTATATGGTGTTGAAATTAAGCATCATACCCCGTCCAATCTGATACCAGGATATCCAGACTGCGCTCTAAATGTGGACCCTGCTCTGCAACTGTATTTTCAACTGGGTTGAGAGTGTTTTATTGGATAAACTATGGAATTTTCTTCAATTGCTATTGGATTGATGTAGTACAGAAGTGGTGATGTTTACTTTTCTAGAGTAACTAACTGTCAACAGATTTTTGTGATTTGAGTCTTTGGGTTGGCAGGCAACGCTTATTTCCGCTCCCCTTGAAATATCTCTATGACAGTGTGATTGAGGACTGTAATAAATTACACAGATGAACAATATGATGCTCAATACTTATATCCCGTCTGCTTGCCAGTTTGCCACATTGTGTATTTGCTACTCAAGTATATGCTGACAAAATGCTTTTCTGGTTAACAGACATTTCCTGATGAGGTTCTTGACCTAGACAAATCTGTACGAACTCTTGATTTGACTCACAATAGATTAGGTAGTACTTTTTAGTCTCTGGAATACCTCATTTTGTCAATTTTTCATCCTTTGATTGTGTTCAGAAATGCTGATACAATCAACTGGTTGTACTGGAGTTACAAGCACTCATTTGCATATTCACATGCACGTGTGCTTGCTGATTCCAAACCCTTTGTTAAAGCTAATTCTTGTGGTTACTGTTGATAATTTTATTGTCCTCATTTTTTTTGTTTAATTGCTGTGGCTTATGCAGTTAACATTCCTATGGAGATTAGCAAATTAATTAATTTGCAGCGGCTGGTAAGAAACACAGGTTTGCATTAGTGTACCCATACGGTTGTGCCTTGTATATAGATATTTCTTGAAAATTTAAAGTTTAATATTTTCTAAGTAATGAAGTCCTAATTGTTGTTGCTACCGCCTTTATCTTTTGTCAAGCTTGACTTCCAATGGTTGTTATCTTGTTAGATGCATTGGTAATTGGAATGGAACTATGTGAGATCAGCATAAAAAGCAGAGAAAATTAATGTGCTTATATGTTGTTCAATGAAAGCAGATGGCCTTCAACATCTCAAAATAAAGTAATACAAGCTAGAAGCCAAGCAAAATTTGCTGATTTCTCACAGTATCTCGGACTAATGTTGGCCTTATGTGATAGAAAAGAGTCTATACTGACAAGAAGCATTGTTTGTCACATGGGTAACAACTAACAACTTTGTGGTGCTAAAAGTCAGATGTTGGTTTGAGTTGGAGAGCAACCACTTGGCACTAGTAATGCCAAATGTTAGTTTGTCTCTAGTCTTACCCCTGCCAAAACCTTTGAGTGAGGACCAATAAGACATGAAGTCTTTTAGATAGGATGTAAATATGTTGGCCAGAGAAGTGGAATTCAGGACGACCAGGCTAGAGGAAAGGAGACCTGCTCCTGGTGATAGAGATTTAGTGAAAATTAACCCTCTTACTGTAACTGAGGTTTTCTTGACACAAAGATCGTGATCTTCTTGGCTTCTGTTGTGTTAAAAGTAGAAATAGATTTGGTATGGAGCTTTTGTTAAACAAGGGAAGAATCTTGTTTAGCTAATCTGATTATGCGTGTGCATCTACTGGAACAGTTAATTTATCAATGTATCCTTTAAACCTTTAACCTAATTGTTCTGTCAACCTTTTTTTTGAAAAGCAACTATCATATTTGGCCATCCTCATTTGCTTCTAATTCTATTATTGTTATTTTTTATTGAAGGTTTAATATCATTGTTTGGTTGTGGCCATTGAACCAATTGAGTGTTCCTGGTTTCAAAAACTTTCTATTGCTGGAATATATGCATCTATATTTAGTTGATATTTGTGATCCTGTTACTGAATGTTGGTTATCTTGGCTTTTCAGGTTTTGGCAGATAACATTATTGAGCACCTCCCTGTAAATGTCGGGAAACTTCAATATCTGAAAGTTATGACTCTTGATGCAAATCAAATTCCTATTCTGCCTGATGAATGTAATTTTTCTTCTCTGCCTGAGAGAATGTATATTTAGTCTGGCTTATTGAAATATCTCTGCAGAACGCTGTGCTCTAGTCATTTCTTACCAGATCCCTCTTTCCTGTTTTCAGTGGGTCAGTTGGTGAGACTTGAGCGGTTGTCCATCTCAGGAAATTTACTGACACGCCTGCCTGAGACCATAGGGAGCTTGCGCAATGTACGTAACTACATCCAGTGTACTACAAATTCCTGTTTTGTTTCCCACTGTTATTCTAAGTTATATGGAATATTTTCCCAATCACTCTGTGTCATAGATAATTTGACTATGGTACTTGAATAGACATTCTACGTTGGTTTTCTAGTGATTTCATCATATTACATCTCTCATGGTTCAGCACATGTAAATTCTTTCTTCAGAATTTAGATTTATCTTGATAGTTGGGTTTGTTAACTAGAAGAAGTAATAGTTGATAGGAGTCTAATGCTGTAGTAATGCTTGTTGAGCAGAAAGAACCAATGGACATTTGAAAACTGTTTTTGTGCACACTGTGATTCTGCTTTCTGAGTTTTGGTTTTTTAGATGGTTCTTTTATAATTAATAGTTACTTTGCAGAAACTGACATTTGTTGTTGAACAATGCAGTTGGTGCTCTTAAACGTTTCAAATAACAAGTTAGATTTTCTTCCAGAATCCATTGGGAGTTGCTTCTCTCTGGAAGAACTACAGGCGAATGGTACCTTTAAATCCACTTTTAAATCCTTTTATTCTTCATTCCCTTTTTTAATCTCGACACTGTTGCTATTGATGCAGTGGTTTAAGCAACATGCATGTGGTATAGGAGCAATAGGCTACAGTGAACATTAGAAGCCAGTAGTGAAAAATAAATAGATGGAAAATCTTCAAGAATGGTGTCATAATATCATGTGAAACAAACATGTCATGTCAAAATTAAAATGGTCTGAAATGCACAAGTTATTCAAATTTCCCCAAACTGTAATTGTGCCCCCTCTAATGCTTACAGTTAGTTATATGTTGCTTAATATGTACAAATAAATGTTTTGCTGAAACTTTGGAAGTTTCGCTTTAGTCCAGTATAGCTGCTTTGAGGCTTCATAAAGCCATTGCACTTCGTTTCTAAATTTGATCACTTCTCTAATGTTATTCTTCTGTGTGCACTTTATCATATTTTGCGCAGCGCAATAATTGGTTTCAGTGGTATACTGGAGATTTGTTTTCCTTTTCCATTCCTAAAAGCTGCTTGATTGCTCATTACAAGTAACAAGGTTTAGAAGCATAAGCCTTGGAATTTGGAACCAATTGGGTTGGATGAGCCCTTTTTTTGTTTTATCATCGGCATAGCCAACTTTATGCCCCCAATTTTAATTTTTTTGATAGCCGAGTATCTGGCCGGTTTTGAATTACTGCCAACCTAATGCCGACTTGTCCTCGGGGGACCTATTCCACCGTCCACTTGCCGGGGGCTCCAATTAAAGTCAGGGTGTTTTGTCCTGTATGGGCTGGCCCCAAATGAGTTGATAGCATCTGAGAGGTTTCGAACTTGAGACCTAAAAGGACATACCTCTAAGTCCGAAGCCTTGACCACTAGGGCAACCCCTTGAGATTTTATGCTCCCAATTGAGATGTCAAGAAGTTAAATGTTGCTGAGAGCAAGGGTTTATGACATCGTTCATCTAGTGTCCCGTTATTGTAATTCTCTTCATATATGTAATGATGTCCTCCCTACTGATTTTTTTTTTTTATAACAAAAAATAGCCTTGGATAGGTCTTTGTTCTCGTGTCAGAAGTAATTATTTGATTGACTTGAGGAATCGGTGCTTGTAAGTTGGTTGAAGAAGTGTCGATTCCTTGATGCATACATGCCCATTTGTACAGTAACTACAAAGAACATTGCGATTTATCTGTGACAGACTGACAGTCAATGAAGTTATTGACAAATTTCTAGAATCCTCGGCCCACAACAGCTGAATTGTAAGGGATGATTCATGCAGCTGACCTGAAATAGCTAGTAGCTTACTGTAAGGCTTTGCTGCGCTGGAGCTTTTCCAGTACTTGTTATTGCTTTTATTTGTGATGATTCCACTGGGTTAGCAATTGACACCCTAGAATGCATTATCTGGTTTTGCATTATTTTGCATCTTACCTTGGGTCAGTACAAGAATTCTTCCATCATTATGTATCAATGCAGCCTACCAAGGGCATGTCAACTTTAGTTCCATGATGTCATGAAACTGGACCAACATAATATTGATACATGAAGAAATTTGGTCTTGTTTAGGAGCTTTTGATGGTTACAAATTAAAGTCTTGAGTTGTTTGTTCTTTGATATTGCAACTGAATTCTATGCCCTGTATATTCTGTCATTCTTTGGCTGCACTCCTAGAATTTCCATAAACTGCTTGATACAAAAGTTTCCATTGCTTTTCATTTATAAACTGCCGAGTTATAAAGCTTTAGAAGGTAAAGTGGGCTCTGAGTTTTGGGGAATTAACGTCTGCTTTAAACTGTCCTTCTAGATGCTTCTTCCATATGCTTTGCTTGTCTTCAGTCTTGACTGAGTTACCATGCTTAAAAGTCTTTTACCTATTTTTACCCCAATGCTTCAGGATTCTGGTGGTTTTGGCTTGTTTTTGCAGAAAATGCTCTTCAGGACCTTCCCTCTTCAGTTTGCAATCTCGTTCACCTGAAATCATTGTCCTTGAATAATAATAATGTGAAGCAGGTACCCGCCTGAGAATTTGTATTTGTTTGAACTTCCTTGAAATGACAATGTATTCATGATAGGTTATGCCTCTTTTCTTTTCCCCTGCTCTCTTTCTTCCATTTTTCGGTGCATGTACATTTTTTTAACACCTATGTATGTGAATTCCAAATGTTTGCCTTCTGCTTAAGGTCATTTATCTGAATGCCAGAATCTTAATTTGGGTGAAATTATCTGATCATCAAACATTGCTGAGGAGCTAGTTCATTCAGAACTCGGTTGACTGCTTCTCTAGATAAGACAGAGCGTTCTTGGCTCAGCAGTATAGCATATAGGGCTTTGGTGCTGCTGCAGCCATTTTCTCCAATCCTTTTAATTTTCTCTCTCATCTGTGCGTGCCTATGTTCAAATTGGGAAGAAAACTGGGACAACTGAAATGAGTGGATTAAGGAATCATATGGTTAGAGAGACCTGCAGTTGTTTGTTGTTTGGCGGGAGATGTAGGCTCATCTTCTAGTTAGGAGTGTTTCCTTGTCTTTCATCCGTTTTCTTTTTTCTATCAAGGAGCCTTTTCTTTCACATTTCTTCTCTTCAAACAAGTATAGTGTTTGTTAGAGTTCATCTCACATTAATTAATTATTACCTCCAAAACTAGTATATGGGCTCAGACGGCCTTCAGTAGTTGTCAAGTTGTTTTGAGTTAGATGCTTTAACATGGTATTAGAGTTAAGATTTCAGAAGTTTTTGGGCAACCTCTTTGTTGATTGCCCCATAGTTTGTGCTTCAAGTGCACCTTGTTTTGTTGTGATCTGTGTGTTATGCATTCATTGTTTACCTTTCCATGTGCTAGGGGTCGTATAGGCGGGGGAGTGTTTCTCTCACATTAATTAATTATTACATCCGAAACTAGTATATAAGCCTGGACGGCCTCTTCACTAATTGCCAATTGATTTTGAGTTCGATGCGTTGGCAAGGTTTAATGTTGATTACAAGTACTTAGATAAAGCAACACCTACTCCTTCTTCTGCCCTTGTTGTCTTCTTGTTTTCGAAAGAAATACAAAGCCAAACACCCCCCCCCACACCCTCACATCCCTCTCTCATAGGTCAACATTTTTCCAATTTACCATCGTATCCTCTTTATTTCCTTCCTTGCTTATGCGCAGTCTCGACTCTTAGGTCGTTCGTTTGTACAGTGCAGTCTACTCTCTTTCCTTACTTTCATCTATCTCATTCTTTTTCTATTGTCCTTACATTTAAGTTTTGACATTTTGATTTGCCGAAATTAGTGTGGTAAAACATATTTCATCTTTGTTCAAAATATAATAAGTAGATGAGGCACATTTGAATATCTAGAGCTTTTGTTTTTGTACTTGAATGTCTACACTTGTACTTAAAAGTGTTTAGGGTGTTGACCACAATATTCACAAATCCTTTATATGTAGTGAGAGAGTACACAGACTTGTATGCCACTGATGCACAACTTGTAACACTCCCTTGAAGCTGGGAAGTGGATATCAAAAAGACTTAACTTGTCTCATACAATTCTAACCATGGCTTGTACAATGATTTGGCAAAACTATCTGCCAATTGAGCACATGTGGTCACAAAAGGAGTAGCCATCACTACCATCCACCTTCTCCCGACCCAAATACTTCAGTATGCTTAGTCCTCTCATGAACCACCAAATTGGATGCAATATGAATTTGCTTGATTGTCACAATACATATTCATGGTAATTGTGCACAAAAACCTATCTGCTCAAGAAAGGATGCCACCCAATCAATCACACACGCAGTGTGAGCCGTGGATCCATATTTTGTCTCTGTACTAGATCTCGCAACAACTATCTGTTTCTTGCTCTTTCAAGTAATAAGATTCCGAATAAGGAAAATACAATATCCAATTGTGGATCTTGGACATTTTTTTTTATAAAAGCCTCAACACGCAATTGACCATTAGCTCGGTAATGCATATCATGTCCTTGATGAAAGCCTTGAGATAGTCCACAATTCTAAGAACGACTTCGAATGAAAATAGTGATGCTGACATAAACTGATTTTTTACCACACTGGCGTCAAACGGATTATTGGGACACGTAATGGTGAGATAGTTTAATTAAGCAACCAAGTGACGGTACTGGTTAGGATTAGGAAGCAACTCCCCCTGAGCAACGAAATTCTTGACTTTGAGATCTATAGGAGTATCCATGGGTCTCTGGGTCTCTATCCCAAGAAATTAGCCTCTTCTAAAATATCCAAACATACTGCCTTTGAGATAAATTAATGACATTCTTAGATCTCATTACCTTAATACCCAAGAAATAGCTTAACCTGCTCAAGTCCAAGTCCTTGGTACGAAACTAATGTTGTAAGAAGTCTTTCAAGTCAGCGATGCCTTTTGTTGATCACCCTTAATGACAATATCATCCACATAGACAATCAACTGTATTTTCCCTTAGTCAGATGTGTGATAGAAGGCATAATCAGAATGACAGCAAATCAGACCAAATCTCAGAACTACGTCGCTAAAGTTGCAAAACCAAGCTCTAAGAGACTGCTTAGAACTACAAAGAGCTTTGCGAAGACGACACACTTTGAGTACTCTCTCCTTGATCAACAAACCTAAGTGGTTGCTCCATATAGACTTCCTCATAGAGATCACATGCAAGAAGGCATTTTTGACATCCAATTAAAACAAAGGCCAACCAAGATTTGCAGCAAGGGAGATAAGAAGTTGCACTGACACTTAGCCACATGAGAAAAGGTTTTGCATAATCAACACTATATGTGTTGCCTTTGGCAACTAGATGTGCCTTGTAGCGCTAAACAGACCCAGCAGGTTGGTGTTTCACAATAACAAGTAGCGACAACCAACAATGGTTTTCCAAAAGGAAGAGGAGCCAACTCTTAAGTATCATTGTGATGAAGAAAAGACATCTCATTCTCCTATAATTGTGCGACAAGGCTTATTGAACAGTGTTAGGTACCAAGACAAACGAGACAAAAGTAGCGAAAATTCAGAGGAAGAGGACGAGGACAAGTGTTACAGGAGATATATTGCCAGTAGGATGTGAAGTACAAGAATGTATGCGTTTAAGTGCAATGAGAAGAGAAGCAATTATGTCTCGCAAAGTAAGAGAAGATGAGTTGGCAAACTAAGGCGGAGGAGGCTGTTGTTTGAGATAGAGAGAAAGAGAGAGAGAGAAGTGTAGGGTGTTAAATTAACCCTTACACGTAGAACCTTTATTTATATTATGATACGACTAGACACATTACCTGACTAGTCGATGTGGGACAAAGACACTATAGAGCAATATTAATAAGCTACTCTAACACTCCCCCTCAAGCTGGAGAATAAATATCACAAAATCCCAGCTTGTTACATAGAAACTCTAAACGTGGTTTAAACAGTGGTTTGGTGAAGATATCAGCCAATTGAGCTCCGGTAGAAACAAATGGAGTAGATAACACACCACCATCTATCTTCTCACGAACAATATGACAATCCACTTCAATATGCTTTGTTCTTTCGTGATACACTGGATTTGAAGCAATATGGATTGCTGCTTGATTATCGCAATACATAGGAATAGGTAACTCCACACCGAACCCTAACTCCATGAGTAAAGCTCTTAACCAGACGATCTCACAAGTCGTGTGTGCCATGGCTCGATACTCCGCTTCTGCACTAGACCTTGCAACAACTGTTTGTTTCTTACTTTTCCATGTGACCAGATTGCCGCCAACAAAAGTACAGTACCCAGTAGTAGACCGTCTGTCAGATGGTGATCCTGCCCAATCAGCATCAGTAAAAACTTCAACACGCAAATGACCATTAGACCGATAAAACAAACCTCGTCCAGGATGAGCTTTAAGATATTTCACAATACGAAGACAAGCTTCCCAGTGTGGAAGCCGAGGAGTTGACATAAACTGACTCACCATATTGACAGCGAATGAAATATCAGGACGTGTATTGGTAAGATAATTCAACTTGCCAACTAAGCGACGATACCGATCCGGATGTGGAAATATCTCCCCCTGATCAACACAAAGCTTCACATTAGGATCCATCGGAGTCTCCACAGGTTTTGCTCCCAATAAACCTGTTTCCTCAAGAATATCCAATGCATACTTTCGTTGAGACAAACTGATTACCTACTTGGATCTTGCCACCTCAATACCCAAGAAATACCGTAGCTTACCCAAGTCTTTAGTGTGAAATTGATGCTGTAAAAATTGCTTCAACTCATCAATGCCTTTCTGATCATCCCCAGTAATGATGATGTCATCCACATACACAATTAACACTATTTTTCCACGCTCTGACTGGAGAGAGAAGACAGAATGATCAGAATGAGATCGACGCATACCAAACTGTATCACAGCATCACTGAACCGACCAAACCAAGCTCGAGGTGACTGTTTTAGACCATATAAAGCTTTGCGAAGACGACAAACCTGAGCACGCCCCCCCTGAGCAACAAACCCAGGAGGTTGCTCCATATATACCTTTTCAAGCAGATCACCATGTAAGAAGGCATTCTTGACATCCAATTGAAACAACGGCCAACCAAGATTAGCAGCAAGAGAAATAAGAATCCGGATAGAGTTTATCTTGGCAACGGGGGAAAAAGTCTCTGCATAATCAACCCCATATGTTTGTGTATAGCCTTTGGCCACAAGGCGGGCCTTATACCGCTCAACAGTGCCGTCAGGATTAAATTTGACCGTAAAGGCCCACCGACAACCAACAGTAGACTTTCCTGGCGGAAGAGGAACCAACTCCCAAGTGTCATTTTCATGGAGAGCAGTCATCTCAATCTCCATTGCTGTCCGCCACTCAGACAAAGAAAGGGCCTCCTGTACAGTGTTAGGAACATGTATAGAAGAAACTGACGAAGTAAAAGCACGAAGGGAATGAGACAGATGATTATATGCGACATAGTGAGAAATGGGATGAGAAGTGCAAGTACGAGTACCTTTACGTAGAGCAATAGGAAGATCAAGATCAGATAAGGAAGAAGAAACTACCACATCTTGTGATGGAGGAGGTGTTGGGACAGGTGCTACCGGATCTTGTGACGGAGGAGGTGTTGGGGTAGGCGCTGGTGGTGCCTCTATGGCTTTGTTGCGACGAACGTACACCTGCAAGGGGTTCACAGAAGAACCAGATGGGACTGCTATAGGAAAGACAGACTCAGACCCAGCCATAACAGGGGTTTGTGGACCCAAATAAAATGGCAATGACTCATTAAAGGTAACATCTGCACAAACAAAGTGACGACGAAGAGTGGGGGAGTAACACTTATACCCTTTCTGAGTGCGAGAGTAACCAAGAAAAATGCACTTAATGGACCGTGGGTCCAATTTACTCTGGTCGGGATCAAGAGCATGAACATAACATGTACACCCAAAAACCTGAGGGGGTAATGAGTGGAGAGGCCGACCGGAAAATAGGACTGTATAGGGTATTTGACCCCCAAGAACAGTAGAAGGCATACGATTGATCAAATGGCATGCAGTAAGAACTGCGTCACTCCAGTAAGACTTAGGAACTTTCATTTGAAATAACATGGCACGCATAACTTCTGATAAGTGTCGAATCTTGCGTTCAGCAACCCCATTTTGCTGTGGAGTCCGAGCGCAGGATGACTGATGAATAATCCCATGATCATCAAAAAACTGAGATAAAGTACTATGAAAAAATTCGCGTGCATTGTCAGACCGAAACATACGAATGCAAGTATTAAACTGAGTCTTTATTTCCATGTAAAATGATTTAAAAATAGTCTTCAACTCAGATCTCTCTTTCATAAGATAAAGATATGTAATACGAGAGAAATCATCAACAAAGATAACATAATACTGAAAACCAAAAACATTGGGCACATGAATAGGCCCCCAAATGTCTGAATGAACTAACTGAAAAGGATGTGACACACGACGTTCAACCCTGGGATAAAATGGTACTCTATGATGTTTACTAAACTCACAAACTTCACAGGGCAAAGTGTTAACACGACTACATGAAGGAACTAGCCTTTTAAGGTTTTGAAGGGATGGATGACCAAGACGACAATGATGTTGATATGGTGAAACTGATGACTGGAGAGCAATAGAGCTAGGGTGAACACCATCGGTAAAGTAATACAGGCCACCACGCTCAACACCGCCACCAATCTTCCTTCCCGTCTTGAGATCCTGAAACACACAACCATGAGGGGAAAAAGTAACAGAACAATTCAAAGACTTTGTAAGTTTACTAACTGACAGAAGATTTAATGGAAAACGAGGAACATGCAATACAGAGTCCAAAGTAAGAGAGGGGGTAAGTGGAGCAGAACCCAAACCAATAACAGCAGTAGTAGAACCATCAGCTAGAGTAACATGGGGTGGTTTTCCGATAGACTGATGATTAGAAAGAATGTGGGAACTGCCAGTCATATGATCTGATGCACCTGAATCAATAACCCAAGGAGTGGAAGGAAGAGAAGATGCAACACAAGTAACAGAAGGACCTCTCTGAGATAGCGTAGCAGTGGCAGAAACTGATTGAAGTGACACGAGGCGTTGGTACTCCTCTGCAGAAATAGTCACCCTACTGTCGGCAGAAGGATGAGTAAACTGTCTAGCATCCTCAGAAATAGTAACCTGATGAGCCTGAGGAAAACCATGAAGATCATAACAATACCCCACTGTATGGTTTGTACCCCCACAATGGGTACACTGTCGAGTACCATAATAAAAACCACCACGACTAGAGTTACCACGACCAGAACTACCTCCCCCTGACATGCAACCATAACTAGAACCACTACGACCACAGGACTTAGAACCACGACCACCAAAACCATTAGAAATAACTGAAGCAGTCTCCATCATAAACAAACCAAAGCAACAACGAGGATATCACGGGCAACCAAACAACCAACAAAGCAATGAACTACTAAATCAATCAACTTTCTACCAACACAGCAACAATCACATTGGCTACTAGCCCACCACACTAGCCAACAACTATCAGTAACATACCACTGAAACTGAACCATCCATACTGTAAATAGCTAATGATAATAGGAAGATCAACATCAATAGACTGTAGCAGACTCCACAAGACCTCAACAAAGCAATCGAGGGCACCAGACTTCAACAGAACTCAACAATCCCAAGCATCAACAATCACCAGACCAGGTAATGAAATCCTTCTCACAACACCGAGAAGAGTTAGAAGAACTACCAATAACAGTAGAACCAGAACTAGCAACCAAGAGCTACCAACTAATCAAACAGCCAACATTAATCTACTGAATAAGACACACTGATACTCCCAACAGAAGTTTAACACCATCCAGCAAACTTGAACCAACATCATCACTGGTCAACAAAGCAAATAACACCATAAACAGAACCTGATGAGCACTGAAGCAAGAGCGGAAGAACAAAAGCAACACCGTGGAGCATCAACAAATGAACCAATGACCTCAACTAGTACCAAACATCGACCGACAGCTCTGGGAGAATACCAATCAATAGCTGAAGCATCAACACGAGCAGAAAGCCAAGAATCGACCAATCTCGAAGCTGACTGAACTCGAAATCTACATGAACAGGTACGAATTTGGTGTAGAAGGTAAGAACAGGGTTCGATTTGGGGTTAAAGGTTAATTTTGGGTTCGTTTTCGCTCGATTTTGGTTCGAAAACAACTGGGTAAAGTGTTTTAGGGATCGAAATCAACTAGGTAATGGACTTTTGGAAATTTCGAGAGGTTTTAGGACTCGATTTGGGGTTTTAAGGGATTTGGGGGCTTCGATTTAGGGTTTTCTGGGTTGTATGAGGATAGATTGGTGTATGATAGGGTTTCGGGATTGATAGGGTTTCGATTGGAGGGTCGATTTTGGGTTTATTTGGGACTGCTACAGTACACGCGAGCACTATTCACGATTGCTACAGTGCATGCGAGCACTGTTCACGGCTGCTACAATGGTGGGTGATGTGTTAGGGTTAGATGGATCTAAGATGGATTCGTATCACGCTCTGATACCATGTTGTTTGAGATAGAGAGAAAGAGAGAGAGAGAGAGATAGAGAGAGAGAGAGAGAAGTGTAGGGTGTTAAATTAACCCTTACACATAGAACCTTTATTTATATTATGATACGACTAGACACATTACCTGACTAGTCGATGTGGGACAAAGAAGACACTATAGAGCAATATTAATAAGCTACTCTAACAGAGGCGTTGAGCCTGTAAACATACACTTGCAATTATAGCATAAGAGGCAGGTCTGTGATGGACCTAAAGTGAGGATGTGATGAGACGGATCTACAAGAGTTAATGACTCATGAAATTGTAACATTTGCACATAAAAAACGAGGACAAAGGGAAGGGGAGTAACACTTATAGCCTTTCTGGGTTCTAACCAAGAAAAACGCATTTGACGGACGAGGCAGAATCAAGTCTAACGCGACTGGTAGTAAGAATTGCATCGCTTTAAGAGGATTTGAGCACTTGCATATGAAATAAGAGGGCACATGCGACTTTTAATGAATGTCTTTTGTTTGACAACTCATTTTGTTGGGTAGTCTGAGCACAAGTAGACTCATGGATAATACTAGGGTCACCGAAGAATGTGGACAATACATCACAAAAATATTTACAAGCATTATCAGAACAAAAAACACGAATTAGGACATCAAATTGTGTTTCTATATAAAAGGACCTAAAAATGGAATACAACTCTGATCACTATTTCATAGGATAAATATAAGTAAAATGTGAAAATCAAAATGTGACGAAAGATCAAAATACTAAAAAACAAAATGTAACAGAACTTGTATAGGACCTTGCACATCGGAATAAACTATATAAAAAGGACTCAATGCACGACTCTCTACCCTAATGGAAAAGGCAACACGACAATTTATACTAAACTCACATAATTTGCATGGAAGAGTCTCAGCACAACCAAATGATGGGATCATCCTTTTGGGGTTCTGGAGAGACAGATGACCATGATAATAATGTTCATGGTAGGGTTTAAGTACATGCCACCACACGCCTGCTTATTGGCTCGAGTCCCGCTTGCACTTAGATGTTTGTTCCACTACCAATCTTCTTTCCTGTTTTGAGATCATGAAAAACACAAGAATCAGGAAAGTGTGGTAGATAAATTCAAATATTTGGTAATCTTATTACAATCATTAGACTAAAGAGAAAACAATCATTAGACTAAAGAGAAAATGAGGCATATATACACACACACACGTCTGTGTATTGGTATCCAAAGAAAGTGACAAATTTAAAACATTAGAACCCAAACCAACAATATTAGTATTTGAAACCATTAGCTAGGTGGTTTTACTTATCTTCCAAAATAATAACCACACGAGGAGTGAAGCCAGAAGTGATAAACAGTTGTTTCCATCATCCTAAAAAATAGAAACCCGATTGGCAGAAGGGCGACCATGGAGATCCCAATAATATGATGATCTGAATTACAATAACTGTAACGTCGAGGAATAGGAACCCCCCATACAATTACCTTCTCCTAGTGACTACCTATTAGAAATTGTGTCTAAAGTCACGGCTATCACATCTAGAGTCATGAGCAAAACCACTGTGACTACCTCTAAGCCTGACCACCATGGCTAAAACCAATGAATCACTAGAGATACTACCTTTAATCCTGATAAGGAGCAATGGAGCAACAAAACTAGTATCAAATACAGTGGCCTTACAAAGGCAACTGAGTACCTCACATAGAGAGTTAAGCCTTGAGCCCCCAGAAGTTGAGACCTAACAAGATCATACGATTAAGGCAAACTGAACAAGAACCAGTCCACATGCATATATCTTATGCTGACGCTGCATAACCTGAATATCAGTGGAGATCGGTTAGCAAATACAAATACCACGAAGTTTGGTATGATAATCTTCCAAAGAAGAATAAAAAAGGTAAGTGAAAAGTAAGTCTCATAATGATTATACATTTCGCCGAAGCCTTTAACACCAAAGTACAACTCCTGAGCCTGACATGACACATGTTTGGCATTAGGCAACAATATCAAGGTATCACTAATATGAGGCTCCGTATATTCCACAATCTGATATGAATATGAGCATCCTCAGCCTTTCAGCTAGCATATTTGGGAACTTATTCCTTAAGAGGATCATCAGTCGAGTAAGTATGCAGTTTCTTACTGATAAAGTACACCTTAGCTTAGGGATATAAGTTTTGCCATTTAATTGAACGGAAGCAACAAATATCAGATCATGCGACCAAGAATGAGAAAAACTAGCCGCATCAGTAGAAACCATAGCAAACAAAATTCTACAACTAGCAAGACACCAACACCACCAGCTAGAGGAAAACAACCAAACCAATAAACAACTACAACCAATCATGGCGCAATATGTGCATCAACTTACATAATAATCAAGAATAACAGACCACCACAAACTGCACTATCCAATGAAGTACGACTGATCTCGACATAATAGATCAAGCCAACCAACTCCACGTACAAAAGCGGACCTACAAAATTAGAAAACTTACCATTGATTCTAAATTATCGAGAAACAAACTGATCGTGGTGAGAGGACCATGATCAATTACCTAAAAAAGATGGATCAAAGCAGAGCAAAGATCGGAGTCTGGATGACAAGAGATCAAGCAAACTGTGCTAGATTGATGCAAAATCAAAGGATGAGAGACGAGATCGATGGGCAAGAGACGAGATAGACTGACGAGATCGATCAATCGATCTAGGGATGGGTTCAACTGGTGGGGTTGATCGGCCTAGATGTCGATCGGTGAGGGATGGTTGACAACATAGGTGTTGAACAACGACATGATGATGACTTAGGCGGTGGTTGGCAGAGGGAGGGGGGTTACCAATGGCTCTGATGCCATGATGTTAGAGATAATCAAAAGTGTTTAGGATGTTAATTAACCCTCATACAAAAGGACTTATATATGCACACTTCCTAAAATAAGTTGATTTACAAGTCCTAACAAGAATTATTAACAAGTTTATATCAACTTAACGCAAACACCAAACCACTGTTTATTTGTAATTTTTTTTTTTAAAAAGAACAAGGTGACAACGAATAAATAAATGAAGTAAAGAAAAAGAAAAAATGTTTATTTGTAATTTTAAGCTTATTAACTGTTGCACCAGTCATGTTGGGAGCTATATTAATGATTCTGGCATCTTTGCTGTACAGATACCTCCAAATTTGTTGACAGACTGCAAAGCTCTTCAGAATATTTCCCTCCATGACAATCCCATTACTATGGATCAGTTTCAACAAGTAAGACAATTGTTTTGTTGATGGCGTATGTGCATCTTTCAAAAATTTTACTGTAAGTGTTTTGAGTCATGATATTTTAGTACAACTCTAACGAGCATGACTTCAGATGGAAGGATTCCAAGAATTTGAAACTCGGAGGAGAAAGAAGTTTGACAAGCAAATCGATGCCAATGTGATGATCAGTTCTAAAGGCCTTGATGAGGGTGTTGATCTGTGATGCATAGAAAATCAATATTCCTTGCATCCTGCTTTATTGGTGAAGTTATTGTTTAAAACGGTAATATCCAGCTGATTTTTTTAAGAATGGCCATGTTTTTCATAATGTTAATTGTTTGTCATGCTATTAGTTCTCCAACGTTAGAATCATCATTTTTGGCTGTCAATACCTGAACTTAGATTCGCATGACTGTGGATATAATGGGTCCTGGAATTCTTAAATAATCTATTGATGTTACTTTCACTTCTAAACTTCTGAAACAACATTGTAGCTTTTCTACTCGGTCCAAAACTGCTTGCATACCTTTGGTTCTATGTTTGTATGAGACAATCACCTCAACAACTCGTACCTATTGCATCAAAACAAATGTTTCACACTTAAGTCTTAACTAACTTAGGTTCTGCAATGGCACCGTATTCCATGTGCATGCATTTCTCTTCAGTCTTTGGTGAGTATGATTATGCGAAATAGACTCTTGAGTTTGACTTGTGGATGCAGATGTATTGGTGATAAGCCATTGAAAATTGTACTAAATAATGTTGTAGTAAATGAATAATTTGCATCCTTTGTGTGCAATGATGGATACATTGGTTAGTTGAAATGGCTCTTACCAATTGAGGGATACATATCGAGTGATCTTGATACATAATTTTGATATCATTTAACAGTTTTTGATTTTATGGCATGTAATTGTTATAATTGGTCTAACCTAGTTTTAGGAATAGCAGGAAGAGGACAGTTGATGCTGTGTGATGCGACGTTGTTTTTGATTTTATCCAACCTTGTATACATATTGGGGTTGGAGTTACTTTGGCACCCAATTACTCTCCAAGTTTGTATGGTCATTTACTTTCATAACTCTGTATCCGACTCAATAAATTTAAGTGTTTTGCTTATAGTTTATGGCCAACGGGATGCATGGCTTGTACAAATTTGAATAACTGGTTGTTTACCTATCCATTGGCGTGGACCCCTCAGATCTCATGGCTTGTGCAATTGTTTAAATTGTAAATCAATATCCATTTTTTTGAATGGTTCTCTAAATGAATTTAGGTCGTGTTAGTACTTGTGTACCTGTGAGAATATGGGTTCATTTTTGTTGTGCATTTGGGGCCCCTTTCTTTTCAATATATTTGCGGTTTTCAGTTGTATTTTTCAAAATGAATTTTTGAGATGAAAAGATTATACAGGTTTTGTATTTTTATGTTTTTGGTCAACTTTCTTCAAAAATCTAATCAAAGTTTTTGAATTTTATTTTCTAAGTATATCTTGTCTAAATACACTTGAAAAGTATTAAAAAGAATGATAAGATGTTTATTAAAAAAGTTATTATAATAAAAAATTAGCCTACTCTAACTTGACATTGTAACACCATCGTAGTTTGTTTAGAATGTTATACAAAAGAGGGGACAATATTAAGATTCAAATAAGTACTTTTGAGTTTTTGCTCAAAACTTTGTTCGTGTCCTTGTAATATTATTTTACTCAGATACTTTTTAAAAGCTTAGATTACCTAGTGGATCTAGGGTTTGGCCAATCTCATTTTATTTGATTAGATTATCATTAGTGTCAAATTAATTTAATTCTTTTACGAATAATGTACTTTGAGAGTTCTGCGAAATGGAACTTTTTATTGTCAAAATTAGGATAACAATGGCAAGGTGTGGGATGGATATACCCGAATAAGTAATCATTCCCCCTCCTCATCTTGATCTCTAATGAGAAATGATTTTAATCACTCATCTCCGCACCAGGTAAGGAATGGGTTCCTTGCTCATAATCAGACGTACAATGATCAGTCTAATAATAAATTCAAAAAAACTTACTACAATGACTTCAATTACTCCGAACAACTAACCAGCTACAATTATTGCTATGGACTATTGATACGAACTAACTAAAATTATTTTTACAACTAATTGTAAAACTAATGCTACTTCTAGCGCGATAAACTAAGCACTGTAAATAAGGTAAAAATTGAGTCTTGTATTTTTTGGGGGTCTTCTTCTTCGATTCTCTTTGCTATTTATAGGTATAAGCTGCTGCAACTGCTTCTAGAAAACTCCCTTATGGTTCCTTGCTTTTTTCGTTCATTTATTTCAAACTCCTTAGTCTTTTTATTTCACTATTGATCCCACGAGTGGATCATGATAATTGTGTACACCGCTTGTAATTTCTCTTCCTTAGGTCCTCTCTTCTTTACTTGACACCTGTCAATTGAATCAAGAATTATATCTTTGGATGTTCATTTTCTGTTCTCTCTTTGCAACACCATGAGAACTCTCGATACCATTGTCAAACCCTAAAATCTCTCTATTATTGATCCAAGTGCCCTATTGATCCTTAACTTTTAGTGTTTCGAACTAATCTCTTACTAATTGGATGTCAAGCAAAGTCAAATATCGTGAAGATTGGTTGGGATCTTTCTTTAATCCCACCTCCCTCTAATGTAGTTCAAGTTGTAATGCTCCTCCCAAAGGTTTCGATTACACCTGAAGAGGGTTATGAGTCATTATCAACCTTCTTTCTCTCACACTACATTGCATTATGGTCTAACGGATGTCCTTTATTCTTCGTTCGCATGCCCCAACTTTTGCGTGTTGTAGAGGCAAAAGATGGGTTAGAACTTCTTCGTTATGAGGATCCCAAACAAGAAGCCAATTCTCAAAAATTTAATTGGTCCAATAAAGTCTACAAGGTTGATTATCCCAAGAGCTTTATCGAATTTCCCCAATTAGCTCCCATTGTTGATGATGCTAATTAGTTCAAGGAGTTAGCTGATAAGTGATATAGTTGTGCAAAATTCAAAACTAGCTTTTTTATCTACTCCTCTGATCATGATGGTCAAGTAAAACAAGCTAAGGAGCTTTTAGCTGCCTTTGCCTTCCTTCCTTTGATGTATTGCTAAAGGAAATTCCTCGAACGAACTTCTTATGGACTTGTCAAGTTATTTGTTGTTCTGATATGGAACACATAGTCTCTTCGAAACTCTAATCTTTTATCACTAACTTGTCCAATCTTCTCAACTAGCTCACTCTTCAATTGCAAGATAACCCATTCGATCAAGTTTGGGAGGAACATCACAACATGAAGGACAAGCTTGAGCACCTTTGTCATTGGTTCACGAAGTTCGAAAACCTACAATTTGATATTCCTCCTGATGCTTCGGACGCCCTTCGAAGGAATCACAAACAATTGTTAAATTTTTTTTTGGTCAAGAAGGATAAGTTCAAACGCAAAGTCAATGCAATGGTTTTAGCTTTCCGACCCTTGCCACATAAAGGTGAAATATCATTTCAAAGAAAAATAATAAAAAGAAAGAAAAAGAGCTCTTGAAATTTTTTTCCATCTCCTTGTTACTTGAACTTTTCTTCACTATTTCAAAGTAACTTTTCTCCACTATTTCAAAGTGCCTTCCTATACTCGATGGGAAGCTCAACTTAACTAAGTCTTTGCCAACCTCTTGGAGTTTTTGTTTAGTAGTTTTGCATTTTGACTTCATCATGTCTTCTTGCACTATAATTTCTCTTCTCTCATGATCTTGTAAATATAGTTTTCATCAATGCAGACTAGCCTTTTTCTATACTTTATTCCACCTTTGCAATGTTTGAAGTTGGTTTATATTCCTTCAAATATTTTCTTTCGTTGACCAGATCAAAGAAAATCACTCACTAGTTGATGTACCTGAACGGGATTTTGAATAACACCAATCGATTCTCATTATAACAAAAACTTACCACTCTTAAGACCTAAGTAAATATCTGGTCATTTTGAAATGAAGTTGTACAACTCCCTGTACCACAATTTTGGAATCACACTCCAAGATTTTGCTGTACAACTCCTAGTACCGAGCTGTATATTGTCGAAGTGATTCTGCCCTGAATTTCCTTAAACTGAGCAAAGCATCAATTTCCTTCTTGACCTTTGTGCTGATGATGAATTGGGCCGAGAAGGCTATACATAGATCTTTTCAGTAAAAGATGGACCCTTCTGGAAGTCTTCAATAGAGTCGCCAATTGTGGAGTTGCAGAGATCCTCCAATTTGATTTGATTCGTCTCTGAGATCAAAGTTGAGCTTGTAGCCTACGTAGGGAACAACTAGTTAGTGTCACCCAACCCGTTATCAGTTGAAAGACACTCCGATGCTTAAATTAGAACGCGTGAGACGAAAGCACAATATTGATTGTACTTGTAATTGACAGCGTATCTAATTTTGCCTTATGATCCCCTATTTATAAGCTATCCAATGCCTTAGTATGGTAAGCAAATAACATGAGATCCTTTTTCCGAATCATGTATTGCCAAACTTATATGAGAATTGTGGCCATCGCTTTGTCGCCTCCTTTTCGGACGTATCCTAGGAAAGAACACAAGAGACAATCTGCCCTCAAGTGATGACCATCACTTTGTGGCCATCACTTGAGGGCAGATTGTCGATCTAAGATAGAGGCAGAGTGGTTAGGGCAAAATTCGGGTTTCGGAAGGGAGAGAGTTTAGAAGATGAAGGTAGGTGGGAGCACAGCAAAATTCGGGTTTGGGTATTTAGTAGGCTTTAACTGAGTGTTTATTATCTGGGCTGGGGGTTTGGGTTGGACTCTCACCAACCTAGCCATTTTGTATTTAATGTCCTATGGCTTTCTTATATTTATAAAATTTTTGCTCTTCAAAAAAAGAAAGAGTCACCTCCCTCAAGAACAACTCAAAATCTGGCTATTCTCTTGTAGCACAAAGATTTTCCATACAAAAACATTCAAAAAACCTTGTACTGTCCTATTCAGGCTACCTTCCAATTCTAGAAGGTTCTGGCCGCATGACTGAATAGCAGGTCAGTTGCTCAGAATGGTGACGACTCATGTGTCGAGCCCCAAGTCTTGGGTCAGACACCTCTCGATCCAATCGACAGTCCGACGCCTACATCTCCGACGCACCCTCAATTCATAGTGGTCCTGACCAACACTTGGGCCCACTATGCTCTCTGTGTGTTGGACCAACAATTTGGCCCACTACACTTATATAATTCTTACACAATATGTATATCACCAAATTGTCATTTTTTTTGCCAGCGGTCAAAATTATGGAAGGGATACGTGGATATAGTGGAAGAAGAGATTTATTATATAGGGGTGACTAGTTATAAATAGTTTATTTAAGTATTTTTCTTTTGAGAAATGGAGATATGAGTGGGTGGATGTTATTTTTGTAATTAGTAATGTTTTTCTTGTATTTAATAATAATATTTGCATAAATAGAAGGGAGATAAGATATAAATAGGGTGAGGGGTGAAATAATTTTGTCCGCTCTAGCGGATAAAATTTGGACCCCAAATATAATATTTGGATTGATAATTTTATATTCTCATTTGATCTCTAACAACTAGCTCCTTAGTGTGCGCGCGTGTGGAAGTGTCCATTAAACCCTCACATAAAGTGATCAATGAAAAATCCATCCTTCAACCCAAACCAAACGTAGTCGTACTTATACTTTTTTTGTTTTGCTTTGTTGGTTTCAATGCTTCCATGAGAAAAATTAAAAAAATAAAATGCAAACGAACTGAAATTTAAAATTAAAAAGAAAAGAGTTTGCTTTAAGTTTTATTTTTTCATTAGTAAACTCTTTTAATATTTTGTCATAATTTTTTACCTCTTAATTTTTTAAATCAAGATCATTTAATAATTCATAAAAAAGTGACATAAAATTTATAAAAATAAAAGATCTGAACAAAAATAGAAAAGTTAAATAAAGATAAAAAAATAAGTTAAAAAAATGTTACGCCAAACGAGGCCTACTTGTTTTGTAATTGACAAACACCTCCCAATTCTCATCCTCGCAGGTCAACGAGTTCAATTTTGTTCGCATTGAACAAAGTCTCCCTTTACTATTTGGGTGTTCTTCGAGATCGGGGATCAAAATCGTCTATTTTGGTCTGATTTACTTCTTTAGTTATCACAAAAAAAATTTAACTTAATCGAATATTAGTAAGCGTTTGATCTAAAAATTCAAATTTTTACTTCAAAACTTTTAATTTTTAAAACTTAAAAACTATATTTTTAGATAAAATAGTTATCGATATCCGATTGAGCTGAATTTTTCGTGACAATTAAAAAACTAATCAGATTAAAATAAATAATTTTAGTTATCAAAATAAAATCTCAAAATTAATCAAATGGCAGAGGGTAAATAAAATTATGGTCCAGGTCAACCAACTAACCAACCAACTTTCCATCTTAAAAAACAAGAAAAAGAATAAATTGAGAGTACTTTTATGATTACCCCAAGAGGCAAAGAAGGCTAAGTTCGTCTTTTCCTTTCCTTTTCTTCATAACGTCATATGAGAATTATTTCAGCCCTGAAACCGTTTTTGATAATTAATTTGACTAATCCATCATAATCAGGGGCTGGTCCCGACCTCCCCGTTAGAAGCTCGTTAGGCCTCCGTTTAGGCCCTCTAATTATTATTTTTTAATCGATAAAGAAAATTTATATATTATTAAAATAAAAAAGAAATATTACAATAGATAAATCTCACCTAAAACCTCCAATTTTGGACAAAAAAAAAAGAAGACCCCAAACACAAAGTAAGTGATACATTTTGATCTGATAAATTTCCTTCGCGAAATATTCTCCGATTGTTTTGCAATTTTCTTGATTTACATAATTGTAACGAAACCTTCTAATTAAGCCTACCTTATTTTAATTCTATTATTGAATGTAGAAAATGATCAAACTACATATGCGACAAGCGAAATCAAACTCTTAGGGATAATTAATTAGGAAAATTTGACACATTGGATGGTTATTTCTCCTCTTAGTTTAATATGAAATCCGTCATATGCACTGTTTTTTATTTTGATAAATTTTCTTTGCCAAATAATTTCTTGGGAGTTTTGAACTTAAAATAGCGTGTTTTTATTTTGATATATTTTCTTCTTCGAATTTTTTATTTTTTTTTTTGGCTAAGGAAGCTTAAGGTAAAAACCAGAGAATATTGAAAAAACAATTTCACCGTTGCACCCAACCATCCACTTTTGCAATTAGTAATTAAACACTTTATACATATATATTAGTATTTATACAAATGAATTTGTTTTTTGAGCCAAGGGAAAGAAATAAAAAGATCAGAAAATATATTTCCCCATACTTTTTTACTTCTAAGTTTGAAAGATGAGTAATTAATTTTCCTCTTTTTATTTCTTTTCCCTTACGGTATCCTTCAACTATTTTTTTTCCTTTTTTGTAGAACCGAACAAAAGAAAATAAAACACTGTTTTTTTTATAAATAATTTCTCTCTTACTTTATTCCTCTGTTTTTTTCTTTTCTTCTTCTTCTCCTTAACTTCCAAATAAGTGAAAATTTGCAGAAAGAAAGTTATTCCTTTATTGGACTTGGTCAAACTTTTCTCGTATTTTAATATAGTATTCTCTTTCAATTATTTTTTTTATAAAATTGATTTGGTCATAATATGAATTAAGAAGGTCACATTTGAATTTCTGATATAGTTCGGTCTTCTTTCTTTATTTAAATTAAAAAAAATTTACTTGGTCACAAGAAAATAATCTTTAAACTTCATTTACCTATAAACTCTCTTTAAAAAAATTCATATTTGATATCAAATCACAAATTGATGAAGAAATTCAGTATTCTCGTATTTAATATTTAAATTATAATTTAAAAAAATTGTATTCCAATACATAGTACGATTATTGTGCATATCTTATTTTAAAACTTAATTGCAAAAATATAAAGGCCCATGTAATCGGCCTGCCTAGGCCCCCAATGCTTAGGGCCGGCCTGATTATAATACCAATTCCACTCCGCGTGAGAGAGAGAGAGAGAGAAGCAACGGCTTGATTTTGTCAAAGTCGAGGGGGAAACAACAAGAACAGAGAGAGAGAGAGAGAGAGAGAGGGGGGGAGACAGAAACATAACCCATCCAAATTTTATTTCTCACCTGTTTCCGTGTTATTTTGAACTCTCATTTCTTCTCTCCATTGTCACAAGATTGCTTTCCGTGTTTCGTGGAGTCTCAGGTAGTCCCTAAAGATTCCAATCTTCTGACTCATCTCTTAATTCTGTTTTGTGGGTTTTGAAGTTTGAAGACTTGGATCGACTTGTCTTCTGTATCTGTCTCACTGTAAATTTGCTCCTCCTTTGTTGTTCTTGCAAGTATCGTTCGTAAAATTCGGTAATCAATCTGTTTGTTTTCTATTTTGACTGCATCAGATTACATGTCGATATGTTTCATGTTCTTTTTTATTTCGTTTCTAGATTCATGTAACTTTGAGATTTCTAGAACTTTTTTCTGGACTGCAGTTTTTAGTTCAGGTGGGTTTGTGAATTTTCTCCATTATTTGCACAAGGGTATGTTTGGTTCTTGAAAAAACAGGATACAAGAAAATTATGAATCTTGTGTTTTATTCGAACTACCGAGTCCCACTAAAGGAAATAGTTTTTCTGGTCAATTTTGATTATCTCTAAAGGTCAATGCATAGCTTATGTGATTTTGAATCTGTAATTGAAATTGTTTTTAGTTGGACATTATTTGATGGTTTGCCTTTTCTGATTGCTTTTGACCTTAGTCTTTTCGTTATTCGAGCACTGTTCATCAATTTTACATCCGTGTGTTGTATTTTTGTCATACTTCCATTTCATTCGGTGAATTCTTTCTTGGTTTTTTTACCACTGCCGCTTAGGATTTTTGTCTTTGATCTCCTTTTCTATTGTTTCACCTTGATTTATTCGAGTTTTCTAGGCTTCAGAAATCATATCTTGCTACTTTAAGCTTGATCACCTTTTTGTGAAAGAGATCTTTGGTCTTGATTTAATTGTTGTTCTTACTTTTGTATGACCAAAACAATTGTTCTGATATTTTCTTTTTGCTCAGGCACGTAGCGGAGTCTGTATAGAAAATTTGCTGAACCTTCTCTAATTCTTATTTCCTTTTCCCAAGCAATTGTTGGCTCATCTTTCGCATTTTTCCCACTTAAAAGATGGCCAGTCTTAAGAAATCTCCCTTAAACAAGAACGCTAAACAAAACCAAGTGAACCCCAAAAACCCTGGCTATTCTAGCTCCAACCCTTTTGATTCTGATGATGAATTAGACAACAAAACCACTCGTAAACCCATAAGGAAAACAACTTCTGAACCTACTCTAGATACCCCAAATTTCAGTGCCAACCCCTTTGATGATAGCGGAGGAAAACAAACTTCGTCTTCCTACTTACTTTCTTCAACAGCAAGAAACAGATACAAGAATGATTTCCATGACTTGGGAGGATTAGAGAACCAGAGCGTCCAAGAATTGGAAAATTATGCTGTGTATAAGTCTGAGGAGACTACAAAAACAGTAAATAGTTGCTTGAAGATTGCGGAGGACATGAGAGAGGATGCTACCAGGACTTTGGTCAACCTGCATCACCAGGGGGAGCAAATCACAAGGACTCATATGGTCGCCGCTGACCTCGATCATGATCTTAGCAGGGTATGTTTTTTTTTTTTTTTTCTTTCAAAAACTATTGTTCTGTTGTCTAATTGAGAAGTTTATGGGTAAATATGGGAGGCTTGTGAGCAGAAAGTTATGCATTCGCCGAATAGCATTAGATGAACTTCCTTATGCAGACCAGTGGAATATTTTCTGTTGTTCATCGTTGCTTTCACTCCTTTGCAATCTGAATGTTTTTCAATGTATTAGTATGGGCAATTCACGACCTTGTTTTGAAGACTAAAGTGACCACAATGTAAAATCAATCGAAGATCCATACTTCTATTGTACTGTGTGAAATTTGGTTTCTTGATTAGACTTTGCAATAACTCAGTCGCTTAACCTTTTTTTTTTTTTTTGGGGTTTGGGGGCGGGGGAGGATTTTCGGACCCCCATCCCTTAGTAGTTCCGCCCCTGGATCCATCTCCGGAATCCTAAATTTGACTTATGTTTGTTTCAGTAAAGAAAATTCACTTATAAATTAAACTCTCCTTCCCAATTTTTGAGAATTTCTCTAAATATTACAACACCCTACTTTCAACTCCTTCAAATTGTTGTTCATTTTGATTTTTGCTTTTCATTTTATGTTTTTCACCAATCTTTTATGGTACGTACTCAACACAAAACTACATAAAATGTAAAATAGGCCTAGCAAATTACAATTTAGAGATAAAAATATATAGTATGACGTGTACATCAATAGCAAGTCAAGGAAACCCACCTCTATACTAGGCACTTATTCTAACTCCTACCTAGCTGCAATCTGCTTTGGATTGTAGTTTTGTCCCTCTACTATTTGATGGTAATGTATTTTATGGTTGTGTCTTACCTGGAAGAGCTATTTTCTGAAGGCGGCTTATGCTCAATAATTGTTAAGTGTCCTTTACTGTTGTTTGTGCTGTCTTAGGGTGTGCTGCTTTGGTTATAAGTGTCTCAGAAACTTGTTTGGGAGAAAAATGTTTCAGAGACACTTTTTATAGAGAGAAAAAGTTGTCTGGAAAAATGTTCCAGAAACTTGTTTGGGAGAAAATCTCCCAAACACCTAACCAAACATAGCCTTAATTCCAGGGTGTTTGTTGCTTAGAAGGAGATTTTGGGTGTTTTGATGTTTGATTTCAGGGTGAAAAGCTTTTAGGAAGTCTTGGGGGCCTTTTCTCCAAGACTTGGAAGCCAAAGAAGACTTCTCCAATAACTGGGCCTATGATAACAAGAGGTTAGTTCTTATATTCTCTGCTTAGACAATCATGTTGGATTTCTTTTCCTTTTTGTGAACCCAAATGGGGCCGGTGGTTAGTAAATAGTGGCTTCTTGTTTTTGATTCTACGCTACCATGGAACTTTAATACTTTTGCAATTACTTTGCAGTACACGTTTCAAAACATAGGACCCTTTCGTTCCGAATGGTAAATTTAACTATTCAAAGCGATCCCCAATTTTCAAAAACAGAAATGAACTATATTAAGGTAAAAATCTGGAGAGAATGGAATTTTGGGAAAAAAGAATATAAAAAAATTGGTCATTATGGTTTAGAAATGTGTTTTGCTTGAATAGTTTGAACTTTGCTTTATTAGATGCTCATCACTTGTAAAAGTAAGTTCTGATTTTCTCATCTCTAGGAACCTGCACCTAGCATAACACAATTTAGGCATGTTGCAAACTGTGTTTACATTCCCGATCCTTGTAATGGTGCAATCTGCGTTCCAGGTATTTAGGCTTGATTTGCATGTTGGTTTCTGCAGGTGACCCAGCTTATAGAAGCGGTAACCACTTGGAGCAGCGGGAGAGATTGGGATTGGGCCGTACATCAAAAGGACAGTCAAATACAAGGACACCACCTCCTGAACCTACTAATGCACTGCAAATAGTTGAGGTTTGTGTCTGTTGAACTGCATCACTTTGTTTTGCGTACCTTTTGTACCCACAGAATATGACAATTGACAAATTTGCTAGCGACTCATTATATAGGCTTGTAGTGGCCATCAGAGATTTTCATCCGTAAAACTGGGTTTTGATTAATGAAGCCTGAGACAACTCCTTGTCTCATATGTATGTATGAACATGTAATATATTGCACATATATATACATGTGTGTGGGAGTTGTCTCATATGTATGTATGAATGAACATGTAATACTGCACATATATATACGCGCGCACGCGTGTGTGTATTTCTACATGTATATATGTCAATTTTGGTTTTGAAGCAATCCTCTCAGACGCTTGCAACAAGGTGACATGTCTGTGTCCGACAGGGACACTCAGTAGACATACCAGACACATTTCAGAGACTTGCCTAAACACGTCTTGTTAGAAGTGGAAAGGCTCTGGAGTAGGAGGACATGCATGTCCACCACTTAAAGCACAGAATCATGATAAGATAACAAAAAATGTCCAATGCATGCTTGTATCTACTAATTGCTTTGGCTTTAGATTTTTTTAACTCTTAAGTAGATCTCAAAACTTCAGTTAAACTATGAAACAGAACTGTAATATGGTTAGTAGGTTTTTGTTGTTTACATTTTTCTAGTATGTTGAAAGTGATAATGAACCATACAATTTTGATAGGACTAAAACGAGGCCCCTTTTGAAGTATAAAAACGTTTATGTCTCATGCACGTATTTTGTTAATTGACATGTCGTCTCAGTTCATGTTTCAACCTTTTGCGAAATGTCATGCCTGTATGTGCGTGTTATGTATGCGTATCCATGTCGATAACTTTGCTTTGTAAGTCAGCACCACCTTCTGTTCCTACCTACAAATTACCAGTTGATGTGAATGGATCTTGCACGACAAACTAAGAAAGGGGAAAATCTACTGCAATACAACCTGATTATGAGTGGTCAAATGCGTAACTGCAGGTAGAGAAGGCAAAGCAAGATGACGGACTCGCTGACATAAGTAATATACTTGGGGACCTGAAGGATATGGCCCTTGATATGGGATCTGAAATTGATAGGTCAGTTGTTTGATTTGTAGAATGGACTTGCAACAGTTGCTTTCATTTAACTCTCTCTCTCTCTCTCTTACGCACACACGCACACATCGTGGATGTGCTTTGCTGGAATCCATGTAGTGAACTCTGAATTTTGATCATTTAGTTTGGAAGCATCGTGCACTATCTTCTGTTGTCAAAACTTAACTGCGGAGTTTGTTATTGCAGACAAAGTGAAGCTTTGGGACACGTTCAGCAGGATGTAGACGTCCTAAATACCCGGGTCTTAGATGCCAATAGAAGGGCAAGACGTCTACTTGGGAAGTAGATGCTTCGCAGGATCAGAAATAGTAATTGACATTGGCTTGTTGCCTCCTTTCCCCACACCTTCTTGTCATTCTTCTCCAAACTTTCTTGGATTTTCTTCGGCCATGGGTTCAGTTTTTGTTTCATGTTTACATTTTTAATATTCACCCCACCACCACATGATGTTGTATACAGCTAAAAATACAAGATAAAGATATTTTTCTGAATATACAACCATAAATTCTCACTTGCCTCCTTAAGTACACTATCACTGGCTGTTAGCTGGTTGCTGCAGATTGAACAGTTATCCTTATTGACATATTCTCTTCAATGGGTTGCCACCCATTTGGATAGAGTTATGCAACATACTCCATATGCTTCAATTTGTGCATGCGGGATCATGCATATAGTTTACATAATTCTCGCTGTCCTTATCCAACAACCAAACGAGTCCTAAAAGCCCACCAAGTTTGTTACACCCTAATTCTCGAAACCTTTAAACTATGATTTCCCCCCGAGTAATAAACTAGAGCGTCGAAAGTTAGGCAGGAGGGTCACACAACGCCTTCCAGCCTTTTCAACCCTTACCAAGAAAAGTTGGATGTGTTTTTGCTGTGTCAACCCCACTTCTGCTCAAACATCAATCCTCTCACATCCACCCCCATCAGAAACACAACCTGAATCTCTTTCGTTACGACTTTCTTCTCCACTCGCGATGCCATGTTATCTGCAACTGTGTTCGTTTATAAGGTTGAGGCTCATTTACAACTTGGTCCCTAAACTGTGCAATCATTTTAACTACAAAATTTTACACTTGATCACGTTAAACTATACTATGTAATTGTCCATTAGTCTTCTGTCGCATAAGAGATGTTGAAGATAGAATAGTGCTTAAATATTGTTTCGCTCAAAATTAGCGAGAATGTCCATCCAACACACACATATGTAGTCGTCCATTAGTCTTCAGTGGCATAAGAGATGTTATTGCCCGTTCTCTCTCTCTATATATATATGTGTGTGTGTGTGTGTGTGTCTTCAGCACACAAGAGACGTTGTACCCTTCATATATAATCACTTAAGAGACGTTATTCCCCAGTAGTCTTCAATCGCATATGATATCGAGTAATTTCATTTTTTTCCATTAACTATGAGTCCTAATATAATTAAGCTCAAAATTAATAGTGTCTTTTGTTTCCTTCTTTAGATTAATGTGCATGAGGTTGTATCATGCGCCAAAACTACGTAGTTTAGGTGCATAAAATGTTTCACACTTTTTTGGGTTTAATTCCATATTTTGGCACCAAGAAGAAAATAATCCAAACTAGGTAACCTGCTGTGCAGATTGCCCAACAGGTACCCAATCAATTTTAACTGCTCTTTTCGTCAACCTAATAAGAGCAAACAATTTACCGAATAAGAGAGTGTCTCTTAAGTATAAATTATTATCGGATTAGTTTAATGAAACATTATTGTGAGGGGCTTCTTAGGGACTAGTTTAATGAAACTTAAATCTTGCACATTTGGTATTTTAATAATAGATAAATCTTTTGTTATGATACGATAATGCGAAATGGATCAAACGCAGATAGACAATGACATGATACGATATTCACGTGTTACGAAATCTGAATGACTTAGCTAAAGATGAGAAAATCATAGTACGAATCCATAATAAGACGACAAAACACAAACACAACATCGACTTATCCCTAACCGAAAGCAAACATACACAGTAACAGTAGAGAATAAACCAGGAAACAAGTTGTGATGTGAAAAAGGAAGCAAAAGTGCACATGACTGTGAAAAGGAACCAACAAAGTGTTTTAATGTTCTCCATGTGTAATAAAGATGCAAGACTTCACACGATGATTGGTGTATGATTGTTTGGTGTTTGAGACCACCTTAAAATTTTAAATGCTTTTGGTTGTGATTTGATGGAGTGGGAAGTAAGAGCATCTCAAATGAGTCACTAAAGTTAAAACTTTGGAGGAACTGCTCTTCGGTTATTTTTCTGTATGGATGGGTCCAATACACAAATTGATCACGCATGGGTTAAAATCGAGCTCCATGTTTTAATTTGGATTCTTCGTTAATGGACGATGAGATTCGTCATCCAAAATTAGCCGGTCTTTAGTTTATTTGTTACTAAATTTCAGCATTTTGATTAGGGTAGCAAAGCCAAAACATGAGTTGGTAATACTATGAAAATACAAGGAACATTAGCAAAGCCCAAATTGGATGTTTTTTACCTGAAAGAGTTAGACATAACTTTTTAAAAGGTTTCCCTATGTCAACATCTGGTCCCTATCAGTTTTTTATTTAACGTTTGCAGAATTTCATGTTGGGCCCAATGGGAAAAGTAACAAAGATTAAGCAGAAGTAACATTTGGATTTGACCCTTTTCCGATAGCTGTCTTGTTTTCCAATGAAAATGTGTATATATATACATAACTTATGCCATTATTGAGTAAACCATGCATGTTGGTGTTTGGAGAGAGAGAGAGAGAGAGAGAGAGAGAGAGAGAGAGAGTTGACAAAATTATTTCTATCAGAGTGATTCTATTTGAATGCAAATTAATTCTCTCTAATCCTTGCAACGGAGTTTTTTTGAAAGATCAAAAAAAGAAATCTGTGTTTTTTTTTTTTAAATAACCGAGGTATTAAGGTCGATTTGGGACTAAACTGGAGTAAAGTTTGAGAGAGTCTCCACCTAAATGTCGACTAATCCTTGGGGCTTTGAGCTTATTGATCGGAGAAAGACGTAGTGGCACCTCCTTGTCGCCAACGAGATTCGGCCTCAGGACATTTGGATTTATGGCTTGCCTTGATCTCCACTCGGACAATCCCTTGGGATTGTGTTTGTCCTTTAATACGAAAAAAATATTTTGATTATTATTAAGAACTCAATAGGTCTTTTCCTCCTCGAATTAGATAAAGAAAGAAAGGAATCTCATTGAGCTTTTACGCTTTCATGTTTACAATTCAATTCATCTGATTACTGTAGGGATGAGTTGAATTGGACCTAGGGACGGCAACTGGGTATATCAGAGCCTGATTTTACATCCCCGCGTCTGATCTCTGAATTCAAAATTTGCCTCCATTCTCGTCCTGTTCTCCGAACGAAAATGATTTCAACAGTCCATCCTTACTCTAAACGGGCATCGGGAATTTTCGCCCCACCCTGTTTCATTGTTTTAATAAAAAAAGAACAATTATCTGTTATATAGTGCTCTAAAGAACCCACTGAAATTGTTAACATAATTATATGAAACAAAAAGGAAAAACCAAGAGACGGTGGACTCAGAATAAGAATGAGGAACTTGATTTAATGGGAAACCTGTAGCTAAAGCGATATGACAACAGATTCAGATCCCATGGTAGTCGATGGTCTAATGGAACAAATCTCGAAGAAGAAGAAGAACCAAAATAGTAATCAGAACCTTTGGTTATTCTTCCTGCATAGATTTTCTCTTGTGATGACTGATGATGTTAGAATAGCTAATGACACGGATAAACCTAGAAATAAAATAAAATACTATATTTAATAATTCTTTAAAAATAGACCAGAGAATGGGGTGTAGGTACTCAAACCCGCCTCCGACCCGTTCTCTGCTTGTTTTTCAAATTTCGCCTCCAAATCCAATTGATCCTCAAAAAAATTCCTAAAACTTCAATCCAAATGGGGCGAAAAACGAGACAGATTGTATCGAACTAAATTGTCATCCCTAGATGAACTCAATTTGGAATATGAACCATAAAAATAAACCTATTAATCCAATCACAAAAATACCATTTAACCAACCCATTTCTCTCCATATTTTAATAAATGGTCATGCTAGAGACATAAACAGTCATAGATAATTATGCGATGAAATCCTTCTGAATTCCCTTTCGAAGTAAATGATATTAAATGAATGAGTAATTCTAGTCACACACCTCTCTCAAATACATCATTTAATAGCGTGAGTTTCATAACTTATTTTAATAGTTCAAACTGTTTATCTTATAAATCTCAACATGTAAGTTATTCATGCAAAAAATAAGATTGATTTGACGTTGGTAGCTACAGTAAATAAGATTGATCTGGCGTTGGTCTCAGTTTTAATTTGTATTTGACAATTATCGATATTTGATCAAATTATTATTTTGTATTTTCTAATTGCATGTTAAAACTTGCAAAATAAACGGCTCGAATCATCAAAATAGTATATTTAAATATTTTTATAATTTTTTATTTTGCATCAGTTTTTGATTATTTGTTCGTTTGCCTTGACGAAAAATTTAAGAAGTATGAAATTATATTTAAAAATTAAAAAAATTTCAAAAAAGATGAAAAATTAGCCAAAATATTGTCCATTTTGACTTATTTTTTGTTTTAGTAATTTTTTTAACTTTTGAATATGATTTTATACTTTTTAGATTTCTTTCACTGAGATGAACTAACAAATCTCAAAAAATTGATGAAAACATAAAAAATATAACTTTTTTTAAATAAAAACAAAAAAAAATGAATTAGATAGTTAGGACAAATAGACAAAAATACTTAAGAGGACATATTATCCATTTATCAATAAAAACTAATAGTGTTATTAGGAAGTTAATGGTTTGCTAAATAGTTTGTAAAGTGGGCGAGGTCATTGAATTTATCAGAATCTCAGGGGAGGTTTTTGCATTTGTTATAAACCTCAGGGGGAGGTAGTGTATTTTACCTTTTGTAAAAGGAGGTGTTCGCAGATATCTTTCCATACATTCTCTCTCTCTCTCTCTCTCTCTCTCTCTCTCACTTCACTATAGAGTCTTCATTTGTGTCTTAATTTGGATACCAAACAACATGAAGAAGTTCTCTCTCTCAACAGCTATAGTCCTCTTCCTCATTGCAACACCAAATATTCAGTCCCCTGTTTCTTCTTCAACCCATCATCACCACCACCACCACTCTTATCCTTCGTTTTACCAAATGAAGCACCAAAACCCTCCTCCGGCACCTTCATCTTCCAGTGATATCGACCCAAGATTCGGTGTCGAGACGCGACTCGTTCCCGCCGGACCCAATCCCCTTCACAATTGAATCAACACATTTTTGGTAGCCATTGGTCCCTTTTACATTCACCCTCCTGTTATTACGTATCCCATATTTGTCTTTTTCAAACAACTTCCATGCTTTCGTATATTGTGCCTGAAGGCAGATTGATTTTGGTTTTTTGTTTTTCTTCTCATTTTCATTACTTGTATAAGAATAGCTCTTCAACTTTATATGAGAATAGCTTATTGCTTTCATTATTTTTTTCCCTTGATTTTTTGTTTTGGTAATATCTTCTTTATTAGTCAAATGTGCGTCGTTATCTAATTAGTGGCATGCATGAATCGATTAACGAGATTCTCGCTGCTATTATGCACGGAATTGTTTAACTTGGATAATGAATAGAATTGAGAATAATGGATACTATTCTATTCCATAATTGGTAGGAATTGAATTTGATCAAAATTGTCGTATACTTGGGATGGATTTGATAACCGGACTATATCTACGTGAATGGATTAGTCTAAACCAAAATCCATAAGGATAAGGGAATCCAGGGTTAAAGGCTACTTGGATTGAAAATGTTCAATCCCAGTGCTTATCCATCACAAACAAACTAAGATATAAGGAAAAGTATTTGGTCCCCGAAAACTTTTCCGAATTAAAAAATGAATGGACTAGATTTATTTGAGTGTGTAGACTTTCAAATTTCAATGAAATTTAATCTTTGATTTTGAATTCGGAAATATTTTCGGGAATTTCTTTTTGGGACTGTACACTCCTCAAGATATAATGCTCTACTCCGATTAAATCTAGTCCAAATTCCTCTAAATGGCACCGAATTACCATGTTTCAAACATGCCCTTAGCATTTTGGTTCAAATTTCTTTGGTTTTTTGGGTTGTATCCCACTCTGTTTTGCATTTAATTGTGAAATAGAGTTTTATCCCTTCTTAATGAGATACGGAGCTTCAATCCAAAAGCTGCCTTGGGATTGGGATGGCATCCGCTTTTCTTTTAAGTACTTTTTGTGTTTGGACACTTTTGTTTTTATATTATTCTCACAATTAATTGTTGTTTTTTTTTCTCCTGAATTTGGTTAAATTTGCATCAAGTTTTGAAAATTAATTATTGGAGTTGATGGACTAACAGTCCCAATAAGTTTTGTTATTGGACTTGACATTTCATCACTATCCTACCATCTCATACTGTTAGTAGTACATTTTATCCCATCACTCAAAATGTCCCAAAGTACATCATCGAAGAGGGTCATGAGTCAAAAGATTATTTTGATACTGAATGGACGGAAGACAAAAAATGTGACCCTCAAGCTAACATAAACCATCCATGATGCCTCCATGATATATATAAGTTCGTTGGCATGTTCCAGACTTAATCAAGCAATCTCAAAAGGCTCGGCAGAGTTCAGGCAAAAGAAAAATATTTTCGCCCAAAAAAAAAATGACGAGAGATGCTTTATGAAAGTCAATATACTCAATTCATGATGCTTTCATGATATACATAAGTCCATTGACATGTTTTATCAAGCAATCTGAAAGAGGCTCGACGGAGGTCGGGTACAAAAAGACAATTTTGTCCTTTTTGGAACAAAGGAGACATGGAACAATCTCATCTTCTCAATTTTCATGATGATTCTAGACATATATAAAACTATTGACGTGCCTTGGGTTCAATTGAATGTCCTTGGAACAAGACTATAAAAGCTCAACAAATTTGTGTGCACAAAGACAATTTTGTCCATGCATAAATAAGAGGGCTTAGAGCACTATTTATGAGCTAACATAATTACATCAACCCAAACTCATAATGTTGATCCTCATGACGATACAAGTCCATTGACAATCTTAGAGATACAATCCGGCTCCTTTTATTTTTTCGGCTTTAGAATAGGAATTTGGGAGCTCTATTCACGAGATGATAGAACCGGCTCCAAAAATCTCATAATATTGATTTTCATGATGATACGAGTCTTTTGACAATCTCTGGGATTCAATTTGACAACCTAGGCCTTTTCGTAGTTTTGAAGTGCGTTCAGATTACTGTAGATAATATTTTTGTCGATCTGCATGCCAAATCGTTCGAACTAAACCGCCCTAAGGGTGTCCTATCTATAGATGCAACACTTTATCCCTATAAATAAGGTTCCTCTCCTTTTGGTTCAGGGACTTCTTTTGGCTTTCTTCATTTCTTTCCTGAGAAATTTTAGGGTTAGGATTTCTTCAAATGTAAGAAAAGTTAGTTTTAGGGTTTTAGAGTTCTGTTTTTCAGGAAAAAAATTCTATTCAAATGTGCATAGATAGGTTAATAATCGGTTTTAGTTCATAGTAGAAAGATCCGAACAGTCTACGATATTAGATAGTCCATAATCGCAAGAATTTAATTCGTTGCTATTCTGGCATATGATTTTATCTAGGTGTGTCTTTCTCTATCGGTTGTATCCTTCTTTTTCGAATAATAAGGCGAAGGCTAAGAGAGATCAAGAAGCCTCGATGAGTTGTTGGCTTTTGTTCCAGTGTTTGATAGGGGGAAGGTCAGGGGAACTCTCCAAGAAGCGCTAGAAGAAAGTGTACAGGCGGGATGCTGAGTAGGTTTGGGAAAAAACCTCGTGAAGATCCTTTCCTTCTGCCCAGCTCCCCGAATGGAATGGGAAAATCCAGGATGCAGTAGGAGAGGAGCAATGAGGGAGGAGTCAAAAAGCCAAGGGGAGCGCAGGGAATTGGAAGAGAAGAATGGAAAAGTTTCCAAAGCAGGGACTTTTCTTTTTAAAATCTATTCGTGGAACGGAGAACAATGCGCTAATTTTGGTTGCAGGGAGTAGTTGAGATGGACGATGGCAATGGGGCCATGCCACTCCCCATGCGCAAACTGTCATGCCCCGAATTTCCATATAATAAACCACAAAATAATACCCATAAGTCCTTAAATTACCATTTCAAAGTCAAAGAGGCACTATCGGCCTAAGCTACATAATTCATAAATTTCCAAAAAGTCAGAAGTCCCACTTGGGTTAACGAAATACATATGAAGTTATAGTGCATCTACCCCAAAAAGATTTTCCATGCAGATGCTAAGTAACTTCTCCACCAGTCTTAGTCAAAAATTATCACGCCAAGCAACCCATGCTACTCCTCCGCGACGGTACCTGAAAATGGAGGGATTGAGCTACTTGCCCAGTAGGAAAGTCTATGCCAAGATTATGTATATGTGAGATGCATGGCACGCACTATAAACGTGGTATAACAATGCAACACTTTCATAAACAATACACACCCACACAATTTACACTCTATCCATCAATCACGTCCAATGCCCATCCATTCCAATTTCACCAAGTTAAGACGAATTATATCCTAGCACTTCTCCCAAAGGAGGCTAGACAATGCACCAAGCCGTGCCAAACCATTATCATAAGCAAGTCCTAGCACATCTCCCAAAGGAGGCTAGTCAATGCCGATTCATGGCGTCTCCTAGAACATTCCCGACCGGGAGCTAGTCTCATCGTTCTCCTAGCACCACTCCCGAAGGAGGCTAGACATTACATATATCGTTCACGACAACTTTTAACAAGTCAAACAATCCATATCACGCCCAATATTTCATTCATACATAACCAATCCGAATACCTTACATTCACATCAAACTACCAAATTTCGATGTTCCACGGCATAATACGTAGCCAAAATGAACTCAGCACATCAAACACCCGGCCGCCCGGTCACCGTCCGGTCCCGTCCGGACGCCGGGCCGGCTCCGTCCGGACGCCGGGCTTCCCCGTCCGGACACCAAATTCTCTAACTCTCTGTAGTTTTTCCTGGATCAGCCGTCCGGACGCCCATGACTCCCGTCCGGACGCCCGAACACGATCTGCAGAAAAACTGCGCGATCGCAGATTTCGCAAAGGGACCAAATCTCACCAAAACAGCAAACTACCCACGAAATAGCTACCAAAACACTTTACAAACACATAATACAAGGTAGAAATCCGTACCTCAAGCTTTGAAATGGAAGTTCTTGCTCAAAGAAAGAAGCCCTAGCTTTGGTGGTGCTCCCAAGCTCGAATCCGCACCTCCCGAGCTTCCAACCACGATCCGGCCTTGGTTCCTTGTCAAGCACGATGCAAAGCCCCGGGTTCTCCAAGGAATTCGCAAATGGTGAAGAGACAAGGGTGGATTTGTAGAGAGAAGGGAGAGAGAGCAAAGGGTTTTTGAGAGGGGTTTGGGAAGACAAATGGGGAATGCTCCCCCTCCTTCAAAAGAATCAGATTTTTAACTCTCCCAAAGGATACCCACGTAATTTGCTAAGTGAGGATACGCGCACGAAGTAACATAAAAGACTCCGGGCTCGGTTCCTAAAATCATAATCCGATAATTAACACACTAACTTAATTTTATTTATTCAGAATAAACCTTCAAATAATTATTTTAAAACTCAAATTTTCCGGGTCCTTACACAAACAGTCATAATCGCAGAAGAACCAGCACAATTCTCAAAAAAGACAAGCGCCTTGCCCAAGAGTGGTACAACCGTCGGAGTAGGAAAGCGTGTGAGTGTGCATTAAATGCTAGGGTCATCTGTCATAAACTTGGCTTACGAATTACTCCTTGTGCCTCTGCATCTGCTTTGACTAGGGAATGAGAAATAACTAATGAGCCCTATTAATTTGGACTCGAGACCGACTGGCTAGTTGGCATGGCCACCTGTTTGAGCAAGCATACCAATGGCCGACCAGGACTTGTCTGGGGCAAGCCCCGCATGTGCAGGGCAGGGAAAGTGTTGCTCAGACGTTCGACTCTGCTCACTGAACAGACCCAAGCTTAGCGCCCCGTCCCACAAATTGCGCACGAAATTCAGGGGCCATCTCATCGAAGAAGGAAGCATGAACAAAGATTGCGGCTGACAGGCCACCCTAGATCACTCACTTTCCTCAAGCTTTGAGAACTCTCTAAAAGGGTAAGGCAAGGTATTCAAATGCCATTCTAATCAATCTACATTTTTGAATATAGTTTCTCCTTTTTCAGTAGTGATTCTAATTTGATGGTAAGCGAGTACACAACCGAACCATCATCTCCTGGTCATTAGACTTGTGTACAGGAGCCCCAAGAGAGAAACCGATCAGATCGTCCTTGTCCATTTTTTTGGCATCATCAAGTATAATTACGCGTAAACTAATCTGAACATCTCAAATTACTAAAAAAAAATGATACCCATTGTATACCAAATGAGAATTTTCCCTTGCCACATATGGACATATTGGTGGACATAGACGGAGACCAAATTTTGTAAAATGGGATAAAAAATTGGGAGCATATAGAATGTAAATTTTATAATTTAAATTTTTAGGTGATAATATATGAGGAAAACTTGCACTAAATTTTTTTAGGTGATAATAAATGGAACTGTGGGCAACGTATAATCTTCTTCTTCTTTGCTGACGCTGTGTAGCTGCAAAGCCTGCAATATCCATAAATTCATGTGCACATTGTTCCGTATGCATGTCATTAAATACTCATTCCCACTCTCTCTCTCTCTCTCTCTCTCTTCCTGCATGAACTTTTTCTTTCTGCTTTGCCATCCCCTGCAAATCCCGGTAAGATTAATAAATTCAAAGTGCAAACCCTTTTAGTAGTTACCATCAGAGGTCACTTTTCAACTTACCATTCCATAGGCCATAAATATGGCTTTGGCATAGCAATTGCAGACCAAATTAACCAACAAACTTTCTCTTTTAGGAATTTCGTTTTAAAAAAAAAGAACGTCTAAATCCAGAGGCCAAGAATTTACTAAAAACTCAAACTACCACACTTCATTTCTTTTACTTTACGTAAATATTGTCCTTCAACTTATGGAAAAGTTGGTGGCATTATTACGGGAACGGGATGTGTGTCAATGTGTGTGTGTGTTTTTTATAATATATAGTCAAAGTATTCGATCGGCTTTAGAATTACTCCAAATTTAATATCGATTGGTCTTTGCAGGATCAATTACATCGTCTACTTGCGAGAGTCTCATTTAAAGTTAAAGTTTTTGTTCTGTATATATGAATTGACCTTATAAGAATTGATAACACCTGAAAAATTTCAAATTTGAGACATATGAGGGAGCATATAACTTCTAAGTCTCAAGTTTTGACCACCAGACAAATCCCTTGAGATTAACATGGTGTGCTTTGCTGAGAGGCACAACACACAAGTTGTACTATGCTTTGAAACAATGCCGTTTGACGTTGCTCTTCTTAGGTTTTACACAATGAAACAACACAACATCACTTCTTCTTATTAAAAAAATTATTTTAAAGTTTTGTGTTCCCAGTTAATCTCGAAATATTTAATTTTAAATTAACGTTTAATTTTTAGATTTTTATGAGAATAAAATTAAAATAACACAATTGAAATGAGTTTAAATGAGCGATGTTGGTCATTTTTTCAATAGAACGGTGACAAAAGAAAAACAAAATGATATGCACACTTAGCCACCACCCTATTAAAAAAAGTTACCGAGACACTCATTGAATTACTTCCGATCGAAATATAAGTTACAAAACTATTTTGAAATTAATTGCGAAGTCGGAACTTTAAAATAATTTTTTTTTTTAATAAGAAGAAGTGATGTTGTCTAGTTTGAATGTGTAAGGCATAAGGAGAAAAATACCAAATGATATTATTTTTCAAAGCACAACTTGTGTATTGTGCGTCTCAGCACAGCACGTACCTCGTCCCCCTTACTACATTCCTTGCATAATACTTCCTCCCTCTCCTATTCCTGTTGTTTTAAAAGTCGTATTATTTACAGATTAAAAATAAGTTTTTTTTTAATAATTTTCTTCACAGCAATTAAAAAAACTAATTAAAATATTTAAATTGCGCAACAAAAACAAGAAACTTTATTTAGAAAAAAGGATAATTTTTAGAACGAACAAATTAATGTGGGATTGACAGGGCAAGGTCATCTGACTCATCTCTACTGAGTTCCTTAAAAGTATTCCTAGTGTCAGCTATTAATTGAGAAAAACAGATAACAAACTTTTTTATTCATCTTTTAATTTCTAATGGCTTCTCTTGATTATGTACTTGGTAGCAACCAAAGTGAGCAAAGGCTAGTGACTTTTTCAACTGTAGCCTCATCTTTAACCACAAAGAGAGAGAGAGAGAGAGAGAGAGAGAGAGAGAGAACAAAGGAGAGAGAAAAAAAAGGGTTCAAAAGCTATGGAAGAAAAAAATTTGATAAAGAGCTGTATTTAAACATTTCTCGGTACCTCTACATATAATATAATACGTTCTATTGAAAGAGATTTAAAAAAAGATCAACTCTATCCAAACTTAGTTGGCCTATCACCTGTAGTCACAAGTCATCCTCGTATTTTGCTATATACGTGGCTTTGAGCTTTGTTCAACCTACTTTCAATATCATTTTGATTGACATTTGGAGAGTGAAAAGTGAATTTCCTTCTATTCACATCACTTTTCTCTAAATTGTTAAAAGGTTATGCACCCCGACGTTATGATATGATGGCGTCTCTTTTTTTCTTGACTAGTTTTGATTTGTATACATTTGAAACAATACAATATGCAATCCAACGATCAAGATTTGAGAATTACGAGGACAGAATCACGAAAATAAACATCTTCTCATAAAATCCGGTGTCAACCCTAGCTAATCGGAGGCCGGACTAGTCCAAAACCAATAAGAAAGCCCAATGTTTGGACATGTTTATAGTTTATCTAGTCTTCCAGCCTCCAAAAACATCTCCAGTAAGATCTGAGCAACTGCATTCTCCTATTATGCAGAAGCTTTTCAACATCCAATGTTCAATAAACTCCACCCAATTACTGCCAAACACAGCATTGAAATCTGGATGCTAGCAATAAGCCAAAGAGAAAGTAAAATGCATCTAATTGAATGAGTCACCATGCAATATTTCCCTACTTTAATAGATGTAGAGCATTACACAATAAGTAGAAAATGAAAACAGAAAAAGACACATCAATGCTGTAGTTTCCACCATAGTTGCCAATACATGGAACTGTAACGAGCCACATTTCACCTGCACAAGTGAGAGATTGATAAGCTTGAAGAATGTAAACAATACCAGAGTACGTACAAAACCATTGGGGACTTCCCAATTGTATGACAGCTTTGTTCAATCAGAGTATCTTTTGATCCTGAACTCCGGAACACCATTTTATTGGAAATTTGGCTTCATCTAGCTCATGTACATCAATAAGCCCTACAAATAGGATATCTAGACTTAACCTTGCAGTAAAGCAAGCTGTAATTGCAGTCTGCACCAGATAAATTAACTAAAAATGTATGGGGACATAAACTGAAACCATGTTTGCTACCCCTAGTCAATATGGCCTGATAACATCCACAATCCTGCAGGTCTCTGCCCTGTATAGAACCAGTGCATTCATTTTTTTGTCCTCAAACTTACAACAGGTAGACCTCATAAAACAGTCACTAACGAGAACTAACAGTCATGCTGTGGTGATAGTCTTGACTATCTTAAACAATTAGTAACTAGTTTCAGTTCAAACGAATTATCCACAATCCTGCAGGTCTCTGCCCTCTATAGAACCAGTGCATTCATTTTTTTGTCCTCAAACTTACAACAGGTACACCTCATAAAACAGTCACTAACGAGAACTAACAGTCATGCTGTGGTGATAGTCTCGACTATCTTAAACAATTAGTAACTAGTTTCAGTTCAAATGAATTATCTTATAAGCAAACAAACTAGGACATCTTTTATGACACACTACAAATGTACTCGAGCAATTGCATCTTATGTGTCGAACCAAATTACTCTCTCTACCAAGTACCAACCAATGGATGAAAACATCTTTTCCTATGACTAAAACCTTGTACACACGTTCATGAAACATTTCATTATATAAAGAGGAAGAAGAAAAGGGGAATTGCAACCTTAGCCATCAAACTTGACTTGAACAAGACATGACAGAGTATGCTGAGATTTCCTAGAGAGGGCTCTATGGAATCTGGGCTTTCATGTGTTTGGTTAATGCATCATGCAGTGCAGGACTTCAGTCATGTATCGGGGTGATGATTAATGGAGAAAGTGTGGCAGATGTGCTGCCACTAAGACATAGCTTTGATTAGAAAGGGGTTGATACGGCTGGCTTGTGCTATGGAGAGAAGCATAGGTACAGAAAAAAAGCGATTTTGAATTGATTCGAACACTTCGTTTTAGCTGTTAAAAATTGAGGAGAATCTCAAAGATCGGAAGTTCAGGCCTTTAGTGATGATTAGGAATGGGCTCAAGTCTTCAAGTCCTTTGGGTGGTGGAAGCAGGAAAGCAAACTCAAGTGCCCACTGGCTTGCGTGGAATGCTCTTAATACCGCTAATCCTTCTCTAGCGTCAGTTCCATCTGAGTTCAGGGGAGCTTTTAATACAACACGCTTTGTTGTTGTTCTTCCTTTTAGCTTATCTTGTAAACCCATTTCAAATAAAATGGAAAAAAGCCCCCGGCTCCAAACTTACCTTATCCCACCCATCCATATAAACACATCTACACCATAAAACAAATTTAAACACCAAGGCACAGCAGAAAACAAAAGATCCAAAAAAATAAGATGAATAATGTAATCCAACATATGGCCCCTCTACAAATCACAAAGTGAAAACCATTACAGGAATGGAATCTCTTAACACAGTTGTGTACAGATACTAAAACTGCCACCAATGCATTTCCATGATTGAATACTTGTGTACAAATTACACAAGAGCCAAGGACGTGAATTGAATACTTGTTTGCCATCTCAAGCCAATTTGTCTTATTAAGAACTGACCTTGAGGGTTTGTGCCCTTGTATAAAACCCACCCTCTTTCTAGCCCCTAAGTACCAAAAAATGAATATTTTACGTGCATAACAATGCAACAAGACTACGACACGTAACACTAATGATATGAGAAATAATAGGGCTTCCATAAAAAATTATTTTGAGATGCAGATCAATTATCTTCCTCGCATTACAAACTAGTGGCACACTAAGATGGACAGCAATTGCACCTGTGTTACTGAGCCAAATTGGTAACTCTACCAATTACCAATACTGCGGTGCAGGGCAATAATGATCAAAACAATATATGAAAGGCAACAGAGTTTTGGTTTCAGAGGCATAAAACCACTGCTGGCAAAACAATATGAAGGCTCTTCATCATCCTTCCAAGATTTCGGGAAGGATGCTTAAGGGCATCTACTTTCCAACCATACCACTCCTTCTTCCATCCATTTATGGAAGAGAAAGATTTGTTATCGGAAAATCTAAGGTGGAATCTTCACCATGGGGCTTATATTGACGTGGGAGGTCAGATGGGTTCCATCTCTACCGGGGTTTAAAGTTTGTTCCCAAAGACTATGTGCTTTGCACTGTCTATTCTGTTCCAAGACCCCATTGATCAAAACTCAAATCAGTAGAAGTCTGACGTGAGGGCTAAAATGTCTCAATTGATGAAGTTGAAGCCATTCAAGCTATACCCATCAGTCTCTCAGACATGTGATGGAAGTCTGGAGCCATAGTTTGGATGTTTATCCAAAAAAAGTCAATTTCCCAAGTGACTTATGGCCTTGACTTTGACAGCCAAGAGGAAGCCCACTCCAGGTTGTTCTATGTTCCATCAAAAATTGCAAGTCATCAAAAAATGGGGCCCTTTAAGATAATGTATTCTACACAAAATGTGCCACCTCTTCAGTTTGCCCGATTTGCAATCATGAGTCCATTGAGTAACTCCTCTTCATCGAGCTCGATGCATGGAGAGTAATTTGTTAGTGGATTATCTCACAAGTGCCAAAACAGATAGCCATTTAACTTTTGTGCAGCTAAGAGCTTTGAAACTGTTCTCCTCACCAAAGCGGGTCTGGATTTGGAGAACAATACCATTGCACAGATAGCTCAGCTTTCCTGGTTCATATAGATGATAGATCACATTTATCTTCAATGGTTCTTAGCTAGACCATCCAAAGTTCAAGATCTACTTCAATCTGCTCTGGAAAGTAGAAAGGTACAAATAAACAGACAAGAGGAGGAAGATCCTAGTAGATGGTCCCGTCCCCCTCCAACAGTAACCAGTCTAATTCAGTGTGAAAGTCTGGGCTCTTAATCAATTTTGAACAATGCAAAATATTCCCATCTCTAGCAGCAGGGGTTGAAATGAGTGAGGCGCTTGTGCTAGGGACAGAAAGCGTGGGTATTGATAGGGGCTTGTGCTAGGGACAGAAAGCGTGGGTAATGATAAGGCAATCTTTGAATTAATCCAAACATTTTGATTCAGTTGATATTGGTACAACTTACAAGAAGAAGCTTACAGATGGGAATTTGCAAACTCACAGATGGGAATTGCAGGCCTTTAGTGATGAAATTAGGAAATGGGCTTGGGGCTTCCATCGTCCTTTCAATGGTGGAGCAGGAGATAGAAAAAGATCCAAAAATCATATAGTACTTCATTACCTTTGAATCCATAACATAACATATAGGCACAAATCACAGAAGCTTCGGAGGGAATAAGGGTGCAAAAAAATTACACAAGAGCCTAGTATTGGATGTCATCATTGAGCGTAGTGTGATTAACGGGTTAGCAGAATACAAATCACAAACCTAAACCGCCACTTCCAAAGGATCATCCTCCTCTTCCCCACCCACCCCACCAAATATATGTTTCAGTTCAGCTTAACTGACTTTTCAGCTAATATCCAACCTCATCTCCAAATGAATCATATTTCAATGATGAATAAATAAGCATTCAAACGCATGACTATCAATTTAACCAATCATATCAATTGAAATCGTCAAGCTTCACCTCCTCACAAGAACCCACACAGTGCTCTACTGCATAACAGGTCCACTGAATCTGAAATATAATATGCCAGACTTACGGTTCTTTGGTAAACCTACTGTCTAGTATGTAAATTCACAAATCAATCAGATGTTAAAATTTTTGAGGCGCTCAACCTCAAACCCATTGGCTATAGACAGAATAGCCTCTCAATTACATACACCAAGCTTGGGTCGGGCGGGTTCGAGACATTGGCAACACTTCCAATCACTTACCGACACAGTATTTCTTTATCTGCAGCCTCAATTGCAAAAACCACAACAGCCATACCAAATCAATCAATTATAAATTCCTAAACCGTAAATTTCTTGACATTGACTATCAATGAGTTAGAAAAAATAACTCTTCTAACAGATTTCAATTCATTCCTGAAAAAGTCTCGGGTTTCAATAACCTGTGTCAAAAACCCAGTGCAGCAATAAACGAACAAAAAATAAGAGAAAACTAAGATCAATAAAAGCTACAAATACCATCTGACGTTGGGTTGTTATCGTAATCCTATCAGCGCTTAATCTACAAAAACTACAAATGGGCTCTTCGCTCAAACCTTGAATGCCTGAAATGTAAAGCAATAACCCATTCACATGTATGAGTTCCCGCACTCCCAAAATTCCAATACCCTAAAATCTTTGCCAAATAAATCAAGTTTACATCATAACCCCAACTCACTCTTATTTATTAGTATAACTGAATTCTGAAAAAAGATCCCAAGCTCAATAAAATTGGGGTACAAACACAGTTCAGCGATTGATCAACCAAAAAAACAGCAGTAAAAATTACAAATCACTAAAAGCTAAATTCACCTCGATCAAAGCTTAATTTCCATGATGCTCTTCACCTTGGGCGCGTAGAGTGAGTATATGGTGGCCTGTCGCCTGGAAACCTCCAGCTGAGACTTACCATCGGAGAAGGCGGCGGAGACGGCCGAGGGCGGTGAGAGGTCCTTGTTCTGTCGAAAAGCGTCGATTGTTCGACGTTTGGTGTACTCCCTGATGTTGTAGTCGGCGAATCCACGGGCTGTTCGTAGGAAGGAGCGGAGGAGTGAGAGAACTTCTGAGCGCCCGGGTGGCGGTAAGGCTGATGCCATGGGGGTAGAGAGAGAGAGAAGAGAGATAGAGAGATGATGCTATAGGTGTATTTATTTCTTTGTGAACTCCTGTAGGTGTGTTTAGTAAAATGACTTTTTACAAATATATCAGAATTGTTTATTTAAGTATAAGAAAAAAAAATTACAATAATTAAATGCAATATATGTGAATGGAAAATAATTTTTTATGAATCGTTAGTATAAATTTTCTGGATCGATCACTTTTTTAAGAAAAAAAATTAAAAAAAGAAAATACAATAATTAAATGCAATATATGTAAATGGAAAATAATTTTTTAAGAACCGTTAGGATTAATTTTTTGGATCGATCATTTTTTTATTATTATTTTTTCTTTTCTTCTTTGTTTCTCTTTTTTCTAATGCAATACATGTATTTATAGAAGTGCATTAACTTATTACGTATCTATTGGTTAAAAACTAACCGTCTACACCAAATTTTACATCCCTCGTTTATCATGTGGTCGGTCACTTGTACATAACATTGCTCTTTAGATGACCATATATTTAGAATATACCTTATTAAAACACTGTAAAAAAAAACTTGTGAAAATGTATCATTCATATTATTCCCTGTTAAAAATTTGATATGGAAAATCCAATGAGATAAAATCTCGTATGAAAAATAAAAATACAATCTACGTATCACTATGTGTATTGATGATGCTATTTATCCTTTAGGACTTCTGCAATCAAGCTAGTAAGGTAATCTATTTTTTTTCTCTTTCTTTACAAAATTTCAAAACAGGGTAGTAACATAGTGAGGGCACCCTGCTTGTAACACTCCAAATTCTAATGGTATGAACTATGCAAAAATAAACTATAATACCGTTCCCAGTAAATTAAACACCGATAACAATTTTATTCATTATACTAAGTCTCCAAATAAAATAAATATCCTATCAAACCGTGTTCACAATTATCCAACAAAATAAAATGTCTAAATAAAAGTCGTAAATAAGTCAAATCACTAGAGCATTGACCACCAAGGCTCTAACCACTTGGGTCTCTAGTATCTCCTAAAAATGATTTTAAAAAATACATAAGCCAAACCCTGTATAGGGCAACAAGTTAAATAATGTGTTTATAAAATTTAAAACTTGTGTCATATTAAAATATATAGATTTTTAATTTGTACAGGGAGTATACATTTCACAAATCTTTTCATTATACAAATAAAGAATCCACATGTATCTCATGAGACTTTGCCACAACTGACTACCAATGCAACCTATGCGATAACTTACATTCTATTCTTGTCTCCAATCACTTACGAGCTCTCACAGCAGGAAATACCCACACAAGGAGAACATTTGTTAAATTTATGGGCTCTCGCCACATGCCTACCCACAAGGGGTGCGTTCGTTAGGTTTATGAGCCCTCAATACAAGTTTACCACACACGGGTAACTTCATTAGTTTTATGGGCTTGTACCACTAGAATTACAAAAAAACTGTTATTAGGGCAATCATGGCTCGACCATGACCATGTATATAGACTACAATCATCAATGCATGACCATGCATGTATTCTTTTAGAACATTTTATAATATTTATCCCAAAATAATCTCACCAGTAGCAAAGTTTGAAAAAACATGTCTTTCTTTTGGTAGAAGACTCACCGGTTCATTTGGAAAATAAGTTTGAAACTCGGGTCTACCGGTTAAAAACATGCCTCTACTGGATGAAAACGTTACTTGAAAATATTTTCAAAACAGGTTTTATTGGTTGAAAGACCACTTCAATCGGTTGAAAAAGTTACTGTAGTATTTTGTAAAAATATTTTACCTATTCAAAACCCCTTCTACTGCTTGAAAACGATGTAGGAAAAAATTGTGCAGACAAGTTGATCGGATTTCTTTCCAGAAAATAATTTCATTGAATCAACAATCGAATTACAGAACAGAATTACAATATAATCAGAAAACCAAAATATGTTACCAAATCGAGTCCTGTGAAATCACAGTCCTCTTAAAACAGATTCGCCGCCTCCCGTGGGTGTTGGAGGATCACTCCGGCGCCTGTCTCCCAGGGTAAAACGGCTCACTCGGCCGATGGAACACCACCCAATCGACCGCCTGTCGAACAAACTGTGTCTGCCTCTCTCTCCGTAAAAATCATATAGAAATTATTTTTTTCTTTCTAAAAACTAAATACATATTCACTATTTATAGACCTCTATAAACTAATGAAACCGCAAAATCATAAATGGAGGAATTAATATGATTATTGATGAACATCAATGACGCAATTGATGGACATCAATACCGGTATGAATGAGTTGTAACAATTGAGACTTTTCGGTTGCCCCGTCAGACCCTCCGATGTCCCAATTTCATTCACAACCCTTTCAAATTTTCAACAAACGATTTTGAAATATTTTGAAAAATCTACTTCTATTGGTTAAAACACACTTTCTATCGGTAAAATGTGTTTTTATGTGAAAATTACAAAAGGCAATAGGACTCGAACCAAATCCTAGTTTTCACATAACGAACATCACATATATTAACTTGATACCAGGACGAATTAGATAACTTTAAATCAAGATTTAACAAGTAATTCAACCTCATTGACGAATCCCGAAATCCTAGAAAACTTAATGATTCGTCCAATCGGCGGCGAACACACCCACTTCCCAGTTTGATTCAAAACTCTCGATGCCAGGATTGATGTTCCTTCTTTGTGTTCTTCGAGAATTCAAAAGTTGAATGCTCATTATTAATCCAACACTTGAGGAGAGAATGGGAGGCACTCGAATGTTAAGACATCCAATTAGAATTTTTACCAAAATAACACATTAGGGTTATATACTCATAAATAATTAAATTACACTTTAAAGTCTCTAGTTTGGCAATATCCAGATGAAGTCCTTAACTTTCTACAAATTATAATAAGGCTCTCGATTTCTTAGTTGTTCAGAATAATCAAATAATAAAATTAAAAAATATATTACAAGGATACGACAGTCCCTATAACCTCCCAATATTAAAGAATTTCGTCTCCAAAATTCACCAACTCAAGAAAAAAATAACTCTGTATATATGGAATGAAATTCCAATTCCCGTTCTCAAGTGACTTCCTCGACCTCATGGTGACACCAGAAAATCTTAGCTAATAGAATCGACTTCCCACGCAAGACTTGTTTCTAAGTATCTAGAATCTTCACTGGTGACTTCTCGTACAATATGTCCTCTTCAACCTCTAACTTTGTCTAGTCAAGCAAATGCAAAGTGTGAGCTTCATATTTGCGCAATATAAACACATGAAATACGTGATGAAACTTTAGCACTTTTGCCAGTAAAGCAAAGCCAATATGTCACTTCTCCAATCTTCTCAAGGATTCCAAATGGTTCGACAAACTGTGACGATAGCTTTCCACCGTGATCAAACCTCATCAAGTGTTTTCTAGTTGTGACCTTTAGAAGCACATGATCACCCACCTCAAAAGCCAATGGCCGTATATTGTGATCAACATAACTCTTTTGGCGACTTTAGGTGATAAGCTGTCGTTGTCGTATCTTGACAATCTTCTCGGTAGTTTCCCACACCAAGTCTGGCCCCAATACAGTATTTCCCCAACCTTGGCCCAATATACTGGAAACTGACAAGGTTTGCCATAAAGAGCTTCGTATGAAGCCATCTCAATGTGAGTGACCTAGAATTCAAACTATTAAGTGTAATATTGAGATTATTAATGATTAATTTTGGAGTTAATTTGAGTTAATGGAGAATCGAGTATTTACCTCAAAGTAATACCAAGTGTGTGATGCGATTGTGTGTTTGAACATTAATTTAAACAATTGGGTGTTATGTGTTTTTTCCTAAGGCGTGCGAGTCACACTATAGTATTTTACTCTAACCTCTATCATCTGTTAAAGGTGACTGTCTTGCCTGGACAAGATTCACCGTGAGAGTTTTTTTTTTACGTGGACACCAAGCAACTCCTAGACACCTCCTCCTTGTCCCTTCAGAGTATGAAATAAATTGGCCCCAAGCTTCTCCCATTTTTCATTCTACGTTTTAGAATTTCATAGTTTACTTGAGAGAGAGAGAGAGAGAGAGAGAGAGAGAGAGAGAGGGAGGTGGATAACACTTGAAGGAGAAGAAGAAAAACCCAGAACTTCAAGTCGATCCAAGTACAGGTAATTGAAGTCCTTGACTCTTTGGTTGATGTTTCATGCATAGTTAGCTAGCTTGAAATTAGTTTAGCTAAGCCCTAAATTAGAGTATATGGCGTTATATCATGTTGGTGGAGTTTAAAAGTAGCTAGCCATGGAGGTTTCTCATTAATACTCGAGCTCTGTTTGCAGTCTGGATGGAACTCCGGTTTATCGACCCCAAGGCAGGTCACCCAAATAGATTACTTCTAGTTAAGATAGATTCATATCCAAACTTTGTAATGGCTCTAGGCTGCTACAGACTTCAGAATGACCTTAAATTTGATATGGACATAGTTTAACATGTTATATTTCATCTCCAATTAGAATAAACTCGATTGGATATCTAGAACTACTTAAATTGAACTTTTCATAAGCTATGTTTGTTTTGGACCAGTTTTGTTTCAATAAGTTTTTATCCCACTTAGAGACCATTCTAAGCTTTGTGTTCTTCATATAATGTTTCCAATATCTCACACTAAAATCTTGTTGAATTTAGCAAACTTTAGACTTGATTTGATAAAATTCTCAAATTGATTTTCGTTGAGGTAAATTTCATCAAATTTCTCAAGTTTTCACACTTTGATGTAAACCTTGACCATATATATAAACCACAACCATCAATACACGATCATACAAATGCAACAATATTGTTCTAGAACCTTTTTCGTAATATGCATTCCAAAATAGTCTCACCAGTAGCAAAATTTGAGAAAAACATGTCTTTCTACCAGTAGAAGACCATGTTCTACTAGTTCAAAACATTTCTAAAAAATAAGTTTGAAACTCGGGTCTATCGGTTGAAAACAAACCTCTACTGGTTGAAAATATTACTTGAAAATATTTTCAAAATAAGTTTTACCGGTTGAAAAAGACCCATTCAACCAGTTGAAAAAGCTACTATAATATTTTGTAAAAATAGTCTCTACCAGTTCAAAATCCCTTTTACCAATTGAAAATGATTCTAGAATATTTTGATAAAACCACTTCTATCGGTTGAAACAACCCTTCTATTTGTCAAATGTATTTTTACTTGAAAAGTACAGATACAATAGGACTCGAATCAAATTCTAATTTTCACGTATCAAACGTCACATATATATCATCAATGTCAATCAAGATTCAAAACTCGATACTACGGAGAATTAAATAACTTTAGACCAAGTAATCCTAAATACCTCAAAACCTAGCAAACTCAGAGACTCGTTGGATTGTTCGCGACTCAACCATTGATTTGAAGCTCTCGATGCTCGAATAGATGTTCATTCTTTGCGTTCTCCGAGAATTTGAAAGATGGACGCTCTTTATTGATGCAATACTCGAGAAGAGAATGGAGATGCTCGAATGTCAAGATGTTCAGTTAGGGGTTTTGCCAGAATAACACATTATGGCTGAAGATTTTGTTATATACTCATAAATAATTAAATTATACTTTAAAATCATTTAGCTATATTTGATAATGATTAAATTATTTTTTTAATTTTATAATTAGGTTATATATTAGTTTAATCAATCCAATCGAATACTAAGGATCACGAGTGCACGTGCGGGAGTGTGGAGCGAGGAGCGCATGATTCCGGCCTTGTACATCCCCTTACTCAATGGTTTTCGACGTTCATTTAGGGATGGCAATCTCGTCCGATCCAACCCGCTCCTACCCGTTCCCCGCCCCAAATGGATAGGGGATTCAGGGATTTTTTTGGGGATCGGGTAGGATTCGGGGATAAATTTTTTTAAAAAATGGGGACCGGGTAGGATTCGGAGTTAGGTGTCTCCACCCCGATCCCCGCCCCGATCCCCGCCTCCACCCCCGCCCCTCCCCGCTCCGCCCCGCCCCTCCCCGCCCTGTGATTTTTTATTCTTTTTACATAATAGGTTTGTAAGGAGAAAGAGAAAATAACCATGGTTTGCAATTGGTGGAGAAATACAACAATCTTTAATGGACTCAATGACAATATTCTTGAGTACATTTGGTTATTTTTGTTAGGATTGAAACTTGTGGAACGATATTATGTTTATTTTAATTAGTTATTGTTGTTGTTTTTGAAATATTTTAGATTGTAAAAAATGAATTACTTTTACTTAAAAGTTTGCATGTTTTTATTTACTCTCTTTTGTTATTTTTTTTGGATGAAAAGGAGAATTATTTCAAATTTTAAGTAATTACTAATGTAATTTTTTAATTTTTGGATATCCAATCTCCATTTGGAGATCCCCGTTCCCCGTTCGGGGCGGGGGTGGAGGACAAAAGTAGTCCCCGTTCGGGGATCGGGGCGGGGATGGAGATTAGATATAGGTTCGGGGATCGGGGATGGAGACAGTAATATCCACCCCCGATCCAACCCGTTGCCATCCCTACGTTCATTCTTATCTCTTGGCAAACTAGTATCCATGAACTTCCAAGGTTCATCGCCTTCCCCTAACCAGATTCGTCTTCCACCCCTTGGTTACCCCTAGTTAATGCGTTTACACTATGAGAACCACTATACCCCTTAACCAGATTTGTATTTCACCCTTTGATTTCCCCTAGTTAATGTGTATAAATAGCCAGTTCTACTATCGAAGGGGGGGAAGGGAGAAGGGAGAAGAAATTCGAATCGCTGCCGAAAAAATTTGCCTTAGCTGCAATGGTTACTTTATACTTTTTGAGTCAGATCTGTTTTTTATTGCAAGGATTAAAGGGCTCTCTATTTGCTTCAACTTCTTGTTTTCTCAACTTTTGGCAGATTTCTCAAAAGATTCCTCATTAGTCTCTAGCTACCTCTTCGTTTCCTTGATCCTTGCTTGTTATGTTCTTCTCAATGAATTCACAATATATATATAGGCTCATGTCATACACATTGCTCTAACATACTGTACTCTTCCTTCTTTCCATTCAATCAATACACTTGTTCTATCCTCCAATCTAATTACACTCAGAACATGTTACACAAGACAATTTTTACAAGAAAATTCTCTTCCAGTGATATGTTAATTGGGATTGGAAATCCAACTGTACACGTTTTGTTCTTGGAACTCTGTGAAAACAAATCTCACAAGGTCAAGTTTCAACAGAACCACTGGTAAACAAAATGGGTATTCAAAAATAAAAAGTTGCACCTTCCACCACATTAGCAGACAATGTTTTTGTCTTGCTGCACCACCAACACAGATGCTCTACCCTTGAGATCTGATGACGAAAGAATGTCTCCTATCACTCCCATCTCCGGATACTCACTCCATTCTTTCAACCCCGACGTCTGTTGGAACTCCACACCCCAATGTCTCCCCACAATTATAAGGTCGAATTCGTCCACCATTTGCCTCACTATCAATGCGGTTTCCGCCCCGTCTTTCACCACCTCCTCCACATAAACAACTTGCTCCCCACCAACTGTAGTAAACTCGTTCAACACCTCATAGTCGAGCTTTTTCTCTTTCTCATCAGAACTTTCACATACCATGGGAATGAAATTAACCATGGTCAGTCCAATGCCCGAGTTCTTGGCCATCCGTTTGGCAAAAAACAATGCCTCACGGTCATCACTCCCCCCCAGAAAGATCATGGCTACACTTTGTTGCTGTTGCTGTGAGAGATCCCCGTGACGGCAACCACGATCAACTAGGATCCCCACAGAACAAGGAGCCATGTCAAGGATTTTACAATTGAGGGACCTCAGCCCAAAATCTTCCGACTCAATGGTTCCATCAACCGCCCATTTTCGGTGAAATGGAATTACTATTAGGGAAGCAGTTTTGTTCATAGCAAGAGTGAATATATCTTCGTGCATTAGTTTTTGCGGAGAAATCGCGGTGAAGGCTTGCGTACAAATGCTGCCTTGGTACTGCCTCTCGTGGCGACCAAAAGCGTAGACCACATCACCAGAGTAGTAGCCGTTGGAATTTTGATGATTTTGGTGGGTGATGAATACGGGAGCGGCTCGACCGTGGAGCTCGATTAGGTGAAGGGCATAAATCATCAAGGGGCTATCTCTGGTCGGAGAGGAGATGTCGAGGAGGTTGAGGAAAGCCAGGATGTTATCTGGCCTGTGGATACACATGACTATACGTATCGCATTGCCGTGTTTGGAATGCATGATGCTTCTTTTTTGGTAGCCTGCATATTTACGCGATGGATCGTAGAGTTGTTTTACCAAGAGCGGAATGACCACTGATGCCACTGCTGTGCTACTCACCAGCAATGCAAACGTCTCCTCCCGGAAAGCCTGCAGCAGCAGAGAGTTGAGAAAAATTGGTTTAAAGGCTGTTGTTTTTTGTTACCAATTCCTATATCAGTGGCCAATTCCTACATATCAGTGTGATCTCAAACAAATGGAAATTCATTGAAAGGTAAGTTTTGTTACCTGATCATCTCTGAAGAAGCTGTAGAAGGACATTTGAACGACACCTTTCGAGCTCATGATGAGGCCCAGGGCTAGAGCATCCTTAAAGGGCACCCGGCAAATACATGCGGGTAAGATACATGCAGCAATCTTTGCCAAGAAAGCCACCATGATTACGATGACAGTAGAAATCGTGAAAGGGCTAGACAGATTGATGGCTTGCAGATTCACCCTCACCGAGATCAAGGACATGAAAATAGGTACAAACAGACCGGAAACAAAGGAGTCGAGCTTATCAGCCAATGCCGAGCCCAGTGGTGGTCCATCCGGTATAGCAAATCCGATGATAAAAGGACCCAATATAGGAAATTCTCCAATCCAGTGACTAAATGCACCAGCGAGTAAGATAAGCAGAATGATAGAGTAAATGTACAAGTCCTTGACGGGCCTTCCTACTGGTGTCTGTTTGACTATCCATAGCATTGCAGGCCGAATGATGGTAATGACAACGAGAATGAAACAAATAGTCAATCCAATGCGCTGAAGTGCACCTGATAAAGAACGGGTTCCCACATAATCCCTAACTGTGTTCATCATAAATTCGAGAGTTATGCCTAGTACTTCGCTGGAGAGAGATGAGGATACTGCTAAACGACCGAGCTCTGAATTGAGGATTTTGAGATCTTTGAGGAGCATAGTCACGACAACAAATGGGCTCACAGATTGTAAGCCAGAAACAAGGAATAGACTCGTAGTTGAACCATCGTCCTCGTCTCGTATAAATTCTTGTAAGAGCAAATGGGAGGTCATTGAACCAACCATGAAGGGTACCACGAGGGCTAGAATGCCTACTGCAAAGGCCTTCCTTCCTGTTGTTTTCATCACGCTCAAGTCTGTTTTCACTCCGACCAGAAACATAAAAAGCATGTAACTGAACAGTGTCAAGGTACTAATCACTCCTTGGGTATCAATTGGAAACAACTTCATTGTTAAATCCCGGAATTTCTTGGGTAGTGTAGGTCCGAGGATTATGCCAGCCTTGATCAAAGTAAAGGTACAAACAACATGTAAGTAAAAATTGATCATCAGTCAGCCAATATAATGCGATAATGCTCATGCTTTGAGCAAAATAATTATGTAGGAATACTCTAAAGGACATTTACATGGGCTCTTTTAAATGTGTGAAATATACATTTTGGAAACTTGCCATGTGCTCATGTATGAGATATGGGTCCGAGTTGTCCAACATACCTAGTGGGACATACACACACAGCTACATTCAATTAGTACACTTACCAAAGCTCTACGCATAAAAATCTCAGTCAATACCTAAAAGCTCTACATTAGTTTGTAAACCACACTGTATTTTACCTTAAACAGAAGAAAGTTAAGAAATGTTATATTTAGCTGTGTCATTGTCCTTAAACATGGGAATTAAATGAATCTGATTGTACCTAAGCCCATGTACCATAGCTGATCAGGGTTGCAGCGAAGTGTTAGCGATCCAAATACTGTAATCTTTGTTAATCTAGTCTACCTTAAATTTGGTTTGAAATAGAGTACATGCATCAACAGAAGTAAATGCAGACAACAATTCAAAGTCTGCAAGACTTCACACTCCCAAAAACCGGGTGCAAGAGCAAATGTCATGCAACAAATACAAGAGAAACTCATTACAATCCCCTATGGATTGGGTTTTTTAACATGTCGATAATAGATCTGAGAGTCGAATCTCTTGTTGGTCGAATAAAGAAAATTGGTGTAGATGCAAGGTTAAAAACAGACTCAATGAATGTTTAAGGTCAAGGGACAACAATTACTCTCTTTTGAAATGTAGTTCTCCTATTTGCTATGATAAGTAGTTGTTTGACATCAAGTGGGATTACAAAAAAGAATCTTGAAAGTCAAGAAACCCCCATAATTAGCTTAAGCCAGCTTGCTATCCCTAAAATCATGCTATACCGGAGGCCTTTCAATTCCAAACTCAACAATCATCCATGAGAGCCACTCTAGTCCAACTCCATGGCCAATTCCAGGCATGTCCGTTGCGCTACATTTGGATCTTGGATTTCTCTCAGAAAGAAAGAAAAAGAAAAAGAAATAGCAAGAGAAATTGGAATTACATAACCATATTAATTCTCATGGGTAATCAAACAAGACGTAGATTTCCTTTAACAAATTCTTCTCTTTTTTAAAAATGCACATGAAACAAGATGAAAAGTTGGCTACTTTTTATCCATTTTGTTTTCCAGTATTTCCTTCCTGTTCTTTTCCTTTCCCTCGACAAATCAAACATCCAAACACAGCATTACTGCTTAGATTTTGTTGCCAAACCTACAACGTTAAATTCGAAAGAAAGCATAATGCCGTTAAGATTCAAATCTGAGAATGTAACAGGCTGCTATTGCATGATGATTTTATCTTAAACCCTACCAAAAACATGTTTATTAAAAGAAGGGCTCATTAAAAGCACAAACAGAGAATTGCACGTAAAAAATTTGTAAAAACTCTTTTCCTATTCTTTTCTCATCAGAAATTTAGAGTTCATGAGAATCAGAGACAAAAAGGGTGAAAATTTACCATAATTTCCGAGAAAAGCTTGGGGATGCCAAGGCGCTTCAGAGGGAAATGAAGGAGGTGGGTGAGGAAGAAAATGACAACCATTTGGACCTCCAATGCAGGAACTGAATATGTGAAGGGGTTTTTGTCATCCCAGAATCCCACTGAATGAACTTTTGGGGGGAACCTGACGCAAAGGGCATGGCTTTTGTACACGCTCGTTGAGTTATTTCCTGCATTGTCCATTGAGGCTGAAATTCCACACACAACACACACACACACACACACACACACAGAGGGGTTAAGGAAAATTTGAGACAGAGAGAAAATGGGAATTGAGGGAATTAAACAGGGTTTTAGGATGAGCAGGAACAGAAGAGATAGGAGTTTGGCCAACCCAAATTTGGATTATTGTTTACCGCCTCTTTTAACCAAAGTTCCAGGCTGTCTCTCTTAGACTTTTTATGCCCATTTCAAACTTTCCTATTTTTCAAGTTATTTTGATTATTTGATGTTTTCAGAGCAATCTATTTTTGCAAACTGATGCCAAATTAGTGAAATTAAAAAAAATAGTCAAAATTAAAAATTTAAGCCAAATCTAGCCCAAATTATTAGCTTCCCTATGGTTGACGGTAAATGCCACGTGGTGACACTTGGCAATCACCTTGCCAAGGTCCACCCATAACCACAACCGAAGCCCAAAGACCAAAACCCCTCAAAATTGGTTTAGAGGAATTATCCTCGCCAAAAATAATATGGAACCATATAAACATGGAAAATGAAAACGAAATATGCCCATGAAGTACAACATGACAACATTGCAGTATAATTGTTTTACGTAAAGAGAACCATCACCTTCACTCACTGTTTCATAAATGCCAGTGTCACATTATCATCGATGATCTTTCAGCATCTCAGTTGATCATGCGCATTGCCAATATAATCTTTAACAGAAATTTTTGCATTTGCCAGTATACTGGATTTACAGCTATGGTGCACTTCTATACCAAGCTTAGTAATAAACGTAGAAATGAAACATCTAATGTGGAATAAACAAAAAGTATTGCATATTGCACAGAGAACCACTAAACAAGTATTGGTACTAATTATTCCCGCAATGAGTACTGTTACAGGTAGTACAAGCCACTATTACAACAATACCTAAACTGTACCACACACAAACTCATGATTCTGCAACTTAGAATGTTTATCAGATCATCGGCAGCCAGAAGCATCAAAATTCGGGAGTACTATAAACTTAATAGACAAAGGAGAAACAGACATGGGAGAATGTACATCAACGAGAACCGGCTCCAAATTTGGAATGTCTCCACTATCAGTGAGCTGCAATGGTATTCCGTTTAGTAACATGATTTTGCTTCGTAATTCACCATCCTTGGGTGCTAGATGATACTCTTCTCTGAAATATGTGGTGTCTGATGATTTGCTTCCAACCCATGACACAGCTCTCTTAAGGCCGTGTGTGAAGGACTTTCTTTTGGTGTTGGTCTTCTCTTTCGTGTTGAAATCCATGTTCATACTGTTCAGAACTATGAGGTTGAACTCGGTTTGGTTGCTCAAATTGATCAGAAGCAGAGTTATGCCGTCCTGTGACACAATGAAAAAGGCCAAGGCTAAAAGTGAGCATGAGGATTTTACCGAAAGTGCTCTAAAACTAGAAGAATGCTTTTTTCTAGAGATCAGAAGGGAGTAGTAGTCCTAGTATTGGATGTCTAGATGAGAATGAGTCGAAAGGCATAAGATGATAAGAACTCAATCCTTATGATGCCTTCCTTTCCAGTTTCCACCTATAAAGCGAAATCATGGTACTGATAATCAGGTGTTGAATGGACTCCGGCCATTTGTTGCATTCTTATTACATTGTCGTACTTTGTGTAGAATATCCTATAGGCCTGGTTGCAAAGAGCACTGAATGCATTGTCAATCGAAGTCTGGTTTACAAATCTGAAATAAGGGTGCATGAATTGAGCATGACTATTTGCACATCTGCGTGCGATTTGAAACTTTGGGCAATAACAATGTTCGCAATGTGTATGAGAACATATCAGAAAGTACACATGCCTCAAGGTGCAACATGTGTGAACCGCGAAGGCAAAACATTTTAGATGTGACCTCAGGAGACTTGTTATTTTTACATTTAAATGAGCCATATAAGCTTACTACAAAGCCAACATAACTCAGCACATACAAAGCAACGACACGCCTAAGTGATCGTTATATCCGTGGTGGACATGCCGGTGTCGCCAATACGTCGGGGGAGCACAGGGGTACATATAATAAAAACTAATTAATACAATAAATCTAACTAGAGGACACGCCGAGGATACACATGTCAAGTGAGACGTGCCCCGCACAACATGGTGTCACTTTATAATACAAAAACTTATCTCACGACTTAAATATTATAACAAACTTGCCACTTGTGCCTTGTGGTTTGCCTTTTCGATGGATCACCTCTTATGTAGAAGCAGCGTTACTTTTTTTTCTTTTGCGTGTGCTAAGTTGTTGACGGTTTCTATCAGTTTTGCGTGTTTGCGGATACAATATCTGCATTAATAACAATTAAAAGTATATGAAGTACATGTATGATGTATCTAGTTACTTTTTTTGTGACACTCGTCGTGTCCTTGTCCCCATTTATTGAGTATTATCATGTCACGAGTCTGTCCCTGTCCGCATTTGTATCTGTGTCTGGGTGCATGTCCGCATCTGGTGAAAGGATTACTTGTCTGTATCGTGATTCTTAGCTTGATACCAATCTGGCAAACTGAAAATAACTAACCCGCTTTGAATAACGGATTAGAGCATGTGATTGAATTGCAAGCACTTGAATGCAACTGTGGTGAAAGGATTGCATATCCATTAGACAACCAACCAACAACACATGGTACATTCAATACTTGGGGATGCGGTATATATAATTCCCCCCAATACTAGTCCAGTCAATCAAACAGGCCCAGTGTCCAACGTGCATGCATTAACTGAGGCCCTGAGGCCCAACACATTATACTACATAAACATATTCATGAGATTCATTGCATATTTTAGCTCTTGTTGGTCGACCATAAAAGCATCATCAAAGTGATCAATGAGGAATGGTTATTAAAATCTCCTGATTGTTTAGTTATAGGCACGATGACTGCCAGATTTGGATCTTTCTTATCTACCTTGCTAAAGTATGTCTTCCTTCATGCGATGTTAAAAACAAAAACCATGAATAGATAGGATGTCTTACTCTTCCTTTTGAACAGTGGGCATAGGAGCGTAAATATGGTGAAGAACTGGTATTAACGGCAATAACATCTTTTCCCATTAGCCGATGCCACAATAGTGCACTGTAGAGAACCAAAGTATAATAGAAGCAAGAGACTGATATAAAAGGAATGTGTAATGTACGAGCAAGGGCCTTCCAAACAAATTTACTCCTATTTGTAGCAAGTAAAAGATTTATTAGGGAATGTTACAATACGACTTTGTTATCTTACCTATAATAATCGGGGTTGGGGACAAATGTGGTTGTGTCAAGGAGACCATAGTTTCCACCAATTAATGACTGTCTGCAATATACTTTAGTGTCAAACTTGGCTGCCATTCCAAGCTGATCCAAGTACCTGTATATCATCTTGAATTAGAGTTCAGATAAATATCCAAGAAACTTGATGGAATTTTCTCCTATCCTACTATAAGAAGCACAAGATTGTTAAAAGAGAAACTGATGGAAATAATTAGACTAGTGAAATTACCAAAAGCTGTTCACAAAGGTGTTAGATACATTACGACAGCCATTGTTGTATGCCCCACCAGCTTCTCCAACCCAAGCAGAAGCCCAAGGGCCATGCGCTTTAATGGTTTCTTTAAGATTGCTGAATGTTTCTGATATCTTGTTCAAATGATGAGGATCCAAAATTTTACTCATAAGGCTAGGATCCACACCTGAAACAAAGTGAAAGCACAAGTTATTTGCTCCAGGAATGACATGATTAATTTAGGGGGGTTATCTGGTAATATTAACCAAACATAGCTTGAACTGTTACTATTACATTTTAATAGCCTATAAAATACCACTTTCTGCCCTTTTTGTATTTTTCTGCAGCTACGCTACTGTCCTTTTTAACAACGGTGCAATATCCTGAAGCTTAAAGTGTGAGAGAGAACTTATCACTATCATACTGCTCTAGATCCTTTTTCAACTACATAGATGGTGTACTCTGCCAAAAATTCATCCAGAACTGCGGCTTCTAAATTTGTGAAATACGTCTTTCAGAAACTAGATGCATTTGAGCAAGGTATGTTGTATCTGTTATGTATGTTGAGTTGTACATGCACACATTAAATGCGACTAAGTCATTGAATTTAAATCACCACTGTGCATATGACTCCCATTTTGTGCACGAAACACTATTACTTCATGACACCATATTTTGTCCCCAAAAATATAAACGAGTACATAAGACACGCCAATATCATGTCCTAGTGTCCTTGGCCATTCAAATATATGTATCAAACAATTAGACATAACTTGCACTCGTCGCCCACAATCATGTTCATTTGCAGTTGTTTAAACCACTGGATAAGTAAATCACACTGAAGGTGGTTCCAAGGAAAACTTTACTCTTTCTTTTTCCCTTCATTTGTCGTCAATCATAACTGGCAAGCAATTTTTCCCTTTTTCCCACTCTTTGTTTTGCGCTGCAAGTACCAGCCGGTGTATTTTATTTTTTTAAGAAGAGAGTGCAACTCTAAGTCCTAAGAGGTCAAATGAAGACCGACATTTCCTCCAGCCGTGGGAGGAAAAAATATTTGTAACAATTGACCCTATTTATGACCCTATCCTAGATAATATATGTACTAATAAAATAGATGTCATATCCATGCCAGAATATATGTTATAGACCAATTTTAAATGGTAATGTGATCTTAACAAGTTGACCATTCACCAACCTGCACCCAAATTGTATATATGATGGGTCAAAGCATTGACCACGAGTGGGCCCGTAACCTGAAGGAGCTTATTGTACCACTCCTTATTATAAAATCCACCTGGAGCCACAAGTAAAGGTTTTGGCTTGAAGTTCTTATACGACTCATCGATGATATTTTTCAGCTTGATCAAGTCTCTTGCATATTGTCCAGCACCCACACTTGCACCAATACCAGTGCCACTTAACTCGTTACCTGCAGCAGAATGATAAGAATAACGGTGAGGCAGGTCAGAGAAAGTTGGAAAAATAAAAAGCAATTTTCAGACAATACTTCACCGAATTCCCATGAATCTATTTGGTGGCCCTTGGAAATAGTATATTTGATGAAATTGTCGACATTACTGGAGTTCCAATCTCCTCCCCAAACTCCCTTTCTTATCTCCCGCCTCCCATATAGTGCATTTAAGCCAAACGTCGCAATTACTCTGCAAGGAAAAGAGATATCAAAAAATTCACACCATGTTAAGAATGCACCCGTCGGGTATCCACTTTTGTGACATTGGAATCAAGAGGTTGCAAATTGGAATTTGCATATTAGTTCTGCAGAACAAGAAAGATTTCCAGAGCACAACCCAAATGGAAAAAGATTCAGCAGAAACAGAATTTGTAAAATTAAATGGGAAGCATCAGTCTTATATATTCATTTCCCCTGCAGTTGTTTCCCCTGTCCTCAAATTGTATTCAGCTTAACACCACATTTCTCAGTATTTGTCTCGTTACTTAGAGAAGCTGCACTCTTCTGCCGCTAGAAAGGTCATCTGGACGAAGTTTGATGAGACAACTGAGGAGAACTGCAAAAAACTAAACACAGCTTTGGTACCAAATCAACATCCGAACTTCAGCTTAGAAAATGAATTTAGAAAGAAAAACCTGAATGGATCGCCAATAGAGCTTTCAACAATAGCATGAACCATTGGCATGCTCTCATGTGAAGAGGTTAGAAGGGCAAAAATTTGTATCATAATTATTGTGCATGTAAGTATTTACATGAAAACTCCTAAAATTAAAATGATTAATGATTACTTATTGTGCAATAGTAATTTGGACACGGTAGCACATGCCATGCCTGCACAACTAGAAGGGTAACGAGTTTCAAGCCACTTCTATATGAGAACACGGGGTGCTTTTTTAGAGAACAAATTGACCAAAGGTCACTTTGCATGAACATCTACTTGGAGTTTTTATTGCATGGTCAAATATGTGTATAGAATTTGTCCTAAATTGATTAATTTTTACCTCCAAAACTAGTATAGGAACATGGGCGGAGCCTCTCTACTCATTGCCAATTGGTTTTAATTTGGATGCTTTTTACATGGTATTAGAGCTAGGGTTCCGAAAGCTTTTGGATAAGTCTCTCTTGGTTAATTGCCCCATTGTTTCGTTATGATTCGTGTGTTATGAATCTATTGTCACGTGCAGATGAGTGTGAGACTTTACACGTGCAGATGAGTGTGAGAGTTTATCCACCATTGCCTACTTATTACCTCCAAAACTAGCATAGGATCCACTCATTGCCAATTTATTTTTGGTTGGATGCTTTAATAGTTACAATTGTTCACCCAATCCTTAGACTTAAAAGATCATGTTAGTCTTCTCTGTGAAGAATGAATTGCTAAGCTTCACCGATACAATGTGTTCATTTTGTTGCCACAAAATATAAACATGTACTAATTGTGTTCAGTAGGACTAGGGCACGAAGAGGCATGGGAATTTTGAAGGATAGATTAGTAAAGAGCAATAATCTTCTATCTGATCTTAATAAGATATGACCGAGAGTTTTCACACATAAAAACTATAATGTCACGCATAAAGGACAATGTTCTTTTGCAAGGCAAGGACGTCTAGGACTACAACTATGAGATTAATCATGAGCTTCCAAGCCAGTCTTGTCGGAAATCAGAAATAAGAAAACAAAATGACTATCTTACCCTGTCTTGTTGAAAAAGTGGTTCACTTCATTCCACCTATCCATATGCAAGCATCCCTTTGAGAATCCAAACAACCCACTTACCATTTTTGTAAATGGATGGCATGGGGAATTCAAAGTTCCTACATCATACAGAACTGTGTCTTGCAAAGATCCTCCCACTCTTATTCTCAAACGCTTGAAAGCTGTTTCGAAACCAATGAAGAAATCGAATATTTGAAAAATAGCCATTTCATAGTACAAGCAAAGAAAGTTGATCAAAATTCCAAATTGATGCATCAGGAAAAAGTTCTTCTTGATCATCGTAAGAACAGGTACCACAGAAAATGACATTCAAGTGGTCCATCAACACTAACCTTGAATAGCCTTGGCAAGAAAAGGATGGGATAAGTCCTGAAAACATTGAAAACAGTCTTCAACTTTTCTGCTTGTTTACTTTAATCAGCAGAAACTGTTGTTCAAATTTTGAAGGCTAATGGATATGAAATATTGAACACTTACCAGATGTATAATGGATGAAGATCCCCACGGGCATTGGTCATAGTTGCACTTATCACGAGGCCACCAATCAACTGTTGCACAAATATAATTAGCATCTGTATTAGCTACTGATTCAGTTCCATTGACAATAATCACGGCATGTTCTACGTTTTGAGCCCAAATTGCAGAAGGAGATGCCAGAGAGAGAAGCAATAATAGGCAAAAACCCATTGTTGTATCAACTGGAGCAGTTGCCCCACCAACTGATTCGGTCCAAAGTAACTGGAACAAAAATTCAAAAGAACAGGTCAATCCAAGATCCAGTCCAATTATTAGCTCTTCTTGTAAATGGAAAACATGACAAATCATTTTTAACAGAACTGCAAACTATTGCTGCAATTGCATAGCACACAAAAAATGTATTCCGTTGTCTTTCCATAAAAAGGAAGTTGAAATAAAAGCCAACCTAAATAATTTATTCAACTGAATTATAGGGTCACACAGAATGTGTACACGTACGCAATACGCAAACAAACTTTCAATCCCACCTTTCTACAAATTAGCAAAACTAGATTATATAATCTAAAACTTAGCAAGATAATACAGAAGAGCAGCACACACTGTAGACATAAAACAATAGATTAATATGAGCAGAGAGCTACAATTATCAAATCACCCTTTAGCCATTTCTTCCCATCTACAAAAGATGCCTTCAGCAAAAGCAAAGCTACCCACACTCTCAACACCCCACCCCAATTCATTCAGTATCTGATATACCAGAAATCTTTATAAACGTTTTTTTTTCAATTAATGCCAACATGGTATAGTGAAGTAGTGAACAAGATCAGATCTGCAATTCTACTCACAAGCAGTGCATAGCAAACTTAAAGAACAAACCCCAGAAAAAGTTGAGGACAACCAAAACTAAAGCCCACGCCAATCCGCTAAGAATTCTTCAGCATTAGGCATTAGCAGCAGCGAGAAAGCTGAAGTCCTAACAAAGAGTCGTACCAAGAATGTGAAGTGGGTGTGTAAAGAGACGAGCTGTTTCTGCTTCTACCTTGGCGTTTCGGATTCAATTGGCCCAGGTTTCATCCATTGCAGTAGTATTGTATACGTATACGAAATGGGTATATCGAAATATCGTGGCGTGGACGATGGGAAAAGCTGCAGGTACCTTTTAGAGGGATGTTTGTTGTGGAAATGGGGAGATTCCAAGCTGGATGTGTTGATTAGCAGCAGGTGCAAATTGTTGCCTTCCCCAGACCATTCTGTTTTATGTCGTAAACGTCCTGATACCGCTTGCCAAGGGAGGTCCAAGTAAATAATGGTTTATTAAGAATTTTCATTGTTAACTCCAATAATTAATGGTTTAAATTTATAAAAGAAATTTGTTGAAAAAAAAATCAATACATTTAAAAAAAATTATTTTAACAAATTTAAATTTTTAAAAATTAGACGTAGGAAATCATTCTCGATATTTTTCCTTTCACTGAGCATAACAATAACATCTTCCAACTCACCACTTCATTTTTACTTAGGCCCGGTCAAGTCAGTAGGATTTGAATTTGATGAGAACACTTATTGAGATATTTTTTAATGATCGTATATCACAAAATTTATTGTTTGCAACTCATGTGAACCAATTTGATCAGAAATTCATTTAACGATCTCAGAGTATTTACATGTGCTACTCTCAATTAATAATATGTCAAAAATATTTTTACATGTGGAACGTGAACACTCTTAGTTTCTAATACTAATTGAAACAAAAAGTGACTTAAACCTCGTATTTTGTGGGGTCATTAAGTTGTCAAAAATACCATGTAGACAATGTCACATCGTAGTACATATTTTTTATTGATTGGTTAGAAACGATTAAAGAAAAATATATATATTAAGGTACCTCTTTGGTTTGAATTAAATATTTTGAAAGGAATAGACATATAATATTACTTAATTATAGTGAGACATTTTACTTTTATTAGTGTGAGTGTTTGAATTTTTTTTGGAACTCTAGTAGTATTTAAATTGGTGAGATGGTGAAATGAGTATTTAAGTTCTTTTTAAAATACTAAAATTGCTTGTCAAAATTTAAACGTCACATATCTCCTTGTATAGGGAATTTTCTGTTGTAGCTTTAATCTCATGCTATGCACGTACTGTAAGAAATATGTATGAAACATTAAAAAATATAAATATAAAAGTAGTTGGCATTGGCATATTTTATTTTAGGAGGTTAGTTGGAAACATATTTGAGAATTGAATTGTAAAATTACTCAATAAAAGACAATAGAATTTAGTGTGCATTTTATGTTGGGTGTGAATTTTAAGAATTAAATTGTCAAATTAATTAATGAAACATAATAAATGTGCAATGTCGATGGTATGTTGGGCAATGCACGAGATGTTAAAAAAAAAAAACATAAAACGACAAGAACTTATTTGAAAAATGAATTTTTAATTTACTTTTTTTTAGTGACTTTATTTCAAAAAACAAGTGAGACCCTAATACCAATTGAGGTGGATTCAAGTGAATTTATTTATTACTAATTAATGGGTTTAAGTCATAAAGAGTTGAGCAAAATCCATAAAAGATTGAATGAGAAATTGACTCTCAAAGTGTACTCTATATGTGTAGTATGTGAAAAACTGAACGGGTATATAAATTTCAAGTTTGCCACACAAAAAAAACGAGTTGTAAATTATGAGTATATAAGTCTCAAATTTGCTTAATGGTTTGGACCACTTGGAATATCTAATTTTGTAAATAGGAAAGGACCTAGGTACGTAATATAGGCTTTGGGTCCAAATTACCACACGCGTGTTGCTGCCGCTCCTCCTTGATTGGACCCATGCCATGATTCGTTGGTCGTGCTTAGGGCTTGGGACAATAAAACCTTATTGTAACATCCCGGTTTTCGAACACGTTTATAGGCAGAGTATGTTTAGGTTAACTAAGTGGGTGGGTTTCAACTTGTTGGTTACCTTTGAGGCTTTGATGATTTCTAGAGGAAAACAAAATGAGAGAGAGAGATTCCTTGCTTCCACTTTTGCCCTTCCAAAGCAGTATCTTCATGCAAAGCATATGACACCTTCCTTGCCCCCCTCCACTATTCATGAGCCTTCATCAGAAACAGCCCTTGCAAGATTTGTCTTCTCATTCTTTATCATTTTTAACAGTTTTTATTTTTCAATTAGACTATATTAGTCTATATACATTATACATATACATGTACATATATATAACCCCCTTCAACTCATGACTTCTCTCCTCTGTCATCATTCCTGTTCAAAACTAGATCACAAATGGATAATCCTTCAGGGTAAAGAAAACTAAGGGACGGATATATAGCATCAGAGTATCAGAAACCTTACCACCCTACTACATAAGAGAATCATTCTGAGGAGGTACTACCCTCTCTGTTTTTTTTTCCCGAACATTTTCTTCGATTCTCCCTTCGATTCTAGGGTACAAGTCTAAATCTTGAATATCTGGCACATATATTATCTTCGTATCTATTGCAGAAAAAATTCCAATCTTTTTCTTCAGCTTGAGAAGAAGTTATTAAAAGAAATTGAGGAACTTTCCGAAAAAAATTCGTATATGTTTTGGGCATGATTTCACCTTCTTTTTCTTTTTCTCTCTCTATATAGGTAACGACTCTAGACATTTGGCCTAAATTGCTATCTGGATTAACCCCCCCTTTTTTTTTATAGCCAAGGAATCCGGCCGGTACTAGTTCCTAGGGGACTAGTCCTACCATTCATTCATTTGCAGGGTCCATTTAAAATCAGGATTTTTGTTCTGTATGAATTAATCCTAAAAGAGTTGATAGCAATCGGAAAATTTCGAACCTAAAACCTAAGAGAAAGCATACCTTTAAGTCCTAAGATTTGACCACGAGGCCAACCCTTCGGTTCAATCTATTAGTTCGTCTAAGGCTAAATCAATGTTTTTAATCTAGGAAAATGGGTCCTCATGATTTCTCGTATGAGAGTGAGTTCGCAACGGCAGTAGCTGCTGCTGCATTTGCCATCCATTCAGTTGACCAGGAAGCCAACTCCGAATACCATAACAAGTTGAGAGATGGGACCAGATCCATGAGCAGGGTTAAGACCAGAAAAGATGATCCGTTTCGGCCGCCGGAATCTAGTGGAATACTAAGTAGACGATTTTCCGGCATGGAGGCAAAAGATGCTGGTAAATTCTAGCCTCCTCTCTCTCTCTCTCTCTCTCTCTCTCTATATATATATATATATATATATATTTATGTTTATGTAAGTTAGACAACTAAGATTATATGTTCCATGATCGAAACCCAATAACAGTGTAAGAAATTGTTAATTGAAAATGGAAATCAAAGATTTAGAAACAGATATACAGAAAACAACAATCAACATATATAATCTGGTACGTATAACAGAAACAAAGTAATAAAAGGAACAATAGGATCAGGAGCCATATTCTGCAAACCGAGGTCCTATGAACAGAATGTCTTTAAGAGAAATGCTAGGGTTCCAGAATTCTTCCAAAAATTAAATTTCTTATTTTTTTATTTTTCTGAAACCTCTTGTCGGGACGAATTAATAATTTATAAAAATTTGATTTTAAAAAAAAAAGTAAAAATAATTAAAAAGGAAAATTAGGGTAAAGGAAATGTGAAATGTGATGTTTGTGAGTAGTTGAGCAAGCCGTGGATCATCATATGCAGGACGTACGATGGGTGGAGATGAGAGCCAAAGGGGAAATTCAACAACAAGAAGAAGTGCAGAAGCCAATGCATGGGAAGTATCTGCCATGGCTAAGATTGTAAAACGGTACAACTTTCTTTGCCTGAGTTTTTTCATTTCATTTATATTTTGAATCACCCAAATGTTTCAGTATCCAGTCTATATAAATTGGAATTTGAACTTAATTACATTTTTTTACCGCAATAATTAAATATTATTTGATATTTTTAATTATAAGATACTTTTTATTAATATTTTTGCATTTCAACCCCAAGGACTAGCCTAGTGGTTAACGCATATAACTTAAGAGTTTGTTTCCTCTTAAGGTCTCATGTTTGAAACTTCTTAATTACTATTAATTCTTATGGGTACAGGAATTGAGCTTAGCTTTAATTGGATTAATTCTGCAAGTGGACGTTGAGATTAGTTTTACAAAATTAGTTAGGGTGTGTAGAAATTGGCTCGAATACTATGGGTTATTAGCAATAATTATATTTTTGCCTTTCCCTATTTGGCTTGACAAGAAAAATTAAAAAATTATAAAAATATGGACTGAATTTGAAAAAAGTCCAAATAGGAAGACACTAAAGAAGCTAAAGACTGTGCAAAACTTTCTTTCCCAATTTGTTCTTGTTTTTAATCAATTTTTTGAGACTTCTAGTCATAACTGTTTGCTTTCTGTACTCCTTATGCAAAGATGAACTATTAATTTAAAAATTTTGCATAAATTTGGTACACTATTTAAAAAATGACCAAATGACAGTAACAATACCCAAAAATTTAGGTCAAAGGGGACCTAAGGGGCTCAATATTTCGGAGAAACCTATGTTCTACCACGCACACGCGCATATAGTTTATGTTATGTACTGTTTTGGTGTAGTTATAAATAAACGTGGAATGTAAAAAAAATAAAGTTATGCGTCTTTATTGTGATACAGATTTTATGGTTCATTTGTGACATCTTTTATGTATTGGTTTGTTACATACTTTGCTTTTTTTATTTGTTACGAATTTTTATGATATTTATTATGTATTATTTTAGTGTAAGTACGAATAGATGTGTATGGTATGCACAAAAATATGACCCATTATTTTGATTAGTTATAAAAAGGTATTTGGTATCAGTTACAATCATCTGTTCAATTTACACAAATTAATTTTAGTAAAATTTGTGAGCTATGCTTCTCCCAATATTTCAGGAATATTTGGAATCTCATAGTGTTTTCAGAATCCAGTATATATGTAGGCATAATGTTGATAGTGAGAAATGTTTTCCAGGTATGAGAAGATGAACTCTGGCATCCTTGCTTGGGAGAAGGAGAAGAAGATGAAAGCCAAGGCACAAATGGAAAGGAAAGAGGTATATATATACATACATGTTCTTTTTGAACTGCATGTTTCTTTAATTAATACTATCGAGGCTTGTCGGTTGTTCCTGGTGTCAATCGAGTTTGGATTTGATCCTTGACTGTTGTAATGTCTAATGCGTGTAATCTGTTTAATCTTTGTAATCATTTTCGAAGATTAATGAATTCTTTTTCGCTGTTCAAAAAAAAAAAAAAAATTACTTAGGGCGCATGATAAAAATGTGAATGTAGTTATTCAATGTGTAGTGCAATATATTCGTAAACACATGAAGAATCCAAAAAATATATATATATTCCTTTATGATCGTATGAAAAAATATATACATAGCAGATTCAACATACAATTTTGAAATTGAAATACAAAATGCAACGGAGTTAGCGAACCGAGTTATGTGTTTAACACAGTCTCTTTAAGAGTAAATCGTTGTCTCATCGTGGACGTTGGAGGTTTGCTTTGGCCTCATCTCCCGGGGTAAAACGGCTTCACAGTTAGAGAAACACCGATTTTTCAACGAGTTATTGAACGTTCTTGCATCTGTCTCTCTTTGACTTGGAAGAACAAATTCAGGAATACAAAGTGTGAATTGGAATGTAATACTATATTCAGAAAATTCTAATGTAAATGTGGAAACTGCAGAGGGAAGTGGAGATGAGAAGGGCAAGAAATGTACAACATTATAAAGACAAGGTAGCAAGGATAGATCATATTGCAGGACAGGCAAGAGTGCAGTTGGAAGACAAAAGAAGAAATGAAGAGTCTGAGGTTAAAGAGAGAGCAAAGAGGATCAGATCTAAAGGAAAACTTCCTTTTACTTGTTTTTGCTTTTGAAAAATGGATTAACTCAGAGCTATGTAGTTTAATTTTCAAGCAGAAGGAATGTACATAATAACATTAATTACCAAATAATATAAAAGTAAATGGTTTCAATTATTAAATTGAACAAAAAAGAGCACAAAAATACCTATTTGATTTCTAAAAGTCGTAATCGCTCACAATTGTGTGTGACCTATACAAATATGTGTGTAATCCATACGAATTTCTGAAAGCCCATCGAGTTTAAATGCTGTTCGCATATTGCTCCAAATTAATCTGCCAAAAATAATCAAATTTTTGGTGGCAATGAGGATAGAGTTATACGTGTAAAATCTGAAGTCGATGAAAATGTTACCAGGTGATTGGAGAGGCAGCTTGGTTTGAGACTCAATAAGATATTAAAGTCGAAAGTTATCGCATCAAGGTTATCGATACCGTACCATTCGGTACATACCGTTTTTGGCGTCAAAATAGTACCAAATGCCTCTAATATCGTACCATTCTTAATACCAACCGGGTACCGGCCGTACCGGCGAATATTGGTAATTTTTTTAATTTTCTAAATTTTTTTGGTATTTTTTACATCAACTCCCAATTATTGTTCACCCCAAATGATCATCTTCAGTAAATTATAATCTCGTACGATCATATCGGATGAATAACAGTTGCTTCGTCATAGTACTATGGACCGACTGATTACACTTTAGCTAAGTATTCTACAAATAAAACCAATAACATTAATACCATATAATTTATCCATAAATAAATTATTATTTTTGGTTCTGTCTTCGATTTATTTACACACACACACACACACATATATATTTATATATATTGATAGTTGCGACAAATTCGATACGGTATCTGGTATAAGACAAGTACCAGTACGTACCGTACCAATAGACAGACTGATACTCAAGCCGATACAAGACCTGACTGTCATATCCCTAGAAGCACTGTACATTTTTTTAATGTAATCCAAAAGGGTAATTTTGTGATTTCAAATGCAACTACTACAATAGTTCTTTGAAATAAATGCTTTATTTTCTTTCGATACATTGTTTGTAAATCCGGAAGGGGCATTTTTGTCACAACGCCGCTATAGTTAATTTTCAATAAATGAAGTTTTTTATTTAAACTGCTACTCTATTTGACAAATGATTTTTAAAAAAAATTTTAATACGTTGCTTGAAATTGGGGCATTATACGGTCTGACACCCAATAGGACCAATCAAGACTACGCTCATATTGGACCCATGAAATTCCCCCCTTCGGGCTATGGACCATGAGCCACGTTTGAGATCAGCCCAATATTCTAAAAATGTCGACGTCGGGCCTGGTCTGGATCAAGTCTGAACCCACTTGGTTTGGCTCATTGATTGTCTTGATCCAGTCGTTTACAATCCACGCGTATAAGCATACATTATATGTATATAACATAAATTAAAGGGTGATTCAGCGAATAGTCCACACTAACGGACTGTTAAAGCAATTAGTCCACCAAAAATAGAATTACAACGATAGGTCCTTTTGACATATTTTTTTACAAAATTACCCTTCGTTTCTTGTTCAATTTGCCTGGAAATTGTGATTTACGGTAGCAAGTCCGCGGTCAAGCTTTAATGCAGCCACGAGTTCCATCTCGGTTATCGATATTGTTTTCTGTAGTCCCCACAGCAAGCCGTGGGCCATGGTGGGATGGTCTGAATCCGAGTCTTCTATCTCAACGCTGACTTGGTGGTAAAGAATGATGAGTTGCATAATCACACTCTGTGAAATTTGATTAATGTAGTTTAAATAAGTAAATTATGATAATGAATGTGTTTTATGTTCATGGTGGAGTACATGTTAACTATCTGTGTGGTGAGTATAATACATGACAATATTATTTGATAAAGTTATATGCTCTAATATTTTATTTTAAATTCACAGATAAAATTATCTGTTAGAATAAAAACACAAAAAATATTATTTATTTTTATATTATGTTAAAATATATAACAAATTAGAATAAATAACTTTATTTGATGTTGTCTTAACAAATATACAGAAAACAAATCACAGCAGATAATCTTATTTGTTTCGTTTTATTACTGTATTTTCATTATTATGTAGAGATAGATAGATGAAACTAAAACAAATAACATTATATGTTGATATATAATGCATAAATACACAAGCCAATTTAAAATAAATAACATTATCTTTTTTTACATTATTTTTCGTATTTCTATTTTGTTTTAAAATTTTAACATAATTTTTTATTTTTTGAAATTTTTATCGAGACGAACCATTAATAGTCAATAAAAATTTGAGGCAAAATAAAAAGTTACAAAAAAATTGGTGTATCAAAAGATCATGAGGGCACAAATCATGTTTTGACTTATTTTTTATATATTTTTATTTTGCTGAAATTTCTTATCAAGACAAACAAATAATTAATAAAAATTTGAGGCAAAATAAAAATTTACAAAAAAAATTAGTGTACTAAAAGATCGTGAGGGCATAAATTATATTTTGACTTATTATATATATATTTTTAATTTTTGAACATAATTTTTTAATTTTTAAACACAAACCTTATCTGTTTTGATTTATTATTATGTTTTCATTATTATGCAGAGATACGGAGTTGAAACTATAACCGATAACATTATATATTGATATGGCCAATTTAAAAGTTAAAACAAATAACTTTATCTGTTTTTATATTATGTTAAAATACAGAATACAAATTAAAACAAATAACGTTATCTGATGTTATTTTATACAGAGATATAAATAACAAATTACAACAGATAATCTTTCTGTTTTGGTTTATTATTGTCTTTTCACTATTATGCAAAGATATGAAGATGAAACAATAACAAATAACATTATATGTTGATTTATTATTCATAATTATATAGCTCAATTTACAACATATAGTATTATTTGTTTTTATATTATGTCAAAACACAGAGTATAAATTAGAATAGATAATCTTATTTGATGTTATCTTATGCAGAGATACAAAGAATAGATTATAACAGATAACCTTATTTGTTTTGATTTATTATTGTGTTTTGACCATCGTATAGAGATACAAAGATAAAATAACAACAGATAACATTATTTGTTAATATATTATGCAGAAATATATCAGTCAATTTACAACAGATAATATTATCTATTTTTATATTATTTCAAAATATATAGTACAAATTAGAAAAGATAACCTTATCTGATGTTATCTTCTGCAAAGAAACAGAGAACAAATTACAACAGATAACTTTATATATTTTGATTTATTATTGTGGTTTCACTATTATGCAGAGATACAAAAATGAAACTACAACAAATCATATTATTTGTTTATATGTTATATATAAATACAGAGGCTAATTTACAACAAATAACATTATCTGTTTTCATATTATGTCAAAGTACAGACTATAAATTACAACAGATAACCTTATTTGTTTTAATTTTATTATTATATTTTAAGTATGTCAAAATGTTATCAGATAACTTTGTCTGTTGGCTCCTATCTCATTCATGCAAATGTTATATATTATACGTACTATTACGCCGATATAATAGTAAGATTCAAGTATTATCAATTTAAATAAAATTAATAAGAGACTGAGAAGACAAAAGCCACGATAATTATTGAAAAAAATCATGTTTTGACTTATTTTTCACATTTTTTGAACATAATTTTTAATTTTTTAAAATGTCTTATCAAAACGAACTAATAATCAACAAAAAATTGAGAAAAAATAAAAACATTACAAAAAACTTAGTGTACCAAAAAGTCGTGAGGGCAAAAATTATATTTTGACTTATTTTTCATATTTTTTTGATTTGATTTTGATTTTTAATTGCTGAACATATTGTTTATTTTTTTGAAAGTTTTTATTGAGACGAACCAATAATCAATTAAAAATAAATACAAAAAAATTGATATACAAAAATTATAATAGATAACCTTTTTTATTTTAGTTTATTATTGTGTTTTCACTATTATGCAGAGGTATATAAATGAAATTACAACAAATAGCATTATCTGCTGACATGTTGTGCATAAATACATACGCCAATATACAACAAATAACATTATCTGCTTTTATATTATGTCAAAATACAGAGTATAATTTAGAACAGATAATCTTATCTGACGTTATCTTATGTAGAGGTACAAAAAATAAACTATAGCAGATAAATTTATCTGTTTTGATTTATTATTGTGTTTTCACTATCATGCAAAGATACAGAGATGAAACTACAACAAATAACATTATCTATTGATATGTTGTGAATAAATATGTAAGACAATTTACAACAGATAATATGTGGATCACATTCTATTGGGACACGACATGAGGCTCTTACGAGTATTAGTTCAATTCCTCATATCAGTTAGGTGCCAAGCGAAGGAATTGAAGGGCTATTATAGTAGGCCGGGTACACAAAAAGTTGGACTTCGGCCCAAATACATGCTCACTTCATCTGTGTTGGGATCGAGTTGGGTTAGACCCAAGTTTGGATCCATTCATATCGGGTAGTGAGGCTCGGCGGGCCCGTTTGGCTTACCTCAAGCCCTATCGGGAACCACCTCCACAGTGACCATGCAGGACGGTCTAAGTTTTCAACTCACAATGTCCAGTCGTCGTCGATGATACTAGGCTCGACACGGCCAGGGGGTGATTTGTCCCTTACGTTGCAAGTAATTGCTTGAGAAGACAGGGGAACAAGATAGTTGCCGGACATGCAGACGTGATCGTTCCATTCTCACAGAAGTGAGACACGTGGCGGAAAGCGCAGTGACTTATGGTCCACGATGCAATATTTTTTGACCGATGCACTCGGCAATCTGTTGGGTTTCTCTATAAATAGGCCAAAGATACTCCACTTTTAGGTATGCGAAATCGTTGCTCTAGAGCTTCTAAGTTAATTTTACTTACTTTACAGTAAACTAACTTAAGTATTAGAGTGCCCACTAGAGATCCAATTTCAGTCGGCACTAACATAGAATTGAGCATTTTGCAATTAGGTGAAGAAAGTTCAAGAAATTAGCAAGACTCAACAAAGTGAGATTCGGACTCTACCGAGCCCAGTGCTATCAAGTGGTAAAATTATTTTTCCAACAATTAATCAAGGTACGCACAAGTTGATTCAGACATTATGAATTATCAAAAATATAAGATAAAAAAAGGAGAACAGGATGACATAAATGACCCTTAATATAGGTAGCCGGAAATAGTGCATTAGCTGGGAGCCAAAACATATCCAATATTTCAAGTCTTCTTGCCACCACATGTTTTGTGTCAAATATCTATCATAGCAAGCGTGACCTCCAAAAGGGGACCATAAGAGACAAATAAAACAGAGAGGGAGGGACAGAGAGAAGAGCCAGAACTCAAGCTCCTGTAAGGAGAGAGAGAGAGAGAGAGAGAGAGAGAGAGAGAGAGAGAGTCAAATTACGGTATATATGATGAGTGAGTGTATGGTGCCTAATTGGAAACAGAGGCACCAAAGACAAGAACAAGTAGTGGAAGGGGGAGAGGGGAACAGATCCTCTGACGTGCACACCCAGATTCAGCACCACCAGAATCAAAATACAGTAAATACTGTACCCATGTACGCACGAACTCCTACTTCCCATGTGATCTCTTTGTTTGATCTCTTTCTCTGTGCAAACGTTACATATACATGTGTGTGTGTATACATATTTACTCTGTTTCCTTTCTTTCTTCCTGTGGAGTTCTGTTTCCTCCTCCTCCTTCTTTTTCTTTTTTGATAACACTCAAATTTGCCAATTCACTAAAAAATAAAATGAAGAGAATTCCCAATCCCCAATCCCCTCTCTTTTCTTTCTCTCTCTCCTTCAATAAATTTTTAACACAGAGTGGCCACTCAAGATTTCCGAGACTTCATGACAGTCAACAATTTTTAATAGTCAATGTATTCAGTTGGTTTTGGAATTACTCAAACTTAATCTAATGTCAATTAATTTTTGGGAGACCAATCTCACCGTCTACTTACGGATCCTATTTAAAGCAAGACTTTTTGTTCTCTACATGATGTATTTGAAAGTCATGTTTATGAGATGTTTAGATAGAATTAGCCCCAGTAATATATTTTTTATTGAAAGAATAAGGCTTTACTCCAATTTGCATTGCAGGAAACATTTTGTTGTACCCCTGATATGGCACAATATGAAATGCCCCATATGTTTGACCAAGAATATATTTGATCAATTTTCTTCTTAAAGAGTATATTTGTTATTTTTTCCCCTTTTCGAACAAACCACTATTCCTTTTCTTGTGACCTACTCCTCTTAGTATTTATCCTTCATCCTGATCAATAAATATGTTTTTTCCTAGTGGAAAACAAATAGAAAATCCACAAAAGTCATTTTCTTTTTTCTTTTTTATAATTCAGAGTGTCTTTGTTACGTGATTTTGATTAATCTCTGTGACGCAGACTGACTGTAGTATCCAAGACCATATTATAATCGAAAGGAATCCCGGTATTTATAGCAGATAAGACACTACTTACACTTAAAGTTGTTTAAATTTCAGGCCCAATTACGAAGTTACAGAGCTAACATGGAAAAATGGCCAACTAGCCATGCATGGTCTAAGTGGGCTACCCACAGGCCCAACAAAACAAACATGGAGTCAGGCCACCGACACACTAGAGTCCATAGTCCATCAAGCTACATGGCCCAACCAAATTCCAAACCCACCACTGACCCAACACGGCCAGAATCCGGCGAACACGAGGTCAAACGCCGGATCCTCCGTTGATAAACGGGCCGAAACCTTGGGCTCCGGGTTCACGAAAAAACGGGTGCGGTCCGAAACCGATCAATGTGGTGGAAATCTCGGTAGTAGTAGTATTCAAGAGGAACGGAGTGGATGTGGTAGTGCTAGTGCTGTATATTGCAAGGAAAATGACACAACAATGGTGACATGGGCTTCTTTCGAGTCCCCAGCTCCCAGCTTGAAGACCAAAACCACTTATGAGGATTCAGCTTGTGACCATGATGGATCGGTAAATATGGCTTATATATTCATTATATCTATGTTTTTTTTTTTTTTTTGAAATAAAAGTTTTTTTTTTTTTAGTTTATTATATGGAACTTGACATTATAATTGATAAGCAGTTGTTGTAAATTATTTATATATAATTTGAGCAGGAAAATCTGGAGGATCAGGAAAGGGAAACAAAAGGGGAAAAGGATCGGTCCTACTGTAGGAGGCGAAGTCGAGCTGCTGATGTTCATAATCAATCAGAGAGGGTAATAATTATATCGATATAATATTGTTTTGACATATTTTCGAAATACATATATTGATTAAAATGGGTTTTGATTCCGTGCTATACTTTTTTCTTTAAGATAAAAGTGTTTCGAAAAAAATACTAAATCATCGATTGTCGTGATTTGTGGCGCCATTAATCTTATTCATGGGATTTAAAAGATAAAATGAATAATCCACAAGGATTAACGATTCGGGAATGAGTCAATCCAACAACTTAAATGATAAGATTCTACTAATTGAAATTATACAGTACTACTGTTCATGAAATGTTGAGATTGACTAATAATACTACAAGGTATGTTTTTCTTTATGTATAAATTATATTATTAAATATAAAAAGGGGGAAATAGAAAAAATAATTGTAACTTATAAAAGTTTCATTTCTATGTAGAAACGTAGAGATCGGATCAATGAGAAAATGAAAGCTTTGCAGAAGCTGGTGCCAAATGCAAGTAAGGTGAGAACACCATAGCAATTGTTATGACCATTTATTCCACCCTATTATGCTTTTTCTTTTTTAATCTAAAAATAATGAAGATAGTTACTGAAACAATACACATCAGAAAAAAAAACATTCACCAAAAAGATAGTTAATATTTTGTATTAGTAGCATTACCCAAGTGCAAGGCTTCGTTGTAATAGGTACGTTAATGATCCACATCTTTTAGTTCCAGTTGAACAGTTGCCTTGTCGAATAGCTAGTTTTTCTGATCAAACTACAGGCCATCAAGCTCGAAGAAGGTCGAGGTTTATCGCAAGTCAAATCCAAGAGATCACTAGCTTAAGTTCATTTCCCCTCTGACTTCATACATCCCTGTAGAAGCTTGGGAAGCCTTAAGGTGGCAAAACTTACAAGCTTCTCACTGAACGCAACTGTAAGCTTAATTCGAGATAGAATGCAAATTGCGCCCACACGTCCCTGGAGATAATACACCGCATTCTAAACATTTTTATTCAGATATTTCTTTTTGTAGATTACCGGATGAGGTGATAGATCTAATATGTCACATAATCGTTCGATAGAATCATTTGCTCGTGATTTCAATTCTTGCTCTATGATCTCGCTGTTTCAAAATTTAGTAGTGTGTGATATTTTCGAAGGCATTTTCACGCTCTCACTCGTGTGTTCTTTGGTGATAGTGTAGTATGGAAGAGAAAAGAAGGGGAGAAACAAAGCAAACAGTATTAACTCTTTCCATGTTTGTGAGTTTGCAGACTGATAAAGCCTCAATGCTGGATGAAGTGATACACTACTTAAAGCAACTCCAAGCACAAGTTCAGCTAATGAGCAGTGCAAGAAACATGCCCCAAATGATGATGCCAACAGTTCTAGGGTTGCATCAACAGCAGCAAATTCAGATGTCACTCCTAGCCCGAATGGGGATGGGAATGGGTATGGGTGTTGGGCTTGGCATGGGAATGGGGTTGCATGCCCCCGATCTCCCTCCCACTTCCACTCCCACATTTGTTCCTCCTCCTCATCCCTTTGTGATGCCTCCCATGATTCCAAACCACAATCAGTCACAAGCAACAACAGATGCAGCTGTTGGAAATTCACTTCACTTCAACAATCCCTATGGCACATTCCTTGGACAGGTATGTGAAAAACTAACACATTTTTGCGGCCTGTAGCACAACGGTTGGATTAGTTATACTCTGTCCCCAAATATAATACCCTTTCTGCTTGTCCTCCTAGTGTCCATTTTACCATATGAAAATTTCGAATTCGGTTCCAATATACATTGTTATTTCTCCGTTGAAGTTGCTTCTAGGCACGCCCATGACATTATATGGGAATGAAAACATTTGGGCATGGAAGATCACGTACACTAAATTTCTTCCACAATGCACGATCAAGTCACACAATTTTGGTGGTAATCTAAACATACAAGAGTTTGGAGATACGATCGTGCTAGTAGAAGTATTGCATTAGGATTGAGGAATTTATTGATACGTTCATTTTTGATAAATTGTTTCAACTGCAGCCTATTAATATGGATGTCTACAACAAGATGGCGTCAATCTACCAGCAACAAGTCAATCAAATCACACAACAAACAAGCAGCCATTTGCCATCAGCCACTGTTCAAGGGGGATAGGAACACGTTACATGATCTGTTGAATGGAAGCAATTTGATACATCTGAATTATTTATTGTTGGCTCATTGATCCAAACCGTAAAGGGCTGGGGAAAGTTTTTGTATTTCACAAACTAGGACAATCTTTTATGTAAAAGTGGTTATTGTTGAGTTTACTAATGTCATTTGATTCTTGTGTCTGTTTTAGTATGGGTTTATGCATTTGTCACATTTCTGCCTAAATCTAACATCTGTTAGAAGAATCACAAGCACTTCCCTTTGATCATAATATTGTTTGGAAGGCCCTTTGTAAGGAAGAAGTGATAAATCCTTATGAACATTGGAATGAGTCAGTGTTTGACTTATTATCCATAGATATTTACAAAGCTATGAATCACTAAACTTTCAAAAGTTCATTTTATTTTGCTTGACTTTTTGTACAAATACAACTTTAAAAATCCGGAAACAAAGTTTTTACTAAAAGCATTTTATGTTTTTATCAAACTTTCTCGATGCCATTGGATGAACAATTTTTTAGGTTTTCTGGTTTAACATACAAAAAAAATAGACCACTTCCATTCCTAAAATACTAAAAGGCCCTCCAACAAATGATTGGTTCATATGAAAAACCAAAAGAAACAAAAAAATCAGGCGAATGAGGAAAAACTTAAATAAATAATTATTGAATTTTTCCTTAAATGATTAAATGAGTTCCGCAATGAGATATTCTCACGCATGTACATGTTGTTGAGCTAGAAGGAAGAGTAGTTGGCCTGAGAAATGCAGTTAACAGTCCTGTATTATGGATAAAACAGAACCTAGATTATCTCAAGACATGGTCTAGTCAGATAGGGACGAGGAGTCCAAGGCTAATTCATCTTAGAATGAGGAGTTTGAGATTGAATTAAAGTCTAACGGTAGAAGATAAGTCCTGAAGAGTCCAGATCGGATTTATCTCGCTTGTGGCAAATCAAAAGACACTTCTACTTTGGTTTTAATGAGGAATTAGAGACTTAAGAGAATTGAGATTGATTAAGTCATAAAACCAATAAATAAAGGAGCATATTCATGGTGAAAAGTAGGTACATGCTAACATATGGTAAATTGCAATTACGTTCATTGTCATAGATTCTTATGATTATCGTTCTGAATTAATAATCGGAATGCTTTTTTACCACAGTGGAGAAGGTTATTCGACGGTTTCTTATCTTGCAGATCGCAGGTGTCAAGATAAAGAGAGCATATCTTTCCTTTTTTTTTTTTTTAATCAGCAACATATCTTTCCTATTGTTAAGATAATATAAATTGGTGTTGGATTTCACCATATATTTCATAATTATACTGGATATCCCAAAGTCCTAGGTCAGTTCCTACAATTTTGTTTAGGAAACTATAAACATGATAATTCGATAAGTGTTGATAGAACTTGCATTTGATTGAGTCTGTAATAGGACAGAACTCTACATTAAATGCAACGATACATATTTTAAGTGATAGTTTGGGATGCTAATTATCCAAGACGAAAGTATCAGTTTCATAGATTCATCTAGCTTTGCCCACTCTATTAGCTTGACAAGTAGCAGACAAAGCAGGAGAGACAATTGAAGGATATAAAACTTAACTAAAGTATTATTTTTGTTAAATGATTAAATGAGTTTGACAATAAGATATTCTCAAGAACGTGCATGTTGCTGAACTCGAAGGAAGAGTAGCTGAACAATCTTGTATTATAGATAAAATAGAATCCTGATTATCTCGGGATAAATTCTAGTCGGATAGGGCCGAGGAGTCCAAGGCAAATTCAACTTACAATGAGGAATCTGAGATTGAATAAAACTCTAACGTTAGAAGATAAATCACTGGAGAGTCCAAACTGAATTTATCTCGCTAGTAGCCAATAAGAAGACACTTGTAATTTGATTCTAATGAGAAATTAGAGAGCTAAGAGAATTGAGGTTGATTAAGTCATAAAGCCTATAAATAAATGAGCATATTCATGGCGAAAGATAGATACATGCAAAGACACAGTAAATTGCTATTACGTTTATTGACAGAGAGAGGTTCTTGTAATTATCATTGGGGTGTCTTCCCACAACAGCAGCGAATGATTATTTAACAGTCTTTTATTCTTGCAGATCACAGGTGTCAAGACAAAGAGAAAATATACTTTTAGAGTTATTGATGTATTAACTTTTTAGGTTATAGAAAAATCACTCACCTACCAAGAAAGTGAAAAAAATAAACAACTGAATAGGACATTTTGTCCAAAATGAAGCAAGGTATCTTATGACCCTTCCATAAACTAAACAATAACATGGCTTGCCCTAGTTTGAGATGAGATCTGACAGGTATAGATGCCCCTATGTCTCAAAATGAATAGACACACCAAAAAAGCAACATAACATCCAAGATTACATACTTTATAGGACCATAATAGATCAATTTCTTCATCTATGCTCCAATTGAAGCTTTGAGAAGAAAACAAAGTCACCCATAGTTTTCAAGTATACTTTGCATTCCACAACAAAAGTTTAGAAATACAGGATTTGACAACAGTTTACCAATTATTCCAAAGTCTTGAGCTGTTAAGAAATAGGTCCAATAATGTATATCAAGTTATCTAACACCCTTTCTCGTGTGTAACCTGTCTTCCATACGGAGATGCTAAGGAATGCAAAGGTGAGAACCACAATAAAACCGGAAACAAATGCAAACAAAGAGACTTGAACCCAATACTTTTCTCAAACAGTGCTTTGATATCATATTAGTTACTAATTGTAAAGCTTAATCTGTACAGGAAACGGGCTCAACAATACATATCAAGTTATTCAACAACCTCCCAATATACATAGATAGATGAAAATAGAATACAAAAGGGAGAAATATAATACAAATGAGGAACAAAGGTAAATAGAGCGACTTAAACTCAAGAGTTTTCCCAACCTGAGCTCTAATACTATATATGTTAAGTTTCCAATTCTTCAAAAATCTTAAGTTTTCCTACAATGAAACTATCTACACAGAAATAGTCACAAAACAATATGTATTAAATGAAATCATTATAAGATTATAAGATTAGTTGGTGAGCCCAACTTCTAACCAAATTGAATGTGGCTCGAGATTCATCGTTAAGGACCTGATCGAAATGTACTTGAAAACAAGAAAGTCTTCTCCGTTGACACCAAATTAGCCTCAAAGTCTCGGATTTGATTTTGTTCATTCTCGTTTAAAGAGGGTGAGGATTATTCTCATTCTTATTAATCGAGAAGGAGTGAGTTCCACTAAAAAGTAATTTCATCTAATAAGAATGTCTGAATATGTGTGCAAGTTCCTAAATATCAATTAATGACCAATCAACCATAGTTACTGACATTCTTGAGTAGTTTAATAACGACACCGACCCTTGCAGTTGGGAAACAGTGATAAGAAAAAGCAAAGTCTGATGTTCAAGTTTGATAGAGAAACCTCTCTTCTTTAATTTGTAGCCAAACAAGTTGTTGGAAGTCAATTCTCAATCAAAACAATGTCAGTCCATGAGCAAGCAAGCATGCAAGCACAATGGGAGTGACATGCCTTGTGGGGTACTCAGCTGCCAAAGAGCCTAAGTAACAGAAGTCCCTTATCTGCATTATTGCTTCAGGGGACCGTAAAAGACCGCCCCTAATATTAATAGGCTTTGACTTCCTTTAAGTGTGAAAGCCTATACAGCAGTACACACACAATTTGTGAAAGCAAAATTACCATACACAGGCAATTTATACTGCTACAGAGATGTGGTCTCCTAGTACGATGGCTTATCGGGTAACTGGTATCTGTCCTAGCATCGCAACACAGGTTTGAGTTATGGAAATGAGACTCTTGACAAAAACTATATCCTAGATCATGCTATAAATGTGAGCCTTTTCTCTGGATGTCTACAAGATTTTCTTGAGACATATATCTCGTTACAACTCAAAAAACATGGACTAAGTATTTTGGAAACGATTGCCAAAAGGGTAACGATGAAAACTTTAATTGGTTGAAAAATTCTCAAGACGGGGCAAAACCACTCTTTTTTTTTCTCGAGCATGCAAGCTCAAGGTTCTGATTTCAGTTTCCGATAGAAAATTTGGTTTCCAATATAACAGTTTTCACAAAAAATTTATAAGACAATGACTAATGCTTGAATGTCTTTACACTCCTTTATATGTCTTAATTTGTTTTGAAAATTTTGGATGGAATTCTCAATGCTATCAAAGATATTTCTCTAGCTAGCTAGGTTATTCTCCATATGTACACGTAAAAGGGTCTCAAACTAAATAAACCTCAAGGAAGAAGTTTTAAAATCTCTTTTGAAAACTTAAATAAATTACTTCAACGGTTAACAGTAGTTTTAGTAGATAGAGGGGGGGAAATTTAGAATATCCTTTCATGACTTGATATAAAAGTATAAGTTCGTGAAATTGCACGGAACAAGTGTTGGCTTAAGTTTGTTTTCTCAGCAAAAGTAAGTTTCAATAATTACCGATGGAACAAGGTTGCAAAGGCAACAATCACGAGCGTCACGAAAAAAAGTGTTGGCAAGAGACCAACATAAGAAGACAAATGAAAGGTAGGAAGAGGTAACAGGCCAATAAAGAAAGGATGCACGCAAGATAGCAGCCTCTTATCCAAGTATTAGATGCATGGTTTGTTAAAGCTTGTGTCCCATTACATCAAAGAGAGACATCATTCAATGCATAGTAGTATATTTTTTAGACACTAATTTGTGGGTACAACTCATTTCATGTGGTTCTGAAGTTATGCTTTGTCCTATGTAATTAATCAGTGGACCTGGCCATCACAATGTGTCCTATTGTCATCACCCAGAGTAACTATTCAGTCCTCCTGGGGCACAGGCTCTTATACCACCACCCATTAATGTAAAGTCATTGTTTTGGATCTTATATAAATGTACGGTGATGGAGGGGTCTCGAGTACCACGTGGTGATGTATATTTCAAGAACATCACGTGGTGTTGTCCCAAAAGTATAGAATAATTCTTCCATAACTCAATAGGACCATTGCATTGGGAGATCCTGTGATGATTTTTGTGGGTCCAACTTGACTCTAGAACAACCAGCTACATATGGTGCGAATGGAAATGCAATAACTGTTCACATTGACTAAAGATAGACTCGATTGTAAGTTATGTTTGCCTATTCTGGGATGAGTGACTTACTCATTTCTGAACTTCTCTCCTCTGTCCATCCTGACTCACTTACCTGGAAACATAAATAAGAGATAGATAGAGAGAGAGAGAGAGAGAGAGAGAGAGAGAGAGTCCTGAGGCTCCAGCATGAAAGGGGGGCCAATCGGAAGGGAGACAAAAGGGATAGACGAAGACAACAAAGAGAATGTTACATTTTTTTAAGCGAGAGATAGGCCTTATCTGTTTGGGTAGGGGGTTCACAAAAGAAGAGAAGCATTTGTAGCGAAAACGTTAATTAATACTGTGTTTGGATCACTATAAATAGACCATTCAATAAATGTGTTTTTTCTGTGCTACACTTCCATTAGCAAACAAACACACTTTTGTTTAGCAAAAAAAACAAAACGCTCCATCGTGTTATACACTAAGTTTTAATTTAGTTTATAAATGTGTATAATATTAAATATTTTTAACTTAAATTAAATAAAATTCATTTATTTTTCTTTTAAGAAAAATAACTTACATTACCACACAGTTATATGTGCAATCAATAAGTTTTTGATATGAATAAGTCTACTAACACATTAAATTGTACATCATGCCTACGTGATATATTATTATAAGACAAAATATAAACTCGGGTCCCATAAATTTTAATATGTGTTCAAATTAGTGGATGACACATAGACATAATATATAACTTGATGTACAACGTGATGTGTTAGTAACGTAGCTCTTTTGATATACAACAAAACAAATAAAGAGACTTTTCTAGTAGACTTCTAATAGCACCCCGTCATCAATCTAAATTTTTTAGTTTTATTTGATTTTATTCTACAAAATATTATAATTTTAAATTTATTCTAATAGCATTGGCTAGGCAATTGAAACTTACATAGTTCAAGAGTTGTAAGAATAAAATGAAACTGATAAAAATTTACAATTGAAGTGAGAGTTAGAATGATTCAAAATTTGTGTATGTAACTTTTTAAAACCAAGTCATATTTTTATAAAATAGTAATAAATAAATAAATAATTTATTATTGATTAATTCATCCAACCGATTACCTTATGATCTTAAGAATATCAGTAATTTCTATTAATCAGCTGTTTCTCTCATGTGGGTTTATTGAAAAATAAAATAAAGAAAAAGGCCACTGATAATAATTTTGTATTCTTTATTTGTGATTAAAAGATAAAGAACTACTTTGAAAAGCAGATAAGGGACGTTATTTTAAGGAAAATGATTTTCACATACCTTTTTTGTCCATTTGCACTTATTTTTTTGTCCTTATTATACAAAGTTATCGAAATACTTTTCTATTAAATAAACTCTAGTATTTCGATAACTTTGTATAATAAGGACAAAAAAATAAGTGCAAATGGACAAAAAAGATGTGTGAAAATCAAATCCCTATTTTAAAGCTAGCTAATTCGTATGAAACTAGATATTGCCCGTGCCTATGGCACGACGCAACAAAATTGAATCCAACGAAGTATAAAAGCTGATAATCCATTTTGTGAACGGGGTACTTGATCAAGAAAAAATAACCTCTGCAACAGTTACTATGCCAACCCGCAAAATTATTTTTCAAATTAAAAAATTAATCAATAAAAAATCTATAGTTAAAATGGAAAAATCTTGGGTTACAGCGAGTAATTTCGAAGTCATCACTCTTCAAGTAAGATTTATCTTCATCACTCATTTTCTATCTTCAAACCTTCGCTTCATCACCCTTCCAAAAGTGCTTGTGAACACGGACAACAACCTTAAAATATTTAAGAAAGAAATGAATGAGTAAAATTCACTTTTTAATTTAAAAAATAAAGTAATTAAAATTACCTTGTTGTGATATTCCCATCGAAGTAGCCTAGTGGTATTCACCATATTACTCTCAATAACTTTTTCATCCCAATCCTGCAAAATATTAGTTGCACCATAATGAAAAAACTAACCAATGAGGATATCTAAATTTACACGCAGATGAAATAATGTACCTTTGACTATAACAAAACCTCGGGATACACGATGTTTGTTGTAGAATTGGATACATCACTGGAGAGCAAGACACTTGTATGATCACCAGATGTGCATCTAGATAACGCTACATATAATTGTCCATGGCTAAAGACTGGTGTGCGCAAATCAATTCCAACATATTTTACAGATTGTCCTTGAGATTTATTGATTGTCATTGCATATGTCAATCTGATTGGGAATTGACGTCTTGTCATCTCAAAAGGCAATTCAGAAGAAGAAGGCGTCAATGATATCCGTGGAATGAAGACCAGATTGCCAAATTTTTCTCCAGTTAAAATTTGGGCTTCAATTATGCGAGTTGCACATCTGACAACCATTAAACGGGTGCCATTACATAGCCCAGCTTTTGGAGCAATATTTCTCAATAACATTATTGGACAACCAACTTTCAAGTGTAACTTAAAGGGAGGTAAACCGGAAGGATCCAATGAGTTTAGGTACTCATTAGGATATCTGTTTGTAATAGTGCGATCACATTCATCATTGTTGGACATTTTGTCAGCTGCAAAATAAGTGGTTGTATCTCCTGGAAAAGTATTCAATGCTGCAAGATTGATGGCACTGACATCATCATTTCGTGCAGAAAGAATCGTGCGCTCAGTTAGAAAGGTCGGTGTAACTGTACCCGCCACATCCAGTTGTGGATAGACCGTGAACAACAATTCAGTTAGATTTTTGCATTTGTGTATTGTTGATGGAAGTTGTATAATTTCTTGTGGATTGGTTCCAACCTAAAAGTATAGTATAACAGTCAAATACATAAAGTACTAATCAAATGAAACATGTAATTTCTTCAAAAAAATCACAAAATACCTCTTTTAAGAATTCTGCGAAAATTGAACTTGCAAGGTCTGTCCTGTTTAAGCGCATGTTCAAAGTCAAAGTCAAAATCTGTATATTATTCCATAGCACAGAACGCCTTAATGATGCTCCAACAATTTGCTCTCGAACTCCTTTTGGTATAACTGGTAGAATTTGACGAAAATCTCCTCCAAGAACAACTGTGATACCCCCAAATGGACAATTATTATCACATATGTCCTGAAGTGTGCGGTCAACTGCTTCGACACAGTACCTATGTTGCATAGGAACTTCATCCCATATTATCAATTTTGTATTTCTAAACAATTCTGCTTGCAAGGATTGCTTACTGAATGAACAGAATGAATTTTCCAACGCATCTAATGGGATAGAAAATGTTGAATGTGCAGTGCGACCTCCTACCAATAACAATGATGCAATACCAGATGAAGCAACACTAACAACTATATGCCCAAGGTTGCGACATTTTGTGGCGACAGTATTATACAAAAAGGTCTTCCCTGTTCCAGCACCCCCATTTAAAAAGAATGTAGTGCCTTTGTTCTCAAAAACTGAAGTAGTGATTGCAGTAAAAGCAGCTCGTTGTTCATCATTTAGACCTTCGATATTGATATTCGTATCTTGCTGTTGCGCATTATGAATGAGCGTTTGATGCTCCATTATCAATCTATTACCCACGGCTGCACTCCAATCTCCCCTCGGTTGTGGCATGGGTGGAAAATCCTTTAGACATTTACCCGATTCTTGAAGCAATTGATCCAAAAGATATAGACCGTAATCTTCAATTTGAGCTTCAGTTGGGTTTGTAATGGAAAATAACGTTTGGATTTTGTATGCAAGATCATCACAAATATGCACCGTAAATTTATTCCATAACGCGTACGGTTGAGATGGAAAGCACTGGGTGAGAATAACACTGAACAACCTCCGCAACTGGTATCCAGTTTTCATAACTGAAGCTTCTTGAAGACATTGCGCCCATTCTTCATCATCTTCTAAAAGCCCTCTTGCAATACATGCAGATTTGAATGTACTATGTAAAACATTATCGACAGTGCGTAAGTTTTCAAATGATTTTGGTCCTTTGACAATACTTAGTAGTAAACGCAGATAAAATCTTTTACCTGCATTAGGACTCACAAAGTACATTCTTCCAATTGTATATCCCCTTTGTCTAGGTGTCCATTTCTTTTGTGACTTATTCCAAACAAAATGTTGTGGAAATTCTTGATAAGTAAATGCACATGCATTTGGATTCGAATCACAACATGCAAAGAAGCTAGTTAATGTAGACATTTGTTGCTCAGCCCTGGAGACAATTTGGTCAATTGATTCTGTAGGGTTAAATAAGACACGATGCATTCCAGGTAAATGAAGTGCCAATCGTACAACTGTTGGGATCTCTTCATGCATGGGATGACCAAATAGTCGCCAAGCAGCTTCTGGTGGACCAATATATCGTGCATCAAGATATTGTTGGATCTCATCTATCGATCCTAACACCATTGTTGTACGATCATAACCCTTATAGATATATTTGTGGATGTATTTGACACATCTCATTCCAGCACAGACTTCCACATTGATATGACAGTTGAATAACTTAGAAAGGTGGGCATTGTAGGGTACTACATCCCTATTATCAACTTGTTGACCCCTTACAGTGTACACACGATTGTCGTTACGACGACGATAGATTGGATATCCATCTTGGTCCATTGTGGTTGTCTCTGAAAAGGCTCGAGGGTATTTTTTTGTGCATCTACCATTTTCCATGCACGCTGCTTGCGGATTTCGAGCACCACATGGTCCATGTACCATGCAACACTTTACAGTTTCAAATAGTACCGGATCATCATTAGGATCTGGGAATTCTGCACATACTACCTTGTCAACCTGAGCACACGTTTGAATTTTATCTGGACCTTGAAGAAATAAAAGTGCGTGCATATGCGGAAGACCTCGCTTTTGATATTCAATAGTAAAAACATGTCCAACTATTTTTCCGAACACTTGTTTCTCCTTTATCTCTTTCATTAAGCATTTCCTTTTTAACTCAAAAACACGTGCAACCAAATCTGGACGATCGATAGCTTTTTGATGCGGTAACAAAGCCTCAGTAATTTCAGGCCAATTAGGATTCGCAGTCATAGTGAGAAAAATATCTGGGTGCTGATTGTACCGTGTGATAGCCATTGAATCCTGAAAAATTTCAAACATATGTCTCGGACTGCCAATAAACGAAGATGGCAAAATTACTCGTTGACCAATTTGATTAGGGCCCAACCCATCTGGACCAATATCTGTCAAGTCTTGGTAAAGTTCAGCTCGAATTTTTCCTTGGTTTTGCCTATAGTAGGCCAATCGATTTTGCTCAGTTGCAGCCCAAGCATCAACAATAAACTCTTGGAATAGTTTCCCAGCTCTTAAAATTGTTGAATACTCTGAGGGACGTTGAAACAATCGATGGCTATAAAACTCCATTTGAGTAAGTCGATCATTTGTGTATCGACTATTCTGGACGTCCCAATGTTTCATCTCCGGTTCCCATCCAAGCTCCCCATGAGGAAATAATAAAACATAATGCAAAGGTAAATAAGCTGGGTGACATTCATTTACTTGCATCAATGTATTATTTCCTCTTAAATGCAACACAATATCTCTCATTCCACTGAACTCGGTTCCATCTCCGGGTAAAATTACTGCAATCTCATCAGTTGTTGGCAAATTATAACGGCGACGATCGGTTGCTGAATTATAATGGAGAAAAGCATGTATGTTTTGTCCCGCCAATTCAGATTGATTTAAAATTTCATAAGCTTGAAGAAACTTCTCTGGGAAATGATTAACCTCCAACAAACTATCCTGAATTGTTTTAAGAACATCTCTTTTCAAGTGAGGATTTCTACCACTGCGCACATTCAAGGAAGAATCGGGATCATAGATGTACAACTGGGAGTAAATGGCTTCCTGTCCTGGTTGTGGAAGCAATGCTCCAGTTCGATGACGTAATTCACCATGAATGGTGAATGATGAAGGGCCCCGTCCATTAAGCACTCTTGCATCCAACTTAGTACCAAGACTCGTAAAAGCATTAGCCGCATTATATTCTCTAGTATGACGTCGAAATGATTTTGATCGATCATCATTGCCGTCATATAATGTTTGAAGTGACAAAGGGGGAGTAATAAGTGATGGTAGTCTAACCTTTCCTTGCAAGCAGCATGTTCCAAAAAGGGGACGTATCAAAGATGATTTTGTCAATTTTTCATCCATCCAATGTAAGGCCGAGCAATGAGGACACAACACATCCATCTTACCGAGATAATGACGATCTGGGTATCTATTTCCTTGATGACCAACCATTGTGCTCACAGATGCATGCTCTAACTCATCATCACTGAGTTGATTCTCGTGAAAGCATTGATTTTCAAGGGGTAGCCTACAAATATTAGTTTACGTGTAAATTATTTTAAAATATATTTACACATATAGAATTTATTACTCTTACCAAATGACAAATAATGTTAATTTACCTAATAACTGGAGATAAAGACGTGCTTGACGTTGAATGCTGTGGAGGAGGTAAATACAATTGAGGTTCATGTTGAGCTTGCATAATGTTCTCAGTTATTTTATTTGAAGGTACATGTAACTGAGGTTCATAATGACTATGCATACCACCTATAGTCACAATCGGCAGCGCAGCAGAAACCTCTTCGTCAATGTTTTGTGGATGAGACACTGAACGTAAGTGAGTATGAGGTTCATGATGACTTAGCAAGCTGCTCACAGTTACAATCGGCATAGCAAGAAATTCTTCACCAAGATTCCGTGGAGGAGGCATTAAAGTTAAACTTGGCAAAGTTAAAATACTTTTGCCCCGATTTTGTGCCGTAGGTTCTAGTTGGTGTAGCATACCATCATCGGTTAGAGGAGTTCTTGCACTAACAGAATAATCATTAATCAAATTTGGTGTTTGAGGAAGCATAACAACAGACGATGACTCCAAGGCATGTGATACCATTGCTCTTTTTGGTGCATTTGTAGGAATCATAACACGTTCTAAGCATGCACGTCGGCGACAACTTGGGGTTAAAGATGGAAAGAATCTGGATTGTTTCGGTTGAACGGATTCTCCCAACCTTTCTCGTTGTCGCCGCAAGCGTTGGGCCAACATAGCTTTCGATATACCGTTATCATTGGGAGCCTAAAAGATAAATACAGATATTTACGTTTTCCTAATTTCACTGAATAATATGTAATTTCCACAAACTCATACCGATAATAAAATTTAAAAAAAAAAAGATAGATACTTCATCTCTTCTGTATGAACATATTGCACACATTAAGAACGAAAATAATTTTTAAGAATGTTTGAAAAAACATACCGCTTGATGGCCGACAATCATATTTCCTTTTCTTGCATAGCTGGCATTTTCTTTTCCCTTAGAAAGTTTGTTAATCTCTTCCTTTGGAAGAAGAATAAGAATAAGTAAGTAACAACCATACTTAACCATCCATGTGAACAAAATAGCATTCACTAAAATGCAGTTTAAATCCTAGAAATATGGAGAAATTATACCTAATTAGAAGTGTAAATTCATAGTTGAGGTTAAGAAACCATTAAAGAAAAACTTCACATTAGTACATTACAATTCAGAAAAATTTAAGAGATTCAGTCAAGATTTGATTTAAGGAGTTTTGGGTTCAAAACTCTTTTAAGTGTTTTTAATTCTTGTAAGATTAATTCATACGGAGTTTTTATCCTGCTCTAAGTGGAATCCTTAGTTAATGAATGATAAAGTTAGTCCCTAAAATTAAGTTAAATTGTGTTTTAAGTGAACTTGAACACCACAATTCAAATTAGGCAAAGATTGTGCATGTGTGCATGCACGTGGGGTGGAGATTGTCATTATTACAGTGAAATAAGGAGGTGGGCAGTAGGCAGTGAGGAGCCAAACGTGGAGTCCATTTCAAATTATATTACTACCTAATGATTTTTGCGATTCTTTAAACCCACTGATTTATTATTAATAAACCCACTGATTTATTATTAATGTTGCATCCTTGAAAAACGTTTACAATGTGAACAGGAAATGTTAGACTAAAATGATGCGGCTTGTTGTGTTAGATTTAGTAGTAGGTACGATTACAAACACAAATTAAAAAATTTAAGAGATTCATGTAAGAACTATGAAGTAGTTTTCAAACACATGACATTAAAATTTTGACTAATTACTCAATTTTGAAAAGTCAAATTCTAGCTTAAGTTATAAAAAATAACTTAAGAATGCTTGAAAAATCATACTACCTGATAGCTGACAATCTCCTTTCCCTTGCTTGTATCGCTGACTTTTTCTTTTCCCTTAGCAAGTTCCTTAATTCCTTTCTTTGTGAGAACAAAAAAAAAAGTTTTAGTTTTGATCATGTAAGATATAATTAGAACTCTCAATAGAATGTATACAAAGGCATACCATTTGAAGTGCAGCGTTTTCTTTTCCTTTACAAATTTGATTTGCCTTTGCCTTTGCCTTTTCATTAACATAATTATGAGATAAGTAAATAACAACATTCTGGGATAATGTACATATTACAAATTGACGATTTTGTTTGAATTACCCTGTGCATGCAAATTTGATTAAGTTCTTGTTCATCATGGATCACTATACCTGCATTCCTTTCTCGAAGAAACTTAACCTGTAATCCCAAAGGTGTAAAGAAAAATTCAAAATAAATACCAACATATTATATGCAGATTAAGTTATCTTACAGTTTTGTCCAAGTCACCGTCAAGCTGCATAAGAAGATAAAAATTAAAGAATTACATATGTCAGAACCAAAAGAAAAAAGATAATGTACGTGCGAGGAAAAACTCACATGACCATAGATGGTCAGATTGTCCATGATTAAAAGTCCCGAAGAATTATCTGGAACAAAAGAAAATGATCAACTTTATTAATTATAGGTTGAAGATCTAAAATAGAAAACCTAAAGTATGACAATGTTATTGTTCAAATCATGGCAAATTCCACTAACTAATTGGATATCTTACCACTTTCAAATTTCACTAATTCAAAAAAAAAAAAAAGTTCCTGTTAACAGACCTACTAATTAACACTGGGCCAACAATTCTGTCAATCAGTGGCTTTCATGTGGACCCTTTGCAATAAACACTACCTGTTCATGTAAAGTTCCGCAAACATGCACAGGAAAAGGATCTTAAAAAGAAAGAAGCGTAAAACTTTTTTAGGCTTCAATATCTAATGAAGTTTTGAGAATTTACATCAACAACAATTTTGAAATTAGCACTCAATGAAAGGAGACTGCAAAACTAAAGATTGATCATAACATGCGATATTATTAAACAAAAAATGGCCTGAAAAGAGAAAAAGAGAAACTAAAAAATCTTTTATAAAACTATTAGGTGTTCGAACAAAGGATTTCACACTTTTCATCACAAAAATTGAATTATTCGCATTACGTGCATGTGTGTGTGTGTAAGAAACCTTACATTCAAATTCACATAATTGTTCACAATAATTGATTGTGATTGGGCAAGGGAATTTAATACGTCTTAGATATGGTAGTAGACACCTCTGATTATCTCCACCACCAAGAAACATCCAACTATTGAAATCTAAAAAATAAATAACGTACCTTAAAGAAACGAAGCCAAAAATCGAACAATGAATCGAAAAAATCTTCGCTAAGAGTAGTCTTTTGTTGAAATGCTAGAAAATAAAAAAAAAACACTTTTAGCAAGATGAATGAACCCACAAATAAAATAAAATATGATTGTTCCAGGCTTCACATGCCCACTTACATTGAACCGGTTGACTCAGGATTTTACATGTTTTAGAATCCTTCCGTCAAGATGAAAATTGCCGCAGCTCCACGAAAATTGAATATACCGAAAAAAAACAAAGCTGAGCAAAACATAGAACAAAAATCTATTTACAATTTGATCATATACAGAAGATGATCTTACTGCCTTCACTATGCTGTTTATTTACAATAGCAACCGAAATATGATCCGAAATTGAAATAAAAAAGTGTGACAAACTACAACAATACATAAAAGATCCGAAACTGAAAATAAATGGGACCAAATAAAAATCAAACCTATTTTTCGGCTTCCATATTCAAACCCCCGAAAGTGAGGCGTCTTCCTCAGTAACCCAACTGCACAGAGTGGGACAAATGTGATTGCTTAGGCACAACACAATTGGGTAGAGGAGAAAAGTGGGGAGAGAATTTTCATAGGTCTCTCGCTCCTCCTTTATCATTCATATTCATATGGAAAGCAGACGTTTTTAAAAATCTTCTTCACTAACTTCCCTAAACATGAATACTGAAAATTAGGAAAATCGTTACCAAAAAAAGAAATTAGGAAATCCTACCTTATTTTGTTCCATTAAAAATATTGTTTTGCTAACTGTTTTAAAAATCGAAAATTAGAAATGGAAATTACAGATGAAAATGTTAATTGATTCACTTTAAGAACCAATAGGAATCAAAAGATGGAATTAAAGATGTGAGTTTCCCTATAATATGCTGTTACTATGAGGGATAGAAATCAAAAGTAAAGATGTAATTTTCCATTTGAAGTTTTATACGTACGTTCCTAACATGGAAATTAGAAATGGAAATTAAGATTTATACATTCCTAACATGGAAATTTGAAACAAAATTTTTCCATTTGAAGTTTAAGTTAAAGATGAAATTAAAATAATTAATATATCTCAACCGTTAGATGAAATCGATCCTAGCCGTTCTTCTGAAAATGTCTTTTAGGGGGCCCACACCGTTCTGATTTGTAATATAGATAATCTATTTATTAATAATCATATGTATAATAATTTGGATTGGCACCTACATCATTTAGCATACGTGGCTTCTCTCGAGAAGACTCCCCGCAATATTATACGTATGAGTGTGGATAAATCTAGCAATAAAACTAAAGAAAGCAGCTATGTTTATTTTTTTTTTCTTCAGAGGATTTTTTATAATTTTAGTTGCCTTCTTCTCATCTTTAAAAAACCACACTTTTGTAGTAAGTCACATAAATCTTACCAAAAAAAGAAAAAAAATATTAATGGAAAACCAAAACATAGAAATAAACATGCAAACCGAGACCTGTTAGACACGATTCTGTTTAAGCAAATTCTCCACCTCACCAGAGTGCTCAAGATTATTGTCGCTTTCGTCTCTCAGAATACAGTAGATGAGCTATTTAAATGGCACCACACAAGAATAGTCTAGTGAACCGAAATACATTACACTCTCTTTTGACTAAAACCGAACCTAAAAAACCTTAAAGACAAACTCAACAAGAAAGTAAGACAAGAATAAAAGAGAAGGATTAATAGAGAAGATTGCTCTTTTGTTTTGTTGAACTAAAGGGCATTGAGCTTCTTTTATATATACATGAAATTGAGAGACAAACTCATGGATGAGAATTTAATTGAATTGTGGAGGGCCTAATCCAACTCGAAATTAGACAAACAAGATGATGAAAACAATCATACATATTTTGGTCGGAAATTGAATTGCATGAGAAGATGTTGCAAATAATAGAAATTGGCAAGCTCACCAAAGCTGTATGAACAGCTTACTGGATGCAGTATCTAATGGAAATGGTTGCTACAGTTTGTGCTTAATTCTAACAGGCCCAGTAGGAAACCAAGACTTGTAAGGCTAAGCCCAACATCTTTCGGACAGCCCACATCATGTAAGTACGAATCAATTAATCCCAAACCCATTTTAAATAATCCAACCTCTTAAGGAGTTATTAAAAAAAAAAAATCAACAAATTAGGCCTTGAAACTAGGTTCATATGTTTCACAATCCTCCACATTAGGGCTGCAATCGAGCCGAGTCGAGCCGAGTTGCAAGGTGTTTGAGCTCGGCTTGAGAATAAAGGACGTGGCTCGAGCTCGGCTCGAGCTCGACTCGAGCTGGGGTAGGCAAGCTCGAGCTCGGCTCGCCAAAAAATTATAATGTTCGAGCTCGGCTCGTTCGAGCTCGGTAGATTGGTTCAAAGGCAGAGTAGGGGCAGAAATGCTAAAAAGATAACCAAATACAGCCATTATGAAACATAAAATCGTAGATTGGTAGTCATATGCTTCTGTACAGCGGAAACGAAATCCAAATACGAGGAAACGAAATCCAAATACGAACACAAAGAAATGGAAGTGATTCATAACGAGGAAAGAGATGGTAGTCATATGCTTCTGTACAGCGGTTCATATACCAAAACAGCCATTATCGAGTCGAGCAAAATAGCGAGAGGAAAGAGGAAATGGTAGTCATATGCTTCTATATTCTAACAAAATAGCGAGAGGAAAGAGAGTACCCTGAGTCCGTGAGAGAGGAAAGAGACGATTGGCTGTGGTCGGTGGTCGCCGGTCGGTGGTCGGTGGATGCGGAATGGCCAAAGGCAGCGCCTCCCTTCTCTGATCTGATCGTGGATGCAGAAACCCTAAACTAAATAAAAGTATAAAACATGTATTTTATATATATATATATATATATATATATATATATTATACTTGGCTCGCTCGAGCCGAGCCATAGCTAACTCGAGCTCGGCTCGTTTATTAAACGAGCTACTTGGTTTGGCTCGAGCTCGTTCATTTATCAATCGAGTCGAGCTTGAACAAGCCATTATCGAGTCGAGTCTCGAGCGGCTCGCGAACGGCTTGGCTCATTTGCAGCCCTACTCCACATGAATCAAATTGGTAGAAAATCAACATGAAAAGACAAAGACACAAAGAGAGATTACTATGGGTATTTCAATATAAATATAGGTAGCTTTTGACCTTAAACTTTTCTTTTTGTAAAAAAATATCAAATTTGCTAGCTACCAAGAAACACAAAGCTTTGAACTTTTCTTCCGTTTATGTAAACCGAGATAATAGACTTCATATAGAAACTTTTCCTAATGTAGTTCGCCTTCTCAAATTCTTATATACGTGGTCTCACTTTGTAATCACATATGAGTATTTCATGTTGACCTCTTAAATTCGCAAATAAAAGGATAAAACACTTCAAAGAAAGCATAATAACTTCAAAATCTGCATGAACTCATCTCTGCACAATATACTTGCACAACCAAATGGTACAAGTCAATATTTTGAATGGACATAGTGAGTGGAAAGCTCGTTCTATAGTTTTAGGTATCTGTATTCAAGTTCTATTGCACATAATACAGAACAACCAACAGTCATATCCATAGCACAATTACTATATCCATGCTGAACAAGGATTTAATCTAATAATCCTCCAAAATTACAATAAAAAGAATAATCTCCATAGCTATTATCTGAACTTATGTTTGCACAATAAACGTATTGGTTGAGATATACCCCTCAAGAACAATCGGAAACTAAAGAGACAACAGAAAGAAAATTAAAGAGTAGAATGGATCTCCTTCCCCCCATTTCATGCTATCACATTGTCTCAATCACCTACCTATCATTACATATATAAGTGATCTACATGGTCTTGGAAACAGACTAACCTTAAACAACTGAGTACGCGTTAGTTGTTGGCGAGGATTTTGGTATCCTGGAGCAAGATCAGGGTTTCAAAAGCATGGACCAAAGCCCTTACCTTACTCTTCCTGGTCTGGACAAGCTTGCTTGCCGTGTCTTCAATCACATTATTAAACAAGTTCTGGCCCCCTTTCTTTCCGTCTACATCGCAGTGTCTGAGGACAACTTTCACTGGTTCAGTTTTAGAGCCAGTTAGCTTGTCAACTCCAACTAGTTCTTTCAAGCATCTCGGTTCAGAATCGCCTTTTTCATTTTGCTTCTCACACAATACTCTTCTTTGCTCGAAACTAAGTTTTTGTGGACTAGTTTTCTTAGAAGGGACATCAACTACCTTCCCTCTCCTGAAATTGATTTTCTGGGGCGAGCCAACTTCATTGTCCGTGCAAACTATACCGACCCTTGTAGGCTTCATAGTGCTTCCAGAGAAACGATCACTTTCGTCACTTTTCATAGACTCGGATGATGGTGAAAATGGTCTAGTACTGCTATTCTCATTTTGAGTGCGTCTGTTATAAGTAGAAAGCGATGAGGGTGAAGATGGTCGAGTGGCATGATCACCCTTCCGGCTATGTCTCAATTTCTTGTTCTCAACAGATGGGGGTGATCTAGAAATAAGTATCCGGCTGTCTCGAACAAATTCCAACTTTTGGTCCTCAGAGGATGGACGTATAGACTGAAAGAAATGAGAGGTATCAGGAACATTTTCAGTACGGTTCTCTGGCTTCGTGTCAATGACGTACAATGTCTTTTCGGGAATATATTCGTCAATGTGTTTTTTACATTCAGCTTGTTTACCACCATTCTGACTTTTCACAAGAGAGGCATTTTTCAGGTGCTTATCGTTACCAGATTTTACACTCAATTCTCTTCTGATAGACGGTCTGGAAGAAGGAGAAACAGCCGGTGGCGTATAATCTTCTATCTTTCTGAAGTTGGAGATCTTCATTTCCTTGCTTGTGTTGATATAACTGTTACCCCCAGTTCTTGAACCTCCCACTGAACTCTCTTGGAGAACTCCAACTCCTTTGCTTGTAGTGACACGACCGTAATGTCTACTGCTTGCATTTGCCATTTTTGAGAAAGAAAATGGCTTTGTCCTTAAATCAGGAGCAAGTTCTGCAGACAAATCCATTGGGTTTCCAGGCAACGAGAATTGCTTCGAAGATACAGCTACCTTCTTTGCTGATACTTGAGCTTCTTTCTTTGTGACTTGGCCCTGTTTGTCATTTGCTGAGCTTTTATAATTGGGTAAAGCTTTTGGCTTTATTGGCAATTTCTTCTTTCTCTCCTCTAGGATAACATCTTTGACCCGATCTTGGCCTTCGCCTGATCTTTCGGTAGTTCTTTTTGGTATGGGAATCCTTGCGCTTTTCACCAAGCTATCTTCTATCCCGTACTTGCAAAAATCATGGCACGAACCAAACGAGGCCCTGAGATAACGCGGTAGGATCTTAACCCCTTCGGTTGAAATACTGAAGTTTCCAGTAGAGTTCCTCCGATTATGGTGACTTTTGACTTCAATCTTCTCTGGATTCGTTGCGATTTCAATCTTCTCCTTCGCCATTTAAGTGATATACAAAGTGCCAAAGGAAATGCTGAACTATCAAATCTGCAGACATCAAAATCTCTACATGATAGAGCGAGAACGATAGGGAGAGAGAGAAGTTCACGAATAAATTAATTTGAGTATGCCGAAAAGCACTTACCAAAAGTCAGCTAATATGAAGGTGCAGGACTTGTCTTCCTGAGAAAATAAGAGACAAAAAATGTAAATAGTCTGTGATGATGCTTGCAAACTTCCACATAAACCATGTAAAATCATTAACATCTTCAGATGGGTGTCTTGAGTTTCCTTTTGCACACAAATTTCAACGAAGTGTTCATTGAAGGCTATTGTAATGATAATGGGGAAAAAGAATAATATAGGAGATAAAATATCAATGGCCTCTTATATGAGCTCGATGTCTAGTGACCTTAAACCGTTTGTAAAAAATAGCAAAAAATCTACGAATTTGCTTCAATAGATTCTCAAACTAGAAGAATAAGAAGAAAATGTGTTCATTAATACGTCCACGGTCAAAATTAACCAAAGTTATTCAATCCGAATAGGTGTATGAGAAAACGTCAAAATATTCGATATTTTGGTTCATTCAATTCAGAAATGCCAACTAATGTAATACAGATCAAACAAAAAACCTCTGAAAGGATCAATCAAAATATCTAGATAGCATTCAATCAAATGTGAAATGCAGCATGTAGGTTAAGGAATGAAAGTTAATTAATCTATGGAGAAAATCCACCTTATAATGGAATTACGAATGTAATACAAAAAGTTCCAATCAATATTATAATATCACATACAAATAAGGAGAACGTGCACTTTTCAAAGCACAGACAATGGGGTTGGACACTACGATATTTATATGACGAATATGAATATAATTCGAATGAAGCAACCCAATTAACATTGATTAAATCATCAAACGATTAAAAAAAATTGAGTTATGATTAGACAGACATGATCATAAAACAACCACAACAAGAATGCTGTTAAGAAAATGAAAGATCAACACAATGAACATTGAGTAATTATCAGAGAGATATGATCATAAAAATGGTGAGAATTCCATACATATTGTTGATTTCGCAAATCCAAGGAAAAAAATGCCACAAATGTCTGGGGAAGACACCAATTTTAGGTTCAAGAAATTTTTAGGGAGGAGGAGGCACCGCGTGCTTCTCTGAAATTTAGAAGAAATTGTGCGCTTGGGGTGGGTGGACTAAATTGAGATTCATTAAGACAAATTTTTTAAATTAAAAGACTCAAAATTTTAGTCCAAATTTTCAAAATTATTTTTGCCCTCTCAAATTTACAACTGTCATTGATAAATTTTATCTAAACTTATGCACAGATTTGGATTTATCTATTTAAGTGTTTCGTATCAAATGAAATGTTCATTTGTCCTTGTTGATAAATCTTCTATATAATACTGACTTAAAATGTATCCTATATATACTATTGTTTTATGTAATTTAACCTCCCTTTGTACGAACTAGATACTTGTCTATTTTGACTTCACATCTTTCTAACTTTTTCAAGTTATGAGCTCGACAAAAAGGTATTCTTGTGCACGTGCACGTTGCCGAGACAGGAAATGGGTTAGTCGATTCGGGAAAGGTGATTAACATAATGGATTAAAAAGATAAGAATGATCCTCCCCATTTATCTCGGGATCATATCAAATGAGATAAGGGCGATGAGTCATAGGTGAATTCAACTTATAATGAGACGTTTAAAGTTGAGTGAAACTCTAATTATAAAAAATAAAGGATCTAGAGTCGCATGCATAAGGCTTATGACCTTGTTTTTTATCAGCAAAACACAAATATTGGTAGGAAAGTTATTTTCAGACAATCGTATTAGCCACATGCACTTCTTTTTTTGTCTTTACTATACAAAGTTACTAAAATATTCTTCATTAAATAATTTTTATTCATCTCTTGTGTTTAAATTAATATACTACTCTCACAATTAATTAAAAGTAAACAATTTTTATTTTTTGTCTTTATTTAATTTTTTTGTATTTATTATTTTTCGTTATTTTTATTGTTTATTAATTCATCTCGACGAAAGAAATCTAAAAAGTATAAAATTATGTTCAAAAGCCATAAAATTTCATTAAAAATAAAAATAAGTACAAAGTGCTGTTTTAAATTTATTTTTTGTGTTTTCTGAATTTTTTTTAGTTTTTGGACATTTTAAACTTTTTTGAAATATTTTGTCGAGACGAACTAATAACCATAAAAAATGAAACATAACAAAAAGTTAAATATTTTTCAAATAAAGACAAAAATAATTAGATAATAATCCAATAATTAATACTGGCTATATAGTTACTAAATAAAAAAAAAGCTCCAATAAAAATTAAAATTTTGTGGAATTGTATGAACAACAAATGGTTGCATGTAATTTTAATTTGATAATTTTTTTAATTTTTTTTGTTTTGTATAAATTTTTTTCATAGTTATTAGTTCGTATCGATTTCAACAAAAACCAAAACAAAATCAGAAAACACAAAAAAAAAAAAAAAAAAACTCAAAACATCACTTTTTTAGAATTATTTTTGTTTTGAGTGAATTGTTTTAGGTTTTGAACATAATTTCATACTTTTTAAATTTCTTTCGTTCAGACAAACCAATAAATCATAAAAAATAACACAAAAATGAAAAATACAAAAACAAATTGAATAAAGACAAAAAATAAAAATTATTCACTTTTAGTTAATTGTAAGGGTATTATATTAATATAAACACAAGAGGAATAAATACTATATAATAAAAAGGTATTTTACTAACTTTGTATAATAAAGAAAAAAAAATAGTACATAAAACTAAAAGAAGAGTGTGAAAATAAATTCTCTATTGATATTAATTGCGATACAAAAAAAAAAAAAAAAAAGAGTTCTAACGCTGCGACTTAATTAGATAGTTGGCAAGTTACCAACTTAGGGCGAAATGGAGCAACCCCGTATAGGGACCTTTTTACATTAAAGCCCAAAAGAGACACACAACCCTACAGTTCGGAACCCAAATCCAACCCAATAGTACAAAAGCCCATTATCCTAATACAATTTACAACCCAATGAATTTGGCCCAGTCCCTGTCCAGACTATTGCCTTTGAATAAAGTCCCCTTTAACTGTGTATCTTCTTCTCCACCTACCTCCTCACCATGTTGTTCTGAATAAGTTGACCCTTCATCCCCTCGCATCGATGGCCTCCAGTCTCAAATATTGTATCTCCTCATCCCTTCAAAGCACCTTGCGAAATTTGCTACATGAACACACCTAAGATCGAATTTTGTATTGGTCCATAATGCAACCCACCACTTTTATAGAATCCACCACCTGTTGAATTTGGACCTCTTTTTCCTTGAAGATTACCTCGTTCTTGTGCCTCCAGATGCTCGAGATCATAGCAAATATAGTACTCCTCTACATTGATTTCTCTAATTTAGAGAATCCCATAGTCACTATCGCCCTTACAGTTTTTCGAATACAGAGATGCATTTCCCATCAATGTAGCATAGATCCCAAATCCCCCACGACTCCTCACAGTGAAGCAAAACATGGTCCATCGTCTCCAATTGGTTTGAACAAAAGGGACATAATTACATGAGTTGTTGATCTGCTACTAATGAGTAAAATTATATACAGAGTCCAGCACCTTGAGGTCTAGTGTGAAATCAATTGACCGAGCGAGCATATATAAGTGCCCACCGACAAGTTTATAGTACTTCGATCAGTCGGAAGCCACTCGGGAATATACTATAAAGGACCCGAGCAACTTAAGGAAACTCCGCGGCATTTCATTTACAAGCACAATCACATGCTTAAATTGCGAAGATAATACGATCATCAACACCAATCAAGGAGATGATTTGATAAGCATAATTATCGGCTCTAATCAAGGAGAAGATGTCTCCCCCTATTCCGAAATTGATTCCCCTAATTTTTCCATCACATGCCCTATAAATAGGGTATACATTGTCGCCCAAAATGTACGTGCACACTCTTCCATTCTCTAAATACATAGAGCCATATACTCCGACTGACTTGATCGTCGGATGGTCAATGGCTGGGAGCACCCCCGGTCTTTGGACTTGTTTTACAAGAATTCTCGCGGAGCTCTCAGTTCAATCGATCAAACCCTTGCAGTACCCTGCTTGCTGAGACAGCTGATGGAAAAGATACAACTTGCATTTGATAACCTTGAAACTAGGAGTTGTTCTCCCTTTGATGCTTTCTACTCTGCCCCCCACGATTTTGATGTAACAAGCTTAATTGAACTCCTATCCTTCGCCCCTGTTAAAAAAATACATATCTTAAGGGAATTTTTTAATTCAATAAGGTCAATTAACTCGACTTTTCATTATACATACGTTCTCCCCTGCTACAAAACATAGACAGATGAAGTCATTGTACAATTTGTACTGGTAAAATATTTTACATAAATAAAATTTATTGCAACAAATTTTTTTGTCAGAACAAACAAAACCTTATATTTAAAGTCAGATTGTCATGCAAATTAGGAGGAATTTCAAACTTTTTCCTACACTTGAATGACTTTTACAAAGTTTCCTTCGAGTCTCTTGAGCTTATACTAACGACATGCATGAATCAAAAATGTCCAGATGGTTTATTCATTTCATGGTTTGTCGGATTATCTACATTTTTTCAAGAAAGAAATTAATTTCTCTCCATTTTCTCCATCGCAAAACTCTTAAATGTTCAGTACACAGAGTCATGACCACACACCATTATTTTCTTCACTTTCACACTGCTCATTTTGTTCATTTTTCTTCAATTTATTGTAATTTGTCAGAGAGAGTCGTAGAGAAGCTATGCCATATATATATATATATATATATATATATATATATATATATATATATATATATATATAGGGAAAGACTATATGAACCAACACTTTTTTACACCAATATTAGATCAACGTCTAAACTCTTCATTTCTAATTAAATCTTGATGATCCGAACCGTTCAATGTGTTTAAAACATATTTTTAAGGGTACCCGCGAGAAATCAGCTCAAAATATTACCGGAAAGGGCTTGATCCAAATATTGGTTCATAAAACAGTTCCTGTCAGCATTTTAAACCACTACTTGGATTAAGCATTTTCCGGTAATATATTGAGCTGATTTCTCGCGAGTACCCTTAAAAACATGTTTTAAATACATTGAACGGTTCGGATCATCAAAATTTAATCGAGAATGAAGAGTTTAGGTATTGGTCTAATATTGGTCTAAAAAAGTATTGGTCCCTTAAGCCTCCCCCATATATATATATATATATATATATATATATATATATATATATATATATATATATATATATATATTGCCTGGTCCACAAAACTACTAGATAGAAATCAGCTAAATCTATATATATATACACACACACAGACATACACACACACATTATTTATGTACTAGAAAATGCTACATTAATATTAGGGCTGCTCAAAAAAACCGGTGAACCGTGAATCCGGTCCGGACCGAACCGATCCGTACCTTTTGGATTTTAACCGTGGATTAATGGTCCGGACACGGATTCAAAAAATAAAAAACTGTGACTTTTGGATCGGACACGGATTTTGATTTTGAAACCGTGGATTAACCGATCCGGACCGTGAGATTTTTATTATATATAATTTTAAAAAAAAAAATATATATATATATATATATAATTTTATAATTTTTATATATATATATATTTTATCACTTTTATAGTTATATACTATATAGATATTGTTAATGACTTAATGGGTTATATTGTTCTCTGTATAAACTCCAGGGGGCAAAGTGTTATAAGTGGTAGTATATATAATCTCCAACTTCAGTAACCTAATATTGTTCATTTGTTAAAGTGTTATTTTTTATGTTGTCTTTGTGAACTTAAACTATTTGCTACTGCCTCTGCCCTCTGTTTGTGACTGCCTCTGTTTGTTACTGCACTGGAAGTAACCATTGTGAGTGATCTGGAAGTGTGGAAGTTTGGAAGTAACAATATGCTTGCTGCCTTTGTTGTTTTATTTGTGTTTATAAGTTATAACTATCTGCCTTTGTTGTAATATAAGTTTTCTAGTTAGTGCATTTGGTACGTGCGTGCCTTACTGGCTACTACCTTTGTTTGTTTCCGAATAAATTGAAAATCCGCGGATTAATCCGGAACCGATCCGTGACTCGCAGTTCGGATTGGAACCGAACCGTGAGACTTTTGGATCGGACACGGATTGCATTTTCAAAAAACCGTGACTCGCGGATTAGGATTGGATTCATGCCAATCCGGACCAATCCGGACCGTGAGCACCCCTAATTAATATACATCTTGTTTGGGTGTGTACCTATGATGAGCGTCCTCTACAATCACTTTCTATTCACAATATTTTGTGTAGCAATACATAACATTTGTATAAAGATTCATAACATCTACATAAAATTTCATAACCTTTTTGTTTAAAAATTTTAAACATACAGATGAGCTCAAAATTAATGTTATGAACCGTTACACAAAAGCAATGAATTAACAACGGATATCATATATATTTCCTTAATAAAAATGTTATGAATTTAAGGCAACACAAATGATGAATATTGTTAGTCCCAAATTGCCCTTTATGATATTTGGCAATTTCCTAGTCAAAACATACTAGATATTTTCTGTAATTTAATTTATTTTGTTTTGGGTATAGAGTGTCTGTTTAGGGTATAGAAGGAATCAGAATTGAATTTGTATTTTATTAGGCAATTCTTTTGATAGTAAGTTTCCTACTCGGGTTAAAAGTCTTTTTCTAGTTGATTTCTATTGAGTACTAAGTTTCCTAGCTGGATCAAAAGTTTTTCCTATTTGATTTGTAATGATTCCAAGATCTCGAAGATTTCTAGATTGATCCAACAATTACCAAAATCGGACTTGAAGATATCTGCAATCCAAAGGAAATCACTCAAGCGACTAAAATTAGAAAGTCGCTCCAACAATTGGTGCATTCAATTGTAAATATCAACAGTTAGGATTGCAACTAGTGCACTGTAATATACATGTTTTGAGATCAAGTCTTTGAGAGATAAGAGATTTAAGTGTTTCTTGAATATATACATTGGTGTTACATGGGATCAAGATGGATCATAGAACATAGATCATCATCACCAAGGGTTTAGTTGTTCATTTCTTTTACAACAATGTTTGTCTCGAAAAGCTTGTGGATTGTACAATCACTGTGTGCGATGACCAAGGATTCTGCAATCAATCTTACATCAACTGTGAGTGAGTCATAGCTGTGAGTATAGATTATTTTTGTAATCGCACAATGATTATTGTAGTGATTTAATTTTTTCATGTAGTTTTTACCCTTTTAGGGGTTTTTTATGTATATCTGTGTCTTGCGCATTTGCTTATGTTTATGTTTGCTTAATTTCTGCATATTCGTTAGTTTGCTCGAGTTTAGGTTTTTCAAATATCTTACATACCTAAACAACCAAGTGTATTGTAACACATGTATATGTGTGTTTGTGTTTATTTGGTGTTACATATCTTTATTTGGTCCCCTCTCTCTCTCTCATTTAAAGGTTATACACACACACAACACACAAACACAGAGTTTTCTATAAATAAATAAAAAAAGAAAAAAGTCAATGACCAAATCTTACCAACATCCCCTGCTTTCCTCCTCCCGGCATATTGATCTATTCTTCCTCGCAAAAAAGACAATATATAGTCTCACTGAGACTTGCTTTTATTTCAGTTCTACTGCTTCAAAAAAGCATTTTCCTTATCAGCTACATGTCCAGACTTCTTATATATGTAAGTATTCAACTCTTCTTTCGCATAGAAACATGATTAACAAAACGTCCAAATTTTTTGAACCCTAACCCTAATTCTCTGGAATTTCTTTTTTCCTGCACACCCATGGATTCATTAATTAGGGTTCTTTTTTTTTTGTTAAACTTAATTATTTTGTTCAAGTGTTTTGCCTCCTATTTGATGACCACTATTGTCCTCATGGATGTACTGTTGATGATACTTTAGATCCTTACAAAGAAAATGACTAGTACGTGAAGTACCAAACATGGCCTTGTCAAACTCCTTTGCCTATCAATTTCTTTGTTTTTTTTTTTGTCTAAACCCTTGCCTATCAATTTCAATAAAGCTGTCTCAGAAATATTCTTTTTCTGTCGTTACCCTTTCGTTCGTTCAGTCCACCCCTATCACTCGGTCATATGGAATTCTCTCTCTGTCCTTTTTTTCTAATATGTTTCACGAAAACCTCTGTTGAAGAGAAGCAAATGAAAGACTTTCATCAAAATTTTCATAGAATCAAGAATAAAGTTTTTATTCTGTACATGTCCGATCATGAATAAACATCTGTATCCAATTTCAAAGGAAAATCACAACTGTTCCAAATTTTCTATTATTGCAGTGGAACAATTACGGAATATTTATTTCATGGTATTTCCATAAGGTTCTTCTTTCTTATTCTTAAACAAATCTCCGAGAGGGCTTAATTGATCCATGATTGCTCTAATTCATCTTTCGTCTGTTTCGAGAAATAACTTAATCAATTCTGATTCTTTTTTTTTTTCTCCTCTCTTGATTTTTCTTCTCATACGCATTTTTTTACATGTGTAGTTACGAAGGGTGGAAGTTGATTAAACTCTCAGGTTTGATTTCCACAAAATCATTTTATACTTAGAAGGTTTGTGGTTCTTTTTCTTCCCTTCTGATTATTTTCTTTCATGCATTGAAGTACTCATGGTAATGAGAAATTAAAGAAGATTTTGCATGTTTCAAGGGCCAGCAAAACCAGTTCAACCCAAAACGTACTCTCTTTATTTTTGGACATTAGAATGGAGTGAAAAATCTGTACATTTTTTTGTTTAGCAAGAAGTGAACTATTTTATTTTAAGTAAAAATTCATGGTGAAATTGATGCATAGCTACTGATCAGACTTTCTTTCTTCGAGTCAAGATGATATGCATTATGTTACACTGAGCATGATTTTATCTTTTACCTTCAAATTTCTACCGGCCGATAGGCAATATGATTCGTGATACTTCAAATACATTTGTGAAAAGTCAAACTGCTTTGTAATTCGTATTATACTAGCGTATTATCCGTGGCTACGGCACTATCAACAATTTAAATTCATGTTAGGATTCTAATTTATCTATTATTTGAGCTTTTAGCATATTGCATTATGTAATTTTTTTTTGGTAGTTAACGTCAACCATTGTTCAAGCTGTTAACATATTATCGATTGTTGTGAAAATGTGTTTGGAGAGGCCTACGGCGCCATTGTGTATTGAAATATAAATTGATCTGGACCACACAATATTTTTCAAAAAAAAAACCTATGTACTATATCTTGAAAAGTAATTACTTATAAAAACCTATTACCTATATATGTACTATATCTTGAAAAGTAATTAGTTTTTTAAAAATTCTAAGGTCAATAAATGCTAATTAAAATTTTGATGAAACTTTTTTTTTAGTGAATTTCAACAATTAGATAAAACAATTCTAACCATTGTTGTGAAAATATCTTTGAAGACCCCACACTGTCCTCCCATCTAATATAAGTATTACAACATAGATTATTGGTTCGAATCACGAAATATGTTTCAAAAAAAATACATATGTATTATATCTTCAAAAGTAACTACTGCTTATAAAAATTATTTAGCTTAGAAAATAGAGAGAGAGAGAGAGAGAGAGAGAGAGAGAGATAGATGGTGAGTATTAATGTACCTTTTTTTATTATTTTTTAAAAAAATTGTGAGGTCAATAAATGCTAATTAAGATTATTATGAAACTTCTTTTTAGTAAATTTTAATTATTAGATCAAAACAATCCTAACCGTTGTAAAAATGTCTTTTGACGATCTCACACCATCCTCCCTTGTAATATAGATTAATGCTCATAACGGATTTATTGTAAAATATTTGATAAGTATAGTGTAGTTCTATTTAAAAAATATGAAAATTTTAACTAATTCTAAACAGAATGAACTAAAAAAAAATGGAAAATGTCCAATCACAATTAGCTAATATTTTCCTTTTAAGAGAATTATTAATGGAAAGCTGTCATTTTTTTTAATTTTTAAGCGTGTAAATAATAAAAGAATTATTAATGAAAAGCTGTCATTTTTTATTTTTAAGTGTGTAAATAATCACCAATCTATTTTAGAGACATTTTATTTTATCAGCCTTGACACCCTATTGACGCGTATTTGCCGTCTTCGTTCTCCATGCATCTCTACTATATGGTATTTTAGAATGCCTTTTTCGTGACGGGGGCGCTAAGTGACAACTAATTACAATCTGTCTAATATTTAAAGTTTTATTATACCCTTCGCATATCCTTACAAGCAGCAAGATCCAATCAATAATGGCTATCCGTATGTAGGGATTTTCAGTCGGTGATAATAGGATTAGTGTTACAAATGACCAAAAAAAAATTGTCGTCGATGATGCCGAAAATTAGATGATGACCTCTCGAGCTCATAAGGGGGTTCTTGCATATTAACCCGCGGCCGAAGGTATTTTTCGGCCAAAAAATATCTGACAATCATGTTTATATTTATTCTATCATAAAGGGATCTATACTATTATAAATGAAACACCATTTTTGGTGTGCAACCAATCTTGAAACCGGCTCATGATGCTTTAATTTTTCAAAAAAAAAACCCTTAAAAACCTTCCTACATCCTAATAGCTGTGGTGATATTTTTGTAAAAAATTGTTTCAAAAGAAATGCTAAAAAAACTTTAATAAAAAATATTTTAAGAAAAAAACTTTTAAAAACTGCTAACAAAAAAATTGCTCGATAAAAAATTATTCCATGTAATAACTACAAAAATTATCTATTGTGTTTGCACGCGTATCGCGTCTGCCACGAACGCTAGTGTGTGTGTGTAGAGAGAGAGAAAGAGAGAGAGAGAAAATGCACGTATGTAAAAAGTGAGTTGTCAAAACGTACCCTCATAACTCACTTTTGGTACGGTGAAGGATGGGAGGATTTTAAAGGATCCATTTTTGGTACGTACCCTCATAACTCACTTTAGCATATGATCCTACGCTCCAAATAACTACCCTTTTGATATGGTGAAGGATGGGAGGATTTTAAGGGGGTTGATGGCTACTGATCACATTTCTATTTCCATGTTGGGAGGACAGGATCATATATTAAAGGATCCATTTTTGGTATTTGGAGCGCTCTTAGATTTTATTTGTGAGATCTTGCCAAATGAGTCTTGTGATTGATTTTCCTGGCCGAACGACCTAATTCTCGGAAGGCTGAGCACCAATTAACAATGTCATTACAAGCGCCTATACCCGGCTGGTGATGGTTTGAGTGAATGAGTGTTGAGCGGATGAGTGTTGAACTACTAAGTATTAAGTAACTGAGCGCTAAAAGGCTGAGCATTGAGTCATGCATCAAGAGGCTGAACATTGAGCCAATCCAAGCTCATCAGTTGTCTCCCATTCTCAATTTGGGCGTGAGCCTAAAAGCAGGGATTCCTTCTTCTGAGAAACTGTGGTTACTTTTTGCTAAACACGTGTCCTCTCACTTAGTAGGCTTTTCATCTACTCGTACCATGAGTCGCAATCCTCACCAGTTGTGTTCACCCACATCAAACCTTCAACTTCAAAATAACTGCACCCAAGTCTGGATAAGTGTCAAGATCTCTGTCGTCTTCACTCTTGACATTAAACTGCTAGGATGGGTGCTCTTAGACTTGCATACATGTCAGGATCTCAGTTATCTATACCTCTCACGTCGAATAGTTGGGATAGATGGCCTTTTCCTTTTCTTTTTCTTTTTTTTCCCTTTGGCCATTTCAAATACCTCTTTTATGTGATTCAAAATTCACTTTACCGTCGAGACCTCTCCTCCGCTATTTCCATTGTCGAAACATTATCTTCTTAGAACATCCAATAGTCTCACGTCTTTGCTTTTTTTCTCGGGTACACCTTCTCTTCTTTTTCTTTTCTATTTAGTCATTCTGAAGCCTGAATTCTCAATCATCTTAGACAAGACTTTTTTTGAGGTTTTCTTGATATCCCGAATGTACTCCTTCTTCCTTAGGTCATTAGAGACTTCCCATGATTTCCTCCCATTGATTTGTCGTCTTGGGACCTATTGTTTCTTCACAAAGCCTCTAAGGTTTTTAGTTCGCACAAACCATCTAGCTCATTCGAGCCTAAGGGATCAAAAAATAACCCCTTAATATTGACACTAAAACATCTGAGGAGTCTTATGAAGACTTTTTAGTGGACGCTTAATCTATTGTTGTGGCCTTGGCTAGGGTCGCCGCTTTTGTCCCATGGTATGAACCAAAGGCCATTAATGTCATGAAGGTCGAATATGTTCTGACGAACGACGATTTCGGAATTTTTATGGATACTTACTGGATCCCTGAGACTATGTGGTTAAAATCCCCTAGTCCCAATGATAGGGCATGTATTTACTATGGTGGGAAGGCCTGCTTGTATAAGCATGCCATAGAACTCGACTAGCAGAACCTCGGTCAGCAACATTTTTTTTTTTTGGACAACTCAAGCTTCTTGAAAAAATATAACACATCACCTTGATAGAATTACCCTGGTTGACTAATATTCGTTTTATATTACAAGGGTCAAGGCAGAGGGTGACGACCAAAGCGTTATTATGTGGGTGTTGAATTCTCTCTAAATCTTTATCAAAAAAAAGATATTATCTTGGAGAAAGCCAACTCAAGTCTGGGTTTATTTGCTGGAGCCTCAATGCTCATGACTTACTTTGCTGTTTCTGCCATGTAAAGCTCGAATCGGAGGCATTGTTCAATTGTGGTATCGACCATGCCATGTATCACATTGATGGTCCTAACCTCTTCCGATTTGGCTCGGTCTTCCTTCTTTGGCGGTCTCACGGTTGTCTTCTCCACGTTGATGTATTCCTCAAGATGCCCCTCGGCTACTAACTTCTCCAGGAACTCCTTGTACGACTTGCAATTAATGTTCAAGTGGCATTTTATCCCAGTGATATGAGCCCCTCATAGCACCTTCAAAGGCCATTTGAAGTAGGGCTCTCTCTCAATCTTGTCAAGCAAGATATAGATTGACAGAGTGAACAAGGTGACCATTGCAACAAATTCATGGGGTCGAGGCACCTTCATCTCCCTAGTTCAAACAACATTGATGCCTTTGTGGCCATTCCCTAAATTACAGTTCCCTTAGTTTAGCTTCTGTATAGATTGCTCTGACAATCTCCTCTCCTGCTTAGCCTCTTCGAGCCAACAGTGTGTGTCGATTTGGCTTATCTGACCATTCAATTTTGGAGGGTTTAGAGAACATAAGATCCTCAGAAGGACGACTCCCATGAGCTAAACTCAACTTGAAAAATGTGATCGCAATAGCTGGATCACACTCCTGGATTGAACAATTCATAGTACATGACAACATATTGCCAAAGTGACTCTATTATTGACTTGCGTAGGTCGAGAATAGCATTAACTTTCTTCTTGTGCCGAGTTCTCGTGACAAACTAAGCCAAGAATACATGTGATACCCCACTGAAGAAGGATGAGATTGAGGACTTCGGTAGCTTGTCGAACCATAATAGGATGAGCTCTCCCAGGACTGTCATCTAAATTGTAAAAAGACATCATTTGCCAAAAGTGGATCAAGATGACTGTAGGCGTCCTTCTTGGGGTCGTACTTCTAGAATTTGGGAAGGTTGAACCCTCTCGATGGTGCACTGGCACAATCTCCCTTGTGGAGGGAGGTGGAGATGAGTTGCTCATGGATCGTGTCGGAGTGCAACCAAGCTAGCATAGGCCTTCTTTTATTTTCTAGGTGCTCCCGGAGATCAGGACGGTTATGCCTCCTGTATTTTTTGATGCAGCGTTCCATCCATCTCTCAGGCCTGGGGAATCATTCTCTGCATCGGTCCCGAGCTTCTATATGGCCTTGTTCACGCCTTGGTTGTTATTCCCGTCTTCAATGTTCACGGCATAGATTCCTCTCTAATTGAGTTTTGTGTGTGGTTGTTTTGTTACAAGCCATGTCATAAGCATAAATGGGGAGATAACTTGCCACATATGGCTCGCCTAGCCATGGGAGCGTTGGAATGCATAGGTGTTCATGTCGCTCATCGCAAGGACACCAATCCGATGCGGGGCTTTGCTATGCCCCTCCTACAATCTCACTACACGATGACATGTTCCCCACGACTATTTTTGGCTGAGATCCTCCTCTCAGTGCGACGGCGGTCTAGAGTTGAGAACGGTGGCAATAATGGTGATGACCACTAGAGCGTGATGCATCTCTAGACTTTTGAGAGCGGACCTCCGTCCTAAGAATGGTAACTTCTAGCTGAACCATTTGGATAAACTTGTCCTTCTCGTTCATTCTCACTTCAATCTCTCAATGTAAATATGGAATTGGGATCCAAGGGAGTAGTGTATTAAGAATGTAGCAGATTGCGAGATCCACTAGCAACATGTTGTGGATCCACTATTTCCTTCTCTTGACTGGCAGTGGTGCGTCTGTTTTTCTCACCAATGACAACCATTATGACAATTGAAATAGGGGGTTTTGGTGAAGGTGAGGAACTCGAGATGAAAGAGACTCTCACTATGGCTGCCAATTAACTCTTTAGTCCGTGTGACAATTTCACTCGTCTGCTCCAAACTCTAAATACCTAGATATGCTACCGCAACTAAAGGTTAGTGCCCAATGGCCAAAGGTTGGCCGGGAAGCATTCTGATGACTAAGTTAGTACTTGAAGAAGAAAGAGAAAGAAAGTACTTAGTTAGGGTTTAGAAGGTTGTGCATACTATACTACTCCTAGTACTGTTCATTTTATACACATCTCAACTTGAGCACCAAGCCTAGATTGGCACATGCGGAGCATACTCCTTGATGACAATGATCCATGACAAAATTCTATTATCTACCAATAACATGATAAACTCCAGCTCATATGTCATCTGCTACAACTATACGTCAAGTACTTTCCAGGTAGACCCTAGTCTGTTGTAAGTGACCTCGGCTCTGTAACAAGCAAGCACTTGGCTTGGACTCACAAAGTGCGTCCTTGGTCAAGGCAAGCGACACTATGAGTTGTAGGCTTAGTTTGGGCTCGATCCGGTCTAATAAAGATGCCGACTCTGGACTCAGTTGTATCTCAGCCCAAACTCACCTCACCTTGACTCTAAAATTTATGCCGATTCGGTCATCAACAGCCTGAAATCAAACATAACAGTATATGACAATATAGTAAACAGCTCGAGAGGAGTTACCCCGCACATAAAAAAAAGTAAAGATCAAATGAGATGTCTTGAAAGCCACAGAAATAGAACCAAAACACAATTTTTGTAGCAAATCTGTTTTGACGGCTTGACCAGCACTTCACTTTTTCAGCCATAACTACTTGTGTATTGAGGCTTTCGGCATGGGTTGGTGGCAGCCTGGGCTTAAAAACATGCATTACCAATAATGAAACATAATCTCAGAAGACGAATAAATTAGAAATATTAGCTCAAAACAATTATGCACTTCTGAGTTATTATCAAAAATAAAAACTTGTATGTTGGTAGTACCCTAGCCATTGAAACAACTAAATGCAATTTATTGAACGTGGGCAAAAAAAGACTATAACAAGCTAGTCTTTTAACACGTAACTTTTTCGCAAGGGCCTATTTGGGCTGTAGTTTTTATGTGTTTATTTATTGAAAATTTTTTCGTCTTTATTTGAAATTTTTTTGCAATTTTTTGTTTTTCATCAATTTTTTTTGATTTATTGGTTCATCTCGACAAGAGCTTTCAGAAAAGTTATCAATCATCGGCTACATTTGAAAAAAGTTCAGAAAAGACAAAAATAAATAAAAAAACAGAGTTTTTTGTACTTATTTGTCGTTTTTAGTGATTTTTTTTTAACTTTTGGACACAATTTTATACTCATTAGATTCCTTTCATCAAGACGGACCAATAAACTATAAAACATTGAGATTTAAATAACAAATGCAAAAAAAAATGAATAAAGACAAAATTTTTAAATAAATATAAACCACAGCTTAAATTGATACAAACAAATATTAAGCAATTCTCTCTCATATCACAATAAGACATAAGACACACAAGACATTTCTCACTCATATGTGAGAGGAATCATATTTTAAAAAAATAAAATATCTCACATATTATCGGATGACAATATTTTTCACTAATTTTTTTTTTGAGATTTCATAGTCATACTCACTCTTATCAACTTTTCTCACATATTTTTTTCTTTTGTCTTTTTTATCTTTTTCCTTTACAAAAGGAACTAGTTCCAGAGAAACGGAGCTTAACAAGTGAAGTACTCTCGCCGGAAGATGGCATATGAGTTGCTGTATTTTGAAGTACTTATAATCCTTTTGCTCATTTTCTTCCACCTCACTTTTATCCAATTTCCTCCTTGGTTCGGCTACGATCCGCGTACGAAAACCATATGGATAATGTTTACTATTTCTTTTATTGCTTCTTTTGGACTCTTGCGGACTATAGAACAATCTCTAGAAGAGTAGATTAACTCAGTCGGTAGATCAACCTGAAAGAGGAAGATCTTAGCGGCCATTGAAACTTGATTTGCAAAGGTTCTCAAAATTGGGTGGACGTTTATTTTTTCCTTTTCTTTTCTTTTCTTTTCTTTTCTTTTTTTGAATGTAAACTTATGTATTAGCAAAAAAATGCTACTTGGGTTGGTTCACCTTGATCTCAATTTCTCGGAAAACATATAAAGTCTAGGATTGTACAAAAAGAACTTTTTTGTGAGCATAAATTTTTTTTGGTTGAATTGTGAAACTTGATTTAGCTTTTATTTATTAATTATTTATTGATTTTGGAAGGTAGACGAGAGAGGTAATCGGTGATGTAAAACCCGAGGATGTTAGTATTGCTATACACAGCACTCGATGAATTATTGTGTACTATTTTCATTCGATATATATTGAAAATTGACGAGTCGTAGACGTATCAATTGTGCACTTGAAGAACCACATAAAAAAATTATTATGTCATTGCTTCCTTGTCCTTTAATCAACATCAACAACCGTGAACGGGATAGGAGATTAAAAGACCTAATTTAAAGCTTCTCTCTAGAAACTGAATTTATACTCTCTTTTGAAACCCAATTTACACTTCCTCTCTCCAAGGCGCGCGGATAGAGAACTGAGATGAAGGAAACAGGAGGAAGAAGGGAATAAGAGGGAAGGGGAAATGATCCAGCATGATTGGGCCAGGACAAAAAGAATTTTCCATCTCAACTAATTCCGTTAGAATTCGACGGAGTTTGATGACGAGTTCTAATTGATATTTTTTATGACAATTTAGTGTCTGATTGGAAGTTTCTTAAGTTTGGGTGCTTTTGGAATGCTTGGATATGAGCTTAGCAGTGCTGTTAAAATTCAATTTTGCTACAATCACACACACTCATACATGAGTGGGCCGGCACACTCATGTGTGAGAGTGCATGTACATGTGTGGGTGTTTTTGTGTAGTCGCAGAGTTTTTGTTTGAAAGTTTTTTAATAGCAAAATTTCTTGGTCTCCCAAAAGATCTCTAAAAAATATTTCAAAATTTTAATTTGATGGATGATGTAGAGGGGTAGATTTTCTCAATCAGGACGAAAAGTCAAGAGCTCGCTATCCAGTAGGAATAATGTTTTCAATATGGGTGCACCTGTGATCTGCAAAATAATTAACCGTCAAAGAATCCTCCGCCGTTGTGGCGGGAAGGCACTCCTATGGTTAAATTAGGCCAAGTTCACAAGGACGAATGAGATGGAACTAATATTCTCTATTAGTCAATAAATCTATGTGTGAGAGCGTACCTTTCTTCGTGAATCTAAATCCTTATTTATAGACTTTGTGACTTAACCTTCCTAATTCTCTTAGGGATTCGAGTGGGGTGAAGTGTCTTCTGATTGGCCACTAATAAGATAACTTTCTATCAAGCAGTTATCTTTTATTATTAGAGTTTCATTTAGTCAATACTTCTCGTATTAATTAAATTGGCCGTGGACTTTTCATCCATATCTGTTAGAACCATATCCCGACTTATTCGGAATTCTGTCTTATCTCGGAATAATAATCATTCAACGCCTTTCTTAGGTCGATGGTATCTCGAACCACCCTTCTCAAGTTGGCAAGACGTTTGACCACCTTTTTAAGGTCGGGTGCTTATCCAGCCATTATCTTAAGCTCGGCTGGTTATATATTCGACCTTCTCGGCCCGAATATAATATGGGTATTATCTCTTAGTTCGGCAATATCCTCATGTGATCGGCACGTGTTTCCTGATTTATTTATAGTTCTTCGCCGAACTAAAATATTTATTTGAGGGGGAGTTTATGCATTTCTCAGTTACATTTTACCCTCTTCAGATGAGATTTACTTGAACATGTAGTGCTTTTAGATACAAGTAAATCTTATTTGTTACTTGAAAATATTTTTGGGAACTATAGTCTTATTTTTCTTTATAACTGTGTCGACAACTTGCCGATTAAAAAAAAAAATTTTGTGTTGACAGGTTGACAATTACTCACTCTTTTGCGGGTTTCGACCATAAATCCTTGTATCTAGAACATTGGCATGAATTTGAGATTTCTGTTGTGTATTGTGCACAGTAAAACATGTTGTACACTAAAATAATGTTATTTTGATGAACAAAATACTAATAGAATATTTAAGCACTGATCGAATAATTTTTAGGCTATATTTTATTTGTCAAAACAATACTTTTTTGACATGCACAGGCCCAATTGTACGTAATGCACAGCCTCCATTTCCTTCGGCATATTTGTTGTTTTTGGTACTTGAAGTTAGACACGAAGTTTAGCTCATTAGAATTTTGGAAGCTTGAGATACGGCCCTTCGAAATTGGGCCACAAATTTGTATCAGGCCTGATTTGATTATTTTTAGTGCTTGGGCTTTTTCTAATCTCCCCACAAGGCTAGTTGAACTAATTCCCCACAGGATAAAATCTTAAGGTTGTCCCAATGTGAATTTGCGAGTATAATTTTGTTCACCCTCTTCAAAAAGAGAGTAAAAATTATCTTCTAATTGGTTAAGATGGTGTATGTCTCGTCTCTACAAAATACATTTTGATAGTGCTGTGACCATCTTAACTAATGAGAAAGAGGGTAATATTCACTCCAAGACGAGCAAAATTCATTTTTGAATTTGCGATTTTGCGGTCATAAAGGTGGAAACAACCTTTTTTGGGGTTAAGATTGCATACATTTAATTTATCCTCAAAGCCTACAGTAGTCGGAGCCTCCTGCACGGGTTAATTCATTTAAAAAAGATTTATATCAAGCCGAATTTGGTAGTCATGTTGTGCATTGTGCATAATATGGCGTGTTATGCGTTAAAGCGACGTTGTTTTCTCGCACAAAATATTGACCAATTGTTAATGTATCACATTGATAGTCCTAACCTCTTCCGATTTGGCTCGGTCTTCCTTCTTTCGCAGTCTCACGGTTGTCTTCTCCATGTCAATGTATTCCTTGAGATGCTCCTCAACCACTAACTTCTCCAGGAACTCCTTGTACAACTTGCAATTAGTGTTCAAGTGGCATTTTATCCCAATGATAAGAGCCCCTCATATGGGGATTCTTGGTGTTATGACCTTCTCCTAGCACCTTCAAAGGCCATTTGAAGTAGGGATCTCTCTCAATCTTGTGAAAGATATAGATTGACAGAGTGAACAAGGTGATGACTGCAACAAATTCATGGGGTCGAGGCATCTTCATGTCCCAAGTTTGAACAACATTGATTCCCTTGTGGCCATTCCCTAAATTACAGTTCCCTTGGTTTAGCTTCTGTATATATTGCTCTAACAACCTCCTCTCCTGCTTAGCCTCTTCGAGTCAACAGTGTGTGCCGACCTGGCTTATCTGGCCATTCAATTTTGGAGGGTTTGAGAGCATAAGATCCTCAGACGGACAACTCCTATAAGCTAAACTCAACTTGAAAAACGTGATCGCAATAGCTGGGCACACTCCTGGATTGAACAATTCCCAGTACATGACAACGTATTGCCAAAGTGACTCTATTATTGACTTGCGTAGGTCGAGAATAGCGTTAACTTCCTTCTTGTGCTGAGTTCTCGTGACAAACTAAGCCAAGAATACATGTGATACCCCACTGAAGAAGGATGAGATTGAGGACTTCGGCAGCTTGTTGAACCATAATAGGATGAGCTCTCGAAAGACTGTCATCTAAATTGTAAACAAACATCATTTGCCGAAAGTGGACTAGATGACTGTAGGTGTCCTTCTTGGGGTCGTACTTCTAGAATTTGGGAGGGTTGAACCCTCTCAATGGTTTCACTGGCTCAATCCCCCCTGTGGAGGGAGGTGGAGATTAGTTGCTCATGGATCGCGTCGGAGTGCAACCAAGCTAGCATAGGCCTTCTTTTATTTTCTAGGTGCCCCAGGAGATCAGGATGGTTATGCCTCCTGTAATTTTTTGATGGAGTGTTCCATCCATCTCTCAAGCCTGGGGGATCATTCTCTGCATTGGTCCCGAGCTTCTATATGGCCTTCTTCACGCCTTGGTTGTTATTCCCGTCTTTAATGTTCATGGCATAGATTCCTCTCCAATTGACTTTCGTGCATGTGTGGTTGTTTTGTTACTAGTCGTGTCGTAAGCATAAATGGGGAGATAACTTACCACATACAGCTCGCCTAGCCATGGGAGCGTTGGAATGCATAGGTGTTCATGTCGCTCGTCGCAAGGACACCAATTCGACGCGGGGCATTGCTATGCCCCTCCTACCATCTCATTGCACACGACGGCATGTTCCCCACAACTATTTTTAGCTGAGATCCTCCTCTCAGTGCGACGGTAGTCTAGAGTTGAGAACGGTGGCGATAATGGTGATGAGCACCAGAGCGTGATGCATCTCTAGACTCTTGAGAGCGGGCCTCCGTCCTAAGAATGGTAACTTCTAGCTGAACCATTTGGATAAGCTTGTCCTTCTCATTCATTCTCGCTTGAATCTCTCAATGTAAATATGGAGTTGGGATCCAAGGGAGTAGTGTATGAAGAATGTAGCAGATTGCGAGATCCACTCGCAACATGTTGTGAATCCGCTATTTCCTTCTCTGGACTGGCAGTGGTGCATCTATTGTTCTCGCCAATGACAGCGTTATGACGATTGAAAGAGGGGGTTTCGGTGAAGGTGAGGAAGTCGAGATGAAAGAGACTCTCACTATGGCTACTAATTAACTCTTTAGTTCGTGTGACAATTTCACTCGTTTGCTCCAAACTCTAAGTACCTAGATATGCTAGTGCAACTAAAGGTTAGTGCCCAATGACCAGAGGTTGGTCGGGAAGCATTGTGATGACTAAGTTAGTACTTGAAAAAGAAAGAGAAAGAAAGTACTCAGTTAGGGTTTAGAAGGTTGTGCATACTATAGTACTGTTCATTTTATACACATCCCGACTTGAGCACCAAGTCTAGATTGGCACATGCAGAGCACACTCCTGATGATAACGATCCATGACAAAATTCTGTTATCCGCCAATAACATGATAAACTCCAGGTCATACATCACCTGCTACAACCTGTATGTCAACTTGCCAGGTAGACCCTAGTATGTTGTAAGTGACCTCGGCTTTGTAACAAGCAAACACTTGGCTCGGACTCACAAAGGTAGGCGACACTATGAGTTGTAGGCCTGGTTTGGGCTTGGTCTAGCCTAATTAAAATGCCGACTCTGAACTTAGTCTGTCTCTCTGCCCAAACTCACCTCACCTTGACCCAAAAATTTATTCTGATTCAGTCATTAACAGCCTGAAATCAAACATAATATATAGTATATGACAGTATAGTAAACAACTCGAGAGGAGTTACCCCGCACATAAAAAAAAGGGAAGTATAGATCAAATGAGATGTCTTGAAAGCCACAGAAATAGAACAAAAAACAGTTTTTGCAGCAAATCTGTTTTGACGGCTTGACCAGCACTTCACTTTTTCAGCCATAACTGCTTGTGTATTGAGGCTTTCGGCATGGGTTGGTGGCAGCCTGGGCTTAAAAACATGCATTACCAATAATGAGACATAATCTTAGAAGACGAATAAATTAGAAATATTAGCTCAAAACAATTATGCACTTCTGAGTTATTATCAAAAAAAAAAAAAAAACTTGTATGTTGGTAGTACCCTAGCCATTGAAACAACCAAATGCAATTTATTGAACGTGGGCAAAAAAAGACTATAACAAGTCTTTTAACACGTAACTTTTTAGCCAGGAAAGAAGTATATATAGTTTAGTGTGAGTTCATATAAATTGATACAAACAAATATTAAGCAATTCTCTCTCATATCATAATAAGACATAAGACGCTCAAGACATTTCTCACTCATATGTGAGAGGAATCATATTTGAAAAAAATAAAATATCTCACATATTATCAGATGAGAATATTTTTCACTAATTCTTTTTCGAGATTTCGTAGTCATACTCAGTCTTATCAACTTTTCTCACATATTTTTTTCTTTTTCTGTTTTATCTTCTTCCTTTCTTCCTTTATAAAAGGAACTAGTTCTGGAGAAACGGAGCTCAACAAGTGAACTTCGCAGAAGAGTCTTGCCGGAAGATGGCATATGAGTTGCTGTATTTTGAAGTACTTATAATCCTTTTGCTCATTTTCTTCCACCTCACTTTTATCCAATTTCCTCCTTGGTTCGGCTACGATCCGCGTACCAAAACTATATGGATAATGTTTACTATTTCTTTTATTGCTTCTTTTGGACTCTTGCGGACGATAGAACAATCTCTAGAAGAGTAGATTAACTCAGACGGCTGATCGACCCGAAGTGGAAGGTCTTAGCGGCCATTGAAACTTGATTTGCAAAGGTTCTCAAAATTGGGTGGACGTTTATTTTTTCCTTTTCTTTTCTTTTCTTGAATGTAAACTTATGTATTAGCAAAAAAAATGCTACTTGGGTTGGTTCACCTCGATCTCAATTACTTGGGTTGGTTCACTCAAAAAAATGTTAGTATTGCTATACACGGCACTCGATGGATTATTGTGTACTATTTTCATTCGATATATATTGAAAATTGATGAGTCGTAGACGTATCAATTGTGCACTTGAAGAACCACATAAAAAAATTATTATGTCATTGCTTCCTTGTCCTTTAATCAACATCACCACCCGTGAACCGGATAGGAGATTAAAAGACCTAATTTAAAGCTTCTCTCTAGAAACTGAATTTATACTCTCTTTTGAAACCCGATTTACACTTTATCTATCCGAGGAGGACATAGAACCACGATGAAGGAAACAGGAGGAAGAAGGAAAGAGGAGGGAAGGGGAAATGATCCAGCATGATTGGGCCAGGACAAAAAGAATTTTCCATCTCAACTAATTCCGTTGGAATTCGACGGAGTTTGATGACGAGTTCTAATTGATATTTTTTTTTTTTTTTTGAGAATTTGGTGTCTGATTGGAAGTTTCTTAAGTTTGGGTGCTTTTGGAATGCTTGGATATGAGCTTAGCAGTGCTGTTAAAATTCAATTTTGGTACAATCACACACGCTCGCCCACTCATGTGTGAGTGTATGTACGTGTGTCCGTGTGTGTTTTTGTGTAGTCGCAGAGTTTTTGTTTGAAAGTTTTTCAATAGGAAAATTTTTTGGTCTCCGAAAAGATTTCTAAAAAATATTTTGAAATTTTAATTTCATAAATGAAATTCACTTGAGTGTGTAGTACTTTTAGACCCAAGTAAATCTTATTCGTTACTTGGAAATATTTTCAGGGACTGTAGTCTTGTTTTTCTTTATAATTATATCGACAACTTGCCGATTAAAAAAATAAAAACTGTGTAGACAAGTTGACCATCACTCACTCTTTCGCGGGTTTCGATAGAACTTTGGCATGGACTTGAGGTTCCTATTATGTATTATGCACAATAGAATATGTTGTACATCAAAATAACGTCGTTTTGACGAACAAAATACTGACCGAGCATTTAAACACTGACCGAATAATTTTTGAGCTATATTTTATTTTTCAAAACGATACTTTTTGACATGCACAGGCCCAATTGTACGTAATGCACAGCTTCCATTCCCTTCGGCATATTTGTTGTTTTTGGTACTTGAAGTTAGACACGAAGTTTAGCTCATTAGAATTTTGGAAGCTTGAGATACGGCCCTTCGAAATTGGGCCACAAATTTGTATCAGGCCTGATTTGATTTTTTTTTAGTGCTTGGGCTTTTTTTAATCTTCCCACAAGGCTAGTTGAACTAATTCCCCACAGGATAAAATCTTAAGGTTGTCCCAATGGGAATTTGCGAGTATAATTTTATTCATCCTCTTTCAAAAAGAGAGTAAACATTACCTTCAGTCTAATTGGTTGAGATGATGTATGTCCTGTCTCCACAAAATACATTTTGGTAGTGATGTGACCATCTTAACTAATGAGAAAGAGGGTAATATTCACTCCAGAGTAAGCAAAATTCATTTCTGAATTTGCGGTCATAAAGGTAGAAACAACCTTTTTTTGGGGTTAAGATTGCATACATTTAATTTATCCGCAAAGTCTACAGTAGTTGGAGCCTCCTTCACGGGTTAATTCATTTTAAAAAGATTTATATCAAGCCGAATTTGGGAGTCATGCTGTGCATTGTGCATAACGTGACGTGTTGTGCATTAAAGCGGCGTTGTTTTCTCGCACAAAATATTAACCAATTTTTTAGCAGTATTCTGCTTGTCAAAATAATATTATTTTAGCGTACAACATACCTTTCTGTGCATATATGTAGCTGGCTCTCTCATTCCTATGTGGACATAGTTCATACCTAGATATTTCAAGAATCATTAAATGTGTGAGAACTCTATTTTTATTTTACGGTTCCATATGTATCGACAAATTCAGATACATTTGTATCAAAATCAAAAATGCTACAAGCACAATAATAATGCACAATATTTGGCACAACATGGCAAAACTACGTCGTTTCATTAAGGAAAAAAACAATGAGATTTTGTTTGTTTGTTTTTTCTTAATGAAACGACGTAGTTTTGCCATATTGTGCCAAATGTTGTGCATTATTGTTGTGCTTGTAGCATTGTTGTATCAAAATATTCGTGTTTCTAACATTGCTCAATCTTTTTCTTAATAAAGTAATGAGAGACTTTTGACTTATTACCCAAAAATAAAATTAAAAAATAGTGTTGTTTCCGAAGCAAGCCATGATTACGATAGTCAAATTACTTTATGGAAAGTAGCCGTGCCAAAGGGAACATGTCACTCACTGTGGTTGGTTTTCGCAACAATTTTACTTTCTCTTAAAAAAAAATTCAGCCTTTTTCTACTCTTAATGCCTGCTTGTTAATGGCCATAGCCCCATAAAAACAGACAGCAGCCAGAGGCATTACACATTCAATGGGACCCCAATTCAATTCCTTTTTATCTTTATCAGTCAAAGGCATTCATGTGAAACTTTTGAACTATCAGTCTTATGAGTAATGACAAAATTTTAATTTTAATTTTAATTTTTTTATAACCAACGGTGGCTGCTTCACAAAAGCTTGTGTTGCGCACTAAAACAACGTTGTTTTGGCATGCAGCACAAGCTGCTATTGCCTCCCCAATTCTTTTTTTTTTTTTAGTAGACTTTAATGACGAAACATGTTTATGCAAATTGCCTAAAGATGACAAAAAGTAGCTTTGCATATTTTACGCTAGTGGTTCGATACTGCTACAAGGACGGTACGGTAAGAGATAAATAACTCTCAGCTCAACAAATGAAAGACCCGATAGATTCTTATAATATGAATTTGAAGAAAACGAAATCATGTCGTAAACTCTAATTAATTAGGACATAAATTTCAGTTTAATTTGATGTGGTCTGCCAAAAGGTGAAAAAAGTGTCTGGTTAAATTTGAACTTTCCTTCACTTTTCAGAACATTAAAGCTCTTCCTTTACTGTTATCTGGTCTACCGCGCTCTCATATCCTTTTGGAACATGGTTGGATGCAGTAATTTTTGACCTCAATAATTTGTTCTTTTTTTAAAAAAAAAAAAAAAAAAACTCAACTGGGTCTTCATCAAATGTTTTAATAATATGCAAGTTGACCCCCCTAAACCACAAAAAAGGTATCGAATTTCGAATTATAAATTTAAGAAACAAACTAATGTTTTATTTAACTCAAGTGGGTCCTTCCTCAATTTTTTGAGATTGACAAATAAGTTTTTTTTGGTCATAAATCGGATTGTTCAGTTCGGTTTACGTGCACATCTACTAATCTTTAGAGGACCAATTTCACTATCCATTTACAGGAAAAAAAATTAATTTTCTCCTTAATTTTTTCACTTTCCTCCGAATAAATTTTTTTTTTTTGTTATAAACACCAAATTTTTTTTTTTTTTTGTGAGTGGTAAATATCAAATTTTATACCCAAACACGAAAACCAGATTCCAAAACAAAACCTCGAGGACCTATAGCCCCGCACCAATGGCAAATGAGAGATTAATTTGAGTTACGTACTTCCGTTGGTATTTTTTAAAAAAATAAGTCTATGTACACCCTTTAGTTTACACTCGCTCACATCCTGCTTATATATTTAAGATTTTGATTTACTTTTTTTTATTTTTGATTTTCTTTTAAGAGTTAAATGCGTGTAGTTCATATGTCGTGTATGTAGGGTATGAGCGAGTACCAGGGGCCGGACCTACTAAGGGGGGAGGGGTCACGTGACACCCCCCATGCTCCACTTAAAGCAAAAAAAAAAAATTTTTTTAAGATTTTAAGAGTAAATTAAGTTTATCGTGTAACACTGTGACACCCCCATACTCTTTTGTTCAGTCAAACTCTCCCCAATTTAGTTCATTAAATTTTGAATACCTATATTTTTTTGTTATTGAATACAAATTTAATTTTTAGTTGTTCATTTATTTTGATGGTGACACCCCCAAGCTCAAATCCTGGGTCCGTCCCTGGCGAGTACTGTAAGTCAAAATTGTGTACGTAGCATTACTTTTTTTAAAATTACAGATGACAGATAATACTTAGACATCGGGTGATGAAAATGACTAATTATAAGTTTGAAGAATAGATCTATGATATTCATTTGGCCTAACTTACTTTATTTTTTTAATTTTTTTTCTCTATTCAAATTTGTTTCACATTTGTTGTTTCGGCCTCAATGTCATCTGGATTATTGGTCTGTCTCGATGAGAGGAATTTAAAAAGTATAAAATTATGTCCAAAAGTTAAAAAAAAATATTACTAAAGACAGCAAATAAACACAAAAAGACTCTTTTGTTTATTATTACTTTTGTTTTTTTGAACTTTTTTAAAATTTAATCGACTATTTATAACTATTCTAAAAGCTCTCATCGAGAAGAACCAATAATCTAAAAAAAAATTAACGAAAGACAAATGATTATAAAAAAAATTCACATGAGGACGAAAAAATAATCCAATAAAAAGTCAAGCCAGATATGACGCTTATACTCAAGAAAGCATGGTTCAAAATCTTTGGGAATCCCCATTTGGCTACAACCACCATCAATGTAGTTTGTGTTGCAAGCTTTCCTTCTTATGAATCAAACCCATGTGATAATCTCAAAGGACCTATAACTTTATTAAGCAAACAAGTACGTACTTATTTTACTTGTACCCTAAGTTCCATGTGAAAAATACCAAAATTATGGTAAATTATGTTTCTTTTCTTTTTAAAAAACTTTTAACTTGTTGTGAGGCAGAAGCAACATTCTTGCCCGTACTGATTTGGGGTTTTTTTTTTAATCTTTATTTAGAAGAATTTGTGTTTCTTAGTTTTTGTTAAATTTTTTTTAATCTTTAAATTGTTCTCGTCAAGACGAAATAATAATTCAAAAAAATGTGACGTGAAATTAACAAATGCAAAAAAGAAAATGAAATAGTTCAATTAATAAATGAGGCAAAATGGAGCAACCATGTGGAATGCACATGATAAAAGTTCCATTATTGGTATGGTTTACTTGCATTGAAGAAGTTGCAACATCTATATTCACGTGTGGACCCAAAAGTAAGCAGAAACAATGACAATATCTCTTCTTAATATTCCAATTGTAAATGTGAGTGTCAAAAATTAGATGGCGACCTGTAAAGTTCTTCCTTAGAGTTTTTGCACACAAGCTAAAAAAAACTGTGGTATTTTCTGATCAAGAATTTTTTGACGATCAAATTAGATCACTAGCTAGTGTCTTAGCTGGTGTCTTATGAGAATATGAGAATATATATGAGTAAGTGCTTAGCTGGTGTCTTAAGAACATACATTGGCCTTGATCTAACTGTAACGCATCGATTTTCAAAAATGTTAATAAAAGAATAAAGTATTTTCAAAATAATTATCAATCCATGAATAAAAGGAAAAGTACAAGTTTGTTTGATACATTCTCTGTAATGGAAAATTAAACTTGACAAAAGTGGGATATATTTCAGATATTGTTTTAAAACTGAAATATGGAGCATCTACCCTATGTAACTAAGGCTTGAAAAAGTCTTCAATCCATGGTGTTGTTGTCAATAAGATATTTTAAGTCTACTCCATCGGCTTCCGTGCCTAATGCAAAATGTTATCGGCAAGGCACACCATGAGCTATGAGGCTCAATAAGTTACCATATCCTCAGATTCTCTTTTTAATACTCGTGACAATATCGTAAGATGATATGATATGCGCAGTTTGTATGAAAATAGCCACACATTAGTTTGAGAGTAAACAATATAAAAGTTTATGGCTAAGTGTATCCTCAAGTATCATTTGTCGAATCAAATCCTAAGTGTTATCCCCAATTTGATATACACGAGTTCGTAACTGTACTGGCCTGATGCACCTTTCTCTTGTTTCTTCCTTTGTGGATTTACTTTTGAGCTCAGTTAGCTTGTTGGGTGACATGATGATAACTTTCACTTCTCTAGGAGGTTTTAGAGTTTGACCTCTTTGCCTATTCTTTATCGTTTCCATGGTTTCCCTCATCTCTAGTGTCCACAATGAACTATTTCAAGTATTCGTATTGTACTAAGTCCTCCAAGTGACTCTTTTTAGGGAGAAACACTAATAATCCAAATAACCATGATCCTATTAGAAGTCACAATACATCTTGCAATCCCTCTACTTGGGGTTTTTCCTATCAGTCTTGGGGCTTGAAAGTAGGCTTCCTTATCGATCTGTTCAAGAATTTTGTCGATCAACAGGTTGAATTTTGTCCTCATTTCGGGTCTTTTTGAGTCCATTTTTCCTTCACTTGGCATCTTTTTGAATTGGTTGGTTTCCAATCAATGGTCCTTTCGTTTGCCATCTTTGTTTCATTCTTCCTTCTTTCCCTCTTCTTCGACTAAGAGTTGGTCCTCTACGTCTGCAAAGTCGTCCACCATCTTCATCAGAGCTTAAAGGTTCCTTGGCTTCTTCCCTGTCAACTTCATAAACAGTTTAGAGTTCATCCAAAGCTCCATGTTGAAGGTGCTTATTGAAAAGACCTCTATAGTGTTCTCTACCTAAGTGTAGTACTTCTAGTACTATTGGGAATTGGCCCTTAGGGACTCTTTCTTGCCCATCTTCATGATCACCAACTCCTACGTGGTTTTTGAAATTTTCTTGCTCTAGAAGAACCAAGAAGTAAATCTTGATTTCAATTGTTTGAAACTGCTAATGGAGTTTGGCTCTAGCTTGTAGAGCTAGCGTATAGATAGTCTCCCGAGAATTGAATGTCATATTCGGTACATAAGTGCTTCATCATGATCGTACAAAATCATCGTCTGATAGTAATCCTAGATATGGTTATGGGGGTCGTTCACCCTATATGGATCCCATCATATAGGGTGAAGGCTAACATTTTAAACTTTGAGAGAATGATTGCCCTCATTATATGTCGAGAGAAGAAAATGTGTGGTCCCTCATCCTCGGACTCGTGTTTCTTCTTTTAACGCATGAGCTTGCTTTCGAGGTTCGCCTTTACTATCGTCTTATCTCTTCCTTCTCACGTCGATCTCCCAATATTGAGCTCACATTGTCCTCAATATACTCGTACGAGACCTTTCACTTCCTGCTAGTTGCCTCAACTCAACCATTCCTTTCGGGCCCTTTGTGAGCCTGAGACTCCTGCACTAGATAGAATGAAGCCTTCGGTCTTTGTCCCATTGGTGTCTCCTGCTATAGCGTCATCGACCTCTCTTCAACTCTCGCTTCTCTTGTCAAGAGACTGTTCGACCTTATCCACATTTGTTTTGAAACGTCAAAGCTCCCTCTCTATTTCATCTAACCGAGCTAGGAGGGCATTGTTTAGTGATGTTGTCGTTAACGCACCAAAAATATATTTATAAAGTCAAGGCTTAAAACTAACCCGAAGGATAGTGGAAAGACCAGGATCGTCCACGGAGATAAAAAAGCTAAGTTACGATATTTTTAAAGATTTATTTATAATTTAATGGAGAGGTTGAAAGATTTGTTTGGTGAACTATAACTAAAAATTGAAAACTGGAATAAAAATTAAGGAACTAAATTAAAATTAGGATTTTAGAAACAAGTGAGAGAAGGGACTAGGGTTTCGATTCTACCTTCCCCTTATAATGTAACTGAAATAAACATTAGGGTTTCATTCAACTTGTAATCCAGACCACCAATAGGGTAGCAATTCCTATTGGTAATCCCTAAAAATATTCTCAAGACTCGTACTCCGTATAGACTATCTCAACACAGCACGGATCGTCTCACTGAACGAGACCAACGGCACGATCCGTCTTATGTCGTATAGTCTATCTCAGAGACTGTCACGAAACAATTAAAAACTATTGCATGAACGTGTTTGATATCATGAATACAAACACACAGATTAATAGGGAGAATATGCTCTTTCATAATAATATGAAGCATCCAAAATCATACAATTAAAATTGAATGAAAACCCTAAGAATTAAACAATTACATTACTTGGAGAAGGTATACTCGTTACCCGAGCCGAAGTGTTTAGCCGCCCATGGATGTAGGAAGCTCCAACTCTCCAACGATGACCGCCATGAAAATATTAAACTTGCTTGAGTCCTAGCCAAGGAGTAAAATCACTTCCTTTAGCTTGTACTCGAGCTTCTTTCCCCCCCCTTAAAGTAAAGAGGTGAGGGCTTTATATAGTGCTCCTCGTTGAGTCAGTATTTGTCTTTTTTCCGATGTGGGACAAAGGAATCAAACTAAATATTATAAAATTCCCGTTTTTAGTATTGCAGCCCACTTTTGACATCCGAAACAGCATAATCTGGAAAAGTCATGAACTAGAAAGTTGTAGATAATTGAATTCCCTTTCTATCGCCGCAAACCTTGCATCAATCGGACATCCGAGCTGAGAGATATGACCAAAATACTGAATGCTGTCCATATACATCCCTAATACGGGATTGTATGTTTTTGTTTCCAATTTTGCTTGAACTTTAATTTCTTTGATTGAGTGCGAGATTTCTTATCTTCCAACTTTCTCAAAACTATTTTTCTTCCTTTTTTTTTTCATCGATTGACTCCTCTGAACGGGCTTAACTTCCAATTTCGTGCAACTGGGTACGAGTACCTATAATCATAAAATTCACTAATTAAGATTCAAGTAACTTAGTAATGAATCTAACAAAGGTAAGTTAGTAGGCTTTAATGTGAACATTTAAACCCTTATCACATCCCCCAACTTACACTTTGCTAGTCCCTAGCAAAGAAAATAAAGGTAACTAATATAAAACAATTGACTAAGCATATGTCTTTTAAACCCCCGGGTGGCCCCGGTAGGACGAGTGAAGTCTCGTGAGGGTTTCCAGCAATGATACCCACAAACAATTGTGAATTATGTTTCTATCATTCAATATTCAAGCAATAAGCATATTTCATGAATTTCCACCAGGACATGCGAAGAACACGCGAAGTTCCAGATACTATCAACTGATAAAGACATTCATTAACATCAAAACTCGGAATGTGTGTGTGAATCCAACAAGCAATACTCACAATCTCAAGATCAAGAAATAAACTGCCCAAATTGCCATTAGAATCATGCTTTGACTCAAATCTTACTGGTTATGCACTCATCAAATGAAGCTCTCAAAAACAGGTGTATATATGTACTCTCATGTGTGATTGCGGGGGATGTTATGTAGGGCATGCAAAATATCCGCAATCCATGACTCTGAAAAATGCTCAATATGACCGGTAGTCTCAGGAATAGAATGTCAAATGCCGGGATAGACTGTACAACCACAATACCTCCACATATTTCAGACAACCATCAAGTCATCCCTAAAATCAAATAGGACTTTATTTTCGGTTATAACGTCAGGGTAGGGAATATGATTTTAGCTTGGTCAAGGAAGAATATGTCTCGAGACTTAGGTGATTCCACAAATCAATTCATGAGCTTATTTTTTTCTTTTTATTTTAAGCTCTCTTCAAGTCATTGTCAAAAATTCTCAATGCTTTTTTTTTTTTTCAATTGTACTCCCATACACAAGTCTATTTCATCTCTTTTGCTCTTTTGAGTTTGCCCCTTTTTTTTTTTTCATTTTCAACTCTTTCCACAATGATTTTCCTATTCATTCTTTTTTTTTTTTTTTTTTTTTTTGAACAATCTCAAACTTGAAACCCCTTTCAGCAGGTAGCTTTACATTCGATACCAAACCCAATATTCTTGAGACATTTTGGCCATGAAGTTCAACAAAGAATAGGTATATCATGTAATAGGCTCAAAGTGGAGAACTAGGGATATGTGTATCGCAAAAAGACGAACAGGCTCAAATTGACAAAGATGGCCTAAGATCATTTTCTAGGGACAACAAGACTTAGTCTTTAATCTTTTTTTTTTTTTTTTCAATAGACGCAATGTAGCTTACTTGTCTATTCCGACATTCAACCAATATGCAAAGAATAATGAGACTTTAATCAACAACCAAATTTTGTTTTCAAAGACATTTCAAGAATAATTGTGTTCATATCCCTCCAAAGAGATAAAGGCTCTAAACTCACTGAGGGTTAGTCTCCACAATTGTTCCTCAAGTTTTTCAGGCAGTTCATTCTCAATACTCAAAAATCATAGGCATGCAAGATAGGCGTGAAGTGCAAAATTCCGAGCTCACATACTATGAAGACTCTAAACAAGTGATAGCATAACGAACTTAAATGCCAACAACATGTCCAAGTACAAAAGCCACAGATATTACTCATCATCTCAATTGATTGAAAAATAGACACAAAATTCAAACTATTTATTTATTTTTTTTTTGAAATTTTGATTTGTTTTAAATTTTTTTTAATATGCAAATAAAAGACAAAATAGAATTTTTTTTTTTTTTTTTAATATGCAAATAAAAGACAAAATAGATAAACTACCCCAACATGCATAGACACCCCCCAACTTAAACCGGACAATGCCCTCATTGGTCATATCTACAAAGTAAGACAAATAAAAGAAGGGAAGAAACAATATCATCTCGTGAGGTAGGCAACAGCAAGTCGAAAAAAAATGAAGGAGGAAAACACCCCCCAACTTGAAAAATAATACCTGCATGTTAGTCCAACAAAATACAAAGTATACAAAAGCTTTTTTTTTTTTTTTTTTTAATTTTTAAATTTTTAAATTTTTAAATTTTTAATTTTTTTTTTATTTTCTATCAGTCACTTTCTTCACGCGAAAGACACCAACGTTCACTCATCGGGGTATGCAGGGTCAATCAACTGTATATTTTCAACTACTCCTTCTTCAACAAGACCGTCGACATATGGTTTTAGACGTTGGCCATTAACTTTAAAAACTTGGTCATCACGTGGGTTTCGAATTTCGATGGCTCCATGGGAAAAAACACGTGAAACAATAAAGGGGCCATCCCATCGCGATTTTAATTTACCCGGAAAGAGTTTTAACCGAGAGTTGAAGAGCCACACTTTTTGACCAGGCTCGAAAGATTTTCTATGGATATGTTTATCATGAAAAGCCTTGGTACGTGCTTTGTAAATTCGTGCGCTCTCATACGAATCATTCCGAAGTTCGTCTAGCTCGTTGAGCTGAAGTCGACGATTGCACCCCGCAGCGTCCATATCGAAATTGAACCGTTTAATAGCCCACATGGCCCGATGTTCCAACTCAACTGGAAGGTGACAGGCCTTCCCATATACCAATCGATAGGGCGACATGCCTATAGGAGTTTTGAAAGCTGTACGGTAGGCCCAAAGAGCATCGTCAAGGTGTAGTGACCAGTCTTTACGATCGGGTCGAACCATTTTTTCAAGGATACGCTTGACTTCCCGATTGGACACTTCGACTTGGCCACTAGTTTGCGGATGGTAAGGCGTTGCCACCTTATGAGTGATAGAATATTTCCGCACTAGGGCCGCAAAATGCTTGTTAAGAAAGTGGGTCCCTTCGTCACTAATGATCGCGCGGGGGTAGCCAAACCGACTAAAGATGTTACTCCGAAGGAATTTCACAACCACCTTATGATCATTGGTCCGAGTGGCTACCGCTTCCACCCATTTGGAGACATAATCTACCGCTACAAGGATGTACTCATTACCAAAAGAGTTTGGAAACGGGCCCATGAAATCAATGCCCCAAACATCGAATATCTCAACAGCCAAAATGGGGGTGAGCGGCATCATATTTCGGCGAGATATGTTCCCACTGCGCTGGCAAGGGAGACAAGCCTGACAAAATTGGTGAGCATCTTTGAACAGAGTAGGCCAGTAAAAGCCACTCTGTAAGACTTTTGCAGCAGTTTTCTTGCCACTAAAATGTCCCCCGCACTCGAGAGTATGACAAAAGGTGAGAATACTTTGCTGCTCACTCTCGGGGACACAGCGACGGATCACTTGGTCAGAGCAGTATTTGAAGAGTTCTGGGTCTTCCCAAAAGTAGTTACCTACTTGCGCAAAGAAACGGTCCTTGTCTTGCTTGGACCAATATGATGGGATTGCGCCCATGGCATGATAATTGACAATATTGGCGTACCACGGAGGTTGAGTGTGGGACACCGCGAAAAGTTGCTCGTCCGGGAACGAGTCTTTAAGGGGCAGGGTGTCAGGGGAGGAATCAACAATGATCCGAGATAGGTGGTCGGCTACAGAATTATCAGACCCTTTCTTGTCCCGAATTTCAAAATCAAACTCTTGTAGCAAGAGCACCCACCGAATCAACCTAGGTTTTGTGTCTTTCTTGGAGAGTAAGTATCGCAATGCAGCATGATCAGAGTACACAATAACCTTGGACCCGAGAAGATAGGACCGAAATTTGTCTAGCGCAAAAACTACGGCAAGCATCTCCTTCTCCGTTGTAGTGTAATTGAGTTGAGCATCGGAGAGAGTTTTACTTGCATAGTAAATGGCATGAGGGACTTTATCCACCCGTTGGCCTAAGACCGCGCCAACTGCATAGTCAGACGCATCACACATGATCTCAAATGGAAGAGACCAATCGGGAGATCGCATGATCGGGGCAGAAGATAGAGCAATACGTAACTTCACAAAAGCTGTCATACAGGCTTCATTGAAGACAAAAGGAATATCTTTGGCGAGAAGGTCGCACAAGGGCTTGGAAATTTTGCTGAAGTCTTTAATGAAGCGACGATAGAACCCCGCATGCCCAAGAAACGAGCGGATGTGTTTGACAGTGGAAGGTGGAGGAAGCTTAGAGATCAGATCGACTTTAGCCTTGTCAACTTCAATTCCCCTTTCGGACACAACATGGCCTAGAACAATGCCTTCACGAACCATAAAATGGCTCTTCTCCCAACTGAGGACCAAGTTGGTCTCAACACATCGCTTAAGAACACACTCCAAATTTTGAAGGCACTTATCAAAAGAAGGTCCAAAGACCGAGAAGTCATCCATGAAGACCTCGAGAAACTTCTCCACCATATCAGAAAATATAGCCATCATGCACCTTTGAAAAGTCGCTGGTGCATTACACAAGCCGAAGGGCATGCGCCGATAGGCGAAGGTACCGAATGGACATGTGAATGTTGTTTTCTCTTGGTCAGCTGGGTCAACAGGAACTTGATTATAGCCAGAGTAGCCATCAAGGAAACAGTAGTAGCTCTGTCCTGCCAATCTTTCTAGGATTTGATCAATGAATGGAAGTGGAAAATGATCCTTCCTAGTCATGGCATTTAGCTTACGATAGTCTATGCAAACGCGCCACCCAGTAGTGACTCGAGTAGGGACTAACTCACCCTTATCATTCTCAACCACGGTGATACCCGATTTCTTTGGCACCACTTGGGTGGGGCTCACCCACTTGCTGTCGGAGATGGGGTATATAATACCCGCATCTAATAATTTGACCACCTCTTTCTTCACCACTTCTTTTAGATTAGGATTTAACCTCCGCTGCATCTCACGAGAAGGTCGGGCAGACTCTTCGCAATTAATGCGATGCATGCAGACGGAGGGGTCAATACCTTTGAGATCGGCAACAGACCACCCTAGTGCATTCTTATGCTTCTGAAGGACATCAACTAGTTGCCTTTCCTGCTCAGTAGTAAGATCAGAGGAAATGATAGCAGGAAGGGTATCTTCAAGACCCAGGAAGACGTACTTGAGATTGGCCGGGAGTGGCTTTAGCTCAAGCGACGGTGGAGCGTCAATAGAGGGTAGGGCAGGTTCACTAGATAGTGTAGGTAAGGGCTCAAAAGTGGCTCGCCATGTAGGAGGTGCATTATTGAGAATGAGATTAACCTCTTCCATGGTGGATCCTATATCATAGTCATTGTGGCCAAAGTATGCCAAACATGCCTCAAGAGGATCTTTACAAAGAACGTAAGGAAGAGCTTCCTCGACGACCTCAGTAATGGTGTCAACTGCGAAGCAATCATCATCAGATGAAGGCTGTTTCGAGGAGTTATAAATATTGAGCCTAACGTTCATGTTGCCAAAAGATAGTTCCATCACCCCAGCCCTGACATGGATGTTGGCATTCGCAGTAGCCAAAAATGGCCGGCCAAGGATAAGAGGAGTAGTGTGCTTCGAAGAGTGGCCTTGTTCCGTATCAAGAACAATAAAATCGGCCGGAAAGAGAAATTGGTCAACTTTAACAAGAACGTCCTCAATGATCCCTCGGGGAACCTTGACTGACCGGTCAGCTAATTGAAGAGTGACAGTGGTGGCTTTTAACTCCCCCAACCCGAATTGCTCGTACACAGAATACGGCATTAGATTAACACTAGCTCCAAGATCGAGAAGCGCCTTTTCAATGAGGTGATTGCCTATGAAACAAGAGATGGTAGTGGTGTGAAAAACAGATGATATCCCCTCAGTAAGTAAAACCTTTTTGTTGATATTATTGCGAGATTTTCGTTTTTGGGTGCATAGGTCTTTTAAGAATTTGGCATATGAGGGGACTTGCCGAATAGCATCGAGGAGCGGGAGGTTGACTTTGACCTGTTTAAAGGTCTCAAGCATGTCCTCCGTAGTGGCACCCTTCTTTGAAAATGGTGAAGGAGCTTGAAGGGCTGCCGGAAAAGGAACTCGTAGCACACCAGTTGGTGCCATAATGGGGTCCGTGGGAGAAGGAGGTGGGAGATTGGTCGTATGGGGCACAATATCTTCCTCACCAAGGGTCGAGATTTGAGGAGGTTTGGAGGAAGACGGTGAAGCCGATGGCTTTTTGGGCTCATCCTCGGGTCTAGTGTTAACGACCCTACCATTGCGAAGAGTGACCACCGCTTTGGCTTGTTCATGGTAAGTAATTAGGTCTTGGTGGTCAACTTGGTACTGGCTCTTAGGGTTATTGATGGGTTGGCTAGGAAGTTTACCCTCCTCCCGTCTATTTAAAGTGTTGGCTATTTGACCAATTTGAGTCTCAAGCCGAGATATGGATTGGGAGTGAGAGTGGACAAGCTGATTGGTGGCTTCCAGCCCTTGGAGTGATTTCAACACTTGCTCCTCGAAATTAGGGGATCTTTGCTTTTCAGGAGGAGGAGGTGCTGGATTGTACGCTTGAGGCGGCCTAGGGTAGGCTGCTTGGTTATTTGGGTAGCTCGGCCTCTGAGGAGGAAAAGATGGAGCCGCTTGACCTGGTTGCTTCCATGAAAAGTTTGGGTGGTTTCTCCACCCTGAATTATAAGTTTGGGAGTAGGGGTCATTAGTGGGTCTAGAGTACCCTTGTGCAGCTTGAACTTGCTCGTGTACAAATTGTGGGTATTGAGAGGCCGAGGGACACTCCGTTGTGTAATGGGTAGGGCTCATGCAAATGCCACATGCTTCTGCAAAGGCAGGTGGTGTGGGAGGAACTAATGGGTTATGGCCAGCACACAGGAGTTGGTCTAGTTTTTGGGTCAGTGCAGCCACTTGTTGTGGTAAATTATCCGAGGGGTGAACCTCGTACATCCCTCTTGGCTTGGAAGAGTTTGGGACTGCTGACCGCTCATTACGCAATGCCGAGACACGATGTTGTGAGTTCTCGCTAAGGTTATCAAAAAGCACCCATGCCTCGTCTTCTGTTTTAAGGAGGAAAGTTCCTCCACAGGATGCGTCTACCATTTGGCGGTGGGGTTCTGTCAAACCCTCATAAAAACATTGTACCAGCTGCCACTTAGGGACAGCATGGTGGGGACACATCCTAATGAGGTCCTTTAACCTTTCCCATGCTTCATGAAATTTTTCACCATCCAGTTGGGTGAAACCAGTGATTGCGCGCCTAAATTGGTTGGTTTTGCTCATTGAGAAGTATTTTTTTAAAAATTCTTGTTGAAGCATGTCCCAACTCGTGATTGTTGCGGCAGGTAAGGAATCAAGCCAATATTTGGCTTTATCTTTCAAGGAGAAAGGGAATAGGATCATTTTAAGTGCGTCGGGATTGAAATCCCTAATGCAAATAGTCTGACACACTTCCCTAAATTGCCGCAGATGGGCATAGGGATCCTCATTGCTAAGCCCATAAAAACTAGGTAAGAGTTGAAGTGTGGCGGGCTTAATTTCGTAGTGCTGAGCAGCCACGGTAGGTAAAACAATACAGGATGGCGACTCATAAGCAGTAGGTGTGAAATATTGCATTAGAGGGGCCCGAGGGGCTTCCTCTTGATTTATATTACCATTCATTGTTACACCGTCCGTATTAAAGGTAATGGGTTCAGAATTTAACGGAGGGCGTGTTCGGCGTTTGGCTCTAAGAGACTCAACAATAGATTGCAGAGTCCTATCAAAATCTAAATCGACGGGGGTGGTTGGCGGTGGAGATTGAGATCTATGTCGACGCATGCGTCAACAATAATAATCCCCCGTCGGTACGTATTCCAAGGTCTAAAAGCTGAATAATAGAAATTAAACTTACAGTGCTTGTTACGAAATCGCTTTAATCACTGAAGTCCGCTTTGAATTTCCAACCTTGAGGGCCCTGAAATACTGAACAGAGAGAGAAAAAAAACAAAACAAAACAAAAGTAAAAAAGTCCTAATTATAAATTAAAAATAAATCGCAAAAATATGCAACCGTGTTTTCTATCCCCGGCAACGGCGCCAAAATTTGATGTTGTCGTTAACGCACCAAAAATATATTTATAAAGTCAAGGCTTAAAACTAACCCGAAGGATAGTGGAAAGACCAGGATCGTCCACGGAGATAAAAAAGCTAAGTTACGATATTTTTAAAGATTTATTTATAATTTAATGGAGAGGTTGAAAGATTTGTTTGGTGAACTATAACTAAAAATTGAAAACTGGAATAAAAATTAAGGAACTAAATTAAAATTAGGATTTTAGAAACAAGTGAGAGAAGGGACTAGGGTTTCGATTCTACCTTCCCCTTATAATGTAACTGAAATAAACATTAGGGTTTCATTCAACTTGTAATCCAGACCACCAATAGGGTAGCAATTCCTATTGGTAATCCCTAAAAATATTCTCAAGACTCGTACTCCGTATAGACTATCTCAACACAGCACGGATCGTCTCACTGAACGAGACCAACGGCACGATCCGTCTTATGTCGTATAGTCTATCTCAGAGACTGTCACGAAACAATTAAAAACTATTGCATGAACGTGTTTGATATCATGAATACAAACACACAGATTAATAGGGAGAATATGCTCTTTCATAATAATATGAAGCATCCAAAATCATACAATTAAAATTGAATGAAAACCCTAAGAATTAAACAATTACATTACTTGGAGAAGGTATACTCGTTACCCGAGCCGAAGTGTTTAGCCGCCCATGGATGTAGGAAGCTCCAACTCTCCAACGATGACCGCCATGAAAATATTAAACTTGCTTGAGTCCTAGCCAAGGAGTAAAATCACTTCCTTTAGCTTGTACTCGAGCTTCTTTCCCCCCCCCCCCCCCCTTAAAGTAAAGAGGTGAGGGCTTTATATAGTGCTCCTCGTTGAGTCAGTATTTGTCTTTTTTCCGATGTGGGACAAAGGAATCAAACTAAATATTATAAAATTCCCGTTTTTAGTATTGCAGCCCACTTTTGACATCCGAAACAGCATAATCTGGAAAAGTCATGAACTAGAAAGTTGTAGATAATTGAATTCCCTTTCTATCGCCGCAAACCTTGCATCAATCGGACATCCGAGCTGAGAGATATGACCAAAATACTGAATGCTGTCCATATACATCCCTAATACGGGATTGTATGTTTTTGTTTCCAATTTTGCTTGAACTTTAATTTCTTTGATTGAGTGCGAGATTTCTTATCTTCCAACTTTCTCAAAACTATTTTTCTTCCTTTTTTTTTTCATCGATTGACTCCTCTGAACGGGCTTAACTTCCAATTTCGTGCAACTGGGTACGAGTACCTATAATCATAAAATTCACTAATTAAGATTCAAGTAACTTAGTAATGAATCTAACAAAGGTAAGTTAGTAGGCTTTAATGTGAACATTTAAACCCTTATCATTTAGTCCATTCGATTCTACTTGCACCGACATATTAGCTCTTATGGGGTAGGTTGGTGAACCCCGCTTGTTTTTGCTTTGGGCCTTTTTCCTCTTCATTTTGTGCTTCTCTTCATGCACCCGCGTTTCTAGATTGGGTCGAAATGTGTGGTACTGTAGCTTTCATGTCAACTCTTAGTTTCAACCTCTCATAGTGTTGGCCAATCGTGTTGTGTTGGATTATGAACTCCCTTACAAGTCCTTCTGGAGCTAAAAAGAGTTGACGTGAAAATGTACCACAATGCATTCTAGACGTATTCTGCAAAAAGAACAACCAGTCAGATATACCCTGATCCATGGCCGGAATGACCTCTTATGGCTAAATTAGCAACAATTGAAGACTTAGAGAATAGTGTTCTGCTGACGAAGTGTATATTGTAAAGTAAAAATGTAAAATGTTACTTACATGTTTGTAGTGTGTAAAGTGATTAACAATACATTAATAATTAATCTGGAATCATTTAATCTCCAAATAATCAATCACCATTGCTGGTGAATTTTTATTCCTATTTATAAGAAACAGTTGAGTGTACTGGTGAATACACTCGAGTGCATCTTCTACATTTGATGTCCCTAAATGTGGGCCGATTTGATATATCGTAGGAGTACTAATTAGTGCGCCCTTTTGCATTAGTTGGCATTGCCGACCACGGTGACTTTTGGCTCGAGTTGACAGTCATTGGAGGCCAGCTATGAGCAAGACAGTTATCCGTGACAGTACACTAGTTTGGACGAGGCTTTTTTACGTGTCATTTGCTTGTTATTTCACAGACACCTCCAAATCGGTTACGAGATTCATTCGCTTCTCATATTTATATAACTCCAAAAAAAATTACGTGTGGTATGATTGATAACATCATGTTTTTTCCAGCAAAATGCATGTACATATTTGTTTACTCCAGCCGAGTCCGATCTTAAGTTCTGCATAGGAATAATAAAATTTGTGTCTTGATCCAAGGCAGCCTAAATCTTGACACTATTTTGACCGTTTCCGTCATGTACACAGATTATACTAGTAATATTTTGCCTTAATTGGTATGGTGATCATGGATAGAACATGATAATACATGTGCTTTGATAGCAATATACATCAATACAATATTATAAGGATTTGGATCTTCAAAACTTGAAGTGGTTGTCTATATATTTGCATGTATTATATACTGAGGAGTTCTACGGTTCCATAAAAGTTTCTCCGGAAATATTTTCGAATTCAGAATCAAATGATATGATTCATTTGGATTTAAAAACCTACATGTGCAGTCAAGTAAATTTAGTTAATTCATTTTAAATTATGAAAAGTTTTTTGCAAATTTTTATGGAACGAAAGACTTTCCCATTACATACTCTCTTTGTTTTGATTTATTTGTCTAATTTTGAAGCTCATACTTCTTTAAACATATATAAAAATTGGCTTATTTGGAATATTTTTCATGATTGTAAAAAAATATTCTCTCATAAAATTAATCGAGATCTATCAAACAAGATCTATATTTTCATATAAAAAATATAATTTATTTATTGAGAGATCTGTCGTAGGAAAAATAGAGATTTTGATCTTGAAACTTGACGTGGCTGTCTCTATATTTGCACGTAATTTGTGGACATATATAGTAAAAGGATTTCGATAGCATGTGCACTAAGCACATGTTAAGATCCATTTGAATTAGACAACTTCCACTTTTGGAAATATATGATCTAGTTTCTTTTTCTGATATTTTTTTCGTCATTGTTCAAAAAAAAAATCGTATTTGATAATTTTGTGTTAAAGTTTTGTAGATTATTAGTTCGTCTCAATTAGAAATTTTAAAAAATAAAAAATTATAAATCAAAGTTGTAAAAAATTTAGGAAATTCAAAATCATCTAAAAATATCTTTCTTTTAAAATATTTTTATTTCTAGTAAAGTTTTTTTAATCTTTTCGTCATAATTTTTACTTTTTAGATTATTTTCTTTATGACGAATCAATAATCTATAAAAATTAATATAAAATTAGCAAATGCAAAACAAATCAACTAAAGAAAAAACAAAATGCTACCATAAATAATTTTGGCCAAATCAGTAAAGTGATGAGTAAAGATGGATTAAACGAAAAAAATTGACAAAACTATTCCTTTCTACTTTTATCTTGTGAAGTCTCCGGCAAAGGAGACAAGGGCGATACTTTGATTTTCTAATTATCTCTTGGACGAAAAAATTGATTTGAAAATCTCGTAGAGAGATGGTCGAGCAATTTGTCGGCAAACATAATAAGTAATCGAAAGCTGCAATCGAGCATCTTTAAGTAGATAAAGAATGCAACAATAACGTTTTATCCCTTTTCACGAAAATAATTTTCATACGACCGAATATGAAGGGGGAGGCGTTCAAAACCTATTTTCGAAGAAACGATCGATGTACTTTCACATGGGTAATTTTGTCCAATAAGTCAACAGTTATAAGTTATAAAATAACACAGTTTTTTTTTGTATAGTTATAATAACAAAATTTAATACTCTTGTTTTCTCCCTTCAAAATCATGAATTTAGGGAGGCTGTAGTGCACTTTTTTGTAATGCGTGTAGCGCAGGTAAAACAACACAATTTTGTCTACTTTATCCTCAAAATTACATCATTTTAATTCTCATGTATTTTGATAATAATTCATGTGATAAGATAAAACGGTATAGTTTTGATGACAAAACGGATAAAATTATATCGTTTTGCTTTCACTACACGCGCAGTACAGAAAAGTACACTACAACTCCTCCAAATCCCTTCAAAGTGGCCCAAATATCATTTGATTGTCGGACTAATTAGTGAGAGATAAGTTAATCTCGGGCTGTTAGTTTTAAGATTACTTGTGTCAATCCAGTTAGGCTATGGTTCCAACTGTTAAGCCAAGCGTCCAAAAGGGTGAATCCTAGTGGACATTCGAATGTGTGGCTAAGTGTCTCACATCGCTTGATGGATGTAATCATGTAAGCTCAGTACCATTTATAATATATATATCATGACCCTACATTATATAAGGCCTTTTAAAGACATGAGAGCGTCAAAACCAAATGGAACTTCACAGTGAAACGTACTCGTCCCGGAGCAAATGAGGGATGAATGGCCTACTTGGAAGCCCATGAAATTTAGACAATCAAAGAGAATAATATTATACAAAGTGAGAGCAAAGTATTATATTCCTGGTCCTGAGATTAAAATATATGTTGTTCCTTATTTGTTCTGGTCCAATATTAATTAAAGTAAAAAAATATATGAGTTCAATGTTTGGATATTACCCATATCGCTTTCCACGTCAGTACTAGCCCTCGGACTAAAGAATGCAGTTTTTTCTTTCCTCTAATTTGGACGGAACCGGGGGCCCAGCCTGCTGTGCGCACAGCAGGGCGTGCTGTGCGCCAAAACGGCATCGTTTTGGCGTACAAAACGGCATCGTTTTGGCTTACAAAACACTGTCCGAAAATTGTTCGGTCAGCTTTTTACTGTTCGGGCAGTGTTTTTGGCGCTCAATACGCCCTGCCCCCAATTCCAATTTGGACTGCCCCAGTAGGCCTTTGCCATATAAGACAAAAGTTATTTGGTTTGTAATTTATATTATAATGATATGTCTAGTAGTTTCCAAGGTATTTTATCCGGAATGATTCAAAGATTTACAGTTAAATAAATAAAATTTTAATACTCCTACTTGTGAATATTTATTAGTTAGTCCTTTCACGAAAGGGAATCACATAACTGTTAACAATATGTCATCAGATTATTATCAAAAGTAAATCATGGTCATACTATTAATTATTATTTTAATATGAGTTTAAATCGAATCACTAATGCATTATGTATTGCAGTTTCAGTTCTCATTTTGCTACAATATTCATCTATTTCGATCTAGATCGGAATGAATTTCTCGAATTGAAAAGAACAAATGGAGTTTAACCTTGACGTTTTAGGTCTTAACTTGAAGCATGGAATTGGCAGATAATGCGGTGGACCATAGTAAACGACGTCAAATCAACTCCGAAGATGACTGACAATGCTAAGGATTCCCGTTAAAAAGTGGAAGCACATCTCAAAATTGCAGATAAGTCTCTTCCATCAACGCTCCCATTGGTTGCGAATGGCAATCTCAAGGATCTCAATCGAAGTCTTGGTGTACGTACCAATATCTGTGAAGTTGATCATGAGGAGCCACGATCCTCCGCCAATCTGTTGGCTTTTCCTTTTGACACCAATCTGTTAGTATCAGATTCCCACACATGAACTTGAAGCCATTGGCCACATCCACCTGATATTGCTGCCCGAAGCGACCTTATATGTAAATAGGTCCAAGGAAAAATCGAGCCGTCAGTGCTTTGAAAGTGCATCGAATCTTGGGTGGAAGCCTAGCATACACTATCATCCCCTGGGGGTATAATATTAGCGTACGAGTCTGTCCTCAGGCCCGATTATCCCATACCAGCTCAGGTGATGGTGGCGGTATGACTTGTAGTAGCACCTCCTCCATATCCTCCTCCTCATCATGCTCCTCTTGAGCAAGCTCCGGATCCGCCAAGTCAGCCCAACCAGCAAGTATGGTAGCATGGTGTGATGCAAAGGGCCGTTGTCGTTTATATAGTGAATAGAGAAAATCCCCTCATCAAACCTCATAAACTCCTCTCATGAATCCCCAGATAAATCCAATTAAAACCCTAGACTAAATCTGTAACCATTGCAATCAAAATATGATTATTTCGTATTAAAGCCAATAAAATTCGAGGCAAAAACCATTATACGTCCATAGTCCCATGTTAAAACATCATGAATGCGAAGAAATCCTAAAAAATTCCTTTCCCAATATTCTGTAGCCCCACTGCTTGCTTGAGCGGCTTCCCTTTATTTTGAAATTTTGAAATTCTATTTTGATATAATTAAATACACGAACTAAATAATATTAAATATTAATCAATTTAAATTATTTAAAAATTCAGGTTTATTACGAGAGCTTTAAGAGAACCACATGACATCATAGAAAAAAGAATTAAGAAAAATCCTATTATATATCTACGTTGAAATCTATACCATTTGGCTTAAAACGTTAACAAGACGACAATCTTTTATCGCAAATAAGAACAACTCTTCTGCTAATATATTGAATTGTAGAGAAATTTATTCAAATGACACCATAGCCAAAGAGATTTTATCAAATCTTATCTATTTTAAAATTTCAAATTTGTGAATGAAATGTTAAAAAAAAAAAAAAAATTTCCTAATATCTTCAAGTTAGCATTGAAGTTTCCTTTTTCTTTTCATTTACTGTAGTCAAACACTGTTGATATTAATAGGTCGAGTTCTATTTTTCCTAACTTATAATATTAATTATTTTTTATTTTTATTCAAATTTTTTTGTAGTTGTTATTTTTTTCTTCAAATTTTTGTTGATCATTGGTTCGTCTCAATGAAAGGAATCTAAAAGCATAAAATTATGTCCAAAAACTTCACAAAAACGAAAATAAGTCAAAAACGACCTTGTGTTAGTTTTTTTTTGTCTTTTCTAATTTTTTTTAGTTTTTTGAAAATAATGTTTAACTTTTCAAAAATATCTTGTCGAAACGAATCAGCAACCATAAAAAAATTCACGTAAAGCAAAAAATTTCAAAAAAAAATTCAAATAATTACAAAAAACCAATCAAATAATAAGTCAATAATTACAACGATCCAAATAAAATGTATTAAACAGAACAATATAAACAAATACAGAATTTTAAATATTAAATTAGCTAGGGTTTGACTTTCTCTTTTTTGATGGCATCATTGAGTTTATATTTAAATAGATCAGCATCTCTATCTATACTTATAAAAATCTTAGAATTCAACGTATTTGTAAAACATTATTTTTGTTTTGTGACGAAAGATTCTCGTCTTGTTCACATTTAATGTTATGTGAAGAATAAATTGGTATAATATTTTATTTAATTTTCCTGTGTAAGATTCGGCTTAATCATTTTGGTGATGACATGTGGGCCTTCCAAATTAGCTCTCCTCACAAAAATCGTCGGCAACGTTATGTTACGATTCTATTTGACTTCTCGAGATTATGCAATTTATTTTTTTGTCTCTATTCAATTTTTTTTGTATTTGTTATTTTGACCTTAATTTTTTTGTGAATTATTAGTCCGTTTTGATGATAGGAATATAAAAAGTATAAAATTATGTCCAAAAGTCAAAAAAATATCGTTAAAGACGACGAATAAGCTCAAAAAATTCTATTTTTAGATTATTTTTGTATTTTTTGAATTTTTTTAAAATTTAGTCCATTATTTATAATTTTTCTTTAAATTCTCGCAGAGATGAACCATTAATTCACAAAAATATGAAAAAAGACAAAAAATTACAAAAATAATTCACATAAGAACGAAAAAATAATCTAATAATCTAGTCATGGAGCCATACAGGATATTGCTTTAAGTGTTTTAACTTCCAAACAACTGTAAAGTTGGATTTTGGAATTTCCAAAACTTATTAGGTATGTCTACGTATATGCGACGTATAATACATGAAACATACTTAAATTCTCGGAATAGTAAATCAAACACTTGATCTTAAATAATTATGCAATGAGGACCTCCTATTTTTTGATCAAATATTGATGATCTGAATTGTTCAATGTGTTCAAAACATGTTTTTAAGAATACTCGCAAAAAATCGACTCAAAAAAATACGTGAAAGAACTTGATCTATGCGATTTTTCATAAATGTTAAAGAAAACTATTATATAAAAAATTGATCGGTAAATTTGATGTTCTTTATGTAAACTTCATAGTAAGTAAAACCACACGGATAAGAGTGTAAGCTTCATAAGTAATTAAGAATTAACTTTTAAAATAATTAAATATTTAGTATTGATCTTTTCATTCAGTGCATAATACAGTTTCATTGCTAATATCCTGTAAAGCAATTGTTATTTGAAATTACAACTCTACGATTATAACGTCTCTCGCATTTTCCCGTCAAATTTAGCCTCGATTGGTGTTTCTCTTAGCCTCAGTACTATTGATTTTCAACTTATTTTCCTAAATACATGTGCTCGTACGGAGATGTAAATTTAGTTCGAGTTACAAAAGGTGTGATATGACGTTGTGAAACTTTAAAATTTAGGTTGTGAGAATTTCACCAATTAATTTTGTGCCAGCTAATAGTATCTTTTCAAAGGTTCTCTAAAATACTATGAGTTTTTTTAATGCATTTGAAAATATTTTTGACATTGTCACATTAGATCATTGGTTATTCGATTTAGTTAACTTTTCTATGACACGATAAATCTTGTACCAAGACTTAACTATGCGCAAAGTGACAAACCTCGAAAAATAAAAGATTTAGTCAACTTTTTGTAATTTAAAATTTGAAGTGCGTAACTAAAATGTTCAAAATGAACTTTCTTACTAATAACTTTAATTTAGCATTAGAATTTTTATTTGAATTACAATATAGATATTAAAAATATATATAATATAGTAAACACAAGAATATCCACTAATATATTCACCTAATATTGGTACAAGAATTTATCAATCTTGAATCGCCTAATATTGTTGTAATGATTATTTCTATCGATACCAAAATCAATCACAGAAAGTACATCAATGGTGGTAAAAATTTGTACTTTAGAAAACTTTTTGTGAAAGTTTTATTCGGGGCTTCTCATCCTTATTCGGGGTTCTCCTATTTTCTTGAGATTTCTCATCATTGTTCGGAGTTATCTCCTTTTATTGAGATTTCTTATCTCATGCTTTATTTCATGAATGGGAAGGCTACTTGCCCCCCAGTGAGGAAGTGAAGGCTAAGGCATTTACTTCTTACTGAAACATTGCAACACGCATCGAACATAATGAAAATGTTGCAATCTTTGTTCATAAATAAAATCCTGAAAGAATAGTGTAAAAAAATTACTATACAAAATGCAATTACTGAAATAATTTGTTAAGGTTTGAGACATTCCAAGTTCTTAGAACCTCCTTGTCGTCAAGATCCTGCAATTTGTAAACTTCCTTACCTAGCCGCCTAGCCGATCAATGATTCTGTAAGGGCCTTCCCAGTTGGGCCCAAGCTTTCCATCTGCTAGATTGTTTGTACTTCTATGCCGTAAGTTAGGGAGTATGGGGTCACGCATGTTGACCTTCTCGGTATTATCCTGTACGCCCTAGGGGTAGTTCTTCCACCCATATCCCCTTTGGCTTGTCAAGTCTCTTCTTGAGGCCTTCCAATATAGTCTTATCAGAAGTTTCTGCCTACCCATTGCATTGAGGGTATGCCACAAAGTCGTAGTAGTTCTTGATATTGTATTAGGAGTAGAAGATTTTGAACTTATCATGAAATTGGGTCCCGTTGTGCGATACAATGGAATAGGGGATCCCAAATTGGATAATAATGTTTTTGCCACACAAACCTTTCAATGTTCTTTTTGGCGATTTTGGCAAATGGTTCTACTTCTATCCTTTGGTGATATTTTTATGTGTCACCAAATGTTTTTTTTCTTATAGTAAATACTAAAGAAATTTTGCTCATACGAAAACAACTGTTAGTATCTATACTTCTCTGACATATATATCTTTTCTAATAATAGAAATGTTTTTAAACTAAAATTCCTGAAAGTGCATTTTCAGAGGAATGTTGCATTTTAATTTTTTCCCTTTTTCATTTAAATTAAGAGCAAAAAATACAATTTGAAAGGAATATATGCACACACTCTCTCTCTATAAAGTATTAAAGGGAATCTTTTTATGAGAATGACTCTGAACATGAAAAGTGATATCACTTTAATTTTTTAAATTTATTATTTAATATCTATTTTAAATTGAATTGGCCAAACTAAAAATAACATTTTTAAAATATTTGAAAACTCTATCCGTTTACACAATCCATTGATTATGGAATTTTGTATACTTGCCATAAATTTCAACCCCTATTTTTTATTATTTTTTATATTTTAATCTTTTAAAAAAATTGAATGACATCTCATGAGCATTATTGTAAACATGTATTCTTCTATCTTCCTTCCAAAAGGCTAATGAAATTTAAAATAAGGGTTAAACATTGCAATGGGTTACTATTATAATGGGATATCAGAAAAGATATTTTTCTCATACTTATCTCTCTAATTCTCTATATATGATAGCATTATTGTCTAAGAAAAATGAATTAAAAAGTTCTTAAATTCGACACATGATAACTTTCGGAACAATCACCTTATGAAGTTAAGAGAGGGAATTAGACTCATATAAAATACCATCAGTTCATTTAAATAAGAGTTGAGTACGAGAGATAATGAAAATACATTTCAAAATGACTGTTTTACATCAAAATGACTTTAAACTAAAGTCAGAGCAATCTTAAAATTAGTCTAAGTAAACCACGACTCCACCATGTCTTTCTCGGGATAAGCGTCATCGTGTGGTGTATAATCTGGTTCGGCTTCATCGTCGTCGGTACGTGGCATGAAACATCAGGGGTAGAAAAAAGTTACACCATGAGTTTTGACACTCTTACTCTACCCTACCCTAAAATTCCCTTTTGAATGTTTTAGAATAATAATATGATATGCAATGTACAAGAGTATAAAAATATTTAAGGTCTAATCATAGGATAAGATAAGTGTAAAAGCAGTAAGTACATGCTTTAAATCGAAATAGCGTAATTGAAATTATTCGAGTAATTATCATAGTGTATATCAGTTCTGAATGTTCCATGAGTCATTGACTTGCATCAATATATTATAAAGTTTGACCACGTCATATAATCTCATTAATTATTCTAAGAATGATCTCGTCATTTATTTGAATAAGCTTTTCTAAATCAGTGACCTCATCATATATTTCAAATCAATAGTTCTAAAATATGGTGCTACCGATCGATAATGATCCCAACTAGCCATGCTTTCCAATCACCATGTTCCCCAACCACACCGTTTTCAGATCGTCATGTTCCCAATCAATATGTTATTCCTAGCATTATATCATATCGTTACCGTATCAGAGCAATATGAGTTTAATGTTTATACTAGATCCCATTAGACTAAAAAATGCACAATAAGACTATATATAACTTCGGCTCAAGCATAATTTAGCTAAACGCATGACACAGCTAAATTACAGTGCTTGGGTAATACACAGCTTGGATTCATCAAACTTTTGGTTAAAGTCAAAGCTCGGCTCAATTCGCATTACGGCTACAAGATAAACATAATATTCCCACGAGGAATATATCTACAACAACTAATTGTATGTCATTATCAGTGTGTTTACGTTCAGATATTGACAGAACACATTGAGTGTTAATATTTATTCATTGTCTAAATAATCAAAGTGCATTTCATAATATTGATCAACCAGCATTTCTATGTCATAATTCATAAAATTGAAGCGCAATAATTAAAACATAGTCATACAAATAATCATGGCATGCGAATAAGTAAATTCTTATTTGTAGTAAAATGATTTTAAGTCGTGCTAATATTTTAATAAGTAGGTTATTATTAACTAACTTCGATCATTTAAAAATCTATTAGGAAAATATAAATGATAATTATAAATAAGGTTTTTCTTGAATAATTAACTACTTAATAAAATATTAGGGTACCAATTTAGTTAATAAAAAATAAAAATAAATCTAAGTATGATTTATTATGAGAGATACATACATACATATATATGTATGGGGTCGGATCCGGGGACACATAAAGAAACACAAATTTTTAACCGTTAAAATCAACGGCTGAGATCAAAAATCTTATATTTTCCGTTCTTCTTTATTTTACATGATTTTTGGAAATAAGCTTTGTTGCAATAAAGAATTTCCCTTTTTCTAATTTCCTTCTATGCCCAAAACCAAACGCCGAATCGACATCCAAATGCTTCTTGATTGCCTCACTCTTTGTCCTTTGGTACCCATCAAACATCGAGGTTCTCTTCCCCAACAATTCATGCTCGTTCTCTCTCGCGATGATGGTTTAATGTTGATGCAGGGAAAGGGTTTCGTTGTAATTTGCTTTCAATTGGTGCTTGACACTCGCTGTAAATGACACTGAATTTGGCTTTTGAGCAATTAAGGAGAGTTGTTTTTGAATGGTGATGCAAATTCAGTTCCACAATACAGTGTTTTATGAGACAGAAATTATAGACCTATCTATCTTTTGAGCTTCGAAAATAAAATGGTTCAGTAGCCCAGAATCTTTGGGCGCCGTGATTTACAGAAACTCATAAGAACACCATAGCCTCTGTTTTTTTGTTATGTTATGTTATGTTTTCTCGAGAAAGTTTAGGAAGAGAGTGTAATCTTCTTCTTTTTTCTGTTTATTTGCTTTTGGGTGAATTTAAGCAATGAGAATGTAATAACTTGATTTCTACTTGTCTTATTGAAAAAGAAAATTCTTTATTGCAATAAGGCTTATTTCCAAAAATCATGTAGAATAAAGAAGAATGAAAGAATATAAGAATTTTAATCTCAGCCGTTGATTTTAACGGTTGAGATTTTGTATTTTTTTATGTTATATATATATATATATATATATATATATATATATATTTATTTATTTATTTATTTATTTATTTACCCACTATGTTAAGTTGAAACAAAATTTTAACAAATGTACTAAATAAATGATAATTTAAAGTTACCTAGTATGAATATAACTTTTTATGATATGATAAGGTATATTCGTAATTTTATCAAAACAAGGGTACTTTGGTCACTCTATAACTAGTATGTTTTAATTTGAATAATAGTTATTATTTTTTTAAAAACGTGAGTTAAATATTCAATGGAGTATAATCTATAGGTGTAGGACGGAAGTGTAAATCTTGGATAAAATGAGGTCTAAATCTTTAGATATTGTCTAGGATATTTAGCTTAGTTTAATAACTTATTTAGTAACTTCTGTACTTTATAACATAATAGTTATATTATAATATAATGCTATAATATCTATCGTAGCCAAATGCCAAGTGCCAAGTGCCACCCATCAGCAGGAGTTCAAAAAAAGAAATTGGAGCAAGGCCAACTGGAACTCCGGTAGGCCGACCGGTCTATCTGGATCACTATTCATCGTCTTCTAACTTCAGTATTTTATGGTTTTCCTTGCGGGGTTTCATCCTAGGGCTTCATGGAACCTTCAAACTACTCCTAAAACACTAAAAAAGGGTTAAGGATAGTGAACTTACCCTTTGTTTGATGTTACAAGAGAGATCCGACGAGTTCCGGTCGCGAGGTGGCTCGGCGGGTTTTGACTTCTCCTTCCTCCTTTCTTCTTCTCTTTCTCTCCTTCTTCTCTATGCTATCTCAGCTCTTGGTGGTGTGCGTTTTAGGGGTGGGAGTGACTCCCTTTTATAGACCAAGAACGACGAATAAGGTTTTTCAGATTATCAACAGTGGTCTCGTGGGTTGCCATGGTTTAGCTGCAAATGTAGGGTGGTTGCAGGTGTAATGCTACATGTACACCACTGGCACAGTAACTTATTGAAGTCTAATCACGTGGCCCAAAATGTTTAAGTCTAAGTTATTAGTAGTAGTTTACATGATTCTTTATATACTCAAGATCACCCATGTAGACTTTCAATATGAGACAAGACATCACAATCTCTCCACCTTTAAGACCTTGTGCCCTCGCAAATGGCTAAACACTAGAGTTACCATGGCCTAACCCCGAGTCTGTTCTTTAGTAACCAAACAAAGTTTCGACCTACACTCGACCGTGTACACGGGTCGCTCTGATACTAGTTGAAATGCCCCATGTATACTACTAGCCCAGTAACTTATTAAAGCTTGATCACGTGGTCCAAAATACTTAAGCCCAAGTTATTAGTAGTAGTTTACATGGTTCTTTATATACCCAAAATCACCCATGTAGACTTTCAATGTGAGACGGCACATCACAGCAAGGCAGGAGAGCTGGTGGCAGGAGGTAGGATGGGAGGCGGGAAGGTGACGCAGGGGTTGGGGTTTGTCGAGTGGAAGTGACGGGAAGATATAAGGGGAGTTGAGAGAGAGATATAACTACACATACATACACATACACACACACACTTTACTATGTAAAAGTTATACATACATAATAATTCAATTATTATTATATAATATCTGAGGTTTATAAAATAAAACATATATATATACATAGTACTTAGTATGTATTGAAAAAATATAATTTATATATATGCATACGTAACAAAAATTATACGTGGAGTAAAATAATAAAATCGTTCGAATATATTTATATATCGATTAAAAATTACGGGTCATTACAATCAACAAACAAAATAATGGTATTATCGATTACTATTATGTAAACAAACCTCATCGCCATGGATAAAGAAAATTTTGCCCTAGAAGAGGCAATGAATTGCCTCTCTGCCAAGTTATGTACATAGGATGGCTCATTTATTTTATGATATTTTTACATAGAATACTTCAATTACCTAAGGTTGCAAGTAAAATCTATATTTTTTATAAACAGTATTCTATTACCCATCATTTCATGAAAATCAATAAACACAATATAATGTTATGTAAAATGAGCATACAAATATGTTCATTTTGTTATAGATGCTAAGAAATTTAATCTTTTTATAGAATTTCTAAGGATTTTAGGATTTACATATTTGCTCCATATGACGTGGATAGGAATTTGTGGGATTATACATTTTTTTTATTTTGGACTGTATTTGTATTATTTTTTGAACTTTTGAATTTATTTTATTTTGAAAGTACGTAGCTCAACCAAATTGTGCAAATGAGATTGTTGTACGTAAGGGTATTCATTTTAGATGCTGACAATGATTGTAGAGGATCGATGTAACGCTCCATATAAACCACTGACCCAACAACTTGTTGGAGCCCAACCACGTGTCCCAAAATACTTAAACTCGAGTTGTTAGTAGTAGTTTACATGGTTCCTTATATACACAAGATCACCCATGTAGACTTTTGATGTGGGATGAGACATCACAATCTCTCCACCTTTACGACCTTACGCCCTCGTAAGGGGTTCACACTAGAGTCACCACGGCCTAACTTCGGGTCTGTTCTCTAGTGACCAAACAAAGTCCCGCCCCTACACTCAATCCTGTACATGGGTCACTTTGATATCATTTGTAACGCCCCATATAAACCACTGACCCAACAACTTGTTGAAGCCCAACCACGTGCCCCAAAATGCTTAAACCCAAGTTGTTAGTAGTAGTTTACATGGTTCCTTATATACCTAGGATCACCCATGTAGACTTTCGATGTGTGATGGGACATCACAATCGATATTGCGTAGTGAAATGAAAGGTTAAAGACACAATTTTAGTTACGCTTCAACTTTAACATTTTATTAATAGACAAAGGTCTTCCCTCACAAATTGGGCGAGATTGAGGGAGGAGATTACTTTCAAGTGGCTACACGGAGCTCACATCCACGCAAACCAAGGAGGGTTTACCTTGTCCAGCCTCCTATACAACCCGAATGCGGTGATACAGAATGGTGTATTAAGGTAGAGGAGGATCGATTTGGGTCATCTGATTAGTGCTGAGTGAGGGAAAAGAGGGAGGTAGCAGGAGGAACATAGGGCTGGGTTTAGATTTGGGTTAGGGTGTGAGGTTAGTAAGAGGAGTAATGAGGGTAGTTGTTGAGCTGTGTATGTCTTAATGTGATGGGAACGGACTAATGCTTGTCTTGGTTGGGCTCTCACCAACTAAGCCTGCTGTACTTAAATTTGGGTGGTTGTTATATATGATTTTTACCTTTCAAAAAAGAAAAAAAGGTCTTCCCTCACATATTACAGGCACAATGGTGATGGAGCATAACCGTTACACATTTGATTATTGAGATACTTTGACATTTCATTTTCATAAAAAACTTTAGTTTTTTCCTATGTTTTAAAAGTTTTTTTTTTTTTAAAAAAAAAGCATAGTTGGATGCACTTTTCCATAGGCATAGATATAGATTTGGTATAACATATTAATGAATTCGGTTCTTACAAAAATAACCTCACATTTTTTTGATATTTTTTATTTGTTATGACAAGGAATATGAATATTATAAATTTTGGGTTGTGCTACCAAATTTTTGTAAAGCATATAGACACATTCCTGTTTTTTTATCATTATTCTCGCATATAGCACGGCATTATTGCTAGTACAGATACTGTTACAGGGAATCTTTTATTGAGGAGCCCCTGAGCTGCCAAATAGAACTTCTAATATATATATATATATATATATATATGTAAAGACAATTAGAAAAATTAAAGTTTAAGTTTAAAATACTAATAATGTTAAACACAATATGCCCTTTTCAAAGTCGGCAAAAAGAAACCCTTTAAAATAAATAATCAACATAAAGAATGAAAATAAAATAATATCTTCCACATTCAAAATTAAATAAGTTTGTGAAATCCTAAAAGAAGATTTTGTCTGTACATGAACAACTGTTAGTATTTATACTTCTCGAACATATATATTTATTTTAAGCATACAAACTAAGTGTACTCCACAAAGACGTTGTATTTTTAAAAAGTTATTTTCTTATTTAAATTGAGAGGAGAAAAAACAATGGATAGAAATACAAATATATCTGTACAATATAGAATTGCAGGAAGTTTTTTAATGAAAATAACAGTAAAAACAACAAGTCAATTTAAATTTTTAAAACCATTATTTAATAGTTACATTAAATTGAATTGGTTACGAAAAACATAAAACAAGTTTAAATTAGGTAAATTTCGGATATCTCCCCTTAGGTTTTTGATAAATTTTACTGTCTTCTCTTACTTTACAAATTATTATCTTCAAACCCTCTTACTGTTACTTTATGTTGACAGTGTTAGTATTATGTGTGAAATATCTTTTTTACCCTTATTATGGCCCTATTTGGCCAAAAAAATTTTTTGACTTATTTTTTGTCTTTATTCAATTTTTTTTTGTATTTGTTATTTTTATGTCATTTTTTCGTGGATTATTGGTTCGTATCGACGAAATGAATCTAAAAAGTATAAAATTATATCCAAAAGTTTAAAAAAAGTCACTAAAGACGAAAATAAGCCAACACGGAAGCTGTTTTTGACTTATTTTTTGTCTTTTCTGAACTTTTTTCAAATGTAACAGATGATTGATAATTTTTCTGAAAGCTCTTGTCGAGACGAACCAACAATCATCAAAAAATTGATGAAAAACAAAAAATTAAAAAAAAAATTTCAACTAAAGACAAAAAACTAAACAGTGAATAATCCAATAATAACCACAGGCCAAATGGACCCATATATTGTTGATGCTCCCTCCCCCCCCCCCCCCCCCCTCTCTCTCTATATAGATATACATGTATGTATATATACATATCTCCATTTCCAGTTTGCTCAAGCTGTACAAATTATTCCACCCCACGCGCCCATGTTGTACCAACCTCATCCCCTGCCTATCTTGCCCGCCGACACCCACCCCAACGACGACGACGCAATAGAGTATTGAAGGCAAATATGGGTTTCGGGCTCAATTTTTTGGATTTGGTTCTTAGAATTTATCTTCAGAACTAAATTGATCCCACGAACGGTAATCACATAAATTATCAATTTATTCGATTTCCGATCTATCCGATCACCGAGTCGATTTCCGAAATTATCACAGAAATTTCTCTGAAAACTCAACCCATAAACAGGATCTGAAATTTCTTGACTCGTTCTGTATCAACCTACAAATTCTGTGGTGTTTATCACAATAACTTGAACCCAGGGAGTAATTGGTAATTTGGAAGCTTTGGCCAAACTCTCCCCTCACCGAGTTTTTCTTGGAATCTATTGAAAATCGACTAAATTGATTATCACAAAACTGAAGTGAACCCACGAATGATTATGACATAAATTCTTGGAATTTCTGGGTTGAAGGAAAACCCAATTTTGAGAACCGAATATTACGAAAAATGTATTTTTATATTTTCTGTTTCTCTTGATCCTAGAAAAATTGGAAAAAAAAATACCAAAAAATCTAAATATCAAATAGTACCTACAGTGTTTAACAAAAAAATTAACTTTGTTCAAAAGGAGTCTAGTATTCTACAAGTGTTTCTTTATTTTAATGCAACAAATGTTTCATTAACTCAAATGAACGAAAGAAATTAATTTCGTACGAACCATTGGTTTAATTTACTGTAGTGATAAATATTAATATTAAACACAATTTAAATTAACAAATTGATTTAATTAGTAATTGAAAGGAAAATATGCACCTAGAGCAGTGAGGAATGGTGTTGGGATGTCAGGGAGAGAGATAGGTTTAGAATATGAAATGGGGAGGGAAAAGGTTATATAAGAGAGAAAGTGAGAAGGGGTGATATGAAAATTTACAAAAATAAGGCAATGATCGCAGGGGGCTAAAAAATATTAATTTCAAAAGTAGAGGAGGGAAGTGATATTGTAAGAAGTTGAGGGGAGGCCAGTGATTGTGTCAGAAACTTCAGGGGAGGTATGTGAAATTACCCTTTAAAATTTTAAAAATATTTGAAATTACTCTATTATTTACACAATTCATTGTATACGAATTTTTTTTTCATATTTGTCCTAGCCTTTAAATCTCAATCTCTATTTTTAAATAGTTTTTTTATATTTTAATATTTTATAAAATAAGATGGCATCTCATGAGCACTCTTACAAACATGTATTCTTTTCTCTTCTTTCTAAAATGCAAATAAAAATCAAAATAAGAGTCAAAATTATATTGGGTTATTTTTATGATGGGATCTTAGCAAAGAGATTTTTCTAATATTTATATCTATCTACCTCTCTGTAATTATAGCATTAGTTATTGTTATAAAAAATGAAATTAAACACATCTTAAAACAAATTCGACCCGTAACAATTTTTAAAACTACCACCTTCGCTTTCTTTTAAACTCGTATATCTCTCTCACTCTTATTTTTATCAAACTTCCGATGATTAACAAATACTAGTGCCATTAATTATTATTTTGTGAACAAAATGAATGACGAAGATTCTGTCTTATAAGAGACTAGCGAAATGCTTCTCTACCAAAGTTATGTCGATAGGATGCCTCCTTTATTTATTTATTTTTATGTAGATTACTTTCATTAATTAAGGTTGTAAGTAAATTTTATATTTTTAGGATAAATATTGTTGTACTACTTATTATTATATTTTAATTGATAAACAAATTGAGCATACAATTATGCACATTTCTTATAGACTGTAAGAAATTTTAACATAGAATTTGTGAAAAAAGAAAAAGCTTATGATTTTAGGATTTTTGTATTTATTCATATGATGTGGATAGTGAAATTTATGGGATTATACATTTTGTTTAATTAAATATCATATTTGTACTATTTTTAAAAAAATTTGAATTTATTTAATTTCTAAAGTGGCTCAGTCAAGTTGTGCAAATGAGATTGTTGTATGTAAGATTTTCACTTTAGATGGTGACAATGATTACAGGAGATTAATATTTGACAATGAATTAAAAAGTTAAATATATAATTTATAACTTCATTATAACTTTAAAATTTAATTAATAGACATAGTACATCTTCCATCACATACTACAAGCACGATGGTGACAATAGGGCCGGCTCCGATATATAATTTTATATTATTTAGGTTCTTTTCTTGGAGATAAACTAATATTTCATAATATATTAATAAAAAATAACAAATACAAAACAAATTGGATAAAAAAATAATTATTCTATTTAAATATAACGTTACACTAAGCGGTACAATAATTATAAATGTATTTTAGGATATATCCTGTTTAGGATATCTTGCTTTCTTTTTACACGGTAGAATATATACCAAAACTATAGTGATACATATGTTATACATATGTATTATATATATAGATATAGTGTAACGCATTTAATATATTATGTACATATCTAAGTTCATCTACTATGTTACATAATATATATATTCCATTATATTTATATATGATATACATATCTAATATACACATACTATTTCTCTCATTAGTTTTGTTATTGGAGTGAAAGTATATGTTTATATTGTTATTTGTTTAATTTAGTGGACTGCAAATACATGCTTTTTATTATTTAAACTTGCATGATGTCATTTTGATTTTTATGAAGTAGTTTCATAATGGTTGAAAGGAAAAATTTTGAAAATATATGCTCTTAAAATTAATTTTGTTCACAATTAACCATTAAATTCAGAAAAAAATATTTTTGGTGTTTCTTTCCTGACAAATGAACAAGTGAATTTTTATTTTTTTACAAGATTCCTTTGGTAAATGAACACACATAAGAAAATAGATCTCTTTTTATTTTACTTTATTTCACTTCAATTTTTTGAGAATAATTTTTTCGTACAACTTTTTCAACAACTGAACGGAGCCTAAGTGATGTAAAAGCTTGATCGATGATGTCAAGAAAATAGGTAACTCTAAAACAATTTTTTTACAAAATAATTAAAATATTTTTTTAATATTTACAAAAAATTTTTTTTTTGGTTGCCCCTCGTCGGGGTTGCCCGAGTCCCGGGGCTTGCGGGGCTTACCCCGGGGCCAACACTGTGCATTATCATTGCAAAATGAGATATTTTGATATTTTTATTCCATAAGAAATTTTTTTATTTTTCTCCTATGTTCTAAAAGCTAAAAAGAAATATAGTTGGATGCACTTTTTTAGATAGATTTTGTGTAAGGTACTAAAGAAATTGGGTCAAACAAAATGAATTACCTTATACCTTATTGATATTTATTTATTTGTTAGGATAAGCAATATAAATTTTATGGGTTATGTTATTAAAAATTTGTAAAATATAAATACGTTACTATATATTTTTCTATTACTTTCGCACAAAGTACTTGATCATCGTTAATCTATAGTATAGATTTTTGTTTCTCAGCTTCCATCTGCTGGAACTATATATGATGTGCAATTTCCATTTTGGAATATGGCCCACTAGCTATACTAGGTTTGTCCCACAAAAGATCTTACTTTTTAAGCCAACCATGTTTTCTTCAAGCTTCCTGAAAGTGTAAGATCCCCACCTCATGCACGTCCCTAAAGACTACAAAGAGCCCTTATGGCTACCCTGCCCCACACTGGATGATTTTTTTTCAAAAAAAAATCCAAGTTTTTGTAAATTATTTGTCCATACACAAACATGATTTGATTTTCCATGTGTGTCCCCGATCTAGCACACCTCATCTGTTCCAGATAATCAATACCCTTGCTTTTGTCCTCCACCAAATTCAACTATAAAAACTCCTAGACCCTCTCCACATTCATGCCACCAAGATCAAACCCACCATGGTTTCTGAACGAAACCAACCCTCAAAAAGGGTGTGTGTGATCGGGGCAGGTCCGTCGGGATTGGTTGCCGCCCGGGAGCTGAGGAAAGAAGGTCACACCGTGGTGGTTTTTGAACAAAGCCATGATGTTGGTGGGCAATGGCTATATGACCCTAATGTGCAGGGTGAGGATCCTTTAGGAAGGGGGACTACCCTTAATGTGCATAGTAGTGTTTATGCATCATTAAGGCTAACCTCACCAAGGGAAATAATGGGTTTCACTGATTTTCCATTTTTGGTGATGAAAGGTAGGGACATGAGGAGATTTCCTGGCCATGGGGAACTTCTGCTGTACCTTAGGGATTTTTGTGCCTTTTTTGGTTTGAGAGAGATGATAAGGTTTAATACAAGGGTGAAGTATGTGGGAATGTTGAATTATGGTGAATTTGGTAAAGATTTGAAATGGGTTGTAAAGAGCACAGAGAAGAAGTGTGAGAAAGAAGTGGAAGAGGTGTTTGATGCTGTGGTTGTTGCCACTGGTCATTATTCAAAGCCCAGGTTGCCTTCCATCAGAGGTATGTGAAAAAAACTGCCCTGCAGTACTTCCCAAAACCTGTTACCTGAATTCATTTTCTGAAACTTATTTTCTGCGAATTTCCATAAAAAAGAACCCATTTTCCAGAAAATACAAATGTTTTCACTTTGTTGAATCTTTTCTATGTTATACTAACTGTTTCGTTTTCGTTTGTTGAGGGATGGAAGCATGGAAAAGAAAGCAGATGCATAGTCATGTGTATAGAGTTCCTGAGCCTTTTCGCAATGAGGTGATTATTCCAAACACATAAACAATAATTTACGCGATTAAAGACGTGGATTAGTATCACATGGGAAAGCATTCACAAGGGAGAATCAAACTGAACTTCTAAGCATAGAGCTTTTGGAGTGCATTGAAATATTTTAAAAAACAAAGAAATTTTGTCAATTTCCTATTCCTCTAGATCAAGAAGTTATTAATAGAAATGGTTGCTTGCAAACAATCCAAAGGGTCTTATGATTCTAAAACTTACAGGTGGTTGTGGTGGTTGGAAATTCACTGAGTGGGCAAGATATATCAATGGAGCTTGTGGATGTGGCAAAGGACATTTATCTTAGTTCCAAATCCACTGATGTTTCTGAGGGAGTATCAAAAGTAATCTCCAAACATGAAAACTTGCATCTTTATCCACAGGTATCACTAAAAATTATCAAGTTTATGAACCATTTGACTAAAATTCAGCTGGTTTGGTGGATGTTTCAATTTGTTTTAACCCTTTTGAACTTAAAATTGCAGATAGACTCCCTTCATGAAGATGGAAGGGTTGTATTTGTAGATGGAAGTTGTGTAATTGCAGACACTCTCATATATTGCACAGGGTAAGGCACAACATCCCAATTAAGCTTTCAATAAGAACATATCAAAATTAGCACCCGCTTAGTGCAATGGTCACGTGTCAATTTATCTATCTCTTGATTCGAAATGGGAGCAAGTTTAAAAAAGGGTCTTAGAGAGTCAACGGTTTGTTACTGGGTTCAATCCTCTGTTCTAAAAGTCTCTGTCTCCTTCTCAACATCACTTCTAATTGAACAATGTGGTGAGAATTTCAAAATACAGAAACCTTGATAGACAATCGATATAACTCAAAATCCAGTAATTAGGATCGATATCTAGAAATTTTAATGACAGAAGATCCAAGCCAGAGTTAAGAAGGTCCCACACCAGAAAGTAACCCAACTGTATGATGAGGACAACTGACCTAATCGATCTTCAGGTGGACCCTTTCTTCTTCATTTTTTTTTGCACAAATCATTAGTACAAAACTTGTATGTATGTCTACCCTTGCTGAAGTATAAAGGACGGTAATCATAAGAAGGAAGTGTTAAAAATTTATGGGCCTATGCGCAGAGAAATGAGTACCAACATAGACGATGTGGGACTCGTCGTAAATGTAAGGATGGCGGAGGGTTAGCGAGAGAATTCGAGTGCGTAACAAACCCAACTTTGACACCATGTTAGAAATTCATGAATCTAACTCAACCTTGAAAACAAGCTTGCAAAATAAGGGTTGTCCAAGGCCTATATGCAGAGAAAACAAAGACCAATATAGGTGATGTGGGACTCGGTAACAAGTAAGAAGCGATTCATAAGATACCCATTTGAACTAAATTTGTTAAGGCAAGGCAACACAAGGTAATTGCAGACACACTCATATATTGCACAGGGTAAGTCACCACATCCCAATTAAGCTTTCAATAAGGAACATATCAAAATTAGCAGGTAGAAAGTTTGGGAAATAGTTTTATGTTGGTTGGTGTGGACCTGGCTTGTTGTACTTACCCACATAAATCCATTCCAAACCTACCATGCCACTGTTTCATTAACAAGACTAGAACAAATTCTACGAAGAAATAAACCATCCCTGTTTCGATCCTCTGTCCACTTATTATTCTCTGTTCTAGAAGTCTCAAAATCACATCTAATTGAACAATGTGGTGAGAATCTCAAAATACAAAAATCTCGATACACAATCGATATAACTCAAAATGAAGTAGTTAGGATCGAGATCCAGATATTTTAGGAACAGAAGATCCAAGCAAATTGAAGAAGGTCCCACACCAGAAAGTAACCCAATTGGATGATGATGACAACTGACCCAATGGATCTTCTTCTGGTGGACCCTTTCTTCTTCATTTTTATCTTCTTCTTTTTTTGCAAATCATTGGTACAAAACTTGTATGTATGTCTACCCTTCTTGAAGTATAAGATACCCATTTTTATCCAAGTGGTTTTTAAATTGCAGGTATACATATTCCTTCCCGTTTCTTGACATCAAAGGAATAGTGGTGGTGGATGATGGCAGGGTGGGACCTCTATATGAGCACACCTTCCCCCCATCACTTGCTCCTTCTCTCTCCTTTGTTGGTATTCCTAAGAAGGTACAACTCTCCTTTGGTATAATTGTTTTTATTTTTTATTTTTTATAAATTATTATGAATTTACAATACTACCCTCTCACTTATTAGTTTTCGGTACCGAGAATTCTTTTGCTTCAAGAATTTAACGCTTCTTTTTTCGGTGTTGATTAACGTATAGCTCATAGGGTTCCCTTTCTTTGAGTCACAAGCAAGATGGATAGCTCAGCTACTTTCAGGGAAAAGAGAATTGCCATCATGGGATGAGATGATGAACTCCATTAAGGAGTTCTATCACTCGAAGGAAGTTGCTGGAGTTCCAAAGCACAACACCCATGATATTGCCAGTTTTGAGGTAAACAAATTTCCTTTGCAACCTCTCTCAAATCGCACACAAAAGACATATTTGGATCTTGAATTTATATATCGACGAAAATAATTATTAGAAGAAAATATTGCAAGTAATATTATGCCGAAGAAATTAACATGAATTCCATTGCTATTGCATTCAAGCTGGATTAATGTTTCTTTGCATTCACGGGGAGTTAATTAATAATATAATGTAGCTTCCACGACTTTGTTTGTACAAGAGTGATAGAAAAGCAAAATAATACTAACTTGACTTGTTTATTATATCGACGTGTATTGGGTTTTGGACTTAATTTCTTTAACTTGTTTATTATATTGATATGCATTTGTCTCTATGCTTGCTTTCTTATTCTGGAGTTTAACATAACTCGTATCACATATATATGTGTCTTTTTTTGAAGCCAAACAGAGAAGTTATGTAATAAATGTATATAGGGTAAAATGCATTGACCCCAGGTTTCATTAACTTCCGTTAGTTTTGTCCTTAAATTTAACTATTTTGTCTTTTCTTCACACTCACTCCTTTAATGTTTTTTCAATAATTGTTTCTGAGGAATTTTTTTGAGATTTGATATTTTTTTACTAGAAGCAAGTATCTCGTAAAAATAATAAATATGTCATGAAAAAAATCTATAATGTTAAAAGGCCAAATATTTTAAAATATTCTATGTTTGTTCGATACGGGTATAATAGTAAAAAACTTAAGGTAACTTTTATTTTAGAAATAAATTTACTTTATTTTCTTCAAATTTTAATCGAGGTGCACGTGATTTAGTCCGAATAATCTAATTGATATTAATAAATAAACCTCTATTTGTTGTTGATGCATAGATCAATTACTTTTTTGCCATTTATTATAATTTATTTTTTATTATGAAAATTCATGCTAGTTTTTGGATCAAAAGATTAAAGTATTTTCGTGCACAGGTTTAACAAAATTTTGCTTACTTCTTTGAATTGGTGAAAAATAGTTTTTAAAAAATATGCACGAAAACCCTTTAATCTTTTGATCTGAAAAAAATAGTATGAATTTTTCTCAAAACAAAATCATTGAAAAAAAAAATTAGGGGAGTGGATATGAAGGCAAGGTAAGATGGTCAAATTTAAGGACAAAACTAACGGAAGTTAATGAAAACTAACGACAAATGGGTAATGATCTAATAGTTTCAAAAACAGGGGAGGTCCCTGCAATTTTGAAAAACCTCAGGGGAGATCAGTGTATTTTATCCATGTATATATGTTATAATTAACTCAATGAGGAATGGAACACATCAATGGCCAGTCACTGATCACATAGCGTCACGTGCACATTCAGTACATTCATTAGTATATTAATTGGTATTTTTAGCATTACTCAAAGGAAAAGTCTTGATACACAGACCCTCCAGACACATCATTGTCCAAAAGTGTTCGAATGTATCTATATTCCTAGCATTTCTTCTACTCAAAAGAGTTGAAACGATTAATAATAGGTAATCAGTCTAAGTGCCACTTTTTAGTTAGAAGCACTTACTTTTTACTAATTAAAAGTTGATCTTCTGGTTCTTGGTTGATTGCAGTATTGCGATAGGTATGGAGATAACATTGGATTCCCACACTTGGAAGAATGGAGGAAAGAGCTTTGCTGGTCAGTCCTAAGAAATGCAGATGCCAATTTGGATACGTACCGCGACTCCTACGATGATGTTGAGTTTCTTCAAATAGCCCACCAAAGCCCTCATTTCACTCAACTTGATGTTGACTCTATTCCTATGTGATCCCATCACTTGATTTGAAACATATTTCATTCAAAAAAAAAAAAAGCAGCTGTTTAATTTGTTGAAGGAACAGGGCAAATAAAAGGGAGATATATATATATATATATGGTGAAGTAAAAGAGATTGTATAGACTACTACTTTCAATTTGATTTGTTTTGTAAGGGTATTGTTTGTTAGCATGTGGGGTGGGGGAAGTACTTGTACTGCTTTTGAAAACAAAGTTGAGACCAATTTGGTTTATTTTCAGAAGCAAGAGAAGTACTTCAAAAAGAGGTTATGTAATAGTACTATAGCCCATATTTCAGCTACCAAGAAGAAGTGGAATTTTCAACATTTTGCTATCTTTGTAACAAGCATTTCATCCTGTTCTTGGGTTATATTTAGACATGTTTTGAACAGATTTTCTAATGGTTTTCTCACCTCTAAACAAATTCAAGATCCGAACACAGCCCTCGAGGGTTAGGAATGGGCTTTGGATTTTGTAGCCAAGGTTTGATCCCCACTGCTTTAAAACCCTAACTCAGATTGAAAAATCACGTGTTTACAGGCCCTGAGACTGAGTACAAAATTGCAGTTTTCGAATACATGTACAGTATTATAATCTTGATTAGAAAGTGGGGTCTTTGTGTGAGTGAGTTGAGGAACAAAGGGGAAGGTGTAGTTCAAAGCATTGGGTCAAGTCCAGCTAGCTTTGTTGGAGAGCTAATTTGGGGGTTGAGTGGTCTAAATCTCGAATTCAATGCTTGAGAGAGAGAGAAGCAAACACATGTCCAAAACCATTAAATGCACGTAGGACCCTCAATAATTCAAAAGCTCCACGTGCGTTTAACGGTTTTGGACACATTTGTGTCCGGATGTACTCGAAGAATCTGTACACCAAAACTTCTCCTTGTGTTTTTTGTGAGATTAAATCAATTCAGCGTGTGTTTGTTTGTGATATCTCGGGGCATGTCAAAGAAATTGAATTCCCACCACAAACATTGAATACGGAGCCTACAAACCCAAAAAGAAAAAACAGGCCCAAAGCAGAGTTCAATATTTATGTGACCATTGTGGGTCTTATTTTACATGAACACAATGAGGCCTACCAATTGAGTAATTCTGAGCGTAAAGTGAACTGTTGTGGATCTCATTTTATGTCACATAAGAATATCATCACACGATAGTATCTCAAAAAGAAATAGCTATGAACCGTGATCTAAAGACACTATCGAAACAACAAGATCAAAACAATTGCTACCATTCTTACAAATGCCTTTTTCATGGGATGGATCATATGGTACAGATAAATACAAATAGAAAAGGCAACGTGGTATTTGTCACTATGGGTGAAATCAGTCTGGTTTGGTTTGGCCAAAAAACTCGGAGCAACCCGATCACTCTGTTTTGAGGGGTTGTAAACCGAACCGATGTGGTTCGGTTCGGTTTCGGTCCTGTTTCAATTTAATTGGGCTTGGGCTCAAAATTTTTTTAAAAAAAATTTAACATTAACAGGCTCATGTCAACTTTCTGAAAAAAGGGTGATAAGCGTAGATAAATTTTTATTTAAAACCCGGTTTTAAATTCGAGTTGGTCCAAACCCAAAATTAAAAAAACCTCATAAAAAATTAGGAGGCTATAAGAATTGATACTGTAAAATCTTATGATTTATATTTCCTACAGGCTGAAAAATGCATTTGTTTCATTTTGCATGTTGTTTTTTGAACTAAAAAGTTTCATTTTGGAATGGGATACTGCATTTTCACATGCATAATGTCAGATACATAAATTGTGATACATTTAGAGGTTGGCTTCTAGTCTATTGATAACAAAATTATAAATTACTTTTCTAACGAATAAATATCGCGTAGAACCAACTATCATTTTTTAAGCTAATCCATGCCTTGTTTTAGAGCATACATACAAAACGTAATTCGCTGCATTTTAGCGTTCTTCCGTAACATAGTATGAAATCTCCATCGTCGTGAATTATAATATACAAAGCAACAAACGTAGATGATCCACAAATTAGCCAAGGAGAAACATTTTGTTTAAAACTTCGCTAAGGCTCAGAATATGCCCAATATCTATTGAAAATCTTGTGCTCAAGCAACAAGTAACAGGGTTTGAGAGTACTGAAAGGAAAATGAGTGCAAAGGGCTAATGCAGGAAAAACAGGGATAATAAGCATGGGTAGGAAATTTCCTTAGTTGTAGGTGGGGGAGGGTTTTGGGTTAACAGGATATTTCTGAGCATTTTTAACAATCTTTGTTAGAGCAGCTTGGCCAAGATCAAGGCCACAAACATCAGCTAACTGAATTAGATACAGCAAAACATCAGAGAGTTCTTCTTCTAAGTGTTCCTTATCACCAGGGCTCCAATTGGGTAGTCCTCTTGCTACTTCTCCCTTCCACTGGAATATCTCTGACAGTTCCCCCACCTCTCCCACCTACAAATACTCAATAATCCAAATATAAACTCCAGTAAATGTTATAACAACATACAAACTGAAAGATCTATTCACAAAGATTCTATGCGAAATGATGTGGCAGATTTGACCTCCTGCTACCCATTTCTGAACCGCCAAATGTTTTTAAAATGAGTACGTCTAGAAATACACCGTTCGTATACAGATTCGGATACAAATGTGTTCGGAACCATTAGATACACGTAAGACCCTCCAAAACCATTTTTCTATCCTCACCTCTAGTGTAATAAAAGGGAACAAAGACGTGTGAAACACATAACAAAGAAAAGAGAAGAAAAAAGAGACTTGTAGTTTCTATTTCTAACTGCTGCGTAAGTAAGTCAGTGGGAAGCTCAGAACCAAGCAAGGCGACTTTTTGTGTGGTTTTGTGGAAAATGAAATTAGGGAACATAATCTGAAGGGCACAACAAAAGGAGGACTTTATTAATCACAGTTTAGAGGACTTACCAGAGCCAAAAGGAGATTCCTAGGGCTGTGATATTGTTCCCATCCCCTAAGTCTAGCAAACTCAGCAACCCTGTCTCTTAGTTCTTGAAGGGAAACGTCCTTAGCTTTTCTTGAACACCCATTTGAACTCTCCATTTCCTCTTCACTCTACCTACCTGCTTGCTCTCAGCCTTTTCTCCTCGAGCCTCCTTTTTAAAGCCAAATGACAAGAAAAAGGATATAGCTCGTTTTTGGTTTTTAAAAAGGAAAAAATTAATTTTCACACTGTTTTTTTTGTTAAATGTTGTTTTGTCTTTTATTTAGACTTGGGAGACTATATCAGATGAATTCGAAATTACAGCAAAATGGCATTTTACAAGTCGTAACATGGCCTAATGAAGATAGAAATGTTATGTAACTGGAGAAAATAAAGTGCAAAAGTCTATTGTCTTTTTCCCTTATTAATATCCAATAGAGTATTAGCCCAAAGAGATTGGTCTCGTGGTCAATCTTTGGGATTTAAAAGTTTGTTCTTTCTTAAAATTTCAAGTTCAAAACCTCTCAGGTGTTATTTACTCTTATGAGATCAGTCCTTACTTTAATTGGGGTCCTTGCAAGGGCGAAACTGTGATTCGTGGTTTGGGGGCCTGAGATTTTTTTGAAAAGAGAAGGGGCAGAATATAACTTGGGGGTCAAAATATAATTTTTTATAATTTTTAAAATTTATATCTAAGTCTTAAATTTTTTTTGAAACTTTTGTGGGGTCGTGGTCTCCATGTAGCTTCTCCCCTAGGTCCCTGCAAGTTAACGGTTAGATTGGTTCTCTGAAAATTATTCAAGGTATGCGTAAGTTGGCTCAAACAATCTGAATTATTAAAAAAAAAAAATTGTCAAAGCCTTATCAGATGCAATTGTTGCCCCTGGCCAATTGATCTATGAATCAGCCTGCAATCAATGCCTATATTCTTAGTTGGGGCTGCTTATGAGCCTTATTTAGGAAACAAAATCAAAACAGGTCACGGCACGCTGTGGTGGACCCACATGGGGGGAGTTTCAAGTGGCACCCCCATGTTCCATTAACCTTTTATTGTTTTTTTATTTAAGGTTTAATAATAAGTTAAGTCTTATTGTTTAGTACTATGACACTCACATACCCTTTTTGTTCTGTCAAATTTTCTCTAATATTGGATGATTTTTGAGACTTAAAGAACTTAAAGTTTCATTTGATAAATCAAATGTCATTGTGATACTTTTTTATTCTATATTGACGAACATATCTTAAATTTTGTGGAAAGTAATATAGTTAATTAGATTTTAGACATCTGTTTTTGATTATTGAATACAAATTTTAATTTTAGTTGTTCATTTATTTGGACATGAACACCTCCAAATAAAAATTCTGAATCCGTCACTTATAACATGTCATGGTCCACCAGCCTCCTATCCTAGTTCATAGATCGAATTGGTTTCAGAGCCGTACTCAATTATGGCATGATTCCAATTGTTGTTAATCGGAGAAATTTATCTTCAATTAACGGGTTATCTTTATATGGCACTTACACACCAATGAGAAAATGCCACATATTCATAGTATACTAAATATCTGACAAAACATGTTGTATTTGTAGACATAATAAGGGTTCATTTGCACTGTGATATTCATTGAATTTTTTTCATGTTTATTTGAGACGTTTTTGTAATTTTTTGTCTTTCGTCAATTTTTTTGATCTATTGGTTTATCTTGATGAAAACTTTCAGAAAAGTTATAAATAATAGATTAAATTTGAAAAAAATTTAAAAAAGACAAAAATAAATCAAAAACAAAATTTTTTGAGCTTAATAGTTGTTTTTAATGATATTTTTTTAATTTTTGGACATAATTTTATATTTTTTGAATTTCTTTCATCAAAATAAATTGATAAAATACAAAATATTGAGATCAAAATAATAAATATAAATAAATAAATAAAAACAAAAAATAAATTGAAATAAATAAGTTAGGCCAAAGTAGGCGTAACCGAAATCCATTGTTCAATAAGTTGGGGGAAGAGCACTCGAGTGGTTTGAACAGAGTATCACGTGAGAAATGACAAGCATGCTTCCATTTTCGCATCCATTACTTGACATCACTTACTCACATCTTAAGGCCGGTTTGTTAAGAGTTATAAATGATTTATTATTATCATTTTATAACGTCTTGATTTCTTAAGATACATTAATTTTATTTTGTAATTAAAAAGAAAATCAACTTTATTAATAGAAGTTTAAACAATTCAACAAGTTGTGGGCAGCTCTTCCGTCTACTCTTTCATATCTTGAATGAAATTCCATAAGTACATAAGTTGTTCCAGTAAATAATTAAACTCAGTAGGGATACATACCCTACAAACTAACCCAAGGAAATTACAATCATGCAATAGAATATCTGATAGGATAAATGATAATAGTGAAATAAGATAGTATATTTCGTTCTTTAATATTTCTAAGACTTCCACATAGAAAATCCGAATATACCCAACATATCTAAAGTATGGCATTCAGTTGATATTGATCAATTATTACCTACCTAGGATACATGCTATAAGGTTATGTATTCTACCGTGCACTCAGGTTAATAACCACCTCACTCTATCTAACTAAGACCGAAACGTGACTTCACCAGGTCAAATACCAAAGAAACATAGCCACTTCCTTTTCACCTGCACAAGGATGTCCAATACATTGGTCATCACTCTTTCAGGATCCGGAGCTGCCTTCACAAACGTCTCCAAAATCACCTCCAACTGTTTCAACAACTGCTAATTGGGATCCTTTCAACATAACAACCAAACACGGGATGACACCCGATAACAATATGAGACGACACCCGATAACAATATGAGACGACAACATTGTCACGACGGACATCCAAACCAGTTTTACATCTTTTTCATTAACATTTCTTACTTGTCTCTATACAATTTCACTACATATAATGCATAGTCGACACTCATCGCTACTTTATCCAAGTGACATTCGAATCGATGTCCCTAATGTTCATTCTAGATTTTTTTCAAATCACAATTAATTCATTTCTACGAAGATTTGGGGAGCACAACGGTTGTACCCGGAACGTTCAACAACTCCATCAAACTCAAAATCACGCAAATCTAATTTAACAGCGATAAACTACATGCATAGTATCAACAACAAAATAAATCATAGCATCAAAATATGGTCTCAAGGGGTTTTACGGGCTCTCACGGAGATTCGTGGACATTAATTGAATACATGTGTATGCTAGTGCAGAGTGTACATGAAGTTCGGGATCAATTTCAATTAGTTAGTCCAAAGCCAAGAAGTCAAAATCCCTAGCTGAATTTCAGACCCCGATCGATCGCCCTGAGTACCACACTGGTCAACCGCCCTGACTATCGTCTTGACGTCTGGGGTCCTGGGGTTTTTGGTTCGAAGAACAAAGCATTCTGGGTTTCTTTCTAGGTTCAAAACAACACAAACAGAGATCATATCTTGCGAAAATATTTTTTACACGAAACTATCATTACATGAAATCTAAGGGCAATACTAGATACGAATGCCTAACTCTATTTAAAGAAAGCGACAAAGATCGACGATGAATCGACAAAACTTCAATGGACCAAAGCTATGAAATTCTTCAATGGCTACTTCTCCACCACTTTTCTCTCTAACTCTCTAGCAACTTATCGTAACTCACGTACATCTCTGATCTCTACCAATAATTTGAAATATAAATATATATGGCTACATTAATATTTAAACACATAAGAAAATTAATTTAAAAATAATAATTTTAAATCTTAGTAAAATTTTAGGTTATTACAAATGCCATGATTGATTTAGAGAATATCGTTATTGATTACGAGAATAACATTCACATACTCATGATTCATATCAACCATATCCTCCAACAAAAAAATACTCAAAGAAATTTTTTATAACTATCCGTCTTTCTATAGTAAATTCCTACTTCTAATATATCTCATTCTTACTATATCAAACACACGCCTTTCAAAATGTTGACCGCTAACAATCAGATGGTTAGAGCAATCAATTTTACAGGTCCGGGGCCCCTGTAGTGCGGAGAGGCACTATAGGGGTGTAGTATGGCCATCTAGCCGTTCATTTTGACAACAGACGACTCAGATTCAATTCAGTATTTATTTGCGAAAAAAGTTATCTATTCGCACGAATAGTTTGATTTGAATCCAAACCCTCCATTGTTGAGATGAACGGCCGAATTACCTCATTACACCACTGTAGCGCCTCCCCACGCTACAGCATCCCCAGTTCCCAATTTTACTACAACCACACATAAACACACATACATTTACAAACACACTTGTGTAACTGTGTAAATGTGTGTGTGGGAGTGCCTACCGCATGTGGCGTGTAAATGCTTGTGTGAGGACCGGTATCACAAAAAAAGAAAGACTAGGCATTTCAGGAAAAACAAAAACCCGTACATCTGTGTGTGAGCTCGTAAATGTGTAAGTGTGTTTGTATATGGTTGTAAAAATTTTGGAGAGCAATTTATTTCACTGTGGGACCATTAAGAACATTTATTAGGTTAAGATCGATTTTGTAAATTTTTATAAAAAAATTCAACTCAATTAAACATCAAATAGTACATGGCTTGATATTTTTTTGCTTTAGAACTTCTAATTTTTCTTGAGTTATAGATGAAGCACTAGTGGTTTTTTACTTTGAACTGAATATTTGTATGAATTCCTAACAAATCATGTAGGACAAAATAAAATGAGATTTGGAATGAAGTGCAATTTTGTTCACTGAACATTACCTCACTCTCATTGGTTGAAACGTATAGGTTCCGCCTCTGCAATACACTTTTTGATAATAATGTGACACTCTCAACCAAAAAGAGTGAGGATATTATTCACTCTAGAATGAACAAAATCCATTTCTCTAAAATGGGTCTCGTTTAAAATGAGTCGTAATTAAAGTAAGAATGAACAAAATTATTCTCCCAAACCCTTCACTAGGAATTAGCAATACTCACCAATTTCCCAACCTCTATAGCTTTGTTTTTAGGCTAATTTGGATTGAGATTTCACCCCCATCAACTTTATAAAAAACGACACACTCAATAAAGTTTGTGAATCTTTGTTTGTCCGAAGATGGACAAAACTGGCATCATTGCTTGTGCTACTGCGGTATGAATCCCGCATATTGCGCTTCTGATTTGGACAACAACTGTCTGGGCATTTCTTGCCTCGTATGTAAAATGTGCCAAGGGATAAGACGCAGATGATCATATGAAACACATTTAAATGTAGATATGTTCAGAACCGTTAGATACATACAGAATTCATAAATTATTGAGGGTTTTATGTGTATACAATAGTTTCGGATACATCTATGTCTGGATGTATTCAAAAGATCTATGCTTGTAACATTACTTCGAAGATATTGACCATACACCTACCTCTACTAGTTTGTGCTTGTTTTTTTCGTAAGACAGCTTTTCAAATCATTTTACAAATATTTTGAATTAACCTTTATACACCAACAGTCGCACACTCACAAGAGAGTATTCACATGAATACCCTTTTTTGTATTTACATGTGTAGGTTCTATATACATTAAGATCCAATCCATCAATTTGATTACCCAATTCTTAACTTTTTTGAACACACCCTAAAGCCTACAAATCAATTGACAGTACAGCAAAAGAAATTGGGTAGGAAAAACAACGTCGGATACCAATAAGTTTATGTCTGTATAACGAGATTCGTGCATATTATTTTTTTTATTTTCAATGTTAATTTCTTTTTCTTTTTTGGGGGGAACTAATGGCAGTAGACACATTCACTTCATACTTATACTGCGTACATGTGATCATATTACAAGTTTTTTGGGCCATTACAAACGGATGAATCAAAAAATAAAACAAAAAAATTGGACTTGTTCATGTTTATAGTTTACTTTTTTCAACTATTAGTTTTTCAATCTTTACGTTCTTTTAGCATCGATAAACTGCAAAAGTGATTTTTTCCCATAAAGAAAAAGATAACAGAAAGAGGTATGGAAAGGAGATGAAAAAAAATTCAAAATCGACCAAACCAAACAGAGTCTAAGTTCTTCTAATGAATATCCTATTAATAATTTTTTTCAGCTGTCACTATCTCTATAATGAAAACTTTGTTCTCTTTTGGTAATGATGTATTATTAGATTTTAGCTTATTACAGCGTCACATTTTAGTCAAATAATTCTTGTGGTATTGATTCAATATTATCTTAGCATGCCTACTCATTTACTAAAGCAAGATGGATAAGAAATGGAGCAAAAATTTAGTTTTCTTTTGCCAAAACCTTATTAACAATTTAGGGTAAAATGTACTGACCTTTTCTGAGATTTTTGACAAATGCAAGAACCTCTTCTCAGATTTCGAAAAATTCAATCACCTCCTCTGCTTTGAAACTATTAGATTATTACCCACCTGCCGTTAGTTTCTGTTAGAGAATGGTTACTTTTTGATGAGGTAAGCATATTACTTTGTTAAAATGCATAAAATAAACCTTGCTAATCGCTATAAGAATGAAAAAAACTCTCTCCAAGATACACATAAGATGCGTAATTAATTTTAGAAAATTGACTGGTCTAAATCAAGTTTAACTTAATTTCAACATCTAAAGCGTGAATAGAAAAAATTAAAACATTAAAAAATAATAAGTTAAATTAAAAGTCATAACATTTATTTGATAAGATAGACTAAAAATATATGTGTGTTTTTATTGGGTAAAATATACGTAAAGAATACAAACTTAATAATATGCAGTGATAAATTAAAATACATTTTTTGTAAGAAAAAATAACTACTAAAATATAATATGTATATTCATTTGCATAAACTTCATAGAATACAACTTAAAAGTCTAATTTAATTTAACATTTTTTTTTGCACTATGTATATTTGTATATATAATTATAGAATATATATTTCAATGCACACATAAATAAATTAAATATATTTAAAAAGGTAAAAGGACTTGAAAGGGTGTTAATGGAAAGTTGCCGATAGGGGTGTAATAGTCTAATAGTTTTAAAAGTATAGGAGGTAATTGTATTTTTTAAAACAACAATAAAAGTCCTTGCATTTGTCCGAAACCACAAGAGAGGCACATGATGATTTTTTACTTACTATTTTTTGTTCACATACACTTTGTCTTTTGTATTCATTTACGTATTAACATTACTTTTAATTTTAGATAGTCCATCATTTGATTTATTTTTTTGGCTTTGAAACTTTTAATTTTTCAAGATTAAATACTAAGTTTTTTAAACGAAGCACTGTTCTTTATTTGATTGAGCTGAATTTATGTGTGAATTCTTGAAAATTAATTTAAAACAATAAAACGAGATTCAAAATTAATCTCATTTGTTTAAAATTACCCTCGTTAAAATGGATAGAAACAAAAATTTATTGTGTAGAAACAAAATGAATCCAATTACCCTCGTTAAATGAATCTTTTTTTGGGTAGATTCAAAATTTTATTGTGTATTACGTACAATAAGACATGCGGTACGTTATTTTCAACAGTATTTTATATATCAAAACGACGTTATTTTGACGCATAACACAATAAACTCTCCCGTACCCTTTGTATTTCATGATCTTTTGGATTGAGATTTCATCCCCCATCAGCTTTATTGCAAAAGGATAGTCTCAATAAAGTTTTGCTTATCTTATTTTTGTCCTATGGAAAAGAAAGATGGACAAAACAGGCGTCATTGGTTGTACTAGTGCGGTATGAATCCCGGCTATTGCACTTCCGATTTGGACAATTGTCTGGGCATTTATTCCCTAGCTAAAATGCACTGACCTTCCCTAAAGTTTCTGACAATTATAGCAACTTCCTCTATAATTTTGGAAACTGCACTCACCTCCCTTATTTTTGAAAGTATTGCGCTGTTGTCTCCTACTGTCCAAATATGTTAAAAATAGGTTTTTTTTGCTGATATCATCAAATTTCTTTTCAAAAAAAATGGCCAAAATACCTTTGGGCACGTTATAAGGAAGCTGAAATTCTTTTTAAAGCACTTCGTATATCACCTCACCTCACCAAAGAGTAAAGGTATGTCATTTATTTGAGTATAGTTAATTTTTTTTTGTACAAATGCATTAGTTAATTCCTTATTTAACATGTCATTTAGTACCAAAAGCATCTTTAGGGTTCGAAAAAAAAATATCAATTTTAATTAAGACTAACCATGCCAATTTTGTCCCTTTTTTCGTCTTTAATATTTTTTAAGTTTATGAATATAATTTTATACTTTTTAAATGTATTTCGTCAAGACGAACCAATAATTTATAAAAATTGAGACAAAATTGGCACATCAACTTTTTATAAATTATTGATTCATCTCGACGAGCAATTATAAATTATTGATTCATCTCGACGAGCAAATTCATAAAAGTAAAATAATATAAACTAAATTTGAAAAAAAATATTTTTTTTAAATTCATTTCTCGTCTTTGGTGAATTTTTAGATTCCTTTGGTTAAGACGAACTAATAATTTACAAAAATTTAAGTTAAAATTGACAAATAAAAAAAACAAAGACAAAAAGCAAATTGCAAATGAAAAAATTAGGTCGAATTGGACATAAAGAGTTAATTCTATATTTTTTTGCTTCTTTAAGATTTTTCTGCGACGTAAATTCTAATAGAAAAATTTTAAGTATGAGACTCATTACTTCATTTTCTAACAATTGAACGGAAAAAAAGTAATAACAATTTGGAGTTAAACTTTACCAAGACTCGTTTTTATATTAAAAAAAACTATTTTATTTAAATAACAATAATAAAATTCATGAGTTAAAAATAATATATTGATGAATTGAAATCAATATTTTAAAATAATAATAATTTAAAAAATAAAAAAGCAAGATACAAAAAGAAAAAACAAAAGTTAAAAAAAATAAAATAAAAGTGACTGATACTGTTCATTTGAACACCTTTTAGTTATACTGTTTGGATTTTATTATTCAAAAAATTCGAAAAACTCACTGTTGGCTAAAAAAGTATTTCGAGATTAATCGCAAACTCAAAATTTCAACAGTGACTCCAGATTACTTATATATAATTAAAGATAAAATTGTCATTTTATAAGTAAAATAAACACTAGTTGTCTAAAATTAACGGCATGAAAAAACAGTGCCATACTTTTGAAAAAAGAAAAGATGAGTGTATTTTACAAAACCAACAAATATAAATATATATATATATATATATATATATATATATATATATATATTTCTGTAATTATCAGAAATCTGAGAAAAGATAAATGCATTTTACCCTTTATTCCCCACGTTTCTACATTTAACTGGACCAAAATTGTACCCAGGAATAGGGCCAGAAAAAGGATATGAGCCTAGAAAAATTACCCAACAGTAGCATTGATTTAAAATAATATTCACAATCATGGTCTTCTGTTTCAAAATTACTAAAATATAACAACGATTGGAATTATTCCAAAATATGGTAAATATGTAAACTTGGATAGTTTTGTCTTTTCACCTATTATGCGCAAGTCAATCTACTCTATTGTATAAGCATTTGCACGAAAAGTACATTAACTTGATAAATTAAGGATAAATTAAATTAGGGTTCTTTCTACTCCTCCGACTTAGTTTTTCATCTCATCCACTTTTCGGAATTATGTTATCATCTATAATAGTGTAGATGGACAATTTTACCATTACTTTTGAGAGATGGTTTACCATGTTACCCTTTGTGTAGTTAACATTTGATTTGGTGAGGTTAAATCTGGAGAATCATTTTAGGCTTAATTTTAGGGATTACGTTTATCATTTTAGGCTTAATTTTAGGGATTTGATTTGTTACGGATTTCATTTGTTATGGAAATATTACTATATGTGGCCGAAATATTATTAATTTGATTTATTTTTCACGGATTTTTTCACAGATACTATTTGTTACGGATTTGATTTATTACGGAAATGGTAGTTTTAAGGGATTTGATTTGTCACGGATTTGATTTGTTACGGATTTGATTTGTTTTTCACGAATTTTGCACAGATTATTTTTGTTACGGATTTGATTTGTCCCGAAGTTTTTAATCACCGGAAAAAAGTAGTTCTTTGGCCCGAAGTATTCAATCGCCGAAACTTAAAGTTCTCTGCCCCGTAAAGTCCCATTATTGGAACTTGAAGTTCTCTGCCCGGAAGTATTTAATTACCGGTTTGGACTGAAGATTTTGGTAAGTTCTGATGATTATTTTCGTTATGTCGATATTACGGTGGTTGATGTTGAAACCCGAAATTTATTGCGATGATTAACGCATTGTGGGTCTAATTTTGTGATTCGAATGGGGCACCGAATCCAGAGGGTTTGACATACTGGTGAAAATTTACCATCTGTAAATTTACCATAATGATTACGAAATTCACCATAATGCGCATTTTGATGGGGGTGACAAAATTTACCATGCGTATTGTCTGAATTTACCATAAATCAAGCAAATATACCATGGACGACCATAACTCAAATTTTAATGGGAATTTACCATGTTCGTCAATTTGGTAAGTTAAAATTATGGTACATTAGGAAATTTGTGATATATTTGTTGTACATTGTAAATTTGTAAGTGATAATATGTTTGAGTTACCATAATGATTACGAAATTCACCATAATGCGCATTTTGATGGGGGTGACAAAATTTACCATGCGTATTGTCTGAATTTACCATAAATCAAGCAAATATACCATGGACGACCATAACTCAAATTTTAATGGGAATTTACCATGTTCGTCAATTTGGTAAGTTAAAATTATGGTACATTAGGAAATTTGTGGTATATTTACTGTACATTGTAAATTTGTAAGTGATAATATGTTTGAGTAATTATGGTATATTTGCTGAACATTGTAAATTTGAAAGTGATAATATGTTTGAGTAATTATGGTATATTTGCTGAACATTGTAAATTTAGAAGTGATAATATGTTTGAGTAATTATGGTATATTTGCTGAACATTGTAAATTTGGGGCAACTATATTTTTTGTGTCACGTTGCCGCTTGACATTTAAATTAGGTAATACCGATTTTTCCCCTTTTGTGGTACAGGATTGTTGCAATGGATGGTGGTTTGATACTGATTTGTAGGCATAATGAAAAGATTGCTGCAATTCGGATAGATCGCAGCTGGAACTTTGTGCAGGTGGTGAACAAGGTATGTGATAGATGACATCATTTGGACCCTGAATCCGTGGTGTTGAGTTACTCATTGGTTGACAATGAAAATCTACTATTGGACAACGATGACGACTTGGGTACGATGTTCGGGCTTGCAGAGAATGCCGGATATGAAGACATAGAGGTACTTGTTAAGGACTCAACAGTTGGGATATTTGATATTGGTAATCGAGACGGCAACAACGAAAATTCTGAAGGCATGTTAGGCCCTATGGATTATACCGTGGTCTAGTCAATTGATGGTGAGGACTCAACAGTTGGGATATTTGATTTGGTGAGGTTAAATCTGGAGAATCATTTTAGGCTTAATTTTAGGGATTACGTTTATCATTTTAGGCTTAATTTTAGGGATTTCTGGACGAGGTTTCCTATTCCGGCGCGATCGATTTTCCGTCACCGTGATTTTAGGGGCTTATGGTGTAATCCGAATAAACCATGGTCAGAGTTTACTGGGGGCTGGTTCGGTATTTACAGAAAATGAGGACTGGAAATTAATGTTCAAAAGTGTATGGGATGAAAACTTAATAAAAACTAATAGAAAGGACCTTAAAATAAGTACCCCATAAATTAACGAGGAGTCTCGAGTTATTATAGTACAAATCATCAACCTCAATGATTTAAGTCACTTTGTCCCAAATTATAAGTCACCCAAGTAATGATTAAATCCCCACTTACATCACAGGGTATCCTCCATTGATGAAAGCATATGAGGCCAAAAGCATGTTTTTTTAGTCAAAGTACGAACAAAACCTAAACACTTAGGCTTTGTTTGGTAACACTTCTTATTTTCTGTTTTCTGTTTTCTGTTTTCTATTTTTGTTTCCTAATTTTTGTTTTTGCTTTTAAAAAAACAAAAATAAAAAACTTGTTTGTGATAACCTGTTTTTAGTTTGTTATATATAAGTATATATAAGTCTTATAAAATATATATATTATATTATATTATATACAAGTATATATTATATAATGTATAATATATTATATATATACTTATATATATGCATATATAATATATATATAAGTATATGTTATAATATATCTAAGTATACATATATTTATATAAGTATATATGTATGTATATATATAAGTGTATATATATACATACATATATACTTATATAAATATATGTATCATGTATATTACTTATATCTAATATACTTATACGTGTGTGTGTGTGTAAATATACATATAAGTATATATATATTTATATAATATACATGTATATAAAATATATATATCAAAGTATATAAGTACATACTTATATTTAAGTATATAGATACATGTACGTATCTATGTATGTATAAGTATAATATATACATATAATAATGTATATATTATAATATATCTAAGATTATATATATCATATATATATAAGTATATATTATCATATATCTAAGAGTGTGTGTGTGTGTGTGTGTATATATATATATGTATTATATATTAGTATATTATAAGTACGTATATATGTATAATATATAATACATAAGTATAAGTATATGTATATAAATGTATATACATGTATATATACATGTACATTATACATATACATACATATAAAATATATATACATACATAATACATGTACATTATACATATACATATATATAAATGTATATACATGTATATACGTATAATTATATACACATATATACATGTATATATACATTATACATATATGTATATACAATTACATATAATTATACATGTACATTATACAATTACATGTATAATTATATACATATATGTATAATTTATATATATGTATCATGTACATGTATTATATACATATATGTATAATGTGTGTGTGTGTGTGTGTGTCTATATATATATATATAATATATGTATATATATGTATCATGTACATGTATAATTATACATGTACTACGTATTCAATTACATATATCATATATGTATAGACATATATGTATACATATACATATACACAGAGTTCATTTTTGAAAATAATGAAAACCGTTTTTGAAATAAATGAAAGCTCATTTTTCATACTTTCACTTTTTTTGAAAATAATGAAAACTGTTTTCAATTTTTTGGAAGTAAAACATCAACACAAACATGTTTTTTTCTCAAAAAACAGAAAATTTAGAAAATAAAAACAGAAAACAGAAAACGGAATGGTTACCAAACATGGCCTTAATGTGTTTTTTTTTGGGGGGTTTTCAAATTCATAAATTTAGTCCAAACAAAGAGATGGGTTTCAAAATTTGAGGAAAGAAAAGTTGTAGTGAGAGAAACTGAGAGAAATGGGTTCAAGATGTAAAACTCGAAAGAGATGTATGAAGCAGTTAGTAAAAAGAACACAATCGTTATCTATTTCACGTTTTAAATCACTCCAGATAACAAATTCTGCTCTTTTCAATTCGCCACCGCCGATATCAAACACCTCCACAACCACGATTACCTCCATCACCATTGTCCGTCGCTACCTGAAATGCCACCGCCACTGTTACCACCACTGTCGTCAAGCTCGCTTCGGGGCGCCGAGCTTGACGACAGTGTCATTTGTTGTCAGAACACAGAACCCATTGGTTGAAAGGAGTAGATGGATGATGTGAAATGATAGGGTAGAGTGGAATGAAATCCCTTGAATTTTGGGTTATCAATCAATGCTTGAATCGGAGGAATGTATACAAAAAGTAAAATCCAGCCACTACAAAAAGCAAAAGAATCTGTAACTAAGGGTAAAATTGTAATGTTCTTAATGTGCACCAGGTTTACATAATTATTTTTGGTACTTACCATATTAATGGTAATTCCTAAAGTGGGTACCAGGTATTGATAATTAATTTTGGTCAATGTCACCGTTTGATAATTTTTCATATGAGTTTCGTGGCTACTTCTTGTAGTTTGTGCTTGTTTTTTCATAACACAAATTGTTTTGGGTTAATTTGCGCATATTTTGAACTAATTTCTTTACATTAGCGGCTGCGCACTAACAAAAAGGTAACCACATGAATACCCTCATTTGTATTTACCTGCATAAGTTCCATATAAATTAAGATTCAATTCATCAATCTAAATACTTAATTCCCAACATATTGAACACACCCTCCCAGATTCAGAGAGGTTATAGTGTACTTTTCTATAGTGCGCGTGTAATACGGAATACCCTCATTTGTATTTACCTGCGTAAGTTCCATATAAATTAAGATTCAATTCATCAATTTAAATATTTAATTCCCAACTTATTGAACACATCCTCTCGGATTCAGAGAGGTTGTGGTGCACTTTTCTGTTGTAACGCCCCTTCTCGGCAATGTTAAAAGAAACTAAATTTCTAAATATACACAAATTAGTCCCAAAAATACACAAACGGTGGCTCTAAAATAACTCAAGGGACCAACACTTTTTTAGACCAATATTAGACCAACGTCTAAACTCTTCATTCCCGATTAAATTTTGATAATCCGAACCGTTCAATGTGTCTAAAACATGTTTTTAAGGGTACCCGCGAGAAATCAGCTCAAAATATTACCGGAAAGGTCTTGATCCAAGAAGTGGTTAAAAATGTTGATAGGAGCTGCTTTATGAACCAATGTTTGGATCAAGTCCTTTCCGGTAATATTTTGAGATGATTTCTCGCGGGTACCCTTAAAAACACGTTTTAAACACATTGAACGGTTCGGATCGTTAAAATTTAATCGGGAACGTAGAGTTTGGACGTTGGTCTAATATTGGTCTAAAAAAGTGTTGGTTCATATAGCCTTTCCATGAAAGGGCTTGATCCAAACATTACCCGCGAGAAATCAGTTCAAAATATTACCGGAAAGGGCTTGATCCAAACATTGTGTGTATATATATATATATAATTATACAATGATGATCTCTCTCTAAATACAATAATATCTTCAAATACGCCAATCTGGTTCCTATTAAATCGGCTATAATACCTGAAAAAATATTAAATCACGAGAAGCATATTATACGACAGGAATAATCAAGAGCTTAAATAAAGTAGGATCAATAAACGAAGATCACAAGCCAAAGAGAAATAATTTCCAACAATATACATAACCGGAAAAAAAAACAAATCTCATATTCGGCCCATCCAGGTAACATGTCAAGTAATACCTAGGTAAAAAATAATTCAATATGATTGCTCAACTCGAGCCCGCATAATAATACATCTGATTCCACGACGGGCAATCAATCGTAATAACTAATTTACTGTGACCTAATGGGCTTGCACATGTATCAATCAGATCCATGATAATCAATTATGCAATATAGTATACTACGATTTGATAAATAAAATTCAATTATAATTTTCAAGATGATCAAAGGAGTACAAATATTTCATATGAATAAAATTCTCTAGATATTAAAAGCGTATAGTATACTTTCGATTTAACTCAAACAAAGATCGTGATCGTTGAATATGTGCATACTGGTGCTAAAAATAACATCCTAGAATTACATCTTGATCAAACACCGTTAGATACACCATCGAAAAATCAGTTAGTTGGAGGTTTGTGATATAAATAACTTTGAAAAGTTCTATGGTTAGGCATAATAGTTAGGAACAATATTATGAAGGTGGGAGAATAAAAAAAACACATTAATTAGGTGTGAAAAATGCGAAGGATGATGTTATATTTATAAAGTTGGGAGGACCAAGGGTCGCGGTGTGAAAGACAAAAGGCTCGGACAAACTTGGTTAGGAAAAGCAACTAGAAAAGAAAAAGTCATGTCTGGATATAAAGGGAGGGATTAAGTTAATTTTCTCAGGTAAAAAGAAAGTCGAACTTCAAAGGTCTACAAAATATAGGATTGTAATCAATAAGGTTATAAAATCAAGAGGTTAAGAAGAAAAACGAGGAATTGCATGCCAAGGATTAGAAGAAAAAATTCAAAGATCTCACCGAACCTGGTTAAGAAAAATAGTTAAGGCAGTGGTTTCACTAAAACAGATTTTAGGCATATTAACAAATTTCATTGGATGTGTTGAAGATTCCGATGAGTATCTTTTTGGATTTCGGTGATATTCCCAAGATTTACTAAAAAAATATTTACCTTATTTAATTCCATATTTCAAGTGTAATTTACTAGTATGATTTTAAACCTACAAAATCAGAAATTATATGTTTTCACTTAAAAGGAGATAAAAAGGTAAACTAACACTCAAAAGTAATGGCAAAAATATCAAACCATGTAAAAATAGGATGAAAACATAACTCTAAAAGTAAATATGATGAAAACCTACATTGTTTGGACTAATAAGAATCTGATTTAAATTACCGTACAGAAAATCACCCACAGTTTGATTGAATATTTACATGGACCCCCCTACAATTTTGTGCCAGAACCACCACCACTTTGGTGCCGATATTACGTGAATTTGGGCGCTAAGTATCAGATTCATCGTGAGAACAACGAGCGGACCTGGAAATATTGGTCAATTGGGTCAAATTTTTTGTTAAAATCACAACCAAAAAAATCTATTAAAAGACAAAAAAAAAGTTTTACCAATATATTAACTTAAAATAACTCACGACGCGCGATTTCTCCTTTATAAGAAACTATATAGAAAATAGTTATTCGTTAAGAAAAAATTAAGATGTCTTTTTAATTATAGACACATAAGTGTTATTTATTAGTCAATTTTTATTCATATATGATACAATTTTTTATACATATGTCTAAAGAGGTGTGTTTTGCGTATTTCCGAGGTTGCTGACCTAACGCATTTGGTGACAATTATGCACCCCCCACCTCCAACATCCCCCCCCCCCCCCCCCCCCCCCCCCCATTGCTATGAAATCATAATATTTTTGTATAAATATTGATGACATTTACGTAAAAATTCATAACATTTTTTTATAACATCAGAAAAAAAAAACTCATAACAAAGTTCATGTTATGAATTTATGTTAAATTGTTATGCAAAAATTATGAATTCAAAATTAATATTTGTAAATTTTTTTATGCATTAGGTAATTCAAGAAATGTTTATTGTAGAGATCAAAAAAAGAATTTTTATTATAACATTTCTTATTAACTAAATATGTCAACACGTATTTCATGAGAGTGAGGGTGGGTGTTGTGCTCCACAGCAAAACATCTGTGCTGTGACCCTGTCGTCTTGGGTTTTAAATAAAACTTTTCTTATGTAATATGTGCACATATTCCTTTAACAAAATTACATTTCAAAATTTTGATTTCGCGATTCACCTTGGAATGTATTTTTATGTCAATGGTGAATTTTTTTAAAAAATTTGAAAATAAAATTCAAAGAACACGACCCAAAAAGGTGCAATATTGATCACTTTTTTTAATACAGCAATAGCAAGTAAAGAGAAAATCAAAAAAATATGTTCATTTTTGTCACTGTCACATTAAAAAAAAGTGACCGATACCGTTCATTTAAACCTCTTTCGGTTGTGATTTTTGAATTTTATTTTCAAAAAAATTCTAAAAATTTACCGTTCACTTAAGAAAAATATTTCAAGATAAACGGCGAAGTCAAAATAAAATTTTGTTTGTAAAATATGTGCATCCAAGAATTTTATTTAAAATTCAAAACTGCAGAACTTTGGGTCACAACGCACACGTGGGGCTGTGCTCCGCCCCGTTCCCGTATTTCATACATGTCCAACACGGCTGCGTTATCTCTAGTTTTATTTCAGTCAAAAGTCCTCAAACTCAACCATAAAAATGGGGGAATAATTTATTTCTGTGTGCCGAGAATATTTTTTTTTAATTTCTGCGGCGAAAGTTATAAAGTTTAGATCACAACCAAGAAAATATCATTGCATAATTTACTTTGGCCTAACTTTCTTTTTCTTAAATTTTTTTGTCTCTATTCAAAGTTTTTTGCATTTATTGTTTTGACCTTAATTGGTCCACTTCGATAAAAAGAATCTAAAAAGTATAAAATTATGTCCAAAATCTAAAAAAAATATTACTAAAGACGACGAATAAGTACAAAAAGACTCTGCTTTTAAATTATTTTGTCTTTTCTAAATTTTTTTAAATTTGATCTATTATTTATAATTTTTCTAAATACTCTCATCGAGAAGAATCAATAATCCAAAAAAAATTGAGGAAAGTGAGGCCAAATGAGACCTTGCAGCTGCTTTTTGAGACTTGGAAAGAGTTCAAATTGGGATGGAAGAGCTTCGGAGAAATTACAACATCACGTGCAAATGCAATGCATATTTTGACTATTCCACCAAAAAGATTACAAAACAAAACAAGTAGCATATATGGAAATTTCAACATTTTACTTTGACAAAATGAAAAAGGTGACATGCATTTGTATGAACTTTGTATATACATCTTGAAATATAAAAAGAAGAAGAAAACAAAAAGCTCATACCCAGGGCCGGCCTAAGAGAAGGCGCCCACTGCTTTCATGAGTCTCCAAATTTTAGCTCAAAAAGGGAGCCCCTGGGCTTTGGATCCTGAAATTTTGTTTAAAATTACAGGTCCCTAAATCTTATAAGTATTGTATTGTAATATATATATATATAGTCCCCTTCTCATATGGGATTCTTTATTTTGCTACGATATGGACCTCCTATTTCTTGACCAAATTTTGATGATCCGAACCATTTATTGTGTTTAAAATATGTTTTTCAAGAAATCGGCTTAAAACAATATCGAGAAGGGTTTGATCTAAATAATTTTTTGATAAATGCTGACAGAAACAGTTTTATGAAAAATTAAATGAATCAAGCCTTTCCGGATATTATTTTGAGCGGTTTCTTCCGGATACTCTTAAAAACATATTTTAAATACATTGAACGGTTCGGATCATCAAAATTTGATCAAGAAATAGGAGGTCCGCACCGTTGCAAAATAAAGAATCCCTTATTAGAAACTTACTCTATATATATAGCTCATTAAGACAATTTTTTTAATTAAACCAAAACTTAAACTCTATTATAAGAAAAGGTTAAAAGAATTTTTTAAATTACATTTAATCAACCTTTATCTATGCTTTGCCACATCATAAAAACGGTCATATTGATTACCTAAAATCTGTATTGAAAAGTAGAGTGTGGGGATAAAAATTTAAAACAAACTCCCCCCACGAGTTCTATTTGAGCAAGAAATGGCGTGAGTATGAGCAGTTCATCTCCATCTCTTGATTCAATTTGCACAATGAAGCACCCGTCAGAGATACCTTAGCCTCTTACCGAAATGCCCTCCTATGGTTCAATGAAAACTAGCTCATACTCACACCCTTTCTTCATCCTCTTTTTGGACGGTTTCCTCCCCTATTTATAGGGTTTCGTCGTGCGTATTGGCGCACTTTCGAAAGCTTTTTCTCGTATCCTACACCCTTTTCGAGGATGGTGCGGGGTTCTGGTCAGTTAGATGGTTATTTGCTAGGCTTGCACTAGATTGAGCGATCCAACCCGTATCATCCTCGGTTAAGACAAGGACTAGGTCAAGCACGAGCACAAGTCGCCCATGTCTCTCTCTGTCTGTATTAACCCTCGAAGTGTTGTATTTTGTAGCCCCCATAATTTTCCTTTAGCTCATTGTTGTGCAGTGACATGCTCGGTTCACCTATAGGATAACAAGCAAACTGTTTCTAAAGCAAATTATCCAAGGATGAGGATTGGTTCATATTCCTTTTGGCACTTGATCTTATATTCTTCTTTCAGATGATTCTTTTAATGAATTTCACGTGCAAGAAGTTTGACTCTGTAGAGTTGTAGCTTGGCTTTCTTTTCTAATTGTCCCAAGCCTAGGGATCGGGCATCAATGACATAGGAAGCATTTGAACGAGCAGCAGTTTGCTTGGAAGTCAAAGAGGATCTACTTGATTTTATTAGGGCCCATACAAAAATAGAGCCGAATCCGTTATCATTGTGCGCATTTAATGTTGTGTGCCACATGACTTTTCAGTTCGAGCGGTTCGTGTCGACAGGATGCCTTTTCATTTTTTCCACCCAAACTTTATAAATCATGAGGGGCATCACTTTGAATGTTCCATTTTGCTTATTTCGTAGACTTCAACCGATTGCCTGTTTTAGCCACCGTATTGTTTCTTCGAATTTTTGTGTAAGTATTGATTTTCTGCCCTTGGTTTCTTAAAAGGTCACTGCCCTGAGAAGGATTCACTCTGATGAACTTAGGGATAGATTTAGGAAAGTATGCGCTATCTCCAACAACGTGGAACTTCATCTTCTTACAGCGGACGAAATTTTCGCCTCCAGTACAGCGGGCAACTCTTCGTACTTCCCACTCATCGCCATTATAGAGGGGGGCATTAGGTTTCCCCTCCAACCTCTGATTCGCCAACTCTTATACACTAGGAATAGCCCCCCTTCCAGGCCACTGGAATTTTTTATAGAATTCTCTCAGGGTTTTGGCCCTAAACAAAATCTTGGGCACGCAAATGGGTCTGGTCGTATATAGTTCGCCATTACTCCCTAATGAAGGCCCCCGCTTAAACCTTTGGAGACACGTGGAGGCCCAATATATATTTTCTTCAATCCTGATAATCTAGGAAAAACTTAGTTCAAGGGCCCCGTCCTTGGCCATGAGTATCGATCCTATCAAGGTTGAGGTGTTTGGGGAGTGGAAGTATGCCTTCGGCGCCAAAGGAGCTAAGCGCATTCTACACATTGAGGCGTGATCTCCCAGTAAGTTTTTTTTTTTATTTGTCATTAGTTAGCAATGAAAATTCTTCTTCTCTCTCCTTTTTGTTTCGAATAGGTTTTTCGTGTTAATGTCCTCCTGCTCTATTCTGATAGGCTTGGTTGCTGCTCAAACCTTGGTGAGCATTGATCCAGTTTCATGTCGTGACTGTCTCTGTATGTATTGGTTGCAATTGGGAGTTGTGAAGACAAAGATCAAAAAACAAATCAAAAATATAAAACAAACCAATATAAGTAAACTATTAAAGTGCAAAGAAACTAAAGGAGTTACAACGGGGAAAGTCATATTTGTGTGGAACATAAATGGCGTTCTCCTTGGCGACATGGAGATGAAACTACTAAGTACCCACAACTTTAAGGAAGCCATCATCGTCACCTCGGGCCAAGTCGGGAAGATCGGTGATTATAATACCTTCACGGTTTCTTCAAATTTTGAAGTAATAGATTATTGAACTTGCCTTAATCATATAGATGGTCTCATAAGAATTAACACCACTTAAGAATTTTCAAACATGATTTGTTGTATAAAAGCGTTATCACGATCAGTCGATAAGCTTGAGATATAACTACTGTTAATAAGATGGTACTTATCAGAAAATAGTGAAGTATATTTCGTGTCTATTTGGGATATACTATCTACATTATTTATTTTTTTGTCTTTATTAAAAAAATATTTGTTATTTTTCATTAATTTTTTAGAGTTTGTTGGTTTGCCTCGACGAAAGAAACATAAAAAATATAAAATTATGTCTAAAAATTAAAAACAATCCGCTAAAGACGAAAAATAGGTCAAACGAACCAAATTTTGGCTTAGTTTTGGTCTTTTTAATTTTTCAACATAATTTTTTATTTTTTTAAAATATCTTATCGAGACTAACCAATAATCAATAAAAATTACAAATAAATTTTAAACAAAGACAAAAAAAAATAATAAAAACAATAATCCAATAAACATCAAAGTCACATTAAACTCAATGATCAAAATTGATTAAATTCTTCTTTTGAAAAACGAATGATGAATGTCTTCTTTATACATGAAGAAATGGGAGTATACATTTGTGTACTATAATCTGTCTTATCTCTATATGTGAAATGTGCAGGTATTGAACTAAAAGTGCCTTAACTTAAGCCTTCATCACAATGAGATGAGGGAGGAGAGGATGAGCCATGACTACTATGCCCTTGATAGCTTGAAATCTGTATCAACATGGCTAAGACCTCCTTCATGTTTGGTCTAGCCTGCGGCACCTCCTCCGTGCACCTCACCCCCACCTTTAGTAACTCACGCATCCCCTCTGCCGCCTCTCCAAGCCCAAATCCCAAAATCGCCACCGGTATCATTGCTCGACCGAGATTACCTTTTCGCACATTTCCCATAACCCTTTTACCCCATTCAACCAAACACTCTTCCCCTCCATCCACCGCACGCCTCCCGGTTGCTAGCTCCATCGCCAAAACTCCAAAACTGTAAACATCGCCTTTAGTAGTGGCTTGCCATGTCTGCCCGTATTCTGGTGCAACGTATCCGATTGTCCCCGCCACCATTGTGCTCACATGGGTTCCTCCGGCATCGAAAACCCTAGCCAGGCCGAAATCTGTCACCCTGGCCCTTCCATCATTGTCAAGCAAAACATTGCTAGCCTTGACATCACGGTGTACAATCGCAGGGACGCACTCGTGATGTAGGAATACCAAGGCGCGTGCCACGTCCACCGCGATATCAATCCGCCTCCGCCACGTCAGCATTGTCCGGTCGGAAACTAGTTCCTCCAAGCTCCCCCCTTTCATGTACTCGTAAACCAATAACTTTTCAGACCCGTCAAGACACCAACCGTAGAGTGTGACGAGGTTCGGATGGGGCCAACCGAACCCATTTCCGGTGAGAACCTCCATTTCAGCTCGGAACTCTTTTTCGCCTTCAATCCCTTCACTCTGTAGCTTCTTCACCGCAACTTCTCTTCCATCCGGCAATACTCCTCCGTACACAGTTCCAGATCCTCCCTTCCCTATAATTCTATGGTCGGAGAAGTTTCCCGTAGCCTTTACAATGTCAGCATGCGTAAAAGCCGTTCTGTCCAATCGGATTACCTTAACCGTGTCCGAAAACCATGGGGAAAATGCACTTGAACTGGAAATAGAGTCATGCTGGGTCTTCGTATCCCCACATGGCGTAGAATCTGTGGGGCTTTCCACTGTGCGGCAGACTACGAGTGTCACAATTCCACACACTATAAACACCACAACCAAAGCCAAGAAAACCAAGAACGACCCCAATCTTGTCTCCCTTCTTCTCAGCTTACTTCCATTGTTTGTCTTAGGAGAATTTTTGGTGGTGTTGTTTATGAAAGAAGGAAGAGTCAATAATGGGTCACCAAGGAAGGACTCCATGTCGAATGTTACCAATTGTCCAGTTGTCGGGATTACGCCGGAGATGTAGGGATTGTACGAGACATTGAACTTGCTAAGTTCTGTTAAATTATTCAAGTTGGTAGGAAAAGCTCCAGAGAAATTATTGTACGACAAATCAAGGTCTCTTAAGCACTTAATATCCCCAATTTCCCTTGGGATTTCACCTGAAAACTTGTTCCGAGAAATATTGAGCACAGCTAGTGGCATGTCTCCAATCTCCGGAGGGAGTTCACCATAAAACCCATTTATCCCCAAATTCAACATACTAAATTTCAGCATCTTACCAATGTCTGGAGGGACCTCACCGGATAACTGATTGCTACTGAGTTGAACATAACCTGATATCTGATACGTCCTCACCCCACCAACGCATAAGGAGAATATGCCATACCCTTTAAGCAACCGGTCCCAAAGGCTTCGACAACTCTTCCTTGTAAGAAGTGTATAAACAAAGCTAAATGGAGGATAATCTGCCGGAATCCACCTCTTCATGGCCAAGCATTCGCCTGAACCTGCTGTCAGTCTATTGTTTCTCTGATTTTCCTCAAAAGTTGGAGTTGCATTAAGGCCAATGTATGTCAACTCAGGCGGGATTTTCCCAGAAAGTTGATTGTTTGCAAGGTTTAGCCATAACAAGCTCCCACAGTTTCCCAACTGTGGTGGGATTTCACCGGTTAGCGCATTGTTGGCGAGCATTAACCACAAGAGTGAGGTCAAGTTTCCCAAACTTGATGGGATTGACCCATTTAGCATGTTGTAAGATAGATCAAGAGCTTGGAGACTTTTCAAATTTCCAAACTCTGGAGGGATACTTCCGGAAAATTGATTGTAGGCGAGAATCAAGAAGTTCAAGCTCTTCACTTGAGAGATTTCAACGGGCAATGGACCCGAAAAGTTGTTGAAACTTAGATCTAACCTGGAAATATTTGGCAAGTTGAGAATTCCTGACGAGTATATCCCACCAGTGTATGAATTTGTGTGCAATACAAGAAATTTGACTTGGGTGAATTTCCCAAAAATATCTTGTATGTCACTTCCAAAATTGTTCGTGCTCAAATCCAAATAGGCCAAGTTTGCTAGTCCAAGTAGAGACTCTGGAATATCTCTGGAGAAACTGTTGTTTCCAAAATAAAGTGCTTCCAGACTCGAAATGTTGCCAATCTCCTCAGGAATCTGACCGGTGAAAGTGTTTTCCGAAAGATTCAGAATCACCAATTCTGCACAATTTGAAATTTCCTTAGGAAACTCTCCAACGAAACTGTTTTCAGACAAGTCCAAGACTTGCAGACTACAATTCCCAGGAAAAAAATTAGGTAAAATCGCGCCAACTAAATTGTTTTCGGCAACTGAAATTTCCTGAAGCCTTGCAAAACCTGACCACATATTGCCCGAAAATTGGTTGGCGCTCAAGTCAAGAAACTTCAAGTTATTGCATGCATCGAATCCATTCTGAACGGTGCCAGTGAAATTGTTGCTCGATAAATTGGCAACAACCAACTTATTACACATTGCCTGGAAAATTAGCTGAATGCCACCAGAAAATCGGTTTGTAGATAAGTCAAGAATTTCCAAGTTGTTGAGTCCAGTAAAGTTAAGCTCACCACTGATGATGTTATGTGACAGGTTCAACACTTTGAGGCTATGGCACTGCCCCAAGTCAGATGGAAATCTCCCTCCAATGGTGTTACCGGAGAGGTCTAGGTGGGTGAGGGCAGTCAAGGCTGAGAAGTTTCCAAATATGTTGCCCGCGATTGCGCTGCTGGAGAGGTCAACGCCAGTGACGCGGCCATTGGAGCAGGAAATTCCGGGCCAGGCACATGTAGAGATTGTCCGGTTTGCATTCCATTCGGCATATCTACCTTGGTTTATCTGATTTTGATCTTTGAGATAGGTTTTCAAGCTCAGCAGTACCTCTTTGTCAGACTCTAGTGAATCTCCAATAACAGTAGTACCTAACAAAAGTTCAGACATCAGAACAGTTAGCAGCAGCAAAAATTCTCAAGAAAAGCTTAAGATTGTTGGGAATCAAATTCAAGTGTAACCAAACAAAATCCATGAACAGAGAAATCATCAAGAAATGCCAAGAATTTTTGGAATCAAACTCAAAGTCCAACCAACAAAATCCACGAGCACTGCAATCATAAGTGGGAAAAAACTGGGATCTGTGTTGGGAATGAAAGTCAAATCCAACCAACAAAATCCACGAACAGTTTAACCATTAAGAAAACGCAATATGTGTTGGCAATCAAGTTCAAGTCCTACCAATATAATCCATCATACATCCATTAAGTCCTGAACTATTATATACTTACATATGCATACATCAATAATTCAATATGCAAGAGCTCTGAGAAAAATAGCTTTATCATACCAAAGCCTTAATTATAATTCATATTCTAGGAAGTATCAATTCACCCTAGGGAAAATAATTTAGCTAGAAAACATTGATAACATATAGGGGCTCTAATTCTGAACTGATCAAATAGCCAAACACTGCAAAACCAGCAAATGAAAAGCTGTTCTGAGAAGCTGCATCATATAACCAAACTAGATATAAAACAAAGAACTAACCATAGATGGGGAATTTGATTGGTACCTGAAATTAAGATCAAGAAACAGATTAATGCGACACCACCGCTAGCATCAACTTCGTTTTTTGACATCATCAGCAAATCTTCCTCTGATTCAGATTGATCTCATGGAGTTAGATTATCACAAGAAGCATAAGCTCTTTCTTTTTCCAATAGCAATAATATAGGTATTCGGGTAATAAATGTATGAGAATTTGGTGGAATTTAGAGCAGAACTTGAGTAATAAAAAGGCCAAGTTTGTTTTGGTGTGATGGGGTTGTTTAAAGATGAAGACTTGTACAAGTTTGTTTGATAAACTATTGTTCTTGGTGGGAAGAAGAACAAAGAGCATAGAGAATCTGTGAGGCAGAAAAACAGCCGCCCAATTTGACCGCTATTCCTTCCATTCCATATCTGGGCTCTATATTCAATCGAGTCAAAAGGGCATGTTTTTCGCTTTTTCACGTCTATTCTTTTTGTTGTTTATTGTGGCATTAGCTCCAACCAATCATATATTATAACAACATATTCAAATAGGAGTTTTCTTTGTCTTTCTAAGGGTGCATTTAATTCAGTTGAATATTTTCTGCTTTCTAGAGAGACAAAGCTCTATTCCCCTGGGTTTCCGCACACGCCCTCTCTTCTTGCTCCCGAGTAATATTAGGAGCACAGATAAATATGTTCGGAATCGTTAAATACACGTAGATTTTTAATAATTTATGAACCCCACGTCTATTCAGCGGTCCGAATACATTTGTGTCCGAATATACCCGAAACATTTGTGTTCCTAAATTTTTCCGTTTCAATGTGACCTCTCACCCCTATACGGTACTTGAGACTCTCTCTTATAACGGAACTCCTACTCTCCCCTTCTTTTTTGAATACTCCACCACCAATCCGTCGTGGGTTTCCCGCAGCAGCAGAGCTGGTGGACCTCAGCTTTAGCTTGATACTAGGACAAAAGTATTATCGAAAAAATCGAACCACTCAAAATTATATTAATCGAAAAAACCACGGTTTAGTAGATTTGCTCGCTCGGTTTTGGTTTAGGATTTTTGACTTTTTCGATTTTTCAGTTTGATTTTATTTTTTTTATTACCGAACCGATTGCAACTTAATTTTTTGGTTTTTCTTATGAATGTTCATTTTTGTTACTTTTTAATAGGTGGTTTTGGTCCTAAATACTGTACTTTTGGGCTCTGTATTGATCATAATAGTCACAAAATAATTTATTTGGCAGAAAATTAAATTTATATTTTTTTATTAATTGAAAAAACGAGTTTTTATCAAATGAACCAATTCTACATGAATCAATTTTGGTCCCTACAAAAAAACGGCCAGAGTGAATATATGAAGTTTTCAAAAATGGGGAGCCTTCTGCCCGAACACTGTCCGAACAAGATTTCATGCGTCAAAAGACTCAAAACGATATTATTTTGACATATAATATACTGTGGTACACCGTACATACTGTATGCAGCAAAGCTGCCAAATCTTGAAATTTCCACCCCGAATCAATCGAGTTTGATCTAACCGAACTTTATCCAAACCACTTCTATGAAAGGATTGATGGTTTCCACAAACCAGCGGCTTAACTTTTGCCCATTTTTTCTTGTAGTTTGTTGTCTTTTGTCGGTAGTTTATTTGTTCGACTTTACTTTAGTTTGTGCTATTTTTTTCCATCATAATTGCTGCTGTCTCTGTGCTTCCTTAAAAATTGCAAACATAAACAAACTTGTTTTGGCAACCCATTGCTCGTGTGTTCTTGTATTTTTCTTTTTTCCTATAAAGAATAAAAGGAACCCAGTCCAACCAAATACAAATTCAAGAAAATGTAGTTCATTCTTAAACGGTGTCCGTGATTACGTTCACACGAGAAAGAAAAATATTACATACACAGATGTCTAGATTTACTTCCGTAATCTATGTCGGGATCATTGCTCCAATGGAAAAAGAGAAGTTATTCATGATTCATGTAACAGAGGAAAGTAATCTCAAAATTTAAGCAGGAAATCCATGAGCACTAAATCTTCCTACTAAATCTGCTATCAAATGTGAACAGTTTTTATTCCACCGCCAAAACAAAACTTATTTGCTTAATGCTTACGTTAAGCTAATATGCAAGAACGAAACAAAACAGACACTGAAATCTCAATTTTTAGGCGAGGTTCTAAATACCGGATTGATATGAGTACTGATTTTTCTATCGGTACAGTACAGCACATACCGATACCAATCATATATTGGATACCTTATCGGATTTATCGCAACTATCAATATATATGTATAAATCATAAAGAGAGAGAGAGCTCCAAAAAAAAAAAACCGGTACCGGTCGGTATGTAGAATGGTACAGTGTTAGAGGTATTAGATACCATTTTTATGCCAAAATAATACTTACCGATCGGTACCAGCTGATACGGTACGATATTAATAACCTTGATTTTAGGTGATCAGATTGTGATACATAAGCTGGTGAGGAATGAAAAGGGAAGAAAGTAATGAGAAATTAAGTCCTAGGGTTGAATTCAACATTCCTGTTCTGGCCAATTATGTGGACCGTTTACCCAGAAACATTGAATGTGCGTGAATCACACAATTGATTAAGTTATCAAACACGTACAGAAAACGGATCCTCAATAATTCACACCTGGAGTTCAGATCAGCAAAAGCTAACAATCTCGAAGTTCACATGAAAAATCCCGAAATGCCGGAGCCTATTGTGCGTTGCACATTAGCCAGCAGGGTGTGTTGCGTGCAAAAATAATATCTTTTTGACGCACAAAACACTGCTTATAAATTGTTCAGTCAGTGTTCAACAGTTCAGTCAGTGTTTTGTTTGCCAAAAAGACGTCGTATTGGCGCACAACACGCGCTTGTCGTGCACAATGCACAGCAGTGCCTCCAAGTCCGAAAATGACGTATTCATGTTTAATCAAATCGAGAATTAAGATCCGTTTGTTTGCACATCTTAGCTTTTATTTGCTTATTTGATTAGTTTACTCCTAGTACCGGTCCCTAAGATTTCAGAGGCCCGAAGCAAACTTTCAATTGGGGCCTTTTATCAATTATCCAAAAAAATTGATAGTGAGGACAAATAAGACTTCGTAGGATTTATAAATAAATAGAAAACACCTTAGAAATAATAAACTCAAATAGATTTCCAGAATAATATTCTTCTTAAACTATAATCTCCTTCACACCATTATCAATATTCATTTTTCTTGATACCGTGGCTATTATCAAAATATAAGATTTTCCGAATGTAGACAAAGAGGAGTGTAGGATTCTTCGTAGACTAATATAACTCCCTATATATTTATTAAAGATCTTGTGAGGTTTCTAAACACCCTATGAATTTGTTTACAATTGATAAATTCATTCGCCTCTGTGAATTTATTAATAACCCCTGCGAATTTTTGTTAAATATTATGTGAATTTGTTTAATAACGGAAGAATTTGTATACAATCAACAAATCAACGCACTCATTGTTTACCAACAAAGACTACATATATGCGGTTCAAAAGATGAGGACCAAATGAAAGGGAATAAGTCTAGAAACACAATTTTCATGCACAGATTTGAATACAAATGTGTTAGAAATTATTAAACGTGTAATGTTCCGAATTCTCAAAACAATAATTAAAAAAATAATACTTTTTTGTTGAAGATTAATTTAAAACAGTTAAAATAAATACAGAGTTATAATCATTTAAATGCTTGTTAAAATAAATACAAAAAGCTTGAAAGCAAGAAACTTGAGAGAAAGGGCTTTGAATGCTTGTGATTTCATTTGTTTGTTGAATATGCAAGTCTCTTGCAAGTGATAAATGCACCATAAAGAGATATAATCGTTTGATGGAGTTTGGAGCTAAAAAAACAAAAGTATTCATTGGAAGCTGTTAGAAATTTAAATTTATGAAGATCAGTCGACCGAGCACATCAACCGACTTACATTCTTATTGCTCGATAAACAATGTTATCTGGCCGGTAGTTAGTCTCGTTCGGCTTGTCATCCGATCATGCCAAAAATTAATCCTTTTAATTCTTGTTCGAATCTCAACCTATTTTGACACAATTCAAATTACACAAATATATGTTTCCAAAATAATCAATGTGCACATAAGTAATACAACATATTAAGATCCAGTGCTATGGTTTGTTTCAATTTAAATTATGAAGATTAATCAATGTGAGCAAGATTTGATCATTCAAAACCATTAGAATTTAGAAAAATTATTTGAGACATCATAAATCATATAAGCATTATGATTCAATTTAAAATCAATTTCATCATCAAACTTAAAGCATAATAATTATACTATATTTCTAACAAATTCATATATTTTTTTGAATCATCTCATCAAGATGAATATTTGACTTTTAAAATATAGATTAGAATCCAAAAATAAAATCATTAAATATGACTAAACATAAAAGTTATACGAGGTTAAAAGAGATAATTACCTTTATAACCTTTCGACTTTAGTTTAAATTTCAATTTGGCCCTTCTAGTTTTAATTTGAACACTAAGCACCTTACACTTCGATATTAGTTTCAATGTCATCCAACCGTCTGATTCCCTTCAAATTGGCTAACAGAAAGTGGTCATGTGCAGAGTCTGAGGGTATTATAGTGTTTTACGTCCTCATTTTTGTTGGAAAAATTGGTTTACATGAGCTGTAACGCCCCGAATTTCGGACACGTTATTAAAAAGAGTAAAGTAACTAAAATACCATCATTATATTGAAATACGAGTTTGATACATGAGATCGTCAAAATACATTTCAGAAGAGACTGTTTACATTCAGAAAGACTTTAAAAGAAAAGTCAGAGCAGTCTAAACTAGTCTAAGTGATCCACGGCTCGATCACGTCTTCTGCGGGGTAAGCGTCATCATAAGGTGTAAAGTCGGGTCCGGCTCCATCATCGTCAGTACCTGGTTATGAAATACCAGGGGCAGGAGAAAGTTGCACCATGAGTTTTGACACTCAGTAAGTTTCCTACCCTTAAGTTTCCCTTTTAATGTTTTAGAGCATTTTACAAGAATATGCAATGTGTAAATGTGTAGAAATAATCAAGGTTTGGTAGTTTCATACAATAAGTGTGAACAGTGATAAATATAAGATTTAACCGAAAGAATAGAATTGCAGTTTATAACTAACACAGAGTATATCAATTTAAAATCTTCACAGTACTCGACTTTAATCAAAATATTCTAAAGTATGACCACGTCATATAATTCGAAAAGGCTTTTCTAACATCAATGACACCGTCATATATTTCGAATAGGTTTCTCTCAATCAATAAAGTCCAAATGGTGCTCCCGAACGATAACGATCCCGACCGCCCAACTAACCGATGCTTCCCAACCGCCCTGCGCCCCAACCGCACTGCTCCCGATCGTCATGTTCCCAATCAAGATGCTTTCCCTAACATTATATCCTTTCCTATCGCGCCGGACAATATAAGTTTAAAGTTTACACTGGAAGATCGTTAGACTAGAAAAGGCACGATAGGGCTAGATATAATTTCGGCTCAAGCGAAATTTGGCTAAACGCACGACACGGCTAAATTACAGCGCTTGGGTGATACAAAAGCTTGGGTCTATCACACCCTCTGGTTAAAGTCAAAGCTCGGCTCATGTCGCATCACGGCTACAAGACACGCATAATATTCCCACGGGGAATAATCCACAACCACTAAACGTATATTATTATCAGTGTGTTTACGTTCGGGTATCCACGGGACACCCTGAGTCAAGTAACCATAGCAATAATCAGGATAATCTCATGCTTGACTAATATTCAACTATTAAAGAGAAATTGCATAAGATAGTTGTGCAAATAAAAATTTAAACTAATATCATAGTGTTTTAATAAAATAAAAAGAAAATTTACTTATAATTAAATAAATTAGGACAATTTGTAATTTAATATTTTAAGGATAAAACTGTAATTTGATAAAATAAGGACAAATCTGTAATTTTACAAACTAATAGGATTAATGTGTAATATAATAATTAATATTACTTTATATTTTAAACCTGGGGTGCAAATAGTAATTTATACAAAATAACTCATCCTCATAAATGAACTAATAACTACGGGGAAGAAATGTAATTTTGTTCTAACAAAATAAAACAGAAGCTTCGTCTGAAATTATCCGGTCGGACTGCCGTCTCACGTTTGGCACCAATTTCTTCCTACAGGACCTCGTAATACTCCGAACATTAAAACGGACACTCCAGAGTAAGAATCTTACAGTGGTTCGAAGCTTTGGTCGCGTATTCGGTTCGGGGAGTGGCTGCTCTTCTTCTCCTTCCTTCCTTCCTTCCTCTTCTTGGCTGGATGATGGTGTGCGTTGTGGTGAAGAAAAACAGAGAGGGGGGGTTTCCTATTTATAGCCGAACCTTGGGAAAGACACGGACGGGGGAGAGGAATTCAGGGAAGATCCGACGGTGGGGGAAAAAATCATGATGGTTATAGGGGAGGCTGTGGCAGGGGTAGCTGGTGATGGAGGTGACGGGAAACGGCGATCTGACGGGGAGGAGGTGGGGTGGTCAGAGAGGAAACGTGGGGAAGAAGCTCTGTCTTCTCCGTTCCCCAGCGCGCGCACACACAGAGATATACACACACACACACACACACACACATATATATATATATATATATATATATATATATATAAAATATATTAGTCTAAATATATATAAAATCAGAACCGGACAGGAACCGGTCGGAAAAACCCAAAAACCGGCCAAAAATCCACCGAACCGGACCAAAACCGGCCAAAACCCGGACGGAAAAACCGGGCAGCCGGCCGGGCACGGCCCAGGAGCCGGGCACGGCCCAGGCGCCGGGCACGGCCCAAATGCCGGGCACGGCCCAGGCCCAGTCCGATCCAGTCCCAACCCGGCCCAGACCCGGCCCAGACAGCCCAAACCCGGGAGAGAGAGAAAAAAAAAAAATTTCGTGTACGCAAACGCAATAAAAATAAAATAAATTTTAAACGTGGAGTATATAAAAATTTTCGAACTTATTTATTTATTAAAAATATTTACGGGTTATTACGTGAGCCTCTTTGGGGCTAATTAAAAGTGGATCCCACACGCCGTTTGGGACGAACTGAAGGTGCTTGGTATCTCCCATGTCGACAGCTTAACAACGTGCAGAGAATTTGTCAAACCCATTTCAGTAGTGAAAGAAATTTGACATCAAAGTTGATGCAGAAGAAGATTTTATAGAGTTTGGAACTTTGCCCCACATTGAAAAAATATTGAGAACAAGTTGAATATTTAATAGATAATTTTCATAAGGGCTTAGCCCTTCGGGTCATACAACTTTTGCGAGTGAGTAAGCGCGCACTGTATTGCCTCTTTGACCGCTCGTGCGCGCGCACCGCAGTCCACCCATGCTGGGTCATGGGCTTTGGGCTTTGGGTCCAACCCACTTAATTTTTTGGGGCCAAAAAATTAGATTTTTAACCTAAACTGGGCCAACCCAAAAGCTGAACTAGTGCGAATTAAATTGGATTTCTTCCCTAAACAGATGCGAACGGAACCCTACCCTTCCAGAAAATTGCGACCAAACTCTTTATTCTGAACAGTCATGTCCGGTGCCTCTTTGACTCTTCCGAACAAGCACCTTGAGGCCTATATAAACAGCCTCCCGTCAGCCATTTCATTCGTTCATTTTTTTTTTCAGATCACACAGTGCACTATTGCATATAGAAAGTCCAGAGAAGTTTTTGTACAAACTCCGTTCACCGTGCACATTGTCGAAGTACTACGACATTCGTTCGAAAAGATCGTTGTATCCTGGGAAGCGGATGTCCAAATTCGTGCACTAGTGTGAGGGCGTAATCTGCTTTAAGGAAACAGTGTACATCGCTGGCCTCGATCTTCCTTTGTTTCCTTTACGCTGTCTATTTGGCCAAAATTAACTTAATTACTTATTTTTTCTCTTTATTCAATTTTTTTTTGTATTTGTTATTTTTACGTCATTTTTTTGTGATTATTCGACGAAAAAATCTAAAAAGTATAAAATTATGTCTAAATGTTAAAAAAAATTCACTAAGGACGCCAATAAGTCAACACAGATACTGTTTTGGACTTATTTTTTTTCTCTTTTTGAATTTTTTTTAGTTTTTTGTCATAATTTTATAATTTTCTGAAATCTCTTGTCGAGACAAACCAACCACTATAAAAAAATTGGTACAAAACAAAAAATTATAAAAAAAATTCACTAAAGGACAAAAAAATAATAAGCCAATAAATCAATAATTAGTACAGTCCAAATGAATCCTTAAGTTTCTCTTATTTATTTTACAGTTAATTGTTCGTACTATACTTGATTTTCCTGAATTCAACACAGTGATTTTCCTGAAAGGTAATATTAAAATTTGGTCAACAATTTTGTAACTTCAAAAATTTCAAACACGCACGCGCGCACACACACTCTCTCTCTCTCTCTCACACTCACACTCACACACCCAAAAAAATTAACCATCAGAAACCCATTAAACACACACACACTCCTATGATAAAAAACGTAATCCAAATCCACATATTAATATTAATAAATTCTCTTTTCCCATCTATTGAAATACAATTACGAATAAAATTTAAATTCATGCCAATTTACGTTTAAATATATTTAATCGAAAATTTTTATTTATTAGCCATGTCCTTTTTTAGGTCTATTGTTTTTTATAAATTTTTATTAACATCATTATCTATATTTTTTATTTTTTATTAATTTTTGTACTTTGTTGGTTCGTCTCGACGAAAGAAATATAAAAATATAAAAATTATGTTCCAAAGTTTAAAAAAATAAAAAAAATAAAAAACAAGCCAAAATGGTCTTTTTTGACTTTTTTTTGTCTTTAATGATTTTCTTTACATGATATTATTCATTTTTATTTGTTTTTTGTTGTTTTTGCTTTTTCTAATCAAGTCAAATTAAAAAATAAAAAATTATGCAAAAAGTTATAAAATATTAAATAATACTAAATATTTTAAAAAATAATATGTACATTACATTTACAAATTTAAGACAATTGCTCTTAAAATATTTCACATTTTTTTGTCTACTAAATTTTTAAATTTTATAACTTAATATTTCACTTTCTTTTACGCAATGTATTTCTTTTTTCTTTTTTTGGGATTCTCAGCCAAAAGTCTAAAGCGAATGACTTGTAATGTAATTAATCTATCTCAATAGAAACTAAAGGTGAAAATCCTTTCAACACACTATTTCAAAAATACTCTTATATCAAATAACAAATGTTTTAGGAAAAAAATATTTACCGAATTTCTCAATAAACACTTTCATATGGAAGAAGAAAACATACTATCTCCTCCACCTTCAATTAGTAAAGCAATATTGTGAGTTCCCCCACATGTCATTTGCCACAACTTACCCTACGTACATGTAAACTTTCACTAATTTTGTCGCTAGCTAGGCTAGACTATGTATATAGTCCATTTTTTTTTAGATTGTTTTTGTTTTTAATTGTAAATTTTTTATACTTTTTTATTTGTGTTAATCTATTTTTATAAATTAGTGATTCGTCTCAACAAGAAGGTTTAAAAAATAAAAAATATATATAATTAAATTCTTTGAAATTAAAAAATAAAAATAATTTAAAACAACACAGACGTTCTAACATTATTTTTATTTTGTTTTAACTTTTTAAAGCTTTTTTGTCTTAATTTTTTACTTTCTAAACTTTTTTTTGTCAAGATGACTACTTGCCCATTTCAAACCAAACATAATAGATAACAAAAAATATATTAAAGATAACATATTTTTTGATTTTTTAAAAAAGTTTGGACATAATTTATTATTTTTAAAAAATTTCTTATCGAGACGAACTAATAATAAATAAAAAAAACTAATGCAAAATAAAAAGTTACAGAAAAATTAGTATATCAAAAGATTGTGAGAGCACAAACTATATTTTGACATATTTTTTTATCTTTTTTTAAAAAAAATTAACATAATTTCGGGCCGTAAAAATTGATTTTTCGACAGGGAGAGATGGCTTTCGAAAAAAAGAGTGTGTGTGCGCAACCGGCTAGAAGAGAAAAAAGAAAAATTTCCGAAAAAGAAAAAGAGAAGAGAAAATTGTGTATACATACATATATATATATATATATATACACACACACATATGTAATGGAGTTTGAGATGATAAAGAAAAAGAGGACAAAAATATCACAATTACCCCTCTGATTTGGTCATGGGCAATGCACATGTGTATTTTTTGTTAGAAAAACTGATTGACCCTAACAAATGGATCACATTGAATCAAATGTCAAAGTGTAAGGGGCTTAGTACTCAAATTAAAACTAGAGGAATCAAATCAAAATTCAATTAAAGTCGAAGGGATATAAAGATAATTATTTTAGGTTAAAACTACTAACGTAGTTTATTAGTAGGAGGAATTTGTATCAAAACCAAACCTCAAGGGAGGTTGGTGTATTTTGTTCTAAGAATTTGAGGGAAAGGTAAGTGAAATTTATCTTGCCTAAAACTTGTTTTATTAAAAGGCCCAATGGACCATATTTTTTTCCACCACTAATTATTTCTGACACTTGTCATAAAAATCTAACTTAAAAATGCTCCAAAATAGATTAATGAATACACATTATTATTATTATTATGTTTTGGTTTTTTTTGCCACGTGTTAAGAAAATACATTATCTTGTATAGATTTGAACATATTTCATCGTTGCACCTCAGTTTTTTGGATTATTTTTTTCTCTATTTAATTTTTTGTTCATGTTTACAAATTTCACCTTAAATTTTTTTAAATAATGATTCATCTTAATGAAAGTAATTAAAAATTAAATATTACCCGCTCTCCCCCTCCTACCCCACCACCACCACCACCACCACTTCTTAATAAAACAAAAAGGAAAAGAAAATTTAATTTTTTAAATTATTAGTTTACTCATTTTGAATTATTTTTGTCTTTAATGAATTTTTTTTAAAAAAACTAATCATATATGTTTTATTTTTTTAATTTTTTTATCAAAACGAACTAATAATTTATATTAAAAAAATTAACAACGAATGCAAATTGTTTTTGAATAAAAACAATAAATCAATCAAAAAGGTTTGTTATTCAAAAGTGGGCCTTACCTACATAAACCATGGGATCAATGCTCCTTTTTTTTTTTTTTCCTTTTTTCTTTTTTCTTGTGTGTGATACTGAAGGGCAACTAACAAATTAACGGCGTCCAGTGCCTTTGCCGTCCAATATCCTTATGGCCCGGTAGGGGGCAAACTGTCGGATTTTATATATTCATGACGCAAACTGATTACTTATTATCATGCAGTGGTTTATTTTGTAATTTCCTCACTGTTGCGGCTTCTCTCCTTCCTTCTCTCTCCTCGATTTCCCAAAACCAATAACACAGAGAGAGAGAAATGAGTTCTTCATCCCCCAGAGGTGGTGGCAGCAGTACCGAAAAAGAGGATAGTAGTAGGCCGAGGTCTTTCAATACAAAAGCAAAGAGCTTGTGCTGGGCCAAAGCAGAGACCGTCCCAGGCCGACACCCTGAACGGTGGCGCACCGACGCGGCCGGCAACGTCGTCTGCAAGCGCTTTTTCAACTGCCTGGGTTGCCTATGCTTCGAGTACGATCACATCATTCCTTACTCCAAAGGTCGCCCTCTCTCTCTCTCTCTCTCTCTCTCCAATCTTTTTCGCCACAACTCCTTGCTCTACTTTTTACCCCTTTTCACTCAATTTTGGATTCTTTCAGATTTTGGTTGATTGATTAGTCGTATATATGGATTGCTCTCTTGCTCTCCCTCTCTACAATCCATTTGTTCAAGTTGTTGGATCTTTTTTTGAGCTTTTCAGCCCATTCGGATTGAGTGATTTGGTGAAAAAGAAAAGGAAATGTTAACGTTTTTCACGCAATCACTCATTTGGATTGACGAGAAGTGATAAGAAATATACGACTATAATATTTTTTGTGATTGGTTCCTTCTCCTCTTTCATCAAATCTCACCATTTGGTGTACGTGGGTGAGAAACGCCTCCCCTTTCTTATCACACCATCCAAGGGCTGTCATAGTTGAATAATTCGGTGTATTGAGTTCTTGATTTATTAATTGGTTTCATGGATAGTTCTCTCTGCCCTCGTTCTCTGTCTTCAACGGGTTGCACGACAACTCTTTTGATAAACTTTTTGGCTTTGTAACTGCCAAGTTCTGCTACATTAGTTGAATTAGTAGATAGGTTTCCGTGAGATTTGAATGGTTGATTAGTCTTATGGATTTTCTTCTCCCCACTTACAGTTACTTACACAACTACTCCATTTGTTCAACTTTTTGGGTATCGTGCTTGTGGGATTTCGATTGATGGATTAGTGATACTGATTGTTGGATCTGTTTTTATTGATCGATTTTTCTTAGGTGTGTGAATTGAGATTCTGGTTTTTCTGCTCTCTTTTTCTGGGTTGTTTCAAAAATTGAAGCTTTGTATTGCAGGTGGTGAATCGGTTGCAGAGAACTGTCAGATTCTGCAAAGCAGGGTAAACAGGTTCAAAGCAGATAAAGAGGAGGTAGATACCAATCAATTGAAAGGCTATTCTTGTGATATCAAATTTACCGGTATGTTTGCTCAACTCTATTTCATTTGCTTTTTGTCTTCCAAGAATGCTTGATTGGTTACTTGACTTTGGCCTATTTCAATAGCATGTTATGTTGATGATGTCTTCTGTATGATTGTGTTTATTAGTATGTTTCTTGAATCCAGTTCCTGTACAATTACGGTTTTGAATTCCGCCGAATTGGTATTTTCTCAACAAATTGTCTTATTATTGCATTGTTGGAACTAAAGGAGAAACGAGAAATGTTCCAAATTTGTGTGGTTTGCAGCGAAGTTATCAATCTCGTACCGGCGAGCGTATCGATTTTGTTATTAGTAGGGTACATAACGGTCTCGGTGTGTACCGGCGTACTATTTTGGATTTATCGCTAAAATTAATATACATTTCTTAAATAATATTTTTTAACAATGAATACATTGGACATATAAAATAAAGTCTTACAACTTAAAAATAAATCACCAAACATAAAAGTGGATAATTCTAGTGTTAATTTATGTCTAGTTACCCAAAAAACTATTAATTGAAATTTTGGAGGAAAAAAAAAAAAAGATCGGTACAGTACCCACCGGTATTGGCTAGAACGGACCGAACAGTGACCGAAACGGTATGCCGGTGGTCCGGTACCCTTCGAGGCCGGTACAGGACATACTAGCTGGTACGGTACGGGATAAATAACATTGATTTACATTAACATACCAAATGTATTAATATATGTTTGAAACATCATCATAAATACGCCAACCTCTTTGTGTAGATCCCCCAAGAGCAATGCCAAGGTCTCAATGTTTTGGGAAATTGTCATCTTAGCATTATGCATTTAAAACAATTCGTGCTTCTGTTAGTAGTTGTCTGGTCTTTGGTATCTTTGGGCTTCAGCTATGAGGACTATCTAATTCAGAATCCTATGGGCGTGGACGTGATGCCAGCTTGGCAGCCCAAGATCAAAATCCAGGTTGCATTGCCGACTTTCCTCTCATTTTCTTGTCTATATATGGACTCCTTAAAGCTTCCCAAAGTTTCATTCAAAGTTTCCATAAGTTGCCCATATATTCTATTTCTTGAAAAGCATAACAAAATCGGTGGTTATATTGCTTGAAATGTAAGTCTTTGACACATACTTCTCAATATGACATTTTTTTTCTCTGTGAATTGTACTTGTAGTTACTACTCCAGTGTAATGCAAAGAAATTTCAGAGTTACGTACTCGAATTTATAAATTTCTATTCCGGTGTTTTTCTATCTGATCTCATGTAGACCGTGTGGTCTGTTGGTGTATCTAGTTTAGTACGCTTTTGATTTCCTTCCTTCTACCCGTGTCCAGCGAGATAGATTGTCAACAAATAGCTTTGGAAAGGCTAATTTGCTGGTTCGTTTGGCTGTCATCTTGGCATATATTACTTTTTTGTACGGAATATTAGCATTTAGTGCAGGTCAGAACTCATATGCAATAAGAGACTATATATTCAGCTAGAATCCTTTTTTGTCTATATTAGATGCAAATTTTGTAAAGGAGCTGGCGATGCCCATGGAGCCTCTCAGTATAGTTTGTCCAGAAAAGATGAGTGCAATTTGCTTACATGGAGTATGTCCCAACTAAGGTAAAGCACAAAATGACCATAAAATCAGTATGCCTAATTTTGAAGTCATACTTTATGATCATTGATTAAACCTTTTTTTTTGTTGCCTATTTTAGATTGAACCTTTACGAGTGCGTTATGGGTTTTCAAAAATGCTAGAGACACACCACTTTTGCACATCGCTTTCACACATCACTCAAAACTATGTAGTTTTGTGTTAAAAAAAACCATATTTGTTTTTGACCCATATCGCTGAAAACATATTTGGATCTTCCTTAACATAAAACGACGTAGTTTTAAGTGATGTGTAAAAGTGATGTGTTAAAATGATGTGTATGTAGCACTCTTGTTATGTTTTTAAGATGAAGAACTCATGTATCTGTCGCAAAAGGCACTTGATCCCTTCACCTTGCCTATGGCGGAGGCAGGAGATACACCTCAATCTAACAAATCAAGTGGTAAACCACATGTGACCAAAGTCACCAAACCTCATGGGGAGAATTTTCTTTTCGTCTTAAAATTGTTCATAAAATATTCATATAGCTAGATTTTGTACATGAATGTCCAATTAAAGGCATAAAATGTTGTGTGCTATAGCATCAACGTGTCAGTTTATAAGGCTCGTAAGTTCACTGTCCCTCAGCCAACAAGGTTGGCGATTCTGATGGGTAGGGAAGGGTGATTGAAGATATATGTAGAACTCTTGGATTTTGTTAATATGGAGAATGTCGTGTTACTGGTGATTGAAGATATATGTAGTACTGATGTATTTTCGTTAGCCTAACCTTGTGTTCTTTTAAACGCTGGCGAAGGGCCCCAACCATCGCGAATTGCTCTGTTGCTTGAATCACTAGTTTATTTGGATATAGATTGATATTCTTGCATTTCTGACATTTGTTTGGAAAAAAATTGCATTGTATCCAACTTTCAGACAAGGAGCTTGACATAATTGAAATGGCTGTCTACGGGGATGTAATGCGGCCAGGAAACCAATGCCGTTGCAGAACTATGGCAGAAATGCTTGGTAAACACAAGTCCAAAGACCGAATGGCTGCTTGCAAGTTGCCAGAGAGTGGTGAGTCCTTGTAACAGGCAACAGCAACTGTTATAAGTCAACTGCTGGACTATTAGCATGGTGGAGCCGTGGTGAGCTATAGAAGGTGTTTACAATTCAATGAGGTGATCAACAATTGCAATCTCATTTAGGAGGAACTAACCATATTCATTATTCAAATTGCTAATTTACCATTCATGAAAGACCACATTTGTGATGCAGCAATCTTTTTATGTGCTTCTTAACTCCATTTTTAGGCTTTTAGTCTCTAAATGTACCATACTACGCATCTGATAGAATGGGTTGGAAATGATATTATGTTTTAGTGTTTTTACTTGCCATTGTTGGACTAATCCCTTAAAACCTTATCGCGCAAGGCTTCAAACAGCTTCCATGAATTTTTTGGTGCATTCGCAAGAAAAGTTCGATCAAATGAAGGAAAATATATGTTTTCCTTATAAGCAGCGAGTCCAGAGAGTTACCGGAGGATTTCAGCAATTTTTGCCTACTCATAGGCCAGAATCGAGGGATGTTATAGTGCGCTCTTGCACTATTGGATTGTAGTGTGACAAAACGACATAGTTTTGTTTCTATTTAAATATGAGCAAATTGCGTCGTTTTGTCGGACTACAATATTGTTGCACTATAGCATTCCCAAATCACATAGGCCAAGGGCAGAGGTGAGTAGAAGGAAACTCAAAGATTGGAAACACACGGAGTCTTGATTGAAGTTGTATAACTGATCTCGAGTTAAAGATTTGGGTTCATTAGTTTTCTGCTAACTTTTTTGAGGAAAAAATCTGCATTTTATGTACAAAATTATCCGAAGCAGCAGCGTCACTCCTTGGGCCATTAGTAGCCACTAGTGAGCTGGTTTTTCAATTCATCGGCGGGCTTCACTCATAAATGGAGAAATGAAACTGCAGAAAGTCTTTAATGTCGGACACAACCCTAGTGCTTTCAATGCTTGCGGTTACCTTTAGATGGATACGTGCTCCAACGAGTCCGTATAGTTAAGTTGTCAATGCTTGTGGCTGCCTTCAGATAGTTATCAATATATGCTTCTGGTTGCCTTCAGACATGAACATGACCCTGTTGCTTCGCCGGTTTGATTGCATCCAAGCAACCAGTTGCCTCCACAATTGATGCTGACAAGGCATAATATAGTAGAGTATCCAGTTGCATAGACTGATTGACCGCCATCCATGCTGGGACACCTTTGTTTGATTTCTTCTTCCATGTCCCATATCAACAAAAGTAGTCAGCCGTCTCTTATTTGGCTGGAAACGTAAGAACTAAGAAGAAGGTAGTGACTTGGTGATTTTCAGCACTGTCCCTTAGCCCGGACATAGGCTTAGAGTTCCGATATACGCAGATGATATAGATAGCATACTCTGAAGTTTCCAAACTGGGTCGTTGTTGCCACATATGTTCATAGTGTGCTTATTTCTGTTTCCCCATATGATCCAATAAAGTAACAATAGCCTCTAGTATTACTGTTTGCCTCCAAAGAAAGCCAATCATCGATGGATTTTGTATATACCGAATTCGCATCCGTAGTCAATGATGAAGCACCCCGTGTATGCCAATACATATGCTTAGCGTACTGGCATTCAAAAAGGGGAATTCTATATGAACCCACAAATATTTGGATTCTGGGAGAAGCGGGTGGGGACGAGAGTATTGGCCGTTTGGCCACGTGTCCTAATTGGTAATTTTCTTGAGGGTAATTTGTAATTCAAAACTTAACCAAATTTGATGGGGCTAGAGAAATTTTTTTTGGGTTCGAATATAATGTAGGTATTTGACTGAAGCTCCTCCGTTGATTTTGGTTTGCTTCGTAACATTCATGAATTCTTCGTGGATTTCTCGGCTTCTTCTGATCCTCTTGACATCATCTTCCTTTGTTCTAAGTATTTCGAAGTATGTTCCTTCTTTCGTGATTCTTCAGGTTCAACCGTGCATTATTAACTGAGTTGGAGAGCAATGCTTCTTCCCCATTGATCACTCTAACTTGTCCTATCACTCCAGCAGTTTCTAGATAATCTCCTCTTAGTTTTGGCAAGAGGTTTTCATTCTGGAAGGTTCTTCTTTCTCATTCTCTTTTTCTCATCGTATTAATCTATAAGTTATTCTTTTTTTTTTTTTTTTGGCAAACGACAAACTACAAACTGAAACTTATCACAAAAGTATTTTTCGTTAAAGCTCGTATCCCAAACAAAAATTACATTCACTTTTAATGTGTCTTTTGATAATTGTCAGGATAAAATAGTAGCAGAACATTGTCAACTAACTACCTCACATCTTCCTTCCCCACTTCTTCCCAAGTAATTATCCATTTCGCTTTAGATTTTTTACGACCTCTTCCAACGGATTTTCATGGAACTATCCTCTTCATTTGTCTCATTTTTTATTCCCGTCAAACTCAGTGACAACTCAATACTCAAGAGGGCGCAATGCTTAGAGTAAGACAAAATTCTCACTTAATTACTTCTCTCTCATTCATTAGGTACAAAAGACATAAAATAAAATAAATGTTATTTTTGTATATTATAGAAGCTCGATGTGACCGTTGATAATAAATAGTTAAAGAGGCAAGCAATCGGCCAAAGTTATTTCAAAGTAGGGATTCCTACAAACACCAAAAAGTCTCCATTCTTAACACAGAGAAACTGTTCGCTTTTAGAGAAATCTTTCCTCTTCAATTATGCAAGATTAATCGGGGTTGTCCTGTCTTCCTTTCTTAGAAGTTAAGCCATGAGTTGTGTAAGCTTTCTCCAGGTATGGCTTCTGCTTTGGTACAACTTCCTTCACCGGGTCTATTCCGTACGGTTGTTTTCAAAAAGTAGTGAAATCAAAAAGTATTTATTGAATGAATTCCTTCATAGGTTTCACAGATAGATAGAGATAAATGAGAGTAAATTTGTCATTATGTTTATATGGTTGCAATCTATCTATCTCTATCTATCAAAATAGATCCTCTTTGAAGCAGAAAAAGATCAATCCAATATTTAAAACTAGAATCAAAAAATTCTGCTTTGGCGGCACGTTAAGTATTTTTGCCTACTTTCATTCGAGAACTCCGGGGATTGAGGAACTCCACGTGATCTCCCGGTTAGTTCTTACCTTTTCAACATTTTTTTACTCAGAATATTATTTAAAAGTTTCATAACATTGGAAATACCAAATACATAAACTGATTACACGTCTGTTTGAGTTTACCTGAATGAAATTGTGCTAAAGGTAGATTGAAAATCTCACATGATATCTTGTAATAGGTAGGAACGAAATTGAAGTCCAAATGATCAAGAAAACAAGCTACTCGAGCGAGTTTCTATTTCCTACACAAATTTGACAGTATGTACTGAGATGCTGCAAGCATGATTTTGACACTCGAGCGACCTCTTGAATTTTGACTTCTTTTTTTTTATATATAAAAAGCACTTATTGTCTAGAGTAATATTTACTGCATCCAAAGCAATTCTACAGAGAGAAAACTCGTAAGAAATCAATTTATATTGTGTGGCTAAAATCTTAAGAACACATATGAATTAAAAGAGCCATCCTAATGATGTCAAAAACTAAAAAAACTTTAGAAAACACAAAAAAAAAAAAAAACTCCAAACATCACTTTTTTAGACATTATTTTGTTCTTAGTGAATTTTTTAAAGTTTTTTAACATAATTTTATACTTTTTAGAAAAAATGACGCAAAAATAACAAATACAAATTTTCTTGAATAAAGACAAAATGTAAAGATTATTTACTTTTAGTTAATTGTGTGGTTGTATAGTAATTTAAACACAAGAGAGGAATAAAGATTATTTAATAAAAAGATATATTTGTAACTTTGCATAATAGAAAAAAAAAAAAAAAAAAGAGTGCATGAGACTAAAAGGAGTGTGTGAAAATTACTTTCCTTTCATAACACATCTCAAATATGAATATAGTACGACGCAATGATCAATAGACCATGGTCTACTACTTTTATAATTACAAATTTAATTTAACTCGTGCCGATAGAATTATATGAATAACTTTTTATTCGTTTTTTTTGTAACTTGTAGAAATATAAAATTAAGGACTGTCCAAATCATCATAAAATGTGTAGAATAAGGGTAGAGCGAAGGAAAAGGGAGAAGATAGAGTTCTAGGTTTATCGCCATAACTTTCAATGCTAGGCATAATTAAGGAGGATAAAGACCTTAAAAAAATATCTTCTCGTCTAATAAATTTTTACGGTGTAGAGCTAAAGGGGTGTTCGTTAGCGATAAGAAAAAAAATTCATTGGCTATCATCTCAGATATGGCTATTTGGTTTGTTATATTTGAACTTTGTTTACTTTTTTGTATCTCAAATATAATATTTGGAGTACTAATTTACTTGTCAGGAGGGGAATAAAATTTTTCTAACCCCTATCCATATTTTATCCCTTTTTTACATCAGTTTTCTGATTGAACAAATATCATTATTAATTACGAGAATGCATGTTGTTTGAGTTACTCATATCTATCATATCTCATTTTCTCAAACAAATCTTTTATAATTATTTATTTCTTTATAATAAATTCATTATTTTATTATATCTTCTTTCTTATTTTATCTACTATATATCTCTTTTAAAATTTTGACCGTTAATAAACGAAGGGTAACAGTAATTGAAGTGTATCCATCTTAGTACGAGGGGACACACAACGTCGCAGTGGATAGAAACCCAATATGGGGACCGATGGCAAATCATAACATGGGTGTTTTCGTAATCATAATGATAACGGTGGAAACTGGAAAGGGTCCAATGGACCACTATGTCGCCGTCACTTGAAAGGACTCTTGTTTATTTTGATATTTTGGGTATTTGAATTAATTTAAATTTCTTTATTTGGATTAATTTATCTACACATAAAATTATTCAATAAATTGCTTTTCCTTAATTCACAAAAGTATATATGTTTGACTTTTTTTTTATAAAAAAAAAAGTAACGAAATTCCACATTTAAACATGTAAAAAGACTCCTCAAGAAGTTAACTGAATAAAATGAAAGTAGGAGCTCATCCATAATTTCAACCTGTGTTTAATGTCAGGTATTAATCATCAGATGTTAGACATAATTTTCAAACACTCAACAATTCTTTAATATAAAAATAAAAAGAGCAGGACAAATGAAAAGGTACTTGATCCATTTGCACTGTATGTTTATTAGATTATTATCTTATTATTTTTTCGTTTTTATTTAAAATATTTTTATAATTTATGTGTTGCATTAATTTGTTGTTGTTTATTGATTCGTCTCGACGAAAGAAATTTAAAAATACAAAATTATGTCTAAAAATTAAAAAAATTAGAAAATACGAAAAATAAACCAAAACATATTCTGTTTTGATTTATTTTTCGTCTTTAGTAAAATTATTTTTAACTTTTGAATATAATTTTATACTTTTTAAATTTTTTCGTTAAGATAAACTAACAAATCTTAAAAAAATAATAAAAACATACCAAATACAAAAAAATAAATAATTTAGATAAGCAAAACCCACTTGCTCAATTGTGATCATCGTAAATTTAAAATCTTGTTATCACTATTTTCCTCTATCGTTATTCTTATTTCAAATTTGGAGAACAAAGCAACTGCGATCGAGGTCGCGGGTCGTCAATGGTCACGAACTGCAATGGTGTTCGTCGGTGGTCACAAACTACTATTCTTTTTCTTCTCCCTTCTCCTCTCTCTTTGTCCAACAGCTAGCGATGGGAAGGAACAAAATTGGGAAAAAAGAAAATTGTAGAGTTTTTTTTTTTGGATCCCACTGGCTGTAATTGAGAGTGTGTAAAAAGGGTGTGAGAGTAACACTTTTGTTTAGAGAATATCTCCTCCTCTTCCTCCATTACTATTGGATACAGGGCCGATTCTGATTTTTCAGGATCTAAAGTGAAAATGGAGCCCTTTATGATTTTTACGAACTAAATATAAAAAAAGATAAATCACATTCCTAAAAACAAATACAAGTATTCAACAACAAGGAAAAAATCCAAAATAGTATTCGAACGTTACAAAATTTCAAAAGCATACTTAAATATCACAAATTCAAAAACAAAAAATAGAAAATTAAAAGATTTCGAAATTGATCATGTATCTCATCATATATGATTTTTTTTATACTTATTAAAGCTCCTAAATTTTGTAATTTTTAGGGGGGAGAGGAGATACCTTTAGCTTCAGCCGAGGACTGACACTAGCTGGATGTAGCTTTATTAATAAAGCAAGACAAGTAAAACGGTGTAACTGTTCTTTCTATCACCCAAGGGTTGCCCAAGTGGGGCCAGTGTCAGATTTGGAGAAAATTCCTTTAGATCTGGAGTTTCATTCTTCAATGAATGAGTATCTGATTTAAGTTGGAAATTGGTGTATCGTTGTGCTAGTATTTTCCGAAGGTTTGTGTTGCATAGTTGGGTCCAAAAGGTCTAATCAGGGCCGGCCCAAGGACAAGGCCCACGAGGCCACCGCCTTGGGCCCCCTATTTTAGGCCCTATTTTTGGGGCCCCCAAAATTGAGTAGGTATTAAATATTTTATATGTCACCACCTACAATAGAAAAGTATACAGATTCAATGGCAGGAAGCTCTACTCTCAACGAAGAGGTCAAGTGTTCAAATCTTATTAGTTATATAAAGAAACCAATTTTTATTTCCTTAAAATAAAAAACATGCTTTGTTGGGTTTGGAACACTAGACCACAAATGTATACAACTCTTATGTTACCACCACACTAACCAAGTAACTATGCTTCTATAATAATAAGAAATTTAACAAATTATTTAGAATACACTCATATATTTTTATTTCTTTCCACCAAATTTATTTAATAAAATATAAGTTAGGAACCTCATTTAAATTAAGATGTAAGTGTCTAATACATGTTAAATATGATATCATTCTATACAAGTTATTTTTTTTTAGAGTTGCTAATGAAAATTTATAAGCATGTTATATTTTTCTATTTTTTATTTTAATAAATTTTCTCATCTTTTTTGTTTAACAAATAATCTTATATTTTTCTTGTTTCTCTTTACTTTTGAAGGTATTATCATAATAGTTAAAGAATACTACATATTTAAGAAAAATAGTCACTTAAATCGAATTTCAATACATTATTTTACTAATATCATCAATGCTTTTTTATTCTTTTAATTTCACCATTGAATACGAACCAAAAAAGTAAAATTTTCTTTGAAAAAATTAAATATTGATTTTATGTCAAAATAGGCCTAAATAGATTACTAAATAACATTTAAGTGTAAAATTTGACCATTAAAAATATTTTTTGTTGGTTTAAATTTTTAATATATATATACAAGGGCCCCATTTTAAAATTTTGCCTAGGGCCCCCAAAATCTCAGGGTCGGCCCTAGGTCTAATTGTAGGACTGTTATAAATTTTTTTTAAAAAAAGACAAGTAAAAAGTATGAATGATAATGGGGCGAATCGGGGGGTGTTTGGAAGTCTACTTTTTAGCTTTTTATTTTTGAATTTTTGGCTTTTTAGCTTTTTAGATTATGGCCAGAATGAGTTTTGAATTTGAGAGTAGTGTTTGGAAAAAATGTGCAGAATACATTTTGCAAAAGTAGTAGAATGCAAAATGGGAATGAAAATGCAAAAAGGAGGTCTAAACCTCTTTTTGAGTTTTTGCTCCTAAAGTCAAAAATGGAGAATGAGTTCTGCAAAACTCATTCTGGGAACTGACTCCCAAACAACCAAAATTCAAAAATGAGAATGGAAAAATGCAAAAAATAGACTCCCAAACACCCCTTAAATACTATTATCTCCCTTCCTAATTTCCAAACCTATATTCAATCTCTATTCACGTCCCGATCTACATATAGGGATTGATTTTACCTTCCTCTGCCTTGAACCAAATGAGGAACGGATATCCAAAAATAAATAAATAAATAAATAAATAAATAAATATCTAAACACTCCAATATAAAAAAAAAAAATACACTAAGAATTACGTTATTATATAACTTATAACAGCTATTGACAAAATCTAAATACCCTAAGTAATACGGGATGGGGGTGGGGGCATAGATCGGAAACGAATATATATATCTCCGAATTCTATTTGTTTTCTGAATTTTTTTTCAAAGTCCATCCCAAATTCTATCTGATCCCCGAACAAATTCCCAATCCTCGATTCTTTTGGAGCGGAGAACGAAACGAAACAAATCGGATGAATTACCTAAAAAGAGCTTGGCAAGAGCTAACCATCACCAGAGCTAAAAGAATAAATCTACTAACACATCACATTATACATCAAAGTGTACATTATGCTTATGTGGAATGCCGCACAACATATAAAGTGTAAAAGCAAATCCCATGAGTTTTAATTATGTGTTTAAATTAGTGGTCTCATGAATTGTGTAACATGTTATGTAGGCATAATGTACAATTTAATAAATAATATAATGTGTAAATAGCATTGTTCGAGCAAAACCATGGATATTTTATAAGGGTGAACTCAAAAAGTCAAGGAGAATCACCTTTAATGTGCGTCGAAAACCAAACTCACCTTTACTCTGAGTAGGCCCTACTTATGCCAACGGGTAATTCATGTATATGAGAAGATTGAGTTCAATTTTGTTCTAATGTCTACGGTTTTTGTTTATAGATCTCATGAATTGTATAGTAGTTATATAGGCGTAATATACAATTTGATATATACTATAATGTGTTAGTAGTATCGCTTGAGCAAAAACCATGGATATTTTATATGGGTGGACTCAAAAGTCGAGGAGAATCGCTTTTAATGTTTGTCCAAAACCAAACTCACCTTTACTTGGAATAAGCCCTATTTATGCCACCGGATAATTCATGTATCTAAGAAGATTGAGTTCAAGTTTGTTCACCCTTCTCCGTATGGATCATTTTGATATTTTATTTTGATGATCAAAATCGTTTATTTTGTTCTGATTAATATATTTAGTTGTCACAAAAACATTCAGCTCAATCGGATATTGGTAACTATTTTATTTAAAAATATAGTTTTGAAGCTTTAAAAACTAAAAGTTTCGAAGTAAAAAATTAAACTTTTAGATCAAGCACTTACCGATGATCAATTGAGTTGAATTTTTTTTTTATAACTAAAAAAGTAAATCGGAATAAAATAGATGGTTTCAATCATCGAAATGAGATCTCAAGGTGACCCTAAGATGAACAAAACTGAACTCAAGAAGATTCAGTGTCTGAATCTATCAGAGCGGTGAGTAATGTTGCCCTACTTGAAAAGTATGAATATGTCACGACAAAACCCTACAATGTACGGGTCAGTGATTGGCTATTGAGATTAATTCATTAAGGTATTCATAATAAAGGGTTTATTTGGCTTAATTTATTTTTATTTTTATTCCAAAAAAATATGTATTTGTTATTTTCTTATCATTTTTTTTAGATTATTGGTTCATCTTGACAAAAGAAATCTAAAAAGTATAAAATTACGTCCAAAAATTTAAAAAAATAGTAAAGACGAAAATAAGTCAACACAAACGATATTTTGTGTTTATTTTTTATCTTTTCTAAATTGTTTTTAATTTTAGATATAATTTTATACTTTTCTAAAATTTCTTATTGAGACGAATTAACAACCATAAAAAAATTAACACAAAATAAAAAAATGTGAAATTTGTGGAAATATAAATAGAATATGTAACTGAAATACTCAAAGAGTGTGAAATCAAGCTTACTATAACTATTTAATATAAAATTAAATTTACAATACTCACTCTCGCTAAACACGGCTCAATTGGAAACGTACGGAACCGTAAAAGTGTTACAATTTTCAAACACTACTTCTTAAACTAATACCACATGAATCCAACATAGGAAAAGAAACAATTGGACTGAACAATAACTAAGCACAATTGTCTCCATCTTCGTCACATGATATGTTAAGTTTATAAAAGTATCATTAGCACAAAACTACTGTGTCATTTATCAAAATCAGAATCCCTATTGTCGACATGTTACTCATAGTATAATGTCAAAAAGGTGCTTATTGGTCCAAGGGCCATAGTCGACAACAAGTGTAAAAAAAAAATTTTCATTTCATATAAGGTATAAATATTCATATATTTTATTCGATTCAACGGTCACCTAAATATTTAGGGAGCGATCCTCATCATAAATAGTCGGTGTGACGTCATTCGTACGTATTGATCACGTGGGGATGATTCCAATCTTGTATTCTTCTCGCTATTCACATTCCCCTAGTGGCCAAGGCTACCGTTTGAACTATGCCATCTTATGATTATTCTTTTTTTTAATTAGAAATTTTATAGATCAACTTATGTCTTATGTAAGAAACATAGCATTCACGTAGTTCAAACATTTTTCATGCATAATCCTTCTTTTATACTTGAATATCAAAACTCACTTATCAAGCATGCTTTAAAACATTATTTTAAAATGCAAGTAAATAATGTATAATAACACTCATCTCAAGTGCATCACATAATTCAATCGCTCATGAGTTGTTTGTTCCCAAAGTTGGGTCATATATTCATCAACTGAAACGCAACGTCTCAATACCACACTCTAGTCCATTACACACATTTTGGTATAATCATACGTGTATATCATGGTTTGGACACACGGATGGCCTTCTGACTTGTGGGAAACTCGGATGGTTAAATATCTCCTAGGTCACTTTGTTGAAGTCTCATATCAAGTGTCCACGATATTACATTACGCTAGAGGCCCGAGCCTTAAGTACACATGAGATATGATCAAGACTCAAGTATGCCTATGGTCTATCCTCGTTTGATTGGGTTCAGAAGGAGTTGATCAGCCTATGATTTATTGATCAAGTTATGCAGTCGACCAGTCCAGGTTGGGCGATTGAGCAATTGAGCGGACCTGCAACAGTGATGAACATTGAGTTCTCATAACTTCATTTTTTGCGATAGAAAGCTTCCAATACCCATCAGAAACTCCCTAATTAAGAATAGCAATTATGGTCTAGCTAAGCTCAAGTGATGAAAATTACCCGAGGAAGAAACCAATTTAGAAAGGGATTATATGTAAGTTTTGGAATTTTACCTGAGGTTGTAGTTGAAGAAGATGAAGTACACTAAAGCCTTATTTGGTAACACTCCTTGTTTTTTGTTCTCAAGTTTTTGTTTTTTTTTTTTAAACGAAAAAAATATTTGTGTTTAACATGTTTTTGTATTACTAAAAACATAAACATGTTTAGTTTGCACAAAAAAACCCAACCTTTTTTTTTTTGCATTCAATGTTGCTAATAATTAACAATTTTTACTAAACACACAAGCAACAAAATATATTACATAAGTTAAGACTAATTTCGTTATAATGTCAAGACAATCCAGAATATTTGTACATAAGTGAATTAAAGTAATGTATAGTTAAATATTACACAACCATCTTCAGAATGATAACAAAAAACAAAATAAAACATAAAAATATATCACATACAAAAGAAGCACAAACAAAATACTTATCCAGTCTGTTAAGTATGCTCTGTTGCTTACTTCAAATGGTTTACTATTATTGACTTGTTGGGGAAGGTCATCTAGTGGCAAATCAGCATGGAGGTATAGATCATCTTGCCATATAAATCCACTACGATAATTCAGATTATGGGAGCACCAATAAAATGGTCTTTCATAGAAGAAAAAAAATTAAAAAGACACTTTTCATCTCCTACGAATTCACAAGGTAATCAAGTCACAACTTTTATTACTACCAAAATAGAACTCAGCACTGCTGAATCTGAAAGTACGATTTACAAAGAAGTTAAGTGAAGTTTATCCATTCTTTTCGGCAGGTTAAATCAAGGAGGCCTAAGTGGGTTTTGACTTTAATTTTGTGGTGTCGTTGGTGGATAAGTGGTAGATCGGATGTATAATAGAAGTATAGGAAGAAAGAGAGAGGGAGATAGAGGAAGAGAATACCATACCTTTGTTTGCCGACGAGATGTACAAAAGAGCAAAACCCTAGTTGCTGTAAGGAAGAAGATAGACTTTTTATCTGTTACCGCTGAACTGGTTTAATGCAAAATACGTTAAGAGAAGTAAAAAAAATGGGTTCTCCCGAGTTTTGAACCTGGGCTGTGCATGTGGTAAGTGCTTTGCACTGCTCACCCTGTGTTTTTTCCTTTTCGATTTCTTGTTTGCAAAACGGAATTAATTTTGATCATCATGTTTTTGTAAAAGAAATTTTGTACTAAGTATTATATTCGCAATTTTAAAAACTTGCACCATGAGAATGGAATTACTTTTGATCAACAACACAATTTCGTAATTTTTCCCAGATTATAGAAGTCATAATGTGATGTTTCCTCTAAAACCAAGATAACTACTTTATTATTATCATTTTTAAAACCCAATGATGTCCCCCCATCATCTCCTCCAATTAAACTAATCATGTTGCTTATGGAGGTTAAACCGCACATGACATGCACGTGGTAGGACCATGAAGGAGCCGCTTGAATTTAGACGCGTTGCTTGTCTGATCACGTGACAATCTACCACGTTGAACTTTTACTAAAGGAGACATTGACCAAAGATCAGATTTCAGGAAGTTAGCCACGTGGATTCAGATGCCTTGACGTCTAACTAAAGTGTGGCCAACTGGCCAAGAACGGTGTCCCGTTGTAGCAAGCTACAAATATTTTCAATATATATATATATATATATATAGATAGAGTGAGCTTCTAATAAGAGATTTCTTATTTTGCTACGGTGTGGATCTCCTATTTCTTGATTAAATTATGATGACCCGAACTGTTCAATGTGTTTAAAACGTGTTTTTAAGGGTACCCGCAAGAAATCGGCTCAAAATAATATGCGAAAAGACTTGATCCATTCAATTTTTCATAAAATTGTTCCTGTCAGCATTTATCAAAAACTGTTTAAATCAAGCCTTTCCGGATATTATTTTGAGCCGATTTCTTGCGGGTACCCTTAAAAACATGTTTTAAACACATTAAACGGTTCGGATCATCAAAATTTGCTCAGAAAATAGGAGGTCCACACCGTAGCAAAATAAGGGATCCCTTATTAGAAGGCGGCTATTTATACAAATATTATTATTAATTATAAAAAATTATTATTAATTAAGAAAATATCATCTACTTACTCCTATCTATCATATTCTCTTTGCTTAAAAAACACTCAAACAAACTATTTATAACTATTTGCTATTATACAATAATTTTTTTAAAACTATATCCCCTTCTTATTATATTCATCATATCATTTACATATTTTTGACCACTAACAAATAGGGGTTACAGTGCATAGCAACTCAGGATTGGTAAAGTACGTACTTTTTTTCTAATTTTATTTTCAGATTGCTTCTGCTCCTATGATTGGAATTGATATTCATGTAAAAGTTTGATTTGTTTCACAGAAGATGACACGAACTCAATATTTCTGTTTGTTTTTTTCTTTTGGCAATTTTTTTATTGAAGAAAACTAGACCCACGTATAGTTAAAAGTCGTACCATGAAACTTGCTAAAACTAAGATATTTGTCCTTTTCTAAATAATACTTAAACATTACATAAATTTAATGCCTTAAAAAGTTTGATTCCAGTACTCCTGTGTGTCAATGATTGCTTCGCATTCTATGACCAACTTTGGATTACACTAGCTATCTTAAATAAATCATTAAGCTAGTTAATTAATGTGGTCAAACCACCACTCAAATTTGTATTTGGGAAAAGTTTATTTTAGGACTATTTTTCCTTTTATTCCTTAAACTATTCTATTATTATCCGTTTCGTTCTTAAATTGTTAATTTGTTTTTAAATTTGTCATAAACTGTGTAATTTTGCACCCAATTGTTTTAATGTCCGACGGTCTGTTGAGTTCGTAAGTTACGTTCCGTTAAATTTGTAACGAATACTGTTATTGATGTTTATTTTTATTTTATTCCCTACACTATCTTACTTTTATCTATAATCATTCTTAAATAATTAAATTTTTATCTAATTAGTCCTTAAATTACTTAATTTTACACACCAATTAGTCCATAATTATGACAAAAAATTTTCCAAAAAAAATCAAAGAAATTAATTTTTAAATTTTTCTATCTTTAGAATTTTTAAATTTTTTGTCCTAATTTTTAGATTCCTCCAACATTAAGACAAGCTTTGGAGCCACTACTACTATAAATGTTTAAGTGGCAACGGTTAGTCAAGTATACATCCAATGTAATGACTTTGTGAGTCAAGTTTCTTAATCACGTAAGTTTTGTGTCATTTTACCAAGTTAAGGTATAACGCCCCAATTTCGAAGGCGTTAATAAAGAAATAATCAAAATCCACTTGTGATGCAGACCGGGTTGCGTCAACATGGCTAGACCGGCTGCGTCCTCGTAGGCCTAAAAGGGCCTAAGACCCGGACGAGCTTAATTGGTGGAATTGGTCCAATTTCGTTACTTACCTGATTTGGAAATTTTCGGACGAGCTCGGAATTGGCCCAAACTTGGCCGCTGGACCTGAAATCGCGCTGCGATCAATACTCACCACCCTAAGTTGTGACTGATGGCGGATTTTGGCCAAATTCCTTCATTTAGGCCCTCAATTGATGTTTTTTTTTGTTTTAGGAAATAATCTTTTTTCTAATTACTTTTAGCTCGTAATTCCGTAAGGGTTGGTTCTTGCGGGAATATTCTTTTTTTTCCTTCTAGTTTTCGGATTTGGTATTTTCCCCAATTTTTGGGAACTTTCGTTTTTTGGCCCCGAAATTAGGGTTTCCTAGTGTTTTCGGGATTTCCCCTATATAAGGGCATGTAATAGGTTTTTTGGGATGGAGATTGAATTACAGAAAATGAGTTTTTAACTCATATCTGATCGTTTAAGGAGGGAGTACCTCTGGGTCGATCTATTGTTCGTGTTTTTCTTACGCGATTGTTTCCGTTTCCATAGGCTACGCTGCATCAACTTGTGTATCTCATTTTAAAAAGGGTCAAAAGTACAAGTGTCTATTATCACATGATACTGACTGATAAAGTATGATTTAGCACATAAAAATGGTTTCACATTTCAAAAAGATCTTTAAAATAAATACAGAGCCCTAGGCTCCTAACTATATAGATCATGACTCGATGAAGTCTTCCTCGGTGATCTCATCATTGATTGGGTACTCTTAGCTCCTCGATGTCGTCTTCAATACTTGGCGTGAGATGTTAGGAGCAAAAAAATATGCGTTATGAGCTATGAGGCTCAATAAGTTACCATACTCTTAATTTTATTTCATTTTAAGACAGTTATGATAAGATGAAAAATGGTAAGATATGCACAATTTATACAGAAACAGTAACAAATAAGTACGAGAATAAAGTAAAGTCTAAATCCAAATGTGTTATCATATGTTTTTTGTCAACTTGAAACCTCAAATCCAAACCCAAAGTGTCATCAAATCCTTAGATGTTATACAAGTCCTTGATTTTCAAATCCCACAACATCAATCATGAACACATGCCATGTCGTACTGAGATTCTCAATTTATGGTGTTCTCGTTCGATAACGTTCTCAACCCATACGTCACGTCCCACCGTTGTACTCCCAAACATTATGTTTTTCTAAGCATCGTGCCCACACAAAAAATACTTCTTAAACAGACTCTTACGACGACTAGACTTTTATGAGAAAAAGGGCATGATATGGCTAACCAACAAAACCTAGCTTAAGACACAACTTGGATCAATCATGACATGGCTACTGATACAACTTGACTAAATAACATAACTCTACTAATGACACCTCATGGTTTAGGCTATAGCTTGGCTAATTACGCATTGCGATTAATGACATTCATAAGATATTCTCACGTAGAACATACAATCCGCAACATATTCAATTTCTCAAGTTTCCTCAATTCCTCAAAGTCTGCTATCCATATAATACCCTAGATATTTCAAAGTCCAACCAACGTTCTAAATCCCAAAGTCCATATTTGTGTCATAGAGAAATATGCTAGAGGGTTCAACAGCCACACAATGAACCCTCGTGATAACGACACTCATCTATAACTACAAGACTAGCTGAGTGTTGATTGACAATGAGAGCTCAATGGACATCTTTTTTTCAGGGGCCTTTAACCAGATGGACATGTGATCAAATAAGCTCCAAACAATTCATTCTCTACTAGTCGACTTTTCTAGAAAGAGGGTACAATCGCTCGGTGCCATGGAGATGTCCGTCACCATAGGCACCTCGCCAAGGCAAATGGCAAAAAGGATGAGGTTCTTAGTGGTGGACTAGCCTTTTGTTTAGAACACCATAACGGGGCGAACAATGTTAAACAACATAGAGGTAGTAACATCAACATATCTGCTCATGATTAAGTTCCTACTCCATAATGGAAATGGTGAATAGTGTGGTGACAAAGCCATGACATGGGAACATTATGTGGTAAACCTGGAGGAGAAACGACCAAGCGAAACCTTGGTAATAGAATTCTAGAGGTGCGATAAAAAGGAGAAGAATAGAGGAAAACCTATTGGAACTCTTGAAACTATGCAATGTTTTAAAATACTTTAAAATTTTAAAGTATTTATGCAATGTTTACCTTTTTAGTGTGCCCCACTCTTCAAGGGTATAGTTTCAGTAGTTAACATAAACATAATATTCCAAAACTTCCATTAAAAATCAAGTTTCATTTACATTAGCCAATAATCCAATCGATAAATAAGTCACAAACGGGCCTAGAAACATTTGACTAACAATAGTTTGACCAAAAAGGATAAATAACCAAAATAAATTCTAACAACTAGACTTTATAACACATTCCAATGCTCTAACTCCTTGACTCAGTATCATTTCCCGTAAAATGATTACTTACAACAAACAAACCGAAGCTCGTACAAGAAACATGTATAAACCGAAAAAAACCAAAGTTTAAGCCAATCCGTATAAATAACATATTAGTAAATCAGTACTATAAAAGCAAAGCTTAGAAAAGATTTTTAAATATGCTAATATACTCCATAAAACACATGCCATGACATGTGACTCTACCACAATCGACGACCAATGCAACCTCTGCTGAAACCTAATTCCCGTCCAGACTCCAAGATCATTTATGGTTTTTCACCAAGGGCGTACCTAGAATCTAGGCAGCCAATGTTGGGTTCACGAACTGCACCGACTGTCGGGACACCACTCACATATTCGTCTTTTATGGACTTCAATTGATGAAATCACAAAGACACCATTCCAAGATAACATATCACTGATGCATGACCATATCAACACTAAACAACTTATTTTAGCCTTGAATACTATGTACAATTGGACATAAAAGGTAAAGAAATTGGTTGAGTTTCAAGAAAATAATTTTATGATATTGCCAAAGCGGCTTAGGAGCTCGCTCAAGTGGTAAAAACATGCTCACTGTCAAAAAGCATAACTTTTAGAATTTACATAGTTCGCTCGAGTGACTTATCTAAATGCACAGTTTTTGTTTCTGTCGAGAAATAGAACTCGTCCAACACAAAAAACTTTCGTGAAATTGTCCCAAAACTCATCGAAATTATGCAAATCCATCCATTAAATAACTCCTACAACACACATACATATAAACGAACAATATTTAAAGAATGATATAGTTGAAAATCACATGAAATCCTACAGCGAAATTGATGAACCGAACGAAACACTAACTTCGCGAAACTCGTCAATTCTCCGTGTGCTAGATTGATGCTTGGCTCAACCCGAAGCCCTCATCTCCGGGATTAACTTTCCTCTTACACGTTCCAAGGCTCTAACCCCCTCACTTAGCATCGTTCCATGTAAAATAGTTATTTATAACACATAAACCAAAGCTTGTATAGAAAACATCTAGAAATCGAAAATAATGAAGTTTTAAAGCCATTTGTATCAATAACATATTAGTAAATCAAAAGTACAAAAGCAAAGCTTAGAAAAAGATTTTTAATTAAACATGCTACCATACTTAATGAAACACATGAACGACATGTGACTCCACCACAACCGGTAACCAATGCAACCTACACTGAAACCTAATTTCCATTCCGGACTCTAAGATCACTTACGATATTTCACAAGGGGCATACCTATAATCTAGGCACCTAGTGGCCAGTTCGCAGATTGCACCGACTATCGGGACACCACTCACCTAGTCACCTTTTACGGATTTCTAATGACGGAATCACAAAGACACCGTTCCAAGATAACATATCATCGATGCTTGACCATATGAACACTAAACAACTTGTTCCAGACCAAAACAATATGCACAACCGGATAGAAAGGCAAAGAAACATGCTGGATTTTAAGAAAATAATTTTGTAATCTCGTCATGGTCACTGGAATGGTCTAGGAGCTCGCTCGAGTGGTAAAAACATACTCATTGTCCAAAAATAGAATTTTTGAAATTTACTAGTTTGCTCGAGTGACCTACCTAAATTCGCAGGTTCTGTTTCTATCACGAAACAGAACTCGTGGAGCCCCAAAACCTTCGTGAAATAGTTCCAAAACTCAACGAAATAATGCAAATCTATGCATCAAATAACTCCAATAACAACAACATATAAATGAAACAAGATTTAAACAACGATACAGCCGAAAAATCACATGAAATCCTACCTCAAAATCGATAAACCAGACAAAGCCCTAACTTCTCAAAGCTCATCGATTCTGTGTGTGCTCAATTGATCCTTGCCTTAACTCGAAGTCCTCGTCCCCGAGATCAGCTTTACTCTTACGCTTTTTACGAGAATCTAGAATTAGAACGGTTGTTTGGCCTTCTCCACCACTGAAACACTGCATGAATACTTGAAAGAAAATCTAATTACGTTATGTTTTTCTTATGTTATACCAGATTATGATTTCTAATAGATCAAGTAGCCATATAATGAAATACTGCATGAAAACCCCACATTTATGATAATTTCAACAATTGCCCAAAATCTCTAAACTTCTCATAAAAATACACACTATTCACATTATTGCATCATCTACATGAAATCTCCAAATTACAAATAAAATAAAATAATCCCAGGACTACAGGTCCTCACATTTAATATTAATACATGCAATTTTGAAACTAAAAATATATATACTTATGGATTTTTTAATTTTTTCGCACCGTCCAAAAAATAATCTATTGCATAATAAAACCCAAGGAGCCAACAAATTTAGCATTAAAGATCCAATAATTTATTTTCATAAAATTTATTGGCTCCTAGTAATTTATTTTGAAAAATTGCAACAAGTTTAGTTTGAAAATTACAAGTATTTTTTTTATAGAAGATCAACAGTATAAACCCATGGAGCTAATAGTTCTAGTTCGTGCGACGCACGAATTTATTGTTTTAGATGTGGAGTTATTAAGAAACTTGAGATGCTACCTAACGATGTTCTAGGTGCACCCAATAGTTACTCCAAACTAAGGCATTCGTTACTAGTTTTTTAACTCTCTCTCTCTCTCTCTCTCTCTCTCTCTCTCTCTTATTAAGTTCATTATTTTATATGGCGTTTTCACCGCCATTGGCTAACGGAAACAGTCCCTCTTCTCGTTCGGACCCAGCACTCTTCTTCTCCCCCCCCACACTCTCTCTCTCTCTCCCCACCTCCTTGGGTCTGAAGATTTTTCACATGCCACGTGTTCAAAATATTGCTCCATTGTCTTAACATTTCAGTTCACTGTACCTTCCCCCCCTCTCTCTCCATGTGATTGGTAAAACAATCGAATTATCATTTTTCCCTCGTCCATTTCACATCATCCCCCCTCTCTCTCTCTCTCTGCAAACCCTAACACTCTCACACTTTCTCTTCCACTCTCTCTCTAGAATTTCATCGCATTATTGCGCTTTCCCATTCTAATACCAGCTCCAAGTCTCTCTCTTTCTCTTATTCTCTCTCTGAGAACAGATATCTATACACAATATACTTTGTGCATACTGTTGTCGCTTTCCGAAATTGTTTGCTCAATTTTGTATATTTCTTTCTGTAAATTAATCGATCTGGCTGGTGATATTTATAGCTGATGTGTTTAACGGTTTGCCGATCTGGAGAGCAGCAGTGCCATTAGATGGCGCTGTTTAGAAGGTTCTTCTACCGGAAACCACCAGACCGGCTTCTTGAGATCTCGGAGCGGGTCTACGGTTCGTTATGCCTTAGCTCATTTAGCTCATAATAATAATAACTGCACACCAAATTTGTTGAATTTCTTCTACTTCTACGTACAATGCACAGGCATAAAGTGCAATTTTGAATGTCTCTTCCTCGTTTGGTTTAGATGTTCGCTCCAAGTTGTGTAGTTACTTGATTATGTCACAATTTCATGCACATATTTTTGTTTAATTTGCTTCGTTGTTGATCATGCTACGTTGGCGATTTTGTGAATTGAGACTTGGAGAGACTAATTGACACTTTAAACCTTCAATTTGAAGATAAATAGAGTTTACGTCTCATTTTAAAATTGCTGTACTTCTCTGTTTGCTCATGATTGTTTTTGGCAACACTTCCTATATCCTCCCAACATGTTCACACACTTATGAATTTTGAATGACGAGAAAGAGAGATGTTCACTGGGCCGCAGGCAACTAGTGCGCTGGAAATCTTAAATATTGGTATTTTTCTGTCACATTTTGCACTGTCATGTTTCCATAAAGCAACTTTTGAGTTGAGTGGTAACTCTGGAATCATTAACACGCTGAAGGACAAAATTTTCTACTTGATGTAATTTCATCCAAAATCTCGAAACTTCATGGAATGGACTATGGAGAATATGAGTGATCTTCTAAGAACAATGACCTCATGAATGCTTACTACATGCAAAAATCAGAGTGGTAAAATCTCAAGTGCTAAGCTCGAGTTCTTGACATTTCTAACAGAACAATATGTGGTTTTTTTATTTGAATACCATATTTTAGTTCTTTTTACTTATAGTTTTAATCCTATATGAAAATTTCTATTCCCCACTCGAAGGAATTATCCTAGACTTGGAAGGTTTTTGGAACTTTTGTTTGGCATTTGTAATGCTTCTTTTCCTTGGCTGGAGGCTGAGTCTTGACTGTACATTTTGCTTATCCCTTGGTGTTTTCTCTATTTGCAGTGTTCGATTGCTGCTTCTCGACAGATGTATTGGAAGAAGATGAGTACAAAATTTACATGGGTGGCATTGTAGCTCAGCTGCAAGACTATTATCCTGAAGCTTCTTTCATGGTTTTTAACTTCAGAGACGGGGGAAAGAGGAGTCAAATTTCAGATATATTATCCCAGTATGATATGACAGTCATGGATTATCCTCGGCAATATGAAGGGTGTCCTTTGTTACCATTGGAGATGATTCATCACTTCCTTCGGTCCGGTGAAAGCTGGCTGTCATCGGCTGGGCAGCAGAATGTGCTGTTGATGCATTGTGAGAAGGGAGGATGGCCAGTGCTTGCATTTATGCTTGCGGGTCTTCTCTTATACAGAAAACAGCACAGCGGTGAGCAGAAGACTCTTGAAATGGTGTACAAGCAAGCTCCTAGGGTTCTTCTTCATCTTTTGTCTCCTATAAATTCTCAACCCTCACAGCTGAGATATCTTCAGTACATCTCCGGACGAAATGTGGGTCCAGATTGGCTGCCAACAGATACACCCTTAGTTTTAGATTGTATTATAATTAGATTCCTTCCTTTGTTTGGTGGAGGGAAGGGTTGCCGACCGGTTGTTCGTGTTTATGGTCCGGATCCTTCTTGTACCACAACCACTAGAACCTCTAAGCTTTTGTTTTCTACTTTAAAGAGAAAGAAACGTGCTCGCATTTACCAACAGGTAATGCCAAATTCCCCTTTTTCACAATTAATGGATCACAGGGTAAGGGTTTATAGTGTACTTGTGACTTTTTTTTGCAGAATGAGTGTGAAGTAGTGAAAATAGATATTCATTGCCGTGTTCAAGGGGATGTTGTTCTACAATGCATCCATTTGGATGATGATCTAGTAAAGGAGGAGATGATATTCAGAGTTACTTTCCACACTGCATTTGTGCGGTCAAATGTTTTGATGTTGAACCGTGAAGATGTGGATGTTTTATGGGACACAAAGGAACAGTTCCCAATGGAGCTCAAAACAGAGGTATCATATCGTTTTACTTAGATGACATGTCCTTTGTCTGAAGCTGTAGTGGTTGAATGCATCATACTCGTATTTGTATCAGGTACTCTTTTCGGATGCTGACGTGTTTCCATCAACCGTCACCACAGATGTGGGAAGTGAAGATGGGAATGAGACAGAAATTGCTTCACCTGAAGAGTTTTTTGAGGTTGAGGAGATCTTCAGCAATGTAGTAGATGCACAGAATGGAAAGGTGGACTTGGATCCTCATGTAGTTCAAGACAATCAAAGGGATGATGAAAATGACCAAGTAGTTTGGAAGGAAGCTCTGGAGCATCGTGATTTTCCTAACTCCGCATCTAATTATGGAAATCACAAACAAAATGGGAGCGTGGATCCAAACTTTACGGCAGCAAAAGGCATTGCTTTGCATGATAGAGATGATTTAGGTTCCCCAGTATCCACTGAAGGTGTGAGTGGTAATTTAGAAGAGACGGAGAACAGACAAGACAGGAATGACCTAAATCCACAAAATCACGTAGAACGGCAGGGTTCGCCTCAGAAGTCGAGTTCCCATGTCAGCAGACTAAAATCTGGCAAGCCAATCCCATCTGCCTCAAAGAAGCAGGCAGCTGCAAATGCTAGATCAGCTGCAGATTTATCTACCATAAAACAAAAAGTCAAACAGCAAGAGCCTCAGGTAACTGTCGCTAGACAGGCAAAACCAAATGCAGCATCTCGGTGGGTTCCTTCTAACAAAGGCTCTTACACTAATTCAATGCATGTATCGTATCTACCGTCGTCAAAACATTACAGCCCACCACGGGGACTGGCCCTTGCAAAGGATTCTCATTCAGGCGGAAAATCAAAAGCTTCTGCTGCTACTTCTGCCTCTTTAGGTCACGGAGTTGGTTATACGAGAAATGCAGACAGTGAATCAGTGAAGCATTCATCCTGTACACCTGTTTTGGGTAGACCACCACTTCAAGAGACCTCCCCTCACTCTTCAGCTTCACTACTGCCACACAAAGGCCCATGTTCAATTCCCTCTCCTCCCCCTCTCCCTCCCCCACCATCTTTCAACAAGTCTTCAAATGTCCATTCCCCACCCAATCTTGCAAGAGTTCCGCAATCAGTAGCAATCCAGGGCTCTCCACCTCCTTCTGCACCCCTGCCACTTCTGTCTTCTACCTTGTCATTGGACACTTCTTCCTCTAGATCTGCTTTGCCACCTGCCCTGGCAAAAGCAAAAAGCGTACCCCTTCCTCCACCTCCACCTCCGCCTCCGCCACCACCTCCACCTCCACCTCCACCATCGGCACAAAATGTAACTTCCGGGATTTCTCCACCACCACCACCGCCGCCACCACCACCACCTCCACCTCCACCTCCACCTCCACCTCCACCTCCACCTCCACCTCCAAGCTTAAGGGCAACTCCTCAAGCAACCACTACACTTTCTCCTTCCCATCTATCAAAAATGTTGAAGAATGGTGGTACTACAGTTTCCCCCCCTCCGCCTCCTCCATTACCTTGGAAATTTGGGGCCTCTGCAACTGCTGCTATACCAGGATTGATTTCATCCTCTCTCCCGTCCCTGCCCCCGCCCCCACCCCCACCCCCACCCCCACCCCTTCCTGTTTTTGGAGCATCTGTTACCT